>OX335650.1:12500000-15000000 GCA_946894095.1 Incurvaria masculella
CAGCCGCACACGTCAGGTAACACAACATAAAAGCCCAATTCCGATATCGTACCTACTAAACAAAGCCCGTGCTGGCAGTCGAGCCTGGCTATCGATTTAGCCGGTGCTAATGTAACGGGGCGCGGGCGCGAGGCGAGGGCGCCGGGCGCCGGGCGGCGGCGGCGTGATGGTAAACAGCGCCATACAGAGTTCGCAATCGACACATTTATATGCGAGCGGCGCATTACGGGCCACTTGTCGCCAGCTATATCATCCGAATATGCCATTTGCCTAAAATTTCAATAAGGGGATAATACCCGGGCGCGAGCGGCGGTCCGGGGCGAGGGGGAGCCGACTCTACCACACAACTGTGGCGACAGTTGTGAAAGTGTTCAGTTTATTCATGTATTCTGTTGCATTTTATTTGGTTGAGTACATCCAGTAGCCCGTTCGAGCATCAGCGGCTGCGCAGAAACCAATTCCGAAGTAGTTTTCAGTCAGAGGTACAGAGTGCCAAATTCAATATGATTAAAATTACCAGACAAGTGTTTTTTTAGCTGAAGTACCCTTTACGTCTAAGTAAAACTTGATACTATTGACACTATCTAAACCTACCATAATAGTTAATATCTACTAAACTGTGCTGATGGAACTAGATTTTCATCAAAATATATTTTGACGTAGTAGTTAATTTTTTTTTATGCAACCTGACATGGATGGCTAATACCACACAACTACCGTTATGATATTAGCTCAATACACCACATTCCCGAAGGAATTAGATGCCATGCCAGGACATTTCCTTTCAGCTCGGCTACATAGAACTGGATGGAAAACACGGACAATTTTTCATTGCCGTTTACACCGTCTTTTCATCCAATGCAATATTACCAACTCGGGCGGGCTTAAACCCTACCACCTAGTAGAGGAAGGGGTCCTACAGTTTAATATGGGTTCCGAACCATGCAGCAACTCGCATTCGTGACGAAATACCCTTATCGAACTCAGAAAGAGAATGCGCGCCCTTAAGGTCGTCCTGTAAGCATCAGAAAATTTCGCCTCCCATACAAACGTAGTTTACTAATAATTTGAAAACCACTGAGCCAACTTGGTATCTAATATTAGGCTACAAATATTTTTGTCTGAATGTCTTTGTTTTTTCGTTAAATGTATTCTGGGTCAAACCACAGAGAAAAAAAAATCGTATGAAGATTTTCTTTTTGCTTTCATTTAATTCGGTTTGGATTTAGAAAAAAAAAACAAAAGCGTGCAGACACAGATATTTGTTCCCTGATATTAGATATTAAATATCAATTTAATTGGAATAGCGGTTTCCAAATGATTAGTAAACTACGTTTGTATGGGGAGCATAGATTACGGGCCGTTCTTAATACCTATAAGTTAAAAAAACCCAGTTTAGGAGCGCTAAAGATTCCTGGCTGACGGCGCGACCGCGTCCCTGTGCCTCCATCCACTCACCCACCGCCGCCCCCACCCCTCCGTCCCCACCCGGACGCATGTCGCCTGCGCCTGTCGCGTGGGATCCCTGAATTATGAGCACTAACAACTTCAGCGAACTCGCGTCACGCCACAGCTTAGAACTCCACACCCGGTGGACGCGGCACTTAGATTAGGAAACGTAACGTCGTTCCCATCATCGAGAGATTATGGACAATTAACGTGTTTGAGATTACATTTTGACGCACGTGGACGAATCTTTGAGATCTGTTAGCTGTTATGTTATGAGCTGCGATTTAATAAGTGCGTGCATAACACCTGATTTTTATTCAGTTCTATAAGACCTTATTTTATTATTTTTAATAATAACTACTACTGAATTTGGAATTTAAAAAAGAGGAAAAAAAACAATGTTGCCATTTGAAACCTTTTACGGTAAATATCGAACGCTCATATTATGTGTTCAAACTTGTTGTTTTAATCACATTTATGAATATTTGTCTATTTTGAGAACAGAAACAACCAGCGACCTACAGTTTTATCTTTAAAAAATATCTAGATCACCAATCTACATATTTTCTTTTTGGATTATCGAAATTCGTCGAGGATTTTTTTAATATAATTAAATCTTGTTGTCCTTATCTCACTAAACGCAATCAGCTGTTATCACGCCCTTAAGAACTCAGATAATCACGTGCATCAATTGGCATGATATTCATTAAATTAAATTAATTACAATTAAAGTAAACGTAGCCTAGAGGTGACTCCTGTGGTATCTTGTGTAGTATATCTCATTTGATATTTTATTGTGTGATTTCGTTGATAATGCGTCTGGGACTACATGGCGCGGTACCCATGTTATGCTGACGGTCCCTTTCTCCACTTTTCATGGTGTAGGGACAAGGTTAGTTACCCTAGCAAGAAATGATTGAGTTTGAAGCGGTAGTTTGACTTCTGTGGTATCTTGTGTAGAATACCGCGGCATTACACTTTTTCTCATTCGATATTTTTTTGTGTGATTTCGTTGATAATGCGACTGGGACTACATGGTGCGGTACCCATGTTATGCTGACGGTCCCTTTCCCCACTTTTCATGCTGTAGGGGCAAGGTTAGTTACCCTAGCAAGAAATGATTGAGGGTTGAAGCGGTAGTTTGACTTCTGTGGTATCTTGTGTAGAATACCGCGGCATTACACTTTTTCTCATTCGATATTTTTTTGTGTGATTTCGTTGATAATGCGACTGGGACTACATGGTGCGGTACCCATGTTATGCTGACGGTCCCTTTCCCCACTTTTCATGCTGTTGGGACAAGGTTAGTTACCCTAGCAAGAAATGATTGAGGGTTGAAGCGGTAGTTTGACTTCTGTGGTATCTTGTGTAGAATACCGCGGCATTACACTTTTTCTCATTCGATATTTTTTTGTGTGATTTCGTTGATAATGCGACTGGGACTACATGGTGCGGTACCCATGTTATGCTGACGGTCCCTTTCCCCACTTTTCATGCTGTAGGGGCAAGGTTAGTTACCCTAGCAAGAAATGATTGAGGGTTAAAGCGGTAGTGAAAACTTTCCCTACTTTCCATCCATATATGTGTAGCCAAGCTTTTTTAATGGAATTGGACGTGTATGGCCTGCATCCACTTTCATGATATTAGTCCAGAGTAATCTCACTGAAGTGTTTGAAGGATCGGTCGATTTTATATACATACATATCACAGTCCTTGAAATAAGCGACGTACCTGCTTAGAACGAAAAAGTATATTTACTTGAGTCAACCTAGGATTTTGGTGATGACGGCAATACGTTTGAATGTTCAATCTTTGGAGTCAATATCCGCAACGCAGATGTAGCGTTAAATAAATGTATGTAGGTATATTCTTAAACAGTGTGTTAGTAGGAGGCATTCATTACGGGAAGAGAAACTGTAGGAGAATTCCAAATTATGGGTATACAGCCGGTGGCGAAATTGGTAGACGCAATACCCGCGAATGGTATGTTTTGCTAGTTCGGGTCCAGCCTTGCAGTATATTCGTACTGTAGTTCTTTTTACTGGGCTCTTTCTTCAATTAATGTTTCCTTGCTTCACGGTCGATTATACATACATACATACATATCACATTCCTTGAAATAAGCGACATACCTGCTTAGTACGAAATAGTATATTTACTTACAGTGCATTATCACTGAGAGTACGTGCACAGTGCATTATCACTGAGACTACTCACACATTGCATTCCCACTGAGAGTACGTATACAGCGCATAATAACTGAGAGTAAGTACACAGTGAAATATCACTGAGAGTACGTACACGCTGCATTATCATTGAGAGAACGTACACAGTGCATTATTACTGAGAGTACGTACACAGTGCATTATCACTGAGAGTACGTACACAGTGCATTATCACTGAGAGCACGTACATAGTCAATAATCACTGAGGCTGAGATAAATAGTCGTAACGGAAACTAAGACTAACGAAAAGTAGTACTTTGTGACGTCAATTTGCATTACTTTGAGATTTCGTCCATACAAAACGTGTCAAAGTGACGTCACAAAGTACTACTTTTCGTTAGCCTTAGTTTTTGTTACGACTATTTATCTCAGCCTGAGAGTACGTACTCAGTGAATTATCACTGCAACTTATGAATTTCTCTTTCCGCTTCCGTCCTTTCTTGCTCGATGCCTCGAGTAGAAGGATCTTCCGTCCACCGGCACTGACTGTGCCTTGTAGCTCAGTGAATTTATTTTATCTCATCGTCATGCTAAGCGAATGCAAATAGCGAGATTGAATTGGAGCTAGACGGCGAGGGCGGTGCTCCGCGGCGGCGCGCCGGTCCGTTGTTACAGTGCGCGGAATATTATATCATAATACTCTCCAAACAATGTTCATTTTACAATATTCTTCTACAATATTCATTTTAGATGAAAATCCATTTTATCGTGGTCTATCAATCAGCATATCGTGTTTGCTGTGGCCATTGCCAGCTAACTGCGAATACAAGTAGGAAATTAAATATGTGAAATGTGTGTCGTGGGGAGAAAGCGTGAGATCCATTAAAATCACTTAAAAAGATCTTTCAATTAACTTTTATTCACTAGAATGCTAGAAAATCTATTATATACCTATTTGAAATCGGAAAAAAATGTATATCTGCAATTTTGCGAATTTGATGGAGGATTAAAAATTTTTTAGGCTTAAAAAACGGGTGAAAGTGGATACACTAATGCAGAAAAATGCATTGAGGGATCTTTCCAAGAGCTTTTATTGATCAGGGGGAAGAAAGTAGAACATTATTATTACATTGACGATGGCACTATACACCAGATTTAGGTTAAGTTCAATATTCATAATTCAGAATCATAATTATTGATTTTTTTAAATCTTTTGTTTTTTATATTTGTTTTTTACGTATCTCCTTATGTTTTTCTTGCGAGCGGTGGCATTGATTAATCAACTACTTAAGTTTTAAATTTATTTTGTGACTGGCAAAGTATGTTTGCCAGTTCTTATATGCATGGAAATAGAGTATGCGACATTTATATTTTTGACATAGACCTAGCATAACGATTCCTGAAATGTTTAAGTGTAGGTTACCTACCTATGAATGCAAAAAAAAAAAGCATATACAAAAGCGTCTTCTGAAACCCTTGGGCTTTCGAATAATTTCAAGAGCTGTGATATTTTTTTTAACTATGCAAAAGGATTAACCAAGTTATTACTTCTCCAAATTATCCCAAAAGTGCCAAATATTTTAGAAAGAATCAGTATCTAATGAGTAAAAACTTATTCATCAGTACAGAAAGTCGATGTAAATCCATTTAAAAATTTGGTCGTTCGGCTCGATCGGAAATAATACATGCCTGAATTAAAAAAAAAGGTATGATAACATAACATATAATAACACTCTATGTATAAAAAGATTTTCATGGAAAATATTTTCATCGGTGGTCCAAATCACCTAATCTAAACTTACGTTAATAATATAATATAATATAATATATAATATAAGGCTAATACCAAACTGACCGTCAGATATAAGCCACACCACATGGGAACTTCGCCATGCCAGGAACTTTCTGATATAGATATATGTAAATTAAAAAGGTTATAGTTATAGAAGTCTTGTTGACACACACATAAACTGGCTTTGACAAAATTTATTGTAATACCATCTGTCAGATCTTTATCTTTTCCACAAAATAAGAATAATAGGATATTTTTCGTGCTTTCATTTATTTATTTTCACTTAAAAAACAATGTTATCTAACTATTTTATCTACATATCTGCATATTCCGACTTAAAAACCCGATTTTAATCTCGATATGGCTTTAGTGGTCAAACTTCGAGACGATACAGATCGAACCTCGTTTTGCTTTCAAACGGGTCCAACGACTGAAAAGTTTGCGGAAAAGCGAATGTTTCAGCCGCTGTAACCGAGTTCCGACTCGGCGTCGCCACAAACAGCAATCAGCACTTAAACTTTATCACAAACAGCCAGCGGCCACCGACTCCTCCCGCCGCCCGCCGCCCGCCGCCCGCCGCCCACGGCACCGCGCCCTCCGCCGCCCGCCGCCCCCGCCCGCCCCGCCGCGCCGACAGCGCCCCTCGCGGTGCTCGATAACATTAATAACTCCGAGATATACGCGCGATAACGCTCCCATAAAAGTTCATCAGCCTCATTTTCTAATAAAGCTCGAACGCGCCGTTTCCTTTCTGACGCTTTGTTACGATACTCTGTATTGAATATTGCTTAAGTACTAATAAATAATATCATAATGTGTGCAGTAACAATATATTTGTAAATGTATAAAGCAAAGCGTATAAGGAATTGCATAGTTCTGTTTTCTCTATTTATTTAATGTTTGGTACTGAGAACAAATTGTAGATTAATTGCCAAAAAATATAAGTAGCTATAGGAGATCTTAGCAGAATGTGATACTTTTTAAAATATTAACAAAAACTCATCTAATATTTACCTGCACCGCTTATGGGATTTTTTACTCATGCTTACATGCATTTTTTATACATGCTGAATGCTACGGAGAAACCAGATTGATCAATATTGAGCAAGTTTTCTGTAAACAAATGTAAGTCATGAAAATTATTTATTTTTTATGAAATAAAGCTGTGCTGAGAGATTAAAGATTTTCAGAAAAATTAAAATTCGAAGCGAAACCACGTTCAGCTAGGGACCATGCCAGTGGATTTGCGGAATATTGCTGAGCCATCAAGCTTGTTTAAATTACGTCTCTTAGATTACTCCCAGCCTCGGAAGCCTTCCGAGTTCGATAAGCTTTGTGAGACAACTCTGAGCGCGGTTGAGTTCTAGGATCAATTTCGACTGTAGGTCCACTTCCTTACTTTACTAAGGTTAATCTCGCTCGGGCTGGTACATGGGACAATTCATTTATCAGCGCGTCTACATTGAACTGGATGGAAAACATGAATATTTTTTTATTGGCCTTTCTTACATTGCGATGGCACCAACCCGGAGGCTTAAACCCTAACACATTGTTCCCAACCATGGACCAGCTTACATTCGAAGTGCACTTATCCGAATCAAAGAGGCATTAAAGGGGCGGAGATTTGAACCGATGCCTGCTGGCATACAAGACAAGGTCCCGCGTTACTAACCTATGAGCTGATTTCATTTTCTTCTGGTAGTCAAACTACACTAAATCATGTCTCAAATTGATTGATCCGCGGATTCAATCAGCTCAATGAAGAAAAACCTGAAAGGAATATTTCCCCATATCTTTTGGTTAATACAATGCTTAAGTCAATTTTTATGGTTACAGACATAGATTAACAAGGACTTTTTAATCGATGGTTCAGGATATGAAGTAATTAATCTATAATATGAAAGATCAAACATTCCGCAAATGTTGAATGCGGCATTAGATATGCAAGGAGCGGGGGAACAAACGCTGTGACGGCATTATTAGAGGATAAGGCCATTCGGTGCACGGGAGTGAGGGGGGAGATTATAGGCCACACCGTGCCAGTAATAACAGAGACAGTGAGACTGGTGTCCAGCCGATAACCGTTGCGACATAATGAGCAATAACTCTGCATTCACCCTACTGTAAACAGCTGCTAGACGTAATTAATGCTCACTACTACACTGCACTACCCGCACAATGCACCTTCAAATCAGGCAATGAATTAATATTAGGCTAATACATCCATATATGCAGTATTCTGATTAGTTAATTAATTTCCAAATTACAATACATGGAGGCTAGAATTCATGAGTAATTTAGCTATGCTAAATGACTATGATACATGAACACGAAATGTACGAAATGACGATTTCATTTCTAATTAATTTGTATTTTTCATTTCTTATCCATAGGTAGGATAACTACACTTAGACACGTCATCGGTCCGTCGGTCCGAGAAAAGCAGACATGCAAAGTTCAAAATTAAAATTAAAATTAAATTAATTCAAAACAGTTTTTAAGTTTTAACAGTTTCCGATCGAATTCAAATTTAAATTCAAATAGGTTCCGACCCCGGACCCCTGAGTATTTTAGGCTATTAGTTTCGGATTTGGCCATGAAGGCATGTATGATGTTTTCGAGAGTGTTTCCAATAAATACACCGAAAAAATAAACTGGGAACATAAATTGTTGGTTCTAAACTTGTTTTTACTTAGTGCGTGTAAATGAAAAGATATTAAATTCAAATCCGAATCACTTTAGTACTATCAACACGGAGACCGTCGAAATCTGTGACTATCAAGCATTGAGCGAGAATACAATTATTGAAGAAAGAAATATAAGAAGATAAATACGTTTTAAATTGTACTGCAAAACTGGAAATGAGCCAGCAATGCCTTTGATGCTCAATCATTGCCGTCGAAGTTAACAACACAGTTCAAGTGGCGAAATAAAAGGTGTCTGAGATCTTAGGCGAAGGCTTTAATTACAAGTCGGAAAGATTAAGGAAAATTCTTTTTAGTGAAGCAAAAGAGCAAGCCTAATATTTAAAACTACTTTTATCAAGTTTGTATATGCACACTATAACAATATTCCAAAAGATACCGTCGGGCTGGCTGATTCATGCTTTTGAATAATATTTGTCCGTGTTTTCCATCCTGCTCAATGTAGCCTTGCTTTAAAATAAAGTTCCTGGCATGGCACCAAGTTTCCATGACTTGGTTGATATAATCACAGAAAATGTGGTATTAGCCAGGCATGCAAGTTCGATACGAAAAATGAAGTGAAGTAATAATTAAATTAGGAATTAAATCATGTACCATTTGATAAGTTTCATATTGTTGTATTTATGATCTTCTTTTATTATTGGTCTATATTCGCCTATTTTATAATCTCACAGCAGCGGTTATAATGTAATGGAACACTTCGCATGGAATATGGAAAAAAAATGTATCCATGTATCTAACAATATGTATGTAACAATAAAACGATTCTGTTTAAATCTAGTACCGATTTACATACGTTTATTTTTACATTGAGCATTGGGATTTAAAACGAAGTTGCAACGTAACAACGTGCAAACCGCCATTATAAACCATGCGAATTATAATCAAGCCAGGAATGTATCCACCTCGATCCACGGCGAAGCAGGTGGAAGTTGTAGCAATTAAGACACAGTAATTGCAAGGAAATATTCAGAGCGGAGCCATAGCCTGTGCTGTACTCAGTGCGCTGACTGCCGTGGCTGACTATGTAAACTATTACTACGAAATGGTTTACATATACGCACACTTATGTATCTTAGCCTGGTTTTCACCGAGTGCCTATTTATTTTAATCGAGACTTAAAGGGCCTTTACTGCTAAAGTGCTGATTATCTTGTACTGGTAATAATTGCAAGCTGCTAAGAAAAGCCCTTAATATGTGGTGTGTTAGTATATTGCATTAAAAATAAACACTTCGATTAGACGTGCAACGTTTAAAGAGTTTACACACATAATACACATACAATTGGAAAAACACAACGGCTACCAAAAGCATATGAAAATGGAATATATCAGCCTCGGTAGCTCAGTGTGCGACGCCTTGCGATGCGATAAGCTCGGGAAGTACCTCTGAGCGCGGTTAGGTTCTGGATGGGTGACCATTTTTTACCGTTCAGGGTGGCCGTGGTTCGGATACCACGTAAAACTGTAGGCCCCTTTCCTTACTAACTAGGTGGTAGGGTAAATGCCGCCCGGGTTGGTACCATCGCATTGAATGAACGATGGTCGAAGCGGCAATGAAAGTTGTTCGTTTTATCCATTTAGTTTAATGTAGCCGAGACTGGAAGCTGAAGAAGGTCTTGGCATGGCACCTAGTTCTAATGTGGTGTGTTAGGCTAACATTGGACGGTCAGTTCGGTATTAGCCATCCATGTCCAGTTACATAAAAGTAACTGCATATTTTGATGTTTTAGTATGCAGATCGGTATAAGTCCACGTCTTATATTGCAAAGTATATTTTACTTCTTCGTATTTTAGTTGTATGCATGAAATAGTTAAGAAGTAACTAATTTTATGTAATTAAAAATTTGAGCAGGAGAGCATAAAACAATTACCTACGGCAATTTAAATGGAAAATCGACAACGTTGCATGTATCTTTACAAGTAAAGTTCAAAAACATATACACAATACATACGATACATATGATACTTTTCGTGAGGGCGACTCTTTGCCCAGTTTTACTCACTGCGTATATTTTACTAATGTTATATAATAATACATTTGCCTATTGACAAAATGTTCATGACTAGTAACCATTTAAGAACATGCCAATATGGAAAATCTCAAAGATTTTTTAGGGTTCCGTACCCAAAGGATGCCAACGGAACGGTCAGAGGGCTATATCTCATGAACCGTAATAGCAGCAGAAATTTCCACAGAGTATGTATTGATTTTGCCGCTATAAAAACAAACAGGTAAATTACAATAAATACTAAAAATTAAAAGAGGCTTTTTACGATAGTACGGAATCCTTCGTGTGTGAGCCCGACTCACACTTGGCCGGCTTTTTTAAAGAAATCGTTGTGAATATTAGGAATTCCAACTTAACTTAAAAGTTGCGAAGCTATGTATTATATCTATACGATAAACAATTTTGAAAAGAAGCGGTTATTGACAAAATCATTACCGACAAGCACAGATATTCATAAATGGAGCTAAGGTGAGAATACCGGGTCTGAGCGCCCTTGTGACAAGCTGTCTCCCCTCTCCCCGTCCCTGTCGTACCCGCGGGGGGGAGGGAGAGGCGGGGTGGGCGGGTCGTCGGAGCCTCTATTAGCGCTAGACTTAACGACGGCCGTTAACGCGAGATCCGCATTCAAAAGCGGATCAAATCGGCGGAACAGAGCAATCTGCCCCGCACGCATTCCTCATCTGCGATTTCACAATTTTGATTCGATTCCGTGAATTTATGTGCAATAAATTGGCGTTTGATTGCTTCGCGGCGCGTGTCGGCTCGCTGCCTTGTGCTTGCAATAATAACGCGCACGGGACCGACAGTACATTGGGTTTTTTTTTTTTTTTTTTATGTGACTGGACATGGATGGCTAATACCACAAGTTCTGTTCATGGTATTAGCCCAACACACCACATGGGAACTAGGTGCCATGCCAGGACCT
Organism: Incurvaria masculella; assembly: GCA_946894095.1. Taxonomy (NCBI): domain Eukaryota; kingdom Metazoa; phylum Arthropoda; class Insecta; order Lepidoptera; family Incurvariidae; genus Incurvaria; species Incurvaria masculella. The sequence goes on from OX335650.1 coordinate 12,511,048, forward strand.
TCCTTATATTGCACGGCTACATTGAACTGGATGGAAAACACGGACAATTTTCATTGCCGCTTCGACCATCGTTCATCCAATGCGATGGTACCAACCCGGGCGGGATAAACCCTACCACCTAGTAAGTAAGGAAGGGGACCTACAGCTTAACGTGGAATCCGAACCACGGCCAGCCTCTCTCAACGGTCGAATGGTCACCCATCCAAGACCAGACCGGACCCAGCGTTGCTTAACTTCGGAGAGCGATCGCCGAAGTGTCGCGCCACTGGGCCACCGAGGCTGATCTAACTGGTGATCTAACTGACTGCAATACGGATGCCTTTTCTAAAATAAACAAAATCAATGTTTGTTTCTCTGTGTCTTTTTAGGGAATAAATCAGTACCTAGAATTAGTTAAAGAATGGTAAATGTTCAAAATATTAACGAGGTTTATTTACCACATTTATGAACCATAAGTTGGCTGTATTACTAAGCAAACTTGTTAATTGTTTTCTTTTTATAAGTTTTCTTCGGAAAATGTCATCAATGTTTGATAATTTTCAATATTTCTGCTTTAGAAAATGTATCGATTTATAATATATAGAAGCTACAGATTAAAAGAGCCTTTAAATAAAATAATGGAATAAAAAGTTAATCAATTATCTATAAATGTGAAAATTCCATTTTTTACCTACCATGTCATCTTTGCAAGAACTCATACGCTATTTCAGATACCTTCACTGTATCCAGAGATCCATATATTTTAAGACCGTGCCTTGCATTTCATACAGTATCTACGCACTTTTAAATTCGTATTCATGTTGCAATCCGTAGATGCTCTACGCATTTTTTTCATTCGTAGACACATTTCACTCCGTAGAGTCTCTTCGCTGTCAAATTTGAATACATCTTGCACTCCGTAGCGGCTCTACGAACTTTAAATTCATACACGCCTTGAACTTCGTAGAGGCTTTCCTTACTTTATGACATTTCATTCCATAGAGGCTCTACGCACTTTGCTACAACACTGTACTCCGCATTAGCCCCACTAATCAGCCTCTAATTTTGCATGTAGCCTTTCCTCAAATTGGGAAATTTCAATAGTATCTAGTGAATACAAAAGGTCACTTTTTAATAAGCTATTCTAATCTACGCAAGACAACGACAGAATGGAGGCAACGCTATCTAGAATTGCTTAGAGAAATGAAGGTTTCAACCGAAATAAATTGTGTTTGGTATTTACCTCACCACATATCCTAGGTTTAAAATAGAGCGTATTATTTTTTCTTGTGGGATCTATACCTGGGCATAGTTTTAAAATTCCATTTTTCTACCCTCTCTTACAAACTCATATCTCGGACACCCCTTAACGGATTTTGCTCATGCTCAAACATCAAGAATATTTTTTTCTCATTTACTCGCCTACCATTCTATGACGTTCCGATCAACGATACTCAAGTTATTGTCGGACAAACATTTATACCTACAAACGCCGGACTGTTCACGTAGACTCGCAGAACTTCAAATACGTCCTTATAAGCGCGGCGTCGACTCGGGAGGTTAAGGCGCGCCATCACCATCAAAGGAAGTACACACAGGCTAGTCACCACTGAACGTGCTCGCCAGTCACTGTTGAGCGCGCTAGCTACACCATTCCTCAGCGATATCGCGCCAGGTCGCGCCCTCGCGCTGCTTGCGCGATGCGCCCAGTAATTACATCTACAAATCAGACAGGTACGCCTTTATTAAACGCCCGTAAATACGCGAGAACACGCCGCACCGCGGTAGTGCTGCTCTTACTGTACTGTGCGCTTTCATTGCGTTACGCTACCATATATACTATAATATCAGCTTTAATTCCATCATAATATTTGCTCCTTACTCGTATTCTATTTAACAGAGTTTGCTTAAGGTGGGTCATCCCGCTCAATCCCCCATATAAACGGGGAAAGAAGATCAAGCCCATATTTCTTGTCAGAGATCCCAAATTTTGCTCAAAATAGCTTTATTTGCGAACTAGATGTATGATGACCGTTGGCATTGTAAAATTGTGTTTGGTTTCTAAGTTATAAGGTCTGAAAGTTCTAACTTTTCGCGCATTTTATACAATAACTTTGGAGGCGAATTATTCAGTAAAAACATCTTAAAAAGATAAGTCATCAGACATAGCTTATTTAATCAAGATTTATAATCTATTTGGTTTTTGTTGGACTTTTTACTACAGCGGTTGTGGTTTACTTTTAGCTATAAGTCGTTCTGTAACTAAAATTTTCGTAAATTTAACCAAATCATACACTATGCACATTGTCTTTTTTGTGGACATGTTGCATCTCCTTCATCACGGAGCTTGTCTTTTTCTTTGAAACAGAGAAGGTCCCAGAGCGCAACAGCCCGCGAATGAGTTAGTCCCGCCGGGTTGGGCCACCTTAAGTTACGCACAACAATTAAAGTTCACTTAAACTAAAATGATAACAATAAACATTATATAAAAAGTTGTAAATAAATCTCTACTCATATTTTAAATGCAAAATGGCGTTTGTTAGTTCGTTTTACTTGTCCTTCTTTTTCAAAACATTCGAAGCCGTGAAGATTGGCGGTTATTTTTTAAAACAGAAAAAAGAAAATTTTAATATCGTCCCGAGACCGTGAACTTTACTGTTCGTACCGATTAATTACATTTAACATAAATCGCTTCTAAAGTTCTTACCTCTCCGCAATCAAATATCTAATACGATCTCCTGATTCCCAAAAGGTTACATTACATTTCATTACCTACCCTAGACTCTGATGGTGCTATTTGCCTCGGCGTTTACTTATAAAAACTACGTCACAGCAATCAAATTAAGTCTGAAACAAATTGCGTATAAGCGCTCAGCTAAATAATGTAACGTGCTAATATTCAATGAAAGCGTTAATGCAGGCAGCCTAATGCAATAAATCGCTGCTAATAGCAAGCTGAGCTAGCTATTAGCGCAGAGGAGGCGGCGGCGACCGGCGGCGGGCATCGTCATTCCTATCCTAGGACGAAATCAAATGTTTTAATTTAATCATACGACGAACTATTAATACTTATTAAATTTTTAATTTCCATGCGCGCTCATCAAGAAAAGTGAACGGTCGATTTGGTTCGATAACGATTAAGTAAGCCGTATGTTTTTAGTAATCGATCACCAAAACATAATTTTTAGATGTCAAAAATAGAAAGCATGTAATAAAAAAACCCTGCCATATAGAAAATTACTTAAAAATATTTTTAATAAAATCTGATGCCGAAAAATCATCTTGAGAGTTATATATAAGAGAAAGAGAGAATAGTATATAAGCTATTATTAACTTATTTCAGGAAAACCGTTGGACTAAGATTGCGTATGACTGGATCAATTCATCACGTTAACCATTCAAGAAAAAAATAAATCAACTAAAAACAAGACAAAAAATGCGTAGAACTCTTTGAACATTTTATTCCTTTGATTCACCAAAAAATATTTAAACCATCAGACAAACTAAAGGAATCCTTAAATTCTTAAATTATTGAAGTGGTTACACGTTAAAAAAAATCTGAAGCAAAAAATTATACACGTGTAATTTTGTCCGCAGTACATCGCGACGCAGGCGGGACTGTTCGTCCTGGGGCTCATCGGCGCATGCGTGCTGCTGGACTTTTCCACTTACGACTCGAGCATCCAGCCCATGATCCGTGACATCATGACGCGCTTCATACACAACCCGCAACACGAGTTCAGCCGCAACACGTTACGCATGATCCAGGAGGGGGTGAGTTCTTCTCCATCTAATATAACATTCCACTCCATGATTCGTGCCACCGTGACGTACGTCACGCACAGCCCGCTGTACGAGTTTAGCCGCAACACGCTGCGCAGGGTCCAGGAAGGGGTGAGTTGACCTCCATCTTCTACATATGTATCTTTCCACTCCATGATCCGTTTCATCGTGACGTACTTCATGCACAACCCGCTGCACGAGTTTAGCCGCAACACGCTGCGCATGAACCAAGAGGGGGTGAGTACTTCACCACCCACACTAACATTCCGGTCATGGTCCGTGACAAAGTTAACTGCTTCGATCAGCCAACCTGTGCTTTTCTTGCAAAATTTTCTTGAGGGTGGATTTAATATAATTTATGAAATAGGAGTCAGATTTTTTTAAGTGCGCGGGGAGGTTGGGTGGTTTTAATACTACCTTAGCATCGTTGCACCGCCACAGCCTGAAACGCAGGTGATTTCGTAAATCGAAAGTGCCTACCACATAACGCATAGTGAAATAAGTTTGTAATATAATGTAATCTTGACATATGTAATCATTGTTGAGTATATTTGAACCAGTTTTGCTTTAAATAAAGCAATTTATTGTGTGGTGTATGTTGGCTCTATACCGAGCAGAGGCAGGTTGGCAGTGGATAGAGATGTGGGGGTTGACCGAGGGAACGAGTTGCGGAAAAGGGGCTCGTGTTGCGGTGGATACGCTAATTGCACGAATCGCTCTGTCGGTCAGCATCGATGACGAGTACAACTGTTACTTCAGTTTTTTTTTTCATCTAAAACGAACCCAAGTCGCTTGTTAATTCCTCGTATTGGGCCTACCGTGAATGGACGTTGAATTAGCTATGGTCGAAGCAATAAAAATTGGTCCGTATTTTTCACCCAGTTCAGTGTAGGATGTCAATTGAAATAAGATAGATAATAGTTAAAAAAATCAACTTAATAAAATAACATTGATTAAACACAATGAGAAAATACAATCAAAACATATTACGTACTACGAACAAAAGAAGCGGGATCAAAAAAAATAACATGAGATGAAAAAAAACTGTCAAGGCCAAACAAAAGAAAACAAAAAATCACTATTAGGAAGGTAAAGTTCGCATGTAGTGTGTTGAGCTGACATCAGAACAGTATTAGCCATCCAAGTCCACATTGAAAAAGTAGCCATCTTTATGAAGAGAATATGTTTTTCAACACGAGCAAATATGCTAAAGAAAATTCTCAAACTACTTTACCTCAATAGATCCACAAAGCCGCAGCTGGCATTACATTATGTACCCGCCCATCCCATACGAACTTGCCTCCGCCCAAACTGTCATACATTTAACAAGGTCCGCCCGAGCCGTTGTCATAGCACGACTAACTGCCCTTTTCGGCCCAGTTGGACTATAAATTTTGATAGGGAAGTGCGCGGAGCGTCGCCTAATTTCACGGTTGAATACGCCCAAATGTTGATACCGGCGGGACGCGAGAGCCCCCCCGCCCCGCGCCGTCCGCACCCGCTACCGTAAAGCCGGGCGCACACTGGCCGCTTGCCCTGCCATTATGCTATACGATACGTCAAGGATATTGTATTGTATTGTTTATTCATCATCCATAGATAGTACACTGCACTCGGATTCGTCATATTTCAACGTATGTAATGATATAGTCGGATGATCAATATCAATGATATTAATAGTATTTGTTTTGTAAACAACATTACGAAGGCTATTTCTGGCCCCCGAGTACAGTAATACCGTATCAGGATACCTAGCGGGTGACTAGAATTAACATTATTTCTCCCAATTATGTTTGTAAGTACACACAATGAGTGGCCAGGCTACAGATCTGTCATCTAGATATTTGCCAGACACTTTCGACACTTCATAATTTTTCTCACTTAAAAAAAACTTTATTTAATAAATTATTTTGAGTGCATTTCACATAGGTAGACTTAGAAAAACCTACTTACGTAGTTAAAAGGAAAATGTTTTCTTATTTAACCTTAACCTTAGCATGTCTACTCAGGTTCTTTAACGAAATATAAGTAACAATGGGTCAATGTCGTTTCGGACAAATATCGGGCTAAATTATATGCTGGATAGTAACCCAAAGGGCTGGTACAAAAGCCTAGATTTTTTCCTACTTACTTGATATTTTAGACAATTCACACAATATCTTTATAAATTGTAGCCTATGTGTTATTCTGATGTGTAAGCTGTATAATTGTAATTTTTCATTAAAATCCATTCAGTACTTTTTACGTGAAAGAGTAACAAACATCCATCCATACTTACAAACATTCGCGTTTATAATATTAGTAGGATTGGGCCTGATCAAGTTTAACTCATGGAGGTGACACCTCCATGGTTTAACTGAGGAATAAACCGTAAATAGGTAAGAGGTTCTTTAGTTATAAATGGATAAACGGACAAACTTGGTGTGAAAACGGCATTGTATACTATTTAATTAAATAATTTAATACTTTATCATGCATCTTCTGTTTTCGCCATCCCAGACAAGAAAGGCCTGATTACATATGACCGTGTACATTCAACCTTTCATAGCCCAAAAAGCATGAAAACAATTGGCGGGCTAATGGGGTATTTTGTCTAATTATTCAGATTTCCCTGCTGGAAACACTTTTGTAAAGTAAAAGGCCTGATCCACTTAATTATACCGTAGGGACAATTCTGCTTAGGTTAGGCTTTACGGACTGGCAGATCGAGTCAGCTAAAGACTCCGGATTTGTTTCGGGAATCCAGGGTTCTGTGTCCAGTTGCCTCGGGGTTCGGGGAAAAACATTGCGAGGAAATCACTAGACGAGAGCTCCCAAATCCGGCCACCGTATACCTGAGTGGGCGCCAGACAATTTCGGGTCATTTGGTAAATGAAAATCGCAAACAAATGTTAACTTTATTTAAATTATGCAAAGCTTAATGTTGTCACATAATAATTAGTCTACACTGTTTAATACCGCGACCAGGCTGCGGTGCGGGGGTGGAGAGGGGAGGAATGGCCACCGAACGGCTTATGCACGAGCTCTTGGCAAATTCACGCTAAACCCACGGCGGCCAACTGCGTTGCACATCTAATTAATAAGGACTTAACATAAGCTTCCCTTGCCTATTAATAATTTAAATAATACTAGCTGCGGTACCCGGATCCGCTCGAGAAAATATCGTTGTTGCGTGACAGAAGGTTAAAAACAAACAAACAAACATACTTTCGCATTTCTAGTAATAAAATTATCTTATTTAAAAGAGAACGTTACTCCAATTTTGGGGTCCAATAATGTGTTTTACATAATATCAGCCGCTTTGAAATCCGTTAGAAAATATTTCCTTGTGTAGAATCAAAATTCCAGACGATTTAAGTACCAATAATATTATTAAACACATTTTAATAACTTAATAAAATCACACATCAATAAAAAAATACAAATGTTTTTCAGGTTGCTTAGTACCTTTTGTTCTACTTTTAAAGTAATTATTTAAGATTTCATTGCGGCAATCTCGCCGGAAAATATCATATTGCCCTGGTACTTGGATCGGTTTTAAGTACAATAATTAATACAGTGGGAAAAATGCCATAGTATTGTCGGTTTTAGTAAGTAATCGATTAATTCAGTAAAATCCTACAGCATACGAAACATTACGTACAAGTTTAATGCAAATTTGTAGATATATAATAACTAAACCCATTATGGTATATATTTAAAAATAGATCTACAAGAACCAGCAAGCACTCGCGCAATGAGCCGTGCAAAAAAACAGTAGAAGAAACATATTTACAGCGGCATAATGCACAAGAAAATAAAATCTGAGCTGGCTGCCGCGGGGTAATTCAAAAATAACCCGACAAAAATCCGCCGAAGTGCGAAATTCGGGCAAATTGCGGTACACCGGCTGGCGAGCGGCTGCGGGCGGCGGTGCGGCGGCGCGGGGGCGCGCGGGGGAGACTGGGGTACCCGCCCCACTCCCCCCCCCCCTATCGCACTCTCGCCACTCATTAGCCCGTGTGCTACGGAAACACGTGGCCGTACTAAAACCAACTTAAACGGGCCCATTCAGTCCTGCAATCATTTACAGGATTTCTTCCAGTTTTCTTGTAACTAAGCGATGTTACTGCATTTCCGCACCGCAGCAGTGCAAAGCCGTAGCATCAGCACGACTGCTATCTGAATATCAAGACTTCGTCACCGAATACTTATTTTGACGGCTGCTTGTATAAAACCGTTCAACCTGCGCAAGCCGCTGCCGACCGAGTCCCAGGACCCCTTTATCAAAATATCTTATTTTGACGGCTGCTTGAATTAAGACGTCATCGAAACCGTTCTTGTCTGCAGATCGGTTGCTGCGGTGCTGACGGTCCCAGCGACTACATCAACCTGCGCAAGCCACTGCCGACCGATTCCCAGGACCTCTTTATCGAAATATCTTATTTTGTCGGCTGCTTGTATTAAGACGTGATCGAAACCGTTTGTGTCTGCAGATCGGTTGCTGCGGTGCTGACGGTCCCAGCGACTACATCAACCTGTGCAAGCCACTGCCGACTGAGTCCCAGGACCCCTTTATAGAAATATCTTATTTTGACGGCTGCTTGTATTAAGACGTGATCGAAACCGTTCGTGTCTGCAGATCGGTTGCTGTGCTGACGGTCCCAGCGACTTCATCAACCTGCGCAAGCCACTACCGACCGAGTGCCAAGACTCTGTCATCGAAAAGGCACAGGCCATAGGCATAGGCATCGCTGCGTGTAATATGACTTGATCGAAACCACCATGTGCACTGATCATTTCCTGCGGTTCGGAAGGTCCCGGCGACTAACAAGCCGCTGCCGACCATATCCCAGGACTTCTTCATCGTAGTAGCCTATTTTGACAGCTGCTGCTATTAAGGTGGCCCAACTCGCTCATCTCCCCATACAAAAGGGGAAAGAAGATCACGCCCATATTTCTTGTCAGAGATCCAAAATTTTGCTCAAAATAGCTTTATTTGATTGAACTAGATGTCTGATGACCATTGGCATTGTAAAATTGTGTTTGATTTCCAAGTTATAACGTCCGAAAGTTCGGATTTTTCGCGCGTTTTATACAATAACTTTGGAGGTGGATTACGCAATGATAATCCAAGAATATCTTAAAAAGATTAGTCATCAGACATAGCTTATTTATACAAGATTTAGAATCTATTTGGTTTTTGTTAGATTTTTGACTACAGCGGTCGTGGTTTACTTTTAGCTATAAGTCGTTTTGAAATTAAAATTTTCGTAAATCTTACCAAATCATACACTATGCACATTGTCTTTTTTGTGGAAAGGTTGCATCTTCCTCATCACGGAGCCTGTCTTATTCTTAGAAACAGAGAAGGTCCCAGAGCGCAACAGCACGGTTTTGTACCGTGTCCGCAAATGAGTTGAGGCCGCCGGGTTGGGCCACCTTAAGACGTGATCAAAACCGTTCGTGTATGCAGATCGGTTGCTGCGGTGCTGACGGTCCCAGCGACTACATCAACCTGCGCAAGCCGCTGCCGTCCGAGTGCCGCGACTCCGTCACCGGCAACGCCTACTTCCACGGCTGCGTGGACGAGCTCACCTGGTACCTCGAGGGCAAGTCCGGCTGGCTCGCCGGCATCGTCATGGCAGCTTGTCTAGTGCATGTAAGTAAATATGTTTTCATTGTCCTGTTTAATAGGATTGTATTCTCTGTTTAACTCCCGCCCTGTTTTTATTTTGTTCGTTAATGTTTCGAAAGAGGTATTTTAGCTGTGCAGCTATGTTTATAGTATATTTAAATATGGAAAAGTTTATTTGACTGACTTGGTAAAATATGTGCCAATTCGAAACGGTTCGTCTCGTTAAATATAAAAAAATGCACATTATTTATTATTCAAGCAGCTTTTATGATTCGTAGTTTAGTGGCGCAGGGACTTGCCTTGTATGCCAGTATGCCCCGTGATTCGAAATTCATGTTAAACTGTAGGTCCCCTTTTTCTACTAAGTTCGCATTGGATAAAACGTTGCTGCTTTTTTTATGAAACTCGATGATGCTTAATATCAAACCCACGATATTAGCCGAAAATATCAAACTTCCGTTCGACTTGTGTCGTGTCAGGACCTTCCCTTAATGAGCACGGCTACATGGAACTGAATTGAAAACGCGGGCAATTTTCCGTCTCGTCCGACGATCTTTTCATCCATCCATAACTGAATGTAAACATTCAACTCTCATTGATTGTCTACATCGAGCATACCCGCTGAAAGGAGCATCGAGTCGTCTGTAGGCCTATTCTCGATTTCTGTGCCCAGCAATCAGGATTCATTCAGTGATTAAAAACCGCTTTTATAGCGGTAGTCAAAGCGATTTTTTTTTTTTTTTAGCGACCTGACATGGATGGCTAATACCACACAACTACCGTTATGATATTAGCCCAATACACCACATTCCCGAAGGAATTTGGTGCCATGCCAGGACCTTCCCTTTATGAGCACGGCTACATTGAACTAGATGGAAAACACGGACAATTTTTCATTGCCGCTTCGACCATCTTTTCATCCAATGCGATGGGACCAACCCGGGCGGGCTTAAACCTTACCATCTAGTAGGGGAAGGGGAGCTACAGTTTAACATGGATTCCGAACCATGGAGCAGCTCGCATTCCTGATGAAAATGCACTTATCGAACTCGGAAAGAGAAAGACAGTGGTGCATGTCGGTATTGAACCCAGGTCTCTGGTACGCTAGGCCAGTCCCCGCGCCACTAGGCTACGAGCCGCCTAGGCTCTTGACGCAAAGATTCGGGAGCACGGTATTTAGAGTTTTCTCAGAGAAAATGTCTCTAACAACCGCTATAAAGATGGTTTTCATGACATGAAAGATTCCTGATTCCTCAGCACTGAATTCCAAGAATAGGCCTACAGCCCGGACGGCTGGGCGGTCGGAGGGGTGGGTGGGCGGAGGGGAGGCAGGTCGCTAATCCCGCGCCGGCGCCGGCGGGAGGGTTCAGCTGGCTCCGATTGGATTAAGCCCCTCACGTCAGGAATGACATTAATTTGTTGACTGTAGCCCGCAGCGTCGTCTCGTTTCGTTTCCGTCACCGACGAAAGAGGGCCGAAGGTCGCTCGAGGACCATTTGATAAATTTCGCGATATTTTAGAAATTAATTGCCCGGTCTTGCGACTTTGGGATTGTTCTATCTCGTCATTTTGTTGTTTTGAGAGTAATGAACCTGATAAATAAGCTCACATTTACATTTGTATTTACGTCGGTATTGTATTAGGTGACCTGCCCAATTTATTTTTGCTTGGACGGTGTCAACGGGGACCAATCTACATAATACAGGGTACTCTGATGAAATAAAATGTATCGTTAAATTTTCATTGGTTTCTAAAATATTTCTTTTAGGTCTTTATAATGTGGGATTTATAAACATTGAGACATTTACATATAATAGCAAGTACTTTTACACGTAAGTTTAATTGAAATAATTTCAAAGTGGCTTTGAACTAAGTTTATAAATATCCAGGGAACATCTACTTTGTACGAACCTGTTTTCGTTTGTTCAATAAGTTTGAAATTTTTCGTCTTTCCATTTGGAACTTTAGTCCATCTTTTGTCCATTACCCGAGCTTGAAGCACATACAATTTTTATTTACTTGTAGCTATAAGTGCGAATGCCTAAGTTTTAGCCTCAACTAACATCATTAGAAGTATGTTAATGCTTACCTTTTCTTCTCTGCCAATTTTTTTTTATTCTTATTTATTATATATATTTTGACACATAATGAAATGATATACAGTCTCAGTTAAAAATAAAAACAAGATCCCAAGAGTACAAGTTATATAAAGCATGAATCCCGTAGGACACCATTTCAAGACACAAATGAATTTGATTGTACAAGTACCTGAACTATGTAGGCAAAGCCTGTCTTTCAAGGCACCTGATGTAAGGCTCGGTATTGGAAAAAAAAAATTAAGTTACATATTTAATTGTCGATTAGTAACAGAGTTTACTAATATAAATTTAGTAACCATACCTTCTGCACCACAAGATGTACTACAATCATCGAGAAAATAACCTAGAGGTTTTTTATCGTTGACTAAAATATTCTTCTGTAATGTGTGCAGAGTTTTGAATATTTACTCAGTGGTTATCAGTATATATATTTTAGACAAGTAAAGTTTTTCAATAAATAGAGAACTAATAATATGTTCTGATACAACATGTATGCTTACGGTGAAGAAAAACATCTAGAGGAAATCTACTGGGTACTCTTGTTGTGTCAGTCTCTAGCAATAATCTAAAGACATCGCAGGGCTTGTTACTGTGTGGCAACATAAATCATTGCCGTAACGTGATCAAATAGAAACCCCAAGAACGAACATTCTTGGGGCCATCAAAAACACGTGATACATTTTTTTTCGCAAATTAAAACATTCTATTTTTAATGTCATTTCGATGTTTAACGTGAAAATAGTTTATCATGTAAATGGACATGAATGGTCACTTGCTCTCATGGTATAGCCCAACACACCGTAAAGTAGCTATAGGTGTCATGACAGCACCTTCCTTATGTTAGGCGGATACATATTACTAAATGGAAAACACGGACAATTTTTATTCCCGCTTCTTCCACTGTTAATTCAATGCGTTGGTACCCAGGCAAGATTAACCCTACCAGCCAGCAGGGGCGGCTTTAGCCATTGCGAGGCCCCTGGCGCGTAGATATTTGCGAGGCCCTTGTCGTTGCGAGCTTTAATGCAAAGTTATGAATAAATAAATATAGAGTAGTAAATTGTTTTTTTGAAATAAACAAATAAAAATAAACGCACGGATTACAAATTATTATTAATCTGATAAACTAAGGTTAGATTTTGCGGCTTTCTCTTAGACTAAAATCATTAATTAAATCATAATAATTAAGGGAAAGAGCTACGTCATTTTCCTTTAAAATGTTAGTAAGACCTGAAAGCCGATATTAAATAAATAAATATGACACAAGGCTAAGACAAAATTGTTACAACCAACCTACTACAACGTCACGCTTTTCACAAAGGTCATTGCAATGGCTCGGACCAAAAATATACTGAGCTCTAAACACACGAATTGAAAGATATCTCTATTTTAATGTGTACATATAAAAAAAAATACTACTTTGCTATTGGATATGTCTGTATGTGATGTTGAAAAACTTTTCAGTGTCGTAGTATAATGCAATCTACCTAATATATGCTCAAATAAAAAATAAAAAAAAACCTTGCACAAACAAACACACCCTCACATACACCCACACTTACACACACAAACTCCCTAACACTGCCTCACATTCACGCTTATAATACATAAAATGGATCATACATTCAACTCATCATATTCTACAACATACGATAGACAGTACAGCGTGCGTTCACCATTACTTTTTAATGTACTTTTATGTGCTATACCTAATGCGGCCTACTACACAGAATTTAGTTCTTCTATAGGCTGCAACGTATAATTGTATTAACTACAATTCGATTTTTGTAAAATGTATTATAACATATTGTTTTTTAAGTTAATTATGTATATACGTGTGTTTTTGGAAAATAAATTGAATTTGAATTGAATTTGAATATCAGGTTTGGCAGAAATGTTTTCATATTTATAACCTCGACGCAACTTTTACAGGTGATTTGGCTATAATTTTCAGGACCACTTCGATAGTAGGGTACACTTCGGTTAATATTATTTTATTTTATATTTCAACCCCGAAATTATGTCGTAGTTTCCACGATAACTACCAACAAGAGAGCGCGAGTAGTGTGACGTTGCCGTTAGTTTTATATTGCGAGACTTACGGCGCAAAATAAAATAAACATATTAGTGCCTAGTATGTTTCTACTAGGGTTGTTGCGCGAGTGCGCGAGGCTCCTGCAAGAGCGAGGCCCCGGGCGGTTGCCCGGCTCGCCACCCCCAAAGGCCGCCACTGCCAGCCAGTAAGTAAGAAAGAAACTCTTACGTGCAATCCGAATTACGATTGACGAATCCCTCGGTCGCTTCTTGCGACATTCACGGGAAGTAATGCAGTTGGCCCTATTGTATTATGTTTACGGACCCAAAATGAAACGGTGACGAGATTCAAGTATCGGCGTTCTATTAGCGCCGATCTCCAAGTTCGGACAGAGTCGTCCGCCCGCCCGTGCACGCGCTGCCTGAACAAACGCTAGCGGCGCCTCCACCACTAACTTCCATCGTACGCAAACATATTAACTAATTGCCGGGCAAACCTATTCGCCGGGTTCATTTGGTCTACGTCGCTTCTCCGCTCTATACTTATACCGTCTGCATCATTGAGTAAGGATGGGAGTGGAACACGAAACGCATCCGGATAGTTGCAGGGTATCCACGTTTTAGTGATTACACATACACTGATGGTAGCGTCGGCCAGTCAGTTCGCTTACGAATTATCTTGGTCCAGGGGCCCCATTATTACCATGCTAAATTGTTAATTTCAGTAGAATTGTCCGAATAACACGTCGTTTAATAGTTAGCCTGGTACGTGATTTAATTATACGTCAGATTTAATCACTCAATGTCTGTCCACCCGGCGATTTAATTCACCATGGTAATTCTCTTGGTGATCTTGAGTTCTGACGATACGTAAGAACACGCAAACACTGCACAGGATGCCATGTAGTTCAATGAACATTGCATGTTGCACGTCCCAAATTAGTAAGCGAACTTACGGACCGGCGTTACCGTCAGTGTATTATTACTAAAACTGCCGCTACACGGGTGAGTATCTGTTGCCACTCCCGTCATTCCTTGCTTTACTTCACTTCATACATATTACATTTACTACTCAATGAGAGTCAAATAAATTCCTTTCTCATTCGGGACGAGATAGGGACTTTAACATGCGAGAGTCGCTCTAGAATTGCACTAATATCGCGCCACGGTATGAATGTTTCGCGGAGCTTTGTTGTCTGAGTGGTCAGTCCGAGTTCTCACCTAAATTGGCGTTTACGGCAAACCGATCGACTGGCGTTTTCTCCAAACTCCATACAAGTTTTTACTAGATATTCTGTGGTTTTACTTCTTCAAGCTGTCAAAGTCAAACGCGGACTTCCGATTTGTATGAAAACGCGGAGTGGACGTAAACGGCAACGTCGAAGTATTTACGGCAACGTTGAGTAAGCAGTCAAATCAAGCTCGGACTCGCAAATGTTAGTTCGCTTAACGCCCGCTGCGCGCGCTCTTCAATTTCTCCATACATTTGAACACGCCAGTCGATCGGTTTGCCGTAACGCCAATTTAGGTGACAACTTAGACTACCGGCTGGTCCGATCTGTGGAGCGGGCGCGTTTCCTACGCGGTGTCGCGCGAGACGGAGGGAGTTCGAATTAAAGCACGTACCGGACGTAAGTTCCATGTTAAGTGACATTCCGCCGTGTCAGCGAGGGTTCAATGTCCAATGTAATCGGTGGGGGCGGCGGTGCAGAGCCTCCGTAAGTGGATTGGAGGCTGGATATTACCGCGCCGTTCCAACGTGAGCCGCCGTTTTCTTTTCCGCTGGGGTAACACTTATAAGTCGAGCGTGAGGTAGAACGTGTGCCGTCAGTGCTCAGGTCAAAGTGGATGTGTAGTGGCTGCGGTCGCTTCGCCGATTGCCCAGGGGGCCGCCGCCGCCGGCCGCGGATGCTGCGGTGTATCCCGCTCGTAGATAAACTGCAATCTAATCAGCAGCGCTGTACGGAAACTACGGTATATTTAGAGACTACTGCAAAATGTAGGCGAAATCTACCGTGAAGCAAGGATACATTAATTAAACAAAGAGCCCTGTAAAAATAACTACTTTATGAATACGGCAAGGCTGGACCCGAACAAGCGAATAATACCATTCGTGGGTATTGCGTCTTCCAATTTCGCTACCCGCTGTAAACCCGTAATTTGGAATTCTCCTTCCATTATCAATGCCTACTAACAACACAGTATTTAAGATTATACCTACAAACATTGATTTAACGCATTACCTGCGTTGCGGACATTGACTCATATTGGTTCCATTCCGTTTAATCGCATTTGTATCCGTCAGTAATGTTTTGGTAAATCTGTGGTCTCCAATTCCGACGATGATGACTGCGAGCCTCATCATTTCGAGTTCTTTCTCTCATCTGTGATTGAGATGAATATTTACTTTACCGTAAGGATTAAAACCAGCGGTGGTTTATCTTTCATACAGGTAGTTCATTGGTAATGCGGTTCAACCATGGGTAGAACTAAGTCTAGTTCGACTACCTGAAGTTTGAAAAAAATCATGAAATAATTAAACTGTAGGTCCCTGTCCCTACAATGGGCCACCCTCCACCAGGGTCGATACCATTGCTTCCGTTTGATAAGGTGGTCGAAGCGGCACTGAAAAACTGTCCGTGTTTTTCATCTTGTTTAATGTGGCCGTGCCCATGTAACGGGAATGCCCTGGCACCTAATTCCTTCGGAAATGGGTTTGATTAAGGTAATATCTTGGCTGATAATGACTGTAGGCATGGTATTATACATGTCCAGTACCATGAAACAAGAAAAGTGTGTTTTGTGTTTTGTATAGAAATAAAAAATGTTTTCTAAGATTGAATTCACATAGTTTGGGAAACAATTATGTGAGCCGAGGTGCGTATTTATGTCTAATCGTAAGCAACTTTCTCTTTATCATAAATATTATAACCCTATTTTTTCCCTGCATTCTACTCCTTCATAGCAGCAATTTTTTCTAAGCTCGCGGATATTTGCTTGCTGTAAACACGGAACCACCTCCAAAACTTTGAATAACATTTTTACTGCATTGTCCTCTAAGTGGATATCCTTCAAATATAATTTGCAATTTTCATATTAAAACATTGAACAAGTTTAAGAAAAAGGTTTGAACCGTGCATTATCCAGTGAATAACTATGTTTAGTGACAAAATATGTTTGTCTGCGCACGCGCAAACCCCATGAGTTCGTGGCCCCCCCTCCCGCATACTTCACTACATCGCCGTCGTCGCCACCGCCGCGACGCCGGGACTGAACCGCCCGTTGTCTCGCGTCGAGTTGCCTATGGACACCCAGCTACGTACGACGCCGACCTGACCCGCGCAGCAGCGACTGAAAAGTTAATTTTGTGTATCGATGTACTATCGAAATAAACATCATCGTTCATATATACAAGACCATCATTTCTTTGTTCCTGCGGGGACAATGTTGTTGAACAGATTTTAATATAATTTTAAGTATTTAAGCACCGTTATAAAGATGAATACAGATTTTTGTATATTAAAATAGATAGAATGTAAACACCATCTGTAGGCGAGTCATGATTCCAGGCGAAAATTAAAAAGAAGACGTTTGAGATAAAAAATTAAATTTCCGGTACCGGAGTGGTCGAACGAATTTTCATGGCACGCGCTCACAATTTCCAATGGCTTTTGGTCCCCGCTTGATTGGTTCGGTAATACGCATTGAAACATAAAAACACATTCTCGGCGTAGTAGCAATGAAGATTGCTTGTTTGAAGTAATCATTAGGGAACAATGCATACGTAAGATGAAAGAGGTACACTTGAAAAGACGGTTGGCATGTGAAGATCAAAAGGCGCCGGAGGATACGGACCTAATTGGGACATCAATCACCGCTGACAACGGAGTAGCAATCGTGATATTCAAATTCGTGCTACAGGAAAATACTTAATGAGAGGAATTTGAAGAAATGGCTCTGCGGCGTAGGTGGCGCCCTCCACCCCCCACTCCACCCCCGCTCCACCCCCGCTCCACCCCCGCTCCACCCACGCTCCACCCCCGGTCCACCCCTGGTCCACCCCCGCGCCGCCTCTCGACGATAACGAATTAACGAACAACTCACCGCCCCAAGCTGTTTGGATCATTTTTCGCTGGCGTAAACACCTTTGTGATTCGGAATTTCGGTCGCGGAATGAATAAGATTAATCTCACGGACCGATGGCAAGCTTTCGGATTTCTTCAGAATGAATTAGCATATTGACAGTAATGAATGAAAGAATGAACTAGCTTCTTTGTCTAGAAATATTTGATGAAGATTTTTGCGAAGTATGTATCCATAATTTAAGACGTGACAATTATTTCTGTTCATTACATACATGGAACCATTCTTGAAAATACTTTTAATGCCTTCAACCATACGGGAAAAGTCCTTTCGGAGGTTAAGTGATAATAACCACACAAAAACGTTTTAAATACTACTTTTTTATGCAAATGGACATGGGTGGCTAATAACACCCACAGTCATGATATTAGCCAAACACACCGGATTCTCGAAGGAATTAGGTGACATGCAAGCACCTTCCCTTTTGAGCACGAGTTCATTGAACTGGAAGGAAAAAACGGACAATTTTTTATTGCCGGTTTGACCATTTCATCCAATTCGATGGTACCAACCCGGGTGGGCTTAAACCCTACCACCTAGTAGGGGAAGAGGACAGTTTTAAATCCGAACCATGGGGCAGCTCGCATTCTTCACGAATTGCACTTATCCAACTCCGAAATAGAAATAAAGTGGTACATGAACGGGGCGAGGACTTAAACCCAGACCTCTGGCATGCAAGGCAAGTCTCCGCGCAACTTTGCGTCGATCCGCTCAAACTACTAACTCAATTCAGTGTTTAAGAATTGTAAAAATGTTCTGAGATGCCGCCTTAACTTCACATGATTGCGTAATATCACACTGCATCTCTTTCTCGTGCGCACCGACCATAGAGACGTAATAGATTATTCCTCTATGGCACCGACTCCGCAATAGTTGTCACTGCTACGTGACAAATCGCGGTGCATTCACAAATGCATCTCTCGGAATGCGCATCGTGTGTTCCAGCGCTCCGCCCGCCCCAAGAGACACCCCTTTACCTATTCGAGTGTGAACATTGTGTAACAAGCGAGGTGGTCGGGGCGGGGTGCGCGGGGTGAGGCAAGGAACTGCTCCCATCGACCTCGTAGACTGTCGTCGTCTAGCGAATTTGCAACCGATGAAACGAAATATTCGGGTTAAAATGTCGTGAGGTGTTTGTATTTATGTTAGAGGATAATGATGTGATCAAGTTCCATACAATGGTGCGTGTCCTGTGTCCTCAGTCAAATTAGGAAATATTTTTAAAAGTTATAAAAAACAAAAAGATACAGACGTATCTTTCAGAAATTTCATAAAAATAACGGTTATAACGGTTCTGACAAAATTTCGTTTCGACCAAGAGAGATGTCTCATTATTTTTTTCTTGTAAGCGACTTGGCTCGAAGATGCTAACAAATATAATCCAGGATATGTGAATTTTACAACCTACACATTATTATAAGAAGATGATTGTCATTATATAACTCTAAATGCCGACTCCAGGAACTTTAGACTTAAATCAGCACTTAGAAAAACATTAAATCCGAAATGCAATTTTTTTTCTCAGAAACGTAGTATTTCATATGGACGTGTGTACATTAAGTTTGCAACATTTTGGGGGGCCCGGAAGATAGAAATAAAATATGAAATATGTTTAAGAAATGATATCTCCTAAACAAATATTTAGAAATGGTATTTCAAAATCGAATATGTTAACTAATTTTAAGTGTAATATAACTGTAAATTTGCAACAATTTATTATTTACGGAACTGTGTAAATATATTTTTTTTGTACTATTTCCGTAATATCTGCAAAGCAAATACTGCTAACTCAGTTTTATTTTCTGGAATATGTAAATGGCCTAAATCTCTATATTCTGTGAGAAATTTAAAATGTTGCAAAACTTAAAAGCACATTTTTTTTCATCTATAATTTTTAGATTCGAATATAAGCTAAACAAAAAATTCGAAATGCGGTTTGAATCATTCATTTTGTAGTTTTATCTTTCAATAATATGCTATCAATTTTGCAACAATACAAATCGTCCGGAACTAGGTTCAATTAAAACATTACTATAATTACCAGTTTTCACTCGTACACCGACGTAGAGCCACTTCTCTGTGTGAGTGTAGCGCGTGTAAACAAAGCTAGGAAGACTGCGGTGGACGCGGGGGGATGGGGCCGGTCGGCTCGACAGATTCTCCCCGCCTTGCTACCTAAACATCGCCGCATTTATTTTGTGTTCGTTCGGGAGCAATTTTCATGTGTAAATTGATTTACATTGTTGATAATACAGAATGGCTGTGGACATTTGCGATAGAGCGATCGTGGCACAGTGTCGGGTGGATTTGCCTTACACGACAGAGGTCTGGGTTAAAATCCCCACAATGCACATCCACCACTATCTTTCTCTTTCTGAGTTGGATAAATGCATTTCGTCATTAATGCGAGCGGTTCCATGGTTCGGAATCCTTGAAAAACTGTAGGTTAAGCCCTCCCGGGTTGGTACCTTCATACGCATTTTCCGTCCGTGTTTTCCATCCAGTTCAATGTAGCCGTGCTCATAAAAGGGGTGGTCCTGCCATGGCACTTATTCCATCGTAAATGCGGTGTGTTGAGATGAAAATGGAATAGAATTGATGCGATCATAATTGGCAATTACTAAGAATGTTTTGACGGGATGCCGGCCGTGCCTCTAGTCCTTTTATTTTTAACATTCTTAGTATGCTTATGGTATGCTTGTTTTATCTATATTTTTATTTTGGATGATAAATTGTTCGCCTTAATAATTTTACCTTTTTACCGATTTTGCCACGCATAGTCATTATCTGAAATAAAAGGAAGATTTGAACCAGGAAAAAATTTTTTTCAAGAAATTCAACCGACGAAAAAATTATCAGATAAGCGAAAAACATAACAAGAAGTTTTGATATGACCCCGTATCGTAACAAACAAACGTAAATCGCTGACTCAATATTAGTATTTTTATTTTTCCCTTCTAAATTTTAAGGTTAACCACCCTAACTCCGCGAGATATAGCAAGATTATTAATTAGATTAGATTAATACCAAGAATGCAATCCCGATATCGCAAGATCTCGTTTTCGCGAGTTCTCGGCCTTTTTTAAACGAGATTGATCTCGACACACTAGCATAAAAACCTCTAAAGAGAGTTGTTACTCTATCAATTCCCTATACTACGGGCGATAACTGGCGATAGGTCTATTTCAACACTGACAAGTGCGCTATATTGACATTGAGTCACTCCAGAGAGCCTATTCAATACCAAAATTGACTTGGTGATGTCTTGCTTTCGAGAGTGACAAGTCAGAAAAATTAAGGTGTCATCATGGACACTAAATTGTCTTTTTTCATGATCACGTCGACAAACTATGCAAAAGCTCCTTTCGGACCCTGGGTGTTGTATTGAGACAAACGTACCATTTGCGCAGTACAGATGCCGTAAACATCCTGTACAACACATTTGTGAGAAGCAAGCTAGAATACAATGCAATGATATGGAACCCTCATGAGGCTTAATATACTGCCATGCTTGAAAGAGTGCAAAAAAAGTTTTTGAGATTCCTTTATAAAAATAATTATAATTTTTATCCGATTTATCCGAATCGCAGTTAACAAAATATGTGTTTAAATTAGTAATTGGACACGTGCAAAATATTTCAGTGCTAGAGAGTGTTAATCTGTTCGCCCCAGAAAATTACAGTCGCGCGCGCTCTCATCCTCGCTTCGCGCTGCCCTCTTCGCGCACCAACATGCTGCGTCACGCGCCGCTCACCCATGCGCTTACAGCTCTAAATGATATATCTGACAAAATAGACATCTATGCTTGCACTCTGGCCGAGTTCCAGAAGGCAGTTGCTGTTTACTTTGAAGCTGCATAATTTTTAAATAAGGCGTGTACTTTATCTATAAATTGCCTAACGCCTTGGCCATTACGCTGTAATGTTAGGTATATTGTTGTATGAATAAATAAATAAATAAGTAAATACGGCCAGTGGCTGAAGAGGGTATCCGTCTATAGAGCAGCCACTCCACTAACCCCTGATTTCACTATTTCCAGCTATCTGAAATTCGTTAGCTTACTTTCAGTTAGATTGCATATTCGCATGGTGTAACCATAAGATAACTTTGGGATTTTTGTAGCTGATGGTAGTGAAAATGGGTGTAAGTAAACTCTTTATTATTATTATTTTCTTTCAGGACGGATAAGCAAATATTTTAATAAAATATAAATTTTTGTACTAAAATTACATACGTCGCTTTGTTCAACAAATGTGTTATTAATGCAGAATCAACGGACACATCAAAGACATTGCCTTACTTTACGAATGTGGAACTAACTCATTCACGGGCACGGTACAAAACCGATTTATCGCGCTCTGGGACCTTCTCTGTTACACAGAAAAAGACAGGCTCCGTGATGAGTAAGATGCAACATGTCCACAAAGCAGACAATGCGCATTGTGTTTGATTTGGTAAGATTTACGAAAAAATGTATTACAAAACGACTTATAGCTAAAAGTAAACTACGATCGTTGTAGTCAAAAATCTAACAAAAACCAAATTTGTTATAAATCTTCATGAAACAAGCCATGTCTGATGACTAATCTTTTTAAGGTTTTTTAATTAATCGTTGAGTAATCCACCTCCAAAGTTATTGTATAAAACGCGCAAAAAATTCGAAGTTTCGGACCTTATACCTTAGAAACCTAACAAAATTTTACAATGCCCGACAGTCATCAGACATCTATTTCGATCAAATAAAGCTATTTTGAGTATTATTTTGGATCTCTGATAAGAAATATGCTCATGATCTTCTTTCCACGTTTGTATGGGGAGTTGAGCGGGAAGGCCCACCTTAAGTCTAGATTTTTAAATAAACTATAACCCCACTTAAATCTTACAAAATCGGCAAATTACAAAATAAAAAAGTGTACATCTTTAGCTATAATCACCTCTAGTGTCATGATATTAGCCCAAAACAACATATAGGAACGAGGTGCCATGCCAGGAACTTTCTTATATTTCATGGCTACATTGTAATGGAAGGAAAATATCGTCTATTTTCATTGCCGCTTTGACCGTAGTTAATTCAATGCGATAGTACAGCCCCTACAGTTTTATGTTTAATCCGAACTACCATGAAACGTGAAGTAGTAAATACTCTTTCGAAGACAAACTACGCCACCCTAAAGAGATTTTTATCATTGTCAGCCTCGGTAGCACAGTGGTGGGACACCTTGAGATTCTATAAGCTGGGTAATCAGCTATGAGCGCGGTTGCGTTCTGGATGGGTGACCATTTTAGACCATTAGGGCTGGCCGTGGTTCGGATTCCACGTAAAACTGTAGGTCCCCTTCCTTACTTACTATGTTGTAGGGTTTATCCCGTCCGGGTTGGTACCATTGCATTGAATGAACGATGATCGAAGTGGCAAAGAAAATTGACCGTGTTTTCCATCCAGTTCAATATAGCCGAGCAATTTAAGGAAAGTCCTGGTATGGCACCTAGTTCCCATGTCGTGTTTTAGGCTAATATCTGACGTTTAGTTTGGTATTAGCCATCCATTTATAGTTCTTTAAAAAAATCATTACAATACCGACTCAAACAAAAACGATCGTATAAATATTTAAATTTTGATTAAGATATCGTTATGAACAAATATTAAACCAGGCAGTTCCAGTAAATATGTACATTAACCCTGCTACTAATAATCCCAGATCGTCGTCTGAATAGGTATACAATGTTTTGTCCCTTTCTATCGAATTAGAAACTGCCTGTCAATGCAAAGGACAAAACATTGTATAACTATTCAGCTGATGATCTAGGTTTATTAGTAACAGGGATAATATTTCGTGCTAAACAAGTACGTCGCTTTTTCCAAGGAGTGTGATATGTATGTTATATTATGATATGTATGGAAGATAGCCAGTGAATGCGATGCGATGAGATCAATAAAAAACACTGTGCACATATCAACTTTAAGAATAATTGATTTTAGCTATATAGAATCGATTTTAAGGTACGGAATAGATGTGTGGGGAAACAATTGTAATGTTAAAAGAAGTATTCTCATCCTTCAAAAGAAAGTTATACGAATTATTTGTGGAGCCAAATATGATGAAAGTTGCCGACCCCTTTTCGTAAAATAAAAAACCGGCCAAGTGCGAGTCGGACTCGCACACGAAGGGTTCCGTACCATCGTAAAAAAATGTATAAAAAAAATCACGTTTTTTGTATAGGGACCCCCTTTAATTTTAATTATTTCTTAATTTTACCTATTTGTTGTTATAGCGGCAAAATAAATACACACTCTGTGAACATTTCAGCTGTCTATCTGTTACGGTTACTGAGATACAGCCCTGTGACAGACGGACAGACGGACGGACAGCGGAGGCTTAGTAATAGGGTTCCGTTTTCACCCTTTGGGTACGGAACCCTAAAAAATCATGACTGTAATATAATATGCATTGGAGTATATAAGAAAAACTAATACTTCGATAAAGTGAAGGAATTGCAGATATATGACTTAAGAAATAACGACAGTTTTTGACCAAAAGGCCCAAAATGTTTATTGTTTAAAAATTCATCGATTTATACTGGAGTAAAAATTTACAATCATTTACCTATTTCCATCAAACAATTTTTAACAATAACCAATTTTTTAATTAATTTAAAAGAATATTTGTTAAGTAACCCGTTTTATAATATAGAAGAATTTTTCAATAATTTTAATTGTAATTTAGAATAATTTAATATTGACATTTATTGAACCAGATTATGTATTGAAAATGTATTGTGAATTTTAATAATGTATTTATAATTAATTTTTATTATAAACTCTAAGATCATTAATTTATGTTATAAAATGTGCACGGCTTGCAAGGGTCACTCATGCTAAATAAATAAAATAAATATCTATTATTCGACCGTGAAGCAAGAACAAATGAAATAAAGAAAGAGCCCCGTAAAATAACTACTGTAAGAATATACTGCTAGGCTGGGTCCGAACCATCTAAAATAACATTCGTGGATATTGCGTCTTCCAAGACGTAATACCCGAAAGTACCTACACATGTAACTGTCGCACGCACGTGCCTCTCCCGCCCCGCACCACCCGGCGATAGCGTCCTCCGTCCGTCTCCCCGTGCCGCTGCCTACTCACTCATACAATTACAACTGATAAATGTCTGCATATGGCTGCGCAACAAATACACCTGTGAGAGCGGCACCTGTAAAACGCTTGCAGATTTAATTCATTTTTACCTTGTTTCAGACTACTTGCGATGTTGCAAAATTAGGGATATGTTCACAATTGATTTAAGTTAACACTGAATGACGGAAATCTTATTTCTGATTTTTTGTTTACCGTTTATAGCATTAGAAAGTTTGGATTTAAAAAAAAATACTGTTCTAAGACTTGCAACATTCTAAAAACTTTACAGGATAAAGAATATAAATTTGTTTACATATTCTAGAAAGAAAGGTAGCCATAGCAAGTAAGGTTCTCAGCATAGATTTTTTTTAGTAAAAACATTTTTTTAAATATATTTCCGTAATTAGTAAATTGTTGCAAATTCACCGTTACATTACGCCTTAAAAGAGTTAACAAATACATTTCTACAATACCATTTCTAAATATTTGTTTAGGAGATATATATTTTTTTATACATTTTAATTTTTTTTCCTATCTTCCGGGCCCCGCTCAATGTTGCAAACTTAATGTAAGCATATAAATATGAAATTGTATATTTCTGAGAAAAAAAAAATCATTTCGGATTTCATGTGTTTCTCAAACCGTCCGGGGACGGGCCTAATGGGGCAAGAACGTTCAAAGAGGTATGGGGCACCTTAAAGTTTCGTTTTAAATGAGATTATTTTTTTTCGTAATAGCGAGAACTTCCTGCTCCAGCCTCTACCGAAACAACCTGTAAAAGAATAAACTTTAAAGAAACTAAGATTATCTCGCGGAACAAAAGAACGACAAGTTCTTCGAAACGTTGGTAACTTTTTCCACAATAACCAAATTATTATTCCGTCACGGCAGTCCCACTTGCCGGAAGTCTGGCTTTAATGTCCTCATTATTCACTGCAGTTTCAGCCTCACCCTGACTGACTGCCACTAAGTTGTTATGACGTCACATCCTGCGCGCGTGTTCGTCTCGGTGTCGGCAACTGTCAGACGCATCCTGAGGCGTGTCCGGCTCGCCATTGTCCTGCGGGCGGCGCGTATGCGGTTGAAGCCGGCTCATTGTCTGCGCTAATTAAATAGACACCTGGATGTGGTATATTAGTAACTCCACGGACCCATTACTTCACAATGTATTTTCCATGCTTCGCGTGTAGTACAAATTTAATCTTTTTCTAAGCTGAGAATTATTAATACTTTTCTTTACTTTATTTTATTTTAGATACAATACCCACGTCTAACAATGATAATACATCAACCTTTTACTGTTATTTTGTTTAGTTTCGTTGTTCTATATATATTTGTGTTTTTATGTTTATATCTTTATACTCGTGTAGCTGCTAATGTTGTATTTAAAAAAAAATCCTATTCTTATTCTATTCGTAAACAAAGAAAAAATTAAGAAACTTACGACATTACCGCTTTCTAAAATTTCTAGCTTAATACCGACGTCTACATATAAAATGAAATACTTGCATTAATATTCTTTAATTGGCAGATCAATTTTCGGTCGGACTGATTACATTATATTACGTAATATTTTCATATATACATATTTAATTTCTGACGAAGGCTCTTTACACCAGATTCTTATTGATCATTAGTTCATTTTGTCGGAATACATTTTTCAGAAATCAGTAAAATTTATAATAAGTTTAGCTTTTCGTTATGTTACTATGTGATCAGGTCACTGTAGTAGTTCATGACAGAAATAATAGTAATAAAACTAAACGTGGACATGTAAAACAATTTTAATTTTTTTTTCTTGTTGCCACTGGAGCAAAGCGTCGCTTCAGGGTCCTTGCTAGTGGTTACGCTTGGTTCGGGTCACCTCTTCCCCTAAAATATGGTTGAGAGAGGCGATGGCTGGACCCGGGGTGATGCTCGTGAACGGGTGCTGCTTGTGGGGACTGGCCTGCTCCAACTGGCAACATGTTAGATGACGGACATGACTTTGCAGAATAAACCGATATTTGTCATGAACTGTTGCATACGGCGTGAATGGTAGATTTTGTGAATTAATATTAATTTAATGTATTGACATAAACGGGTACCAATAACCCGTATTTCTGTAAGCAGTGGCAAACAAATTTGTAAACTTAGACTAAGTGGACGTTGACAAAAATCAGCGAAGTTTCTTCTTGTTCTTCTTCGCCGTGAATGCTGTACTGGCTAATGATAAAATATGACAAATCCGAGTGCAGTGTGCTGCCTGTGGATGATGAATAAACAATAAACAATAAACAATTACCCAAAGTCACACATCGAATATAATAGATGCATCACTTTCACCCCAAATAAACTAATAAATTAAGCATATTAATTTTTAATGTATAATCATATGGCGTGGCTCTGTGAAACTTGCATCCCTCATTCCTCCCATCCTACCTATATCCGGAGCACCTGCCGCAGGGAATCAGAGCACTCCCTTGTGGTTGATATTAGACATTTGAGAACGAATCGTTTCTTAAACACTTTTTCACCGCACCGCCAGGATATGGAACTGTCTGCCGGCTGGTGCCTTTCCTCAAACCCATTACCTGGGAGTTTTCTAATGTAATCTGAACAAGCGACAGTCCTAAAATCTGCTGATATGGTGCCTCGCTGAGTTTATCGCGAGGTGAAATGGATTTGGCTATTCTGAGCATCTTTGGTTTCTCAAAACAGCCACCCATACCGGTTTCTCCATAAAAAAGAGCATATGTTTGTATGTGGCAGTTTAAATCGCATACAGAAAGACATAATCGCCTTGGTCCAAGGTAATGTTGTTAAGATGGCCCAACCCGGCGGGCCTAACTCATTCGCGGGCACAGTACAAAACCGTGCTGTTGCGCTCTGGGACCTTCTCTGTTTCAAAGAATAAGACAGGCTCCGTGATGAGGAAGATGCAACGTGTCCACAAAAAAAACAATGTGTATAGTGTATGATTTGGTAAGATTTACGAAAATTTTCATTTAAAAACGACTTATAGCTAAAAGTAAACCACGACCGCTGTAATAAAAAATCGAACAAAAACCAAATAGATTATAAATCTTGATTAAATAAGCTATGTCTGATGAATAATCTTTTTAAGATGTTCTTACTTTATCATTGCGTAATCCACCTCCAAAGTTATTGTATAAAACGCGCGAAAAATGCGAACTTTCGGACCTTATAACTTAGAAACCAAACACAATTTTACAATGTCAATGGTCATCAGACATCTAGTTCGATCAAATAAAGCTATTTTGAGCAAAATTTTGGATCTCTGACAAGAAATATGGGCGTGATCTTCCTTCCCCTTTTGTATGGGGAGATGAGCGGGATGGGCCACCTTAAGATGGCAAATTCACCTGAAGTGTATTCTGATCAGTCTGCTCTATAGCATTGTAGCATATTGTATTATTTAACAAGACTTTTCAGGGAGTTTCCCTGAAAATATTTGAAATAATAATGAATTAACCTATGGCCGACCGAAATCAATGCTACCAGAGATGCTACCGAGTTTGAAGCTTATTAATTACGCTAAGTCACTTCCGTCCACTTAAGTACTTGAATAAGTAACGAAGAACTACGAGATTGTTTTAATCTTAATTATTTTCGGTATAACAGCTTCACTGTGCACATTTTAGTGCCGAAATAGTGTATGCGGCAACCAAAACCAAGTCACTTCTGATACGATAGAATTCAGATCTATGGTGCAGATCCGAAACTCCTGGCCGTCTTTCCCATCGGAAAAGTCATTAACATATTTAAATGGGAAATAAATTTCCTCAAGCCCTGGTTAATGAGAAAAACTGCCCCTTGCTCCGTCTACTAACTTTTTGTTGCTCCCCAAAACTTGATTGCCCATCTTTTATGATTTTTTCTACAATATTCGGTTCTTGTCGAACCTTCCTATTGATAAATATTTATAAAAATGATTGATTTGAGGTTATCTGATCACATCTACATTAAATACTTGTAATCAGATTTTCAAAATAATCGGAAAACGTTTTTGGTCGTGACATTCGTCGGAAGCAGGATTCGAACCTGCGATATAAGAGAGATCACTCCTATCATGTATTAATACATATCTATAGAATAATAAATCTGTAAGGGGTGTTAATGGAGTAAGTTGCTTTGTTGTCTAAGATACTTCGTTTGTAGACTTTATATATGATACTAAAACTAAATTGACGATTATTTAAATCAGTTCTGTATGTATGTATGTATGTATGTATATATATATATATATGTATGTATGTATGTTCCTTACTCTTGAACCGATCATCCGAGTTAAATGAAACTTAGTACACGTATATTTAACTACCCGGGAATCAGGATAGGCTAAATAAAATTCAGTTTCGCATACGCTAAGATGTGGCTGTCATACAAACCGGAATACTCCGCGCGGCTTGCAGGGAGAGCGGCGGCTGGAGGGGGGGGCGGCGTTGGCTCTTATTTTTAATAATTGTACCGAAGAACGGCTTTGTATTTCCCGCAACTACTTGAGAACCAATTACTCGATTTAGATGCGGATTGTATCAACGTATAGCATCTCTGGAAGCAGTCAGGTTCGGGATGGGTCTAGCCTAATTCTACTCAAAACTTATAGGCTACATAATATAACGCTTCATTACCAGAGGGGTGAGTATTGCGTGTTAATTTCTTACAACTTGCGAACCACTTACCCGATTTATATGCGTATTTTATCAAAGTATAGCATCTCTAGGAGCAGTCAGGTTCGGGATGGGTTAGCGT
The DNA here is from genome assembly GCA_946894095.1 of Incurvaria masculella. NCBI lineage: Eukaryota > Metazoa > Arthropoda > Insecta > Lepidoptera > Incurvariidae > Incurvaria > Incurvaria masculella. The sequence goes on from OX335650.1 coordinate 12,540,593, forward strand.
TTTCGATGTTGAGGCTGGCTGTGGGTTGGAGTCCACGCAAAACTTACCTAAGTTACACGTTACATACTTACTAACTAGGTAAGCAATGTAGCAGTGCAAATGCAGAAAGCCACCAAATGTCAACGAAGCTCAAAATGGGAATGATTGGATGTTTCTCATTAAATCATGCTATTTCGGCTCAAACGATCTTGATTAAATTTGGTAGATGGATACATAGTCCTGGACCAGTTTGACCCTATTTTGGACCAGCCATGTAGGCTACTTTTTATCCTTGAAATAATTTAGCTGACTGTAACCCGAGCGGAGCCGGGTACCGCAGCTAGTATTTAAATAAATCAATAGTATTAATAAAAAAATAACTTTTATTCAGTAAATTCTTCTTCATTCCATCGAGGTTACCCGAACTTGGTTCCCAGATATTGTAACGCGAAGTACCTCCAGAGTTTACCACAGTCGTACCCTGGAGAGCTTACCAAATGCGCGCTCTGCCTTCATAGAAATCTAATTACAAGAATCTCTCGGAAAAGCTGAAATTTTGGTCCCAGCATTAATTACATAACCGTCCCTCATCTACAACTTGCAAAAAGACTAGATTTTTTGCGACGGTTTTAATTTATCCCTATATATGTATATCATACCAGCCACTTTTCTGTTCTCGCTTAAGGTGGCCCATTCCGCTCATCTCCCCATACAAAAGGGGAAAGAAGATCACGCCCATATTTCTTGTCAGAGATCCAAAATTTTGCCCAAAATAGCTTTAATTGACCGAACTATATGTCTGATGACCATTGGCATTGTAAAATTGTGTTTGGCTTCTAAATTATAAGGTCCGAAAGTTTGCATTTTTTGCGCGTTTTATACAATAACTTTGGAGGTGGATTACGCAATGATAAATTAAGAATATCTTAAAAAGATTAGTCATCAGACAAAGCCTATTTAATCAAGATTTATAATCTATTTGGTTTTTGTAAGATTTTTAACTACAGCGGTCGTGGTTTACTTTTAGCTATAAGTCGTTTTGAAATTAAAATTTTCGTAAATCTTACCAAATCATACACTATGCACATTATCTTTTTTGTGGACATGTTGTATCTTCCTCATCACGGAACCTGTCTTATTCTTTGAAACAGAGAAGGCCCCAGAGCGCAACAGCACGGTTTTGTACCGTGCCCGCGAATGAGTTAAGCCCGCCGGGTTGGGCCACCTTAAGAGCCGCTTAGAGACAAAGGCAGTGTCTCTGCGTTTATGTTAACGATGTATGGCGTACCTCGGGTCCTCAACTAATAGGTGCCTGACGATGCCCATGGGCTTTTGAACTTTTTCGGGGGCTGCAATAACCAGGCCAGCCAGAGGTTTTTTTTAACGTCCCTAGGTTATACTTTAGTAGAAATACTTCAATAGGAGTGCATACCACCGTTTATCATCCCTACTGAAAAGTATCTACAGGATTGGTTGGTTCTTATAAAAGGAATCCAGCCAGTGTAGCATGGGTCCGTTGAGCGATAGTAAAATGGGGACTGTGGGGTAGCGTTATACAGCTCTAAAGAGTATTCCCGGTTATACAGACGACTGCAAGCAAAAGAGCCTCTACATCCCTTCGAAGTGGGAGAGTTTCGAAATTCTGGTTGTTTTAAAATGAAAAACCAGCATTTGTTCCTGTGTTGAGCGACCAAATGTGATTTGAACAGCAATATTTCACCTCACTTCGTGAAGAGTTATGATGATTTCTTTAAAGGTCCCCATACCAGCTATTCATATTGTTATTTCCACGCGTGAAGATGATCAGGTTAAAGGTACAAGGAAAGATACTCTCCGGTAAATAGGTCTACATCCTGGTGGTGCAACAAATATTCAAAGAAAAGAACATAGAATCGGAGATGATCGAGAATTGTTAAAAGATATTTTCATTTACAAGCATTTTTTATCAGTATCAGCGCTAGATTTTAATTGCCTGCTTTAAAACCCTGCGAAGGTTTTTTCTTTTAAAATTTAGGCCTTTCATAATAAAATGCGTTACAAATTTTAAAGAAATCTATAAAGTTCTTACGTTTTTAATTATTTTCAAGGGTTAAACTATTCACAAGTTTTCGAAAACATTTCATGATTTATAATTATGTATTCTGAATTTTCTGATAGATGTAATTGAGCCCTTCAGTTTCAGGCGTAATGACTAATAATTTCCACTGTGACGAGGTTAAATCGTAGGTAATTTCCGCTTCGTTTTTTCTTTTCATTTACATTAAATACGCACCGCTGAACTTAAAAGTGTTGGCTTTGTCCTGCTGACGAAAGCAGCGGCTGCGGGGCGGGTCGGGCGTGCGGGGGTGGGGGGGGGGGGGGTGGTACCGGAGAGAGCGCTAACAATTGGCGTTCAGGATGAGAGATCTTTGAATCGCGAACGGCTCATTAATTAAAATACGAAAACAATGGAAGCTTTCAGCAGAACAAGATGTTAAGCGATGAAGTGAGCCGCGCCGGTCGCGAGATGTCTAAATTATTTCCTTTTTTTTTTCATTACATTTCGAGTGAAAATTTGCGGGATGAAAGGTTTTATGGATTTGGAGGATAAATGGAAAAACGTTTATCGGACCATTCAAAGGACTTTTTTTTATTTACCTGTGGAAACCACGGAAGAATTTCAAAGTATGATTTTCAGATTTATACTTATTATCTTTGAGTGATTAACAAACAATTTTTTTTTTAATTTATTTTAATGGATACGACATTTCCTTTATGTCTTTGATTTTAGGTTATTCAGGTATTTAGATTTTAGAAGCAAAATACTATATTCCAATGTTGATGTCGATGTAAAATACAGTTTTCGAATTATTTTCAAAATCTAACTACAGTATTTCAATGTTGATGTCGATGTAAAACAAAAGTGATTTGATCATCCGTGCAATATTCCCTTTGTCAACTAGTTTTGGAAACAATGCTCATGATATCAATTTATTTGTTCCTTTTTATTGCGCTCGCTATTTCCAATATCGATATTGAAGCGAGGGAGAGTAGAGGGAGAGACGCGACTGTGATCGAAATGCAGTCTTGCTGCATCATAAAATGTTGAGTGAATATTGCATGCCTCTTGGAAGATATTCGTCCCCGCTTTCTCTACGTTACTTTCTGTCATTGAGTTACTATGAGGATGGGACCATACTTGAAAATATACTGGCGGATTCTATCGAGGTTACTACATTTTATTAAAAACTAGCAGCTCGTCCCGGCTTTGCACGGGCATAATGTCATTTAACAAAAAAATATTTTGACACAATGATACACAAATAAACCATTTTTACGTAGAGTTCCTACATTGAGATATTTAATATAAAAAAAATAGATATTATTATTACATGATTATTAGATATTAGAGAAATAATAAATTCAAAGTGCTATAGGGAGAACCGCGGCCTCCGAGGCACGCTCCCGCCGCCCCGGCCGGCCGGTACCGCCGCAAACACTACATCCCGCAATTTTTAAATCTATAATATCTTCGAAAATATTCATTTAAATCATATGCTGTAGAGGGCAGTATAGATCTATATTAAATCAACAATGTATTTAAGGTTAACAATGTGTTTAATTGGATAAGGATTAATGCTGTATTGGTTAAAATCGCTTCGAAAATTAGCCATTATTGGTCGTAAAAAGTAAATGAGAAAAAAATGTTATTGTGGGATATCCATAAGACCGTAGACCTTTCTGTAGACCTTTTCAATGTATACAATACTTAGTACATTATTTTGATAAATCTCGTAGGGTTCAGCCTGCGTTTTTTTACGACATCACATTGGAAACCTCAAAAATAACAGTATTTCTCCAATATTTAATGGATGTTATTATACATATACACCTTCCTCTTGAATCACTTTATCTATTAAAAAAAACCGCATCAAAATCCGTTGCGTAGTTTTTAAGATTTAAGCGTACGTAGGGATATAGTGATATAGGGACAGAGAAAGCGACTTTGTTTTATACTATGTAGTGAAGGTAATATGAAGATGTTGGTTAAAATTTAAATTGCAGTGTCCTTAACTTTTGTTTCTTAATGATGGCGGTATAGGTGATGCTGTCTTGGATGTGTTTAGAGCGTAAAAATGCTTTTGTATGTCTGTCCGGCTTTCCGGCGTCCTACTCTATAGGTCGTATTTCTCAACCGATTCTCGTAAAATTTTGTGACATGGTTCGATAAATATATGGACGTTTTTAACCGACTTCAAAAAAGGAGGAGGTTATCAATTCGTCTGTATGTTTTTTTTTATGTTTGTTACCTCATAACTTTTGCCTTTGTGAACCGATTTTGATGATTATTTTTTTGTTTGTTAATTCCGGAACTTAATACAGTGTGAAAATAAAAGAAAAAATATAAAATGTTGTTTTAAGCTGAACACTTACTCAGTTTTAAGCTATGCAAAGACAGACTCGCAAGGTCTACAGGTCTGAGAGAGCTGTTACAGAGCTATATTACTGTTAGTTATTGAGCTATCGTTGTTAGATATCAAAAGAACCCTGTTATTGCGCGGCCAAACGGGTCTCATTCTCTTTCCTTAAGGTGGCCCATCCCGCTCATCTCCCCATACAAAAGGGGAAAGAAGATCACGCCCATATTTCTTGCCAGAGATCCAAAATTTTGCTCAAAATAGCTTTTATTGATCGAACTAGATGTCTGATGACCATTGTTACTGTAAAATTGTGTTTGGTTTCTAAGTTATAAGGTCCGAAAGTTCGAATTTTTCGCGCGTTTTACACAATACCTTTGGAGGTGGATTACGCTATGATAAAGTAAGAATATCTTAAAAAGATTAGTCATCAGACATAGCTTAGTTAATCAAGATTTATAATCTATTTGGTTTCTGTTAGATTTTGGACTACAGCGGTCGTGGTTTACTTTTAGCTTTAAGTCGTTTTGTAATTAAAATTTTCGTAAATCTTACCAAATCATGCACTATGCACATTGTCTTTTTTGTGGACATTTAGCATCTTCCTCATCATGGAGCCTTTTCTTTTTCTTTGAAACATAGAAAGTCCCAGAGCGCAACAGCACGGTTTTGTACCGTGCCCGCGAATGAGTTAGTCCCGCCGGGTTGGGCCACCTTAATTCCGTTGCATTTCGCCTTGCGGGCGGCTGCGGCGGCGGTAGGGTGTGGGGGGGCGGGGGGGAGGCAGCACCGGAGATACATTTGCATCGTATTGAAAGGCACATTCGCCCTCCCGTTCCGCTCGCCACTTAGCATGGTAAAGAAAACCAAAGCGACTTCAAGCATGAAACTCAAATTGAAAACTGAGCAGTTTGAATACAATGAATAAAACATGGTCATATAGGTATGTCTTATCTTCACACTAGCTAAAGTTTCTGGCTCCGTTCGAATAAATTTCGTTTTGGACAATCACCCAAGTGGAGCCCGGTAAAATGCGCCTCGGCCCCCCGACCCACCGCGTCGCCGCGCCTGCCAGCGCTATTAGTTCGATTTCGCTTAGCGCTTTTTTTTTTTTTTTCTTCTGTAGTTTCATGCTAAATAACCTTACCCTTATAGCCTCCTTCAAGAATTTGGGCTATTAGAAATTCTAACGATTAACGAATTTTAACAAAAAAACACATAAACCCTTCAGCTTTATTATATTACTGTGGATACTCGTAATTAATTACTTGGTAAGATCTTCAATGAAGTATTCAATTATACCACCAAGCAACAAGAGGTGGATTGTATTCCCCAGGCGCTGATATTTATTTTTTCGGGAGCCAAGTAATAGGCACTGATCCAGACCGATTTCCCACTTAGGCGACCAATATAAAGGTGTCCTGCGATACAGGCGAAATCAAGGTGTGAAGTACGTGACCAGAAAACTGTACGCGTCGCCCGAGACCATTCTCACGGGCGCGCTCAATAAAGCTGTGTAATAGTTGTTGATAGCGTGGGGGCTGAAGCCCGATTCAGCTATTTGTCCAATTTCAAACCATTCCGTATTAGTTATGTTTCCGTCAAACATAACACACTAAGTTTCGAGTGCGGTTTCCAAAAATCGGTATTCAGCTAATTCACACACGCGTTTTGTTATTGTCTATGGAGTGGTTTGTCTTGCGCGCCGCCTACAGGGTAAATCAACCTGTCACGATTTTGACAGTTGTTTTCTCACTCAAATATGACATACGAAAAGAAAGAGACAGAGATATGCCAACGTAATGTAGAAAAGTGATATTCGAAGTTCCGCGATGCGATGCTCCGAATTTGACAACTACAATTCTCAAAACCGCAAGTTTTCGGCAAAACACACGGCCCACGAGAACATGGAGCGCGCGTTACGAGTTTGCGAACAAAACACAAACACAACGCATGCGTTTTGTTAAACTGCGCTAGTAGAATACCATTTCGCGCGAAACATGCATTTTTGAGAAAACACAAACATAACGCGCGCAGTTATCAATTAGCAGAATAAGGCTTCTGTTGCGAGAGCTGGGGGCCAATTCTGCGAATTCCGACTGATTAATCAGGAGTGTTCGCAGTTAGCTTTGACGTTACTTTGGTATTCTGGTAATCGATCGAACACGGAATGAGTGGTACGAAATGAAATATTTCCTTCTTTTCAGATTTCAGCGCTAAAGAAAAATTACATATCCATCCCAAAAAAGGCACCATATTACGCCGGAATTTATTTGCTGATTCGTTGAGGATACGGGAGTTTGTATTCCGTATGTAAACGAATTAGCGCAAGAATCGGCCTCCCGATGGAGCGTTGCGGTGCGGGGGGTGGGGGGAGTGGGAGCCGCATGCATCTGTCACCCGTGAACCCATCGACATACGTGAACCGTATTCAAATAATGCAAAAAACATATGTCGAACATATACCTCAATACCTATTACGTGAACATTTTCTTTTGTGAAACCGCAGTATTAATATCAATTATGAGACAAATTCCATTGGAAATGCTTTAACTAGAAGAAAACGTTAATGGACTTCTTCTAACCCCTGTTTTCATCACCTGCAGTTACCAGAAATCCTGATCAACTTTCGGTTAAATGGCATATTTGTTTGATGTCTCAGAAAAGTAACTTTGGGACTTTTGAGCTAGATGTGGTGGCCGTATTTAATAAAAACGATCCTTTTTCGACGAACGACGAATTTTTTGATCGTGACATTTGTCGGAAGCATCTCATAATCAAATAACTATACTTTAATCTAGATATCGTTGAATATCAAATCAATGAGAAAACGATAATGTCGACATGATACGACTCTAAATGCCTAAACTTACATAGTAACATAATCGTTCAGTCTTAGGTCAGTTTTTCACAGTCTTCGTCCTAGCAGTTGAATATTCTATTTTATAATTTCGATATTCTATTGGACCGATCACTGAAGTATTAACTTGATCGTTGAGCACAGCGAGGTAACCACATATATCAAGCATTTTTTATCTACGACCCTAACATAAACAGCTTTACCAGACTGATAGTGCAAAATAGTATACAACGTGCGCATAGTACCGACGCTCGTTTGAGTGTTCTCCGCCCAGACGGCGCGACGGCGGCGGCGGATGCGCGGCGGTGGCGGCGCGGCGGCGGCGCGGTGGCGGCACACCGCGTCCGCAGGAGCTGCGTCGATCCATCACGCGCCGGCCGCCGCCGCCACATTCCCATGCTGTAATCCAGCCTTTCTCAAAGTGGGCGATAGCGCCCTCTAGTGGACGCTAAATACCTACAGGGGGGCGGTATAGGGCCCAAAGGAAATCGGGGGGCGTTGATGGCTAATTTGTGTTTTTCTAATATTTTAGAGTACTTTCAATTAAAATCGGTTATTTCGTTCTAATCACTGCCCAGTTTGATTGTAAATAATAAATAACTTTTCGTGTCAGCAAACATTTGAATTACTACTTTAAAATATTTAAAAAACTCAACTCCTAAACCGCTTCAACGCCTCCCAATTTAATCTGGCCCTTTACTACCCAGACTATAAATATACTATAATAAGAACATTACACTGATATGGCACGCTATAAATAAATAATTAAATTATTGTTATTGAAGTATTTACCGATTGCGATTGTTATTGTCAAGCAAAAAATTTTGGGGGGGGCGCTAGAAAATTGTTTTTTCTCAAAGTGGGCGGTAGGCGAAATAAGTTTGAGAACCTCTTCTCTAATCCGTCTGGGGGTCCGAAGCGGACGTCTCGCCCCCGAGCTGCCCATGTATCGACTTCGGAGCGACCTACTTCATGTTCCACATCCGCTCAAGGATATTAAAATGTTGACTGGCGTTTTGCTCAACGGGAGCGACTGTGGTGACATATTAGTTATGATAGATGGTATAAAGTCATCCGAATGTAAAAGTATTTAATGATGAAACACATCTTTAAACCTATTTATAAAATGTTAAAATAAAACATTTTCAACTTTTTGGCTGTCATTTCATAATTGTAATTTTATATGAGCCGTTGTCTTCCCGAGTCGTATTCACTACGTATAATATTCACAACGTATAATCTTATTTTTTTCCAAAAAATTAAAACCATGCATAACGTATAATAGTCACAACGTATAATGTTATACGTTGTGCATGAATAAAGTTTAAAAATAAAATCAACTCTTTGCATCATGCATAACGTATAATAGTCACAACGTATAATATTCCTAACATGAATTCACAAAAAAAGAAAACCATGCAGAACGTATAATATGCCAAGAAGCACTGCATAAAGCGCCCTAATAACGATACATTTAAGGCTGAAATTGCTACGAATCGACATTTGTCAAAGAGTAACAAATGACTACAATTTCGAAAGGCCACCTTACTGTGATGATTTTAAGTCTGTAATTGCCTCAAATAAATTTATTTATTCTCAAAACGTTTGGACAACTGCATTTCAGCATGTCGTAGTCCACTTCATAATATCGTAATATGGTTGGCGACATTATTGTTACGGTAACTATGTTGCTGATATTATTTTAATGCATGAATGAAGTATGTATGTATGTATGTACCTACGAAAAGAATTTCCACAATTCCATCTACCGCTATCTAGCCGAGAGGCAGGCAGCCTAGTAAGCCTAGTGTGCGTGCGTAACACAGGCTGTGATGTCTGGTGACTAAGCCCCGGTTACACGAAGAGACGGCCGATTCAATCAATGTTCAAACACGTCACTTTTAGTGATCCGCATAGAGTTCCTTCCATACTGTCCACACAAAGTGACGTGTCTGATCATACTTTGACGTTGATTTTTTATTATTTCGTGCACTCGGCCCTTAGACTATAGGCTCGATGCGAGACATTTCTTATAAATTAATCTATTTCAGATTTTTAAAGCAGTGTTGCCAGGTATTCCTTTTTACCGAACTATTCGGCATTTCAGCCTGTTGTTTGCGGTTTATTATAAAAAAACACAGATCGAGTGGTTTAAGGTAACAAACGTGTCGAATGGTGCAACTAATAATTTTCGTGTACAAAATACCTTAACCAGGCAAAGTGCGGATTTTTTCCAATTTAATGCGGCTACCGTCGGCACCCATGTAAAACCGTTTGTCCCTTTCACAAGTAAACGCATTTTTTTATTGAAAATGCGGATTAAAACTACTAAGGCCTTTTGTTCTACTTAAGCCCTATCTAGCCTGATTTTATGACCTCCAGCTACCTGAAATCCGATGGTTAACTTTCGGTTACATTGCGTATTTACATGGTGTACCTGAAAGATAACTTTGGTATTTTTATAGCTGGAAGTGTTGCAAACGGGCATTAGTGAACAGATTTGACTAATCGGTTGCACGCCAAAAGGTTAACTCTTGATATGGCATCTAAATACCTTCGGAAATGCTACATATACTCCACTGGAAGTGGTTCAATACTTACAAGCAGTTGTATCTGGAAATCATGTGAAGACAGCCTCCGCTGGAACGTATCTCTATCTTTCGTCCTAGTTCGGCGAAATTTTAGGATAACCATTACTCAATTAACCTTTCATTTGATCTTTGGATTTATACAGGTACATATATTTATTTAAATGGGGACGCATCATTAAGTCCAAAAAGCACAAGGTCAAAAACCCACACCGTCCAAAATACTTACGAATACGGATATTTTTAATTGGGTTAGGTTAGATTATATGCATTTTATAATACACACGAAAAATATATACTTTTGGACGTTCTGGGTTTTGGACCTTATGCTTTTTGGACTTCATGAAGGCGACACATTTAAATGATATATTTTTTATAATTTCAATATTTTATTGAACATAAGAATCTGTATGTATTTTTTACTGTACAGGTTAATTTTACAAGTGTGTCGTCATAGCCAAATCTGAAACAGCGAAAACACTTTAAGGAGGCACAAGGCCGATTTTGATAAAACCTATAATTGCATTTTTAGATTCTTGAAATCACATTTTTTCTAGCCGGAAAAAATGCAGCCTTAGCCAATAGTGTCGCCTATAAGGAATAAATTCCGTGAAGTAATCTTATAAGTACGGCAAAGTGAATGAAAGTGTTGACTTTTAATTAACTGATTACACACACACTTACATACACTCTTACCTTTGTACACCCACACACCCACGCCTATTACATAACATAGTGCTTTGCTACCGTCTGCTAAGTTCAACGGAACGTTGTGCAGAATCGTATTCTTTTGCAGGATGTAGGAAATTTAATAATACAGTTATAGTTTTTATCAAAATCGGCCTAGTAACTACTTTCAGTATTTTTCGTTATTTCTTATAGTTTTGGATTTGGCCATGAAAGCACACTTGAAAAATTCACCTGTATAATATCAATATGGTAAAATATAAAAAAAAACAATTAGGTATAAGAATAAAAACAAACAAAAATTGAGAAATTAATCATATTTCGTTATCTGAGATATTGCCATAAAAGATAATTCATACAATAATTGAAATTATTTTTAGAGAAATAGATGTTCCTCGTAATCTAAATTAAATAAATACATGACAGAAAAAAAACAACAGGACAATTTTGGAAAGAGACAACCTTTTTTTAGAAACATTTCTATAATTATATAACAAATAAGTTTATTTACTAATTTTGATAAAATATAAGTATTATAGTTTTTGACAGGAATTTTGGATGCAAAGCAAATACATGTTCTGTATTGCCCTCCTTATTAAAAAGGAGGCACATATGTAGTTACCGACTTTTGAATAAGGAGGGCAGTGTAGGTACAGTAGGAGACAGATCAAAGTGTACATTTACACGCAAAGTATACATTCAAACCTTATCAAATATTACGAGCATAAAGAAACATCGTACAATTCAGACAACATTCAACTGGAAGTGGATTTGACTGTCTCCTACTACAAATTGTTTAGATTCTAAATTGTTCCTCAATATAATATATTTCTACTTAAACCCAATAAACCCAAATTAAGGTGGGCACGTAAGCATTAGAAAAATCAAACGGTAGTTTACTAATCATTAGAAAACCACTATTTAATTTTACTTGATATTTGGTATCCAATATCAGATAACAAAAATCTGTGTTGGCATGTTAATTTTTTTCGATAAATGTATTCTACAAACCACAGAGAAAACAAGATGTCTATGAAGATTTTCTTTTCACTTCTATGGTTGACTTTTCAAAATAACAAAAATGAGCAGACACAGATCTTTGTTGCCTGATATAAGTTATAAAATATCAATGAAATTGGCAAATCGGTTTTCAAATATTAAGTCACCTACGTTTGTATTAGCAGCATAGCTTACGGCTCGCCGTAGCAAACAAAAACAGGTATTTGAATGACTCCTAAATGGAAGAACAATATTTTTATTTTAAAATATTATCATTGATTTTATTTTGTGTAAGAGAAATAAAAATGTAATAGTAAACTAATGGAAGCCACTCATAATTGGTAATAAGGGATTACACTTTTATTTGCATGGGTCGGATGTGCATTTTGACCTGGGCCACCCCATGTCAAAATGCACATCCGACCCATGCAAATATTCTTGGTTACAACATACAAAAATGAATGGACTTTGAGGCATATATTGATAAGGAATGGTATGTTGGTTTTTGAAAAGCATTAGGAAGTTTTACAACCATGAATAGTGCTATAAACAAGAAAATCGTAAAAGAGCCAACGTAGTGTCTCTGTTTCAGATGAGGTAAAAATGCTTTTGTATGTCGGGCTGTTAAGATCGGGCTGTTAAGAACGGCCGGTTTGAAAACCGCTATTCCAATTAAATTGATATTTAATATCTAATATCAGGCAACAAATATCTGTGTCTGCACGCATTAGTTTTTTTGAAAAATTCAAACCGATTGAAATGAAACCAAAAAGAAAATGTTCATACGAATTTAGTTTTATCTGTGGTTTGACCCAGAATACATTTACCGGGAAAACAAAGACATGCAAATTTTTTTAAAAATGTCAAATGTTCAAAAAGACAGACTCGCGAGTCAGAGAGCGAGTCAGAGAGCCATTAGTTTTATAATGAATTCGTGGCTTAAAATAGGCCTGTACACATCAGAGACTACAAACGTAGTTAACTAATCATAAATCTTCTTAAGCGGGGCTTACGCGAACAATTTTGAAGAAAGATAACTTTTGAAAAACCTGTCGATGTGATCAGTGTTGTGTGTAGGGACATCCCTAGCAATTACTTAAATATAAATGTGAGGGTAGTTGGTGAAACTGCACGAACTACTCGGTGGCGAAGGCGAGCTGCTTCAGTTCTCCCGTGACCACGATTGGATGCAACTCCTTTCGAAACGTCGGGTTTAAGAAAGGTATTTAAAAGTTATCTTTCTTCAAAATTGTTCGCGTAAGCCCCGCTTAAGAACATTAATAATGTAGTTAACTAATCATTTGAAAACCACTGTTCCAATTTACTTGACATTTGATATATATTAATAGGCCAAACGTATCTATCTTTGTCTGCATGTCTACACAGTACATTTATTCACAGACAAAACAAAATGTGTATGAACATTATAATTTAGCTTTCATTCGATTCTGTTTATATTTATCAAAAGATATTTTTTTTCCGAAGCTGTACATTCGAAGTGCCCCACGTGACATGAAGCAAACGTTTATATGTCACATTGTATGAGACTGCTGCACCGCTTCACCAGGCCCGGCGCTGCATGTCAGGACGGTACCACCTCCTCTCCAGCACTTCAGCTGCTTTGAAGAGATCCGGAAAAAAGTAGAAAGGACATATCAGGGCTTTGAAGTTTGTAATTTAGTAAATAAAGGGAATTATCGTAACGAATGAATTAAGGGATGCATGTCTGCAGATGTCCATACATACATAGACATAGGACAACTTAAATACATACACATATTCACATACAGGGTTCAAATGAATAAAGTAAAACTCAATGATAAAAAAAGCACATTCATATAATAAGCATATAACATGAAACATGTATGTCTGAAGATATTTTACTGAGATTATTTGTGATGAAGGAAAATAAAGAGATTCTAGTAATGGTAAACATGGTATGGTAAGATGTGCTGAGTTTGGCAAATCAGAATAAAGGGGGACGCATCATAAAGTCCAAAAAGCACAAGGTCCAAAACCCATACCGTCCAAAATACTGACGAATACAGATATTTTTAATTGGGTTAGGTTAGGTTAGTTCAGGTTAGGTCAGTTTAGGTTAGGTTAGGTTAGATTACATGCATTTTATAACACACATGAAAAATACATACTTTTGGACGCTCTGGGTTTTGGACTTTACGCTTTTGGACTTTATGAAGGCGACCCGAATATAGAACACAAGAAACAACAACTCTCAACATGACCCGCTTAAAACATGAAAGATCATGTTCATAAAGTGAAGGTCCTGGCAGGGCACATAATTCCTTCGGAATTGCGATGTGTCAGGCTAATATCATAACAGAGGGTGTGGAATTCGCCATCCTTGTCATTATATAAAAAACTCCTAAGTACCTATTAAGATACACCTATTTTAACAGAAGCAGATGAACTTAAATAACCATGGTTTCAAAAAGAGGTTAAACGTAGCCCTAGCTCAACAGAATCCAGTTCAATTAAGCCATCTTCAATTTACATATAGTTCAATGTAGCCGCGCAGAAATAATATTCAGTTTAATGTTGGCGTGCTCAAATAACATAATTTCAATGCAAGAATGCTAATATCACATGCATCTCGATGTAGTAGTACTCAAATAAAATCCATCTCAATATTGGCGTTTTAAAATCAAATCTATTTCAATGAAGCTGTGTGCTCAAATAAAATCCATCTCAATGTAGCCGTATTAAAAATAAATCCAGTTCAATGTAGCTGTGTGCTCAATTAACATCCATCTCAATGTAATCGTACTCAAATAAAATCCATCTCAATGTAGCCATGCTTAAAATAAATCCAGTTCAATGTAGCTGCGTGCTCAATTAACATCCATCTCAATGTAATCGTACTCAAATAAAATCAATCTCAATGTAGCCGTGCTTAAAATTAATCCAGTTCAATGTAGCTGCGTGCTCAATTAATATCCATCTCAATGTAATCGTACTCAAATAAAATCTATCTCAATGTAGCCGTGCCTTAAAGAAAATCAGTTCAATGTAGCTGTGTGCTCGAATAACATCCATCTCAATGTAATCGTACTCAAATAAAATCCATCTCAATGTAGCCGTGCCTTAAATAAAATCAGTTCAATGTAGCTTTGTGCTCAAATAACACCCATCTCATCCATCTCAATGTAGCCGTGCCTTAAAGAAAATCAGTTCAATGTAGCTGTGTGCTCAATTAACATCCATCTCAATGTAATCGTACTCAAATAAAATCCATCTCAATGCAGCCGTGCTTAAAAGAAAACCAGTTCAATGTACCTGTGTGCTCAAATAACATTCATCTCAATGTAATTGCTCAAGTAACATCCATCTCAATATAATCGTACTCAAATAAAATCCATCTCAATGTAGCCGAGCTTAAAAGAAAATCAGTTCAATGTAGCTGTATGCTCAAATAACATCTATCTCAATGTAGCCGTGCCTTAAAAAAAATCAGTTCAATGTAGCTGTGTGCTCAAAAAACATCCATCTCAATGTAATCGTACTCAAATAAAATCCATCTCCATGTAGCCGTGCCTTAAAGAAAATCAGTTCAATGTAGCTGTGTGCTCGAATAACATCCATCTCAATGTAATCGTACTCAAATAAAACCCATCTCAATGTAGCCGTGCTTAAAATTAATCCAGTTCAATGTAGCTGCGTGCTCAATTAATATCCATCTCAATGTAATCGTACTCAAGTAAATCTATCTCAATGTAGCCGTGCCTTAAAGAAAATCAGTTCAATGTAGCTGAGTGCTCAAATAACATCTATCTCAATGTAATTGCTCAAATAACATACATCTCAATGTAATCGTACTCAAATAAAATCCATCTCAATGTAGCCGTGCTTAAAATTAATCCAGTTCAATGTAGCTGCGTGCTCAATTAATATCCATCTCAATGTAATCATACTCAAATAAAATCCATCTCCATGTAGCCGTGCCTTAAAGAAAATCAGTTCAATGTAGCTGTGTGCTCGAATAACATCCATCTCAATGTAATCGTACTCCAATAATATCCATCTCAATGTAATCGTACTGAAATAAAATCCATCTCAATGTAGCCGTGCTTAAAATCAATCCCGTTCAATGTAGCTGAGTGCTCAAATAACATCTATCTCAATGTAATTGCTCAGATAACATACATCTCAATGTAATCGTACTCAAATAAAATCCATCTCAATGTAGCCGTGCTTAAAATCAATCCAGTTCAATGTAGCTGCGTGCTCAATTAATATCCATCTCAATGTAATCGTACTCAAATAAAATCAATCTCAATGTAGCCGTGCTTAAAATAAATCCAGTTCAATGTGTAGCTGTGTGCTCAATTAACATCCATCTTAATGTAATCGTACCAAAATAATATCCATCTCAATGTAGCCGTGCCTTAAAAAAATCAGTTCAATGTAGCTGTATGCTCAAATAAGATCCATCTCACTGTAGCCGTGCCTTAAAGAAAATCAGTTCAATGTAGCTGAATGCTCCAATAACATCTATCCCAATGTAATTGCTCAAATAACATACATCTCAATGTAGCCGTGCTTAAAATCAATCCAGTTCAATGTAGCTGCGTGCTCAATTAATATCCATCTTAATGTAATCGTACTCAAATAAAATCCATCTCAATGTAGCCGTGCTTAAAATCAATCCAGTTCAATGTAGCCGTGCCTTAAAGAAAATCAGTTCAATGTAGCTGAGTGCTCAAATTACATCTATCCCAATCTAATTGCTCAAATAACATACATCTCAATGTAATCGTACTGAAATAAAATCCATCTCAATGTAGCCGTGCTTAAAATCAATCCAGTTCAATGTAGCTGCATGCTCAATTAATATCCATCTTAATGTAATCGTACTCAAATAAAATCCATCTCAATGTAGCCGTGCTTAAAATCAATCCAGTTCAATGTAGCTGCGTGCTCAATTAATATCCATCTCAATGTAATCGTACTCAAATAAAATCCATCTCCATGTAGCCGTGCCTTAAAGAAAATCAGTTCAATGTAGCTGTGTGCTCGAATAACATCCATCTCAATGTAATCGTACTCAAATAAAATCCATCTCAATGTAGCCGTGCTTAAAATTAATCCAGTTCAATGTAGCTGCGTGCTCAATTAATATCCATCTCAATGTAATCGTACTCAAGTAAATCTATCTCAATGTAGCCGTGCCTTAAAGAAAATCAGTTCAATGTAGCTGAGTGCTCAAATAACATCTATCTCAATGTAATTGCTCAAATAACATACATCTCAATGTAATCGTACTCAAATAAAATCCATCCCAATGTAGCCGTGCTTAAAATTAATCCAGTTCAAAGTAGCGGCGTGCTCAATTAATATCCATCTCAATGTAATCATACTCAAATAAAATCCATCTCCATGTAGCCGTGCCTTAAAGAAAATCAGTTCAATGTAGCTGTGTGCTCGAATAACATCCATCTCAATGTAATCGTACTCCAATAAAATCCATCTCAATGTAATCGTACTGAAATAAAATCCATCTCAATGTAGCCGTGCTTAAAATCAATCCAGTTCAATGTAGCTGAGTGCTCAAATAACATCTATCTCAATGCAATTGCTCAGATAACATACATCTAAATGTAATCGTACTCAAATAAAATCCATCTCAATGTAGCCGTGCTTAAAATCAATCCAGTTCAATGTAGCTGCGTGCTCAATTAATATCCATCTCAATGTAATCGTACTCAAATAAAATCAATCTCAATGTAGCCGTGCTTAAAATAAATCCAGTTCAATGTGTAGCTGTGTGCTCAATTAACATCCATCTTAATGTAATCGTACCAAAATAATATCCATCTCAATGTAGCCGTGCCTTAAAAAAATCAGTTCAATGTAGCTGTATGCTCAAATAAGATCCATCTCACTGTAGCCGTGACTTAAAGAAAATCAGTTCAATGTAGCTGTGTGCTCGAATAACATCCATCTCAATGTAATCGTACTCAAATAAAATCCATCTCAATGTAGCCGTGCTTAAAATTAATCCAGTTCAATGTAGCTGCGTGCTCAATTAATATCCATCTCAATGTAATCGTTCTCAAATAAAATCCATCTCCATGTAGCCGTGCCTTAAAGAAAATCAGTTCAATGTAGCTGTGTGCTCGAATAACATCCATCTCAATGTAATCGTACTCAAATAAAATCCATCTCAATGTAGCCGTGCTTAAAATTAATCCAGTTCAATGTAGCTGCGTGCTCAATTAATATCCATCTCAATGTAATCGTACTCAAGTAAATCTATCTCAATGTAGCCGTGCCTTAAAGAAAATCAGTTCAATGTAGCTGAGTGCTCAAATAACATCTATCTCAATGTAATTGCTCAAATAACATACATCTCAATGTAATCGTACTCAAATAAAATCCATCTCAATGTAGCCGTGCTTAAAATTAATCCAGTTCAATGTAGCTGCGTGCTCAATTAATATCCATCTCAATGTAATCATACTCAAATAAAATCCATCTCCATGTAGCCGTGCCTTAAAGAAAATCAGTTCAATGTAGCTGTGTGCTCGAGTAACATCCATTTCAATGTAATCGTACTCCAATAAAATCCATCTCAATGTAGCCGTGCTTAAAATCAATCCAGTTCAATGTAGCTGCATGCTCAATTAATATCCATCTCAATGTAATCGTACTCAAATTAAATCCATCTCCATGTAGCCGTGCCTTAAAGAAAATCAGTTCAATGTAGCTGTGTGCTCGAATAACATCCATCTCAATGTAATCGTACTCAAATAAAATCCATCTCAATGTAGCCGTGCTTAAAATAAATCCAGTTCAATGTAGCTGCGTGCTCAATTAATATCCATCTCAATGTAATCGTACTCAAGTCAATTCATCTCAATGTAGCCGTGCCTTAAAGAAAATCAGTTCAATGTAGCTGAGTGCTCAAATTACATCTATCCCAATGTAATTGCTCAAATAACATACATCTCAATGTAATCGTACTGAAATAAAATCCATCTCAATGTAGCCGTGCTTAAAATCAATCCAGTTCAATGTAGCTGCATGCTCAATTAATATCCATCTCAATGTAATCGTACTCAAATAAAATCCATCTTCATGTAGCCGTGCCTTAAAGAAAATCAGTTCAATGTAGCTGCGTGCTCAATTAATATCCATCTCAATGTAATCGTACTCAAGTAAAACTATCTCAATGTAGCCATGCCTTAAAGAAAATCAGTTCAATGTAGCTGAGTGCTCAAATAACATCTATCTCAATGTAATTGCTCAGATAACATACATCTCAATGTAATCGTACTCAAATAAAATCCATCTCAATGTAGCCGTGCTTAAAATCAATCCAGTTCAATGTAGCTGCGTGCTCAATTAATATCCATCTCAATGTAATCGTACTCAAATAAAATCAATCTCAATGTAGCCGTGCTTAAAATAAATCCAGTTCAATGTAGCTGCGTGCTCAATTAATATCCATCTCAATGTAATCGTACTCAAATAATATCCATCTCAATGTAGCCGTGCCTTAAAAAAATCAGTTCAATGTAGCTGTATGCTCAAATAAGATCCATCTCACTGTAGCCGTGCCTTAAAGAAAATCAGTTCAATATAGCTGAGTGCTCAAATAACATCTATCCCAATGTAATTGCTCAAATAACATACATCTCAATGTAATCGTACTGAAATAAAATCCATCTCAATGTAGCCGTGCTTAAAATCAATCGAGTTCAATGTAGCTGCGTGCTCAATTAATATCCATCTCAATGTTATCGTACTCAAATAAAATCCATCTCCATGTAGCCGTGCCTTAAAGAAAATAAGCTCAATGTAGCTGTGTGCTCGAATAACATCCATCTCAATGTAATCGTACTCAAATAAAATCCATCTCAATGTAGCCGTGCTTAAAATAAATCCAGTTCAATGTAGCTGCGTGCTCAATTAATATCCATCTCAATGTAATCGTACTCAAGTCAATCTATCTCAATGTAGCCGTGCCTTAAAGAAAATCAGTTCAATGTAGCTGAGTGCTCAAATAACATCTATCTCAATGTAATTGCTCAGATAACATACATCTCAATGTAATCGTACTGAAATAAAATCCATCTCAATGTAGCCGTGCTTAAAATTAATCCAGTTCAATGTAGCTGCGTGCTCAATTAATATCCATCTCAATGTAATCGTACTCAAATAAAATCCATCTCAACAAAGCCGTGCTTAAAAGAAAATCAGTTCAATGTAGCTGTGAGCTCAAATAACATCCATCTCAATGTAGTCGTACTCAAAAATTATCCATCTCAATGTAGCCGTGCCTTCAAGAAAATCAGTTCAATGTAGCTGTGTGCTCAAATAACATTCATCTCAATGCAATCGTACTCAAATAAAATCCATCTCAATGTGGCTGTGCTTAAAAGAAAATCAGTTCAATGTAGCTGTGTGCTCAATTAGAATCCATCTCAATGTAATCGTACTCAAATAGAATCCATATCAATGTAACCGTGCCTTAAAAAATCAGTTCAATGTAGCTGTGTGCTCAATCAGAATCCATCTCGATATAGCCGTGCCTTAAGGAAAATCAGTTCAATGTAGCTGTGTGCTCAATTAATATCCATCTCAATGTAATCGTACTCAAGTCAATCTATATCAATGTAGCCGTGCCTTAAAGAAAATCAGTTCAATGTAGCTGAGTGCTCAAATAACATCTATCTCAATGTAATTGCTCAAATAACATACATCTCAATGTAATCGTACTCAAATAAAATCCATCTCAACGTAGCCGTGCTTAAAAGAAAACCAGTTCAATGTAGCTGTGAGTTCAAATAACATCCATCTCAATGTTATCGTACTCAAATAAAATCTAACTCAATGTAGCCATGCCTTAAAGAAAATCAGTTCAATGTAGCTGTGTGCTCAAATAACATCCATCTCAATGTAATCGTACTCAAATAAAATCTATCTCAATGTAGCCGTGCTTAAAAGAAAATCAGTTCAATGTAGCTGTTCATTAATGACATCCTGTTCAATGTAGCTGTGAACAAATAACATCCATGTCAATGAAGCTGTGTGCTCAAATAACATCCATCTCAATGCAGCTATGCTCAAAATACATCCATCTCTACGTAGCCGTGTTTAAAAGAAAACTAGTTCAATGTAGCTGTGCATTAATAATATCCAGTTCAACATACCCATGATAAAAAAACACCCATTTTAATTTTGCCGTGATCAAATAAAATCCAGTTCAATGTAGCCATTCTCAAATAACATACACTGAAAATAGATGGACTCAAATAGTACAGTTAAAATAGATGGGACTCCATTAACAGCTCGTAAAATAGGGAGTTCAATCTAATCCATCCCCAAACATTCAATTTAATGTAGCAATGATCAAAGAACATCCAGTTCAATATAGTGCTCTATTAGGATACAATGTTTGTTGGCAGAGTAGTCAGGTTTACAAACCAAGCGGTTCAGTGCTGAGGAAGATGTAGCCTGTGCTCGAATAACATCTTTGGAATATATTGTAGCTGGAAACCGATTCCACTATAATATTCCATTGTTCAAATATGAAAGTTCAATCTCGATAGCTCAGCAATAGTCCGCAAAACAGTGAAGAAAACCCATAATTGTATAGTATGTATAAATAAATGTACCACGGCTACATGTTCCTTGCTAAGTATAAGCGTGGATAGAAACACGTACATGTGGCACAATGTATTTCTGTTCGATTAATTAAAAAAAATGAGTCGACCTGTAATCGTGTAGAGCCAGCCTGTGATGTATTCCAGTAGAATATCCAGATAAGTTTTGAAACAGTTCTTCTTTTCTGTGATTTTGTAACTAGCTAAATTTTAAAAGAATAAAAAAACAGGTTCGTCACCCAGCATGATAATTCCGAAATTGCCGGAACCATCTTGTCCCCTCCACCTGTGAATTGCAACACATTAGTAATGTTAATATACATACAGCACAGTAAGGCTGGAGTGCACCATCGCTGGTTAACGTTAATGACTTTATTAAGATATGTCTGTCCTTAGTTAATGAGATATGAAGAAAGAAGACGGATACATCTTTAGTAATAACATTAACGGTAGCCAGAGATGCTGCACTGAAGCCTAAGTATAAATAATGCAAAAATGCAAGCGCAATATAAAAATGTCCTGGCATGCCACCTAATTTTAATGTGGTGTAGAGGGCTATGTCATGAATGCAGGTATGGTATGAGCCATAAATATCTATTCAGGCAGAATTCGTGGGAATAACTCGAGCTACAGAGGAAATCAAAAAACAGATATGAATGATCTCAGACAGCACATCTGTATTAAATAACAAATTTAACTCGGGCCTAATTCTAGAATGTTATTGCGCCCTAGAATAAGTAGCGAGAAACAATCATGTAACTCTGCAGTAAATAAGAGGACACAGTGGCTCCTTAGGCAATAACGCTGCAGACGAAATGGCCTAAAAAGGACCCAGTACTGTATAACGGATCCAGAACCGATAGAGACTATACCCCTCATTCAATTCAAAAACTGGCTACAGGATAGAACTAAGATGCTTCATACTACCGGATGGAAATGCTTGGTAGGCTGCAGGCAGGCCAGAGGTCGTCCCATCCCTCAATAAGCACTTCACGCACAAGCTATTGCATCTGAAAAGGAATGATCAACGCACAATGGTGGGAACGATAATAAAACATTATTCGCTCAACAAACACCTCGACAGTTTGGGGGGTTACTGACAGCCCTCTATGTGGTGGCTGCATAGACACAACGGAAAGAACCTCCCATGTACTGTTGGAGTGTGGATCCCTAACAGAGGCCTATGAGAATTTAAAGGGTATGCTGCACTTCTGGGATCAGCTGGGATAGCTCACAGAGTCTCTTTTGTTACGCACAATGGCCTCCCTGTGTTACGTGCATTTCCCGACGTCTCGAAGTGCAACCAGCATTCGACGAGAGTATGATATTGGCGGTGGCATTGGCATCTGTCACCGAACGCGTCCACAGGTTGCGGATAGTGTACGGGCCCTCAGATATGAGGTCTAACCGTCCGCGACTGTGTGCGGACAATTTGGCGGTCATTCTCGAAGGGTGCTGGGGCTCTCATGGCTGGGTCTCTATAAAATTGCACTAAACTATAGATCAAAACAAAGTCGGGAACTGGAGCGGGTGTCTTCTCCCGAGATGCGAACATTAACATCTCAACAACCCTAGGCGCCTTTAACACCATATTTTAGGCAGAATGTGTGGGAATAACTCGAGCCGCAGAGGCAATCAAAACCAGAAAGATGCATGACTATCAGATTAGAATTATCTCAGATAGCGCATCTGTACTAAATGTACTGTTAATTTCATGTGTTTAAAATTTTCTGTTTGAAAATTTTATTTCTATGTTGAAATACTTAAATTATTTATTTATCTTAAATACTATTTACTATGCTGTATGGCCAAAAAAGTAAATAAAGGATTTGATTTGATTTGATTTGATTTGATTAAACGCACTGAAAAACAACAAAGTTATCTCGGGCTTAATTCTAGAATGTCATTGCGCCCTAGACGAAGTAGCGAAAAACAATCATGTAACTCTGCAGTGGATAAGAGAACACAGTGGCTCTGTGGGGAATGACGCTGCAGATGAAATGGCCAAAAGAGGATCCAGTACAGTACTAACGGGCCCAGAACCGATAGTGCGTGCCTATACAACTTAGTCAATTTAAAAACTGGCTAGAGGATAGAAAGATGCTTCACAATACAGGATGGAAACACCTGGTAGATTGCAGGAAGGCTAGAGAGGTCATCTCATCCCTCAATAAGCGACTCACGCACAAGCTTTTGCATCTGAATAGAAATGATCCACGCACAATGGCGGAAACAATGACAGGACATGGTTTACTCAACAAACACCTCCTTAACCTGGGGGTAACGGACAGCCCTCTATGTCGTGGCTGCATGGAGACAACGGAAACAACCGCCCATGTACTGTTGGAGTGCAAGAGTGTGACCGACCAACGGGCGCAGACTCTGGGAGCACTGGGATCCCTTACAGAGGCGTGTGGGAATGTAAAGGGTATGCTGGGCTTCCGGGACGAGCTTGGATGGCTCACATAGTCACTTTTGTTACGCAGAATGGCCTCTCTGTGAAGAAGACTTAGCGCGGAAAATATTTTGCCCAACTAACTTACTAACTAACAAGGATGGGACCTCAAGCGCCTGAACGAATGTGGCTATACAACTGTGGTGCAGGCCGATGACATCACGATTTTGATCAGCGGCAAATCAGAAAAAACTACTTTGTAATATTATGAGATCAGCCCTAAGAATCGTGGAAGACCGGTGTGGATAGAACAGACTCTTAGTAAATCCAAACAAGACAGAACTAGTTCTGAACAAGAGAAAGTTAGCAGACATGGACCTGCCGAGGTACTTTGGTACAAAATTAGAAATCTCAACTGAAGTCAAATACCTGGGAGTAATCCTTGGGGGTAAGCTGAACTAGAACAAACACTTTGACGTGTTTATTTTGTATATAGAAGGTGTGGATATCTTTCTGGCAATACAAGAGAATGCTAGGGAAGAGCTGGGGCCTAAAACCCCCTATAACACGCTTGCTGCATACTGCTGTAATCCGCGCAATTATAGCATATGGAGCAATAGCATTGTGGCCAATAACAGATCTGATCACCGTGAAGGCTAAATTACAAAGTTTCCAACGCCTCGCATGTGTAGCCACGACAGGCTACATGCGTACAACCCCCACGCAGGCACTGGGAGTCATGTTCAACCTGCAACCCTTACACCTACACGTACAGCAGGAAGCAGCCATGTCAGCTTTCAAGCTAAGAGCTGCAGGATTGTGGAAACAAAGCTATCGAACTCCACATACACGGATCATGGAAGAGGCCTTGAAGGACCAACCCATGCTCGCAGCAATAAGTGACAGAATTCCTATAAACCACATCTTTGTGAAACACTATGACATCCAACTAATTGAAGGAGACACTGACCAATCTGGGGTGAAGGAAATTAGAATCTATACAGATAGATCAATGACAGAGAAAGGAACTTGGGCAGGTGCCTTCTTCCGGGATGTGAACATCAACATCTCAACAACCCTAGGCGCTCTCAACTCCATATTCCAGGCAGAATGCATGGGCATTATCAAGGCGGCAGAACCAAAAAAAACAGAAATATGTGTGACTACCAGATTAAAAACAGAGTGTGCGTTCTATATGCACTAAAAAACAGAAAAGTAAACTAGGGGCTGTACTGAACGTGTAGGAGTAATAATATAATCATTATGCCCTGGAATAAGTTGCAAAAAACAACCGAACAATTCTACAATGGATATAGGGACACAGTGGTTCACTGGTAGACGAACTGGCCAAAAGAGGACCCAGCACAGTACCGACAGGTCCAGAACCCATTGTACCTTTACCCTTCAGCCAAATTAAAAACTGGTTTCAGGAAAGAACAAAGATGCAATACAATACCGCATGAAAAGTTCTGGTAGACTGCAGGCAGGCCAGAGAGGTCATCCCCTCCCTCAGTAAGCGCGTCACGCATAAACTATTACATATGAAAAGGATTGATAGAATGTTTTCCTAAGCCAAGTTAAAAATAAGGCAACACAGCAAAGCATAGAAGCTCTTACCGCTACAGCAAAAGACCATTACTTCGCTTTGGAAAGCAACCAAGCACCTCAAACATCCACAAGTTGCAACTGCCCTCCTACAGCAAGCAGGAGGCCAATGGGCGAGAAGTGACAAAGAAAAAGAAAAAGTCGATGCATTCTCTTCCGGGGCATATACAAACTAAACCAAAGTGATGACTCGAACTTTGTTGTGATGATCAAAAGTGATGATTAAAGTGATTTTGAGATGTTGCTAGACATATAATTTGGCAGACAGGTGAAATCGTAGAAAGTCAATGGAGACAGTTAATGTAACTAAAGGGCGAGCGAAAGGGGTGACGTGGTTTATTTTATATTCTGTGTCCTCTTGTTGCAGTGTCAAAGTCAAATTTGGCATGCGATCTATGGCTGCCGCTGACGGCGCTCACGGCCTAGCCATGAGCACCGCACTTGAACGATGATGTCATCGTCATGTCATACCTATTACATAATATTATAAAATTTAATATATTTTAAATGTTATACAATACTGCGTTTCAGAGCATTGTCAGCACAATTCAGTCCAACTGTATCCACATTCAGCGTTTGAGCGCAATTCGGAGCAAAACCTAGATGAAGGTATTCTAATAACCGTAGCCACAACAAAGAAACTGTTGAGTCATCCATCAAATAGATCCGCATAAAGCCCCAGGTTTTGACCTTATAACTGCAAAGGTGCTGAAAGAATTGCCAAAAAAAGAAATTGTATTTTTCAATAGCATTACAAGAGTCTCTCATTTTCCGAGTACTACCCTAGCCCCTACTAGGCCCGGGTTGGTACCATCGCTTTGGATGTAAAGATGGTCGAAACTTCAATGACAAATTGTCCGTGTTTTCCATCAAGTTCAATGTAGCCTACTAATAAAGAAAAATAATGGCGTCAAGAAGGCAGTCCAGGGCTAATATGATGGTGGGTGGTAGTAGGCATCCATGTCCAGTAAAAATGTGTTTTCCTCTCGATTTTCAGTAAGCTGAATGAAAACTGTCCCCGAACTCCAGCTGGAAGTCCTAAGTTATAATGCAATCAAACATACAAGCAGAAGTTCCACAAAACTTGACTTTGTTTAAAAAATATCAAAATCTGATTTCCCAACATATGCAGACATCCTTAATTAGACAATAATGTCCGTGTTTGCGTTGTCGTATATCTATGAGCAGAATTGTGTACTATAAAACGTAAAGATAAATCTGAAATTATGCAATTAACACTATATTAATGACTGATACTGCTGCCAGCTGGAGATGAATACCTCTATTACAAATTGTCTAAATATCCAATAGTCACTAAGCATATCGAATGGTCAAAGAGTGTGTGAGTTGGTTGAGTGGTAAATGTACAGGAGTTCAGAAATTCAGTTCAGGTTCACATACCAGCACCCAACCCAGCGTCTCCCAATACAGCCATCCTGATGTCAGTATTCCATTTCAAACCTCCATTTAACCCTGTTAATGATACATAAAATATCCTTCTTTCATCCGGTTTCACAAAGACACAAAGGCTGTTTTTTTAACTGCCAGTGTTCTTTGCCCCTGGGCCAATGCTATTTAAACTCCTTACTCCTTGTAACAGATGCTGATCCACTGTGATTGTGGAGCGTCTACCAACAAGATTTTTTTTTTTTATAGTACGGTGGTTTTGCCTTGCTCACTTTTTCATCAGCCATAACCCGGCCCAACATCTCTGTACAATTTGGTACTAACCTGTAAAAACGTGGAGCAAGAACCCATACGCAGCAGCGGTCAAACGGTTTACCGTCATCATCGATCATCATGCATCCTGAGCGGGTAACTGCACCGGCAGCGCCTCCGAACCGCGCTGGTTACCTCTCAGCGATGGCAGTTCTACAACCAGGAGGCCATGAAACAGATTCCATAAGAAACCTATTTTACTTTCACTCCACGAACAACATAAATAATTATTGTAAATACATAATGGCAAAAAAACCTATAATTCTATATTTTTCTACTTGTCTTCTTCCCATACAGTCTTGGCTAGGCTACCCCAAGGATAACTCATTTAAATTTTTGGAGTGGAGGGTGTGGGTCATGTTGCACTGAAACTATTGGTTAGAGTCCAACTTAAAGTTGTCACACCAAAACAATACGATAAAGGAGAAATCCTTGCATACCACCTAAGTTTCTTTCGAATATGGTGTTATGGATTAATCCTAGTTCTAGTAAATATGACAGTAGGCAGTACAAAAGGCATTAAGAGGACAATGAGGTGATTGAGTTCCATACAATGGCTTGTACCTCTTTTGTCAGTTAAATTAAGATTTTTTTTTCGTAATATTGCACATTCAATAAATCAATTGAGAGTTACGTCTGTAGGTTTTGTTTCTTTTGATAACTTATCTTAAATCCATTACATAAGCTTCTAAAGATTTGTATAAAAATGTTTAAGAGCCTATACATATATATATAAGAGTTTAGTTATCAAAAAAATCAAAATGTAGAGACGTAGCTCTCAGTTGGTTTTTTTTTAATGTGCAAAATTTCAGAAAAATATTTATTAATTTGACTAAGGAATTATGACGAGCCATTGTATGGACCTCGATCATCTCATTATCCTCCTAACCATCAATTTAATTTTGAAATTTTATTGAATTTTCAATTTGAGTATATTGGGCACGCTTCTTGTGTCACAATATGTTCCAAAACTCCATAAAATATGCATTACTTGCAATTTATACTTTATGTGCATATTTTCTGAAAATAGGGCTTAGAATATTTGATAAAACAGAATTTAGTAAGTATCAAAATGTACATTTACCTTGATAACATATCGGTAATCACAAAAGTTAGATTTCACCCTGCTGTTATTTTGAGTGAGCTGAATGGCTAAAAACAGAAACAGTTCTAATTAGTATATGTAGGGTCAGGTGAATTTCCTCAGGATGTTTTCCTTCACTGTTAACGACAAAATGATGATTAAATAATTTTTAGGTTAAAAAAAATCTGTAAGCTTCGAAAATGCAATAAGGTTATTTACATACCACACATGCTAAACGGATTTATTTTTACCTTTACATTTATTAACAACTAAGGAAATGAAGGCTAAATTCTTTCCTAAAGGAACCCTGCAAGATTGCTCCACTTCAAGGTATGTATGGTGATTTAGACGTCACGACAATATCCAGCAATTTCCGGCAACCCATGTTATCGGCAACCATTGACCATTAGTGGAGCAATTTGTTGGTGATGGACGATGTTACTCTTGTTGCCGTAGTTGCTGGAAAAGCTTTGATAATAATGCATGTTAAATAAAAGAATGTGGGTGCTTCCGTATCATGAAAAATAAGTGTAAATATTACTGCCTGTGTAGAAAAATAAGCTTACATGGGTCGTTCTACGGTATTTGATTTCAGATAGTATTCAATCATATCGTTTGTGTTTTAAATATTAGAATGTCCAAAAAAATTATATAAGTAGATATCTATGTATTGTTTAACCTACACATACACTTGAAAAATAATAAAATTTATTTCCGAAAAAAAATAAAGTCACGATTATGTCACTACTCTGGCTCGTCTTTTCATCAGATTGCTTGAGAAAAAGTTCAGTAAATTCAAAACGTTCAACTTGTTCCTGTCTAAGCCTAATTATTTTTAACTGTTATTAATTCCCTTATTGATTTTCTAAACAATAATACACGAAAAATAACATTTTAGTCGATTTTTTTTCGTTTTTATAAGCGTCCTTTGGTTACACGTCTCTTCCTCTGGCATTTTTCCGAATTTAAAAACTCCCGCAAAAACGTTGAAAACGATAGCTTTTGACAGGTTAGCAATACTGGCTTGTCGTGAAGTTAGCAGCAGACTACGAAATTTGTTCTGTTTGACAGTGTAAATCTCAGTCAGCCGCATGTTGCTTAGAAGTGAGGTTATGTCTTGGTGAAGGTGGTCTTTCTTCTGGTAAGCATAAATAAATCAATACAAAAATGTCGCTTTTACAGTGATAACCTATCAAGACATTTGGATGCTTTATTTACATAAACTAATTGCTAAAACGATTTGAGTAGTATGATTGGTGATATTTCGTGATTTGTGTAAATCTGTCACTCCTCTGGCTTCGTTTGTGCCAGAGGAGAGACAATTTCGCCAGGGGAGGGACAACTATAATAATGTGACTCGTTTTTATTTTGTGTATGCATACATTTTATTACTATTAACATTTTGTTATAGGTAAAACGATAGACAAGGAATATGGCGAAAACAAAAAAAAAACAAACTCGTGAAGAAAGGTTAGAAAAGAAGAGAATAGCTGAACGATTGCAGTATCAGCGCCTAAAAATTATCCTGTTAAGCATGCTCAATTACAGGAAAAGGAAAGGAAGTGCTACCTAAATAAGAAGAAAAAGCGAACGGCTAAATCAATAAAAAATATGACCCCCAGAGAACAACGTGCGATAAGAAAGGTATGGGCCGAAAAAACTAGAAAGCGAAGGGCTCGTATTGATCTCCAAAATCCATCTGTTGCTCCTGCTACACCACCTTGCTCTGATGAAGAAATGCCGCCACTACAGCCAGTAGATAACAGAATTGAGGCAGCCAGAAAGCGATCCGAAAGACAACGTAGAACTAGAAACCGCTTAATATTAAAACAACAAGAAGCAATAGAAAGACTGAAAAAGGAAGTTAGATGTTATAAGAAAAAAATGTTTAGGTTTAAAAAAATTAAAGAAAATCTTACACCGAATACAAGTTACAAAATGGTCGAAAAGATGGATGCGAATCAAGTAAAAAAAAGGTTACTTTTTGGGGAGGTTCTTAAAGAGCAATTGAAAGAAAACTTGAAAAGTGTAAAATCTGACAAGGAAAACAAGTTGTTTAGAAGAGTTGTGAGTGGCAAAATAACAAAAAAATTCAATGTTTTTGATAATATGAACATTAAAGCTATGCGACCCGGTAGAGAGAGCTTGTTGGACCTAAGCCGAAAGAGAAGAATTGATAAAACCAGTGAAGAAACAAAACAACAAGTTGTTAATTTTCTAGAAGAAGACTGTAACAGCAGATTGTGTCCCGGTAAAAGAGATTGTATAACTAGAAAGAAAGAAAGAAAACAGAAGAGACTGCTACTGGACAACATGAAAAATTTACATAAAAAGTTCCTTGTTTCAAAAGAAAAGAAAATCAGCTACTCACTTTTTTGTAAATTGCGACCATTTTGGATAGTGGAACCACATGTCAACGAGTGTGACACGTGCCTTTGCACTATCCATGAAACATGGACCTAACGCTACAAAGTTTAAGCCAAGCAAACATTTTGTCCACAAGTAATCACCAGATGCTGCTCGTAAACCTATGTTGTGACCGATACAACGAGCAATGTTTGTCAAGAAATTGTACAGATTGTAATCGCCATACCCTGACATGCAAAGAGTTTGATAATTCAACCTTAATCAAACACAAAAAATGGATTGCTGCTGTCGAAGAAATTGAAGATCCTAAAACAAAAAAATCGTCTCGGACGCAACTAAGCCTGCACACGGTCGTGGTGTACACAAAAGAATCCACAGATTGCTTCTGCACCATATCAACGAATCTAAACCACAATGTTTCAGCGATAATGGCTCACCTACAACCTGTGCTGCACTCGCTGCCGTTCACTATTGAAAATGTACATTTCTTAAGTGATGGTCCCGTGACGCAGTATCGTAATAAGTACATGTTCTTTTTCCTGGCCTGTTTGTTGCAGAACATCTATCCAAATATATGTTACTACACTTGGAACTACCACGAGGCAGGTCATGGCAAGGGAGCCCCTGACGGTGTAGGGGCTGTGTGCAAGAGAACTGCCGATAAACTAGTCGCAACTGGTAAAGATATTTCGTCCATCACTGATTTTGCTAAAGCAATTGAGAACAACTGCGACGGCATAAAAACGTTCATAATTACCGATAACGATATTCAACTTACAGCGGCACTCATTGAAGGCAAGAAATCATGTATAAAACCATTTTCCGGTACCTTAAAAGTTCATCAAGTGCAAGGCACTACACTGATGCCAAATAGAATCACAATGAAAAGTTTAAGCTGTTTCTGTTCTGAGAATTGTTCGCATTACAACCTTGGAAAAATGATGTATCCACTTGATCATGGCGGTCGTCTGGGCGTGGCTGATGTCTATTCTGATTCAGACAGAGATGTTCCAGGCCCTTCTAAATTTACATACAAAGATGGCGATTATGTCTTGGTCAAATTCAAACAAAAGAAATCGGAATATCGGTATGTGGGTATGTGCTGTGGAAGTGAAGATGACGACGGAGAAATACTTATCCAATTCCTTAAAGTATGCGATGCTAATGCAACTGTGTTCAAAGTAAATGACGAAGACAAGGGATTAGTACCAATAGAAGATTTACTTCAAAAACTCCCTCAACCTAGCCCTTAATTTATCTTATGGGTCCAATGGACCCACATCAAAAAATTTTTAGCTAGTGTTTTTGCAGTGCGCGGAGTGTAGTGGCTGCCCTCCGCGATACCTTCCTCCTGTAGTGTCCCCGATGCGGTGACGAGAGGGCGCCTGCGTGCGACGCTCAGTTTGGTAGGTATATATAGCGTATGGGTCCACTGGACCCATATAGATAAATTACGTAACATTTTGTTTTTAGTGGTAATAATTTTAAATGTACTTTTATTAATTTCAGGGTCCACAATGGACGCCAACCTACCTGGAACTAGTATAGTAAGGGTGTATGATTCGAATGTACCAAGTGTAATCGATAAGTGGCTTGAAGAAATTGAGAAATTGGACGTTCCTGAAGAAAACCACACACTGCCCGAACAAGAAGTAACGAACACATTTCGAGACGACGATTTTCTGATTTAGATGACAGTGACTACATACCAAGTTATAACGATACTGAATCAGGATGTTCGGGTGACTCTCACGATTCATCATCAACCCTTTGCTCTAAATGCAGGTAGCCAGTGTGCTTGAATTGTTCAAAAACCGGCCAAGTGCGAGTCGGACTCGCACACGAAGGCTCAAAAAGTCACGTTTTTTTAATTACTTTTAATATTTTTTTAAATTTTATTGTAATATTTATTATTATAGCAGCAAAACAAATACATACTCTGTGAAAATTTCAGCTGCCTACCTATTACGGTTGATGAGATACAGTCCTGTGACGAACGGACGAACGGATTGACGGACGGACAGACGGACAGACGGGAGTACGAACGGACGGACGGACGGACTGCGGAGGCTTAGTAATAGTGTTCCGTTTTCACCCTTTGGGTACGGAACCCTATAAACGTTTGCAAGATGTGCTTTATGGAGTAAAATAATTAGGAATCTTCACCTCCTGCATGAATTTTACCCGGAGAAGATTTTCTTATTATTGTTTTAGTTTTATATTGGAATGTTCGTCCTCTTTTTAGATTTTTGAGATAAGTACGATATCTTAGTTTTTTGTATGTTAAATTCAGTCTTGAAGAAAAGGCTATGCAGAGGAGTACATTTTTCGTAATGTTTTGTTGTGACCCAAATAGAGTTGTTACTGTTTTTGATAACTTTGTAATTATTTTCGTTCTTGTAAAGCGTAATGTTATTATAATTACTACATTAAAATTTCTCTTTCAAAATGTATTGGTTTTATTTTACAGTAATTTGTAAATGTATGGGTCCAATGGACCCATATAGATAAAATGTGTGATTTTAAGTCACGGGATAAATTAAGGGCTAGTCTAGTAGTCAGCGGCGAGAGAGTGTTTCTAAAGTTTAAGAAATCGGTTGATATTTTCGAGCAATGAATGTAATTTTAACACAGAAATGATAATATACCACTTGTGTTCCTGATTGTGATTAGTGTCTTGCCAGAATTTGTCATTTTGATTTAGTTTCATAACATATTATTATTTTGTTTTATGCTAGAATTTGTCGTATTGTTTTGGTTCCATGACAGAAATTGTCATTTTTAGGGTTCCGTACCCAAAGGTTGAAAACGGAACCCTATTGCTAAGCCTCCGCTGTCCGTCCGTCCGTCCGTCTGTCCGTCCGTCTGTCACAGGGCTGTATCTCATGAACCGCAACAGGTAGGATGCTGAAATGTTCACAGGTTATGTATGTATTTTGCCGCTATAACAACAAATAGGTAACATTATAAAATAATTATAATTAAAGGGGGGCCCCATACAAAAAACGTGTTTTATTTTGTAAATCTTGTGCGATGGTACGGAACCCTTCGTGTGCGAGTCCAACTCGCACTTGGCCGGTTTTTTATTTATTTTAACTAACAAAAATTGTAATTTAGTTTCGGAAAATTGATAATTTCACTGCTAGTAAACGTTTTTTAAAACAATATGTTGTCAAATTTAACTATTTTAAACTATTATTAAAGACCAAAGTCACTCCTCTGGCCAAATTGTCACTACTCTGTCACTTTGTCACTCCTCTGCGCACTATTTTCCTCTGGCATCCATAAAATGTGCAAAATATACAAACTATCTGGCCCGGTTTTGAAACATACACATTTTGTTGTTAAGAACACATGTAATTGATATCAACACTTAAATTTAAAAAAAAATTGCGAAAAAAAAATCTTATCTGAACTGAAATACCGAAGAACGACCCACATATTTTTTTGTTCAAAAACTACCAAGATGTATCAATGCGTGATTTTGAACAAATTTGTATTCACCGACCCAATTTCAGTTATAACCAACCTTTCAATAACCTTAAGATATCAGGTTTCAGAGCCGGTAGTCTCAGTTCTCACCAAAATTGGCGTTTACGTAACTCCGAAGTTAGTTTATACAAGATATTCTGTGTTTTACTAATTCAAGCTGTCAAAGTCAAACTCAGACTTCCAATTTGTACGAAAACACGGAGTCTACGTAAACGGCAACGGCGACGTATTTACGGCAACGTTGAGTAAGCTGTCAAATCCAACTCAGACTCGCAAATGTTAGTTCGCTTAACGCCCACTGCGCGCGCGCGCTTTTCATTTTCTCCATACATTTGAAAACGCCAGTCGATCGGTTTGGCGTAAACGCCAATTTAGGTGACAACTGAGACTACCGGCTCAGGTCATTTACCTAAACATATGTTAAGTGAATCTACATAGTTTAAGATTATTTTTCTAAGGTCACAAAACGTGACATTTGGGTTCCGACAGGTTGAAAATATCATCATAAGAAGCGGCAAAGGAATAAGTTGTTTGTGGTTCAGATTCCACACTTAACTTCTTATTTCTTAAGAACGGCCGGTAAGCTATGCTCCCCATACAAACGTAGTTTACTAATCATTTGGAAACCGCTATTCCAATTAAATTTATATTTAATATCCAATATCAGGTAACAAATATCTGTGTCTGCATGGTTTTGTTTTTTTGAAAAATGCAAACTGAATTAAATGAAAGCAAAAAGAAAATTTTCATACAAGTTTTGATTTCTCTCTGGTTTGACCCAGAATAAATTTATCGAAAAAACAAAGACATGCAGACATGGATATTTGTAGCCTAATATTAGGTACCAAATTTCAAGTAAGTTGGAACAGTGATTTTCAAATTATTAGTAAACTACGTTTGTATGGGAGGCGAAATTTTCTGATGCTTACGGACTGACCATAGGTGCTAAAATCCTGCTCGCGTTAATGATACCATCACATTAAAGGAAATATGTCTGTTTTCCATACAGTTCAATGTAGCCCTGTCATAAAAGGAATGAACTGGCATGATACCTAGTTCATGTAGGTTGTAGTCTAAATAATGACGATAAAATGATGTGTGGTATTAACCATGCAAGTACGGGTCCATCCAGTAGCATTCTACGGTCGGGTTCGTTTTGGGCACGTGGCGTGCCTGTTTCCGCTGACCGGTCTTCAGGCGGGGCGTCCTGGCGCGATCCTCGCGCGGTATTCGGCCTATGTATCTTCAGCGCCTTTGGTCGACATTTTCTCGCAATCCCCATGCGCAGCACGAACAAACACTATATTCTCCGGACTGAACTGAATTAACGCTCGCACTAGGCAAGCTAGCAAACCTCTGCTGACAAAATGCGACACAAAACACAAACTTCTACTTATTTTCATTATAATAAGAACAACCGAAATCAATTCACAAAGATGGACGCCATCTGACGCCATCATGACGCCATCTCCTTGTACGGGCACAGACTATAAGGGGTGGTACGGGGTTCTCATTTACCACAGACTTAAAGAAACTGTACACATTTTCGGGAAACTGGCACTGCGTTCCGAAATGCGTACATTGCGGAGAATTCACAATGTACGCGTATCCGACCGTTCCGAATTGCTTATATATTCACTCCCGTGAACGTCATTTTGACATTAGGGACGTGACTATAGACCGCACACAGATCGTACAAAGTGTTCACGGTTTAGAGAATGTGCACCGCGTACGCTGTCAAATGGTTGTCATCGAGCTGTCATTAAGCGTGTTTATCTGATAGTATGCACTTGTATTCTGAAATAACGATGGCCTTTCGCCGTTTATTAGTCCAGTTAGACAATTCTAGGCCTGAAATAACCACTCTCGAGACTTACAAGGCATTATGAGGTAGCTCTGACAGATATGTCTGCTCAAATTCGTTCCGATTTGATAACGTGCAATTCGGAACACCAAATATTCATTGTATTCGCTTTCTCTGCGGTATTTGCAATGTACGCAATTCGGAATGCAGGGTGTGTATTAATGACTAGTCCATAGACTTTCAGTCGTATATAGAGTAATCTGTAAAAAAATCCAAAAAACCAACCATCCAAATTGCGACTTAGACCGGACGTAATCCGCGTATTAAAGTTTGTCCGCCCACTCTGAATATGGTGTTTGTGTTCTAATAGAGAAGAACACAAGTTTGTGATTATTGTTTAAAACCTTTGTACAATGCGATTCAAATAAGAATAGGAAAATATCACCACCATTTTCAATGTCAAACTGCTAAAGCCCTCACTTCACTTCACAAACTTCAGTACTTTACCGCGGTGTTGCCGCGTACTTTCCCTCGCGAATTCGAGTGAAGTTAGTCACGAGCTCCGTCCCATTCTTATTTGAATCGCGTTGTAAACCCAAGGCATAATTATAAGGAAACATTATTTTTTATTTAGTTTGGTTATACACAGTGATTTTGTAAATACAAGCAGTTGAAATTGCACGTAATTTTGAACGTGCGCATGAGTTGGGAATAGCACGGTGACGTCATTCTGAAAGTCAGTGATCCCGCAAGCCAGCCCGCAGTGCAAGCACGGAAATTTTGCAACTTGCAGCTGCGATTGCAATTAGAATACAAACTGTCAGTTTTACGAATTTTTTGTACATTTTGAGCTGTGGAATCGCAGTTTAAGTGAGTAAAAAGGAGTGATTCCGAGCGTTTCTGAACCGTTCTTGGTCAGCGAAAACGGCTGAGGAGGTAGGTACATGGAACTGGGAACTGTAGTCATGAGATGTTCACCTGTGAGTCCTCGGTGAGTCACAACGCTTTCGAAGTTATGAAATGACAGCCATTATTCACCCTAGTATTGTCTCGTTCTAATTATTCTAATTTTCGCTTTCCTGAGTAGATATGCTGTCATTCTGTTGGCAAAAACGCTATTTATTGCTCCTTGCACAGAATGGCTCGGAGCACTTTGCCCGAACGCAGCCACAGTTCCGGACACATGTAATCATTGGTTATTCTGTGACGCGACAGACAACGTAGGAGAACTAATTCCGCTAGAATGAAGAACATATTTGAATCCATATTTAGTTACATACAAGATCCAATAGAAAACATGTACCTACACTTCATATTACGAATGAAAAGGCTGTATAGCGAGAGGTTTTGCCTTTCCGTATGGATAAAAGTTACATAAAAAACCAAGATAATGACAGCCGTCTGAACTGACAGCTCACAGCTCTTTTTCATGTTTTTTTACACAAATAATTTGTTTGTTGTTGTTGGTCTTTTGTGGATCGGAGACGACGATGCAGCTATTCTGGATCATATGGTCGTGCTATGCTAACCCTTGTTGCCCGAGCTTCTCGGCAGGTAACAAGCTTAAGTGATCGCTGACCTGGCGGCGGAGATGCCAGGCAGGCGCTGCGCTCTAAAACATCACATTACAGTCCTAGGTCCCTAGTCCTATCATTACATTACTAGGGACTGAGAGCTCTCGTGACGGCGGACGTCCTCCAGTAAAGTGTCGGCGCGCGAGCTTCACTGAAGGCCAACGCGAACTCTTCCGCACCGAGGCTGCTCCAACACGAAAGATATTTGTTACGGCTGCTTATTGATACTCGACCAACTTTTGAAGATTGCTGGATGGATAGAACAAAATATGGATCTGCTAAGAGCTTAACATTGAAATATTGTTGTTTTTATTATTCATATTAGTTATTTTTCATATTAATCCATCATATTTATGGATTTGTGTGTTTATCCACTAGTTAAATTGTTGCCAAATGGCAAGCATAAACCCTGCATTGTAATGTAACATTTACATGTTTCGATGTGATGTAATGATTGTACACCATAGCAATAACCGGCTCCGGCGGGACCATATCGAAAAGTTTTTATTATGAAAAGTATTAAGCCTATGTCACTATTCAGCCTATCAACAATCTTTACAAAAAATCACTGTTCCTTTGATACATTGCTACTCTAAAGAGTGACAAACCAGCAAACAAGGTGTGTTTGCTGTAATTGATAATATTAGTAGGATTAATCTGATATCTCTAATGTAGTATACATAATAATTTTCCAGCACTAATGACTTCAATGTGGTTGAAAAGTAGAAATTTAAATAGTATCATGTTTCTTCTAGTTGAAACCTGGAAATGCAACAAAATTAAAGTGGCTCATTGTACTAGTTCTCCGTTCTTAAGAAATAGCTGGGTATCGGGGATAGTTTTAGTGGACCTTAAGTAATATTTTGAAGTGGATGAGCTGTGTATTTTTTTTTTGTAATTGAATTTGTGCTACCACGTTATAAAGGCCGCTAACTCTATGGAACAAACTGCTTTTAAACCACTCTTATTTATAACAATTCGAGGTTTCGGGCTCGCTCGGATCAGTTTTGTTCAATCACCCTTGCGGAGCCTGGTTCAATGTTACCCTGACCCCCGATTAATGCGTTGCATTTTTCTTCTTATCAGATTGGTATTTCCAAGAATAGCGCATTTAAAAAATAAACTCTTTAGATTTATTATATCATTAGTACATATATATATTTCAGTGCATCGATAATAAATAATAAAAGCAAAATATCATTGTTTTATTTCAATGCTTACAATGTTTATTGCAATAAACACATGCTTTTTACAACCTGTTTATAGTTGGCTGCAAACCTTTCAGAGCTGCTAGAGGTTTGCATTCGAACATATTTTAAAATGGTTATTTTCACTGAAAAAATGTCCAGGAAAGTATAGAAAGGAGAAGGAACAGCGGAGGGATTAAACCGTACGTCAAGTTACTCAGATTTTCCTTTGTACATGTGTTACATTTATTTTTTTAACCTGACATGGATGGCTAATACCACAAAACTACCGTTATGATATTGGCCCAATATACCACATTCCCCAAGGAATTAGGTGCCATGCCAGGACCTTCCCTTTAAGAGCACGGCTACATTGGACTGGTTGGAGAACACAGTAAATTTTTCATTGCCGCTTCAATCATCTTTTCATCAAATGCGATGGTACCAAGCCGGGCGGGCTTAAACCCAACCACCTAGTAGGGGAAGGGGACTTACAGTTTTACACGGGTTCCGAACCATGGAACAGCTCGAATTCGTGACGAAATGCATTTATCCAACTCAGAATGAGAAAGAAAGTGGGGCATGCTAGGATTTGAACCCAGACCTTTGGTTTGCTAGGCAAGTCCCGCGCCACTAGGCTACGAGCCGCTCATTCTTATGTAATTCGAATGCTCAGTTAGGAGTAAATCACGGCCTCGTCCTTTTTACATGGTGTATTATTAGGTATACCTAAGTACATTTAACCACTCTCATAACTAATTTAGTTCGTCAAATCATGGAGACAAGTGTTTCGTGAATGCTGGCATCCCAACTTTTTTGGTAGAATCTGTAACAACCATATTAATACTCATGTTAATACCATAGAATAAGTTAATGTTAATACAGTGCATGGATGGCTCCATTATCCTTCATTAGATACCTAATTCAGTAAGTATTAATCTGAGCGGGATAGACCTCACCACAAAAACACCTTGAATGAATTAGTTTGTACCAAAAATCACATTTCTATTAAACTAGAATATTAATCCAATTAATCCAGGTGCACAGCCTAGGCCTTTAACCCATGCTCAGGCGCTATGGGGTGCTTTTCATGGTTTAATGCAGTTCTTAACCTGGGGTCCATGGATCCCTTGGGGGTCCGTGGCATCACTGCTGGAGGTCTGTGGCATCTGAGCTGAGGGTGCATGTTTCATATGATGAAAATAAATACTGGTGTGATCAAAATTTTTTTTACGTATATTTCCTTTTTCAATGTTAATAAATAAAACATTTTTTTTTTCAAAATGCCTTGTTTTCTTTACCTTTGAGTGAGTTGGAAGGGGTTCGTAACAATTTTTTAATTCCGCAAGGGGTCCATGACTACAAAAAGGTTAAGAACATTATTATTATTATTATGGCATTGTTCAGACAATGCGGTCACACTCGGTTCTGATGGTGCACAGCCCAAATATCAGAAAGGATAGAGAGAAATGGTTAACATCACTGACGTTGCACAATTACCAAAACTTCTAATAGCTGTTATCAGGCAAAGAAAGAAAAAACCAAAATATATGTTACCGACAATGTGTATCTGGTATTTTATAGAATACCTAAGCATTATATACAATGCCTAAAACATTCAGGTAATGTTTGAAATAACACATTACCTAGGCATGATATACAATACCAAATGCACGCCAGGAAATGTGTATATTAGATGAGGGCAAGGAAGGTAATAACTTGCGGGGCGGGGCAGTGAACGCGTTGGTAGTTACCTAAACAAAACGAATTTATAGGTAGATAGCTAGCATTTTTGTTTTAAGTTAGGTTAGATACTTTACTAATTTATAACATCTAAGGGAGTCTGAGGTTGTTGCCTGACACCGTATTGCATGCATTGGCGGTGGTTCCATAGGTATTCTATACAATCCCTAGGCTTTTTGCACAATACCTAGGTAAAGTATGGGTGTTAATGGAGGGATGGTCCAAACGTTCTTTATTTATTTCATTAACTAGATATTGTATAGAAATCCTGGCAGGAGTATACACATTGCCTTACAACATATACACAAAGTTCTACATTTGTAAGCAATTTGATGTTGGATTCCAAGCTTGAGCATGGGTTTAGCAGAAAAGATTCATTGTGAACCGATTTTTTGGTAAGCGAAATCGAACCAGGAAGGTGCACAGAACTGTCATTAGCCAAAATACAATTTATTGCTCTTTGCTACCTTCGTGCTTACCAAGCAGGCAGCCCAAACACTAGCTAAATATCAGTTTTCCTTGAGCTGGCCGATATGGAAATAAAAATTGCTGTGCTCATATTTAACTTTACATTAAATAGGGTTTCCTAGTAATCACCTTCCTAGCGACTAACTGGATGGACAGTGAGAGGGTGATTAGTTCATTTCGGAATTTTGAATGATGAAAACTGAAATGCGGGCCTGACATGAAACTGTTAGGTTATGTTTCATTTACAGAGAATGCGTCTTCTATAAATAAGACTATTCAAGGCAATATTTTTAAATGGCTATGAAACCAACACATTTGACTTTAAGTATGGAGAAAGTAAGCGTAAAGAAAAACATTTAATATAGAGTTTAATGTGGGATCTGAACCATGAACGATGAATACCGTAAGCATAAATGCGGGTCCACGGTATTATTTTTATGTGGCGGAACCCACACAGTACCATTATTTTATTTGTTCCCGCTCCTGCGTGATGAGTGGGACGGAGTTTTTATTTGTATTTTAAGTACCAATCTACACGTAAAACTGTTTTATATTCCGGGCAGTTATTAAATTAAATCAAGTCTTTGGTAACAATGAACTAGAAAGTAGGTTTTCAAATGCCTAGCAGTTGGTGTTCAGACCAGTGAGTGGGTATGTAGTCAAACTGCTAGGCACTTGAGATCACCTGAGGTTTGAAATACAGCAATGCTAAAATGATTTCCGGGTTTGAGATCAATAAGTTTCAATGTTTCACACTCAATCTGAAGCTACGATAAGAACGTAACTATAGGTATTTATAATAAATAAAACTCATACCTTTTTGCTTTGGAGATGTTATCGCTTTTAGTTAAACCTGAAGCCCTGAGGAAAATAATTGTAGAGGAGCACAGCATACCCTTGAAAATGCTGTGAAACAGCAGCGTTCAGAGTGGGCAGCCTACCTTTAATACGCGGATTATGTCCGTATACTATCGCATTTTTTATGGTTAGTCCGGTGATAGGACGCGTATTCAAGTTTAACCGTTCACTCATGACTGATAAAGAAAAAAGGATTGCTAACAGGGATATTTCCGACGTTTTCTAAATAATGCACTTGACAAACAATCTCAAGATGTAAACAACAACCGCTAAGTTCTTTATATTCTTTGATGGTTGCTTTGTTTCGGCTGTCAAATGAAGGGCATTCAAAACGTGTCAATAATTATGCAACATTGAATAAGATCGTCGCAGCAATTTCGGTCTTGTTACTATGCTTAATAAGGAACTCTTTCACTTATGGTTTCATTCATACCACTATGGGCTATTCGCACAATACTCTGACAGAATAATATCGCGCTCACAAAATTGAGACGGTCGAAAAGTCGCGTGCGAGTATAATCTTTAAATCTATATGAATAAGGGCGCTTATCGTATGAAATATTTTTGCATTATATGATATGCATGGTTTTCTTTTTTTGTTAAATAAAGATCATAACATTATACGTTGTGACTATTATACGTTATGCATGGAGAAATAAGTAATTTAATTTTTTGGACTTCTTCATGCACTACGTATAAGATTATACGTTCTGCCGATTATACGTTGTGCATGGTTTTAAAATTTTGTTAAAATATGACATTATACGATCTGCATATTATACGTTATGCCGTTCCCCCGTCTTCCCTACACCCATAGGAGCGTTCTTGATCAGTTATGATAGATGGTATAAAATCATCCAAATGTATAAGTAGTTAATGATGAAACACATCTTTAAACCTATTTATAAAATGTTAAAATAAAAATCTTTCAACTTTTTGGCTGTCATTTTATAATTGTAATTTTATATGAGCCGTTGTCTTCCCTACACCCATAGGAGCGTTCTTGATCAGTGATGATAGATGGTATAAAATCATCCCAATGTATAAGTAGTTAATGATGAAACACATCTTTAAACCTATTAATAAAATGTTAAAATAAAAATCTTTCAACTTTTTGGCTGTCATTTTACAATTGTAATTTTATATGAGCCGTTGTCTTCCCTACACCCATAGGAGCGTTCTCGATCAGTTATGATAGATGGTATAAAATCATCCGAATTTATAAGTAGTTAATGATGAACCACATCTTTAAACCTATTAATAAAATGTTAAAATAAAAATCTTTCAACTTTTTGGCTGTCATTTTATAATTGTAATTTTATATGAGCCGTTGTCTTCCCTACACCCATAGGTGCGTTCTTTTCCGAAGTTATACAGGATGTTTTGAAATAGGTAGTAGAAATTTCAGGAATAGAAAGAACACAAAATGGAAGGAAAAATCCTCATTACTAAGTCGAAATTCCCATGTTTTTTTTCGCGGTCCCCATTTATTTTGGGGGTAGTCACGTGACTAATTTGTATGGGGATCGCGAAAGAAAACATAAGAATTTCGAATTGAGTGATAAGGGTTTTTTCTTCTAAAACTGACTACTTTCTATTTACGAAGTTTCTGATAACTATCCCGAAACACCTTATATGAAACGACACAATGGATGCGTCAAATATAACTACATAAAAGATCGCGGTATATTATTATAAAATAAATGTATGACCAAATTTTCATTTATATTCATAATAACAAAATGTGTCGTGAGATCATGTCGTTGTTGTATGTATTTATTTTTATGCTATCGAATAAATATATTTTAAACTTTTGGTAGTCAAATTACACTAAGTTACGTCATAAACTGATCCGCGGTACATTAAACTCAGTAAAGAACAACCCGCAAAGAAACTTTAACCGGATTACATAATTGTTTATTTCACAATAAAATGCTACTGCACTATTCGTTTGTAAAAGTCAAATCAAAGAAGTTTTCAATATTTTGACATTATCAATAAAACAACTCAGAGAAAAGAAATGTCTATGTCTTTTTGTAGTAACTTCTCATTTCAATTATTCATAGTGTATGGCCATCGCCGTATCGTCCCA
This sequence comes from Incurvaria masculella, assembly GCA_946894095.1. Classification (NCBI taxonomy): domain Eukaryota; kingdom Metazoa; phylum Arthropoda; class Insecta; order Lepidoptera; family Incurvariidae; genus Incurvaria; species Incurvaria masculella. The sequence continues at coordinate 12,584,117 of OX335650.1, forward strand.
CAGAAGCAGGAGGTATAGCAGTATTTCATTCAGAGGTTTTGGTCTAGGTCCAGGTGACCAAATTGGTGAAAGTCCATAATACGTATCGCCGTACACCAATTTGGTCCATCATCGAAGAGCACGTAGTAATCTCGGGAGGTCACTATGTTTTTGGTCACCATAAGGTACATGGCTGAATCTGGGTTCACAGGCTAGAGACCAAGCCTCTTGTGCTAAATATTTCGGTCTGCCTGCGCCAAGTCTATAATAAGTACTATAAGTAAGTGCTGTATCGTTTGGAACAAAGAGAGCAATGTGACAGTATATGTATACATCTGTGTAATTTAATTCATAATTTTAATCTTATGCCCATTTCATTTTCGAAGAAAATCAATTTTAGATAAGCGTGTTATTCTTAGAAATAGCAAGATAGTATAATTCAATAAATCCACTTCTATGAAATCAATGTAATAAACAAAATATTAAAAGCTTGTAAAAAGACTTAGTTTTTCAAGTTTGTAGAGTTTATACCGAGAAGCAATTTGTTACATGACTTAAATCCAGCCCGATCTCGCTGATACATATGTGCATTATGCTACGAATTATCAAAGTAGGCAAGCAAGACAGCGCACGGATCGAGCCAGCAGCGGGGGTTCCGTAATGTACACATTGCGCCAGACAGCGGTATAATGAGGAGGGCGTCTTACTGTCAAAGGGCCTTGTTTGCTTGTCAACGTCTGCGACGTGAGTGGCTTATCGTATCGCTGCCACCCCCTGCCACGCAACTCACCCGCCCCGCCCGCACCTCCCGCCGCGCGCCACTCAAGCAAACTCACTCTGTTTCATTGTGACAAGATTAAAATAAACCAATTGTTTATTAACATTAACTTTTAAGAAGTTTTTTCATTTGGTTTAAACTTCTGGTAGTCAAACTACACTAAGGCCCGATTGCAAGCCAACGGCTCATTAAATAAAGGTAACAGATAATCATCCGTCATCTGATATCGAGTTACACGAAACATATGTTTATCAAAAATATGTTGCTAGGCGTCAGAACACAAATAGTTTATCTGACGTGCTGTCCTGCTGTGTAATAAAACAGGGACAGTAGACAAATGGACGTGCAACTAATCGTAAAAATAAACCTTTTTTTTTCTTGGATCCGCGGGGCTACGCTGCTAGCATCGCTGTGAACACATATAACCACGGATAACTCATAACTCATATTAGCACCAATTCCCAGCTTAATAACAAGGAATAAATACAAAGTATTGTATCCTATCAATGGCGACATTTGTCTTAGTTCTACCTATATGCAAAAAGACGCTATTCATTGGAAAACTTTTTTAAATAATTATTAAAGAACTCTTTTTTAAATTAAAGCGTGCTTGCTTAACGGTCGATTAAACATACAAATAATACTCCTTAAAGTAAAATAATATTGTTTTATTGACTTTAACGCGTTTCCATGGGCTACTGTACACAAAGTACTACAAAGTTCTGGAGCTTAAAATAAATCATAAAAGTAACGACTACAGCATTCGTATAAAATGCAAAATTTTAAAGTATCTATACATGTTGATGTGTTACAATATGTTACAATATGTGGATGTGAAGGATAGTAACTGAGTAAAGTACGTAGAGATAGACTGCAAAGCCTTGGAAAGAAGTATGTTTGGATGCCGACTCCATCAGAGCCAGAACAAAGCTAACAGGCATCGTTAACTAAAATAGACAAACAAAAATGGCGCTGGACGAGACATACGATCCGCGGCAAAACTTAAAAATGGAGCAAAACCATCACAAACTGAGTGGAAGGCAGGAAACATGAAAGATAGGATTATGAAATAAAATTTACAGCTGCCATTAATTAATAGGATGGAGCTAGAGGCACTCTGAAAGAAGTTACATTATTTAAGCTCAACACTATTTCAAATGCAGAATATAAACATCAGATATGAAAGGCTTTATTAATAGTATTGTAGAAGTTGTGATGGGCGAGAGTGACAATGATTACTGATTAAAATTAACTAATCATTCAACGCAAATATTGACTTCATGTTTTAATCATACGCTCACTTTGATGTCCTTTCATGCACTCGGCCCTAAGTTACGTCACTTCTTGTTGTTCCGAAGATTCAAAAAAATCTGTGAATAAGAACAGATTTCGTAATCTAATAATAATAAATAATATCCACAAATATAATTTAAAAAACCATCTTTATAGAATGGGGTTGTACTACCCCACTGGGGAGACAACGTGATAGTACGAATGGGCGTATATGATTTTAAAGGCTCTTGTTCATATTCGGTTGTCAAATCTCAAATTATTAAATTAATTTCATTTTGCAACATTTGAGAGGAGCTTCTTTCGGATGATTGATTAACGATTTTTTTATATTCTGGCTCTGAACTGAAATATTGATTGTTTGACATTATATTATATGTGAATATTATTATAATAAAAAAATAGCTTCATGAAAGGAAGAAAATAAAAATAATCTGATTCGTCTCACGCTAAGGATGACAGTGTGTCGTGATGAAACAGGACCGGGCCGCCGCGCCACTGCCGTGCACTGCCAAACAGTCGCTGCCAACAAACCATCACACGTCACGCATTCAGAACCGCAAACCTATCCGTCTTCGGAATGCCGTGCCGTGCGAACAACGCGTGCATGACGCGTGCACGAGTCACCTACTGCGTCGGCACTAGTGCCTTGCTGTTTGACTTGTATAAGGTCAAACCCCGGATTATTATTCTTTTGTTCAGAACCGAGCAGTTATTATAGCTAATAAGATGGTCATTTTAATTTACCTAATATTCTTAAAAGTTTTTGATCAAATTTGATATGTTTACGTAAATTTCCACTAACTCGTGGCTGCGCTGCTCAAATACGAATGAGATTCGATCGCTACTTCAGTCCTTCCATTTTTTTTTTTTTTATATGACTGGACATGGATGGCTAATACCACACGTTCTGTCATGGTATTAGCCCAACACACCACATGGGAACTAGGTGCCATGCCAGGACCTTCCTTATATTGCACGGCTACATTGAACTGGATGGAAAACACGGACAATTTTCATTGCCGCTTCGACCATCGTTCATCCAATGCGATGGTACCAACCCGGGCGGGATAAACCCTACCACCTAGTAAGTAAGGAAGGGGACCTACAGCTTAACGTGGAATCCGAACCACGGCCAGCCTCTCTCAACGGTCGAATGGTCACCCATCCAAGACCAGACCGGACCCAGCGATGCTTAACTTCGGAGAGCGATCGCCGAAGTGTCGCGCCACTGGGCCACTGAGGCTGACATGCTTGCTGGCTGTCATAGTCTTAATGTCCACTAGCAAGTGTCTACATAGAGAAATATATTATTTTTCGTTACATACGTACATGCTGAAAGCTCTTTCCCTCCACATTTAATTTGAAATCTGTCACGATTGAGCACATATGTGTACAAAGGGCTTTAGAGTAAAACATTACACTCTTTTTAGGCAGCTCGAGTGGTAAGAGAGAGGCCATGCTTCGCTAAATCGTCAATAAGCCAATATCTTCATAGTTGTTTTGAAAAATACATTTGTCATAATCGCACACATCTTTTTTCTACGCGGTCGAATGGTTTAAATGAAAAGTGTGGTGTTTATTGAGCTTCCGACTGTACACGCTTACCACGATATGAGCGATAGAATAGGCAGAGAAGATCAAGCGATTAGAGCTTTCCTGTTCATGCAATTCTCTTTATTTTTTGTTTATTCATTATCCATAGATAGAATGGATTTGAGATGTTATAACATTAGAGATCAGGCAAGAAGCTCCGCTGATAATTGTTTCAACGTCCTCATTCTAAGTTGACAAAACCGTTTGCTTCTGCTGACAAGGTATTGTTACCTGTTTGTGTTAATAATTTATTTAATTATTTTGCAACTTTTACAGTATTTACCATTGATGATATAAGGAAAACACAGGTAAAACCATACATTAACATGAATTTTAGTATTTTTGCAAAGACTCAACCAGCCATCTGTCTGACATGTCGCCAATTGGAGCAGGCCAGTTCCATTAAACAGCACCTATTCACGGGCATCACGTCGGGTAGCCATTGCCTCTTTCAATCATGTTTTAGGAAAAAAGGTGTATTTCGAGCCTATTATCATTTATTTCGTATTTTTCTCTTTGTTCTTATCTATAATTCTGAGAACGTCTTTCGATTTCAGCTAAGACCTTTGTGCGTCTGCTACAAGTTGATGTACTTCGACCAAACGTTTCGTGGAATAAAGCGATATTTTTATAAAATCTGAAATCGTTTGAGGAGACGAGATAGTGTGCGGACTGAGATCAGTGACAATGTGCACAACTCAAAGAGCAAAAAATACAGTATTAGGGTAGGTATACAATATTGTTTATACATGTAGAACAAATAAACAACGAAACAATCACAAAACCAATTTCATTGAGCGGAATATGTCAAAACGTAAACTTTGACCGTACTATTAAATAAAAGTAAATTAAATTAAAAAAGCTGTTAGTGATGTTCGTTTTTTTGCAATGTTATGTTATCTATATTTGAGCGGCTCGTAGCCTAGTGGCGCGGGGACTGGCCTAGCGTACCAGAGTCCTGGGTTCAATTCCGACATGCACCACTGTCTTTCTCTTTCCGAGTTCGATAAGTGCATTTCGTCACGAATGCGAGCTGCTCCATGGTTCGAAATCCATGTAAAACTGTAGGTCCCCGTCCCCTACTAGGTGGTAGGGTTTAAGCCCGCCCGGGTTGGTACCATCGCATTGGATGAAAAGATGGTCGAAGCGGCAATGAAAAATTGTCCGTGTTTTCCATCCAGTTCAATGTAACCGTGCTCATAAAGGGAAGGTCCTGTCATGTCACCTAATTACTTCGGGAATGTGGTGTATTGGGCTAATATCATAACGGTAGTTGTGAGGTATTAGCCATCCATGTCAGGTCGCATAAAAAAAAATTATATAAACATATAAGTTATTATAATTATCGAATTATATTATGAACTAAGATTCAAACGGTTCGGACACTTTCAAAACATATTTACTTTGGGCAAAAGCCTTCTCTGAAAATTTCCATTTAGTCTGATCTTTTGCTATCTGAACGTAAGCTGACCGCACATTATACCTCTAAGCCATAAATCTAACCATAAACAATAACCATAAATCTATCCCTACCCCTTCCCGTCGTGTCGGTACGTTTCTTTGTGCATGAGATTATTTCCACATCGAGTCTCGAACATCACACTAACATCGTGATTGATTTATTTGTTGACCAAAGCTTTACGTATGCAGAAGAAAAGAGAAATGCCCATTTAGCCCTGAAAAAAGAGAGAGAGGGATCCAACTCAAACCCCTGGATAGCAAACAAGCGTGAAGCAATATTTAGTAAAAAAAGTAAAAAATATTTTTAAATAAAAAAAGGACCGCCTTAAAAAAAACACACCGGAACTAAAAAGCAAAAAATAATTGGTTACTTTTAATTATTGTACGTACGTAACCTAACCTAACCTAACCTAACCTAACTAATTATTTCCAATTTCTTAATTTTAATAATCTTTTGAAGTATGCGGGCCTTCTTGCTTAACACCCCATACAAAGTGGAAAGAAGATCATGCGCACATTTCTTGTAACAATCTATAATTATACTCAAAAGAGCTCTATTTGATCAAACTAGATGTTTGGTGACCATTGGCATTGTAAAAAGGTGGCATCGTACTATCGTACAAGATTTAAAATTACAAATCAGGTTTTTTACATGATTTGTACTTCCTAATTTTTTTATATTTTTTTTATTTTACTTATTTGTTGCTATAGCTGCAAAATAAATACACACTCTGTGAAAAATTCAGGTGCCTCTAAACCTATTACCGTTCATGAGATAGAGCCCTGTGACAGAAGGACGGACGGACAGCGGATGCTTAGTAATAGGGTTCCGTTGGCACCCTTTGGGTACGGAACCATAACAAGGCAAAACAACGAATTCCCGGAAACGCTGAACTTCTGAATTTCTCATCCTAAAAGAAAGCTACTGTGAATATTTCATATTTCTGGGTACAGCGGTTCCAGAGAGTCTTTTTTTTGCGTAAGTGTAATATGAAAATATGTACATATCGGTCTCGTTTATCGACCTGATAGTTGAACTTTGTAAAATCCGTTGTGAGCGAGCCTTATCGTCGTAAAAATAAGTCACTGTAAATTTTAAGTTTCAAGGATAATTGGTTTCAGAGATCTCAACATGAGTGGTTTTCGCCTAAATGTGTTAAATTTTACTTTTTTTACCCCCCTAATAGAAGGATTTTAAAAAAAATTAACTTCGTAAGTATTCCCATTTAAAAAAAACCAACTACCTATGACATTTCTGGGTTCAGCGGCTCCATAGATTTAAAATGTGTACAATTTGCCCTCTTTTACCCCCCTTAACAGTTGAATTTAAAAAACTGAGCAATGTCACCCTAAAAGAAAGCTACTGACGCTATATCACATTTCTGGGTACATTGGTTCCGAAAATTCGTTGTTTGTTGTACATAAGTACCAAACTACTGGACCGATTTTGATTTTAAAAAATGGGATAAACTAGAAAGTATGCCCTTTCGAAAAAAAAAATTCCAAATCGGTTTAGGGGTCTTCGAGTAATCGGTGAACATACATAAAAAAAGACAAAAAAAATATTCCTTTCTTTTGAAGTCGGTTAAAAACGGACACTGGACCAATAATAATGTATAATTTTGAAATTACTTACGAGGGATTTATTATATTTATCGTAACAGCTTTAAGAACAAAACATATTTTATTTTGACTCCCGGCGTAGTTCTTGTCGGTTTAAAGTATCGATAGATACGTAGTAAATAATAATTTGAAGGCAAAGTCAACTATGGCACTATTTATTGCATTACGAAATTTATAAAAAAAATATCGACAAAGTGTAAGTCTTGAGCATATGAAAGAAGTGTTGAGAAGAAGAAAGAAGAGAAGTGAAGTGATCAATTTTTTTAAAATAATATGCATTAAAGTACATTGTAAAATGACATTACTAGTATGAAAATAGGTAAATAATGAATTTGTAAATTAATATGAAAGAGAAGGAAATGGTACCTTATAACAAAAATGGCACTTTTAGGACATTTCGCCTACTTCTGTTTTAATATTAAATACAATTGTAAACATGTAGGTATACACACCGCATACCAAAACAGGTAGTCAGATCTCAAAAGGGAGGATTCTGAACACGAAACCATACATTTTATTTTGGAGGATTTTGGTCTTGGCTTGGAAAGACCAAAAAAATTTAACAAACATTATTTTCTTTCGTTCAGGACCCTTTCATTCACTCTTGCACGTTCATCGTTTTCATTCAGTATGCACTCTTCAAAAAAGATGTCCCGGCACTTATTGGTGTCGATCGATCAAATGCGTGTCTCCCATCACTTCATATTTTGATGTTAAGGTGGCCCAACCCGGCGGGATTAACTCATTCGCGGGCACTGTCCAAAACCGTGCTGTTGCGCTCTGGGACCTTCTCTGTTTCCAAGAAAAAGACAGGCGCCGTGATGAGGAAGATGCAATATGTCCACAAAAAAGATAATGTGCATAGTGTATGATTTGGTAAGATTGACGAAAATTTTGATTTCATAACGACTTATAGCTAAAAGTAAACCACGACCGCTGTAGTCAAAAATCTAACAAAAACCAGATAGATTATAAATCATGATTAAATAAGCTATGTCTGATGACTAATCTTTTTAAGATTTTCTTACTTTATCATTGCGTAATAAACCACCAAAGTTATTGTATAAAACGCGCGAAAAATTCGAACTTTCGGACCTTATAACTTAGAAACCAAACACCATTTTACAATGCCAACGGTCATCAGATCATTTGAGCAAAATTTGGGATCTCTTATAAGAAATATGGGCGTGATATTCTTTCCCCGTTTGTATGGGGAGTTGAGCGGGTTGGGCCACCTTAATCTGTCGAGTATACATGAATGGCTTATAGAGTGCGCGTCTATCTGGGAAGCTAACTTACTTTGCACTGCTATAAAGTATTACATGGATATTCTTGTCCTGGCATCGCACCTAGTTCCTTATATAATATCATAACGGTAGTTGTATGGTATTAGCCATCCATGTCAGGTTCCATAAAAAAAATAAGAACTGAGTGAATAGCGTCATGAAGTATAGAAAAAAAAGGGGAATGTGATAATACCAAAGAGTTCGGATGGCGAATTCAATCTATACTAATTATCAATATGTAAGGATTGATGATGAAGTAAGTTGCTTTGTAGACTTTATGTATGATTATTATTATTATTATTATAGCCTTATACACTAAATCAAGTATAACATTATTTTTAAATTTCTAAGATTTTTTCTTAATGCCACCCACTGCAGGGCTTTGGCCTCTCTTGACCGTATGATAGATACGGTCTTGAGGTTTGGTAATTTAAAGAAATCTCCCCTGGTGACCAACCACAGCTGGAAGAGTATGAATAAATATTTAAAATCATTAACATAGGTTGTACATTTTTCTACCATGTATGGTACTTTAACTAAATTGACGATTTTCAGAAATATTTTCTGTATGTATATATTACTCCATAACTCTTACACCAATGGTCCGAATTAGATTAACCTTAGTTCACATACATTTGACTACCCGGTACATAGGATAGGCTAAATATAATTCCGTTCCGCTTACGCTTAGATGTGGCTGTCATACAAACCGGAAGGGGGAGAGGGCATGGCGGTTACTTGTTCTAAACCACACAACGAATTTTCAATACAGCTTTACTAATAAGAAGAGCGATCAACGAGAAAGGTTTGTGTATACAATTTGTAAATATTATATACAAACCTTACGAGAACAATAAAAACCAAATACTCGAAAATTATAGGTGTTAAAGAGGCCTACAGAAAAGTTCGTGATATCATCGTGTAATACGAAACTGTCGAAATTTATTCTGTCTAAAGTAATTGGTAAACCCATGGTTTCTTTCACGAGGTTGCCAGTGCGTCCTTATCTCTCTCATGTTCCTCTTTAACCTCCACCCTCTCTGCGGAAATGACGTTATGCTACGTATTGTATGCTGCAATAGTTTAGTAACGAGTTCATTGTTTGTCCGCAGGTGGTCAACTGTGTGATGTCTCTGGTGCTAATACAAGCTGTCAAGAAGGAGGAAGAGGACATCACCGCCTACAAGAACTAGTGACAGTTCCAGCCTACCCTACAAGAACTAGTGACACTTATAGCATCGACCTAACAGAAGTTATGTATTTCGCTACGAATCGAGTAGACGATTTGAGTTCTCTGGCTCAAACATCGAATAAACACACTGTTTAATAGGAGGGCTGACTCCATCCCTTTTTCTTGGAGTTGTATGTATATTCTGTATGCAACTTACCTTTTAAATTACATTGATAAAAAGCTAGATTAGACATTTAGCAAGTAAGGTTACCGTGATTTTTTATTCAACATATGGAAAATATATTTTTTTATCGTAAAGTCGCATTTATCCATCTCTTGTTTGCATGTATGTATTCCTTATGAATACTTAACTAATTTTACAAAATCACCACGTTTGATCCTTATTAAAAATTTTAGTTAATTTTTTTATTCAACTTTATAAGTTTAACCATTGTTTCATTAAATATATTTTAAGTTAAGATATTACTGTTTTAATTTGATAACTTATTACCTTATTCAAAGTATGGCCTATTCCGAAACATAGTTACAAATATTGTCCTGCGTTGCTAAATGTTAAAATGCTTTATACGTGCATTTTAACATTTAGCAACGCAGGACAATATGTGGACTTTAACACTTGAATGAAAGACCAAATAAGTTCGACCAACCATCCATTCAATTAAACGTATGTAGATACTATGGTTCACAAATTTAATCTTTGATACAATTTTTAACAGATATCAATATGTCTTGCATCACGACTTTCTCCTAAAAATCGTACATTAGAGAAAATTCGTAATACGAACGCTAGTTCATTCACTATTGGGCGTTATTAGCGAGCATTGCAACACTAGTTTGTACGGTTGTCTATCAACATTAGGTTACATACCAAAGTATCTCTAGTTTTCGTCCCAAATGACATACTTAGGGCTTTGAAGCGGAGCGAAAGGGCCTGGAGGCAGAGCAGAACCCGCGAACTTTCCCGAAAATGCGACAGACTTGCTGCGATACCGAGCGTGCTGTAATGGAAAAGTTTGTATCGTTTAATTTTTCATGCTTAACCCTGACACGGTTTTGCAATAAATTTTCATTTCTCCACTTGGGTGCTGCTATCTTTTTTAGCCGTAAATCCTAAACAAACAAATCATTTCACTTTAGATTTTGTTTTCAAATTGTTTGGTGAAAATCCGAAAAACAGCCACAAATTACAATTACATTTTGAAAGCACTTATGAGCACGACCAGGTTTTTCCCGCAGCTGCCGTGAAATGGTGTTGTATTTTGTCATACATTTCAATTCAGTTCGATAGATTTTCATACCTTCAGAATATTTATTTTTAAAATACAACTAGCTAAACATTTTAAGGGCCTTTTTTACCTGCTGCTGATTAGCTTAATTTCCACATAGTAAGGGCATTTGTTAGCAGCTTGTAATCAATATCAGTACAAGATAATCAGCACTTTTGTAATAAAGGCCCTTAAGGTCGGCCCGTAAGCACCTGAAAATTTCGCCTCCCATACACACGTAGTTTACTAATAATTTGAAAACCACTATTCCAACTTACTTGATATTTGGTATCTAATATTAGGCTACAAATATCTGTGTCTGCATGCCTTTGTTTTTTCGGTAAATGTATTCTGGGTCAAACCACAGAGAAAACAAAATTCGTATGAAGATTTTCTTTTTGCATTCATTTCATTAGGTTTGGATTTTTCAAAAAAACAAAAGCATGCAGACACAGATATTTGTTACCTGATATTAGATATTAAATATCAATTTAATTGGAATAGCGGTTTCCAAATGATTACTAAACTACGTTTGTATGGGGAGTATAGCTTACGGGCCGTTCTTAAGGTGTCAATTATAATAAATCAGCACTTGGTGAATCATTTTGAACTTACAAGAATTTACGTTTTGCATAGAATAAATAATTATCTATTTACTCTGAGGACTCTTAAAAATGGAAGTATACATTTCACCCCTGATGATTGTATCGTAACGTGTCACCATCTTAAATTGATCGCTGGCTCCGATGACAAAAGGGGCGACCGCTCCGCTGTCACATCGCAGTCTGCCGTCGATATTGTGACACCAGAATGCTTTTAGCAAGTCCGCATTAAAGACGAAAGAGGCACATTTCCCTGCGTACTCAGCCAGGACACAGAGTAATGATGTCGGGCGCGAAGGACAGTGCCATTCTCCTGAGAACTAATTTTTAGGGAGACTGAAAGTCTAGCGCCGACGGGCGGGAGAGCGCTCTACGAATTTACCAACTGAGGAGTTATGCATGTTTATCTTTGCCCAGTAGTTGCTATACACGCGTTTCATTTAACAAAGGGTTACGCAAATATACTTCTTACGTAATTAAGTACGTATATCTACATACATTGTTTCAACGTTTTACCTACGTTAGTAGTTCTTTTTACAGGGCTCTTTCTTTAATTAATGTGTCCTTGCTTCACGGTCGATTACACACGCTGGCATATCACATTCCATAGAAATATGTTTCATACATACGTACTTTCAGTCACTAGGAGATCGCCTTCATAAAAAAAGAAATAAAAGAAAAATAATTTATTAATCGAACCATTGATTGAAACAGCAAAAATCGGAATGCATATTTGTCGACTCGACCACGGTGCCGCGGTGGAGACGGCGGCGGCGATGTTAGCGGTTGACGAATATTTATTTGAGAAAAAAACAAAGAATTCGGCCGTTGCAGCGGTGGCGAGGCTGGATGCCGACCGACATTTTTGCTTTATTGGAAAACTTTCGTGATGAAGAGGACGAATAGCTGGCGCGGCAGCGGCGCGCGGCGTGGCGGAGGCGCGGAGAGCTGTGTCAACGCATTCCTGCGCACCTTTACTGCAGGGACTACACTTTATTATTATCTTAACTTTGAAGAAAATCCGATATATTATATTATATTCCGCGACTTCGCCCGCGTTGAGAACGAGTTTTGGTGCATTCTTGAATACGTTATTGTGCATTCAAATTTTAAATTCAGTGAGTATCTACGTAGTGCGTTGTGCTGTGTGTGTTCTGGCACGTAAAACGAATACAAATGGGTCCACTGCGTTTCTTCCCGTGCATATTGTAAGAGGCGACTAAGGTAGCCATCGTGTGGTAGACCGCAAGGTCGACTAGGGACGCCACCACACTAGCTGATAAGTCACGCCGCCAAGCAGATGGAGCTGATGAAACTGGTATCCCGCTGCCCGCCCGTCGAGTAGTTCAGGGCCCAGTCTGTGCCTAACCAACACAGAAGGATGCCTTTCCCTGAGCGCTTAACCTCGGAGTGGTCCGCCATGCTGATTGCTGACCGGACTGCCGGGGTCCCGGGCGGCTACTTCCGGGGAGGACCGGGGTCCTTCTATCCATGATAATAGCATGAATAATACTGCCTCGAAAAGGCTGAACATTAAAAAGCTCATGAAATATTTAGACCTGGCGCACCAGGTTACCGCCATGTGGCGTAAACAGAAAACCACCATCATTCCAATTGTAGTGCCGAACGACGTTGTTCCGAAAAAAAACTGGCAACATTTTTTAAAAATATATTACCGGCATTGAGATTAAATATCAAATGGAGAAAGTGGTTCTATTCTCGAGCACCAGAAATATCTATCTCCGTAGCTTGGAGCGGCCTTAAGGATGTGTCCCAGGTGGGACCTCCCAAGGTTTTATCCAGTGTTATCTAGATTTTCTTTTTTTGGCATAGAATGCTTACTTTTGTATATTCGAATTAAATAATATAAACACTAAACGAGTTTAATAAAAAGATACTCTGCACAACACAATTATTTTTTGCATATCTTTTAAGAACTATTATTATGGGCGGACTTAATACATAAAGGCTCACAGAGCGTAATTTAGAGACTGAAAGAATTAGTCAAGATACATAAATAAGAATAAAAATAGCCCCGACCTAGCTATTAATCCTTACTCTTCCTTCCGAATATTACATAATCCTAGACTAAACCTTTAAATTCCTATAATTTGGGATTTTTATGATTAGTTGGGGCAAAACGCTCCAAATATGTTAATTTAGACTTTCACTGTTATTATACACTAGCTGCGGTACCCAGCTCCGCTCGGGTTAGTGTCGGCTAAATTATCTCATGGATTAAAAGTAGCCTACATGACTTGTCCAAAATAGGGTCAAACTGGTCCAGGACAATGTATCCATCTACCAATTAATCAAGATCGGAAAAGCCGAAATATCATGATTTAATGAGAAACATCCAATAATTCCCATTTTGAGCTTCGTTGACATTTGGTGGCTATTTAAAAAAAAAACATTTGCCGACAGAACCTTTCTGCCCTTTCACTGCTACATTGCTTACCTAGTAAGTAACGTGTAACCTAGGTAAGTTTTGCGTGGACTCCAACCCACAGCCAGCCTCAACATCGAAAATAGTAACCCATCTCGAACCTGACTGCTCCCAGAGATGCTTTTTTTTTTATGCGACCTGACATGGATGGCTAATACCACACAACTACCGTTATGATATTAGCCCAGTACACCACATTCCCGAAGGAAGTAGGTGCCATGCCAGGACCTTCCCTTTATGAGGCACGGCTACATTGAACTGGATGGAAAACACGGACAATTTTTTCATTGCCGCTTCGACCATCTTTTCATCCAATGCGATGGTACCAACCCGGGCGGGCTTAAACCCTACCACCTAGTAGGGAAAGGGGACCTACCGTTTTACATGGATTCCGAACCATGGAGCAGCTCGCATTCGTGACGAAATGCACTTATCGAACTCTGAAAGAGAAAGACAGTGGTGCAAGTTGGTATCGAACCCGGGCCTCTGGTACGCTAGGCCAGTCCCCGCGCCACTAGGCTACGAGCCGCTCGAACATTGATAAAAAAAGCACATAAATCAGGTAAGTGGTTCGCAAGTTATAAGACTTTAAAACTCACTACTCACCCTTCTGGTAATGAAGCGTTATATTATGTAGCCTATAAGTTTTTAGTAGAATCAGGCTAGACGTAGATACAATACGCATCTAAATCGAGTAATTGGTTCTCAAGGATTTTATTCTATTGGTCGCTCCTCCGGCGATATACCGTGATGCCAAGTAGTCCCAAAGTTGCAGGAAATACCAAGCCGTATTACGGTACAATTAGTAAAAGTAAGCGCCTCCGCCGCTCCCCCCCGCCCCGAGCCGTGCAGAGCATCGCAGTTTGTATGACAGCCACATCTTAGCGTAAGCGGAACTGAATTCTATTTAGCCAATCCTAATTCCCGGGTAGTTAAATGTACGTGTACTAAGTTTTACAAATCGCTAGTGCCTTGAAAATTCGCCAAACGGACACAATGGTCACGACGTCTGCCCTCACGTCCCCCCCCTTACTCTCCCCGCCCCCGCCGCCGCTCCCGCCGCCGCCCTCCCGCCGAGCCGTGCAGAGCATTGTAGTTTGTATAACAGCCACATCTTAGCGTAAGCGGAACTGAATTCTATTTAGCCTATCCTAATTCCCGGGTAGTTAAATGTACGTGTACTAAGTTTCATCTCATTCGGATAATCGGGTTAAGAGTTGTGGAGGAACATACATACATACGTACAGAAATGATTTCTAAAAATCGTCAATTTAGTTTTAATATCATAAACAACGTAATATCTTATAAAACAAATCAACTTACTCCATGAACAACCCTTACAGGTTTATTATTAGTATAGATTTTACATTATTATTGCTGTTATGTTATTCAGTATTATTATAAATTAACCAAAACAATTACTTACGTACCTACAACCTATAATAATTTAAATAAAAACGTAGTAATTGTTTTTAATTAACAGGTAAGTAACCTATCTATATAATACAAATAAAAATGAAGTATCTTTTTGTACGTGTAACTCTTAACAAAAAAAATACCTACCAATAACTAACCTTGGGCCTATATTACAATGCGTTTTTAACAAATCGCTAGTGCCTTGAAAATTCGCCAAACGGACAAAACTGACAATGACGTCTGCCCTCACGCGTCTGCCCGTGCTCGGGTAGCGTACTCAGCG
This sequence comes from Incurvaria masculella, assembly GCA_946894095.1. Lineage (NCBI taxonomy): Eukaryota > Metazoa > Arthropoda > Insecta > Lepidoptera > Incurvariidae > Incurvaria > Incurvaria masculella. The sequence goes on from OX335650.1 coordinate 12,599,334, forward strand.
ATGAGCGACTTCCCCCCCGTCCCTCACCCGCCCCGCACCCGCCGCCGCTCCCGCTGGCTGGTGTGAAGTAGTACCTGACTACCGGCATCGTTTTCGTGAAAGTTCGAAAGCCCATGGGCACAATATCTTTATAAATTGTAGCCTATGTGTTATTCTGATGTGTTAGCTATATTATTGTAAAGTTTCATTAAAATCCATTCAGTAGTTTTTACGTGAAAGAGTAACAAACGTCCATCCATCCATCCATCCATCCATCCATTATTACAAACTTTCCCCTTTATAATAATAGTAGGATTATTAAAATGTAGGATAGACCGTGTTATGATTATAGCTTAGATTATGGACAAAACGTAAGCGATAATCATAACACTGTCTATCCGAAAACATCTATACTTACTTACTTACTAATATAATAAAGCTGAAGAGTTTGTTTGTTTTTTTGTTTGAACGCCCTAATCTCTGGAACTACCAGTCAGGTTTGAAAACATATTTTTACATTCGATAGCCTAATTCTTAAGGAAGGCTTTAAGCTATTGAACATCACGTAACGACCCTTAGGAGCCGTGCAAAAATAAAAATAGTCAGATACGAAATGATAGCGCGGCGAGGGCCGAGACGGCGGCGGTGGCCACCCGACGAGGACCGAGTATTGCCGAGAAGAGCCGAAGGTACCACGCGCGAGCGCGCGAAGCGGCTACCAGCGCTGCCGATTACCACAATTGCCCAAAAACGTTCTTAGGATTCCCGGAATTCCGTAAAAATCCGGAATAGGAACGAAATTTTCAATTCGAATGAGCAAAATAAAGTTCGTGCAGTCGACGGCCGTCCGAACAACTTTCGGGAGAAGATGAAATCCAAAGTCCCCGATTGCTTCAAGCGATCGGCAATGCTGCCCGCGCGCCTCGCCGGTCGGCTTCCCGCGATTGCTAACGATAGACGCGGTTGCAGAGATCATCGCTCCGTGGTCGTGTGGTACACGGATTAGTATGAGGTTTTTTACGTAAATTGTTTGTATTGTTTCTACCAACCCGCGCGGTATGCTAACTTAGCAATTAGCCGTGTCCTAGCTACACACATTAGTTTAGGCTTTAAAGGCGTATTGTTAAGATATTACGGTTTCAGTTGAACGGTTTCTTATTTTTTGTTTGTTAGATTAGTACTAAGCCAAGCGCGGTATTTTGAACTTTCAACGGGGGATACGAAAACCATGCCGGCCGGCCAGGTGCTCCTTCATCCCATGTTCGAACGACCCCGGGGGACTTTGGGGGAAATATATCGGTATGGAGTCGATTCCATAGATTACCGACCCTATAGAAAAAATATATAGAGAATCGGTGGGTTCTTATTTTGGGAATGTCGACAGTGAATGGGTGCATACCCTGCCTGTTCCGCGTTGTGCGGTGGTAGAAATGGGACGGAGGGACAGCGTTGTGCAGCTCCGAAGGGCACTCTCCATGATAAAGACGATAGAATACATCGAGAGAACCTACATCCCTTCGGAGTTGAAGGGTCTCTAAATTTTGGGATACCTTGGGATCGTCGACAAGACGCACGGCCCGACGCTGTATCGAGTCCAGGGAGCCAAGCAGATACTTAGCTGATAATTGTACCTCCGTATAGCTCGATTTATTTCCGCAATTTTAGGGCTACTAAGCATCACGCTAAATTACCAGTAGTATGAAATGCTTATAACATGAGAACCAATTACCCAATTTAGATGAGGTTTGTATCTGAGTCTAGCCGTATAGGCATCACGCTAACTTACCAGAGGAGTGAGAAGAGAGGGTTACATATTTATAACAAAACAATAAGTGGACTGCTCCTGCATGTGAAATTTGGCAGAGTACATCACTCTAGATCACGAGAGGGGTGACTGTTGCGATTAAAGGCTCATAACTTACGAACTACTCACTCGATTAATATGTGGATTGCATCTACGTACAGGACCTATGGGCGCGGTCGGGGTTTGGATGGGTGGCCGTTTTCGATGTTAATGCTGGTTGTGGTACGGATTCCACGTAAAAAATAGCTCCCCTTTCTTACTACCTAGGTTGTAGGGTGAATCCCGCTCAAGTTGTTACGTACCATCGCACTGAATGATGGATGGTCGAACCGGCAATAAAAAATGTCCATGTTTTCCGTCCATGGCAATGTGTAGCAGGATCGCCCCAGCGCGGCGGCAAATGCTTTTAAAAAACAATTCAGTAATTGGCCCCAATATTTTGCAATATATTCAAGTACATTTCTTCCACTGAATTTATAAATGGCAGTATTTGGATGTTTTCTTATTCAATCATGCCACATCGGCTCAACGGATTTTGATCCAGTTTTTTTTGGTTAGATACATTGTTTAATCTTCTGTTAGTAAAGTAGTTCAACTAGCCTTTTGGGCCAGCCCTTTGGGTTTCAGCCCGATATCAGTCCAAAACGACATTGACCCGAGCGGAGCCGGGTACCTCAGCTATGTATTATAAATGGGAACGTTAGAATATTTCTTATTTAATTAATGCATATCGGCTCCACCCGTTATGATTAAAAAGTAGCAGATAAATAACATATTTATTGACCGCATTTTGGGCTACCTACTTTTGATCTAGGAAATAATTCAGCTCGACATCAGTCCAAAAGGACATGGACCCGAGCGGAGCCGGGTACCGCAGCTAGTTTTAATAATAAAACGCTCCAAGTTAGGATTTTACCCAAAAGTTTTATAAAAAAAAATTTCATCAATATTAATATTTTAAAACTTACGCGGGACATAACTACAATATTGCACGCAGCAAACTACAATATAGCTGCACGTCCTGCTCCTCACACGCGCGGTAAGCCGTCAAACTAAATATTGTAAATTTCAACAATGGTAATTGGTGTTTGGATATTATTTTTTTTCCAAATCATAGGAATACGTTCTAAATTATAAATGTACAATGGTTCACATTACATAGTTAAAAATAAATTTCATAAACAAAATCCCCCGTTAACGGCGTCTACATCCAGCACTCTCAAAACTGCTAGCACAAGGCGAACCAGTGCCATAGAAGCCGCCATCTCGTTTTGTCCGGGCAAAAAACGAACCGCACCGCCGCGCCGAGCGGAGCTGCAAAAACGCTCGGCGGCGGCGGCGAGAGGTCGGCGGGGCGGCGACCTTGCCAACTAGCTTTGTGGATTTGTAGACGCTTCGAAGGATTTACCGGGGAGGCAAAAAGTTTGTGCGGTTCGCCTTCTCCCTTGTGTAAATGTTCGCGGTGTCCTTGACCTCTTTGCAGAAAGCCTCGGGCATTAGTCTTGCGTTCTTGTGAACCTTTATGTAACTCGACACTTAGCTTATTTAACCAAATACGCTGCTGAAATGTTATTGAGTTATCTTTTTAGAACAAACCTAATAGGACACAGAAACAATATTGACTGAACCATCGACGCTGAAATCCGTACTGCTAAGCCTAGTTTTCACGAGTCGTATTCACTACGTATAATATTCACAACGTATAATCTTATTTTTTTCCAAAAAATTAAAACCATGCATAACGTATAATAGTCACAACGTATAATGTTATACGTTGTGCATGAATAAAGTTTAAAAATAAAATCAACTCTTTGCATCATGCATAACGTATAATAGTCACAACGTATAATATTCCTAACATGAATTCACAAAAAAAGAAAACCATGCAGAACGTACAATATGCCAAGAAGCACTGCATAAAGCGCCCTAATAACGATACATTTAAGGCTGAAATTGCTACGAATCGACATTTGTCAAAGAGTAACAATTGACTACAATTTCGAAAGGCCACCTTACTGCGATGATTTTAAGTCTGTAATTGCCTCAAATAAATTTATTTATTCTCAAAACGTTTGGACAACTGCATTTCAGCATGTCGTAGTCCACTTCATAATATCGTAATATGGTTGGCGACATTATTGTTACGGTAACTATGTTGCTGATATTATTTTAATGCATGAATGAAGTATGTATGTATGTATGTACCTACGAAAAGAATTTCCACAATTCCATCTACCGCTATCTAGCCGAGAGGCAGGCAGCCTAGTAAGCCTAGTGTGCGTGCGTAACACAGGCTGTGATGTCTGGTGACTAAGCCCCGGTTACACGAAGAGACGGCCGATTCAATCAATGTTCAAACACGTCACTTTTAGTGATCCGCATAGAGTTCCTTCCATACTGTCCACACAAAGTGACGTGTCTGATCATACTTTGACGTTGATTTTTTATTATTTCGTGCACTCGGCCCTAAGACTGTAGGCTCGATGCGAGACATTTCTTATAAATTAATCTATTTCAGATTTTTAAAGCAGTGTTGCCAGGTATTCCTTTTTACCGAACTATTCGGCATTTCAGCCTGTTGTTTGCGGTTTATTATAAAAAAACACAGATCGAGTGGTTTAAGGTAACAAACGTGTCGAATGGTGCAACTAATAATTTTCGTGTACAAAATACCTTAACCAGGCAAAGTGCGGATTTTTTCCAATTTAATGCGGCTACCGTCGGCACCCATGTAAAACCGTTTGTCCCTTTCACAAGTAAACGCATTTTTTTATTGAAAATGCGGATTAAAACAACTAAGGCCTTTTGTTCTACTTAAGCCCTATCTAGCCTGATTTTATGACCTCCAGCTACCTGAAATCCGATGGTTAACTTTCGGTTACATTGCGTATTTACATGGTGTACCTGAAAGATAACTTTGGTATTTTTATAGCTGGAAGTGTTGCAAACGGGCATTAGTGAACAGATTTGACTAATCGGTTGCACGCCTAACGGTTAACTCTTGATATGGCATCTAAATACCTTCGGAAATGCTACATATACTCCACTGGAAGTGGTTCAATACTTACAAGCAGTTGTATCTGGAAATCATGTGAAGACAGCCTCCGCTGGAACGTATCTCGATCTTTCGTCCTAGTTCGGCGAAATTTTAGGATAACCATTACTCAATTAACCTTTCATTTGATCTTTGGATTTATACAGGTACATATATTTATTTAAATGGGGACGCATCATTAAGTCCAAAAAGCACAAGGTCAAAAACCCACACCGTCCAAAATACTTACGAATACGGATATTTTTAATTGGGTTAGGTTAGATTATATGCATTTTATAATACACACGAAAAATATATACTTTTGGACGTTCTGGGTTTTGGACCTTATGCTTTTTGGACTTCATGAAGGCGACACATTTAAATGATATATTTTTATAATTTCAATATTTTATTGAACATAAGAATCTGTATGTATTTTTTACTGTACAGGTTAATTTTACAAGTGTGTCGTCATAGCCAAATCTGAAACTAGAAGAAATAGCGAAAACACTTTAAGGAGGCACGAGGCCGATTTTGATAAAACCTATAATTGCATTTTTAGATTCTTGAAATCACATTTTTTCTAGCCGGAAAAAATGCAGCCTTAGCCTATAGTGTCGCCTATAAGGAATAAATTCCGTGAAGTAATCTTATAAGTACGGCAAAGTGAATGAAAGTGTTGACTTTTAATTAACTGATTACACACACACTCACATACACTCTTACCTTTGTACACCCACACACCCACGCCTATTACATAACATAGTGCTTTGCTACCGTCTGCTAAGTTCAACGGAACGTTGTGCAGAATCGTATTCTTTTGCAGGATGTAGGAAATTTAATAATACAGTTATAGTTTTTATCAAAATCGGCCTAGCAACTACTTTCAGTATTTTTCGTTATTTCTTATAGTTTTGGATTTGGCCATGAAAGCACACTTGAAAAATTCACCTGTATAATATCAATATGGTAAAATATAAAAAAAAAACAATTAGGTATAAGAATAAAAACAAACAAAAATTGAGAAATTAATCATATTTCGTTATCTGAAATATTGCCATAAAAGATAATTCATACAATAATTGAAATTATTTTTAGAGAAATAGATGTTCCTCGTAATCTAAATTAAATAAATACATGACAGAAAAAAAACAACAGGACAATTTTGGAAAGAGACAACCTTTTTTTAGAAACATTTCTATAATTATATAACAAATAAGTTTATTTACTAATTTTGATAAAATATAAGTATTATAGTTTTTGACAGGAATTTTGGATGCAAAGTAAATACATGTTCTGTATTGCCCTCCTTATTAAAAAGGAGGCACATATGTAGTTACCGACTTTTGAATAAGGAGGGCAGTGTAGGTACAGTAGGAGACAGATCAAAGTGTACATTTACACGCAAAGTATACATTCAAACCTTATCAAATATTACGAGCATAAAGAAACATCGTACAATTCAGACAACATTCAACTGGAAGTGGATTTGACTGTCTCCTACTACAAATTGTTTAGATTCTAAATTGTTCCTCAATATAATATATTTCTACTTAAACCCAATAAACCCAAATTAAGGTGGGCACGTAAGCATTAGAAAATTCAAACGGTAGTTTACTAATCATTAGAAAACCACTATTTAATTTTACTTGATATTTGGTATCCAATATCAGATAACAAAAATCTGTGTTGGCATGTTAATTTTTTTCGATAAATGTATTCTACAAACCACAGAGAAAACAAGATGTCTATGAAGATTTTCTTTTCACTTCTATGGTTGACTTTTCAAAATAACAAAAATGAGCAGACACAGATCTTTGTTGCCTGATATAAGTTATAAAATATCAATGAAATTGGCAAATCGGTTTTCAAATATTAAGTCACCTACGTTTGTATTAGCAGCATAGCTTACGGCTCGCCGTAGCAAACAAAAACAGGTATTTGAATGACTCCTAAATGGAAGAACAATATTTTTATTTTAAAATATTATCATTGATTTTATTTTGTGTAAGAGAAATAAAAATGTAATAGTAAACTAATGGAAGCCACTGCGGTGCTTGCATGGAAATATTGACCTTAGGTCATAATTGGTAATAAGGGATTACATTTTTATTTGCATGGGTCGGATGTGCATTTTGACCTGGGCCACCCCATGTCAAAATGCACATCCGACCCATGCAAATATTCTTGGTTACAACATACAAAAATGAATGGACTTTGAGGCATATATTGATAAGGAATGGTATGTTGGTTTTTGAAAAGCATTAGGAAGTTTTACAACCATGAATAGTGCTATAAACAAGAAAATCGTAAAAGAGCCAACGTAGTGTCTCTGTTTCAGATGAGGTAAAAATGCTTTTGTATGTCGGGCTGTTAAGAACGGCCGGTTTGAAAACCGCTATTCCAATTAAATTGATATTTAATATCTAATATCAGGCAACAAATATCTGTGTCTGCACGCATTAGTTTTTTTGAAAAATTCAAACCGATTGAAATGAAACCAAAAAGAAAATGTTCATACGAATTTAGTTTTATCTGTGGTTTGACCCAGAATACATTTACCGGGAAAACAAAGACATGCAAAATTTTTTTAAAATGTCAAATGTTCAAAAAGACAGACTCGCGAGTCAGAGAGCGAGTCAGAGAGCCATTAGTTTTATAATGAATTCGTGGCTTAAAATAGGCCTGTACACATCAGAGACTACAAACGTAGTTAACTAATCATTATTAATGTTCTTAAGCGGGGCTTACGCGAACAATTTTGAAGAAAGATAACTTTTGAAAAACCTGTCGATGTGATCAGTGTTGTGTGTAGGGACATCCCTAGCAATTACTTAAATATAAATGTGAGGGTAGTTGGTGAAACTGCACGAACTACTCGGTGGCGAAGGCGAGCTGCTTCAGTTCTCCCGTGACCACGATTGGATGCAACTCCTTTCGAAACGTCGGGTTTAAGAAAGGTATTTAAAAGTTATCTTTCTTCAAAATTGTTCGCGTAAGCCCCGCTTAAGAACATTAATAATGTAGTTAACTAATCATTTGAAAACCACTGTTCCAATTTACTTGACATTTGATATATATTAATAGGCCAAACGTATCTATCTTTGTCTGCATGTCTACACAGTACATTTATTCACAGACAAAACAAAATGTGTATGAACATTATAATTTAGCTTTCATTCGATTCTGTTTATATTTATCAAAAGATATTTTTTTTCCGAAGCTGTACATTCGAAGTGCCCCACGTGACATGAAGCAAACGTTTATATGTCACATTGTATGAGACTGCTGCACCGCTTCACCAGGCCCGGCGCTGCAGGTCAGGACGGTACCACCTCCTCTCCAGCACTTCAGCTGCTTTGAAGAGATCCGGAAAAAAGTAGAAAGGACATATCAGGGCTTTGAAGTTTGTAATTTAGTAAATAAAGGGAATTATCGTAACGCATGAATTAAGGGATGCATGTCTGCAGATGTCCATACATACATAGACATAGGACAACTTAAATACATACACATATTCACATACAGGGTTCAAATGAATAAAGTAAAACTCAATGATAAAAAAAGCACATTCATATAATAAGCATATAACATGAAACATGTATGTCTGAAGATATTTTACTGAGATTATTTGTGATGAAGGAAAATAAAGAGATTCTAGTAATGGTAAACATGGTATGGTAAGATGTGCTGAGGTTGGGCAAATCAGAATAAAGGGGGACGCATCATAAAGTCCAAAAAGCACAAGGTCCAAAACCCATACCGTCCAAAATACTGACGAATACAGATATTTTTAATTGGGTTAGGTTAGGTTAGTTCAGGTTAGGTCAGTTTAGGTTAGGTTAGGTTAGATTACATGCATTTTATAACACACATGAAAAATACATACTTTTGGACGCTCTGGGTTTTGGACTTTACGCTTTTGGACTTTATGAAGGCGACCCGAATAAAGAACACAAGAAACAACAACTCTCAACATGACCCGCTTAAAACATGAAAGATCATGTTCATAAAGTGAAGGTCCTGGCAGGGCACATAATTCCTTCGGAATTGCGATGTGTCAGGCTAATATCATAACAGAGGGTGTGGAATTCGCCATCCTTGTCATTATATAAAAAACTCCTAAGTACCTATTAAGATACACCTATTTTAACAGAAGCAGATGAACTTAAATAACCATGGTTTCAATAAGAGGATAAACGTAGCCCTAGCTCAACAGAATCCAGTTCAATTAAGCCGTCTTCAAATTACATATAGTTCAATGTAGCCGCGCAGAAATAATATTCAGTTTAATGTTGGCGTGCTCAAATAACATAATTTCAATGCAAGAATGCTAATATCACATGCATCTCGATGTAGTAGTACTCAAATAAAATCCATCTCAATATTGGCGTTTTAAAATCAAATCTATTTCAATGAAGCTGTGTGCTCAAATAAAATCCATCTCAATGTAGCCGTATTAAAAATAAATCCAGTTCAATGTAGCTGTGTGCTCAATTAACATCCATCTCAATGTAATCGTACTCAAATAAAATCCATCTCAATGTAGCCATGCTTAAAATAAATCCAGTTCAATGTAGCTGCGTGCTCAATTAACATCCATCTCAATGTAATCGTACTCAAATAAAATCAATCTCAATGTAGCCGTGCTTAAAATTAATCCAGTTCAATGTAGCTGCGTGCTCAATTAATATCCATCTCAATGTAATCGTACTCAAATATTATCTATCTCAATGTAGCCGTGCCTTAAAGAAAATCAGTTCAATGTAGCTGTGTGCTCGAATAACATCCATCTCAATGTAATCGTACTCAAATAAAATCCATCTCAATGTAGCCGTGCCTTAAATAAAATCAGTTCAATGTAGCTTTGTGCTCAAATAACACCCATCTCATCCATCTCAATGTAGCCGTGCCTTAAAGAAAATCAGTTCAATGTAGCTGTGTGCTCAATTAACATCCATCTCAATGTAATCGTACTCAAATAAAATCCATCTCAATGCAGCCGTGCTTAAAAGAAAACCAGTTCAATGTACCTGTGTGCTCAAATAACATTCATCTCAATGTAATTGCTCAAGTAACATCCATCTCAATATAATCGTACTCAAATAAAATCCATCTCAATGTAGCCGAGCTTAAAAGAAAATCAGTTCAATGTAGCTGTATGCTCAAATAATATCTATCTCAATGTAGCCGTGCCTTAAAGAAAATCAGTTCAATGTAGCTGTGTGCTCAAAAAACATCCATCTCAATGTAATCGTACTCAAATAAAATCCATCTCAATGTAGCCGTGCTTAAAAGAAAACCAGTTCAATGTAGATGTGTGCTCAATTAACATCTATCTAAATGTAATTGTACCCAAATAATATCCATCTCAATGTAGCCGTGCCTTAAAGAAAATCAGTTCAATGTAGCTGTGTGCTCAAATAACATCCATCTCAATGTAATTGCTCAAGTAACATCCATCTCAATGTTGTCGTACTCAAATAAAATCCATCTCAATGTAGCCGAGCTTAAAAGAAAATCAGTTCAATGTAGCTGTATGCTCAAACAACATCTATCTCAATGTAGCCGTGCCTTAAAGATAATCAGTTCAATGTAGCTGCGTGCTCAATTAATATCCATCTCAATGTAATCGTACTCAAATAAAGCCATCTCAATGTAGCCGTGCTTAAAAGAAAACCAGTTCAATGTAGCTGTGTGCTCAATTAATATCTATCTAAATGTAATCGTACCCAAATAATATCCATCTCAATGTAGCCGTGCCTTAAAGAAAATCAGTTCAATGTAGCTGTGTGCTCAAATAACATCCATCTCAATGTAATTGCTCAAGTAACATCCATCTCAATGTAATCGTACTCAAATATAATCCATCTCAATGTAGCCGAGCTTAAAAGACAATCAGTTCAATGTAGCTGCGTGCTCAAATAACATCCATCTCAATGTCATCGTACTCAAATAAAATCCATCTCAATGTAGCCGTGCCTTAAAGAAAATCAGTTCAATGTAGCTTTGTGCTCAAATAACACCCATCTCATCCATCTCAATGTAGACGTGCCTTAAAGAAAATCAGTTCAATATAGCTGTGTGCTCAATTAACATCCATCTCAATGTAATCGTACTCAAATAAAATCCATCTCAATGTAGTCGTGCTCAAAAGAAAACCAGTTCAATGTAGCTTTGTGATCAAATAATATCCATCTAAATGTAACCGTACCCAAATAATATCCATCTCAATGTAGCCGTCCCTTAAAAAAAATCAGTTCAATGTAGCTGTATGCTCAAATAACATCCATCTCACTGTAGCCGTGCCTTAAAGAAAATCAGTTCTCAAATAACATCTATCTCAATGTAATTGCTCAAATAACATACATCTCAATGTAATCGTACTGAAATAAAATCCATCTCAATGTAGCCGTGCTTAAAATCAATCCAGTTCAATGTAGCTGCGTGCTCAATTAATATCCATCTAAATGTAATCGTACCCAAATAATATCCATCTCAATGTAGCCGTCCCTTAAAAAAAATCAGTTCAATGAAAGCTGTATGCTCAAATAACATCCATCTCACTGTAGCCGTGCCTTAAAGAAAATCAGTTCAATGTAGCTGAGTGCTCAAATAACATCTATCTCAATGTAATTGCTCAAATAACATACATCTCAATGTAATCGTACTGAAATAAAATCCATCTCAATGTAGCCGTGCTTAAAATCAATCCAGTTCAATGTAGCTGCGTGCTCAATTAATATCCATCTCAATGTAATCGTACTCAAATAAAATCCATCTCCATGTAGCCGTGCCTTAAAGAAAATCAGTTCAAGGTAGCTGTGTGCTCGAATAACATCCATCTCAATGTAATCGTACTCAAATAAAATCCAGCTCAATGTAGCCGTGCTTAAAATAAATCCAGTTCAATGTAGCTGCGTGCTCAATTAATATCCATCTCAATGTAATCGTACTCAAGTAATTCTATCTCAATGTAGCCGTGCCTTAAATAAAATCAGTTCAATGAAGCCGAGTGCTCAAATAACATCTATCTCAATGTAATTGCTCAAATAACATACATCTCAATGTAATCGTACTCAAATAAAATCCATCTCAATGTAGCCGTGCTTAAAATCAATCCAGTTCAATGTAGCTGCGTGCTCAATTAATATCCATCTCAATGTAATCGTACTCAAATAAAATCCATCTCCATGTAGCCGTGCCTTAAAGAAAATCAGTTCAAGGTAGCTGTGTGCTCGAATAACATCCATCTCAATGTAATCGTACTCAAATAAAATCCAGCTCAATGTAGCCGTGCTTAAAATAAATCCAGTTCAATGTAGCTGCGTGCTCAATTAATATCCATCTCAATGTAATCGTACTCAAGTAATTCTATCTCAATGTAGCCGTGCCTTAAATAAAATCAGTTCAATGAAGCCGAGTGCTCAAATAACATCTATCTCAATGTAATTGCTCAAATAACATACATCTCAATGTAATCGTACTCAAATAAAATCCATCTCAATGTAGCCGTGCTTAAAATTAATCCAGTTCAATGTAGCTGCGTGCTCAATTAATATCCATCTCAATGTAATCGTACTCAAATAATATCCATCTCAATGTAGCCGTGCCTTAAAAAAATCAGTTCAATGTAGCTGTATGCTCAAATAACATCCATCTAACTGTAGCCGTGCCTTAAAGAAAATCAGTTCAATGTAGCTGAGTGCTCAAATCACATCTATCTCAATGTAATTGCTCAAATAACATACATCTCAATGTAATCGTACTGAAATAAAATCCATCTCAATGTAGCCGTGCTTAAAATCAATCCAGTTCAATGTAGCTGCGTGCTCAATTAATATCCATCTCAATGTAATCGTATTCAAATAAAATCCATCTCCATGTAGCCGTGCCTTAAAGAAAATCAGTTCAATGTAGCTGTGTGCTCGAATAACATCCATCTCAATCTAATCGTACTCAAATAAAATCCATCTCAATGTAGCCGTGCTTAAAATAAATCCAGTTCAATGTAGCTGCGTGCTCAATTAATAGCCATCTCAATGTAATCGTACTCAAGTCAACCTATCTCAATGTAGCCGTGCTTTAAAGAAAATCAGTTCAATTTAGCTGAGTGCTCAAATAACATCTATCTCAATGTAATTGCTCAAATAACATACATCTCAATGTAATCGTACTCAAGTAAATCTATCTCAATGTAGCCGTGCCTTAAAGAAAATCAGTTCAATGTAGCTGTGTGCTCGAATAACATCCATCTCAATCTTATCGTACTCAAATAAAATCCATCTCAATGTAGCCATGCTTAAAATAAATCCAGTTCAATGTAGCTGCGTGCTCAATTAATATCCATCTCAATGTAATCGTACTCAAGTCAACCTATCTCAATGTAGCCGTGCTTTAAAGAAAATCAGTTCAATGTAGCTGAGTGCTCAAATAACATCTATCTCAATGTAATTGCTCAGATAACATACATCTCAATGTAATCGTACTCAAATAAAATCCATCTCAATGTAGCCGTGCTTAAAATTAATCCAGTTCAATGTAGCTGCGTGCTCAATTGATATCCATCTCAATGTAATCGTACTCAAATAAAATCCATCTCAATGTAGCCGTGCCTTAAATAAAACCAGTTCGATGTAGCTGTGTGCTCGAATAACATCCATCTCAATGTAATCGTACTCAAATAAAATCCATCTCAATGTAGCCGTGCTTAAAATAAATCCAGTTCAATGTAGCTGCGTGCTCAATTAATATCCATCTCAATGTAATCGTACTCAAATAAAATCAATCTCAATGTAGCCGTGCTTAAAATAAATCCAGTTCAATGTAGCTGTGTGCTCAATTAACATTCATCTAAATGTAATCGTACCAAAATAATATCCATCTCAATGTAGTTGTACTCAAATAACATCCATCTCACTGTAGCCGTGCCTTAAAGAAAATCAGTTCAATGTAGCTGAGTGCTCAAATAACATCTACCTCAATGTAATTGCTCAAATAACATACATCTCAATGTAATCGTACTGAAATAAAATCCATCTCAATGCAGCCGTGCTTAAAATCAATCCAGTTCAATGTAGCTGCATGCTCAATTAATATCCATCTCAATGTAATCGTACTCAAATAAAATCCATCTCCATGTAGCCGTGCCTTAAAGAAAATCAGTTCAATGTAGCTGTGTGCTCGAATAACATCCATCTCAATGTAATCGTACTCAAATAAAATCCATCTCAATGTAGCCGTGCTTAAAATTAATCCAGTTCAATGTAGCTGCGTGCTCAATTAATATCCATCTCAATGTAATCGTACTCAAATAAAATCCATCTCCATGTAGCCGTGCCTTAAAGAAAATCAGTTCAATGTAGCTGTGTGCTCGAATAACATCCATCTCAATGTATTCGTACTCCAATAAAATCCATCAAAATGTAATCGTACTGAAATAAAATCCATCCCAATGTAGCCGTGCTTAAAATAAATCCAGTTCAATGTAGCTGCGTACTCAATTAATATCCATCTCAATGTAATCGTACTCAACTAAATCTATCTCAATGTAGCCGTGCCTTAAAGAAAATCAGTTCAATGTAGCTGAGTGCTCAAATAACATCTATCTCAATGTAATTGCTCAGATAACATAAATCTCAATGTAATCGTACCCAAATAATATCCATCTCAATGTAGCCGTGCCTTAAAGAAAATCAGTTCAATGTAGCTGTGTGCTCAAATAACATCTATCTCAACGTAATTACTCAGATAACATACATCTCAATGTAATCGTACTCAAATAAAATCCATCTCAATGTAGCCGTGCTTAAAATTAATCCAGTTCAATGTAGCTGCGTGCTCAATTGATATCCATCTCAATGTAATCGTACTCCAATAAAATCCATCTCAATGTAATTGTACTGAAATAAAATCTATCCCAATGAAGCCGTGCTTAAAATAAATCCAGTTCAATGTAGCTGCGTACTCAATTAATATCTATCTCAATGTAATCGTACTCAAGTAAATCCATCTGAATGTAGCCGTGCTTAAAATTAATCCAGTTCAATGTAGCTGCCTGCTCAATTAATATCCATCTCAATGTAATCGTACTGAAATAAAATCCATCTCACTGTAGCCGTGCCTTAAAGAAAATCAGTTCAATGTAGCTGAGTGCTCAAATTACATCTATCCCAATGTAATTGCTCAAATAACATACATCTCAATGTAATCGTACTGAAATAAAATCCATCTCAATGTAGCCGTGCTTAAAATCAATCCAGTTCAATGTAGCTGCGTGCTCAATTAATATCCATCTCAATGTAATCGTACTCAAATAAAATCCATCTCCATGTAGCCGTGCCTTAAAGAAAATCAGTTCAATGTAGCTGTGTGCTCGAATAACATCCATCTCAATGTAATCGTACTCAAATAAAACCCATCTCAATGTAGCCGTGCTTAAAATTAATCCAGTTCAATGTAGCTGCGTGCTCAATTAATATCCATCTCAATGTAATC
This sequence comes from Incurvaria masculella, assembly GCA_946894095.1. Classification (NCBI taxonomy): domain Eukaryota; kingdom Metazoa; phylum Arthropoda; class Insecta; order Lepidoptera; family Incurvariidae; genus Incurvaria; species Incurvaria masculella. The sequence goes on from OX335650.1 coordinate 12,614,648, forward strand.
GTACTCAAGTAAATCTATCTCAATGTAGCCGTGCCTTAAAGAAAATCAGTTCAATGTAGCTGAGTGCTCAAATAACATCTATCTCAATGTAATTGCTCAAATAACATACATCTCAATGTAATCGTACTCAAATAAAATCCATCTCAATGTAGCCGTGCTTAAAATTAATCCAGTTCAATGTAGCTGCGTGCTCAATTAATATCCATCTCAATGTAATCATACTCAAATAAAATCCATCTCCATGTAGCCGTGCCTTAAAGAAAATCAGTTCAATGTAGCTGTGTGCTCGAATAACATCCATCTCAATGTAATCGTACTCCAATAAAATCCATCTCAATGTAGCCGTGCTTAAAATCAATCCAGTTCAATGTAGCTGCGTGCTCAATTAATATCCATCTTAATGTAATCGTACTCAAATAAAATCCATCTCAATGTAGCCGTGCTTAAAATCAATCCAGTTCAATGTAGCCGTGCCTTAAAGAAAATCAGTTCAATGTAGCTGAGTGCTCAAATTACATCTATCCCAATGTAATTGCTCAAATAACATACATCTCAATGTAATCGTACTGAAATAAAATCCATCTCAATGTAGCCGTGCTTAAAATCAATCCAGTTCAATGTAGCTGCATGCTCAATTAATATCCATCTTAATGTAATCGTACTCAAATAAAATCCATCTCAATGTAGCCGTGCTTAAAATCAATCCAGTTCAATGTAGCTGCGTGCTCAATTAATATCCATCTCAATGTAATCGTACTCAAATAAAATCCATCTCCATGTAGCCGTGCATTAAAGAAAATCAGTTCAATGTAGCTGTGTGCTCGAATAACATCCATCTCAATGTAATCGTACTCAAATAAAATCCATCTCAATGTAGCCGTGCTTAAAATTAATCCAGTTCAATGTAGCTGCGTGCTCAATTAATATCCATCTCAATGTAATCGTACTCAAGTAAATCTATCTCAATGTAGCCGTGCCTTAAAGAAAATCAGTTCAATGTAGCTGAGTGCTCAAATAACATCTATCTCAATGTAATTGCTCAAATAACATACATCTCAATGTAATCGTACTGAAATAAAATCCATCTCAATGTAGCCGTGCTTAAAATTAATCCAGTTCAATGTAGCTGCGAGCTCAATTAATATCCATCTCAATGTAATCATACTCAAATAAAATCCATCTCCATGTAGCCGTGCCTTAAAGAAAATCAGTTCGATGTAGCTATGTGCTCGAATAACATCCATCTCAATGTAATCGTACTCCAATAAAATCCATCTCAATGTAATCGTACTGAAATAAAATCCATCTCAATGTAGCCGTGCTTAAAATCAATCCAGTTCAATGTAGCTGAGTGCTCAAATAACATCTATCTCAATGTAATTGCTCAGATAACATACATCTCAATGTAATCGTACTCAAATAAAATCCATCTCAATGTAGCCGTGCTTAAAATCAATCCAGTTCAATGTAGCTGCGTGCTCAATTAATATCCATCTCAATGTAATCGTACTCAAATAAAATCAATCTCAATGTAGCCGTGCTTAAAATAAATCCAGTTCAATGTGTAGCTGTGTGCTCAATTATCATCCATCTTAATGTAATCGTACCAAAATAATATCCATCTCAATGTAGCCGTGCCTTAAAAAAATCAGTTCAATGTAGCTGTATGCTCAAATAAGATCCATCTCACTGTAGCCGTGCCTTAAAGAAAATCAGTTCAATGTAGCTGAATGCTCCAATAACATCTATCCCAATGTAATTGCTCAAATAACATACATCTCAATGTAATCGTACTGAAATAAAATCCATCTCAATGTAGCCGTGCTTAAAATCAATCCAGTTCAATGTAGCTGCGTGCTCAATTAATATCCATCTTAATGTAATCGTACTCAAATAAAATCCATCTCAATGTAGCCGTGCTTAAAATCAATCCAGTTCAATGTAGCTGCGTGCTCAATTAATATCCATCTCAATGTAATCGTACTGAAACAAAATCCATCTCAATGTAGCCGTGCCTTAAAGAAAATCAGTTCAATGTAGCTGAGTGCTCAAATAACATCTATCTCAATGTAATTGCTCAAATAACATACATCTCAATGTAATCGTACTCAAATAAAATACATCTCAATGTAGCCGTGCTTAAAATTAATCCAGTTCAATGTAGCTGCGTGCTCAATTAATATCCATCTCAATGTAATCATACTCAAATAAAATCCATCTCCATGTAGCCGTGCCTTAAAGAAAATCAGTTCAATGTAGCTGTGTGCTCGAGTAACATCCATTTCAATGTAATCGTACTCCAATAAAATCCATCTCAATGTAATCGTACTGAAATAAAATCCATCTCAATGTAGCCGTGCTTAAAATCAATCCAGTTCAATGTAGCTGCATGCTCAATTAATATCCATCTCAATGTAATCGTACTCAAATTAAATCCATCTCCATGTAGCCGTGCCTTAAAGAAAATCAGTTCAATGTAGCTGTGTGCTCGAATAACATCCATCTCAATGTAATCGTACTCAAATAAAATCCATCTCAATGTAGCCGTGCTTAAAATAAATCCAGTTCAATGTAGCTGCGTGCTCAATTAATATCCATCTCAATGTAATCGTACTCAAGTCAATCTATCTCAATGTAGCCGTGCCTTAAAGAAAATCAGTTCAATGTAGCTGAGTGCTCAAATTACATCTATCCCAATGTAATTGCTCAAATAACATACATCTCAATGTAATCGTACTGAAATAAAATCCATCTCAATGTAGCCGTGCTTAAAATCAATCCAGTTCAATGTAGCTGCATGCTCAATTAATATCCATCTCAATGTAATCGTACTCAAATAAAATCCATCTTCATGTAGCCGTGCCTTAAAGAAAATCAGTTCAATGTAGCTGCGTGCTCAATTAATATCCATCTCAATGTAATCGTACTCAAGTAAAACTATCTCAATGTAGCCATGCCTTAAAGAAAATCAGTTCAATGTAGCTGAGTGCTCAAATAACATCTATCTCAATGTAATTGCTCAGATAACATACATCTCAATGTAATCGTACTCAAATAATATCCATCTCAATGTAATCGTACTCAAATAAAATCCATCTTCATGTAGCCGTGCCTTAAAGAAAATCAGTTCAATGTAGCTGCGTGCTCAATTAATATCCATCTCAATGTAATCGTACTCAAATAAAATCAATCTCAATGTAGCCGTGCTTAAAATAAATCCAGTTCAATGTAGCTGCGTGCTCAATTAATATCCATCTAAATGTAATCGTACCCAAATAATATCCATCTCAATGTAGCCGTCCCTTAAAAAAAATCAGTTCAATGAAAGCTGTATGCTCAAATAACATCCATCTCACTGTAGCCGTGCCTTAAAGAAAATCAGTTCAATGTAGCTGAGTGCTCAAATAACATCTATCTCAATGTATAAGTTCTTAAGTTTACACCGTCACTGCACATAATGGCTATTAACACTTACGGTTGACCGGTGTGTTCCTCGGATTGCGCCGGGTGTGTACAAGATACCTTGCAGCTGCGGCAAGAGCTACATAGGACAAACGAAGCGGAGCATACAGACGAGGGTATCGGAACATATCAAGGCGGTGAAAAACAACGAGCGGCATAAGTCAGCGATATGTGAGCATGTTCTTGATAGTGGGAGCAATCATTGGATTCGTTTCGACCAGATCACAACGTTAGCGGTAGAAAAATACTACATGCCACGTCTGGTCCGTGAATCTATTGAAATCTCAAGACATGCTAACTTCAATCGCGACGACAGCATGAAGCTCTCATCGGCTTGGACTCCACTACTGGCGCATCATAAAATTCAAGATACACGTACACCAGCCGCGGGAACTGACATCGTTAGTTATGTGTGTACGCAGCCGTACTTGTCTATGGTGCACCAAAATTTCGGACTACCCTCATCCGCCGGCGTGTCGCAGCCTACCCACCGGTATAATCTCCGCAGCCGACGGCCGGCAGTTGACGTTTGACAGGCCGATCTGTCGGACGTCGCTCCAGGACAGCCACCGTCCTGAAGAAGCCCGCGGCGCAGCGGGCGAAACATGTCGGCGCAATCCGAGGAACACACCGGTCAACCGTAAGTGTTAATAGCCATTATGTGCAGTGACGGTGTAAACTTAAGAACTTATATCTGTAACCTCTACGGTGAGGAAACATACAGAACGGTAAAAGTGTTAGGAGTGACGCGATGTAAAGTGGTTAGGCGGCTCTCGTCCCTTGCGTTTCTGAAGCGATGCCGTGATAAGGATGTGCTTCCCAAAGGGGTGCTGTGTAGAAGTGTGATCCAAGGCTCGTCGAAGATAATGCGAAAAACAGGACAGCGACTGCTCGGACTACTCATCCGGAACACTAGACGCGATCTCGCCGAGCTCAATTTCAAGGTACGTGATTTGGAAGCCCATCTTAAGAATCGCATGAGCACAGAAGTATGGGAAAAATGCGATCGAGTCACCCGAAATGGAGCGGAGCATGAATCAGCAAAAATTACTGCTAGCCAAAAAGCGAAATTTGACAAATTATGGACCATGAAGCTTCGCGAGGAGGAGACGAACGCACCCGTAGTGACAGCTGTCAACACAACTGTCAGTGAGCTGTCAACGTCAAACTCGCAAGTTCAAAATATTATTGTAAATTTGTCTGGCAAGGAATTATCGCAAAATGTGATTTCTGTGCTTAGTAAAGGCCCAAACTTTGTTCCGACACCGAAAAAGCTGCCATATGAACAGATCATCGGTGCGGTCGAGGAGGTCATAACCCGGAATCGCATCCCAAAGGATTACGCGGAACAACTTCGGCAGGATACCGCAGTAATCCTTAGGAAAGCGAAGCTTCCACGGCCGAACATCACTGCAGAGGAGAGGAATGCCCTGGAAGAGCTGCGGAAAGATGCGAGCCTCACGGTGCTGTCAGCGGATAAAGGAAATTCAACGGTGGTCTTGTCAACGGAAGACTACCAAAACAAAATCCAAAGCATGCTGAACAGTGAGACATATGAAAAGGTAAGCTACAATCCTACAGCAAGAGTGGCACGAAAAACAGCGGCTTTGATTAACAACCCAGATTCGCCTATTCCATCGGGATGTAAAAAAGTTTTATGCGAAAGTAATCCCCAGCCGCCTAAATTCTATGGATTACCTAAAATACATAAAACAGGAATACCGCTTAGGCCGATTGTTAGTCAAATCAACTCTCCAACATACCATTTGTCAAAATATCTTTCGCAAATGTTGCAGCCTTTAGTAGGAAAAACGCCGTCTCACATAAAAGATTCGTCCCATTTCGTACAAGAACTAGCCAAAATCAAGCTGGATAAGGATGACCTGATGGTGAGCTTTGATGTGGAGTCCCTGTACACAAATGTGCCTCTGTCTGACGCATTGGAGGTTATTGCTAGAAAACTGGTTGAAAATAATATTCCAACAGAGCACACTACACTGATCGAACATTGTTTACGACAAAATTACTTTTTGTGGCAGGGAAACTACTACATTCAACTCGACGGGGTAGCCATGGGATCGCCGGTTGCACCAGTGGTTGCTAACATCTTCATGGAGGACTTCGAGGAGCGGGCGCTGAACACGGCGGAACACCCTCCGAGCGTATGGTTTCGCTATGTTGATGACACCTTCGCAGTTTTGAAAAATGGGCGAATTTTTCTAGATAGTTTCCTTCAACATATCAACGGCGTGCATCCACGGATTAAGTTCACTAGAGAAATTGAGGAAAATAATGAGTTGGCATTTTTAGATGTGCTCGTTATACGGAAGCCTGACGGCACGCTGGGTCACACTGTATATCGGAAACCGACGCACACGGACAGATACCTAAATGCCAACTCCCACCACCATCCTGCACAACTGAGATCAGTGGAAAATTCTCTGGTGAACCGAGCACACAAAATCTGTGACGAGGACCATGTGCAAGAGGAGCTATCACATGTGAGATGGGCGTTGCAACAAAATGGCTATGCAGTACGGCACTGGAGGGGTAGGAAACCAGACCAGCAAGTACTTAGATATGGTGCATCCCGGCAAAATGCATATTTACCTTACGTAAGAGGAGTGACAGACCGGATCGGTAGACTTCTCCGCAAGATAGATATAAAAACTTATTTTAAACCCATGTCTAAGATACAATCCATGCTAAGATCAGTAAAGGATAGGATACCCCTCCAGGCCCCGGGTGTGTACAAGATACCTTGCAGCTGCGGCAAGAGCTACATAGGACAAACGAAGCGGAGCATACAGACGAGGGTATCGGAACATATCAAGGCGGTGAAAAACAACGAGCGGCATAAGTCAGCGATATGTGAGCATGTTCTTGATAGTGGGAGCAATCATTGGATTCGTTTCGACCAGATCACAACGTTAGCGGTAGAAAAATACTACATGCCACGTCTGGTCCGTGAATCTATTGAAATCTCAAGACATGCTAACTTCAATCGCGACGACAGCATGAAGCTCTCATCGGCTTGGACTCCACTACTGGCGCATCATAAAATTCAAGATACACGTACACCAGCCGCGGGAACTGACATCGTTAGTTATGTGTGTACGCAGCCGTACTTGTCTATGGTGCACCAAAATTTCGGACTACCCTCATCCGCCGGCGTGTCGCAGCCTACCCACCGGTATAATCTCCGCAGCCGACGGCCGGCAGTTGACGTTTGACAGGCCGATCTGTCGGACGTCGCTCCAGGACAGCCACCGTCCTGAAGAAGCCCGCGGCGCAGCGGGCGAAACATGTCGGCGCAATCCGAGGAACACACCGGTCAACCGTAAGTGTTAATAGCCATTATCTCAATGTAATTGCTCAAATAACATACATCTCAATGTAATCGTACTGAAATAAAATCCATCTCAATGTAGCCGTGCTTAAAATCAATCCAGTTCAATGTAGCTGCGTGCTCAATTAATATCCATCTCAATGTAATCGTACTCAAATAAAATCCATCTCCATGTAGCCGTGCCTTAAAGAAAATCAGTTCAAGGTAGCTGTGTGCTCGAATAACATCCATCTCAATGTAATCGTACTCAAATAAAATCCAGCTCAATGTAGCCGTGCTTAAAATAAATCCAGTTCAATGTAGCTGCGTGCTCAATTAATATCCATCTCAATGTAATCGTACTCAAGTCAATCTATCTCAATGTAGCCGTGCCTTAAAGAAAATCAGTTCAATGTAGCTGAGTGCTCAAATAACATCTATCTCAATGTAATTGCTCAGATAACATACATCTCAATGAATGAATGAATAAATTCTTTATTGTGCATAACAAAAATACAATTTCAGAGAAAACATACAGCAAAACAACAATACTGCACAAAGGCGGACTTATCACTAAGAGTGATTTCTTCCAGTCAACCCTTGGGGTGATGAGGAAAGGCAGTAGAAATATCTGTAGGTAGGTGACACACCAGAATTTGAAAAGAAAAAAAAAATTAACTCCATAAACATACATATACCATAATATATACATATTTATACATATAATTGAATATACTAATATATATGATACAATACACTAATACATATTATTATATCCACAAACCAGGGAAAAAAAACCTATAATAACTATTACCATTGATTCTAAAATCAGTACTATTAGAAGGACAATAAAATTAAATATATATATACAGTGAGAACATATTATCATCTTTACATTTCATTTAAGTAAAACTCCTTGACTTTAAGTTTGAAAGAGCTGATAGTTTGACAGGAGCGGACTGTGATGGGCAACGAGTTCCACAGACGTGCGGCATGAACAGTAAAGGAGTTAGAGAAAAAACACGTCGTATGGCGAGGAATCGCAAGGATACTGTCATTGCTAGATCGCAAAGGGAGACCGTGTGAAGAGAGGTTCATAAACCGGGAACGAAGATATTCAGGAGAGTTAGGGTTATTTAGAATTCCGTAAAGAAGAATTAGTAAATGACAGTTCCTTCGGAAACGGATGGGTAGCCAATTAAGCTCTCGACGGTACTGCGATACATGGTCATATTTACGCAGACCATATATGAAGCGAATGCAGAGATTCTGCAAACGATCCAGCTTGTCTAGGAGAACTTCAGTTAGATCCAAGTAGCAAACATCTGCGTAGTCCAAAATCGGAAAGAGGAGAGTTTGCACCAAAGTAATTTTGGTTCGGACTGGGAGGAAATTCTGCAAGCGCTTTAAGGAGTGGGCGGCGGCAAAGATTTTTCTGCTGACCTCGTTTACCTGGGGCACCCACGATAAAGTTTCGTCAATGAAAATTCCTAAATTCTTGACTGTTTTGGAGTATGGTATGACAACTCCATTGTAGATCACTGCTGGCAATGTGCTGTAATCAACCTTCGACAGAAGTCTAGGGCTGCCTATTATTATGGCTTGTGATTTGGTAGGATTTACCAGCAGGCCAAATGATTTTGTCCAAGTAAGTATATGTTCCAGGTTCACGTTCATTTCAGATACGGTATCTGCCAGGTTATCTAAGGAGCAATGCAAATACAACTGTAAGTCATCGGCGTAAAGGTGGTAGAGAGAAGTAAGCAGATTCGTGATCAGATTTATAAAGATGGAAAACAGCAAAGGAGATAACACGCCACCTTGTGGAACGCCAGCAGTCAAATCAGCCCAGTCAGAATATTCATTGTCAATCCTGATACACTGATGACGACCACGAAGGTATGAATCAAACCAGTTAAGCACTACCGGAGATAAGTTAAGTGTCCTTAGAATACCTAGCATAATGTCAAAGTCAACTGTATTGAAAGCATTGCTGAAGTCCAGCAACGTTAAAACTGTAACATTCTTATTTTCCATATTTGTACGGACATCTTCAGTGACTTTGACAAGGGCAGTGACAGTGCTGTGACCAGGTCGGAAACCTGACTGCATTAGGTTCAGTATGTGGTTATCTGTAAGAAAGTCGGCCAACTGCTGGTGAACAATGCGTTCCAAGATTTTTGACAAAACCGGTAAAATTGAAATAGGGCGATATTGGCTGAAAGAGGAGGGATTTGAAATTTTTGGGAGAGGAATAACGTAAGCCCTTTTCCAGGTACTTGGAAAAGATCCACTGGAGAGGGAATGGTTTAAAATATAAGTTATTATTGGTAACAGTTCATCCAGCAGTGGTAACAGCATGTCAAGGCTAATGCAGTCAGCACCAACAGCTTTTGTAGAAATGGAATTCAGGATCATCTTAACTTCACGGTCAGTGACTGGGCGAAAAGTGAGTGAATTGTGCTCCGGAGTCGGTAAAGCTGAAAGCTGAAAAAGAGTTTGAGACTTTACCACTTGATCGATGGTGACAGGAGGAGAGGAAAAATGTCTATTAAGGGAGTTGATATCGATGTTATTTTTACTACAAGATGATTTCTTACCGACTCCAAGAGTTTTAAGAAACTTCCAAGCATTCACGGGAGAGCAATTTTCGAGGGTATTGTGAATGTGGTGTCTTTGGGCATCTCTACACATCCTGTTACACCGATTCCTGAGCAGCTTGTACTTGGTGCGATTTTCGTCCGTGGATGTATGTCTTAGTTTAATTTTGGCTTTGTCCCTTTTCACCATCATTATCCGAATATTGTCCGTCAACCACGGAGCTGGAAAATGTTTTACTCGTGTGGGACGAAGAGGTGCGTGAACATCGAAGAGTGCAGTGAGTTTGGAGGTGAAGTCCTCGACCATCTCATCCGTGGAAGAGGAATTGAGTATAACAGACCAATCCAAGCCACGCGCGTCCTCCCTTAAGCGTTCGAGATTGATGTCCTTGAAGTTACGTTGCAAGAGAACCTTCCGTCTGTTTTTAGGAGGACGGACCTTATAGGATAGATAGATTAGGTCATGATGGGAGAAACCAGGCGCTGGGAGCTGACCATGTTCACTTACATGGTTAGGTGAAGAAGTAATAATCAAATCAAGCAAAGAAGGTTCACAATTAGGAAAATGATGTGTCGCATCCAGGGGAAGAATGTTCATATTGACTGAAGACACGAGGGACTTAAGTTTTCTAGCGCGGTGATCATCTTTGATCAAGCAGGTGTTGAAATCTCCCATGATAATAGTATGGTTGTACTGAGGGCAGCGTTCTTCAAGAAAAGACTCAAATGATGAAAAATAATTGATATTTAGATTAGGGCTGTAATAAACACCAATGAGGATTTTCGTATGATTGACGATGATTTCCAGGAAAAGGTATTCGGGTGATTCCGAATACTGAGTAGGAGACTGGGCAACTATCGTAAAAGGAATATTGCTTCGGAGGTAGATAGCAACACCACCGCAACCTTTCCCCGTTCTGTCATTACGGACCAGGTGGAACCCGGGAAGTGAAAAAGAAGTGGATGGTAATGTAGGCTTGAGAAAAGTTTCCGAAACAAATAACGCATGAATGTGCTTACTTGGAAATGTCCTGAGAAGGTCGGGGTAGTGGGAGGGTATGCTTTGAGCATTGATATGCACAAAGTTGAAGTTTTTGGGATATTTGGAAAATGTGAAGTCAAGTTGTTCATCTATAGGAAGAACACAATCACTGTCAGAAGTATTGTCACTGAAAAACTCGTCAGAAGAGGTAATAGAAAAATAATTATCTGAATTGTCAGATATTGTGGACATAAATAAATATTTACTATAATATAATTAAAAATGTATATATATATATATTTAAATCAATAAAAGATATATATAGCTGCCGAACCGCAGGCAGTACCTCATCACCCGCCAGCATTGTGGAAAGTAAGAAAAAAAAAACACATAATACAGGAAACATAAACAAACTGCAAAGGCACAAGAAAAGGATAACAAATATGAGACTTAAAACATATAGTAAAACACCTTGCAGAAATAATCAATAGACTAAACAAAACCATTATCTCACAAGCAATGGAAAAAAAGAAAAATTTACTCTAATTAAATTATACAGACACAGGAAAATAGTATGCCCAGTAAAACACCACTTCTGAGACCTAAAATACACAAAAGTATACAAAACAATGGTTGATAAGTTTAAGGAAAAAAAAAGAATAAAAGTATATGGCCTAAAATAATTAATTGACCGTAAAGTGGTTGCCCGAACAAGCATAAACGGCGAGAGCCTTTTCTCTCTCCGCTTGAGAAAATAAAAACACTATTGAGCACAAACTATTGAATACACTCTGTGGTTACAAGAACCAATTTGTGACAAAGACTGAGTAGCACAGACTATATAAGTACTTGAGTAAAATATTAGTTTGAGTGATAATAAAAGCAAAACAAGTATATTATCCATACAGACTTTCCAGAAACATTTCAGCACAGTTTGGATATCTGGAAACAATGTGCAAAATTGTGAAAGCTTATCATTTTGCTTGGTATAGTGCTTGTGTCCGTCAGAAGTAGCTCCGAAGTTCACTTAGCTTTCCCCTTGTTGATACGGTCCGAGGACCTGGGCTTCTGCCTATCAGCAACACCATCGGCACCGCCTGAGACCGCAGGGTGTTTGTCGGTCAGCACCTTCAACGCAGCAGCCGTCACGATTTTGATGCGGGTTCCATCTTTCAACTGGATGACGATGCGACCCTCTTGTGTCCAACTGTGCGCCATCCCGAAGTGCTTCCGCGCCGCAAGGAAGACGTTGTGTCGCGTCCGCGTGAGGAACTCGGACACTGTAATGCCGGAGCCCTTTAGTGACGTTTTCGCCTTCCAAACCGCGGTACGGCTGCTGAGCTGTGTGAAGCGGACCAAAATTGCACGAGGGCGTGTCGGAGCCCGAGAATTCACTCCCAGACGATGGCACAGCTTAATACAGTCGCTACTGAAGTCTGCTAGCCCCATCTTACTGCGCGCTAGCACCACCACCTTCTGCGTCAAGTCATCAGTCTTGTCCTCGGCTACACCATGGATAAGTAGTACTTTCGCCCGCGACCTCATCTCTTGCGCGTCCACTACTTCCGCAAGGCCTGCCACCTGAGAGCGCACCACGCTCAGAGCCTTCCAGGCGAACTGCCTGAACAAATTGAAGTCCGCCGCCAATGTGGGGAGATCGGCCGGCTTGCTGCTGGTAGCTGACTTGAGCTGCGCCTCGAAAGAACTCATCCGCTCCTCCATCATTGTCTGCAGCTCTGCCACTTCCGTCGCTACGTCAATCACCCTCGACATGGCTACACGCACTTAAAATGGTTCGCACGTAAAATGGCTCAATGTAATCGTACTGAAATAAAATCCATCTCAATGTAGCCGTGCTTAAAATTAATCCAGTTCAATGTAGCTGCGTGCTCAATTAATATCCATCTCAATGTAATCGTACTCAAATAAAATCCATCTCAACAAAGCCGTGCTTAAAAGAAAATCAGTTCAATGTAGCTGTGAGCTCAAATAACATCTATCTCAATGTAGTCGTACTCAAAAAATATCCATCTCAATGTAGCCGTGCCTTCAAGAAAATCAGTTCAATGTAGCTGTGTGCTCAAATAACATTCATCTCAATGCAATCGTACTCAAATAAAATCCATCTCAATGTGGCTGTGCTTAAAAGAAAATCAGTTAAATGTAGCTGTGTGCTCAATTAGAATCCATCACAATGTAATCGTACTCAAATAGAATCCATATCAATGTAACCGTGCCTTAAAAAATCAGTTCAATGTAGCTGTGTGCTCAATCAGAATCCATCTCGATATAGCCGTGCCTTAAGGAAAATCAGTTCAATGTAGCTGTGTGCTCAATTAATATCCATCTCAATGTAATCGTACTATAGTGAATCTATATCAATGTAGCCGTGCCTTAAAGAAAATCAGTTCAATGTAGCTGAGTGCTCAAATAACATCTATCTCAATGTAATTGCTCAAACAACATACATCTCAATGTAATCGTACTCAAATAAAATCCATCTCAACGTAGCCGTGCTTAAAAGAAAACCAGTTCAATGTAGCTGTGAGTTCAAATAACATCCATCTCAATGTTATCGTACTCAAATAAAATCTAACTCAATGTAGCCATGCCTTAAAGAAAATCAGTTCAATGTAGCTGTGTGCTCAAATAACATCCATCTCAATGTAATCGTACTCAAATAAAATCTATCTCAATGTAGCCGTGCTTAAAAGAAAATCAGTTCAATGTAGCTGTTCATTAATGACATCCTGTTCAATGTAGCTGTGAACAAATAACATCCATGTCAATGAAGCTGTGTGCTCAAATAACATCCATCTCAATGCAGCTATGCTCAAAATACATCCATCTCTACGTAGCCGTGTTTAAAAGAAAACTAGTTCAATGTAGCTGTGCATTAATAATATCCAGTTCAACATACCCATGATAAAAAAACACCCATTTTAATTTTGCCGTGATCAAATAAAATCCAGTTCAATGTAGCCATTCTCAAATAACATACACTGAAAATAGATGGACTCAAATAGTACAGTTAAAATAGATGGGACTCCATTAACAGCTCGTAAAATAGGGAGTTCAATCTAATCCATCCCCAAACATTCAATTTAATGTAGCAATGATCAAAGAACATCCAGTTCAATATAGTGCTCTATTAGGATACAATGTTTGTTGGCAGAGTAGTCAGGTTTACAAACCAAGCGGTTCAGTGCTGAGGAAGATGTAGCCTGTGCTCGAACAACATCTTTGGAATATATTGTAGCTGGAAACCGATTCCACTATAATATTCCATTGTTCAAATATGAAAGTTCAATCTCGATAGCTCAGCAATAGTCCGCAAAACAGTGAAGAAAACCCATAATTGTATAGTATGTATAAATAAATGTACCACGGCTACATGTTCCTTGCTAAGTATAAGCGTGGATAGAAACACGTACATGTGGCACAATGTATTTCTGTTCGATTAATTAAAAAAAATGAGTCGACCTGTAATCGTGTAGAGCCAGCCTGTGATGTATTCCAGTAGAATATCCAGATAAGTTTTGAAACAGTTCTTCTTTTCTGTGATTTTGTAACTAGCTAAATTTTAAAAGAATAAAAAAACAGGTTCGTCACCCAGCATGATAATTCCGAAATTGCCGGAACCATCTTGTCCCCTCCACCTGTGAATTGCAACACATTAGTATTGTTAATATACATACAGCACAGTAAGGCTGGAGTGCACCATCGCTGGTTAACGTTAATGACTTTATTAAGATATGTCTGTCCTTAGTTAATGAGATATGAAGAAAGAAGACGGATACATCTTTAGTAATAACATTAACGGTAGCCAGAGATGCTGCACTGAAGCCTAAGTATAAATAATGCAAAAATGCAAGCGCAATATAAAAATGTCCTGGCATGCCACCTAATTTTAATGTGGTGTAGAGGGCTATGTCATGAATGCAGGTATGGTATGAGCCATAAATATCTATTCAGGCAGAATTCGTGGGAATAACTCGAGCTACAGAGGAAATCAAAAAACAGATATGAATGATCTCAGACAGCACATCTGTATTAAATAACAAATTTAACTCGGGCCTAATTCTAGAATGTTATTGCGCCCTAGAATAAGTAGCGAGAAACAATCATGTAACTCTGCAGTAAATAAGAGGACACAGTGGCTCCTTAGGCAATAACGCTGCAGACGAAATGGCCTAAAAAGGACCCAGTACTGTATAACGGATCCAGAACCGATAGAGACTATACCCCTCATTCAATTCAAAAACTGGCTACAGGATAGAACTAAGATGCTTCATACTACCGGATGGAAATGCTTGGTAGGCTGCAGGCAGGCCAGAGGTCGTCCCATCCCTCAATAAGCACTTCACGCACAAGCTATTGCATCTGAAAAGGAATGATCAACGCACAATGGTGGGAACGATAATAAAACATTATTCGCTCAACAAACACCTCGACAGTTTGGGGGGTTACTGACAGCCCTCTATGTGGTGGCTGCATAGACACAACGGAAAGAACCTCCCATGTACTGTTGGAGTGTGGATCCCTAACAGAGGCCTATGAGAATTTAAAGGGTATGCTGCACTTCTGGGATCAGCTGGGATAGCTCACAGAGTCTCTTTTGTTACGCACAATGGCCTCCCTGTGTTACGTGCATTTCCCGACGTCTCGAAGTGCAACCAGCATTCGACGAGAGTATGATATTGGCGGTGGCATTGGCATCTGTCACCGAACGCGTCCACAGGTTGCGGATAGTGTACGGGCCCTCAGATATGAGGTCTAACTGTCCGCGACTGTGTGCGGACAATTTGGCGGTCATTCTCGAAGGGTGCTGGGGCTCTCATGGCTGGGTCTCTATAAAATTGCACTAAACTATAGATCAAAACAAAGTCGGGAACTGGAGCGGGTGTCTTCTCCCGAGATGCGAACATTAACATCTCAACAACCCTAGGCGCCTTTAACACCATATTTTAGGCAGAATGTGTGGGAATAACTCGAGCCGCAGAGGCAATCAAAACCAGAAAGATGCATGACTATCAGATTAGAATTATCTCAGATAGCGCATCTGTACTAAATGTACTGTTAATTTCATGTGTTTAAAATTTTCTGTTTGAAAATTTTATTTCTATGTTGAAATACTTAAATTATTTATTTATCTTAAATACTATTTGTAATGTTTCTAATAAAAGATGTTTAGAATTAATTAGTTTAATCGTGAAAACGAGATGACAAGTTCATGAATAATAATGTCATCTTGACATATTGTTTTTCTATATTACATCTTCCCCTTTTTTCTTTAAAAATAAACATAATATTTTCTTACCCTTTTTAACAAAAAAAAAAAAAAAACTTTATTTCAAGCACATGACTTAACTTCATACAATCACACTTAATTATTAAATATAAAGGAACTCCACTCAACCAGCTTGGAGTTTGATGATCACCAAATCATTCCGTTCTTATATGATAAGATGTTCGGTTATATATCACATTTCGAAATCAGATTCCCTTTGGGAGCGTAGGTTCGATCCTACCGGCTGCGCCATGTAATGTTTCTAATAAAAGATGTTTAGAATTAATTAGTTTAATCGTGAAAACGAGATGACAAGTTCATGAATAATAATGTCATCTTGACATATTGTTTTTCTATATTACACTATTTACTATGCTGTATGGCCAAAAAAGTAAATAAAGGATTTGATTTGATTTGATTTGATTTGATTAAACGCACTGAAAAACAACAAAGTTATCTCGGGCTTAATTCTAGAATGTCATTGCGCCCTAGACGAAGTAGCGAAAAACAATCATGTAACTCTGCAGTGGATAAGAGAACACAGTGGCTCTGTGGGGAATGACGCTGCAGATGAAATGGCCAAAAGAGGATCCAGTACAGTACTAACGGGCCCAGAACCGATAGTGCGTGCCTATACAACTTAGTCAATTTAAAAACTGGCTAGAGGATAGAAAGATGCTTCACAATACAGGATGGAAACACCTGGTAGATTGCAGGAAGGCTAGAGAGGTCATCTCATCCCTCAATAAGCGACTCACGCACAAGCTTTTGCATCTGAATAGAAATGATCCACGCACAATGGCGGAAACAATGACAGGACATGGTTTACTCAACAAACACCTCCTTAACCTGGGGGTAACGGACAGCCCTCTATGTCGTGGCTGCATGGAGACAACGGAAACAACCGCCCATGTACTGTTGGAGTGCAAGAGTGTGACCGACCAACGGGCGCAGACTCTGGGAGCACTGGGATCCCTTACAGAGGCGTGTGGGAATGTAAAGGGTATGCTGGGCTTCCGGGACGAGCTTGGATGGCTCACATAGTCACTTTTGTTACGCAGAATGGCCTCTCTGTGAAGAAGACTTAGCGCGGAAAATATTTTGCCCAACTAACTTACTAACTAACAAGGATGGGACCTCAAGCGCCTGAACGAATGTGGCTATACAACTGTGGTGCACGCCGATGACATCACGATTTTGATCAGAGCAAATCAGAAAAAACTACTTTGTAATATTATGAGATCAGCCCTAAGAATCGTGGAAGACCGGTGTGGATAGAACAGACTCTTAGTAAATCCAAACAAGACAGAACTAGTTCTGAACAAGAGAAAGTTAGCAGACATGGACCTGCCGAGGTACTTTGGTACAAAATTAGAAATCTCAACTGAAGTCAAATACCTGGGAGTAATCCTTGGGGGTAAGCTGAACTAGAACAAACACTTTGACGTGTTTATTTTGTATATAGAAGGTGTGGATATCTTTCTGGCAATACAAGAGAATGCTAGGGAAGAGCTGGGGCCTAAAACCCCCTATAACACGCTTGCTGCATACTGCTGTAATCCGCGCAATTATAGCATATGGAGCAATAGCATTGTGGCCAATAACAGATCTGATCACCGTGAAGGCTAAATTACAAAGTTTCCAACGCCTCGCATGTGTAGCCACGACAGGCTACATGCGTACAACCCCCACGCAGGCACTGGGAGTCATGTTCAACCTGCAACCCTTACACCTACACGTACAGCAGGAAGCAGCCATGTCAGCTTTCAAGCTAAGAGCTGCAGGATTGTGGAAACAAAGCTATCGAACTCCACATACACGGATCATGGAAGAGGCCTTGAAGGACCAACCCATGCTCGCAGCAATAAGTGACAGAATTCCTATAAACCACATCTTTGTGAAACACTATGACATCCAACTAATTGAAGGAGACACTGACCAATCTGGGGTGAAGGAAATTAGAATCTATACAGATAGATCAATGACAGAGAAAGGAACTTGGGCAGGTGCCTTCTTCCGGGATGTGAACATCAACATCTCAACAACCCTAGGCGCTCTCAACTCCATATTCCAGGCAGAATGCATGGGCATTATCAAGGTGGCAGAACCAAAAAAAAACAGAAATATGTGTGACTACCAGATTAAAAACAGAGTGTGCGTTCTATATGCACTAAAAAACAGAAAAGTAAACTAGGGGCTGTACTGAACGTGTAGGAGTAATAATATAATCATTATGCCCTGGAATAAGTTGCAAAAAACAACCGAACAATTCTACAATGGATATAGGGACACAGTGGTTCACTGGTAGACGAACTGGCCAAAAGAGGACCCAGCACAGTACCGACAGGTCCAGAACCCATTGTACCTTTACCCTTCAGCCAAATTAAAAACTGGTTTCAGGAAAGAACAAAGATGCAATACAATACCGCATGAAAAGTTCTGGTAGACTGCAGGCAGGCCAGAGAGGTCATCCCCTCCCTCAGTAAGCGCGTCACGCATAAACTATTACATATGAAAAGGATTGATAGAATGTTTTCCTAAGCCAAGTTAAAAATAAGGCAACACAGCAAAGCATAGAAGCTCTTACCGCTACAGCAAAAGACCATTACTTCGCTTTGGAAAGCAACCAAGCACCTCAAACATCCACAAGTTGCAACTGCCCTCCTACAGCAAGCAGGAGGCCAATGGGCGAGAAGTGACAAAGAAAAAGAAAAAGTCGATGTATTCTCTTCCGGGGCATATACAAACTAAACCAAAGTGATGACTCGAACTTTGTTGTGATGATCAAAAGTGATGATTAAAGTGATTTTGAGATGTTGCTAGACATATAATTTGGCAGACAGGTGAAATCGTAGAAAGTCAATGGAGACAGTTAATGTAACTAAAGGGCGAGCGAAAGGGGTGACGTGGTTTATTTTATATTCTGTGTCCTCTTGTTGCAGTGTCAAAGTCAAATTTGGCATGCGATCTATGGCTGCCGCTGACGGCGCTCACGGCCTAGCCATGAGCACCGCACTTGAACGATGATGTCATCGTCATGTCATACCTATTACATAATATTATAAAATTTAATATATTTTAAATGTTATACAATACTGCGTTTCAGAGCATTGTCAGCGCAATTCAGTCCAACTGTATCCACATTCAGCGTTTGAGCGCAATTCGGAGCAAAACCTAGATGAAGGTATTCTAATAACCGTAGCCACAACAAAGAAACTGTTGAGTCATCCATCAAATAGATCCGCATAAAGCCCCAGGTTTTGACCTTATAACTGCAAAGGTGCTGAAAGAATTGCCAAAAAAAGAAATTGTATTTTTCAATAGCATTACAAGAGTCTCTCATTTTCCGAGTACTACCCTAGCCCCTACTAGGCCCGGGTTGGTACCATCGCTTTGGATGTAAAGATGGTCGAAACTTCAATGACAAATTGTCCGTGTTTTCCATCAAGTTCAATGTAGCCTACTAATAAAGAAAAATAATGGCGTCAAGAAGGCAGTCCAGGGCTAATATGATGGTGGGTGGTAGTAGGCATCCATGTCCAGTAAAAATGTGTTTTCCTCTCGATTTTCAGTAAGCTGAATGAAAACTGTCCCCGAACTCCAGCTGGAAGTCCTAAGTTATAATGCAATCAAACATACAAGCAGAAGTTCCACAAAACTTGACTTTGTTTAAAAAATATCAAAATCTGATTTCCCAACATATGCAGACATCCTTAATTAGACAATAATGTCCGTGTTTGCGTTGTCGTATATCTATGAGCAGAATTGTGTACTATAAAACGTTGTAAAGATAAATCTGAAATTATGCAATTAACACTATATTAATGACTGATACTGCTGCCAGCTGGAGATGAATACCTCTATTACAAATTGTCTAAATATCCAATAGTCACTAAGCATATCGAATGGTCAAAGAGTGTGTGAGTTGGTTGAGTGGTAAATGTACAGGAGTTCAGAAATTCAGTTCAGGTTCACATACCAGCACCCAACCCAGCGTCTCCCAATACAGCCATCCTGATGTCAGTATTCCATTTCAAACCTCCATTTAACCCTGTTAATGATACATAAAATATCCTTCTTTCATCCGGTTTCACAAAGACACAAAGGCTGTTTTTTTAACTGCCAGTGTTCTTTGCCCCTGGGCCAATGCTATTTAAACTCCTTACTCCTTGTAACAGATGCTGATCCACTGTGATTGTGGAGCTTCTACCAACAAGATTTTTTTTTTTTATAGTACGGTGGTTTTGCCTTGCTCACTTTTTCATCAGCCATAACCCGGCCCAACATCTCTGTACAATTTGGTACTAACCTGTAAAAACGTGGAGCAAGAACCCATACGCAGCAGCGGTCAAACGGTTTACCGTCATCATCGATCATCATGCATCCTGAGCGGGTAACTGCACCGGCAGCGCCTCCGAACCGCGCTGGTTACCTCTCAGCGATGGCAGTTCTACAACCAGGAGGCCATGAAACAGATTCCATAAGAAACCTATTTTACTTTCACTCCACGAACAACATAAATAATTATTGTAAATACATAATGGCAAAAAAACCTATAATTCTATATTTTTCTACTTGTCTTCTTCCCATACAGTCTTGGCTAGGCTACCCCAAGGATAACTCATTTAAATTTTTGGAGTGGAGGGTGTGGGTCATGTTGCACTGAAACTATTGGTTAGAGTCCAACTTAAAGTTGTCACACCAAAACAATACAATAAAGGAGAAATCCTTGCATACCACCTAAGTTTCTTTCGAATATGGTGTTATGGATTAATCCTAGTTCTAGTAAATATGACAGTAGGCAGTACAAAAGGCATTAAGAGGACAATGAGGTGATTGAGTTCCATACAATGGCTTGTACCTCTTTTGTCAGTTAAATTAAGATTTTTTTTTCGTAATATTGCACATTCAATAAATCAATTGAGAGTTACGTCTGTAGGTTTTGTTTCTTTTGATAACTTATCTTAAATCCATTACATAAGCTTCTAAAGATTTGTATAAAAATGTTTAAGAGCCTATACATATATATATAAGAGTTTAGTTATCAAAAAAATCAAAATGTAGAGACGTAGCTCTCAGTTGGTTTTTTTTTAATGTGCAAAATTTCAGAAAAATATTTATTAATTTGACTAAGGAATTATGACGAGCCATTGTATGGACCTCGATCATCTCATTATCCTCCTAACCATCAATTTAATTTTGAAATTTTATTGAATTTTCAATTTGAGTATATTGGGCACGCTTCTTGTGTCACAATATGTTCCAAAACTCCATAAAATATGCATTACTTGCAATTTATACTTTATGTGCATATTTTCTGAAAATAGGGCTTAGAATATTTGATAAAACAGAATTTAGTAAGTATCAAAATGTACATTTACCTTGATAACATATCGGTAATCACAAAAGTTAGATTTCACCCTGCTGTTATTTTGAGTGAGCTGAATGGCTAAAAACAGAAACAGTTCTAATTAGTATATGTAGGGTCAGGTGAATTTCCTCAGGATGTTTTCCTTCACTGTTAACGACAAAATGATGATTAAATAATTTTTAGGTTAAAAAAAATCTGTAAGCTTCGAAAATGCAATAAGGTTATTTACATACCACACATGCTAAACGGATTTATTTTTACCTTTACATTTATTAACAACTAAGGAAATGAAGGCTAAATTCTTTCCTAAAGGAACCCTGCAAGATTGCTCCACTTCAAGGTATGTATGGTGATTTAGACGTCACGACAATATCCAGCAATTTCCGGCAACCCATGTTATCGGCAACCATTGACCATTAGTGGAGCAATTTGTTGGTGATGGACGATGTTACTCTTGTTGCCGTAGTTGCTGGAAAAGCTTTGATAATAATGCATGTTAAATAAAAGAATGTGGGTGCTTCCGTATCATGAAAAATAAGTGTAAATATTACTGCCTGTGTAGAAAAATAAGCTTACATGGGTCGTTCTACGGTATTTGATTTCAGAGAGTATTCAATCATATCGTTTGTGTTTTAAATATTAGAATGTCCAAAAAAATTATATAAGTAGATATCTATGTATTGTTTAACCTACACATACACTTGAAAAATAATAAAATTTATTTCCGAAAAAAAATAAAGTCACGATTATGTCACTACTCTGGCTCGTCTTTTCATCAGATTGCTTGAGAAAAAGTTCAGTAAATTCAAAACGTTCAACTTGTTCCTGTCTAAGCCTAATTATTTTTAACTGTTATTAATTCCCTTATTGATTTTCTAAACAATAATACACGAAAAATAACATTTTAGTCGATTTTTTTTTCGTTTTTATAAGCGTCCTTTGGTTACACGTCTCTTCCTCTGGCATTTTTCCGAATTTAAAAACTCCCGCAAAAACGTTGAAAACGATAGCTTTTGACAGGTTAGCAATACTGGCTTGTCGTGAAGTTAGCAGCAGACTACGAAATGTGTTCTGTTTGACAGTGTAAATCTCAGTCAGCCGCATGTTGCTTAGAAGTGAGGTTATGTCTTGGTGAAGGTGGTCTTTCTTCTGGTAAGCATAAATAAATCAATACAAAAATGTCGCTTTTACAGTGATAACCTATCAAGACATTTGGATGCTTTATTTACATAAACTAATTGCTAAAACGATTTGAGTAGTATGTGTGGTGATATTTCGTGATTTGTGTAAATCTGTCACTCCTCTGGCGTCTCTCCTGTGGCTTTGTTTGTGCCAGAGGAGAGACAATTTCGCCAGGGGAGGGACAACTATAATAATGTGACTCGTTTTTATTTTGTGTATGCATACATTTTATTACTATTAACATTTTGTTATAGGTAAAACGATAGACAAGGAATATGGCGAAAACAAAAAAAAAACAAACTCGTGAAGAAAGGTTAGAAAAGAAGAGAATAGCTGAACGATTGCAGTATCAGCGCCTAAAAATGATCCTGTTAAGCATGCTCAATTACAGGAAAAGGAAAGGAAGTGCTACCTAAATAAGAAGAAAAAGCGAACGGCTAAATCAATAAAAAATATGACCCCCAGAGAACAACGTGCGATAAGAAAGGTATGGGCCGAAAAAACTAGAAAGCGAAGGGCTCGTATTGATCTCCAAAATCCATCTGTTGCTCCTGCTACACCACCTTGCTCTGATGAAGAAATGCCGCCACTACAGCCAGTAGATAACAGAATTGAGGCAGCCAGAAAGCGATCCGAAAGACAACGTAGAACTAGAAACCGCTTAATATTAAAACAACAAGAAGAAATAGAAAGACTGAAAAAGGAAGTTAGATGTTATAAGAAAAAAATGTTTAGGTTTAAAAAAATTAAAGAAAATCTTACACCGAATACAAGTTACAAAATGGTCGAAAAGATGGATGCGAATCAAGTAAAAAAAAGGTTACTTTTTGGGGAGGTTCTTAAAGACCAATTGAAAGAAAACTTGAAAAGTGTAAAATCTGACAAGGAAAACAAGTTGTTTAGAAGAGTTGTGAGTGGCAAAATAACAAAAAAATTCAATGTTTTTGATAATATGAACATTAAAGCTATGCGACCCGGTAGAGAGAGCTTGTTGGACCTAAGCCGAAAGAGAAGAATTGATAAAACCAGTGAAGAAACAAAACAACAAGTTGTTAATTTTCTAGAAGAAGACTGTAACAGCAGATTGTGTCCCGGTAAAAGAGATTGTATAACTAGAAAGAAAGAAAGAAAACAGAAGAGACTGCTACTGGACAACATGAAAAATTTACATAAAAAGTTCCTTGTTTCAAAAGAAAAGAAAATCAGCTACTCACTTTTTTGTAAATTGCGACCATTTTGGATAGTGGAACCACATGTCAACGAGTGTGACACGTGCCTTTGCACTATCCATGAAACATGGACCTAACGCTACAAAGTTTAAGCCAAGCAAACATTTTGTCCACAAGTAATCACCAGATGCTGCTCGTAAACCTATGTTGTGACCGATACAACGAGCAATGTTTGTCAAGAAATTGTACAGATTGTAATCGCCATACCCTGACATGCAAAGAGTTTGATAATTCAACCTTAATCAAACACAAAAAATGGATTGCTGCTGTCGAAGAAATTGAAGATCCTAAAACAAAAAAATCGTCTCGGACGCAACTAAGCCTGCACACGGTCGTGGTGTACACAAAAGAATCCCCAGATTGCTTCTGCACCATATCAACGAATCTAAACCACAATGTTTCAGCGATAATGGCTCACCTACAACCTGTGCTGCACTCGCTGCCGTTCACTATTGAAAATGTACATTTCTTAAGTGATGGTCCCGTGACGCAGTATCGTAATAAGTACATGTTCTTTTTCCTGGCCTGTTTGTTGCAGAACATCTATCCAAATATATGTTACTACACTTGGAACTACCACGAGGCAGGTCATGGCAAGGGAGCCCCTGACGGTGTAGGGGCTGTGTGCAAGAGAACTGCCGATAAACTAGTCGCAACTGGTAAAGATATTTCGTCCATCACTGATTTTGCTAAAGCAATTGAGAACAACTGCGACGGCATAAAAACGTTCATAATTACCGATAACGATATTCAACTAACAGCGGCACTCATTGAAGGCAAGAAATCATGTATAAAACCATTTTCCGGTACCTTAAAAGTTCATCAAGTGCAAGGCACTACACTGATGCCAAATAGAATCACAATGAAAAGTTTAAGCTGTTTCTGTTCTGAGAATTGTTCGCATTACAACCTGATCATGGCGGTCGTCTGAGCGTGGCTGATGTCTATTCTGATTCAGACAGAGATGTTCCAGGCCCTTCTAAATTTACATACAAAGATGGCGATTATGTCTTGGTCAAATTCAAACAAAAGAAATCGGAATATCGGTATGTGGGTATGTGCTGTGGAAGTGAAGATGACGACGGAGAAATACTTATCCAATTCCTTAAAGTATGCGATGCTAATGCAACCGTGTTCAAAGTAAATGACGAAGACAAGGGATTAGTACCAATAGAAGATTTACTTCAAAAACTCCCTCAACCTAGTCTAGTAGTCAGCGGCGAGAGAGTGTTTCTAAAGTTTAAGAAATCGGTTGATATTTTCGAGCAATGAATGTAATTTTAACACAGAAATGATAATATACCACTTGTGTTCCTGATTGTGATTAGTGTCTTGCCAGAATTTGTCATTTTGATTTAGTTTCATAACATAAATTGTTATTATAATTTTGTTTTATGCTAGAATTTGTCGTATTGTTTTGGTTCCATGACAGAAATTGTCATTTTTAGGGTTCCGTACCCAAAGGGTGAAAACGGAACCCTATTGCTAAGCCTCCGCTGTCCGTCCGTCCGTCTGTCCGTCCGTCTGTCACAGGGCTGTATCTCATGAACCGCAACAGGTAGGAAGCTGAAATGTTCACAGGTTATGTATGTATTTTGCCGCTATAACAACAAATAGGTAACATTATAAAATAATTATAATTAAAGGGGGGCCCCATACAAAAAACGTGTTTTATTTTGTAAATCTTGTGCGATGGTACGGAACCCTTCGTGTGCGAGTCCAACTCGCACTTGGCCGGTTTTTTATTTATTTTAACTAACAAAAATTGTAATTTAGTTTCGGAAAATTGATAATTTCACTGCTAGTAAACGTTTTTTAAAACAATATGTTGTCAAATTTAACTATTTTAAACTATTATTAAAGACCAAAGTCACTCCTCTGGCCAAATTGTCACTACTCTGTCACTTTGTCACTCCTCTGCGCACTATTTTCCTCTGGCATCCATAAAATGTGCAAAATATGCAAACTATCTGGCCCGGTTTTGAAACATACACATTTTGTTGTTAAGAACACATGTAATTGATATCAACACTTAAATTTAAAAAAAAATTGCGAAAAAAAAATCTTACCTGAACTGAAATACCGAAGAACGACCCACATATTTTTTTGTTCAAAAACTACCAAGATGTATCAATGCGTGATTTTGAACAAATTTGTATTCACCGACCCAATTTCAGTTAAAACCAACCTTTCAATAACCTTAAGATATCAGGTTTCAGAGCCGGTAGTCTCAGTTCTCACCAAAATTGGTGTTTACGTAACTCCGAAGTTAGTTTATACAAGATATTCTGTGTTTTACTAATTCAAGCTGTCAAAGTCAAACTCAGACTTCCAATTTGTACGAAAACACGGAGTCTACGTAAACGGCAACGGCGACGTATTTACGGCAACGTTGAGTAAGCTGTCAAATCCAACTCAGACTCGCAAATGTTAGTTCGCTTAACGCCCACTGCGCGCGCGCGCTTTTCATTTTCTCCATACATTTGAAAACGCCAGTCGATCGGTTTGGCGTAAACGCCAATTTAGGTGACAACTGAGACTACCGGCTCAGGTCATTTACCTAAACATATGTTAAGTGAATCTACATAGTTTAAGATTATTTTTCTAAGGTCACAAAACGTGACATTTGGGTTCCGACAGGTTGAAAATATCATCATAAGAAGCGGCAAAGGAATAAGTTGTTTGTGGTTCAGATTCCACACTTAACTTCTTATTTCTTAAGAACGGCCGGTAAGCTATGCTCCCCATACAAACGTAGTTTACTAATCATTTGGAAACCGCTATTCCAATTAAATTTATATTTAATATCCCATATCAGGTAACAAATATCTGTGTCTGCATGCTTTCGTTTTTTTGAAAAATGCAAACTGAATTAAATGAAAGCAAAAAGAAAATTTTCATACAAGTTTTGATTTCTCTCTGGTTTGACCCAGAATAAATTTATCGAAAAAACAAAGACATGCAGACATGGATATTTGTAGCCTAATATTAGGTACCAAATTTCAAGTAAGTTGGAACAGTGATTTTCAAATTATTAGTAAACTACGTTTGTATGGGAGGCGAAATTTTCTGATGCTTACGGACTGACCGTAGGTGCTAAAATCCTGCTCGCGTTAATGATACCATCACATTAAAGGAAATATGTCTGTTTTCCATACAGTTCAATGTAGCCCTGTCATAAAAGGAATGAACTGGCATGATACCTAGTTCATGTAGGTTGTAGTCTAAATAATGACGATAAAATGATGTGTGGTATTAACCATGCAAGTACGGGTCCATCCAGTAGCATTCTACGGTCGGGTTCGTTTTGGGCACGTGGCGTGCCTGTTTCCGCTGACCGGTCTTCAGGCGGGGCGTCCTGGCGCGATCCTCGCGCGGTATTCGGCCTATGTATCTTCAGCGCCTTTGGTCGACATTTTCTCACAATCCCCATGCGCAGCACGAACAAACACTATATTCTCCGGACTGAACTGAATTAACGCTCGCACTAGGCAAGCTAGCAAACCTCTGCTGACAAAATGCGACACAAAACACAAACTTCTACTTATTTTCATTATAATAAGAACAACCGAAATCAATTCACAAAGATGGACGCCATCTGACGCCATCTCCTTGTACGGGCACAGACTATAAGGGGTGGTACGGGGTTCTCATTTACCACAGACTTAAAGAAACTGTACACATTTTCGGGAAACTGGCACTGCGTTCCGAAATGCGTACATTGCGGAGAATTCACAATGTACGCGTATCCGACCGTTCCGAATTGCTTATATATGGTTGGGGAAAAAGTTTCTTCGCATTTTTTAAGAAAATTCAAAAATTTTTTTAATATGGTTTATTTACATTTAACTAAAGTATGTAGGTACCATTTTGTTCGATAACTTTTTGCCATCTTGTAGGTAGGGACATGATCCCATTGCTATAGAAATATTGGGACTTCTGATCAATATACCGCGACAAGTGGTTTTGGCAGTCCTCTCGTGATGTTAACCTGACACTGCCTAAAGAATTCTGAAGAGACCTAAACAGGTGGAAATCTGAAGGTGCAAGGTCAGGACTATACGGCGGATGCATTAACACCTCCCAGCCAAACTCTCTTAGTTTTTGCTGAGTGGCTAAAGATGTGTGAGGTCTAGCGTTATCATGATGAAAAACCACACCCCTTCTGTTGATTAATTCCGGCCGCTTTCTCTCAACTTCTTGCTTTAATCTCATCAGTTGTTCGCAGTAGAGTTCAGAATCGATGGTCCTGCCTGGTGGTAACAGCTCATAATGAATAATGCCCTTCCAATCCCACCACACACACAGCATCACCTTGTTGCGAGTTAACCCGGGTTTCACCACAGTCTGTGAAGCTTGACCGGCCTTTGACCACGACCTTTTTCGCACGTTCTTGTCGTACGTGATCCACTTTTCATTACCAGTTATCAGCTTCTTCAAAAATGGTTCGGTTTCATTACGTCGTAATAAAGAATCACAAATGAGTACACGGTTCATTAGGTTTCTTTCAGTGAGCTCGTGAGGTACCCAAATATCGAGCTTTTTTGTGTACCCAGTTTTTTTCAAATGCGCCAAAACTGTTTTGTGGTCAATTCCTAGTTCTTCAGCTACGTCGTAACTACTGATATGCCGATCTTGCTCCACTTTTTCAAAAATGGCATCCATTTTATCCGTAATAGGGCGACCAGAGCGACGTGCATCTTTGACATCAAAATTTCCGGATTGAAAACGCTTAAACCAAATTTGTGCTACTCTCACAGACACTGCACTAGGTCCATAAACATCGCAAATTTTTTTCGCGGCTTGCGTTGCATTTTTACCTTTTTTGTAGTAAAATTTTAAAATGTATAGAATTTCTTCATTAGATTCACTCATTTTGACAGTACGAAAAACAAATGAGAATCACACATTTTCCTAATTTGAATTTGGAATTATGTTCTTTAAAATTTAAACTTTCAATGATACCAAAACCAGCCAGATACAAATAGTATAGCCAAAGAGATTTTATTACAAGTTCATACATACTATAATGCGAAAAGACTTTTTCCCCGACCTATTATATTCACTCCCGTGAACGTCATTTTGACATTAGGGACGTGACTATAGACCGCACACAGATCGTACAAAGTGTTCACGGTTTAGAGAATGTGCACCGCGTACGCTGTCAATGGTTGTCATCGAGCTGTCATTAAGCGTGTTTATCTGATAGTATGCACTTGTATTCTGAAATAACGATGGCCTTTCGCCGTTTATTAGTCCAGTTAGACAATTCTAGGCCTGAAATAACCACTCTCGAGACTTACAAGGCATTATGAGGTAGCTCTGACAGATATGTCTGCTCAAATTCGTTCCGATTTGATAACGTGCAATTCGGAACACCAAATATTCATTGTATTCGCTTTCTCTGCGGTATTTGCAATGTACGCAATTCGGAATGCAGGGTGTGTATTAATGACTAGTCCATAGACTTTCAGTCGTATATAGAGTAATCTGTAAAAAAATCCAAAAAACCAACCATCCAAATTGTGACTTAGACCGGACGTAATCCGCGTATTAAAGTTTGTCCGCCCACTCTGAATATGGTGTTTGTGTTCTAATAGAGAAGAACACAAGTTTGTGATTATTGTTTAAAACCTTTGTACAATGCGATTCAAATAAGAATAGGAAAATATCACCACCATTTTCAATGTCAAACTGCTAAAGCCCTCACTTCACTTCACAAACTTCAGTACTTTACCGCGGTGTTGCCGCGTACTTTCCCTCGCGAATTCGAGTGAAGTTAGTCACGAGCTCCGTCCCATTCTTATTTGAATCGCGTTGTAAACCCAAGGCATAATTATAAGGAAACATTATTTTTTATTTAGTTTGGTTATACACAGTGATTTTGTAAATACAAGCAGTTGAAATTGCACGTAATTTTGAACGTGCGCATGAGTTGGGAATAGCACGGTGACGTCATTCTGAAAGTCAGTGATCCCGCAAGCCAGCCCGCAGTGCAAGCACGGAAATTTTGCAACTTGCAGCTGCGATTGCAATTAGAATACAAACTGTCAGTTTTACGAATTTTTTGTACATTTTGAGCTGTGGAATCGTAGTTTAAGTGAGTAAAAAGGAGTGATTCCGAGCGTTTCTGAACCGTTCTTGGTCAGCGAAAACGGCTGAGGAGGTAGGTACATGGTACTGGGAACTGTAGTCATGAGATGTTCACCTGTGAGTCCTCGGTGAGTCACAACGCTTTCGAAGTTATGAAATGACAGCCATTATTCACCCTAGTATTGTCTCGTTCTAATTATTCTAATTTTCGCTTTCCTGAGTAGATATGCTGTCATTCTGTTAGCAAAAACGCTATTTATTGCTCCTTGCACAGAATGGCTCGGAGCACTTTGCCCGAACGCAGCCACAGTTCCGGACACATGTAATCATTAGTTATTCTGTGACGCGACAGACAACGTAGGAGAACTAATTCCGCTAGAATGAAGAACATATTTGAATCCATATTTAGTTACAAACAAGATCCAATAGAAAACATGTACCTACACTTCATATTACGAATGAAAAGGCTGTATAGCGAGAGGTTTTGCCTTTCCGTATGGATAAAAGTTACATAAAAAACCAAGATAATGACAGCCGTCTGAACTGACAGCTCACAGCTCTTTTTCATGTTTTTTTACACAAATAATTTGTTTGTTGTTGTTGGTCTTTTGTGGATCGGAGACGACGATGCAGCTATTCTGGATCATATGGTCGTGCTATGCTAACCCTTGTTGCCCGAGCTTCTCGGCAGGTAACAAGCTTAGGTGATCGCTGACCTGGCGGCGGAGATGCCAGGCAGGCGCTGCGCTCTAAAACATCACATTACAGTCCTAGGTCCCTAGTCCTATCATTACAGTACTAGGGACTGAGAGCTCTCGTGACGGCGGACGTCCTCCAGTAAAGTGTCGGCGCGCGAGCTTCACTGAAGGCCAACGCGAACTCTTCCGCACCGAGGCTGCTCAAACACGAAAGATATTTGTTACGGCTGCTTATTGATACTCGACCAACTTTTGAAGATTGCTGGATGGATAGAACAAAATATGGATCTGCTAAGAGCTTAACATTGAAATATTGTTGTTTTTATTATTCATATTAGTTATTTTTCATATTAATCCATCATATTTATGGATTTGTGTGTTTATCCACTAGTTAAATTGTTGCCAAATGGCAAGCATAAACCCTGCATTGTAATGTAATATTTACATGTTTCGATGTGATGTAATGATTGTACACCATGGCAATAACCGGCTCCGGCGGGACCATATCGAAAAGTTTTTATTATGAAAAGTATTAAGCCTATGTCACTATTCAGCCTATCAACAATCTTTACAAAAAATCACTGTTCCTTTGATACATTGCTACTCTAAAGAGTGACAAACCAGCAAACAAGGTGTGTTTGCTGTAATTGATAATATTAGTAGGATTAATCTGATATCTCTAATGTAGTATACATAATAATTTTCCAGCACTAATGACTTCAATGTGGTTGAAAAGTAGAAATTTAAATAGTATCATGTTTCTTCTAGTTGAAACCTGGAAATGCAACAAAATTAAAGTGGCTCATTGTACTAGTTCTCCGTTCTTAAGAAATAGCTGGGTATCGGGGATAGTTTTAGTGGACCTTAAGTAATATTTTGAAGTGGATGAGCTGTGTATTTTTTTTTTGTAATTGAATTTGTGCTACCACGGTATAAAGGCCGCTAACTCTATGGAACAAACTGCTTTTAAACCACTCTTATTTATAACAATTCGAGGTTTCGGGCTCGCTCGGATCAGTTTTGTTCAATCACCCTTGCGGAGCCTGGTTCAATGTTACCCTGACCCCCGATTAATGCGTTGCATTTTTCTTCTAATCAGATTGGTATTTCCAAGAATAGCGCATTTAAAAAATAAACTCTTTAGATTTATTATATCATTAGTACATATATATATTTCAGTGCATCGATAATAAATAATAAAAGCAAAATATCATTGTTTTATTTCAATGCTTACAATGTTTATTGCAATAAACACATGCTTTTTACAACCTGTTTATAGTTGGCTGCAAACCTTTCAGAGCTGCTAGAGGTTTACATTCGAACATATTTTAAAATGGTTAATTTCACTGAAAAAATGTCCAGGAAAGTATAGAAAGGAGAAGGAACAGCGGAGGGATTAAACCGTACGTCAAGTTACTCAGATTTTCCTTTGTACATGTGTTACATTTATTTTTTTAACCTGACATGGATGGCTAATACCACAAAACTACCGTTATGATATTGGCCCAATATAACACATTCCCCAAGGAATTAGGTGCCATGCCAGGACCTTCCCTTTAAGAGCACGGCTACATTGGACTGGTTGGAGAACACAGTAAATTTTTCATTGCCGCTTCAATCATCTTTTCATCAAATGCGATGGTACCAAGCCGGGCGGGCTTAAACCCAGCCACCTAGTAGGGGAAGGGGACTTACAGTTTTACACGGGTTCCGAACCATGGAACAGCTCGAATTCGTGACGAAATGCATTTATCCAACTCAGAATGAGAAAGAAAGTGGGGCATGCTAGGATTTGAACCCAGACCTTTGGTTTGCTAGGCAAGTCCCGCGCCACTAGGCTACGAGCCGCTCATTCTTATGTAATTCGAATGCTCAGTTAGGAGTAAATCACGGCCTCGTCCTTTTTACATGGTGTATTATTAGGTATACCTAAGTACATTTAACCACTCTCATAACTAATTTAGTTCGTCAAATCATGGAGACAAGTGTTTCGTGAATGCTGGCATCCCAACTTTTTTGGTAGAATCTGTAACAACCATATTAATACTCATGTTAATACCATAGAATAAGTTAATTTTAATACAGTGCATGGATGGCTCCATTATCCTTCATTAGATACCTAATTCAGTAAGTATTAATCTGAGCGAGATAGACCTCACCACAAAAACACCTTGAATGAATTAGTTTGTACCAAAAATCACATTTCTATTAAACTAGAATATTAATACAATTAATCCAGGTGCACAGCCTAGGCCTTTAACCCATGCTCAGGCGCTATGGGGTGCTTTTCATGGTTTAATGCAGTTCTTAACCTGGGGTCCATGGATCCCTTGGGGGTCCGTGGCATCAGTGCTGGAGGTCTGTGGCATCTGAGCTGAGGGTGCATGTTTCATATGATGAAAATAAATACTGGTGTGATCAAAATTTTTTTTACGTATATTTCCTTTTTCAATGTTAATAAATAAAACATTTTTTTTTTCAAAATGCCTTGTTTTCTTTACCTTTGAGTGAGTTGGAAGGGGTTCGTAACAATTTTTTAATTCCGCAAGGGGTCCATGACTACAAAAAGGTTAAGAACATTATTATTATTATAATGGCATTGTTCAGACAATGCGGTCACACTCGGTTCTGATGGTGCACAGCCCAAATATCAGAAAGGATAAAGAGAAATGGTTAACGTCACTGACGTTGCACAATTACCAAAACTTCTAATAGCTGTTATCAGGCAAAGAAAGAAAAAACCAAAATATATGTTACCGACAATGTGTATCTGGTATTTTATAGAATACCTAAGCATTATATACAATGCCTAAAACATTCAGGTAATGTTTGAAATAACACATTACCTAGGCATGATATACAATACCAAATGCACGCCAGGAAATGTGTATATTAGATGAGGGCAAGGAAGGTAATAACTTGCGGGGCGGGGCAGTGAACGCGTTGGTAGTTACCTAAACAAAACGAATTTATAGGTAGATAGCTAGCATTTTTGTTTTAAGTTAGGTTAGATACTTTACTAATTTATAACATCTAAGGGAGTCTGAGGTTGTTGCCTGACACCGTATTGCATGCATTGGCGGTGGTTCCATAGGTATTCTATACAATCCCTAGGCTTTTTGCACAATACCTAGGTAAAGTATGGGTGTTAATGGAGGGATGGTCCAAACGTTCTTTATTTATTTCATTAACTAGATATTGTATAGAAATCCTGGCAGGAGTATACACATTGCCTTACAACATATACACAAAATTCTACATTTGTAAGCAATTTGATGTTGGATTCCAAGTTTGAGCATGGGTTTAGCAGAAAAGATTCGTTGTGAACCGATTTTTTGGTAAGCGAAATCGAACCAGGAAGGTGCACAGAACTGTCATTAGCCAAAATACAATTTATTGCTCTTTGCTACCTTCGTGCTTACCAAGCAGGCAGCCCAAACACTAGCTAAATATCAGTTTTCCTTGAGCTGGCCGATATGGAAATAAAAATTGCTGTGCTCATATTTAACTTTACATTAAATAGGGTTTCCTAGTAATCACCTTCCTAGCGACTAACTGGATGGACAGTGAGAGGGTGATTAGTTCATTTCGGAATTTTGAATGATGAAAACTGAAATGCGGGCCTGACATGAAACTGTTAGGTTATGTTTCATTTACAGAGAATGCGTCTTCTATAAATAAGACTATTCAAGGCAATATTTTTAAATGGCTATGAAACCAACACATTTGACTTTAAGTATGGAGAAAGTAAGCGTAAAGAAAAACATTTAATATAGAGTTTAATGTGGGATCTGAACCATGAACGATGAATACCGTCAGCATAAATGCGGGTCCACGGTATTATTTTTATGTGGCGGAACCCACACAGTACCATTATTTTATTTGTTCCCGCTCCTGCGTGATGAGTGGGACGGAGTTTTTATTTGTATTTTAAGTACCAATCTACACGTAAAACTGTTTTATATTCCGGGCAGTTATTAAATTAAATCAAGTCTTTGGTAACAATGAACTAGAAAGTAGGTTTTCAAATGCCTAGCAGTTGGTGTTCAGACCAGTGAGTGGGTATGTAGTCAAACTGCTAGGCACTTGAGATCACCTGAGGTTTGAAATACAGCAATGCTAAAATGATTTCCGGGTTTGAGATCAATAAGTTTCAATGTTTCACACTCAATCTAAGAACGTAACTATAGGTATTTATAATAAAGAAAACTCATACCTTTTTTTCTTTGGAGATGTTATCGCTTTTAGTTAAACCTGAAGCCCTGAGGAAAATAATTGTAGAGGAGCACAGCATACCCTTGAAAATGCTGTGAAACAGCAGCGTTCAGAGTGGGCAGCCTACCTTTAATACGCGGATTATGTCCGTATACTATCGCATTTTTTATGGTTAGTCCGGTGATAGGACGCGTATTCAAGTTTAACCGTTCACTCATGACTGATAAAGAAAAAAGGATTGCTAACAGGGATATTTCCGACGTTTTCTAAATAATGCACTTGACAAACAATCTCAAGATGTAAACAACAACCGCTAAGTTCTTTATATTCTTTGATGGTTGCTTTGTTTCGGCTGTCAAATGAAGGGCATTCAAAACGTGTCAATAATTATGCAACATTGAATAAGATCGTCGCAGCAATTTCGGTCTTGTTACTATGCTTAATAAGGAACTCTTTCACTTATGGTTTCATTCATACCACTATGGGCTATTCGCACAATACTCTGACAGAATAATATCGCGCTCACAAAATTGAGACGGTCGAAAAGTCGCGTGCGAGTATAATCTTTAAATGTATATTAATAAGGGCGCTTATCGTATGAAATATTTTTGCATTATATGATATGCATGGTTTTCTTTTTTTGTTAAATAAAGATCATAACATTATACGTTGTGACTATTATACGTTATGCATGGAGAAATAAGTAATTTAATTTTTTGGACTTCTTCATGCACTACGTATAAGATTATACGTTCTGCCGATTATACGTTGTGCATGGTTTTAAAATTTTGTTAAAATATGACATTATACGATCTGCATATTATACGTTATGCCGTTCCCCCGTTTTCACCAAGTGCTGATTTATTTTAATCAACCCTTAAAGGGCCTTTATTACTGATTATCTTGTACTCGTATTTATTGCAAGCCGCTAGAGCAAATCAGCAGTAGGTGAAAAAGGCCCTTACTAATATAACTCATGTTTACTAGAACAATCGATTTTAGGTAAGCCTTCCCGCTCAACTCTCTCTATAAAACGTGGAAAGAAGATCATGCGCATACTTCTTGTCAGAGATCCAAAATTATCCTCAAAACCGCTTTATTTCATCGATCTAGATGTCTGATGACATTGGCATTGTAAAAAAGTGTTTGGTTTCTAAGTTATAAGGTCCGAAAGTTCGATTTTTTCGCGCGTTTTATACAATTACTTTTGACGTGGATTCCTCAATGATAAAACAAAAATACCTTAAAAAGGTTAGTCATCGAACATAGCTTGTTTCATGATAATTTATAATCAATTTGGTTTTTCTTTGATTTTTGACTACAGCGGTCGTGATTTACATTTAGCCATAAGTCGTATTGTAATTAAAATTTTCGTAAATCTCACCAAATCCAACACTATGCGCATTGTCTGCTTTGTGGACATATAACATTCTCCTCATTACGGAGCCCTTACTTTTTGAAACGGAGAACGTCACAGATCGCAATAGCACGGTTGAGTTAGTCCCGTCAGGACCTTAGGTGGCTTAAATTTTTTAGCTGGGTAGCATTCGATAATGGAATTTTCTAGGTATTCTAGGCAAACAAATTTTTTTCTGTGGCTCGTACTTTATTTGCATCTTCAATTCGAATACTCAATTACGTTTCCAATAATATGCCCACAATCACTCACGAATGTAAGCTGAAATGACAGCCCCAGCCCATTTAATAATTGAATTGAGTGTCATCAACTATGCGGGGCGGCGTGGATCGTAAGCGTCTGCCCGCAACGCAGCCACCGTAAGACGAACGGCCGGCCGGCACCTGCCTCCCTATTCCGTTAATTTTAACGATTCCCAAAACGTTTTAAATAATTCATCCTATGATATTATCCCGGATATTTGTGTCGTGAGGGTTCTTTTCAGAGGACATATTATTTTGCAACTGAATTTCGTGAGACAAATGATACTGCAAACGCAAGGATAATAGGGCTTGAAAATTATTATTTAAACTTTCTTACAATTTATAATCGTGCATGATGCATTTTAATACAAATTTTAAATATATGTGTGTTGAGTTAAATGTTTGTCTACCTATTATTTTTATTTACAGGTGTTACAGGAATTATGGTCCAAATTGTAACCGAAATTGAGATATGAATAAGGTTTATTCGGTATATTTTCCAACTAAATTCACCATTTAAAGTCAGGTAATTATATGATACGCCGACAGATGTTGTGACAAAAGAAACATATTTTGTTAGGCTATGGTGCGCAATTGATATATGTAGACCTAAATGTAGGCCTATTCTTGGTATTCCATGCTCAGGAATCAAGAATCGTTCATTCGAGAAAACTGCTATTATAGCGGTTGTCAAAGCGGTTTTCTCGTCGGAAAGACTCCAGACCACGGTATTAAAAAGATTCAAGATTTTCAGACGAGAAATCGTTTGACAACCGCTATAACAGCTGTTTTATCAACTAAAACATTCCTGATTCCTGACCACGGTATTCCAAGAATAGGCCTACTGCCCTCGGTCCGTCGAGGGCAGAACTCGGGGCGCCCCGGGAGGCTGCCGGCCCCAGCGGCGGCGCAGCGTGCCTCGCACCAGGATACGCCATCGAATATCTTGCCTAAATGGATTGGTGGCTATAAGCTTTCTTGATGGGATGGAAGTTTAGATATTCAGCGGACATCATAGGACAGCGATGAAGCTAAAACGATCGGACTACATGAAGCATAATAGCCTGTGAAATACAACACACGCGCTTGAGGATTTGCCTTCATGGCACTTCCATACACAGTGTACTGGCCATGTACACTGATTTCAAATACGGTCGAGAATTTAGGTTTCCCCCAAGTGCTGATTTATATTAATCAACACCTGGCGATTAAGTTAATCAGAAGTGGGTAAAAAATACCCTATGCCAAGTGCTGATTAACTATTATTTTTATTCGACGCCTAAAAGGCCTTTATTACTAAAGTGCTGATTATGTATGGTTCAAGCTAGTGAGAAAGGCACTTCATTGTGACGATTAAGCTAATCAGAACATAGTGAATGAGACCCTAGGATTATATATCTACAAACTGCTCTATTCTAGAGCGAACAGACCATCCAACCCACACCAACCTTCTAAATATACCATCCCATTGCCATATTTCACTGCGACCCGTAATATCATCAATCTATTTTTTATTTAATCAACCTGCCATTTTTTCTGACACCAACCGTATAAATTTAACGTCCAATATCACCTGAGAGTGCGGACATCATAAAAAAGGTCGCACTGTACCTTGTCCCAGCCGCGGCGCAATCATCGAAAGAACCCAATTTCAAATTTGGTATTTATTATGGTGGGGTCTCAGCCGGTATTTATTGAGGGCGCGGCCACATATCAAGTACACTATCTGCTAGCGAGGCACAAAGTTGGAAGCCGAGAGCGCGTCGGGGTCGGGAAAGAGGCCGGAGGGGGTAAGAGGAGAACGCGAGGAGAAAGGGAGAATAGAAAAAGTCCGATAATAAATCATTGCGAATCTTTAATATTCACGCGGCGGACTCGTAAATCTGTACAAATGAAACCCTCTTATAAATCAAACGTCCCTCGCCTTAGAACTGTTTATTTGTTCCGTTCGTTTCCGGGTATCGCGGACATTTACGGTTTTTGCTTCCGTTTTCGTATCGAGCGAGAGCCGCTCCGCTCAGTTGCCGCTCGGTGAACGTTCCCTTTACAGCTCGCAATCAGATAACGGCTTTTCATCGTAGCGGAGACCAAGTCTAAGCAGAAAAATATTTTTTCTAATATGTCTGTCTATCTGTTTTTACACGCATTGTCTTTAAATACAAAACATCTTACCCTAAGCATATGGGCTAAAAGCCGCACTGAGTCATGGTTTAGTGAAATCATATAAATTATATAAAGATAGCACTTTATAGAAAGCATGGTAACTCCTAAATAATACTTCGTACAACCAGTGGTAATAGCGTAAGCTAGAAGTGCAGTCACATTTTAATCAGGTACACATGTAGCTTAAAAACGATATACTCCTCTAAAAATGTGTGTAAAAATAAAAGAAGGCGGATATCATAGATACAAGTTAAGTTATCAAAAATACCAAAATGTACAGATGTAGCTGTCAGAAGATTAAGTTCATAATTTTATGTATTTAATGGATACGACATTACCGTTATCTCATTAATTTGAGTTTCAGCGACATCTACATTTTAAGCATTGTAATCAGATTTTGAAAATAATCTGAAAAAGTATTGGTCGTGACATTCGTCGGAAGCAGGATTACTTTTTCAGATTATTTTCAAAATCTGATTACAATGCTTAAAATGTAGATGTCGCTGAAACTCAAATTAAAGATTAAGTTCATATGCAAAATTTCAGAAACATTTTTCTTAATTAAACAGAGAAAACAGGCACGAGCAATTTTTTGGAACTTGATCACCTCATTATCCTCTTCTAAATGACAATCTAATTCATCAACCTTCGAGCTTCTCTTAGGTTCTATAATATCAAATCAAATGTTATGTTTATTTACTTTTCTTTACGTTACACAGTAGCAAACAGTTACACATTGAATTTGTTTACAGGGAGCAAGCCCTATAAATAAATACAGGCCTTTAGTTTGGAGCTCCCGGGCAAGCACTTCAACCAGCGCTGTATTATTTGTTACCCCTTTGTTTGAATGTATAGGTAACAACTATTCCGATTTGACTAACTTCGAATATAAGCCCGACCATGTCGTTAGTTCTCCAAATTTATTTTAGATATATTCAAGGGATCTACAAAGGGTCTCCGGCCCTCAACTTAACAACAAGTATAATAACCTCTTTATGTATGTGTTAGTTAGGAGATCCCCATGTTTACGTAACCCGAAGTTGTCTACGAGTTGACCGCGTTCCATCTTTTTGCTATTAGCCACCACCTGGTTGCCATTGTTGTTGTGTTAATGTTGGCCATTAGTGAGCAAAACTACTCCTTGTTCTCAACCGAACGGACGGACACTCGCGGCTGTTGTTTTGGGGCTTAGTCGGAATTACATTGAGAAGGGTGGACAGGTATGTTGCAACTATAAGCGCGTGCTACATCGGCGACATTCTGCCAGAATATCTCAAAGGAAGATGTTATTCTGGGCTAACATTTAAATCGTGTTTCGAACCCGTGAGGCCAGTTTTGGTGAGTTATTCCAAAGGAATATTACAATTAGGTTAATGATATATTTTTTTCATATAACATAATTTAGGGCCGATTTTTCATTGCTCAGATATTGGATATGCAAAGGCGGAAATTAATCCGTCGAGTTCTCTGACAGATTTTCAGACTATTGAAAATTTTCAAAATAATTTAATTAATTAATTAATTTATTTATTTATTTATTTATAGC
This sequence comes from Incurvaria masculella, assembly GCA_946894095.1. Classification (NCBI taxonomy): domain Eukaryota; kingdom Metazoa; phylum Arthropoda; class Insecta; order Lepidoptera; family Incurvariidae; genus Incurvaria; species Incurvaria masculella. The sequence goes on from OX335650.1 coordinate 12,654,466, forward strand.
AAGCGAACTTCCAACAATAAAAACATCCAATGGTTACGGTGGAGGAAAACGTTGTAATAATTGATGGATTTGGTGATGTTAAGCACGATAGCAACGATGGTCATAGCAATAAGCTTGACACTCATTTGTATACCTGAAAACACCATTAGATGTGAAACGCCTATTCTGAAACGAGATTTCTTCCCGGGAGCCAAAAATTGCACCCATGACATTTATTTAGTGGTTTATTTAAAAAACCCCCATTCGACATGAATATTTCAACAAAACAAATATTTCAGTAAACTAGTATCAGGTGCATATAGCAGCTTATTAACTAATGCACGCATTCTGGCATACACGGAATCATTGATTCTGCATGTGTTTTTGGTGATTTTTTTAAAAATAATAACTTTTAAAATCATTGATGAAATAATAGAAATATGAAGAAAAAAATATACAAAAACCTCGTTATTATATTAATGTTGTAACACTGAATTATTCAATACAATTTTGGTTATGCTTAATAATGAATGACATTCGAATTCAACAATAATAGAACGAAGATATCCATACCATGCTTCATTGTGGAGTGGACATAGCGGCTCCTAAAAAATATACAATGTTGGTTTGTACAAAATTTGTACAAAAACTACGTCATTATTAATTAATGTCGTAGCACTAAATTATTGCAGACACGAAAAGACATTCGAATTCAACAAAATGGAACGGCGATATCCATTCCATGCTTCATTGTGGAGTGGACATAGCGGCTCCTAAAAAAATATACAATGTTGGTTTGTACGAAATTTGTACAAAAACTACGTCATTATTAATTACTGTCGTAGCACTAAATTATTGCAGACACGAAAAGACATTCGAATTCAACAAAACGGAACGGCGATATCCATTCCATGCTTCATTGTAGAGTGGACATTGTGGCTCCACAAACTTTATATAATTTGAGTAATATTTAGGATCAATTATGAAATAATAGGAATTTGAATTAAAAAGCTGTACAAAAACTACGTCATTAGTAATTAATGTCGTAGCACTAAATTATTGCGGATACAAAATGACATCGAATTTAACAATAATGAAACGGCGATATCCATACCATGCTCCATTGTGGAGAGGACATAGCGGCTCCAAAAACTTTATACAATTTGGGTGGAGGATCTTGAAAGTTCAGTTTAATCGCTGGTAGGAAGCCCATTTGCATTTTCAATCCGATCCCTCGGGGCACTCGAGCGGCCGCTGCTGTGGATAGCTTACGGCAGAGTAAACTCATCAGGCGTGCCGTTAACCTATTAGGCATGTACTAACTATCTGTTGATCAAATATGTTTAATTTCGTTAGGCCATTTGCAGATCAACGTGGTATAAATATTACGGTTAAAGCGTTACAAACCTTGCGAAGTTTTGTCGGCTCTTCTTCGCCAAAAGCAATCGAACCGACGCGACGACGGGAAAAAAAATACGAATCCTAGTGTGTGATATACATCTAATGGTGGAAATAAAAACTGGAACTGAAAATTGATATCTTGATCGTAGATGTTTATTGTAGATATACATAGTACCTATAATAAGAAATGGAATGTAAACATACACGTGGAATTAGATAAGTACTTTACTACCAGACTTTTAAAAGATATTATATCAATTATTTCACCACGATTATGTCATTTGTTGACACCTTGTATAACGGTGTTTTGTAGAAGGGATAGTAAATTACATCGACCGTGTCAAAAGACTGTGGATAAATCGATGGTAAGGTTGGGTGTGCGCACACGGTGGAATTGATTAAAGCTGCAACAGTCCCCGCATCATTAGGGCTGCCTTCATGTAACATACAAACATACAAACACAGCAAAGTAAACAATGGTCACGTTGTGAGCATGTGCGGCGGCACGCAACTCCGAAGCGAGCGTCACAGCGGTGGTATTGAGGCGATGCAATTACGGTTTGACTGTTTGTTGTATTTGATTAAATCAATTGATTCCTTAAAGATTGAAACACTTTTGTATTAAATCAACAATAACACAATAACATCAATCAAGTAGCCAAAATAGTCGTTTAAACACGTCCTCATCCACTCAGCGGTGCCATATCTATCTATACTAATAATAAATCTGTAAGGGGTGTTCATGGAGTAAGTTGCTTTGTTTTCTAAGATACTTTGTTTGTAGACTTTATGTATGATACTGAAACTAAATTGACGATTTTAATAAATCAGTTCTGTATGTATATATGTATGTATTTATGTATGTTCCTCCATAACTCTCAAACCGATCAGCTGAATTCGATCAAACTTAGTAAACGTACATATAACTAACCGGGAATTAGGATAGGCTAAATAGAATTTAGTTCCGCTTACGTTAAGAAGTGGCTGTCATTCAAACCGGGATGCTCCGCGCGGCTCGAATTGAGGGCGGAGGCTGGATGGGGGGGGGGCGGCGGCGCTTACTTTTACTAATTGTACCGAAGTACGGCATTTCCCGCAACTTTAGGACTACTTGACATCACGCTTAATCGCCAGAGGTGCGACCAGTGGAATAAAATATTTATTACTTGAGAACCAAATACTCGATTTAGATGCGGATTGTATCTACGTCTAGCCTGATTCTACTCAAAATATAGGCTACATAATATAAAGCTTCATTACCAGAGGGGTGAGTAGTGAGTGTTAAATTCTTATAACTTACGAACCAATTACTCGATTTATATGCGTATTTTATCAACGTATAGCATCTCTGGGAGCAGTGAGGTTCGGGATGTGTTACCGTTTTCGATGTTGAGGCTGGCTGTGGGTTGGAGTCCACGCAAAAATTACCTACGTTACACGTTACTTACTTACTAATTATGAAATGTAGCAGTGCAAGTGCAGAAAGGTTCTGGCGGCAAATGCTTTTTTTTAAATAGCTACCAAATTTCAACGAAGCTCTAAATGGGAATTATTGGATGTTTCTCATTAAATCATGCTATTTCGGCTCAAACGATCTTGATTAAATTTGGTAGATGGATACATTGCCCTGGACCAGTTTGACCCTATTTTGGACCAGCCATGTGGGCAACTTTTTATCCATGAAAAATTTTTGCCGACACTAACCCGAGCGGAGCCGGGTACCGCAGCTAGTTATAAATAAAACAGGAAGGCGAATTCTAAAGGGATGGCACTAAGCTACATTGAGATCAACGAGCACGGAAGAACGTGAGTGGCGAACGAAATTCATTCGTATGGCGGCGGCTTAGCCTCGAATTAGAGTAAATGCACTGACTAGTTAGTTCGCTTACGAATTCGGGACGCGCAATATCGAATGTTCGTGGGATGTACTTCACTCCCGTATTTCCGCAGAAAACTGTGAACTATTTGGATGGAGGCCATTTTTGCATATTATATTTAGATATTTACCATCCCAACTTGAACTTTAATTAGTATAAATATCTTCACTACATGATTATTTTGAGTCGTTAAGCATGTTTAAAAAATTTTACGGCTTTTCACGCGGCGGGAGGAGATATTCTCCGACGTTTCGAGCTGATATGGTATAAGAACAGAATATGTTGCAGGTACCATGCAGTTAAGCGGACGAACTTTTAGATTTTCTGTAAAATAATAATATTAGTCGTAATATGGATTTGTATATTTATAAGGAAATGTATTATGAGTAAACGTGTTTGCAAGAAAACTGGGAAGTCGAAATTAAGCTAATGTTAGAAAACATTTCACTTAACAAATAGCGAATTTCGATTTAGAGTCATCACTATTTAAATCTGTAGCAGGTGTATTAGGAGTATTTCACCAAACGGTACTATACAATCAGTTAAAATAACTGTTTAATACTAACCGTTTTATTAGATACTGACCGTAATACTTTAATGGAAATGAGAAATAATTTACAATAAACGTCTTTTAACTGTGCTAAACGAGTAAGCTGTCCGATTTCATACGCTTTTACTATATAACAGCTGTGTTCAAAGATAAATACATGCAACACGGAAAAGTATGATACTTTTGAGATGACCGCGGTCGTCAGACATCTTTGAAAAATGTTACGGCTTTTCACGCGGCAGGAAGAGACATTCGACGTTTCGAGCTAATCATTCAGCCCGTTGTCAAGGAGGCACCCGCCACGTTCGTACGCAGCAAAGGACAAGAATCGAAACGTCGGAGAATGTCTCTTCCTGCCGCGTAAAAAGCCGTAACATTTTTCAAACATGACGAAAACGTATGTTCTGGCACCGTCGTCAGTACGATGAACATCATAATCGCAACATCATCCAATAGAACCGAGAGTCAATTCAACCTTACGGTAGACGCTTGCGTTCGGGGAATTAGAACGCTGCTGTTGGTGGTTGGCACGTGCAGTAGACGTGCTTTAGCTGCTGTGAGTATTAGGAACAGCATCCTAAACTAATCAGGACAAAGCCCATGTGGAATATTCTTGGAAGTATACTTTGGTTTGATGCACATATAACAATGTAACTCTAGTAAAAACATATTTTGAGCACGACTACGGGGCAAATACGGAGAATTTATCATTTCTGCTTTTACCGCCTTTTATTTAATGCGATGGCTTTTGGATGGATTTTGAACTATGAAGTTACTTACAATGACAGGACAAATTCCAAGAGCATTCTTAGATAAGAAAGAGTTAACGAACTTATGTACTTTGGCATTAGAGACATCAGGGTTTAAAACTATGGTGAAAATAGTAAAAAATATAATAATACCAATGTACCGAAGGTATACGGCTTACTAGGAAAAAGAAGGATCTGTTAGCAGTAAATATAATATAATAATACCAAGATGACAAGTCGTAAACGTGAAGTGAATGTTTAGTCAATCATTTCATTTAGCCTACGTTTTCAGGTTAACAATAATTCATTCATTTTCCTTTTTTTCCGAAAGTAATTCACAAAAATATGATAAATGTTTACCAATTCAAATTCGTAGATTTTTTATATATCTAATTTATGCATTGTCTGCAAATATGGGGGGAACGGCAGAACGTCTAATATGCAGATCGTATAATGTCATATTTTAACAAAATTTTAAAACCATGCACAACGTATAATCGGCAGATCGTATAATCTTATACGTAGTGCATGAAGAAGTCCAAAAAATAAAATTACTTATTTTTCCATGCATAACGTATAATAGTCACAACGTATAATGTTATGATCTTTATTTAACAAAAAAAGAAAACCATGCATATCATATAATCCAAAAATATTTCATACGATAAGCGCCCTTATCATCATACAATTAAAGCGTATACTCGCACGTGACGTTTCGACCGTCTCAATTAGCGTAAGGTGGCCTTTCGAAATTGTAGCAAATATCGATTCGTAGCAATTTCAGCCTTAAATGTATCGTTATTAGGGCGCTTTATGCAGTGCTTCTTGGCATATTATACGTTCTGCATGGTTTTCTTTTTTTGTGAATTCATGGTAGGAATATTATACGTTGTGACTATTATACGTTCTGCATGATGCAAAGAATTGATTTTATTTTTAAACTTTATTCATGCACAACGTATAACATTATACGTTGTGACTATTATACGATATGCATGGTTTTAATTTTTTGGAAAAAAATAAGATTATACGTTGTGAATATTATACGTAGTGAATACGACTCCAAATATGTATAACACTACGTGAGCCGATAGGCCTGCCACAGACCCCGACAATACGTTACCAACGGAGAACTATAGCAAGAACCGTCCAAGTGACCAACATAACCACAAAAACAAAATTCACCAAAACCTGTCAAGCCGTTTAGGAGCAGCTGAAATCACAAACTAAAAATGCAATCTAATTTAGGCAACGAATTGACGCCTCGTTTTCGAGGGTTTAAAATAATACCAAAACTTGAATTCGTTGTTGCCACGGAAACAATATTGATACAACCCTTGGTCTTTTAGTGAAATCCATAATTGAACCTATCCACTATTGCGGTACCCTAATACATCATAAACATTTATTTTACAACACTACTGTGTCCCGCCACATCACCGAAAGCTCCCCTCTTCCATTCTATAAGCCATCACAATCAACCTGACGAAATGTTTTCACACAATCCGTGGCGTTAGCGCTCTTTCAGCTATCTGAATACGTCAAATCACAAAAATACAACCGGGGGTGCCAAACAGCCTTCCAATTTCCTACCGACGACGCGCCCCAAAAGCCAAAATGAAATTCTAGCATCGCATAAATCACGGCGCGCGTACATAACTACACATCTCTGAGCAAAACTCTGAAGTACGGTCTGCAAACAAAATCACTCGAGTTCTTGTCGACGAGAAACGAACTTTGACACGTTGTTTTTTTCTGTACTTACATGTTTGTATTTAATGAATGCGTCGATGGTGTCGCCACCGCTGCTCGTTTTAAGATATGTCCAGCTTCTTAGCCCAACTTAGGGGGCCCAAATTTTCCCAAATTTAGGGGGTAAATAACAAGATGGGATTTTTGGAGACTTATATTTTTGGGGAAATTTTTTTTTTTTTTTAATTGAGAATTATATATTATTATATTAGATACATTGCCTACAAGTAATGCTATGATCATATGCCATGTTTTTGGGGTGGATTCGTCCGGTTTTGTCATGTTTTTAATTTTTCAGGTTTTTTAAAAAATATTGGCATGGAGGTGAAGAATGTAATTTCTTCACCTCCATGATGTGTGGACATATACTCATATACTGTAAAAAAAAAAGAAATGTTACGATGTAAGCGTTGCCATGACTCAGTTTCCCTATATGTTGTGATTATGCAATTTATTATTATTAAATAAATTGTACTTTTTTTTACTTTACTATAGGGGTTAATATGTTTGGGAGCTCGCAACCGGCTAGTTACCTAGTGTTAGCGGAAAGATCAGGTTAAAAACGCGCACTGCCAGAGGCTTCGTTAAGTATTCCCGGGATGTCGCTCATCGTGTTAGGATCCACGACGTTAGACCAACAGTCGGAAATCGGCTCAAGTGCTGCATACGTTCTTCTGGCTCTAGAGCGTCCTGGGAGCGTTTCAACCCGTGGGCTTTCAAGCATTCGAACGGGTCCGAATATACATTGAGAGGGAATAATGCTTCATAAAATGTCAGTAAAATGTCATCGAACAATGGGCAGCCGACATTAAAGGGGGAATTAATGTATTATAGGCGAGTCGGTGAGGCGGGGTGAGGCGGGGTGACGCGGCACCCGTGAGTGAATTTATTGTGTAAGTTTTCCGCCGGTCCGGCTTGGAAAACGTGGCTGGCAAATCTCGTTGACTTATTCATCTACATGTGCATGTGTTTTATAATAATTCTATGGTAAGATTACCCTACGAATGTTGACAGCGGATAGGTATCGCAACAATAAATCGAACCCAATTTTTTTTTTAAATAGATCCGTTAAAATATTAATATATTTCTGAGTTTTATTCATATTTGTATGGACTAAACAACAAGAAAAGGTATTTTTTATAGAATACCTGCAATCACAATTACTCCAGTATTCAATTTTACTACTTCATACTTTTGTGTTCCATTTTAAATAATTTTATCAAAGAAATCACTTTTCATGATATCTTTTGGATTTTTTTTATTTTCAGCGCAGCATATGACGTACGCCAGGACCTCTAATGGTCAGGTGCCTGATGACGCCCATGGGCTTAAGAACTTTCACGGCTGCAAATGTATATTCGTAGGGTTTCTATATCAGATTCTGATTCACATTTTTTTTACATAACGTACACAGAATGCGTAATTTTTCGTTTCCTATCTTTTCGTTATTACCTTAACTCCTCCGAAAATTGTCACAATAAATTGCCCTATCCTTAATTTAACAAAAACCACAATCAAGAGCTTACAACTCATGACAATATTTAATTAACCATTCATAATTAGGAAATGAAAACAAACAATAAAAATGTTTCAAATGTAATTTCGTCGCCGCCCCGGCCAACAATTCGCACAAAGCCACCCGAATGAGTTCAGCATCCCTCAATCCTTTATCCGCAGCGAGTGACTAATCCTGCGAACGCTATCGCTACAAAAGGACGAAGTGCCTCACGTCTAACAAAAAATCCTCCGCAGCTAATTATACCGTATATCGCATAATAAATGGACCGCAAAGGATAAAGCCCCAGTATACATAAAAGAATACGGCGACCGGGCGTTTTCGCCTCATTTATTTGCAATCGCCGGGAGATACAATACATTGAATAATTCCTAGGGTTCCGTAGCTTTAGCGCCAGACTGGGGACTTTAGTGTATTTGAGCTTTCATCCCATTGCTCAATAGGCTGTTGTGTTTGTCTACCCACATGTTGATTGAGTTGGTTCTGTGCTCAAGGTGAAAGTTATTCGTTGATTTTAAACAGCAGATATTTTTAAAAAAGTCACCTTCATTTTAGAGAATATTATAAAATTTGTTACCGAAAACTTTTTTGTTGTCATATAACAATTGGTTAACATTAAAAACGAAAACGTATTTTTTTGCGTTTGCGATATATTTATTTACACATGTACCTTTTTTTAAAAAAAAACCATGTACCTACTTACTTCATAATTACTACTGAATCATAACAAATTTAATTGTATTAGAATTTTGGATCATTTCTTAATAACAAAAATGTATAAGAATCACCAAATAACATCCAATATTAAAATTAGAATAGATTGTACATGATCGGAAACATATTTTAGACTGTCAATCTCAGTGATCAGAGTAATTACTTAATCGGTGGTCAATCTAACATGAGTATCTCCTCACCGCAATCTATATTTGCATTTACATTATTCCTATGCAAAGCTTTAAGCTTTATCCTATAATCACATTTCCTACTGTTGGTTCTCCGCAACTGGATAATATTAAGTACTCTCTTGTTACTGTTTTGAATAAAAACCGCAGTGTGGGCTGAAAAAAATGTATGTCCCATATTTTCATATTCTATGCTCCTGTTGTGGACATTCTAATTCGAAGCCTTCTCGATACTCGTGCACCAAAATACTGATGAAGCTTTTAGTGAAAAACATTTTTTTTCACAAGCAATAATTTGATGATTCTAGAATGTGCAAACACGTGCAAACAAGTTTAGGTTAAATTATTTGAAAAATAGTTTAAAAAATTATATTAAAAAAATTATAACATACATTTTCCGCCTGATACGGATTTTTTTTTTATGAAAAACCGGTATGGGTGGCTGTGCTAAGGACCAAAGGTGCTCAGAAAAGACAAAAACACCACGCCTCGCGAAACCACGCTCAGCGAGGCGCCATGCCAGCGGATTTGCGGACTATGGCTGGGCTATCGAGCTTATTCAAATTACGTTTGAAGACTCCCAGGTTATAGGTATGAGGAAAGGCATCCGCCGGTAGACAGTTCCATATCCTGGCGGATTCATGGACATTACTCAAAACTCGCAGCTTCGTACATTTCATTCGAAGGTCGCTAATTTGAATCCTGCTTCATGTGTATGGTAGTAGTTCTTGAGGCAGTATTGGCATTTTTAATCGAATTGTAGGTGAAAGGAGAATGCCCTAGTCTAGGCCTCTTAGAAATCATTCGACTCTTTCATTGACACATATGCGATAATTTATATTTATTATTCAGACATATTTTAAACTTTCTGAATCCCCATTTTTCACAGTCGAGGAATCGTTAAATAATTAAAAGGAATTATACACAAATACTTCTTTTTCTACTAACAATATGAATATGACAAGGATAGAACTTCGCATTGTACTTCGAAGGTACTTCGATAAGGGAGACAAAAAGGCTAGGACCAATGTGAAGGATTGTTTCAAAGAGATATTAAATTCTGTCCATTGTTATTGCGTTTGGACTGGAGATTTTTTCTCTACGCTGAGCTCTCTGGTGTCTCTAAAACATTGATAACCTCAAAACCGCATTTTTGTCAATAACTTTAAAATGGCAATGAATTTGTTCTTCAACATTCATAACTCGAATAGTTTTAATATTTTCTAAATTATAACACTGATTTGGAAGATAGACAGTAAAATTTTGCCCAAAATGTATGGGGCAATGGGCATACTCCTTTACAGGCGTCGTTTTTTTTTGTATTCATAGTTCGGGCTCGGTTTAGTAATCCTATCATTCCAATAACTTGTATCAACTGATGTACAGTTAGTAGTGCAAAGCCACGTAGTATCGAGAGGGGGCGCGGTAGGTTTCTGGTGATCCCGCGTGCCGTGTCGGCGCAGCGGGCGCGCTACGCACAACGAGTAAGATAAGGCGGGAGTGGAGACTGAAACTCTTTCATATAACGGTAGCGTTTGGTTACTAAAAATGCACTGTCGGTAGCGCCGGGCGTTCAGTTCGTTTTCGGATTCGCTCACTCCACATGTTCTCGAGTTTCAAAGACACGTATGAACATGTAAGAACACGCAAGACTTTAAGAGGGTACACTTTTCATGTCGGCCCATACAAAAAGGGAAAGCTATTTCCTATTCCATTTCTCAAACAACAACATCATCTAACCAGTACATAGTCGTCTATTTTATTTTATCAAATAAAATTAAATTAAAATAAATCAATATCAAATAAAAATAAATAATAAAATAAACGCGATCCGCATAGAGACGGCGGCGCGGGACACGAGAGGGGGCGTTCAGCTACATACAACCAGATTAGCTGTTTCCCTAATTTATTTATAGTATTGGTTCTGTAGGCAGACATAATATTAATAACAACGATTGTTATTTTTGTGTTTGTTGTAGAGACAGCACCATAACCACTTATTTTATCAAAGTTTTTTTATTTACTGAAATATTATATGCTCACATGAAACATTTTTAATTAAGAAGAATGCAAAATCAAACTGCTTTTAACTCAGTCTATGCCAGAGACTGGCTACTAAGGTTTGAAACTAAATTCAAGGAAAACAATTATCAAGCATTAAGTCATTATTAATAAAAAATCTTTTTTTGTCCTAAGCATGTATGTACCTTTTTTCAAGGAAAGCTGGTTCGGGCCCAGCTTTGGAGTATATTCATAAAGTAGTTCCTTTTACATGGCCATTTCTTTAAAATATGTGCTTCACGGTCGATTATACATACACACATACATATCATCATCAGACATGTTTAATGCAGAAAACAGGTTTTTCCTGAAGGTAACATTTTGTGGGTAAATAATGGGCTTTTCAATTTTAAAATGTATAGGCTCGTAAGACGATATTTATTGCAAGGAACTTTCGATGTTGGTCATCCTGAATCTAGAATGAATGACTAAAAAACCGGCCAAGTGCGAGTCGGACTCGCACACGAAGGGTTCCGTACCATCAACAACAAAAAATCACGTTTTTTGTATGCCCCCCCCCCCTTGAATTTTTTATATTTTTTAATTTTACTTTTTGGTTGTTATAGCGGCAAAATAAATACACACACTGTGAAAATTTCAGCTGCCTACCTATTACGGTTCATGAGATACAGCCCTGTGACAGACGGACGGACGGACGGACGGACGGGCTTAGGCTTAGTAATAGGGTTCCGATTTGACCCTTTGGGTACGGAACCCTTAAAAGTGACTACGCTGCCGCTTTACGAATGAGTTTCGTTCGCCTCTTCCTTCCTTCCTCGGTCGCTGTCTGCGCAGGACGAGGGTCCGCCTAATCTTCAGTGAAAGAGGACACGACACACTCACCCCGCCCGCTGCTGCCTCCCCCGCAGAATCCACACTGTACAGGCAGGATCCAGACCGTATAATTATGACACGCAGCGCTTTTGTCCGCTGCATGGGCTTACAAAGATCTCAAGGATACGCTATAAACGCTAATTACTGTATCTATCTTAACATTATGAACAACGAAACCAAATTTTCAATCACCTACTTAAGCCTGGTTTTCACCAACTGTCAATTAATTTTAATCGACACTTAAAGGACCTACTGATTATCTTGTATTGGTATTGATTGCAAGCTGCTAAGAACATGTGGCGATTTTAGCAGTTTTATGATTTTTTATTGAAATTGTTTTGCTGTTTAGCAGTAGGTGAAACAGGCCCTTAATTTTAATTTACTAATTGGGATTAAATTCAATGTTTGCTCTGAAAAATTCCGCGAATTTGGCGTTAGGTAATTTTATATTCTTAATGGATTACTGTCGTATCCATTAAATACACAAATACATCTTATCTCATTGATTTAAGATTATCCAACGAAAACTGCATTGATCAGATAAATTCTTTGGTCGTGACATTCGTCGAAAGTAGTATTCGAACCTGCGTTCTTGGGATTACATGTCATCTAGAGGTAGACAAGAAAGCAGTATATACAAATATAATCGATAAATTCGTTGGCTGACATAATTACCGAGTGGTCATAGCAGTAGAATCGTATGTTCGAGGAATCAACGATCGAGAATCCTGCTTTCGACGAATGTCACGACCAAAAACGTTTAGGTGGCCATTTAAGCAGTATTTTAAGTTCAAGGCACTTTTATTTCCAATAAAAAAAAATAAGTCAAACTTTTTAGGTTTTCTAGCGGAGGTTCCCAGCTCTGCTCGGGTCAATATCGTTTCGGACTGATGTCAGCCTGAGCTAGCATTTTACGTTATACGAGTTCCCCATTCAAACTATATCCCCCCTTTCACCCCCTTTGAGTTTAATTCTCACCACAAAAGGTAGCCTATGTGCTTTCCCAGCTTCCAGACGCTCTCAATGCCAAATTTAATCAAAATCGGTTCAGTGGTTTAGGCGTTACAGAGTTACTTTTGCATTTATAATATTAGTATAGGTACCTGTTTGAAAAATGTTACGACTTCCTTATTACCGCGAATGAGAACTTTCAATCAACCGTGAAAGGTCTGTTTGTGCTATGTGCTATCTAGTGCGGTCCCAAAGAGATGAGTTTGAAACATGTTTCAAAAACCGCGGTAATCTCCAAAGTATAGATACCTATCTCAAACATACATTTTAAGTTTCATTGAGTAAACAACGAAAATTTTATCTTGGCACTAAACTCCAATTAGTATGCCTCAAAACTGGTATTCCTCATTACCGCGAATGAGAACTTTCAATCAACCGTGAAAGGTCTGTTTGTGCTATGTGCTATCTAGGAGTCGTATTCACTACGTATAATATTCACAACGTATAATCTTATCTTTTTCCAAAAAATTAAAACCATGCATAACGTATAATAGTCACAACGTATAATGTTATACGTTGTGCATGAGTTTAAAGATAAAATAAACTCTTTGCATCATGCAGAACGTATAATAGTCACAACGTATAATATTCCTAACATGAATTCACAAAAAAAGAAAACCATGCAGAACGTATAATATGCCAAGAAGCACTGCATAAAGCGCCCTAACAACGTTACATTTAAGGCTGAAATTGCTACGAATCGATATCTGTTGAAGAGTAACAATTTGCTACAACGCTAATTGAGACGGTCGAAAAGTCGCGTGCGAGTATAATCTTTAATTTTATATCGATAAGGGCGCTTATCGTATGAAATATTTTAGGATTATATGATATGCATGGTTTTCTTTTTTTGTTAAATAAAGATCATAACATTATACGTTGTGACTATTATACGTTATGCATGGAGAAATAAGTAATTTAATTTTTTGGACTTCTTCATGCACTACGTATAAGATTATACGATCTGCCGATTATACGTTGTGCATGGTTTTAAAATTTTGTTAAAATATGACATTATACGATCTGCATATTATACGTTATGCCGTTCCCCCCTATCGAGTGCGGTCCCAAAGAGACGAGAAAAGCCGCCCGAGCACTGGGTGGCCGTAGTGGGTGAGGGCAAAGGAGTGTGGTGTAAGATTTACAATGTATTAGCATTCATTAGGATTTACATAGTAAGTGCATGCTTTCATTAAAGGCTTGAAAATGTTCATTTAGTTAGGTGGTTTCGTTAGGCGACGTATGCAAATACCGTAACGCATTTTTAAAAATAAACATTGAAATTTGGTGTTGCAATAGAAATAAACGAAAAACCAACCATTATCCTGGGAGTCCCGTGTTTTCAAATGATTTTGGTATTCATTTTTTAGGAATCCGTACCCATAGGGTGCCAACGGAACCCTATTACTAAGCCTCCGTTGTCCGTCCGTCCGTCTATCACGGGGCTGTATCTCATCAAGCGTAATATGTAGGTAGGCAGCTGAAATTTTCGCAGTGTATTTATTAGCTTACGCTATTTAACAAGAATTAGGTAAAATTAAAAAAATATAAAAATTAAAGGGGGGCACCATACAAAAAACCTGATTTTTTTAGGTTAAATTTTGTACGATATGGTGCGAAACCCTTCGTGTGCGAGTCCGACTCGCACATAGCCGGTTTTCATGCAGCTAACACACCTGCGACTTCTATTTCTGAGTCCTCTCTCGCCACGCACTCCAGCGTATGCCGTTTTTGGAATATGTAAAATCGTGACGTGACGCTTCACCCTCCACCCCCATATATCGGGACCGTCATTTCTAGCCGGACCCCTGCCAATGTTTGAACAAACCTTAATCAGAATATCGGGTTTTAGTACGAAATTATGTTCACTTTAGTTATCATGGATTCGAGAACTTATTCTAAAATGCAATCAATATTAACGTTTTTTCAAGTCTACTATTCGACGGAATTATTTACGCCTCTGCTTATCTATTCGTTATAGTAAATCCATATATTGATTAGTAAAATTTCTGTCAGATAACTGTGATAGAAGATTTAATTTCAGGTAATGCCAATCCGTCTTTTGGCAAACCTTTACTTCAATCTATCATCAGTCCAATAAGTACTATCTGTGGGTTAAAACATTTTTTTAGTCTTTTAAAAAAAAAACTTCCCAATTAAATTTCGGTAATCTTAAAAGTCACATTAAAAATCGTAATGAAAATTGTAGTAATTTTGCGCTGCTTTAAATTAGTTTATTTAGGGCCAAATTTTTAATCCTCTGATAATTATCGGACTGATAGTACAAATTCACGTTGGTTAATATACGGATAGTCATTGCCGGAGAATTATATCTTCCATCACAATTATCTGACTATAATTTTACTAATAAACATAGGGACTTATTTTATCGGATGGATAAGCTGAAGCGTAAATAAATCCGTCGTATCTGGCTGTTTATCTGACTATTGAAAAATCAGCCCTTAAACTGATATTATATTGTTTTTCCATTATGTCTCCAAGTGTCTTAATATGTTACTCGACTGCAATCCTGGGCCGTTTGTTAAAACCTCACCTATTTTAACAAATATTTCATACGTACATTTGTAAAATCGGTCTTCAACCAATTCTACATATGTACATATCATATTTGTAGAAATTTCCGCGAAATAATGGTAATTGTTAAGTATAATTATAAAATTATTTAGATTAAGGTTCTAAATATAATGTTTTAAAAACTCGACCTTATTAAACCACTTGGCACTGAGATTTATTATCGTCCAAAATTAAAGGATATCCTTCCGTTTGAAGAAAAATATTTTTATTTTTGGCCGCAATTTCAGGACATGAGAACGTCTAATACTTTTTGTGTAAATCAAACCTAGATGAATTGAATGAGAGAGAATGAGATTTAACTAGAGTTGTATCATGTGAACTTTGGTCGATTGTCAAAAAATCGCTTACGACTAACGCGAATACATTGTAGACCAAGAATAATAATATTTTTTTTTTTGTTATTCATTACTTTCACTATTCTTTCTTTACTTTCGTTAAATTAATTAACATTACTTATATTTGCTAATTAGTATAGCATAGTATTAAGAAATTAAGTAAGTAATAGCTATCCGATTGTATATAGACTAAACATTTATCAAAAATAAACATTTTCATTTTTCAACACATCTGCCTTGTAATTCTGCTGTAGGTAGAAAAAATATAGCGTGAATACTGAGAGAATGGCAGACAAAACTAGAATAGAACTGGACGTGACCGCGTCCGGCTTACCATTTCCCAATTTCCAGTGGAAAATCGCCCGCTCGGCCACGGAGACGAGCCTAAACTTTTCCGCGATGTGACAAGTTTTTTTTTTCGGTGACGCGTTATTAAATTTCAATGAAAGCTCTCGTTGGCTATTTCCAGAAAACCCCATCAATCAAAAACTTTCCAACAATCGGCGAGAGCGTAATTAGAATAAATCGCAGCCTAAGGTTTGATTAGGTTAGAGTGACGAGTAGGATAAAAGTGCTTAGTAAAAAAAATACAAATAATGTATTCGTAAGAGAAACCAAAAATGTAACCTGTTAAGTTTTATGAGTATACATGTATGTATTTAATTTATTATTCATACATTATTTTGATCCACCTATCTGAGATACACTTCTCTGGTTATTACAATGTGGTAGGGGTAAGCCTGCACTGCTGCATTGAATTAAATATGGTATGACACAAAAACTGCCGAGGATTTCCGTCCAGTTGAGTGCAAATATGTTCAATTATAGAAGGTTATGGACTGGCATAACACCTAGTTCCTTCGGAAGGACTTCTTGAAGTATAGTAAGCCCACTCAGCGTTATGGGACATACAACCAGATGGTCACAATAGATATTTTTTTTTTTATGTTACTGGCCATGGATGGCTAATACTGTCATCCTTTTTTCATGCCTTCCTCTTTAATAAGATCTTCCTTATATTGCTCGGCTACATTGAACAGTACCCATAGTCCCAGCTGTCACCTAAATTGGCGTTTATGGCAAACCGATCGACTGGCGTCGGAGACATTGGACAGCGCGCGCTGTTCGATCTTCATCCATGGTATCCCATCCTGGCAACAAACGCGCGCGCAGGCGACCTGTCAGTCCCCAAAACATAGCGTTGACGAATGAGTGTGTCATTGACCCCAACAAACCGGGAGATTTCGTATTAAAGTCGTATGAATATAAGACTCTTGTGCTGAACCCTGCTGCAACCCCAGGGGGGCCCCACGCCGACGGAAGAAGACACCAACAGAAGTAAGTCGCGAGCGCGCAACATTCCTATTTATTGTCCTTTCTCCCAGAAGTTGGGGCATACCACGTCGGGGACGAAACACGCGCTAACTGACATTTGCGAGTCCGAGTTTGATTTGACAGCTTACATACCGTTGCCGTAAATACGTCGACGTTGCCGTTTACGGCGACTACGCGTTTTCATAACAATCGAAAGTCCGAGCTGGACTTTGACAGCTTGAAGGAGTAAGACCACAGAATATGTAGTAAAAACTTGTATGAAGTTGATGTTTTTACGGAACTTCGAAGTTCCGTAAACGCCAATTCAGGTGAGAACTGGGACTAGGAGCTCTGGATGGAAAACACGGAAGATTTTCATTGTCGCTTCAACTATCGTTCAATCAATGCGATGTTACCAACCCGGGCGGGATTAATCCTACCACCTAGTAAGTAAGGAAGGGAAACCTACAGTTTTACATAGAGTCTAAACCACCAATGACGGATATTTACGTCACCTCTTACGACATGCCCGGAAAGTAATGCGGTAAGACAATATATATGGTGCAGACATCATTGAAGTGTATGCAATTTCGAAGCAAAGCGAACCCGAGTAAGATGGACTGAAGGCCTATTCCTGGAATTCCGTAACCAGGAATCAGGAAAACCTGCTTTATAACGATTTTCTAGACGAAAAGATTCCGGAGCATAGTATTTCAATGTATTCAAGGTTTTTCGTTGAAAATATCGCCTTGAAAACAGCTATAAAAACGGATTTAAAGGTTCAGGATTCATGGATTCCTGATTACGGAATTCCAGGAATAGGCATGCAGAGGAGTAATGGAAAGTTGAAAAGCAAGGTTCCGCCGCTGCTATTACTTTGCCCTATTTCATAGCGATGAGTTCCTTACGCGGAATCACTAATGATCCCATTATGTGCCGACCACTGCCTCCGCTTCTTCCAAACAGGGATGACATGCTCGCCCACCGATGCTGCCAAATAGTGCACCACGAATGGACGTAAAAGACGAGTCACGATATTCTGGACATAGTTTTCTTGGAAGTTAATTCTTTTCTCTTATACATTTCTCTATTTTTGCTGCAGAAATTTATTCTTAAGAATGTCTTATTACCTCGTTCAGGGAAAAGTATATCTGCAAGTGTAATGATTTACTCGATTTAAATATTATTTTCCTTTTGTAATTATTCACTGTGTTTAATTTGCTTTGCTAAAAATAGGTTTGAAAGAATGAAATGGAAATGAAGTATTGATGAAATTAAAAATAGGTCTGGAAACAAAAAATAAGGTTTAGTTGCTTATCTTAGTATTCCATAAAATATTATTGGTACTAACCGTACTTACAGCGCAGCGCGTAAGATGTTTTGTTTCATTACAGCAATATTATTAATTTCTGGTTTCACGCTCCGCTGATCAGTTTATTCAGACTTCAAACATTGTAAATTAAGCTCCACAACGTTACTCAATAACGAATAAGATTACATTTTCCATCAACCTAATTAGTTTCAACTCAGGCCCGTGAGATAGGTATAGAATATTTAGGACTAATCAGTAGAGCACAATCCACTTATCAGTTGAATGAGAGCACGCCGCGTCTCAACTCATCAAGCAAGCTTCGAATCTGAGATCAAGCTGAATAGATCTCTATTCAAAAATAAAAAAACTTAATTATTTTGTTATTAATAATAATAATATATTCACCTCGCCAACGCCGCAGTAAGCTCGATTCCATGGACAGGGTTTGTCCTGCCATATCTTCAACAAAATTAACTGAATAATAAATTCCACAAACATAGCGGCTGCCGTATCATGACAGCAATTTGAAACTGGTGCTTACAACTGAAACCAATACCAACTTCTAAAGTGGAACAGCCTTTTTCCATAGTTTTAACAAGAATAGTTGTCATAAATTCGAAGCTAGGGTTTCTTAAACTAAGCTTCCGCAGTAACATTCGTTTCGAGTGTTGATTCCGGATAAAAAAATAAAACATGTACTCTAATATGCCCCCGATTTTCTAAAATATTTTCAATTATTTGAAAAAAAATATTTTAATAAATTGATATTTAAATAAATAATGAAATTTACTTAAATATACCACATAACAACAAAATTCTGAAATGTTCCCCCTTATGTACTGTCACTTAGAGTTTTGACATGCAACGTTTTGTTTCGCTTATGTCTTGTATAATTTACTAATTAGTGATCATTCGTTTCAATTCTGAAATTGAGATTATTCAATTAGCGCAAAATGGAATATTAATGTGGAATCGTATTATGTGACTAGCGACTTGTCGTAGAGAAATCTACGAATGTTCGTAACACGCTCTGCGTAGCAGCGCAGCGTAGCGCAGCCCGGTCCTGCACTGTCTCTGTATACAGGCTGAGGCAACGGCCAATATATAAAATTTGGGAAGTGATTATTGGGATAAACAAAAAAATTTGACCACTTTTTTCTGGATATCCTCTAAAGTTAGAAAGTCATACAGAGTAATTAATTATTTAGTGTAAAACGGATCGAATGTTCTGTAAGAACGTGGAAACGTTGTATATAACTGGACATGGATGATTAATATCACACCTACTGTTATGACATTAGCTTGACACGCCACATGTACAGTCACAACATCGCGTGTTAAACACTAGACGAAAACATAAACTTTAAAAATTAATATCTCGGTAAAGGTAAAATATCCCTAAAGAGTCTAAATTTAGGCTTTTTTAGGGTTTCTTAGAAACACATTAGGATTACGTAGCCAAAATGTGTGTAGTGGCCGTTGCAACAATTCTGTATATCGCAAAAACATAGTTCCCATTCCACTTCAGTTACGAAAATGCATAAATGAAAACCATTTTTTTTTTATTTGTATAGTTGATAACTGCTGCACGTTGACCTGGAAATATAATTGTATGCGAGACTTACTAATGAATTCACACGTTGCCTGCAACGAGCTATATTAGATTAATATTTTCTAAATATAAATGTTATAAGAACCGACCTCGTTTTTTTTATCATTCATTTCTTCAGTCGAATTGTAAAAAGACTATGCCAATCACGTTAACGATTTTAGCGTATTCTTTCAAAGTCGTGTAAAATACTAAGAAACTGTAATCAGTCTTTCATACGTAAACAAAACGGTACTATTCAAACCAGTCATAAAATAGAAGTTGATATTACTGCATTTTGTGTTATCCATAGGTACGTTATTGTTTGATGATAAGCTACTTGGTAGTTTGCTCATGGAAATGAACCTGATTCAGAGCATAATACGCGAGTACGATATCTGAATAAATTATTAATTGAATCCTTTGGCTTAAGAAGCTCGCGAGATGTTTGCTATCCCGCATTAGACGCGGTTCTGAGATTTGATTCGGTTAATTCCCCGTTGAATTATGCATCATGCGTGATCGTGTGGCGCTTTGGAAATTAGAGAGGGTTTGTGTTTCAAATCATAATAGATAAATATGATACAATACGAGCGTTACATACACTGAAACATTACTTAATTATTCATTTACTTATTTATCATCTTCCATTTTTAGGAGCCACCCGGCTCCACTCGAGTCAATGTCGTTTTGGATAATGTTGGACTGCATTATTTCCTAGATATTAAAAGTGTTCCCCATACAAATTTTCATCACCTATTTCATGCCCCTTGCGTTTAATTTTCGTCAAAAATCTTGTCCTTCTCTGAGGTCCAGACTACCTCTATACAAAAATGTATAAAAATTGGTTCATCTGTTTAAGCGTAAAAGAACGACAGTCGTACAGAGTTACTTTTGCCTTTTTAATATTAGTATGGATGAATAAATTATATGTAAAAAGTATACTGACCTGACTTATTATAAAAGTAAGCTCCACTAAATGAAACAGTACAATGAAATCATTTTTTTAATTAGATAATCCCATAGAAAATCACAAGACGCACATAGGATTGTTTCACACATAACTGTTTAGTTTGCAGGACAACTGTATGGAAAAGTCCTTTGCCTACCCCCTGATAAAAACAAAAGAACAAAGTTGTCATTTCGTAACTCGGTGCTAGAACGAGCTAGCAAAATTCGGACAGTGATTGTGGCCTTCCGCCAGCTAAGATAGGCTGGTGTGTGCTTAGTGTGCCTTTTGGTTATCCTTGATTTGTATACAAACGTGAAGTGAAGTATCGCCAAGGGCCCCCAGTACCAAAACCATCGATAGTCATAATACGCTTTTTCCATTTAGATCTGAATCCCGGCTAGGGTAGGGCTCTTTCCGACGCATCGGGGCAATCTTCGGGCACCTACATCGGCTTTTAAAAAAAATGATATTAATAATTAAGTCTGCATTTATTTCAATTCATACATACCATTCATACAATTCTGCCTACAGTAAAATTGTTAGAAGGGGCCTATATCCCAGAGCGTAAAGTCAAGAATGCGCGCGGCGGAATCTAGCCAGTGCCATCATGTCAGCGGGAGGGTACGCAAGTTTCGCTCGGCAAGGTACGACTAGTCTGATTTTGTAAAATTACTGTATTTAGAAGATTTTTTAACAGCAAGGGGGATGTGTACCTCGCTATGGCTGAAAGGTATAAGATAAGAATTAGAAATATTTATTATTTCGATGATAATACAAGTGTTTTGGACAAAATGGGGATGGTTACCTTTGCAAATGTACGTTCTATAAGCTTAGTATTTATTCAATATTTGACAACTAAAGGCTTTACTGTAATCGACTTCAGAAAAACGTTCATTTCGTCTTCGATTCTTGCGCACACAGGTTGTTGCAACGGCCAATACATTAAAATTGGGAAATTATTATTGGGATTTAAATTAACATAATATATATTTTTTTTTAATATCCTCTAATTAAAGTGAGATTTTCCATACAAAGTAATTCATTAATTTAGTGTACAAATAATCTAATGTTCCGTAAGAACATGGAAACGCTGTATGTAAATGGACACGAATGACTAATTGTTGTAGATTGTAATGTGCTGCCATAAAGTCAGCGACTGATATGCTGTTTTCTCTCTGCTTGTCATTATTCCATGTTGTGAATACTCTGATATTTCTTCGGTTCCGAATAAAGCACTCATCATGTGAAACGTTGTATGCTTTATACTTTATTTACTGCTCCAGCGGCTCAAAAATCTATATTAACAACACTAATATCACACCAACTGGCATGACATTAGCCTGACACCCCACGTGGGATCAAAATGTCCATGGGATCCATGCCAAGACCTTCCTTATGCACGGTTAAAATATGGCGTCAAATTACACTGAACGAGAAACATAAATTTCAAAATGTAAATCTCGGTATACACTTATTGGTGGGAAAACTAGGGACCAACCTCATCGATGCCCGAAGCCTTCGACAGCTGGAGCAGCGCGTGGACTGTAGTGACGCCGCTTCGCAGGATCCCTCTTCGCCAACCACTCACAAAACACTCATCTTGGCTCCAGCCTTGATGAGGGACACAGATGAATCACGTTGCGATGATGTAGCGGATAATACTTAATTTTCTTGCGCGGAGAGGATCTTCGCGCGCGTTCCGGACGCCGCGCCGTTGCAAAAGATCTCTGTTCTTGGGTTCGTCGACTCGCGTCTTCAAGGTCGATGCTCTTCTCTCTTCTCTCTTGAAGCGTGCGAGCGGGACGAAACGTGGAAGCATAAGTAATGTTAAGCGTGGTGTGTTTTAAGTTTGAGCGCTATCCCGCTTAATAATAACGGTGGCTAATTTAAATAGTGATGAGTCAAAATGGCTCAACCACTTATGTAATAGAAAAAATACTTTTTTGTTTAGGATTCATGTGCATTCCGTAAAATTCCGTCTGGCGTGTTAGTACTTTTTCTCGTTCTAAACAGCTTGGCCGATTTTGAGGATTTTTAGCTATAGTTGCAACCGGTAGGTGGCACTGTTGTAGAGTTCCAGATTATTCGACCATTTTTTTAAATATTTTTTATGGCTTAGATTGAAAACTTATGATTCCAACTGTCCAGTCTCTTTATTTTATTCACAACTGACTCCGTTCGGGTGAATTTCCAAAACCAAGTTGACCAGAGCGGAGCCGGGAAACTCAGCTAGAATTATTTTAAATTCATTCAAAATATTGATCAATGTAAATACAGAACTTTATATTTATAGAATGTATATTTTACAGAACGTAAATACAGGGTTTTCTCATTCCGGTGCCCTCGCCACAGGCGGCACTCCGCCGCCGCGCCGCAATAATCATAGAGCCACTCGTGGTGCTCTCACGTGATTACGCTTTAATTAAAACTTCGCACTTCTCCTAAAACCACCTCAACATCGCTTCATCTAACCTTTGAACGAGCATTCCACGGTTTGCCACTCCAAATACAACTCCGCCCACGTCGCGCCGCCGCGCGGCGACGAGCGAAAACTTTATTTTTGTTAAGCCTTTGCAATATTGAGAAGTTCCCAATCTGAAGACTGCGCAAAGAGAAGTTGGAATTGTTGACGCGAGCGGAGCCGCCGAATCTGAGGGCCGGGAGTGGGTTTGTTTTATTCAAATTAAACGAATCGGGGAAACTTCTACGGCCTACATGCGAACTCGCGAAGAGGCGGGGACCCCAATTTTCTCCCGCAAACTTCCCATTTCGCTACTTTGCTTTCATTTGGACAGTTATAATTGAACGATAATAAAGGCGTATTGAGCAGAATAAACAGACGCTTTGCGAGTGGTTCCTCGAAATGGGAATGAGCCTGTACTCTTAAATTGAGATATGCGTGGTCAGACAATTATTACCGCTCGTACCCGTATAACAAGAAGTGGTTTTAGAAGGTCTATGCTGAAAACGCTTTCCTGGGACTCTTCCTCTAGTCTGGAGGCTTGTATAGCTTCAGTTATACTTCTGTTATAGTTTCTTATATAAATCGGAGGGATAGGCAGCTTCTTCTTCTTTCGCTTCATCTACAGACATACATCTTTTTATCGTGCTTTCCAGTTACGGGTACCACCTCGGGTGCCACTCTAATTAGATGTATTAATAATTAGTACCTGGGCGACCGACTCTAGATGCAGTTGCCATCTGTCATTGAAACAATACGAAAAATATATTGGCACCTCTAATAATATAACTTTTCTTACATTTTTTTTATTATTTTAAATATATATTTTTGCACCTGTCTAAAACAAACACTTAAAACAAAAACACCAAACAACACAAAACTTCACCAAACAATGCCGAGCAACAACTAGCAATGCCGAGCAACACCGAACAACTAGACTATTCCTTGTTTTATAGTATAGGATATATAATTTGATGCATGCATAATTATAATTTAGATGGCTCGAGGCACTGATATATAGACGGAATTCTTGCGTAATGCCTCGCAGCTTCGCCTTTAGCCACGCTAGGTAAAACGGGAACCCTTTTCCATTTCAATTTACTTTCTTGCGGTCCCACCCCGCACGCCACCTGCCCGCCGCTGACGCCTCCGAAGGGAGACATAGCAGTGAACTATTTATGCCGAGCGCTGCCGTCCTCATAGCTATAAAGTTGTGGAAGATCATATGGCCTTAAAAAGGTTCAATTCCTACTCACGCCATTTTCATCGGCATTCGAAAACGGCATAAAATGCCTCGTAAAATCCATTTTCTCTTTCATCATATTTTTACACTGGTAATTACTCCGTTTCATTGATTGATCATTAATCTTCGTAAAACAAATTACTAGTAATTTTCATTCCTCTATATGCAGGATCACTAGACTTTTATGCATTTTTTTGCTAGTAATTTTTAGGGTTCCGTAACCAAAGGGGGCCAATGGAACCCTATTACTAGGCCTCAGCTGTCCGTCCGTCCGTCCGTCTGTCACAGGGTTATATCTCATGAGCCGTAATAGGTAGGCAGCTGAAATGTTCACAGAGTGTTTATTTATTTTGCCGCTATAACAACAAATTGGTAAAATTTCCAAATAATAATAAATAATGGTCCCCATACAAAAAACTTAATTTTTTATGTTAAATCTAGTACGATGGTACGGAACCCTTCGTGTGGGAGTCCGACTCGCACCGGGCCGGTTTTATTAATATTTTTCCATAATTCAAGGACTCGGGCTAGACAATGTATTTTTAAACATCCTGTTTCTGAATGAATATGTAGTATGAAAAGGTATAAGGTAATCTAAAAAGTTATTCATTATAACATTAACTAAAAATACAAAATCAAGTTCGATATGTATTTTCAACTTTATCGGTGACATTGAATATATAAATGTTGAGAGAGCGCGAAATTCGGAGCGAGAATACAAAAATACTGCATGACAAAACCTTTCTACGTTTCATAATCTCTGCTGGCGCCGACAAAAGTCCCTAATGTACAAATGAAACAGTACAAATTGAATTAATGCTCCTAATCCCTCGTCAAAAAAAAGGTTTTGTCTTGGAATATTCGTACGTGAGCACGCGGATAGCGGCGGCGCGGCGGCGGAGCGGCGAGTACTGGCGCGATATCCGAGGGCGGAGGTAGCGGCGGCGGGAGCGGTAGCGGTGCGGGCGGCGGCGGCGGCGGGCGGTGTAATCACAGCTCCATA
This sequence comes from Incurvaria masculella, assembly GCA_946894095.1. Lineage (NCBI taxonomy): Eukaryota > Metazoa > Arthropoda > Insecta > Lepidoptera > Incurvariidae > Incurvaria > Incurvaria masculella. The sequence continues at coordinate 12,679,901 of OX335650.1, forward strand.
ATCAGGCCTCATCCTCTGGAATTAATTTGTTAAAAAGACCGGTACATTGAGTGGAAAGAGAGGGGAATAAAAACGGCAGGGTTACCGCACTCAATTATTGTTTGTTTTATATTAGTTGGTATTCTCGAAATATATTTTTACTTTACAGAATAACTAATATTAAATATACAATTTTTTTTTAAAACCTTTTTGGTTCCCATAAAAATCTTATTTCGGAAAATCCCGTCCATCGTGTGAGACAAGTTCTTCGCAAATATTATTTTTTGGAGTTGGCATTCAATTTAAAAACATGTAAGTAATTTCAATATAATAGGGTAAGGTCGGGTAAGAGTGCAGTGATTATTCTGCAGCAAACACATGTTTGTGAGCTAGTTGTTATTCTAAAACATTATTTCATTAAAGCAGTCATGAAAGCATAATATTCGATACGTCTATCAAAAATCATACAATAGGCTAGCACAATATTGCTATAGTGTAACAGGCCTTCCGCCTTTACAAAAAAAGCCTGTTACAATATACTACTTATCCTTATATAACATCTAGTGATACTCCAAAACAATTAGGATAACATATGACTGGTACTAAAGAGTTTCAAATGATTATCACCATACATTCACCAAACACGTGAACGCTGCGTGAATATGTAATCACCGAGCTCGTGCGGCGGCTACTCGACTAGTAACCAAGCCACGAATCAATCCTCGGCCCAGGAAACCGCCATAAATTAAGAAGAAGCACAATATATTGGAGGCGCGCGGCAGCCCTGGCTCGGATGTGGGGCGGGTGGGGGGGGGGGGGGAGTGGGGGCGAAGTGAGGGGGCCATTCATTTAGGGCGCTTTAAAACGCAGAAAACATACAAAATGGGAAGTTTGCGTCCGACGTAGAATTAAAAGGGCAATGTTTTTCCGATGTCATACCGCCCCGCAACCGCCACCGCTACCGCCCGCCATCACCGCTCCGGCTTTTCGTTGTGTCCGGAATGAAGTTCGCCTCCCGAATTGAAGTGGGAGTACTTGATGCCGCCGCCGTCTATTCACGGCGCGAACAATCGTTAGCGCTGTATTTTTATTCCGCTTAGAGCAAAGCCTCCCCTTTGCTTCGTATTTGTGGCATTTTTTTTTACTGAGTTCAGGCAGCCGAATATTGTTGTTTTTTACCGTTCTTAACAACGCAACGGGGAGATTTTCGATAAATAATTAATTTAATTAATAGTCAAATGTGTTTTATGTATAACATGGTTATCATAAATTTACCTAAATGTTCACCTTGATTTATACGTTACTTGAATAAAGTACAATGAGCTTTATTTCAATGAAAATTATTTTTGCAACTTCATTGTTTTAGTTAAACGACTATTGGTGTGACAATTGAAAACTTTTGCAGGAAAAGTCAAGTAATTTAATTTTCACTCACAATTTACATAGATAGATATAACTATTTCGTTGCCTTGTCATAATCTCCATAAACATCTATTGCAGATGTAATAATATAATTATTCAATTTACTAGCACAGCAGCACGTGACATCATTCAAGACTAGTATGTTTTTTTTTTCACAAAAGGAACTTTCTTGTACCCTTGACAACATAGTACTAGCGATTGTGGACTTGTAATCAAGCAAAGTATTCTCCCGGCATATGCCATTCTTCGGCTCTCACACAGATTGTCAACTTGGAACCTTTTAGTCGGCCTGCGCTGCACGTATATAAAACATGTATACACACATATGATACGCAGATGCACATACCGTAATCACTATTACTTATACTGTGCCGTAAGCAACCGTAATGTTTGCAGTTTTATCGCAGCGCCCGGCTCACTCGACTCATAACTCCCGCGCGACGTCATCTTGTCGTATATCTTTCTAGTCTGCCCCTACGGTTTACTTCCTCCTGAGATAATATTTGTTTCTTAGTACACAGTTAAGAGAGTTATTACCTACGCTACCAATTCCCCATACTACGAACGATTACATGCTTTTACTGTTTCACTAGATTTTGAAATTATGGATTCTAAAACATACTACAGATCTATGTTGATTTTTTTCATATACCTCTTAAATTGGAAAACATTGCTAATAAAAATTGGATAAAAGTTGTCTTTTTTACGTTCACTTCGGTTTTTTACAGTTATTTAAATAAAATCAAAACATACGGAAAATAAATGAAGTTTTCTCAATATAAAATGTTTGATTAAAATCTGACAACGCATAGGGGTAGAGAAACGTTAGGGCCTGGAAGACGATTTCGCTATTTTAATGGCAGTGACCGCGAAAAATTGTGCCTTGGCCAATGGAGAAAGAACGCATTTCTTAAAATTTTCAAATCTTAGATTTCCTGTGACTTCACGACAGCCTTAAGCTATTTAAGTATTGGAATAAGCTAAAGCAATTAATGAGTCAATATGGAATTACCACTTTTAAATGAATCTACCCGTTCTCGCTTGAACTTTGAATTCTGAATAAATTACCACTAATTCAAGTTGTTTCACGGATATCAAACATATCAAACGTTTCGCCCGAGACCGACCAAACAAAAAGGTTAACCTCGTGTGAAATTTCCTAAATGCGAAAAGTTTCAGGTCAATTTCAATCCATTACACAAATAAAACATCATCCGGGTTTCTGAACTAAACGTTAGGCCGCCCTCCCCCTCTCCCCCGCGCCCCCACCCCGCTCCCCCGCGCCCTTCCCCGCCGGCCGCATGCTCGCTGACTCCCTTCGTCCTGTAATAAATCAAAACTTTCCTGTTAAAACTTGGCAGCAGCCAGGCGTGCGACACCTCGCCGCTGCCGCCGCTGCCGCCGCCGCCGCCGCCCCGCCCCGCCCCGCCGCGCAGCCGCCGCCACCTTCGGAGGCAGGTAGCGGGGAAGGTGGGATGCTCGGAAATAGTGGTTGAATCAACGAATCTTCCCTTTAGGTACGTAACATAACCATCTTGTATGGAGTGTTGAATAAATCGTACCAAGACTTTGGCCCAGATTTTGAAAATGCTATCCTGGCATGGCAACAAGCTCCTACGGAATGCGATTTGATGGTATAAATCCATCCATTATCAGTCGTAATTTATTTAACGTCCAGTAAAACCTTCAGTCGTGGTATTAGCCCAACACACCTTCCTTAGATTGCACTGATTCATTGAACTGAACGGAAATCACCGACAATCTTCATTGGCGCTTCGACATCGTTAATTCAATGCGACAGTATCAAACAGGGCGGGACGCTCCATATGACGCTAACCTCCAATATTTTGGGGTTATTTTTATTTTATCTCAGCGCCAATTAAGAATAAACACCCGTAGAAAAATCTAAATATCAAAGTTTAGACTATTGTCTAGTGTATGACCGTTTTAATGCGTTTGCTTAAATACTTAAAATTATATGTTTGGAAACACCTATTTACTAGGTTTTCAAGCCGGCGCTTGGAAACTATAAATGATTTAGAAAAAAAAAATTGTGGCACAAGATCACATATTTACCAATTTACAATAAGCGTGAAATAAATATGAATTCACTTTAAAAATTAAACTTTACAGTTGAAAAACCTAAATTTCGCTTGCCTGAAAACGAATTTAAAGCGCATACAACAATCAACGCTAACGCAAACTCAATGCTTCCGGAGGTCGCCATTATCGTTTGTTTGCTGAACGCTGGACTCTGTTGGAGCCTTAAATATTTACCCAACAAAATATGCAATAAATTGCCGTCGTATTCAGAGAGAACCTGTCAAAACTTAGTACTAGATTAGCACCGGACTAACTATATAAAAACCGGCTTAGTCCGGAGTTAGTCCGTCCACTCTGAATACGGCTGTTTGGCTTTATCTTTGGGGCGGCTCCGTCGAGTCGTTGATGTCGCCGCTGCCTCTGCCCCCATTCCCTGCCGCTGCCTCACCGCTGCCGCCTCCGCTGCCGCCTCCGCTGCCGCCTCCGCTGCCGCCTCCGCTGCCGCCTCCGCTGCCGCCTTGTCGTCGCATCGTTGCCGTCAACCGCAGCCGGCGGCGGATGTCTTCTTGACACATTCCAATCTTCGAATATCTAATAAATAGAGTGCTCACATCTGATAACAACAAATTTACATCATATACCCAAGTTTTAAGGCTTAAATTCGCTCACTTTCTATCTTGAAGGAAAATCGATACGGGAACGTCACTCCACGTGCTCAATATTAATATAAAGAGGAACATAGAATTTTCACGCCTATATTTTGTCAATCTCGTGGAAAAAAGAAATATCCAATAAACTTTTTTCATTTAGGGTTGGAATACCTGTTGATTGACGTACTCTCAAAAGGTATTATTTCTTAGCTTTATTTGTAAAATCCAAATCAAATATGTGTCGATCATTTCGGATGAACTAACAAATATTTTTTCCTTCTTTACCAAAGTACGCGAAACAAAATAAATTAAATAATAACAACTGAATGTTTATTTTATATGTTTTTGCACAATATTTCTACTAGAGTTTTTTTTTTCGATTTTCACAATTTTCTCTCCTAGCCGATCCAAATCAACCATCACAATGTTATTTTTTAAAATTGTTTGTAATATAACAAAGTGCTTCGTAAATATGTACATAAAACATATTTGTAACCATTAAACTTACGTAAAAATACGTAAAAACGCTACGAACTAGAGCAAGGTCGCTGCCGATTCGTAGCCGTGCTCGTCACGTTATGAACTTAATTTGGAAGCTTTATATTATGAGAACAATAAATCCGGCCAAGTGTTGAGCTCGGTTCACACCTAGATGGGACTAAAATAAAATCAACTAAGAATTTATAAAAAAAAAATTAACAAAAAAAATAACCGACTTCAAAGAAAAAGCACTAAAAAGTAACACCGACTCAAAAAATAACAGAAATCGTAACTACAAAAATGGAAATTATTTTTTACTTTTTAGTGCTTTTTCTTTGAAGTCGGTTATTTTTTTTGTTAATTTTTTTTTATTTGTTTATTTTTAGTGAATCTGAAGTACACTTACTAATTTGTACACGTCCTTTCCAATAAAAAAAGAATGTGTTGTATTGAGTTATTCGTCCATTTGTAGCGCACATCTTAATACAAATTTAAGACTTTTATGATTTTCTCATAGATATCATTGTCAGAACTTAAGGCGCTAGGACTAGCCAACTACTCGCGCCATACAAATTCACTTTTTAACAAATGTAATAATATGTAGTGAAACGCTTCAGCAAATCCAAATAGAACTCCAGACTGATAATGGATTGTTAATATTTTTGATTCCATCATTTATTTAAATAATAATAAAAATATAAAAGTTGATTTTTCTCATTAGAAATCTGAAAGTAATTCGATTTCTAGATATAAGCAAAAACAGCATATATGCATAAACAAAAAGTTCCATTTGCTTTTAGATTTCTACATTTAGTCAAAAAAGTTCGGAAATGGACACCGTTTCCGCAATGTATTTTGTATAGAAAAAGGAAACATACATTAACGAAAATAGGTTGATTCCTAGACAAGGAATCATATATTGTAAGAATGACACTTATAATCGTCAGACTTAGTTAGTTAACTTGGGGTGCCTCGTCTAACTTTGCGATTTGGCTAGTACCAGGGCCTTAACCAAATTAAAATGGGACCACTTGGGAAGCACTAGCTATCATTTAAAAAAATAATCATCAAAATCGGTTCTCCCAGGCAAAAGTTATGAGGTAACAAACATAAAAAAAAACATACAGACGAATTGATAAGCTCCTCCTTTTTTGAAGTCGGTTAAAAAACACTATCAAATATTGGATACACGTGGATTACAGATCACGGCATATCGCGGTGGTCACTTTTGCAGAAGAGATTACCACGTTTTTAGAACGGACTAAAAAGTATAAAATATTTTTTCAAAAACAGTCGATAATAATAACTGTAGTAATAATAGTTTTTTTTTTTCGAGAAGTACTTTGATTGTTTTCAGTCGGTTTCACAACGTCTTAGGTATTGCAATGTTATACAACGAGGTGTCAAAATGAAGTTGGCATAAACGAGTATGCATGGCATGCAGGCCATTTACACTCTGTACATAAAATGAAAATTCTCTGTTAGCCTATTACGCGGTCAATATGTTAGATATTGTTTTATCCATTATTTCTCCTAAATCTCGAATTGTGTAAATCAATGGATAAATCATTTAATATATAGTTTGAGAGTATGCTTGCTGGATCGAGTAAAAGACATTTATGTTTTATTATTAGCCATTTTTAGATTTTGGCTGTGAGTATTTACTTATTTAGTAGTTTACTTCAATCTGTATCCTATGTATGTATATTATGTATGTATATTATATTTAGCTATCTAGATCCTCTTGTTTTGTATAGCAATCGTGATCGGCGTGCATGTGTAAATAAAAAAACTTTTACAAGAATTGGTAATATAACTCCGAAGAAATCCTAAAAAATATAAATAATTTTAACTTTTTCGAAATGTTGAGTTACGAAACGCTAAAAGAAGCAAGATAAGACTATACATGCTTGAGCGAGAATCCGAATTCAAAATTTATGAGGCGTATCGATTTCTCGATTAAACAATTACATTAGCAGCAATAGAAGCCAAAATCTAAGTAGTAAGAGTGTAAGTAGTCTGTTAGGGATAAGATTTAGTTTGACAGGATCTCCATAGTATATACATATTCAAGAAGCAGAACTCAACAAAGAACCAACCAATATACCGAATAATTCCATAAAAATATGCTGGCAACTTTACAGATTAAAAAATAAATGTATTGGGGTGGAGCCACTTCTTCTGTTATTACTTAAGGCGCCTATACATCATAGCGTAAAGTCAAGAATACGCGCGGCGGAATCTAGCCAGTGCCATCATGTCAGCGTGAGAGTAAGCACGTTTCGCGCGCTCCAGAATATTTCGTGTATTTGATGGCTTGGTAAGGATTAGTCTGATTTTGTAAAATTCATGTGTTTGGAAGTTTTTTTAACAGCAAGGGGGATGTGGACCTCGTTATGGCTGAAAGGTATAAGACTTTTTTTATTTCATTCTTCTAAATAGAAAGATAACAGAAAAAATGGCTTTCAAGGGTACAAATGGTCCTTTTAGAAATATTTTTTATTTCGACGATGATACAAGTGTTTTGGACAAAATGGGGATGTATACCTTCGCAAACGTACATTCTATAAGATCAATATTTTTTCAATGTTTAAAAACCAAAGGCTTTACTGTAATCGACTTCATTAAAACGTTCCATGCTACGGGCGATAACTGTTTCCATGGTCTTAATGTTAAACTATAGACTTTAAAATTTTGGATTCTAAAATATATTTTAGAAATCTATGTTTATATGTTTTAATTTTTATAGTATACCTTTTAGATTGAAAATATGGGCTAATAAACATTAAAAAAAGTTGTCTTTTTTAAGTTCATTTAAGATTTTTTTTACTGAAAAATACAGATATTTACAAAAAAATCAAAACATAGAACATCTCAAGTGATGTAAAAAAATTATTAAAATTAGACAACATTAAAGTCCGCTGTTTTAATGACAGTCGCCGTGCAAAATTGTGCCTGGGTCAATGGACAAAGAATGCATTTTTCAAAATGTTTTCTATGACTTCACGACAGCTTTAAAACCATTTGGCAACACCATTTGAGGCACACGAGTCCCGGCAAAATTAAAATAGAAACTAGAAACTTATCTAACCACACTACCACACTTACGAAACGTTATTTTGCCGCGATTATTCAACTGCTTAATCAGTTTAATAGGAGTAGTCTAAGGTGGTTGGTAGCTCCTTATGTTAGTTAAGGTTATGCTGACACGCTTCGCGGGTGTATCTATACTCTCAGTTTACCAGAGAAAAGTTACATACATACCTTTATTACATTCGATTATCACATACGTGCAAACACCATAAAAAGTGAGCCCACGTCGATCGATCGTCTCACTTTGGAGCAATAACTTTATTTTATTTATTTATTTAATCAGCAGTCATATGGTAGTAAACCACACTTGAAATTGTCATTTACAATATTCATGATTAAAATACATTGCGTCTAACAACACAAAGAACAGAGCAGTATACCGAGGTTTAGAGCGTATTAAAACATCTTAATTAATTAATTTAAACAACATAATTATAAGTTGCCAAAGTTAAAGGTAATTACAATTTAGGTGTTAAGTACAATGTTATATTATAAGCACAAAGGTAGATACATTACATTAATAATATTCAGGTGTACAGAGCCCTCATCGTAATATTTAGTACTGTCTGTCACAGTCAACAACATTTAAATTATTTACTCAAACATGAGTACATTGAGCATTACTTTCCGGTTGTAAGGCTAGAAACAATTCGTGGATTAGACTCTTATAAAGTTTTTAAATATATTGCATGTATCAACAGATTCTGCTTGTAGTTACCGCCCTACACCGAGCGATAAGAAAGCTCGCGTGCCACTGCATCACAACCCCACCGCCCAACTCCCTTCTCCCCCGCCCTCCGCCCTCCCAAGTTGCGCCCCCTCCTTCTAATTGCGGTAACGATTCGCCGCTAATCGCAACTCCAGGAAACTCACTATATCTTTCCGATTTACGTCCGCTAATTGTGCTTTTAACCAGTCCCGTCCCCGTCTGCCGCCATCGACTATAAGCGACTGTGTGAATCTCTGTGCTATAAATATCTCTTTTATGTATCTCCGGTCCAACGAGAAAAAACCTCCGTTGCTCCGATCTGTTATTTATAGCTGCGGTAGACAATTCATTCGATTCTAAATTTGTGTGTGTAGTGTTTTTTAATCTTTCATACTGAACATTTACGGTCCTAGAGTAGCCTTCCCGCTCAACTCCCCATATAAACGTGGAAAAAAGATCATGCTCATATTTCTTGTCAGAGATCTAAAAAAAAATATATAAAAAACTCAAAACAGCTTTATTTAATGGAATTAGATATTCCATGACCATTCGCGTTGCAAAATTATATTTATTTTCGAAGTTACAAGGTTCTATGTTTCGAAATTTTCGCGCACTTTATACAATAAGTTTTATACAATGAGTTGATTTTTGACTATAGCGTACGGGATTTACTTTTAGGTATAAGTCGTTTTGTAAATAAAATTTTAGTAAATCTTACCAAATGTAACAGTGTGCGCATTTTCTGCTTTTTTAACATGTTATATCCTCCTCATCACGTAGCCTATCTTTTTCATTGAAACAGATAAATTCTCAAAGCCAAGAAGGACCACCTTCCCCAAATTTGAATAGAATAGGCCCGTTAGTATTTTTTTTTTATTATAAGACATTATTGATGTATGGTGTAAAACATATATGTGTAAGTAACATGTGAAGTTAAATTTGTTAGATTCATCTTTGGGTAATGTAAAAAAATAAACATTACCGATGTTATATATCGGACACTGTTGACATGAAAACAATTTACTTACTTGCGGACGTTTATTTGTTTACACCCTTTCTATAGGATGAGATGGCATCCCTAACATTCTTGACGGAAATTGTAATGAAGTTTTTTTTGTAGAATTATAAACGTTCCGCGGCTTTTTTTTCTTTTAAAACGTTTTAAATATTCAGGTTTAATAATATGTATTTAAATAATTTAACGTATCCGATTAACTGATTCCATTTATAAGACATTATCATGATCTCATTAATTTGAGGTTATGCAATGATAGCCTGGATCCTGCTTCAGGAATGTCCTGACAAAAAATTTGATCAGATTATTTTCAAAATCATCATCAAACATCTACTTTGAAACTTTTTTTTTTCATTTAAAACCTTCATAGTAAGAAGAATTTACATTATCTTTGACATCCCAAAATCAATTTAGCAAGCATATTAAATGGTCAGGAAATTTATGGATTTCCCTAATTTATACGATCAGAGTAAACCGTATTACTGAGGCTTCCAAATTTTGTCCTATGACTAAAATATTTTTTACATGACCTAGGAAATCTTCTATATAATTATTTGAGGACAGGACTCGGCCCAGGGCACAGCCTGCTTTATTGGCCTGTGTTTGTGTGTATACAGAGCCGGGGCCATTCATCGCTTGCATCTACTTGGCGAGATAAAAAGTTTTTGTCGCAACCCGGCCATACCCCACGGGACGACACGTCGGAGTTGCCGGTGATACATTTTAAAACTTGTTTTATGCGATCTCAACTACTGTATGCATTCATCAGACTATTAATGTATGCTGTTTTATTTTCAAATGATGTTATTTATTAGTTTTAGGTTACGCAACAACATCTACACTGAAATACGTTTTTTAGTTTACACCATCGCTGCACATAATTATCTATACTGAAGCGTTTGTCAGCCTCGGTAGCTCAGTGTGGGACGCTTTTGGGAATCGATAAGCTAGGGAAGCACCTCTGAGCGCGGTTAGGTTCTGGATGGGTGACCATTTTCAACCGTTGAGACAGGCCGTGGTTCGGATTCCACGTAAAACTGTAGGTCCCCTTCCTTACTTACTTACCATCGAATTGAATGAACGATGGTCGAAGCGGCAATTAAAATTGTCCGTGTTTTCCATCCAGTCCAATGTAGCCGAGCGATATAAGGAAGGTCCTGGCATGGCACCTAGTTCCCATGAAGTGTGTTAGACTAATATCCGACGGTCATTTCGGTATTAGCCATCCAAGTCCAGTTACATAAAAAAAAGCTTTGTACCCACGGAGAACGTCAATTTTCGTGATAGTACCAAATCTGTTTTGAAAATTATCGGTTTTATTTTTTTGTCTGCACATTTGCCTGATGCGGGATCCGAAATTGTTATTACATGTTCACTGAAAATAGAAATCAGAAAAGGTGAGGTACGCGTTTAAAACTCTACTCTGCAGATGCACGAATGGGGGCTCAGTTCTCATACGCGGCTGCCGTCACCCCCTTCGCCGCGCCGCTGCCACCCGCGGCTTATTCGCTTCGATTGGAATCGAAAAGGCTGAAAGGCGCCATTTCGCTATTCCGTAGGTGGGTCTCGACTTGAGTGACGGTTCCTAATCACTAAGATACACACTGAGTAAGCCACGCTAATGCCCTCGCCTCCCTTCCGTCTCCCCACGCCGCCGCCGCGCCACCCCCATGTCGCTCCACGACCTGGCTTTTGTCCCCTGCTATTGTTCCAAGTGAGTACTTTTACGTTGCGGCTGCCGATTCGTGTGAGGAAGCTTAAGGGTTTATTTAATTTGTTTAGTAGACTCGTAGTCCAAAAACTCTGTGAGGCAGACAGTCAAATGCGTGGAAGAAGTTTACTTGGGAACGTTCTCAATTCGACGGGTTTGACAGATTTCGATTTTATCGTATCTGAGGGGCACGGGGACTTGCACTCGGTCGTGGGTTCGACCCCGCCCACGTTCATGTGTCACATTATTTCCCTTTTTGAGTTAGATACGGGTATTTCGTCACGAATGCGAGCTGTTCCATGGTTCGGAACCCATGTAGAACTGTAGGTCACTTACACCTACACTTATATTAGTGTATGTGGGCTTCAATCCCGCCAGCGTTGGTATAATGCCATTGGATGTAAATATAGTCTTCTATTTGGATTTAGCAATCATATTATCCTCCTGATGGTTTTCTGAAAATTTTATCCAGTTACTTTAAATATAATACACCTGACAGATGCTGACATTCGATGGTCATAGAATGCGAATGACCCACGCGCGATTATATGAAACTGTTGTTTGAAGATATTCATAACAAGCTTAATTTATCTATGCAGGAAATAATCGCGTAGTCAGACTTATAACCCAAATGTACGGAGGCTTACGTACTATAACGTTTCCACTCCTGGTTCATTACAGAAATAAGTGGTCTCTACCCGATGGAGCAGTATCGGAGTAATGGGTTCCAATTGAAATAATATTTGATAATATGACAACCGCTTTTAGCACGTCACATTAATTCCTCTATGATCGCACGGAACGAAATTACATCCTTCCTAAGGAATAATTCAACACATCGGCGGCCGCGTAATGAAAATAGACGTACGTAACGAGCGGCGTGAAAACATTTTCGACGGTTGTAAATTTAGTGAGACGGATGAGTGGGAATTAATCATTTTGAGGCTCTCTCGCATCACATATAAACCATTTTCAAATATTCATGTAGCCGCGTAACATTCATAAAAAATCGTGAGGCATCGTCTATATATCAACCATTGTAATGTAATCTCCCTTTCTTGTTTCCTATCCAAACATTGGTCGGTAGAAATCTTGATTCATTGCGGATAGAAAAAGACATTTTTGAAACGCACGAAGAGGATATTTTTGGAAATATTCAACGTAAAAATTCTCAATTCTCAAGATATATATTATGTATCTTACTTTAACCTGATAAGAAATCTCACGCTTTGGGTAATGCCTAATAAATATTCTTGGTATGCATTATTTTGCTAAGGCATACCTCTTTAGGGATTGATACCTGTCTTTGACACTGCTTGGCTTGAGGACAATGTCATTTTAGTTTCCTATAGCCTATGTTATGCATCATTTGAAACGACATTAGAAGAAGAATATTTAATTATCTACGACAAATCTCAAGTTACTGTCATTTTCGAATTATTTATATGTTCATGGTTTATTATTTATGTGACAGCTGGGACTACGGGCTCTGATATTTTGTGAATTAAAAACGGACTACCGGAGACTTGAAATGTAGTAAAATGTTATATTTATAAAAGAAGAAATACGATGTCCTCTATAAAAAAAAATGTTTGGACTACTGTAAATGGGCCATCCACAATATCTTCGGTGGTGCTAAGCATTCTAGCAATAAGTTAGATGCCAAAAAATGTAATCGAAACTCATGATGTGTGCCTTAAAACATCACTGGGTGAAATAAGGTTGTTCATTGTTGACTATATATCGATACTCGGTAGCCAGAAATGGCATCCTTGATGATATAATGTGATAGACCAATTATTAACATAACATGATTTGGATTCACCAAAGGCCTACATCCATAAAGCGTGACCGTGTAGCGTGACCACCCCTGTGAAGCATCCCCCACGCCAGTCTCGGCGGTCGATGCCGTTTGTTTCCCAGCCGACATATATCTTCGTTTCTTGTCGCGTTCCGCTGTGTGACGTGTCCTGCTTTAACTGAAGGAGTGTCATGCCATCTTCGTGTATGAATTTTTTTGGAATAAGGTCACAGGACATCCATCATTTCATCCATATCTCCAATTTTCAAAAACTAGCAACAAACAACTTAAACGTACATTCCACACGCAAACATAGTCACAGACGTATTGGAAGGTTATGTGAGTAGGAACTTACTCGAAGAACGCATTTTTTAGAGTACATCTTCTCCTGATGGGTAAGCAGATATAAAGAATAGTCATAAGGTAGTGTACGATTGCGACATACTCCGTTCGGCTCTTCTACAAAGACACATTCTTGTTTGTCAGTTACGGATTTTACGAACCAGGCATTTTAGATCTGGAAAATAGGGGTATGGACATTCGCCTGCTTCAGACGTATTTTTTTATGTGACTTTAAATTCATTGCAAATACCACACCTACTGTCATGATATTAGCCCAACACACCTCATGGGAACAAATGCCATGCCCGGACCTTCCTTATAGTAAGCTACATTTGACTGGTCGGACAAACACGGGTAATTATCATTGCTGCTTGATTCATCGTTCATTCAATTCGGTGGTATCAACCTAGGCGGGATTAACCCCGTAGTTATTAAGGAGAGGTCTTACAGCAGTATTCAGTGTGGGCGGACTAACTTTAGTGCGCATATTAAGGTAGGACTAAACCGGTTTTTATATGATTAGTCCGATGCTAATCTCGTACTAAGTTTTGACAGGTTCTCTCTGAATACGACTGTTACAGTTTAACGTTTTATCCGAACCGCAAACGGCCAATCCCTTATCGGCTCTTACGTAATGCATGAGAATAAATGAAGTGAGCCCAATTGTATTATTCTTATGTGCCAGAACCCACACAGCATAATGCCTAGAAACCTTTTTTTTTATAAAAAAATATATTAAAATTATTTAATTCAAATAATGAGAAAAGATTAACGTCGAATGTCGTGTCAAATTATTGATACTACCAATAGTGTCTGATACCAAAATCTGCTTTGGTGACGCCAGACAAAATCAGCTAAATATGCAAGATAAAAAATTGGTACATTTCGCAAAAGATGTCTGTATGTATAAGATGTGACCTACAACAAAGCCTAAGCAAGAAATGTGTCTAATGCATCGTAAAATTTGTATTTATGATTTTATTTTACCAAGAAAAGTTAGAGACCGCTATGACTAAACAAATAGTTACGTATTATTGCACACGTACATCAGAATCCAGAGCGCAGGAGACAGACAAGACGGGACAGAGAGCGGGGAAAGGAGGAAATGGCTAAAAAAAATGGTCTCCGTGTCGTCCGCATGTCCGGCTAAGTAATTGATGTTTTCTCGTGTTCGTCGAGAATAGAGCCACCTAGGCTTGCAGGTTTTTAGAGCGGGGGCGAGCTTTGGACATAAGTTACGCGCGTAAGCTTCGAGAATGCGAAGAAAAAAAGATACCCTGAAAACCTAATCGCTTTTGTTTTTAGAATGAATTCAGGGATTCGTAATAGTCGTCTTTGCTAGTATGTTCTAGCATACGACCGATTTTATTCTGAAATTAGGCGTCGATGTTTCGGCAATAAATAATATGTATTATGATTACATTGCTTGATACGGAAAAAATACTGTAATACCAGATATTTATAAATACATGCATAATAAATATATCATCACCTCTGTTCAAATAAGGTCTTAAAGCACATTGACAGTTTTTTGGTTCAAGATATGTACTACAAAATAGATGGAAAAATGTGGATTTATGCCAGTAAGTACTGTACTTACAATGTTTTCCTCAAAACCTATCGCGGGAATATATTGAATATGCATTTTAATGCATTAAAGTACCGAGGGTTCCAAAGATTTTCAACTTACCACCGCCAATATATTATGCAAATAGCGTCACGTTATATCAGCCTTACAGTCTTTGCACTCCTACACAGTTGTCATCGGATCTCGTGGCATTACCGATTTTTTCCCCGAGCATAAACAATTCACTCTACACCCGAGCTTCATTCCCTAGGACAGGTGAACACCGTCCGAACATCCCGCATATTTCACACGAGTTATCGATTCCCGCAGTTCCCGCCGTGTGCACGTGTTGTTAAAGCCGCTGATACACTGTCAAGTTTGTTTTCCGAGACTGGCTTGCGAGCCAAGCGTTCGAGTTAATTCGCAAATTTTTGAGATTAGTACGCGTACATATCTTGCTAGCTATCTAGTTTGATCTGGTTTGAAATATTACTGGCAAATAATATCGACGGCGTGGATTACGACGTGATTACGACTTAAAGCAGTAATCGTGCCATTTAGTACACAGCAATGAGATCATATGTTTTTAACTCAAGAGTATCACACAATTTAATTACTCCTTTATCCATCTGCACGCTTGTTACAATTATGTGAAATCTTTGAAACCAAGACTTTGAAAAGATCACGATCACGGCTGAACTTATCGATACTTTCATTATATCTCATTCAAATTAAGCTGGTCCGATGAAAGTAGCAACGAACGGTACACCTTCAAAATCTAATATGTAATCTACCTCATTTGAATATTATCGGTAAATTACTTAATGAAAATTTCTTCAAATCTGACAAGATATTTATTTTCTCTAACGACAGGAAATGTTATATTAGGATTTTTCAAGTATTCTCGACCGCAAACTGACTGAATTATTTGTCCGCGGTCACTAGACTACTCGAGCGGTCCCTGTGTGCCGAACCATATTTTTTAGGGTTCCGTACCCAAAGGGTGCCAAACTGAACCCTATTACTAAGCCTCCGTTGTCTGTCCATCCGTCCGTTTGTCACAATCGTGAACCGTAATGGGTAGATAGCTAGAATTCTCACAGAGTGTGTATTTCTGTTGCTGTTATAACGACAAATGGTAAACATAAAAACAAATAAAAATATATGGGGACCACAAGAACGTGATATCTGTGGGTCAAATATTGTATAATTTTACGGATCCCTTCGCGTGCGAGTCCGACTCGCACTTAGCCGATTTTTAATTTAAACCTGCAGACTGCTTGAAGCCACTGTAGAAGCTCTCAAGTAGCTCAACCTCTTTGCTCGAGTGTCTACGTATGTGCCTGGGTATAATCAATGCCACAAGTCGAGCCCAAGTTACAGAGTAAACTCCGAGTTTGCTCACCGAGTATACCCCATAGTGTATCAGCCGCATTCGGTCTGGATATCCGCGCAGCTCAACTCTCGCCACACAAACATAATATAACAATACGGAGATTTCCTCGGTGTTTTTCCGGTCGTCTCCAGTCGCAAATAGAAGATGAGGGCGAACTTTAGGGGTGTGGGGTGAAGTTGCGGGGTGTAGAGGTGGATAGGGGGCGAAGCGGTAATCCCGCACTGAGCAGTCGCCTCACGTGATGCCAAGACGTTAACAGACAATGCTAGCTTGTCAAATTTATTGATCGGGTGTGCCTTTCGCTGGGTGATCACTTTGGATAAGTATTCACAAAGCGCCCGCCTTTATTGAAATCTTATAGTTCGAGATAGTCCAAGTTAGAAAGGTGTCTTCTAAGCGCTCTTTAGTCCAAGTACGACTCGGGCACTGAGGGTTTCGTAACATACGTAACAAGAGTGAGATATAACATGTTTTTAACCATTGCAAAAAAAAATCTTCACATAAAAATTAAAATTAACATATTTAATTTATTAGCCAAACTTTTCTAGAGCAGAGCGTTGGACATTTTCACATAATTTATAGTAAGTACCTAAAAGAACCGAGTAAAAACGCCATATGACATCTATAAATGATGTGATGCCGGGCTCTAAATAGATATATTATATACAAAAAAGTTGGTAATTATAAATGGCAACTTTTTTACGCTAGGCCTCATTTTTTTTATGCAACCTGACATGGATAGCTAATACCACACAACTACCGTTTCCCGCAAAGGCTGTCTTTTTTAAAGTTTGGTTTTATGATATGAAGTACATAACTATTTAGTGTACGGTTTTATTAAGCTTGCCTTGTTTGCATTCAAATCTAGTAATTAAACTTGAAAAAAAAATTTTTTTAGCGCACTCGCCGAAACAGCTATTGTAACTTCCACAGTTAAAAAAGTTATAGCAGAAATAGTGACGAACAACTGTGACGCCATCTGCATGGACGCACCACACCCTTAATGATTATTTACAATGGAGGAAACATCTTGTCACGCGACGTTAAAGGAAAATAAATTTCCTTCGATCAGTAATCCGCCTGGAATTTCTAAGTTGGTCTAGAGTCTAGACCATCTAGACATTCAGCAAATTAATGTTGGGACCTTCGTCAACCGATCTCGACGATCGCCCGGCGGGCCATAGCGATGTTAAAGTCGTATTTTCGAATAAATGGCAATGGCATACTAGTCGCAAAAGTCAATTAGTGCAATGGGGCCAGGTTTCTAATAGAGCGCAAATGGACCCTTTAGCTCTTTCAAATGATCGACACTTAAAAAAAATAATCAATAAATCTAACTGTAATTCCGATATTAACAACCGTCTTGCAACGTTAAAATAGAGCCAACTAAGTAAATTGGTTACTCTAACTGAGTGAAAACAGTTAGCCTTAAACATGAATTGTAACCGTATATTTGAATTGTTTTTTTGATTGTGTGCAATAACTGTCTTCTCTTACTGTTTCCCTAACTGAGTGAAAACTGTTTCTAGCTTTATTATTTTTTAAATTCATACCAATGGCTTATGTTCAGTGAAAAGGTACGGTCCAATCTGTTAACATTATTGTACCTCTTGAAACTGGACAGTTGCACGCCTAATTTGTAATCATCCGTAATGTTCAATCAGTTAAGATAACCGTTTTAAAATCATCACACGTATTTTTTTCATCAAGCGGTACTGTTCAATCGGTTAAAATAATTGTTTAATATTAACTGTATTGGCTCATCATTAGATACTTACCGTAATACATTAATACTAATAAGAAATACTTTACCATAAACGACCGAATGTTAACTATACTAAAACAGTAAACAGTTGCAGATATTTTTTTTCAGTGAGGCATCTATGCGGAGATCGAGGCACCGCGCTGAGATTTAATGGCAGTTCTTGTGCTTAACGCAGTTTTGAGACGTATTTAAGCCCGAATTAAGACTCGAATTTGACTTATAGAGTCTCAGAAACTCGATTTTAAGAATACGCTTCTCAGAGACGTTTTCAAAAAAAATTCAGAAATTTTAGCGACTTCTTCAGTCCAGCAGCCAAGGAGCTTCAAAAGAGTGCCAAGCTCTCTATGGACCTCGGTTTCCATATCCTTTTTTCCATTGTGTCTACACTGTTACGTAACCACACAAACTATGTAACAATAATATCTTTGAGTAAATCAATATTTAAAACCATTTTTATTTATATTGCATCATCATTATCTACACGGTTAACTGCGTAGGCGCTAAAACCCCAAGCTTGTGGCAGGTCACTTGTTTTTAGTAAAAGAAAAAGGAGATGTGATTTTTAGTAACAATCAATTGAAAACTAGATAAGTATAGACTGCTGGATTGAAAAGAATCGCTATTCATATCAGATGTTTAATTAATTAAATAAGAACAAAAAAGCACAGAAACTTCAATGGTTTTTTTTACCGTTAACAATAATGACACTTATATACACACTTTGATCTAAATGCTACGGCCAAAAAAAATTTTGTTAAACAGTTTGAGACAAAGAACAAAGTATTGCTAGCGGCCTTTGAAAGCCGACGAAAACATCAGATTATTTCCTGACTTCTCTCATATTTGAACCTATTTTTTAGCCTTCAGGTACTTAACGTAATGGTTGAGTTTATCCTATATTTGTGTGGCCATAATAAATAAACGAATTTTGACCCTGCTGAATTTGATTCCCCCAAAGTACAACCTGGGATCCTTCAAACATGGTGTCAAGAAGCATCTGGCCGGCCGGAATGGTTTACGCAGCCCCCTTAAAAGTTCGAAAGCTCATGGGCATCGTCGGGCACCTTAAGAGCTCCTGGCGTACGCCATATGCCGCGCATATAAAAAGTAAGTAGATTTTTTTACAGCGTGTGTTCTGGTACTTAAAAAGAGCTGGCTACGGAATATATGGTTCCTGGTTCGGATTCCATGGAATTCTGTGAATGCAAAAGCGCAAGTAACTCTGTCTGTCTGTAAAGGTACCCTCTGTTGCTCAACTTGCAACAATCTCTGTCGATTTCGTCGTCACGAAAACCTCCAGCAATCTCCGGCATCATGGTGTATGGACAAGTATGGAACCATTCATGGAGCAATTAATTGCCCGCATACGGCGAGCAAGTGCAAGGATACGTGGCAATTCGATAAACAACTCACAGCGAACAGCTTGTGGTCTAGGGGCTAGAGAACTTGCCTTTCATCCGAGAGGTCTAGGTTCAAATCCTCGCCCGGTGCTCATAAAGGGAAGGTCCTGGCATGGCACCTAATTCCTTCGGGAATGTGGTGTATTAGGCTAATATCATAACGGTAGTTGTGTGTTATTAGCCATTCATGTCAGGTTGCAAAAAAAAAACCGGCGGCGACACGAAAAGTATTGAGCGATGTGGAGCAATATCGCTCCATATCGCTGGGATAATTGCCGAAAATGAATTGGGATTGCTCTATATTGCTCGAACTATTGCTGCACCATGTTTGGCAACAGTAGCCCAGCAATGTATTGACTCAAAAATGGCCCATGTACGGGCAACTTTACGATGTTACGCCTAATCCTCTGATCTTATTTGGATGAATCTTGGTACAAAGGGAGTCTGGACCTTGGGAAAGGACATAGTCAACCCTTTGTGGCGAAAATCAAACTCAAAGGGGGTGAAAAGGCGGAAGTATGTTTGTATAGAGAATTAATATAGCATACAAGATTAGGTTCTAAAAAAGCTAAACGTGCGATGCAGCGTGACGTCTGCTACGTTTGGCGGGATGAATCGAGTCCTACCCCCTCCCAAGCGCCAAGCGGCTGCGCAGAAACAAAACTATTGCGGATTTTATTTCTGCGCAGCTTCAAGCGCTTGGAGGAGGTAGGACTCGATCCGTCCCGGGCAGTATACCTGCGGTTGCTCAAGGTCAAGCATTTGCAGTGACTCAGCTGTTGCCGCAAAAACAACAGACACTATACGTTCAAATTTCTGCAAATATAAAAGGTATTTTTATTGCACACACATCAAAGTACATATAAGTTCAATATGGCAGGGCGGGCCGGCCCCTTCATTATTCTAGACGTAACTAAGCAATTTGGAGCCACGTAATGTGCGTTTCTCTAACGAGGTATTATCGCAGTAATTGGCTCGTTCAAAACAAGATTGCCTTATTTCCATAAAAACAATCAGCGGACACATTAACATCGGGCTCCTCGTAGACTAGGAGGTCGCGACAAAAATGGTAACGATAACGTAAATGGCTGAAACTGGGTTCACGGGATAAAGTACAAGCCTCTGAAGCTAAATGTGTCAGTCTGCCTGTTCCAAGTGGTTGCGTTACGTAGATAAGGCGCCCGAAAAAGTAGTTATGGTGACAAAAAATACATATGATAAGGTAAATGGATGCAAATGACGAAGCATGAAAGTATCAATACATACTTGCTTAGCAATACAAAAACGGAACAAATCTTTGGTTGCATTTAGTAGTTTTAGGCGATTTAGGTTACAGATATAACTTTAGGTATATTTAAGTATTTAATTAAGTAACCGTCTGGTTATTGTTGTATAATTAATAGGTATCAATGTTTCCAGATAATCAGTATATTCATCAGCAGGTACATACCAGCATCTATTTTATATAGCCAATCTAGAAAACGCAACCACTTGGCACGGGCAGACCGACATATTTAGCATCAGAGGGTCGGTCTCTAACATGTGAACCCAGATTCAGCCATTTACCTTATCGTGACCAAAAATGTCGTGACCTCCCGGAATATCGTATTTATCACGCCCTTCGGAGGGCGCACTTAGAGCCAGATATGGCTTCATTCCATATTTGAGGTCGGCAAGCTCATAAAAATATTTACTACTTCATTCGGACTCTTTCTCTTTATCGTTATTTTTCGACCATTCGTTTCACCACTGGAGAGAAAGGAAGAAAGGAAGAATCCGCCACTGTGCGCGAAAGTGCTCTAAAAATGCGTTCGTCATGTCAGTTCCCACCCACAGAAACCCTCCAATACGTCTGCGACTAGGCTTGCAGGTGCATGTACGTTACGTTTAATTTGGTAGTTGTGGAAAATTGGAGACAGCGGTCTCATAGTAGGCGTGCTAGATGCCATATCTTTCCACATATATGTAGGTACATACATAGAGGTTGAACTGATGCTCTACGATGACTGTAATGGATTATCCAGTAAAATGAAATCTCAACAATTTTTTTCTTAATCATTAAATAAACCAGAAATAAACAAAACAATTATTGCTATCAAAAATTAGCATTTCTTATCGTATTGAATCGATATTGAGCGTGAGCTCTAGGGCAAAAATATCTTGCACTATTCGGTGACAGGAACAGATCCTTTCCACATGACTGTGAGCCCAGACGTGAGCCATGGGGTTTCGTTCGGCAACTTTCCGATACGGAATGAACACGACGTCATCAAATCAACTCCTCTCGCCTCCCCTAGCGACCCATCATCTCGCATCTCGCTCTCTGCGCACCCTTTCCTCCCTGGCCCCCCGCATATTCCCGCGCGCCCCGCGGACCCGTTCCGATGTTGCCGCCGGGCATGCGCTTCTCGGTCCTAACCGCGCACAGTGGTGAATTTCTAAATAAATTATCCGGGCTGGGTAAAGTTTTCGCTCTGTTCACATTGAGCATGTTTAACGTGTATTTTTTAAATTGTATGAAGACATTAACATAATTCACCCAATGCTATACCGGCCTAAATAATCGGAGTCAAAAGTGTAATATCATAATGTTATTATATTTAGAATACTTCTAGATGTCGCTTTTAAACATAACATTTATGGGAAACGATAATGCCTTTGACGTTTTATACTTTGAAGAAAAAATACCGAAAGTTATGTTCTCCTGAAGTAGAAATAATACCCGTGATAATGGTCACTTACACATATACATTTTATAAAAAAATGTACTGAATTAAATTCTATTTGCATGGACGCATTTGTCTTTTTTTTAAGAAACTATTGCACTTCATTCGCCGCGCTTCACATTGAAAATAATCTGAGTGAAATCACCCGCAAAACTTGACAACTCAGCAAACAAATCTTGCTAATTGACTGGCTCAGGGATCGGTACTCTCTCCTTTGTCTTTCTTGTTTTCCCTAAAATATAAAACAAACAAATTGCTGGCAAGATCTATACTTTTTTTAAACAAAGTTTTGGGTATTCGTCAAACTAATTAGTTTCCATCAAATTGGTTTTGCGTGGGTGAACTGGTTTGCGCCACTGTGCGGGACGGCCACGACCCGCAGCGCTGAACGACGGGTCACGTGACACGACGCGCCACTCGCTCGCCAACGCTCGGCAGTTGTCGGCGTGTCGAGTTCACGGTCGGACGCTTCGTAGAGCTCGTCCTTGCATGCTAAACGTCAGTGTTTTGTACACTTGTGATCGAATATCTATAACGGAGACCGCGTGTGATAAGGAAATTACATCTTGAAGTGTATTCTCCCTGCGGCTCGGCGGAGGGCTCGCATTTGTAGAATTGTTTTGCGCGCAGTGTCGCCGATCGATCTCATAGCCGGTACTCGAGCTAATCCGCCGCAGAGGGAGACATTTCCCGCGATACAGCTGAGCGATGACACTCGATGGACGTGGGGCGCTCGGCCGCTTCCCTGGCCACGATCGATTCAATTGCGTCGTGCAGCGTTGAATTCCTAGATTTACGGTGCATTACAGTTGCTCGTGATTATGTAGGCACCTCCATCCGAGCGCATCTGTGCGTGAATTGAACTTGTAAAAAGACACTTCTTGTAACCAGTCCAGGGAGGAGGTGCAGCACCACAACGCTGTACGTTAGACAAATAAATCGGGAAAGGGTTGCGAAATGTGGGTTGTGTCGCGAAAGTGAGCGAGAGAAGAATGGACCGCGTCGGCGGTGTCTGCCGATTCGGCGGCATCGTGTCTGCGCCGGCGCCGCGCGTACGTGCGGGCGGTGGTCGCGCGGCTCGGCGCGGAGGCAGCGGGGCCTCGACGTGCGCTCGCGCCGCTGCACCTCCCACAGAGCCGCCGCTCCCGCGCCGCCCTGAGCTGCACCGGGGGCTGGCTGCGCTGCTCGTGGTGACGTGCCTGCTCGTTTACCACAACTGCCTGTACTGCGATTTCGTGTTCGACGACATCAGCGCCATCAAGGAGAACCGCGACCTTCGTCCGCACACGCCCATCTCCAACATATTTCTCAACGACTTTTGGGGCACGCCAATACATAAGGTTAGTTGGTAACCCTTATTAAAATACCTAGGTCCTTCTCGAAGGCTTTTCACAAGAAATCTGGGAAATGGGAGCGTTGAATACCCCTCATTACTGTGTTAGTAGGTTTGTGTACTGCCGAGTACTTCACAGCTGTTCTACTCGAGCATATTCATGTAGGCACTGCTAAATTATTCTCTTTAAATCTGGAATTCCTACTTTACCAAAAATATATCTCTAGAAATTGTCTACAGGAAAGCAATAGAAATACATACCTACCTACTTTGGAAACTGCGACAGACGGGCTGAAATAGGTATTCAACTGTGATCTTATATAATATCGTAATCTTCATGATCATATCCGGACACCACAGGTCTATGACTGCTCTCAATTAGGTGACCTGTTACAAGAAAGAAACACTTGGCTTTGAAGCCGCAGTCTGAAAATTAAATGAAAACAAACAACCGTGAACCCAGACAAAGCACTTTCTAAAAAAGGAATAGTGGACCTTTTGAATAAACTCCCAGCTGGAAAGGAGATTGAAGAATGTGCCTGCAATATCTAATCATTAACTCTTTCAAAAACAATGTAAAAAATGTTTTAAATGTGTGGAAAAAAATATTTTAAATAATAATAATATTTCTCAAATAGTAGGTAGGTACTTTGGAACACCTTACCTAGATTTCAGTTAAATCCTAATATTTGTTCCTAGTTACACGTGCGTTTTATTTACGTTCATACTACGTACATGATACTAGGTACCACAGAATATCTATAGGATTACATCCGGTAACTTAACTCCATACAAAGTGCCTATTTCGTGCACCTGTACATGCACATTTTGCTTATATGGACTCTAAGCCAGTTTCGCGGTGCAGAACTGTCGCCAATGGTCATTCGAAGTCATCTTTTAAAAAAGACCAGAGTGGTCAGTCTGAATTCTTACCTAAATTGGCGTTTACGGCATACCGATCGACTGGCGTTTTCTCCAAACTCCATACAAGTTTTTACTAGATATTCTTTGGTTTTACTTCTTCAAGCTGTCAAAGTCAAACTCGGACTACCGATTTGTATGAAAACGCGGAGTGGACGTAAACGGCAACGTCGACGTATTTACGGCAACGTTGAGTAAGCTGTCAAATCAAGCTCGGACTCGCAAATGTTAGTTCGCTTAACGCCCGCTGCGCGCGCTCTTCAATTTCCCCATACATTTGAAAACGCCAGTCGATCGGTTTGCCGTAACGCCAATTTAGGTGACAACTGACTACCGACTCAGAACCAGCAGTGCTTCGCAAATATTAAGGTACATCCCGCTCAACTCACCATACAAACGGGGAAAGAACATCACGCCGATATTTCTTGTTAGAGATCCCAAATTTTGCTCAAAATAGCTTTATTTGATCGAACTAGATGTCTGATGACCGTTGGCATTGTAAAATTGTGTTTGGTTTCTAAGTTATAAGGTCCGAAAGTTCGAGTTTTTCGCGCGTTTTATATACAATAACTTTGGAGGTGGATTACGCAGTGATAAAGTAAGAACATGTTAAAAAGATTAGTCATCAGACATAGCTTATTTAATCAAGATTTATAATCTATTTGGTATTTGTTAGATTTTAGACTACAGCGGTCGTGGTTTACTTTTAGCTATAAGTCGTTTTGTAATTAAAATTTTCGTAAATCTTACCAAATCTATGCACATTGTCTTTTTTGTGGACATGTTGCATCTTCCTCATCACGGATCACAGCGCAACAGCACGGTTTTGTACTGTGCCCGCGAATGAGTTAGTCCTGCCGGGTTGGGCCACCTTAAATGACAACCCCGACACTCGATGGAAGGAAGGTATTTATCTCAAAAAACGTTTCAGTTGAGCTACTGCTATGACTCCGGTCGCACAGCTATACAACTGTGATACCTACCTGAACACTTGTTCGATGTTGCAATCCGGGAAACACGAAAAAAACTTGAGTACCTAGCGGATCATATTATTTTGATGATAAAAAATCTAGGAGTAACATGGATGTCATCAAAAATCATATCAGCAATAGAACATTTTTTTGCTGTCAGCATAAACAATCTCATTGAAATCATCCACAAATTGTGCAACGTTACATCTATTAAGGTGCTATGTAAGATAACGAAAGAATACGAATAAGTAGGTAGGCATAATGCAAATCGTATGGACTAAAAATCTGAAAAATAGAACTACTTTGGCGTTTACTACTACGGACCTTTACTGTAATCGCTCTTTATATCTACGAATGGATCCTCAGACACCGAGGGGTTAGTCACTCAGGGAATCTGGTGCACAATTGTTGAGTAATTTTAGATGGGAGAGTCTGGGGAATCTGGTGGGAGTCAGAGGAATTTCTGGAAATCTGGAGTAATCTTAAGGAATCTGGGAATCTTAGGAATCTGGTGTAAGAATAGTTTTGTATTCTCAGTAATCTTAGGTCGAGTCCGGGGAATCTCTGGAAATCTGAATAATCTTAGGGAATCTGAGAATCTTAGGAGTCTGGTGTAAAATTGTTTAGTATTGTCAGTAATCTTAGGTCGAGTCCGGGGAATCTGGTGTGGGTCCGAGGATTCTCTGGAAATCTGGAGTATGGTGGAAATCTTAGGGAATCTAGGAATCTTAGGAATCTGTTGTACAGTTGTTTAGTATTCTCATTAATCTTAGGTGGAGTCCGTGGAATCTGGTGGAAGTCCCAGAAATCATTGGAAATCTAAAGTAATCTGTAATCTTAGGGAATTTGGGAATCTTAGGAATCTGGTGTACATTTTTTTATTAATCTCAGTATTCGTGGAGTCTGGAGAATCTGATGGGAGTCAGAGGAATCCAAATTTGCCTTTTATTCATTGCAATATCTAGTAAAACGATGTTGACAATATTTAAAATTTGCCACTGGACATCTTTCATTAATTAAATTGCATTTAATTAACTTCATTTTATAACTTAGCTATCGTATTTTTATTTGCACTTATTTTTAAGTGCCACACCTAATAGTTTGGGTTAAAAAACTGAGTTGTTGAATAAGTTGAATGTGATCAAGTTTACTTAATACAAAGAAATAACCTTACATACGTTATTTTCTGTTCAACTTATTTCGAAACCACACAATGGACGTCCTAGGCTTACAGTTTAAATAGCTTATTTAACCACTTGCCGCGGACGTATACTGGATGTTAACGGAGGCATTATCCAAACGTTAACCAGGTATTCTTATGCATAATTGAATCAAAATATGTAGATAACCTAATAGACTAGGAGGTCGCGACAAAAATGGTAACGATAACGTAAATGGCTGAAACTGGGTTCACGGGATAAAGTAAAACCCTCTGAAGCTAAATGTGTCAGTCTGCCTGCGCCAAGTGGTTGCGTTACGTAGATAAGGCGCTTGAAAAAGTAGTTATGGTGACAAAAAATACATTTGATAAGGTAAATGGATGCAAATGACGAAGCATGAAGTATCAATACATACTTGCTTAGCAATACAAAAACTGAACTAATCTTTGGTTGCATTTAGTAGTTATAGGCGATTTAGGTTACAGATATAACTTTAGGTATATTTAAGTATTTAATTAAGTAACCGTTTGGTTATTGTTGTATAATTAATAGATATCAATGTTTCCAGATAATCAGTATATTCATCAGCAGGTACATACCAGCATCTATTTTATATAGCCAATCTAGAAAACGCAACCACTTGGGACGGGCAGACCGATATATTTAGCATCAGAGGGTTGGTCTCTAACATGTCAACCCAGATTCAGCCATTTACCTTATCGTGACCAAAAATGTCGTGACCTCCCGGAATATAACTGGGTTAACGTTTGGACCACACCTCCGTTAACCAGCGTGATTAGAGCCGACTGTGTTCAGTTTGATAAGACGTAAATAAAACAAACTTTTAATGATATTTAAAAATAACCACAACCAATTTCGATAATCCAAAAAGTTAATATATAGATTGACGGTCTAGGTATAATTCAAAGATAAAACTTTAGTTCTATATGTTCTCAAATTAGACAAAGTTTCATGAACTTCCATTAACAAAAGTTTGAACTCCGAATATGAGCGTCAGAAACGGTTCATTTCTGGTTTAAGGTTTCAAATATAGCTAGATCAACAATGCATCTTTCATCTTTTTAAAATTCTAAAATAAATAATAGTTTTAAAAATAATAAAACATTGTTTCACTTACGCCCTCATGGAACTGAATGCAATCAGGTGTTATCACGCCCTTAACACCCTAATAGTTGATTTAATAAGATAGGTCACACACCTGACCTATCTTATTTATTTTTATTTATTTATTTATTGGAAAACTTACAGCTTATTCACAATTCATATACAAAAATGGACAATGTAATTGTCAAAAGCCAAAAACATGTTTTCACAGATATAAAATTTACAATTTGAGTTGACGCTATCTAAGCGTAGATAACCTTGCTTAAATCTAAACTTAAATTAAACATGGAAATGAGCATATGTATATAATTAAGCGAATATTAAGTTTTAAAAGTGTGAGAGGGTGTGGGTTGGTGTCAGGGTGATTAAGAGTGTGTGAGGGTGTGTTAGGTTGTGTGCGTGTAAGTGTGGAATGTGAATGTGATTTTCTTGTTAATAATTTTATATTATTATTATTGTAGAGGAAACATACAGTTACAAAGCAAACATATAAATACAACACTATTGCAACTATATCGTAACCTATTACCTAATTGTATATTAAATTTCCACAGTGATGGAATTTGTGAACGGTAGCTCCAAGAACGTTCAAAGAGGTAAGCTCGATACTGGGTTAGATACGGTCCTCAATTCCCCCCAGATCAAAGTTCCAGGCCGAAAGCACTCCGTCTTACAGCGAAAATACACACTAGAACCTCAACAAATCAGCGACGTACTCTGTGACAAAATATTTATTTTATCCTGGGCGCGGTGCTCCGCCGCTGAACAAACCTCGGAGATTTTACAAACACTTCCCCCTGCCGCCGCCCCCCCCCCCCTTCCGCTCGCCCCGCACGGGCCTCGCCTACACTCCGGCGCGTTTAAAACATCCCCCCGGAGACAAACACTCGAGCACGCATCAATCATTGTCAACAAACAGAGCTCCCCGCGCCGCCGCGCCGGGGAACAAACCTGGCTACGTCTGTCCGCTGCACAGAGCTGCTAGTCCCAGTTGTCACCTAAACTAGCGTTTACGGAATTTCGAAGTTCCGTAAAAAAGTCAACCTACGTAACATTTTTTAATGGATATTCTGTGGTTTTACTTCTTCAAGCTGTCAAAGTCAAACTCGAACTTCCGATTTGTATGGAAACGCGGAGTCGGCGTAAACGGCAACGTCCACGTATTTACGGCAACTTTGAGTAAGCTGTCAAATCAAACTTGGACTCGCAAATGTTAGTTCGCTTAACGCCCACTGCGCGCGCTCTTCAATTTCTCTATACATTTGTAAACGCCAGTCGATCGGTTTGCCGTAAACGCCAATTTAAGTGACAGCTGGTACTACGGGCTCAGAACACAGATCAGCCCAGAGAAGATAAAATAATGGAGAAGTGGCATGTGGACTGTCGCGACTCCGTGTGCATATAATCGTATGGGAAGCTTGCCGCTAGTCGTATGCCACACAGTCCAAATATGCGCCCGAAATGCGTTCGCAAAGTCAGTTAACCGATTCATACCCAAGGCTAGGCTAATCTCTGAAATCCGACGGTTATAGTATCTAGGCGACCACCACACAAAGTCACACAGGCTTAAAATTTCGGCGACTCGTTCATGTTTACGAAGTTACGTGAAATTATGACTGTCTCAGGTATCGGAGATTTGCGTAGCCTTGTGCATGAACGAAGGCACCTAGTTGCCACCAACACAAATCTTTCAATACGTCTGCGAATATGTTTACGATGCCATATATGCCTTTAAGTTGGGTTGGTAGGTTTAGAAAATAGGAGATAGCGGATGTTTTAGTGGGCGCGCTAGTTGGCAATCTCCTTGCTTTTTGATCTGAGGATCAGCCGCTCGCTTCCTTGTGCGCGCCCCGTGTAGAAGCGAATATTTTATAATAGTTTAACCCCGTATCAGTCTATATCTATGTAGATGCTATCAGGGACATAAGCTGAAAGAGCGGATTTGCGCATCGCTCGAGCATCTTGATAGTATTTAGCCTTAATAAATACAAAAAAGTTTCTAGAAGCTACCGGAGTAAAATACTATCTAAGAGTTGTGAAAATCCAAATGTTTTGCGGAATTAAGGTAGTATACGATTAATTGCTTAGCTGTTACAACCTGTATGAGAATCGAACGACGGGTGTCTCTAGAAGGCGATGGGGGAGACAGCTCTGTGGCCCGCTGCACCCCTCCCTTGCCTCACGCCGCGCCGCTGCCACCGCAGCCAAATTTGCGATTCCTGGTGGTAAAAAAGGAAAATGGATCTATCCTCACATGAGTTGTTTACTTTGTCCGTACAAAAATACCCTAATATATCGTTTTTACTTTATTTTTACTTTGTCAGCCTCAATGGCCCAGTGGCGCGACACTTCGGCGATCGCTCTCCGAAGTTAAGCAACGCTGGGTCCGGTCTGGTCTTGGATGGGTGACCATTCGACCGTTGAGAGAGGCTGGCCGTGGTTCGGATTCCACGTTAAACTGTAGGTCCCCTTCCTTACTTACTAGGTGGTAGGGTTTATCCCGCCCGGGTTGGTACCATCGCATTGGATGAACGATGGTCGAAGCGGCAATGAAAATTGTCCGTGTTTTCCATCCAGTTCAATGTAGCCGTGCAATATAAGGAAGGTCCTGGCATGGCACCTAGTTCCCATGCGGTGTGTTGGGCTAATACCATGACAGAAGGTGTGGTATTAGCCATCCATGTCCAGTCACATAAAAAAAAAATATGGTAGTAAGATCTCCTTGAATTTAACTTAGTGCATCACTTTACATGGTTGGTGTTAGGAGTTCTCATGTTACCAGCTTATTTAACTAAGAGAAGACAAAATCTAGTTCGAACAAAAATTTTTAATTGAGATTGTACTACTTTAGGCCCCAGTCAGTTATTCGGATTTTTTTCAGAAATTACTGAACTTCTATTTTATCAGTAAATAACTTCAGTTATATCCGCACCAAATTAATACATTTTGTTTCAACAGCACAACTTGTTAATTCTTGCAAGTAGTTAGCGTACTAATAGCTTGTTAATATTCAAAAGAAAACTGGATACCAGCGTTGTATAAAATCATAGCGATGCACTGCGGTAAAAGACGTCTTGCACACATTTTGGACGAAAATGCTAAATATGCATTTGCTACTCCGCTAATAAATATAGTTACTATTAAAATAACACAATAACACAAAGTTCACACGCAAAAATCAACGACAACGAAAGACGACGGCATTCATAACGCAAGTACAAATGAGACATAAAAATATACTCTGTGAAAATTTCAGCTGTTACGTTTCATGAGATCAGCCCTAGGACAGACGCACGGACGGACGGACGGACGGACGGACTGACTGACAGAAGGGGCGAACGGACAAACGGATGAACGGACCGACGAACGGACGGACGGACGGACGGACGGACAGACGGCGGAGGCTTGGTAAAAAAACAACTACTTACAAAAGGTTCTTCGAATTTGCAGGATCAAATGTAAAAACCGGCCAAGTGCGAGTCGGACTCGCACACGAAGGGTTTCGTACCATCGTAAAAAATAAAACAAAAAAATCACCTTTTCTGTATGGGAGCCCCCTTTAATTTTAATTATTTTTTAATCTTACTTCAGCTATCTAAATTCAGCTATCTACCTGTTACGGTTACTGAGATACAGCCCTGTGACAGACGGACAGACGGACGGACGGACGGACGGACAGCGGAGGCTTTAGGGTTCCGTTTTCACCCTTTGGGTACGGAACCCTAAAAATCGCCAGTCCTTACGAGTAGTTTTGTGTCATATCTTTTGTATCAGGATCAGCCATAGATCTTTAAGCAGCCGATCTTGGATATTTTTTGAGACTGCAGTTTTTGGACAAAATCATCAGCATTACCTAGACTTCAAATTTTAATCAGGAATACTGTATGATTGTATTATTGTATTATTTCGAAATCCATTAAACAAATTTTATTCCTTAGAGACCTGAGAGTCCTCAGCATGGCACCTTATTCCTTCGGGAATACGATGTATTGAGCTAATAATATCATGACGGTGGGTGTGGTATTTAGCCATCTATGTCCAGTTACATAAAAAAGATAGCAGGAATTGCAAC
This sequence comes from Incurvaria masculella, assembly GCA_946894095.1. NCBI lineage: Eukaryota > Metazoa > Arthropoda > Insecta > Lepidoptera > Incurvariidae > Incurvaria > Incurvaria masculella. The sequence continues at coordinate 12,711,582 of OX335650.1, forward strand.
CTCAACTGAATCTAACTGGACTCTATAACTCTGTATGCTCAATCCGTACATTTTTTATTATCATACACTTGCCTTTCTTCCTGACCCTACCTTCGTAGAGGGCGAGACGAATCTTAAGATATGCAGCTTTACTTTCCCCTCGAGCGACTGGGCCACTCGTGAAGAAGGAAGCCCGCAAATTGGCGGCGGGGGTTGGGTGGCCCGGGGACGGGGGGAGGGGAAGAGATCCAAAAGTTTGTGAAATCTCCGCCGGCCGCGTGATTGGATTCTCACAACAAAAGAGCGGTGCGCATTGTGCGCGGTAACGAAGTGGCCCTACTTTCATTTAACTTGCCTACTTATCCGCGTGGCAAGACCAAGTTCCCGTTCGCCTCCTGCTGGATGCTCTCGCCTGCTGTGCGATTCTGAAGTCTATTTGTAGCTTGGAACCATCTTCGATTCCATCTTTCGCGTAGCGCCACCTGCTGTTTTTGAATATAGTATATTTTTAACACCTGGCCGATGCGCTTTACCTATTTAAATTTGATGCAGAGTGGTCAGTCTGAGTTCTCACCTAAATTGGCGTTTACGGCAAACCGATCGACTGGCGTTTTCTCCAAACTCCATACAAGTTTTTACTAGATATTCTGTAGTTTTACTTCTTCAAGCTGTCAAAGTCGAACGCGGACTTCCGATTTGTATAAAAACGCGGAGTGGACGTAAACGGCAACGTCGACGTATTTACGGCAACGTTGAGTAAGCTGTCAAATCAACCAAACTCGCAAATGCTAGTTCGCTTAACGCCCGCTGCGCGCGCTCTTCAACTTCTCCATACATTTGAAAACACCAGTCGATCGGTTTGCCGTAACGCCAATTTAGGTGACAACTTAGACTACCGGCTCTGGTTCCAAAGTGAGCATGCTCACACACAATTCACAGTACAATGTGCCTCAAAGCTCGCGCGTGTACTCTATGCCCTTGTCACAAGAGCGGTTTCCTACGAGTGAGGCGCATATTAGTTTGGCACGTACCGATACCAAAGACCTAGCGAGCGCGCTGTGCTTGCAAGACGTACACAGCGTGGGAGTGAGAAGTCCACTCAAGCACCACAACAGCGAGTTGGATAGAAATGCAACATATCTACGCGATGCGTTCAACAAGCATGTGTGAAAGCAATGGTGGCATGTGCATTTGTAGATTGTAAACGGGCGTTATAATATAACCCGCCTGCGACTAACAAATACACTTTTTTTCTGGCTATCTTTGTCGATCATATTTCTTATCTTTTTTTCATTATTTCAAAGTAAAACTTGAAACATAACTTCAGATCATTATTTTGTATCTGCATGGCTCGTAGCCTAGTGGCGCGGGGACTGGACTAGCGTACCAGAGGTCTGGGTTCAATTCCGACATGCACCACTTTCTTTCTCTTTCCGAGTTCGATAAGTGCATTTTTTCTTCAAGAATGCGAGCTGCTCCATGGTTTGGAATCCATGTAAAACTGTAGGTCCATTTCCCCTACTAGGTGGTAGGGTTTAAGCCCGCCCGGGTTGGTACCATCGCATTGGATGAAAATATGGTTGAAGCGGCAATTAAAATTGTCCGTGTTTTCCATCCAGTTCAATGTAGCCGTGCTCATAAAGGGAAGGTCCTGGCATGGCACCTAATTCCTTCGGGAATGTGGTGTATTTTGCTAATATCATAACGGTATTTATGTGGTATTAGCCATCCATGTCAGGTCGCATAAAAAAATGGCGAGTATGTGAAGTGTTTGAGTAAAGAAAAAAAAAACTGAGAAAGCTTCATGCATGACTTCCAAAAGCCTTATCCTCGGCCTTAACATTGTTTACCCCACATACCTAACATGAACACGACATTCTATAACTCTTTGATTCACGCTGATCCACGTCGATCCACTCGCACACTCACGCACAACATAGAAGTCACCGCTTTTTCTAAGAAAAAAACTCCGCTTCCGAGAGGCCTTGTCAATTCTAATTCGAATGAACGCACCTAGTGTCTGGTAAATGGGTTCATTCGTAAATCCGGTTGGAATTACGAATGAAATTTAATAGCGCCACCGCTCGTCACAACGCCCCGGGCGGGACGTCAAAGCCACATCATTTTTAGGCGCGACCCCGACCCTCCGCCGTGTCGCCTCCGCCCAACCGCCTCGCCGCCCGGGCAGCCGCGCCGCTACCGCCACCGCCTCCGCGCCGCCCCGACGGTTGTGACCCGGCCGGCGGCGGCGGTTCGCGGTGCCCTTTATTGATTACCGCCATTTGCGACTCTCCGCTAATCCGAAAGCTTACATCTTAGATTAGAAGGCGCAGGCTTTGTCCCGACTATCCTTCTGTGCCTTCAGCTGCTTTTGTCGCGAGAGACTTCGTCTAATTGTGGTGCTTATTTTGTTGCCGAGTGTCTTGTATCAATCTTAAGCCACCTTTATTAGGGTTCCGTACCCAAAGGGTGAAAACGGAACCCTATTACTAAGCCTCCGCTGTCCGTCCGTCCGTCCGTCCGTCCGTCCGTCCGTCTGTCCGTCTGTCACAGGGCTGTATCTCAGTAACCGTAACAGGTAGACAGCTGAAATTTTCACAGAGTGTGTATTTATTTTGCCGCTATAACAGCAAATAGGTAAGATTAAAAAATAATTAAAATTAAAGGGGGCTCCCATACAAAAAAACGTGATTTTTTTGTTTTATTTTTTACGATGGTACGGATCCCTTCGTGTGCGAGTCCGACTCGCACTTGGCCGGTTTTTAGTAGTTAATAGCAGGATAGTAGCATAGTCAAGATAACGGTGTTTAGGTTTTCGTAACTCAAAAGCGAGCGGTCTATCACTCGAGTAAAAAGTGTACACTAAGAATACCAGCAGTTAAAAATACCAGGGACTAAGGAGTCCCAAGCACTACCAAAGATTTCCAAAGATTCCTGGAGATTTTCATCAAAGGACAGGATTCCCAATGGATTACTGAACATTACTAGGATTACCAAAGATTCTGGGATTTCTTACGATGACTAAGGACCCCAAGATTCCTAGAATAACCAAAAAGCTACGTTTGAGCAGGCATTTCGAATGTGCATGTGGCCGATGGTCTCCCAAACCAAAAGTTTCTCTTCCAATTTCACTGGAATGCAAAAAAAAAGTTGTTCACTAATTCATGGCATTCCCAGATTCCCTAAAACTTTCTCCAGGTTTCCAGATATTCCTCGGACTCCCATTATTTTCCTCGGACTCCTATCTAAGATTACTGAGAATACTAAACAATTGTACACCAGATTCCTAAGATTCCCAGATTCCCTAAGCTTATTTCAGGTTTCCAGAAATTCCTCGGACTCCCACCAGATTCCCTGGACTCCGACCTGAGATTCCTGAGGTTATTACACTATTGTACACCAGATTGCTAAGATTCCCAGATTCCCTAAGATTACTCCAGGTTTCCAGAGATTCCTCGAACTCTCACCATATTCCCCGGACTGCTACCTAAGATTACTGAGATTACTAAACAATTGTACACCCGATTCTTAAGATTCCCAGATTCTTTAAGATTGCTCCAGGTTTCCAGACATTCCTCGGACTCCCACCAGATTCCCTAGACTCCCACCTGAGATTACGGAGGTTGCTAAACAATTGTACACCAGATTCCCGGAATGACTAACCCCTCGCTCAAAAAGTAACGCATTTCCGTTCCATAATCAAGGAGAACCATCTCTGTGCGCGGTCGTGTTCTCAATGGATGCCCTTTTTCGACCGTTGAGGCCCAGAACCACGGAGGAAGGAGCTACCTCCTCCTCGACGCCCAGAACAAATAATAGTACTGTTGAAGCTGGCCATGGTTCGGATTACACCTAACACGGCAGGTCACGGGTAGGCTTCTATTTGCATTCGGGGCAGCGTGCAAAGCGACGCTTGGATTGCCAAAACGTCATATCGTCTACGAGCTGTGACGTACGCGGCTACTGGGCGTCCGGTTTTTTTAAATAACAAGTGCGAAAACGTCCCTACCCTGCCACCGCGCGCCGGCATTCAAGCGCCATGAATAAATGAGAGTGTTCGGCGGTGTTTACCTGTGGCTCGCGACCCGATAGCATCTCGATTGTCGCGTGGATGTAACGCCCGGCCGCTGTCCGCACACAATGCGCTGCAGGCAGGGGCTACCTGTTGTATGAGGGCTAACTCAAATTAAGGCGGAGACAGGACTCAAAAAGTGAAAAACCATCGACATATTTTTTTTTTGTTATTCATAAAGGCAAACAATCTTAAGATAAGAGAATGACTTTATCGAATCAAGCTTTATTTATTTTTTGAAACTTTTTTAAAATGTGGTTAAAAAAATCATAGTACTTTTAAATTAAGTTGTTTATTTTTTTTTTCATCATCCATAGGCAGCGCACTGCACTCGGATTTGTCATATTTTATCATAACCCAGTTCAGCATTCACAACGAAGAAGAACTGGTAAGAAACTTCGCTGATTTGTTTTTATATGGTTTGTACTCCACTATTTTTTTATGATTTATTTATTTTACCTGTTTGTTATTATACTGGCAAAATAAATACACACTCCGTGAAAATTTCAACTGTGACAGACGGACAGACGGACGGACGGACAGCAGAGACTTAGATTACCATATTAGTTCCATTACCATATTAGGGGTCCATTGGAACCCTTTGGGTACGGAATCATAACAAGGCAAAACAATGAATGTCCGGAACCGCTGAACTTCTGAATTTCTCATCCTAAAAGAAAGCTACTGTGAATATTTCATATGTCTGAGAACAGCGGTTCTGTAAAGTCTTTTTCTTGCGTAAGTGTTGTATGAAAATGTGTGCATATCGGCGTCGTTTATCCCCTTGATAGTTGAATTTTGTAAAACCCATTATGATTGAGCCTTTTCGTGATGATTTCATGTTTCGTGATGATGCTCGGCAAACATGCCGGACGCGCTACACCGCCAGTGCAATCCCAACTAAAAAATAACTAAAATAAAAGCACCAATAAACAAAATGTTGCGTAGTAGTGGGATAGTTTGGCTCAAATTGAATTGGCTTTACTTGTATTAAACAGGTATCTGCATGCATATCAAAGTGTGTGTAAGTTATAGCTCGGGTATGGTTGGCATAAAAACAATAAAGATACTATAAATAAAGATGCTAATCATACTATAACACACGCAGCCGTAGTACATGTAACTTCGTGGCCTATCATTTGGAGATAGACACAAAAAATATTTTTTCAGGTTTCAGTGTCTTCCGCCACACTCCACACTTCGACGTCATGTGGCTCTAGCGGGCGATTTTTCGTATCGCTCTTTTTAAAGGCGTTTTCACCTCAAAAGACGTTTACCTGAGCCACACGAACAACATGACGTACCTTCGGAGAATCGCAGATATCCGATCGTCATGTGTTCCACCCACCCTTCCCTCGCCCCTCTGCGCCGCTTCCGCCCGCGCGTGACACGAGCAGATAAATTATTTAGCCGCATAGAGGATGTTCGATGCTACAATGCATAATATATTAGGGTTGTCCAAAAAGCGTGTTACATTTTTGTCGGTGTTTATTATTTCAGTCCACTGTCCTATATTGTTCTTCATCAAGTAGTATCTCGGTGCCTGTTACAGTTTGCTCGTTTTTTTTTGTTGGGCGCGAACGCTTCGTTTTTGTTTGAATGGGGTGAATTAAGAGCAAACAAGTGAAGAATAAATAAACACGTGAATTGGAAAATCGACTAATCAGTTGTGGCGTATATAGGTAACCACTACGTTCTTGTTAAATATCAATGTTACCCGGAGCAAGCCAAGCACGCCATTAAACTATTTCAATATGTGTGGCTATTAAAGGTACCATTCATTGTCTTAATTTCGCCCCGAAATTCTCATTAACATCGCAAAGTTAAATTGAAATTTACGTTACACGGGGAGCTGTAGCTAACCGAATTGTGCACCGAAGCGCTTCGGAGCTGTCTTCAGAGAAATAGGGCCACTCGGCCAATATAACTCATAAACAGGAATACATGTTCTTGCGAACAGAAGTCTTTGAATGTTCATAAGAAAACTTTACTGTGATGAATCTGAGCGTTAAATTGCATAAAGGCGATGTTTCAGGTGCTTTGGACTAAAATGTTACAACTACTTTGGAAAAAATCTGGCTCTTTGCCGGGGCTTAGTTTAGAGTTACCATGGGAACCCATGGTAACCCTAAACCGAGCCCTAAACTCTATGCACACAGCTACTGCTACACTCTGCAAAGTTAATAGTTGAAGTTAGACGAATAGCAATTCGCTGAGCCTTTATTAAGTTGGCCCTTCCCGACGGGACTAACTCATTCGCGGGCACGGTACAAAACCGTGCTATTGCGCTCTGGTACCTTATCTGTTTCATTGAAAAAGACAGGCTCCGTGATGAGGATGCAACATGTCCACATAGTAGACAATGCGCATATTGTTTGATTTGGTAAGATTTACGAAATTTTTTATTATAAAACGACTTATAGCTAAAAGTAAACCACGACCGCTGTAGTAAAAAATCTAACAAAAACCAAATTGATAATAAATCTGCATTAAACTAGCTATGTATCAGACATAGCTAATATTTTTAAGATGTTTTTATTTTATCGTAGAGTAATTAACCTCCAAAAAGTTTTGCATAAAACTAGCGAAAAATTAGAACTTTCGGACCTTATAACTTAGAAACCAAAACAGAATTTTACGATGCCAGCAGTCATCAGATATCTAGTTCGATCAAATAAGGCTATTTTGAGTAACATTTTGGATCTCTGACAAGAAGTATGGGCATGATCTTCTTTCCACGTTTGTATGGGGAGTTGATCGGGAAGGCCTACCTTATGAGCGTCGCGTAGCCATTTTCACGTTTATGGGTTTTTAAAATGAAAAGATCAGAGCTACTAGGCCCAGTTGTCACCTAAACTGGCGTTTACGGAACTTCGAAGTTCCGTAAAAACGTCAACTCCATACAAGTTTTTACTAGATATTCTGTGGTTTTACTTCTTCAAGCTGTCACAGTCGAACTCGGACCTCCGATTTGTATGAAAACGCTGAGTAGGCGTAAACGGCAACATCGACGTATTTACGGCAACGCTGAGTAAGCTGTCAAATCAAACTCGGACTTGAAAATGTTAATTCGCTTAACGCCCACGTGCGTGCGTTCTACAATTTCTCCATAGGTACATTTGAAAACGCCAGTCCGATCGGTTTGCCGCAAACGCCAATTTAGGTGACAGCTGGGACCAGCAGCGGATTTACACATTTGCCGCCAGTAGGCTAGTCCAATTTTGCCGCCCCTACAGAACTATATATTTAGATACCCTAGTTTACAATCATATTAGGTAACTACCATTTATTTATAAATAAACTGTAATTTTATTATTTTTGCGCTATCGTCCTAATCACACAAGCTCTTTCCCGTAATAAGTATGATTGTAAACTAGGAGATCTATGTTCAGTTCCTAGATTAATTTTACAAACCAACGATTTAGTTCACGTTGCACTATACTCATTTTATTATGTATTTGTTAGCATTATTATGCTGAAAGTTTCGGATTGGGGTGTAAGAAAATAAAGTTGTCCCTGAATTTGCCGCCCCTAAAATTTGCCGCCCTAGGCTCCAGCCTACTCAGCCTGCTGATAAATCCGCCACTGGCTGGGACTACGGGCTATGATGTTTTTGAATCGATATACACCTAAAAGCGGACTTCAATTTATTACAGCGATTCGCGCGCGTAGGCGACATCCTATTATTCCGGGAGGTCACGACATTTTTGGTCACGATAAGGTAAATGGCTGAATCTGGGTTCACTTGTTAGAGACCAACCCTCTGATGCTAAATATGTCGGTCTGCCCGTGCCAAGTGGTTGCGTTTTCTAGATTGGCTATATAAAATAGATGCTGGTATGTACCTGCTAATGAATATACTGATTATCTGGAAACATTGATACCTATTAATTATACAATAATAAACAGACGGTTGCTTAATTAAATACTTAAATATACCTAAAGTTATATGTGTAACCTAAATCGCCTATAACTACTAAATGCAACCAAAGATTTGTTCAGTTTTTGTATTGCTAAGCAAGTATGTATTGATACTTTCATGCTTCGTCATTTGCATCCATTTACCTTATCATGTGTATTTTTTGTCACCATAACTACTTTTTCAGGCGCCTTATCTACGTAACGCAACCACTTGGAACAAGCAGACTGACACATTTAGCTTCAGAGGGTTGTACTTTATCCAGTGAACCCAGTTTCAGCCATTTACGTTATCGTTACCATTTTTGTCGCGACCTCCTAGTCTATATGGACTAATTCTGTGGCGTTTGCATATCCTCAGACGCAGAACGCTCGGCGACGACGCGGTTGCTGGGCGAATCCTAGACTGAGATAAATAGTCGTAACAGAAACTAAAACTAACGAAAAGTAGTACTTTGTGACGTCAATTTACATTAATTTGAAATTTCGTCCATACAAAATGTGGCAAAGTGACGTCACAAAGTACTACTTTGCGTTAGCATTAGTTGCGGTTACGACTATTTATATCAGTCCTAGTCCTTTACAGTAGTGTTCAGAGTGGGCGGACTAACTTTAATACGGGGATTATCGCCGGACTAAATAGCATTTTGTATGATTAGTCCAGTGCTAGTCCGCGTACAAAATTTTGACAGTTCACTATGAATACAACTGTTTATGTTTAAACTTCTTGGTTTAAATTATTATAGGTAATGTACGGTAATGGGGTAAATGAATAAACATACTTCATCCGAAACGTTATGATGCTCGGAGCCCATGACGCAATTTTCCGGCATCATTTTCGTCATCATACACTGGGGCAGGAACAAAGGAGACTTGACTGGCTTACTGTTGTGGCTTCATGTATCAGGGCTAAAAGGATTACGGTACACGCTGCTATGCCACTACGCCCCCTCCCGCCCGCGCTGCCGCTTCGCCTCCGCTCCTCGCTGCTCCGACCATCTCGCCTAATGAGATACCAACAGACGCATATGTATACATATGAACATCGGTTTATGTACGTAGGCCTCTAATTACGTTTTTCCAATTACGATTACGTCGAACGTGCGTGTTTTAATATTGAACACCCATCTTTATTGAGGTCCTGGCACAGGAATAAAACCTTTTATTTTTGTGATCCGTGCGTCTTATGTAGATTGTTTTTTTTATTAAATGTTTATTAATGATTTCATAAAAATATATTAAAGATATGCCTACCCGCGTTGTGCCGACTCCACAAAAGTGTCCTTTTTCTTCGTCGCTAATTTCTTAAACTGAGTGGCGACTGAAATGCGCAGCGTCTACGAATTGGGAACGACGAATTAGGACATTCTGGTAGGGGTTTGGCCCAACGTGTGTAGCCCTCTTCGTGAAATTAAAAGCTGTGGGGATCCATCTCATGCCAATCGGTTGCGTAACTGAAACTTCGCATGCGCAGTTTCAGTATCTGTTTCAGTTTCACAGTTTGGTATCCAGCCTTCCATGTCCAGTTACATAAAATAATAATAACAATAGCCCTAACTATAATACTAACCAGAGACTAGTACAACTTGACAATATTTTAAAATACCCTCCTCATGGGATTCACTCGCTTGATGGGATTTAATTTATTTTTACTCTTTTAATTTGCTTACATTCCTGTCGTTACGGTAATTGGTAAATATGTCCATACAAAATCTACTAATTTATCACTCATATGTTTTTAATAAAATGTTTTTCCAAAATAGAAAATGCTTGAACGATTGAGGATTTACAAGGATTGAACCTACAAAAAATGGATGGAAATGACGATATTCAGTAACTCAACCCAAAAACTATCTGAACTTGACTGACCGGCACAGGCAAAGACCACTAGGAAGAAATTGCATAAGTAATTTTACTATTCTAATTTCTTACGCATTTAAAAGAAAATCCGTCTGCGATTCGTCAATCCGAACGATGTATTGATGTAGACCCTAATCCGACCGAAATTCATAACAAAAAAAATATACATACCTAACACTTGTAAGTCCTTCTGCAATACTTCACCGTCTGGGTTGTATTTAAGCAGCGTTTCTGCATATTTATCGACTGTATAAGCTATCATGTATAAGGCTCAGTTTGCACCTGGGGGGACGGATTGATGTTGCTTTTATATTTACGCGCCCTAACGCGGCGTCGGCGCACACTCAATGCCGCCGCCTTCCTATTAATTTAATTAACTCTGCCACGGATTCACGAGGACCTGCATAAGGAGAATTCTTAATTATGCTGCAGGTACATTGCTCATTGCTCCAGCCGCTGCCTAAGCAAACACTGAGCAGCACACAAGCAACGTCACCACCACATTCGCTCAAGACCTAATTAACACAGTAATAGGTACAGTTGATACAGGTGCCAAGAACTGTAAAAAGTAATGAACTAGAGACGCAAACGCTATACTAATGTCGATACGCCCGTAACTCGATGGGATTGCATGTAAGGATGCATCATGAGAAGCATTACAAATCGGTCATATCATCTGCAAATGTTTAAATAAATTATTTTGGCTATTTCTTTGTAAAACCATAATAAAATAAAATGGCGACGCTTTTAGTGATAGCCACTCCACCCGTTTCTATTAATGCGACCGCTAAAGCTAAAACCATTACTCAACTGTCCAATTTGCCGGCTCGCCAGTATGCTCCTTTGACCTTCAATAAAGTTACTGACAATGAATTTAAAAGATCTTTCCCAGTATCCACACCAAGGCCGTTGGCGCGGATCAAATTAGCCTGGACATGCTGAATCCACTGCAAGATAAGCTCCTACGTAATCTTTTATCTTTATTCTACCTTTATTATCAAAAGATTCTGAGTGACGAGCTCATTTTCAAGTATCTGGAAAAATGTTAATGTTATCCATTTGCCTCATCCTAACTCTTTCAGTCAATATCGTACAATTTCGATCCTACCATTTTTATCTAAAATTTTAGAACTTATTGTTCACCAGGAACTGCATGACTTTCTCTCCCTAAATAAACGAGTGAACCCAATGCAATATAGTTTTCGACCTTTTCAAAGACTTTAGTGGGGTCTTAGCTCACTGGTCATGGGCATATAGTTCCAGGATAGAAGTGTGAGGGGTACCGATCACAAGAAGGTCTCGCAGAAGATGTGCACGCCCTGGATGTGCGCCGCGGGAGTTCGCCTCGGCTGGCGACGCGCAGGAGGCACCGTTCAGCAGCTCCGCCGTTGCTCGCGGTATCGCCCGTCCGTGGCATGAAGCTCCGCGGCTCCCGGCTGCTTCGCCTCGGCACCCTGTGGCGCCCGGCGACGTCTCCTGGCGTCCATCGCGGCGCTCCTCCCACGTGATCGACACCGACTAGGCTCCAACCATCTTGATTTTGTCAACCGTCTTTCGCACTTTCGGTGGTGTCGATGCGGTGCTAAGCGCTGTGATTGGCCCGCTAAAGGCGCCATTCGTTGAGGTCGCGTGCGAGGGAGAAAGAGAATGCTGACTCGCTACGAATTGCGTGGGAGTTCTGGTGTTACTATGTTGAACCGAAATGTCATAATTCTAGGGAGATTGTACAGTAATAAAAGCGTTTCGAAAACATGCTACACGCCTAAAATGTATTTTCCGCATTTGACTGTCGAGACAGATGTCATTGTGGTCGCGTTCGAAAATTCTCAATCGCTCTATTAGCGTTTTTGCTTCCGCTCAGAGTTCATGATATTTTTAACACAAATCTGAGCATTTCGTGTAATTTGGCAGTTATTGAACGCGTGGTGTGGCATATTGATCAAAATATCAGCAGCTGTTTTGTTTGATGGCGCAATTTTTCCGTCGCTATACTAGGGTCCAACCTTGTAAAGGTAAAATAAGTCTTCATATATTTTTCAATAATATATTCCATGGCTTAGCAGAGGATCAGCTTACACCACCGTTATTAGTAGTATTTTTTTGACAGCTAGAAGTAATTAGAAAATTGCGATGGTTTCAATGTTTATTAGTAAGGCTGTTAGTGCTTTGTCTTACAAATCCCTTGAGTACAAAACGATCCACGAACACCACGCAACTAATGAAGTTTGGTAATAAAATGACCCACGGACAAGTGAGCTGGTAACACTCGCATCAGCAGTGTTTACCCTTCTAAATGAAATATCCCAACTCCCTCCCATGACAACGTAGTCCTACCACCGGAAATTTCCGGAATGATTGTTTTTTTTTGTCGTATTATACATTGACGGAATCAATTTATTGGTGTAGCTTAAATGATATGTGTTTAAATGTACGTATTTAAATGTTTCCCGTAAGTATAGCCGTACTGATGTACATTAAAGGTATAGCACTAGCAGACGTGGAACACCTCAATTATTGAGGAGCCATTGTGAACAGCAGAATGAGCGTTCATCTTCATGCGAACCACGTCGCAAAAATAGCATCGAAAAGGTTGGGGTTGAAATCAAGAGAAATTAAAGTATTCAAACCACCAAACACTGTTATAACGGTCTCTACTCAGAAGTATCCTAGAGTACTGGTCCCAGTGGTGGAGACCAACCTATAAGCCTACAAGCGTAGAAATATTAGAGCGCATTCAGAAAGTTTCGATCATTCTAATCTCTGTAATACTCTTAAAAAATACATGAGTTGGAGTTTTTAGAATGGAGACGATGTTATGTAATTATATTGATCAAAATCCTTTACAACTATGTCGACTGCCAAGAATTATTAGTCAAAATTAAGGTTATGGTGCCACGACTGAGCGCTAGGGGACAATATCTTTATCCCTTTAGTTGACCGAAACACACCGAGCGAAGACTAAACTCGAGTGATTTATCCGTTTCAGATTGGGCAAAAATGCTTTCGTATGCCCGACTGTTGTCCTCTGCATCGCATTTCTCAACAGATTCTCTTGAAATGTTGTGAGCAGGTTCGATAAGTATATACGTTTTTTAATCGAGCCAGTTTTAAAAAAAAATATTTTTTAATGTTGAAAAGTGTCAAATGTTGAAAAAGACAGACTCGCGAAACCTGCAGCTCTGAGAGCCACTAGTTTACTATGGTAACTTACTTAGTCTTGTTTCCGCCTCAACCCAATCAATGTATGTTTTAAGTCGCAAACTTTACAAAGTAGATTGGCGGCTTACCGCGCGTATGAGCAGCAGAGCGTGCTGATCGACAAGCACAAGAACTTAAATTATAAATATTCCTGTTAGACTAGGAGGTCGCGACAAAAACGGGAACGGTAACGTTAATGGCTGAAACTAGGTTCACGTGATAAAGACCAACCCTCTGAAGCTATATGTGTCGGTCTACCTGCGCCTTAGATGAAAAAGGAATGGATAGGGGACTACACAAATTTTACGGTCCGTCAAAAGTAAGCTCAGTCAGCCGATATGCTCTCAGTCGGTGTCAGACGTCAGTGATGAATTCAGTTGGGCGAGATTTCAAAGTTTCAACAAAATGTCGTCTTGTGTTGTTGAAAAATATGGAAATAACGCCATAAAGGACAACAAGAGCAATGGAGTCACATTCCACGTATAAGTGCAAGCATATTCAGTATATTTTTAGTTTAGTTGACCTGAAACCTTTTATGTGTTGTAAAGGCGCAAACAGGGTTAGCACAAGCAAACTTAAACTGTCAGTTCGATTTTTATTTTTGTTTTTCATTTCAGTATTATATTATTATATTGAACTAAATTTTATTTTAAAAACAAGTAGGGCTGCCAAAAAACAATAGTCTACGTACTGTTTATTATTTTTTATAATGTCGTTTAGGATGTTTGTATAATATGTCTTAGTTCTGAGGCTGTGATAAAAAGTTACATCCTTGAAAATGGTCAAAATTTCTCATGTGACAGACAGCTCGTTTCCATAAAGATTAAAATTCTCAAGTCGTTTCTTGGCTCAAATGTCCTTTTGTCATTGAATGAGTATTCATTCCTTCAACCTGCGACATTTAATCATAGACTCCATCTTCTTAGGGCTATTATCGAAAAATATGTAAATGTAAAACTTTATCATATAGATAAAACCAATCCGGGGATTAAAGCCGCCACAAAAGGACAAAAGCGTAATAAACTGAACCTATTTGAAGGAAATAAAAAAAAAAAAAAAAGAAAGAACTTAGTGGTTTATCAAAATACCATCACACATTTACGGCGAACGGCAATAATCATCAACAGGTTTTACATAAAGAAGAAATTTTTAAATGCATAAAATGCAAACATGGACAATTCAAGAATAATCAATATTATTTGTTTTGCAATGTTTGACCCATACTTGCAATACATTAATGATTCCCTCTTTGTGTTTATTTTATTTTATGATTTCAATATTTACAAATTGTGTATATTCGACTTGATTAATTTATCCTTAATATCGATGATTTTACTCAGAATAACGATGGTTTAATGAATGATTCCATTAATATTTTTTTCATTTTCCCGCTTGCAAATTCGCAAAAAGATTATTTGATGCCTTGTTAACTATACGATCATGGTACTACTTGTTCTGACCACTATCACTAAATAGGAACCTTGATATTTTAATGCACAATACAATATATTGTTATTTATTTTCGTGATCATTTTTGGCAACCCTGCCGTTTTCACTTTCATTTTTCATTTAGTTTTGACGCGCCATTCTGCTCAAAGGGCTTAGGATGCGCGCATCGTTGATGTTTCATGATGGATTAGGATGAATTTTGCACTATATCTACGACCTGATGTCACAAATGTCACCATCCCTTTTTCTCACGCTATAACTAATTCAATTTAAGGAAATTGTTGTCTCATTTCATTCTTCCGCGATTAGATGAATCTATTTGTCACTTTTTCGCATGATGCATTTCCTTATACCTTTGTCCTGCTCTTTTACCCTTTACGTATTAGAGTTTGGTGTGCATGTAAAAGTATAGGTGTGTGAGTTTTTTTAAAAATAGGAACGCTTTTGAACTATCATCAGTATGGAGGTACCGTATCCATTCTTTTTCATCTAAGACCTGCGCCAAGTGATTGCGTTACCTAGATAAGGCGCCTGAAAAATAGTTATCGTGACAAAAAATATATATGATATGATATGATGAGTAAATGTCTGCAAATAACTAAGCATGAACGTAACAGTACACACTTGCTAAGTTATACCAAAACAAAACAAATCTTTGGTTGGATTTCGTATAATTAGGCAATTAAGGTAACAGATATAACTTCAAGTATATTGAAGTATCTAATTATATTAAACCGACTGGTTTTGGTTGTATAATGAAAAGGTATCAATAATTCCATATAATCAGTATATGCATTAGCAGGTACATACTAACATCTACAGGGTGTCCCGGTTCCTGACGATAAACCGGGAGGTGGTGATAGCCCACATCACTACTAGACTAAAGCGAGAAAAAAATTTAGATAAAAGTTTTTAGATTTCGAGATATGAGCAATTCTTTTATTTTTCAAAAATCGCCGTCTCGGTGTGGTCTTTTTAGTTTTTTGGATACTAAAATGTAAGTTATCCAGATAAAAAAAATACTTTATAATAGCTCAATAACGGCGCTTTAAGTTATTATAATCGCAAGACTTATAACTTTCAGGATAAATTATTAAAAAAAAGTAAAAACATTTTTTTTTTTATTTCATTTTTTTTCCAAACTTTAATGCATCACACTGAAAAAAAATTGTACCATGGATATCTGGCACGTTTATTAAAAAGTTGGCGCATTTAATGCCGTTTCTGAAATGGTATAATACTTTTGATTTTGTATGGCACATCTGTAAATATTACGATCCTAACTAAAATAAGAGCCAATTTTCACACATTCAATACTACCCAAACGAAATCATTGAAGGTGGCGAGTATCAAAATTGATGCGGCTGGCAAGCTATTATTGTGTGAATTCCAGTCTATTCAATAACGTCATGCTAAAAGTGATTGATATTACAACTATTTAAATATGGTCGAAACTTTATTTAGTGGATATGTTACTTTTTATCATTATCATATCATACTTTTACTAAATTTTTAAATTTTTTACAGGTAGTCCTGCTGCTCGCTCCCACATCCCTTCCCTTATCTCGTCAGTTCGTTTCTCTACTTTCGCTCGCCTCGCTCGTGTTTTTATGCTCTGCTATCGATAAAGACTACTGACCATTGCTGTGCCCCAAGGACGTTGAAACTGTGTTTGTGACTTGGACTTGTTGATTGTGAATTACTCGGATTGCCGACCATTGCTGTGCTCTCCGGACTTTGTTAGGACTTGATATTGTGAGTGACAATGCCGTATTATTATTCTCCCCTTCAGTACGCAAACATGCACTTTATTTACGGCGAATGTAATGGAAATGCAAATGCTGCAGCTAGACTCTATCGCCAGCGATATGAAAATGAGGAGAGGTATCCTGACTACCGGGTATTTATTAATTTACATCGCTCTATCGCTGAAGGCCACGTTCCTGGAGTGCAACGTAACGTGGATGGAGGAAATGTAGTTGACTCCGACGTCGAAGACGAAGTACTGGCATGTGTGACTGAAAATCCAGACACTTCTCTCCGTGATATTGAGAGGAATACCGGAATACCGAAATCGGTTGCACATCGAGTACTGAAAGTACACAGATACCACCCATTCCACGTACAAAGAGTGCAAAAACTAATGCCACGCGATTACGCACCAAGAGTGGCATTTTGTCAACAGATGTTGGAGAGACACGCAGCTGATCCAGAATTTTTTAACAAGATTCTTTGGACGGACGAGAGTACATTTAAAAAAGACGGATTCATGAACATGCACAACTTACATCAGTGGAGCGTAGCGAATCCGCACGCCACAAGAGCAGACCGATCGCAGTATCAATTTAAAATCAACTTATGGTGCGGTATTATTAATGGCCAGGTGGTCGGGCCATTTGAAATACCTGCTGTATTAAACGCCCAATATTATTTACATTTTCTTAGGAACGAGTTGGATGGCCTTTTAGATGACATCCCCTTAGCTACAAGACAAGTTATGTGGCTGCAAAACGACGGATGTCCTGCCCACTACGCCCGGCCAGTTAGAGATCATTTGGATGAAGAATTTCCCGGTAGATGGATTGGACGACTTGGACCAATTTTGTGGCCGGCACGCTCACCAGATTTAAATCCCATGGATTTTTTTTATTGGGGATACCTAAAAGAAAAAGTGTATCATAAAGAGATCGAAACAGTCGAAGATCTTCGTCATCGCATCAATGCCGCCGCCGAACAATGCATCCGACTCAATATGGCACGTAACATCACACGATCATTCGTAAGAAGATGCCGCACTTGTATCCGTGCACGTGGTGCTCAATTTGAACACTTGTTGTAAGGTTTGTGTAATAAATCAACATTAAAAATATCTGTTTTTTATTTAAGCTTTGTAGTGATGGAGATATTGGTGGTGATGGTGATAGATCAGCACAAGACTGAAATTAAACTGGTGGTGATGGTGATAGATCAGCACAAGACTGAAATTAAACAAAGTTGTAGTTGTAGTAAAGTTTTTGATTGAATACCCAGTGTATGCACTCATAACACTCATTAATGTTTCTAGCTGCATCAATTTTGATACTCGCCACCTTCAAAGATTTCGTTTGGGTAGTATTGAATGTGTGAAAATTGGCTCTTATTTTAGTTAGGATCGTAATATTTACAGATGTGTCATACAAAATCAAAAGTATTATACCATTTCAGAAACGGCATTAAATGCGCCAACTTTTGAATAGACGTGCCAGATATCCATGGTACAATTTTTTTTCAGTGTGATGCATTAATGTTTGGAAAAAAAAAATGAAATAAAAAAAAATTGTTTTTACTTTTTTTTAATAATTTATCCTGAAAGTTATAAGTCTTGCGATTATAATAACTTAAAGCGCCGTTATTGAGCTATTATAAAGTATTTTTTTTATCTGGATAACTTACATTTTAGTATCCAAAAAACTAAAAAGACCACACCGAGACGGCGATTTTTGAAAAATAAAAGTATTGCTCATATCTCGAAATCTAAAAAAATTTATCTAAATTTTTTTCTCGCTTTAGGCTAGTAGTGATGTGGGCTATCACCACCTCCCGGTTTATCGTCAGGAACCGGGACACCCTGTATATTGTAAAGCCAATATAGCTAACGCAACCATTTGGCGCAGACAGACCGACATATTTAGCATCAGAGGGTCGGTCCCTAACTTGTGAACACAGATTCAGCCATTTACCTTATTGTGACCAAACATTTCCTGACCTTCCGGAATATACGGCTGAGAATATAGGACCGGCGTAAAAGGTGAGAAAATATGTGAAGGAATTGGATCAATTCTTCACCAATGAAAAAAGCATGCCAAATATTCTGCCCGGTAAGAGTGAAGGAGCTTGTGATTGGTGCAGTATTGATCGAATTACCTCACATATATTTCTCACATTTTACCCCTGGTACGCCGGGCTGGAATTTCTAAGAGGTGTACCGACATTCGAAGTCGTTGAAAACACAGTCAATGTATTTTGCACTGCAGATGAAATCCGGAACGCAGCCAATTCTCAAGCGGACGTCCGAGTGTTGCTATCAACGTCTCGTTGGTTGCTATAAACACGATATGATAATGGTGAAGAATGATAGAACATTTTTCTACCTGATACGGTCAGTGATTCGATATGCTAATACGATACGCCAAAAAGGATGTGCATGCTAAAGGCACGAACGCTCGCTCGATATACCTCCGTCGCGACAGGCACGAAGATGAGCCCATTTATTTTTTTATGCGACCTGACATGGATGGCTCATACCACACAGCTACCTTTATGATATTAGCCCAATACACCACATTCCCGAAGGAATTGGGCGCCATGCCAGGACCTTCCCTTTATGAGCACGGCTACATTGAACTGGATGGAAAACACGGACAATTTTCATTGCCGCTTCGACCATCTTTTTATCCAATGCGATGGCACCAACTCGGGCGGGCTTAAACCCTACCACCTAGTAGGGGAATGGGACCTACAGTTCTACATGGATTCCGAACCATGGAGCAGCTCGCATTCGTGACGAAATTCACTTATCGAACTCAGAAAGAGAAAGAAAGTGGTGCATGTCGGAATTAAACCCAGGCCTCTGGTACGCTAGGCCAGTCCCCGCGCCACTGGGCTACGAGCACCATATGTGGCTCGACACGTCGAGCCCGGCCCTGCCCCCCATACACGCGGTAATAAGCCGTCAAACTAGCTAAATATTATACTTACAAAGTAGGCTTTACCCATCACTTGAACCGTAATTGATACAACACGGGCTCTCGATTTGCAAACACCTCCAACTTGACAATTTCTTCCCCGCAACAGTTTACATAAAAAAACACAGCGCGCTCAAAAATAAATCCAGGTTAAAATAATCAGCGTTATATCTGTGCTATCCGCAAAGCGGCCTCGAAATAGCGCATTATCCTTCATCCGAATACACGAGCAAACAATGTGCCACGCAAAATACATCCGTCCCCCCACCCCCCGCCGCCGCCCCTTCTCACGCCCGGGTTGCCCGCGCAGGAATATGCTGGCATGAAAGCCCTGTCCCACGGTGCGACGTGAAGCAGCGAGTGCTATGGGAGGATATTCTCAAACTCTGCATACCCTATTTACGTAATTCCCTCTCAAGACAAAGTAGTCCTACTAGCAGGATGCGCCATTTTAGGGTTTCGTACCCAAAGGGTGCCAACGGGACTCAACATTTATGGCCATAGATCGTGCGGCAAATTTGATTTTGACACTGCAAGTAGAAGACACAGATTATAAAATAAAACGAGTCGCCGCTTTCGCTCGCCCTTTAGCTACAGTAATGATGTAACCGTGCGCAAAACTGCAAAAATTGGTGCTCTCTCCATTGTCGTTCTAAGATTTCGCCTGTTTGTTAAATTATATGTCTATCAACATATCAAAATCAACTTCATGCTCCCTCTCATTGTCATATAATGTTAGTAAACAGGTATCCACTCGCAAATTATTCATTGTTGAACATTGAATACTCTTTATTGAAGACACTTCACAAGTTCACACAATGGTTTGAGGTTATTTTGTGAGCTCCGTTAGCACGCTTACAATCGGTCCGATTTGTTATCGCTTATAGTATTCGCGAATACTGATTGTTGGTTGGCGAATACTGGACCAAGTGTTTGCGCGAATATATTATTGATCGCTGTCAACCCAATTCGGACCAAGGCGTTCCAACACTCTGTACGGGCTAGAGTGGAGGCTTTTTGGAGGCTCCGGTCCCTTCAACACTGAGCGCAGCCGCGAGTGCGAGTGCTACCGCGGCCCTCTGTATGCGCGACGTCGGCGGGTTGCGGAGGGAGGGGGGTGGGGGGGGGGGGGGGCGGCCGGCGGCAGCGCTTTCATCATCCGGGCGCGCTGTCAAACTGTCAGGGCCTCGCCCCCCCCCCCCCCCCCCCTATTCCCACCCGCGAGGCAAAAACAGATACGGACGCGCCGGGCCGGACGTGAGTAAATGTCTGAAAATTTCCTCCTGTTTTTATTTTCTTGTTTTAAGTCGAGTTTTTTTTTAATTAAGAACGCCAGACGTCCCGCCCGCGAGGTGTTTGAAGGTTTTAGGTAAAATATTTAGACGTTTTTCTGCTCGACAGGTCCATCTTCTTTGTAAGCCTAGATAACATTGTTCGTTACCTAATGAATACCGTGTTTAGAAATTTAAGACTTCATTTCGGACTAGAGCCGTGATTAAATGAATTTAGCTCAAATAAAATACTAATTTAGTTATATCGTGTATATTAAACACAGCTATGTAACATGGAGTGGTATTTACTATTCTGATACATAAGAGTCTACCATACGCACAGAAATAGCCATTACTGGAAATAGCCTATTCGATAGTTGCTGATGTGAAATATTGTTAGCAAACTTAAAACTTCCCCGGCCCAAATATTTTAAGGTTCTTTCGGCTTCACTCTGTTTCAATATTGGTAAATAGTTTCTTTAACTCTCTGGAAAATCAAATTATTGGAGAGTAGGAAAATGTGCTGACTCCGGAGGAAATCATCGGGATGCACGAAGATATACCTACTCTCCAAAGCCGAAAATTTTGCAACTTCCAAAGCCATTTTGTAGATATCATATACAGGGTATTGTTGTAGATTTGCTAAATGGTTAATCTAAAAGTCAATAAAAAATGTAGAAATTATAAAAAAAACTAGTTTTCGACATTCATCCATGGAGGTTTCTTCACCTCCATGCATACATCGTTCAACATTTCCAAAGCTCATTATAAAATCAATTAAGTTTGAGACACAGATGTCAGATTAGAAGAGAACGTAAAGCAATAAAAAAACACTGTCCATACAGTTCATGATAACTTTTGATATGGCCAGAATTACCGCTGCAGCCTTGCTGCTTGCTGGAGATAACTATAAATATTTAGATTAGGTAATGCATTCACATTGAATGAAGCAATTTAGAATGAAATATGCGCTAAAATCTTCAGACACACACTTGGTCGCACAATGCTTTTTTGAAGTAAGCTCTCGTATTAAAATCCTTTGCTGATTCACCACATGCACAACCTATCCGTTAGCGATTCTCCTTTACAATTTACAATGCATTTAACTTCTTTTGTTATGCGGAATGCTATCTTACAGGAACAGAACCGCGTCACCATTTCATGGCGACAGTAGCCAGGAAGACGTGTGCGTACGAGCGATAATACAGCCTCGCGCCAAGCGCGTCTGCATTAGGCGGAAGCGACGCCGCTGGAAGCTGCCAAAAGGCAAAACTTCTCATTGTCAGGCGCCAAACGAATATGGGTTAGAGAGAAGCCTCAACAACTCGCCAACATGCCCCCCCCCCCTCGTCCCTCCGCCCTCCCGGCTCGCCGCGCCCCGCCCGCTTCTGTCTATGTACATCTAGCTCTATCCTCCGTGATGTACATCCATCGACGTCGGCGTAAGGGTGGCAACATAATAATCCAACAACTTATTATTTTGACTAGTTGCATTAATGTAATTAATTTACTCTGCATAAGGATTTCTGTAAATCCGTAAAATAATGTTTATTGTAAGCCATTGACCCGTGTTTAAGAGCTGAAATCGAGCTTTCATAGTTTTTCTTTAATGGAGGCTCTGTATCTTTACAGAAAACATGCTATGTAGTATCAACGTCATCGGTCTATCTCTTTATGCTTTACATAAATATGTTTAACTATACATGCTGTATAGTGGTAACTATAGTATTACTAGTAGGTAGTAACTATATCCGTAGTGGAGTAGAAGTAAAGTGTTAAAAAATCTGTATGGGATAGTCGAACTTTACATAAAACAAAGCAATTGTCATACAAATCAGCAAAGGCCAAAACGTGTAAATACACATCTTATGAAATCGGTGAAAATGAAAAACAGTCGACTCAACGCGATTACACAATGTCCCTGTTTTCATCAAATCGTCGAAAAGCCGTCTACTGTATTCATCATCTAAAATAATACCGTCTTAAAGACGAACCCTCTTCAGCCGGTCCGTCTATACATAAACAACAAAATCTGTGTCTAGCTCTTTAATTAAACGCCTAGGTTTATTCACAAAACTGCCAACATTCCAAAACGTAGCGGCGCCATTTGAAATTCGGTTGCTCATATATCCCGGCCGCAACTCGGCGCGGCATCGCTGGTGGCACGATTCCTTCCACGGAATTGGGAATAGGCTAGAAATAATAGACGTTATTTGTTTCAGACCCGTAGTCCATATAATTCAAATTCAAAAATATTTATTTGGTTTCACAAAAACATAGGTGGTAAGGATAAACATTCCAAGGTTACATAATGTTTTGTTAGTTTTTCAAAACGTGCCATTGATGGTACTAATAGTTCCTACATCCTGTAAAATTATTACATTAGCAATAAAAAATGCCTTTTCTATCCAGAAGCCTGAGTCCACTAATAGATAGCTCCACTTTGGAGCCTTAGCGTTATGAGATAACACAAAATTACAGTTATCTCATATTGCTAACGCTCGAAATAGGAGTAAAAACTTGCAAACATTCACATTTACAGCATTAGTAGGAAGTTGGATATTAATAAAATGTGATTTCACTTACGCCCTTACAGAACTGAATTTAATCAAGTGTTATAACGCCCAAGATATAACACTGCGGAGACAAGCGCGCGGTAATGACGCGAGGGGATAGGCATATCTAACCTATTTCTAGTTCTTCAAACTTTTCCTTTGGGTTCGTTACCTTGCAAGGAAAAGTTTTTCTATTAACTACACACAATATTTATGGCTGCAATTCACCGATGTACAAAAACTTGCCGACGAGACGTCCACTTTCAACTCGCACTTACCGACATAGAAGCTGCTCGTTCCTGCCTACTATATTCCATGATGTAAACCTGCGGTATTGATGATCTTAGCGATTTATCAATAAGTTATTTGTAAATCGTAATATAGGCTCTGTTGCATGCAAAAAATTGTTGACCCACAAACATTACTCAATGTCTGCTACAAGGAAACAAGATGCAACAAAACTGACTGTTTAACTGACATTTAATGAACGCAGCGAATACCACTCGCTGCGTTCATTAAAACTTCACTATGTTATATATTACGAAGCCATTAATGAATACTGAATAGATGCCTAACACACGCAACAGCAGCATAGCAAAACTGTGGCACATGTCAGTGGCTACCACATAATGGACACGATGTATTTCGCCCTCGTAATTTGGGCCGTGGTGGTCCGTGAGTGGCTCGACGCGCGACGTCCTGACGTCGGCGCGGACGGTGACGTGACGCGCGACTGACGTAATTTTATGAACCCTGGACGAGTGAGTAACACTGTGGCTTTCAATTAATTCTAACTGATTTAATTTATTCTTCTGAACACATGCTAATCTAATACAACGCGCGGTCAACTATGCTTATTGTGTCGTCTTTGGATAAGTCCTTTGGGTGCTGCAGTCTGCGAACTAGTCCACTCAATGAAAGACGCTCGTGTAAAATCATTACAGAAAGACCCCACGAAAAAAATTCGGGTTTCCCCGACTTTCCTCAAATTTAACCCACTGCCCCACTCTCGAGTTACTTACCGTGATGGCAAAAGATCAATAAATTGATAGCTTTTTTGGAACCATGGATACCATGGATGACTAATACCTACCTCACGACTACCGTTATGTTATTAGCCCAAGGAATAAGGTGCCATGCCAGGACTATGTTTTCATGCTGTTCGTAGATATCTACCTCCTCAAAATTGTTGGAGTTGGTCTCCAGTTTGAATCGGACAGAAAGAGGAAAGGGCAGACGGACAGACATTAGTTAGGGAGTCCATTAATTACGTGAGGCGTTTAGGCGTCAAGCCAACTCTCACCCAATCTTAGGGTCTCGGTAAATATCACGTAATTTATTTTTCAGCAAAAAACAGTGTTTGTCAGCCTCAGTGGCCCAGTGGCGCGACACTTTGGCGATCGCTCTCCGAAGTTAAGCAACGCTGGGTCCGGTCTGGTCTTGGATGGGTGACCATTCGACCGTTGAGAGAGTCTGGCCGTTAAACTGTAGGTCCATCCAGTTCAATGTAGCCGTGCAATATAAGGAAGGTCCAGGCATGGCACCTAGTTCCCATGTGGTGTGTTGGGCTAATACCATGACGAACTTGTGGTATTAGCCATCCATGTCCAGTCACATAAAAAAAAAGTGTAAAATTTAGAGAATTGTGATTATCATTACATTAATTTATATTATTGCATTAGTAATTTTGTTAGTTGCAAGTAATTTAAACTGAGGATTGCTGTTTCTATTGTTATTTGTTCTTTGCCTTAATCTGTTGTTCTACCAAGGAATTGTTTGACCAGTAGCATTAAATCTAAGTGTGTATTTCATTATTGTGGACGGAAAAAATATGGTATGTATTCCTGTGAAGGTTCTTTGCGGGTTCTTCATTACTGTGTTGATCGAATCTGCGGATCTTAGTGTAATTTGACTGAAATAAAGAAATAATTGTTTAAATAAAGGAAATAAAATGAAATATCTTGTAATGGTATTATTGTAATGGTATATTAAATATCTTGTATTCTGTCATCGAACCATACGTCCACGGAATGCGGTGTGTTGGGTGGTATTAGCCATCCATGATCTGTTAAATCGACACCCGGTAAGAACAATGTTCCTTTCGCGATATAGTATGTACTTGTGACTCGCCTCGGCTTATATAGGTATTTTATCAGCAATGTTATATCTACCTATAATAAAATCCAACATTTAAAATTGCTATTCCGATTCCAATAATCCACATCTTTTCCAATGTTTTGTGTTAAGTCCGAACTTTTGACTTTTGTCTTACAAAATTTGTTATGTATTTCAATTATGTATGTTATTGAATATTATATCCGTGTTTTCCGTCCAGTTCAGTGCAGCCGTGCCCATATAAGGAAGGGCTTGGTAAGGCATCAAAATCCTTTGGGAATGTGGTGTTTTGGGCCAATATCTAATTGGCCCAATAATTGGGATTGTGTGGTATCAGTCATCCGTGTAGAGTTCGTTTAAATATATGTATTCTATGCAAAGCACGGATTTTCGCATTTTTCGCACAACGCTTTTACCTTCAACAGTAAGCCCGCCTTTGTTCGCCTCGTTAGCTTTGGATATTTCACTGCGTACACAATGTGTTTTTCCTAACTCATTAAGAAAACTTATTTTCAGAATCGGAAAGCCGAATTCTATCCCGATGTTCGCTGATCTCGGTTTGCCTCGAGGGCCAATTCCGGCAAAATAAATTCATTTCATCCGAACAAATCTTCCTCGGGGCCGTGTTTCTCTATAGGCGGCGTGGAGGCTTACGCGAGGAGGCGCCACGCAAATATGTCGGTGAGACGACGCGGGCACATAAAGCAGCCGTTGCTATTTAATTACGAATGTCGAGTCAACATTACTCTCGGATTACAGCGGCGGGGTCGGCCGGGGTGCGGGGGGGTGGGTGGCGTCGAGAGAGAGAGAGTCGCCCGGGGGATAGCCACGATATAGCAATCGAGGGTCCTTCAACCAATATAATATTTGAGCGGCTCGTAGCCTAGTGGCGCGGGGACTGGCCTAGCGTACCAGAGGCCCGGGTTCAATACCAACTTGCACCACTGTCTTTCTCTTTGAGAGTTCGATAAGTGCATTTCGTCACGAATGCCAGCTGCTCCATGGTTCGGAATCCATGTAAAACTGTAGGTCCCCTTCCCCTACTAGGTGGTAGGGTTTAAGCCCGCCCGGGTTGGTACCATCGCATTGGATGAAAAGATGGTCGAAGCGGCAATGAAAAATTGTCCGTGTTTTCCATCCAGTTCAATGTAGCCGTGCTCTTCAAGGGAAGGTCCTGGCATGGCACCTAATTCCTTCGGGAATGTGGTGTATTGGGCTAATATCATAACGGTAGTTGTGTGGTATTAGCCATCCATGTCAGGTCGCATACTTCTACATGTGTTTACTTCACATGACATGGCTGTATAGAAAGGTACTTTACACGCACTACCGGAAATATATAAAACGTCTGTAGTTTTTTCGAGTCTGCATCTACTTTTCGAACGTTGTCAGTGGGATTTCCAGTCTGTGCAGTACAGATTGAGTTGCCAGAGGGGTGTTTTGTGAGTAATCGTTCGGAGCCGTCGAAATAGTTGTGCCACACGTAGCTTCTTGCATTGGCAGTGCTGGCCGTTTAGGCGTGAGTGTAGTGGATGCAAGTGTCGGCGATTGGGTGGGGATCAGGGAGCAGCCAGCATCGATTCGTGAGGAACCCTAGACCTATCTGGTACCAGGTTAGGTAGGTTTTCCCTTTCGACGAATCGGCGTCACACGGTGCTATCATCGGACGGTAAATACCTTTACATACAGGTACCTAGTCTATAGTCGTGAAAACGATTACGAACATTTCATAAATATTAATTGATTTACAATCTGAAATAGAACAACTTTTACCAGAAAAATCAGCATTTATTTGTAATTAATTAATATGAATTAGGACTGGGACACGGGCGTAAAAGGGCTCGGCGGGCACTTATTGATTTTACTCGGAAAGTATTCTAGTTATTACTCGATGCCTAGGATAGTCAACACCGTCTCGGCCCCTCGTCCCGTCGAGCACGGTTCGAGTGCGTGTTGCCGCAGGGAAGGAAGCCAAGCGTGTGCGTATGGAGTGGCGACGGAAAGGGGATCTCGTCGTAAAACACGAGTGTAACTTGTCGCCGGAC
The DNA here is from genome assembly GCA_946894095.1 of Incurvaria masculella. Taxonomy (NCBI): domain Eukaryota; kingdom Metazoa; phylum Arthropoda; class Insecta; order Lepidoptera; family Incurvariidae; genus Incurvaria; species Incurvaria masculella. Next base: position 12,738,768 of record OX335650.1, read on the forward strand.
CCCCAGCGCAAGACGACGACTCCGTGCTCCGGCCCGCGCGCCCCCCCCCCCCCCCCCCCCCGCCTCGTCACCTCGACACAGTCGTTAGTCGACTGTCACATTGTAACGTCGAATCCTAAATCAACCGCTCCAGTTTGTTCGCGTTCGTGTATCCCTCGTGAAATAATATGACTAGTCGTGGAGAATTCAGTGGATCTCTTTTCCACATCCAGGCTTGCATGCACTTTATCTATAATAGTTCTTTTACGGTTTTGCTACACGATCGGTTCTACATAAATATCATGCATGAGTATAGCTCTAAATAAAGGTAGTGTGTATTTTGAACATATTATCATCTTAATGCGCTGGCTAATCTGAAGATTTTTATTATTATGTTATTTATTATTATGTTATTTATATCACTAGCAGCTTGAAGCTGATGCGTGAATTTAATTTTTCCCGGAGTGCACTTGTATATACTTAAACAAAATAAAAAATTGCCTGAACATTTCATCAAAATCGTTCACGCCGTTTTGGAGTCCAAAGGGGAATATACCTAATAAACTAAATAAACCACGACCGCTGTAGTCAAAAATCTAACAAAAACCAAATAGATTATACATAAGTCTTCATTAAATAAGCTATGTCTGATGACTAATCTTTTTAAGATGTCCTTACTTTATCATTACATAATCCACCTCCAAAGTTTTTGTAAAAAACGCGCGAAAAATACGAACATTCGGACCTTATAACTTAGAAACCAAACACAATTTTACAATGCCAACGGTCATCAGACATCTAGTTCGATGAAATGAAGCTATTTTGAACAAAATTTAGGATCTCTGACAAGAAATATGGGCATGATCTTCTTTCCACGTTTGTATGGGGAGTTGAACGGGATGGCCTACCTTAACACACCTCTTGAGAACTAGGTGTCATACCAGGACCTCCATATATTCCACGGCCACATTGAACTGGATGGAAAACACGGAAGATCTTCATTGCTGCTTCAACAATGCATCAATGCTATGGTGCTAAAGTTGCAACCACGAACGTCAAATCCCTTTGTGGGCTCTTACGACATGCACAAGAAGAAAAACAGTAGGACCATAGTCTGTCTAAGTGCGGCTTTATATGTACAACACATTAAGTGGCATCCGATCCGAGCTTGGAACACGCGACTGCTCAGTCATGTTCGGCTGTATAAGGTTTCAAAATAAAATGGGATGTGTTCGTGAAAAGCTTGTACCGGCACCACCGCGACCGGCTGCTAACACACGAGCCACTGAAACGAATGAAATATTCATAAGCCGTTTGAGTGGTGGCGCAGCAGATAGCATTACCGTTAGTATCGGTGGTATTATCGGACTTGCATATCGAGCTCTCAATAAATAACAACCATTCCGTTTCCAAATGATGTACGGTACGGTACTCAACTACTGCTGTAAGGTATAGGACATTATTTGAAAGATTACGGTAGCATTTCATTTCTTACTTTCGGCTGCTAACTTTCTTTTATTCTATTAATAAAAAAATACTCTGTATTGTTTTTAAAACTGAAGACCATACCACAATGGCATAATTGGCGTTGAACGTTTTTCAAGCGGTTTTTAGGGTTCCGTACCCAAGGGGTGAAAACTGAACCTATTACTAAGGCTGAGATAAATAGTCGTAACAGAAACTAAGACTAACTAAAAGTAGTACTTTGTGACGTCAATTGGCATTACTTTGAGATTTCGTCCATACCAAACGTGTCAAAGTGACGTCACAAAGTACTACTTTGCGTTAGCATTAGTTTCTGTGACGACTATTTATCTCAGCCTAAGACTCCGCTATTCGTCCGTCCGTCCTTCTGTCTATCACAGGGCTGTATCTCATGAACCGCAATAGTTAGGCAGCTGACATTTTCACAGAATGTGTGTGTGTATTTTGCCGCAATAACAACAAATAGGTAAAATAAAAAAAATTAAAAAAATTAAAGGGAGTGCCCATACAAAAAACGTGATGTTTTTGTGTTGATGGTACGGAACCCTTCGTGTGTGAGTCCGGTTTTTGTTGATATTGTCATCACAAAAGATCAATTTACTCATAATTCGTGCCGCCGCCGGCGCGCCGGTAAAGATGAAATAGATCTGATGCGATTGGGATATAGGTCTTGTTTTTTATTAGCCTAACACACCACACGAGAAGTAGGTGCCATGCCAGGAACTTCCTTATATTGCTCGGCTGTATCAGAAAACCCGGACAGCTTTCATTGCCGTTTCGAGCATCTTTTATTCATTGTTACAGACCTTTCCAATTTAAGTTGCCCCGAACCACGACCCGCCTCAACGTTTGAAAAACCACCCAGAACCTGACCTCACCCAGAGGTTCTTCACCTCGAGTATCGAACGGCAAGGCGTCGCGCCACTGGGCTACCGAGACTGACATACATATTGAAACACTTACTCGAGGCACAGACGGAACACATTTATATTTTAATGATGGAGACTTCGAGTACAGCTGACGGCAGGGGTGCGTAGCGCCCTCCTTTACACTCACTGTAGTACTGCCGCGCCCTTACATTGTTCACCCTCTATCTACCCTCTCGTTACACCGTTCATTACATATCACTCGTGGTCGTCATGATTTTGCAATACATTTCATTTGGGTTTGAATAGATTACAACATATTGGAACGGATGGCTTTAATATTGTTATTATTTGCCTGTTTTGATTATTTATTTAAATATTTCAATTTGTAATATACTTAATATAATAAAGGTGAAAACTTTATTGTATTGTTAAACGTGCGTCTCTCTGGAACTACTAGTCGGATTTAAATATTTTTTTTTTAATTTGGCTATAACTATTTAATAAGAAAAAAGTTTGAGAGAACGCTACATGGAAAAGAAGAATAGTACGGGGGGGGGGGGTCTCTCATAAACTCCTTTGGGATTGTGTAGTATATTTATCAAAACAAGGGCTTCGTACGTACTCATGTGAGTGTTATTTCCAGGATAACTTCGCCAAAACGCGCCGCAACTTCGGACGGCGATAGATCGATGTGAAAGCGTGAGCGCGCTGAAAACTTAGATTTTTATCCGACTCCTATAAATATGCATCCAAATCCGGCTCCGCGTTGCACCGCTAAAAGCTTCATGCAGATCGACACGATACATCTTCCGGGAGTCGAGTCGCGGCTCACTAAAGTCCGAACTTCCCCGGCGGAGCGCGGCGCACCTCGCTCCGGAGCCACCGGTGCGATGGAACCTCGTTAGGGTTGCCAGGCGTCCCGGAAAAGTTGGATTTGTCCCGCTTTTTAGAGTTCCGTTCCTCAAAAGGAAAAAGGGAAGGTCGTTGCCAGTCTGTCAGAACCCTTTTTCTCAGGAATACGCAGAGGTATTAAGTTGGATTTATTGTCAAATTCTTAGGTCAAGTTAAAACACAAAGATTCTAAGTCAGCATGACAAAAAATACGGACGTTAATGGCATCAACCGACGTATTCAAGTGCACTGTTAAGGTGGCAAAAAGAAACAAAATATGTACAATACATTTTTTGACATCCGCAAATAAATCTACACCTATAGGGTACTTCCCGTAGACTTAGAATCACGAAATTTTCAATTTTAGTATATACTTTCAAAGTGTACGAACGGTCCTGTTTTTTAAAGAAAATTACGTCCCGCTTGGCAATGAACTGAGGTCCCGAATTTCCCCGATTTACCGAAATTGGTATAATTGTAAACATAAATAAGGAAGGAACATTTCCTGTCACAAGAGTGATCTGTTCTCTTTCGACCCCCGCCTGCGGTTGCCATTGTTTTTGTTTTAGCTTTGTTTGTGTCTTGTGTACCAATATTTTAATTCGTTTCGTTCGCTGCAAGCCACCACTATGCCCTTATATCTAATGGGTGAGGTGGGAGAGATTGCCATAAGGCATTAACATCACCCATTGGATGAAGGAAAGTATGCAGTAGGTAGGTAGCTAACATTTATAATATGTTTTTAAGATATATTTTTTTTTCCTTTTTTCTCTTGTCTCTGCATTGTATGTTTTACTGTTCTTTTGTTTTTCTGTATACTTGTCTCATCTTCATACAATAAATGGTTATTATTATTAAATAATCTTGGGACATAGGAATTTATCGTTTATACGTTTCTTATTTTTGTTTTGTTTCTTATACTTACATGTAGGTACTGTTTAGCTAAGCCGAGGTATATTTTAATGCAAAATGTATCAATTAAACAAAAGATATCCTCAGATTGATCGAGATGGAGAATTTAGCTTTTGAAAATCAGATATCCTATGTTTTCTCCCAAACCAAGTTCCCAGTCCGTCTCGTCCCGATTTCACTTTCATGACGCATGGCAACCCTAATCCTCATACATAGTGCATCCGGTAACTGGGTGGAGGGGAGGGGCGGAGCTGCGACGAATAAATCTTTAGACATTTCGAACATATCCACGTCCGCTAACTCTGGGAGTTTTCCCGACTCTTCTATGCACATTTAGGGACAATAGCGTAATTTTTTTTATAGATTTTTTTGAAGAAAATATTTACCCAGATTTGAAGAAATAGAGCAATCTCTGACTTCGCCTTGCCCAAGTCTTCGGTAACTTTGCGCCATTTCCGTTTCTGCAAAAGGAAGTGTTAAACATGACCGAAGTTCCGACCAAACTGTCAGTTGGCATGTGTTTGACGTCTCCTGTGTGCAAACTTTACTTACTTCCTCTTAATTTCTGGATACCGGGTTCTATTTTTTCATCTTCGTATCTCTTCACGTTAGATGAGATAGCTAGAATTAGTATGTATTGCTGACTTCCCCTTAGTCTACTTCTTGGTCTTCTTTTGTTTTGTGCTCGTGTGCAAATGGTCATGTTTGCGTACTTGTATGCAGGGCGGAAATTTATTTTTCATCGTTTTATTAATAATTATTTATTATACTTCACTATAGTGTGGTGGTAAGGCACGTATTTTCAAGAATCGGTTATTATTATAAAACCAATGTAATAGCGAATATAAGAATTAAATAAATATTTGGACTAAATTCTATCTAAATTTATATGAAAGAGAACACGAATGTCATGTCGGATTTGTAATTCTGGCTGTCTGCCTGTCAATACCCCTTTTCTCAGGAACGCGTGGAGTTATTTAAGTGAAATTAATATAAATTCTTAGATCTAGGTCCCTTGTAGATGCATAAAAATGAAACTTCTAAGGCAATGCGAGAAAAAATCCCATGATGGACGAAGTATCTGCATAAAAATGTGTACGGCATCCTCTGCACGCGAGTCAGACTCGCACATGTCCGGTTCTTTTAATACAAGTATTTAATTCTTATTGTCACCGCCATATCCACACAACATGTCCATTCTTTTGATAAACCTTTTAAAATCGTAATATCTGCCCTTCTAGGCCTAGTGCTTGCCTATAATTAATTAATTTATTAATCTAACTTTAAAATGCCGTCGAAGTATGGCATTCGTCTGATCTCCTTTACTCTCTGACAACGTGCAACTGCAAAAAAGTTGCAGACTTCCATCTAGCATCCCAACGTTCTCGCGGCGCGATCCTCCTCATTGCTGCCGAAACTTGGAGCAACTTGTTTTTCGCACGACTCTGAACTTACCGTCTCCGGAGAAGGGTCACATTTATCTTGAGCAGGGAATTTAACTCTCGGGGAAGCGAGCTTAACTCTATCTGTTCGAATATAAAGCCCAAAGTCGTTGGAGAAGGTAAGTCAGCTTTGGCCAGCCACTGTTTCGGCAACTGCCGTTAATCTTTCACGTCGCACGTGGTGACGCGGAGGCGGGGCGAGGGGGTGCAGCAAAGGGGGACACCAGGACAAGGCACCACAGTTGGAAGTTTGGCAACTTTGAAGAAAGCAAGCTCATTAAGCTGCATTGTGAAATACCTCGTGCTTTATCTAAAGAGTCGGTAAACTGTGGAATGAACGAGGAACGGGCAGGGATGCTGAGTATTTCCTAACAAGTCAACCTGGGGTCCTTTAAGAGTAATGTAAAGAAGAACTTGGAGGCGGTTACTTGCCAGGTGAACAGCAGTTGAACAAGAATAACAAGGGAGTGATCAAATCTGACGTTTACTTGCATTTCGTACCTTGCTAGCTGGTAAATTTCAGTTAACTTTGCCAAATAACACATCGTTTGGCAGTTAGCATGGTAAAAAATGCAATTAAACGTCAGATTTATTTCCTACTAGCTGCGGTACCCGGCTCCGCTCGGGTCAATGTCGTGTTGGATTGATTTCGGTCTGAATTATTTCCTGGATAAAAAGTAACCAAACCAAACCAAAAGGCTGGTCCAGGACTATGTATCCATCTACCAAATTTTATCTAAATCGTTTGAACCGATATGGCATGATTTAATTATAAACTTCGACATATTCCCATTTAGAGCTTCGTAAACATTTGGGAGCGAATTTTGAAAGCACGTGCCGCCAGACCCTTACAGCACTGGCACTGCTACATAGAAATTAATACAATACAACAAAGGCGGGATTAACCCTACCACCTTCCTTACTTTTACAAAGTTTTATGAGGAATACGAACCACAGCTACCTTCAACATCGAACACGATAACCCATCCGAAGTCTGACTGCGCCCAAAGTTTCTATACGTTGATAAAATACGCAAATAAATCGGGCGAGTGGTTCGAAGTTATCGCTCTACATGAATAGTGGTTCTTTCTGTAGGCCTTTTAACACCTAAAATTTTCAAGTATATAGTATTCATTTTTCTCTTAAGGTTTGTATTAAATATTTAAGAATTACATACGCAAGCCTTGCTCGTTGATCGCTCCTTATAAGGGTGGTTAAATTGTAAGGGCCGATGTTGAATATGAACCACACCTAAACGCCAAGTTTTTTTCCGAATTTTATTTGACATTTCTCTATTTCAGACTTACTCAATTTGAACCATGGAGAGATACACACATCCAACAACGTGTTAAAGTTATCCAGACTTATTATGAAAATGGGCGTTCAAATCAAAATGCATATCGTGCACTTCGTGATTTTTTTGGTCAATTTGATCGTCCAAATGTGCGTACAATCGCAAAAATCGTGGAAAAATTCGAGCAAACCGGGTCTGTAGAAGATGTGAGAACACCAGTGCATGCTCGTACAGCTCGTACTGCAGAAAATATTGCTGCTGTTCGCGATAGTGTGGCTGAAGAGCCGTCCACCTCAACTCGTCGTCGTGCCCAACAATTGCACCTCTCACGCTCGTCGTTGATGAACATTATGCATAAAGACTTGCATTTACACGCTTACAAGGTGCAATTGGCTCAAGAACTAAAGCCTCTTGACCATTCCAAACGTCGTGAATGGGCAGAATGGTGCCAAGAAATGGCAACAGTGGATGATCAATTTTCGAAGAAAATCATCTTCAGTGATGAGGCACATTTTCACCTCAGTGGATTCGTCAATAAACAGAATTGCCGCATTTGGGCGAATGAGAATCCAAGAGTGATTGTCGAAAAACCAATGCACCCACAAAGAGTGACTGTTTGGTGCGGTTTATGGGCTGGCGGCATCATCGGGCCGTATTTTTTTCCAAAATGAGGCCGGTCAGGCAGTTACTGTGAATGGTGTTCGCTATCGTGAGATGATAACGAACTTTTTATGGCCCGAATTGGAAGATATGGATGTGGACGATATGTGGTTTCAGCAGGACGGTGCCACTTGCCACACAGCTAACGAAACAATGGCTCTTTTGCGCAACAAATTCAATGGCCGTGTTATCTCACGTAATGGCGATGTCAATTGGCCGCCAAGATCATGTGATTTGACACCGTTGGACTTTTTTCTTTGGGGTTATTTGAAAGAAAAGGTGTACGTCGATAAGCCAGCAACAATTCAAGAGCTAAAGGATGAGATAATTCGGCACATTAACGGCATAGAACCTCCATTATGCATCAGGGTCATCGAAAATTTGGACCATCGGATGGAGGTGTGCCGCCGTGGTCGCGGCGCCCATTTGGCCGATATTTTGTTCCATACATAATTGAGTAATACCAATATATCATAATAAAATAAAATTACAATAATTTCCTAAATAGTTTGTGTTTTATTCAAAATCAACATCGGCCCTTGAAATTTAACCACCCGTTATTAATGAAAACTGTATCAAAAAGTCCGTTCCGCGGCTTAAAAGAAATAAACGAAGAAATAAAGGTAGATAGTGACTACCCCCCAAGCCGCCGCCTCGAGGCATTTCGGTTCGTATGACAGCTACATCTTAACTTAAGCGGAACTGAATTATATATAGCCTATCCTGTGTCCCGAGCATTTACATATACGTGTAGTAAGTTTAATCGAATTCGAATGATCGATTTAAGAGTTATGGAGGAACATACATACATACATACATACGTACGTACATACAGAACTTTTAATTTAATCTTAGTCTTAGTATCATACATAAAGTCTACAAACGAAGTATCTTAGAAAACAAAGCAACTTACTCCATGAACACCCCTTACAGATTTATTATTAGTATAGAAGATATTGCCTGTTCACCTGACGCGTTATTAACATGGCTGGCTGCCATTGTTTTCGCGGCGCCCGAGAATTTTCGAAAGTCCATGGGCATCGCGTAGTTCAGATACAGTATCTATTTATGCTCATTTCTAAGACGCTTATGACGTCTTTTTAAAAAATATGTGTCTATAAATCTATTAGCATGTTTACTTAACATGTCACCAATTTAAAAACATTTTTACATAATATTGGTTCGACACATAGACATGATTCCTTTACAATTTCCATAAATAGCCACCAGTTTAGAAACAATGAAATCTAAATTTATAAGTATTACGTTCACAAGTATGTAGGCTAGGTATAATTTTTTGGCTACGTTTTATTCGTTATTAATATTAATTTATGTAAGGACTTATTAAAAATTCCAGCTCAAACTGTGGCCAATTTCCTTTGTTTGAACACCTCCGGAAAATTGGGTTCGTGATTATTCTGCGAAATTTTCTCGTCTCGAGTGGCCCGTCGTCCATTACGTTTATGATTTACGTAACTGTATTAATCTCATTATAAAATGTATCGCGTCTTTTAATTTTTCGCCGTACGAGCAGGCTTTTGTTACGTTCCGTCTCGTTTTTCGCCTATGGCATCATTTCAAAACGTACATATTTTGTACGGAACCGGAAGGAGACAAAAAGAAGAGGGAAGGGGTGATGAAGAAACCCCATTCCGCTAGGCGGCGCGCGGTGAGAGGTGATTAAAAAAAGAGCGTTGGCACCGATCAGCCGGTCTGGTAGTACAGATAGAATGGATAACCGAAAAGTGTACCTATTTGATAATAAGTGGTAATATAGAAGTGTTCTTACAATTGTGTTTGGTTTTATTATATGTCTCAATTTTATTTTTAAAGTCCTTGATGAGCCATAGCAATGATACATGCTACTAACTGTTTTAGTTAAAACTAAGCTTAAATTGATTAAGTACTTCTTGAGTAACGGCCTGCAACGGCCTCTCTTACCGCAAGTATCAGAAAAAAAAATAACTTTACAAAAAAGAAAATTCGCTTGACGCTTTTATTTTTGAGGTTATTACACAGTTTTTTATTTTTTTTTTAATTGTTTGCAAATAAGTGGGCCTAGTTGCATAAAAAAATACTTGTGAAGTTCACAGGAGAGAACCTTCAGCTTACTACATAAACTTCGATTTTACACCTGATTCGTCGAATAAATTTTAGGGTTACTTAGTTTAACAAATATTTTATATTGTATTCTCCAGATATTACATTGCATATTAAAGAGAGTCCTCGAGGGGCCGATGGTCACTAAAGTATAAAATAAATGCTTCAAAATATATTAAATTAAATTATATTACAAAAGTTGTGTGTACTTGCTAAATATGTATCCACGTAAGAAGTTATACTTCTTAGGCGTTAAAAAACATATTTATTCATGCATTCATACACATTTCACATATGAACTGAGTAAATGACCAACAGACGGAAACGCCGGAAGGTATTCAATGTTCAAATAAAGTATTTGTTACATCGGCGCGCGCAACTTGAACAGCATGTATTATATCTCATTCTCTCGTAAAGTAAATCCTGTATATAACATATGTCTTTGTCTCTTCCTATGGATAATTTTACATGCGTACTCACGCCTTTTTTTCTCCCTTACCGGACGGAATGGCGTAGACCAGGCTACCCGAACCCGCCTCGTGACACCGGAAGTACTATGCGATGTTCTGTCCTTCATATTGTCTTATTCATGTTGTTAGTAGGTAAATGTGAATTATTTTAATTATTCAACAAGTAACTGGCCGTAAAAAATTGGGATTCAGATAGTTTTAAATATATTTAAATAATAAATTTAAATTAGCAATAAAAGACACGAATGATTTCTAAGGGGCCTGTATTTGGGCATTCTCCTTTAAACAGTAGCCGATTAAAACCAAAATAATATTTTAAGATTTATACTTCTCTTGTGTGTGATGATATTGTGTTCATCTTCGACGCAACGAAAATTGTTTTATATTGACTGACATTAAGATATTTTAAGGCACAAATGATACGGCACAAGGCACTACACGTTTTTTTTTCTTTCTGCAGCATAGGTACATAGCGTACATCCACACAGCCCCCAGTGCACCGCGCGGCGCCGCCGCCCCGTCCGCTCCGCTTCGTCGAAGCGGACCGCAACAAACACGCCGTGTGTTTGCCTTGTCGCTACGATATTTGCCGCGAGGCGACATGTCCCCAGCGCTGTGGCGCTGCACTCGCGCCCGCACCTGCCGAGCCCCCCCTCCCCCACACCTCGCGCCGCCTACTGCGGGACGCGAACCCTAGATTAAAACAACAATACCAGTGTTATACAAATTTTACCGATCAGTCTCATATTATCCCTTCGCAAGCCTGTTTATTTAGGCTCTGGCTTTGGAACATTGAGTTATTAAGCACTGCAGGTCTCCCATCATAAACTTGGCATTTCTAAAAGGGCCGATGAGCGGCCGAATCATTAGGCGCTCTCGACTATCAACAGGCGCATCAGTGATACCGTAGCACTACTACTTATTGTGTGGTCATACTCTGCGCATTTGAATTTTTGCGATCACCACACACGCTAATGAAGGCCCCCAAGAGGAGCTAAACATTTATTAGTCTCTTCCTTAAATTAATTAATAAATACTTCAAATTTCAAATCAATATGGATATTTTGGTGCGATTGTTTCATTGCAGGAAGATTGCATAAAAACGTTTGCTAAATAAATTGTGTTTTGATTTCCGATTTCGCCAAATTACCGCGATTACGCAAGTCTCCAACAGATGTCGCTCGCATCAAACTGTTTTCATTTGCTTTGTTGACATGGCAACAAATATATATGTTTGAAGCAAAGTATTGCCTCATTTACAATACTTGAATAATATTTACATAATCAAATATTTTGAAAATTAAAAAGAACTATTTAATTTTTTACCCACACGGAGCAGGCAAAAGACATTAGACCAGATGTGATTTTCAAAAAATTCCTGCCATCACGAAAATATGGAATATATGATTACATTTGTACAAAGGAACTACGCTTATTTTATAGAGAAACATTCAAGTTGACTCAACTTTTTTCGCCCATGCAAGAATGGACATTCTCCTTTGCAGCATGGATCCGTCGGTCTTACACAACCTGTTATTCAGTCGACAAAGCAAGGTAAAAACATACGTTGAACAATTCAAAGTTTAACTTTGTCTATTATTGATGTGCAATTATCATTTCTTTATTTACAGACAGCACATTATAGCATCAATGCAGTTATAACCTCCATATAAACTGAATTAAAAAATAATTGAATCACTTAATCAATATCTGTATTTGTGTTTTTATTTTTTTCTAAAATCAATACTTTTCACACAACAGAAATTGAATTTAAATGTGCACAATCTAGTAAATGAGAAAGAAATATTAATAAAAAAAGCTGAATTATATTTAATAATTGATGATAACCAAACGATTGATAACTAATTGTTAACAAAGCGAATGTTTAACTAGACCAATAGCACTCCACCATTAAATGATCAATGGAATCTTCACAAAACAATATTCGTTTGAGAATGGTCCTTAGATAAATCTTCGGATTGGTGCGTCAGGTACAGAGTCCGTCCCTCATTCCTCCAGTGATATAGCGAGGTCAAGTTTGCGCTGGGAGACTATATTCTGGGATACATCACTTACTTTTATTAACTCGAACAAGGTCCCATCCTTTTTTCTTGTTACTTATCTGCGAAACCTTTATGAAACGAACTTCCCGAGAACTAGCCGTTCTGAGCTGGCCCATTCGCTTCGTGCGAAAGAAAAACGAGTCTCGGGCAAACCTCGATTCCGGCGGACTTTGCTTGCTTCGCACATTAGGGGTTCTATTCATGGGCATATGTGCTCAGGAATAAGGAAGTTTTCCGTCAAGATAACCGCTTTAACAACCGCTGTCAAAATAGTTTTCTCGACGGAAATACCCCATATTCCTGAGCACGTATTTCCAAGAGTTGACCCACCCCCTGAGCTGCATTTATTTATTTGTTCACGAACAGAATAATATACAATATATGATATGTAGTGCATACAAAATTATGCCGTATAAGAATATGTGTACATCCTACAAGTAGTGAACACAGCATGCACATAAAAACAGCAAATTATCCCATTTAAAATGTATACATTACACACAAAATTAAAAATCGAATACAATTAACAATTCAATATAATTCAAAATATAATACAATTTAACATCTTATGTAATTCAAAATGTTATGTAATCTAAAATACCATTTAAAATCTAATTAATTTACGAATATAATGCCATTTAAATTCCAATACAATTAAAAATCAAATACAATTTAAATTCCAATACGGACAACGGCAATTTCGTCTTGACGTTCACAACTCAGACCCGCGGAGCCCTACTGCTGACGTAACTCGACGAGTCGAGAGGGCTGAAGACCACGAAACCGTTAGTTAGTGCAGTCCTATAGTATGGAACTAGATTTGAATAGCTAATACCTCATCTGGTTGCATGATATTAGCCGAACACACCACTTTCCCGGAGGAGTTAAGTGTTAAGCCCGGACCTTCCCTTCACAAGCACGGCTACATTTAACTGAACGAAAAGCACGGATGATTCTTCATTGCCGCGTCGACCATCGTACAATAAACCGGGGTGGGTTTGACCCTACCGCCTAGTACTACCCTACAGTTTTATTAGGGTTCCGAACCATAAAGGACGATCTCCGTACTCCGAACGAAAATGCCATTTCAATCTCGGATAAGAAAGAGGTGCATACCCTGGTATTCGAACCCACCCGCCACAAGAAACCAAATTCATTAACCACTACGCTACGGGCCAATTATCTGCACATTGTCCGCTTAAGTTTGTATGGATTTGATGAGGTTTGGAATGCACTTTTCATTACTCATAGATTGGAGAGCGATCGACCCAATTGCGGCTGTCGCCCCATCCCTTACATTGCCTATAATATAAACACACATTCTCGTCACTATCACAAATACTTCATAATGTTACGTTCCTATCTCTATGATTACTCGCAAGCAAATAAAGTGATGATAGAATTACGTGAAGCAGAGTGCCAGCGAAAACCCATTTGCAAACTCATGCTGCAAGAATGTGTGTCCCGCCGCCACCACCGCGTCACCCCGCTGGGTCGCTGAGTGCTCCAACTTTGATTGTCAGCAGTCGCTCTTCTTAATTTATTCTTACGTTTTGTCAATACATATTTATGAGGGTGTCCCGCGCCTGGAGGTAATGCGTGTTCAGCCGCGCGCGGCGAGGGCGGCGGTAGGGCGGTTGTGCGGCGGTAGGGCGGCGGCGGAAGCGGTGCGGGGCGGACCAGGATGTATGGGGCGGTGTCGAGGTTACGTTACGAATAAATTGGAATAAGCTCGCTAAGGCATAATTTAAGCGGCAAGGAGTGCTACCTCCGGCAAAGACACGGAACATACATATTTATCACCCCTTCTTTCCCTTATCTCGGCATGTAAAGCGAGCGAAGCGAAGAATGACTTGTTTTTTAAACTGACGAATGTTTTTGCGACCTTAATATCGATGGATTACAAGTATATTTTCATCTTTTAACAACAAAAAGTTCTTTCGCAGAATATTTGGTGTTCTGGCACCCAGTTTTGCTTGACCTGTGAGAGTAATTAGGTCTCACGGCCTTCCTTATATAATGTAAAGTTGAACATTTACTAACTGTAATAGTTTACAGTTTACAACGGTAACATTTATGAGACCCATCGACCGTTCCTAATGCAACAAACTTACCGTATTAAAGGAATTTGTATGTGTTTATCTTACTTCTATCTGTCGTCGACCATAAGTGAATCCTGGCAAACAGATAAATTCTTAAACCAACGACTGTTAATTCGGCCTCTGATACCTGGAATTACCCTCCCGGCAGCTATATTAAGCAGAGCCTTTACGTAATACATCCGTTCGGCTAAAATAAAATCAAACACCCGAGCCCGAAAATCGGTCGTATTTTCCCGATCCAGCCGGGAGGCTCTATTTACCCGTTTACCCTTCCCAGTGAATTTTTATTCCAGGGTGCATAAGTATAAAGTACGAGCTCGCAATAAAGCTATCTTTAAATCGTAGGTCGCGCACGGGGCCCCGAGCGCGAGCGGGCGATCACGTAAAGCCTTCCTGAAATATTCACGTGCCCACATTCCCCGGCGCGCCGCCGCCGGTCCGTCCGCCCCGACGCCATTACACTCGCGATCAAATTCTGCAAAACGACACCGTAATAAATTCTCGCTGACACGCGAGCCCTAAACCTCCCAAATTGGGCCTAAGCGTCCCTCCGAAACGCCAAAAAAAGTCTTATTAGCGCAGCTCGTCGCGGCGCCAGTCAATATGCTCGGGCGACGCTAATAGTCGACGTGATGCGACGGCGCCTGGTGGAGTCGTTGACGATTTTGCCCCGCGCCCAATACGCCGTAAAGGGCGACAGTTGGGGCCGACTCGATGTATGTGCAAGCGAAATGTAACTTAGTACGCAGACCCTCTACCGAATATATGTTATTTTCATGCATCATAAAAAACCAGCCAAGTGCGAGTCGGACTCGAACACGAAGGGTTCCGTACCAGCGTACAAAATTTAACAAAAAAAAATCACGTTTCTTGTATTGTTTTTTGAATTATACCAATTTGTTGTTATAGCGGCAAAATATACACTCTATACAAATTTCAGCTGCCTACCTATTACCGTTCATGAGATACAACCCTGTGACAGACGGACGGACGGACGGACGTTTGGTACCCTTTGGGTTCGGAACTTTAAAAATGATAATATCTAGCTCACCCCGTCGTGGCTTGGCATTAAATATGCCCGGGTGACGCTAATAAACACCTAGCGACACCACCCTCATCGAGGCACCATTCCAGTTGTATTGCGGACTATTAAAGAACTATCAGGCTTGCTTACAATGGGTTTGAAGGGTTTATTTGGAAAGGCACTCGCGGGCAGAAAGTTTAACCCTTGCTTTGAATCAGAGAAAGTAATTTGGAAAACGGTTGGTTCTCCAAAACTTGCGATAAGTGCTTTGAGGTTGGATGAAAAGATATAAGGGATGCAAGTTCCATAGAGCAGGGTCCATGGCAATATTTGGAAAACAGACTGAGAGACCATGCATTGATCGCGAAGCCGATCGGCCGACTTCGCATCATCAATGGTAGCTAATATGTGGGGCCCGACAGGATGCTGGCAAACCAAGAGCATGTTAGTGAGAAAAAAATATCCAAAAAAAAAAATACTGTGAAGAGAATACTCGTGTTGCATTCGTTTTGAACTACGCGCCTTATAGTCCAAGCTCCCATTGCATAAAATCTTACCTCACTCGATTTCTCTACAGGCGTGTATTGCAGTGAAAGAAAACACTTGGAAACATCCGTTCATAACAGGTTGCCAGTCCGTAACCTGGTAAAACCATGTTTTTTTTCGGGTTTAAAACCTCTATTTTGACCCAAAATTATCTCATAAGATTTCACATAGAAAAGTATATGCAGTGAAAGATATGGCTTAGGAGATGAGAACCCGCACAGGTTGCCTCCCCCCACCCTGGAAGGTTCCATGGTCAGCCAAGATTAATGAGGCCAAAAAATGGGGTCATTTACCTCATTTGATTTCTCGATGAAATTTGTGCAGAACGATAGCTCGAAATGTGCCATTGATAAAAATATAAGGTTGCCTGTCATCAGCCTGGTAAAACCCTGTTGTCAGTCGCCTCAAAGGAAACGAAGAAAAATCTTCGGTTTGCGAAAATCTCATGTAGTCGCTGAATTCAGGGGGGCAATCAGTCCCAATCATGGTATCAAGATAAAATCCACACCCTGACATTCCTGCGCCTCGTTTATTTTGGCAAAAAAGGGTACAGGGGTCGACTATGGACTTATTAGTTTTTTGTATTCAATAATGAAAAAAATCATTTTATCGTTTAGAATGGACTTAAAATTAGTACCACTAACCATGACATAAGTCGAAACCTATACGCACTGACATTTGCACACATTATATGTTTTGAAATTATGAGGGTAAAATAGTCAAATGTTGTCTTTCCATTTGCACAGATGTATGATGCCGTTTAGATTCGTGCCCTATGTAATGACATTTTTGAGCTTCATGTTTATTGAAACAATAGAGTAAGTGAGTAAACTGTGTCATTTGGTTGTTATCCTGCCTGTTTGCATGTATAGGTATAAAGAAAAACATACGCTGCCGCGTAGATGCATCAAGGTATGACGAGTGCCAGTCGTGATTTTAAGTCAAATGAATCGCACTGATGTAGTGAGAGCCATACATATATTTTTTTACATTACTTTAATTTACTTGACTAATCTGGTTGTTTGATTTTAAATAAATATTAATAATGCCGCTCAGTTTCTAAGTATTAGGAGTGATATTCGTGATATAACGTAAAAACCTACACTCTGGAATATAATATTCTCAAACAGTTAGTAAGGGACCTTAGTCCGTGGTCCTTAGAAAAGTTAATGTAAATTTAAATAATGATTAGAGAAGCAAGGTTTGCTGGGGGTTTTCACTTCAGGTGACCAGCCAGTTGAGCCAGTTGATCCAGCCAACCAGAACCAGTGCAATTGTACTAACTGCTGTTCGGTTTATGTTTTTGTTGTTATTTTTTTATTTAATAAACAAATTTTATTTCTTTCTTTCTTTATCACGCCATTAAAAGATAAATATATTCGTCATCAGTTGAATCTAGACTGATTCAGTTTTTCTTACTGTTATATCTTCAATACTAAAATTAATGGTATCACCTGCTATCATATGTCGTATACAATCATTCAATTCCTATGGACCATTCAGCGAGGCGAAAACGGCTCAAGTTTTATTTAACTATATTAAATGCCTTCGTTTTTTCTTTGTCTTTTAAGGCAGATGTGTAGTCACAACCAGTGTAAACCTGCTGAGCTGCATAATACATTTCCTAGCTAGCGAGCTTACTCTATGCAGTTATAAGCCAAATGGCGATGGTCAATGTAAATCCATATTTCCGAACAATTCGAGAGTAGGTTTAAATTCCCAAAAATAAATATCAAAATTTCTTTAATTAAATTTCTCCACATCCAAACTCATCCACAAACCACTGGCTAAGCTAAACATACTAGACTAGATGCTCGATTTCCAAGCCAAACTCGAGGATGCTTAGCGCCACGCGATGAGGATGCCGACATCGACAAGGCATATACGAGCTTCGTATCCGCACTAACGGACACTGCAGAAAAGCACTTCAGCAAAAGTCGACAGGCACACCGCAGGAAGTTATCAGCAGAGACGTTGAGGCTCCTGGAAACAAGACGAAATATGAAACCGGAGATCTGGAGTAGTGTCGTGCACAAAAACCTGAACAAGACCATCAGCAAGTCCATTCGCCGTGATATTCGCCGAGAATATGAAGTTGGTTGGTTGGTGAGCGCATTACAGAAGAAAATCGAGGCAGTTAAGTGTTTGCCTGTTCCTTCTCTACCGGCGTAAACGAATTTCAAAAACGAGGGAGCGCATGGGGTTGTCACTCCAAGAAATCCGGATATACTTCAGGCAATGGAAGAATTTTTTGTCGAATTGTACTCCGCAGCAATTCCTACCCGAGCCCAATCAAACCAGTCGAATCTGATAGGCGTGCGCCGCCCACTAGACACTGCACCGATGATCTGCCGGAGATTAGTGTCTATGAGATAAACTGCTGCCTCTCGGAAAGGCAGCCTCTCGGTCGGCTGACAGGAAGGCTGGATTGGTACCAGCCTCATGAGCCAGCTAGGTTTAGAAAAGGATACGGCACAATGGATCATATATTTACTATGAGACAAAAGGTGCTGAAGTGCGAGGAGTACAACAAGCCGCACTTCCTAGCCTTCGTGGACTACGAGAAGGCGTTCGACTCAGTTGAAAACTCCCTCCTGAGGTGCAGAATCGCTAGAATCGTCAGCCTCGGTGGCCCAGTGGCGCGACACTTCGGCGATCGCTCTCCGAAGTTAAGCAACGCTGGGTCCGGTCTGGTCTTGGATGGGTGACCATTCGACCGTTGAGAGAGGCTGGCCGTGGTTCGGATTCCACGTTAAGCTGTAGGTCCACTTCCTTACTTACTAGGTGGTAGGGTTTATCCCGCCCGGGTTGGTACCATCGCATTGGATGAACGATGGTCGAAGCGGCAATGAAAATTGTCCGTGTTTTCCATCCAGTTCAATGTAGCCGTGCAATATAAGGAAGGTCCTGGCATGGCACCTAGTTCCCATGTGGTGTGTTGGGCTAATACCATGACAGAACTTGTGGTATTAGCCATCCATGTCCAGTCACATAAAAAAAAAAAAAACGTAAATCTGTATCGGTCCGCGAAGATTACTGTGAGGCTCTATGAAAATATCCAATCCATCATCCTTTGTAAAGGCGTAAGGGGTATGTGATCTCACCCAAGCTCTTCGCCAACGCATTGGAAGATGTTGTAGCGACCTAGCGCCCTCTACTGAGAGCTGCTAGTTTCACATGCCACAAATCAACAAACAGATGCATAGAAGCTAGTTAACATGGCGCTAGATGGCGCTACCCGCTAGACATGAAGTCTATATCGCACTAACGAAGTTTCCCAGCGAGTTAACACATATACAACATTCAAATTACGACTAGAGGAGAGCAGCTGCGTAACTGTGGGTCTCAAGACCTGACACACCTTTTCATCTCTCCACAGTGGTGACCCCGACGTGATTCTACAACAACCACGCCTCCTCTAGTCTCAACAAGGTATACTTCAGCAGTCACGACAGTTTCTACCGGCCTCCATCCAGCGGGTCTCACCGGTAGTAACTCCAGCATGTCGTCATCCAGCATCACTCCAACCCAGCAGAAGAAAAATCAGCACCATCGTCCTAAGTAGGTGTATCGATACACCAACTAGGACGCCGGTAACATCATCACATCCAGCAGCCGTCACCCAGCATCACGACCGACTCACCGCGTCACACTGGGCACCTCCGGCAGCCGTCACCCAGCATCACGACCGACTCACCGCGTCGCACCGGGCACCCCTTTCAAAGCTGCCTTTATCTCATAGACACTAATCTCCGGCAGATCATCGGTGCAGTGTCTAGTGGGCGGCGCAAGCCTATCAGATTCGACTGGTTTGATTGGGCTCGGGTAGGAATTGCTGCGGAGTACAATTCGACATAAAATTCTTCCATTGCCTGAAGTATATCAGAATTTCTTGCAGTGACAGCCCCATCCGCTCCCTCAATTTTGTAATTTGTTTACGCCGGTAGAGAAGGAACAGGCAAACACTTAACTGCCTCAATTTTCTTCTGTAATGTGCTCAACCACCAACCAACTTCATATTCTCTCGGCGAATATCACGGCGAATGGACTTGCTGATGGTCTTGTTGAGGTTTTTGTGCACGAGACACTACTGCGGATGTCCCGGTTTCATATTTCGTCGTGTTTCCAGGAGCGTCAACGTCTCTGCTGATAACTTACTGCGGTCTGCATGTCGACTTTTGCTGAAGTGCTTTTCTGCAGTGTCCGTTAGTGAGGATACGAAGCTCGTATATGCCTTGTCGATGTCGGCATCCTCATCGCATGCCGCTAAGCATCCTCGAGTTTGGCTTGGAAATCGAGCATCTAGTCTAGTATGTTTAGCTTAACCAGTGGTTTGTGGATGAGTTTGGATGTGGAGAAATTTAATTAAAGAAATTTTGATATTTATTTTTGGGAATTTACACCTACTCTCGAATTGTTCAGAAATGTGGATTTACAGTGACCATCGCCATTTGGCTTATAACTGCATAGAGTAAGCTCGCTAGCTAGGAAATGTATTATGCAGCTCAGCAGGTTTACACTGGTTATGACTACACATCTGCCTTAAAAGACAAAGAAAAAACGAAGGCATTTAATATAGTTAAATAGAACGTGAGCCGTTTTCACCTCGCTGAATGGTCCATAGAAATTTTATGATTGTGTACGAGATATGATAGCAGGTGATACCATTAATTTCTTTTCTAAGGACCACGGACTAAGGTCACTTACTAACTGTGGAATATTATATTATATCACGAATAGCACTGCTAATACTTAGAAACTGAGCGGCATTATGAATATTTATTTAAAATCAAACAACCAAACAAGTAAATTAATGTAATGTAAAAAATATATGTATGGCTGTCACTACATCAGTGCGATTCATTTGACTTAAAATCACGACTGGCACTCGTCATACCTTGATGCATCTCCGCGGCAGCGTATATATTTTTTTTACCTATACATGCAAACAGGCAGGATAACAACCAATTGACACAGTTTACTCACTTATTCTATTGTTTCAATAAACATGAAGCTCAAAAATGTCATTACATAGGGCACGAATCTAAACGGCATCATACATCTGTGCGAATGGAAAGACTACATTTGACTATTTTACCCTCATTATTTCAACTATTTTTCTATTCGTATGTAGGTATATTGATTTTCAACTATATCTTATTTATTTACTTATTTATTTATTTATTTACATATTTATTTATTTATTTACTTATTTAGTTATTTTTACCGTATTGGTTCTGTAGGCAGACATAATATTAATAACAACGATTGTTGTTTTTGTGTTTGTTGTAGAGACAGCACCATAACCATTATTTCAAAACATATAATGTGTGCAAATGTCAGTGCGTATAGGTTTCGACTTATGTCATGGTTGGTGGTACTTATTTTACGCCTATTCTAAACGATAACATGATTTTTTTCATTATTGAATACAAACAACTAATAAGTTCATAGTCGACCCCTGTACCCTTTTTTGCCAAAATAAACGAGGCGCAGGAATATGGGCGTCAGGGTATGGATTTTATCTTGATACCATGATTGGGACTGATTGCCCCCCGGAATTTAGCGACTACATGAGATTTTCTCAAACCGAAGATTTTTCTTCGTTTCCTTTGAGGCGGCTGACAACAGGGTTTTACCAGGCTGATGACAGGCAACCTTATATTTTTGTCAATGGCATATTTCGAGCTATCGTTCTGCACAAATTTCATCGAGAAATCAAATGAGGTAAATGACCCAATTTTTTGGCCTCATTAAACTTGGCTGACCATGGAACCTTCCAGGGTGGGGGGAGGCAACCTGTGCGGGTTCTCATCTCCTAAGGCATATCTTTCACTGCATATACTTTTCTATGTGAAATCTTATGAGATAATTTTGGGTCAAAATAGAGGTTTTAAACCCGAAAAAAAACATGGTTTTACCAGTATACGGAATGGCAACCTGTTATGAACCGATGTTTCCAAGTGTTTTCTTTCACTGTAATACACGTCTGTAGAGAAATCGAGTGAGGTAAGATTTTATGCAACGGGAGCTTGGTCTATTATTCGTTTACCGCAGTTCACTGTTTGTTGCCGTTGGTCATTTGCTTTGCGCTCCGCCCGGTGCCGCCTCCAGCCGCGGCTGTGCTCCCTGACAGGGCAATAAGGAAGAGCCGACGATACACTCGAGGGTTGCCAGCGCGCCCGGCCTATTATTTTCTACTTATGCTCGATCATATTTGAAATATGGTGGATATCATCGTGGGGCGGAGGCCGACCCGCGGTGGCGCCCTCTAACTGCGCGGAGACGCGACTCGGATTGTCGGGCGCCCGCTCAGTTTATATCGCCCGGCGGGAGTCGTTATCTGCATCCGCCGCAGTGTGGTCGGAGGCTTTGCGTAACACATGGCGCGTCTCTCCACTAAATATACAGGGCGAATTTGTTCAATAGCCAAATATATTGCTCAAATGAGTATAAAATAGGAGTAGGCGCCTTTAGGAAACTGATCAGAGTGTGACATGTATGTATGTAATCGACCGTGAATCGTAAGTATAATCGACCGTGAAGCAAGGACACATCAATTAAAGAAAGAGCCCAGTAAAAATAACTTCTTTAAGAATATACTGGAAGGCTGGACCCGAAAAAGCAAAACATACCATTCGCGGGTATTGCGTCTACCAATTTCGGCACCGACTGCATACCCATAATTTGGAATTCTTCTACAGTCCCTCCTCCCGTAATGAATGCCTCCTTCTGACTATGTTTAAGATTATACCTACATGCATTTATTTAACGCTTCATCTGCGTTGCGGACATTAACTGCAAAGATTGAACATTCAAACATATTAAAATCAACAATTGCATAATAATATTATATTGCTTAGTACGTAAAAGTATGTTTACTTAAGTCAGATTGTATTTTATCTCGAAGTTGTACGCGACCATACGTAACAAATAATTGATTTGAATATAGAATACCTGTGTCTCATGAACCGTAATAGGTAGGTAGACATCTGACATTTTCACAGAGTTTATGTATTTGCAAAATGTAAAATGCAATAAAAAATAAAGGATACCCTTTATTTTGTGATTTTGACGTTCACAAAAGTGATTTTTTGTGTTGAATTTTGTGCGAGTTACTTGTGCTTGGCCGGTTATTTAAATACCTTTCATTATTATTGCTCGTTAAAAGCTGCCTATCTTGATATGTTTTCAGGATACATTCCGTAATAGTAAGCGTTAAATCGTATATATTAAAACATAATGTCGACCACCGAAACTTGTGCAGTCAAGGTTGAATGTTGGCAAACCATATGGGCTTGGCAATTTTAATTTAATTACATTTTCAGTCGATGGACACATATCCCCTTTTAGAGTCGTCCCTTGTTTCTCAGCTTACGTCGACTGGATCTATTTAAACATTATTTCTACTCACCTCTTCCGACCCTCATTTAAAAGCAATCGAAAGTTACTGCATTAAAATTGCTCGCGACAATATTTTCCATTTCGAACATATTGTTTTCGCGTTAGCCGATGAACAAAAACCAATTAGTTAGCAAACTACTCACTGACTGGAACACTGGTAATGGGTCGCGACCTCAACCCGCGACCGCGTCCCGAGGGCGTTCTCGGAAACTGTTGACACTTCCACCCCGCCGCTGCCCCCCCCTCGCACCTCCCGCCCCGCCCGGCGCGAAGGTGGGCGTGGTGAGCGGCACCGAGAACACCCGCTAGCTCATTCAGAACAGGACTCGCAGTCACTTAATCGCGAGGGCGGAATGCTGGAGGAAGTCAACTTCATCATTATAGTAAATAGCGGCTCGTAGCCTAGTGGCGCGGGGACTGGCCTAGCGTACCAGAGGCCTGGGTTCAATTCCGACATGCACCACTGTCACCACAGTTCGATAAGTGCGTTTCGTCACGAATGCGAGCTGCTCCATGGTTCGGAATCCATGTAAAACTGTAGGTCCCCTTCCCCTACTAGGTGGTTGGGTTTAAGCCCGCCCGGGTTGGTACCATCGCATTGGATGAAAAGATGGTCGGAGCAGTAGCCGTGCTCATAAAGGGGAGGTCCTGGCATGGCACCCGGTGGTGTATTGGGCTAATATCATAACAGTAGTTGTGGGGTATTAGCCATCGATGTCAGGTCGCATAAAACAAACTAGCTGAGGCTCCCGGTTCCGCTCGGGTCAGTTTCGTTTTGGATAATCACTCGAACGGAGCCCGGCAAAATTGCTGACTTTTTTATTTTTGCTCGGCTGCAAACGCTTGGCTATCATATGCAAACATACATATGTTTTTAACCTATTGGTAGTTCAACAAAACAAACAAAAAGCGCGTTCAAACAGAAAAACCGGCCAAATGCGAGTCGGGCTCGCACACGAAGGGTTCCGTACCATCGAACAAGATTTAACACAAAAAATCACGTTTTTTGTATGGGGACCCCCTTTAATTCTTATTATTTTGAAATGTTACCTATTTGTTGTTATAGCGGCAAAATTAATACACACTCTGTGAAAATTTCAGCTGCCTACCTATTACGGTTCATGAGATACAGCCCTGTGACAGACGGACAGACGGACGGACGGACGGACGGACGGACGGACGGACAGCGGAAGCTTAGTAATAGGGTTCCGTTTTCACCCTTTGGGTACGGAACCCTAAAAACCAACTCTTCGACTTTATTACATTATTACCTCTCAATTGATAGATTACTGTGACATACAATTTTATATGTTATTAAATGTCTTCTTCGCCTTTTCCTTATCTCATTATTTTCACATCACACGCACGCATTGACTTATATATTACAAGCACGATATTATATCAGCCTCCCGAAAGTACCTACTAATTTCCCTCCGAAGACCTCCCTATTAAGTAGTACGGCTCAACTTCGCGACCACACGGCTAAAGTATTACTTATTCTGTGGCTAAAGTATTGACAAATTGCTGCCGCTGGCTTGCATGCTGTATTAGCTCCATTCATATTTATGTAAATCTCGGATAAGAAACAACTGATTCCACCAACTTCAATTAAGAACCTTACGCGCTACGAGCCTGTTAACTTATGATGTTTTTTTATACCATGTCCAAACTTCTCGGAAATTTTACCACTAACCAAGAAACACATATGTATGCTAACATATACAGATCTTTAATCCTTTTATCTTTGACATAGTTGTGTCCAAGTGGACTCGAGTTTCACCCCTTCTAGGTACTCTGCTGTATTAGTGAAGGGTGGCAGTGTTTTAGTGCGTTACAAGGACTTTCCGTCCTAGTACGTGTCGTTATTATCATTACTTCAAGCTTACATTGTATTCGAAATCGTCTTCTGCTTTATCCACATACATAGCTAAGTTATTCCAATGAGCAGTTTCAATAGTAGGTACTCATATTGGCGTGATGGGGGAGGATGTCTGGAGATTGAGGAGTGAGTTGGCCTTAATATATATTGGGTGCTACCAACTTGGCCCATGAATATGGGGGGGAAAATGGTATATGAAAGCAGCAACTGGATGTAGCCGGTATTGTTAGGCACATATAGATACCATATAATTTACCTTAAGACTGTCGGGAAGTCAACGGGGCTCTGAGATTAGAACATTTTATAAAATGCTCTCTTATTCCATTGTCATAGGCACAAAATTTGCACCTGGCAGCGACTAGCGAAATCTTCTTCCGGTCCATAATCTCCCACCCCTAAAAGTTGTCAAATCTTAATCCCTTAGAAAAACTTGATTATATATGTTTTTATATTGACATAAATATCTGTATTTCCCAGTAAAACAAAAATCTAAAATGACAGTCAGTCAGTCAGTCAGTCAGCGCGTTTGCGTCCACTGCTGGACATACGCCTCCCCAATTTTTCTCCAGTCCTCCCGTCCTCAGCGGTACGGAACCACTGCTTTCCGCCGACGCACTTGATGTCGTCGCACGGGTGGTCTCCGATTTTCCACACTCCGTTTTCCTGTCCACGGCCGCCAGTGCAGGACACGGTTACTCGAACGGTCGTCGTCCCTTCGGCTGACGTGACCAGCCCACTGCCATTTAAGCTTAGCCACCCGGTGTCCAATATCGAATACTTTGGTACGTCGGCGGATTGCCTCGTTACGCACCATATCCCGTAGCGATATTCCCAGCATGGCTCGCTCCATTGCTTGCTGGGCAATTTTCAACCTTTGGACAACGGCGACCGTCAGAGTCCACGTTTTGACATCCGTACGTCAAAACCGAGAGGACGCACTGGTCATATATTCGGGTCTTTAGATTTTGCGGGAGGTCAGACCTCAGAGCGAATTTTATCTTTCCGAAGGCAGCCCAACCCAGTTGAATCCGTCTCTCAACCTCCTCAGTCAGTCCTTGTATACCAAGCCGCAGAATTTGACCGAGATTCCAACAATTTTTATCCAACATTTTCCAATCTAAATGATAAATAAAACAAATAAAAATATACAGACGTACGTTTTGGCAATATATTTCGAATCCACTTTGATTCCAATATATATAGATTTACCTGGTAAAACCATTTAGAGCATATAAACAGTTATGATGAATCGATAGGATAACGACTGTCTTAAAGGTTAAGCAAGACGCCCTAGCTTCAAAGCATTTTGCTATAATATAAAACAATTCACCGCTAAATCTTTCAGTCACCTTTCACCGTTTTTCGGCGTTGCTGTACTGGTATTGTTTTTCGATCCATTATATTCACGATATTTGATTTATTCAACAGAATGAGACTACAGAGATAATGGATCGGTCCCATTAGTTACGAGCGTGACAAACCCGTTTTGCTCGTACAATGTAATCACAGTATTCATCGATGCTTATTCGATGTAATCATTCGTTTAATTACGGATATCAGAACGATGCCAGGCATGTTCTGGGTGTCAGGAATACATTTGAATTGATACTCCTTCGTTTCATGGAAATGATAGGTTACCGTTGGAAATAAAGCCGAAATTCTGCTTACTCCGGAATGTAATTAAGTAAGCAATAAAGTCAGAAGAGAACCTTTGATGATAGTAGCACTTTTTAGTGTATTGTTAAGCATGGTATTTTGCCCTGAAACAATATCTAAAGTAATTATGTTAGCAAATATAACGTTATGAAAATGGTCGTTTTGGAGTACACATGAAAAAGGGTGTGGAGTGTCGTGGGCGACCCCACAGAAGCGAAGCTTCTTGCGCTTTATTTTTAAAATCAATTTATTACTTTTGTAATCGAATTTCGGGTATTCATGCCAACGCCAATTTTTTTTTAATTTGGAACTGTAAAACTTAAGTTCTCCTTTTTCTGAGTTAGGTCCTTATCCGAAATATCAAGTCGTCCGAAACGTCCCTAAAAAAAATCTCTTCAAAAAGTGAGTTCTGTAGGATAAAAAATTGTAATTTATTTTGAGGGTACACGGTGCCTCCCGGTTTTATTAAAATCCCTTTTTTCCTAGTCGACTGACCGAGTCGTATTCACTACGTATAATATTCACAACGTATAATAGTATTTTTTTCCAAAAAATGAAAACCATGCATATCGTATAATATTCACAACGTATAATGTTATACGTTGTGCATGGATAAAGTTTAAAAATAAAATCAACACTTTGCATCATGCAGAACGTATAATAGTCACAACGTATAATATGCCAAGAAACACTGCATAAAGCGCCCTAATAACGATACATTTAAGGCTGAAATTGCTACGAATCGATATTTGCTACAATTTCCAAAGGCTAATTGAGACGGTCGAAACGTCACGTGCGAGCATACGTTTTAAAAGTATATGCATAAGGGCGTTTATCGTATGAAAAGTTTTTGGATTATATGATATGCATGGTTTTCTTTTTTTGTTAAATAAAGATCATAATATTATACGTTGTGACTATTATACGTTATGCATGGAGAAATAAGTAATTTAATTTTTTAAACTTCTTCATGCACTACGTATAAAATTATACGATCTGCCGATTATACGTTGTGCATGGTTTCAAAATTTTGTTAAAATATGACATTATACGATCTGCATATTAGACGTTCTGCCGTTCCCCCGACTGACCAAAGGTCTACGCTAAAATTTATATTTTAGTATTGACCTTTTAAATGAAAAGAACCTGAGTAGGTGACTGACTAACCTGCTTGATTGCAAATTGAATTTAGGGCCAGGCGCAATGTTACCAAATAATATATAATAAATATTGGCATATGTGTTCCCGTGCCCGCATGCGACGTGGTGCGATAACTGAATGCAACAGGATCAGCATAATAACTATGCACACGCATAAAACATGTGAAATAAAATATATTTTTTATAAAGTGCAACCATTGGAGTTATATTACAGATCCATAACCAACACTGCCCAAAACTTCAAATTATACGCCATATATAATTATACGCCATATATTTTTATGAAAAACTTGTATGGGACCAAACAGGGAGACCAAAAAACTGAGAGACCAAAGGTGCTCAATCCACCTCGGCTCGCGAAACCTCTCTCGACGAGGCACCATACCAGCGGATTTGCGAACCATCGCAAAGCTATCGAGCTAGTTCAAATTACTTTTAAAAACTCCCCCTCTTGCCTTCATTCGCGCTTCCTTCCTCAAACCTACAATTTAAGTTTGAGGAAAAACACCCGCCGGCAGACAGTTCCATATCCTGGCGGTGCGGCAGAGAAATGAGTTTGAGAAACGATTCTTTTTCAAAGCCTAATGTCATCCACAAAGGGGTGCTCTGATTCTCTGCGGCGGATGGTCCGGATATAGGTTGGATAGGCTATTGTCTGAAATAACTTAGTGTTACTAAAAGTAAAAAACCGGCCAAGTGCGAGTCGGACTCGCACACAAAGGGTTCCGTTCCATCGTACAAGATTTGAAACAAAAAAAATCAAAAATATAAATATTAAAGGGGGGCCCTTTAATATTTATATTTTTTTATTTTACCTATTTGTTGTTACAGCGGCAAAATAAATACACACTCTGTGAAAATTTCAGCTGCCTACCAATTACGGTTCATGAGATACAGCCCTGTGACAGACTGACGGACGGACGGACGGACGGACTATCCGTCTATTGCGAAAGTAGACAGATATGTGTAGATGGATGAGACAGAAAAGTCAATACGTCCTCACAAGGGACTGCTGTAATAAAATGTATCACACGTGAAGTATCGACTCCGTCTTCGCTTGACTTTACTTACGCATGACGTCATCTAATCCCTACAGTCGGGATAGGATAATGGGATATGATGAGGGAGGAATGAGGTCAATAAGCTTGAGCATTGTGATTCGATTTTGGAAATGAAAATTAGATGAAAAACCGTTTATTATTTTCTCTGTTCTTTTTCAAAATGTAATAACAGTGATTCTTAGTGTAGATATCGCGATTTTGTTTTATGTAATTGGACATGAATGGCTAACTAGCATCGAGACTAGCATCCATTAAAATGGTAACAACCTGGCTTAACCCTACGACCTACCTAGTAGAGTGAAGGAGTCCTACAGTCTTAAATGGATTCCGAACCATGGAACAGTCTCGTTCGTAACGAAATGCACTAATCCAACTCAGAAAGATAAAGAAAGTGGTGCATGAACTGGGCGGGGATTAGAACTCATGGCATCTAGCATGGAAGGCAAGTCGCCACACCACTGAGTTACGAGCCCCACAAATCGAATTAATGTGGATTTCCCAACCACCTCTCTCCGAAGAGAATCCGGGACCGTGCAAGGCGCTTCAATATATCTTTGCGGTCACAGAAGAGAGCATTGGTATCTGCGCTGTGGATTGTACCCGTGAGGCATGAAGCGGCATGGCTTATTGCACTCATGCCAGTTAGTCCGCAAGCTTCGAGCTACCCGTCCCACATTGTGGCCCCGCCGTAGAAACACTGACGTCGCGCGAGTCGCGTCCGCCTCCGCACGGCACCGAGGGCGCGCAGGTCGGATGTTATTTATTTTTCCGTCACGGTTCAATTATTTCAGCCGGGAAAGTTTAACCTTTGTTATCTGAGCACATAAATCTCTGCTGGGCGCGGCCTTCCGCTGCCGGCTAGAGCTGGTCTAGCCTCGGAAGCGGCGGAGTCGGCGGCGGCGGAGCGCTGCGGTGTCAGGGCTGCCACCTCTCCAGGACTACCGGGAACAGCAAGCATAGAAGGGCGGGAATGGAAACATAAACTAGTTTGTATGGGCGCGGCGAGTGAGTTCGAGTTGAGTACGAATTCGCTACTACTGATTTTCTCGAGTTCCAATGACCCGTGAGAATATTTAAGAACATCACAGGACACTATTTAGTGCAACAAGCATTCGATGTAGAGCATCTCGAATCCGTAAGCGAACTAGTTGGACATTTTGGACTATCTCTTGCCTAAGCTGGCGCCATACGAATGAGCTTCGATCGCTTCTCCCGTCCTTCCATGCTCGCTGATCGCTGATTCGGAGACTGAAAATAAAAAAATAAACCCTTAACTTAACCAAAATTTTCGGAATTATCGTCTTCTGAAATTATTTGGTAATTATTTAAAATTCTCCCGGAATTTTCAATTCCTCTAAAACAATTATTTTGATATGAAAAGCAAACACAAATGTTTTTCTTAGTCCTCCCGATGCGAAATTAATGCATGACCTTTTTAGTCCCCCCGATGCGCATGGACTTTTTTAGGAAATCCCTACTTACTACTGTAGCAACCCTAGTGGCGCCCCGTACCTCCCGTTACTAGCCAAACAACGTGAGCGGCAGTCGCTCGTTCGTGTGTACCCCCGGATCAGGGGATATCTGTGCATACCCGTGGGAATCAAATGATCTATTTTCTCCAACGGATACAAGGTCAATACCATATCGGATAATAGCAGTTTTGTGATGTATGTCTTGTCCGATGAAATCCACTAGGCACTATATCGAAGATTGGTCTCGAATGTCTTTAGTTTTTGTACATTTGCTAGCTTCTCAGGAACTGTTCTTTGCATAATACGGGATGCAGCCGAACCATCATTATGAACAAGAGTAGGTTTATATACAAACTTCATGGTTGGAAACTCATGTTACACGTAGGTCCTGTTTTCCGGCTTGTAATGCTATTTTATTAGTCAAACCAAGGTCATGTCAAAACTGACTGACTGACTGAATTATATTAACTCAGTTAAAAAACTCCACAAAGAAACCTCACTGGTGTATCCAAACTAATATTATAAAAGCTAAAGTAACTCTGTCTATATGTCTGTTACGTTTTCACGCCTAAGCCGCTGAACTAATTTTGATGATTTTTTTGGATAGAGATAGTCTGGATCTTGGAAAAGGACAGAGGCTGTGGCGGAAAATTTAATTCAAAGTTGATGAAAGTTTGTACGGGGAACTCATCTTACATAAAATGTCAGATTCAGGCCGACATCAGTCGGATACGACATTTTTTGTTTTATTTATTTATTAGGTACTCAAAACAGAACTTTTACCATAAAATTACAATAATTAACATCACATAAAAATATATACTAGGTAACATTCCAACAAAATTGTGCACACCGCATGAAAATTGTGCAACTATTCAGTACTTACCTAATGTATAAAAACAAGTTAATAAAAAACAAAATAAAAAAAATCCTACTAATATTATAAAGGGGAAAGTTTGTAATAATTGACTAGAGCGGAGCCGGGTACCTCAGCTAGTAGGTTATAATTTTTAGCGTTAACATGAACTTAAATTACTTCCAAACTTAAATTTTCGGTGAAACAATCTAAGGAAAAGAACCAAGAACCACAAAGAAACAACCTGATAATCAACATGAGAATATAAGTTCTACTCTGCACCCGTTAAAAAAATACAGGAATGTCCTAGCATGTCATCTAGTTCCTTCGCAAAGGTGGCGTGATGAACTAGTGCGTATTTACGTGGATACTTCGATATTCAGTAGCGATCCCGCCCGCAGACTACCGGACTGAAAACAAGGAACCGTTCCGTTCCGTCGGTGGGGGTGGCTGAGGCGGCGGAAACGAAGGCGGCGGAGGCGACGGTGCCGGCACACCCCGATGTATTTGACGATATCGAATGACCAACCCTCGGGCGTAAACAATACGGTGACTAATAGCTACTGGGACGTTATAGCCCGTAATACCTAGCCGAGCTACTTTCACACACACATTACTCCAAATACAAAAGAATAGCGGCTGTAATTTACGTTGCATTCAATATCTATTCACGGTTTTCTGACCTGATACTTCTATTACCTATAATTTCGAAAGAATTGAGGAAAACTATAAGAATATTACTCGACAGATCTTGCTTCAAGATAATTTTTAGCGTTCCGTACCGACAGGGTGCCAACGGGAACCTCTCATTAACCTTAATAGATAGACATTTGAAACGTTCACAGAGTGCATTTCTATAGCCCCTAAACAACAAATAATAAAAAAATTACATTAAGGGACATACAAAAAACGTGATTTTTTGGCACGGTACGGAACTCGGTGTGCGAGTCCGATTCGTACTTGGCCGGTTTTAATTTTAGAAACTAAGATTCCTTTGTTTTTTCAAGGATTGTTAAGCCTACAACTAGAATGGCATTCATAACGGCGACGTGCGACGCCTTGGTCTCACACTAATTTATGGAAGCGAGACTTGGGTGTGGCAGAAAAGGCACGAATGTGGAGTTAAAGGAGCGAGTCTAACGTACAAGTTCAACAACAGCTGGGTTAGAGAGCATTGGCAACTGAAAGAAGAAGTAGTTACGAGAACTGATAAGGGTATGTTAAGGTGGGCCTTCCCGCTCAACTCCCTTTGAATCTCTGACAAGAAATATGCGCATGAACTGAAAGAAGATCATGCGCATATTTCTTGTCAGAGATTCAAAATTATAATCAAAACAGCTTTATTTGATCGAACTAGATGTCTGATGCGGCCTTTTAAACGAACCACGACGATCGATGTAATATTTCGTAAAGGTCAGGTACGTAGAACACGTAATCTTAGAGGCTGCATGAAAATGTGTCTGATTGTATAGGAAGCGAAAGAAGTATACTGTGAACGTACTTTATATTTTTTATCATTTCTGCCTACATCTCCTGTAAACCAGCGTGATGTTTTTTTTATGTTAAGCGCGGCATATGGCGAACGCCAGGACATCTTAAGGTGCCCGACAACGCCCATGGGATTTCAAACTTACAGGGGGGCTGCGAAAACCATGTCGGCCGGCCAGGTGCATGTCTTGTTAAAGGTCTTCTTAAAAGTATGCGTGTATGTTTTGCAAGGAACCAAATAAAATTCCGAAGTGGCATTCAAAAGTGCCTTCAAAGAATTTACCAGAATTTTCCGCCCACTGTGTAGCACAGGCATTTATCTTGGGTGGCTCGTAGCTCCGGGGGGAACTTGCTTCTCCTGCGAGGTGTTCCATGGTTCGAAATCCATCTGCCCGGCAGATTTGATACCATCGCATTGAATGAAAATATGGTGGAAGCAGGGATGAAAAATTGTCCGTTTACCATCCAATTTAATGGAGCCGTGCTCATAAAACGGAAGGTCCTGGCATTGCACATAATTCCTATTCATGTCTACTAGCTGACTGAGCTATCACGAAAATGGCAAAACTGCGCTAACAGATAATTATGGGAAAACACTTTAATTTATAAGATGTATGTGTGTATGTTCACTCAGTTTAAATTGTTCGATAGACAACCTGTAACTTAATGAGTGGGTACGAATACATGTATAGCACCGCCGGCCTCGCGTGCTTCCAACAATGAAAACCAAATTTAAAATAGCCTACGTGAAATGGACCAACCTTTGCTTTTTTAAATATTCGGACGAGCTTTTGTTTGTGTATAAAGTCCTTGACCTCTTGAAAGCGGAGAGTGGCAGGATTTTATTTTATGACTGGGATTTTTCGTGACATGTCAGCTTCAGTGGCCACGGAGCCTGTGTATAGACCCCATTAAAAGTTTGGTAGCGGCTGCGTCGGCCACTTTTTTTTTATACCGTCCAATGTCCTCAGGCGGATTGGCTTCTTTGTTCCATAAGTTTCTACAGAAAACAGAAAACCAGACATAAGCGTTTTTTTTAAATTCAATAATACTTATTTTATGATTTTATATTTTATGTTTTTTTATGATGTAGGCGCACATCTTATGTTGGATTTTACATGGATTTAAAATATAGTGTTTTTATGTAAGTAGTAGATACGGATGCCTAACACCAAACCTACTGTCATGATATAAGCCCAACCCATTCCCGAAGGAATTAGGTGTCATGGCAGAGCTTTCCCTTTGTGAGCAGGGCGAAGCGGGCATAAACCTACCACCTAGCAGGGGATGGAGACCTACAGTTTTACATGGATTTCGAACGATAGGGTTACGGTTTTCGGTAGGTAATTATCAATACATTGTAACGCCTGGCGTTTGTCATACTCTTTTCAGCATGTGATGGGTATGTATGTTGAGGCCAGGCGCAATTATGCGTTGGAACAGCGAGGAGCGCGTGTTTGCCGTAGAAGTCTTGATTATGGGTTGAATTATTGGGTATAGTTTCTTCATTCTTTAATGTTATTTCAGGCAAACACTAAAGATTTCCCCGATTTTCAAAGTTACAAAGTAACCACAATAGGCAATATCGATCATATCAGTACTGAACGCGGATCACAACTTGCGAGTTATTCATTGGTACCATGAGGGCCTGAAGAGAGGCCTGATGCATCAATGCTTGCATTACCTCTGTTTCCTACCTCTGAATGCCATCCAGCTTGATAATCCCTTCGTCACGCACAACTTATTGTTTTTGAAATGTTGTTTAAATACAGAATAGACCACCTCAATGGACGGCACGAATAATTAAATTTATCCAGGTTTACGCTTACTTTTTGATAAAAGTTTTGTAATAGGGCCGCTCGGCATCTACCTGGGTAAGCCGAGCGGCCGAACCTGCCAGCCCGTGCCATGGCATCGTGGTCTCCCCGCCCCGTCGCCTCCCCTCCGCCGCCGCTACCCGCCGCGTCGGCGCCAGTCAAACTTTTATCCCTGGCATTTGCAGACTTTCAGAAACATTTCTGTTTTGATGAATTGGATCGCTGCCTCTCATTTCCCGTTTTCAATGTTCAAGTTTTCTATCGTATCTACTCCTGAGAGCAAATTACTAATATTTAAACAAAATCACGTCAGTAGAAAGCAAGAATAATAATTTATCGTCATACACACTTAGATGAAAAAGGAATGGATAGGGGACTAAACAAATTTTACGGTCCGTCAAAATTAAGCTCAGTCAGCCGATATGCTCTCAGTCGGTGTCAGACGTCAGTGATGAATTCAGTTGGGCGAGATTTCAAAGTATCAACAAAATGTCGTCTTGTGTTGTTGAAAAATATGGAAATAACGCCATAAAGGACAACAAGAGCAATGGAATCACATTCCACGTTTAAGTGCAAGCATATTCAGTATAGTTTTAGTTTAGTTGACCTGAAACCTTTTATGTGTTGTAAAGGCGCAAACAGGGTTGGCACAAGCAAACTTAAATTGTCAGTTCGATTTTTATTTTTGTTTTCATTTCAGTATTATATATTGAACTAAATTTTATTTTAAAAACAAGTAGGGCTGCCAAAAAACAATAGTCTACGTACTGTTTATTATTTTTTATAATGTCGTTTAGAATGTTTGTATAATATGTCTTAGTTCTGAGACTGTGATAAAAAGGTACATCCTTGAAAATGGTCAAAGTTTTACATGTGACAGACAGCTCGTTTCCATAAAGATTAAAATTCTCAAGTCGTTTCTTGGCTCAAATGTCCTTTTGTGCTTGAATGAGTATTCATTCCTTCAACCTGCTACATTTAATCATAGACTCCATCTTCTTAGGGCTATTTTCGTAAAATATGTAAATGTAAAACTTTTGCATATACGTAAAACCAATCCGGGGAGTAAAGCCGCCACAAAAGGACAAAAGCGTAATAAACTGAACCTTTTTGAAGGAAATAAAAAAAAATTAAAAAGAAAGAACTTAGTGGTTTATCAAAATACCATCACACATTTACGGCGAACGGCAATAATCATCAACAGGTTTTACATAACACTGTACTGACTATTATTTGGACTATTTTTTAGCATCTAAAACGCATTGAACGAAAATTTTAAATGCATAAAATACAAACATGGACAATACAAGAATAATCAATATTATTTGTTTTGCAATGTTTGACCCATACTTGCAATACATTAATGATTCCCTCTTTGTGTTTATTTTATTTTATGATTTCAATATTTACAAATTGTGTATATTCGACTTTATTAATTTATCCTTAATATCGATGATTTTTACTCAGAATAACGATGGTTTTATGAATGATTCCATTAATATTTTTTTCATTTTCCCGCTTGCAAATTCGCGAAAAGATTATTTGATGCCTTGTTAACTATACAATCATGTTACTACTTGTTCTGACCACTATCACTAAATAGGAATAGTAGAATAGAATATTTTAATGCACAATACAATATATTGTTATTTATTTTCGTGATCATTTTTGGCAACCCTGCCGTTTTCACTTTCATTTTTCATTTAGTTTTGACGCGCCATTCTGCTCAAAGGGCTTAGCATGCGCGCATCGTTGATGTGTCATGATGGATTAGGATGAATTTTGCACTATATCTACGACCAGGGGGTCTACCATGGTGAGTTTATTCGCCGAGGGAATTACAAGTCAGGGAATAAAGCTGACGACTAGTACCATCCTCGCTGTCAAACGACGTAAGTTCACTCGTCACTCGTTTATGCAGTGTCGGTCAAGCAAATCCATAGGAAAAATTTAACATTTTTGTACCATTTCAATAGTTTGACAGATGAATGCATGGAGGTATACCTCCATGGCTGGACTGGATGTAATCAAACGTGATTTGGATAATATTTGAATCAATCAAACTCGTCTACCGAAAATCAACTTATTCCGAGCCATGAATTGGAAAACAAAAAGTGTAAGTACGACATCACCGCCGACAACAAACTTTCGGAAGTTCTACCACCTCGCTCCGGATATCCTTGAGCTATGCCGTGAGACCGCGCCACTTCTTCCTCAACCAAGGAGACCCGACAGCATCTCCCCAGCCCAAAAAGTAAGAACATTCATGAATGCAATATCACTGATTTGGTGGGGCCGAGGGACTCTTACTACCTTATTGTGAGAGATAGCATGCAATATAAATTACGTGGTGGATAATTACCTACCCACTCGTCAAAATATTCGTCCTGAAGTGGGCGTAGATTGGCGGATAATTTACCTCAAAATATTCTTGATATAACCTACAATTGTATTTGTAATTACTTAAATATGTCTCAATTAAACCTACCTACGCTTATTAAAAAAATACCTTTGCTTTACTTATTGTTTGTTATGCTTTCAGATAATAACTACCCTTGCATTTTTTGCGAGCGGTGACTACCAACGTATATGCGGTAGCACCGTCGACTCCTGCATCGCTCAGCAAATAGTGTCAGTTGTGATACATCAAGTGATTGCAGCCTGCATATTTTGGCAAAATTCATCTGCTTTTGCCTGAGCAAAAACGAGTACAAAAGGAAAGAAATAAAACTAGGGTTAGATTAGAACCATTTTATTGTAATAGATATCAATTTGAAATAAGAAAAAATGTCACCTAAATGCTTACCCATGCATAGCCATACCATACAAATAAAAGTAATTGTTCCGACTCTTTCAGATTTTTTTTTTATTTGGCACGCCAGTCGTTGTGGGCTGCATTGACTACACTACTTGTCCTGAAATGTTCAAATAGTTGGTTGGTTACTATGTACATTTGAGGTCCTTAAGGGGACATATGACCTTAGAATGACCATATCCAATAAGTTATCGTTTTATATTTTTAGTTTTATAAATAGGCATTTATTAGCAAACATGATTATCGGAAAACCTTGACATGAAACCATTTTATTATTTAGATTAATCTTACATGCTTACTTATATAAAAAAACCTCAACATGTATGATTTTGTCATGACGATTTAATAAAATCACCATAAATTTAATTAATTCATACCCATAACAAAAAAAATAATAATCAAACCCTAAATACTGACCGTAGGTATATTGGTGGCGGAATGAAATCAGCCAAGGAGATTAGAAGCATAAGTTCATAGGTATTTAATACGTGTGTGTATTTTATATTTATCATCCATAGAATGTACAAACGGCATCACCCTAAACGCCACACATTAAACTTTGACCCAGATAAGTTTTCCATGCAAATGCCAATGCCTACTGTGGCGCCGAGGCCGATGCGCTCTGTGCACTGAGTGGGCAGTCTGAGTTCTCACCTAAATTGGCGTTACGGCAAACCGATCGACTGGCGTTTTCTCCAAACTCCATACAAGTTTTTACTAGATATTCTGTGGTTTTACTTCTTCAAGCTGTCAAAGTCAAACGCTGACTTCCGATTTGTATGAAAACGCGGAGTGGACGTAAACCGCAACGTCGACGTATTTACGGCAACGTTGAGTAAGCTGTCAAATCAAGCTCGGACTCGCAAATGTTAGTTCGCTTAACGCCCGCCGCGCGCGCGATTCAATTTCTCCATACATTTGAAAACGCCAGTCGATCGGTTTGCCGTAACGCCAATTTAGGTGACAACTGAGACTACCGGCTCTGAACTTGACTTGAAATAGTTTAACATTTAGCATTTAGCCACAATAATCATAGAGAAGAATAACTGGCACAAAATTCCGCTGTTATTTATTTTAAAGTTCACTTAATAATGTTAATAAAATCTTTATAAAGGCGATTGCCTAAATATACATATATACATACACACCTTTACGCCGCTTTCCCGAGGGGTAGGCAGAGATAATAGAGCATCATACGGTACGACCACAGCACACTTCTTTCGGTTCATCTACAGACATAAATAGTTTCATACATACATGCTCTACGATTAAATATAGTACGGCTTACTATATTACAGAATTAGCTAAAAAATCTATGCATACAAATGTAATTCTAATAATTTCCTCAACGCTTTCCATGATTTTATGCACCCTCTCGATGCATTTTACTGCTCGGCCACACTCTTCCATAGGTGCGAAGCTCATTGCGTGGCGTCTGGGCGTAATAGCGGGGGCTCGCCATTACCGGATTGCGTTCTCTGCTATGCTGACGGTTTGGTTCTTTAGGTCTGCGCGCTGGCCATCAGCATCTCCTGCACCGTCATGCTAACGATTAAAGCGGATATAGAGCTGCTGCACTTGATGGTAGAGCGTGACAGGGTACAGAGCCGGCAGCTCCAGCCTGAGGCAGATGGTAGGGCAAACGTAGCGGCTGGGCACTTGTTCGAAGTTTTTTATGGAACTAGATATACATAGCTTTTACCACACTTATTGTCATAACATAAAGTTGATGTACCACATTCACGAAGAAATTTCATAGGTGCCATGTCAGGGCTTTCCTTTTATAAGTTTGGCTATATTGCCGGATGGAAAACACGGAGAATATTTATTATTATTATAAAGTTATGCACTAGCAGCATCATGCTGATGCGTGCAATTATTGTTATGCACTTGCACTTCTGTTTTTAAGCACTTGCAATGATTTATTACCCGACTGCGCAAGAAGGAGGGTTGTTTTTTTATTTTCTTGTCCATGAATTATTAGATTTTAAGCAATTAAGATTTTTTGATAACATTTACTGACGATGCACATATTATTTCCTCAGGAAGGCTGTTCCAATTATCCACAACTTGGTTTGTTAGGAAGTGTTTTCAAGGATTTGTTGATGCTTGGGTGCGATTGAACTTTAAGTCCTCTAGCCCCTACACCACGAACTGTAAAAATGTCTGTAGAGGGAGCAAAAGTATGTTGTGATCGTACTGTATGGTGTTCTATAATCTCTGCCTACACATCCGGGAAAGCCCATCTATACTTATGATAGTTTTTCGGGACTGGTATTTCTTCCTGTTAAAGTTAATATAAAATGATAAATAAAAAGTCATTAGTTTGTACGTTAGGTTAAGCATGGGCGAGCATTTAGGTAAGTGATGTTTGTTCTTGTTTCATGTTGATAGTTATTGAAGCTCCGAATAAAAATATTAAAAATGGTTCAAATCAAATCCTCGTTTTATTTCTTCTCTTTCGCGCTCGTTCTGAGGAAAGCAGATGAATTTTGCCAGAATGTGCAGGTTGTTGAGGGCTGCAATCACTTGACGCATCACAACTGACACCATTTTTTGAGCGATGCAGGAATCGACGGTGCTATGGCACATGCATTGGTGTGCATGCAAGGGTAGTCATTATCTGTAAACATAAAAAACAATAAGTAAAGAATAGGTATTTTTTTAAATAAGCATAGGTAGGTTAAATTTAGACATTTCACATTTTCAAACTGGATTCATAGTCAGTAATTACAAATTATGAATTACTTACTGATAGTATTTTTTATTACTGACTTAACTAAGAATATTTTGACGAATGGGTAGGCAAATTATCCGCCAATCAATTTACATTTCATGCAATCTCTCACAAAGGCAATCTATAAAGGCTACAAAGGCATTTATGAGCAAGTTAGAGTCTCTCGGCTCCCTACCAAATGAATGAATTGTATTGTACTTTCCTTTCGTCAAATTGTTCTTGTCTACCATATGACAAAGGTATTTTTTAAGGCTGCTGATATTGCATTCATTGATGTTCTTACTTTTTTGGCTGGGGAAATGCTGTCGAATCTCCTTGGTTGAGGAAGAAGTGGCGCGATCTCCCAAAAAAGCTCCTCAAAGCGGTCCGGAAAGTCTCTGTTGCCGGCGGCGATATCTTACTCACAGCGCAGTCGGAGGCTTCATCGAGTACAAGGAGACCATCGGCGCTCTTCGCGCCGCAGCTCTCCCACAAACACAACAGCCAAAAATCCATTTTTATTTTAACAATCACAGACTAACAACAGGGTTTACAAATACATTGTATGAAACAAGTTGATTCTCGGCTGGCGAGTTTGATCTACGAGCTATTCGTTCACTTGAGCCACAGAATAAGAAATATCGCTATGAAAAGTGGATTTTCGGTAATCCGCTAGCTATTCTTTTGATTTTATTCACTTTAGCCACAGGAAAAGTTATATCAGTTTTCATAAATGTCAATGCTGGTGCTGTCTAATACAGTGTTGGTAGGCCGTTGTTTAGTGATATTTTTTGGTATACTATGGTGTTACATGCTGTCTTTTTTGTTCAAAGAATACCCAAAACCAATAAACACCTAAAACACTACAGAACTATAAATTATTCCAAACAACTCCAACAAGAACATCAAAGAACCCAAAGATCACCAAATAACACCAAAAATACTGACGAGCATCAAACATTAACGAATAAATCCATACCACCTCAAACTATACCAATTTACACACAGACAATACATACAAATTATAACAAGGAACCTATCATGGTCTACATAATATATTTATTACAGAATTATCAACTTTTCCATAGTATATGTTCCGACCAAGCAGCACGGCAGCTAAAATAAGATGGTACAAAAATGTTACTTGGATTAGTTTGGCCGACACTGCATAAACGAGTGACGAGTGAACTTACGTCGTTTGACAGCGAGGATGGTACTAGTCGTCAGCTTTATTCGCTGACTTGTAATTCCCTCAGCGAATAAAGTTACCATGGTAGACCCCCAGATGTCACAAATGTCACCATCCCTTTTTCTCACGCTATAACTAATTCAATTCAAGGAAATTGTTGTCTCATTTCATTCTTCCGCGATTAGATGAATGAATTTGTCACTTTTTCGCATGATGCATATCCTTATACCTTTGTCCTGCTCTTTTACCCTTTACGTATTAGAGTTTGGTGTGCATGTAAAAGTATAGGTGTGTGGGTTTTTTTAAAAATAGGAACGCTTTTGAACTATCATCAGTATGGAGGTACCGTATCCATTCTTTTTCATCTAAGCATACACATTTATGTGTTTTTTAACATTCCCGCATTCTGGATGTGTAGGTACATAACATACGAAAACAAGCCATATTGTGTCTATTCGCGGCCATGCCGGTTAACTAAATCTTTGTTGTCGTCAAGGAAGATAATTTTGTATTCCATTCATTTTCTCTGAAAACGTATTCATTTTAAAATATTTTAAAACGGTCTTTCCCCTGATCAGTCGCTTGTTTAACGTAAGTAAATATTTCTTTCACGACAATCAAACGTTTAAATGTATGTTTCAATTGTAATAAATGTTTATTCTTACAAATAAACTGAAAATTTGGAAAACAAAAAGTATTTTAAAATGTATGAGAAAATCGTAACCTAAAGAGGATATATTATATTTGACATGCTTCAAGTCCTTTATTTAAAAAAATGCCTGCTTACTATTTTGTTTTAAAAAAACCAACCAGACTTATAGGCGCAGTTCTCTGTGCTCAGGTGCCATGAAGCGATGTTGGCATCGTTTTTATACAAACGCAAATTCTTTACAGCAAAACCATTGAATATAAAGTATTGACCATTATATTCCAGAGCTGCCGATATTTCCTGATTGACACGATTCGTTGTAAAACAAAAAGCCGTTACTGTAAGCCACGGGGTCATCTTTACAATACAATTGGATATCGAGTATCTAACATTTATGCGATACCCTTACAAAGTGTAACTTATGACATGGTAATATTGTAATAAAGTTGTGAATACATTTCTGGTGTGGTAAAATTCGACCGTTGAAGTGCACTATAAAATCGTACAATGTGCCATAAAACCCCGAGGCTTTACAGCTTATTACGCGCCGTGGACCACCCCCTGTGTCACATTGCTTGCAGGCTAATATTGTTCCTGGATGTACTTTCCGAACCCTTATAACTAGGCAAACTAGCCCATTCCCCCGTGCCACTCCCTGCCTGCGCTACTTTACGGCATGTTGAATGAGCTCCAACCATCTCCAACCGCGCCCGCCTAGGCTCTTTCGTGTGTAGTGACGCTGCTCTGTTTTGACGTACCCTATATCTGATTTCGATAATGTTATGATGAGTGCGATTCCAGAAGCGTACATACTATCTTTATCGGACCTTGAGATCATGAATCACTTTATAAATACCCTTCAAATATTGTAGAAAAGAAAACATTGAAATAACTATTGAAAAAAGCGGCAATGAATATTGTTTGTGTTTTCCATTCAGTTCAAGGTAGCCGAGTAATATAAGGAAAGCCCTGGCATGACACCTAGTTCACATGTGGTGTGTTAGGGTAATATCAGACGGTCAGTTTGGTATTAACCATCTATGTCCAGTAACAAAAAAAAAATCTAAATTTACTATCAACTATATTGCTCTAAATCAAATAAATGTACACGATCCATATCACTGGTTGTGCTTGTCACATTACTTAGATTTTTTTATGTAACTGGAGCCATCATGAACGCCTAACACAGCGCATGTGAACTAGGTGCCAGGCCAGAACCTTCCTAATATTGCATTGCTACATTAAACTGTATAGACAACGACCGTGGTTCATTCAATGTGACGGTACCATCCCGGGCGAGATTAACCATAACACCTAGTATATAAGGAAAGGTAGCTAAAGTTTTACGTGGAATCCGAACCATGATAGACAAACCCCTTTCGCCACTTGTGACATGTACGAGGAGAAATTCATTGGACCCTATTGTATTATTTGTACCTGCCGGAACCCCAGTTAGCACAAACTAGCTAAAGATAGTTTCAAGCAAATGCATAGCAGCATACATTGAACTGTATACAGTCTCAGATTTTTTCCATTTTAAGCGCTGCATATTTATTTATTCCTTTCACCGTTAGGCGTTAGAACATTTTTAACACATAACAATTTAATCTTAACACATTATCCAATATCACATGAAAACAATAATAAAATACCACATTAAAAAAATACAGTGTTGAATCAAAATAAGTACATAATTAGTATTTTTTTAAATCAAATTCAAACAAAATACGATATCAAATCAAACAAGGTACAATATTTTTAATTTTAAAAATCAAATTAAAACACAATACAATATCAAATCAAACAACGTACAAAATATTTGTGCTTTGTTATTGTACACAATACAATATCAAATTAATCCAAGTGCAATATTTTTAATTTTGCAAATCAATTCAAACAAAATGTAATATAAAATCAATCAAAGTGCCAAAATTCTATCAAAAATATATTAAATTAAATTAGGTTCCTTTATTTGAACATTTAATAGTGGTTTAAGAAATATAAAATATAATTTTTCATATTTAGATTACATTACTTAAATGGGGTTTAATAAACCTATTGTGTTCTGAATTCTTTTAACTCATGCTCAAAGTGACTATTTTTAGGGTTCCGTACCCAAAGGGTGAAAACGGAACCCTATTACTAAGTCTCCGCTGTCCGTCCGTCCGTCCGTCCGTCTGTCCGTCTGTCCGTCTGTCACAGGGCTGTATCTCAGTAACCGTAACAGGTAGACAGCTGAAATTTTCACAGAGTGTGTATTCATTTCTCCGCTATAACAACAAATAGGTAAGATTAAAAAATAACTAAAATTAAAGGGGGCTCCCATACAAAAAACGTGATTTTTTTTTCTACGATGGTACGGAACCCTTCGTGTGCGAGTCCGACTCGCACTTGGCCGGTTTTTTCTATATTTTTCAATTATATTGGCAATTTATTGAACAGTGTTACGGATAGAGAGATAATTGCTTTGTGCGTTCGCCAAGACCTATTAAGGTGTCCGATGACGGCCAAGGGTTTTCAAACCTTCAGGGGGGTTTGCGAAAACCATGCCGGCCGGCCAGGCTTCTTGTTTGAAGGACCCCAGGTTGTACTTTGGGGGAAATACCTCGG
Organism: Incurvaria masculella; assembly: GCA_946894095.1. NCBI lineage: Eukaryota > Metazoa > Arthropoda > Insecta > Lepidoptera > Incurvariidae > Incurvaria > Incurvaria masculella. The sequence continues at coordinate 12,783,377 of OX335650.1, forward strand.
AAGGGAGGAGACATTCTAAAGTTTACACTTCCAGTTGATGAGCTAATGAAAGGGTTAAGATTTGTTATGCATTTACTTTTTTCTTGATATGCAGACACTTTGCATGCCACTTAATGTTGATAATATCATTGATTTAAATGGACCGGTTATTTCGCCATTATCGCACGACTCGAAAATTGTACCAGATTTCAATAACGCAAAACATGGTATTTAATTATGGTCAGTTACAATTAACGAAAAATGTTCCGGGTTTATGGTCACCCTAATACATACACGGGCAGATGGCAGCATTGACATATATATTACTACGAAAGGACAGGCCTTTCCATACATAATACATGGAGAAACAAAAATGGTGCTCTATGCGTCGCGGGGACACCAGGGCCAGACAGCCGCTCGCTGTCGGATGCGCATGTGCGTCGCCTCTGCCTAAGTAATAATGCGCCCGAAAAATGCCCAATAGTGCGGTAAAACCGTGCAAGAATTACATAAATAACGCAAAGAAAGACGCTATTTCGGAAAAACGCAACAGACGACAGAATTGTATGAATATTGTACTCACGGTTCCTAAGACGTGCCATCAGTGCCACTGAATCGTTCAAATTGTGCTCCCTACAAAATACCGACTTTTGTTCTTTGTTTATAATCGTACTCTATCAATAGTTACAGGAAGGACGTGTACTTTGATCAATCCGCTACTTTACCATTACGATGCGTCATTCAACATGGCGTTTCCGGCGGAAGAATTGAAAAGCAAACATTTGCTGTCTGAGACAAATGTTTGAAATTATTTTTTTACTTGGCTGTCAAAATTAATTGTGCCGAGCATACCCTACTCGGATCCGCCGCTCGGGACGTAGTTAAGGTAAAAATTGAGTTACCCACTCGCCGCATTCATAATCATGTTCGCCTTAATTAGCTTGCCTTTTATCAGGCTACCGTACAGTCTCAAACAACGAGTAAGGATGGTCTGTAGTGGCGACAGAAACTCATCCGTCCAGCGGCAGCTTAGCCACCGTCGGATGGTGGTTGATTCGTTTAGGAATTTGGGACGCGCAACATTGAATATTCGTTGTACTAAATGGCGTCCTGAGACTATTACAAGTTAAAAACACTTATACCCCAGTTTTAACATAATTGAATAGAGCAGGCATTTGAAGGATACACCAAATCGCCCGTCCACGTATTTATATGTTTGTGATAATACATATTTCGAACACATTTATATTATTTCATATTTCTGCACAAATGCCTGCTCTATTCAATGGTGTCAGTAACCCCGCGGAATCGATATAATCTTAGAGATTTTTCGACAAGTGATTTGTAACTCGTAATAGAGGCTCCGTGCAGGTCTTACTTTTTGTCGGAACTCGAGAACATCAGGGGGGTCAGCCTCGGTAGCCCAGTGGTGCAACGCCTTGCGATTCGATAAACTCGGTAAGGACCTCTTAGCGCGGTTGGGTTCTGGATGGGTGACCATTCTCAACCGTTTAGGCTAGCCGTGGTTCGGCTTCTACGTAATACTGTAGGTCCTCTTACTTACTTACTAGGTGGTAGGATTCATCGCGGTACTGGTACAGGTTAATCCCATCCAGGTACCATCGCATTGAATGAACGATGGTCAAAGCGGCAATTAAAATTATCCGTGTTTTCCATCCAGTTTTATTTAGCCGAGCAATATAAGGTAGGTCCTGGCAGCTAGTTCCCATGCGATGTGTAGGCTAATTTCTGAAGTTTAGTTTGGTATTCCATCCAAATGTCCAGTTACATAAAAAAAACTCTGGTAAATTAACTTGCCATGTGAACAGGCAAGTGAGTGATTAATTTGTACCATGCTAACTGGTCAATTTCAATGGTCAATGTCATTCAATCAATGTATTCTTGTTGAGTAAATATATATCTTTATTGATAAATAAATATATATATTTTTGTCCTTTTTTGTCTGCCGCCTTGCACCTTTCCTACATCCGAAGGGTAGGTAGGAAAATAATGCCTTTTGGCATTAGGTCCTCCTTTTGTAAACTGTTATGACAATGGTGTAGAATTAAGAATTTCATTCTTTTTATTATTAATTTCAGTCCTCTTGGCCGTTTAACGTCGTTTGGCAGCATGGTACAAAATGCAACAAATTTCATTTAATCATCACTTGACTGTTCACCCGGCGAGTTAATTGACCATGGGTGGAGTTAGAAAATTCGTAAGCGCTACCATAAGTGAATGTAAAAGGATAGCTGCTATACGAATTAGTTTCAATCGCCACTCCCGCCCTTCTTATTCGTTGGCCTCGAACATCCCACATTTCGCAACGAGGCGAGACGTGATCCAATTTTACCTTCAAGATTAGCGCGATGTAATTAATAGTAACGAAGAATTCAAAGAGAAATGGCAGTGTCGTAGCGTACTTATATTATTTTTATGGAACCTGGAACATGGATGGCTAATACCAAACAACTACATAGTGTTATAACACACCGCATTCTCGAAGAAATTTGGTACCATGCCAGGACCTTCCCTTTTTGAGCACGGCTACATAAAACTGCACGGAAAACACGGACGATTTTTCATTTCCGCTTCAACCAAAGTTTTATCTAATGCGGTGGTACCAACCCGGGCGGCCCTACCACTTGGTAGGGGAAGGGGTCCTATACTTCTGCATGAGTTCCGAACCATGGTAAAGCTCTTATTCCTGACGAAATACACTATCCAACTCAGAAACAGTAAGAATGCAGTGCATGACCGGGGCGAGGATTTTAACCCAGACCTCTCGCATGAAAGGCAAGTCCTCTAGGCCCTAAACCACGAGCTGTACATACCCCACTCAACACTACAGTTCTTACATACAGCTTACAGTATACACATATACCCTGTAGTTTCCAATGTAATGTAGAGGGAGATCGGCCGTATTTTTCTGCGAAAACGGCTGCCCCTCGAACCGTGTAATGCGAGAAGGTATAATACGCTTGTGAAACGGACTATACAGGCTTTGACTCTCCAACGAGCGAAGCTATTTGGTGTAGATATTGTTCGGACGCGACGCGACGTCGAGACGTGCCCGGCTCGCACTCAATCCCGATAACGCCAACATAAATTGGGCACATGCCAACCCGCCCGCGTGATGCCTCATTTCTGCAGTTCGATTTTGTACTTAGAGCAGATTAGGTAATAGGGCGGTTTCGTTTGGAATGTGAAAATTGTATAATTTTCATACAAACACAAGGTGTTTGTAACACGTTTAGTAAAATTTATGCAAATCGCATAATCGATATAATTCCAGCAGTCAAATCAACAGTTGTTAAGAACGTTATTTCTATTAACGTCTCCAATCGATATATGTATCCCCATCATTTCGGCGGCTCGTAGCTCAGGGGTGCAGGGACTCTCTTCCTATACCATAGGTCTTGAGTGCATGTCGTCACCATTGTGTGCTTTAACATAGTTCGGAATCCATGTAATATTTCAGGTTCCTTTCCCTTGCTAGGTGTGAAAGATGAATACCGACCAGGCTGGTTCCATCGCGTTGAATGAAAAGATGGTCATAGCAGCAATACAAATGATATCGTGTTTTTCATCCAGTTACATGTAGCCCTAAAGGGGTTATTCTGGCATAGAGCCTAATTCCTACGGAAATGCCATCGAATTTGGCACCATAACTTAAAAAACAATAAATAGAAGAAAGCCATCATTAACAACATCTGCTGTCAGATCGTATTTCAACCTTAGCTGTTTAATAATGCCATACATAATTTACATTGACACATGTTGCGCTAATTAAGCCGTTGAGTTAGTCAGAAGTGAAAGAAATAAATAAACCCAACTGATCTCATCAGCACGCACGCCATCATAACTGGGACAGAGGAAGATAAAAGGAAGTAACTGTACCCAAAGGCAAATGGCGGGTGGAGGTCCGCGGATTGCATTTCACATGACAACTACGGAGATCCACCCAACTGCCGTGAAGTATTCGCAGGGGCCCGCGCGGAATGGCCGGCCGCGGGACTCGAGGGGACGACGAGGGCCGTCCGCATTCCTCCCGCGTACCCATTGTGCCCAGCTGGAAGCGCTCCAGAACTTCGCCATTGTTAGAATTTTCTGCCAAAATGAATTTGTGCATCGGACGCCATGAAAAATGGCACAATTGAAGCCCTTTCGCGGCGCGCGTTGTCGTGCCGCCCGTCCGGAAGATATTGATGTTTCCAGTTTATTCCCGCTCGAATTTCGCGCACAACTTTGCTGGAGACACAATGGGGCTCAGCCGCGAGTCGGCGGTGTTATTGCGAATATATTCCTGTTGGCACAATGTAATACGCGGCGCTAGACTGTGATTATGTACGTTTGTTTCGTGGCGCCCCTGTTTCTGAGACGCATCGGAACATTTGTCATTTTTATTATTTTGTCGCGGAATTTCGCCCACCCAACATCTACGCTACGACATTAGCACCTCACACGGTCTCGAAAGTAAGAATGTTTTAATTTAATCCTAGAATTCAGGTTATTTAGCACGTAATACGAGGGTTGGGAACATCGAGTAGGAAGGACGGCAGTGGCGAAACTTATCCGAATAACGGCAGCTGAGCCACGTATCAGTTAAGTAAATATACTTTTTCGTACTAAGTGGGTACGTCGCTTATATCAAGGAACGTGACATTTATGTATGTATAATCGACCGTGATGCAAGGACACACCGTAATGTATCGGAAACATCGCAAAGTAGTTCTTTTTACTGGGCTCTTTCTTTAATTAATGTATCCTTTCTTCACGGTCGATTATTCATACATACATGTCACATTTTACGTTTCAGATATAATACACTGATGGTAGTCAGTTCGCTTACGAATTCTGGACGCGCAACTTCGAATGCTCGTTGCACTAAATAACGTTTGTGCAGTCCTCACGTGCCGTTAGAATTCGGGAACATCAGGAGTAAGCGAATTCTTAAGCGAACTGACTGGCTGGACCTACTGATAGTCATCACTAAAAAGTGGCTGCGTTGCCGCTATACGAATAACTTTCGGTCGCCACTCGATGGTTGCAAAGGGTTATCGCATCTAAACATTCTAAATGGATAGAGAAACCTGCCGAAAAACCTTCCAAATTAGAAAGTTCCTCCTCGTGTACCGTTTATCTTCGTTTAACCATTTTCTTCACATTATGCAGTGATGAAATAAAACCCTCGCCGCGGTGAGCCCGGAGTAAGGGGGTGGATATTGCGTTTAAATCTAAATTTTCATACATATTCATCTGCGGCGGGGTATTCTTGGTATTTTACTTTCTCATAAAAAAGATGATGATAACGTAAAAAACCGCTGAGCCGGGCTCCGGGTCGGGTTGGGTCCCTCTCCTCACGATAAATTAAGTTAGGAGGAAGTCGACCCCGCCCCCCCCCTGCTTCCTCCGCCGCTCCCTACCCCGGCCCGCTGCAGCCACAACACCGCCATTCCTATTGAGATATTCGCCAATTATTTTTATGCTTGAAAATCGCTGAATGCTCGAATGATTGGTCGAGCCTGATAGAATGCTTCGCTAAGAAAACGTCGAATGAAATATACCGTTCAGTAATTTTATCAGCGGCGTCCTTGAGGGGTAAAAAAGGTATTTCACGATAGCTTGACACGCTTTTGTTCTTTACTTTCATGGTTTTTTATTTTTCTGGTAAAGCTTAAGACTTTAATGACAGCAGACTCTTCTACAAGAAAATCGTAGGAATGTAAAATCGTGTTGGCTTTAACGATCGATACTATTATTGTTTCCACAGGTGTAACTATAATAATAATCCTTCTCTATTACTATTAAATTATTCACGTGGGCTTTCGTAACTAAAATTAGGTGTTTTAAGTTCCTATCACAATCATTCTTCTCTATTACTATTTAATTATTCACGTTAACTAGTTTTCAATCAATTTAGTATACGAAACTAAATTTATTGAACGCTCTACTTTTGATATATCTAGATAAAATGATTTCAGTATTTTGTATGTATTGTTACAATATCTACACTTTTAGCAAATTTTTATCAAATTCTTCGTCCCATGAAGCTGTTAAAGTCAAGCTTCGAGGTAAACGCAAAAAAAATACGGCTATTTAATCCAGCATTTTTTGACATCGCAAGTAAACTAAAATGGGTATTTCCCGTTGACCTAAAATTGTGAAATTTTGCCATCCGCAAGGTCTTACAGCACTTATAAAGAAATAAAAACTTTAATTTGTAGATTTACCACTTTAAAAAATTGTGCGATTAGAAACTTATATTTGCAGTTGAATTTGCATGGAACCCTCGGTGCGCGAGTCAGGCTCGCACTTGTCCGGTTTTTTTTTAACACGCTTTTATTAGCTTGGGTTGTATCTATGTATGTATCTATGTAACGGAATCTTTGAACTTAATTTTCACCAGTTTCCAGAAGTCTGATTAATTTGAAACTTTGCATACGTATCAAGGACCGATGACAATGCAATAATTTCATAACAGTTTCCCATTATCCTTATTAGGACCGCCAGGATTAATCATTAACACGCTTTTATTAGCTTGGGTTGCATGTATCTATGTATGTAATGGAATCTTTGAGATTAATTTTCACCAGTTTCCAGAAGTCTGATTAATTTGAAACTTTGCATTCTCAGCCTCAGTGGCCCAGTGGCGCGACACTTCGGCGATCGCTCTCCGAAGTTAAGCAACGCTGGGTCCGGTCTGGTCTTGGATGGGTGACCATTAGACCGTTGAGAGAGGCTGGCCGTGGTTCGGATTCCACGTTAAACTGTAGGTCCCCTTCCTTACTTACTAAGTGGTAGGGTTAATCCCGCCCGGGTTGGTACCATCGCATTGAATGAACGATGGTCGAAGCGGCAATTAAAATTGTCCGTGTTTTCCATCCAGTTCAATGTAGCCGAGCAATATAAGGAAGGTCCTGGCATGGCACCTAGTTCCCATGTAGTGTGTTGGGCTAATACCATGACAGAGGGTGTGGTATTAGCCATCCATGTCAAGTCACATAAAAAAAAAACGTATCAAGGACCGATGACAATGCAATAATTTCATAACAGTTTCCCATTATCCTTATTAGGACCGCCAGGATTAATAAATTCTTTTATAGATCCTCTGTAGTGGAGTAAAAGAGACAGAGCTAGCGCGAGATCTGCGCATGCCCGCACTTTCGGACTTACTCTTTCGCTCGGGCACTTGGTACTATGGAGTGTAGAGACTCTGTACACTCCATACTTGGTACAGTACAACGGAGGCAAAAATGTTTTCAGGATAATTGCGTTCTCACCTTGTTCATTCTTTATGCAGAGCTGAACCCTACAAAATGCGAAGCAATATTCTCGAAATTAACCGCCGATAGGACAACAGAAATCAAAAGCCTTTTGGAAAAAATTACACCGGGAATCAAAACTCTAACTGAAGAGAACAGATTCTTCCTGGGCGCCCCGTTGACGGAACAATCCACAACAACGCTTTTAGAAAATAAAACCAATATGTTGGAGATATTCACAAATCGCCTTCGTGCTATCCAACCTCATGTCGGCTTACATCTCCTTAAATTTTGTTTTGGTATCCCACGATTCACATACTTTATGCGCTGTTGCCCTTTATGGCGCAATACAGAAGCACTAACTAAAATAGACGCTATTGTCAAAAAAGGCCTATCCCAAATAACGAACATTCAATTAGAAGGAAATGCTTGGATACAAGCCTCTCTTCCCATAGGCTTCGGCGGAGTTGGCATACGATGCACAAAAGATGTTGCACTTCCAGCATTTTTGAGTTCCGTCCACAGCAGTTTACCACTCGTGGGTAGTATTCTTTCACCATCACTTGGCTGTGATTTCGAGGTGGACTGCTTGAACAGGGCTATCGAAGGTTGGAAATCCAGGTGCCCAGAAGAACCTATTCCAATCCGTCTTAAACTCCAAAAAGCCTGGGATTTGCCGATTATAAAATCTATACACTCTTCCCTCTTGATGAATAGTGCTGACATTGACAAAGCTCGCATTCTAGCATCATCAGTCGCCGAATCCGGGGCGGGGGGCCTATCCATCACCAAGCCTAGGCACTCTGCTTGACAGTAACACTCTCAGAATTTCAATAGGCCTTCGAGTCGGTGCTAGATTGTGCCATCCTCATACGTGCGCCTGTGGTATCAACGTTACCGAATGGGGCCACCACGGTTTATCATGCCAAAGGAGCGCTGGTCATTTATCCCGCCATTACAATATAAATAACATTATAAAAAGAGCACTGGTGACAGCAAACTACCCCAGCATCACCGAGCCCCCAGGAATCAGTCGCTCGGATGGTAAACGCCCGGACGGGGTGACCTTAGTGCCGTGGGCAAGTGGAAAGGCATTAATATGGGACGCCACCTGTGTGGATACTCTGGCGCCGTCCTACATTCAGGCCACTTCTCGCGCGGCCGGAGCGGCAGCTGAGAGGGCAGCAGCAAATAAACATCAAAAATACAGCTGCGTGGCGAGTTCTTTTGAGTTTTTAGCTTTCGCCGCCGAGACACTCGGTTCATGGTCACCAGAAGCGATAACTTTTGCTTCAACGTTAGGCAAACTTTTAAATGAAAGTTCTGGTGATCCCAGGTCCGGGGCCCATTTTGTCCGGCGAATAAGCCTCGAAATCCAAAGAGGCAACACCGCCAGTATTCTAGGTACAGCTGAAGCTCCGGCTCTTTTAGAAGAAGTTTTTTATCTTTAAGTCTAAATTAAATATGTATTTTATTAACATTAGTTCCTACCTATCTAATAAAGAGATTGTACAACCGAACATAAATTATTAATCTATTTATTTTACGGGACAAAATTTGGTAAACACCAATGCTTTGAAATTACAGTCGATAAGGAAGGAATTTAATACGATCAAAAAATTTGTAATTATAAAGTCTTATTGATTGGAGTACAAATAATGCATATGAATTCGAAAAATCGAACTAAAAAATGAAAAATAAATAATAGTTTAAAAAAACTAAAAAAACACGCTTTTATAGCTAACCGAACTAAAAAATAGAAAATAATTTTTAATTTTAAAGAGTTTATATTACAGTAGTAGAAGATCGAACAATCAATCAGAATTTATCACCTCAAGATAAAATTATAATAAAGTTTCAGTTATTAACAAAATAATTCAATTCAGAGTAAAAAGCGTGGGGTGCATTTTACTACTTTTCATAACTCTCCTCTGATCGACAGTTGCAAATAGAATGATTGTTACATTTACTTTATCAAGCACCCCACGCTTTTTACTCTGAATTGAATTATTTTGTTAATAACTGAAACTTTATTATAATTTTATCTTGAGGTGATAAATTCTGATTGATTGTTCGATCTTCTACTACTGTAATATAAACTCTTTAAAATTAAAAATTATTTTCTATTTTTTAGTTCGGTTAGCTATAAAAGCGTGTTTTTTTAGTTTTTTTTTTTATTTCGGATCATTTTCAAAACGCTTCTAAATATGTAGATTACACGAGTAAATTTCAATAGTGTCACACGTCGGGGAAGGCTACGCGAGTAGACCGAGTGACCTACAGCGTGATGGTCGAAAAGTAGCATTTTATTCGTTGCTCCTTTTTTCCACCGCGGTTCGTCTGCGAAGGAGCTCGCTAAGTGACGCAAATAATTTTCCTGCATCATCGTTTCCCGCCTCCCTCCCTGCGAGCAGTCCGAGGAAGGACGGAGGGCCGGCGGGGGGGGGGAGGTGGAGGGGTAGCCGTAGGGTTCCCGGGCTCTCGTTGTGATTGGTAGGGGTAGGGGACTCAGGCCCCAGGGCCTTGCGCTTACCCGCAAATTGTAAGTAATTTTCTATCCCTATTGATTATCCTATTATCCTGTGTTGTCTTTGTTTTGGTCCGCCTACATTAACAGTAAACCCTGTGACCGTTGTAGCGTGGTAGTCTGAAGCTGTTTATCATTACGAGACGTCGATTGTAAAGATCAAATTGTTCAAGGTGTATCTTTCAGCGGAAAAGCCTAGGGGGGCATTACTATACGAATTGAAATTATTTCTCTTCCAAATAACTTCTCACTTATATTTTCTGTTCGTTGCCAGGCCACTATACATTATTTTGGTTTGTGGCGCGAATTATCCATAGAATGTGGGGAGAAAACTGGGTCAGCTGAAAAAAATATGTTTTTTTAAGTTTGTCGCTATAATTTATTAGCAATCGACAGATACAATTGAATTGAAACTAGATATATTTAAAATTATATTTACAAACATTTAATTAACTCAATATATCTCGATTCCTATTTCTTTTTTTTTAAATAAACCATTAACGGTTCGCGATTTTAAAAACCTTAGGCTGTCAAAACATCCAATAAAGAGATGCTTCCAACATTCGTGCGTTAGTATAAATCTACACCAACAATTACGGTGTGCTGTTCTATGTTCGGCGTTTGCTGAGATTTGCCTTCTGATTATAAATAATCATATATTATTATAACATGCTAGTAGTATTATTTCTTGTTAAAATTTTACTTGTATTTTTTTTAATTTAACTTAATACATCGAATTATCAAAGTTGAGAAAGGAGGATTGTTTAAGAGGCGGTGCTCACCCCGTAGAAGTACTGGCACTGCAGAGGTCATGAGCATATGGGCCTGGGATAAGATCCTAGAAAGCTCACTGAATCTTCGGCGTGACACGAGCGGCGTCGCGTGTTGGTGTTGGCTCGCTGAAGAATGCAACCTCACGGCACTACAGCACTCACAAAAGCCGTCCGAGCACGGTAGCCCGCACCGAAAATACTCACTCGAAACCGCAACTTGCACAAAATACACGTGTAGTTAGTTGGCCTCCCACCAAAATCTAACCTCACTTCAGCTCGTTCATCGAATTGTGACAGCTGCGTAGTCACAGACAAAACAGACCATACTATGGTCGCGCGAACTCGGCAATGCGGTCTAAACTAAACAGGGATGCATGTAGCTTTTACCCTATTTTATACTCATGTCATTTAGAAATTAACTATGCATTATGGAATAAAATGTTGAGTTGCTTTTAAACCAATATATTCTCGTTATTTCTGTAATTGATATCATTTAGTAATATATGTTTGTTATGAGCATCCACTTATCGTCTCGCCCATTGCCACACTTGCGTAGCTTAAGGATTAAACTTCCCTCTATTATTTCACCCGCAGTCCGTCTTATCTGAGAGCTCCGTGAATTATTTCTAACTCGTAACCAACTTGACGTAACTTTAAATTTCATTCCGAACTGAGTCTGAACGGCCGAGCGTTGCACGCTAGAACGAATCCGGAATCGTACTTAACGCAATTTGCAGATTATCGAAGTTGGCGAGTCCTTCTGATCTCGTCCGCGGCGGAGCGGCGCGGCGGAGGTAGGTAGACAATTCGGAACTCGACTCGAGCCTAATTCTATGCATATTTATGGCTTGTGTTTGATTAAAGGGCGCTCGCACAATGGAGCACTCCATCGTTCACTCTGCGGCGTTACTTACCTTTCGATTTTAATTAATCATCATTAACCCAGAATGGAGATTATTTTTAACACTTAATTAGGCTTTATTAAAGGTTGAATAAAATATTTACCATCTTTAATATGTCTGGTATAGACATTATTGAACATAGACTTTTATTATTTGTGATGAAATACAATATGGAAATTTCTAAACAGGTCTTAAAACTACTAGATAATATAAAATTGCTGCTCGGATTGAGGCTACGCTTTATTATTTCGCGAATAAATGAATAATCAGACAGATTGACGGCCCTCGGAGAAATAGAAGGCGAAGGTGAAATGCCACGCTGCGGAGATATCCAAGTTTCCGAGTGGGACGGTTATGAGATGATCGCTTCTACTCCTTCTAATTATTGATTGCGTTTTAAGAGGTTTCGCCGAGCCGCCGCCGCCTCCCGGCCATTAATCGTCGGGCGAGTCGCAGGGCGGAGGGCGGGAGAGCCCCCCCCCCCCGCCTGCCGCCCCCCCGCCCGCAGCCGAGCTCGCGCGCCTCACCGCCACCGCTCTGCGGAACAATGCCGCGTTACGCTGACCCAAAAACATGCTCCACTCCCGCGTGTGTACACCCCGGAGCCTGAATCTAGTATTCCGGGAGGTCACGACATTTTTGGTCACGATAAGGTAAATGGCTGAATCTGGGTTCACATGTTAGAGACCAACCCTCTGATGCTAAATATGTCGGTCTGCCCGTCCCAAGTGGTTGCGTTTTCTAGATTGGCTATATAAAATAGATGCTGGTATGTACCTGCTGATGAATATACTGATTATCTGGAAACATTGATACCTATTAATTATACAACAATAACCAGACGGTTACTTAATTAAATACTTAAATATACCTAAAGTTTTATCTGTAACCAAAATCGCCTATAACTACTAAATGCAACCAAAGATTTGTTCAGTTTTTGTATTGCTAAACAAGTATGTATTGATACTTTCATGCTTCGTTATTTGCATCCATTTACCTTATCATATGTATTTTTTGTCACCATAACTACTTTTTCAGGCGCCTTATCTACGTAGCGCAACCACTTGGAACAGGCAGACTGACACATTTAGCTTCAGCGGGTTGTACTTTATCCAGTGAACCCAGTTTCAGCCATTTACGTTATCGTTACCATTTTTGCCGCGACCTCCTAGTCTATAGTCTACAATAACAACTTGAGTTTATTTAAAATGGTATCGAATTCATGTTCTAGTCCATAACGCGGAGCAGCAATTTTTTCCATGATTACTTTTATTTAGGAAATATAGCCGCGAAACTTGGCGATTGTTCAATAAATTAACGATTTTTCTACGGCCAAACTGGAAATTTTTCGATTTTTTTTTTTCGAAAAGCCCCTGGGCGAGATTTTTTATAATCTGAACTATCTACTTCTTTTATTCCCGAAATGTTGGCTGCCTAATTATTAAGGTGGGCCTTCCCGCTCACCTCCCCATACAAACGTAGAATTATATTTTTTTAAAATTTAAAACAGCATTATTTGATCGAACTAGATGTCTAATGACCATTGGCATTGCAAAATACTGTTTGGTTTCTAATTTATAAGGTCGGAAAGATCGCATTTTTCGCGCGTTTTAAACAATAACTTTGGACGTGGATTACTGAACGATAAAATAAACATTAAACATTAAGATGTTTGATGTTTCTTGAAGATTTATAATCAGTTCAGTTTTTGTTTGATTTTTGGCTGCAGCACTCGTGATTTCCTTTGGCTATGAGTCGTTTTGGAATCTTACCTAATCTTACCAAATCAAACACTATGCGCATTGTCTGCATTGTGGACAGGTTGCTTCTTCCTCAACACGGAGCCTGTCTTTACTTTGAAACAGATAAGGTCCCAGAGCGAATAGTACGGTTTTGTAGCGTCCCCGCAATTGAGTTAGTCCCGTCGGGAAGGGCCACCTTAATCCCTTTTTTCAACATTTCTCTGCGGCGTGGATTCGTTATAAATATACAAATTTCACCTTTCACAAACACGAAACAAAATTTTGAGTTATTTTGAGCGACTCCTTTTTATTATAATCAAAACATACGATTTATTATCAAACTTGCTCATTTACCGTAAGAAGGTGTCTCGTAAAACATAAGGGGCAAAGTTTATTTTTACCTTCGCCGAAAAGTTTGTTATAAACATCGGGGCCCGTTATTTTTCAGTATATTTTTCTTTCTGGAGGTGACTTTTGCAGGAATATTTTAAAGTGGGCAAGTTTGACGCTAACTCGGGGAAAGCGCCAAAGTTTTCCAGTTGCGCCCGCCCCGCCCCGCCCCCGTGGAAAAATCATATCGCACTGCATAAAATGTTTTCCAACTAACTACTTATTTCTAAACGTGCCCGGTCCGCTCTACTTCCACCTGCGTTGAGTGAAGTTCGCTCTCCAACTTTGAAACACGAATTTAATTCTATTATCCCGGTACGCCGTATACGTACGCTTCTGTGTCTCTCTAGCATCGTTATATTTAGCGTCGTACATATGGGTCCTAGTACTTAGTTACTGTGAGCATATGCGCAGTAAGGTCGTGTCGATGAACCTGCTGTGCATATGCTCTTTGTCCTCGAGTACCAACGACACGTAAGAGCTTCACAGGACATTTAATGCAACGATCATTCGATGTTGCGCATTCCGAATTCGGAAGCGAACTGACTGGTCGGCACTACCGTCTCTAAAAGTATGATCACTAAAATGTAGCTTCGCTGCCGCTATACGCATTAGTTTCAGTCCTCAATCCCGCCCAAAATTTTTCGATTATGTGGGCTAAATATTGTACTTTCTATGTTGAAGCAATATGAGAATCATATTTTCCAACTAGTGTGAAGTCTTATTTAGCCCACACGACGTTATGACGCCGTGCTATTAGAAAAAAGGCTATTAATCCTTCAAAAAGTAAATTTACAGGCCTATTATTGAATCCGCCACGCGGCGCGGCGCGGTGCGGTGCGGGCCCAGCGCGCTCGCACGCAACCTATTTCCCCTCGAGGTGCAACATTCTGGCTGCTATATTTTTCCTGGAAATATCCTGCCAAGCCTACCGTTAGCTGTATTACTATCCAAAATTGTTCAGTTTTAGGTAAACAATATTTTTTGTCAGATGTGTCGATAGTGAGTCGTTTTTCAAAGTGATTATTTTAAATCAACTGTATAAACCAATAATGGACAAACAAAACATGAAAAATAACAACAGCTCTTTGGGTCTCACGATAGGGCACTACATTTATTCTAATAATAATAACAAGAAATAATGGAACATAACTACGCTAGAAAAAGAAATAAATTAATAACACATGTTTTTAGGGACACAAAACTGACTTAAAATTAATACAACTGGTAATACATTTCTTTGAAATGGGTAATGGTAATCCTTCTCTTTTCCCTTTTCTTTCAAGCTTTCTTTCTTCTCAGAATAGGCCAAAAAGTACAAAACAATATATCGAAAATAGTTACTTGGTGCGCTGCTGGACTAAGTTCTAATATGATTTTTGTCGCTGTAATGAAGATAATAATATTCTTTAGCAAAACTGTGTTTGCAATCGTAACCAAAGGAACTTTGAATATAAAGACTGCCTTACAAATCATCACTAACTATCAAAGCAACTCTCTTTGCAGTTATGAGATAATGAAGTGTTGATAACATTTTACGAGGATATCCCGCCGATTCTTCTTGCGCGTAAGGAGTAAATGGCATCGCGAGTGCTCATTGCGGGGGAACTTCCGCGTCTACATTTTTACGGGCGCAGCATATAAATCTGATATCGTCATTAAGGGGCGCCCGCCGCCGTTTGAGATTCCGAGCGGAGCGCACGGAATGGCGCACTTAGCCGCGTCAGCTCCCTTTGTTCGTCGACGCCGCTCCCGTTCACACATGCGTGCATAATAGTTTTGCCGGCATTACCATACTAATGGCCAATCTGCGCTTAAGTGAGTACAAAAACTTAATCCGGGAGTTGCCGCGTCGTCGGCTGAGCGCGACACACCCCCCTCGCTCGCTTCCCGGGATCTGTTTTTTGTGCTAATTCATCTGTGTCGTGTTATTCTTTCTACGGATTCATTGGACATATTGAAGGCATACTGGGGTATTACGTGAAGAAATGAGAGTTTCGAGATAAATGGACATAAACGTTTAAGGATGTTTCGACCCATACAATGTTTTTTTTACACAGAACGCAAAAAGTATTGCACTTTAAGGCACGAATTTGTCAAAAATATTAAATATAGCCATAGTAGTTGCAGCGAAAACATATTCACAATTTCAGGTTTAATGGTTTCGTTGTAATTGCCGATTAGAAGTTTTACACCGTTATAGATGGCGCTGTTAAATAAAAATCGTATTTAAATAAATTGTAACAAAACCAATAATCCTGAAATTGTGAAATTATTTTCGCTGCAAGTAATATGACTATATTAAACTTTTATTATTAATTCGTGGCTTAAAGTGCAATACTTTTTGCGTTATGTGTGCAAACAACTTTATGTGGGTCGGAACAGCCTTAATGGCTCATAATGTGTGGTATAAGTGTGCAAGTGTTTACACAACCTCACTTTAAAACTAAGCCACTGAACGGGGTTTACCAGTATATCG
The DNA here is from genome assembly GCA_946894095.1 of Incurvaria masculella. Taxonomy (NCBI): domain Eukaryota; kingdom Metazoa; phylum Arthropoda; class Insecta; order Lepidoptera; family Incurvariidae; genus Incurvaria; species Incurvaria masculella. Next base: position 12,799,434 of record OX335650.1, read on the forward strand.
AAATATGTACTGTGGAACACAGACCAAACTTACCACTTCCGATTGAAAGCAATAATGAAAGAGTTTTTTTGTTAAATCTGCGTAAGTTTTTTGTATGGTTGCATATACAGTTAAATAAGAGATGCTTTGAACAATGATTGTATGTATGATCCCCCTTAAAAGTGTTGCTAGAAGTCAACGTATTTTGTCTATTCATCTTTTGCATGGCTCATTTTCGTTAACTTTTGTCTGTTGCCCACTGTTTATACGTTATTTCGAACCAAATTAATGCAAAGATTATCTTTTAGTGAATACGTTGATACTGAAAGGTTAAGTCAAAGAATAAGTAATTAGTTAAGTGCTCTCTGGAAAAGTAATGATTTACTGGAAGTCGATTCGGTTGGGATAAATAGTCGTAACTGAAATTTAGACTCATCAAAAGCAATACTAACTGTCAAAAGTGCAATACAAAATGTGTCAAAGTGACGTTATTAATCATTAAATCATCAATGGGTATGGGGTTACATAAGTTTTAGTTACGATTTATCTCAGGTTTTAATGGGTAAACCAAGTGCGTAAATAGTGAATAAAATGATTTCCCAAAAATTCCACGCATTCTACGGCATGCGAACCTATGCTGATGTTTTATTGTTCTACTACTTTTTTAAATTGTCTTGAAGTAGTCCAGATATGTCTGGATAGTAAGTATTTGATCAGGATTCTGGTCGCTAAAATGTCAAGGTTTTTAAATTATTCAACAAAATACGGACATTGGTTACAAAGTAAACCAAATCTGAAATTCTATTTAGTTATGCGACATTACGTCACAACAATTTCAGCACATGTTTCAGCAAGACGGGCTCTTTTTCAGGACTTCCTAATTTTACAATATGTCCATGTCGGACCTAGTCACAATTTCAGCGACATGACTGTCGCCCGTTTCCACCACCTCCAGCTACAAACAATCCCAAAGTTACCTTGCGGTTACACCATGTAAATATTACATGTAACCTAAAGTTACTTATTGAATTTCAGGTAACTGGAGTTGGTGAAAACAGGGTTGTAGCAAGCCTCGGAGTACAGGAGTAAATAATATATAAACCCGCGCATCGAACTGTGCTCCATCCTCCGCGGCCGCCCCCCCCCCCCTTCCCCAACCCGCCCTGCCGCCGGACCCCGCCCGCTCCTAATGGCTTCGTATATTTCATTTATATGCAAATGATGCATCCCCGCGTTAAAAGGATCACGACTCCGACTTCGGACCGACCGACGGCCTCCGGATACATTTTTACGATCTCATTTATGTATGGGTTATTAAAGGAGCACAATACTAACATCTTTCTAAGGAAGTGTACAGTCGAACGTCTATTGAAACTCCTATGAATGTCCTCGAAAAGCGAAGCCATTATCCGCGCGGGGCTGAGGTGTGGAGGCACAGACGTGCGGTTCTGTGTTTCGTACGGCTCGACGGCGACACGCCAGCAATTCATCATACCGCATCAATCTGTTTCGGTTTCGCCTAATGAATGCGAACTCCGTACGCAGATGCGTACCGCTCCGTCCGACCCCTGCCGCCGTTTAATGGGATTCCGCGGAGTTGTGACAAGTAATATTTATTAGTACAATACCTTTTCATATTGTTGCCGGCGTGATAAATGACTAGCCAAACAAAACACTGTCTGCGCCGTATTTCACTCGAATGGCCTCATTGTGAGTGCGAGGGTCGCTACTCGGAACATCTACATGCTAATCCTCCCACCCGCCCCCTGGCAGCTAGACGGCTCGCTGCGCAGACATCGCGTCGCCAAAGCCGAGGTGGGGCGCTTTGGCGGCGGCGCGGCCAATAAAAGATGACGGGACTCCTTTACGGCCCCGATAGCGACTACACTTCCTCCGAAATGACTCCGCACCGGCTCCATTTAAAATTTAATTGTAGCGGAATCCGTCGGGGGCGCTGCCGAAGAAATGGACGTCCGCCACTGAGGAACGAGGGCCACTTGCCGCGTCCGAGCCCGTTAATAAATTAAATCGGAGCGATCGCAGTCCGTAGAGTGATTGGACGCGGTGGTCCCTGTGTGGCCGACGAATCGATTTGTCTGCCTCAAGCGATTTCCCGGGCTCGCCAGTCGCCGGCGAAACTGACACATCACTGCAGGGACACAATCTTGCCTCCGCAACGCTACAGGAACGAAATATATCGGCTCTATTACTCTCCGGCTGCGAACGTACACATGTACATACTGGATAAGTTTCAAAGTTTTATTGGAATCGGTAAGATTGGATCCTTTGACCCCGATCTGAGGTCGCCGTTCAAATATTAGCAGAGGACTGTCTTTGATCGTGTTTGTTTCTAGGACATTTCTGTTTCTAGACCTTTTCTACCGAAACAGTTGCAAATACGGGCTAGGGCTGGGTTCAAGATTGCTTCCGGAACTATTGCGAAAGAGTTATTAAGGTATTCATGAACGTATTCTTCTTCAACGCGGTTATATAATGTTTACGTGTACGGCATATTTAAAAGTACTTTCAGGAAGATTGCTTACAAATAGCGTTAATCGTATACGTTTAAAAGTAACCTTTTTGTCTGAAGCTATTGCGCTGGTTCCCCGGAGAGGTCTGCAGAGATGTTAAGAGTGCTATACGTTACAAACACAGCGTACTTCTTTCGCTTCGTCTACAGACATACGTATATTCATACATGCTCTACGATTATAGATGCTACGTACCTGACCTTAACGAAATATTTCTCTTAGGCCGCCCGGGAAAAACAGTTTCACTCTCTTCTGCTCTGTGAATTTCATGTCACCCTAATCCTCTACATGTTTTAACCTTTCCTGCTTTGTAAAGTAAATAAATAAAATACTAGTTACATTATGATACTCGTAATTTTGTTGCAGTATCATAAACGATCTCAAAAGTCGAAAATTCCGCTGACAAGGATTCAAATTCCTGTGGGCATTCTTGCACTCTGCAAGGAATGAACCCTTAGGATTACACTGATCTTAAATTGCAATTTCACCAGTTCATCTCGCCACTCTCGCTGCTCTTCAACATAAAATAGCGGCTGGGATCTATGACGGTTACTTGTTGCAGGAAAAATCTCACAAGTCGTACCGACCGCTGACGGTGCTCACGTTCCGCTGGATCTATGGGCTGCTCGGCCTACAGCGTACCGGCTACTAAGTCGTAAAATTGCTGCTACACGTGCCACGCTGTCTGCTCTTCAACATAAGATAGTTGCTGAGTTATGTTACGGTTGCTTGTTGCAGGAACAATCTCACAAGTCGTACCGACCGCTTACGGTGCTCACGTTCCGCTGGATCTATGGGCTGCTCGGCCTCCAGCCTACCGGCTACTACGTCGTAAAATTGCTGCTACACGTGCCACGCTGTCTGCTCTTCAACATAAGATAGTTGATGAGCTCTGTTACGGTTTCTTGTTGCAGGAACAATCTCACAAGTCGTACCGACCGCTGACGGTGCTCACGTTCCGCTGGATCTATGGGCTGCTCGGCCTCCAGCCTACCGGCTACTACCTCGCAAAATTGCTGCTACACGTGCCACGCTGTCTGCTCTTCAACATAAGATAGTTGCTGAGCTCTGTTACGGTTGCTTGTTGCAGGAACAATCTCACAAGTCGTACTGACCGCTGACGTTGCTCACGGTTCGCTGGATCTATGGGCTGTACGGTCTACAGCCTACCGACTACTACCTCGTAAATTAGCGCTACACGTGCCACGCTGTCTGCCCTTCAACATAAGATAGTTGCTGAGCTCTGTTACGGTTTCTTGTTGCAGGAACAATCTCACAAGTCGTACAGACCGCTGACGGTGCTCACATTCCGCTGGAACTATGCGCTGCACGGCCTGCAGCCTGCCGGCTACCACCTAGTCAACCTGCTGCTACACGCGCTCGTCTCGTTACTCTACTACAGGTGAGCTCCTCTTCAACTTATAGCCTGTTTGCCCATTTAAAACAGCCATTAACATGTACCGAAATAAATGCGAAAACATCCGTCGGTGTTCGGTCACGAAAAAGTGACCGTAAGAAATAAGTATTACCAAAAAGTTTATACGGAAATCTTCTCACCCGCCCCCTGGCAGCTAGACAGTTAACTGCGCGCACACATCGATTTCTAGATCGATTCTTTTTGGCTGATATAATACTTTGGACTCAGAAATAAGTCGATAATATCGAACAAGAGCCCTTATTTAAGATTTCTTCGAGGATTTCCTTATTTTTCAATTATTCCGTTGATGAGCAAGCATCGTAAATAATGGCCAAAACTGTTTAAAAAAACGTTTAACTGACTTCAATCACTAAGAGGAGTAATATGATTTCACACAATCTATGAAATATCAAGATCGAGCGGAGATATCGAGTAACATACATCAAAAAAACATACAGACGAGTTGAAAACCCCCTCCTTTTTATGAAGTCGGTTAAAAATATAGGCCACATTTTAAATACAGTCTGAACACAATATTTTAACCATCTACAAATGTTTGTGTAAGTAATCGATGTTCGCTACGGATGCACAGACGCATGTTAGTAAAACAGTCGGTATTTTACTCGTGCTGTTTATAGTTGAACACGAAAGCTATACAAGCTGGGCAGAAAGCCCGTTCATCTAAATGGAATTTTCGCATTATTCACAGCAATGCAAGGGATTATGGATGCAAATGATTCGCGTTCGCTAGTCCGTGAATTAGGGGCCCGCGTCCGAAGTTTGTGCGCTGCGTTAATTGGCACATCGGTCAGAGTTACTGGCACCCAATATGCGTTTTACCATAGACCGTGTAACCTATAGACTGCCCTGTGGCGTTATATTTTAATGCTTTCATAATTATTAGTAACATCGAAAAATAAAAAAACCGTTAAATACTTTTGTTGCTTCTACCTATTATTTGTACTGACGGCAGTCAACATTGTCTTTTTCATGGCCCTCTCGAACAATCCGGGACGTTTGTTTAAGACGCTCACCGCTGCCGCTCGTACGATCCACTGACTTTAAGAACGGGCCGTAAGCAAGTGAAAATCCCGCATCGAATCTGCCTGCCAAGAGCGGTATCTATTGCTATTTCATTATGTGTGAGACAGGGCGTGAATACGAGAGCGAGAGCGCGTCATCTACCACGCGCCGGGTACCTATTACCTTCTACTATCGGGCCGCGCGCCTCCGCTTCGCAGTGAAATTATGACTACCTATTATCTTTGCCCGCATGATGCCACCGCACCTGCACTGCCTATGTATACATATGTAGGTAGGTGGATGGATGTATTTCATGTTTTGTGCAATGGTTGGGTAATTTTGAGGCGCGAGTGCTCTACGCTCCGTGTTGTCAGTGCCCGGGCCAGTACCTACAAAATGTTCTCGCAGGAATTGCGCACGTAGATCAATGGGTTGCTAATAATGTACCTACATCTAACTTATCATTGTCAAAATATTTTATATGGTTAGGTTCTATACAACAGAACTAAGTCTCCAATTTTATTGGTAATCGTCTATCGGGATATATTATAGTATATATATATATATATATATAAGGTGAGTTTAAAATAATCTACAAGCCTTATAGGGTTGATTCAGTAGCTGATATAGAACAACTTTTGCTAAGAATGTAGGCATGTATTTTTTTTTGTTCCATTTTAATTTTTGAGAAATTTAAACAGTACGTTCTGCCCAGTATTGTGAATAAGTGCGAGTCCGACTCGCACTTGGCGGGTTTTTTTTATTTAATTGGACATGGATGGCTAATACCAAACTGAACGTCAATTAGCCTAACACACCACATGGGAACTAGGTGCCATGCCAGGACCTTCCTTATGTTGCTCGTCTTAATTGAACTGACCGGAAAACTAGGACCATTTTCATTGCAGCTTCAACCGTCGTTCATTCAATGCGATCGTACCAACCCGGCCGGGATTAACCCTCCCATCTAGTAAGTAAGGAAAGGGACCTACTATTTTACGTGGAATCCGAACCACGCCCAGCCTCAACGGTTGCAACTGGTCAGCCAGCCAGAACCCAACTGCGCTCAGAGGTGTTTACCCAGCAAAGCGTCGCACCACCGGGCTACCGAGGCTGAAAAACTAGGTTCCCTTCCTTACTTACTAGGCGGTAGGGATAATCTTGCCTGCGGGTTGGTACCATCGTATTGAATGATCGATGGTCTATGCGACAATTAAAGTTATCCGTGTTTTAAATCCAGTTTAATGTAGCCGAGCAATACAAGGAAGGTTTTTTTATGCGACCTGACATGGATAGCTACTAACTACCGTTATATTAGCCCAATACACCAAATTCCCGAAGAAATTAGGTGCCATGCTAGGACCTTCCCTTTATGAGCACGGCTACAATAAACTGGATGGAAAACACTGGCATTTTATTATTCCCGCTTTAAACATCTTTTTATCGAATGCGATGGTACCAATCTGGACGTGCTGAGCCTACCACCTAGTAGGGCAAGGTGTCCTTCAGCATTACTGAACTATAGAACATTTAGATCTAAGTATGTATTTCATAATTATGGACGAAAAATATGTTATGTAAACCCGTGAAGTTTCTTTGCGGGTTCTTCTTTACTGGGTTGATCGAATCCGCGGATCTTTGTGACGTAACTTAGTGTAGAAAGAACTACTTTACGAATATACTGCAAGGCTGGACCCGAACCAGCAAAACATACCATTCGCGGGTATTGCGTCTACCAATTTCGCCACCGGCTGTATACGTACTCATAATTTAGAATTCTACAGTCCCTCCTCCCGTAATGAATGCCTCCTACTAACACAGTATTTAAGATTATACCTACATACATTTATTTAACGCTTCATCTGCGTTGCGGACATTGCGGGCTCTTTCTCTAATTAATGTGTCCTTGCTTCACGGTCGATTATACATACATACATACATATCACATTCCTTGGAATAACCGACGTACCTGCTTAGCACGAAAAAGTATATTTACGTAACTTAGTGTAGTTTGACTACCAAAAAGTTTAAATAAATGAAATGAAATGAAATGAAAGAACAGCTCGCATTCGCTTGCAACTCAGAAAGGAAAATAAATTTGTGCATGAACCGGGTGATAATGGAACTTATGACCTTTGCCATGAGAAGCAAGTCCCTGCGCCCCTGACCTAAAAAAGTGGTGCATAAACGAGATGAGGATTGCACTTACGGTCTTTGCCATGAGAAGCAAGGCCCCGCGCCCCTAAACTAAAAACAAAGTGGTGCATGAACGGAGCGTGGATTAAACTCATGGTCTGCCATGAGAAGCAAGGCCCCGCGCCCCTGAGCTAAAAAACCGGCCAAGTGCGAGTCGGACTCGCGCACGAAGGGTTCCGTACATCTAAGGTACATCATTTAACACCGATTAATTACGTTTTTTGTATGGGGGCCCCTTCATTTTTTTATATTTTTGTATTTTTACCTATTTGTTGTTATAGCGGCAAAATAAATACGCACTCTGTAAAAATTTCAGCCGTCCACCTATTACGGTTCATGAGATACAGCCCTTTGACAGACGGACGGACGGACGGACAGAAGAGGCTTAGTAATAGGGTTCCGTTTTCACCCTTTGGGTACGGAACCCTAAAAAGTAGTAGATGAACGGAGTGCGGATTGAAATCATGGTCTTTGCCATGAGAAGCAAGGCCCCACGCCCCTGAGCTAAAAAAAAGTGATGCATGAACGGAGTGTGGATTGAGCTCACGACCTTTGCCATTAGAAGCAAGGCCCTGCGCCCCTGAGCTAAAAAAAGTAGTACATGAACGGAGTGTGGATTGAACTCATGGTCTTGGTCATGAGAAGCAAGCCCCACGCCCCTGAGCTAAAAAAGTGATGCATGAACGGAGTGTGGATTGAACTCACGACATTTGCCATGAGAAGCAAGGCCCTGCGCCCCCGAGCTAAAAAAGTGGTGCATGAACAGGGTGAAGATTAAACTCATCATCTTTGCTATCAGAAGCAAGGCCCTGCGCCCCTGAGCTTAAAAAAGTGGTGCATGAACGGAGTGTGGATTGAACTCATGGTCTTTGCCATGCGAATCTAGCCCCGCGCCCCTGAGCTAAAAAAGTTGAACATGAACGAGGTGAGGATTGAACCCATGACCTTTGCCATTAGAAGCAAGTCCCTGCGCCCCTGAGCTAAAAAAGCGGTGCATAAACGAGATGATGAATGAACTAATGGTCTTTGCCGTGCGAATCAAGGCCCCGCGCCCCTGAGCTAAAAAAGTTGAACATGAACGAGGTGAGGATTGAACCCATGACCTTTGCCATTAGAAGCAAGTCCCTGCGCCCCTGAGCTAAAAAAGCGGTGCATAAACGAGATGATGAATGAACTAATGGTCTTTGCCATGCGAATCAAGGCCCCGCGCCCCTGAACTAAAAAAGTTGAACATGAACGAGGTGAGGATTGAACCCATGACCTTTGCCATGAGAAGCAAGTCCCTGCGCCCCTGAGCTAAAAAAGCGGTGCATAAACGAGATGATGAATGAACTAATGGTCTTTGCCATGAGAAGCAAGGCCCCGAGCCCCTGAGCTAAAAAAAGTGGTCCATGAACGGAGTGTGGATTGAACTCATGGCCTTTGCCATGAGAAGCAAGTCCCTGCGCCCCTGAGCTAATAAGCGGTGCAAAAACGAGATGAGGATTGAACTCATGGTCTTTGCCATGAGAAGCAAGGCCTTGCGCCCCTGAGCTACATGACTACACGACATTTGGTATAATCGATCGCATCGCCACACGGAATGAATGACACGAAATGAAACATTTTCAAGTGTTTCCGAATCAGCGCTAACAAATTAAAAATATGCTCCGTAAATGCGCCAAAATAGGTCGGAAGCTGCTGTGAAAATTCAGGAGTGTGTATTCCGTATGTCAACTAATTAGCGCAAGAATCGGAAGGCTTACACTCTGACTAGGTACTTCGCGTGAGGCAAAAGTGCATCAAATGCAGGCTATGCGAATAGAGGTACCTACATATAGGCTGTCTTGTAAGTACGATGTTTTAGGTAACCTCTCTTGGAACCCCTCCTCTCCCGCCCGAGTCAAAACTAGGTACCTACCTACCTAGTTAAGTACTTCTAGTCAAAACGATCACTCAATGTAAAAATTTTCCAATTTTGTATTTGCCAATATAAAATATTCCATACAGTACGACGCAAAACCAAAACGCAAAGTAAATCGATTTCGTTATTCAGCCCAAATGATTAGATTCCCTAAATACACAGTAGGTCGTACTTCGGACCGCTAAATCAGAAACGCAACTCGTATGCTAATCACCTCAGCTGACACCAGCCGAAAAACCGACCTACACGCTTCCCGTTCGCACCTGCACTGATGACTAAAAAGCAAGCAGTAGTAGTGTAGGTAATGTAGGTAACGTGCTTCCCTGCCGCCGGCCCTTCCGCTCCAAGCCCCACACACCCGCGTGCGAAGCGATCGACGCCGAAAGCGGCCTAGATTTTAGTCGATTTTCGGTCAATTTTCGTAGTCGACAAATGCTGTAAAAACTCTAATACCTAATTCAAATTTTCTTGTTTATTTTTAAATATGACTATATTACGGATGTTTGCATGCTATTTATATCTCACACGAACGTGTATAATGAAGCTAATAACCCTTCTGAATATTGGTCGATTTACCCCCAAAAACGGCAAATTTTGTTCTTGCTGTCATTTGTAAGAGGGTTGATTTTTTGAAAAAACAATAGCATGCAGACACAGATATTGATCCATAGATACAGGGGAAAAAAACACAGGTAAATCGCAACAGCGGTTTTCAAATGATTAGTCAACTACGGATGTATGGGCAAAGTCGCCTCCGGGGGCACCTTAATACTTCTTCTGTGACCGTGCCACATCCGTGTATTGGCGCCGCCATACGTCGTCCCATAATGCCCTGCAGGGGCTTTACGATGCATCACGACTTCTATATCCGGCGACTTTGCCGGATCCGGGAGTAAGCGTGAGCAATATTACATCAGAGTGCACCATCTCTGGTTAGCATTATAGTTACGGTTATTATAGATCTATCTTCTTTCTTCTTCAGGCGAAAAATTATGACAGATATAGATATGTATTTTAATTTGAATGGTGCACTCCAGCCTTAAAAGCCAAGCTTAATATTTTCCCAAGCTCCCGGCGTCCTCTTTTCTCGACTCATAGGATTGAATAGACCTGGCGGGTTACCATGGTAAGTAACTTGCCAGGTGAATAGCAAATCAACAGGCAAAATAGTGATTAAATCATTTATTTGCATTTCTTACCATGCCAACTGGTCAATTTCAGTTCACTTGATCGAATAACACGTCGTTTGACAGTTAACATTGTACGAAATTCAACTAAACGTCAGATTTAATCACTCTCTTGCCATTCACCCGGCGAGGTATTATATCGATGCCAAGCACATCCCAATAGAAGCTTGGCTTTTTAAGGCTGGAGTGCACCATCTCTGGTTAGTGATCATTTTAAACGGATAACTTCGAAACGCTCGGACGAAACTATTCGTTCATCTGCTCCCGGCAGCGGTGCGCGGCGCGACGCGCGGGACGGTCGCCTAATCCACACCTACCGCATCACAAATCCGATTAGTTACCAACTGATAATTAGCAGCGGTCTCGCCCTCGATCCGTCGAGGCGGAGGCGCGGGCGCGGGCGCGGGCGCGGGCGCGGGCGCGGGCGCGGGCGCGGGCGCGGGCGCCGGCGGTGGACCTTGCGTGGAATAAGCCCCCGTTTGCGGCCCACTCTTCTCGAGCTCCAATTTGTGTCCGAGCGGAACACTCGGAGCCGACTCGCAGCCGATCCATGTTGGTTGAGGACTTTGAAGTAGTGGGCGGCGGCCGCAGGGCGCTCGCCACAAATGCCTTCACTTTGTGTGGACTTTACCCCGAATGTTCTGTGTCATACACGTACAATAGTGTTAATAAGGCCGTTACATTATTGAGCATTCATATGTTTGTTGGAATTAAATAAATATACCCGGTATGTTTATTCAAACTGTTTCCATAAAATTATAGTATATTTTCTTGTGGAAATTCTCCATCGAGCTCTACACATATAATTCGTCGGCCTTCACGAATAAACATCGATTACTACAACGTTTTATTGAGTGACCAGTGTTGGCGGCCGACCTGTCTTCGCCTAATCTCCAATGGTTCCCCGTTCTGTTCTAAATTCAGCCAACCAACTAAAAAACTGATGCTCATATGCAGGCAGACTCTTCAAAAATGGTAGCCAATAGTTGAAAACATTATTGGTGCTTTAATGGTTTTAATAGTTCTTATTAATTCACCGCAAAATTCTTTTCAATTGAAATCCATTGCTGCGAACAAATTCCCGCTAATTTTCAACCGAAAAACCGTTTGAATAATATTAATTCGATTTGATGAATGTTCCATTTTCGAAATCATCAGTAAGTACCAGCATTTACGTTTTAAGTCGCCAGTGTCACACAAAGCGTATCTAATTTATTTTGGCGTAGCCCTCGTATACATAGGTGTCCCCAGCGGGTGTTAATAAGCCAACTATTCAATACAAATTAATAGAAGTTTGTGGGCGTATCCGTAGCACACGCGTGACGTCCTTCGGGAGTCCGACACCCAATGAAGTGTCACATGGGCGCGTCCTGTGGCCTGTTACACTCGCCGCACGCGAAGCGAACTACTCGTTGCGACTTGGCTGATATAACCATTCGCCACAATTTACATTATCAGTCGTTGCTGATTGTAGGCGATCTCTTCACGAGTGAAGCCCGGCGTCAAGTCTGTAGCCACAGCCAAATTATATGTCTTATGAATGGTACTATACATTTCGAAAATATATGAAGTATATGAATTTTAATAAGCTGTAAGTTTTCCAATAAATAAATAAATAAATCAAATAAATAAATAAGTAGTAGTTTTGTACAAACCACTCAATTCAAACAGCGAACCGAGGTGCCATCGCGTGGTAGTTCCTGCCCAGGCTTCACGCAAGAAGCCCGGTTTCGGAAATTAACTGAATCGGAACTGTTCGGAATCCATGCCGGTGGGTGTCATCCAATCCATGTCCATCCAAGTCGTCACATCAAAAATAAATACATAACATGCAACCTCTTCCAACCGGTCAGAAGTAACGTTCAGAAACCTCCGCTCATAATGTTCAAACACGTCACTTTTAATGAACCACATGAATTTGACTCAGCTTCCTTCTATGCTGTCCATGAAAAGTGATGTGTTTAATCATACGTTGACGTTGATGTTGATTAGTAAATGTTAGTTCGCTTGAGCCTGTCGTGAAGTCTTAGGAAATCTAAGATTTTAAAATTTTTGGCCTTAGCCAATGGACAAAGAATGCATTTCTTAAACACGCACGGCGACTGCCATTACACTAGCGAAATCTTCCAGGCCCGGTATCCTACCCCTAAAAGTGGTCAGATTTTAATATTTTTTTATCACTTATTCATTCTATGTCCGTTTTTTTTTTGTAAATATCTTTGTTTTCCTGTGAATATAATTCTAAGACAACAGTAAAACAAAATATAAGTTTTTCCAATGTTTAATAGCCAATATTTTCTAATCTAAAAGGTTAATTAAAAAAATCAAAACATACAGACGTAGGTTTCAACAATATATTTTAGAATCAAAAATTTCCGTAGCATGGGGAATTGATAATAAAGCGCGCTCTAATTTTTCCAAACATTTGCAAACGCTACTCGATCGGTTTGGTGACATATTTTGTTTGTACAGGCTAAACGACGTTCCCTTCGCGGTTTATGATATAGCGCTCCCAGTGACTAACCGTGGTTATGCATAGAAATACGCTATTCCCGCTGGACGCCCGAGAACGCTCAGGCGGGGACCATAGCCCCGTAGCTCTTCGCTAGGTCTTGCCGCCTCCGCATATTGCTTGGAAAGCAGTGGTTCCGTACCGCTGAGGGCCGGGAGGACTGGAGCAGTGGACGCAAACACGCTGACTGACTGACACTGACCTACTCTTAATGGCGAGTGTCACGTAGACGAATGTCCACTCCCTATTTAACAGGCAGGTTACCAGAGCTGTACTGCACGCTCACCACTCGCAACCGAATCCACGCTCGGGACGAGAGATAGGCTGACTCCCATATCTTTAGTATTGTACCGGACACCGATGTACCGGAGTTGTTCGTTTGGAGCTCTCACTTTCCGATGCACATAATGCATCTCTCCATTCCCTTGCTACGCGGCTGGATAGGCCGGCACAACTACTAGCTCTTGCACTTGTGGCGGCATGCTTTGTAAGCATACCGCACACACACACGTGTATAGGTGTTTCCCCCCGCCTCAGTCCACGCGCGCTGCGACGCGCGCCCGAATTATTTAGTGAATATACGCCTTTCTACCAGATTGCACGCGTTTCACTCCGGACTGGCGAGTCGACATTTACTTACGCCAAAGTGGTGACCCCAAAGTGATCTCGACGAAAACGTAAAAAAAAAAAAAAAAAAAAAATGGCTCATCCCGCCGGACAGTACGCGAACATCCTACCACCGATGGCACCGCAGCCGGCAGCGACACCTTCCGACGTAGCGGGAAACCTGGCCGCGATATCAGTATCCTCCCGGATTCCCGAGTTCTGGAGGCAGGAACCACGGCTGTGGTTCATTCAGTTCGAGGCGGCCACGGCCTCGCAGCGACTGAGCGACGAGCAACGATGGCAGTCAGTCATCGCAAAACTCCAGCTGACAGATCTACAGCAGGTTAGTGATATGCTGACGTCGCCGCCTGCAGAACGGAAGTATGAGGCCCTAAAAGAAAGGCTCATCTCGGTCAACGCCGACACCGAGCTCCGGAGGTTCCAGCGACTACTCGGCGAGATGGAGCTCGGGGACCAGCGCCCGTCCCACCTACTACGGCGGATGAAAGACTTGGCCGGGACCAAAGTTAGCACGGAGGCGCTGAAGTTCCTGTGGGCAGGCCACCTCCCCAGCACCGTACGCACAGTGTTGGCTGTCAGTGAATCTCAGGATCTAGAGGCACTGGCGGCCGTGGCGGATAAAGTGATGGAGAACACAATACGGACGGACATCGCCCCCGTCTCCGCCAGTGATACCGCCACACTACAGCAGACAGTGATGGAGCTGGCACAGCAAATAAGAGGGATGATGATCGAAATAAACGAAATCCGAGCCGATAGACGGTGGGACCGGAGCCGCCACGGCAGCCGCAACCGCAGCGAGAGTCGACAGAGCCGATCGTCATCAGCGTCGCGTGACCGGCGCAACTCGGGATGGCAGGAACGCCGGGCAGCGAAAAATCCTGACTGGCTGTGCACGGCCCATTTTAGGTACCGGGAGAGAGCCCGCACTTGCCGTCAACCATGCGCATGGCACGCGGGAAACGAGTAGCGGAGCAGCGGTCGACCTCGGCAGACCTCTGCTCCATGGGGAAACCCAACAGCCGGCTGAAGGTGAAGGACACAACATCCAGTTTAGAGTTTTTAGTGGACACTGGTGCAGGCGTTTCCGTCGTTCCGGCGCCAAGGGGAGCGCAGCGCGACCCGAACCATGTCCTATATGCTGCGAATAATACAGTTATAAGGACATACGGCGAGAAAACAATGCGGCTCAATTTAGGTCTACGACGCCCGTTTGTGTGGACATTTATAGTGGCCGACGTCAAATACCCCATTCTTGGTGCCGATTTCCTCGAGAACTTTAATTTAATGCCGGATTTGCGTCGGAAAAGACTAGTGGACGGTGAGACGAGACTCGAAGTTGTAACTGTAGTGGACCGCAATAGTGATTATAATAGTATTAAAGCCCTAAGCACGAACGACCCGCTACACGAGGCGTTACGTAAGTACCCTAAGTTAAGTCAGCCTATAGTTTTTAACGCTTCGTCAACCACCCACGACGTTGTACATTTTATAGAGACGACGGGACCCCCGGTTTATGCAAGGGCGCGACCCCTTCCTCCTGATAAATACCACAAGGTGAAAAAGGACATCGAAAATATGTTAGAACAGGGGATATGCAGGCCATCTTCGAGCCCGTGGGCCAGCCCATTGCACGTAGTGGTTAAGAACGACGGTGAATATAGGTTATGCGGGGACTACCGACGACTTAATTTAGTGACGAAACCCGACAGATACCCGGTACCAAGGTTGCAGGACTTCATGTACATGGCTCACGGTAAGTCGCGTTTTACGAAGTTGGATATGCAAAGAGCATACTATCAGATCCCTATAAATGAACCCGACATAGAAAAGACCGCAATTATCACTCCCTTTGGGCTATTCGAGTTTCCCCGAATGTGTTTTGGACTTCGATCTGCTGGGCAGACGTTCCAACGATACATGCATCGGGTGCTAAGAGGACTCGATTTCGTTTTCGTGTACCTCGACGATTTATTGATCGCATCCGAAAACGAGGTCGAGCACCTGAAACATGTCGACATAGTGCTCGAACGACTCAACACACATGGCGTGAGGTTAAATGTGCAAAAATGCACATTCAATCGGACATCGCTGCAATATCTAGGCTACCAGGTGTCCAGTGACGGCATACGTCCGCTGGAAAACAAAACACGAGCGATAACAGAATTTCCGCGCCCAACGACAGTCCAGGAGTTAAGACGTTTTTTAGGGATGCTTAACTTTTATAGGGACAGCATACCACATGCCGCTGAAAGTCAACGCTTACTGAATATGTACCTAGCAGGATCGAAAAAACGGAATGACAACACCACCTTAACCTGGACTGACGAAACGAATAGAGCGTTTGAGCAATGCAAAAAGAGCATAAATAACGCCGCCACACTCGTGTTTCCCTCGGCAGAGGGGGGAGAAGTACATTTGATGACCGACGCTTCTGCGAATTGTATTGGGGCAGCCCTGTATGAAAACGTCAAGGGCGTCAAACAACCTCTTGGTTTCTTTTCCAAGGCATTGAGCAAAGCGCAGGAAAAATATTCGACCTTCGACAGGGAACTCCTAGGGATATATATGGCAATAAAATATTTTCGACGGCTCGTGGAAGGCCGCCTGCTCACGGTCTACACCGATCACAAGCCACTGGTTCATACATACGAGAAAGGCTGCAGCGATAACGATACCCCACGCAGGATTAGGCAGCTCGGTTTTATTTCAGAATATTGCTCGCGACTTATACACGTACCGGGGACATTGAACCCTGCCGCAGACGCCTTAAGTCGCATAAATGCAATAACCTGTCCATCACCGGTCGACTGGGTTGAGCTAGCGGATAAACAATCAGACAAGGAACTACAGGAATTAATTGCCCGAGATCCGCCGCCTGTGATGAAATACGAGACGACTGCCGACAAGGTCGCTCTATATTGTAATGTGCAAGAAGGCAAAATACGGCCGTACATACCAAAGGATTATCGTTTCAGCATTTTTCAATCACTACACGGGATCGCCCACCCTGGGATCCGTGGAACGCGGCGATTAGTAACGCAGAATTACTATTGGCCTGGGATGAAAAAAGATGTTGCGACATGGGCGAAAGCCTGCGTAGACTGTCAAAGAGCAAAGGTCACTAGACACACGCATGCTCCACTTGGGACTTTTGAGAATGCAGGGCGTTTTGAGCACATTCACGTCGATTTTGTAGGGCCCCTACACGTCTCGAAGGAATGTAGGTACGTCGTCACTATTATAGACCGACAGACATCGTGGCCCGAGGCGATTCCTACCAAGGACCAAACAGCTGAAACGGCCGCGCGGGCAGTGTACAATCACTGGATTACGAGGTTCGGTACACCGATGGTGATCACTACCGATCAAGGACGCAATTTCGAGTCCGAGCTATTCGCAGCCCTCAGCCAAAGGATGGGAATGAAGAAGGTGCGCACGACAGCGTACCACCCACAGGCGAACGCAAAGGTAGAAAGGCTGCACAGAACCTTAAAAGCAGCCCTAATGGCTCGCGGGGACACGCAAAATTGGGTCGACGAGCTACCAACGGTCATGATGGGACTTCGAGCAGCGCAGAGAGACGATACATGTGTCAGCCCAGCGCAGCTGGTGTACGGAACGACAATGCGCCTACCGGGAGGGTTCTTTGAACCACATAAAAGACAGAACATACCGATGGAAGAAACGTTCGTAGAAAGGTTACAGACGCACATAGGAAACCTGGCAGCGGTCCCCCAACGGCAGGCGCGACAGAATTCCGTTTTCGTCCATCCCCAGCTCCGAACGGCGTCACACGTGTTCATAAGATGTGATAGAGTGACACCACCATTAACAGCCCCGTACACCGGACCATATGAAGTCGTACGGCACGGAGAAAAATGTTTCATAGTACGGTTACCGCGTGGAGAAACCACTGTCTCGATCGATCGGTTGAAACCAGCCTTTATAGCTAAAACAAGCGAGACATCTTCGCCGGTGCATCCGGTCGCAAACCAGCCACGGAACCCAGCATTAGTCACTACAAAACCAGGACATAGCGTACGTTTTCGGAGCAACACGGCGCCATTGCCTACCACACGGCTGCCTCCGGTTGCATCCGCGGAGTCTGCAAACACCGCGCAGGCAGCGGCGACGCCTGCATCAATTCTTACAACTCGCTCAGGCCGAGTCATAACAAGGCCATCGCGTTACTAGGCTGACGAATACACAGGTACCGACGGGCGACCATTCCGAAAAGTAAAGAATAATATTAGCTACACATCGTGCAGCCAAACCCAGATATTTCATTAAAAGTTGCACGACTTAAAGTACCCTTCTTAGTAATTGCACCATAGCAACGCAAAGTTGCATATTGCAAATATAATAGGTACCTATCAGCTCGACGTAAATTACCTCGTAATGAACTTGTGAACAATGTTAAATCGCAGTGTAGCATTTCAGCTGGCAAACATGTTGTAAATACGTAGGTATGTCGATTGACCATAAGCATTCTTCAACGTTGAATGGACGAGGAATTGTATTACTTGAATTGTATGATTGTTTTAATCAATGACAAGCAAATATTTTCAGGTCATGCAGTTTTATGTACACTTGCAATCATTTATTTCTTTACACTTTAGAATGTTTTATTATTTTGTATTTGATGTCTGTATTGTATTCAATGTGTGAACGTGTTGAAACTCTATTAAATTAATTTTAAATAAAGTTTTTTTTAAAGGGGGAATTATGTGGCGGCATGCTTTGTAAGCATACCGCACACACACACGTGTATAGGTGTTTCCCCCCGCCTCAGTCCACGCGCGCTGCGACGCGCGCCCGAATTATTTAGTGAATATACGCCTTTCTACCAGATTGCACGCGTTTCACTCCGGACTGGCGAGTCGACATTTACTTACGCCAAACACTTCTAGTTCTCCAGATGTCTGACTTTCGCAAGGAACCTTCCAACTTTACAAGGAAAACTCACCTGTCCCACATCCCTTTCCCTCTGCAGCCCTAATGGGCTGTAACACAGGCTGTAAAAATGGACTTATTACCAGAGACGCTCGCTGCGCGCAGAGCGGACACCCGCAGTCCGAGCACCCATGCTGACCAACCAACCAAAGATTTGTTCAGTTTTGGTATTACTAAGCAAGTATGTACTGATACTTTCATACTTCTTTATTTGCAGCCATTTGCCTTATCATATTTTTTTGTTACCATAATTACCTTTTCAGGCGCCATATACATATAACGCAACCTCTTGGCGCAGGCAGACCGACACATTTAGCATCAAAGGGTTGGTGTCTATCATTTGAACCCAGTCAGCCATTTACGTTTAGGGGCTCTGTATCCATTACAATTTCGAGATTTATTTATAGAAGTGTTAGTCAACCTGGAATTGGTTCGCCGCTAGGCCAACCCCATCAAACAGTCGCTCCGTGTCACCGGCACTTTAGTCATCACGCACGCACGTTGCGAGTTAAATGAGTTTTTTGTCGCGCTCGAAGGAAGGCAAGTTTAATATGATAACGCCGAGGGTAGGGCTGGCACGGAACGGAGTGGAATCCTTTGTCTTGTCACTGTGTGCCACTAATTAATTACATTTGATTAATTTTCAAGTTATAAACGAGTATCGTGAAAGTGACATAATTAAACCATTTATTAAGATCCGCTCTTGTGAAAATTAATATGTCATCGCATCGTGCGTATTTTAACCCTTGATAGGCGAGACCGGGACTAGAGACACGGCCAGCAATCGCGTCTCACTTATGCAGGGTTTCTTAACCTGTGGTCCTTGAACCCCTTGGGGGCCGCGGCATCATTGCTGGGGGCCCGTGACATGAGTGCTGAGGGTCCATGTTTGATGTGTTGACAATAAATATTTCGCCTGATCGATTGAAAAAAAATACGTATCTTTACTTTTTCTCTGGAAATAAATTTAAAGTAGTTTTTTCAAAATGTCTTGTTTTCTTTCCCTCCAAATGAGTTCGGAAAGGGTCCGAAATAAGAAATCCCGCAAGGGGTCCATGACTCCAAAAAGGTAAAGAAAATTTATATTCCATCCATTCGGCTACGCGTGCCAACGATAAATCAATATTTTGTGCTTTGTTGTTTTGTAATCGTACACAAGTGATCATTTCATTCGTTTACCGTAATAAATATGGTCGTAATAATTAAATTTCGTTCAACATTCTTTAAGAGGATCGGAGTGTCGGGAGGGAGGTAAATTTTGGATTCGAAAATGTATTGTCGAAATCTACGTCTCTACGATTACGATATTTCCTTATAGATTGGAAATATTGGCTCATAAACATTGGAAAAAGTTGTCTGTACCACCTTCATTTGCGATTTTTATTTTATTAAAAAATACAGACATTTACAAAGAAAAACGGGCCAAGTGCGAGTCGGACTGGCACACGAAGGGTTCCGTGCCATCGTAAAATATTGACCACAAAAATCTTTTTGTGTTTCATTTTTTAACATTTTTTAATTTTACCTATTTGTTGTTAAGCAAAAATAAATACACACTCTGTGAAAATTTCATCTGCCTACCTATTACGGTTCATGAGATACAGCCCTGTGACAGACGGACGGACGGACAGCGGTGGCTTGGCGGTTCCGTTGGCACCCTTTGGGTACGGAACCCTAATAAAGACACCAGACATTGAATAAAGTTTCTCAAGTGATTAAAAAAAAGATTAACATCTGCCAAGTTTTAGGGCCGAGTGCACGAAAGGACAAAAAATCAAAATCAACGTCAAAGTATGATCAAACACGGCACTTTGTGTGGACAGTATGGAAGAAACTCTATGCGGATCACTAAAAGTGACGTGTTTGAACATTGATTAACTCGGCCGTCTCTTCGTGCAACCGGGTCTTAGGGTTAGGAAATTCGCTGGTTTAATAGCAGTCAGCGTGCAAAATTGTCCTTTTAAGAATTTCTTAAAATTTACAAAACTCGGAGCCAGTCGGCAGTCTTAACATTTCCATTCATCCACACTTTGCGTGCGGCTCGCCAATTCCTTACTGAATTAGTCGCCCGAAAGTAACCGGGCTCTGGCGGTCCGCCGATGTGAGGGATTGCGAAGAGGGAGGGTTTTCCACGTCTGTACTTTTCTCGATTTCCTCCGAGTTACTCTCAATTAGTGGATGTTTTCGCCCGATTGCGGGTGGTTGCGCGGCCTCCCCCGTCACCGAGCAGCGCCACCTAGCGGCCAACTTGTGTAATTATCGTCAGTTGCGCGCGGCGACGCGCCCACGCCGTCGCACCTGTCTTTTAGAACTTTTTCGCGAGCGTTGTCTGGAAAGAAAATACAAGAACTGTTCGAGAAATGTTCTCGAGAGAATTTGTTCAGTTGGCATTACAGCTTTTCTTGTTTCTGTAGTGGGTTTTTGCTGCCGATGTGAGGTTCAGTTTGCTACTAGTAATAAAATTCAAGAAAACATTTTATTGAGCTCCTATCCTGGTCGACTTTATCTTTCTGGTAACAATTTATTCTGTAATCCTATTTGAGGCTTTAAAATCAATTTATTATGGAATCAACATGCATCCAAACTTTTGATATAGGTAAGTGGGATTCTTGAATATGTCATTATGACCATATGATTTTTAAAGCATATCCGGGCATAATGGCTTCTCTATGCATGCATGGAAGGTTGGGAGTAGCAATCGAAACTAATTTACGCGTAGCCACTCTACATACAAAATCGGCAGCCCCGGCGAGTGAGTTCGCTTACGAATTCGCTTACTGATTTTACGACACGTAAGAACTTCTTAAGACGCGATGTTGCGCGTCCCGAATTCATAATCGTATTAACTACAGTTAGACGTTTTCCACTAACCCGTGGCTACGCTACCGCCGTACGAATGAGTTTCGATCGCTACTCCCGTTCTTCCATGCTCGCTGGCATTACCCCTTATATTGAGGGCTACCATGGTAAATAGCAGGTGAACAGGCACAATAGTGATTAAATCGGACGTTTAGTTGCATTTCGTACCATGCCAACTGGTAAATTTCAATGTGGCCTACATTCCCGCCCAACTCCCCATACAAACGTGGAAAGAAGATCATGACCATATTTCTTGTCAGAGATCGAACATTTTTCTTACAATCGCTTTATTTGATCAAACTAGATGTATGTTGACCGCTGGCATTGTAAAATTGTGTTTGGCTTACCGCAAGTTCAACATTTTCACGCGATTTTACAATAACTTTGGAGATGGATTACTCAACGGTAAAATAAAAACATCTTAACAAGATTAGTCATTAGACATAGCTTGTTTCATGAAAATCAATTTGGTTTTTGTTAGATTTTTTACTACAGCGGTCGTGGTTTACTTTTAGCTATAAGTCGTTTTGTTATTAAAATTTCCGTAAATCTTACTAAATCAAACACTATGCGCATTGTCTACTTTGTGGACATGTTGCATCCTCCTCATCACGGATCCTGTCTTTTTCTTTGAAACAGAGAAGGTCTCAGAGCGCAATATCACGGTTTAGTACCGTGCCCGCGCTTGAGTTAGTCCCGCCGGGAAAGGTTTACCTTAAGGTGGCCCAACCCGCTCATCTCCCCATACAAAAGGGGAAAGAAGATCACGCCCATATTTCTTGTCAGAGATCCAAAATTTTGCTCAAAATCGCTTTATTTGATCGAACTAGATGTCTGATGACCATTGGCATTGTAAAATTGTGTTTGGTTTCTAAGTTATGAGGTCCGAAAGTTCGAATTTTTCGCGCGTTTTATATAATAACTTTGGAGGTGGATTTCGCAATTATAAAGTAAGAACATCGTAAAAAGATTAGTCATCAGACATAGCTTATTTAATCAATATTTTTGATCTCTTTGGTTTTTGTTAGATTTTTGACTACAGCGGTCGTGGTTTACTTTTAGCTATATGTCGTTTTGAAATTAAATTTTTCGTAAATCTTACCAAATCATACACTATGCACATTGTCTTTTTTGTGGACATGTTGCATCTTCCTCATCACGGAGCCTGTCTTATTCTTTGAAACAGAGAAGGTCCCAGAGCGCAACTGCACGGTTTTGTACCGTGCCCGCGAATGAGTTAGGCCTGCCGGGTTGGGCCACCTTAAAGGGAACTTTTAATGTTAAAGTTAGCATGATACAAAATGCAACTAAACGCCACTCACCCAGCGAATTAACTCAGCATGGTAACCCCCCAGATCTCAAAGACTTGCAGTTTTGTGTCAACGAATGGCCATATCGTTCGCTCCGCATAACAAAAACCTCAAAATAGTTAGGGGGGAACCTAGGATCATATCAAATCAATCTTATTGTATTCAATGTGCTACCTCATAATCACCTACCTGCATAAGTATGGCCATAGTATCCGTATTGCGCATTGGTTATCCCTGGAGAATTGAGGACAAGGAACGGTTTTTATAAACTACTGAAAGCGAATGGAAAGAGTATGTTATATTAAATAGGACTTAAGTATCTTTCTTTTTCCATTTGTGCCTGATCAAACAAACAACATAACCTGACGTGAAGTAAACATATAACTATATCTAACAACGGTCTTGGGAACCTCGGGATAACAATGTTAATTCTCAGAACTATCACTTACATAGATGTTTCGCTTGTTGGTTCCAGAGTCTGCGCAATGTTTCTGCCCGAGTTCGCAAGCTTTGTGGCGGCCATGCTGTTTGCAGTGCACCCCATTCACACAGAGGCGGTAAGTGTATGCTCTTTCATCTAGCCATGGGTATGGAATAGGGCACTTGTTTCAAGCTTTATATTTTTACGAGTATTATATTTACTTGACTTCATGTGAGATACAAAACGGAAAATCGATAATTCGTCCACTTGCATCTATTACATTTTTTAAACATTAATCAATAACATTACTTAAAAATACTTTTTAAGAAAAATATTTTAACGATTTTAATCTAATAATGTCGTAAAAGCTTGAGGCGTAAAACGTCATTATATCTGATATGATCAAAACATTTTTTTTTAAATCTACTTTTTTAAAGCTCTTTTTTTAAGCTCTTTTTTTAGGTTTATTTTACGGTAATGTATTAAAATACAAAACTATACCTGAATGTCTAATAGCACTCCTACTGTCATGAGTCCACGATTCAGAGGGAACTAGGTATGAATCATGCCAGGAACGTGCCTTTATTTGAGCACGGCTATGTATAATGTACTGGGTGATCTGCCGACAGAAGCAGGGTTGACGCGACCCAATTAAAACGTCATAAAAGCGGACGAAAAACTGGTTTCAGAGCGAAAAGTCCTGAAAATGTGTATTCCTCTCTACAAAACATCTCTCCATTGCCAGCGTTCTGAAATGAGATTTCCACCGAAAAAAGTTCTTTTATAATACTATATTTCAGAGTTGCAAACTGTCGTATAGCAGTTTGTGTGGAGTTTTATCATGGTTCGGTTCAATTAACTTAAATTGGGACGCACACACAGCTCGGGGAAGGTCGTTAGTGCTTCTCTAGCACTTGGTAATTACTAGTTGCATACACCTCGGCGTGAAGTCTACCAATGCATCTGGCGGAATCTCACCGGTGCCATCCTGTCACGGGAGGGTTCGCACGTTCTGAGGACCAATTATTGCGCTAATTCGTTTGCATACGGAATACATACTCCTGAATCGGTAAATAACTTTTGACCAACATGTTGATAATATAGTTAACAAAGCTTACTCTATGCTGGGATTTGTCTGTAGAACTAGTAGACTTTTCCGAAAAATTGAAAGAAACGAAAGAGCTATGAGATGTTTACTCTTCTTGAAAGACGTCCTCAGCTTGATCTAGTTACTCCATATAAGATCCGTAATAATTTAATCGACTCAACTAGGCTTCTCGAACTGATAGATTGTAGAGTCCCGCAAAGAAGTACTAGATTGAATGCATTCTTGCACATTAGTAAAGTACACACAAATGCTGGTGTTAGAGATCCTGTTATAAAAATGTGCCAGCTGTACAATGAAAAGATGATCAACTCAGATTTGTTTTTCGACTCCAAACGTACATTTAAATATAATGTCATAAATATCAATTAATATTTGTAAATATAAAGTTATATATTATATTATAAAGTAATTGCAGGGTGTTTCTGGATATGTAACAGAAACTTCGGGAATAGAAATTTCTCAATATTAGAATAAAAAAACCTTTTCACTCGAATCTAAATTACGATGTTTTTTTTCGCGGTCTCCATACAAATTAGTGATGTGACTTACACAAAGTGTATGTTTTTTTATGCAACCTGACATGGATTGCTAATACCACACAACTACCATTAAGATATTAACCCAATACACCACATTCCCGAAGGAACATTGTCCTGGATAGAAAACAATTTTTAATTGCCGCTTCGACCATCTTTTTATCAAATGCGATGGTACAAAAATAAACAAATGAAAGCAATAGGTTATTTACCATTATATAATTACTTATGAAATGGTAAATGGGACACGTATGTCATGTTCATGATCATCTTCTCAATGTTAATACCCATTCACGCGAAATTTGATAAAATTATATTCTATTCTCAAAAATATCCCTTTTCTAGAGAATGCAGGGTGGTTGCAAATCAACTTTGAAAAAGAATACAGCTACATCTACATATACATGGGTGGCTAAAATTACACTAACTGTCTAGATATTAGCCCGGCACACCACTGGGAGCTAGGTGCCATGCCAGATTTTTTTTCCACGCCGCTATGACCATTTTCCGTTTAACTGTCAATGAGGTACCAAACGAGAGAGGTTAAGCCCTACCTACCACCTAGTATGTATTTACAGTTTGATGGGGAAACCTAACCACGAACGAATCCCTTAGTCGCCTCTTACTTCTAGTTCACTATAAATAGAGCCAATTTCGTGGAATGCGCAGACATAAAAGTACTACAGATACAAATATGGAGATCGTCGATTCCCATGTTGATAAATTACTCAAGGCATACGCCAAAGGTTACTTCAATAAGTTATGTTGTGAGACTTCTGAGTAACGTGAGTTTACACCGGTGCTGCCATCAGGTCAAAACCATCAACTAAACCATCAAAACCACTACGTTCAACCGGGTCGAGATTCGAACACACATTTCGCCTATCGCGGCGTCACCAGTCCATTATCCTGATGACGTCCACGTCGATATGAATGAACCCTTTACAGCAACAGTTACGGTTAACGGGTAACCGTAACTGCTTCTACCATTATGATATCTGACTTTATTCGAGCCGATCTGACTGAGTTCGGCGCAATCCTATTTGCGTTCGTATTGTTATTGTCGAGCGCGATTGAATTTCGATAGATATCGCGATGCATCTGTCGTTACCATTGATCGCGCGGCGCATGTGGGCCAAATTGAAAAGCTTAAAAGTTTGATCGGCTCGAGCGGCGACCGCGTGTATCGGGGCGGGCCCGCGGTGGCGCCCTCTGCCAATATCCGTCCGCAAATGAAATGATGCCCCTGCGGCGGCGTCCGCAGGCTGACGCAAACACAACAGCCATAGACTGTTGATGGGATCGCTCAGTCCGTTTCTCAAACTTATGCCTCACAGCAGGATATGTAACTGTCTGCCGACTCCTGCCTTTACCTGGGAGTCTTCAAGCGTAATTTGAATAAGCTCGATAGCTCAGCGACAGTCCGCTAATCCGCTGAAATGGTGCCTCGCTGAGCGTGATTTCGCGAGGCGAGGTGTATTTGGCTTTTCTGAGCACCTTTGGTCCTCAGCATGTCGCCCATCGCCCGTCGGTTTTTCATAAAACAAATTGAAAAAAACATGGCTAGCAGAAATTTTGTGCAGGTAGTTCAGCTCGCGCCTAGTTTGGGGATGTCATGAGGGTAACCGCACAGCGCGGGACCTTGCTTCTCATGCCACAGGTCACGGGTTCAATCCCCGCCCTGTTCCTGCACTGTTTTTTCTCCTTCCAAATAAGCACCTACATTCGTCACCAATACGAGCTGTTCCATGATTCGGAATCCTTGTTAACTGCATGCCCCCTTTCCCCAACTAGGTGATACGGTTAAGCCGGCCCGAGATCGTATTGGTTTACATGTTGGTCAAAGTGGAAAGGAAAAATTGTCCGCGTATTCCATCCACTTGAATGTAGCCAGGCTCTTAATCTGAAGGTCCTGGCATGGCACCTAATTCCTACGGGAATTCAGAGTATTGGGTTAATATCATGAATATCATCCTTCACATCATCCATGTCCAGTTACGTCAAATAGCGATTAAATGGGTTTCGATATTTCTTAAAAACTCATTAGGATATTGAAAGATACATCCGACCGCAGTGTAGAGAACGTATTATTCGCCCTGAAGAAGTTCTCACGAAATCGTGCCGTCCGTCTTAAATCCGTCTAATTTTATGTCGTATAATTTGGACATAATATAGATTTATTTTAAAAAAATAGAGGCTTTTTTTTGTCTGTAGGCTCGCTTTTACTGGCCTACTCCGACCCATTCCTGCCGCGTCACTCGTATTGAAGCGATAACATTTTTCAAGTGCTCTACTTTTCGACGGTCCGGAAATTAAATCATAGACTGGTTGTTTGCTCACTTCCTTTTAAACTGCACATAATCGATGGCGGGGTTTACTTTTTAAAAGTGTATTCACCGGTATTTATAGTCAGCACTTTTGGTTTCGGTTCAAAGTAATGTTCATATATAATGCTCGTTTCCACTTAAATATTTAGTTTTTTGTTTCGGATTCCACGGAAAATGTTCGGTCCCCTTCCTTACATAATATGTGGAAAGGCCCCCTCCGTACAGATATGAGTGCCTGCGTGAGGATAAACGGAGCACTAACCGTTTTGTATTCTTAATGATACAATCCTACGGGATTCTAATTCATGACACAATCCAAAGTAAGTGCCAATTTAATAGAGTAATCGAATTATATTCTGAAACCATAGTTCAATTTACCTAGGCATTTCGTGGTAAAGTAATCGCAATAATTTAATCTCTCTAGATTGCGGTCACAGCGCCATTTTTGGGCCACCTGTTGTGGGGTCAAATGTTTGAAAGATGCGATAGCTGTACCCGGCGTGATACTCCTGTACGGGTGCTGCTTGGACTGGCCTGCTCCAATTGGCAACGTGTGTATATGTGCATAGTTGCAAATAAACTGATACATATGGCATGAATTGTGGATTTTCGTGAATTCATATTAATTTTGTGTTTAATCTGTGGCACAAGGTCCAAAACCCACAGCATCCAAAACTCTTTTTATTGCATCAATTTTCTATTGGTTTAGGTTAGGTTAAGTTAGGTACATTTTTGTGCCTTTTAAAATTTTGGATTTTGTACTTTTTGGACATTATGAAGGCGACCTAAGTATTATCTAAGGAATTGAAAAAATGTATTTACACAAACAGGTACCAATAATTACTATGTCTGGAAGCAATGGCACACGCTCTTGTAGACTTAGATAAATTAGACGTTAAAAAAAAGGTGGGAGAAGTTTCTTGCCTGTTCTTCACTCTTATTAATGAACTGGCTAATGATAAAATATGACAAATCCCAGTGCACGTACTGCCATGGATGATGAATAAGCCATAAGCAACAATAGGATTGACTTTTTGGCTCTATCTCTTTTTATTTATTTTAAACATATAGGACCCTTATTTTCGCTCGCAAAAACGCAACCTGAAACTTCTAGATGTAAAAAATTACGTAGTTTTCCAAATTCATATTTACTTGTAAATAAAACTACTTATCGCAGAGCAGATTTCGAAATTGCCATTTGGTAACAGGATTTGAAAGGGAAAATTCACAACAGTCAATTGTTCTGAAATTCTAACTAGAATTGATATCAAAGCGTTTATAATCGACTTCCTGTCGAAAACGCCAGTGCAATCGAAATTTCAATCAATTGCGTTCAGAATACATCTATATATCTGGTGCATGCACTAAATACAACTCATCCCTTTCACGGTGTGATGTTACTGTGGTTATTCGATCTGTTTGACTGAATGCACTTCTGAGTCGTATACATAATATGACTGTCAAACAAACATAGTGACAGTACAATCAAAGTCTAGAAGGATATTGTATTTCACTCGGCAAGTTCTGCGCGCCTGGCTCGCTGCCGTCATATTATGTCGTTTGGATCATTTTGCTCGCGAACGAAGCAATTGTTTCCTTGCATACGTCCTGCACAGATGGCGGCCTTCATGACCTAGGTAATGTTGGCTGTCTTATAGTCAGCTTTGGACTGGTCATTTGGCGGCATCAAACAAAACCGTTTTTTAGGGTTCCGTACCCAAAGAGTGAAAACGGAACCCTATTACTAAGCCTCCGCTGTCCATCCGTCCGTCCGTCTGCCACAGGGCTGTATCTCATGAACCGTAATACGTAGGCAGCTGAAATTTTCACAGAATGTGTATTTATTTTGCCGCTATAACAACAAATAGGTAAAATGAAAAAATAATAAAAATGAATGGGGGGTCCAATACAAAAAACATGATTCTTTGTATTAAATATTGTACGATGGTACGGAACCCTTCGTGTGCGAGTCCGACTCGCACTTAGCCCGTTTTTTAGCAGTCGTGTCTTCTTTTCCAAGAATTGAGATCCTTCACATCCTTGAATGATTGTACTTATTTTCTTGACGACTATTGGACTCAAATTCGGGTGCAGGAGCTGTTTTATTTTGGTCATTTGAAAAAAAAAATCCCGAGCATTTCACTCAAATTGGCTGCATAAGCTTTTTTGCTCATTCGAAAAAATACCGAGCATTCTACCTGAATCGGATTCATGGGCTTTTTTTGCTCATTCGAAATTTTCATTGAAATAGCTGGGCGGCGATCTTCTATATGCCTTGGGCAGACAAGGCGTTAAGTCCGGCGCTGCTTCTAGTGCCCTTGAACGTCCTTGTTTGTCTGTATCTTGGTATGATACATTAGTTAGACTAACCCGTTTCATATTATACAGCGTCAAAATGAACGCATGCACGTTGTCAACAATCCGGCTTTGTTTACATATTGGTAAAAAGTGGATATAATTTAATTTGTAACTTTATAAGGTAAGCGTACTGTAATTTTTTGTTTGACGACTTACCGCGCGTGTGAGGAGCAGGACGTGCTGCTCGACGTTTCGGAGCCTCACATGGGCTCCATCTTAAATATTAATAAGCCTACTGTGTCTTGAAGAATTGAATTGAAGGCGTAAACGATATATGCTTAGCAACTGTGTCGCCAATGTTTGCTTCTGCTCTGCAAACGCCAAGCAACGAGCCTGCAGTAACCAGTCGTCGACGGTTGTAAAATGGAGTTTTTTTGCATGAATACATGCAAAATACTGAAACAACAGATGTGATCGTTAAAATCAAATGTTTTTCGTATTTCTTTATAAACCCATAAAACTATTATGGCGACGATTTTAACATCTCGCGTTCCTTTTTAGGGTTCCGTGCACAAAGCCCTATTAATAAGCTTCCGCTCTCCGTCCGCCCGTCCGCCCGCCCGTTCGCCTGTCACAGGGCTGTATCTCATGAACCGTGATAGGTAGGCAGCTGAAATTTTCACAAAGTTTGTATTTCTTTTGCCGCTATAACAACAAATAGGTTAAATTAAAAAAATATATAAATACGAAGCCACCATAAAAAAAACGTGATTGTTTGTATTAAATCTTTTACGATGGTACGGAACCCTTCGTGTGCGGGTCCGACTCGCGCTTGACCGGTTTTTAACGTTTTTTGTATGAATTTATATGAGCAATAAAAGTTGACAATTTCTTTACAAAAAATGTTTTAGGCACAGATTGTGTATATTATGCGGTTCTAAAGCGAGTGGTATTTTAATAAATTTAAATCCAAACTACATAACTGTTGATTTACGCAAACCCTGATTGGTGTATCGATTATAGTCTCTAAGTAAATCGTTAGCAACATTAGTCTGAGCGCAGCTGTTATCTGATCGGACTAGCAATCCGCTATGAAGCACTCTCTCAGCCCTTGATGTTCATACTCCTTAACGACTCTCCGACTGAACCAACATATTGTAGCATGATACTTATGTATCTAATGTCGTAAGTTACATTTCTGTCTCTTAACTAAACTCTTAAGTACTCAATATCTTGTTAGTATTATAGTTCTGTTTTTTATAGAAATATCTTCTTTCTTTAGGCGAAAAATGTTACGAGTATATTTTAAAGTATTTTAATTTTAAAATTATTAGTCCCAAGAGATTGTGCTCTCCAATTTTAGGCTATTTTCAGGTGGGGAGCAATGGGTGCAATTAATTCCACCCCCTCACGATCAGGAGCAATCGCCCACATTTTAGAATTAATAGCCTGCCTCCCCCCGGAGCCTTTTCTCAAAAATCATAGATCTGCTACGAACTAGAACAACCACGCATCATCGCATTACTTTTTTTTTTTTGAAATCAGAATTTTTAAGGGCCATCCAAAAGCTAAGTTATAGGGAATCGCTGCAATTTTTGGCCGTTTGACTCTTATTTTGGTCATCCGAAAGTCATCACATGCATTTTTTTGTCTTCATTGCTTTATTTATCGATTCTGACTTCCGTACGCTCATGACTATTATTTTATGCTTATGATATTCACAGATCATTGACTAATCTTATCCACGCAAATAAAATAGGTTATAAAATAAACTATTTTATTTACATAATATTACGTAGCCTAGTGGCGCGGGGACTGGCCTAGCGTACCAGAGACCTGGGTTCAATACCGACATGCACCACTGTCTTTCTCTTTCCGAGTTCGATAAGTGCATTTTCATCACGAATGCGAGCTGCTCCATGGTTCGGAATCCATGTAAAACTGTAGGTCCCTTCCCCTACTAGGTGGTAGGGTTTAAGCCCGTCCAGGTTGGTACCATCGCATTGGATGAAAAGATGGTCGAAGCGGCAATGAAGAATTGTCCGTGTTTTCCATCCAGTTCAATGTAGCCGTGCTCATAAAGGGAAGGTCCTGGCATGGCACCAAATTCCTTCGGGAATGTGGTGTATTGGGCTAATATCATAACGGTAGTTGTGTGGTATTACCCATCCATGTCGGGTTGCATAAAAAAAAAACCAAGTTATGAACCAAGTGTGCTCAATTGACAATGAACATGACAGAACAATTGCCAACCGCGGCTCAATTTTTCGTTTATTCATGTATGTACTCTTACATTATTATTTTTATTTATAGGTATTGTGAGTAGGCGAAAAGGAGAACATAGCCCGTATTTTTTTCACGTTTGATTAAAAACAGCAGGTTCGAAATGCATTGTGTCGATTAGAAAAAAAAATATTCATCCGTTGGCTGACTCGCCAGAGCCATGGAGGTGAAGAAATAGTTATTTCTTCACCTCCATGGTCAGAGCACATGTAATGAAAAAGCCCAAAATGTTTTCTGATGACTTTTAAAATCGGATTACAATGATAGTGGGTGGCAAAACAACACATACTTTTATATTAGCCCAAGACACCACAAAGGAACAAGGTCTCATGCCAGTACCTACTTTAAATTGCACGCCTGCAAATTGTACTGGTAGGATTAACCCTATATAGTTCGCGATGCCAACAGATATATTTCCGCTCAATATAATAACACGTATGACACAAGACTAATTCCATTGAACATCTTAGATTTGAACATGTCATATGTTATCGTGAAACGCAATGAATTCTGTTTGTCTCGGCAGGTGACTGGTGTGGTGGGACGCGCGGAGATGCTGTCCTCTTTGTTCTTCCTGGCTGCGCTACTCTGCTACGCCCGAGCCGCCAGCCGTCGACGATTCACAGGTACACTTGAAATAATCTTCAATGATTCTTGAAATACAATACCGATAAAAAAATCGGTAGCACAGGCTTATAAACTGGCTCGACTCAGCTTGAATCGAGATTGAAGGATAAAGAGAGGCAGTTACACCTGAGTGCGTTTACTAGAATTTCTTTTTCGCGTTTCAGACTGGCGATACCTAGGCGTTGCGGCAGTTTGCGTGGGTGTGGCCATGCTGTGCAAGGAGCAGGGTATAACCGTCACGGGCGTCTGCGTCGTCTACGAGCTCTTCGTTGCGCAGAAGGTAGGCACAGAAGTCTACAATAACCATGGAGGTAATAGAGGGATCAGAAACAAAAAAAGCGTATCCGTGTGTAAATAGTTTATTTATTTATATTAAGGCACACCAACAAATATACTCAAGTGGTTGAGTAATGCTCTTACATTGTGTGAGGACCTATTGTAGGTTTACACAGCATTCAAGTACAGAATTGTTCTGTGAACGTAAAACAATTTACAAAATACTGAAAAAAATATACAAAACATAACGAAAAAACTTTACAATATGGATCTAAATTAACTAACTTTATTACTAGGTAGCAATCTATAACTTGAATAGTTGTGATATACGTGCTCATTTCTCAATCCGATTCAACTGGTGAATGATTTACAATGGTAACCCTTCTCTAAATCCCTCCCCGGTGACGTCTTTGGGCTATCGCGAGTAAAGCGTGTTCGCATCCAGTTGGTGGTGCGTCGCGCTCGCTGGGGCGAGCTCTGGGGCGGCAAGGCCGGCTGGGGCGAGGCGGCGCGGCGCGTGGCGGCGCTGTGCTGCGCGGCGCTCGCGCTGCTGCTCGCGCGGCTGCACGTGATGGGCGCGCAGCTGCCGGTGTTCACGCGCTTCGACAACCCGGCGGGCGCGGCCGCGTACCCCGCGAAGCACCTCACGTACGCGTACCTGGCCGCGGTGAACGCGTGGCTGCTCGCGCTGCCGGGCGCGCTCTGCTGCGACTGGACGATGGGCACGGTGGCGCTGGTGCGCGGGTGGCGCGACCCGCGCAACCTCGCCACGCTGACGCTCGCCGGCGCGCTGCTCGCGCTCGCCGCGCAGGCGTGCCGCCGCCGCTCGCCCGTCCTCTCCATGGTGAGTGCTTGCGGCGAATGTAACGCGTGGCTGCTCGCGCTGCCGGGCGCGCACTGCTGCGAATGGACGATGGGCACGGTGGCGCTGGTGCGTATTTGTGTAAACGTATTTGTGCGGTGCGTGTGTGCGTTCAAGTTTGGCAATATTCGTCCTAAGAATAACGGCGCAGCGACTATAGTACGCGCCAAACTTATATGCACCTCGCGCGTAAAGAACACTCTTGTTACAAGGGCATAGAGTACACGCGCAAGGTTTAGGAGCACATTTAACTCTGGCGCGAACGTTACGTGAACGAGCACAACCATCAATATAAAACAACGTGCGATTGTAAATACTTTATTCTAGATCTTATTTATTTATTTATTTATTTATTAAAAGGAAAACTTACAGCTAACAAACAAGTTACACAAAATACACTAGAAATAAAATAAAAGTTTTTTTTTTTCTTTAAAAATCTTTTACATAGTTGACAATGGCCGCAGATCACGTCAATGACATCCCAGCTTGTGTTCCGATACCTGCGTCGTTGCTACGTATCAGAACTAATCATGCGTTCCGATACATACACATAACATCATCCCTTTTCATTAAAACAACAATATGAGACTGAACACAATAACATAATCAACATTCTAACTTAAAATAATCATTCGATCAATTATCATTATTAAATTGAACTGTTAATCAAACTGATATCTTGATGGTGGGCTAACCTGTCTACCATCACGTAGATGTTATGTTTACTCGCGAATCGCAGGCAATCACATTGTCTGTGTTTTACATCCATTTCAAGGTAGCTATTCATATTAACTCAGTTTAATTGTCAACACCCTATAACCTTGAAATGAGACCGTGGTATAGTTTTATGTGGCGCCATCTGGTGGTAAAGTTTGGCAGCCATCCTCTCCATTGAGCCATTCTCTGGGAGCCACGTGACGGGTGCGGGGCGATGCGTTTTCAAGGAAAAGCGGAGCGTCACTTTTTATATCCACATTTATTCGACGCTTTCGTCGCCAGGGCCTTGCGCTGCTCGTGCTGCCGTTCCTGCCGGCGTCGAACGTGTTCTTCCCGGTGGGATTCGTGGTGGCGGAGCGCGTGCTGTACATGCCGTCGATGGGCTGGTGCCTGCTCGCCGCGCATGGCTGGCGGCTGGCGGCGGCGCGGCGGCGCGCTCTCGCCGCCGCCGCACTCGCTGCACTGCTGCTCGCCTTCGCCGCCAAGACGTACGCGCGCAACTGGGACTGGCGCGACGAGTACTCCATTTTCGCGTCCGGCCTCAAGGTGAGCGTCCGGCCTTAAGGCGCTAGGACTAGCCAACTACTCGCGCCATACAAATGCACTTTTTAACAAATGTAATAATATGTAGTGAAACGCTTCAGCAAATCCAAATAGAACTCCAGACTGATAATGGATTGTTAATATTGTTTTATTCCATCATTTATTTAAATAATAATAAAAATAAAAAAGTTGATTTTTCTCATTAGAAATCTGAAAGTAATTCGATTTCTAGATATAAGCAAAAACAGCATATATGCATAAACAAAAAAATCCATTTGCTTTTAGATTTCTACATTTAGTCAAAAAAGTTCGGAAATGGACACCGTTTCCGCAATGTATTTTGTATAGAAAAAGGAAACATACATTAACGAAAATAGTTCGATTCCTAGACAAGGAATCATATATTGTAAAAATGAAACTTATAATCGTCAGACTTAGTTAGTTAACTTGGGGTGCCTCGTCTAACTTTGCGATTTGGCTAGTACCAGGGCCTTAAGGTGACCCAACCCGGCGGGACCAACCATTCGCGGGCACGGTACAAAACCGTGTCGTTGCGCTCTGGGACGTTCTCTGTTTCAAAGAAAAAGACAGGCTCCGTGATGAGGAAGATGCATCATGTCCACAAAAAAGATAATGTGCATAGTGTATGATTTGGTAAGATTTACGAAAATTTTAATTACAAAACGACTTATAGCTAAAAGTAAACCACGACCACTGTAGTCAATAATCTAAAAAAACCAAATAGATTATAAATATTGATTAAATCAGCTATGTCTGATGACTAATCTTTTTAAGATGTTCTTACTTTATCATTGCGTAATCCACCTCCAAAGTTATTTTATAAAACGCGCGAAAAATTCGAACTTTCGGACCTCATCAATCAAACACAATTTTACAATGCCAATGGTCATCAGACATCTAGTTCGATCAAATAAAGCTATTTTGATAAAAATTTGGTATCTCTGACAAGAAATATGGGCGTGATCTTCTTTCCCCGTTTGTAAGGGGAGTTGAGTGGGATGGGCCACCATAAGGTGAGCGTCCGGGTTGCTTAGGTTATGTTAGCGTATCGTAAGTTCATCACGTTTAGTCACTACCTTGAAGGAGATTTTTTTTAAATAGGTTCGTTAACGAAAGTACAGCTCTAACATTCACAAAAGAAAATATATTAACATTTAGCCTGAGTGCACTTTCAGTAAAAGACAAACCCAACATGTACAATCAGAATGCATCTTAACCTAAAGCGAATATTCCGTGACTAGTCTAATAAAAGTGCCTAGCATAATAAAGGGAAAATTAAGAAAGGAAACAAAAAAAAACTTTAAAAACAAACGCACTTAGCTACCAAAAAACTAAAAACAACAAACAAAAAACGATGGTCCATACCTACGATCATAAAGGAGTGGCAATATCGACCACGTACCAGTCCTTTTCTCTTTTGTGGTCCATATCTAGGCCCACTTGTCATGAATATTTAATATTTGTATTGTTTCAAATAAAAGAACTTTCATATTTTGATACTATCTGCAATAACTGGCTCCTGGTAAATTGTTTCTAAAAATTCTGCACACTCACATACATTGCAAGTACCTCTCCAGCACCAATCATTTTCACACGTCACTCGAGAACTAATAAGGCAATAAACCCAACAGGTGAACCGCAACAACGCAAAACTCTACAACAATGTGGGGCACGCGCTGGAGGCGGAAGGTCGCTACGCCGAAGCATTGGAGTACTTCAACACTGCTGTGAGCGTGCAGCCAGACGACGTGGGGGCGCACATCAACGTTGGTCGCACCTACAACCACTTGGGTCGCTACCAGGTCAGTACCGCTCGCCTCTACCCACGTCTAACTCTACAACAATGTGGGGCACGCGCTGAAGGCGGCGGGTCGCTACGCAGAGGCATTGGAGTACTTCAACACTGCCGTGAACGTGCAGCCAGACGACGTGGGGGCTCAAATCAACGTCGGTCGAACCTACAACCACTTGGGTCGCTACCAGGTCAGTAACGCCCGTCTCTACCCACGTCTAACTCTACAGTGTGGGGCACGCGCTGGAAGCGGAGGATCGCTACGCCGAGGCATTAGAGTACTTCAACACTGCCGTGGGCGTGTAGCTAGACGACGTGGGGGCGCACATCAACGTTGGTCGCACCTACAACCACTTGGGTCGCTACCAGGTCAGTACCGCTCGCCTCTACCCACGTCTAACTCTACAACAATGTGGGGCACGCGCTGAAGGCGGAGGGTCGCTATGCCGAGGCATTGGAGTACTTCAACATTGCCGTGAGCGTGCAGCCAGACGACGTGGGCGCACACATCAACGTTGGTTTCACCTACAACCACCGGAACCGCTACCATGTCAGTACAGCTCGCTTCTGCCCACGTCAAACTCTACAGCTATCTGGGATACAACAATTGCTGGTACAACAATTTTTAATGCTCAATATCAGTGGTTGCATAAATGACTTTGTAAGTTTTTCTGTATCAAGCATTTTTTTTATGTTGTAATTGTGTGTGGCGCAGGACGCAGAAGAAGCGTACGTCCGCGCCAAGTCTCTGCTGCCCAAGGCCAAGCCTGGCGAGTCGTACCAAGCGCGCATCGCACCGAACCATCTTAACGTCTTCCTAAATCTTGCCAATCTCATCTCCAAGAACGCCACCAGACTAGAGGAGGCGGATCTACTCTACAGACAGGTACAATATTTATTTTATTATATATTATAAGTTGGAAAATGCAGCAAACAATATATCTGATGAAAAAAGTGAAACCGTTTTTTTAGCAGTCGTTATTTAGCCAATAAAAACATTATCTATCCCATTGATGTGAGTGGTGTTTATTGACAGGCCATTAGTATGCGTGCAGACTACACACAGGCGTACATCAACCGGGGGGACATCCTGATCAAGCTAAACAGGACCAAAGAAGCGCAAGAGGTTTACGAACGCGCCTTACTCTATGACAGCGGAAACCCTGACATTTACTATAATGTAAGTATACATTTCTAATTTTATTTGATTACAAGAGAAAATTCGTAAGTATTCTCTAATTTCTTTATTTACTCATTTATTTAACATTCAACAGATTCCACACAAAACATGCATACAATAGGGCATTAAATAGAAAGTATGTGTGTCAATCAATTATAGGTAAACAAGATATGCATAAAGTGATACTAATCCAAAGAAGACTTGCAGGGGCGAGCACGCATCCGCTGGTAACATCAACAGATCATAAAATGTATTTAAGTAACTTATATGATGACTTAGAATGTACACATAAAACACCAAAATAAAATTAATAAAAATTAATTATTACCTACGACTAAATGTGAATAATACAATAATTAATATAAAAAAACAATTTAAAAACAATATTTATTATGTGGGTACAAAAGTATTTCAAGACAACAACATCGTAAGTTTTGTAACAACAACAAAATATTTTCCAGAGTTAATCTGTAACTTTTAGAACAAATCTGTAGTTTATGGCTTAGATTTGTGTAAAAAATGTCCACCCTCTCTACATATTTAGCTAGGGCATTGTTATAACCTATGTAGCTTTGCCTAATACCAACTATGAATGGCTTGAAAGTTATAAATCTGGTTATAGGTCGATGTAATCTATGAAGTATTTCAGAAAAAAACCTATTTCCCCATTACACATTTAAAAAAGTACATGCAATGAAAAAATAAGAGTTTAAAAAACTTTCAAATATTTTTGCATGGCCTTCCAAATAAGGGTTCCATAGATTAGAACAATACACAAGTATACTTTGAACAATAGAATCTAAAACATTGGCAAAACATCAATAATTTACAATTGTTCACTGCTTTGGAAAGATAGTTAATAAATACCAAATTGAAAAGGTCCCAAATGTGATCCCTGCGGAATACCAGATTTTTAATTGACGTAATGATGACCGTTTGACGCCCATGTCTGAAAATTAGGAAATCATTCCAGAAGACTTCCGTGTATACCACAACTACCAAATTTTCTAATTCAAATTTGATGGTGAACCTTGTCAAAGGCTTTGCTTATGTCAGTGTTAATAGCATCGAATCTGCAGCGTTTTAGTGTGGTAACTTAAATCCAATGGTTCAGCAAAATGTGCTTTATTTGTGGACAGTTGGGTGTAGTGCTACTGGAGCAGGGCAAGGCGTCGCAAGCGCTGGCGTACTTGGACAAGGCGCTGGAGCTAGAGCCAGAGCACGAGCAGGCGCTGCTCAACTCTGCCATCCTGCTGCAGGAGCTGGGCGCTGCCGACCTACGCCACCTGGCGCGACAGAGGCTGCTCAAGCTGCTAGACAAGGACGGTCAGTACAGCGGGCACTTCTGGGCGGGAGACCAGTAACGCGCTAGTTATCTTCTACGCAACCGTCCTTGCATGTCGTGTTGTTGCACTGCACGGCGTGTCGCGCCATGTACAAATGTTGTTAGGAGAAATTAGGATACAAACCTCACTATAGCGGCGCGGCACTGCGCGTCGCGACAGAGTTGCCTCCTTGGAAAATATTATTTTTGTGATGCGCTGCACTGGCTCTCGTAGTCATAGGCACTCAAACAACAATATGTCGTTGTCCAATAGGTTGTCCCTTGTGCAATAGGGATGGAGTTCGACAAACAAAAACTCATAAATTGATTCATTTACTACGGGGAGTTGTTCAAACCTTTAATGCGATCAACAAATGGGCTGAAATGCTTATTTTTCTTCTTATTTCTCTCAATCATCCTACCTCGTAACAAAACAACGACAACATCCTTATCATTTTATCTATCATGCTTGGAAGCACTCGCAGTGCTGAGCCAACAAAATGCTACACACTGCCGGTGGTTGAAGTGTAGCATAGAGATGCGATCCCACCTTTATAGTGCACTAGCGAGCCGGCCCAGCTTCGCATGAGAAGCACCAATTATCTATAGCTAGGTGACTTCTGGTGGATAGATGGAGGTAATCATATGACGAATTTCATTACTGATACATGCCACAGGTTAACGTAATCTGTTCTGTCATCCCATAGTAGTGATGATGAGTATTCTTTGACGGGATTGAGAGAATTCGTTCCGTGCTCGCACTGAGGTTTGAATGTGATTTGCTCACTATTATGTGTTGATCCGATTGCTCCCAAACTTCACAAGATCAGACTAATCAGAAAATTACCTAAAAATTTCATCAAAATCGATCACGCCATTTTGGAGTTCAGACCTGCATACACATTACATACATCGATTTATATATCTATAGATAGGTATTTTGAGGAGAGTATTGGTGTTACAGCGACCAACGAGCGCGTGCACTTCAACCTGGGCATGGTGTGCATGGACGAGGGCGACGCGGAGGGCGCCGAGCGGTGGTTCCGCGCGGCCGTGCACCTCAAGCCGGACTTCCGCTCGGCGCTGTTCAACCTGGCGCTGCTGCTCGCGGACCGGCGCCGCCCGCTCGAGGCGGCGCCCTTCCTCAACCAGCTCGTGCGCCACCACCCCGACCACGTCAAGGCGCTCATACTGCTCGGCGACATCTACATTAACTCCGTCAAGGACCTCGATGCAGCCGAGAGTGTGAGTCATGAGATTTTCATTACGTAGTTTTTCCTAGCTACATCAACTCTGTCAAGGATCTTGATGCAGCGGAGAGTGTCACACAGATTCCCAAATTACCATAAGGCAACGTATTTCTTGAAGACCAGTCATAGGTCAAAGTTGTTTTTTCCTTCACCGGGCATCCCTTGAAAGTTTGTATGTAGGCTCTTTTTTGTTTGTTGTTGTTTTTCTCCAGTTTCGGAAGATAAAGCCTGCAGCAGCTGTCATACCATGTTAGGTTCATTATGATCTGTTATCAAAATCTATTAGCAAAATTTTGATAAGAGACGGTCAATAGTCTCTCCCTCCAATAGGATGTGGCGGTACCCCTACTATTATACTCACATCATTAATGTGTGTTTTGGGGTGTTCATTTTTTGTAGGTACTTTGTGATTCTGTGCATAGCATATTTTCCTGTCGCTAAAACAGAAAATGTAAAACCAATATTGCCCGATTACACCTAAAGTGCTTACATTGGGCGGACTACTATTTCCACTGTCCATATGCCTTTACCAACACACAATAAGAAATTTAAAATAACGAAATGTTTGTGTGTGTTATGCAGTGTTACCGGCGCATCCTGCAGCTGGAGCCGGACAACGTGCAGGGCCTGCACAACCTGTGCGTGGTGCTGGTGGAGCGCGGGCGGCTCGACGCGGCCGAGACGTGCCTCGCGCGCGCCGCCGCGCTCGCGCCCGCCGAGCGCTACATCCAGCGCCACCTGGCGGCCGTGCGCCAGCGCCGCGCCGCCACCGCCGCCGACACCAACGCCGCACCCTCGCCGCCCGTCCGCGCGCGCTGGAACTACATCCCGCAGAACAGGTGACACACTTACTCTTACCGACCTGCATGTAGAATTAGCTTGCCCGAGACACCTACCACTATACCCAGCGCCACCTTGCGGACGTGCGCCAGCGCTACGTCGCCACCGACGCCATACTGTCGCTGCAGGTGACCCACTGACTTTCCGACCGGCATGCAGGATTCGCTTGCCCCGAAATACATACCACTTTACCCAGCGCCACGTAGCGGGCGCGCACCATCGCCACACCGTCACGCCCGTCCGCGCGCGCTGGAACTACATCCCGCCTTGCATGTGACCTACTGACTCTTGCCGACCTGCATGCAGGATTCGTTTGCCCGAGATACGGAACACTATACCCAGCGCCACTTAGCGGCCGTGTGCTAACGCCACACCGTCGCCGCCCGTTCGTGTGCGCTTGAACTACATATCGCAGAACAGGTAACCGACGGACTTACCGAACTCGATGCAGGATTCGCTCGCCTGTCATACCGATCACTATATCCAGCACCACAACTGACGTCACACCCCAGCCGCCCATCCTAATTACATCCTGCTGAACAGGTGACCAACTGGCCCTTACCAACAATACCAATCACCATTAAGGTGATCATAAAAATACATAAACCGGCCAAGTGCGAGTCGGACACGCACACGAAGGGTTCCGTACCATCGTACCAGATTAAACACCATAAAATCACATTGTTTGTATGGGGCCCCCTTTATTTTTTATAATTTTTTAATGTTACCTATTTTTTGTCATAGTAGCAAAA
Organism: Incurvaria masculella; assembly: GCA_946894095.1. Classification (NCBI taxonomy): domain Eukaryota; kingdom Metazoa; phylum Arthropoda; class Insecta; order Lepidoptera; family Incurvariidae; genus Incurvaria; species Incurvaria masculella. The sequence goes on from OX335650.1 coordinate 12,841,091, forward strand.
TAAATACACATTCTGTGAAAATTTCAGTTGCCTATCTATTACGGTTCATGAGATACAGCCCTGTGACAGACGGACGGACGGACGAACAGCGGAGGCCTAAAAAACGAAATAGGCATGTGGTTGCAAATTATCCCTACTATGATTTTGGAAATGTCATTGTTTGATGTTTTGGCCCCCCACTTTAATGGGGAAAAAAACTCAAAGCTTATTGCATGATCGACCTCACCTCAGAAATGTCAAAACTGTCATTCCTGTCAAGTTTTTTTTACGAGTTGCACGATGTACTCTATGATGCAGTTAGAGAAGTAGAGAAGAGAAAAAGTTGAAGTTAGTTTGTCTTCAAACTAACTTCAACGTAATAGACCAGTGCAATGTGTGAAATTAGTTCTGTTTAATTTCAAACATTGTGATATTTTCTTTCCTATGACTCCATTGGATTATCATAATTTGGAACTTTCTTTTCGTTTTACTCAGCCTCTTTCTTTTCGTTACATCTATTTTTATTTTGTAAGGCATCTGACAGCTTTGACAGATCTTTGAGGTGAGCTCGCTTAGACGTCACCTGTCTAATAAATAAGCAATTTTCTTCCCTATTACAGGCATGCACACTCTAAGTCAAATCTACAAACATTTTACTACTAAGCATTGTTGACACGAACTGAATGTTTTCAGGGATGACAGCCAACCGGACGACCCGTCTTAGTTGCGGCGTCCCCTGCTTAGGCCCGCACCACCCGCGCTGCACGCCGAGATGAGACCCCGTAGCGGTTATGTTTGTAGACCCCAAAGGAATACTCGCTGGCTCCCTGACTGTACGCACCGCAAGAACGAGAAACGATATTTTCATAAAATGCAAATGTTGTGTTGAGAAATAAAGAGTGATGGAAACGTTACTAGAGTTAGCTGTGAAAGATGTAATGTTGTTAATGTTTTAAGATAAAGAATAACTTTTGTAAAAACTGACTTTTTTACAGTGTCTCGCATTATAAAAATGTAGTATATCTCCAGAGGAAAAGTTCAATAAACACTCCGATTATTGTAACTATTTGTCGTCAAAACATTTATTTTTATAAAATAAATGATATTCGAAATTATATTGCTTTGTTTTTTACAAAAAGCGGTTACGGACGGACAGACGGATGTACGGACGTACAGCGGAGGCTTAGTGGGGTACCAAAGGGTACCAACGGAACCCTAAAAAGTATGAAGATGCAAATTTCTAAATAAAATTAAGGATTTTTTTGCATCGCCATGACGCAGAAATAAAAAAATATATAATGCAAGTTTGACAGATATACATTGGTAAATCAATACATTTGAGTGGCTCAGCATAGATTTTTTATCATTTACATGGATCGCTAAATGTTACACCTACTGTGATCATTATAGCCCATCACACTACATTCCCGAAGTTAAATAGTTGCAGAACATAGAAATGGACAGAAATAACGAAAAAATATTCATTGCCATTGTTCATTCGATGCAATGTTAGCAACCCTGGCGGGCTTACTCTGTTACCTAACGCCCGCCGCATTTGCTCACAATCGCACGCGTTCACGACACTGCGCCGATGTAGCACTGACATTGGTCGACACGTGTGCGTCCGCATTTGCTTGCCCAAGTCTTACATCACTGGCTTTTGTCGATGCGACCCAAAAAGATGCGACGAATGGAGATTTAACAGTGATAGTAATATAATAAATCTATGAAATTTAAGAATCACGATGAATAAATAATGAGGTTGGTTAAATCTGTAATAAAAATTGTTTATGTTTTATATTTAGCCCAAATTCTTCGCAGTCAACTCTTCAAACCCTCAATAGTCGTATGGTGGCTGGAAATAATTACTTCACTTACCCTTGTTTTTAACACCTCCTTACCACCTCTGTAACTTTCGGTTACATTGTATATTTACATGGTGTAACCGAAAGTTAACTTTGGAATTTTTGTAGCTGAAGGTGGTGGAAATAGGCGTTACTGGTGCCATATCAGAAATGTTTCAGAAGTTCAGTTTTTGTGAGGAACATAATGCATAATTGCCAGGGGGTTATTAAAGTACAAAGTGAAATGAGTTCGGCACTAATTTAACAACTCACTTATATTTAATGTTTATGTTTTGAGACCATGTCTATGATCCATGTGACCAATGTCATATTAGTTGGTACAAACTTCTGTTTGTCAGATGAAAACAATGGACACTAAAAAGCCTTATTTTTATCTCATCACTTGGTGCCACAATTCCCCCCTAAACAGACAAGATGAACGGGTGAACACAAATAAAAAAGCATGGGTTCTGTGACAGCTTCAACTATATTGTTCTGTATAATGGTGTACATCACATCAAAACAATATTCGTTCACATTCCACAAGTCAAATTTACTTACAAATATTTCCAATTGGTGTCTTATTGCTAAGATAATGTAAATTACAACAAACTATGGTTTGTTAACTGGAATTGCTTCCAAACATTGTCCCTAAGTACATACATACATACAAAATTCACTTTCTCTCTGCTTTCTAACACAAAACCAAATATCTAACAATATTCGTACCAAAAGAAACATCAGGAGCTGCAACAATCACAACATACACATTTTCAACACAAATTCCATTCTACAACTTTTAAATATTTTTTTTACAACATTGAAGCTGCCCTTTTGGAAGACGGAACAGCAATTCGCTGAATCTGAGTGAAAGGTTACTGCAGTTTACATGCAACACAAGTTTCTGTCACTATTTTATTAAAAAATAATGCAAGCTAACAAGATTTAGGGCATCTATATGGCTAACACAAAAGTATTGCGATCCATATTATAAGTTGGACTGTCTAACGTTCCTAAATGCGTATATTGCAGAGATTGCAACAATGTACGCGTACACAACCGTTCCGAATTGCTTATATTCACTCCCGTGAACGTCATGTTGACATCAGGGACGTGACTCTAGACCGCACACAGATCGAACAAAGCGCTCACGGTTAAGTGCATGTGCGTTGTGTAGGCTGCAAATGGCTGTCATCAAGCAGTCATTAATCGTGTTTATCTATAGTTCTCTGATCGTATGCACTTGTACTCTGAAATAACGAAGCCCTTTCGCCGTTCGTTCGGCTAGTTAGACAATTCCAGGCCTGAAATAACCAATCTCGAAACTTACAAGACATTTTCGAGGTAGTTAGGTTAGGCTCTGACACATATGACTGCTCAAATTCGTTCCGAATTGATATCGTGAGATTGTGAATATGAGCAGTGATATCAATTCGGAACACAAGTATTCACTGTATTCACTTTCTCTGCGATCTTTGCAATGTACGCATTTGGGAACGTAGGGTAACTCATATAATAGCAAGGTGGTTAAGTAGCTAACTTTGAGCGTCGTCCTCTTTCGGCTGCACCCACTTTATAATGAAATATTTTTTTTCCGTTAAATGATTGGCCAAAACGACCTACATGTCCCCTAACTTGGTAATAAAGTGTACATGTATTAGCGATTTAAATTCGCTGTGCGTTTGGGCACTATACCCAAAAATTTACAAATTCGTCGAAATAGTTATGCATCAAATAAAACCTGTAAAGTAATACAAAAAATAATAATAACATAGTTATTCGATTTTGATGGCACCGCCAGTGAATAACTGAATCACTGAAATAAAAATATGTACACAATTTAAAAAAACCGTCCATAAATTTCAAAGAGAATAAACATTTAAAACAAGCAAGAACAACTTGAAAATGTGTATAAATTATTGCACCAAAGACATATCCCAATAAGCTTCTACCATTATGATAATAATCTGCCTTAACACTTAGAAGTTATGTAATACACTACACAATAACAGTATTCGCATTATTGCATTACAATATGCAATGGGTGGGCAGGCGGCTTCAGTGTGGGGTAAGCAGTGAGCAGATGTTACGTACCCTTGTACACCACTACACATGGACAGTTGTAACTGCAATCGAAAATACAAATATCCATACAAAACGTTACAATATTTGTACATAAATTTTTTTAGTGGTTTTAAAAATAATAACATGATCTTTGTGTTTCTACTTTAAACTTGATCACATCACAGTTCGATTTCTGTTATAATACACTGAGATCTGATAATACCAAAAGAAGTATTCAACCGATTTCGCAAACATACGTCACTATCGTCGTTATGATCTAAATTGTGTGTAGGTAGAAAAATAATGGTTTTCTCCAGAATTTATTTCAGAAATCAAAACCAGAGAGTTCCAAAATCTGAAACATCAAATATTAAGCATGCTGTAAAATTTTGTTAGACAACATTCACACAATTTTTTTTAAGTGGAGAGTATTATAAAGTTGTAGAATGGAGCAATAAGACGAACAGTGCGGAAACAGATCTGCAACGAACAGCGTCCATTTTGACGTGCTCCACCAAGTTCTTTTTCTACTCGAAGCGACCCTCCTTCCCGCCCACATCCTTGACAACAAAAAAATATTTTAGGGCTTCCCGATACTATTACTGATTTCAATTATTTGCTTAAAAAAATTTAATTGTTCACTTGCTATAAAACATATTCAGCTGTATAATTCGAAAAACTGCACATTAGTGTTCACATGGCAATACCTGTGGTGCCACCTCTAACGGTAAGTTACAATGGATTTAATTTAATTGCAAAAGTCTGCCTGAATCACTCAGACATTTATCCCATTTTTATGGATGAATATGATTAAATCAAAATGGACTCAAAATAGAAACAGTGTCTGCACATATATTTTGTTCCAGTGAGTGGGATTGTTGAGCAAGACAAAGTAAAAGAAAAGCCGTGGGTCGGATGCAATCCATACAAGATTCTAGCACTGAAAACCGAAAAAATCTTTAAATTAAATCATTTGTTTGATCACTGCTAAATTCATGCAGTCGCTCGGAAAGGCTGGCAAAGTGGAAAGAAATTTAGTGACCATGAGCATCACCAGTGAGTGATGCCCATAAACCTCGTCTTTAAACTATTCAAAATTGATGGTTATGATGTAGATATGGAAAAGTTTATTTTACCTAGAATTGGATAATTTTCTGTGTCGCTAAGAACCATTTCAGAACATTTGATCGGGATTCACCAATGCTATGCAATTAGATTGAAAGAATCGGAAAGAATCTTTCCGATTCTCTAGTTCTATAAAGATTATCACACTAAATATAGGTGATTGACCCACGGCTGCAGAGATGATGGCAACAGATGAGCTATATCCGAATAAAAAAAAACAAAAGTTTCTACCTTTTTACTGGCTACTCTGGTGGCACCGTGAACTAATCGAATACATGAAAACCATAAGATCGTCAGAGATGGGTGATCGTGGCTGCGGGCGGTGGGCGCGGACGTCGCCGGCTCACGCATACTCTTCGTCGTCGACCTCGCGACCGAGGTGCTCATCGACCTGCTCCAGGTGTACCGGCGCCATCAACAGAGGCGTCTTCTTTTAAGCCGTCATCTCCTACACGCACACACACGTACACACACACACACGCACACGCACATGCTTACATCACTGGTCACTCGTACTCTTCGTCGTCGACCTCGTGCCCGAGGTCCTCCTCGACCTCCTCCAGGTGTACAGGCGCCACCAACAGAGGCTTGTTCTTGTACGCCGTCATCTCCTGCACACATACATACACACGTTCGTGTCACTGCTTCGTCTACTTATGTTTCACGTTTCAGATCTTCTATCAGGTTCAGGTTCAAAGCCACGTAGTGGCTGACATGATTGTTCATGAATAGACATTTAGCCCCAATCTAAAAATGAACTCGCTTTTTGAAATATTTTATGCTAGCCTTAAGGTTGGCCTTCCCGCTCAACTCCCCATAAAAACGTAGAAAGAAGATCATGCCCATATTTCTTGTCATAGATTCAAAATTTTGCTCAAAATAGATTAATTTGATCGAACTAGATGTCTGATGACAATTGGCATTGTAAAACAGTGTTTGGTTTCTATGTTTTAAGGTCCGAAAGTTTGAATTTTATGCTCGTTTTATACAATAACTTTGGAGGTGGAGTACTCAACGATAAAATAAAAAAATCTTAATAAAGAGATCAGTCATCAGACATAGCTTATTTAATCAAGATTTATAATCTATTTGGTTTTTGTTAGATTGTTGACTACAGCGGTCACCCCGTCGTTTACTTTTAGCTATGAGTCGTTTTGTAATAAAAATTTTCGTAAATTTTACCAAATCACACACTATGCACGTTGTGTTTTGTGGACATGTTTCATCTTCCTCATCACGGAGGCTGTCTTATTCTTAGAAACAGAGAAGGTCCCAGAGCGCAACAGCACTGTTTTGTACCGTGCCCGCGAATGAATTAGTCCCGCCAGGTTGGGCCACCTTAATAGTCATTTGGAGCCATTCGTGACTTTTTAACTTTAGACATCTATGAAATCTGACATGTGTCAAATCGGTAATCATTTACCAACCATGATGTCGTGATTATTTATTCCCCCACCCTGGCTTGGCATAACTTGGAGTAGCTTGCTTACGTCGTCGGCAGTTGTGCACAAAGCATTTCATGCATACAGATGTAGGCAAGATCTCAATCAAGTCTCTCAAACGCAACAAACGTGAAAAATGTATTAGAGGTAAGCAGATGATTATTAGAATTTAAGGTGACCCAACCCGGCGGGCCTAACTCATTCGCGGGCACGGTACAAAACCGTGCTGTTGCGCTCTGGGACCTTCTCTGTTTCAAAGAATAAGACAGGCTCCGTGATGAGGAAGATGCAACATGTCCACAGAAAAGACAATGTGCATAGTGTACGATTTGGTAATATTTACTAAAATTTTAATTTCAAAACGACTTATAGCTAAAAGTAAACGAAGGCTGTAGTCTAAAATTAAACTAAAACCAAATAGATCATAAATCTTGATTAAAAAAGCTATGTCTGATGACTAATATTTTTACGAGGTTCTTACTTTATCATTGCGTAATCCACCTCCAAAGTTATTGTATAAAATGCGCGAAAAATTCGAACTTTCGGACCTTATAACTTAGAAACCAAACACATTTTTACAATGCCAATGGTCATCAGACATCTAGTTCGATCAAATAAAGCTATTTTGAGCAAAATTTTGGATCTCTGAAAAGAAACATGGGCGTGATCTTCTATCCCCTTTTGTATGGGGAGATGAACAGGATGGGCCACCTTAATATAAGAATTAGTATTTTTATTTAGAAATATTTTCGTAATGACGATCCATACTTGGACACCATGATGACATGAGCTAGGCAATGGTAAAAAGGATACCTCTGAGTAAGAGGTTCTGGATGGGTTACCATTTTCAACCGTTGAGGGCGGCCGTTCTGATTACAGGTAAAACTGTAGGTTCCCTTCCTTACTTACTAGGTGGTAGTGTTAATCCCGCCCAGGTCGGTACCACCGCATTGAATGAACGATGGTAGAAGCGGCAATGAAAATTATCCGTTTTCCATCCAGTTCAATGTAGCCGAACAATGTGGGTCCTGGCATGGCACCTGGTTCCCATGTGGTGTGTTAGGCTAATATCTGACGGTCAGTTTGGTACTAGCCATCCATTTCCAGTTATAAAAAAAAGCAGGTGTGTCTCACCCGGTCGTATCGCGCCTTGTCCTTCTCCGAGAGCGCCTCGTACTTGCCCTTGGCCTCGGGGTCGCAGGCCGCCCACCGCCGGCCCAGCTCCTTGGCGACATCGCCCATGGCGTACTCGGGGTTGGTCGCCTTCACTTTTGACCTCTCGTCATTGCAGAATAGGAAGAACGCAGACCTACCGAATTAAACAATTTCCAGATTATTGACATTTACAATAACATGGAGGTTATTAGAAATCAAGGTGATGTTTTGCAACAATCAGAAGTGACATTGTGCCCTTAGCTTGCATCGCAAATCCTTATATCCACATTGTGGACAAAATATTATGCATAAGAATTCGCATGTAAAAATCCGGAAAGGTAATAATTTCACTCAATAGGTTATACGGGTAAAGAGGGTACTTACTACCGGAAATCGGATCCAAGATTTCATTAAGGTTGGAGTGCACGATCTCGGGTTACTTATGATTTTAAAATTAAAATATATACATCCTTATTTTTCGCCTGAAGAACAAAGAAGATAGGTCCATAATAATAATAATAATAATAACTATAAGACTACCTAAAGATGGTGCACTCCAGCGTAATTATTTCAGAGCAATAAGAAAGGTCAAACAATTTTTTCCCGTAAGTTGGTCGAATAAAATTCCTATAAGCAAAAAAGGTGGTCCTCCACAACCATCTGGAATTACTATACGGTCCGGAACATGACTATTATAAGCAGAGGTAATGGTTTAAAGCTAGAATAGAATTTTCAATAAGGAGTGGGAATTAGAATAGGAGTAGGTAAGCATGAAGTGGAAGAAGTATCACAATCATCCTGCATTCTGCATATTAATTTTAAAAATAAATGCATAACACATAGCAAAATAGTCATGTCTTAAAAAAAATTTTAATATAACAAAATAAAAAGTAAAACAAACTGCAATGACCATAGACTCACAGCGATCTCTTGGGTGCATTGGGGTCCTTGATCTGTTTCCGCTTGCGGCCGCGGCCGATCTTCTCTCCCTTGGGCGGCACGTAGCTCTGCATCTCCAGGTCGTAGCGCTTTTTGTCCTGTTCCGCCATCTCGTGGAAACGCTGCTTCTCCTTGTCCAGCATTGTCTGCACAAGGCCACCACATATTGTACAACCTACTTTTTTTTATGTTATCTGCCACGGTAAGTGCATTTCGTCATGAATGCGAACTGTGCCATTGTTCCGAATCTACTAGGTCCTCCTCCCCTACTAGTAGTAGTAGGGTTAATGAACAAAGATGGTCGAAAATCGCAATGAACAACTGTCTGTTTTCCATCCAGTTCAATGTTGTCGTGCTCATAAAGGGAAGGTCATTACACCTAGTTCCTTGGATCATGACGGTGGATGTGATATTAGCCAGCCATGTCTAAGTACATAAAAAAAAATCACATTGTCGAGTGAAGGGGGTCATGCCAGGACTTCCCTTTGAATTGAGCATAGTTACTTGGAAGATGGACAAGAATAGTATGCAACACTTTTATCGACTTGTCTAGTTGAATCCATGCATTTTATAATAAAAAGGAGCTGCTCAATGGTTCAGATTTCATGTAAAAATTTAGGTCCCTTTACCGTGCTCCTTGGTAGGGTTGTTACGAGTTGTGCTCATAAAGGGAAGGTCCTGTCATTGCACTTAATTCCTACGGAAATCCGGTGTTTTGAACTGGATGAGATAAGGTGGCTGCGGTATTATGTGTTAAATATATTTAAATAAAAAAAATAATTAATTCTTTCAACACAAAAGTTTTTTGTGTTGTAGCAATTTGCCAGCCAAGCTGGTACTGTAAGCAATATCGCCACCAATTTAAGCACTAGTCGTAAAAACCTCAAATTGGGCACCAATAGTCAAGAAAACAAGTATGTACAGCGAAAATAATGTTACATTTCTGAGGCAATTCGTCATCGCACTCGGGCCATACAGGTGTATCTCATAATTATAGCTTTTACATAGAATACATATATTAATTTATTTGCTCTATTATTTATGTTTAAACTCTTAGCAAAGCTTCTTAAAAAGTTATTTTTTACAGCATCATTTGCAGTATATTCACTAAAATATGAAAGAAAACAGAGAAACTATCACTGTTTCAACTCTACTGCAAATTTAATAAAAATGAGATACGCTTGCACGCGTCGGGTACGACGAACTGACTTATTATTTGTATTTTCTTTATGAGCGAGCAGTCTAAGCTGTTATTTTTAACCGACTTCCAAAGAAGGGAGGAGGTTCTCAATTCGTTGGAATATATATTTTTGAATGTCTGAGTTCAATGGTGATTTGTTATTACGGTTACTTTAGTTTAGTGTTTTAGGTGTTCATCAAGCCCATTTGTAAAGGTGGTGGGTGCTTGAAAGACATCTTCAGACAGTTTCAGTTCAGTTCAGGCAGGCAGAGAAATCAACTCACGTTCCACCGCTCGGCGCACTTTTTGGAGAATGCCGCGAATATGACATTCTCGTCGGGGTGCTTCTTCTTGTGCTCCTCGCGGCACGTCTGCACGAAGAAGGCGTACGCGGTCATGCGGCCGCGCGGCTTGTTGTCGGCGCGGCCCCGCGGCATCCTGCGGCCCGCGTTGGCCTGCGCGATCAGCGCCTGCTGCTGCAGGATCGCCTGCTGTTGCACCTGCTGCTGCAGCTCCTGCGGCCGCACAATTTTCAATCAGTTGGACGCCTCAGCACAATATACATAGATCAGAAGGCCGGTTCGATAGAATGAGGGAAAATAGGTGCTAGCACACATACACCATGGTCCGATTTGAGCGTGCGTTATCGATAGCGCGTTCATAACTGTACCAATTTGAGCTGGCAGCGCTCAAAACGGCATACCGTAAACAATATGACAACAGATAGAGTCAACTGACGGATTAGACAAAAATAGTTTCATAGAAAATGAACTGAAATAATTTTTATATTCAAAAAACCATGAACATCAGCAAAATCTCTATGTAGCGTCATAATAATGGTCTTAAGACGCCTATACACCCTAGCGTAAAGTCAAGAATACGCGCGACGGAATCTAGCCAGTGCCATCATGTCAGCACGTTTCGCGCGCTCCGTCCCCGCTCCAAAAACCAACAAGAAACCTCGTTTCCCGAACGACTAGTCTCATTATGTGAAATTCCTGTATTTAGAAGATTTTTTAACAGCAAGGGGGATGTGTACCTCGTTATGGCTGAAAGGTATAAGACTTTTTTTATTTCATTCTTCTAAATAGAATGATAACAGAATGGCGTTGAAAGGTAAAAAGGTCCTTTTAGAAATATTTTTTATTTCGATGATTATACAAGTGTTTTGGACAAAATGTGGATGTGTACCTTTGCAAACGTACATTCTATAAGCTCAGTAATTTTTAAATGTTTAACAACCAAAGGCTTTACTGTAATCGACTTCAGAAAAATGTTCATATTTAGGTATTTATTCCCCTTAAATCATTTTTTCAGTGTTACTTTAAAATATTCAGGAAAAGATATTAAATTTAATAGACAAAGAATCAGTGGGTCACCCCTTATATACAATAAAAGATTTTTTTCTGAGTTTTTTACTTCCATTCACTTAACAATCCATAAACGCACAGGTCACTAGAAAACTAGAAAAATCATAAAGATTTCACAAAAAAACATTGAACGCGACTCTCATGTAGTGAAAACGATTTCAGACGTTGTCTCATCAGGCAGTTCCATTTCCCTCTAACTCGCGGTAGTGGTAACCTGAGTTGACGTCTCACTCCCACACTTCGTTCGTCTTGTAAGCACAGCGCGCTATGCTGGGTCTATGGTTATGTCACTCAATGTTGTTACACAGTCCTCACACTTGCTAGGTTTTGAACAGTTTGTTGAAAGTTCAAGTTTATCCGAATGTCTTTGTTTTTTTTTTGTTTCCGTAAGCAGTTCGAATCGTTTGCAATGGTGACAGCTTGAGCGAGCAATTTTAATTGGGACACTTCCATTCGCCGTGTACGGACATTGACTCTGAAACTGGTACACCGGAAATAGAGACAAATTCGAGATCTCATTCTGGCATATTGACGTCAACCATAGAGTAAAAGGGACTTAGAAATTCTTTCTATTTCCAGTGTTCATGTTTGATCGTTAACGTCCGTACACTGTAAACGTTAACAGTTCAAATCGGACCATGATATAAACAAGTACACGACGTGTAAATGCAGGCACTCATGCTGGGGTTTCACTGACTTGTTCCAAGATGGTCGTACATAGGTGTCTGTGTGCGTGCGCCTATTTTACCCGTTGTACAGGAGCTGGCGTTGGGTCCAATTTATTTTCTGTCAATGGTTATGAGCATTGCACATAGGGGCAGGGAAAAAAGGGTTAACATGTTTTGAATGCGGCACTTATTTCACAGAGTTTGGTTACCTGCAAGGTAGGCTGGTGCTGCTGCACAGCCTGCTTAAGTGCAGCCTGGATGTGCTGCTGCTGCACTGCCTGGATGTGCTCCTGCAGCGTCTGGTGCTGCTGCAGCGCCTGCGCCGCCTGTTGCTGCAGCGCTTGCTGCAGCGTCTGCTGCTGTTGGCTCGCCTGCAGCGACTGCTGCAGCGACTGTTGCTGCAGGACCTGTACAGAAAGCACACAACCATCACACCTCCGCCACTCGGATGTGCTCCTGCAGTGTGTGGTGCTGCTGCAGCGCCTGCGCCGCCTGTTGCTGCAGCGCTTGTTGCAGCGTCTGTTGCTGTTGGCTCACCTGCAGCGACTGTTGCTGCAGGACCTGTACAGAAAGCACACAACCCTCACACCTCTGCCACTCGGATGTGCTCCTGCAGTGTGTGGTGCTGCTGCAGCGCCTGCGCCGCCTGTTGCTGCAGCGCTTGTTGCAGCGTCTGTTGCTGTTGGCTCACCTGCAGCGACTGTTGCTGCAGGACCTGTACAGAAAGCACACAACCCTCACACCTCTGCCACTCGGATGTGCTCCTGCAGTGTGTGGTGCTGCTGCAGCGCCTGCGCCGCCTGTTGCTGCAGCGCTTGTTGCAGCGTCTGTTGCTGTTGGCTCACCTGCAGCGACTGTTGCTGCAGGACCTGTACAGAAAGCACACAACCCTCACACCTCTGCCACTCGGATGTGCTCCTGCAGTGTGTGGTGCTGCTGCAGCGCCTGCGCCGCCTGTTGCTGCAGCGCTTGTTGCAGCGTCTGTTGCTGTTGGCTCACCTGCAGCGACTGTTGCTGCAGGACCTGTACAGAAAGCACACAACCCTCACACCTCTGCCACTCGGATGTGCTCCTGCAGTGTGTGGTGCTGCTGCAGCGCCTGCGCCGCCTTTTGCTGCAGCGCTTGTTGCAGCGTCTGTTGCTGTTGGCTCACCTGCAGCGACTGTCGCTGCAGGACCTGTACAGAAAGCACACAACCCTCACACCTCCGCCACTCGGATGTGCTCCTGCAGTGTCTGGTGCTGCTGCAGCGCCTGCGCCGCCTGTTTCTGTAGCGCTTGTTGCAGTGCCTGCTGCTGTTGGCTCGCCTGCTGCTGTTGGCTCACCTGCAGCGACTGTTGCTGCAGGACCTGTACAGAAAGCACACAACACTAACACCTCAGCCACTCGGATGTGCTCCTGCAGTGTCGGGTGCTGCTGCAGCGCCTGCGCCGCCTGATGCTGCAGCGCCGGCTGCAGTGCCTGCTGCTGTTGGCTCGCCTGCAGCGACTGTTGCTGCAGGACCTGTACAGAAAGCACACAACACTTACACCTCCGCCACTCGTTACATACTGTGATTGACCTCCTAATGGGCACTGTCCACTAAATAAGCATTTATTCACTCTTGGTGTCACTGACAGCTCCCTCTGTAGAGCTTGTATGAAGGAGGGAGAGACGGCCGCTCAAATTATCTTGGATTGTCCAGAGGCGGTTAACATACGACTCCAGTTCCTTGATACCACAGGGACTGCCCAGGGAGTGTGGAGGAGTCCAAAAAGGCTGCTACGCTTTGTGGAAGAGCTTGGCTGGCTGACGTGACAGCTGGTAGAGGTTCTTGACACGTACAATGGATGCATTGCCGTCCAAGTGCGGGAAGAAGCCCGAACAACAACACAACACACCTCCGCCACTCAGATGTGCTCTTGCAGTATCTAGTTCTGCTGCAGCAGTACTTAATATTTCTTTTCCAGCTTTCTGGATGGATGGGATGAAAGTTGATATAAATATTAAAATTGAATAATTAGTTATTTGAATGCATGCAATTTTCATTACTCGTGAGATGTACAAATGTATTACGTATTATCATGTATATTATTACCCTTAACCGTTACCTGTTACGGTTAACTTTAAATAAAAAAAGAATTACATTGTCCAATCATATTATATCATATTATACCTACAATTAGCCCGCTGATCCGCAGCGGAGTACTTATGGCCCGCTGTCAGTTTATGCCTTCAATACAATGTAGCCGTGCAATATAAGGAAGGTTCTTCAGGTGTTTTGGTCTTATATAAAAATATTAGGTGTGGTATAAGGCATCCATGCCCGTTCACATAAGAAACCATGTATAGAAAACACAGAACACGCCTCCGCCACCCGAGTGTGCTCCTGCAGCGACTGGTACTGTTGCAACACTGGATATAAGTGTAACTGCGCGGTAATGCGGAGACACTTCACACCCGTACACATGAGGTTACCTCACCTGCTGTTGGTTCTGCTGCAACGTCTGTTGTAACGTTTGCTGCTGAAGCTGTTGGTTCTGCTGCTGCTGCAGAGACTGTTGTCCCTGCTGGTGCATGGACTGCTGCGATTGCTGCTGGTTGCTTCCAGACTGCTGGCTCTGCGATTGCGGGCTAGATTGCTCCTGCTGCTGAAACCACATTATGGACGCGTGAAAAACCTTCTTACTTCACTAATGATTGAGAGCTAGATTGGACAAGAATGTCTTAGAACCTGTAATCAATTAAATGCCCAAACAAAGCAGCAAAACGACATGAATGAAATAAAAGCAGTGAAGCGAGCGAACCGTACATGCGAGCAACGACGCGAGACAGTCGACACAGAGAAACATTCGACATCTCTTTCTTACTCGTTTAACTTGGGGAGACCAAAGAAGAGTACCGAACTAATGTGAAACAGCCGTTTTAGAGCTTGAACAAACCTTATCTATGGTTCATATATACCATCACACATCTATTTACTACATGACATAGCTATAATGAAAGTAGGTAGATATTTTGTCAATTTGTCAGCCGACGAAATTTACGAGGTTGTCAAGTCTACAAATGTAAGCAGAAAAGTGGCAGCGATTTTTAAATTGAAGATTTTGGATTGATAACCGATTGGAAGTTAAATGAAAATTCAACTATAATTCGGGGAAAATGTAAGTGTACTATACCATTTATTGTTACATTTACGATTTATTGTGCTATTGTAGCACATTTAAGAGCATACTCACACAGTTCCAAATACTCTGAATTGGTCCTGTATTTCTAAAACAAGGCCTTATTAAAACAATCGCCCACATTGACTATCCCCGAACTTAACAATGTTTTGACGCATTTATTTAGAGTTGAATAGTACAAGGTCTATTAGGTTTAAGTTATCTCCCGTAGTCGCTATGTTTATAATTTCCAACATCGGTAATAGTTTTTTTTCGTAACAGATCACGATTATCTGAATTTACTAGCATTCGTGTTATCGAAGAAAGGAGATGTCACATTTAACCATTCAACGAAAGCTTTTTTATTGGTTAGACGCGTCAATGGCACATATGCCACATAAATGAGATGGTGCTATTTTGATTTAGCCCGTTAATTATTTTATCATCTTTTAATTTCGTACCGTCGGCGATGGAGATTGTTGCTGCGAATCGATCGATGCTGTAGAATACCACCATGGCTGTTGCTGCATCGAAGCATCTCCAGAACGAGAAACGGCACCAGTCATTACGCGATAATCATATGCGGGGGATGAACCCTCCCCGCCGGTAGCTGTTGAAAATCCGCCCGCCATTTTGTAGGTGAAGAGCTGGTGCGTCGCTGCGGCAGTGCTTCGTGCTACCTCCTCAGCTAGCTGCTGGTGTTGCAGTTCCCCGCCATTGCCCGGCCACCACGAGGCTTCGTCGCGCGCACCCCACGCGCCCCCCGGCGAACCCCTCTCCCCCATGATTCCGCGATTCGCCTCACCGACTGTTTCAGTTAGGTGTAGGTGTTAAGTCCCCATACAACCCCGAAGACCATGTCAGTCTATTCAAATCACTGTATTCACCTCAAGGGTGAAAAGGCCTTTCTTTACTTGAAGGTCCGGCACGGTGCGCACTGAAGACACGAAATCACAGCGTTTGATATCACAGAAGCGTTCTATAGCTTTTTTATTAGAGAATTAAACTAAAGAAAAGCGCGATAAGAAGGTTTTATGCATAGTTTTCACTCAAAAATCGAATATTATTTGCGAAAATATCAATCCTTGAGACCTTCTCGCTTGGCTCGTACTAAACCGAGTCGGTTCTTGAGTCAATACAGTTGGCAACGTCGCGCTCTCAGGACGCTAAACAAGTGCACACTAGCGCCCTCGACACGCAGCGGGCACCACGGAGGCTACCGAAACCGCACGAATGAATGCCGAAAAGACCCGAAGTAAGGCGAGCCCGTCCGGCGGCAACCGGTCAATAAGACGATTAGCGCTCTACCGCCCGCCTTTGAAGTAGGTATGTAGGGACATAATATTTTTCCAAGTTGGAATATACATATAGTAAGAAATCAAATGTTCCCTAGGCTGGGTTGAAGTAAAACTTTGTAATTAAATAAATAACCCTTCTGAAATATTGTTATAGAGGCTTTAAAACAAAAAAAATGGACAAAGGAAATACCGGTTTGGCCAGGTGATTGCAGATGATATATATACCTACCTACTTACATTGACATCGGATGTCAATTCCTACCTTTTATGTTATTTGGCGACGATCAAAGAGATTGGTAGAATGAAGATGCAACTAAGTTAAATTTGGGGAACGTACAAATATATGTAATTAGAAATGTACCTATGCATATGATTAATAACATACACTGAGATCTCCGTGATAACATATGAAATCCTAGGTATCTACTAATATTATAAATATGAAAGTAACTCTGTTTTTGTGTGTTACATTTTCACGCCTAAACAGCTGAACCAATTTAAACTAATGGCTCTCTGAGCTGTAGACTTTGCGAGTCTGTATTTTTAAACATTCTCTATTTTTGAAGTGTTTTAAAAATTTTCAAAAACTGGCTCGACTAAAAAAAGTTATATTATTATTTAACCTGCTCAAACATTCCACGAGAATCGTTTGAGAAATGCGACCTGTAGAGGAGAACAGCCGGGCATACGAAACCATTTTTGCCCAATCTTAAAAGGGAGACCTACGCTCCGCTTGGTCAAAAATAGCTCGGCCATTTTGAAATATGTATTTTCAAAAACTGGCTCGTTTTAAAAATCTATAATTATCGAACCTGTTTCAAAAAAAAATCTGATTTCAAAAAAATCGGTTGAGAAATGCTACCTGTAGAGGAGAACAGCCGGACAGACATACGAAAGCAGATTTGTCCAAGTTGAAACGGAGACTAATCAGAAATAACTATAATAACTGAGTCACATATTTTTCTTGTATTTTTCTCACTTGGTATTTACCTAACACTTCAGGTCTTGTTGAAAATTTTTCAAAAGCTTTCGTTTTATTTTTTCAATATTGGTTTTATTCGAAAAATCTATGGTAATTATCGAAGCTGCTCACATTATTTCACGGGAATCGGTTGAGAAATGCGAACTGAACAGATCAGCCGGACAGACGTGACATTTTCGAACATTTTTCTATATGGCTTCGGCATTTTTCAAAATTTTTAAGAACTGGCTCGACTAAAAAAATCCATACAATTCTACCAAAATTTCTAGAGAATCTGCTGCGAAATGGGTCCTGTGGATGAGAACAGATATACGAAAGCATTTTTGCCCAATCTTGGAACGGACAGGTCTCTACAGGTCACATTCAACGGATTCTCGTGAACATTTGTGAGCAGGTTCGATAATTATTTGTGTAGACTTTTTATGGGGCCAGTTATTAAATCTTTCACACTGGCGGAGCACAAACAAAACTTATGCAACAATATTTTTTGCACCAGTTTTGTAACAAAAGTGGTGTATGCAATAGTCAATTTATTTATTCAACAGGTATGTAACAAGTGAGAAAAATACAAGAAAAATAATAGGATTTTGTTTTAAACTGGGCGCTCTGAAACTATTAAAGGTTTTTAAATGTCTCAACTTTAAACCATTATAAATAATTTAAACACAATATCTATTTATATGCTGTCCTGTATTTTTTTACTTTTTTACATTTAACTTTAGGTATGTTAAGTATATAATTTAAAAACCGACTGGTTTTTGTTAATTAATAGTTATCAATATGTCCAGACCATCATCATATTCATCAGCAGGCCAATCTATAACGCAACCACTTGACGCAGGCATACCCTCATATTTAGCATCAGAGGGTTGGTCTACCTGTAAAGCCCATCGGTGAACCCAGATTCAGCCATTTAGCTCATCGTGAACAAAAATGTGGAATATATTTGTCCAAGCTGAAACAGAGATCCAAATTAACCAACTAACGAATTAACAAGACCCAAATGTTCAAGGGAAAAATATTATTTTCGATATTTCGACAAAAGTGAAAAGAAAAAATATAGGTTATTTTACCTATAGCATCAAGTATTATAAGTGGATGCAATATGATGGAAGATTTTTACCCAAAAAACTAATTGAAAGATTTTACACTGTGAAATACAAATACTTAAGCTTCGTACATGATTGTAGCGTAAGCTACATTATGGTAACCTGACTGCTGCGTCGTCAGCTATATTTCTTTACGTGCGCCGCGCGCGCACGCCAATATAATTAGTGAATATACGACCTTCAACCGAAGTACACGTCATTCACTCCGGCCTAGCGAGTCGTTATTTCATCTTCGCTAAATTGGTGACCCCGACTGAAGCAACACGAAAGCCTTCCATCGCCGCCGCCGCAAGACGTCGCGTCTAGCGAGCGGCGGCACCGCAGAGGCCTAGCGAGTCGTTATTTCATCTCGCTAAATTGGTGACCCCGACGTGATGGTAACCTGTGATGGTAACCTGACTGCTGCGTCGTCAGCTATATTTCTTTACGTGCGCCGCGCGCGCACGCCAATATAATTAGTGAATATACGACCTTCAACCGAAGTACACGTCATTCACTCCGGCCTAGCGAGTCGTTATTTCATCTCGCTAAATGATAAATAGTACAAATGAAAAAAGTCCTATCTTTTTCGAATATTTCAGTGCTCCGGGGGGCGGTCATTCAAAAGTAAAATATGTTTTTACTCCACGGAAGTGGATGTACGTTCGCATGTTTTTATATTCTTTATTCTTTATTCGGCATCCATTTGGCAGCTATAACTCGAAATTGTCAAAAAATAAATACATGACATTGCTATTCTGTACACACAGAAATCTGAATATATTTCTGTGGTTATACATGTTAATATTATCTATGAGTAAGCAACCGACGCCGCCTCCAGTGGTCAAGGACGGTTTGTGAGCTTGACATAGAATAATGTATGCTTGATATTAAATTCTAACCGCACAAAATCTAAGTTATGTTGCACAAAATATTTTGCAGGTGCGCAAACTAACCTAACCTAACGTGTGCGCTTGGCCTTACGCCGAAGTCATGAATTATTATAAAATTAGCCTTTTTATTTCTATGTGAAGTGCTCCATATGGAGGTGCCCGACAACTCTCATGAGCTTCCAAACTTTTACGGGAGCCGCAGAAACCTTGCCATCTGGCTGAGTCCTTCTTCACACCATGTTTGAAGGACCCCGTTGTACTTTGGGCTTTGGAAGTATTTCTAGAATTGAGAGTGAATTCCACAGTTACCGACCCTCTAAATGAAGGTTTCACAGAATCGTTAGTTTCTTTTTTTTGGGACTGTCGATAGTGAATGGGTGCGTTCCTCTGTTCCGACTCGAGAAATGGTAGAAAGGGTACAGACACATGGGGCCACTGGAGTAGTGCATCGCGCGACGCTAGGTTCGGGTCTCCTCTTTCCCTAAAATATAGTTGAGGGAGGCGATGGCTGTGCCCGGCGTGATGCTCGTGAACGGGTGCTGTTTGTGGGGACTGGCTTGCTCCAATTTGGCAACATCTTAGATGGCGGGCATGGTCTTTAAAAATAAACTGATATTTGTCATGAACTGTTGCATATGACATGAATTGTTTGTACTTTATACTTTTGTAAACTTAGACTAAGTGGACGTTGAAAAAAAAAACCAGCGGAGTTTCTTGCCAGTTCTTCTTCGCTGGGATTTGCCGAACTAGCTAATGATAAAATATGATAAATCCGAGTGCAGTGTACTGTCTATGGATGGTGATGAATAAACAATAAACAATATAGACGTTAAAAGACACAGAGAGACCCTACGGATTGAAATTTACTAAACTCTGGGATAACTCAGGGTCGTCGACGAGATGCATGGCATGGCGCTGCATCGAACCCAAAGAGTCAAGCAGGTACTTATCTGAACAACACTCCGAGTGAACGAGACATTCTATGTAAGGAAATATTTTATTATAGTCGCAATTAATAAAAAAGAAAGACTACAGAGAGGCATTCTGATTTTCACCTTTTTTTGCAGTTCAGAAAAATCGTATTATAGTAATCTATTTTTCAGCATCGAAGTTATCTCAGACTATCACCATAGGCTTAACAAAGTACCTACCATAAATCTTGCATAATACACTAACTACGTAATAACAATTTATATGTATGTGATTCACAGGATATTTATGTGATGCACCCCAAAGATTAACACACACAGCAGTATTCAGAGTGAAGTGTCAAAATTTAGTACGCGGACTATTACCAGACTAACCATACAAAATGCTATTTAGTCCGGCGATAATCCCCATATTTAAGTTAGCCCACTCCCTCTGAATACTGTCGACCCAATTTGATAAAATGTTTTATTTATATATCATTATACTTATATTTGTATCTCCTTAGTTTGAGTTTTACGCTTTTATGCCCGGTCGGTCAATACATGTTTTAAAAAGTGGGCGATAAGCTAACTACTTACAATATGTAAGCCTAAATTAACTTTTTTCCGCCTATGGATATCGGCAATTATTGGAATGCGATGAAGTAACGAAATCTTGCTCAAAATCAAAGCATCTTCACATGGCATATTAAGAAAGTAACTAAGCCGAAACAGAAGAATGTCTGATAGTTGAAACCGTAAATGAGCATTGTAACATATATTTATGAACACCGACGTTGTTTTCACTTAAAAAAATCACTGCATTCTGCCAATGCTGACATATGATGCAGGAACTTGACGGGAACCTCCAATATTTTCGGTTAATTTTTATTTTATCCCAGCGTCGGTTAAGAATAAACACCGGTAGAGAAATCTAACTATCAAAGCTTAGGGCCGAGTGCACGAAAGCACAAAAAATCAAAATCAGCGTCAAAGTATGATCAAACACGTCACTTTGTGTGGACAGTATCGAAAAAACTCTTTGCGGATCGCTAAAAGTGACGTGTTTGAACATTGATTAACTCGGCCGTCTCTTCGTGCAACCGGGGCTTAGTCTATTATCTAGTGTATGACCATAAATCCGTTTAATGAGTTTCTATAAAACACATGTTTGTAAACACCTATTTTCTAGGCTTTTTCTAGGTTTCCGAGCCGGTGCGCTTGGAAACTATAAATGATTTAGACAATTTGATTTTTTTGTGGTACAAGATCACATATGTATCTAGTGAATAAGCGTGAAACATAAATTAATTCACTTTAGAAAGTAGACTTTACAGTTCAAGAACCTAAATTTCGCTGCGTCGACTTCGCTGGAGTCAGTTGGAGCCCTAAAATCGTAGTGAAGTATTTAAACAATAAATGTAACAACGTACAATGAATAGATGCGTTATGAACAGAGATTAAAAACTCAAACTAAATGACCGTTCATCCACTTCTATATAATATACAGGTACACAGCCTTACTTACCCCCGCCCCCTCCCTCCCTCGTGCTAAACATGAGCTTTAGTTAATACCTATACCAAAGAATATTTACACTGCCTATACTATATTATATCATAATATAATAACACATTTATTTGTCATTTTGAGAGTTATTTCATAATAACCACGATTGCGTTTGAGTTTGTCGCAGACAACCCCATGACTATTGGGTGATAAATGCATGGTAGGTATATATGAGTATTGAATATTCCGCCACTGTCAAATTCGATTCCTGTACGCCGCATTTATTCAAACCACAAACCCGTGGCAGGATAATCATAACAATGCGGCATAATGTAGCACTGTGTGATCTTGATGCGCCCAATTTGACAGTAGAGTGTCTCGATGAACATGTCACTATACTGAAAAGGGAACCTCAACAATAAAATAATCTCTCACAGTAGTATTCAGAGTGGGCGGAATAACTTAAATACGCGGATTATTGTCGGACTAAATTACATTTTGTATGGTTAGTCCGGTGCTAATGCGCGTACTACGTTTTAAAAGTTCACTCTGAATACGACTGTCAGTTTTATGTAGACTAGATACCTATATATATGATTCGAGTAATTCATGATCAAGAGGTTGGCTAGTGCCATGCCAAATATTTATTATTGAGGGGCCCCATGAATATATCCAACAAAAAACAACATAAGATAAAAACAAAAATGTACTTAGCTCATTAATACATATATTAGTGTGCTAAGTTAACACAATTTTTAAATTACTAAAATAAAACTTAACATTGATATAATTCGTAGAGAAAAAGCTATATTCTAATTCATGGGAAAAGGTTGAAATCAGTATCAGTTTCAACGTTTACGAATTGGGCATATACACCCAATTCGTAAACGTTGAAACTGAAAATGTACGTGGGTTACAACTTTACCGTAATGAAACAAATAAAAAAAAATCACCTCAATTTTTAAAAATATATAAAATGTAACGTTCATTTATTTTATTTACATGACTTCCAGGATATGGATGTGAATAATAATATTTGGTAGGAATTCAAAGCCCGTTTAAAAAATTACCAAACGGGTACCAAAACGGGAGCTAACTTCGTGGGCACATTGAATAATTTCTGGGCCGTATAGGTACACCTTACCATCTTTCGGAACATTCACAATATTAATCGCATGGGGGTGAAGAAGTTACCTCCATGATTAATCGGAAATAAACCATTTCAAACAATTCAGACTAAGCACCATTAAAATTAATTATAAATAAAATTTCTCTAAACTTTGAATTGGTGTATCACAAATTAAATGTTTATCCTTTATTTTCTATAAAACATTCTAGGGGCTAGTGTAAGGAAAATAATGTAAATGTTTTCATTTTAGTGCTTTAGTGCTGATCATCCGCCTATTTGCAATCTTATTCCACAAAACTGCTAAATTTTACTCGCCATTGCTACAGAATACAATATAGGATTACATTGGTGACCCCGGTCACAGAATAAATTGCCCGATCGCACAGCTATAAATCTACTGTGCCAATGCTATTTTGGTTAAATAATTTTCGGAGGAGCCTTCAAATATAAAACAAATAAAGCAATATTTTTTTATAATCAATAATATTTTTTCTGAAAGAATAATGAATTAAGTAAATGTTTCTGCTCCTAATATTATTTAAATTCCTCAATTTTTTTTATAAACTATATTACATGATTGATACCCAATTAAGATGTTTATACCCAATTCTTATTTGGTTTACATGATTCTGTAAAAAAAAATATGTAAAGATAAAAATCACAAAATTTCGCTTTACCTTTTATATTTTGCCCCTTAAAAATAGTGCTCAGTTTTTAGTTGAAAGTATCTGATAAAAGAAATACCGACCGACTTATCAGTTAAGTATAGGCATAGGCACAGGTATCTACACTATTAAAAGCATGGTAATAACAAGCTGCATAAATACAGGCAGCCATTTGCTTACAGAAGTACGTAGCATGCGTAAAACTATTAATACCGATCGCACGCACTCAGCGTCTGTATTGCACGGAACTGAATCGTATTATAAATGTGCCCTGAAACGCTTTAACTACATTATTACAAAAATGTTGAAAATTCGTACCTTTCGTGAAACAAATGATCTTACCTGAACGTGTGCATGTATATTTGCTGCGTCCACACAATTTCAGCACTTATTACGCAGAAAACGCAAGCGAATACTGGAGCGAGCTATTTGAAATGCGGTTACTCCTAAAGGACGCATTTGTATTTACCGCCATTGGACGACCAATGACGATCAAGAACTCTGTTTTTTTCACTTTGCAATACACACACTGTGCGCCTGGCAAGGCTCACTTGCGTCTGCAGTGGTATGGGAATATCTTGTACTCAGATAGAAATACCCATGTGATGCACACACACACTTTCTAATTATGTTATTGCATTTACAAACAAGTTTAAGACAGCTCTATTGCGCATGACACTCCATACATTAATTGCTACGTAACCCAGAGTTTCGGTTCAGTTTGCATTGGCTGAGGATGAAACATTGTGCAATGTATGGATTAAATTGTTTAAGGTTACTTAGGTAGGTATGTATGTTTTATTTTTGTTGTGGTCCCTAAAAATTTTACTGAAAGTTAATAACCTCTAGAATTTGTCTATGGTTCAATGCTGCTGGTTTTGTTCGCGAACAAACCATGCAATATAAACATGTGTGCGTGAGGTATGTATGTATGTGCATTACGTGCGATTGTGTGTGTATGTGATGTGATGTCAAACAAAAATCCAAATCAATTTCGCTGTGGTTCTCGACTTCACCTCGACATATCCCAGTTTAGTTACGAACGACCGAGTTTCGAATTTGAGTATCTAGCTCATCATCGGCATTTCCCTTGACTTCAGTATTGATTTCCAGCACGTCGTATGATAATAGGTAAGAAGTGATAGTGCCGGCGCGCCGTGAAAGTGGCTACACCCAGGTCTGGAGGATGATCCAGCGCGAATACCAGGCCGCGGCTAGCAACGGCTTCAGCACTGGCGAGGAGGACTCGCGTGGGGGCCCGGGAGACCAGATGTGCTGCCTCGTTGAAGAAGGAGAGCGCTGCCGGCGCGGTGCTGGCAACGCCGCTTACAGTGCGCGCATACAAAAGACCGTGACGCAAAGACGCCTAAAGCTGAACATCGACTCGCAGGTGACCTTTGTTTCTAGTCCTATTAATCAGCTCCCATTCTCTTATTTTGGTTTTCTGTACGAATTTCCCTAATACTTCAGTTATTTTACCTACTTAACTCCTGTAGTCACATAACTATTTTCATGTTGTAACACCGGTAATAGAGATGAGAAGAAATCTCGATTATTGCCGACGAAAGGCGGGCTTAATGCCTAAGGGCATTCTTGACTTACCAACCTTTGGGATGTAGAGAGAGGTACGTGGCGGTAGACAAAAAGAAATAAGCATTTTAATAATAAGAAATACATAAATCACTGTTTATATAAATAGCAGAAAACATTCATAAAAATATCTGCATCCATAAGAATACTAAAATATAGATACACAAAGTACACCTAAAGTATATAAATAAATATAATAATATATATACCAATTTACAAGAGATAAATGTGTCTCAGGGGTAAAAGTAATTGGAGAGAAAACAAAATTGTCAAGTTTTAATGAAAAAAACGAAAAGAAAGAGAAGTGGCCAAAGATGATTTTAAATTTGAAAGGTTTTCACATCTAAAGTATCTATGTAGGTATTCATAGCAGGTGGTCCCCCCTGGCCGATGAAAGTGCCGGTTTACGGGGATGCGGCACCATTTTTTCGCGACACCGAAGAACACCCTAACCTAAAATTGGCTCGTGGGTGGCAAATATAAGCAAAGGTTCCACACACCTTTGCTTACACTTGTGAGCGTCCACGAGCCAGTCTCAGTACCAGCTGGTCCGAGAGACCGAGATTGAATATTAGTTTGGTTGGATATTGCAGGCGAGACATAAGTACATATGCGACCACCACAAGGCGATGATCCAGTGCGCGCGGACCAAGGCGCGACGGCCCAAGGATTCGGAGGAAGATAGCAATGAAGCCGAGATGGACGGGGGCGAGGTGGACTGGCAGGCGCTGCAGGCAAACACTCTCAAGAGGTACAAGAGGCACTACAAGTTGCCAGCTCGGCCCGGCCTCAACAAGGCGCAGTTGGCCGAAGTGAGTTCCATTTCTTGCTATAATTTGTATGATTCTATAATTTGTGTTACATGCTCAGTCATGGAGAAATTGAGATTTTTTTAAAGTTTGTAAATACTATTGTGCAAGTATTTTGTATTGATAACAACATAAATAAATGAGAAAAAAAGAAACTAGCGTGTGCTGCAAATAACGCAGCTCATTTCTTGTTATCATTTGGCGCCCACTACGATAGACAGTTACGCCATTACCAGCACAGACTACAAGCAGAAAACAATTCTGTAGTCATTTCACTGCAAGCTGTGCAGCTTATAGAGAATGTAGTTTCAAAAGTACATACCTGTCAGCTTGGTAAAAGTGAATTCGTCTGCATAAATATTCTTTGAACCACCATCATGTGAATTTCTCGCCGGATAGACAAGTTTCTATTTCATTTTCAATGCTATACAGTGGGTTTTAGAAATTTTGTTTGCCGCCAAATGTGCCGATAGCAAAGAAATAGAAAATAAAAATTTTGGTTGCCTCGGTAGTCCAGTGGCGCGACACCTTACGGCTTGATAAGCTGGGTGAAGCAACTGTGAGCACGGTTTGCTTTTAGATGGGTGACCATTTTCGATCGTTGAGGCTGGCCGTGGTCCGGATTCCACGTTAAACTGGAGTTCCCTTACACTTACTTACTAGATGGTAGGGTTAATTCCGCCCGGGTTGGTACCATCGCATTGAATGAACAATGGTCGAAGCGGCAATGAAAATTGTCCATGTTTTTCATCCAGTTCAATGTAGCCAAGCAATATAAGGAAAGTCCTAGCGTGACAACTAATTCATAGGGACATACATTAATATGAAACATATTTAAAGCATATAAGATTTACATACTTGTGTTTTTTTTTTCAGACTATCCAGAAACATTTCAAATCCCTGCCAGTGAATGAAAAGGAGATTGTGACGTACTTTATCTATATGGTCAAAACAAACGGTAACAAGTTAGATCAGAAGAATGGAGTGAACTCGGACTCAATGTGAACGGTGCAACGTAGCAAACTGACTAAAGCAATGCTCAGGTGCCAGTGTACTTCGCTATGATTTGACTGTGATTAAAACAAAAAATCCCCCTGCGTCCACTATTAAAAGTAGTCATGTCGCTGGCGGCATCATTCAGGTCGACCATCACTCCCATAAAGTGGTTCAATATGCAGCTCTCAAGTAGAGTCACTATGGAAAAAAGGGTCATCCAAGTTTCCTTTGGATTTATTTATATTTTTAAATACGTAATTTAAGGGAAAGGTAAATCAACAAAGGGACGAGGACAAGAGGTAGGTGGTAAACTATGCACATAATGTACTTCGGTGCCGGTGTGGGGGTTTGTTTTTCTATTGATTTTTTTTATGGAGCTTGACATGGAAGGCTAATACCAGACGACTACCGTCATATTAGCCTAATACACCACATTCCCCAAGGAATTAGGTGCCATGCCAGGACCTTCCCTTAATGCGCGCGGCTACACTGAACTGGATTGAAAACAGTTTTTCATTGCCGCTTCAACCATAGTGCCATCCAATGCGGTGGTACCAACCCGGGCGATCTTAACCCTATCACCTAGTAGGGGAAGGGAAACCTACAGTTTTACATGGGTTCCGAACCATGGAACAGCTCGTATCTGTAACGAAATGCACTTATCCAACTCAGAAAGAGAAAGAGGTGCATGACCGTGGTGAGGATTTGAACCCATGATCTTTCCCATGAAAGGCAAGTCCTCTAGCCCCTATATCACGAGCTGTCTTGACTTCTTCCCGCACCGCCACATACCTCGTAACCCTTCGTAAATTTAAAGAGGTCTAACATAGATGCAAGTAGAAATTCATTTTGTCACAATTTTATCATTTAAGATGATAAGCATTCTTTTACTTCTTTTACTGACAGACATACACCTCGGCATGCATGTATTTTTTTTTATTGAGCACAGTGAGCACATGAGCACAGTGTAGCTATTGCCAATTTAAGTAATTCTTAAGTGATTTATTGAAACAATTTCTTTTTAATTACAAATGAATTAATTAATATTTCAAATGTTTTAAATCAACTTATGAGACAGCAGGAGTCCTTAATTCAAAATTAAAACAATATGTTTTTATGCTGAAGGCCACTGTAAGCACCTGAAAATGATGATCCCCATGAGTAGTTGTATAGAATTCAAAATCCTCCAATCAATCCTGTATTATTGCATCAGACAATCGTGTCGCTTATAAGGAACCTGCGTATTCCAACTATGTAACTAGCAAACTTTTTGTTGTTTCACATTCGGGTAAAACAATTTTTAAATATATAAAGTGTATTTTTTAAAAGAGATGATGAAAATAATTAAACAGAATGGTAAATATATTTAAATGAAAGCGCATTACATTGTTGGATTATATTAGTCTAGATAAACATTAAATTTCGAACGCTTATTTATTCCTGACTGCTATGCTTGCTTTGTAATAAATTTAATTTTAAAAACGCCGAATGATCTTCAGTGATAAAGATGCTTAGAAATCAGTACTGGTTTATTTTGTGAGGCAGTCATCAATTTAAAATCATCTTGGCATGTGAGTGAAGTGAATAGTTTTTTTATATATATATATTTCTAATCAATGAACCTCTTTTCCCCCTTTTGGGGTGAAATATTGTATATCGGTTACATTTATCGCAACAAGACATGTGTTATTTCAGTGACCTCATTACCTTTGGTGGGTGAGAACAGGGGTAAAAATGAGAAACATTTTCCTCTTAAATATTGTTTTAATTCAATGTAGATTTTTTGTCCCTATACATGAAAATTTATTTGGCTGTTGATATGAGAGGGGCTAATGTATTTTTTAAAGTTGCTGATTTGTGGCCCCAGTCTCACCTCCCAATGTAAATACATCTACTGCATTGAGACCAGATTCACTATGTAAAAAAATCCTTTGAAATCTTTCAAAAATGAAAGTTGGATATTAAATTATAAATTATTATTTTATTAAAATATATATACTGAAACATGGACATAAATCATTTATAGCTCTCTCTTTATCCAAGGATAAGGATAAAGAGAGAGCTATTTGGGCCACATTGAATTGAGTTGAGCTGGTCACGAGCGGTTCATTGTGGCCCACCGAACCTTTAAAACTTGGCCCATGGTATCACGCAATCACGCCAGGACTCTTGCTGTCGTATGATTTGGAAAATGTTCTCAAGAATACAGATCTTAAGAACGGCCCGTAAGCTATGCTCCCCATACAAACATAGTTTACTAATCATTTGGAAACCGCTATTTCAATTAAATTGATATTTAATATCTAACATCAGGTAACATATATCTGTGTCTGCACGCTTCTGTTTTTTTGAAAAAACCAAACCGAATGAAATGAAAGCAAAAAGAAAATCTCCATACGAATTTTGTTTTCTCTGTGGTATGACCCAGAATACATTTATCGAAAAAACAAATACATGCAGACAAAGATATTTGTAGCCTAATATTAGATACCAAATATCAAATAAGTTGGAATAGTGGTTTTCAAATTATTAGAAACTACGTTTGTATGGGAGGCGAAATTTTCTTATGCTTACGGGCGGACCTTAAGGTGCACCCCCCATTCAAACTTACTTTCCAAATCATTTGAAAACTACTGTTCTCATTAATTCGATTTCAGTATGCCAACTTATATCTGGATCAAACCACAGAGAAAAAAAAGGGTATGAAGATTTTCTCTTTTCTCTCATTTGGCTCGTTTATGATCCTTTTAAAAACAAAATCGTATGTTTTTATTGTCATGTGTTTTTTAAAAACAAAATCGAGCAGACACGTTGATTGACTGATCTTAGATCAGTTTACAATCAAGTAAATCAGCAAAGTGGTTATTCCTCACTATGTTTGTATGGAGAATGCACCGTTCTTAAAGATTAACTCCAGTCGAGCAATCGCCACTTTAAATTATATTGTATAAATAATAATAATTAGAATGATAATGAAATCTGATAAGTCGTCTATTTTATGTAAAAGTGGATTGACTGCTATTATGAATGAACAATGAACTTAATGACTATAAAACTATGTTGTCTCTTTCATTGAACTAAAACTTCTGAACTAGTTCAGATTCATGGAAATTAATTTAATTGTTTAGTGTCAAAGCAACCTTTTGACCATTTGGTAGAGGGAACTTGGGCATATCCTTTGCAAACTTGATCCCGATACCATCTGAACATGAGGTGGGAAGAAAAATAATAAACATATTTCATACTCGTTAACGATTTGAATGGTTAGTTGAGTTATGCTTGCAGAATTTGTATAATGTACTTAATATTTTTTTCTTGGTTGACATTTGATTATCCATTTCCCAAAGTAACTGCAATTCAAACTAAATTGTATTGTTCAGAATAGTACAATGAAGTTGCAAGCACTAAATCAAAACCTCAAAAAAAGCAGAAGTTATGGTGGGTAGTAGCATGTGATATTAGCATTAATATTGGTTTATACATGATTTAAACACATGTGTACAATACTAAAACATTTTAATTTTCATCAGAATCTGATGACACCTCAATCCATTTAGACACCGGTGGGTTTGACTCCATCTTTGCTGTGTTGACTTGTGACTGCACTACTGCAAGAAAAAAATATGATAAATTATTGTAAGTACCATTTCCTGACAGTAGTGTACAAAGGGTTCTAGAATAGTTACAACATGTGGGGCACAGAATATGCTAGGCCACTCCCACACAGGTAGGTAGGGATTTGGCAAAAACCGTGCTCGTTATATGTGCAGCAAGCCGAGGGTGCGCCCGTTCATAGAAAATGTATTGGCCCTCGCATACGCTCTCGGTGTACATGCGTGTATGCAAATATATTCTGGCCCTCTGCACCGTTCCCTGCAGCTCTGAGTGTTTCCTTTCGCAACAAAATTTCTCAGCAAACTACTTTCGATAGGATACATTTAATGTTTGACATGGGGGATAATGGGTGACATTTGACCGATGCCAGGCCCTCCAATAACAAGTGCCCGACGACCCCCAGGGCCTTTCGAACTTGCAGGGGGCATCGGAAACCATGCTGAAAACATCTGCCTATCTATTGATTGGCCTGACATTAATGCATAATTCTGCAGCCTTGTCCTCACTAGAGTGAGTGCTACAAATATTTGCGCTAGTACTGTGATTGTCCAAATTGGCCTTTGCAAGACTTTTTAAAACCAACGAAGGTGAGTTAATTGTGCAAGTGCTTCCTTTGAACAAGGAATCTTCTCTAGATCACCTCTTACAAATGGGAAAGGAATGTAGTGTGACCTACAGAAAATAATTTGTGCTTGGAGGTAGTAATGAGGTTGTCTCCTATAGCGATTTTTATATGGTGTCATGTTAAGTAGTTGATACTGAGCACCACACAAAAAACACAGTAGCAAACTGCACTGCAGGGTATGGGTGCCAGAGGGTGCCATTCTACTTGTGAATGGTGATGTCAAATTTAGCATGTATAAGGACTCACTATGAATAAAAATAACTGATGAATTCAATTGGAATGAAAAGACAAGCTCACTTTTCAGGTCTGTATAAAAAAAAATGGTAACAAAACCCTTTGCATAAATGCATCAAGAAACCCTTTCTTCAAAGTGCATAAACACATGCACGGCAAAAGTATTTTTTTAACATTGTAACTTACTTTTAAATTTCGTGTTTTCTGGTTCCATGTCACTAACAGACTCATCCATTTCCTCTATTTCCTGCATGTCTTCATCGTTGTCTCGCTCGGGAACGAAGCTTTTGAGGCGGATGCTGAGCTCCCGCTGACGCAGGGCCAACCGTCCATCCGTGCATATTGTGTCACTGAAGTTAACTTTGGTCCTCTTCAGCCTGAATGTTGAAAATGATCACAGGTTCATTTGCTGGGAAATTGGTTGGTAATTTGAGAATGATACAAAATTTGAAAATATTCTACTAGCATTTTCCCACATCTGTGTTAAATAACACCTTGACTAACTTTTACACTACATAACTTTGTTTTACTTTTATAACTAGAAAACTATTTTAGAATACAATATTATGTACCAGTGCAAACAGCAAGTAAATTAGTAGATCTTGAGTTTTTAGTGTATCTACTAAGAATCTTGAATATACATTGGAACTAGCTTCCTAGTGATGTTTTTTGATCGAATTCAGTAAATCAGTTTAAGGTGGCCCAACCCGGCGGGCCTAACTCATTCGCGGGCACCGTCCAAAACCGTGCTGTTGCGCTCTGGGACCTTCTCTGTTTCAAAGAATAAGACAGGCTCCGTGATGAGGAAGATGCAACATGTCCACAAAAAAGAAAATGTGCATAGTGTATGATTTGGTAAGATTTACGAAAATTTTAATTTCAAAACGACTTATAGCTAAAAGTAAACCACGACCGCTGTAGTAAAAAATCGAACAAAAATCAAATAGATTAAAAATCTTGATTAAATAAGCTATGTCTGATGACTAATCTTTTTAAGATGTTCTTACTTTATCATTGCGTAATCCACCTCCAAAGTTATTGTATAAAACGCGCGAAAAATGCGAACTTTCGGACCTTATAACTCAGAAACCAAACACAATTTTACAATGCCAATGGTAATCAGACATCTAGTTCGATCAAATAAAGCTATTTTGAGCAAAATTTTGGATCTCTGACAAGAAATATGGGCGTGATCTTCTTTCCCCTTTTGTATGGGGAGATGAGCGGGATGGGCCACCTTAAGTTTAGACTTCGTTTAAGACTCGACAAGTATATAAAACAAAATAAACTTTTAGTGTTGTAATATGTCGCATCCGCGAAAGCTGCTCGTCTATCAAAAATAAAATAATAAAATATCATTAATACATGTATGCGAATTTTTTCAAGTGTGCCTTCATGGCCAAATCGTAAGCTATAATAGTGGGCCACACTACCGTGATATGGCTATAATTGAAACAACACCTATGTAGGGTGTAGCCACGATTGCCAATCAATAGGGTATAATGTCCCTGTGATCGTACTTATGTCGCTCTATCATCTCTGCCTACCGGGTAAGCGGCGTGAAGGTATGTGCTCCGTGCACACCGTAATATATAAATACCGTCTCTTGAACAAAGACGAAGAGGAGGTGACCTAATCGAGGTATACAAAATGCTTGCAGCCAAATACAACTGCCAAGCCATGCAAGAGCTGTTCAGCCTTAACAAAAACTCCGTGGTCACAGCTTGAAGTTGGACACAACAGAACACAAGACTAATGTACGCAAGCACTTCATTAGCAACAGAGTTGTAGAGGACTGGAACAAACTCCTCGAGGACATAATCAACGCAAATAATGTTAATCAATTTAAAAATCTTTTGGACACTCATTTAAACAAATTGTGTAAAAATAATTAAAGACCATGTTAATAATAAAAACTGACATTCATAGATTACAAGGAAGTGACTAAGTGAACTACCATTAGGACAAAAAAAACTTATAAACATGAAAAGTGATAAGGATACTTAAACATGAATTAGCCATATCAGCCTAGGCTGCCTGTCTAATATAAAATAAATAAATAAAATAGGAAAAATGTTGTTCGCAACAACCTGAGGTTATCGTCTTCAACGATGGCGAGCTTGATGGTGTCGACGAGCTCCTTGGTGCGGGCTGCGGCAGCGCGCGCGGCGCGATGTAGCAACTGCGCGCGCGCCGCCGCAGCGCCGCTCAGGTTCAGCAGGCACAGCTCACGGTACTGGTTCATGCCGACCACCAGCAGTGCACCGTTCGCATCGCCTTCGCACACCGCCTCCTCCGCCAGGCTCGG
This sequence comes from Incurvaria masculella, assembly GCA_946894095.1. Lineage (NCBI taxonomy): Eukaryota > Metazoa > Arthropoda > Insecta > Lepidoptera > Incurvariidae > Incurvaria > Incurvaria masculella. The sequence continues at coordinate 12,874,647 of OX335650.1, forward strand.
GTCGGACACCATCACGCTGCGCGATGATTGTTCAGTAAGCACAATAACTTTCACAACAACATCATTCACATTGGTTTTTTTTAATTGGCTTCTACATTATAACCGATGAAAAGAAACGGGCTAATATCATGACGGTGCATATGGTATTACCCATCCATGTCAATTTATATAAAAAAACACCCAGCTTGGTACTAACCATTTGGTACCAATGCAAAGATTTATCCGTGCTTTCTATCCAATTCAATGTAGACGTATGACCTATGTACAGAAAGAGAAGGTCAGGCAAGACCCCTAGTTCCTTTAATAATTCGGGGCTATTACCTATCCTTGTCCAGTCCTATAAGGAAACTCAAATTGATTGAATCAACCGAGTTTACCATTGTCTTGTTAAAATATATTACGTTTCTATTACTACACAAATCCTGTCGCTATCTGGAGGCCTTAAATTTGGCGAATGGTAAACGGTCAGTGGCCAACTCACTCATTTGCGAAAATTCCAAAGGTAACACAGACGGGGTAGTGGTAGAGCACTGTGGGTATGGGATCCCGTTCGGCGACCGTGTGTATGGTGACGCTGTCCCCGCTGCGCGTCGCGTCCGGCCGCTTGAAGTGCGCCAGCGAGGTGAGCGCCGCGATGCTCGCGCATTCAATCAGGTTCCCCTCGTGGTTTAGCACACGAATGTCCACTCTCAGCGACCACACCTTGGACAATTTTAAATATGTTACCAAAATGCAGGCGCATTCAAATCTATTTGAGAATCATATTTGGGAATCGAAGATTTGAAAATTTTAAGAAATGCGTTCTTTGTCCATTGGCCAATGCACAATTTTGCTCGGCGACTGCAATTAAACTAGCGAAATTGTCTACCAGCGCAAACGGTTCCCTACCCCTAAAAGGTGTCAGATTTTAATCAACATTTTTTGATCACTTGAGCAAGCTTCTTTCTATATTCGTTTTTTTTATGTCTGTATTTTTCAGCAAAAAAAAACTAAAATTAATGTAAAAAATAAAACTTTTATCCAATATGTGTTAGCCAATATTTACCAATCTAAAATCTCAAATCTGACAATATATTATAGAATGCAAAACTAAAAAATCCTTGTTAAAAATTAAAAAGATGTAAACAGTTATCGGAGAATTGATAGGGTAAATGACTCTCTTAATTCTATTTCGGGCATACCTGTCCAATATTATCATAGGACTATGTGTGCACTTACCTCATGGCATTAGGTTTTTTTCAATTCTGTAGGTAAAAATAGGTATTTCAAATCTAATTCTTCTAATGTACAGAAATGAATAGGTATTTGCCTATGGTATATAAGTATTTCTATAAATGTTAACGCACGGCAATTTAAATTATTAAAATGTTAACAAACATGTTTTCATTATTGTCACCAGGATCGGGTACCTTCTCTTCCACAACAATACAGAGCGACTCGAGATCGACACAGCGGGAGTCCTTAAAGCACTTCTCCAGCAAGCGCGTGATGTAGACCGAGAGGTCGGTCTGCCGGCCGGCTTCGAAGCAGGGCGCCGCCATTGGACTCAATTCCACATTCACGTGCAGCAGGCCCTCGTTGGGTCGGATCTGCTTCGGCTGGACCACCTCGCACGACACCTGAGCCAGTACCCTGCAACGTAGTGATACAACAGGTGGTAACTTACATTAACTCTTTATGACCTGAGACTATGAACATGAATAAAAATATTTGTACGAGAACATGAATATATTGAGCAGAGTATTTTTTTTATGCAGCCTGACATGGATCGCTAACACCACACAACTACCGTTATGATATTAGCCCAATACAACACATTCCCGAAGGAATTAGGTGCCATGCCAGGACCTTACCTTTATGAGCACGGCTACATTGAACTGGATGGAAAACACGGACAATTTTTAATTGCCATTCGACCATCTTTTCATTCAATATGATGGTACCAACTCGGCCGGACTTAAGTCCTACCACCTAGTAGGGGAAGGGGACTTACAGATTTACATGGATTCCGAACCAGGGAGCAGCTCGCATTCGTGGCGATATGCACTTAACTAATCTAGAATGAGATAGAAAGTGATGCATGAACGGGGCAAGGATTTGAACCCAGACCTCTGGTATGCTAGTCTAGTCCCTGCGCCTCTAGGCTACGAGCCGCTCTAAAGTAGTAAAGTATAGAGCAGTAGGACAGCTATAGTTGTTACTTCGGAATCCATATAAAACCAAAATGCAAAAATTCTTCTATAAGACAAGCGCTTATGTCGTAATTTTATCTTTGTCCTAGTATTAAAATGTCAATAATGCACTAATCTGCACTGCTCTCAGTAATGAACGTAGGATAAGCTATTACGAATGTAGGAACAAAACATCTCGGCATTGTGGCTAGAATAGATGACTATGTGGCACAAGATTCTTCGGTCAAATCTTTCAGTGTATGTATCGAGATCATATGTTGGATACATGTGTGTCTCATGTGTATAATACATATATAGTAAGCTGACATTAAATGCTGTTTGTGCTTACTTGGTGTTCCCTAGAGAAACAAGGCAACTACCCCAGTCCGAACCGAACACCAGTCGTAATTTTCTTGACTCATTGTACTGCCGCCCATCTAGCCTCTGTAAAAACAAAGTATGATTCAAACTGTGGACCTATGGTACTTTTTCAAAACAGTTAATATAGAATAAAACTTTATAAAATAAGACTTGAAACTAAAAGGTGCCCGACGACACACATAGCTTTCGATGGCTCACAAACAATGAAGTGACTATCCGGAACAGGTGTGAACCCAAAGTCTTCCTATTCCTACTCCACAAGTATGTTAGACCTCTGGTATGAACCGGTCTTTTCTAATTCCAACCCTGACTTGTTTCGCGACTGTTCGGTTCAATTCCAAACCCCTCTGCTTCATACACGCATATTTATGCACATGCTTCTGCGTCACTTTCACAAAATGAGCGGGTTGGGCACTGAATGACGAAGCGGTCGGAATCCCAGACGGAGGTAACGAGAAGGAACACGATTGACAAGTGTTGGTAAAAGGGATGGCAGTGATGTGGCCGAAGAACACGTCTAACTAAATATTAGTGTTTGATATTTAGGCCGATGCTGGCTGTCTTCAGTATTTTAACCATACATATTTTTGTAATAGTTGCAATAAAATGATCTAAGGCCCTTTTGACAGATGGCTGTGTGATCGATGACTGTTAGATTGAAGACTGTTTGATCGACATCCGTATTCTGTACCAGTAGTGCGGATAGATTTGTCCCGATCCTGATAATGATATGTTATGGTAACACAAGAATTCGAAGATGATTGTGGGTGACGGCATAGACATAATATCTACGAAAGCATTTATAAAGTTTTACTTATTTAACCCAGGACGATAAGACTTATGTGAAGTCTGAGCAGAAAGAGGACTTAGAACTTTTCTTTTCTTATTGCTTTCGTATTCATCATTGTGTTAAGAAATTTTGCTTACGAAGTTATTTTAAGATTTTGAAATCAGAAATAACTTTGCAGCGGGTGGATTTGAATCCATGACCTCCTGTGATTCAAGCGTTCAAGGTTTTGTGATCTAATAATACCAATAGAAGTTGAATATTTATATTTTTATTAAGATATCAGTCTTATAATTTCAAGAGTGTTTAAAACTTATATTAGTTTCAGTTTCAGTTTCAGTTTCTTTATTTCCTCCATTAGATGTATATTACACACTCGGATTCGTCATTTTTTTTTTCCTGTCGGTTCGATTACTTCTGGCGAAGAAGAGCCGACAAGAAACTTCATCAGGTTGGTCATTGTATTATTATTTTTTCCAGTGATACTTACAAACTAGTTTACAGTGATTGATTGATTGACACGCACGAGCGAAGGTTTTTTTATTATGTAACTGGACATGAGTGGCTTATACCAAACTGACCGTCAGATATTAGCCTACCACCCTGCACGCGTGGGGAATAGGGAGCACGCCGCGCTCTTAGATAGGTCGCGGCCATTTCCCGAGTCATATCTGTCAATCTGATTTCTGGTCACTATTTAGTTATTACTATCATTACAAAATATAAATTGAAATGAGACATTTTATTATTATATTTCTCTATCTAAGCCGATAGGTGAAGCTTTTTGTGCTGGGAGCGGAATAGCCTAATTTTTCCTGAATTTTTGCACACATTTTTCTGTTCCTGTTTTTTCCCACTTGGCAAAATTACCTAGTAATTCCCGGTGTCGCTTGACACCCTGATTATAGATAAAAAAATATATCCGCTTTTAGAAAATTGAAAGAATACATTCTTTTCAATATTTTAAACATCTTTTGCAAAAAAGTAGTAGGCCAGGCAGGCAGATGCTAGTGGTAGGAAGCAGGCACGGCAGGGGAACCCGAAATGGCCATTTCCTAGATGAGTGAAGCACCTCCAGCCGCGGCATGAAGTCCGACCCACACCACTGGATGCAGTTGGAACGATTCATATACAGTATATGTTAGGATCGTGGGATAAAAGTAAGTAGTAGTGAAATGTGTACCCCTGATTGTACCTTTTCGCTCCGTAATCTTTCCGGTGCGAATCAAAGTAATATGCGAAAAGCAGCGATATAAAATATCGCTGGGTAAAAGTCAATATACTCACATGTCCCTCAGCTATCAACTTTTTTAGGAAAGACTTTTCGCAGTTAGAAATGAAATATTCACGCATTTTCGCTTGCAACTGAAAAGTACAGTTTTTTTTAAACTATAGGTTATGTTTACTTGCTAAAAAAACAAAGCAAAAAAATAGCCGCCCAGACAGGCCGCGGTCCGACCACAGAATATAATCCGACTTGCGCTCACACGCTGACAGCGTGTTCACAGAATATAATACTGGTACTTGCGTATTATTGGCCCTGATTTTTTTTTTGTTTGTTTTTATTGGCCCTGAGATAAATAGTCGTCACAGAATCTAACTGGACTTTGTGACGTCACTTTGCATTACTTTGGCATTTCGTCCATACAGTGTATCGAAATGACGTCCTAAAGTACTACTTATCGTTAGTCCCTCTAGTGTTATCATCGAGACCATAGGCGTGTGATCTTTTTAGGGTTCCGCACCCAAAGGGTGAAAACGGAACCCTATTACTAAGCCTCCGCTGTCCGTCCGTCCGTCCGTCGGTCCGTCCGTCTGTCACAGGACTGTATCTCATGAACCGTAATAGGTAGGCTGCTGAAATGTTCACAGAGTGTGAATGCTGTGCGCTGGGGAGATGCGATGTCGGATGAGTATCGGCTTACTTGCGGCGTGCGGCAGGGCGGATTGACGTCTCCGGACCTGTTCAACCTATACGTGAACCAACTACTAGAGGAGCTCACCAGTGCCAAGGTCGGATGCCATCTAGGCGACACCTGCATCAATAATATCAGCTATGCCGATGACATGGTGCTGTTGAGCCCCTCAGTCAAGGGGCTTCGAACACTGATAGGCTTCTGTGAGAGATATGCATCTAAGCACGGCTTGACATATAATACCAAGAAGACAGAGGTGATGGTCTTCAAACACGGAGGGGGTCCTGCTTACTGCCCGACGATAACCTTGAACGGATCTCCTTTGAGAACCGTACCAAGGTTTCGGTACCTCGGCCATATTCTCACGAAAAACCTGAAAGACGACGAGGACCTGGAGAGGCAGCGACGTGTACTGGCAATGAAGAGCAACATGTTGGCTAGACGATTCCGGTATTGTTCTGTCCAAGTTAAACTGACGATGTTCCGTGCCTACTGCCAGGCGCTTTACACCAACCAGTTGTGGTCCCAGTACACGCAGCGAGCTTATAACTCGCTGCGTGTACAGTACAACAATGCACTTCGTTGCATATTGGGATTGCCTTGGAGATGTAGCGCGTCTGGTATGTTCGCCGAACACCGACTAGACGACTTCCATGCTATTATGCGGAAGCGGAGAGCAGGGTTTATGGAGCGTATTAATAAATCAGATAATGAAATTATAATTGCAATTACTAGTCGGCTGTATTATATTAATGAAGTGATTGTAGAATTAAAATATTAGATATTAGATAATGAGTGTATTGATGTTGATTTTGAATCTAATTTAATTTAATTTAATTTAATTTACTGAATTTGATTTTAATTTACCTTATTTTGATTTTTTTTTCTCACTGCTTCTAAATATTGTTGTTATTGTTATTTAATGGTAATTGAATTTCCTTTTTAATTTTGATTTTACTAGAATTTTACTTGAATTGTAATTTAAAATGTTTTATTGTTTTATAGCTCACATTATTTTTCTTTTTATAGATTTGTACATTATGTAAACTTTAACTTTATCACTATATGGGTGCAAAATTGCCTGAAATAAAAAAATATATATATATATATTTTGCCGCTATAACAACAAATAGATAAAATTTCAAAATAATAAAAATTAAAGGGCGCTCCCATACAACAAACCAGATTTTTTGTGGTTAATCTTGTGCGATTGTACGAAACCCTTCGTGGGCGAGTCTGACTCGCACTTGGCCGGTTTTTTATTTATTTCTGGGTAAATACTAGCTAACTGAGAGGCTAACTGCAGTAACATTTCAAACAAAAGTATCCTAGGCCCAATTTGAAATAATTCGCATATAATTACATAAGTTTTATACGTATCGACGGAGTGTTTACAGTGCACTTTAGCAAATTATGATTTCTTATGTATGTAACATCAACTTATTTTCCGTAACATCAACATCGCATGAAAAGACATGTCATTAAGTTCAGCCGTTATAGATGTGTTCGCATATTATGGATAGTCCTATTATCTTCTTTTTTATATACTTATTTTCTTTCTACGTTTGAACTAGCGCTAGTGTGAATACATTATGCAATCTACTAAATACGACTTATTCAGAGTTAACATTTAGTACGCGGACTAGCATCGGACTAATCTTACAAAGTGCCATTTAGTCCGGTGTTAATCCCCGTATTAAAGTTAGTCCGCCCACTCTACCTTTGATATTACCTCTTCTGTTTGATGTTATCATCCACAGAATGTAAAGACAAAAATAAACAGTCTTTTTCCTTTTTTATTTTAGTATTTTATAAAAGTGAGCAATTATTTTGTGATGACTTTGTTAATTTTTTTTTTATGTGACTGGACATGGATGGCTAAAACCACACCTTCTGTCATGGTATTAGCCCAACACGCCACATAGGAACTTGGTGCCATGCCAGGACCTTCCTTATATTGCACGGCTACATTGAACTGGATGGAAAACACGGACAATTTTTTATTGCCGCTTCGACCATCGTTCATCCAATGCGATGGTACCAACCCGGGCGGGATAAACCCTACCACCTAGTAAGTTAAGGAAGGGGACCTACAGTTTAACGTGGAATCCGAACCACGGCCAGCCTCTCTCAACGGTCGAATGGTCACCCATCCAAGACCAGACCGGACCCAGCGTTGCTTAACTTCGGAGAGCGATCGCCGAAGTGTCGCGCCACTGGACTATTGAGCTGACTGATTGGATGAAAAATGCTTTTTCATCCAATGCGATTGTACAAACCCAGGTTGCCTCAACCCAGCGATATGGATGGGCGGGAATAATCGAAACTTATTTATATGGTGGCAGCCTAGCCACGAGTTAGGCCACTATTACTTGCTTATTGTGTGGTTAGGCCTCCGCTTACTCAATCGCGGCGGAACGTGCAATATCGAATGTTCGTTGTACTAAATAGCGGCCTGGAACGTAAAGGACGTATAGGTATAGCAAATCAGTAGTCGCGAATTCTCTTATTGCTACTCCCGTCCTTCCATCATCCCATGCTCGCTGACATAACCCTACCACCTACAGTTTCACATGGATTCCCAACCATGAAACAGCTCACGATCGCGGTGAAATGCACCACATCCAAATCATAAAGAGAGCTAAAGTGTTGCATGAACGGGGCGAGGAATGAAGCGTGACTATGGGGAACGAAATAGTGTCGTTGTCCTGTTTCACAAGAAGGCGGTTAGGGCGTAGTTGAAGAACTATCGACCTACCTCACTTCTAAGCCACGTTTATAAGGTATTTTCAAGAGTCATCACGAGTCGGCTGACACAGAGCCTGGATTAGTACCAGCCTTGTGAGCAAACTGGATTTAGGAAAGGATACGGCACCATGGATCACATATTTACTGTAAGACAAGTGGTGCAGAAGTGCGAGGAGTACAACAAGCCGCTCTTCCTAGGCTTCGTGGACTACGAGAACGCGTTCGACTCAGTTGAAAAATGGGCCGTCGAAAACTTCCTCGTGAGGTGCAGAATCGACCACCGCTACATCGAGGTACTCGGAAACCTGTATAGGACCGCGACGATGACTGTGAGGCTCCATGAAAATACCCAACCCATCCTTGGTAAAGGCGTAAGGCAAGGGGATGTGATCTCACCTAAGCACTTCACCAACGCATTGGAAGATGTGTTCAGGACGCTTGAATGGGATCAACGTTTATGGAGATTCCCTCAGTCATCTTCGCTTCGCCGCTGAGATTGTTCTTCTGTCAAATTCCCGAGTTCAGCTTCAGACCATGCTGGAAGACCTTTATAAAAAATCGATAAAGGTAGGTCTGAAGATGAACCGGGACAACACGAAGATCATGGCGACCGAGGGTATGACGGGAGGACAAATCGTTATCGACGGAGAAGTGATCGAACCGGTTGAAGAGTACGTACTCGTACTATATCGTGATATATATCTCGGTCAAATTCTGCGGCTTGGTAGACAAGGACTGACTTAGTTGAGAGACATCTCTCAACCTCCTTAAGTAGTTGAGAGACGGATTAAACTGGGTTGGGCTGCCTTTGGAAAACTTAAATTTGCTCTGAGGTCTGACCTTCCGCAAAATTTAAAGACCCGAATATAAAACCCGTGCGTCCTCCCGGTTGTGACGTACGGATGTGAAACGTGGACTTTGACGGTCGCCGTTGTCCAAAGGTTGAAAATTGCCCAGCGAGCAATGGAGCGAACCATGCTGGGAATATCTCTACGGGATATTGTGCGTAACGAGGCAATCCGCCGACGTACCAACGTATTGGACACCGGGTGGCTAAGCACAAATGGCAGTGGGACTGGTCACGTCAGCCGAAGAGATGACGACCCTTGGAGTAACCGTGTCCTATACTGGCGGCCGTGGACAGGAAAACGAAGTCTGGGAAGACCACCCGCCAGGTGGGACGACGACATCAAGTGCGTCGGCGGAAAGCTGTGGTTCCGAATCGCTGAGGGGAGGACTGGAGAAAAATTGGAGAGGAGAGAGAGACTATGTCCAGCAGTGGACGCAAACACACTGACCGATTGACTGACTGACTGACATGGGGGAAGAAAGTCCCCGCGCCTCTAAACTAGGAACCGCTGAATTATATACTCCCCAAGGAAATAAAAATATTTACACTTTCGCAAATTCAACGAATAAAACGAGCACAACAAACCAAATGTTGTTTGTGACAAAGTTATTCGAACCACGAGTTGTTCTGAAGACAAATCAATCTAAAATGAAAGTTTCAACGCAAGCAGGTCGCTCGGAAACGTATTCGTTTAATAGGTAACCAAAACCAAGGTAGCCAAACCAAACATTTCCGCATCCCTCCCGGTATTACGCTATCGGATGGCACTGCTAGCATATTCTTTACGAGCGCTGCTTGGTAAATGGAGGGATGTTCGTAGCACGACAGTGGACTGGGGGGTGAGTGGGTCACGCGCGGGTGGATTGACGAGCCGCAGAGCGTGACATCATGTGACATAAATCGCGCTGGGCCCAGCCGCCGCCGCCGCGCGCCGCCCCGCTGCGCAAAGTTCCCAGCATGTAGAACCGGCAGCTCGCGTAGCGTATCGCGGCGTCTGCGTCTGACCGTGCTATATTCAGCCAGACGTAGACTAACATGTCGGCTGTTGGTTTAGAGTTGATGCTTTCCACAATTTGCTTGAATGCGTCGTACTGCCCCGCCGTCTACGATAACCCTGAACGTGGTATGATAGTTTTATGTTCGCATCATAGGTTCGCCATGCTCTTTCGTATTATTGCCTTATCTCATGATCTGTGCTTTTGATGACGTGCAGATTCCGGAAAATCGTTCAAGTTTCTCCGGGATGCATTATTGGCGGAGGAATTGAATGGGAAGCATCTCCGCATTGGAACCATCGAGGTATGTGAGGGTGGAATAATCAGATTGGCAGCCCCCGAGCAAGTTCGAAACCAAGGGCGTCGTCAGGCACTCTTAGGTGAAGACCTGGCGTATACCTCAAATGCCGCGCTGTACTCGCATACATCATAAAACATTGCGTACAATATACATTTATGTATCTGTGGATTTGTCATGTATTTGCACATCCAAAGTCCACCCGCTTCATTCTATAAAGTTTATAGGTTATAGCAATGTTTAATAAATCCTTCATTCTATATAACAAGAAGATTTAAACATTGAAACTATACAAAAACAGCTTTACAAAAATTGACAAAATGTATCTTTTTACATACTGGACATGGATGGCTAATACTACACCCATGATAAAGTTATAGTAGCAAAACACCGCATCCCGAAGAGCACACTACATTGAACTGAATGAAAAACACGGACAATTTTTAATTGCCGCTTCAAACCGACCAACCACCTAGAAGGGATAAAGGGGACCTAATATTGGACATGGATTCCGAACCATGGAACAGCTCGCATTCAAAATGAAATACACTTATCCAAATCAGAAGGAGAAAGAAAGTGGTGGATAAACAGGCTCGATTTAGACCTCTGGTATGGAAGGCTTTAGCTAGCAGCCATCAAACACTCCGGCGGTCGTCACTTGCCCGTTTTCACCACCTCCAGCCACAAAAATCCCAAAGCTATCTTTCGGTTACACCATGTAAATATGCACCGAAAGTTAACTATCCGATTTCAAGTAGTTGGAGGTGGTGAAAATCAGGCGACCAACTAACAAATTAAACATTTTTGGTAGAACTACCCGCTGAGCTGGGTGGAACGCGACGGGGTTGGCAAGCTGCTGGGGAGAGGGGTGGCGTTCACTTTCGTAGAAATACTTCGGGAGAGGTTCAACTTCACATATGAGGTGGTGTTACCCGTCAAGAACTGGGAGGGCGGTCCCAGTCGACTCGAGGCTTCACTTCTTGGACTTGTCAACAGCAGTGTGAGTATTGAAATAGTTTTTTGTCAGTTGGCCAAGGCACATGTTTGCACGCCGACTGGGAATTAAACTAGTGGAATCGTTTTCCAGGCCCTAACGTTCCCTAACCCTAAATTCTATGCCTAAAAGTTATCAGATTGTAATAAAAAAAAATAACTCTTGAGAAAGCTTGATTCTATGTCCTTTTTTTATTATAATGCATTTATTATGTAAATATTTATATATTTATCAGTCAGACAACTTTTTCCAATGTTAGTAGCCAATATTTTCCAGTATAAAAGGTTAATTATAAAAACATACCGACATAGGTCCCGATGAAATATTTTTGAGTCCAAAATTTCGACAAACCTAGTAAAACCGCGTATTAGTGTCGGACTAAACCGGTTTTTGTATGATTAGTCCGGTGCTAATCCCGTACTAAGTTTTGACAGGTTCAGTCTGGTTACGACTGTTTTGAGCAAGTAAACAGTTCTCTCCGGTAGTTCCTTTTGGGAAATTGATAGGGTATAAAGAAAGGAGACCACTGTCTCCAATTTTCAAAAATACATGCCAAAGTGCAAAAATAGTCGCAAACGTATTGGAGGATTTGTAGGGGTGGGAACTGACTTGAGGAGCGCATTTTCAGTTCAAATTCGCGCGCGGTGGCGATATTTCGACTGTGTGGCCGCGACGCGCCGCGCTGCCGGATTTCTATACAATTAACTTTATGGTCACTTTGACCATACGGCGAAGACGCGACATCGACCGCATGCCACTTCTCCTTCCTTTCTCTTCAGACGGTGTCATGTGTATCCCCGTTTTCATGTATATGAAACACTTGCTGACCTCTATCTTGCCCACGTATGCCTTAATGCCAACTTGTGAATTGTTAAGTTGGGTATCAGGAGGTGGATATGGCCGCGGCGTTCCTGCCAGCACTTTCGGACTCGCTGAAGGTTGTGAAACTGTCCCCGTGGCTGGACGAAGGCGCGTGGGTCATGATGATGAAGCGACCCGCGGAGTCAGCCGCCGGCTCGGGCCTGCTCGCACCCTTCGAGCAGTACGTTTGGTGAGGATTTATTTTGCTTTCATTATCCGCGTCCTAACGATTCTGCAACATAGTGACATCGAGCATGAATTTCACAGGAAATACCAATCAATCAATATATTTCTGCAATTTCTATGTATATATATATATATGAAAGAAAACCTGAAAAATCCGACTGTATTTTTAGTTTAAGTCGCGCCTTGCATGCATGTTGTACTATTAAACTCCATAGTTCTTTTCATATATTGCTTTTGTATTTGCTTCACCGTTAATTTGTTAATGATTTATCGATATACGTGCCGCCCGGCAGGTATCTGATCCTAGTGGCCGTGGCAGCGTACGCGCCATGCATCACGCTGCTCACGCGGCTACGGCACCGCCTCTCCGGCGGTGGAGGTGACCCGCCCATAGAGCTCTCGCCCAGCGCATGGTTCGTGTACGGCGCCTTCATCAAGCAAGGCACCACGCTCGCGCCCGAAGCCAGTAAGCCAAAATACTTCTATGGCAGACGAAAGAACGGACATTTATTAATGAGCAATGGTGCTTCTCGCCTTTCCCTAATCATAAAAGTGAGATTTTAGGTTTTGTACGTCCATGTATATGTCGCCGCAGTCGTTCGCCGCTATTTCTACTATATATTCCCAAACTACAGAATGGTTACAACTGGTTATTACTTTTTTTTATTATTCTTTAATCGATATCAGACACTCTTTCGCAAGCACTTGGCATTACTTTCCTCACAACCTGAGGAGTTAGCAACCATATTTCAGCTACGATGTTCGCCTTCCACTTCTCGATTGCCCTGGGTTTATTCGAAAATATATTCAGAAAATCTGGGGATCGAGCGGGCCAGTGAATTACGCTCGCTGAAAGTCGGCCTTAGGGCCGAGTGCACAAAAAGACAAGAAATCAAATTCAACATCAACGAATGATCAAACACGTCACTTTGTATGGACAGTATGGAAGGAACTCCATGCAGTTCACTAAAAGTGACGTGACATTGATTAACTCAGTTGTCTCTTCGTGCAATCGAGGCTTAGGATCGCCATTGTTGGAAAACTTGGGTAACGCTGAGATAAAAATAGAACTTTCCTTTTTCATCTAAGGGATAACGCTGAAATTATCCATGATGAATCTCCAACATGTATTTTATAATTTGTGAAAACAAAAGAATACTTTTCAGAATGTTAGTGCCAATGTCATATTTTATTTTATAAACCCGTCGTGAATTTTGCCCCACCCAGTATAACTGTATTGATAAGCATACTAAGTAGGTACATAGTTGTGAATTTAATTTCATAGAACATTTTCCATCACCTTCAAGACAAACGAAGGTGAATCGTAAAAGCTTAGGTACCTATAGAAAATATCTGTGCATGCACACAGCAACCAAAAACATTAAATTATATCAATTTTATAATGCTGACAGTGGAGTGATTGAAACCATAAAAATAACTACGCATTCCGTACAATTTGTCAAACATTCAGAGGGCAATATTTATTTACCATGAGGTAGATAGAATCGGTGACACGACGCCTAATGGTTTGGGGTCATCTATCATTTTGTGTAACGCCCTATAATCATTTCCCCGACGACCTCGGGGTGTTAGCTAATTTCAACATTATAGGTGAAACATTTTGAGCTACCCAGTATTACTTGTTTTTTGTTTGTCGACGTAGACTTGTTTCTAAACAAAATACAGTAAACAAAATACATTAAGATTATCGAAACATGCATGCAAGGCATGCTTCAGAACATTATCAAATACAATACAAGAACAAAAGACAAGAAACAGAAAACTGAAGAGCACAAAAAATATAATCGAAATTTGAACCTGAATTAAACACATTTTTGTTGATTCAAAACTAAAGAAACAGATTTATACTAACCGAAGATAATTATTAAGAATGTTATGCTGATCTGATGGCTAACCTTTTTAAGATTTTTTTATTTTATCGTTGAGTAATCTACCTCCAAAGTTGAATTGAAATTGATAAAACGCGCGAAAAGTTCGAACTTTCGGACCTATAATCATTTCCAATATTAGTTCGACCTTTATTTATATGGAATGGTGTAACATTCCTTAACCTTTTGTTATTTTCTAAGTTATATTTGCTATTGACAAAGGACACCCACCGTCATGATATTAGCCCAACACGCCGCTTTCCCGCAGTAATGGGTGCCATGCCAGGATCTAACCTTTATGAGTACGGTCCATTGAACTGGATGGAAAACATGGAAGACATGAGCGCCTTGCGGATAGAACTAGGAGTTAATTCCTTTCATATTAAGAAAAGAAGAAATACATAAAGCTTTTACATACTTTCCTTGTGGTTGTAATTTGAATTGATTACATCACCGCTTGTGCATGCTGCGCGTCTATCGAGCGAGGCAGGCCCTCCTCAGAAATACCCCCCTAAAATGGCGCCCCTCCCGCCGCAGACTCGACGCGCGTGCTGTTCGCGACGTGGTGGCTGTTCATCATTCTGCTGTCCTCGTTCTACACGGCCAACTTGACCGCCTTCCTCACGCTCTCCAAGTTCACGCTGGACATCGAGGATCCGCGCGACTTGTTCGACAAGCAGTACCGCTGGACGGCCAAGGAAGGTGGGCCGGTTCAGTACGTTGTCACTGACGTAAGTATCGCGTCCGAACTGACCGCCTTTCTCACGCTTTACAAGTTCACGCTGGACATCTGGGACCCTTCAAAGGCCTTGAAAAGAGATTTAAGCTTCTGGTGTCATTCAGCATTCAGTCATTCAAAGCTTTGATGTTAGTCCCGCAGCTCTATTCGTATGTTAGTCTATGCTCTAAACGTTCTTGTTGCGCTCTTACGTTCTACGTTATATGTAGAACTTACAAACTATGTGAAAACTATAAAGCCGAAGTCGTGACTTCTAGAAGTATATTGTGACGGAAAACGGAAAACGGAAAACGGAAAACGGAAAACACGGAGGGGGAGACTTGGCCCGACACGCCCTTGGCCGGTTCTTGTATGTGTAGCCAACACCTGCGCCGCCACCGCCGCCCACCCCCATGCAAACGACTTTCGGTTTTTACTCCCGTCCGTCCATTCTCTATGTTCATCGCGACTCCTCCACCTCCGCCGCCGTCCTGCGGCGACAACGTTGTGTCCTACGCACAAGACTCATATTATGATACGATTCGGTGTGGCGATGCGTTAAAATCATACTTTAAATTATTCTGGCTGGTGGTTGGGACTCTCCTGATTTACAAGCCTCCGCGTCATATCCCAGAAATCAAGTAAACAAAACTATTAATGTTGCAAGAATGCGAGGAAAACCTCAAACCTTTATAGCTACGCATAGCAGCTAATCTGGGGCGGGCAGCAGATATAAAAAAAAACGGCCAAGTGCGAGCACCTTCGTGCACAATTTAACACAAAAAAATCACGTTTTATGTACATTTTTATTATTGTTTCATTTTACCTGTTATAGCGTAAAAATAAATACACATATTGCGAAAATTTCAGCTGCCTACCTGTTACGGTTCATGAGATACAGCCCTGTGACAGACGGACGGAGGCTACGTAACAGGGTTCCGTTGGCACCCTTTGGGAACGGAACCCTAAAAAGAGCATTGCGTTGATATGATAGGTATGAAGATGAGATATGCCTGCACAAAATCTGTTTTTTCTAAATCGTATGGTATGCAAGATAATATATCAATGACTCCATTATTATATGACGTCGCCTTAGGTCGATAGGTCCATAGGACTAGATTTACCAATAAAATCACGTTTTTTGTATGGGGCCCGTTTATTTCCCTTCCAACATAAAGTCCATAAGTATTCCGCAAATTATTTATTTATCCATCCATCTATTTGTCTATATCTGCCAAAAACAATGAGTGTATGTATGCATGTATGTTTGGACTCCAAAACGACAATTTTTTAACCAACTTCAAAAAAGGAGGATGTTCTCAATTCGACTGTATTATTTTTTATTGCCTGTGCCCACCATGGTCTTGTGCTAACGCCAGCATAATGGGATATCGATTCGTAATTCTAGGCTGGACACTTAAGGTGACCCAACCCGGCGGGACTAACTCATTCGCGGGCATGGTACGAAACCGTGCTGTTGCGCTCTGGGACCTTCTCTGTTTCAAAGAATAAGACAGGCTCCGTGATGAGGAAGATGCAACATGTCCACAAAAAAGACAATGTGCATAGTGTATGATTTGGTAAGATTTACGAAAATTTTAATTACAAAACGACTTATAGCTAAAAGTAAACCACGAAGGCTGTAGTCAAAAATCTAACAAAAACCAAATATATTATAAATCTTGATTAAATAAGCTATGTCTGATGACTAATCTTTTTAAGATGTTCTTACTTTATCATTGCGTAATCCACCTCCAAAGTTATTGTATAAAACGCGCGAAAAATTCGAACTTTCGGACCTTATAACTTAGAAACAACACAATTTTACAATGCCAACGGTCATCAGACATCTAGTTCGATCAAATAAAGCTATTTTGAGCAAAATTTTGGATCTCTGACAAGAAATATGGGCGTGATCTTCTTTCCCCTTTTGTATGGGGAGATGAGCGGGATGGGCCACCTTAACTAACTTCACACAAAAACCATTTCAATCAAATCAATCATCTACAATAGAGAAATAGGATTGCTTTACTGTTACAGATCAAGTGATCAGTTTGTGACTTATTTAACCTACGTAACAAAATGACCAATCCGAGTGTGTAATTTACATCTACTGAACGAAATAAATAAACTGAAATAAAACTGAAGAATAAGTAATATGTTAATAAATGCGGGCATATGGAAAAGTTGTGATAATTTAAATGATGACGAAAACCAACCAAGAATGTGTTTTGATGCGTCTGCCCTGTGCCCTGTGGCAACCTGTAGCCGGACGAGGGGCTGTTTTACCTGAACAAGATGGTGGCGATGGGCAGAGGTGTCTTTCGCGCCGTAACAGCCAGCAGCGACTTCCTGTCCGACGTGTCGGCAGGTCAGTTTCCGGCATAGATATATATGTAAGAAGGTTTCATTTTTGAACTACTTTGGGTTCTTACAGCTAAAATGCATTACTTATACGAGTTATCGTTCACGTGACTTCCATTACATATGCAAAATACGTATGCGTCCTAATATAAAATATGTGTTTAAAGTGATTAGGGCAACCAGGGATGTTGAAGAAGTTTGTGCAAAAATATGTTTCCAAAATATTTAGCGATACTAAAAAAAGTATTAGTATTAGTATGAAATCGATTGGATGTTGGAGACCGAATATTTGAGCGACTTAACCTAACTTAACCTAACTGATGAGAGATGCTCGTTCCCCTACCCGTGCAACACCACTCTGTACCCATGACCGCAGGCACACGGCGCTCCTGGGGGGAAAAGTCAGCGTGGACCACGTTACGTAACAACGACTACTTGGCAAATACGCGCTACGACGTGGGGGATGTCGTGACGGCGGCGCACTCCATGACCAAGATGCGCGCGTTTGCCTACCCGTGCAAGACCAAACTGCACACCCTCTTTGGCTGCAAGCCCGCACTGTGACCGTAGGACCGTGCTCGTGGAGGACAGCGTTGACCACGTGATCTCCAGCAGCGACTACCTTGCGAAGGCGCGGCGGCGCGTGGAAGAAAATTACCGTTGCACATACATATGTAGTGATGGCGGCGCACTTCGTGACCAAGATGTGCGCGTTCGCCTTCCCGTACAACACCACGCTGCACCACCTCTTTGGCTGCAAGCCCGCACTGTGATTGTAGGTGCGGTGCTCGTGGAGGAGAAGGTCAGCGTCGACCACGTGATGTACGGCGACTACCTGGCGAAGGCGCGCGGAGGCGTGGAGGAAAAGGACCGCTGCACGTACGTCGTGACGGCGGCGCACTTCATGACCAAGATGCGCGCTTTCGCCTACCCGTGCAACACTACACTACATTACCTCTTCGATCCCGTGTAAGTACCTTATTTTTTTATTTTTTTAATAAATGAGTGCCTATGCTAAAGGTGCTCAAAACATTCAAATATACCTTCACCCTACCTACTCTTTAGTGGTCGTAGAGAGAGCCCACAAACAGTCGTGGCCCAGTATACTTCAGGCTATTCGGTGATTTTGTCTCCAACAAAACAGACCATGTGTAGGTAGAGGCTCTCATCTAGGTTAGGATGAGCTTGATACATAGGCATGGAATTGGTATTTGACTTATCCGAAGAGATGTCGTCGAATTTTATCGGTGGTGTCTTACTCTGTTTTGGGATCGATCTGACGATGTCAGTTTGACGAGGGTGCGGCGGGGTAAATTGAAGGAGTAAGGACAGGGCAGGCAGGCTCCTGAAGCTCGTGCTCTCTGGCTTGTTCGCTGTAGAAAAATAAGACTTGCGTATAGAAAAGCATGACACGGCGACATTTTAACGTGATGGATTTGTTGTGCATTATGTGTTATATTTTCTTAAATTCCTTGGTGACGTATTCATTACTCACTATTCTTCCCATTACTTTTTACTTGCAGTAGATGCGACAGGTACTGTACTGTGGGCATATCTTCTTTGGCTTTTTCTACCAGACTTATTAGTTTTTTTCTCTTTGATTTTTGGACCACTCACCTCATCTATCATTCTTTATACTCGAGCTCCGCGGCGAAACTGTCTCAAGGTCCTGTGCTTCACCTGAGGTTACGTCTTGTCTACATAAGCATGCACTGGAACTTAGAATTTCACTTTCCTACTCTATAGGTCTCCCAGGGAGAAACCCACACTGGTGATGGAGAACTTTTCAATTACCTAGTTGTTTTCCAAAACCACGTGGATCCGAGCGAAGCCGGGTACCTCAGCTAGTTGTAAATGATAAATATAGCCGTATATGTTGTAGCTAAATCACTTTCAGCAGGTCTACACAGAACAGAACTTTTTTCGTGGCTGTCATTTCAGGAGTACTCACAGGTGAGTACGGTGACTTTTAGGTGAAAATTTCATGAGCAGATCCCCAGAACTTTAGTTCGTTGGTTCTGTTGCCAAAGTTGTATCTAACCGAGGTGGCGAATCTAACGCCTCTAATGCTATGTACCTAATAAATCCGATGAGATGACCTCCAGAGGCTTTTGGTATTGTTATTTAATTAGCTAATGCCACGCAGTTTGCAGGCGATGGTCGAGTCGGGCATCGTGAAATTCCTGGTGCACCGTAAGCTGCCAGCGACGAGGATCTGTCCGTTAGATCTGCAGTCAAAAGAGCGGCGCCTGCGCAATAGCGATCTCCTCATGACATACGTGCTCGCAGCGCTTGGCCTGTCCGCCGCCACCGCAGTCTTCATTGGGGAGGTTGGTACCTTCCTCCATCAGAATCTGCATTGATTTGGGAGCGTAAGCACCGGTAGCAGGTATGCATGTGTTTTGTTGTGGAAGGTATCAGGTTGCCACCTCTCGCCTCAACTACATACTTTATTGCCACCTAAGAGATCAGTAAGGAGTAGGGTAAACTGTTCATCCAGTCCCATCAAATAATCTTCACGGCTCTCTTTCCGCTGGATGTTTTCTTGTTTTAAAATATTGGCTAAACGTGGTACACTTAATTAATTGTTCAAGATTATAGTTCACTCCAAGGTAGATAGGATAATATGAATGTATTTTTTTAATTTGTGTACATATTTATTTATTATTATTATTATTATTGGCTATGAGTGAGTTATGTAGGTATGTAATTTGATTATAGTGGTTCAGTTAGTTCGTTAATCAGGCAAACCTGTCAACAAATCTGATTGTCAGCAATCATTTGCTATAAGGAGCAAAGTCTCGCTGGCGGCGTTAAGTTGGTTGATGTGAATTTAACAGAGTTCCACTTGTAGATGCATTCCTTTCCTCCTACCTTGCCCCCATACCTAATCTAAAATTTGAAAGCGATCCCTATTTTCAGCTCTTCATCCGCCGGTTCTACTCCATAAAGATACACACCGGAACGAAAATGAGTTGGCGAGACGAGATGGATGGCAACAAGAAGAGCAACTTCTGGGACTCGAGCAGGCCTCCACCGTACGAGTCGCTGTTCGGGAAGGGAGCGCCGGGGCGCGCCGGCAAGCGGCAGCTCATCAACGGGAGGGACTACTGGGTCGTGAAGACTGTCAGCGGAGACGTGAGGCTCGTGCCCATCAGAACTCCGTCGGCACTCCTCTTTCACTCCTAGATTTGATTTTAGTCATAAGTTCAGAACAGACGCTTCAGATCAGCTATATGTGCGATGCTCTGTCGTTTGTATGACGACCGCCGCCGTGTCACTTTCCAAACGGTTTACCAACGCTGAACTCTGAAACTGTTCTGAGGTCACAACAGATATGCGCTTCTGTTGGCACATCTTGGTTTCGAACGGCAAGATTTAAGCGACTCTCAAAAAATAAAACAAATATGCTCCATTTCAACAATATTTTGTGAATTTGAATAGTACCATATCTTCACGTGGTCTTCACAGACTAGTCCACAAAAATGTCAACCGTTTCTCGTGTTTCGATTTGCGTTATACGGGTTGATAGCAATCACATTGCTATTACTTAGTAAGCCACATAATCCCACCCTGCATCAACGTCGCCCGCTTGTATATTACCAGCTTAAGTTCGTTGTGATGATTTAAGAACGGCCCGTAAGCTATGCTCCCCATACAAACGTAGTTTACTTATCATTTGGAAACCGCTATTCCAATTTAATTGATATTTAATATCTGATATCAGGTAACAAATATCTGTGTCTGCATGCTTTTGTTTTTTTGAAAAATCCAAACCGAATGAAATGAATGCAAAAAGAAAATCTTCATACGAATTTTGTTTTCTCTGTGGTTTGACCCAGAATACATTTACCGAAAAAACAAAGGCATGCAGACACAGATATTTGTAGCCTAATATTAGATACCAAATATCAAGTAAGTTGGAACAGTGGTTTTCAAATTATTAGTAAACTACGTTTGTATGGGAGGCGAAATTTTCAGGTGCTTACGGGCCGACCTTAAGGAACTCGTTTCAATGAAAAAAAAAAACATTTTATACGAAAAATGGCTTTGTATTGACCTCACGACAGGGACCACTGCTAGTTGTTGCACTACAGAAGTCCCTGCAATCGGCCCACAAAAAATACTTTAAACCTACATATATTTTATCACACACCAATCATTTTGAAAGTCAAGGAAATAATGCAAAAATACGGGGGTTGACAGCTGTTTTGTTGTCAGCCTCGGTAGCTGCTGGAGTTGAGAGTCGCTTCGGTACTTTCGGTCGATGTGGCCGTGGTTCGGATTCCACGTAAAACTGTGGGGGATCTTCTTTTAGAGTTAATACTGCCCGGGTTTGCACCATCACATTGAATGAAAGGTGATCACAGCGGCAATGAACATTGTTCGTGTTTTCCTTCCAGTTCAATGTAGCCGTGCCATTTATGGAAGGTCTTGGCATGGCACCTTGCTCCTTATGGTGTGTTGGTCTGATATCATCACAGTAGATGGGTATTATTCAATCAAAGTAAGTTCATTTTAATTTCGGTTTCCCAAGCTGTGTCGAATACCTTGATGTGTCCATATCTGAAAACTGATGAAATCTCCTGAAAATTAAGAACACATGGATTGTTATATGATTTAATTACTTAAGAGACACATTGCACTTATGTACCCAACTTGGAGCAGGGGATATTATAAATTATGCTTTTAATGACACATGTACTCGTAGAACTTAGAAAACACCGCTGATTGAAGATCAAATTTCAAGTGTGTTTTAATTTTCATGCCCTCAAAACGAACTCCCACATGCTTTACAGCTATTCTTAAATCCGGCGCTGTAATCTCGTTTGAGTTCACAGGAGACGCCGATTTGCGCGCCCGGCTCACCTGTTTACTGGATCGTGAACATATCGTGAATCTGTGACACGTTCGCGCATAATTGATCTACGTTGAATATTAATAATGCGGGATATTTCCAAGAATTTAATCATCCCGGAGGGGTATAAAAGCCGAGGGTCAAGACGTGCATCCTCACTCGCAGCATTCAAGTCCCCGGCGACCGATCGAACAGCGATATGAAGCTCATTCTGGCTGCTCTGGCGGTGTGCGCCGGCTCGGCGGCGCTGGCGGCCGACTACGTGATCCCGCGGCCGCAGCTGCGCTCCGACGACACGGCGATGACGCTCTGCGGCCGCAACCTGGCGGACGCGCACTCGCTCTTCTGCTACGAGGCGGGCTACACGCTCAAGAAGAAGTCGGCGCCGGGCGTGTTCCCGCCGCTGGCGAGCATTCTGGCGCGGTACGGCGAGAACGAGGTGGAGACCGGGCCGGAGTGGCCGTGGCTGGGGGCGCGGCGCGCCGGCGCGTTCGGCGTGGGCGTCGGCGGCCGCAGCAAGCGCGGCATCGTGGAGGAGTGCTGCTTCAAGCCGTGCACTCGCGACGAACTGCTCAACTACTGCTAGACCGGAACGCCTCCATGGAACGATAGCCGCAACTCCATGATATTGGACTTTTTATCTTAGCAAATGCCTATGATGTGAACGAAAAAAATATATTTTTGTAGCATCCAATGATTGTATTTACTAGAACGAATTAATGTAACTTATTGTACTCAAATAATTTAATCGAGCCCTTTATAAAGCTTGTGTATATTTTTAATGTTTCTGCAACTGCACATAAGTAAACTTTTCAATATTTAATGTCTAACTTAACTGCCTCAATTTAAAGTTAGGCGCCTACAGCTGTATTCAGAGTGGGCGGACTAACTTTAATCCGCCGGTTTTTGTATGGTTAGTCCGGTGCTAATCTCGTACTAAGTTTTGACAGGTGCTCTTCTTCGAAAGATACTTCTAAACCTAACCATATTCTTATTGACACAGCCTAGTGGAAGCAGCTCGTAGCCTAGTGGCGCGGGGACTGAACTAGCGTCAGAGGCCTGGGCTAATTCCGACATGCACCACTGTCTTTCTCTTTCCGAATTCCATAAGTGCATTTTGTCACGAATGCGAGCTGCTCCATGGTTCGAAATCCATGTAAAACTGTAGGTCCCCTTCCCCTACTAGGTGGTAGGGTTTCAGCCCACCCGGGTTGGTACCATCGCATTGGACGAAAAGATGGTCGAAGCTGCAATGAGAAAATTGTCCGTGTTTTCCATCCAGTTCAATGTAGCCTTGCTCATAACGGGAAGGTCCTGGCATGGCACCTAATTCCTTCGGGAATGTGGTGTATTGGGCTAATATCGGCTAAATTGGGCTAAGAGCGGTGTAGCCATCCCTGTCAGGTCGCATAAAAATAATAATAATGCCTTTTCATACTGTCATGTCGGCTTGAGCTTAAGGTGGCCCAACCCGCTCAACTCCCCATATTTCTTATCAGAGATCCCAACTTTTACTCAAAAGAGCTTAATTTCCGTGTTTTGTAAAAACTATTATTTGATTAAGTTAATATCATGAAACGGAGTTATGACCTCCCAAAGTCTCGGGGACGAGTAAAAATATGACAGAATCTTAATTTCTTTATTCTTTAAAAAAACGGAGATCGAGACCTTTGTTTGTTTACGACCTTCGTTCTCGTCACGGACTTTGGGAGGCCATAAGTTCTTTTCATGGTGTTCACTTCTTATTAAAGAACAAATAAGGATACATTTTAAAATCTAATTAATTTAATTTCGTGCTGACAAAATCATAAACAAAAAAGTTACAAGGGTTTAATTGCACCGTGCAAAACCGTTCTGTCGCGCTCTGGGACCTTCTCTGTTTCAAGGAAAAAGACAGGCTCCTTGATGAGAAAGATGGAACATGTCCACAAAGCAGACCATGCGCATAGTGTTTGATTTGGTAAGATTTAAGAAAATTTTAATTACAAAACGACTTCAACCAAAACACAAACAAAAACAAAATTTATTATAAATCTTCATGAAACGAGCTATGTCTGATGACTAATCTTTTTAAGATATTTTTATTTTATCGTTGACACCTCCAAGGTTATTGTATAAAACGCGCGAAAAATCCAAACTTTCGGACCTTATAACTTAGAATCCTAAGAAAATTTTCTAGTTCTTTTTTTTTTTTTTTTTTTTTTATGTGACTGGACATGGATGGCTAATACCACAAGTTCTGTTCATGGTATTAGCCCAACACACCACATGGGAACTAGGTGCCATGCCAGGACCTTCCTTATATTGCACGGCTACATTGAACTGGATGGAAAACACGGACAATTTTCATTGCCGCTTCGACCATCGTTCATCCAATGCGATGGTACCAACCCGGGCGGGATAAACCCTACCACCTAGTAAGTAAGGAAGGGGACCTACAGCTTAACGTGGAATCCGAACCACGGCCAGCCTCTCTCAACGGTCGAATGGTCACCCATCCAAGACCAGACCGGACCCAGCGTTGCTTAACTTCGGAGAGCGATCGCCGAAGTGTCGCGCCACTGGGCCACCGAGGCTGACTAAAATAAAACTATTTTGAGTATTATTTTGGATCTCTGACCAGAAATATGCGCATGATCTTATTTCCACGTTTGTATGGGGAGTTGAGCGGGAAGGCCCACCTTAAAAAATAAAAGGAAAAAAGTGGGTGTTCTGTACCATGGTACAACATTTAACACAAAAAACCCATTGAATTTTTATTGTTTTTTTATTTTACCTTTTTGATTGATTTAATTATTTGATTAGCGGCAAAATAAATTTCAGCTGCCTACCTATTACGGTTCATGATATATGGCCCTGTCACAGACGCACGGACGGAATAACGGACGGACAGCGAAGGCTACTAAAGGTTCCGTTGGTACCCTTTGGGTACGGAACCCATCATTTATCAGGTTGCTATGACTCCCATTCTAGTATTCAATTGAAATAAAATAAGGCACATAAAGTCATTTTTGTAAGGTATCATTAAGGCCAGCCATTCTTGGCATTTCAAAGCAAAGACATTTATCAACTTTACGGGCGATATCCCCCGAATTACAATATTGGAATAAAAACAAAATAACAGCTTAGTTTTCATGACTTTAGATACAGTACGCAAAGTGTTGCATCACTTAGGGCCGAGTGCACGAAAGGACAAAAAATCAAAATCAACGTCAAAGTATGATTAAACATGTCACTTTGTGTGGACAGTATGGATGGAACCCTATGCCGTTCACTATAAGTGCCGTATGAACATTGATTACCTCAGCCGTTTCTTCGTGCAACCGGGGCTTAGTGCATGTCAAACAGTTTTTGGGGAATGAAACAACTTTGTAGGTTAATATTTATTAATTGTATTATTCCTGGCTGGCGTCTACATTTTCTGTCTGGAGCCCCTTGATGGAAGCGACGGGCACGTATGTGACGAGAGTGAACAACTTGTGGGCGGAGTCTTCATCGTCGTTCCGCCTCCGCGACAGACGGACGCGGACTCGGAACGGCACATTTCTGAAACAAAAGCAGAAATAATTATCATCTCCAGATATCTCGTGATAAATGCTTCATAATTAACCAAGAGTACTGCGAGTGTTTAAACGGGTCGCCTTCATAAAGTCCAAAAAGCATAAGGTCCAAAACCCAGAACGTCCAAAAGTATGTATTTTTCGTGTTATAAAATGCATATAATCTAACCTAACCTAACCTGGCCTAACCCTTTTAAAAATATCCGTATTCGTAAGTATTTTGGACGGTATGGGTTTTGGACCTTGTGCTTTTTGGACTTTATGATGCATCCCCCGTTTAAACTATATTGTAAATGAATTAAATATATTTCTTTAGTGCTCAGTTTTTATGCAACTACACATTGATGGCTGGGTCGTGTTGGCATGACAGTAGCAACCTGTAATAATATTAGCCCAACACACTGCATTCCTGAAGGAATCAGGTGCCATGCCAGTTGCGTTAATTTTTTAAATTTAGATCCGCCGGTGATCTCAGTCACCTGTGACTCACCGGTGATACACTTTCTTACTCGTGGAATGACAACTAATCGCGTGAAACTTCCAACACAAGTCTATTTACAGTGTGATAACAATATAAAATGGAACCATAAGCTTCAACTTCAGGTAAAGGTTCAGGAAATGAATTCACCAGAAGCAAGTGAAAGTTCGAAAGTCAGGATCTTCTAATGTGAACGTCTGGTTTATGTCATATTCCACGCATTACATAAAAAAACCATGTCTGATTTCGCTTTCACAGGAGAAGCTTTGCTCAACAGAAAAAATCACAAAAAATTGTTTTCACATTTTCTTTCAAGTAGCTGCATTGTGAAGAAAAAAAAATATAAGTTTCGGAGGACATATTTTTCTTCCATGTATGTGGTAAAAAAACCATTGAGACAGGGATCCTACAAAATTTAACTACTACATGTTAAAGTATAAAGCAAAAATATTCTTCAATGAACACGATACATACTTACATTACTACACTATCTGAAACCTGTTGTTTTGTTTATTATTCTTGTACTTGTACTGAACTTGCTTAATCAGTGAAATAAAGATTTATTATTATTATTATTATTATAAAAAGCACAAGATCAAGAAAGATGGCATAATCTGAAGGAGGCCTACACCACTAAGGTCGAAACAGGCTAAGAACGAGAAGGAAACTTACTTATTACTTATTTACTTACTTACTTATTTAACTAAATCCTAAGTCATATTCAGCATGCTAAGCTTATAATGTGCATTATCTCCCCATGAAATCGCATTGTATGTTAAGTCAGGATATATGTAGCATACTCAACTTTATATTTTTCTATTTTATTAGAGATTCAAGTTTCTAGTTTCAGTGGTTTCGGAGATATCGTGATGGGTGAGTGAGTGGACTTCGCTTATATATATTTAGATTTAGGTAAATTCTAATAATGTTTAATAAAGAATTACGGATAGTGCTTGAGAACTTAATATTGGCAGCAAATTTTTCATTCAAAACATAAAAAAATAACATTTCATTTTCATTTAAAACATTTCAAATCATCTGAAAATTAAAAACATTTTGATTTGAAATATTGAATGATTTTAATGAAAACTATCATTTATTTTATACCCAATCTATACATACTATGATCAAAAAGTTCCGGGAATTAATAAATAAAAAAAAATTGAGTTAATCTTCAGATACATTTATTTTATCACCTTCAAAATAACAACCGCCAACGCTTAACCCATTCTTCCATACACTTTTGATAGTCCGGTGAAGGAATGGCTTTCAATGCCTTCGTCGCATTTTCTTTTATTTCATCGATGCTCGAAAATCTCTTTCCACGAAGGGGTAATTAAGTTTTGAGAACAGGAAAGTCACATGGTGCCATATCCGGAGAATATGGTGCCTGTTGGATTGTATTTACAGTATGTTCGGTCAAATAATCGGTCACGATGCGCGCTTTGTGAGACGGAGCATTGTCATGGGGCAAGTTCCATGAGTTGTTTTGCCACAATTCCGGTCGTTTTCTACGCACAGCATCTCTCAAACGCTTAATTACGGCCAGGTAGTACTCCTTATTGACTGTTTGACGATTTTCGAGTAAGATTTCTTGAACTTTTTCGACGTTATCATCGGTAGTTGATGTTGAAGGCATGGAGAAATTCACCTCCATGGTTGAAGGGCGTTCACGACGAGGTGCATCGTCAACTTCTTTGAGACCATTTTTGAACGAAGAAAACCACTCGTATACTCTTGTTTTTGAGAGAGCAGAGTCCCCGTAGGCTTTTTGTAGCATTTTGAATGCATCTTCTTCTTCTTCTTCTTTTTAGCAGGGATATTATATCCCGGTTGGCAATCGGTCCCTTCAGAGACTCATTTCTGCCAGCGTCACGTTATGAAATATGTATATATTTATATATTTTATATATTTTTTCTTCTTTACTTGAATATTATATTGTCAGTTATTATTTTTGTTCTTTCTTCTTTTTTCACATTCTTCAGTTTTTTGTTGAATTGTTTATTTTCCTTTTAGATAAGTATTTTATTTTTATTTTTGTTTATATTTTTATTTTATTGGATTTTATGAATGATGAAATTATTCTTAAAACAGATGTATTAGAGCTTACCAGAAGGCTTTGTAAATTAGTGGGTAGAGGAATATTAAATTTTGATAATTGTTCATATAAAGGAATTGTTTTATTATTGATTGGGCATGCAAAAATAATATGTTCAGAGGTACCATCCTCCAGTCCACATTCACACAGTGATGAATCTTTTATACGTAGTTTAGCTAGATGAACCGGAGTGCAGACATGACCGATTCTAAGTCTGCTTATTACTGAAGTCTCTAATTTATTTAATTTAAGTTTGTGAAACCATGGTTTTGAAGGAATATCGGGTTGGATTTTAAAATAGTATCTACCCTTATGGACACTAGTTCTTTTCCATAGTTTGAGCCACATGTTAGCGAGATGGACTTTCGAAAGATTTACTAGATCATAGCAGTAGTTTTTATAGTTTGATTTATCCCCTCTGATAACCGCGTCTTTTGCACAATCATCAGCAATACTATTACCAGCTATTGAAGTATGACTTGGAACCCAGGTTATTACAACATCTATATTATTCAAAGATAATTCATACAATATCTCTCTTTTTGAATGCATCAGCACAAGAGATTTCGTTGGAAACACAAAACTTCAAACAAATTCTTTGTTTAATATTTTTTTTTCATTTTGAAATGCGACGAACTTCAAAAACTTGATTGATATAAACAGACGCCAAACAATTACTAATGACATTTCATATTTGACATTTGGCAGGAGTGTCAGGGAAAGGTGTACTAACCTGAGAAAAAAAAATATTCGAATCGGTAAAGCGTTTTAAATTCAAACTACAAATTCCCGGAACTTATTGATCATAGTGTACATCCGCGCAACTATACATCTTTGTGAACATTATTAAATAGTATAGAAATGCATACACGGAAAATAAAAAAAAATACAAATATTGGCATATTTTCCCCAAAAGTATAGGACTGTGAACAGTCGCCATCGCAGTGAATCGCGGTTATCATGTGTCTCTTCAACTTATGGAGTGAGACCTCAGTACAACTTCCTGCACGTCTTCTGAGCTCGGACTGTTCTGAATCTTCGCATACTCTCGGTTGTAAGCTGGCAGCTATGGCGGCGGCGGCCGGGTTGAGAGTTAAAATGCAGTATTTTGTAGACATATACTGATGATCCCAAACTTTCGTTTAAGTTGCACAATGTTTTGCATGAATTGATTATCGCAACTGTGGGACGGGTTAGATAATTAACTCTCTTACAGCAGCAGGAGCACAAATGAAAGTGGATAATTGTCGAGCTACAGAGATAATAACTTTAGTTGACGATTTTTATACGATGTGATAGCACAAATGGAAAGTTCGATTAATTTATCGAGGTAGAGAGTTATGCTTGATATAAAGTGGCAACACCCACCGATTTGTCCACAAGAACTGTCACTTTCAGACCTCCCTGACCCTGGCTGTGTTCGGTAGACTGCTTCGTGCCATTCGGTGCAAGAAGCAAAAAATAGCGTTTTACAGAATAGCAGCTAACAGAATGCCAGTTCCTACTAATCGCCTACAACTAATTATTTCTTTATTTTATTTATTTTAGAAAATTAAGTATGTTTTTAATTATTTTAAATAAAAAAATCTTGGTTTAGCGCATTGACCATGAGATTAGAAGGATTTTAGTTTGTATAATGTCAAAGTAAAGGACGGAATGGAACCGTATTTGCCCGAACAAAACCCATTCTGCCCAACAATCTTCATTACAGATTTTCGAGGCGCGATGTAATCATTGAGCTCCACGAAAATATATTTTGCCATTTCCCTCGAGACCCGAAACAGAACCCGCTCCACCTTTGGCTCTTCATTGCCGCTTGTCTTGTCTTTGAACCATGAAAACGTTAATAAACGCCTGTGCCCTCACCACTACATACGCACATATTCGTAACACGAACAAACACCTCCTTCTAGAATTTATGTGTGTTCCGCACACAACATAAAGCCTATGCACGTAAGTTTGTCGGCTGGATAAAATTATTTGTGCTCCCACTGCAGGGCACTATACACCGTGTCCGGTATAAGGTTACGAATAATTAAAAGGCAGGTCATATATCCTATCCGTAAGCTCGTCATAACAAAGAAAGTTCGAAAGTAGTAAGTTGAAAAAAAAAATTAAAAATATTATTTATCAGTATACTTGCGCCCTAATAACTACTGCAAGCGCGCTGCGCCATCTTCACCGCGCATGGGTTTAATTTGTTGCATCGCGCATCACATTACCACAATACCTAAGATAGTAGGTAGATTATGTACCTTAGGTACTTACGTTTATATTAGGAGAGGGCGGCAGGCCCCTTCTAAGACCACGCGCCGCTCGATCTGCCACCACATTCCATTGTTCGTAAACATGCTCTCGTCCGTCCACAACACAGATTCCACAAACATTGGTTGGCGTTGCTGCTGGAGTTGAAGCCATTGGCAAAAGTTAACTCTCCGAACGTGATCAGCTGGCAGCAGTGCGTGTGTTCTGATTAAATAGGGATGCTGTTTATCACGATTTAACACACTATGAATTGTTGATTTCGACATGTTTAACACTCGTGCGGCTTTTCTTGTACTCGTCCTAGGATGTAGGCGAAAATAATCTATCACTTCTTGAGCGCGGGGGTTTAACACACCTTCTCGCATAGTTGGTTGCTACGAGTCGGTTATCAATAATGCGCTGAAAAGCAGCGGTTATTGTTCTTGAGTCAGCAGGCTGACGCCTGTTCGGAAACCGATTACGGTACAAATGTAATGCAGCCAAGGCATTCCCATGACACTCCCCATACGCCAATATCATGTCTCCATATTCCCTAGTAGTAAAAACGTTCGCGACCTTGACACACTTTCGACCGCTCAGTTACAAGGCCACGCAAACACTGACTGCGTTGCAAATTGGTGCGAGTAGGCATTTTGTCTCAAAGAGACACCGCCTTTGAAGCTGCGCCGCCGCCGCTTCGGAATACTACCTACAAAGCGAGCAAGACAGCTGGGGAACGCACCCCGCCGCCCTTCCGCTCCCCGCCGCCGCCCCGCTATATTTATGGTGCTTTTTCACACTGGAGAAATTCCGCTTTTTAATAAAGTTGAATTATTTTTTTTCTCGGAAACTATTAGATATATTAATATAGTTTCTTCGGAAAAGTTGTTTACAATGTTTAGACCTTTCTTAGGTTTAAGTATTCGGAACCTTATTCCGGACACGGTGTATAAGGGATATTGTATACAGGGGCGTATATTGTATTGTTTATTTATCATCCATAGACAGTACACTGCCTTCGGATTTGTCATATTTTAACATTGCCAGTTCAGCAAAACAAAACACAGCGAAGAAGAACTGGCAATAAATTCCGCTGTTTTTTTTTTTCAATATCCACTTCTTTTTTTAATTTTTTATTCATGTAACTGGATATGGATGGCTAATGCCGAACTGACTCTCCGATATTAGCCTAACACACCACATGGGAACTAAGTGCCATGCCAGGACCTTCCTTATATTGCTCGGCTACATTGAACTGCATGGAAAACACCGACAACTGGCTAATGATAAAATATTACAAATCCGAGTGCAGTGTACCATCTATGGATGATGAATAAACAGTAGGAATAGGAATGCATTGCTTTTTAGAGCCAGAATGACCCCTCGCTAGTATGGACTGCACACCGAGACAGCGTACCTGGACGCGGTACCGTAGCGTGGTAGGAGAAAGTTAGTCTTAAGTTAGCTGATGGCCCGTCTTCAACATACGAACACTAATAACTAACAAACACACAGTGACACAACACAGGGATTTGCTCAGCCAAATTGTATCGCAATATATGCATGCCTCTCCTTGGCAAAGAATAGAAGATAACCAGACTTTTGGCTCAAACCATACCACAAGTGCGTGTTTATAGCGACAAGCACACACCTGCTTGTTCGCTTATTTGACTTGCAAAAAGAGACAAAACACCGCACTACCTAATCGTACGGTAAATAACAAAAGATACACTTGATGAGAATTTTTTGATTGAGTAATTTCTTTAAATCGAGAAGACTAGTTAGTAGAAAGCAGCACTCAATTGGAGTCCATTTGGTGGAACTT
Organism: Incurvaria masculella; assembly: GCA_946894095.1. NCBI lineage: Eukaryota > Metazoa > Arthropoda > Insecta > Lepidoptera > Incurvariidae > Incurvaria > Incurvaria masculella. The sequence continues at coordinate 12,906,869 of OX335650.1, forward strand.
GCCACTGGATGCATTTTTCACAGTTCATTTGATCTCTGCCACCTAAGCGATTAATTCGTACCTAATGCAACTTCCCCATTTTATTACTACACCACTATTTCGGCTGCATGGGATTCTGATACATTGCTTTAGGAAACAATTGGTTTGTTTGGGAAAAGATAGTTCTGTACTATATGTTACAGAATGGAATCAGGCAGAACGGCTCAGAGCAACACTTCAGCCCCAAACAAAAAAAGGGCAGAGATGAACGTCACATTGACATTACACAAACTACAATCCTTCTAATATCATAAGACAAACGCGCCAAACCAAGCAACTTCTATTTAGAGCCATTAAAATGCCCACTTAATTTCCAATCAATAAGAAATTCAACTCGAAATAATGTAGACGTTGTAGGCGATGGTGCGATTTGATGGTTGACATTTAAGTTACAGTTGACAGATCCCTGGTGCCACCTCGGAGAGGTGGAAGCAAAAAGGAGTGATTCCTAGTGATTCCCAACCGTTCTATGGTCAGCTAAAACGGCCGAGTTAGGTAGACGGAAATGTTATTGTTAGCCAAAAAGCTATTTCTTGCTCCTTGCGCCGAATTAGCACGCCGCACTTTGCCCGTACACAGCCATTGTTTGCTAACCTCTAACGTCAAAAAAACAACAAGATTTATAAGATTTAGCAAAACAATAATATAGGGAACTCATCAAATGGTTTCAGTCAAACTGACCTGATTCCCTTAGACCATAGGTATTTGTTGAGACGGGTATCGACGCGTACGTCCGGGGTACCCATCTGCTTCTCCGCGAACTTGCGGATCTCCTTGATGGCCCTCGGTGCTCGCCGCTTAAATCCAACACCGTGGAGCCTCTTGTGCAGATGCACTGTGTACTCGCGCGTTACCACCTCATTGATAGCAGATTTGCCTTTGCGCTCTCCTTTAGGCTTTCCCATCTCGACCTTAAACACCAAAATTTCTAAATATATCAACTATTCTGGAGCTAAAACACCAATTAATACATCTAGGCTTAAAACTTTGGAACCAATATTGAGATTTTTGTGATTAGGAGCGATTTGTATCATTTAAAAGAATCGCACCTTCTTCACGCTCCGGCAAAAAACTCGAAAAGAAAACGTCAACTTGACGTAGGTAAGTTTGAAGTTTCAAGTTTTTTGAAGTTTTCATTTTGTAAAGAGAAAGCAAGGGCGTCCGGTCTTTTGCCGTCATCACGGAAAACTCCAACTGGTTCTGGGAATTTTTGCTAACGAAAGTGAGCGTTTCATTACCTGGTTTATGCTGGCGTGGAGAAATGACCTCTTGCACTCTTGTAGCAAGAGAGTTCATGATTCATGGCACCTCAGTTGCATGTGTGCGGAAAAAAACTAATACAAAATGCGGTGTACATGATTCGGTTTATGATGCCGCCAGAATACGCGCACGATCAGTGGGAGTACCGAGATCATTTGGTCTATTCATGAAATTCTCACCTATGAGTTACATAATAATAAAAATATATGGTCAGCTGTCACATGTGACGGATGTCGAAATTTTTCGCAAAATGAAAATTATTTCATTGTTTAATAATTTTCATTATTGCTGAAGGTTTTCGACAAAAATCACATGTGACAAGTCTTACTGGATCCCGCGGCCATAGATCCTCACCACTACCGCGCCACTCAAGACCTTGGTTCCCTGAAAAGGGGACCAGCAGACACGGCCCCGCTACCACCTGATGCGGGGCCCACCACTTCTCCGGCGTGCTTGAGGTCGGCGGGCTGCTGCCTGCACATGACCTCCTCCGCCGGAGGACCGAGGCGCATCACCTGGCGCCGCGCGCAAGATATTCTGCGTGCCGGCGCCCAGCAGTCCGGCGGATGCGGAGCTCTCCGAGATGGGGGTGGTGGAGGCCTGCGTGTCAAGGCCACCACCTACCGTTCGAAGCCTGGCTCACGTCGTCCCGGAGAGCGCCGCCACCACGGCCTGCGCCCACCTTAGAGCATTAAATGCTCTAAGGCGCCCACCGGCGCGCTTGGAGGAGCCCCCTCTCGCCGCCGATGGATTCTCCGTTTCTTAATATTATTTTTATGTTTTTTTATTGTAAATATGTAAAAATAATTTTAAAAAACGTGCAAATAAATATATACAGTATAATAATATTCTTTATTGCAATCCATACAAAAGTACAATGCAAAGGCGGATTTATTGCCTCAGGCAATTTCTAACAATCAACCCTATCACAGGGAAATTTTACAGCTTTATAAGTGATGACTTAACTTCAACTAACCATAGTTACTTATTTTCTATATGTTTAACTTAATGAAGGTATTCAATTCCAAAACAATAAATATAATTTCTTTAAATAGTAGTATACTAAGTGCTAACACCTATTAAAAAAAATATATCTAGGTGTACTACATAAATATAAATTATATACAAAAATAAATACTTTATGATACGTAATGAATACATATAAACTTCTACTTACCATACATAAATATATATTCTTTCATACATAGCAACATGAACTGAAATAAAAAAGAAAATAAATAAAAAACAATTATAACAAACAAACTCGCTAATGCGCCGAGTAAAATGATTTTAGTGTATTCTTAAGGTTGGCAAAGATTGTGAACTTCTAATATCAAAAGGCAACTCATTCCACAAGCGAGCTGCGTGGATTGTAAAAGAATCGGTGTAACAGGTGGAACTATGAGATGGAATGAAAAGAAGTTGTGTGCCCGAAGATCTGAGTGAAAGGCCATGCGAGAACAGGAACTGAAATCTATCTTTGAGATACGGAGGAGCAAGCGGGTTGTTGAGTACAAAATATAAAAGAGAAAGTATATGGATATTACGGCGATTACGGATGCTCACCCATTGAAGCTCATGTCTATAGGTTGTAATGTGGTCGTATTTACGCAGCCCAAAAATAAATCGCCATGATTAAGCAGGCGATCAAGTTTGTTTAGTAATTCCTCATTCAGGTCCAGATTACACACATCACCATAGTCAAAAAAGGGGAACCATAGAGTTTTTACAAGCGTAATTTTAGTTTCGATTGGAATTAACCGGTTTAACCGCTTTAGACAATGCATGGCTCCATAGACTTTGTGGCACACTCCAGTTACGTGGCTTACCTAAGACAATGATTCATCCATGAAGACGCCTAGGTTTTTAACTGATTTGGTAAATAGTAACCCCATTAAATTTAATAGGGGGAAGTTCATCTTTGTTAATTTTAGCTAGCATTTTGCTGCTCCCTACTATCATAACTTGGCATTTTATAGGGTTTACTGTGAGGCCGAATCTGTTCGTCCAATTTTGAACTTCGCTTAGGTCTTCGTTAACATTATGAATTGTGGGTAGAGCTTCAGTTAGAGAAAAGTGTCTATAGAGTTGCAGATCGTCGGCGTACATATGATAGAAACAGGGTAAATGATTGGAAAGTGTATTCATAAAAATGGAAAAAAGAAGAGGCGAGAGTACATACACCTCCTTGCGGTACACCAGCGGTACATACATTTATTCATGGCTGTCATTTCATGAGTGCGAAAGTTTTGGGACTCATATGGAGAATCTCATATATACCACCAGACAACCCAATAGACCAGGGTTTCTTAACCTGGGGTCCATGAAAGCCTTGGGGGTCCGTGGCATCGATGCTGGGGGGGTCGGTGGCATAAGTGGTGAGGGTCCATGTCTGATAAATGACACTAATGTGATAAAAAAAAACCTATTTTTACCTTTTCTGTCGTAATAAATGCAAAATGTCTTGTTTTCTTATTCTTCAAGTGAGTTCGGGGTCCATGAGTACAAACAGTCGTTCTCAGAGTGAACCTGCGTATCTACTCAGGAAAGAGAAAGCGAGTAAGTCACAGATGAAGGTGAAACGCTTTCGCCTGCCCTCATCAAACATAACATGTTATGTTTGTGGCATCGCACTCTAGTGGGGAAGAAAACTCAAAGCTTATTGTACATATATGTTGCATGAGCGAACTCATTAAAAAAGTCAGAACTGTCATTCCCGTCAAGTTTTTATATGAAAGATGTACTCCATGATGCAGTATGAATACGTTTTAGAGAATAAGAATTGCTTTTGTTTATCTTGAAAAATATCTCGCTGGTTGGATAGGAGACAAGTTTTATATTTTATATTCTGAGTTTGGCTTTATAGGAACTCACCATTGAGAACTCACCCATAGAGGTGAAGTAACAACCTCCATGAACTCACCAGTAAAAGATTTTTGTTCAAAGATATCTCCTTCTTAGTTACTTATTTTACTGAAAGCCTATCTAATCTCTAAGCCTATTTAATCAAGATTTATAATCTATTTGGTTTTTGTTAGATTTTTGACTACAGCGGTCGTGGTTTACTTTTAGCTATAAGTCGTTTTGTAATTAAAATTTTCGTAAATCTTACCAAATCATACACTATGCACATTGTTTTTTTTTGTGGACATCACGGAGTCTGTCTTTTTCTTTGAAACATAGAAGGTCCCAGAGCGCAACAGCATGCATTTGTACCGTGCCCGCGAATGAGTTAGTCCCGCCGGGTTGGGCCACCTTAAATGAGCGCCCTGACTCGTGCCGCTCGCTACACTCGGGACCTCCCACACGGGCACGACCTTTTGGATCCGCACTTCTAAAAAACACTCCAGGGATGACAAACAGTAACAGGTAATGGCGGGGCGGCAATGTCGGAGACAATAACCCACATTGAAATACCTGATGATTTCCTTGCGATTATGAGGAAAACTAGAGCATCGTTTTTGGAACGCCTGGCTCAGTGCAACAACGTGATCATGACTGCTGTATCCGAAAGAATATTTTACGCAGATTTTGCAATATATTAATAAATTTAAATTTAATAATTAAACATTTTATTGCTCTTATCTTTAAAAAAGAATAAAGTTTCCATAATTTTTTTTTTTTTAAAATGTCTAATTTAATTCAATATAGTATTACAACTGACGAAATTTATAAAATTGACAATAATATGTATACAGCTATAGGTATAAATTTACCAGAAATAAAACTATATTATTATTATTATTATTAATACGCAGGTAATTTCCTGATAATTAGTATAGCAAATCTAAATACAGTAATGAAATTACCTTCATTTGCGGGTTAATTTGTTGCTATATGGCCGCGTTCAAAAAGCGTGAGCGTTTAACCTACGATTTTTGCTTAGGCCTAAACTTTATTTTTGTATGGAATTAAGAACTTTTGACAAAACGTTGAGATTTTTTAGCATTTCTGTAATTATTGAACGCAGAAAATACAGGGGAATTTGAAAGTAAACGAGATATCTTTGAACAAAAATCCAGGGTGGCGAAAGCCCCATGCAAACGAATCATGGACCGTGTTTCTCTTTTCCACTAACCGATTTTCTGCAGTGCTTCCCTTTCGTTTAGGGTTACCACAACTTTGATCGAATCCTTAAATTTAGTGTAAAAAGTAATCATACCTTAGGAAAATATATCCTTATTTAGATTTTACCATGCTACAAACATATAATATTGGAATTCTTCATTGGTATTTCTTTACTTAATGTAAATTTAGTTAAAATTGTACACAACAAGTCGTAGATAAATATTTATTTTATTTTGAACAAGTATAAAGTATTAAATACCTTGCAGCACTAAGGCAAAACTATTCTTGCCAGGTAAATTGTATTTGTCGTGGTTGGCTACTTATAAAGCTTTTTAGCAACTTTTATAGATTTCCTTAAATAGGATTATCATGTTAATGGCATATTCTAAAAAGGAACGAAAACATAAAACAAAAATAATTATTATTTATGTTTTAATCTATTATCATTTGCGCCTCCTGGGCGAGAATCTTCGAAAGTTGCAAGTTCAATTTGAATACTTTTGCAATTATACCACATCAAATTACGACAACACATAGTCGCCATTTTCTTGCAACGAATTTTTCAAGAAATTTATCGGTTTCCTATCGAGAAATATTTCTGAGCGAATAATGGATACCCCTCCGGTGAAGAAGCCCAAAACAAAGGCTCGAAAGTGCGTCATACGCGGCTGCGAAAGCATAGAACTTGATACGGTCTGCCATCAGATACCCGTAACACCAGTTGTAAGAAAACGTTGGTTTATAGCCATCCAAAATCATTTAAAACACAGTTTGGACGTAAGAAGTCTACGTTACACTCGTGTGGTTTGCCGTCGCCACTTCGATGCAAAGTTTATCTCCAGTGCAAAATGTCTGAAGCACTGCTGAAACGTAACGCTTGACCTACCATATTCCCGAAGGACACAGGTATGTCGACATAGCTTAATATCATCTATATCCACGCATCCCAGCTGTGCTTTCTACTCCTGTGGCTAGTATTTAGAATAGTATCGCACGCCTGCAAGATTTGGTGTAAAATTAACATAATTATTAACATTGGTAAAGTAGATCATTCTAAAGCAATGATTGTGCCAAACAAAAAATATGGCTTGCAATCAATGTCATATGTGCCGCCCTGACATTCATGTAAAAACGGAGCTTAGCGCTAAACTCTATAGAAGGTACTTTCTTAAAAAGTGCAACCTGCTCAGGAGGGTCACCGGCGCTTAAGAACGACCTGTAAGCTATGCTCCCCATACAAACGTAGTTTACTAATCATTTGGAAACCGCTATTCCAATTAAATTGATATTTAATATCTAATATCAGGTAACAAATATCTGTGTCTGCATGCTTTTGTTTTTTTTTTTAAATCCAAACCGAATGAAATGAATGCAAAAAGAAAATCTTGATACGAATTTTGTTTTCTCTGTGGTTTGACACCAGAATACATTTACCGAAAAAACAAAGGCATGCAGACACAGATACCAAATATCAAGTAAGTTGGAACAGTGGTTTTCAAATCATTAGTAAACTACGTTTGTATGAAAGGCGAAATTTTCAGGTGCTTACGGGCCGACCTGAAGTCAGAAAATAACCAATTCTCCACCAATCGGAACAGATTTTTTTAATGAAACGTTTCTGATTCGTGAAGAATTGGTTAAGTTCATGCCCTTATTTGCTCACGCAGACACTTCCCTAAAAGTTCATAACCTAAAACCACCCTGCAACCTAATACTGAATACTACTTAACATAATTAGTTTATTGATGCCAGTTCTAAGAACAAAAAAATCTTGATATGTTGGCATATTATATAGATACATGGCTCACTGTATGTAAACAGATCTTCCATTTTATTTATTAGGATCAACTAGAAAAAAATTGCTTGAAATAAGAAAAATAAATAATTCGATATTAAAGGATACTCCTCTATTATCTATCAACATCTCTAAATCACTTTCATCATCACTCTCTTTGTAACGTTATGTTAGTAAACAGCTGACCGCTTGCCAATTGTTCATTGTTTAACATTTCAATATGTACTTTTTCATTTCAAGAACTTCGCGAATCAGCGCAGACTCCGACAGCACCAGCTGTACCCGCCTCACGAATTGATGTCCCTGAGCCGAGCTTTAAAGGTTATTTTTTAATTTATTATTTCTTTGCATGTAAGGGTGAGTGTGTGCATGTGGATAGGTATAACTAGTTCTTTTTCACCTACAAGAATATAATAGATTTTTACTTGATTTATTAGGGTTAACCAGGAAAAATACTTCTTGAAAAATATATTTTAAATGTTAAATTTGTACTTTTTTAGTCCAAGAACTTCGGAGATCAGCACAGACCTCGCCAGCGCCAGCTGCATCCATATCACAAAGTGATATCCCTAAGCCAATCTTTGAAGGTTTTTAGACTGCACATTTCTTGCATCTATAATAATTAACTGATTTTGGACTTTATTTAATATGATTGAAATAAAGAAAAATCACTTGTTGAAGAGAAAAAACAAATTAATTAATATTAAATTAAATTTTTCATAATTTGTTTGTAAGCTTATCGTAAGGCAAATGCGGTAAAAATGTACCAAGGGGCCATTCAGGTGCAAGTAAGTTCGAGTCCGGTGCTAAATAGCAATTCACTTTTATAAATAGTTCACTCTCCGCACCTCTTTATTACGTGTTATGAGTGCGAGTTATAACCTTTTGAATAATTTTTTTTATGCAACTTGACATGGATGGCTAATCTACCATTATGATATTAGCCCAATACACCACATTCCCGAAGGAATTAGGTGCCATGCCAGGACCTTCCATTTATGAGCACGGCTACATTGAACGGGATGGAAAACACGGACAATTTTTCATTGCCGCTTCAACCATAGTTTCATCCAATGCGGTGGTACCAACCCGGGCGGGCTTAATCCTACCACCTAGTAGGGGAAGGCGACCTACATTTTTACATGGGTTCCGAACCATGGAACAGCTTGCATTCGTAACGAAATGAACTTATCCAACTCAGAAAGAGAAATAAAGCGGTGCATATCCGGGCGAGGATTTGAACCCAGACCTCTCGCATGAAAGGCAAGTCCTCTAGCCCCTAGACCACACGCTGTACAAACATATAGTTAAAATGTAAAATTTGTGATTTTTCAGTCCAAGAACTTCCAGGATCTGCGCAGACTTCGTCACCGCCAGCTGCACCCGCATCATTCCGTACCCCTAAGCCGAGCTTTGAAGGTTATTTTTATTTATGCCAGCTCTGTCCTTGTGCGTGCGTGTGAGTTTGTGTGGATTTCTCTGCTTATGCACCTGTGAGAATATATTCTTACCAATGCAATCTTTACCATTTTATTTATATGTTCACTTGCATTGCACTGCACCTATTGATCAGCAAATGGATGCATGAATATTTTTTTATCTATGTTTCTCAAATTATCGCTAAATTGCAATATGCTAAATAATTATATATTGTTTGGGTCAACTGAAAAAGAGCCCGTTGGCAGGACATAATGATGTGTATGAAAGGGTCAATACAGGAGGAGGAATGAAACTGTTGCCTGGTATTACCGATGAGCATGAGAAAAGATAAAAAAGATGAAAGTTAGTAATTGTGCAAACATTTTCAGATCAGGTCAGCCGTGTATTGGGGCTGTTGTCACCATGGAGTTATTATTTCCCTTTTTTTTTCGTAGATCAAAGTGCACATTAAAACATATTTTTTTGTGGATTCATAATAATAATTAACATTTAACCAGATGATGTGTGCTCAAGCCGTAGTCTTTTTCCTTTTTGAAATGAGCTTTCCGAAATGTACTTAAGTAATGCTTGATAAAACATTTTCAATGCCACAACACTTACACTATCAACTCTCACATTTTTTTATGTTATCGCTATATGCTTGTCGCATAATATGAACCCATTACATCAAGGGCATTACGTCGCCCCTTGTGGGGAACCCCTGATCCAGAACCTGAGAATGTCCAGTATAGCTTTACATTGATGATTCAACTCTAAGGCGTCGCACCACTGGAATACTGTGACAAAATACATTACATAACAGTACTAAAAATGAATTCGCAAAATGATCCATTATATTATATTTCTCATCGTAATATTTAAAATTTTTTTTCAGCTGGAATTCCTGATCATCACAACAAGGCGCTCGGGGCGACCGTCGGACAGACAGCAGAGTTATTAAAGTTTTTTGATGATTTATTTGGTAGTGTTAATGGTAGTGGGGTTCGTTTTGATAAGGGTATATAAGAACTAGAGTTCATAGAAAATCTCAGCATCATATGTTTTGGCTATGTTTAGGCTGGGTGGTTACTAAATGTGTTTCAAATTGCAATACATGTATTTAAATTTTTAATAGCGAAGATGAATTACCAGAGCATGTTTATATTAAGCTTAGGGATAAGAATTGTTTTTTAATGTACCCACCCTAGACTGTAATACAGGCCTATAGCGATAGTATTTCCATGATTCATAATTTCTTAAATGAAAATTTGCAAAATAATGATTGGATAAATTGTGTTTATTGTATTCAAAATTAAATTTAGATTTTAGCTGGATTAACTGTGTAGAGCATAAAACGGTGTTAACGAATAAATTTCTTTAAGTGATTGTTAAGTTTAAGTTGATTGTTATAATTATTGTAAGCAGATTAATGCCCCCATTAGTGGTACCAATGTTCTACCAACGAATTGTTTTGCAGATCTAAAAGTATGTATTTCATAATTGTAAACGGAAAACATATTTTATGTAAACCAGTGAAGTTTCTTGCGGGTTCTTTACTGAGTTTATCGAATCCGCAGATCCATCAGTTTTTGACGTAACTTAGGGCTGATTTTTTAATGGTCTGATAAACAGCCAGATAACTATTTGACGGATTTATTTACACTTCTGTATTTACGCTTCTGCTTATCCATCCGATACAGCAAGATCAAATGTTTATTAGTTAAATTATAGTCAGATAATTGTGATAGAAGATAATAATTCTCCGGCAATGACTATCCATCTTTTGTCAAACGTGAATTTGTGTTATCAGTCCGATAAGTACTATCTGAGGATTGAAAAATCGGGCCGTAGTTTGACCACCAAAAAGTTTAAATAAAGAAATAAAAATGAAATGATCTTCTTAAATGTTTTTAGATCCGCCCTCATGCAGAAATTAAATAATATCTGTAATTAAAATTGTGTTTTATTTTTTTATTAGAAATTAGAAACAAGAGTTATTGCTTTATTGTAAACAATACGTTTACAATAGAGCAATAGCTCTAAAAATCCTTGTTGAGATTTTGGTTTCAATGGATTCAAATTTCCCTCTTGGCAAGCGTGCAATCTTCGTCTCACTCCCGCACATGTAGGTGTTCCCTTTCCCTCTTGAATGAAGGTATGTACGGGTCTTTCACTTCTATATCCGCAAAAATCTTTCACTGGTGAGTTCCTATAAAGTCAAACTTTTATCCTATCCAACCAGCGAGATGCTAGGTTTGCGTTAAAATTGCGTGCTAATGGAAATCACAGCCAGATTCAGCCTCAGCTGTGTCACAGTTGACTGAATAACATACGTATGTAAATTTAAATTTTACATATGTACTTAAATTTACATTTTTACTGTTTTTGACTATCTTGTTTTTTATTTATTATTTTTAACTATCTTAACATTGTTCAATTAATCACTTTGTATTGCATTGAATGATCAATGCGATGGTATCAACCCAGGCGGGATTAACCCTACCACCTAGTAAGTAAGAAAGGGGACCAACAGTTTTACATGGAATCCGAACTACGGCCAGCCTTGACAGTTGAAAATGGTCACCCATGCAGAACCTAACCGCGCTAAGGTGCTACACCAAGCTTATCGAATCACAAGGCGTTGAGCCACTGGGCTACCGAGGCTGAAAATGCCCACCCAATGATTTAAACTTCGCGTGTTAGTCCTATGATAAGAACAGGACACTGGTCAAAGTTATTTGTTTGAAGCAACCCAAGAATTATCCTCCAACTTCTGATGTTCTATACCTGAAAATTCAAAGGTTACCAGGTAAGAAGGTTGAATGTGGAAATGGCATTATGACATCCTAATTTTAAACTTACACTTTTTTTGCATGCGCAGGTTTGGGTGAGTGCCACAATCCGAAGCCAAGTGTCGTCTCTCAGAAGAACTGTTGCTGGGCCTTGTCGCTCAACTCCCCATACAAATTTGGAAAGAACAACATGCCCATATTTCTTGTCAGAGATCCAAAATTTTGCTCAAATTTGCTTTATTTGATCGAACTAGATGATGTCTGGCGACCATTGGTATTGTAAAATTGTGTTTGGTTTCTAAGTTATAAGGTCCGAAAGTTAGAATTGTTCGCGCATTTTGTACAATAAATTTAGAGGTGTACTACTCAACGGTAAAATAAAAACATCTTACAAAGATTAGTCATCAGTAGAAATCGGATAATATGCATTTGCATATGCTTATATTGCATATAAGTATACTTTTATAGAGTTATTGCATATTTTGGTACTTTTTCTTCGATAGTGCATAATTCGGTAGTTTCACATGTAAGGCGTGTTATAATACACTTAGCGAGCGCACTGAATGCAAGTCCTTGGAAATATTATAAAAAAAGATTGAACAGAGTAATGTCCTTCCGAGTTCACTATTGCAAAAGGTTGGTGGCAAATTAAATGCAGTTTTGTATAAAAACCCCAGTCTTGAAGGAATAAAGCAAATTGACGCATTTATTAATGGCACCGGACAAACTCTGCCTGAAGAGGTCTCTGCAGAAATGGCGCCAAATTTAAAGTTCCGTCCGGTAACGTCAGTTGACGTCGAAAGGTCATTTTCAGCCTATAAATTAATATTAAGTGACAAACGTCACAAGTTTACTCCAGAAAATCTCGAAAAATATGTTATTGTATATTGTCACAAGAATTATAATAAATAAAATAAATTATAATTTATAGTGCATAATTTGTAGTTTAATAATGTGAAAATAAATATAAATTTGGCGCCCTTCAATTTTTCCATACATTTGAAAACGCCAGTCGATCGGTTTGCCGTAACGCCAATTAAGGTGACAACTGAGGCTTCGGGGACAGTCTTCAGACTATAATCAGATCTCTTGAGTGTGCGTGGTTTTGTAGGTCGACATGTCCAATAACATTATACCTCCCTCCATTCTTAGATCAATCAGAACCGGTTGTCAAGATCCAGTATGTCATATCTTTTAAGTTGTCGTTGCTTGTGATCTGGTTTGATGCAAGTACGTTGACATGGTTATTAAGTCGGGTTTTGTATTTGGTAGAGACCATTCTTATTTCGTCCTTCATCATAGAAATCTCAAGATGTTCTTCAGTACTTCAGTAGTCCGAGTGAATCAGGGAGCTTTGGCTATCTGCTTCAGTACATTGTTTTGAAACCTTTTGCAGAATTTTTATCTTAGAATTGCTGGCGGTACCTCATAGCTGATTACTATATGTCCATATGGGTTTGACAATGGCCTTGTAAATAAGCAGCTTGTTCTCTAAACTTAGACTGGAGCCTCTGCCAAGGAGCCAGGTGATTATTTTATAGCGGATGTTCAATTCGTCTCTTCTCTGTCGACGTTTGGTCTCTCCAGATCAAACGTCTATCGAGATGCATGCCAGGGTACTTAACTGACTCCTTGTGAGGCAGATAGCCAATTTTGACTGGGGGGGCTTTTTAATATTTTTTTTAATGAAATGAAATTAAATTTATTATTAAAATTAAAATTGAGTAAGAAGTGAACTGTATCATCAAAGCTTTACTTAAACGTAATTAATATACAAATGTTCATTTACGTCCACTAATCTAAAGCCCACAACAACAACAATACTAAATTCTTCTTCTTGGCTTCGACTTGATCTATTTCTGAAAGGGATAGTAATCTAGTCCAGAGTTGTATTTGAATTTTTGAGTAAAAGGGTTTTGCTGCTTCTTGCCAATTTCAATCATCGTCTGTACTTCTTCGCGATACGCTGGTGGCTGAAGTTCCTCTTCGAGCGTGCAAGGTGTTTGGTCAGGTTCTCGGGCGCGATACACACGTTGGCGCACCACATCGACGTCGCGCCCGTACTCCTCCGCCAAGTCTGCCACCGAATTGGTCGTCGTGTCGAACCTGTACACGAAAAAGCTGGCTTCGCGGTGGACAGCCCCATTCGCACTCGTCTTGTAGGGAAGCGGGCGGTGACCGAGGTTTTCGATTTTACGGATGATGCCGCCGCGGTCGAGAATCGCCGTAGCGACGCGCTTTAGGGCAGTCGTGAGTTCAGGCCGCGGCATCGACCGTAGGACCAGCGCGAGCTCATACGACGGCATGTTATATTATTGTATAGCTCGCCAATAAACATTTAAGTTGAGGTTATCTATCACTGTTCAGCAAAGAATAACAAAATTTTCATAGAATATAATTTTGTAGCGACTTCGCAATCGTTTTTTCTTTGTTACATAATGAAAGGAAATTAACTACGGTATATCGGCAGTGTGTTGCAACTATTTTGTGTGTATTGCTTGGTTGTATTTCAGCATTTTACATTTAGAACTAACTAATTCCATTTTACCAGGGCATGTTTTTTAGGGTTCCGTACCCAAAGGGTGAAAACGGAACCCTATTACTAAGCCTCCGCTGTCCGTCCGTCCGTCCGTCCGTCTGTCCGTCTGTCACAGGGCTGTATCTCAGTAACCGTAACAGATAGACAGCTGAAATTTTCACAGAGTGTGTATTTATCAACAAATAGGTAAGATTAAGAAATAATTAAAATTAAAGCGGGTCCCATACAAAGATTTTTTTGTATACATTTTTTTACGATGGTACGGAACCCTTCGTGTGCGAATCCGACTCGCACTTGGCCGGTTATTTATTTGGGAATTATTTATAAGCAATCCTGATACGTACATAGCCAAGTCAACTTTGTAAAAATCATTACTCACCCGATGCTAAAGTACATACCTAGTTACAATAATGATTTTGACATTACTGTGTAATGTTGGATTATTTTCTTGCCAAGCCACTGAAAGATAAAGTTAAACAATTTCTTATTTGTCTCGTTTGTTTTTTTCAGCTCCTGACAATACTCACAGTAGTATTCAGACTGGGCGGACTAACTTTAATACAGGGACTATCGCCGGACTAAATAGCCTTTTGTCTGGTTAGTCCGGTGCTAGTCCGCGTACTAAATTTTGACAGTTCACTCATACAACTTACGCGAATCCAGGCTTATAGCCATACCTTCGCCATGGTTTTAGAATGCATCGCTAATTGATTCTCCGTCGATCGACGTGAAAGCCGTAATGTTTTTCCCTGAAGAGTTTAATGCTCTCTACGTACTTCATCAAACGAATGGTGCTGACACATTTCATTACTTGGTACAGAGGATATACTTGGTTAGCGAACACGAGAAGTTCTCACAACGAGTTGTAACGGCTGAGAGGAGAGGTGCGACCAATCTGGAGAGGAAGTAGGTTGCGGTGAAAAAAGGTGAGGTGAGGTGAGGATGGGAGGGGAGGTGGCGAGAGTAGGTGTGCGTGCGTGAATCTTCACACGACAAGACTGTTTTTACATGGAACAATTAAATAGTTCCACCCTCCGCATGATAGTGGGGGCCGGGCGCTACATCAGAAATGCGGTCTAGAATCACGTCCCTTTTGTCAAAATGACGTTCACGGAAGTGAATATGAGCAATTCGGAACGGAATTCTGCAATATACGCATTTCGGAACGGAGGGTATATCGGCAGATTTTACTTTGTTCTGTGGTTTACGTCAAAGAGTTTTAAAAACTTTTTATTTGGTTAGTCTGTGATCACGACATCTTTCGCTTTCCTTCCACAGAACTCTTCAGAGTACTCAAGTAAATTTGAACCTTGTTATATAGAAGCCTTCTTGCTGCAGTTGTGCGTATTCACAGCCTTTTGTTTGAAAAATATTGTAGACGACTGTAAGTATTTGAGAGAATGGCGGAAAATATTAGCATCAGCAGCGAGAAGGATCCGCTGGTGAGCGAGCGGTCGGGTTCGGTGCGTGAAGTCGGTAACAATGCCATTTGGAGCCTGTCATCTTGCAAGCCTGGTGAGTCGGCGCAGCTGCGCTCGTTTTCAGATCATTATCCTAAAACTTACGTTAAATTACGTTGAAAGTGAACGATGTAGTGACACATAATTTAGGTACAATTAGTGGATAGGTAGGCATTGTAAGTTAGTTTTGGAAATAGTATAGATTTTGATCCAAGAACTGAATATTCTTGCAATCTCACTGGTAGACTAAACATGTTTTTAGGGTCTTACGAACATATTCTTAAATCTTTACCGGAGATGTGTAGTTTTTTTTTGTGTAAGGTGAACAATTATAAATGTGTTTCCTTTTTAGGGTTGATTTAGTTTCTGGAATATAACAACTTTTGCTAAGAAAGTAGGTATATGTGGTTATATTTTTTGATATTCAAAATGTATCTAGAATAAACCCAGTATTTGGAACAACTTTTGCCAAGGAACTATTGTTGCTCAAATGTCTGCTCTATTCAGTGGTGTGAACCTGCAGAAACAAAGAGATCAGCAAAATTCGTAACTCATAATAGGGCCTCAGTTAGTCAAAGGTGAAAGGAGGTGATTATGTACAAGAAACCAAACATCTTTCGTTCTACGACTATTGTTTTAAAGACAAAAAGGAAAAAAAATAAAAGTGTGCACCATTCTTAGCTTCTAGCTGGATATCAGGGATGGTAGAGTGGATTTTAGAAGCATTTTTAGTCAAGGAACATGGGCGCGAAAACGATCTAGCTGGATATCAGGGATGGTAGAGTGGATTTTAGAAGCATTTTTAGTCAAGGAACATGGGTGCGAAAACGAAGTTTTCTATCCATAATATTTTTTTTTTAAATATTAAATCCCGTCAGCAATATTAATGTTCTTTCTTAATAACTTAACCGCTTAATAACTACCACTGCGTCCAATTGTGCCACTCACTAATCACCTGCCAACATTGCAACCGAAAAGTGTTGCCGGACACCAAATGATATATTCCATGAGGTTCTAACTCTAATATAAGCTAAATAAGTTTAAAAAAAGCCTTTTTTAAATGCACCTCGAAGCCCAGGCATGTAAGTAGATGGCTACCCCGAAATACTCGCTTGGTCGGCCCTTTCGCTACGCGAGCGCATGAGTCTCCTACCTCTCGCTCCGCTCAGGACCTCCTGCGCGAGCTTTCGTCTCCGCACTTCTAAAAAACACTCTAGGGATGACGCACACCAACATGTAATGTCAGGGCGGCTAAGTCGGTTTTGGAGCAATACGAGTACAGCAATTGTTAATTTTACCCTAAATTATGGGAAATTACGTGTTGGCAACATTTTTCCTGCAATATGAATTTGTCAACATGACCTGTTCGCGTCGGAATACTGAACGAACGTTAATATTGCTGACGGGATTTCATATTTTCAAAAAAATATTTTGGATAGAAAACTTCCTTTTCGCGCCCACGTTCCTTGACCAAAAATGCTTCTAAAAATCTACTCTACCAGTCTACTACTTACCGTTCCTGTCCAGCAACCAATAACAGTCCCCGGTACCTGATGTTGAGTTCATCTCTCTTAGATGGGATATGCCTGCAGTCCAGATGCACCCCCAGGTATTTGATTGAGTTTGTGGACGTGTTTGGTCACCTAACTTCACAGGTGGGCAATCTCCTCTTTTTAGAGTAAAGGTAACGTGGACAGATTTTAAGGCACATCCCTTGAATCTCCATTTCTTCAGCCATTGCTGGATACTTAAAAGACTTCTTTGTAGAGACTCTAACCGGCTACAGGATTTTTGCTAGATGCAAGTATTGCAGTGTCATCGGCGAAGGTAGCTATGGTCACCCCTGGGATCTGCGGGAAGTCTGCGGTGAATATCGTGTGCAAGACTGGGCTCAAAACGGAGCTCTGGGGTACCCCGTCATGTATTTTGTAGAATGGAGATTTTTAGAACTTGAAATATCGAATAAATAAAAGATAAAATAAAGTACAATAAGGTAAAAAAACAAGGCGTCGGAGTTCCCACACTTCCAGAACAGAGCTATAGGATACATCATTATTACACAATATGGCAATATTATTTTCCAAAGTGACATTAGTTTCTGTCAATTTCCTTTGTCTATAGAAATGCAATTTTAAATGACAGCTCTTGTTGCATAAGTAGTCATGCACATCTTTTCCGACACATGCGGTGTTGCTTGCGCTGATTGACAACCTTTTGTAATATAATACCTATCCCATTAAGGTTACAGTTCATGTAAACAATATTTTGAGTATAACCTCAAAAGCTCAACACCGAGTTCTTCGTTTTAAAAATCTTACATCCATAATGAAGTATCTATCTTAGGTTTTGGTATCGACCAACTACGTGACGACTGCATGGACACATACTGGCAGTCCGATGGGCAGCTTCCACACCTTGTCAACATCCAGTTCCAACGCAAGACTATGGTTTCACATATTTATATTTACACCGACTACAAGCTGGACGAGAGCTACACACCCAGTCGAGTGTCTGTGCGTGCGGGGACACACTTTAATGACCTACAGGAGATCGAGGTCATTGAGCTCATAGAGCCTACTGGTATGCAAATTAGTATCTTGACCATTTTTAAAAATGTTTCGCTCATAGTAATGTTGACCTACTGCACCTATTCCCGTGCTTGTCTTATGAGGTGGCTAATTGATTTATTGTTCGTGGTTCAGCTTCCACGTAAAACTATAGGTTTCTTAAGGCTCACATCAACGAGACCGATTTTAAACACTGCTGCTGTGTTATATGCTCAGAGCCCCCCACCTGTATTATCACGTAGTGTTTTTAAATACTATAAAAGAGTGATTTTCTTTATAAAGAAATGGCCCCGCTACGCTCTAGCTGCCAAACACACCAAGGCGGATGTCAGAGGTATGCCTTACATACCTGTACACAAAAGAAACAAGCTATCCAAACTCACATTTAGAAGGAATATTATGGACCGTGCGAATACTATGTGACCGACCATAGTATTTTGCGATCCCCCCCCCCCTCCCCCTAAATTGCTAGAGCCCTTACAATAAAGTGGCAGGGTCGTTGTCGCTAAAACGACCTTCTGGTCACTCACTTGTCAATTTAATTTGTCAAAACTTCTGTTACTCGCTATCCTCGTAAAGGAGAAGGCAAATATTTTTTCATGTCTTTTCACGTCGAACTCATCATTTGAGAGACCCTCCCTCGATACCAATTGTTGGAGTTCGGTTAAGGAGCCCAGGATGCACAATGGACTAATATTTGCCTGCTGAAGGACCCTGATAGTATTTCAGGCATTGTGTTAAAGATGTGTGATCAATTAATAATTTTGTATTATTGGTTCCTTACATGGTAAAGTACATTTTTAAACATATGAAATTTGATTAAAAGCCAATAGGATGCTTTACATACGAACAAAGTATTTTTTGCTAATGCTCCAGAAATTGACTATGTGTGGCAAATAATGACACTTTATGTCTTTCCGCCAACCAAGGCCTGATAGTAGTTACATATTTTCATGTTGTTACACTGGAAAAAAAATACAAAGGCCCTTAAGGTGGCCCAACCCGCTCGACTCCCAATATAAACGGGGAAAGAAGATCACGCCCATATTTATTATCAGAGATCCCAAATTTTGCTCAAAAGAGCTTTATTTGATCGAACTAGATGTCTGATGACCATTGGCATTGTAAAATTTTGTTTGGTTTCTAAGTTATAAGGTCCGAAAGTTCGAATTTTTCGCGCGTTTTATACAATAACTTTGGTGGTTTATTACGCAATGATAAAGTAAGGAAATCTTAAAAAGATTAGTCATCAGACATAGCTTATTTAATCAAGATTTATAATCTATTTGGTTTTTGTTAGGTTTTTGACTACAGCGGTCGTGGTTTACTTTTAGCTATAAGTCGTTTTGAAATCAAAATTTTCGTAAATCTTACCAAATCATACACTATGCACATTATCTTTTTTGTGGACAAGTTGCATCTTCCTCATCACGGATCCTGTCTTTTTCTTTGAAACAGAGAAAGTCCCAGAGGGCAACAGCACGGTTTTGTACCGTGCCCGCGAATGAGTTAGTCCCGCCGGGTTGGGCCACCTTAAGTTTAAATGACAGAAAATAATCTCTAATTTGTCTCTATGTAATGACTTCAAATGTGCCACACGCGAGCTATCCACCTATCGACCCTCTTGTTTATGCAGCTTCTGTAGTGTGCAGCATGGTCAACAAATCCTGTGTCATTGCTACCAATTTTATAGGTTAATGATATTATGTTTGCAGGTTGGGTAATGATCCCAATAAAGGATATACACGACCGACCAATAAGAACATACATGATACAGATAGCAGTGATCAGTAACCACCAAAACGGCAGAGATACACATATGAGGCAAATCAAAGTACATTCTCCGTGTGAGCCCACCTCCTTTGGACCCAACAAGTTTGGGTCTTTTTCAACCGTTCAGTTTCAACAATATGCTACCATTAGATAGAATTTAAAAGGGAAAGTAATGTACTTTAGGGAAAATAATATATATATCATTATAAAAATAATAACAGAAAATATCATTACTGCACCATAGTTTTACTTATTTGCAATTTTTCTCCGATGGAAAGTCTAGCGACAAGACTATTCACTCTCATCGTCACTCTCCTCGCTGGCCTGTTGGAGCCATTGGAAGAACTTGACGAGTGATGTCTGCTGAGCCATGGGCTTCTCGTCCTGCTGGAGGTCAGCAAACCACTCGGTCAGCGAGTCCTCGTCGACGAGATCCGCCTCGTACAGAAGGTGCACCAGCTGGCCGCAGCGACCCTCCAGCCAAGGGCACTTTGTGCAGCTCTCCTGCAACGCAAACCGCACTGTACGCTAGGCCAGTCCCTGCGCCACTAGGCTACGAGCCGAATCCTACATTGGAAAACAGTTCAACCAGTTGATGTAATTAATGCCATGAAAAGCAATTATAACCTCCAGAAGTCCTGATGAGAAAAAACAAAATACAAGAATCTTAATTTCTTATTTCATAACAAAAATACTAACAGCAATTGAGAAAGCTTCGTTTTCTTATAGTTTGCTAGTTTACGTTCTTTCTAACGGTATATCATATGTCATAAAAATCATTCACTATGTGACCAAAACTAAAAATAATTTTCAAGACACGGGCACTTTTTGCGCGTCAAGCGTTTGCAAAACTTTATTCCTATCAACACTAAAATTACTGCTGATATCTGCTATCCAGATTTAGATGAATACCTACTTAACAAACTTGACCGACTTCTAAACATTTGCATAAGATATATATATGGGTTGCGTAAGTTTGATCATATTTCTAATTTTCGCGCCTCACTTAATTGGCTTGACATTCGTAAACGCAGATATACCCATGTTCTTTCCCTTCTCTTTGGTTTATTGAATAATCCAGCTGCTCCTAAATATCTTACTGATAGGATAGAACTCCTCTGTTCTCATGGCCTACCTCTCAGATCCTCAAATAATTTGCTTCTTGCTATTCCGGACATAGTTCTTCATTCTACACAGATTCTTTCGCTGTCAGCGCTGTGCGTATGTGGAACCAGCTTCCACTTGATGTACGCACATCTCAGTCAATTAATATATTTAAAGAGCGTCTTAAATGTCATTTCCTTACTTCCTGATTGTTTCTTGTCACATTGTTCTCAAAAATCAAGAGTATTTTTTTTTCACACTATTTATCAAATATATATATTTATATATATATGTATTTTTTTTAATGTGTAAATCTGTTCATATGTTCTAAAATAATATTTGTGTATTTGTATCTTATACCTATTAATATGTTTAAGTGTATGTACATATTTGTATGTAATTTATTTTAATATATGTATCCTTATTTTTAGGTTAGTTAATATTTTCGCTAATTCATTTTGTTTTACGTTTATTTTTTTGCCCGCCTCACTGCACCTCTCCTACATCTCTAAGGTTGAATGGTAGAGAATGCCTGGCATTAATTTCCGCCTTTTTGTACCGTATGGCTGCAAATAAAGTATTTTTAACCGACTTCAAAAAAGGAGGAGGTTATCAATTCGTCTGTATGTTTTTTTTTTAATGTTTGTTACCTCATAACTTTTGCCTGGGTGAACTGATTTTGATGATTATTTTTTTAAATGAAAGCTAGTGCTTACCAATGGGTCCCATTTTAATTTGGTTAAGTTCTGACAATGATATCCATGAGAAAATCATATAAGTCTTAAATTTGTATTAAGATGTGCGCGACAAATGGACGAATAACTCAATATAACGACAACCGATTTCGGTGATTCTTCTTGACGTGTACAAATTAGTAAGTGTATTTCAGATTCACTAAAAATAAACAAATAAAAAAAATTAACAAAAAAAATGACTGACTTCAAAGTAAAAGCACTCAAAAGTAACAAAATAATTGCCATTTTTGTAGTTACGATTTTTGTTATTTTTTGAGTACTTACTTTTTAGTGCTTTTTCTTTGAAGTCGGTTATTTTTTTAAATTTATTAATGAAGTGTTCATAATATGTACGAATAGTTTTTGAATATTTTTTACGTGATTGCCCAAATTGTTTTTTAAACTGTTCACTGAGCTATCACTTATGACGTCCTCTGGAAGCTTCTTCCAGTCTTCCACAACATGGTTTGAAAGAAAGTGTTTCCTCGGGTTGGAATTGAAGCTATTATGATTGAGTTTCAGAGAATGTCCACGAAGTCTTTGGTCAGTGTTCAGGGAATACATAGCTTTTAGGTTAGGTATGTTATAATGTCGATTTAATATTTTGAAGGCTTTAATTAAGTCGCCTCGCTGTCTTCACTCCTAAATAAATGTGTAACGTAAGCGAATACATCGGCAATTCGGGGGCCCCTCGAGGATGGGGGCGCTGAGCCCGTGCGCACTTATTGTAAAGCCGGCTTTGATTATGCCAGATTTCTGTATGGATTTTACTCCTTCTAGTATGCAGTTTATACTTTTCTATGATAATTTAAATAGCAATTCCCCAGGCAACCGATCACCAGGGAAAGTCCATGCTGTAATTTTTTTCGCAATTTGAGTTTTAACGTTTAACTTTTCGTACTACGAAATAGTTGACCGTAAGCTATTTAGTATGGGAAAATGAGCAGCGCCCCTTGCGGGCGATATTGAACTACATTTTGGTACCATGAGTTTGTTTGACGTTTATACGAAAGTTGAAACGGAACGGATTTCCGTTACGTTTAATGTTGGCAAACCTTTTCCATACATTTCGGTACCACGAGTTACATTTTGACAGACGTCAAACTATTAACGTAAGCGTTTATCACTTGTTAAACTCTCGGTGAAAGAGTGCTTTAAACGCATCGAAAGCAAAAATAAAATGGGTTGACGGAATTATTTCGCTTGGAGAATGGTCATGGAGGCTTACAAAGAAGAACTACGTGATTCGCACAGGCTAAATGAAGCGACAATGCGCAGTGTCATGGATCCTGCAATTGATCTGCCCGAAGCTGAATTTACGAATCGATATCGGCTTCCCAAAGCCGCTTTTGTGTTGTTATGTGAGGTTATTCGGAGGTTTGTTTTCTTGCTTTCATATCAATTTATGACAACCAATCTTCAACTCCGCATGCACGCACACCGGAGTCTACTGACCTGTGAGTCACAACCCTTTTGTACTTACTGAAATGACAGGTAAAATAATTTTGACTCAACAGTGAGTTACCGGTGACTCACAAGTGAGTCAACTGTGACTCACCGGTAACTTACAGGTGAGAATATTATGAGGGCATTTACAGGGAGTCTACTCATAAGATTCTCACCTGTGAATAACCGGTGACTCACTGGTGAGTCACAACGCTTGCGTACTCATGAAATGACAGCTCCGAGTCACCCTAGTGTTTTCCCTTTCTAATTATTCTAATTAGAGTGCGACGACACAAACAACATTTGATGTTTGATGACTTCATGCGAAAGCGTTTCACTTTCATCTGTGACTAACTCTTTTTCGCTTTCTTATTGACCCTAAACAAATCTTATCCCACTTATTTACACCTTACATTTGAGAGGAAAGCCCCTAAGCTGGTAACTGTGAGATTACAACAATACATACAAATATCAATAGTGTTTAGCAAATACTCTTTGAACGTAGTTAATGTGTCACAATAGTGTCGTCTCCACTAAAACTGCGCAAAAGAGGGAGAATCACTATCGAAGTTTAAAGAACTACTTTGGATGTTTAGCTAACATCACTCTTGTCTATGGTTATTTATTCGTATCCGGTTTTGTTCCAACGAAACGATAACTATTACCATACGATTACGATTGCTGGAACTCATGGTACCGATTGTGAAGCTAACTTCGTAGTTGGCGTTTGTACGATAACGTTTAACGTTATGAACTATCAAAACTCATGGTAGCGCTACTGCACATATTTTCACATTTAGTTACTTAATCGACAAAAAACAGTGTACAGAAACCAGTAGTCAGAGCCGAAAATGGTTGATTGTGTACACTAAACTGCTCTACAACAAAGACAGTCCATAATGGGACCAAATACATCCGGGGCAAACGAAGTTGTGCGAGCTGATAGGGAGAGGCAAGCAAGCGGTTATTAAATGATGAAACTAAAACCAGATTTGTATCTGCCATCTAGGCGATGTTTAACATGTATAAAGCATATTCCCAATATTCACTTACTTCTACAGCGTTCAAGCAATCCATGATGGCTGGCTTAGTCTTGATATAATTTTCCAATATTGGTTTGAAATACTTCAGTATATCCTTCAGGGTCACCACAATGTTGCTAGCCTCAGCTATCGCTGGGATGCCTAGAATGGCTCGCACTACAAAGAAGTTTACTTCGTGTAGCTGCATATTGTATGCATACCGAGACGAGTTTATCTCCAGGATCAGATAATCACAGTTCAGTTTCTCTTCATAACCTCTTGCTAAGCTGTCGACCACTTCTTGTAGGAATACTGAAATAAGAAGACAAGATTATGCACCCATAGAAAAAACAATTTAATAAAATTAGACCTCTTCTGTAATAAAGGAGAATAACCAAGACTGTACCCAAACTGTTCAAAGTTTTTTCAAAGTTTTCATAAGTACATAAAATTGTGTATGGGGCAGAGTGGCGGAGGTATTTCCGAAATGAGGTATTGGTCAATTGGTTTAATGCTATTTTAGTACAGCAAGTCACCATATCTGTATTGTTATTTTATTCTGAATCCCTTCCCCCTGCGGTGTACTCCGATCATTCAGTTTTTGATGTAACTTATTGTAACTTGACTACCAAAAAAGTTTAAATAAATTAAATGAAATGTACAAACTAAAAAGATGCTTGGTTTTTCAAAACATTTCCTACCATGAAGTGTGTGGTCCGATTTGAACTGTAAATGATTACAGAGCCGGTAGTCTAAGTTGTCACCTAAATTGGCGTTACGGCAAACTGATCGACTGGCGTTTTCAAATGTATGGAGAAATTTAAGAGCGCGCGCAGCGGGCGTTAAGAGAACTAACATTTGCGAGTCCGAGCTTGATTTGACAGCTTACTCAACGTTGCCGTAAATACGTCGACGTTGCCGTTTACGTCCACTCCGCGTTTTCATACAAATCGGAAGTCCGCGTTTGACTTTGATAGCTTGAAGAAGTAAAACCACAGAATATCTAGTAAAAACTTGTATGGAGTTTGGAGAAAACGCCAGTCGATCGGTTTGCCGTAAACGCCAATTTAGGTGAGAACTCAGACTGACCACTCAGTACTCAGTGAATCGAAAGTGTCCAGATTCAGATTGCACACTCAAGCTGTCAGCATCACAATCAACTCGGACCTTTTGTGCTTACGGAAACAAAATAACAAACATGGAACAAAAAGCAGTTCACCTCAAATTCGATTATAAGCAATTCCTCTAAACTAAAACTGTGTACATTCATTATGTGACGTAATTATGAGGTCATACCATTCACGGGGCGCCATTTTGAGAGCTGTGAGTGGAAACCGCACCAGTTGTGAGCTTTCAGTAGGTAACGTAAGTTCAAATTCGGACCACGCAGGAAGTTTCAATGAATCGTCTAATATTTCACTCGGATACACTTCTGACGATTAAAGCATAAGTTTATAAAATCAAGGAAACACCCCACGACCCCAACTTTGAATAATTTAATTGAGGCAATGGCTGTTTAAACAAAATATAATGTAAGTAAATGGTAGTAAACGTAGCAGACTTAAGGCCGAGTGCAGGAAACAACAAAAAATCAAAATCAATGTCAAGGTACGATTAAACAGGTCACTTTTTATGGACAGTACGGAAGGAACTCCATGCGGTTCACTAAAAGTGACGTGTTTGAATACTGATTAACTCAGCTGTCTCTACGTGCAATCGGGGCTTACTGTTGGTGTCGTCAGGGGCGGGGGAGCCGGGTGGAGATAGCTCCTCGCTGCTGGCCGAAGAGTAATCGGAGCCGCTGTCTGTCCATTTCTTGTTATAGCCAATGAATCTGTCTTCATTCTCCGAATTCACTGACTCATTGTCCCACTCGCTCTCCGAAGATTTACCCTTCACTAGCTCTGGAAGAAAAACCGATGGGGTACATTTCAGATAGCAAGCATACAATGAACAAAGAAATACGGAGATTTTAAACTTATTGATTTACCGTTCTTTACTTCTGCAGTTACTATTTGGTTGTTGAGTTCAGTTTTAGCGGTAACTGTGTTATTGGGTGCAACGATTGTACCGTCCGCCAAAATAGCCCCATCTTCTATGGTACAGTTTTCACCAATATAAGAGTTGCTGATCCGGCAGTTGTCCTTAATGATGACCCCGGACAATATGTGGCTCCCGCTGATCTCCACATTTTTACCGATTTGACACTTGTCGCTGATAATGGACGTTGTTATGTTGGTATTGTCATCAATGTAGGCTTGCTCTCCTATAATGACGTCTTCACCTAATGTACAACTCCTGGAATTGGAAATTATTGATGAGCTTCTGACTGGGCTGCACATTTCTGGTCTTTAATGATATGGTTGGATGGTATGTATTGGAGTCAAAACACGAGGTAATCATAATTATATACTACAACACCAAGGTTATGTTACCTGCTCAATGTTGCACTTTTATTTCTGTAATTGTGATCTCCCATGAATATATACTTGTCTTTTTTCTTCATAAATGCTCCAGTCGTCAATGGATAAACCCAATGGTGCAAAATGTCACGTCTGTAGTGAGACACATCCATTTAAGAAAACATACAGACGAATTGATAACCTCCTCCTTTTTTGAAGTCGGTTAAAAATAAAAATAAAAATTATAAATACTTTCATAGCATGCTATTTAACCCTTTCCAAAAATATCCTGCATACCAGGTTACAAAAATACATAAAATCTTATGCTGCATGGAGTGCAAATCTCTGGTTAGTGATAATTCAAAATAATGTTTTATTTTTCTTTATAAATGTTATCAGTTGATATAAAATTACATTTTCAGGTTCCTTGCCGGGTTTCAGTATGAGTATTATTTCTGCTGTTTTCCATGTGTGGGGACGAACTGTTGTCTTAGGATAGCGTCATTAGTCTGAGTCAGGAATGCAATGCCGATGTCTGGTAATTCTTTCAAAACCTTAGCCGTTATTAGGTCATAGCTGGGAGCTTTGTTAAGAGTTAGCTTTTTCCTTGCGAATCGAACATCGTTTCTAGAAAACGGTTCGATTGGATTTGCAAGGTGGTAGGTCGCTGACAAACTCTTCATTGCTTCATCTCCTTTAGTCGATCCTGAATCAGGATTGGGGAGCAGACTTCAGATAAGTGTTTTGCAAACAAATTTGCTTTTGCGGAGTCACTTCTCGCCCATGTTCCATTATAACATCGGAGAGGAGACTGGAATGGAGTTGATTTCTTGAGGCTTTTGGTTGTTTTCCAAAGTGAGTTTTTAACTTTTATAAGAATAATTTTAAGTTTTTTTGTCAAGATGTTGAGAATGTTTTTGTCGTAAGGATATTTAGTGTAATGCCATCTTTTTCTAGCTCGTCTCTTTTCTTGTACGTCGCTAACAACAAGTGGGTAAGTAGAAATAACATCTGTAGAATTTTCGGAATTAGGAGTGGCAGTCCAGGCTGCTGATTGAATACATTTGTTGAAACTCTCCACTGCCTCAATTATATCCTCATCAGAATCGAGGGGAATATGTGTGTCCATCGTGTGTTCTACGAACTTCTGGAATCAAATCCAATCAGTCTGTCTGTATGTAGTTTACATGGTTTTGTGACTTTCACAGTTTCGTTGTGTTGCCGAAGAATTGCCGTGCGTCTCGTCGACGATCCCAAGGTATCCCTAAATTTGGAGACCCTTCAACTCCGAAGGGATGTAGGGTCTCTCGCTGTATTCTATCGTCTTTACCATGAAGAGTGCTCTTCGGAGCTGCACAACGCGGAAGAGGCAGGGTTCACTGTCGACATTCCAAAAATAAGATCCCACCGATCCTCTAGATACTTTATCTATAGGGTCGGTAAATTATGGAATCAACTCCCTGCCGAAGTTTTTCCCTCAAAGTACAATCTGGGGTCCTTCAAACATGGTGTGAAGAAGCACCTGACCAGCCGGCTTGGTTTTCGCAGCCCCTGTGAAAGTCCGAAAGCCCATGGGCGCCGTCGGGCGCCTTTTTTGTGAGGTCCTGGCGTGCGCCATATGCCACGCTTAACATAAAAAAAAATTAAAAAAATTGCAACTCACAGACGATATAGGTAGACTTTCAGTGACGAAGACATCTACTAAGTCTGGTTTCTTGGTCTTGGTCAGTATGTTGGTTCGCCAGTTGATGTAACTTTTAGATTCAGTTTCAGGACTGTCTGTTCCTGCAACTGAATCTAGGACTGTTCTCTTCCTTTCGCAGTTGTAATTCTTGATCCCCAGTCAGTGTGCTTCGTGGTATAGTAGCCGCCTGCTATAAACTTCTCTCCCAGGGTTTTTAAGAAGGTTGTGTATGTAGGTTTAATTTTTTAGGTTATGCGTAGCAGGCATGTCAGAGCTGAAACTGTCAAGTCCTTTGGAACTAGCAATGTCCGTGCATGTGGCTTGTATTTTGTTGCTGCAATATGAATTAGAAACTTTGCTTTATGTCTTCCTTGATTAAAAGGCCCATGAGCTAAGGCATCGGAATGGTTTGTGTGATACATTTTGTACTTCTGCCCTTTGTAATAGCTCTTTTCAGTGAAGTGAGTCTCTGATACCAGCATGATGTTTATGTTGTTTGAGTAGAGGAACAATTTTACTTCGAGACTATCCATTCGAGACAGTCCATTGGCATTGCACATTGCAGTCTTTAATGGTTTAAATGTGGACCCATTTCAGACATGAAGCTCAACAGCAGGTTTATCATGGTATTCATGTATGGCATCATTTGTTTAAACATATCCATGAGCTGTTCGGAGTCTTTGGAGTTGGCGTTCACTGTTTGCTCATTCTGTTCGACAGTAGTTGCTTCCTGTTGATGATGTGGCTGATTATTTTGGGTTTGTATTGGATTGTTGAGGGTTACTTTGGCATTTTTTTTCGCCTGCCCGGGAGGGTTGATGGTTGTTGATTCGTTGGGCGGTTTTTCTCTGTGGATACCTTAATACGGAGTGGTGGATGTCATTTTTGTGTGTGGATTTTAAAATGAAAATATATCCATCCTTATTTTTCGTATGAAGATTAGATATATTAATAACCTTAACTATGTTACTCAATTTCACCTAACGGCTCCGAAGTGTATCATGCAAAAAAGTTCTAACTGTGTACTATGCAAACGTAACTACTTCTAACCTGAGATAAGGTCTACTGTTTAGGGTTAACCTACAAACAATATTAAACAAAACAATATTTAAATATAAAAGATACAACTGACGTGATAGTTCGATAGGTATTCCAGTTGGTGATGGCAGCAGCGTACTCCCGATGATCCAGCTGAATGTGGTAAAGGCTGTTTGTCATCACTTCCTCGTTCATTAAGATGCCTTTTATAAAATCGTCTCGCGTTTGGAAGTCAAAATTGTCAGAGAACAATGGCAAAACTGAAGGCGAGCAGAATGCAATGTTCGTGTCTGTGAAGTTCTGATGCAAATCCACTTCTGAGTGACTCAATATTATATCCTAGAACAAGAAAGACTTTATTACCTATTAACCAGTGAATACAATAACATCCCCCTGCAAGAAGAGATGCTCTCGGTTGATATAAATGTTTTTTGTAGAGGTAGAGGAAACAAAACAGTTGCACACAAAATAAGGTTTAGCAATCACAAGCAAGCAATTTGGAATGGTTATACGGAAATAGTTGTTAGGGATTCGAATTTAATTTGGAATTTCCGAAAGAATTTGAATACTGGAAAAAAAAAGTTGTGAGACTACGCCTTAAAAAAAGTTTTTTTTTATTTCAGATGCTATCATGACATTACTCTGTGGAATTCTTATTCCTATACCTTATTCCTCCCCATCCAACCTACATATTGTCTTCGCATCGACCACAGAGAATCAGAGTTTCCCTTTTTGGTAGACATTAGGCTTGTGATTACGAATCGTTTCTAAAACTCATTTCCCTGCTGCACCGTCAGGATATGGAACTGTCTGCTGGAGGGTGCTTCGTCAAACTTACAATCTGGGAGTATTCAAACGTAATTTGGTTTATAATCCGCGGGTACGGTGCCTCGCTGAGAGTGGTTTCGTGAGCCGAGGCGGAATTGGCTTTTCTGAGCACCTTTCGTCTCTCATCACAACCATACCGGTTTTTCATAAAAAAAGTAACCACAAGTACCCACTTGTAAACAATTTTATAAAATCCTTACCAATGGTAGAGAAAGAGTTTTTGTTGAAGACCCTGTCTTCAATTTTTGATGGTTTAAAACTCTGTTGCTTAGTCTGTCAACCGCTAGAAATATTGCTTGATCTGGACAGATAAGGTTGTGACCCCAGGATACTTTTTTATAAAGTACGGTCATTGTAGCGCCCTTGTCTTTCTTACATATTTGCCTAAAAGTCATAAAATTTATTAGAAACGTTTAGATCACTAACATCAGATTTTTAACAGCGTGACAAAAGCCGATTGCGTTAACTTTGATAAGGGTGTACTTTAATCAACATTTAATAATATTAAATACAAACAAAAACAATTAATTTTAATGCAAAAACCTTCTCCTTATTTTTGAAAACTGTTAAAAAGAAGTACATATTGCCAGTACAGATTGATGGTCTAGCTATAATTGAAATATAATGTAACCCTGTTACTATTAATAAATTATACAATAAAATGTAGTTATACTTAAGCCCATGTAGAAGTGAATGCAATCAACTGCTGTCGCGCCCTTAACAGTTTGCACTTTTTCTTTGTCTGGAAAAGACTTTGAGAAAACCAACAAAGGATGCCCTTTGCCCCTGTGATTGTATTGGGAAATATTCCGAAATTATACTCACTTATGCTTTTCAAACAGAGGCAAGAGTCTTGCATTGGAAATAGTGTTAATGCCCATAAGTATAAAGTGCCCGCGGACCAACCCCGATGCGTCTAGCTCGCGCATCACATCGCCTAAGCTGCGACATGTCTCCGAAACCAACACCTGCATAAAAAAAACGGCATTTTGTGTACAGTTGTGATAAACTATGGAGTATAATATGTTCATCTTGTAGATGGTTCTACACTTGATTTATTATCTTCAGCCAATAAGAAAGCCAATTCCTTTTTTTGGGTCCAGGTGCAATATGTATATTATAGAGTTCTATGCAGATTGCAAATGTCGGCAAGTACACAGTTAAAACTGCATTATCTATATCATACACGCACGTATATACATTGCATCGGACGAGTGGGGTAGCATGGGGCTACATAGTGCGGCATAACAAATAGTTGACACCCGATGAGCTGCTGAAGACTGATTTCGGATTCAATAGATACTTGCACGGAAAGTGATAAAGGTAGAAGTCCACCTTTTATGTTAGGTTGCCTACAGTATTTTATCAAGGTCCCCAAGCAATGACTCCAAATGCTGCTCAAGAATAAAATAAAAATAATTTTAATGTAGATTTCAATTGAAATAATACTGCATTAACACTCTGAATTTAATAATAATAAACGCTTTGAGTAGGTTACTATGCTTTTACCTGAACATCCATTGATAGACTCCAGGAGACTTTATTTTCGATGCACGACCTGTAAATTGTACCTTACATTTACAACCGGATCACTTTCATATTTAAGTTCACATTAGCACTGCTAAATTTAACTTTTGTGGAATATCATATCCTTGTTGAGCAAAAATGAGATCATTTCAATCCAGCCAATTTGTGATGGGTCGGAGCCACGTTTCCTAACTGTTTGCATTTGGTATTTAGGTTATATATAAATTGAGGTAATAGTATGAAGGGGTGAGTTTATGCAGTATTAAATTTATTATCAATGAAATAATAGTGGGTTTATGTAAAACAATATTTGTAGCGACACCAACCATATTATGTTGGTGGAGGTCCGCCAGCCAACAAAATTATAGCCCTGAATGCCTACCTTATTTGTTTTCAGTGTTTACGATATGTGACCCCGTTTGTCCTATATTAATAATCATGAAACGATAAATAAAAAGCATGTAAATATTTCGAAACATAATTCTGTATTGGAACTTTACAAAATCTGTTTGAAAAATATACCAAAAAAGGTGATTGCCAAGTAGAATCAAATGTGATAAAGAAATTGTAATGTAAAATTGTAAGAAATTGTAAACATCAAGAATTTATATGATTCAATCACCCCCAATGTACCATTAAGAAATTATAAAAGATATATTTTTACTAACTTGACATAGTCTTTCACTGCTATTCCATCACGGGAACAAAACAAGATTGTTTCATCCACCCCTTTCTGAGCCAATGACTCTAAGACAAAGTTAACAATCGGAACTCCGAGCACTGGAAACAGCGCCTGCAATGGAGAATAAAACAATTTTAATTTACATAACCATGACAAAGATACATTACATTTTAATTTTCATGCGCCATCCGATTCTACTCAATAGTAGAAT
The DNA here is from genome assembly GCA_946894095.1 of Incurvaria masculella. NCBI lineage: Eukaryota > Metazoa > Arthropoda > Insecta > Lepidoptera > Incurvariidae > Incurvaria > Incurvaria masculella. The sequence goes on from OX335650.1 coordinate 12,939,259, forward strand.
CGGATGGATTTCAAGCGAGTCTACTCAATAGTATGTAATTTTGTTTGGAAAAATTTCTTATTTCTTACATAATCTGCATTTCGCTGTTAAAATGTTGTTGAAATAAAGAAATAAATGGAATGAAGCAGAACAAGACCATTGAAAAATCAAATCAAAGTAAAAAGCCAAATTATCAAAAACGTGAAGCCCATACACATGTAAAAAAATATATTAGATTTACAATCTATGTTTCTTCCCATTCTGGGTTAGGCCCTATTCAGACCTTTCTCTGTGAATGTAGAATGTCGCATAACGTTCTTACTATGTACTCGTTGTGTTTAGAACTGTAAACGATTACAATGTTAAAAAAACATAAAAGCGTCCCGAATCAGTTTGCACGCTCAAAGCTATAAGCATCACAAACGATTCGTCCCATGTGTGTACGTGTACGTAAAACAAACATGGAACAAATTACATTAGTTGTAGTAGTTCACCTCAAATTTGAATCTAAATTATTGCTATAATCTGAACTTGAATTTTTAACTGAGAGACATTGAACGGTTTGTGAAAAAACACGGTGGAAAGACGATAGACTATAGAAATGTCAAAATGTGACACTAACAGTTGCACACACAGTGCCCTACCTCCAAAGTGTGAGCACTGTGTATGGCATTGAGTGACGTAATGATGACGACATATCGTTCATGGTACGCCATTTTGTGGGCTGTTAGCGCGAATCGAAACAGTTGTAAACGCACTTTTGGTAACAATGGTTCAAATCGGCCCGCAACCTATATAATTATGTTTTAGAGCCAGATGGGATGTTATTATTGTGCGTAAGAGACGTTTCCGTATCCATTCCCTCTGCCAGCTGTCACATTGGCCAGCCGAGCTCATCTTCAAAGTGCAGCAGTTTTTAGACTTCTTAGCAAACCATGGCCAGTTGCCGTGGTTTGAAGGACCACCACTGGCCAATCCAAGATAATAGAGGGACTTTCTCTGCTCCTTTACGCATGCTCTGCAGAGAAGCTGTTGATAGAACCTAGAGTAAATATATGTTTTTTTAGTGAGCAATGTCTAGCAAGGAGACCAACCGGCCAGACGTAGATTAGTAAGTGAGTAGAAACGTTGTGCATTGTTCCATTACAAAAAACCTTGAATTCGTTCATTGACGGAAAACCTGTAATGTAAAAAGAACTGCGAAGTCGTCACTGGATATGTCATATCATTAAATATGGATAGGTAAAGAGAAACCGAGAGCGAGTAAAGGATAGGAAAATCATTTCCCAAATGACCGCTGGAAAAATCAATCAAAAAATATAGTAATGACCACTGGATGCTCAAGGGGCTGTTCCCAAAAGTTTAAAAGTAATACATATTCCTTACGACAGGCGTTGTGGGGGTGACGGGGTAGAAGCTATCGTCAAAGGTGTCGGCCACTACAACGGCTTGTGTACTCTCATCTTCCATTCTGGCAATCGTGCGTTTAACTTTGCAGGGGGAATTGCCAACACTAAACCACTATAACGGAGCTGATGTACAACTGGTGCAGCTGATCAAAGAGTATAAACTCCTGCAGCAGGAGCGCAGTGACTTCTCCGAACTCTTTGGCTGCAGCTGGCGTTTACATACTCTTTGGCAGCTGATGAAATCAGACACGCCACAGAGAGGATAATTAGCGGCGGGCGTAGAAAGAGAATCTCTAGAACGAACGATAGTGTCACTTTGGCTATACATACCTACATTGCATATACGTAGATGTATGTTGTGTGTGACGTCCAAAAGGAGCAATCGATATCAAATGCGACACAGATTGGTAAAAGTATGAATTGAAAGTAACCATTGAAATGCCAAAACTGTTTATTTATCACGACAGGTGCCGTTTAAGCGAGCGTACCTAAGAGATCTGTCAAACCTGTCGGATACCATACAAAATCAAACAGAATAGATTTTAAAATAGTATTTACTCAATCTGTGTAATTGAAATGACTAAATTTTTTTCATATTATTCCGAAAATAAATAGGTCTCAATTATGTTAATCAAACGAAGTCCTGGGAAAGAAAATATCATAAAAATTTAATCTATAATATTTCGTTTCATATTTTGTGCTGGTGAATGACATATAAATTTGTCTGAAGACAAACAAAAACTATTATTTTCCTGTAAAACTTATTTTAACTGCATCTTTGAGTACAACTTTCACCTAAAACCTCGTAAATCAAACTTGCGTATTGGCACAGATTTATCTTTTATGGGTTGTTCATAATGCTTTTCCAGTAAATTTTTGCTCTAAATTTTCCTTGCCAAGTTAGGTATTACTGACTAACTTTATTACGCGGATTATTGCCGGACGAAACCAGTATTTGTATGGTTAGTTGGGTGCTAATATTTTAATAATTCTATATATAATAAATTCTAATAATGTTCGCCTCAAAAGCTTTTATATACTATTAAAATATGTCCATAATATACGGAAAACCTTTACAACGGGGAAGAAACTGTTTAAACAGGTGACGTCTAGGTGACTTACCCTAAAAGTGTAAAAATTTTCAAAGACATTACAAAATAAAACAGAATAGATTTTAAAAAAATATTTACTCTATCCATGTATTTGAAATTGCCCAATTTCCTCAATATTATTTCAAAAAGTTTTAAAAATCTTTATCAGCTTCTTCTTTCGAAGTGAATCAAAATTGGTACGTACATCCCGTGTTTTTGGGAACCGTTACATTACTTTTATTTTCTTGATCCACCACTTTTAGTTTGATGTTCTCTCTGTTGTTTTAAGTTTTCCGACCCTGTTTTTCCTGAAATGAGAAAGAATACAATTTTTATTATTTTAATATTAGATTTTCATATCTTTATCAAATTACAGAGGAAGATGGTATCAATGCATTAAGTTGAATGCATTATCACTATCATAGAACATGATTGGTCTGAAAATTTAGCATTTTTCGAAGGGCTTAAATTTTTCCCTGTTTTCATCTTCATTTTTCCGAATTTTCAATGTTATTGGGAATCTGAAAATCTTCATCTTAAATAGCATCACTCATTTACATATTAAACCAATTGTCTAGTTAAATGAATTTATTCAAAATAACACTTGTTTTCAATTTTAATGTGACTTTAGGACTTTATAAATTCGTAGAAAATCATTATGTACATTATCAAGATATCATGACTTAAACGATATCAATAATATCGATATCAATTCCAAATCGACTGGGGTACATCATGGTAAGTCGAAACATAACCTCAAATTATGACTCAATTTTATCAGCATTGAAATGGATATTACGAGAAGATACGACGGCTAAATGCGATATATTCGAATAATAAAACCCACTATGCACCTATGCAAGGTGTAACCTAACCTGAATAACAGGTGAATCAGCGATATCATTCGATTTTCTACTTACACATAAAACGATAAATCTCCACGAAGCTCTTTTCAAAATCCGCTATGATTATCACAGAACACTGCAACGCACGCCCATATTGCACCTAAATTCACTTGATCACAATTTTTCGTGGATTTGTTGCTGTTTGCGGACTTTTTAGCGGGACTTCAAGACTTTGTTTGACTTACTAGTGAGTCAAATATTGCAATTAGTGGCTACAAGGTCGATCTGTTGAACGCAATAGACTTCCGCAATTCACTTTTTGTTAAGTAATTATTAGTTTGTGAAGATATGTTTGTGGTTTACGTTAGCCATACATACATACATATATACCTTCACGCCGTTTTCCCGGAAGGGTAGTAGCATTGACGTACATAAAGCAATAGACGCACCATCAGCTTTTCCCCGCGTACCACGTAATATATACCCTATCCGCTCGCTGCTGCCCTACTGCCTGTCAGTCTGTGGTCGACTCGACATCCGAGCGTGCGCGCCATCTACAGGCTTTGCAATGCGACAAAATGCCGATACCCAAGGTCAAAAGGTATAAAAATCGGAATGAAGGGAATACAAAGATCCGTGGAATTACTTATTACAAGCAAACGTACATATTACTACACATAAATCAAGAAAACATTTCGTCCGAAATAATAATTCGGTAGCGACCGCGGTGGCTGCAACCGCCGCCACAGTGGGGCGAAACCGTAAAATCAGGGACATCCGAATTTCTTGTAGAATTGAAGAAAACGAAGTATGCCAAAGTCTTCTTCAGCCTATTACAAACGTATTTTATTCTTGACGAATTTCCATTTTATTCGTTATTTTAAGAGCTACAGTAATTTTTCACTATTTTACTATGGACAAATGAGGACTTAATGGTTTTTCTCAAAATGCTTGATAGAGCCTTTGCTCTTTATACTAAATATTAATTAAGCATGCCATTAAGTATATAAATTTGTTAAAATCGTGTCCCCGTGCGTCCCCGTGTTTGTTATATTTACATTTATATATGTTTTTAATATGTTGTCCTAAAACGGTTTCATTTCGATATATTTGATTGTTTCTGTCATGAATACAATCCTCCACAACGTTTTTACAAAACCTAAAATACCGACAGCTCCGCCCGCGTTAATGTCGGATGAAAAACTGTGGATGTATTTTCCCAATTTCTCTTACATTTAACCCCAATGCTCACCGCTTGAAGTAACTTGCCATGATGTTAAATGGCCTATAATTGATAGGAAGAATGAACCTTTACATATATACATACGGAGTCAAATCAGGAAATCAATTGTTAAATTGTAAGCGAAAAGACGGACAGAACAACGCCAGATGTAGGATTTTGTAAGAATTGGTAATGGTTATTCGGTATTAAAAGTTATCTTGATTGTAGTAAATAACATTTACTATGAAAAATTGTAGCACCCGCCGCGGGTAGTCAGAGCGCCCCCTTGTAGTTTACGTTAGGCTTTTGGAAACGAACCGTTTTGCAAACGAATGGATATGGAAGTGTCCGTCGGCAGGAGGCTTTCCTCAAACCTATACCCGGGATTTTTCAAACGTAATTTTGCTTGATAGATCAGCGATAGTACGCAAATTCGCTCATAAGGCACCATAGTATGTTGAGAGTACCTTTGGTTAGTCTACAAATTTTATTTTCAGCCTCTAGGGTTGCCATTTCATTTTTGACTATTTTAGTGGTCTCGTTCACGAACTTGAGGAAATAGGCAAACACAAAATAGTTGATGAAGGTGTCTTATTACTCCATAACGCTTAGCAGTCGCAGGCTAATTGAATGAGTAAGAAATTTACCAAAAAAAAGACAATGCATTGTCGTCCTCTTCATCACCATTAAGTGGTTGATTATAGGTACTCTGACCATCTAGAGTCATTAACACCCTAGATACTAACAGCGTCTGATAAGTTCCTACTAGATCCCTGCTAACAACATTTAGAATCTTACTTGCTGTATGGTCTAAAAGAGTGTGGCGGCATGCTTATAAACGTGCGCCCGCATTTATTCAGTGAATATACGCCCTTCTACCAGTACGCACGCGTTTCACTCCGGCCTAGCGAGTCGACATTCCATCTGGCTAAAAGAGCTTGAAGCTGGATTCTTGCTTCTGTAGCGAGCGCACAGCGCGCGCGACACCGCCATGACGTCGCCCAATGAAATGAGAGGTGTTTCACGACGCGCTCCGTATTTATGCAAGCCGTGGCCGCTCCATAGCATATAAGTATGCGAGCACTGGTTAATAAATCGTTCAGAATACAACAAGTCTTTCAATACATCAGAACTCCTAAACTTCTTTTAGAATAGAAATTTTGCCCATTTTACTTTGGAGCATAATGGACATAAATAAGAACCCACTTCTATAGCAATGACTCTCTGTGTTATATTTTGTCATCGTTTTCAAAGTTTCAACGATACAGCCAACTCAAGATACATTGTTTTCTATTTTTTTTCCATGAACGGTTTGAACTTTTCTATTTCATCAAGATGTTTTGCAAGTGATCCAGTATCTTTCTCAGGTCTATGTTTTCACTGGCTTTTAACTGCAATTCAGTTGAATTTGGGGGTTATGACAAACCTTAGTCACAGCCTCCACCTGACAAGATCTCCGTATTTATTATACGTATTATATTATTAAAATTACCTTTTTAATAATAATTTGTTTAACTAAACTTTGAGAAGTGCGGATTAGCGGTTTAAAGTGCGATAAGACCCAAGCCATTTTCTGGAAATACTATAGTTAGCTGACAGACACTATGCGATGTAACTAATACTTCCAGAAAATGGTATGAACACCGTCATAAGAAAACTCAAAAGCACTTACTGACGAAATATTAGAATAACAACTTAGATTTTTCTGTAAGAACTATGTTGAAAACCATTTACCATTTGAATTTACGAATGCCAGCATAGTGAAGGATACTGCACTATACCAATCCTTTGAGGATGGAGCAGCAATTTAAATGTGTGTTAGTCAGATTAATATAATCTGCCTGTATGGCCGCGACGCCACAGATGAGTACTCTGCCACGCTTTAGATTAATCGTGTGAACCAAGATGGCTACCAAGCACATTTAGTGCCGTCAGTACAAGTTTGATATAATAAAAAAACATTGTCACATTTTATTATATTCAAGCATTCTCTGGTTTGTGTGGATACATACAATTATTTAATCACACGCTTTGTTCCATAATTTCTTGAATAATAAATTGTTTACGGGTTGAACATTATATGCGTATTTTGGACATGTTTATAATTGTGGGTTAAGTACATCAAATTTTTATTTTACTTCCAAATCATATTTTTTATTGTTAATTTGGTTTACGTTAAACAAAAATAATCATATATCGAATTAACACATTACTTCACACTCTTACAAAATCTTGTCTTTTCGCTCATTAGTGAACAATTGCCCACCTGATTTTGATTCCATATGTATCTACGTACAACTTCATTCTTCCTATCAATTATAGGCCATTTAACATCACGTTAAGTTACTTCAAGCAGTGAGAATTATGGTAAATATACGAGAAATAAGAAAATATTCACGCGGGCAGAGCCGTGGGTATTAAATGTTTTGTAAACAACGTTGTTGAGGTTTTTTTTCATGAGAGAAACAATAAAACATATCTAAATATAACATTTTTAGAACAACATAATAATATTATTTATAAATGTAAATATATTAAAAACGGAGACGCACGGGGACAGGATTTTTACAAAGTTATATACTTTAGGGCTGGCATAATGAATAATTAGTAGCCACAGCTCAGGCTCTTTTAAGCATTTTGAGAAAAACCATAAAGTCCTAATTTCTCCATAGTAAAATACGTAAAAGTACTGTAACTCGTAAAATAATGGAAATATAGAAATTCGTCACGAATAAAACACGTTTGTATTAGGTGTAAGAAGACTTTGGCATACTTCGTTTTCTTCAATTATACAGGATATGAATACAATCGGATGTCCCTGATTTTACAAATTCGCCCCACTGTGGCGCACGCCGCCATGCTTGCGAATATGAGCGAGCGTTAGATCACGAAAGCGCGTGTTCAGCGAGAGAGAATGAGACGACCAATGTTAGGGACTTGCTTCCGTGGTCAGGGATACCAGAATTGAAAATAAAGTTATTTGTTGCTTTTCGGAATTGTTTCTTCGTAATTTGCCCGGTGTTTGCTATCTTTTATGTATTGAATTTGATCTAAAACTATTTTACTAAAGTAATTATAACGAATATCACGTATTTAAGCAATCGTGTTGATAATTAAGAAAACCAAAACGTATTCAATAAGCGGGAAAATTAAAATGGAATAACAGCAACACTCGTACGTTTCCCAATGGTGGTACGGACGTTTGTATGGAGATCTACTCTGATTCTCGGTCTATTGCTTTGGTTATGTCGATGGGTAGTAGTAGTAATGGTTTTATACCAGAGCGAGTTATACTCGAAAACTCCTTATTAGATTATAACGAAATAATAAAAAAAATACTATTTAAAGTCTAAATTTGATGCCAAAAATATCGTATAACAGAGTTATAACCTCCGGCATTGACGTTGGGGTTTATTTTGTTCATAGAATTCAAGAAAACAAAACTAGCGGTAGTAAGTAACTCAACTTCTACAATCCCATATATTTTTTTTAATTATTAAAGATATTCAGATCAGATCAGATTTAGTTATATTTGTAACTAGCAGCCCGTCCCGGCTTTGCACGGGCATAATATAATTTAAAAAAATATTATTTTGACACAATGATACACAAATAAACCCTTTTTACGTAGAGTTCCTACATTAAAATATTTAAAATAAAATAAAACTTTAGATGATTCTTAGATAGTAGAGAGCTCCCATAATAAACGCGTCCGATCGTTGCTAAAATCAAAGTGCTATAGCACAGACTATTATAGTACACTAGCGTGTACAGACTGGAAAGTGAAAGGGCGAGGGGTATAACGCTGCTTGAGGGGTGAGGGGCAGACACAGACTAGGCAAAATTCATTTGACATAGGGACCAAGAGGGTTGTTTTTTCCTCCCTATATTGTGACAAGTAGGGAAAGGCAAGGGCTTTCGCCAGATTTTTCTCCAGGGTTTACCTAGGATATTAAATATATATACGTATACCATCGATTCACTGCCAATAATAAGATTCATAGTGCCTGTTATTTAATTCTCGTTCAAATAAAAAAGCAAATTTGTGATTATTAGACATAACAGGCGATATGAACTATTTGTGTGGAAAAGGCGAAAACAATAAAAAACGTTTCAGATTTATTAAATTTAATTCAATTGTTATCCCACTACGGATAACATGATATAATGTTGGGAAAATCATATTATTAAGTTTGTTTTTAAATCATAATGTTTTTTTATTTATTATTATTATCGCAGAATCAGAAGATAAAAAATAGGAACAAGGTTAGAATTGACACATTTTCAAAACTGATCAATAGAAGCCCCTGTGAAGCTCAGTACATTTTATCAAATTAATATGGTTTCTTACTGCATGTGGTAAAATAACAGCCACAAAGCCACCTTAACTGGAAAAATAATTCCCTGTAGAACATGAGACTTTTACCTTACAGTACACATTAAAAAAGATGAAAAAAAAGTAGCGATAAATGAATGTACGAAATTTCACAATTGGCATTGAATATCGCAAAGATTATGTTTAATAACTAAAGAAATTGTCAATTGTTACATAGATTAATTGAATAAAGAATAGATTTAAGAAACTGCCTATTAGTTTCAGTATTTGTTTTCAATGGATCATGCCAATGGATTTAAACAAAGATTCAGATTATTGGTAAAAGGTTAGCTATAAATATGGGTAGCGTGGTACACTCGTAAGCGATGGTAAGCGATTTTTTTTTTATTTTTATGTGAAGCGCGGCATATGGCGTACGCCAGGACCTAAAGGTGCCCGACGACGCCCATGGGTTTTCGAACATTCAGGGGGGCTGCGAAAACCATGCCGGCCGGCCAGGTGCTTCTTCACACCACGTTTGAAGGACCCCAGGTCGTAATTTGGGGGAAATACCTCGGAAGGGAGTTCATTCCATTGTTTACCGACCCTATAGATAAAGGATCTAGACGATCGGTGAGTTCTTATTTTTGGAATGTCGACTGTGAATTTGTGCATTTTCTCCCTGTTCCGCGTTGACCAAAGGTAGAAAGGGGACGGAGGAACAGCGTTATGCAGCTCCGACGAGCATTCTCCATGGTAAAGACGACCCTACATCCCTTCTGAGTTGAAGGGTCTCCAAATTTAGGGATACCTCGGGGTCGTCAACGAGACGCACGGCCCGACGCTGTATCGAGTCCAGGGAGCCAAGCAGGTCCTTAGCTGAGCCGTCCATAAGTGCGAACAGTACTCCACGCAAGACCTTATCTGCGCCTTGTAAAGAAGCAGTTTTTGGTCAGGCGTGAAGTACTGACGCACCCTGTTGAGGACTCCCAGCTTTTTTGAGGCGAGCTTGGCTTTATCCTCGATATGGCGTCCGAAATTAAGGTCATGCGTCAGGTCAACACCAAGGATCCCTATGTGGCCGTCGATATGTAGAGTTGCTCCCTGGAAGGTCGGAGCCGCACTGAACGGAGCTCGCTTCGCACTGAACACGCACGCCTGCGTCTTGCTCGCGTTAAACTCGACGAGGTTCTGGAGACCCCACCCGGAAACTTTTTCCAGGGTCTCTTCGAGTCTAGCAACGAGGCGCCGTCTATCGTCATCCAATTCAGCCCGGCTTGCGGTCTGGTGACTGGTGTACCTGGCTAGCACCGTGCTGTCATCTGCGTAGCAATCAATGTCGCCCAAATTGAGCAGGTCATTGATGTGCAGCAGAAAAAGGGTTGGGGACAACACAGAGCCCTGCGGCACGCCGGCATTCACAGACATGGCTTTGGAGCAGCAACCGTCAACCAAGACTTTTATGCTGCGGCCATGCAGGAAGTCGGCGATCCAGTCACACAGCTCGGGTGGAAGGCCATAAGAGGGCAGCTTGGAAAGCAGTGCCTTATGCCAGACCCGGTCAAATGCTTTAGCGATATCCAGGCCGATAGCCATACCTTCGCCATGATTTTCGAGCGCATCGCCCATCTCATGTGAGACGTATACTAGGAGATCCCCAGCAGATCGATTCGGACGGAAGCCGTATTGATGATCGCTGAGAAGTTCATTGCTCTCTAGATACTTCATCAACTGAGAGTTAATGATGCGCTCCATCACTTTGCAGAGAAGAGAGGTGATGGCTATGGGTCGGTAGTTGGCCGGGTCCGATTGATCACCCTTTTTAGGCACGGGCTGAACGTTGGCCGATTTCCGTTGGTTACAAATTAAACTTCTACTTCGGAGCTCGGCCCTTAAATCTTTTCTTAAACTTTTCCAACGCCATTTTTTGAATATGAGGGAGGGGATCCTTCAATCTTTCGATATCTGTGCCTTTCAGTATTCTATTGATGCTGCGTGTCCAATTGTGAATTTGAATTCTGAGTGTTAAAATAATAAAATCCTTCATAATTTTCTCCCTATGCACACCGCAGCTGAACCAGTCGAAGTTGTATTCAGACAGATATATATTTTTGATTTTTTGTGAAAGTCTTTCTTCATGAGCACGAGTATTTAGAAATGCATTGCAAGTTTCTATTAAGGAAGCAAAATGTCTTACAATGTGAGTATTAGGATAAGAAAGGCGTTTTGATTTATAATATGGTCTTTCCCTGTGGGAAATCCAATCATGGACCTTCAGCGGCTCTTTTGCCAACAAATTTTCTCGACATACTTTACAGGAATGTTTTTTTAATATTTTCCTAGTGACATAACCTGCAGTAAATGATTTTGCATTCGTCCTTATATTTTCTTTTATCACATTCATTTTCAGAGGCGCATTTGAAGGTGGTTTTTCAGAGAAATCGGTATCTCTGTGCATTGCTGTGACATTAACGGCTTCAGTGGATACATCGGATTGCTTTTTAAAAAATGCTTCTAGATTCAAAGATTTGGTACCGTCTTCCTCGCAGTTAAAATTTTCTGAATGCCCAGTCAAAACATTTGAAATAAATAAGGCTTTAAATGATTGGGAGAAGATGCTGCAGCTTGGATTTACATTTCTGTAATTGTAAGCTCTTATTTGTCCAAAAAAGTTCTCTACTGGGTCTTGGTTGAAATTGCGAGCATAAAAACGATCAATACCCTTACTTTTAAAAAAAATCCAAAGCTTTTGAAAACTCCTGATGGTAATTTTCCAATTTTGGAGTGATGGCACTGAACAAGGAGTATTATTTCGTAAAAACTTAGTATTACTTAATATATTTAAAGCTTCCGTCCAGAAGTCGTGATGGCCGCTTCCCTCCTTAACGGCACATCTCAGTGGCTTTGCCCTATCGAACGAGCTACCATTGACACTGTCGAACAGCTTGTCAAAAAAGATGACAGCATCTGCCGTAGCCGTCATGGTGGTGCTTATAGGTTGACTCGATATATGTTGTGCTGGAACAAAAAGTGCAACCTTGAATATGACAAATAAAATATAAAAAAGTAATATTCGTCACATTCATGCAAAAGTTACGAATCTGAAAATACATTGAAGGAGAGCAAAAAAACATTTTAAATTTATCTTTTGAAATAGGTCTTGACTCTTAGTTTCTCATTGACGAATGAGTAAGCTTTGTACCCGTTAAAGCTACAGATTTGTTGATTTGCCACGGTACGTGAAAGACAATATAAAGTGTTTTAAAAAAATGAACCAATTTTGCGAAAATTACAGATTCTCAACTTCTGCATGGACGTGACGATGTAATCAAGTCAATGTACCAAAGACCGCACTAATATCTCACATTTTGAAGAGAGAGAATTTGTGAGTTTCCTTTCACTCCAAGGCCAAGGCCAAGCGGGAACCATGTAGTAGGCCAGCTTATGCCTACCCAGGGAAAAATAAGAAAAAAAATCGGAGTCATTTTCTTTTTATGACATGAGCATTTTTTGAGAAACGGTGAAAACTTACATCTCGTACAACATTATCAGGTACTACGACTACAAATTTGCAAATATTACAACACGTTACAACAAACAATAATACCTTACTCAGTGAAAATTGCCTGCCAAGGGAGTCTTCGTTCATGGTTCGGATTCCACGTTAAACAATAAGTCCCCTTCTTATGTGGAAGGGTTAATCACGCCCGGGTTGGTATAGCTCGCGCCAAACATCTAGTGAGCTCTGAAGTTGATGCGCAGCCTATTGCGCAGATGCAAATGGATACCTGTTTTCGGCTAATGCGACGCGAGCGCTGCAACTTCAGAGCTTACAAGATGTTTGGCGCGACCTGTACCATCGCATTGGATTAACGATCGGTCGAAGTGGCAATGAATATTGTCCGTGTATTCCATCCAGTTCAATTTAGCAGAAGTGTCTTGTTCCACCTGAGCCTGAGCGTGCTAGCACATGAGTAAAGAAACAGTACAGAGGCAAAGCTTCACTGCGCATGGATGTGTTTCCACTGGTAGCGCCACGTACGTGGGGAGCGGCCAGTATGACCAGTGGAAACAAATGCATGCGCCGTTTGCTTGTAGTAGTGTAATCATTTTGCGCTGTTGTATGAAGCTTTGCCTCTGTACCGTTTCTTTACTCATGTGGTGCTAGCGAGAGCGCGTAGCAAGCGATAGAGAGGCACGATCGGCCCAAGCAATGGCTTGTGACATATCTATCTCTCTTCTCGCGTGACGTCAGAGTTAGCAGTTCGAATAGTTCTGCTGCCTTATCACGTAAAACTATCGTCCGTAAACCGACTTTACAGACAACCAATTATTTTTGTTTGTTTGTAAAGGCCAAGGTGAGGCCATGCAAACAAATTTTGAGAATGTAAATATGTACTTACAAAATTGTCCAGTGTATTTTAGCATTGCCGCTACTTTTTCACTTAAAACTTTAGTGCAATTTCGGACTTTCATTTTTTTTTTTTTTTCGGGAAGAATATGTTCATCTGTTAATTGCGGAAGAAGTCGAATATCACCAAGTTCGCAATCCATTTTATATACTTGGACTATGTCCTCCCACTGTGCAGTCTTGCCATTAAAAACCATCTTTTTGTTCAAAAAATTATTTCTGATGCCCTTTATCAGATGAGGAGGATCAAAAATCACATGCAGAGTAAGTTGTTCAAGTTTAATGGTATCATCTGAAAAATAATAAATTTTATTGAGATTAGACAATTTTTTTTTTCAAAAACGAAATATTTATGGAACGGAACGGATCATGTCGTCATATCCGTCTGTCCCTCCATATGTCATAACCATTTTACCAGGAGACTATAGGCACAATATGGATTTCGAATATGGAAAATCACTGTTCTGTGATCCACTATGCAATGGGGTAGTAAAATTGCAAAACAATAAAAATAAGGGTGGCAGACCATAAATATAAATTAGGGATGACATTGTTTTTCATGCACAAAGGCGTGTGGGTTATTTTAACAGGTTTTGAAAACTCTGTATTATACCAACAACTTTTTCGTTTTCCCCTCTGACTTGTCACTATGTATGTGGAATATTCCGAAAGATAATAATGTGGTAGACCTTAAGAAACACTTAAACCAAAATTGGTTGGTGCTTTTTGTAGATCCAGTAGATCTACAAAAATCGCTGACAACTCGAAAATTGATAAAGAAAAATGTTTAAAGCACGTATAGTATACATATTTTAACAATCATAAATTTATATCTTACCAAATTCTACTCCTTTTATTGTCTGTGCCCTTTTAGTGTCCTCCAGCAACCATCGTAATGCTGTTGCATTTGTAGGGCCCTGATCACAAATAAGGGCAACAGGGATCAAGCCTGTCGCTACAACTGCTTTTACAATCTTTTTTATGATAATTTTTAATATTGCAGCGGGTGTTGTGCCAGCACAAAAATAAAAGGCAATGGGTTGCCGCCACTTGTCGCATGCTCCGCGTAGCATAAACAATAGGGCATGATCAGCAAATTTCGGCTTTGCATCTCCTTCTAGTTGCGTGAATCCCATAATGTGGTCCTTGAATTTCGAGTAATCAATGTATGGCTCTAAAGCAACCTCATCAAATACGATAGAACAGTACTTTTTTTTTTTCAGGCCAATCAATTATTTTCTCTTCGAGAATGTCAAAAATCTTGTCATTTATGCCCGCTTCGATGTGAACATTTTGAATGAGCTTGTCCAAGGTTCTTCTGCTAGGCAATATAAAAATTTTTTGCAGCAGTTTATATCCCTTTGGACTTGTTTTTAAAAGAGATAAAGCCATTAATTTTTCTTCATGTGAAAATCTTCGACCTCTTGTTTTTTTGGTACACAATTTGATTTGCATCCAAAAAAATGACTTGCATGTTGCATTTAAATTTGCAGTGAGATTTTTAAAGGTGTTTGTACTTTCAAACTTTTTAGCTTTTTGCAACCTTTTGTTAAAATTAAGTTGCCTTTTACTGTTCATGATTTTCCTGCATTGATTGTACATTTTTCTGCAGTTTGGTGTTAATGAGCCAATCTTGGAGGTGAATTTTATTCTCGGCCGCTTTGGTGTTTCTGAAAAAAAGACCTTTATGCTTAAATCATATTTTCACAAAATCACACAACACTTTACTAGAAAAAAAAAATGCTACAACAAAATATTCTTAGAGTTTCTCCACAGTGTAAACAAATAATAAGTTGGTGTACCTTGAGCCATAGCTGCGACATGCAGTGGACGCTTTCGTGATTCAGTAGCCGTTCGTCCAGGCAAAGTTTCCCGTTCCGTGTGTGGCAATGGCGCATCAGGTATGACAACTTTATCTGAAAATAAATTAATATATAAAGATGTTTATATATTCATAAAATTTTCACTGAATCATACAATACTTTAAAAGATAAAATTTGCTCAAGTGTGAGTCTGACTTGCACACGAATGGTCAGTACAATCGTATAAGATATAACACCACATACTTTTTAAATACTTCTGTTAAAGAAACAAGATAGGCACCAAACACATATTTTATTTTTTAATAAATATAATATACAATAATTATACATTTTTATTTTTGTTTTTATAGGGGTGGGTATAAGTAATACAAACTTTGTAAAAATTTCAGCTGTCTAATTATTGTGGTTTATGAGATACAGTCTGCACAGCAGAGTCTAACGAATCGGGTTCCGATGGTTATCCTTCGGGAAAGGAAACCTAAAAATGCTGCAAATACTCTTATACATAGGTTCTCCACTGTGTAAACGAATAATAAGTTGGTGTACCTGCTCCGGATGCGACATGCAGAGGACGCTTTCGTGATTTAGTAGCCGTGCGTGCAGGCAAAGTTTTCCGTTCCGTGGGTGGCAATGGCACATCAGGAATGTCAATGTTCTCTGAAATGAATATAGACGGTGACGCTTTCAACATATTTTCACTGAATCATACAATATTTTACAAGAAAAAAAATGCTGCAAATACTTTTATACATAGGTTCTTCACTGTGCAAACCAATAATAAGTTGGTGTACCTTGTGCTCTGGCTGCGACATGCAGAGGGCGCTTTCGTGATTCAGTAGCCGTGCGTGCAGGCAAAGTTTTCCATTCCGTGGGTGGCAATGGCGCATCAGGCATGAAAACGTTATCTGAAATTAATATAGAATTACGCTTTCAACATATTTTCACTGAATGATACAATACTTTACAAGAAAAAAAATGCTGCAAATACTTTTATAGGTTCTAAACGGTGTAAACAAATAATAATTTGGTGTACCACGAATTCCAGCTACGACACGCAGAGGATGATTTCGTGCTTTAGTAGCCGTGCGCGCAGCTAAATTTTCCTCTTCAATGGGCGGCAATGGCGCACCAGGTGGGACAATGTTCTCTGAAAATAAATGATTATTTTAAGACTTTTATGCTTTCATCATATTAACACTAGCCATTAATATATCATCATACAAGGGTTTTGATAATCGGAACCTAAACTCATCCAAACACCTCTATAATCCGAACATCCCCCTGACCCTGCACCGCCACATTTCTCATTCCTTTGTAATGCTGCAACCGTTAACGGGGCTCGCGCAGTACGGTGTCACCCCACTTGTCAAAGCGCGATATTGGAATTCTTCAAAACATGTATATAAGGTGAGTTTAAAATAATCTACAAGCCTTATAGGGTTGATTCAGTATCTGATATAGAACAACTTTTGCTAAGAATGGAGGTATGTAATTTTTTTTGTTCCATTTTAATTTTTGAGAAATTTAAACAGTATGTTCTTCCCAGTATTTTAAACAACTTTTGCGAATAAACTATGCACTTATCTGTAATGGTTTCTAAGAAAAATAATTTATTAAAGTGCACTAACTCTTCAACTACCTACATAATTAAAAATATAGGTCAACCACGGGGCATTGACCGGACCGTGACCTACTGACACAAGACAATTCTCCGCCGCCGCGCGCCGCGTGCGCAGACAGAAGCCTCGCCACCCCATCTCCCCCGCCGCCGCCGCCGCCCCTCTCACTGAAGGACGTTTGTTTTCGTTTTGAAAGCAATTAGTATGTCAAGGTCCATGACCCGCATCGGACCTGAGTATCACACGTGAGTGAATTTAAGTGAAGCGAGTGCCGATCGGGCGAAAAATGACATGCATGCTTGTGTACATACCTACATTACAGCCGCGCCGACCAAATCCATAGCCCGGCGCGGCGTACGTCAGCGTGGGAAGGAGGCAAAACTATTCGGGTAGGTAAAATAGACTCTGCCGCCGCGCGCCGCCTCCGCGCCGCCGGCCGGCGCGGTGCGGAACCTATTTTTCAAATAGGCAGTTTGAAGAGTTAGTTCACTTTAATAATTTATTTTCTTGGAAACCATTACCGATAGGTACATAGTTTCTTCGCAAAAGTTGTTTAAAATACTGGGAAGAACATACTGTTTAAATTTCTCAAAAATTAAAATGGAACAAAAAAAATTACATACCTCCATTCTTAGCAAAAGTTGTTCTATATCAGATACTGAATCAACCCTATAAGGCTTGTAGATTATTTTAAACTCACCTTATATAAGGTTTTTATAAATAAAATTTTTTATCCAAAATGCCTTTCAAAATATCTACAATATCTGGGTACATACCTAAACCAGTGCCAGAAGTTGAAGGTTCTAATCTTGGATCAAAATTATATATGTGATCACGAAGGTGGAGTGGCACGCCTTGAGTGTGATAACTTCTCCCTGAAATACAAAATCGGATAAAATAAAATATACTTTTTAGTATGAACATTAAAAAAGCAGAAAATGGACTAAAGACATGACATGCAACCGCGTTGCCGAAATGTTTGTATCTATTCCATATGATGCATATGAATGAATCATGGCCTCCGGTCGTGACTCTCATTTATTTAAACTGTCAGTATGTAGTCTTTATCGATACACAATCAGTGAAAAATAAATTTAAAAGTAACTTAAAAAATGGCCTTGCCCACACATGTATCGCTAGTTTGGGTGAGACAGCACTAAACCAGGATCGAGTTGAAAGTGATTTCAATTTCGGTGATCGCCCTGCCGGTCAAACCGAGGTTCGAATCCCTTGCATACCAGCAGGTCACTTTCCTGTCTTATTATTAAATCTTTTAATTTTTTAAAATTAAAAGGATTTTGTATTACGATACCCATTGTTCAACACAATCATGGTATGGGAGGCTCCTGATGAGACTAGTTCCTTCGAGAATGCAATACCATGGGCTAGCATCATGCCATTCCCATCCATCCATGTTCAGTGCTATAATAGTGCAATTTTTGTCTACCGAGAATATTTTTTGATTCCCAGCACCTGATAAATTGTAAGTGTGAAGAATTTGAGATCTTACTTACCCATTACATTTTGTATGCCACTTTCAATTTCTTGCTCCGAAAACAAAGTAGGATAGGCGTCAGGGGTTAAGATTGTTTGAGCTCCCTGCGCTCCTTGGCGTGAACTCTGTCGTATGTACTTGGCCTCGAAATGTTTGACACAAACTCTTCGTTTAGTTTTGAGCACGGACAACTGCAGCTCATTCAAAGCAGGCTCACTCAGAGTCCGTAACCAAAGTCGTTTTCTTTTATCACTTCTTGGAAAACAAAAAAGATGCACATCGGGTTTTACGCTGTTGCAACCAGAAACGCAACATTTGTTTTCCATGTTTACGAAATCGCAGTGTGCAGATGCAGTAACGGCTTCGGAACGATATTAATTTTGATTTCATGGAGGAGGACGCGTCACTCAACTCAACACAACAACAAAACCAATATGGCCACGCAACCGCGAGCGAACACGGAGCGAACACTCCGCGCCAGCCGCCCCGCAGCAGATTGTTCGGTCGTCTACGCTCGGCGTCGGTTTCACGACAGAGAAGCTGACTTGCCTCCTCTGTCACACCGAAGTGGTCCCTTTTGACACCTGTCAAATCAAGCGTTATTGATTGCCACTACGCAGATTCTATGGGCAGGTGCTATAGGGAGACCCGCGGCCTCCGCCGCGCTATTTGTAGGTAGGCAGGCCCCGCGCGCCGCGCCACCCCGGCGGCGGCCGGAACGCCGCAAACGATACGTCCCGCAATTTTTAAATCTGTAATATCATCAAAAATATTCATTCAAATCATATGCTGTTAAGGGCCATATAGATCTATATTAAATCAACAATGTATTTAAGGTATTTAATTGGATAAGGATTGATGCTGTATTGGTTAAAATCGCTTCGAAAATTAGCAATTATTTGTCGTAAAAAGTAAATGACAAAAAAATGTTACTGTGGGATAAGAGATAGACATATACCATCGCAGAGTTTTCCGTAGACCTTTTCAATGTGTACACTACTTAGTACATTCTCGTAGGTTTCAGCCTGCGTTTGCAAAGCAAGCGGAAAAAAATGAATTATTTACGACATCACATTAGAAACCTCAAAAATAACAGTATTTCTCCACTTTTTAATGTTTGTTATAATACATATAAACCTTCCTCTTCAATCACTCTATCTATTAAAAAAAACCGCATCAATATCCGTTGCGTAATTTTAAAGATTTAAGCATACATAGGGACATAGGGATATAGGGACAGAGAAAGCGACTTTGTTTTATACTATGTAGTGATAATATTATTTACCTATAATAGTAATTTTCATTTCTTAATTTTTTTTTATACATCAGGCTGTAAATATTTTCTCGATCAATGGGGGATTTTTTTAATGTGGTAACTCTGAAAAGACAATAGACCTAGCATGCGCGCGCATGGAAAAGACAGCGGTGCCCTCGCGCAGAGCGAAGCGTTTACATACTTTAGCCCTCAGCCAGGCACAAAATATAGAATAGACAATACACCGATACACGACAATACCCCACAAAATGGGGAAAACAACTCAAAGCTTATTGTAGACTAGCTGCGGTACTCGGCTCCGCTCGGGTTAGTGTCGGCTAAATTATCTCATGGATAAAAAGTAGCTCACATGACTGGTCCAAAATAGGGTCAAACTGGTCCAGGACAATGTTTCCATGTACCAAATTTAATAAAGATCGTTCGAGCCGAAATAGCATGATTTAATGAGAAACATTAAATAATTACCATATAGAGCTTCTTTGACGTTTGGTTAAAAAAAATTAAAATTATTATTATTATTAAAAAAAAAAAAACATTTGCCGCCAGAACCTCTCTGCACTTTCACTGCTATATTGCTTACCTAATCAGCCTCAGTGTCCCAGTGGCGCGACACTTCGGCGATCGCTCTCCGAAGTTAAGCAACGCCGGGTCCGGTCTGGTCTTGGATGGGTGACCATTCGACCGTTGAGAGAGGCTGGCCGTGGTTCGGATTCCACGTTAAGCTGTAGGTCCCCTTCCTTACTTACTAGGTGGTAGGGTTTATCCCGCCCTGGTTGGTACCATCGCATTGGATGAACGATGGTCGAAGCGGCAATGAAAATTGTCCGTGTTTTCCATCCAGTTCAATGTAGCCGTGCAATATAAGGAAGGTCCTGGCATGGCACCTAGTTCCCATGTGGTGTGTTGGGCCAATACCATGACAGAACTTGTGGTATTAGCCATCCATGTCCAGTCACATAAAAAAAAAAAAAAAAGTAACGTGTAACGTAGGTGAGTTTTGCGTGGACTCCAACGCACAGCCAGCCTCAACATCGAAAACAGTAACCCATCCCGAACCTGACTGCTCCCAGATACGTTGATAAAATACGCATATAAATCGGGTAAGTAGTTCGCAAGTTATAAGACTTTAACACTCACTACTTACCCTTCTGGTAATGAAGCGTTATATTATGTAGCCTATAAGTTTTTAGTAGAATCTGGCTATACGTAAATACAATCCACATCTAAATCGAGTAATTGGTTCTCAAGGATTGTATTCTATTGGTCGCACCTCCGGCCCCCCCTCCAGCCGAGCCGTGCTAAGAATTGCAGTTTATATGACAGCCACATCTTAGCGTAAGCGGAACTGAATTATATTTAGCCAATCCTAATTTCCGGGTAGTTAAATGTACGTGTACTAAGTTTTACAAATCGCTAGTGCCTTGAAAATTCGCCAAACGGACACAATGGTCACGAAGTCTGCCCTAACGCCCCCCCTCACCACCCCAGTACCAAACATCCATCCATCCATTATTACAAACTTTCCCCTTTATAATATTTATTAGATTAGGGTTAGGATTAGGATTAAAAAATTGATCGCTCGTTGATCGCTCCTTATATTAATGAAAACCTTATCAAAAAAAGTCCGTTTCGTGGCTTGTAAGAAGTAAACGAAGAAATAAAGGCAGATAGTGATTAAAAAGTAAGTGCCGCCGCCGCCCCCCCCCCCCCCCTCTAGAGCCGCGGGCCTCCCGCCGAACCGCGCGGAGAATTCCGGTTCGTATGACAGCTACATCTTAACGTAAGCGGAACTGAATTATATATAGCCTATCCTGTGTCTCGTGTATTAACATATACGTGGAGTAAGTTTAATCGAATTCAGATGATCGGTTTGAGAGTTATGGAGGAACATACATACATACTGAACTAAATACAACATAAAGTCTATCGAAGTATTTTAGAAATCAAAGCAACTTACTCCATGAACACCCCTTACAGATTTATTATTAGTATAGATATCGTTGCATGAGCGATCTCACCATTACAACTAAGCCCCGGTTGCACGAACAAACGGCTGAGTTAATCAATGTTCAAACACGTCACTTTTAGTGAACCGCATAGAGTTTCTTCCATACTGTCCACACAAAGTGACGTGTTTGATCATATTTTGACGTTGATTTTGATTTTTTTGTTCTTTCGTGCACTCGGCACTAAAACCTCACCGTCAAACGCGAAAACTGTTCTTTCTGTCAAGTTTGATTTAATGAGTTTTTATATGAAAGATGTACTTAGAATAACGTTGAGAGGAAAATAAAAGCCTCTGGTTATCTTATCTTAGTATGAATCGAAATATTATTAGTTATGTTTATGTGATATTTTCTTTCCCACGACTTCTTTTGATTAGCATCATTAAGAACAATTTAATTTCAGATTAACATGGACAAAATTGAGTCATTTACAAAGATTGAGTAATTAAAATGTTCAAATCGGTTGTGTTTCATTTTGTATGGTATCTGACAGCTTTTACAGATCTTTTAGGTGAGCTGCCGTGATAAATAATTAGTTTTCTGTCCCCTCCATCCCTTCATAAAAGTTGATATTTTCTTTAGTCGATTGTTCAATTTTTTTCTTGGATTTCACCTGCAGCCGTATTCAGAGCAGACTGTCAAAAATTAAAACGAGGATTATCTTCGAACCTATCATACAAAATGTGATTTAGTCCTGAGATAATCCGCGTATTAAATTTAGCACGCCCATCCAGAAAACTACATTCACAGTCGTATTCAGAGAGCACCTGTCGAAACTTAGTACGAGATTAGCACCGGACTAACCACACAAGAACTGGTTTAGTCCGGCTTTTAATTTAGCATTAAATTTAGTCCGCCTACTCTGAATACACCAGACTGTGTTTATGTATTGTTTTGTAGTTTTAGCGGGATTCCACTCTATAGGAGATGGTCACACTGATGGAATATTTCAGTTTTGATCGCGACGTCATCGAGTGAAGTTTGTCATTTTTCTGTAGCTCGTTGCCACCATCTGCTTTGTTTCGCTCCACTCTCTCCAATCTTCTAAATCTCCATCGGTGTCGTCTGTATGTATACGGGAAGGGTGAGCTATGCAACTTGATCTGCGTTATTAGCAGCTCCGCAGAACGTGGCTCGGCAATGGATTTCGGTGAAACTCTGCTCGCGGCTCAGAAGAACCAACAACAGAAAACTTCGGTAAGTAAAAGTCTATCTCAGTAATTTGTGCTGGGAATTCGTCGGCTCATGTTTAGCAGGGTGCGGCAATCTTGTAATCTCACTGGTAGGACTGAACACTTAACTGAACTTAGGGTCTTATGAACATATTCTACCAAACAACATTTACAGTAGACGTGTACTTTTCGAAATAAATTGATATATATGAATTTAGATTATCGTCCTTTTTATTTCTAATTTCACGACGCATTATTAATATTGGAAATGCATAACAACCAATGAAAATATGCTACCAAAATGTATAATATTGACGACGTGCCATCATGACTTCACCTACTTCTGTAGATTTATGTAGGCCATTTACGAGTGCTTTCATAATGCTTTCTTCATATTTTGTTCTAGTTTTGTCTAGGGTAATCATGGAGCATTAAAAAGGAATATATATTCACAAACTTGCAGGAAAAAGTCACACACTTGCTGATAGACGAAAACAGGTTGGACACCCGACAGGTTGAATAGATTTCTATCCCAAAAAAATGTTTTAATTTAACCCTAAGTGTAATATTTGTCACTGCTTTGAAGGACAATGTGTACTACCGCGCCAAGTTTGAGCCACCAAAGAGGGAGCACAAACCAGCTGCGAAACTCTCGGCGAACATACAGAAGTTCCTCGCCAAGAAAGAAGAAGAGGAACGCCGCAAGCAAGAGGAAGTCAAGAGGAAGCGAGATGAGTTGCTGGCGATGCGAGACCCGAAAGCTAACAGGAAGATTCAGAAAATGTTAAAGGTTAATTCCGTCTACTAGAGCCACTAGCTATGCAGCAAAGCGCCACAGCACTCTTTGGTAGCCGAACTGTTTATTATCTGTGACGCACGTGTGACTAATGCGTTTCAGGCACTTGCAGAATTCATAATACTTATCTTTTTAAAAATGTCGAACAAAACGACATATTTTGTATACAACCTGACATGGATGGCTAATACCACACAACTACCGTTATGATATTAGCCCAATTCACGACATTCCCGAAGGAATGAGGTGCCATGCCAGGACCTTCCCTTTTATTAGCACGGCTACATTGAACTGGATGGAAAACACAGAAAATTTTTCATTGCCGCTTGTTTCATCCAAAGCGATGGTACCAAGCCGGGCTGAAACCCTACCACCTAGTACCAATAAAAGGAACCAATAGTTTTACATGTGATTTACGTGGTGAAATGCACTTATCCAACTCAGAACGAGAAAGAAAGTGGTGCACTGGGCGAGGATTTGAACCCAGACCCCAATCTACTAAGACCCAGACCCAGCTCTAATGATAAAATATGACATATCCGAGTGCAGTGTACTGTCTATGGATGATACCCGTGAAGTTTCTTTGCGGGTTCTTCTTTACTGGGTTGATCGAATCCGCGGATCTTTGTGACGTAACTTGGTGTAGTTTGACTACCAAAAAGTTTAAATAAATGAAATGAAATGAAATGAAATAATGAATGAAATAAACAATAAACAATATCCTAGGCAAGTCCCCACGCCACTAGGCTATGAGCCGCTCAACATTAGTCGTGGGTGATTGACGTCTTTTTCCTTACGAAACAAGACTATTTCATAAAGCGTCAACTATTTGAGATTTTTTTTACAAAATGTAACTAGTTGAAAGTAAGAAGTAGTTGAATGTAAACGCCCGAAGTTGATTCAACTGTTGCAAAGTTTCGTTAATTTAGTTTACCTTTTTAGAATGTTGAATGAATTTGAATGCATCAAGATGTCCATTAATCGTGGTGATAAACGGAGCACGCAACGATCAATGGGGGTTGATCGTTGCATTTCCAAATGTAGTACATTTTTTAACTATTTGGTGTGTTATGCAAAACTAGTTGAAGAGTGAACGTAGGAAAAATGGATGAATAAACTAATTCGTTGATTCATCGTCCACGACTAGTGAACTAAACTATTTTCACTCAATAAATTACGTATGCATCCATTAGTCCAAAACATTGTTTATTGTCTATGGTTTTTAGTTAGCAAGCCAGCTGGCCATACATTTGATTTGACTTGATATTGCTGATCACAGCCATATCAAATCGGAACTATCTTGAGCAGATATATGTGTCAGAGCCTAACCTAACTATCTCGAAAATGCCTTGTAAGTCTCGAGAATGTCGTCCAAGTCCAGGCCTAGAAATGTCGTAACTAGTCTAACAAACGGCAATAGCTCTTCGTTATTTTAGAATACAAGGGCACACAATAAGAGTAACGTAGGAAACACGCTTAATGACAGCTCAATGACAACCATTTGACAGCGGTCATGGCGCACATGCTCTGAACCATGTCAGTCAGTTTATCACATCCCTTATGTTAACATGACGTTCACGGGAACTTAGGGTTACTGGACATGACAGCAGTGTGTGTGCTGGCGCAGGTGATAAAATCTGCAAACAAGTCTGTCTTGGAGGAGGCGACAGACCACGAGCACACGGCGGTGACGCGCGGCGGAGCGGAGCAGCCCGACCAGGACGACTACGGCTACGAGTCGCAGGAGGCCGCCGCATTCTATTCCAAGATGATGGAGAAGTACAGCAAGATACCCGATGAGGAAAAGTTCCCCGCTGCCAGTAAGTTCTTCTCTTGCTGGAAGGTGGTACCAGAAGTACAGGACCCGCCGAACTCATATGCGCCTCGCGCGTACAAAAACGCTCTTGAGATGAAGGGGTCAAAGCACACGCGCGAGCTTTAGAGGCACATTTAAGTTTGGCGCAAACTGTAGTTTGAGTTGAGAGTAGGGAATGCAATCCCGACTCGAGATTGCAAATTCGAGATCCCGCGGGATTAGAAATATCAATCCCGCGGGATCCCGGAATTTTTGGGATCCCGTCTAGTTTAAAAA
This sequence comes from Incurvaria masculella, assembly GCA_946894095.1. Taxonomy (NCBI): domain Eukaryota; kingdom Metazoa; phylum Arthropoda; class Insecta; order Lepidoptera; family Incurvariidae; genus Incurvaria; species Incurvaria masculella. The sequence continues at coordinate 12,964,810 of OX335650.1, forward strand.
ACATGTTAAATTCGGATGACTGAAAAAGCTTATAACTGCTTGTTTGTGATAGTGAGGTTAACTAAAATAACATATTACTCGAAATAAAATAAAAACGTTTATTCTTTAATCTTACCAACTAAATAATGATAAGGTTTTAAGGAAATTAACATAGGTAAATTAGGTAATCAAAACAATAAGCATATTTCAAGGGAATTAGGAAGAAGGTACCTACGAGTGATTTTGAAAATGACTCCCTAAAATACAAAGGGTATTAATAGTGTCATGTGCTAAACGGCATCTAATGTCCGTTGCAATATACCCCGCGGCTGAGAATGCCCTCTCCGACTCTTTCTCCGACACTGGTTGGCAACAGCGTGGCGAAGCAATTATATGCAAACTGCAAAAATCGCCCCCTTGTTCCTCCACACTCAAATAAATCAATTTCTTTTTTAATGTTAGACTCTAATTTGTCTAAGCTCGTGGCCGCCCAATCCCGTCAATCTCGAACGGGATCTCGTCATATGATGCGTCGGGATCAATCCCGAAAAATTACACGAGATCTAGCGAGATCGGGATCCCGCGGGATCGGGATTGCATTCCCTAGTTGAGAGAGAACCTAATAGTCTTTACCAGAAGTAGTTGGAGTTCAAAAGAGTAGAAAAATCAAAATCTGTAATTTAGTATGTTTTAATGGTTATTGACATAACCATTTTCCCTTTCATTGAAGATTAGTACGGTGACATCTACATTGAAGAATTGTAATCACTAACCAGAGCGAATTAGCGTTTCTATTGTTTTTTTATTTTGACACACAGAAGGCAAGCCGATGAGGAAAGACTTGGAGGGTACGCGTGAGCGCATGCGTGCGGCGATACAGCGCGGGGAAGAACCGCAGCCAAGGCAGCGCAAGAGTAGAACCCATCAGGCCCCAGGTTCGGCTTCAGTACAGCATTTGCCTGTGCCTCCTTAAGTAAAAATGTTTAAACTTATTAACAGTCCTATTCTCAGTTCAGATCTTCAACAATCCTGAGAATGAATATAAACCCAAATTGGTGTCTTACACTAACCAGTCTTCGCTTGCCTTTCGCACATGCAACATTTGCAAAAATTTAGGCCATTTTCTGTTTTTATTGCTTGCTTATAAATAGGCAGTAAACTTAGAGGACGCAGCTTGAAATTCCAACTGCACGGAATCTAAGACACCACCACAATTTAAATTGCCGCTTCGCATATTGTTTATTCAATGCGATGGTACCAACCCGGGCGGGATTAACCCTACCACCTAGTAATTAAAGAAGGGAACCTACAGTTTTACATAGAATCCGAACCAAGGCCAGCCTCAACGGTTGAAAATGGTCACCAATCCAGAACATAACCGCGCTCAGAGGTGCTTACCCAGCTTTTCGATTTGCAAGGCGTCGCACTACTGGGCTACCGTAGCTGACAGTTGAAGGACACTTTTAAGATTAGCTTATCGCTTAGGAAATACTGTAGTTATGTATTAAGATTGGCTTTATAGTTCATTCTAGGAATAGGGACGATTTAAATATGGATCCTTACTAACGTGTTTGACTATCAATAGAAAAACAAGAAAGTCCACCACCGCCGCCCGTGCCCGAAAAGAAGACGGAAAAGCCCAAGATCAGGCGGGCGATGCCGCCGCCCATCGACTTTAACCAGCTCCTCAAGCTGGCGGAGCAGAAGAAGGACGAGCCAGTGGCGGCGGCGGCGCCGGCGCGGCGCCAGGCGGAGCCCGAGCCGGAGCGGCCCATGACGAAGCGGGAGAGGATGGAGTTCGAGCAGGAGCAGGCGAGACGGGAGGCGAAGAGACGCAGGATGATGGAGGCCGATGGCAGAGGCTCCGCGGGTATGGCGCTCATTTTCCGCCTTAAGGATGTTCCGACCCATACAATGTTTTTTTACACAGAACGCAAAAAGTATTGCACTTTAAGGCACGAATTCGTCAAAAATATTAAATAGCCATAGTAGTTGCAGCGAAAACATATTTACAATTTCAGGTTTAATGGTTTTGTTGTAATTGCTGATTAGAAGTGTTACACCGGTAGATGGCGCTGTTAAATAAAAATCGTATTTAAATAAATTGTAACAAAACCAATAATCCTGAAATTGTGAAATTGTTTTTGCTGCAAGTAATATGACTATATTAAACTTTTATTATGAATTCGTGGCTTAAGGTGGCCCAACCCGGCGGGCCTAACTCATTTGCGGGCACGGTACAAAACCGTGCTGTTGCGCTCTGGGACCTTCTCTGTTTCCAAGAATAAGACAGGCTCTGTGATGAGGAAGATGCAACATGTCCACAAAAAAGACAATGTTCATAGTGTATGATTTGGTAAGATTTACGAAAAATTTAATTTCAAAACGACTTATAGCTAAAAGTAAACCACGACCGCTGTAGTCAAAAATCAGACAAAAACCAAATAGATTATACATCTTGATTAAATTAGCTATGTCTGATGACTAATCTTTTTAAGATGTTCTTACTTTATCATTGCGTAATCCACCTCCAAAGTTATTGCATAAAACGCGCGAAAAATTCGAACTTTCGGACCTTATAACTTAGAAACCAAACACAATTTAACAATGCCAATGGTCATCAGACATCTAGTTCGATCAAATAAAGCTATTTTGAGCAAAATTTTGGATCTCTGACAAGAAATATGGGCGTGATCTTCTTTCCCCTTTTGTATGGGGAGATGAGCGGGATGGGCCACCTTAAAGTGCAATACTTTTTGCGTTATGTGTGCAACCAACATTATATGGGTCGGAACAGCCTTAAGGGCGTGATAAGAGTCAATTGCAATAAGGACATATATAAAAGCACTTTTAATTATAATTAAAATTAACCACAAAGTATTTTGATAATCTTAAAATAAATATTTCCATTGATGGTCTAGCTATTATTTAATGATAAAACTGTAATGCTGAGATTCATAGACATTACTTGAGCTTGGCTTAGCCAAAGTATAGCTTCCGACAGTCAAATTTCACATTTCTTGTCAAAACTGACAGTCAGAAGGCATACTTTGGCTTAGCCAAGTACGAGTAATCTTTATGAATCTCAGCGTAAGTGTCTGGTGCTTTGTGTTCTCAAATAAGACAAATATTCATAAACTTTCATAAAACAAGTATGAACACAGAATATGAACGTCATATTTATAAATATAGTTTTCAAATATATCTACACCATCAATGCTTCTTTCATCTTTTTGAAATTCTAAAATAAGTAGTGGTTATTTTAAAAAATAATAAAATATGGTTTCACTTACGCCCTTATGTAACTGAATGCAATAAGTTGTTTTCACGCCCTTAACCTGTTTATTTTTTACCCTTTGTAGTCATTTCTGCCGCATTGGAAGCAGACTTACACAAATCATCTTTTTAATTACGAAATTAAATCTGAATGTAAATCGAATTTTTTTTTGTAAGTAGGAACTATGAATTTCTCATTTTCTTCAGGTTGCAAGCAATGTGTTTGATATCCTATTGGTGGGGAACTTGCCTTGCATACCAGAGGATGCACCACTTTCTTTCTTTTTCTGATTTGGATAAGAGCACTTCAACGCAAATGTGAGCTGCTTCATGGTTCACCTACTAGATGGTATTGTCAAGCCCGCCCGGGTTGGTACAATTGCGTTGCATGAAAATATGGTTGCAGCTGCAATAAAAAATTGTGCAGGTATTCCATCATATTCAATGTAGGCGTGCTCATAAATGCATGGCACCGAATTTCGTGTTGAGTTGCCTAGTACATAAAAAATATTACTCAGGCTTGATGCAGAAATTGCATATTTAAAAGGAACGAAAAGGTTTGTTTTTTCCCAGACATTCTATTCATCTTCTCAGTTCTCCAACAGCGATGCACGGCACTGAAATAGGTAGTTTATTAGGCATTTTAGCATAGGAAAAGGAGATTTTCTCGCAGATTTTATTTTCAGCTTCTAAAACTTTACCTGTAATACCCTAAATTAGCTTTAGTATAGAGCGGAGAGCTCAGGAGAATTGTTTTGTATTGTTTATTCATTATCCTGCACTCGAATTTCAATCATCCAGTTCAACAATCACCGCAAAGAATTGCCAAGAAATTGATGAGAAAGGCTTTTATCACCGTTAGAATTTGTTCGAGCTTTTAAATAATTCCCTTTTACTTCTCCTTTAAGGTGGCCCATCCCGCTCATCTCCCCATACAAAAGGGGTAAGAAGATCACGCCCATATTTCTTGTCAGAGATCCAAAATTTTGCTCAAAATAGCTTTATTTGATCGAACTAGATGTCTGATGACCATTGGCATTGTAAAATTGTGTTTGGTTTCTAAGTTATAAGGTCCGAAAGTTCGAATTTTTCGCGCGTTTTATACAATAACTTTGGAGGTAGATTATGCAATGATAAAGTAAGAACATCTTAAAAAGATTAGTCATCAGACATAGCTTATTTAATCAAGATTAATAATCTGTTTGGTTTTTATTAGATTTTTAACTACAGCGGTCGTGGTTTACTTTTAGCTATAAGTCGTTTTGTAATAAAAATTTTCGGAAATCTTATCAAATCATACACTATGCACATTGTCTTTTTTGTGGACATGTTGCATCTTCCTCATCACGGAGCCTGTCTTTTTCTTTGAAACAGAGAAGGTCCCAGAGCGCAACAGCACGGTTTTGTATCGTGCCCGCGAATGAGTTCATCCCGCCGAGTTGGGCCACCTTAAAAGCATTTTCCCTTTTCTAATGTTGTGTTGGCTATGATCAGGGCTTATGTTTTCAATCAAGTCGCACAGTTGGTTATCCCAGCTGTGCTATTCTCTGGGAGGTCAAGTCATTGATTCTATGGTTGTGTCGTGCGGCATCCAGGTGGGATCGGATATGCTATTTCTTGTTTTGCTCTCAATTATGTATTTCTGGCATTATGGAGGGCGAAATTTGTTGCTGAGACCAAAACTTGAGAACGACTGGACCAATTCAACAGTTTTTTTTCCAAACATTAGTTGAACTCTGAGGAAGATTTTAATATGTATGGTTCTTAGCTATACTTGGCCCCAGTAGGTGGTGTTGTTGTCAAGATCTAGATTGTTTAAACTGAATATTGGAATAACACTCCCGCGAGAGTGAAACCACATTTTACAGGGCTGCCCTCACATAGTGAGTCAATACAATTTTGTTTGATGTCTGAGAGACAGAAATATGTTCGAGTTGAGTGTTTAGTTAATATTGCACTCAAAACGGTGCAAAAAAACCATTTCAAGCATGCAAACTGGATACTTTATTCCACTAAATTTGTCCTATGGTATTTTTGTTTTAAATATAAAACAGAAAATTTGTTAAAATAACTATTGTAGCATTCAGTTTTGTTTCTAGGAATCAAACAACAGCAAAGAATGGAAACAGAAAACAAGCCTGAAAGTGCATTTACTCGCATTCCAAAAATTGGAGATAAAAATAGTTCACTAAATAAAAGCAATTCAGGCCATGTGAAACAGCCAATAAAAGATCATCCAAGGAAAATGGAAAGAGAAAAATTTTTTTCAACTAACATGAAACAAGAAATGCCTAAGTATGAACAAAAGAAAAATATAGACATGAAGAGTCAAAATACTTACCGAATAGAAAAAGGTTTCCATGATAAACGAACTGAAAAATATGATAGAGATGAAGATAAAGCTAAAGCCAATAGGGAAAGTGAAGGCAACAGACCCTCAAGACCTGAAGATCGGGGAAGATCTAATAGAGAAGACGAAAGAGGTAGAAGTAACAGGTCAGAAGATCAATTCAAAGTGAACCGGGCAGATGAAAGAACACAAGCCAACAAATTTGAATACCGGAACAGACCTAGTTTGCAAGGAAACAAAGGTCAAAATAATAGACTGGAAGATAGAAACAAAAATAATCGCGAAGAGGAAAGAGATCGAACTAACAATCCTGAAGAACGAAGTAGGCCAAATGTACAACATATAAGAAATCCAGCTATAAGACCGGAAGATCAAAAAGTAAATCGTATAGATGACAGAGGCCGTAGTAATAGACCAGATGATCGGAGCAGAACAAACCATGAGGATGAAAGATTGCACAACAACAGACAGGTGGATCAAAGCAGAGCAAATCGAGAGAACCAAAGACTAAGTCAAACCAACCGACCGCAAGACCGGTACCGAGCGAATCAGGAAGACGGTAGAGCTCGTGCCACCAACAGACCTGATGAGGGGAATAGAATGAATCAGCGTATTGAGAAAGGTCAAAATAGTAGAGAGCAAGAAAAAGCTAAGAGTACTGATAGAGTAAAACTTAGCAGACCAGAAGATAGGTTAAAGAAAGAAAATATAAATGCCAATGGTCATATGACCAGTCACCAAAAAAAGCTTCCACAAAAATCATCTTCTCAACAACAGTTCCGGAAACCAGAGTTAAAAGAGAAACTAATGGCTAAAGAAAGAGCGCTCTTTGGAGCTGAAAGAGGTAGTCCCAAACAAAATAGTAATAGACCTGATATCATTAAACCTACAAAGTCCAATGAACACAGGCCAAAAGAGGCCCCATCAAAGCTGTTGAAACAGGGCCCGACCGACAGGAGAATGGTACCTAATAATAATAGCTCAAAACCCAATCAATCTGTTAGTAAGCCAGCTACCTTTGACTTTGACAAGCATGTAAGCTCTATGAAGAAATCTGCGTTGGAGCGAGGTTATGGTCCCAGCAGAAAAAATCTTTCTGGGGAACAACGCAACAGAAACCAGCCACCTAAGCGTAAGTAAACCTTGTCTTTTCTTAATGTGTCAACCAAACCTGCCACATAGAAACGGTTTTTCTTTTCCTTCCCCTTTTAGTAGTAAGAGTTTAAAGTTGGTTCTGAATGTCTCCTGACCTTACAGTTTTGGGCTATAACACCACACATAAATTGATATTCTTATGTATTTAATGGATACGACATTACCATTGTCTCATCAATTTGACAGTTCTTCAACACAGAGACTGAAATGTAGACAGTAGTGAATGTATAGTCTCAAATAAATGTTAGATGGCACTTTTAATTTTATGGTATAAAACTTGAAAATTAAAATTTATTATTCCCTCTTTTTATTACAATCTGTCATTTCAATTTGCACATTCAGTAATAGTTTTGTGAGAATGCTATTTCAGTGTTAGTTTCCTAGGATAGCTTCCAGTGAAGCAAACTAATATTTTGCGGAGGTAATAGGATCATCTTGCTATAAGATCTTGAGGAGTTCTGCTCTTCAGTCGGCGACATGTGGGCTAGTCACCCATCAGTTGGATGGCCAGGAAGTTCGGGTAGGAATATTATGGTAATGAATTTTAATACTGTGAATTCATGTTGTTAATCCAGGTCGCATGGTGAATTCTGACTCTGAGTATGACTCCGAGCTAGATGACTTCATTGATGATGGTGAGAACGAGGACGACACTGACTACTCGAGACAAATTCAGAAGATCTTCGGTTACGACAAGAGCAGGTGCGTGGTAAAACCTGATCAATGTGTAACCCAAAATAATGGGCCATATCAAGGATTAAGCCAAGCTCCCTTCAAAAGTCATCCAATACGCTGTGTTCACGCCTGACCAAAACCTGCTGTTAAAAAGGGCTTGCGAGGAGTATTTGTTTCCACCTATATATATAGAGGTTTTGCATAGATCATAGGCCATTAAATAAAACTGTCAGGATAGATGCCTATGATCGACAAATTTCTGGTATGTCTAGAAGTTACAAGGTACTCCGCGTAGCTGGACCCGAAGTCAAGTTACTGGCAGATGGCAGACCGATGGCTAAAAAGGATAAATACAAGACTGCGTTCTGTACTGCCGATGGTTTATATGAATTTGAGAAGCTACCCTTCAATCTGAAGACGAGTCATACGTGTTTCCAGCTTATTATAGAAAAAGTGTTATCCGGTTTGAAAAGCCGAGATGCCATTGTATATTTGGATGACATTTTTGTGTATGGCCATACATTTGATGATTTTATTATGAGGTCAGACTGTGTTTTAGCTCGTCTGAAATAGGCGAATTTAACTGTACATCCCGGCATATGTATGTTTGCATATGGGTGTTGCAAAGTCGAAATTTTTTTTTCTGAATTCCCTTTCAATAAAAAGTTGCAGTTTTCATACAAACGAATTGATACATTTAGTGTAAATATGGTCTAATGTTCCACACGAACGTCGGAATGAGGCCGCGCCGCGAGTGAGCGAGCAGAGACGAGAGCACCCACGACTCAGATGCAAGTGGGTATGTGCGCGATTGACGGGACGAACGAGAGACAGGATCCCAGGACAGGTCGCGCCGCGACGGTGGTGGTGCGCGGCGGAGAGAGCGGGAGAGCCGGGCAGGCAGCTGCTGACCGCGGACAGCTGCGGCGGGTGCAACAAAGGGTCAAATAACACTAGACGAAAACAAACATTAAAAAAATGTATAACTCGAAAACTGGACGCTTGGGAGAAAATATTTTGTTACTTTTTGTTACGTCGAAAAATCATGAGGATTGCGCTGGCGAAATTTATTTAGTGGACGTTGCAACACCCGTATATATGACGTATCAGCTAAGTGCCTGCTTGGCTCCTTGGTCTCAAGACAATGCCGTGCCGTACGCCTCGTCGACGACCCCAAGGAATGTCCCATTCCGATTCCATTCCTATTCTAGTTTTGACATAATTCATGTTATATACCAGAGGAGTATTTATTTCTAGGCTTCCAGCAAATCATTGCCACATTGTCCTACCAAGTTACCAAAGAATATGCCCACTCTTAACAAAACATACTTTTACAGGTATCAAGACATGGATGATGATGATGTCGCCATGGAGTCAAGTTTTGCCCAGCAAATGAAGGAAGAGTATCATAGTAAAAAAATTGGTATGTTTTTTAAATTATGCCTTTTAAAAAAATATTATCATCACAAGTATCAAGTATACCCTTATGTTTGTAGTCATCTCAAAAATGTTCAACTCAGGAGTTGTCTGTAATTCTCGATGTGTGATATTATTATTTAATTTATAAGTTATTAGAAATATTTTCATAAAAAAATTAAAAAAATACTACTGGGTGAAAATTTTACTGCGCTGGAAGCCCAAGCAGACCAATAATAATTTGCCAAGCAAACCTAAGCAAAATCAAGCCTATCTATAAAAATATTTTATGGAACTGGACATGGATGGGCCAATAACATCTACTATTGTGATATTAGCCCAATATACGGAATGGAAACTAGGTGCCAAGCCAGGACCTTCAGTGTGACTACATTGATATAGATATAGAGCAATCTGGTTCAATCATATTTAATTTCATTTATTTAAACTTTTTGTTAGTCAAACAAACTACACAAAGATACATGTATGTTATATACATATTCGGGTCATAAGTTCTACCACATTTTTATTGTGATATAATTGAGTCGTGTTCGTTTTTATGGTAACCAACTATATAACAAAAGGAACTTAGGAAAGCATAGTTTCTGTTGCTAATTATGCTTATTCAAAATTACCCCTGCTATAAAAAAATCTCGGTTAGTCCATCTGCAGTCAGACTTCAGATTATAATCAGATCTCTTGTGTATGGTTTAATAGGTTAGCATGTCCAATAACATTAGACCTTCTCCCATAATTTGATCAATTGGAACCGGTTGTCAAGATCTCTTTCTTTTAAGTTGTCGTTGCTTGTGATCTGAGATTAGTAGGTGTGTGAAATATTTGCTATGGTTTCGAAAATGATATTCTGTATTGCCTCATGCAAATAAAAAAACTGCGCTGATCTAATGAACGCTGAGAAGTAGAATCCAACTGTTGGCACAAAGAGAAAATACTTTTATTCATTCTTACTCTGTGTGTAAAATGCTGCTGTCAATATTTCCTGTTTATATTTTTCCCCTTTAGACGCCGCACTCTCGGTACATAATGATAGACAATAACTACAATAACTACGACACCGATGAAAACACGGAATCCGTAGGAGACTTAGAATTTTCGAGTTATGAAAAGAGTTGCGTTTCAGCTTAACTCTCCGAGATAACGCCGAATAGCGGACTTAAGCTTCTGAATATGTATAGGTATACTTTTGCTTCCACTACTGCCATTCATCATTTCATGCAATGCTTTATGGCTACGGATGCTACATATCTATCTATGTATTTGGTAATAATAATTTTGGTTTTATCTGAAGTTAAAACTAAACTTGTGTGAGCGGAATGATAATCAATTTGGTTGGGTCGGGCAGGAATGATGGAAGACTTGGAGGACATGAGGCTGGAGGCACTGGAGAAGAAGAAATCTAAGAAGAGAAGACGCATCAGCGATGACGATTGAGCGGCTCCAACCCCTTCCCCGTCTGCCCAGCTACATAGCACTACGCGCGTCGCATGCTCCGAGCGGCCACTATCGTCGTCTTATTATAACTTTTCTTGACCAGATAAATATAAATTATGTGAAATAGTAATCGTTTATGTTTTTTTTATCGATATATTGTGTGATGGTAGCAAGTGCGTGATATGTACCATTATTTTGATTGAATTGCAGTGTGTATATGTAAGCGGTTATGTTTTAATGATATGTTTATTGTGTGATGGTAGCAAGTGCATGATACCATTATTTAGATTTTATTACAGTGCGTATAAATTGCAAGGCAAAGATATAATGTGTGTTTCAGTATGAACTTAAAATATTAATTTAAAGTTTTATTTACATTTTTTTCTACATGAAAGTTTGAATGATATTTACACATGAAAAAATATCAGTTAAATGGCCACTTGCTCTGTTGGCAGGTATGCACTTTATTGACAAAAACGTGCAGTACATTTTGCAGTAAGGGTGGCTGAATTTGACACACAATTTATTTTTGAGTTCTTCAGTTGTCTTAAGTTATTTTGCATAGACCTTACTTTTCAATAAACCCCAGAGTAAATCACAACTTCTTGGTGGTCACTTTTGGTCTCCGAAACGAAAGATGATGCGACCTGAAAACTTGGTTTTTAAGAATGTAGTTCTTTCACGTACCACACCGCATGTGAAAAAAACAAAAAAACACATGTCGATTCCGTCTAATTCTTGCCAAAAAGGTCTGTCAACATGGCCCGGTTACGATTGCCGTCGACAGTCACAACGGCAAAAGGGTGCATACCGGCCAACATAGCAACGGTGGCGAAAACCGATATTTTGTTTCATGTGTAAATGTCATCACTACCTCCATACATAATGTGGGAAAAAATGTAAATAAAACATTAAACTAATATATTTTTTAAGTTTTTCAAACTCAAGTTCTTACTGATGGGGGCACCTTTGTAATATTAATGAATTACTATCACTTTGAAAATTATGCCCCTGAGGGCCCCCAAGTCTTACCATCACCCGATTCCAAAACGCTCAATCGTACTTCAACCTTGTCTTCGTAATGTTTAGTTGCAGACTCAAAATTTAAATATTCATCGCCTATTTATCATACTCAAAATCTTTGCTTAGCAACTAAAAATGTTCCTAAAAACTTCCATTCAACTGTTAAGAGTATATGAAATATTGTATGGATTTTTGTAAAGTCTTATATATTTGAATGGAAGACAATAGTAAAACATCTCTAGTTACATATAATGCAAGATTTTGAGTAGGATAAGATGAAAAGTTGAATTTTGATTGAGACTAAAAACTATGAAGTTACGATGGACATATGATCGTATGGGACTGCTGTGAATTGTTGGCTCTAATTATTTTGTTATTAATATTGTGATGTAAGAAAAGACTCCATTTATGTTTAAATATTTTTAGGTTACAATAAATATTTTAAGTTTGCAGTGAGATTGTGTTATTGAAAATCAGTGAATTTTTTTTTCAATCATAGTTTTTTTCAAGTTTACTTGTTATATGTTATTTTAAAATAAAAAGAATACAGTAATCACACATTATCATAAAAATAACTTAATTAAATTATAATAGAAAGAAGTTTGTTTCGAACCTTCATAATAAGTTGCGGTCCTCAGGTATATTAGTTTACCATGGATTGTAAGTTCGACTGTATTGTCGCTTAATGTAATAAATACTTGTTATATAATATATTGATATATCATACACAAATCATTGATGTATTTCATTTTCATGGAAGCCTTAGTTAAGGCGTGTTGTATTTGCACTTGGCCCATTTTTTTTCTGGATAAAACTTTAACATAAACTGGAGAACTCTCTAAAGGAATGAATCTTTATAATATGTATGTAAATGGGTCGTGATGTATTTCTGTGGTACTTTTATATAAATTCATTGTTATAACATTGTACGATTTATTGTGATCTCTATACACTAACGATGCTCTTACCATACATTATTGTCCTGACCATACACTAGATTTACACTACTATAGCTGGTAAAGTTCACCAAACTTGACTGTCAAATTGGCATTAGGATGGTTGTATAGGCCCGGAGTATGAATATATTTGTTTGGACGATTTAGTAAAAAAAATAAAAAAAAAGAATTTGAAGATATTTCTTAGTGCAATTCAAACATATTGAAGGTTGAATGTTAGAGAATGCGTCATGGCAAATAAATTTGTTATCATTTCATTTCATTATTTTAAACATGTGTAGTTGACGTGTAAGTGATTTTTTTGCAAGGAAAATGTACGTAGCTCACAAATTTGCTAAGGAAGCATTAAATAAAAAAAGTGTCAAAAACCTATTAATAGAAACAATATAAAATCCACCATCTAGTGATCGAGGAGGGTATTATGTCACAGAAACACATAAATAATTTGACAGGAGATGCAATGGCATCTGTAAATATCTTTGGCTGGGCATCCCTGTTAGTCTGCATGCGTATGCTTTTTTGGAATGCGAATTGTGCAATGCTGTTTATGTCACATCATTTTAAGCCACAGCATCAAAATTAATCTTTCCATCGACTATTCTCCTGAAAATGCATACTTTGAACATAAAATCGTTTGTTCAAAGTCTTCTATTCAAGACTGTAAAACATTGCATGGAAAGTTGACCGAAGTACAATTGTATACTATATATAGGACTTTAGTGACTAGGAAGCTCTTAAGTTGGGACATAAGTGATGATCTCGTTCATCGAGTAAGAAATAACGGGAGTTGTCATGGTAACTCATCCATAAAGCGGCAGCATAGCCACCTTTAGTGATAAGGTTGGCACTGGCGGTTGCGCCGGCCAGTCAGCCCTCACTACTGCAACGACCTTTGATGTGGCCATCCCGAATTCCTAAACGAACTAAATGGCTGGCGCTACTGACAGTGTGGTATCACTGAAACGATACAAGCTACGGTGGCGCTATACAGATAAGGTTTAGTCACCACTACCGTGCTTACTCCATAATCTTTTAATAAGCATAGTTTGGAAATATTTTTCTAAAGGCCTTTTGTCTGCATGCTTTTTTTGTAATGAATTATCAAAACTTGATCAAATAACATCATTAACAACATTTAAATATAAAATGTATTTTATTACTCAAAATATGTTTAAACACTGAGAACGGGGTGTACCGCTGGTGGCACACGCCACTATTGATGTCCCGAGTTTACCGCCACAGATACGACTGTTATGTTGAGTGTCCTGGGGAAAATTTACATTTTCTTACGTGCAAATTTATTTTTAATGCAATCGAAAAATTCATGAAATAGAAAAAACATGTTTATATTATTTCCAAAAGTTCGTCCAACGCGAATATTGGTTAAAAGTATTCCTGAGTACAGGATACATGTTTCAAAATTACAAAAACAACCCGAAACTGATGTTAAGGTTAACATAAAAATTTCAAATACATTTTAAATAAGTCAAATTAAATTATTATTTTTATTGAATTATTTCTTCCAAACTATGTTTGTATTGGGAGCTTACTCTTACCTTGAAACCTGCTATGAATAAGTAACATTAAATTATAACTGGATAGTTTTACATACTATAGCGGTGTGTTATAAGCACGGAGGATAGAGATAGAGAGGAGATGGTCTAAGCAAACTGGGTCTGTATCCACCAAGTGGGTCGCTACGTCACAGCCCACGTGATAAAGAAGGCGTGGCTTAGCGATATTCGCGACATGGCACTGGCGGTGTTAGGTTGTGGGACAATATGGTCTGCGGCGCAATTTTCGGCGAACAGTCGATTACACGATGAGATTTTGTGTAAAATGTTGCAAACATTACACAGGACAAAATAATCTAAAGTTTGTAGGTGGAATTACGTTTTATTTGTCAGTAAAACACCTCATATTTTCTAATTTGAGTTAATATTTGAGCATTGTATCGATGTATCGCTCTTGCTATGTTCCGATAGATGGCGCGCAATCATTTTCGTTTTACGGTAAGAAATGTTGATCTCATGATGCAAATTTTAATGACATTTTTAAATTAAAATTATTTGAATCCGCGCGAAGGCATAGATTTAAATTTCTAAGGTTTTTTTATAGAAAAACACCTAGTAAAATTTAAAAGGCGCCATCTAGTTGTAGTCTTGTAACCACTAAGAATAGCTCTCGGAATAGCTGCTACCAGAATATCGATTCTTCCGGTAGATGGATTTCGCAAAAATGGGCGGTGCATGACCCCACCATGAAGCGATTTTCCCCCCGCTTCCCCGCACAGTGTCACGCTGCGATCCATAGTAATATGAGTTAAAAACATCTACTCTCTCCCTCTATCCTCCGTGGTTATAAGGCATAAAACATATGATGCAGACATTTTTGTACTACTGAATTCTTTATATGTATGAAAATAAGTTGTACATATGCAAAGGTTATAAGAGTGTTACATGGTTATCGTTAAACTTTGAATGCATAATAAAATATATTTTAAAATTTCTTGTTTTGATTTGTGTAAATCCCCTGCGGCGGGGTCTACTTCACTCGTGGCAAATTTGACAAGCCAGTAATAAACGAATATAAAATAATAGGTATATAATAATAATATTATGATAAATTATAATAATATATATAAGAAGCCTTATTTATATCCAACCCAAACACTCCTGAAAGTAAATGATTTGCTTAATATCAGACAGATATACATTCAGACACTTATCCATTACCACCGCATACACACAACCACACACATCATACCAACACACAAAATATGTACTCGCATTGCCATATTTACGCAATCTCCACAATACAGAACGCAGGTTTTTAGGGTTCCGTACCCAAAGGGTGAAAACGTAACCCTATTACTAAGCCTCTGCTGTCCGTCCGTCCGTCTATCCGTCCGTCCGTCTGTCACAGGGCTGTATCTCGTGAACCGTAATAGGTAGACAGCTGAAATTTTCACGTAGTGTGTATTTATTTTGCCGCTATAACAACAAATAGCTAAAATAAAAAAAATATAAAAATTAAACCCATACTAAAAACGTGTTTTTTTTGTGTTACAACGTATGTACGATGGTACAAAACCCTTTGTGTGCGAGTCCGACACGCACTTGGCAGGTTTTTCATGTTCCGGGCACCAAGACTATTATGCGTGCCCTGATTGCCAGTCCACAATGGGTCGTGTCAGTTTAAGCGCACAGTAGCGCACTGGTTAGTCGAGCAGGGATTAGAGCCTTGTGAGTAACTGCTGCTCACACCGCTGATGTAGAAATGTGGTATGATTATTCATAGATTCTGTCTTTTGAAATCAAAATTTTCTTGTTCTAGTGGCAAAATAAATACACTTTCTGTGGAAATTTCAGCTGCCTACCTATTACTGTTCATGAGATACAGCCCTGTGACAGACGGACGGACAGTTCCGTTTTCACCTTTTGGGTACGGAACCCTAAAAAAGCAATTGCCGCCAGAACCTTACTGCACTTGCACTGTTACATTGCATACTTAGTTAGTAAGTAACGTGTAACATAGGTAAGTTTTGCGTGGACTCCAGCCTCAACATCGAAAACTGTAACCCATCCCGAACCTGACTGCTCCCAGATACGTTGATAAAATACGCATATAAATCGGGTAAGTAGTTCGCAAGTTATAAGAATTTAACACTCACTAGTCCCCCTCTGGTAATGAAGCTTAATATTATGTAGCCTTTAAGTTTTGAGTAGAATCAGGCTAGGCGTAGATACAATTCGCGCCTAAATCGAGTAATCGGTTCTCAAGTAAAAAGTATTTTATTCCACTGGTCGCACCTCTGACCATTTACCGTGATGCCAAGTAGTCCTAAAGTTGCGGGACATAGTAAGCCGTACTTCGGTACAATTAATAAAAGTAAGCGCCGCACGGTGGCGTGTAATTTGCGCCTAGTGGACTTTGCCGCTGACGATTTTTTTTTTGTGTTTTTCGATATTCTAATGATACAGTTTTATTCATTTTAACATTTTTATTCCTTCTATATTAAGTATTTTGCAAATAAACAATTATTTTGGGTGATATAAAATGTTTCTTGTTTTCAATGTATGGAAATAATTATAAAATTGCTGATAAGTCGTAAAGCAAAAGTGATCACAAAATAATATTCTGGATAATTAATAAGGTCCCCGTACGTGATATTTTTGCTTCAACCAACAACCTCGCAAATGCTCGTAACTTTAGGAAAAAAAATAAAAACTGTTTTCGTGTATGGGAAAAGCTCGTATATTGGCAGGTATTATTCATTTAACTAAATTTAATAATCTAAAACTACGTATAAATTAATCCTATTACTTACTAGGAAGTAGGTTTAATCCTACCCGGGGTCGTATCATCGCATAGAATGTACAATGGTCAAAGCGACAAAGAAAATTGTCCGTTTTCCATTCATGTAGCCATAAAATATGTCCTGGCATGGAACCCAGTTCTTATAAGGTACATTAGGCTAATATCATGACGGCCATCTATGACAAGTTACATAAAAACAAATAAGAATGGGATTAACAATATTTCTCACAACTTCAGGCGTACATTGACTTGCAACATGATATAAATGAAAACCTGAAACTGTATACAACCTTAAAAGGTCACACTTAGAATATATCCTATATCTATAAAGACAGTAACATACAAACAATTCGGATTGGGTTTAATAATATGGAGAAATTACTTAACAAATATTTATAATGTATGAATTGTTTAAGGATATACCTGAGGTGCCCGCAAACTTGGCTGGACCAAATTCACAAATACTAGATTCTCAGTACGTGGAATATTTTTTTACTAACCCTTCAAATACTCTCTTCCACACCACCCAAGAGGTTGAGTACAAGACGCGTTTTTTTTAATGTGGTTTCGCCAAAAGCCCTAATCCACTAGTCAAAACAAGATCATTACTATAATTTGTACATTGTATAAACTTGAGAAATTATAATTGATTGACATCAACAAACTCAATGTTTTCTTTTTCTTCATTAACGATTAATAAGGTTTTTACTTCTTCGGAATGGGGTTTCTTGATCTTTTCAAATTTAGGTCGTATTGTTGATAACCAAGGATCTGAAGTTAATAAAAGTCTATTAAGTGTATCTTCGTTCGTGGCTGCTCTTGAAAACTTTCGAGTGTGATTCCGGCGATACTCCCTGAAATCTTTATTTCGAGCTTCTGATGCCTCTTCTGATAGAATTCCAATTGGTATCAGTCCGAACGATTGAATGATGTCCCCTCCATGTGCAAGTATTTTATGCACGCTCGGTGGCATATAGTACCAACTGTACAGATTCAAGTACAATTTATAAGTATCTTTGCAATATGTTTTAAATTCCTCGATATTGATGGCCTTCTAGAATTACTGCAAATCTTTTAATAAGGTTTTCATTTATTCCCGTAATGGTGGCTGTGGTATGCGGGTCCCCAAAAAATCTCCTGGCACTGTTCCCGTCATTGGAGTTTCCTTGCCCCTGTTTAACGACATCTATCAAAAGTCCAGTGGTACGTCTGTAGTCGTCAGTTATTTGTGTTTTCCTTTGTTGTATCTTGCGTTTTTCTTCGTCCGTAGTGGCATAATACTTTTTTAAATCTAATTTATATGCAATATGTAGGATGCATTCCATCATACGAATCCAAGCGTGTAGAGTAGATAAGCCGTACTTATACATTTCAGTGTTAGTATTTTTATTTTCTAACACGTTTATGGTACACATTTCTTTTGGTGTGGCATGACATATGTCACATCTCTGTGTTGAAGTCTCAGTTAGAATTGAAGAAGTTTTACCATCCACCATAGTTAGGAATAAGGTGTGACTTATTCGTTTTTCACCAATTTGCGTGGGTACAAGAAGGTTTATTTCAGTTTCAATACTGGAGACCTCACATTGTACTTGTTCCTTCGATTCTTTTATAAATTTGAAGAAA
Source organism: Incurvaria masculella (assembly GCA_946894095.1). Taxonomy (NCBI): domain Eukaryota; kingdom Metazoa; phylum Arthropoda; class Insecta; order Lepidoptera; family Incurvariidae; genus Incurvaria; species Incurvaria masculella. Next base: position 12,983,038 of record OX335650.1, read on the forward strand.
ATCGGCCTGCAAAACTTACTTGAATTTGGTTTTTCATTGTTCCAGACGACTTTGTCACTGCTTGACAGCTTCAGTGGTACCAAACTTGCCATATACACGGAAGAATAATCGTAGCTTTCGTCCAAAATCTGTTTGTAGCTACTCTGATTTGAGGCACCGTCCAGTCCCCACTTACTTTCTAGTCTAAATTGCGATGAATCATCCTCTGTGCTAACGAACTTTAGCAGTCTTTTTGCGGTTAAATCTAGTAAAGACTGCAATTTGATCTGGGCTTCAGAATCAGTTATAGTTATGTCTTCTTTCTTTGGATAGCAATCCTGTTTGACTGATTGTAATTGATAAGAAGAAGGCAATACGTCAAAGCCTTCTTCTTTCAAAATATTCCTCCAAGAATTATACATCCACCTAGTCATTTTTGTGGATAGCATACCTCCTAGAGCTTTTTCGGGGCTGAGCTGTCGTTTTTCTTCCATCTTCTCAATAAATGCTTTGACACGTGGCACTTCGTCGGGATTTTTTAAGAGGTATTCCAGTATTTCCGCGACCTCTTGGTTTCCATTAGCTTTCAGCCTCATCGACGTGGCAAATGCCAATTCTGGGGATGCGTATGTTTCTCGTATCTGCTCAGTTCTTCTTTTCTTCTGTTTTAAACCTATTTCAGTAAAAGGCTTTCTTGGTTTAATATTAGTAGAAGTAAGAAGATTAGTTCCACTGGTAGACGCTATAGTTGACGGTTCAGGTTCATCGAGGCTGATATCGACTTGCTCCGTGTCATCGATGCGCTGTCCCTGAAGAGCATTCGTTACACAATCGGGCCACTGAATTGGTGATTCTAGCCACGCACTATAGCTCTCGAAGAATTGGTCTAATTTAGAACCAACATTCATCCATCTTCTGTGAAGAGTAAAACAGAATTTTCTGCAGAACTCATGAAGAGTGGATTGAATATCACTTGTTAAGTCCACGGAAAGCTTAGATTTAATCACATCATACAAAAGTTCTGGATTTTTTAAATTGTTATTGTCTTTAAGGATGACATATAAATCCAAATTTGTACACAAACTTTCCATTATTGACACAATTATAGTTGCAGCAACAATACGAACACCGAAAATACACCGCGATATGACAGGCTGGTACATACTGCATAGATAATATAATATTACTGGACATACTGATTGTCCACTGAATTCCATGATTACAGATTACGACAAAAATAGCGCGCTTTGAAAGAATCTGTTATCCCTTTCTCGCGCCTTTGTCTTTGTACCTCTTGGACGCGCGATAGATGGCGTTACTCAGTTCACAGACAATGCTCGCCTGTGCTTGCTTATCTCTTTCCTAGTAAACTTTTAATCCGTATTGTTTTTCCTGTGAACTCTAATATTTCAGGAATGTTGCATTATTGTAATTCTAATATTACCACTAATGGAACGAAAGTGTTGAGAACAGTTTCTAGTACATTAATGTAGTGCCTATGTTTCATTTCTAAAGTTGTGAGAATGAGTATGACTCGTTATCGGTAAATTATTTATATTATTTTGACTAGTAGATTAAAACTATTGGCGCGATCAAATAAACTTGGCTTGATCTCAATCTCGAATATTTGTATCTGAAGTGTAAGTAAAACACTTAATTCCACATACTGAGAATCCGATCTTCATGAATTTGGTCCAGATAGGTTTGCGGGTGATCCTTAAAATATCAAACATTATCATTAACAAGTATTTTTTTAATAATCATAAACTCAATAAGATTTGTTCAGAGGTTACTTTCTCTATGGCTCGAACCGGCCTTACAGGATATGTCCCAAGTGTGACCTCTTAAAATTATATCCAGTTTTACGTTTTATGTTTTTTATATTTTTATGTTTATTTATATTTATATAATTATGTTGTTTGCCTATCCCTAGCTAAGCCGGAAATTGTGACAAATAAATATGTACTGTAAATCAATTTAAGGAACCTTATATTGTTATTCCCATGTTTGTTTTAATTTAGCTTGATACTCCACCTACTGTCATGATACCAACATACTTTATGGGAACAAGGTGCCATAACAGGTCCATCCTTATACTACTACATACTACTACATAAAACGGACGATTGTCATTGTCGCTTCGACCATTGTACATTCTATGCCATGATACGACCCCGGGTAGGATTATTACTTCCTAGTAAGTAATAGGATTAATTTATACGTAGTTTTAGATCAATAAATTTAGTTAAATGAATAATACCTGCCAATATACGAGCTTTTCCCATACACGAAAACAGTTTTTATTTTTTTTCCTAAAGTTACGAGCATTTGCGAGGTTGTTGGTTAAAGCTAAAATATCACGTACGGGGACCTTATTAATTATCCAGAATATTATTTTGTGATCACTTGTGCTTTACGACTTATCAGCAATTTTATAATTATTTCCATACATTGAAAACAAGAAAAATGTTATATCACCCAAAATATATGTTTATTTGCAAAATACTTAATATAGAAGTAATAAAAATGTTAAAATGAATAAAACTGCATCATTAGAATATCGAAAAAAACAAAAAAAAAATCGTCAGCGGCAAAGTCCACTAGGCGCAAATTACACGCCACCGTGCGCCGCCCTCCAGCCGAGCCACGCGGAGCATTCAGGTTTGTATGACAGCCACATCTTAACGTAAGCAGAACAAAATTCTATTTAGCCTATCCTAATTCCCGGGTAGTTAAATGTACGTGTACTAAGTTTCACCTAATTCGGATGATCGGTTTGAGAGTTATGGAGGATCATACATACATACATATAAACATACAGAACTGATTTCTGAAAATCGTCAATTTAGTTTTAGTATCATACATAAAGTCTACAAACGAAGTATCTTAGAAAACAAAGCAACTTACTCCAGATTTGATTGATTGATTGATTGAAAATTCTTTATTACGCCACAAAAAAAAACAATTTACAAAATAAAGTATAGTGCAAAAACAACATAATAATAATTTATTATTAGTATAGATACAGCCCTTCCTCACTAGTTGACACAGATTGCAGATTACCTTTTTTGTACGCTTTGTTTGTTTTCTGTTTCCGTAAAGGGAGCGCAAATCAAGCACCTTTGCCTTTCCGTTTCAGGATCAACTTAAGAATCTGTAGTGTCAAGTGAACAGCTGTGCATGCCTTTATTAAAAATACAAAAAATATTTCTAAAATTGGAAAGAACATGCCGATTCTGTACATAATGTAATTTTTATGTGTAAAAAAGTACAGCGGTTATTTGCTTTATTTATTTCAGCACTGATCACTTCATGTGATATTGTCTTCTTTTTCCGAAGGTAAGGTTCTTTTTTACCTTTTCTAAGCTACCTTCGTTTGATAATCTCCTAGTAGATGTTAATGATACTTACGTCTCTAGATTGCTCCACAATATTTTCCTCTTTTGCAGCTATTGGAGGGGTTTCCATTAAACTTTCCACAAAAAAATAAATACTACCTACATAGCTCAGTGGCGAAGCGCTTGGCGCTCAATAAAGCAGGCACGAGCTTAAGCAACGCTAGGTGCGATCATGTTCTGCATAGGTGACCGTTTTCGACCATCGAGACTGACCGTGGTTCATATTCCACGTAAAACTAGGTCCCCTTCCTTACATAAAAGGTTATCTCACCCGGGTTGCTACCGTCGCATTGAATGAAAGATAGTCCAATTCATTGTATCCATGCCATAAAAGGAAGGTCCTGACATGGCAACGAATTGCTTCAGGAATGTGTGTGGACTCCAGTATGTAGGTACGCTAAAAGCCATCGATGTCCAGTTCCATAAAAAAGTGGTCTTATATACGGGGTGTATTTGAATTAACTGCGTTCCTTCAAAATCAAAAGGCGTCTGAAAAAAGTTTGAGGGCCAAACACGAATGATTGCGCAGAAAAACGTATACATGCCCATTGTATGCCTCAATCATTAAAAAATATTATTCAATCATATTATTTCGTAGTATTAAGAGTATAATGATGTGATCGAGCTCCATACAATGCCTCTAGAGATTTGTATCAAAATGTTTAAGTATGTATGTATATTGATCGAGTTCCATACAATGGCTCGTGCATCTCTTCAGTCAAATTAAGTAAAATGTTTCTAAAATTTTGCACATTAAGTAAGCCAACTGAGAGCTATGTCTGTATATTGTATATTAACTTAACTTATATCATGATATAAGTAGTAACTTATATCATGATACATGTAGCTGTCGGAAGAAGGGGTGCGGTGCTCTTGCATGGTACTGCGCACTTGCCGCACACCTGCCTTCTTACCGGTAAGAATCTCAAAGTTTCGCACAATTTCGTCAACATTTAAAAATACATCTTGTCAGACTTTGGAAAGAATTTTACTTATTGTTTTGCAGAATGTAATTTAATATTATGTCAGAGTTTAGGGGTTTCACTGCACGTAGTTAATAAAAATACACCCTGTTTATGTTTAAGAAGATGCCTTAATACTCTCTGCATCTTCTATAAAGTGGCCATTGTCGGGACATGCACATCCCTTTAATAATTATAAACTAAATGCAAACATTTAAATGAAAACTGCCAAATAAAATGAAACAAATTGTTTTTCTTGCTAGGACGTAGTAGTGTCATATCAGGTTAGTACCATTTCATTGAATTAATGATGGTCAAAGCGGCAATGAAAATTGCCCATGTTGTAGGTGTGCGATAAAAGTAAGGTCCTGGCATGGCACCTAGTTCCCATGAGGTGTGTTGGGCGAATTTCATTAAAGTAGGAGTGGTATTAGCCATCCATGTCGTCATATAAAAAAAAAGATTGCATACATTCCATATCAGTCCAGTGCTGCCATTTGAGATTATGCTGACCTCAGTTCAACTAATATCCTTTCAAATCAACGAGCAAAAAACGTTACGTCGTAACGTGTAAACTCGGCATTGTATTCACGTGCACTCAAAATTTAAGGTGTTCAGAAATAAATGAGTGGCATGTCGGGAGGGGTAGGTTAGGTTAGGTTAGCAGACCATACTATCAAAAAAATGTAGTTCTCTTAACGCCCACTGTGCATGCTCTTCAATTCTCCTTAAATTTGAAAACGCCAGTCGATCGGTTTGACATAAATAGTGAAAATCGCCCAGGGGAGCTATTAAGGTACAAAGTGAAGTGAGCAGGCGCTTTATAACAACTTCTATTCAAAGAATTATTCAGTCTGTAGGACAGTATATTATTTCGTACAAAATTATGTTTGCCTTAGTTTTTCAACAGCATATTATATCACTAAAATCTAGTTTGCAATTAATTCTTACATCCATCTCATTTTTATCCACCCGCTCTATACTTGTTTCTTTGTTTTATGGATCGTTTGAATAATTTTTTTTTTTTTTATTGTAGCTTGTTTAAAAATAAACAGATTGAAGATAATGTTGACCAAAATCCAAGACGTGCCAGTGCTCTCCAAAGAGTATGTCAGGATTAGAAATCCTGAAGAATTACTGAAAAAAATTAACAAATTGATCACCGATGGCAGTAGCAAGCTGCAGATAGTAACAGATTTCGATTATACTTTAACTAGACAGAAGATGGATAATGGAAAGAAGATACTAAGCAGCTTCGGTAAGATTTTTTTTCACATAATCTGTGGATCTTCTATGGCTTCACCTGTGCCGACATGTTTTGTCTGCCCCGATGGTGGCGTCATTAGAACAACTTTAATGTTGAGGAAGGCGAAATATGTCTACACAGAGTGACATCGCGGACTGCGGGTAGTTCCGCATTTACCAGTTATACTCCTGTCTAATGGTTGTCCGCCATATGTGAATTCATGTGGTAGCCTTGGATCAAATTTGAACTTGAACTTTTGCAGATTTAAATATGCGATAAAGTATACATTTTTCCATATAGTAAGATATAAAAGAAATTATAAGTTTGTTTTTCTGTGTCCAAATTTTTTCACACTATCTTGCTTATCGAAAACCCATTTACTATTCTGAAAATCATTCTTAGGTGATCTTATTTTATTTATGTGATCGGTTTGGCTTTTTTTTCAAATAAAAAAAGGTGTAACCTATTGTTGCCACATTTTAACTAAACTGAATAATAATTCACATATTTAATTATTGCAACTTTTGTTATTCTAGAGATTGACAATGTGGAAATATGACAATGTGAGGACTATTCATGGTTATAGTGAGAAAGATTGTATTGTTGTTATAGGCATGTTCAGCACGTGTCCATCCGTGCCACAGCACTACAGAATAGAAGACGAACGCCTTTGCGACTATTACAAGCCTATCGAGGTGGATCCCACGATCTCCCGTGAAGAGAAGGCCAAACACATGGTTGATTGGTATATCGCAGGAAATAACTTGCTTAAGTATGTTTCTATTCAGTTGCAACCACTTTCAAAGTCAACAAGCCAATGAACTGATGAGTAAAAAAAAATTAATTTTTTCAGAGACATCAAATTTCCTCGAGCAGAATTAATGGAAGTGGCGCTCGGTATGATCGACTGCTTCAGGTATTGAGATCGTATTATTTTCCAACAATATCAAAACTATAACTCATTGATTGAGTAAAGACACAATTTTATTATTATTCACAGTATATATTAATATAACAAATCTTAGGTTTATATTATTTAGTACAAAAATACAAAAAAAGAAGTCTTAAAAAATATGAACCTAAAACTGAATTTAGCCTTATAGACCAAGCTCCCATTGCATAAAATCTTACCTCACTCGATTTCTCTACAGACGTGTATTGCAGTGAAAGAAAACACTTGGAAACATCGGTTCATAACAGGTTGCCATTCCGTAACCTGGTAAAACCATGTTTTTTTTCGGGTTTAAAACCTCTATTTTGACCCAAAATTATCTCATAAGATTTCACATAGAAAAGTATATGCAGTGAAAGATATGCCTTAGGAGATGAGAAGCCGCACAGGTTGTCTCCCCCCACCCTGGAAGGTTCCATGGTCAGCCAAGTTTAATGAGGCCAAAAAATGGGGTCATTTACCTCATTTGATTTCTCGATGAAATTTGTGCAGAACGATAGCTAGAAATGTGCCATTGATAAAAATATAAGGTTGCCTGTCATCAGCCTGGTAAAACCCTGTTGTCAGCCGCCTCAAAGGAAACGAAGAAATATCTTCGGTTTGAGAAAATCTCATGTAGTCGCTAAATTCAGGGGGGCAATCAGTCCCAATCATGGTTTCAAGATAAAATCCATACCCTGACATTCCTGCGCCTCGTTTATTTTGGCAAAAAAGGGTACAGGGGTCGACTATGGACTTATTAGTTTTTTGTATTCAATAATGAAAAAAATCATGTTATCGTTTAGAATAGACGTAAAATGAGTACTACCAATCATGACATAAGTCGAAACCTATACGCACTGACATTTGCACACATTATATGTTTTTAAATAATGAGGGTAAAATAGTCAAATGTTTGTCTTTCCATTCGCACAGATGTATGATGCCGTTTAGATTCGTGCCCTATGTAATGACATTTTTGATCTTCATGTTTATTGAAACAGTAGAGTAAATGAGTAAACTGTGTCAATTGGTTGTTATCCTGCCTGTCTGCATGTATAGGTATATAGAAAAACGTACGCTGCCGCGGAGATGCATGAAGGTATGACGAGTGCCAGTCGTGATTTTAAGTCAAATGAATCGCACTGATGTAGTGACAGCCATACATATATATTTTACTTTACTTTAATTTACTTGACTAGTCTGGTTGTTTGATTTTAAATAAATATTCATAATGCCGCTCAGTTTCTAAGTATTAGGAGTGCTATTCGTGATATAACGTAAAAACCTACACTCTGGAATATAATATTCTCAAACAGTTAGTAAGTGACCTTAGTCCGTGGTCCTTAGAAAAGTTAATGTAAATGTGGATTAGAGAAGCAATGTTTGCTAGGGGTTTTCACTTCAGGTGACCAGCCAGTTGAGCCAGTTGATCCAGCCAACCAGAACCAGTGCAATTGTGCTACTGTTGTTCGGTTTATGTTTTTGTTGTTATTTTTTTTTGTTTAATAAACAAATTTTATTTCATTCTTTCTTTATCACGCCATTAAAAGATAAATCTATTCGTCATCAGTTGAATCTAGACTACTATCTGATTCAGTTTTTCTTACTATTATATCTTCAATACTAAAATTAATGGTATCACCTGCTATCATATGTCGTATACAATCATTCAATTCCTATGGACCATTCAGCAAGACGAAAACGGCTCACGTTCTATTTAACTATATTAAATGCCTTCGTTTTTTCTTTGTCTTGTAGGGCAGGTGTGTAGTCGCAACCAGTGTAAGCCTGCTGAGCTGCATAATACATTTCCTAGCTAGCGAGCTTACTCTATGCAGTTATAAGCCAAATGGCGATGGTCACTGTAAATTCATATTTTCGAACAATTCGAGATTTGGTGTAAATTCCCAAAAATAAATATCGAAATTTCTTTAATTAAATTTTTCTACATCCAAACTCATCCACAAACCACTGGCTAAGCTAAATATACTAGACTAGATGCTCGATTTCCAAGCCAAACTCGAGGATGCTTAGCGCCACGCGATGAGGATGCCGACATCGTCAAGGCATATATGAGCTTCGTATCCGCACTAACGGACACTGCAGAAAAGCACTTTAGCAAATTCGACAGGCAGACCTCAGTAAGTTATCAGCAGAGACGTTGAGGCTCCTGGAAACAAGACGAAATATGAAACCGGAGATCTGGAGTAGTGTCGTGCACAAAAACCTCAACAAGACCATCAGCAAGTCCATTCGCCGTGATGTTCGCTGAGAGAATATGAAGTTGGTTGGTGGTTGAGCGCATTACAGAAGAAAATCGAGGCAGTTAAGTGTTTGCCTGTTCCTTCTCTACCGGCATAAACAAATTTCAAAATCGAGGGAGCGGATGGGGTTGTCACTGCAAGAAATCCGAATATACTTCAGGCAATGAAAGAATTTTATGTCGAATTGTACTCCGCAGCAATTCCTACCCGAGCCCAATCAAACCAGTCGAATCTGATAGGCGTGCGCCGCCCACTAGACACTACACCGATGATCTGCCGGAGATTAGTGTCTATGAGATAAAGGCTGCTTTGAAAGGAGTTAAAAAACCCAAGGCTCCGGGTGATGATAACGACGGAACTGTTAAAAGCTGTCAGAAGACCCATCTTGAAGGAACTGCAAAGACTGTTAAATGCAGAATGTTTTGAAAACTTACGGTTTTTCGGTGTACCAAGCCGTGCTTGGCCGACATGTTTCGCCTCCCGCGACGGAAGCATCGTCAGGGCCACTTCGTCGCCCCGGAGTTACGTCTGACAGCCCGGCTCGTCAAACGGTAACTGGCGGGCATCGGCTGCGAGGATTGTAGGTGTGGGTAGGTTCGGGCTGCCTCGTGGCAGCGGGTAGGTTGTCAATTTGCTGCACCATAGACATATAGGGCTCCGTGCACACATAGCTAACGGTGTCAGCTGGTGCCACTGTGACGTGTGCGCCCTTCGGTCTATGCTGAGCAAGAAGAGGAGTCCAAGACGGCGAGAGTCTGATACTGTCGTCCCTGTTGAAGTTTGCATGTCTGGAGATTTCAATGGATTCTCGAACCAAGCATTCTATGGTGCAGCAAATTGACAACCTACCCGCATCCACGAGGCAGCCCGAACCTAACCACACCTACAATCTTCGCAGCCGACGCCCGCCAGTTACCGTTTGACGAGCCGGGCTGTCAGACGTAACTCGGGGGCAACGAAGTGGCCCTGACGATGCTTCCGTCGTGGGAGGCGAAACATGTCGGCCAAGCACGGCATTGCACACCGGAAAACCGTAAGTTTTCAAAACATTATGTACAGCGACGGTGTAAATCTAAGAACATATGTTCAATGCAGTTCTCGAAAATGGTGTCGTTCCGGCTGCATGGCAAAATAGTGTCGTCGTGCTGTAGGACGAATAGGGCGAAGTTGAAAAACGATCAACCTATCTCACTTCTAAGCCACCTGTACAAGGTCTTTTCAAGAGTCATACGAGTCGGCTGACAGAAAGGCTGAATCGGTACCAGCCCTGTGAGCCAGCTGGTTTTAGAATAGGATACGGCACAATGGATCATATATTTACTGTGTGACAAAAGTGCAGAAGTGCGAGGAGTACAACAAGCCGCTCTTCCTAGCCTTCGTGGACTACGAGAAGGCGTTCGACTCAGTTGAAAACTCCCTCCCGAGGTGCAGAATCGCTACATCGAGGTATCGTAAATCTGTATCGGTCCGCGAAGATTACTGTGAGACTCTATGAAAATATCCAATCCATCCACCTTGGTAAAGGCGTAAGGGGTATGTGATCTCACCCAAGCTCTTCGCCAATGCATTGGAAGATGTGATCAAGATGCTTGAATGGGACAAGATGGGTATCAACGTTAATGGAGATTTTCTCAGCCATTTTCGCTTCGCCGATGACTTTGTTCTTCTGTCGAATTTCCGAGTTCAGCTTCAGACCATGCTGGAAGACCTTTATAAAGCATTGATATAAAATCGTTATCGACAGAGAAGTGATCGAACAGGTTGAAGAGTACGTATATCTCGGCCAAATTCTATGGCTTGGTAGACAAGAACTAACTAAGGAGTTTGAGAGACGGATTCAACTGGGTTGGGCTTGTCTTCGGAATGCTTAAAATTCGCTCTGAGATCTGACCTTCCACAAAATTTAAAGACCCGATTATATGACCAGTGTGTCCTTCCGGTAATGACGGGTGTGAAACGTGGACTCTGACGGTCACCGTTGCCAAAAGGTTGAAAGACTTCCCACACTCCGCTTTTCTTTCCACGGCCGCCAGTGTAGGACGCGGTTACTCCAACGGTCTTCATCTCTTCGGCTGATGTGACCAGCCCACACTGCCATTTATCCACGCGGTGTCCAATATCGACTACTTTGGTACGTCGGCGGATTGCCTCGTTACGCACCATAACCCGTAGCGATATTCCCAGCATGGTTCGCTCCATTGCTCGCTGGGCAATTTTCAACCTTTGGACAACGGCGACCGTCAGAGTCCACGTTTCATACCCGTACGTCATAACCGGGTGGACACACTGGTCATATATTCGGGTCTTTAAATGTTGATGAAGGTCAGATCTCAGAGGGAATTTTAAGCTTTTCGAAGGCAAGTCCAACACAGTTGAATCCGTCTCTCAAACTCCTTCTTCAGTTCTTGTCAACCAAGCCGCAAAATTTGACCGCGATATACGTACTCTTCAACCTGTTCGATCACTTCTCTGTCGATAACGATTTGTCCTTCCGTCATGCCCTCGGTCGCCATGACCTTTGTTTTGTCCCGGTTCATCTTCAGACCTACCTTTACCAATGCTTTATAAAGGTCTTACAGCCTGGTCTGAAACTGAACTCGGGAATTCGACAGAAGAACAAAGTAATCGGCGAAGCGAAGATGAGTGAGAAAATCTCCATTAACGTTGATACCCATGTTGTCCCATTCAAGCGTCTTGAACACATCTTTCAATGCGTTGGTGAAGAGCTTGGGTGAGATCACATACCCCTTACGCCTTTACCAAGGAGGATGGATTGGATATTTTCATGGAGACTCACAGTCATGGTCGCGGACCGATACACATTTACGATACCTCGATGTAGCGATTCTGCACCTCAGGAGAGAGTTTTCAACTGAGTCGAAAGCCTTCTCGTAGTCCACGAAGTCTAGGAAGAGCGGCTTGTTGTACTCCTCGCACTTCAGCACCTTTTGTCTCACAGTAAATATATGATCCATTGTGCCGTATCCTTTTCTAAACCTAGCTGGCTCATGAGGCTGGTACCAATACAGCCTTTCTGTCAGCCGACCAAGAGGCTGACTTTCCGAGAGGCAGCGTTTATCTTATAGACACTAAGCTCCGGCGGCGCACGCCTATCAGATTCGACTGGTTTGCTTGGGCTCGGGGTAGGAATTGCTGCGGAGTACAATTCGACATAAAATTCTTCCATTGCCTGAAGTATATCCGGATTTCTTGCAGTGACAACCCCATTCGCTCGCTCCATTTTTGAAATTTGTTTGCGCCGGTAGAAAAGGAACAGGCAAACACTTAACTGCCTCGATTTTCTGTTATAATGCGCTCAACCACCAACCAACTTCATATTCTCTCGGCGAATATCTCGGCGAATGGACTTACTGATGGTCTTGTTGAGGTTTTTGTGCACGAGACATTACTGCGGATCTCCCGGTTTCATATTTCGTCGTGTTTCCAGGAGCCTCAACGTCTCTGCTGATAACTTACTGCGGTCTGCATGTCGACTTTTTCTGAAGTGCTTTTCTGCAGTGTCCGTTAGTGAGGATACGAAGCTCGTATATGCCTTGTCGATGTCGGCATCCTCATCGCGTGGCGCTAAGCATCCTCGAGTTTGGATTCGAAATAGAGCATCTGGTCTGGTATGTTTAGCTTAGCCAGTGGTTTGTGGATGAGTTTAGATTTGGAGAATTTTAATTAAAGTCCAGCCTTATTCTACGACACTAACTAATTCATTGTTGCGAATTGCGAACCGAAATTTTGATATTTATACTTGGGAATTCACACGTACTTTCGAGTTGTTCGAAATATGGATTTACAGTGACCATCGCCATTTGGCTTATAACTGCATAGAGTAAGCTCGCTAGCTAGGAAATGTATTATACAGCTCAGCAGGTTTAGACTGATTGTGACTACACATCTGCCTTAAAAGACAAAGAAAAAGCGAAGGCATTTAATATAGTTAAATAGAACGTGAGCCGTTTTCGCCTCGCTGAATGGTCCATAGGAATTTTATGTTTGTATACGACATATGATAGCAGGTGATACCATTAATTTTAGTATTAAATATATAATAGTAAGAAAAACTTAATCAGATGGTAGTCTTAATTCAACTGATGACAAATAGATTTATCTTTTAATGGCGTGATAAAGAAATAATGAAATAAAATTTGTTTATTAAATAAAAAAATAACAACAAAAACATAAATCGAACAACAGTAGTACATTGCACTGGTTCTGGTTGGCTGGATCAACTGGCTCAACTGGCTGGTCGCCTGAAGTGAAAACCCCCAGCAAACATTGCTTCTCTAATCCACATTTACATAAACTTTTCTAAGGACCACGGACTAAGGTCACTTAACCAACTGTTTGAGAATATTATATTCCAGAGTGTAGGTTTTTACGTTATATCACGAATAGCACTCCTAATACTTAGAAACTGAGCAGCATTATGAATATTTATTTAAAATCAAACAACCAGACTAGTCAAGTAAATTAAAGTAAAGTAAAATATATATGCATGGCTGTCACTACATCAGTGCGATTCATTTGACTTAAAATCACGACTGGCACTCGTCATACCTTGATGCATCTCCGCGGCAGCGTACGTTTTTCTTTATACCTATACATGCAAACAGGCAGGATAACAACCAATTGACACAGTTTACTCATTTACTCTACTGTTTCAATAAATATGAAGCTCAAAAATGTCATTACATAGGGCACGAATCTAAACGGCATCATACATCTGTGCGAATGGAAAGACAAACATTTGACTATTTTACCCTCATTATTTCAAAACATTTAATGTGTGCAAATGTCAGTGCGTATAGGTTTCGACTTATGTCATGGTTGGTGGTACTCATTTTACGTCTAATCTAAACGATAACATGATTTTTTTCATTATTGAATACAAAAAACTAATAAGTCCATAGTCGACCCCTGTACCCTTTTTTGCCAAAATAAACGAGGCGCAGGAAAGTCAGGGTATGGATTTTATCTTGATACCATGATTGGGACTGATTACCCCCCTGAATTTAGCGACTACATGAGATTTTCTCAAACCGAAGATTTTTCTTCGTTTCCTTTGAGGCGGCTGACAACAGGGTTTTACCAGGCTGATGACAGGCAACCTTATATTTTTATCAATGGCACATTTCGAGCTATCGTTCTGCACAAATTTCATCGAGAAATCAAATGAGGTAAATGACCCCATTTTTTGGCCTCATTAAACTTGGCTGACCATGGAACCTTCCAGGGTGGGGGGAGGCAACCTGTGCGGGTTCTCATCTCCTAAGGCATATCTTTCACTGCATATACTTTTCTATGTGAAATCTTATGAGATAATTTTGGGTCAAAATAGAGGTTTTAAACCCGAAAAAAAACATGGTTTTACCAGGTTACGGAATGGCAACCTGTTATGAACCGATGTTTCCAAGTGTTTTCTTTCACTGCAATACACGTCTGTAGAGAAATCGAGTGAGGTAAGATTTTAAGCAATGGGAGCTTGGTCTATTAGGGAGGTCCCACCTGGGACAAATCCTATAAGGCTTCTCCGAGCTACAGAGACAGAACCCGCCGAACGATTCTCGTGTTCGAGAGTAGAACCGCTTTCTGCATCTGGAATCGGAGCCCAATATCGATGTCTAATTTTTCTAAATTTTTGGCCAAATTTTTTGGGACAACGCCGTTCGTAGACATAACAATTGGCACGATGGTGGTTTTCCGTGCACGCCACATGGCGGTAACCTCGTGGGCCAGGTCTAAATATTTCATAAGTTTCTCATTTTCGGCCCTGTCGAGGTTTTCGTCATGTGGTATTGTTATGTCTACGAGGAAGATCTGGTTGGACTTGGGATCGACCAATACAATATCGGGCTTATTGCTCTTAATTGTCTTATCGGTCTGTATTGGTCGATCCCAATAGAGCATAGTGCCATCCTTTTCCAATACGTCTTCCGGTTTGTACTTATAGTATGGCACTACTGAGTCTATGAGGCCGTGTTTAAAGGCAAGTTGCTGATGGACTATTTTGGCTACTTGATTGTGCCGCTCCAGGTACTCAACGCTCGCCAGGCGCGAGCAACCGGAAGTAATATGGCGGATGGTTGGCCACAGGCTCGGCAGGTATCGACCGATCCATCCTTCATTATATACTTCCGGAAGTTACGCGTGACGATCATTTGGTCCTGAATGGCACAAACGAAGCCTTCGGTTTCTCCGAATAGGTCACCAAACCGCATCCATTGAACTGAATCCAAGAGATGCGTGTTTGGCGATTCTAGTACTCGGAGAAACCGTCCATGCAGTTCCTTGCCTCTCCATACTTCCACACGCTCAGTAGTGCTTAAAACCGGAAGCGTAAAGCTCGCGTCGGACAGATTCAGCGTTAATAATTATAATTATAATAATTATTATTATTATTTGGTTTATAACACTAGCAGCTATAAGCTGATGCGTGCATATCAGGTTTTAGAACTACTGAGTGCACTTGTTTTTTTTTTTGTTTTTTGTTTTATGTTTATTTATTTATGGTCTATTTCCATATTTATATTTGTCCAGTAAATTTTTGAACCCATTAACTGTTTTGGCACTTATGACTTCCTGTGGTAGTTGATTCCAGGAGTGTACAACTCTGTTGCAAAGAAAATGTTTTCGGGGGTTTTTTTGTCCTTGAGGAAGAGTGGTTCAGCTTTAGGCTATGTCCTCTAAGGTGAGTCAATGTGTTTATTGCAAACATTTCGTTGAGTTTGGAGGTACTGTAGTAATTATTGAGGATCTTGTAGACTTTGATGAGGTCTCCACGCTGCCTTCGCTCATGAAGAGGTGTGAGCTTTAGTGCCCTTAGCCGTTGCTCATATTCCTGATGCTTTAGATGCACAATCATTTTTGTAGCTCTCCTCTGGACTCGTTCTAAAATATCGATGTCTTTTTGTAGGTATGGGTTCCAGATCTGAAAGGCATATTCTAAAATAGGGCGGACATATGTTTTGTAAAGTTTTAAAAATAGTTCAGTGGTTATGGAAGAGAAAGCTTTTCTTATCATGTAGAGCAAAGAGTTAGCCCACTTGACAACTTCCATTATGTGTGTTTCCCATTTTAAATTATTTGCTATCGTAACACCAAGGTCGCGCTGAGATGTTGATGTTCCACAATATTGCCATTAATGAAGTATTGTAGGTGTGGGTTTTTGGGTCCGATGTGCAGCACTGTACATTTAATGGCATTTAGTGACAGTAACCACTCTCTTGTCCACTCAATGATGTCGTCCAAAGTACACTGTATTTGATTTTGAGCTACAGTAGAATTCATCTATAACGACTTCGCTTGTAACGACTAACTGGTTTTAACGACGATAATGTTTACTCATGTTAGGTTTCATAGTTAGGTACTGAGAGAATATAACCGTTTAGTGCGACTCCGGTTTAAGGGACCAACTGCTTATAGCGACCATTAATTATGATAATACGTCCGGTTAAAATGACGCGCAATGTTTTGTTTACACAACCTACGCACTAATATCTCGGCGCCCCAACTTTACCCCGCCCCGCGCGCTTCACCTCTCCTTATTCGCTCCTAAATCACAATTAGGGTCTCTTCCAGCAAGTGGAAATTACCAATTGGTGAAAATCAGACTTAGTGTTTGTCCCTTGTTATGACAAGTTCTTAAAGCCCCTTAAAGAACCATAAAAATAAAACATATGTGATTATATATCCTACAAAATGTTTTATTTACCTAAATAGGAAAATCAAACTTTCGCAATTATAATACCTACATATTTATTTCTTAAGTTAAGTAATGTACTTTAGAAATAATCCTGCCGTTTTGTACGTCATCCGTTTAGTACGACAAAGTATCGCCGGTCCCTTGAAGGTCGTTATATCCAGATTCTACTGTATTATTGGGTTTGCAAAGAACTTAGTGTCATCAGCATAGAGCGAGAAATTAAGTTTAATTATCGTAAATGTATGGATTCCCGCCATGATGAGCTTGAGGGGTCGCGGTGCTGTAGTTCCTGGCTTCGGCTTACCGAGACGTATGAGCACGCGGGGACGCGGTGGCTCAGGCAGCGAGGCAAGCGCCCGCTCCACGTTGCCGGCGTCCTCACGCTTGCGCTGCTCAGGATCTTCGGAAGTGGATTCCGGGATACCAAACACAATGACGTTTGAGCTCCGCAACTTTCTCTCTTCAATCTCTTCCACCACTAGATCAAGGTTAAGAGCTACACCTTGACTTTTCTTCATAATAGCGATTTCTTCACGGAGACTGCCAATTTCGGCCTTAAGCTCAGTTATAAGGTTTTTCAAGGTCGGCAGCGCACGGAGACCCACCTCACAGTCTGGACAAAGGTACCTTAACGTGGGAGCACTTAGCGTTAGCACTCTCAGCTCAGTGGCAGCTAGTCCACTACATTTGACACACACTGCTCGCTCACACCCAGAACATGAGATTTTAGGATTTTTCTCATCAGGTTTTGGAATTTTCTTTTCGCACTTTATACTATTCAGGGTTATAATCACTTTTGACGAAATTTTCTAATCAACAATATTTTTGTATGAAGATTGTGGGTAGTTAGTTGTATTTTATTTAGTGACACTGGGTTCCTATCTTTTTCGGGTTTTTACTAGTCAATCCTGTTTCCTTGGCAAGGATAACACTTCCACTAATGTATTAGAACACTGGTGACAGGATCAGTCCACTTTTGACACTGTTTGAACACTTCAACAATTTATTTGAGAAAGGCAGATTGCAGACAAGTGCACTCAACAAAAGTTGTAGGTAGTAAGTTGTAAGTAATTTGTATCCTCTCCGGCGAGTAGCACCTCCTCGGCATCAAGCATGCGGCCGAGCAACAAAATGTTTTTTTCAGGGCGATCAAGTTGTTTATTTTTACAGTCTTTCTATTTTAAACGTATCTACTAAGTGTTCAAAAATATCAGCATCATCCTCTGAATTTTTTCCAATGAGAAAAAGGTTAAAACAGTATTTTTTACTTATATGATGTAAATTCCAGCTTTGTAGATTAATGCATGATTCCGGTCACTAGCCCTTACTCAAATGGGTGTTGTTCATCGACATACCAAAAGCAATACACCGACAATCAGAGTACTTCTCCATACAAACGCCCGTGCCACCGTTGCGAAATGTCAGTGTTGCTGTTTATTCTATTTTAATTTGCCCGCTTATTGAATACAAATTGATTTTCTATATTATCAACACGATTGCTTAAATACGTGAAATTCATTATAATTACTTTAGTAAAATAGTGTTAGATCAAATTCAATAAATAAAAGATAACAAACACCGGACTTTTTACGAAGAAACGATCCCGGAAAATAACAAATTACTTTATTTTCCATCCTGGTATCATTCACCACGGAAGTAAGCCCCTAACAATGGGCGTCTCCTTCTCTCTCGCTGAAAACGCGCTTTTGTGTTCATGCGCCCTTTCTTGCTCGCTCATACTCGCAAGCTCGCACTCGCACACAAACAAATGAAGCCCATTCGCCATCTTGTTCCTTCCTAATGATAACGTTTACGGATCTTTCAGTCGCGCATTAACCCGGCACTCACACGTACAAAGAGTTCGAAGATGTCGCTCACACGTATGCAAGGTTACAAGCATGGCGGTTGCAGTCACCGAGGTCGCTGCTCCGTTAAGTTAGAAACCCCCTAACTAAAAATCTTATTTTTTTATTATTGATTTTTTTCAGGCACAACTAACGATATAAAAAGATATTTATCTGCTGTACAATTGAGAACATATACCTATGTTCGTCATAATACAATTTTGTATTGTGAGTCGAGCTAGCTATTTACTAGACGCCACTAATTTACCTTAGCAAACAATAGCTGATAGACCAGCAAACTGGTCTATCAGTGGGCAATATTCAACGTCCTGTAGTTATAGATACGAACGCGTACTAAACGTACTTTTTAGGGTTCCGTACCCAAAGGGTGAAACGGAACCCTATTACTAAGCCTCCGCTGTCCGTCCATCCGTCCGTCCGTCCGTCTGTCACAGGGCTGTATCTCATGAACAGTAATAGGTAGGCTGCTGAAATTTTCACAGAGTGTGTATTTATTTTGCCGCTATAACAACAAAAAGGTAAAATAAAAAAAATAAAGAAATTAATGGGGGGTCCCATACAAAAAAACATGTTTTATTGTGTTAAATCTTGTACGACGGTACGTAACTCTTCGTGTGTGAGTCCGACTCGCACTTGGCCAGTTTTTTTGATGTACTGAACGTTTCAAAACATGGCCTGTTAGAATATCATTTTCAAAAGTTTTAAACGTCAAAATGGTAAAACGTCAAGTTAGAAACCCCCATTCATGTGTCTATTATTCCGAAGTCAAAGCCGTAATAAATAATTCATTCGGTGTACTAATCAGTACAAAATGAATACTAAACGATTGGATATTAAAAGTAGGTAAAATGAAATGTTGGCTGAGCGTCAAGTTAGAAACCCCTGTTGCTTGGCCTGTATTTACTCAATCTTAACCATATAAAATAAACAATGAGGTGTACAAATCTGTACAGAATTAGTACTAAACGACTACATTAGAAAAATACGATTTTTCGTTAGGGCGTTTCCAACTTGACGGAGCCCGTGTTCGCTACTGTATTATTATTTCGGACGAAATGTTTTCTTGATTTCTATCTAGTGTATCTAAGTATGTTTGCCTATGATAAGTTATTATACGGATCTTTGTATTCCTTTCACTCCGATTTTTACACCTTTTGACCGCATATTTCGGCATTTTGTCGCATTGCAAAGCCCGTAGATGGCACGTACGCTCCGATGTCAAGTCAACCACAGACTGACATGCAGTAGGGCATCAACGGGCGGATAAGGCGCTTATTACGTGGTACGCGGGGAAAAGCTGATGGTGCATCTTTAGTTTTAGATTATATCGATGGTATTGTCCTTCGAGATCTACACACACCTGACCAAATTAACTAAATTAATAATTACCCTAAAATTAGGGATAATCTGCATCTGCCGGGGCGGTGAAGATTCAAATCACACCATACCAAATATTAATTTTCAGGATAGGCGTGGATAAGTTAATCTCATGGAGCCAAAACCAACAAGTCCCAGTGTTGGTGTTCTCAGCAGGTCTCGGCGATTCGGTAGAAGCGGCTCTAAAGGCTGCAAAGTTCCTTCATCCTAATGTTAAGGTTTGTGACATTTCTCACATGCATCCATGCTATGGTATCTTAGAGAAAAGTTACCAGACTTGATACTAGCGTCATCTATAGTTTAGGACACCAACATTTAAAATACCTACTTTAGACCTTAGATGGCAGTAGAAGCATTCATAATCAACATAGAAACTTATATACCTTAAATTCGCACGATCTCATATGTTCGTGGTGGCACAATAGTAAAGAGTTTCGGTACGCCCGCAAAGCAATCCTCAGGCAAATCGGCGGCAGGTGCGAGCATTTTTAATTTATTTTTAGTTGCCCAGCCATTTGGGGCAGCACCAGCGAAGTCCAGTAAATTAACGAAGTTGCCTATCTATGTCCTCTATGCATGCATCAATGCTTTGACAGCTGTTCTATTTTTGCATTGCAAACCACTCAAATGAATTCTAAAATTGATTTTGCTTTTAACTAGATCCTTTTGCTGTTCATCCCATTAGTTGATGGGTACAAGTCCCTGTTTTAAATCCCATTCTCTATTGGCCCGCGCTATACGAGACGACACAATTCCTATCCATCCTAGGCATTTTGATCTTTCAGGTGGTGTCCAACTACCTGGCGATGGACGAAAACGACACAATAGTGGGCATCGAAGGGACGATCATCCACACGCTGAACAAGAATGAGACTGCGATCCGGGACACAGAGTACTACGAGCTGGTGCGGCAGCGGGGCAACGTGCTGCTGATGGGCGACTCGCTCGGCGACGCCGGCATGGCCGACGGACTCGAGCACTGCGAGCTGACGCTCAAGATCGGCTTCCTCTACCACAACGTGCAGGGAAACCTGCACAACTACCTCCAGCACTTCGACATCGTGCTCATAGACGATCAGACCATGGACGTAGCCAACGCGCTGCTGCACTTGTTGATGTGAGCTGGAAGGGCTTGTTTGTTTTAGCCGGGATTATGAGCATAAAAAATGTGTGCTTGCATAAAAATAATATTGGACAACATATAAAAACCACAGAGTCTATCTTTTGATTCTATGATCAGTCAATGAAAGTCTGTTTCTGCGGGTTTGTTTTGGATCAAAGCACAGTATTTTTTTTATTTTCATATATTTTTTTTCTCAAAGGAGAATGCATCGT
Organism: Incurvaria masculella; assembly: GCA_946894095.1. NCBI lineage: Eukaryota > Metazoa > Arthropoda > Insecta > Lepidoptera > Incurvariidae > Incurvaria > Incurvaria masculella. The sequence continues at coordinate 13,004,112 of OX335650.1, forward strand.
CTATCGGTGATGTGTATTATAGCGCACATCACCAATAGACTGATGATTATTTATGAGTCTTTCTCCTTCACACAGCATGTTGATAATAGAGGTATAAGTTATGCTATCATTGGGTTTTATCCTTAATCGGCGCAGCCAGAGCCATCTATGATATGACATGACAATGTCTTTTTTTATTTAAGCCTTTTCCTAATTTGGACAATTTTTCACTTTACTTTATAAATTATTAAAATGTATATATGAAAAATTAATAACAATAATAAATAAATCTGTAGTTTCCTGCAGTAAATACATTGTAACATATGTAGTAATTACATTGTTTTGTCATAATACAAGTATAAAATCATGATGTGATAAAACTGCATTCAGTTCTTTGTAAAACATTTAAGTCCGCACCACTTTTCTTTCCCATAGAAGAATGGTTATTGTCCTTGACTATTTTAATTTTGTAATTGAATCAAAACATGCAGACACGGATATTCATTGAATAGTATTAGTTTAAAAAAGACCATATCAGCATTGATTTTTAAATTATGTTCAAACTAGGTGTGGACTCGATATATACACTTTACTTTTATTAGTTTATAAATGTTAGGAATGAAAAACATCCTAAGTGAACTAACTGTAAGTAGACACAATTAATATTTCACTATAACGTAAATTTTCACAACTAACCTTTTTATAGAAGTAAACTTACCTTTCATAATATATTTGTAATTGTGTGATGTGTCCAAAGCTGTATTCATGTTGTTTTGAAGGGCATTTTTGCAGACTTTTAGGTTAATAGATTATTTATTTAATTTATTTCACACAAGGTAAGTAGGTTACAGATATATCATGAACAGGTAGCATACATTTTTTTCCTACTCAGTCTTTAAAGTTCTTCATATTATGCTTTTATATACTTTGGGATTGTTCTATAAAATTGTTTAAACTAAGCATGCTTAGTTCCAAGTTTTTAAAAGATTATTCATATAAACTTACTAGGTTGCTTTGGCCTTCTACCTTGTACGACGATATAGATAATTGTGTACATATACATATTACTTCTTGGTTTTTTTATTTCGGTTACATGCGGCAAATGTTATTTAATTTATCTTTATAGGATTCCAACTATGGTCTCTGTAAATCTCTTATCATTATAAGTGTAATCCTGAAATGTTACTTCTGAAAGAGCACAAGTTCCATCTTTTCTATCTTATTACAATATCAACTTAGTTAATAAAAATAGAAGGCATTAAAACAACCAAGAATGTTTTTAAATTATTTTTATTTTTGTATTGAGTTGACAAGCAGCCAAAACTGATGTCCATGTTTTTGTACACATTTTATTTTTAAGAGCCCATCACAACACATGCCAAGATGTAATTTGTGTTATGTGATGTACATAGACGTGTGTTATTAAAAAAGTAGTGAATAAAAACCATCGTAGTCATACATTTCAGATACCTATACTTTTTACTTCTTCTGCCTCTATCTCTTTATAAATAGATCATATTATTTATAACTAAATCATTGTTAACCTAATCATTGAGAAACACAAAACTTAAATGAAAAAAAAAAATACAAATTGGAAGGTAATGAAGTGACTTGATGTTAACAACAATATGCCTATTCATTAATTTAATAGTCAAAACAAATCAAAAGCTCTAAAAGAAACAACAGTCTTAAAACAAACATATTATTATTTACACAAATTGCTTATAAAAATATTCCAACATACAAATAACATGTCATAATTTCGTGTAGAAATATAAACTTCAGCATTATTTACATTACCTAACCTCTAGAACAGCTTAAAAAAATATAAATATATTCAGTTAAAATTCACAATAGCATGGACAGTAGTTACAGTCTAAACGAGGTCCCAAGGACTCGGGACAGCTCAAAAGAAGCCCAGACTCTAGCGGCAAGGCTACGGCTACAGACAAGGCAAGGCATAGCGTCGCGTCGCCCACTCGACCTAACCTCTTGGTCCCCTTACAGTACAAGTAGACAATACACATGGTCATAGTCGCTTCACAATTAAATACACAGGTCTAATGACAGATCACAGCCTAAGTTTAAAAGGTATGGTCGAGGTAATTGCAGAGATGCGGCGATCGCTCGGCGCCTAACGTCTATTAACACGGCAGCACCATTCGTTAAGACCCTGCTATTCTATTCATAAATAATTTAACACTATATACATTTTAAATGCTTATCTCACTGGCGAGTGTCCGCCACATTTACGCCACAGCTATCACTTCTGTGGTGGCCTTCTGCAGCGCTCCCTCGTCGGTTGACCTGCAACACAGAATCTAGCTAGTGTCCTTTCATCGAAGAAAAACATTCATCAAGGTCTATAAAGATGTGCCAACGGATGTCAGAGGCCATAGAAAGAAAAATAAAGTGCACTAGCAGCTAAACCCTTTGGGTGTGCATTATAAATATGGGTATAATGGCGATTTTTTGGTGACTTTCAGCATGCAATTGGCTGGTGTAACATAAAACTAGATAAATTTACTTCCCAACGAGACTACAGTAGCCCTTTCTCCAACAAAACATTTTTTTAGAGGTGAGCTAAGTGAAAGAGTTGTTAGTTCCATTTCATCACCGGATTTTATTTTAATTAATTAATCATTTACCTTGGAGTTGATAATTTTATGAATTTGATGGATACGACAATACCGTTGATTGGTGGTTATCAAACGACATCTACATTGAAATAATCAGAAAAAGTTTTTGGTTGTTAAATTCTTCGAAAGCAGGATTCGAACATGCGACCTTTGGATTCCATGTCCACCTTTCTGACAGCTGAGCTTCTTGACAGTTACGTCAGCCAACGAATTTACGGAAAGGCTAAAACAATTTGAAGCTGATGTGAATACAACACATATTTTAGCATCTTTACACGTTCACCTCCTTCAAATTATTTTGTGTTAATTCGATTTTCAGTGCTTTCTGCTTAGACAATATTTACCAACGAAAGCATAGTCTGTAGCTACCTGTTTTCTACAGAGACACAGTGTATGGCCGAATAACACAAAATGTGAAGCTAGCCACCCACGCCTCGCAACATAAAAGAGTACCACAACACAGAAATGCCACAGAATAGTACGTGCACGCACCTGTAGACATGCGCGGAGGAGGTGGGCGTGTGGTAGGCGGCCGCGTAGGGCAGGCGCATGCGCGTCTTGCGGCGCCGCGCGATCACCGCCCGCCCGAGCGCGCCCGGCCACAGCGAGTTGTGCATACCGCGCCACGCCAGTCTGCAACACGACACATCTCTAATACACCTGCTCGCGTATACTATATTTACTTTAGGGGTGATTGCAGAGGCAAAATGAGCAATGTTTTGAAAATCCAGAACAGTCCCAGAATACGATCTGCGTGAAAGGCGAAAGGTTGCCTATTTTGGCCACTCTATACAATTTCACCGCAATGAAGAATTCAAATAATAGAGCTTTCGTTGACACCGAGGTTGGCAAAACGATACAGGCCATCATAAATTCTAACCACGACATGGACCCATATCACCGGGTGCTGGGAGACATGTATAGATATATATAGATCATACAAGCAGACACAACTTTTCATAAAGAATACCCTGAATCATTTTGATCGAAGGATTCGGCAGATGGGCCAGATTTGAGTATCCGTCAAAAATAGGTGGGGTTTTGCCTCCACTCAAAAACATTTCGAAAACATGAACACGAAAAGGAGAGGAAGAAGCACACTTTTTTTTTTAAAAGAGCCGTGCTAAGTTTCTGCGTTATTTGTTTAGGTGCCATGGGTTTTAGAAGGCATAAAGCAAGGAACAAATCGGCGTAGGCGACCTGGGCGCGAGCGAGGCGGTGGTTGCGAGCACGAGCACCAGGTAGCGTGGGTCGGCCAGCGCCTTGTACATCACCCAGTAGGTGGAGGCCATACCCAGGCAGCCCGCCTGGCACATGATACTGTAGATATATAGGCATGGGTCTCCTGGGCGCGAGCGAGGTGGTGGTGGCGAGCACGAGCACCAGGTAGTAGCGTGAGTCGGCCAGCGCCTTGTAAATCACCCAGTAGGTGGAGGCCATACCCAGGCAGCCCGCCTGGCACATGCTACTGTAGATATATAGGCATGGGTCCCCTGGGCGCGAGCGAGGCGGTGGTGGCGAGCACTAGCACCAGGCAGTAGCGTGGGTCGGCCAGCGCCTTGTACATCGCCCAGTAGGTGGAGGCCATACCCAGGCAGCCCGCCTGGCACATGCTACTGTAGATATATAGGCATGGGTCCCCTGGGCGCGAGCGAGGCGGTGGTGGCGAGCACGAGCACCAGGTAGTAGCGTGGGTCGGCCAGCGCCTTGTGCATCACCCAGTAGGTGGAGGGCATGCCCAGACAGCCTGCCGGGCACATGCAACTGTAGATATATAGGCATGGGTCCCCTGGGCGCGAGCGAGGCGGTGGTGGCGAGCACGAGCACCAGGTAGTAGCGTGGGTCGGCCAGCGCCTTGTGCATCACCCAGTAGGTGGAGGGCATGCCCAGCCAGCTAGCCGGGCACATGCAACTGTAGATATATAGGCATAGGTCACCTGGGCGCGAGCGAGGCGGTGGTGGCGAGCACGAGCACCAGGTAGTAGCGTGGGTCGGCCAGCGCCTTGTGCATCACCCAGAAGGTGGAGGGCATGCCCAGAGAGCCTGCCGGGCACATGCAACTGTAGATATATAGGCATGGGTCACCTGGGCGCGAGCGAGGCGGTGGTGGCGAGCACGAGCACCAGGTAGTAGCGTGGGTCGGCCAGCGCCTTGTGCATCACCCAGTAGGTGGAGGGCATGCCCAGACAGCCTGCCGGGCACATGCAACTGTAGATATATAGGCATGGGTCACCTGGGCGCGAGTGAGGCGGTGGTGGCGAGCACGAGCACCAGGTAGTAGCGTGGGTCGGCCAGCGCCTTGTGCATCACCCAGTAGGTGGAGGGCATGCCCAGACAGCCTGCCGGGCACATGCAACTGTAGATATATAGGCATAGGTCACCTGGGCGCGAGCGAGGCGGTGGTGGCGAGCACGAGCACCAGGTAGTAGCGTGGGTCGGCCAGCGCCTTGTGCATCACCCAGTAGGTGGAGGGCATGCCCAGACAGCCTGCCGGGCACATGCAACTGTAGATATATAGGCATGGGTCACCTGGGCGCGAGCGAGGCGGTGGTGGCGAGCACGAGCACCAGGTAGTAGCGTGGGTCGGCCAGCGCCTTGTGCATCACCCAGTAGGTGGAGGGCATGCCCAGACAGCCTGCCGGGCACATGCAACTGTAGATATATAGGCATGTGTCACCTGGGCGCGAGCGAGGCGGTGGTGGCGAGCACGAGCACCAGGTAGTAGCGTGGGTCGGCCAGCGCCTTGTGCATCACCCAGTAGGTGGAGGGCATGCCCAGGCAGCCCGCCGGGCACATGCTGTTGTAGATCAACGTCAGCACGAAGAACGCGCCCAGCGACCCCACCAGGCACACCACATGTATTATTGTCTGTCGACACAACAGAGCATGCATTATAAAATGTACAGTCTGGAAAAAAAAATTCGGTGCTTGGAAAATAGTTGACTCTTGTGATAAATGAAAGTCTGCGTATTGTATTATATATTGCGGAATATGACCAAAACTTTTTCCAGGCACAGTGGTCCAACTGTGCCTAGAAAAAGTCAACTGTAGGGCTGTTCTCGGATGGAACAGATTTACGCTCAAGGAAAATGGCATTTTTCTTTACTTTCTATTCAGTGCAGTACCAACAGCCGTTAAGTGTAATTTTGACTACCAGAATATGAATACAAATATAATGTGTATTTGCAATCAGTTCAAAATATGTCCTTGACACACTGACACACTTGAGAGCCACGTGCTATTGTACGCCTACCCAGGCAATTTGTAGATGGCACTCGCTTATATTTACCTCATTTGGGTTCTGTAATACCTCTGCAAATATGCAATAAATTATTTTATTTTGATTTGATTTCGATTTTGATTGTGACCATAATTTTAAAAAAGCTGAGAAGTAAATTAATATGTTTTTATGGAACTGGATATGGATGGCTAATACAACACCTACCGTCATGATATTAACCCAAAACACCTCATCGTATGTGGGTACCATACCAGGACTTTTCTTTTATTGCAATGCTGCATTGAACTGCACGGAAAACACGAAAATAAATATTGCCGCTTTGACCATCAATCATTCAGTGGTACCAACCCGGGCAAGATTAACCCTACCACGTAGTAAGTAAGGGGATGTACAATTCTACGTGGAATCCGAACCACATCGCTTAGTCGCCCTTCACGACATGCACGGGAAGAAATGCAGCGATTTATTAAGTAAGATTTACCTAATTGAAGAAATAAAATCTGAGACAATTCGGATAGTACCCGAAGCGATTTTTTATGCGGACCAAGCTGGACAAAGACCTGGTTTCCGAAAGAGATGACAAATGTTAAAATGAAGTGAATGCATGATTAAACACGTCTATAACTGCTTCGTGTAACGTATGAACTTACACGTTAACAGTTAACACCACACATGAAGTAGTAACGGTGCACGAAAGATGGTTATTCTTAAACTAAACACACTCACAGGTGCAGAAAAACTCACACACAACTGAATGCTAATTCATTATCTTCACTACCACTTACTAATTTACGGTAAAAGAGCTGCATGGAAAACACATTCTGAAATAAGTTTCACGCTATGTAACTTCCAAATCGCCGTCTATGAGGAACAAATACATTTTCGCAAAATGAAGCACCCTCGCCCGAAAAATCAACTCTTTTTCTCAATTATTAGATCAAATGCCTACAAAATATTTGTATATTCGTACAAAACGAGAACTTTATGTATAACATTAATATAGATGTGTGTGAAGGAAAACGTCGTAAAGAAACACAATTCTTTGAAGGTGTTATAGGTTTTTTTAGATCTGGACTTGGATGGCTAATAGCACACCTACTCTCATGATATTAACAGTATAATATGCAAAAAAACAAAAATGTGATGACGCAGATCGGATAAACATATGTACTTATTTAGTCAGTCAGTCAGTCAGCGTGTTTGCGTCCACAGCTGGACATACGCCTCTCCAATCCTTCTCCAGTACTTATTTATTTAACTTTAATTTTAACGAACGATAAATTATTCTAGACAAGTAAGTGCTACATTATTTAATTATCTTATATTTACATAACTAATTTAAATATACATTTCCTATTCCTATACAGATATTCGTTGCCTCATATTAGATACCTAAACATGCAGTACATTGGAACAGTGGAAAAAATAATTAGTAAACTACGTTTGAATGAGGAGCATAACTGTTTCATGCTTACGGGCCCATCTTTACAAATAGACTCCGTAATGAGGGTAACACGATAGGTTCTACAGGCCATGCTAGAAACACTCACCCAGCTGCGCGTCTCGATGGCGACGTACAGGGTCATGACGACGAGGCAGCAGGTCATGTTGCTGAGTCCGAAGAGCCATATGTCGGCGTCGGAGCCCCAGAAGGTGTAGAGGTTCGCGTAGAAGACGATGAGGCTGATGTAGATGGACTCGGCGAGCGTGGTCCAGTAGCTGTGCGGCTGGTAGGAGCGGCCGAGCCGGCTCGCGCGGTACAGCCCCGGCCGCTCGAGCAGCAGCGGAGCGGGCGCCACGCGGTCGTACGCGCCTGCCGTCAGTCATATGTTAAAGGTAAGGGGTGTGGCCTTTCATACAATTCTGTCGCCTGTTGCGGTATTCAGATATTACGTCTTTCTGTCCGTTTTTGACGTAATTCTTTCACGGTTTTACCACACAATTCGACAACAACGAGCGGCCGTGTGGCGACAAAGTGGGGTGTCCCCACGGCGCATAGGACACCACTTTTGTTACTTCATTATTGTGTATGGAAGGGCTTGTCCTTACGTACTAATATATATGTCAATGGCTAGATAGAGCTATAGATTATAGATCTTTGAGTGGCTCGTTATGTGAACTTGCCTTCCATGCCAGGCGTCATGAGTTCAAATTCCAGCCCAAGTGGTGCATTTCGTTACGAATGCGAGCTGATTCATGGTTCGGAATCCATGAATTGAGCGGCTCGTATACTAGTGGACTGGCCTATCGTACCAGAGGTCTGGGTTCAATTCCTCGCCTCGACATGCACCACTTTCTTTCTCTTTGTGAGTTCGATAAGTGCATTTCGTCACGAATGCGTGTTGTTCCATGGTTAGGAATCCATGTAAAACATTAGGTCCCCTCGTATATTGTGATGCGCCAAGAGATCAGTTGGCGTCTAGGCAACCTAACCTAAAGGTTCTGTCCAACTTTTAAGATACGATACGAAATCAAAATAAATACGAAAAAAAACAGGCCTAATGCAAGTCGGACTTCCTCGCGAAGGGTTCCGTACCATTGTACAAGATTTCTGTAACCCTGCCAACTAGTAAGTGAACGAGACGTACAGTTTTTACGAACCATGGAACAAGCTCGAATTCGTAACGAAATGCTCGGTGAAATTCAACTCGGGGATTTGAACCGAAACCTATGGCATGCAAGCCAATCCTCTGCCACTAACCGCTTCGACGGTACGACAGTTGTGGTACATTCAATAATTTATCTTAATTTGTGCTTGATTGTTTTCTAAAATTAGCGCAAGCAGGAACCAATTAGGAAGTACAATGATGTGACGACACACGATCACATCATTCGATAAGACATGACGAAATAGGTTCTAACAACTGTGAAACCCTAAAATATTTTTTTTTAGGTTCAGTTCGAAGGGATTAAACATATCAAATAAACGGCGGAAATACATCGCCGTTGCCGTTTATGCCGATTCCGCGTTTTCATACAAATCGGAAGTCCGAGTTTGACTTTGACAACTTGAAGAAGTAAAACCATAGAATAAGTAGTAAACATTTGTATGGGGTTTGACGTTTTTACGTAGCTTCGATGTTCCGTAAACGCCAATTTAGGTGATAACTCAGACTGACCACTCAGAACAAAAGAAACGGATGCACAGTATACTGACCTATCGCGATGGGAGGAAATGCAGTAAACATCATGTTATAGGTCATGATGTGCAGCTGATCGATCATCAGCGACGCTGAGAATCCATTGTAAATCTGATACCAAAACACCATGAACACAAATGTCTGAAAAAGAAGAAACAGAAAAACATTAGCACTATCAAGCCATACACTAATGCATATTAACATCTCTAGACTATTATGACACCTGCAAAGTTAACACTCTTGCTTGGTTAAATATTATTGAAAAGAAAAATGTGGTCATGACTCATAATGTGTAATGATATGAATTGTACTGTCTCGGGTGGAGTAGCAGTCTCGTTCAAGTACCAGTTTCATTCATCAATGAAATACTTATGCAATTTTAATTTGAATATTATTCACAGCACAGACAGAAACTCAATAAGTACTAATCACTCTCAACGTATGGCTATAGTAGCACAAAAGTAGGGTATACTCGTAGAGGACATAAATTAGATTGCGGCATAAGCACACAATTTGCAACAAAGCCTTTACAGAATGTTGTCTCAAACATTGTATGACTCACATAGTTTTCAAACAGTTAAATCATGCTGGAGACAAGAGATAGAAAAATTAATAAAAATAATGTGCCCAAAAAATTTTATGTTTCGTTTGAGGTTTCATGGCTAAATGCTTTGTAAATCAGATTGTGAAAAGGAGCAGATACACTTTGAGGCATGGCATTCACCCTAAGCAGGATTCGAACCTGCGACGTATGGATTGGATGTCTGCTGCTCTCTGAGCTACATACATCGCTGACCACTTCATTTCAAATCGACACAATACCTAATCTCTTTAATGGCATTTTTACTGCAATAATTGATATTATCTTAATTGATGTCATCACCAAAGACCATTTTTGTATCAGACGCCAGGCAGTCATGTTTTTCTAAACTGTACGATTGTGCCGATATCGACCGCGAGAACTGTGGGAAAATTGCCATATTGCAAAGGGCAAAAGTAGGCGGAAATGGCGTTTTGGAAAAATACCAAGGTAAAAGTGACAATGGACGTCATAGTATGGTGCAATTAGCCCAAAAAACGGCCTAATCTCAAAATCCAAAGTAAAAGTATCCCTCCAGCTCCAAATTGTTCTTGTTATTGTTTATGAAATGTTTAAGAAAAACTGATAAATTCCAACTTCTCCCCCCTCCCCCCCAAACCCGATGCTAAAAATGGTGTAACATTTTATTAAACAATATGTGGGCTGTATAGAACAATTTGAGCTGGAATGATACTTTTACTTTGGATGTTAAGGTCTGAGAGTAATTACACCATACTATCAGGTCACTGCCCATACACAGGTTCAAATCCTGCTTTAGATTAGTGCCTGGAACAAAATTGTTTATGCTCATTTTCAAAATCTACATTGTAGACGTCGCAGTGCAACCCAAATTAACGGGGGAAACGGGAAAAATGAGAAAAAATACAAAATATCAATATGTAGTATGTACTATGTTAATCCACAAATGCCATGCTTGCTGAAGTGGTTGGGACAGACAGACTTACACGCTTAAGGAAACAGGAAAACAATAGATTGAAAGTGAGTTTAACCATTTGAAAACATTGATAGCCAAGAAATATTATTCTAACGTTATGGCTAAAGAGTTTCATGCATACAGACAGATACACAGATGGATCAACGGTTAGAGTGGAGAGAGGTGCAGAGAAAAAGGTGGATGGTGGGAGAGAGGTAAGGAGGGCACGGAGAGGGAGGTAGGTAGATGGAGAGAGAGAGAGAGAGAGAGAGAACGTATGAGCGAGACTGACGGCATTCTTGAGGAAGAAGTAGAGGATCATGCGCGCGAGGCGGTCGTAGCACCAGTGGCCGTGCACCAGCAGGAATCGCTCCAGGTACTTGAAGCGCGAGAGGGCGAAGTCGGACGCCATCACTGCCTGCATGCCTTCCTGTCCCGACAGACCTGCGCACGCACACGACAACATGCAACCGCTTATTTTTTATGTAACTAGACATGGATGGCTAATGCAGAACTGACCGTCCGATATTAGCCTAACGCACCACATGGAAACTAGGTGCCATGCCAGGACCTTCCTTATATTGCTCGGCTACATTGAACGGGATGGAAAACACGGACAATTTTCATTGCCGCTTCGACCATCGTTCATTCAATGCGATGGTACCAACCCGAGCGGGATTAACCCTACCACCTAGTAAGGAAGGGGACCTACAATTTTACGTAGAATCCGAACCTATCCAGAACCTAACCGCGCTCAGAGGTGCTTCCCCAGCGTAACAAATCGCAAGGCGTCGCACACTGAGCTACCGAGGCTGACAACTTCCTGCTCACTCGCCACGTGGCACACGATAAAATATAAAATATAAGATACGCCAATGTAGATATTGAGGCTCTGCCAGTGAAGGCCTATCTAAGATTTCGCCGAGACTACAGAAGTGGCATTCGGATCTCAGCGAAACGCGATGTGCGACCGCGATGAGGAATCAGACGACCGGTGTCTCTTGGTGGAGAAACAGATTTGGATCGTAGCGACCGCGACCACAACGTACAAATGCTAAATGTTTCGTTATTCATTCAGTGTTTTTTGTGGTGAACTGTTGTAAAATCATGCAAAGATTTTTTTTTTTCGAAAAACGAAAATGACGGTCTTTAAAGGATGCTGCTATTTCTAAAGAAAATAAATGCTTATAGTTAAATATCGTAATACAGGATTTTTTGACACAAATTCTGTTGTTTTCTTAAAATAAAAAAACCGACACTTTGTCTTGCAGTTGCCGCACTATTCCAACGTCACTTCATAATTATTGTTCCAGAGCAGTATGGTTGCGGACGCGGGGTGCGGGGATCCAAACGCCACTTTCATAACATTATTTACCAAACAATTTAATCATTTAAAATTTCCAATGTAAATATTAAAAAAAAAATTGAAAGAATCACTGATTTGAAGAGTTTGAGAATAATAAAAATGAAAGTTAGACTTTGTGTCCTCTTGTTGATAGATTTTTATTCATATACCTGGCACTACAGGTCGGTTAGGATGCACATATCACTATTTCCAATTTCCAGAAATGCTACATTTAAATATGGAAAGGATACAATTTTATGGTTCCATTATTATGTAACAAGGCCTGCTATATTTTTGTAAAATATTGGTTGGGGCGAAGGTATCATACCTCCGACAGTGCCACTAAGAAGGCATGAAGACATTATTTAGAAGAAAAAGTATTTACCCCTACGAGGGTGTACACTTTTCATTTGCAAGATTCATTGTAAAAGCCCTTTTAAAAATATGTTTGTGCAGAGTATTACACTATTGGGTAAATTAATTTAAAAAAACTAGTCAAGCGTGAACATGTTCATGCGGCGAGAGTCCCTTCACTGCTGGACATGGAAGAAATTCGCCCTCGCCTGATGATTATTTTGCAATCTTGCTTCAGAAATCTTGCTATTATTTAAGTACATGTGATGTCTTGAGCAGAAGTAATTAGATGGTACACAACTACATACGTGTACCTATATTAGTAATTGTTTTCAGAATTTTCAAACAATCGTTAATAGGAGAACGAATTCGGGACATAATGCGCGTGAACGACAGACACCAGAGCCAGACAATAAGGGTCTTTTCCCTTTTTGTACGGGATCCTAAAAAGAGAAAAACACTAACCGATGCCGACGTCGGCCGTCTGGATCATGGACACGTCGTTGGCACCGTCGCCCACCGCCAGCGTCGTCACCCCCAGCTCCTCCTTCACCGCCTGCCCACACGCACGATCTTTCAAACACATCTTTGTGCGTTGCTCACATGCGAAGCCTAGAGTCTCTAAATTGAGGAAACCTTACCTAAGTGACTATCCTTTATTCTTCTTCCTTGATCCTTTGTTCTACTCATTTTGACCCCAAAAACTTTAAACTGAACTAGGTACTGAATTCTGTACCATCCAAGCAAGTTTATGTAACATTTAGAAAAAAATGTAAAATAGATAAAAAAAAATCGGCCAAGCGCACATGAAAGGTTCTGTACCATTATGCAAGATTTGACCCAAATAAATCACGTTTCTTGTATTGTGGCCACCTTGAATTTTTATTAGTGTTTTATGTTTACTATTTGTCGTTATAACGGCAACGGAAATAAATAATCTGTGCAAATTTCAGATTTCTATCTATTACGGTTCATGAGATACAGCCGGGTGACAGACGGACGGACGGACGAACGGACGGAGAGCGTAGGCTTAGTGATAGGGTTCCGTCTGGCACCTTTTCGGTTACGTTTACATTTAATGTAAAGTATGCATGATTCATTACCTTGACTATGTAAGCCTTCTGCAGCGGCGTAGCGCGGCAGCAGAGCACGGCGGAGCAGCGGCGCGCCAGCGACAGGAAGGGCAGCACAAGACCGGAGCGGCGGTCGAGGATGTAGGTGAGCGTCTTGCCGTCCACGACGAGCCCGCGCCCGCCGCCGTCGCGCAGCAGCGACGCGTCCAGGTAGCTCTGGATCGTGCTCTCCGCGTGCTCCTTGTTGCGCGACATGAGGAACATGAGCCGGTCCCGCTGCGAGAACAGCTCCGCCGAGTAGGCCACGTTGACCGCCGTCTCGGGCTTGTCGCCTGTTAGCACCCACACGACGATGCCGGCGTCGAGCAGCGCGCGCACCGTGCGCGGCACCGCCTCCTGCAGCCGGTCCTCCACGCCGGTCGCGCCGAGCAGCGTGAGGCCGCTCTCGAGCCGCGCGAGCGACTCGCGCAGCCGCCGCTCGCGACCCTCGCCGCCCTCGCCGGCGCGCGCGTGCGCCGCCACCCACTCGTCCCACGCGCGCGCCGCCATCGTGCGCCGCGCCACCGCCAGCGTCCGGAGTCCCGCGCGAGAGTACTCGTCGAGCAGCGTGCGCGTTCGCGCCGCACTCGCCGCCTCGGCCGAGCCGTCGCGCGCCGGCGCGAGCGCACTCAGCACCGTCGAGTCGGCGCCCTTCACGTACAGGACGACGGTGCCGTTGCCCGCCCGCAGCGCGACCGACATGCACTTTCGCGTCGCGTCGAATTTTTGGATTCGCAGCAGGCGCAGTCGCGTCAACTCTCCGCGCATTCCGAGCTCCAGCTCGTCCGGAGTCCGATTCCGCAACTCGATACCGTATGCGAGTGCCGCCTCGGCGAGCGCCAGCTCGTCGGGACTCTCCGCCTCGTAGCGCCTCATCTGAGTCTCCGTCGAGTCGGCGTCCTCGGTTCCGTTTGCCGTGCGCGCCGACGGTAACTGAGCGATGCGATCTCGCCCCTTGAATGGAAGACGAGTTAATCTCGGCAGACGGATCCGCGGAGTGGAAGACGTCGGCGGGGGCGACGGAGTCGTCGACCGGGATTCGGCGAGGCGCGCGTACTTCTCGGTGGTGCGGACGCCGTTGGCCTGCCGGCCGGAACCGGCGGCGAGGTCGATTTCGGTGTTCGCCGACGGGGAGTCGTCGATGTGCGGCTGGCCAATAGCGACTGTGTTGCAGACCGCGAGCACGACGAGAAACTCCCGCACGCGCTGCGCGTGCCCACCTTCGGGTGACGCGGCGGCGAACTCGAGCAACCGTGGATTCGGCGAGACCTCCGTGATCGGCGTGACGATCGGTGGCAGATCGGCGTTCGGCGTCGCTGGGGGACCCGGCGGGTGTTCGTAGTCGACGCCGTCGATGCAACATCTTCGAAAGATCATTTTATTTTCGGTGAGCGTGCCGGTTTTGTCGCTGAAGAGGTATCTAATCTGGCCGAGCTCCTCGGTGACGTTGAGGGCGCGACACTGAACCCGCGTATCGGTGGTCGGGTCGTACATTTCGACATCATTGTGGATGTGGTACACCTGCAGCAACTTCGTCATCTCGATGGTGACGTAGAGCGAGATAGGAATCATGACTTGCAGCACGATGACGAAGGTCCAAAAGATGACGAGCGCCTCGATCGCGGGCGAGTAGCCGGACTGGGATGCGGCGATGACGAAAAGCGGGCGGCGGTCGGCGGGTAGGGAGAGCGGCGCGAGACGCTCGAGGCTGATCTTGTGGCAGACGGCGCCAACACAGCACAGCAGCAGCAGCACGAGCACGCACCACACGATGTCAGTGTTCATGGTGCGCTCGAGTTTGCTCCGCTTGTAGCGCGGCCCGCCGTTGTTGAGCATCGCCTTCGTCTCGTGACCGGCGTACACGACGATTCCCTCCACGTAGCTCGTGTTTTTGATGAAGCAGTCACGCAGGAGCAGGTTGTCGGTCGTGAGCGGCACGCGCGTGCCGTCCGGGTGCGAGATGCTTCCGTGGAAGCGGTAGATCTTTGTCGATGGCCGGTCCACCTCCACCATGCTCACGAATTTGCTTGCAGAGAATGTCATTTGCTGGAATGGACAGTAGTCTTTCATTAGGTTTATACATGGTGAGTGTTTGGGAGAGAGAGGGATCCGAAAGGTTGGGAGGATGAATGTGGGAAGATACGGGATCCGAAGATTAGGAAGATGAATGTGGGAAGATACGGGATCCGAAGGTTGGGATGATGAATGTAAGAAGGTACGAGATTCGAAGATAGGGAGGCTATATGTGGGCAGATACGGGATCCGAAGGTTAGGAAGATGAATGTAAGAAGATACGGGATTCGAAGATAGGGAGGATGAATGTGGGCAGATACGGGATACGAGGGTTGGGAGGATGAATGAGAGAAGATACGGGATAGGTGCGGAGGATGAACGTGGAAAGATCCGGGATCCGAAGGTTGTGAGGAAGAATGCGGGAATATACGGGATACAATGGTTGGGAGGGTGAATGTGGGAAGATACGGGATCCGAAGGTTGTGAGGAAGAATGTGGGAAGAAACGGGATACAACGGTTGGGAGGGTGAATGTGGGAAGATACGGGATCCGAAGGTTGAGAGGAATGAACGTGTGATGAGACCTTGTCCTGGAAGCCGGGCGCGACGAGGCGCTGCTTGAGGTTGTTCTCGCCGTCGAGGTTGCAGGTGTCGAGGTAGGCGCAGCCGGCGCGGTCGGAGGAGCGCAGCAGCACCATGTCCGCTGGCACGGGCTCGTTGTTGGAGAGGTGCACGATGTCGCCGACGCGCACGTCGCGCCACCGCGTGCTCACGTACTGGTCCACCGCCCTGCGACAAACAAAACTACCAATTCAGCCTATTTCTCCATGAATATTCACGGATGCTATTGCTGGCTTCCGAGCTACGCTTTCAGGGTACCCAGCGGTTGACTTTTGCCAACCTCGTTTTGACCAATAATACACCCATACTTAATCACTTAATATTATAGTTGATTTTTGAAAATCTTACAAAATAATCGTTTTGCCCAATGATGTCCAGATATTACTAAAATACAATGATTTCAAAGGTACGAAGTAATATATAAGTCAATGCTAAAATACCATTTTATCACAATATTATAAATGTTTTTTGAAGATGTTCTAAAATTTTTTTTTAAATCACAAAATGGTTGTTGGGTGGAACGTAGCATGCCAATGCTGTATTGAAATATAGAAATATTATAGGACATTTGAATTTTCGTCAACTGTTTGCAACCAAATAACAATGTAGGCACAAACAAAAGGAAAAAATATACAAATTAGGATTTTTTCGCGCCACTCCTGTAGTTATTGTTCCATGGTAACTTTTACAAACCAGAATTGTTTGATATATTCACATTCACGAGTTTCGCAGTGTGTGAAACACATGACCGTAGAATGGTCAAGCGCCAAACGTAGGTATTACTCATTCTCTGCCTAGGTGGCGGCCAAGCTAGCAAAGCGGAGTCGCGCATGTGAAGGATGCGGAGCTTTTTTTTAAGTTTCAATCTCGGGTTTTCTTGCCCGGGGAAGGCATTTTTTCAACTGTTTTTAAACTGAGAATGAGGTTTCACTTAATTATATTTACCACCTACAACATTTAATTTTGTGTTGGTTTTGCGTTGCATTTTATGTTGTAGGTGGTACAAGCGGCATCACCCGTAGTCACACATTGGACTTTCTTGTAAATGCCAATGCCTACTGTGGCGTTAACGTTGATGCGCTCCGTATGTACGTACATAAAAAAACGGTCAAGCTGGACAAGGAAGAAATTCGCCCTCGCTTTTGCAATTTAATACAAAATTAGCGCTTCAGAAATCAACCTTTTTTTTATATGACGTTTTTATTTAAAAGTAATTAGATGCTGACAAAAACTACTTAAGTGTACTTATATTGGTATTGGTTTTCAGAATTTTCAAAAAGAAGAACAATTCGAGACAAATGCGTGTGACCGACAAACACCAGAGCCAGACCATAAAGACGCTTTTTGCTACAGGACCCTGGTGCCCAGAAAAAAACAACTTTTTGTAATTAGTACGGTTAGTACCATTGATTTGATTTGATAAAGGACTACCTACTTATTTAATAATCCACTCTCCATACTTAACTTGTTTTTAATATTGTTGTCTCGTTTACCTGCACAGATACCTGGGACCCTAGGCGCTTCCACCACGTGTCGTCCGCCCTATCGCGCGTCTGCGAAGCAACGTGAAATTATAGCGGAACAAGTTCGAGAAATGTTGGAAAATGTGATTATTCGGAGGTCAAATTCACCGTATGCCGCTGGAGTCGTACTCGTCAAGAAAGCCGACCAGTCGTGGAGGTTTTGTGTCGACTATAGGCCTCTCAATAAAACCGTAAAAATGGATGCATATCCATTACCTCGCATAGACGATTTATTAGGGTGTTTGGAAGGATCTAAGTTCTTCGCCTTACTGGATTTGAAATCGGGCTACTGGCAAATTCCCATAGCTGAAAAAGACAAGCATAAGACTGCCTTTAGCACTACGGATGGTTTATTTGAATTTGAAAAATTGCCTTTCGGATTAAAGACCAGTCCCGCCTGCTTCCAACGCATTATGGACCAGGTACTCGCCGGTTTGAAATATCACGGAGTCATCGTGTATCTCGACGACATTTTAATTTATGGAAAAACATTTAATGATTTTATGTGTACCTTGGAAAGTGTGTTGTCTCGTTTAAGAGCTGCTAATCTGTCTGTTCATCCAGGAAAATGTTCTTTTGGTTTGAATAAAATAAATATATTGGGACATGAAGTTTCGGAGGAAGGGATTTTCCCATCACGGAAAAACGTGGAGAAAATTCTCTCTTTTCCGACTCCCAATTCTATTTCCGAGTTGAAATCTTTTTTAGGTTTAGCTTCGTTTTATAGAAAGTTCATAAATAATTTTGCTGATAAAGTTTCGGTGCTAACAGCACTGACGAGAAAAAATGTGTTGTACAAGTGGGACACATCCCATCAGATTGCTTTTGATAATCTTAAGAGAGAGATGGCCTCACCTCCTGTCTTAGCCTATTTTTCTAATGAGGAAAATATGATTACAAGAATCTGGTGCGATTCTTCGGATCATGCATTAGGTACACAGATAGCTCAATGTCAGCGCAATAGCGATGAATTCCGAAGTGTGTCTTTCGGCTCACGTCATTTAAGTGACCTCGAGAAGAAATACACCACGACGGAGAAAGAGTGCCTGGCCGTAGTCTGGTCGTTAGACTACTTCCGTCATTACGTCTGGGGAAGAAGGGTACAGATAGTTACGGATCATAAGGCATTATTATTTTTGAATTCTTCCAAAGGCATTAATCGGAGATTAGCTGGTTGGGCCCTAAAGCTCCAAGACTTTGATCTAGAGATAGTCCACCGACCAGGCAAAGCCAATGTTGTGGCCGACGCCCTGTCGCGAGCTAGATTTCCTCCGGAACCCATTCCCTCAGTAGAGTGCCCCACTTATGCTTTGTTGGAGTCTACAAGCCCCTTAAGTGCTATGCAGGCACAAGATGTGTTTTGTAGTACAATTTTAAATAAACTGAAGAATCGTGATTTCAATAAAACGAAAGGTTTCTGTGTAAAAAACGGTGTGTTAGTGAAAGAAACTTTTCAACCGGATGGCGTCCGTCACCTCATTGTCCTCCCTACTTCCCTTTTAAATGAAGCGCTAAGGGAAAGCCATGATGATCCAGCCACAGGAGCTCATTTTGGTTTAACCAAGACCTTGGAGAAACTCAGGTCGCGCTATTTCATACCTCAGTTAGCGAAACTTACTGGAAAACGTTCTGTTCGAGAATTTCAGGTTGGTCAACGCGTACTTATTACGAACCCACAAAGGATTGTAGGTCGAAATTCTAAACTGGCCCCTGCGTTCCAAGGACCTTATGATATTATCGGCAAAATTTCGGATCTCAATTATTTAATAAAACCATGTGGTGTAACGAGGAAAAAACCTCTGACAGTACACGTGGACCGCCTGAAACCCTATCTTGTTAGATAGCAACATTGTGCTTCCCCCTGCCCTATTAAATAGTGCCCTTATGGAAAGTCACAATGAAAAGTTTCATTTTGGCTTGGCCAAATCTATTGAAAGTTTTCAGTCGCGTTATTTTCATTCTCGCTTTGCAAAGTTGATGGAGAATTTTGTACATTCGTGTGTAAATTGTAAATATTATGCAAAGGCTGGAATCTTTTAACTCTTTTTTCAAAATTCTAATCGGGAGATTTGGAGTACGGATCTAGTCAGGAATGTAGACCAAGAGGTTAAAATTCTAAGCTGGCTCCGGCATTCCAAGGTCCATTTATTGTTTTAGATAATATTTAGGTCCCCAACTATTTGATTAAACTCTCTCTTTTAAATAACGGCTAGACACTCACAGTTTTCCTGTGTTTTCTGTCCCACTGTGTACGAATATTTTTACTTTTGTGTCCTTATGTCTATGCACAGCATTTTTAAACATGAATTTGACTAATGTTGGATTTTGTGTGGGTTTCTTTGCATGAGCTGCCTTTGATACGGGGGTTCCGGTTATGCTTCGTATACTGAGCCGGCGAGAGCGCACAGAGCGTTTTTGCCTCCTCGTTTCGTCGAAAACTCACCCTTAGCTTAGTTTTATGAGCGGGATGCGCGGTTTTATATCCCTATATAGCCTAGGTACAACTCTCTGGGTGCCTCTACCTTCTCATGTTTCGAATTTTTACCAGTGTTTCCCACTTGCGGTTTTATCTTTATATAAGAAAAACTACAGACCATTGGTTGAGAGGAGAGCTGAGTGGTTGGTTTCACCGAGCGAGTTTTGCTAGGTTAGCTTATTTCGTTAGGTAGATCCCTATAAAAGAAAGAAGCTAAACCGACGAGGATCACAGAAGAATAAAAAACATGACTAAAATTTCAACTTTCATTCAAATATTTAAGTTCTTTTCTTTGGGTAGACCCAATTTTAATTGTATAACGTGCTTCTAATTAATGTTTGCATTGTTCAATTCAGATATTTATGTGCTGATTACGAACTTAAATTGTTAATACTAGGTATAAGTTTTAGCTAGGAGATTCACTTTGAATCTAGGATCTAGGGCTTGTTGTGATTAATGACGCCGCAGTCACTTGGTTCATTAGCTAGGGTAGACTCGCGGACTTTCGTTTTCCCGGGGTTTTCCCAAGTCCCGGGTATGAACACGCATGGTACGCCATAACTGTTCATAGCGAGTATTAAGTTCCCCGAAGTCTGAAAGTGGACTAATTGAGTTCTTTAAGCAAAATACTTATAGGGACTCCACGAAGGATGTAGCAGGCCATCTGCTACATTCTTCTAGAATTGTTGCCTAGCAACGGTTGTTTTTGAGAACGCGTTTTGCATTAGCTACGCGACTCACCTTTTTTCCAATCTTCTAATTTAATTTTCATTATATTACTTTGATTATCAATAAAGTCCACTAGCAGAAGAGTTGTTGGTTTCCTTCCACAAATAACTTCACAATATTCACCTAATTTCAACGTTTACGAATATAACAATTTTTTTTTTCTTAGTACCATATTAATTTACGTAAAGAAAGTGCAAATATTTTTGCGTGACCACAGAATAATGCAGTAACACAAAGCATAAAACAGGACATAGTAGATTTCTGGGCATAATTTATCCCTATACTTACGTATTTATACATATGACAAAGCGCTTAACGAGGCAGAGAATAAATCAAAGCATAGTTTATAGATATATTAATTCAATAAATTTTACAATTTTTGTGCCATGTTTGAATTGATGTTCATGAATATACAAAAGCTGCTCGCTTTCGCTCGATAGCGAAGCGAAGCGGAACATAAAACAACAAACTACTGAACCGATTTTGATGAAATATCTATGCAACCAATCTGCATTATATGGACCCAAATAAAAACATATATACAAATTGGTTTACAAATGACAGAGTTTTGAGGTATTGAGACGAATGTATTGGCGAATTGAGACCTTTTTAAAGTCGGTTAAAAAAGGATATCATCTCAGTTGATCGTTCTGTATCTCTGCAGCAACGCAGCCGCACGATCTACTATAAATCTAAGTTTACTATTCCGTGCTAGGTATTATACATTCTATGTACATACAATGCGATTGAGATCAGCGCTGAGAACGCGATCGATCTGCGTGCATAGCTCACTGCCGACTGACAAGAGGACATGCGGCGAGGCCAAACTTTGCGTGACTTTGCTATATGGATCGCGCGCGCGAGCACAATCTCGACATGTCCAATCGTTGATGGCTGAATAATGAATGGACTTAAAAGCTGTCTCGAGTTTTTCAAGTGAAACTTCTCGATAGGTAAATTTTGACGAAGACGAAAAAGTGAAACGCTTCCCCCATCTGCGACTTCTGAGCCCCTAGTCCGATTTGCCACCTCAATTGGCGTTTACGGAACTTCAAAGTTAGGTAAAAACGTCAATCCCATACAAGTTTTACTTTTTTTCTTTTTTTATGCGGCCTGACATGGATGGCTAATATCACACAACTACCGTAATGATATTAGCCCAATACACCATATTCCCGAATGAATTAGATGCCATGCCAGGACCTTCCATTTATGAGCACGGCTAAGTTGAACTGGATGGAAAACACGGACAATTTTTCATTGCCGCTTCGACCATCTTTTCATCCAATGCGATGGTACCAACCCGGGAGGGGCTTATACCCTACCACCTAGTGGAGGAAGGGGACCTACAGTTTAACAAGGATTCCGAACCATGGAGCAGCTCGCATTCGTTACGCTATCGAACTCGGAAAGAGAAAGACAGTGGTGCACGTCGGAATCGAACCCAGGCCTCTGGTACGCTAGGCCTGTCCCGGGGCCACTAGGCTACGAGCCGCTACTTATTCTGTGGTTTTACTTCGTCAAGCTGTCAAAATCAAACTCGTACTACCCATTTGCATGAAAACGCGGAGTCGGCGTAAACGGAAACGTCAACGTATTTACGGCGGCAGCAAAAAAGGACAAAAAATCAAAATCAACGTCAACGTATGATTAAACACGTCACTTTGGATGAACAGTATGAAAGGAACTACATGAGGTTGACTAAAAGGGACGTGTTTGAATATTGATTAACTCAGCCGTCTCTTCGTGCAATCGGGGCTTAGACTCGCAAACCACTGCGCGCGCTTTTCAATCTTCCATACATTTGAAAAATCCAGTCGATCGGGTTAGCGTAAACGGAGTCGGACTAGGGTCTTTGAGCCCGGAAGCCGCCCTGCCCAACTCCAAAACGCTCAATCGTGCTTCCATTATACTTGGTCACTCTACTATGCACGCATGCGCCCCAAACTTTAACTTCTGACGCGTTCGAGTTTCACGCATATTTTTATCCCGGGCCTAATTATTGAAACCATAGGTCGATAGCCAAATAAAATTATATATCACCTAATAATATCAGGCCACCAAATTGCATTTCCGAGAGAATTCGACCCTTTATTTGAACGGCAGATTTTTTTTACGGACGTGCGTACGGACAACACAATAATCCTACAAGGGTTCCGTTTTTCCATTGATGTATGTATAATTCAAACACATTGCAAATTTTGGATTAATCAAATAAATTAATCTTCACCCTCAATGCGGGTGTATATAGAACACGTAAAATGCTACAAAAAATATCTGTGGCTTCAACATAATTATTTTAAAGCAATCCCACCACAAAAAATCTAAAGCGATATCAAAAATACTATCAGCAGCCGGAACCGGCATGTGCGCATTACCATTGAGTTTGTGCCCAACAAAAAATAACCTTCAACTAGGTCAGCAAGCAGGCCAGGTCCAAAATAGGTATAAGACATGTTACACTAACATGACTAAACCCGAGTAAAACTTTTCTGGTGAACCAAATCACTGGTCCAAACTCAACATTCTCGAACAAAATATACCTTTCGCTTTGATAGAATTTGCACCTCAATTCCTAGATTAGTTTTCTCTGTCACGTTTAAATTAGGAGAAATGTTACGAAAATCTACCTTTTCAAATTTAAGTGTGTGTAGTTTTGATGTAAAAGGGTCTTTGTTTCCAATAACGCTGCGCAATATTGGTAGACATTCGCAGCATCACCATGCCACTTCTTTGTGTTAATTCACCGATTATTTTTGTTGCTATTTTTGTGGTTCATATTCGGCAGTTTTGTGGCAAAAGTCTTAAACTCAATGATTTTAAACTTCTTCGATTGAGCAGTGTGATAGTACACATTTTAAATCGGACATACGTAACCAAGATGAATACTGGGAGCCACATAGGTTTTGTCAACATTTTCAAGTATGTTATAATAAACTACGAGTTTTTTCCATGGAAAAAATACTAGTTATAAAAGAATAATTATATAGGAAATCACAAATTCGTTTAATTACATAGAAAATTACATACAAATAAAGTTTATATACATAGCAAAAAAATGCTTGCTTATTCTTATTTCAACTACTATGGCCTTTTCAAATTCATTATAAATTTTTGGCTCAAAGTGGCATACTTTTTGCGTTCTGTGTACAAACCACTCCGCATGGGTCAGAATCGAAACACCATTAAGTTTGCTTCAAGAAGAATCAACTGTGCAAAAGCATATCGATGTTTCCTTTGAGAGATTTGCTAACCAAATCTCTCGTCCCCTATGCAACACGACCCAAGAGTGCTTCATGAATGTTCATGAGCTCGACATAGGTAAATCCTGTTACCGTAGATAAATAAGAAAGGAGATATGGCGCCTACTATGAGATCCGCCGGTCCAATTTTAGAAAACTACCAACCCAACTTAAACGTACATGCGCATGCAAACATAGTCGCAGACATATTGGAGGGTTTGTGTGGGTGGAAACTGACTCGACAAACGCATATTAGCACATTCGCGCGCGGTGGCGATGTTTCGACTGTGTGACATACGACGCGCCGCCGGATTCCCATACATTTATATGGCCACTTTGACCGTACGCCGGGGACACGATACGACCGCATGCCACTACCTTCCTTTCTCTTCAGTGCCTGTAACGAAGGATGTGGCAGTTTATTTCTACAATAACGTCGTAAGAAGCGTCAAGAGCTTTTGTCTCACGAAAATATCTATTTCCGTCCGAACGCGGTAGCGATGAAAATTATATTTCTGTTATATATACCAATTCATTGAGTACCAAGGTCTCGATTATTTTACTTCAGCCTCAACTGTCGAACTGGCTGTTTTGGAACTTAACATTTTTCGGGGCGAGATTATTTATATTCAGGCGCAATGTGTATATGTCATCCATTACAGTCATGGTGATTAACTTCTTTAAAAACCGGCCAAGTGCGAGTCGGACTCGCACACGAAGGGTTCCGTACCATCGTACACGAATTAAAAAAACATGTTTATTGTATGAACCTTTAATTTTTATTATTTTTTAAACTTTACCTATTTGTTGTTATAACGGCAAAATAAATACACACTCTGTAAACATTTCGGTTGCCTAACTATTACGGTTCATGAGATACAGCATCGTGCCAGACGGACGGATGGACGGACAGCGGAGGCTTACTAATAGGGTTCCGGTGGCACCGTACGGAACCCTAAAAACGACACCTTAGTTACCTACTACACCATTCGCGCCCACAACATTAAATAAGTATAGGTCGGAGAAATCCCCTAATGACACCTAGTGAAGGAGTGTGTCACTGCTCTAACCTGGTAACGTTGAACGGGCCAGGAGCTGGCATCCAAAATGTTACAATTAAATTATCTCGGTATGAATTCGAGCTGTTTGAAATCTATTTAAAACTCCCTTCCCCTTCCAGGTGGTAAGGTTAAGCCCGCCCGAGTTTGGTACTATCGCATAGCCGTGCTCATGAAGAACCTGGCATGGCACCTAATATCTTTAGGGCTACGGTGTATTGGGCTTAAGGGTAATAATGTGTTTTTAGATCAATACTGGCTTGATAAGAGAATAAAAAATATGCAGCCTGTTTTTTTTTGTTGAGATTACCACGGTCGTTACGGGCTGAATGATAAGCTCGAAACATCGGAGAATGTCTCTTCCTGCCGCGTGAAAAGCCGTAACATTTTTCAAGCAAATATGCAGGCTGTTCCAAAAGCCCTGGGTACAATTAAGTGTGGTAAAAGGGTTTTTTAAGTCGACATTTTATTTGATCCATTATTATTAGATGCTTTAGGCAGGATTTTTTATTTTATATATATTATTGTCCAAGAAAAAATGTCCAGAGCTCCTACATAAGGATCTACAAAATGCTTCGCAGGTTAGGTTATGTTTTTAACCGTACAGTAAACTCGTCGCAACTGTTCTTGTAGAACGTGGTGTTTAAACATGTGAACCTTCCAGTTCCAATCTCGTTGCTTGTCCCACGCAGTGACGTAAAAGTGGTGACGCCCGCCCCTCGTCCGCAAAGCGTGTTTGACCGTGCGAAGGCCGCCGTGTAAACATGTGGGCGGGCGGGGCGGGCGGAGGTGGTGGGCCGCCCAGCGACCCGCGCGGCGCGGCGTGT
This sequence comes from Incurvaria masculella, assembly GCA_946894095.1. Lineage (NCBI taxonomy): Eukaryota > Metazoa > Arthropoda > Insecta > Lepidoptera > Incurvariidae > Incurvaria > Incurvaria masculella. Next base: position 13,029,924 of record OX335650.1, read on the forward strand.
CGGGTGTGTCGTTTGAATAATGGCAATACTAAACTATTCATCTTCGGTCACGTCGAGTGTTGCCCACTTATACATGCGATGCCAGAAACCTGGTATAGTAGATAGGCAGCAATGAAACGCCCTGACAAAGATTTAAATATATTAAAAAGCCCTGCCACCTGCTTATTTTATGTGCATACATACTTAATGTAGAAAAAGAAAGAACATTAACAAAACATGTTTAAGTTAGGAAAACCTACTATTGGCCTTAGATTAGGCTTAAATTCCTTTGCATCAAAGTGTTAATTGTAATCGCTAATTCTCTAAATAAATAATCATGTAAGTAATTAGGATCCTACATAAATTATATACACTATGGTTTTCGAGTTTAATCAATGTTTACGCACTTACGCACACCGGGAAACCGTACGTTTTTAAGACATTATGTACAGCGAAACAGTTATATTCACTGCAATTAATTGTAATCTGAAAAGGTGGTTTCAAGGGGTTTTATCCGCATTCCTGTACAAGTGATGTGGACACACACAATGTTTGACTGTTTGGAACAAAAAAGTTGGACTGCACAACTTTTCAAATGTAGACACATCAAAAAGCCAAAAGAGCACAATATCCAGAACCCATGGCATCCAAAATTCTTATGAATTCGGACAATTTCAATTAGGTTAGGTTTTATGATTTTTACAATAGATACTTTTGATTTTTTTTTGTATGTAAGTGGTCATGGATGACTAATACCAAACTGATCGTCAGATATTAGTCCAACCTACCACATGGGAACTCGGTGCCAGGACCTTCCTTATATTACACGGTTACATTGAACTGGATGGAATACTACAATTTTAATTGCCGCTTCGGCCATCGTTCATTCAATGCGATGGTACCAACCCGGGTGGGGTTAACTCTACCTAGCAAGTAAGGAAGGGGACCTACAGTTTTAACCACGTCCAGCCTCAACGGTTGAAAATGGTCACCTATCCAAAACCTAACCGCGCTCAGAGGTGCTTCGCCTAACTTATCGAATCGCAAGGCGTCGCACCACTGGGCTACCGAGTCTGAATGCTCTTGTACTTTTTGGACTTAGGAAAGATGATCCCATCGAACGAACTCGTCTTAAAACACCTTAGGAGTTGATGTGCCGCAAGCAGGCACTTGTACCTACCTACCTAAGCTGTTATCCAAGTGTCTAGTAACGTTACGTACACATCGCGTCCGCTCATGAAGAAATTCTAAGTTTAGACGAGAAGCGGGAATCTCAGCGTATCGGTAATTGGCAATTTTATGTACATATACTATATACGTATACGAGAGCTTCCGCAGCGTTCGATCTTTTTCTGAAATTTTCATGTTTCTTTGGAAACAGCATATTTACAGGTGAGCGAGCAGCGACTGAAGTATAACTTCAGGGGAGAATTCGGAGCCAAAATAAGAAATTTAATATGAGTCTGAGTGAAATATAAATTAAAAACCGGCCAAGTACGAGTCGGCATCGAGCCTGATGGGTTCCGTAATATTATACAAAATTTGACCCAAATAAATCACTTTTCTTGCATGGTGGCCCCCTTAATTTTTATTTGTTTTTTAATTTTACTATTTGTTGTTATAGCGGCAAAATAAATACACACTTTATGAACATTTCAGCTGCCTACCTATTACGGTTCATGAGATACAGCCCTGTGACAGACGGACGGACGGACGAACGGACAGCAGAGGCTTAGTAATATGGTTCCGTTTGGCACCATTTGGGACGGAACCCTAAACATTGTCTAATCCCGTAGGTTTTAGGTAGGCGGTGAAAGTAAATAATACAAAATAGATACCTTCACGGCGATTTCCCAGAGGGGTAGGCAGAGATGATAGAGCGGCATACGGTATGATCACAGCACACCTCTTCCGCTTCATGTACAGACTTACATATTTTACTACATGCTCTACGATTACGGGTGCTACGTACCAGATCTTTACGAAGAATTACATCGATTTGGTCGTGGTACGTTCTTCTAGGCCGCCCGGGCACGACACTTTCGCTCATTTCTGCTCTGTAAATTTGTTTCGTCATCCATTCGTTCCATATGTCAAAACCATCTTAGCAAAACTTTCTCGATCTTAGTCACAAAATAATTTATCAATTGACATTGCTCTCTAACCCACTCGTTTAAAAATTTGTCCGTTAGATTAACTGACGTGCACTACATGTGCAGTTTGGTTCTAGTTTAGAGGATTTTGTGCGTGTTTTAATAATATGGAAACATGGAACAGAAACAGCAATCCTTCCATAGGTATTTTTTTCTGAAGGTTTAGAAAAAAAAATCTGCGGCTTCCAATTGTTTTCGAAACAACTGCTTCCATAAGTTTCTTTCTATTTCCACACATTTTAAAACCGCAACAGTTTTAATGAGCAATAGAGGTCAAAGCCATTCGGTACCTAATTATGTATTTTACAATTTAAGGAAAAGCCGTGCTACACATAAGGAAGGTCCTAGCCTGCCATAGCACCTAGATTAGATGGGTTATTCCTTTTTCGTCATCGTGACGTCACAAGCTAAACAAATTTATTTCCACATTCGTCACCCTAAAAATAAGGTGACTTTTTAATTTCCTTTTTCGTCATCCAGTACTCACAGTATGGGAGGTACAGTTAAACTAAGAATTATTGGAACATGATAAAAACGGCGCAAATAGGCGACGTAACCAATTGACAGACACACAATTACGGGGGTTTGACTTTCTTTGCAACTTTGATTTTACTTGCTATCCTCTTTGAAGAGTTCGTGACTGAAGGTTGGCTCTGTGTCATGCAGACATGTTCAGATACGGATGGAACTACTTTGTTCAATGATTATTTTATCAAACAGTCTTATAAAACTCGCATGGGCATGTTCTGCAGAACGCCACAGAGCCACAAACTCGGTAGAAGCAGGGCACCACCACCTAATGCGGCTAATGGGCGAATTAAAACCAAATTTTTTTGCAGTCCCTTGGAGTCATCCAGAGAGAAATAAAACTTGGCAACTTGAAGATGGCTAATGTTGACGCCGGAATAAGAAAAAAACTGGTCAAGTGCGAGTCGGACTCGCACACGAAGGATTCCGTACCATTATACAAGATTTAACACACAAAAAAATTGTATACGTTTTAGTTTTTACATTTTACGTATTTGGTGTTATAGCGGCAAAATAAATACACACTTTGTGAACATTTCAGCTGCCTACCTATTACGGTTCATGAGATAGAGCCCTGTGACAGATGGACGGACGGACGGACGGATGGACGGACGGTCATCAGAGGCTTAGTAATAGGGTTCCGCTGGCAACCTTTGGGTACGGAACCCTAAAAATAAAACATCCGCATGGAAGTCATGAATTATTGAATGAATTATTCGAAAGTGAAGAACATAGATTTTAACGTCAAAATTGCGACACTACCCCACATCGACTCCCTGCCGAAGCACCGCTCTATTTACCCCAGAGTACAATCTAGGGTAATTCAAACTTGGCGTGAAAAAGCTCCTGGCCGGGCGCTATATATAGGTGTATGGTTTTCGCAGTCCCTGTGAAAGATCGAAAGATGAAGGGTGTCGTCGGGCACGTCTTTGTGGATCTGACCTACGTCATAAGTCGCGCTATACATAAAAACCGGCCAAGTACGAGTCGGACTCGCACACGAAGGGTTCCGTACCATCGTACAAGATTTAATACAAAAAAATTACGTTTTTTGTATGGGGGTCCATTATTCCTTTAATTATTATTATTATTTTATTTTACCTATTTGTTGTTATAGCGGCAAAATAAATACACACTCTGTGAGAATTTCAGCTGTCTACCTGTTACGGTTACTGAGATACAGCCCTGTGACAGACGGACAGACGGACGGAAGGACGGACGGAAGGACGGACGGAAGGACGGACGGACGGACGGACGGACGGACGGACGGACGGACGGACGGACGGACGGACAGCGGAGGCTTAGTAATAGGGTTCCGTTTTCACCCTTTGGGTACGGAACCCTAAAAACCGGCCAAGTGAGAGTCGGACTCGCACACGAAGGGTTCCGTACCACCGTAAAAGATTTAACAAAAATAATCACGTTTTTTGTATGGGGACCCACTTTAAGTTTTATTATTTTTCAATTTTACCTATTTGTTGTTATAGTGACAAAATAAATATACACTCTGTGAAAATTTCAGCTTTCTATCTATTACGGGCGGACGGACGGACGGACGGACAGCAGAGGCTTAGTAATAGGGTTCCGTTTTCACCCTTTGGGTACGGAACCCTAAAAACGATGTGGCAACTGGATAAAAATAGTAAGTAATAATAAAAAAAATACGCTCTGTTGTCAATCCAGCGCCGCAGATCTGCGAGAGATTGCCTCAAGTTGGCCGCAACTGCCTACTTACGCAGTTCCCACGATTAACGTGTTGTTCTGCAACGTTTTACGCTGGCAATATCCATGCAATAACAGCATATATCATACTCTGCACGAGAATGGATGGTAGAAAGCGCATGCTCCTTCCTTCTTGGCACATTAACACGTAGCGCCCGATCGACCCTGCTTCGCATCAATATTTCTGAAAATGAAACAATTGAAAGGTTTTTTGTTTATGGTGGTATTTGTTTCAATTGTTTATATATATGGTTGTAAATACGAAAATGATCAATTTCTGATTTGAAAATGTCTTCCTTCCTGTACCTTTACTAGGTTGCTGTTTGAATGCCTGAGCACCGGAGAGGGTTAATCTGACGGAAATTTAATAAGCACACAACCATTTGTAAGTCGTCTAAATAAATCTCAGTTCCCATACATTTCATTGATAAGTTGCATTACAAAAATCTATGACGCTATTTGATGATTTCACTATTTATATGACCTCGAGCATTCAAAATAAGATTTTGCAGGCCAAATAAATCTCTTCCATTTTTATTAAAGCTGAATGTTATACAGGAAAATAATAGAAGAGAACCATATTATTTACAATCTGAACAGCTTTAAAACTTCATCCTATGATGTAATTCAACTCGACGGACCTTGCGTTATATGCGTTGCCGTCTCGGTCAGGTCAGGACTAGTCGGGAGCCAGCCATGGCCGAAGCAGAATATCCTACCGAAATAGCGCTCAAATGAAACAATTCAAACAATCAATTCGTGCATTGATTGAGCGAACAGCTTGAAGGACGGTATCACGCGCGCCGCGCCGCCGAGACGGTACACAATTGGTATGGTTGGGGTTCAAGTGGCGCACAATCAAACGTATCATAAATCTGTCAGGTCAAAGTGGACGAAATATTGGAAGCATGACGTGCAGTATTGTGGGTTGCATAATACAGTCAAGTACCTATTTCTTACCATTTTTTCTTAAGACAAGAACCAAAAGACTAGTAATGTAGAGCTCGCGATCTAGTCATCAAAGGACTTGCCTTTCATGCGAGATGTTATGGGTTCAAATCCTCGCTCTGGTCATGCACTACTTTATTTCTCTTTCCGAGTAGGATAAGTGTATTTCTTTACGAATACGAGCTTTTCCATAGTTCGGAGCCCATGTAAAATTATAGGGCCCCTTCCCGTACTAGGAGGCAGGGCTAATCCCGCCTGGGTTGGTACCACCGCATTGGTTGTACTTTATATTTTTGTAAACTTAGACTAAGTGGACGCTGAAAAAAAACCAGCGGAGTTTTTTGCCAGTTCTTCTTCGCTGGGATTGCAGAACTGGCTAATGATAAAATATGCCAAATCCGAGTGCAGTGTACTGTCTATGAATGATGAATAAACAATTGGATGAAACTACGGTTGAAGCGGCAATGAAAAATCGTCCGCGTCTTTATTCCAGTTCAGTGTAGCCGTCTTCATAAAGGGAAGGTCTAATTAAGCTTTCGCGATTTTAGAGCTACGTAATGCACATCCCTGCTACGTGATGCGCAAACAATACTACGTGAAAATGGCGCCCTAAGCACCCTGACTGAACCTGCTCACGCACTCTACACCTCTTTTATTGACTGAACAGTTTTGTTCGGCTGTTCCATGGTTCGGAACCCATGTAAAACTGTAGGTTCCCTTCCCGTAATAGGTGGTAGGGTTAATCCCGCCAGGGTTGGTACCACCGCATTGGATGAAACTATGGTTAAAGCGGCAATGAAAAGTTGTCCGTGTTTTCCATCTAGTTTAATGCAGCCGTGCTCATAAAGGGAAGGCCCTGGCATGGCACCTAATTCCTTCGGGAATGTGGTGTATTGGGCTAATATCATAACGGTAGTTGTGTGGTATTAGCCATCCATGTCAGGTTGCATAAAAAAAATGTGTGCATTGATTGTTATTAAACATAACGAAAATGCGGGCCCATTAAACGACGTCTTCTAGGCATGAAAATTAACACCTTCTCCTCTACAAGTTTATTTTACAAAACTTACTTCTCCACACATTTTCGAAGAATTTCGAGCTGCTATCGTCAGGACACACAGAAACGGTCCTGGGGGTACCATGGTAAATTAACCCAGGCAAGTGATTTTTGTATGTGTAAGGGGAAGCTACTTTAAAGAAAAAACGGCAAGTTTTTGGTTCCAACGTTTTAGTTCTGTAAATGTTGACCTACAGAACGAACCCCGTGGACGGCTAGAGACCCTAGATGACAATAAAGAATTAAAAGTGATCGTGGAAGCAAATCCATCGCAAACCACGTCAGAGTTAGCGGCCGAAAAAGATTTTATTCATTTTAAAGAAATTGGAAAATGAAATAAAAGCTCGAAAAATGGGTACCGCATGAATTGAGTGAAGCACAGCAACAAACACGCGTCGAGCTGCGGTGCATTACTCAACCGGCACAATAATGTTTATTTGTATATCACATCAGTGTTTAATTATCGTTTAGAAAATTTACTGTAGTTGCGTATGCGTGTGTGTGTGTGTCTATGATTTTCGTTTATAAGTCTTTTTTATATAGTCTCGTTTTTTAATAGTTTTTAAGAAAATTTCTTTTTAAATGTTTAACTTCTACTACTCTATACACTTTCCCTGTTACTAATAAACCTAGATCATCAGCTGAATAGTTATACAATGTTTTGTCCTTTGCATTGACAGGCAGTTTCTAATTCGATAGAAAGGGACAAAACATTGTATAACTATTCAGACGATGATCTGGGATTATTAGTAGCAGGGTATGTTTTTCGGTAGGGTTAGTTGTAAGATATTGCTTTTTAGCGATAAGCTCGCCCTTTACACGTATGTATCAAAGAGTAAATAAATAAATAAATAAATAAATAAATAAATAAATAAATAAATAATGAAGGGACTTTGTATCGTATCGTTACTTGTGATGAAAAATTTATCCTGTACGATAATCGGAAATGCCCTTCACAATGGTTGAATCCAGAAGAACCGGCCAAATCCTGCTCTAAGCGAAAGTAGACTCAGAAATATGTACCAGTGCTGGTGTCATCCAGTACTACAGTTTCCTAAGATCTGGCCAAACGATTACCGCAGATCTGTATTGTCAATAATTGCAAATCTCGATGGAAAAGCTAGCCGATAAACAGCCGAGACTAGTCCATTGATCGGGGACGCATCATAAAGTCCAAAAAGCACAAAGTCCAAAACCCATACCGTCCAAAACACTAACGAATACGGAACTTTTTCAATTAGGTTAGGTTAGGTTAGGTTAGATTATAATATTTGCATTTATAAATATATGCAAAAATACATACTTTTAGATGTTTTAGGTTTTGGACCTTATGCTTTTTGGACTTTATGAAGGCGACCCCATTGATCTACCCAACTGGTGCTTCAGCACAACACTGCACAACAAACGGTCGCTGAATTAGAGGAGCTGCGATTGGAATGTCTCCGACACCCACCATACTCCCCGGACATTGCTTTAACAGATTACCACTTTTTCCGGAATTTGGACAACTTCTTGCAAGGAAAAAAAATCCACTCCGATGATGCACTCAAAACCGCCTTCAAAGATTGTATTGACTCTCGCTCCCGCAACTTTTTTAGCAAAGGAATCAATGAACTATCCTCAAAATGGCGAAAGTGCATGGATAACAATGGTACACATACTTTTATTAATTAAATATATACAATTTCATAACGTTCTTTTCAGTTTTACTAATTGCATATGAAACGCTAATTAGATATGTAAGTACATTATAGTATTCACTGGTACCCTATGGTGACACAATGTTTGTTTATAAGACCATTATTTCCGCCTACTCAAACTATACGCCGAGGTAAAACCACCAACAAAGATGACTGTATCAACATTCGTAAATTGTCTCAGTTTACGATACATTAATATTACCTTAACTGTGCATATAAACGCATTTATTACATATCATACTAAAATTCGCATGCGAATATTTTTATCACCATTAGGCCAAGTTAGAAATAAAGCATTTAGCACCTTGCGGCAAAAGCAAGTAAGTAGCCGTACAAAATAAGGAAGGTCCTGGCATGGCACCTAGTTCCCATGAGGTGTGTTGGATTAATATCATGACAGCAGGTGTGGTATAAGTCATTTATGTCCAGTGACATAAAAAAGGATGGGTTGTATAGAATGTATGGCATTTTGAGATATCCGATACCCTATGAATTCCCCATACTACGGGCTTTAACTGTTTACATGCTCTGAATGTTTCACTAGATTTTTGAAATTTTGGATTTTAAAAAATATTGTCGAAAACTACGTTTGTATGTTTTTTTTATTTAGTACATGTTTGGAAAATTGGCTAATAAGAAATTTGTGGTTGTCTTCTTTTTACTGTCATATATTGTTTTAATGGAAAATACAGAAAATTACATAAAATTAAAAACATGAGGACATAGAATAAATCTTTCTCAAGGGATAAAAAATAAAATCTGACAACTTTTAGGGGTAGGCACTAGTTTAATTCGCAGTCAGCGTGCAAAATTGTGCCTTGGCCAACGAACGAAGTTTTTTTAATTTTTTTATCTTAGACCCCCAGCTACATTCACGGCAGTCTCAAAGCGTCAAAATATAATATCAACCGATTCAATAAACAATTCCGGAAATGAAGCTGCGTGTTGTGCGCGCTCAAGCTAAACGTTATTAGCGAGAGCTTCGCACTACAGAAGCGAATCTGGCCTGCCTAGGAAACATAAATAGGTGCACGTTTATTGCAAAAAGCCATTGAATCATTGTCAAGGATCGGTGAAGTGTGAAGGTTGCCTCCTACGCGCAGGCGCCGCGGGGCAGCGTCTGAGCTGCTCTAGCCTTGTCGAGACATACACATCTTATAATATTCATAATAATATGTGAAATAAGAGCGAAAATTAATTTTTATCTGCGGACATGGGCGCAAAAAGGGCGCCAGATTTGTAAAACATTAAAAAAAAACTCAAAATTCGGACTCGCACACGAAGGGTTCCGTACCATCATACAATATTTGATCCAAAGAAATCACGTTTCTTGTATTTGTTGTACTTGTATTGCAAATAATATAATTTTTATTTGTTTTTATTTTTACTATTTGTTGTTATAGCGGCAACAGAAACACACCCTGTGAAAATTTCAGCTGTCTATCTATTACGATTCACCTATCACGGACGGACGGACAGACAGACAGCGGAAGCTTAGAAATATGGTTCCTTTTGGCACCCTTTGGGTACGGAACCCTAAAAAACGCGCGATATAAAACGATGGCGATGGAACCCATCAACATTCGGGAAATAATGAGTGGGGTAGTGAATGCCATTCAGGTTTGACAATGTATTAAAATTTGCTTGTTACTTACACATGTAAGTAACAGAAGCACAGCAGAGGTGATAATTAAGGTCGCCGCCGCGCCACCGCGTCGTATGGACAATATGTCCATAATAGTACGGTAAGCCGGCAGCGCGTCACTCGCTCCCGAAATGCGTTCGCCAAGTCATACAAGCCCTCCAAAACGTCTGCGACTATGTTTTCGAGTGGTATACACGAACGTTTAATTTCTGTTGGTAGTTTTAGAAAATTGTCTACAGAGAAAGTCTATTTGAAAGCACGCCAAATAGCACATCTCTTTCCTTTTTAGGGTCCCGTCGCAAAAAGCGGATGAAGTAACCCTTAGGTCTGGGTTTTATGTCTTTCGGTCACACGCATTTGCCTGAAATTGTTCTCCTTTAACGGTTGCTTATGTAGTTGTTCACCAACTAATTAATTTTGCTCATAACGTAATACTTTTTTAGAAGTTAGATTATATGGACCTTAATTGTTTGTAAATATTTATTTATTTTGGTAGGTTCTTAGGTGATGTATAATATAATACACGAACAGTTAACAGAAAGAAATATATCACGTTCTGGTCGAGCCACTCCACCTACATTGGCTCATTATTTATGTACTAGCCATCCAAGCTGGCCTGAGCAAGCCACGGTAACATTATTGCAAGAGCACTTAGTTACGACAATCATAGGACAAATCCATCTATAAGTGACGACAATGATGAGATGAAACTTTTTCAGATTATTTTAAAAATCTGATTACAATGCTTCAAATGTAGATATCGCGTAAGGTCAAATTAAAGTTTTTCGTGTTTTATTTTTTTATTTCTGAATGAAAATGCCTTTACGAAAATATACATTTTAATGTACGGAAAATATACTGTTTCGACAGTAATTTAATACGAATATCTCGTACATGACTGGTCATGTTTTAATGAGGTTTTCACAAGTTAAGAGAGAAACTCCTTCAGAAAAAAATAAGCTTAAAAAAGGATCGACGGTCGTTTACATCCTGTACAAACAAATATAATAGAACTATGACAAATGTGAAGCATTTCAAAACTATCTTATCACCTGGGAATGTCTCAACAGATATATTTTGCTATTTCTTTGTAAAAACCCATAAAACGATTATTGTAACAAGCTGTTACTGATAGTAACCTATAACATCTCACGTTTATGGTGAGGATGTAAAAAGCACGTACAACTTCATAATTGACTGGTGCCGAGTCAAGGTCGCATTACAATAATAAGCAACATGCCGAATGTAGTTGTATTCGCGTCAAGCGGCTATCTAAAAGTATATCTGCCTTATCTGTTCTTGTACCTTCACTTCCCGGTTCACTTCGAAGTATTTTTGCACGATAAACCAATACAAGATTTCTAACTTACGCGCGAATGCCTAATATCAGTCAGCTGATGCTTATTCGCGCGCAAATGTAAATCGATGATTACCGTTGCAGTAAAAGTCTTGTAACCATAAAAAAAGTATTAGGAAACCTAACCTAACCTATATTAATATTGAGAATAATTTATGATTTTTTAAGTCTCTTTCGTACGCATCGTCATATAAAAGCATTGACAGTTCGTTAAACTAAAAGTAAGTATATTATATTTAAGATGGCCCAACCCGGCGGTACTAACTCATTCGCGGGCACGGTACAAAACCGTGCCGTTGCGCTCTGGGACCTTCTCTGTTTCAAAGAAAAAGACAGGCTCCGTGATAAGAAAGATGCAACATGTCCACAAAAAAACAATAGTGTATGATTTGGTAACATTTACGAAAATTTTAATTGCAAAACGACTTATAGCTAAAAGTAAACCACGGCGCTAGATTATAAATCTTGATTAAATAAGAATGCATAATATTTTTAGGATGTTCATACGTTATCATTGCGTAATTCACCTCCAAAGTTGTTGCATAAAACGAGCGAAAAATTCGAACTTTCGGACCTTATAACTTAGAAACCAATCACAATTTTACAATGTCAACGGTCATCAGACATCTAGTTCGATCAAATAAAGCTATTTTGAGCAAAGTTTGGGATCTCTAACAAGAAATATGGGCGTGATCTTCTTTCAACGTTTGTATGGGGAGTTGAGCGGGATGGCCCACCTTAAGGGTGTGAGGTCAACTTAGTAGTGGCTTTCTTAGGGCCAAGTGCACAATCTCTGGTTATTATAGATCTTTCTTCTTCAGACCAAAAATAAGGACGGATTTTAATTATTTTTTCAATTTCAATTTATTTAATTTATTTTAATTAAAAAAATATCACTAACCAGTGATTGCGCACTCCACGCTTAATATTTTTAATCTTGGAATCGTTTAACATCGAATGGACCATCTAGCAAAATCCATGGTTTTACTATGGAACATTTCGTCTAAAGTCTAATGTCTCATAAATAAGCATCATAACTCATCATGCTGTCATATTAAAATTTTAATAATCTAAAAAGCGGTTGTGACTTCACATTGTCTTTTGCGTTTCACCTGTGGTCTGTAGTAGCAAGCAGCCATATCCCTTTCATAACGCAATTCTCAGATCAAAGAAGGTTATAATTACATAATAAAAATAATATAAATTAATATGTTTACGAACAATTTCGAAAAAATGCCCTTCCTCCTGCCATCCAACTAAACGCATCCATAGTCCAACATAATCCCCTCTTCGCGTTGTGGATAAAATAAAGGCCGCTCGCTCGCCGACTGTCAACGCGTTAATGTTCCATTAGTTATTTATCCGCAGTCGCGTTAGTTTCCGATTCACATGAGACATAAAAGTCGACGACAGGTCCGGCCATCAATCACAATTGGAAACAAAAAGCAATCTGCCCTTGCCTATAAACGACATCATTCTGTGATGTCATTACTTTTAAGCTCCATTTAAGAGTTTACTCAAATAAAATATACTCCATGGTGCAGTCAAAATAATCTACAATGATAAGAAAAGGTTCTGTTTTGTCTCAGTTATCATTACTCATTACTTTTGATGTAATCAAGCATGAGTACACAGTTTGTCGTGAAAGAAGATAAGTTATTGATATTTCCTTTGTCACAACTCGTTTTGCTTAACATCCTTTCGGAACACATGGAATAATTTCATTTGGAAAATGAATGCAAAAGAACTTAATTTCACTGCTCTAACACAAAAACTACAAGAACTACTAAGTTTCTTAACCTGGGAGACGACGGGGATTTTTTCCAGCTCTACGAGCGCTGTGAAATTTCGTGTGGGTGTTGGTGCCAAATGCACAACTACATGGTCCATGGACTCTTGGGGGTCTGTGGCATGAGTACGGATGAGAGATGGATATTATGACAATAAATACTGCTCGTGATCGATTAAAAAAATATACGTATCTTTAATTTTTCTGTGGTAATAAATAGTAGTTTTTTCAAAATTCCTTGTTTTCTTTTCCTTCAAGTGAGTTCGAAAGAGGTCCGTAATGATTTTGAAATCCCGCAAGGGGTCCATGCCTACAAAAAGGGTAAGACTAACATAACGCTATCCCTCCGTCTCTTTTTAGGGTTCCGTACCCAAAGGGTGAAAACGGAACCCTATTACTAAGCCTCCGCTGTCCGTCCGTCCGTCCGTCCGTCCGTCCGTCCGTCCGTCCGTCCGTCCGTCCGTCCGTCCGTCCGTCCGTCCGTCCGTCCGTCCGTCCGTCCGTCCGTCCGTCTGTCCGTCTGTCACAGGGCTGTATCTCATGAACCGTAATAGGTAGGCAGCTGAAATGTTCACAGAATGTGTATTAATTTTGCCGCTATAACAACAAATAGGTAGCATTTTAAAACAATAAGAATTAAAGGGGGTCCCCATACAAAAAACGTGATTTTTTTGTGTTAAATCTTGTTCGATGGTACGGAACCCTTCGTGTGCGAGCCCGACTCGCACTTGGCCGGTTTTTTACCACCACCAGGGGCCCATCAAAGATGTGTTACCGTTGGCCTCTTTCTGGGTTGGATAAATACCCGATTGCGTTACGAATACGAGCTATTCCATGATATTGAAGCCATGTAAAACTGTAGGTCCCCTTCCCCTACTAGGTGGTAGGCCTACTAGTTTTTCATCCAGTTCAATCTAGCCGTGGTCACAAAGGGGAAGTCTTGGCATGACACCATAGATAAAAAGCTGTCTCCAATTTTCAAAAACTACCAACCCAACTTAAGGTGGGCCCGTAAGCATCAGAAAATTACGCCCCCATACAAACGTAGTTTACTAAACATTTGAAAACCACTGTTCCAAATTTATTGATATTTGGGACTTAATATCAGGCAACAAATATCGATGTCTGCACGTGTTTGTTTATTCGAAAAATGTATCCTGTGTCACACAACAGTGAAAAGAAAAATTGTATGAAGATTTTCTTTTGATTTTATTTAGATTTTTCAGCAATACAAAAACATGCAGACACAGATATTTATTGTAGAATATTAATAGGTCGGGGAAAAAGTCTTTTCGCATTATAGTATGTATGAACTTGTAATAAAATCTCTTTGGCTATACTATTTGTATCTGGCTGGTTTTGGTATCATTGAAAGTTTAAATTTTAAAGAACATAATTCCAAATTCAAATTAGGAAAATGTGTGATTCTCATTTGTTTTTCGTACTGTCAAAATAAGTGAATCTAATGAAGAAATTCGATACATTTTAAAATTTTACTACAAAAATGGTAAAAATGCAACGCAAGCCGCGAAAAAAATTTGCGATGTTTATGGACCTAGTGCAGTGTCTGTGAGAGTAGCACAAATTTGGTTTAAGCGTTTTCAATCCGGAAATTTTGATGTCAAAGATGCACGTCGCTCTGGTCGCCCTATTACGGATAAAATGGATGCCATTTTTGAAAAAGTGGAGCAAGATCGGCATATCAGTAGTTACGACGTAGCTGAAGAACTAGGAATTGACCACAAAACAGTTTTGGCGCATTTGAAAAAAACTGGGTACACAAAAAAGCTCGATATTTGGGTACCTCACGAGCTCACTGAGATAAACCTAATGAACCGTGTACTCATTTGTGATTCTTTATTACGACGTAATGAAACCGAACCATTTTTGAAGAAGCTGATAACTGGTGATGAAAAGTGGATCACGTACGACAAGAACGTGCGAAAAAGGTCGTGGTCAAAGGCCGGTCAAGCTTCACAGACTGTGGCGAAACCCGGGTTAACTCGCAACAAGGTGATGCTGTGTGTGTGGTGGGATTGGAAGGGCATTATTCATTATGAGCTGTTACCACCAGGCAGGACCATCGATTCTGAACTCTACTGCGAACAACTGATGAGATTAAAGCAAGAAGTTGAGAGAAAGCGGCCGGAATTAATCAAGAGAAGGGGTGTGGTTTTTCATCATGATAACGCTAGACCTCACACATCTTTAGCCACTCAGCAAAAACTAAGAGAGTTTGGCTGGGAGGTGTTAATGCATCCGCCGTATAGTCCTGACCTTGCACCTTCAGATTTCCACCTGTTTAGGTCTCTTCAGAATTCTTTAGGCAGTGTCAGGTTAACATCACGAGAGGACTGCCAAAACCACTTGTCGCGGTATATTGATCAGAAGTCCCAATATTTCTATAGCAATGGGATCATGTCCCTACCTACAAGATGGCAAAAAGTTATCGAACAAAATGGTACCTACATACTTTAGTTAAATGTAAATAAACCATATTAAAAAATGTTTTAAATGTTCTTAAAAAATGCGAAGAAACTTTTTCCCCAACCAATATATACCAAATATCAAGCAAATCGGAAGAGTGTTTTTCAAATGATTAGTAAACTACGTTTGTATGGGGAACATAGCTTACGGGCTATAGGCTTAGTTCTTAATCGTGCATGCCACATGCGAACATATTCGGAGACGTATTAGAAAGATGGGTGGGGATGGGGGATGGGAAAGTGGGAACCGACTTGACGAACGCATTTTAAGAGCACATTCACGCACGATGTCGATGTTTCGACTGTGTCGCATATGAGCCGCCGCCGGATTCTCATACAATTATGTGGTCTATTTGACCATACGGCGGAGACGCGATATTGACCGCATGCCACTTCTCCTTTTTTTTCTTCAGTTTATGGCACCTAATTCCTCCGGGAATGCGGTGCGTTGTGCTAATAAAATGACGGTATGTGTGGTATTAGCGATTCAATCCAGTTACATAAAAAAAAACTTGCTGGATATTGCAGTGAACTTGTTTAAATTACTAGGTAGATTAGTGATAGTAGACTAGGGTGAGGGAAGATACTCGCCGGCAAAAAGTCATACCCTGGCGGTTCGGCAACCGGATCAATCTGACAAAAACAACAGATCTTAAGTCAACTGAACATCGTTTAGTTGAACAATTTAGAGGTCAAAGAGGACACTTTTAACACATTAAGCTATTAACTATTAACTCAGAAGATAATATTCTTGTGCAAAAATATCAAAACCCAAATAGAGTGACTCCTACCCAGAATGCTCTTGTATCCATCGAAATCTATCGGGTTCTAGGCTTGCGCGCATATGGCTGAAATCAAACCACCAGATTAGCACTTGCCGGTATGCGTGGACATAAGAAGCTGACAGAGTTTGGATCAATATTCCTACGGTCGCTACAGCGTATCGAGTAAAGGTCAAGTGTGAATGCAAGCAGAAATGTTCTAAAGCATGTATTAGTTGCGAAAAGAAATCGTTGAAATGCACTTGTTCGCTGCAAGTGTTCTTGTTGCAAGTTAAACAAAGTACCTGCATCGATAGTACCAAATTAACCTAATGATTATGATACACTTATGATCATTACGAGTATTTTATTGTTACTTAAGATAAATTTATAACGAAGTTCTTGCTTCCTGCATTTTTGCGGAACTTCGAAGAAGAAACTCCCTGGAGTAATTTTATCATTAACTGTTATATTAAGCAAAACATCAAGTATATATAATGTAATAGTCGATATATTTTTTATAATTGTTTTTGTACCACATACTGTTTTTGAGATATGTAAAAAAACTGGCCGCCACTTTTAACTATTTGTTGATTGAACACCCCAATGTCGATATAATTCAAGAAAAGCTCAAATAATTGTTACCACTATGCGGTCAAACTTTATCATGGCTCAAAATGAAGTATTCACACATACTATTGCCGCCTCGATCGACAGTCTTTTATCCAATGAGATTATACCAACCCGGCTGCTGGCATGTGTATCTGCGGCTAACTCGTTTAAAAGCATGTCAGTAACTCGTTCAAAAGCATGCCAGTAACAGTATTCACCATGCCAGTGGTAAGTACGATACACGCACTGCAAATAACTTCGCATACCTTCGGTAATATTACTAACACATGATCAAGTCCCTTTTATATTTTTTTCTAGGACTTCAATCTCAGCACAGATCTCATTCAGCTCTCCATACAAAATCCGCTGGATTTATTTTTCAACGTCCACTTAGACTCAAGTTTACAAAAGTATTTGCAACGCGATGGTACCAACCCGGGCAGGCTTTAAACCAAACACCTAGAAGGGGACCTACAGTTTTAAATGGCTCCGAACCTTGGAGCTGCGTGACGAAATGCACTTATCCAACTCAAAAAGAGAATGAAAGTGGTGCATGAACGGGGCAAGGATTTGAACCCAGACCCTTGGTATGCTAGCCAAGTACCCGCGCCACTAGGCTACGAGCCGCTAAAACATGCTAGCTAGGCTAGTTACAGCATGCTTTTACACTATCATTTTGACTGTACCATGAAAAACAACAAGCATACTTGAAATACGAACCGCAACTGTCGAACGGTAACCATCCAGAACCTCACCACGATTTATTTTATATGGTATCTGACAGGTTTATCCTACTATAGGTGGAGTCGCCTGAACGCCACCTTTCGTGATAAATGAGAAGCACTGCGTGTACTCGATGGCCGGGGAACGCGAACACCAAGGTCGAAGAATAGTTTTATTCCGTGTGATTCATGGAATCGAAACTGGCTTCGGCAATCATAACGCACTGTGCCTAAGTATCATTTAACATCCTCGTAAAACGTTTTGCGGTCTACGAATAGCATATCAACACATGAGTTGCTGCTGAGCGGCGACCGATGCGTAACGTTCTCTTCAGTTCTTCAAATGACGAAAGCAATAAACAAAACGCATCGGCGATTTTGCTACATTAGCGATCTTCTCAAGGTCACGCTTCCGCAGTCAATGTTAAGTACGTGCAATTAGCGGAGTCATTAGTGTGGCTTCGTCAGAACGGATGCCTGCCCGGTGAACCACAGCACGTCGATAATCTTTCACTGCCCGCTCGGGAGGCGAAGCCTACAGCGACACAGGGGCATGAATGGCGACCGATTACATTCAAATTGGTCAGTCGAAGGCGAGGGGTCAGTCACTCGAGCAAAAAATGGTACACTAAGATTAACAGTAGTATTTAATACCAGGATTACCTTGTGATTTCGGGATTCCCAAGGACTACCAGAGATTCCTGATGATTTTCCGACTTTACCATGAATTTGATAGGATCTCCAATGATTTCCTTGGGATAACCAAACAATTGTACACCAGACTACCTGAGTGACTGACCCCTCGGTCGGAGGTAGTGATTAGGTAGCGATGCCATGACATCAATTAGCAAAGGACTTCTGGCAAAAAGCGTGACTTTAGAAAAACGGCCAACATGCAATGGAGTTTATTTTTTGGAGCCGTTTGTGCTGCATGTCGGCTCCCAAAAAACAATCAAACGAGACCGAAATCATGACAGGACCCGACAAACCCTGCCATTTGGAAAACCTATTCGGAAGGACAGGTGCGTTCAATGGTGGTGGGCGTTTACTGCCCTCCTTATTCAAAAGGCGGTAACTACATATGTGCCTCATTTAGGCGACTCGGTGCCAAAGGATCTGTGAACGTTTCAAAGTTGTCAGATATACATAAAAAAGTATATAATGGAAATTTGTATTACAGCCAGATTCCACATGTCGGTCGTCCTAACGACATGTCGTCTATTTATACGACAAAAAACGAGAAAATTGTGTACTAGACTACAACGGGGACTATTCCCCGTTGTAGTCTAGTACCGAGACGAGAAGAACATTTTTTTCTTTGCCGAGGGAATCTGGGGTACAAGTCTTTGGTAGTACCAAGGAAATCATTGGCGATCCTATCAAATTCATGGTAAAATCGGGGAATAGTGGGTGCGGGAGTCAGAAAATCGTCTGCAGCGGCAAGTATACAACACAATTACCGTTATGATATTAGCCTAATACACGACATTCCCGAAGTAATTAGGTGCCATGCCATGACCTTTCCTTTATGAGCACGGCTACATTAAACTGGATGGAAAACACGGACGATTTTTCATCGCCGCTTCCACCATAGTTTCATTCAATGTGGTAGTACCAACTACTATTTTACATGGGTCCCGAACCATGGAACAGCTCGCACTCATAACGAAATGCACTTATCTAACTCAGAAAGAGAAAGAGGATTTCGGAGCTGGTGATTACTTCAGGTGACGTCAAACTTTGAGACCTGTACGATTTGAATTGAAATCGAAATAAGCAAGTCAGACAACTTGAAGATGGAAATACGAACATTGGAAACCACGTACGTTAGCCTGAGTAAACATACATTTTAGTGATTCTATACCTAAAGGAAATAAATCATAAGCAGCCAAATTATGTCTCAAGAGCATCAAGTAATCCTGCTATAATTAATGACATATACCTATGTACCTATATCCTTACCGCAAACACGACTGCTGTTGATGACATGTCTGTGTCAGTGGTGACAGCAATCACAGAAGGGGGCGGAATCGTTCGCTGCTCTCGAATGACAGGTACATGGATATGTATGTATGTAACTTAATATATAAGTAATTATGTACGGGTTAATAGAAACGGTCGTTCGTGGAAATCTTGTATTTATTAGGTCAGGTAGTAGAGCGTATAACAGTACTCACATAATAACAATATCCGTCTCAGTTGTGGTTTGCGGGTACTATTGGCTTTGGCAGATTATTCAGTTACTAAGGCATATGAATTTTCACTGGGTCTTAAAACAATTTACAGTTTTTGCATCATTACAAATACGAATAAGGTGAACACCAGCATTAAGATAGTAACGCAGATTACGTGCTATTTTGCTTAAATAGAACTTACTATATTTAGATGCGTGTGATAGAAAGTAGCAAAAATAGTATTTGCTCTTTTTTTGTGTATCTGTTACTAGGTATTGTAAAATCAATGGATTATTGTCATACGCCTCTGCGTCTTACTATAAATAAATCCAAACTAACATCCTCATGTCAAGTCATCTAACCTAACCTAACGAAACTTGTACAGTCAAACTTTACAATATCAGTAGTATAGCTAATATAAAATCACGGCTTTGACAATATCACGGTGACAGAGTATGTCTAATAAGTTAACGTACTACGGTAATTGTATGGGAAATTGTAACTAGATGGAGGCAGCACTATGTATAGAGGGTAAGATTTTATAACAAATATCTCTTAGTAAGTGGTACCGGTATGCGCTTATCTAAATTAACTAAAACGTGGTCGGCCAAAGAGTTAAGGATACACATCCGGTTTAAGGGAAACGGTTTAGGGGAGGACCGTTGAAATAGTTTGACTTTTGGAAACAATTATAGGGCTGACTATACATTCAAACATAGTTTATATAGAATGTATACTGTGGAAACAAAACCCTAATCTTAGCGTTAGACTTATTTTCACAATTTAAATCAACTTAAGGTTATATTATTTAATTTACCCCGATAAAATCCCCTGGATTATGATCTTTTTTCAATGGCAACATTCCTTTTAATAAGGAATCGGATGTGCTCATTGGGGCAATACAGAGAGAGGAACTCTATTCGAGTCAGGTGACGGTGCAACGAGAACAGGTTAAGGTGGCCCAACCCGGCGGGCCCAACTCATTCGCGGGCACGGCACAAAACCGTGCTGTTGCGCTCTGGGACCTTCTCTGTTTGAAAGAATAAGACAGGCTCCGTGATGAGGAAGATGCAACATGTCCACAAAAAAGACAATGTACATAGTGTATGATTTGGTAAGATTTACGAAAATTTTAATTTCAAGACGACTTATAGCTAAAAGTAAACCACGACCGCTGTAGTCAAAAATCTAACAAAAACCAAATAGATCATAAATCTTGATTAAATAAGCTATGTCTGATGACTAATCTTTTTACGATGTTCTTACTTTATCATTGCGTAATCCACCTCCAAAGTTATTGTATAAAACGCGCGAAAAATTCGAACTTTCGGACCTTATATCTTAGAAATCAAACACAATTTTAAAATGCCAATGGTCATCAGACATCTAGTCCGATCAAATAAAGCTATTTTGAGCAAAATTTTGGATCTCTAACAAGAAATATGGGCGTGATCTTCTTTCCCCTTTTGTATGGGGAGATGAGCGGGTTGGGCCACCTTAAATGAGCCGTGTAAAAAGAAGAGGTTATCTAAGCCTAAGTTTTGGAATATAATTTGTTTGTATTGGGTTAATACTTCGTATTCATTGCTATCCAGACGCTCAGCTAACACTAATTAAATTGAATCGGTGGTTGAATTTAACCATCATTCATTTTTACGTTTAAACGGAAGTATATCTTTTAATCTTTGGTTGACTGTACATTAACTTCTGTACAACTAGCTTTTGTCCGAGTTTCTAAAATATTTGCTGACACCTATACTCACAGCTCAGTGCCCTGATCACATAATAATCCATATCCGTAGATAAATGACAGATTCACCGTTCACAGTCATGAGTATACGATACGGGCGTAGACAAACTAGTCATGAACTCATTATAATTAAAACTCGATTTTTAGCGTAAGTCTAGCCTAACTCGTTAAGTCTTGCATCACCTTGACGTAACCTAGCACGCTCGTTTATTTTCATGTGAATACACTTTCGATAGTAGGACACATAGTAGTAGTGGGAAATAAGATATTTTTGTCAATTTGTTGAATTTAGTCGAGATCAATTATTTGAATTTAGATTTCAATCGAAAGTAAACGAATGTACCTTTTACACGGTCCTAATATGTAAGGTCTGTTTCAACGTTCTGTCGTAACAGGTAACTACCTACTAGAGTTAGGTTCGAACATTACGTAGCTCAGTGGCGTAGAGACTTGCCTCGCGTGCCAGATGTCTGGGTTCAATTCCCCGCTCCGTTCATGCACCACTTTGTTTCTATTTCCGAGTTTGATAAGTGCATTTCGTCACAAATGCGAACTGCTCCATGGTTCTGAATCCATGTAAACCGTAGGTGCCCTTCCCCTACTAGGAGCTAGTGTAAATCCCGCCTAGGTTAGTACCATCGCACTGGATAAAAAGATGGTCAAAACGGCGATTAAATATTGTCCGTGATTTCCATCCAGTCCAGTTACATTCAAAGTAAATACCTATGTATATTTAAAAATTATTTCGGATTTTAATAAGAATTATTTTAATTCTTGTTTCACAATTCTCAGTATACGCGAATACGAGCCAATCCGCACACTAAAAATAATGTCAAAGAACGGTCCTCCTGAAAGGAGAAGTATGTAGTAATGGTTGAAGTACATTTTTACGGTTCCGTACCCAAACGGTGAAAAAGGAACCCTATTACTAAGCCTCCGCTGTCCGTCCGTCCGTCCGTCCGTCCGTCCGTCCGTCCGTCCGTCCGTCCGTCCGTCCGTCCGTCCGTCTGTCCGTCTGTCACAGGGCTGTATCTCAGTAACCGTAACAGATATACAGCTGAAATTTTCACAGAGTGTGTATTTATTTTGCCGCTATAACAACAAATAGGTAAGATTAAGAAATAATTAAAATTAAAGGGGGTCCCCATACAAAAAAAATGATTTTTTTGTATAATTTTTTTACGATGGTACGGAACCCTTCGTGTGCGAGTCCGACTCGCACTTGGCCGGTTTTTTTCTCTTGCCCCTAGTAGGGGGTGCGGGTACTGGGCCTCGAGGTATCATGTACCAGGTTTTTATGGTCGCTTGCTAATACTTAATAGTGTCGGTATTGTGGTTTGTTTATGACACCGGACATGCATGGCCGGTAATACCACACCTACTGTGACTATATAAGGTGTGTGAAATTAGGTGCATGCCAGGACCTTCCCTGGGAACTGGATGGAGACCACGGATTTTCCATCGACGCTTCGTCTATCTTTTGCTGCGATGGCATTAACCCGGGGGTGCTTAAGCCTACCAACTAGCAAGCAACGAAGAAGAGTTACAGATTTACTTGAGTTCCGAAGCACCATTCTCAACGAAGATGCACATTAGAGCATATACTGGGATTACAACCCGGTGTTTTCAACAAAAGAGAACACTGGCATAACCCCTACATAAAAACTTCTTTTTTAGGGTTTCATACCCAAAGGGTGCCAACAGAGCCCTATTACTATGCCTCCGAGCTTATGGCCTCAATAGCCCAGTGGCGCGACACTTCGGCGATCGCTCTCTGAAGTTAAGCAACGCTGGGTCCGGTCTGGTCTTGGATGGGTGACCATTCGACCGTTGAGAGAGGCTGGCCGTGGTTCGGATTCCACGTTAAACTGTAGGTCCCCTTCCTTACATACTAGGTGGTAGGGTTTATCCCGCCCGGGTTGGTACCATCGTGGATGAACGATGGTCAAAGCGGCAATGAAAATTGTCCGTGTTTTCCATCCAGTTCAATGTAGCCGTGCAATATAAGGAAGGGCCTGGCATGGCACCTAGTTCCCATGTGGTGTGTTACGCTAATACCATGACAGAAGGGTGTGGTATTAGCCATCCATGTCGTCACATAAAAAAAAAGAATTGTAATAGGTAGGCAGCTGAAATTTTCATAGACGGTAATTTTTTATTATTAATTATTTTGTTTCTATTATTATTGTTGTTGTTTTAGTGTTGTTTTATTGTTTTATTGCATTCATAGGTAGGTAACCTACACTTAAACATGTCAAGAATCGTTATGCTAGGTCTATGTCAAAAATATAAATGTCGCATACTTCCATGCACTTAAGAACTGGCAAACATATTTTGCCAGTCACAAAATAAGTTTACAACTTTATTAAAAAATAAAGGGGTACAAATAAATACAAAAAACATATTTTTTTGTTTTATGTACTACGTACATGTACTCCGAACCACATATGTACATACTATGTACATATGTGGTTCGGAGCCCTTCGTGTGCGAGTCCGACTCGCACTTGCAGGTTTTTGTTCTTTTATATGTTTCTAGAGCGCGGAGAGTGATAAAACAGGTATTTTCCATACATGAAACGGGTTCTGCCACGCGACTCAGACTCTCTCTCACGCATTGTATGGTGGATGATAAGAGTAAAGGAACAAGGGATTTAGGGCTCTCCTTGGGCATAGATGAATGAAGACCTAGATGTTTCACCAATAGGTCAATGCCGAAGGGACGAACTATAGATGGCGCAACTGCATGCATACTCATTTACGGCTATGGAAATAGGATGGCGCCACTTTCGTCCCTAGAACTTGCGAAACAGCCAATTGATAGCGCTGTACGAACATGGGATGTATTCATAGATTAATAATAACATTTTGTTTCAAAGTTGGAAAATATTCATTTTTTAATCGATACACAAAGTGAGCATGATAGCGGCGCCATCTCTTGTTACAAACACTCTTTTTGTTGTGATCGATTGATTAGAAGTTACTATCTTAGTTATACGTTTATAGCAATAGAGGACCGGCTTGCTTAACACATATTGTAAGAAACTTCCGTCACTATGGCGGTGGGCCATCTACTTACGCTAGTAAGTAATTGTTAATCTATGGCTTGGGCTTTTGAAATGTGCTTGGGACAGACAAAAATATTATACCGCTCTCAGAATAAAACTAAGGAAACGGACTAGGCATACCTGACTTATTGCATGACAATTTAGATAAGCGAAGCTGGTGCAAATAGGATTAGGACTAAGTACATAAACACGCTACAATAATCCATATCATGTAATAAAGCACCACGCCAATTCATGCTTGCATCACTTTTTACTCGCCCGATGTGCCAAATCATGCATAGCAATTTGAAAAATTATAATTTCCAGGTTTTTGAGGAAACATTAAAAAAAAATAACGCAGGGTATTAGCTATATCATATGCTCGTATTATCTTGTCAATGACGACAAACATACTTCAATGAAATAACAACCTGATTATCTACTTACACCTCACACACGAAATATCTATTTAATTTACGTTACGATATTTGGTATCATACGACGTCCGAATATCGTATGAGCTTGGTTCCGACATTGAAAAAGGATAATAAAAAATGCATATGAAAGTGCTTATCGTAAGCGGCGACAAAGGGATTTGTCGTTTGTGGTTAGATAATTATTATTAGATCCCATTCCTTACTTACTAGGGGTGGTAGGGTTAATTCTGCCCACGTTGATACCATCTCATTGAATGAACGATGATGGTCCAAGCAGCGATACAAATTACCCGTGTTTTCCTTTTTTTTATGTGGCGGCATGGATGGCCAATACCAAACCTACTGTCATTATATTAGCCCAACTCGTTACATGGGAAATATGTAGGTGCCCATTGCACATTCATTCAATGTTCATTCAACCCCTACATAAAAACTTCTTTTTTAGGGTTTCAGAGCCCTATTACTATGTCTCCGAGCTTATGGCCTCAATAGCCCAGTGGCGCGACACTTCGGCGATCGCTCTCTGAAGTTAAGCAACGCTGGGTCCGGTCTGGTCTTGGATGGGTGACCATTCGACCGTTGAGAGAGGCTGGCCGTGGTTCGGATTCCACGTGAACCTGTAGGTCCCCTTCCTTACTTACTAGGTGGTAGGGTTAATCCCGCCGGGTTGGTACCATCGCATTGGATGAACGATGGTCGAAACGGCAATGAAAATTGTCCGTGTTTTCCATCCAGTTCAATTTAGCCGTGCAATATAAGGAAGGTCCTGCCATGGCACCTAGTTCCCATGTGGTGTGTTGGGCTAATACCATGACAGAACTTGTGGTACTAGCCATCCATGTCCAGTGACATAAAAAAAAGACTTGCTCAGTACGAAAATGTATGGTAAGTCAACATGGTCTATCACTTATTCTGTGATCGTTCAATTAATTAAACAAAGCGTGTATAACCTTAAACACTGTGCTAGCAGGAGGCATTTATTTTCGGAGGAGGTACTGTATGGGAAATCTAAGTTATGGGTTGTAAAGCAAGCAAGTGGCGGAAATGGTGGTTCGAGTCCAGTTTGAACTATCCTTATGTATAAAGTAGTATTTTTTACAGATTTCTGTGGGTAACTAATGCGTCCTTGCTGAACGGTCGATCCTAAATTTAATGTTCGTCGAACTAAAGTGTGGTTGCGTCGTCAAATCTTATATACGGATTCGCCGCTTCTTTATGAAAAAGTTTAGCGTAAGTACAACTTGGCCCGACTCAGACTAAGGCCTCCGGTCCATTTATGTCGCGAAGTTCGATTGAGAAATTCGTTACGACCGCCGCTTTCGACGCTCGGGCGCGGGCGGCCGGAAGCCAAGGAGCGAGGTTGACGTTATTGGTGCAAACAACGCACGTTAACTCACGCGCCGATTCGTCACCCGAGCAAATACTAAACAGGCTTCGTTTTTACGAGTACAAACACAGGCACGCGAAATCGTCACCAGCGCGCCTAATGGACGGTGGAAGCAAATTAACGATCTGCTGTTGAATTTGCAAACTATAAAATGAGACCGACACATTTAGGACTTGCTGTTAGATTAGATTGAAGATTTTTCCTTTCCTTGAACTTAAGTAGGATCGAGAATTTCAGCTCATAAAAAAAACTAATGGGTTTTGATTCCAATGGACGCTAACTTAAACAGGTGGCCTTTCAGGTAAGAGTGCGTTCGAGTTCGGAGATGAATATCAACTCAATTGTATAAATACTTCCAGCTGTATTCAAAGTGGGCGGAATAACTTTAATCCGCCGGACCAAACCGGTGATTGTATGGTTTGTCCTGTGCTAATCTCGTACTAAGTTTTGACAGGTGCTCTCTGAATAAGACTTTTCATGTTTCCGCACTTCTCGAACGTCGTTTAAGTTTGGTAAAAATCTTGTTTGTCCCATAAATACGTTGAAAGGTTAAATAACCATTCCATTATTTAAATAATAATATTGTTTCCAGCTATTTTTAAGTTAACTCACTCTCGAACTCGAACTCACTTACCTGAATGGGCCCCCAGTTCGGACCATACGTTACTGCCGATGTGAAGAAAACAAATTAAAGGTCAGTGAAGCGCGGGGGGCGTACCCTACCCGGGGCCCAGGGTAGGGTACGTACCCTATCGATTAGGCGCTATCGAGGAGGCGATATCGCCTATCAAAAATATTGTATGCGTTTGACAGATGGTATCGAAAGCGCTGTCGATACCATCTGTCAAACGCATGGCGCATGGCGTGTATTGAGACCGGCCAAAAAGTTTGGCCCGAGCTGTACCTGCCTCGCAGAAATGACTGGTCTCTAATAGCCAAGTAAATCAATCTAAGCCAGCTTGCAGTGCACCTTTTTTTATAAACTTTGAGATGGAAAGTCTTGACCTTGAGTCCGTCGGTGAAGGCGCAATCTCCAGGGCAGGGAGCCGCTTAGCCGCTAGAGTACAGCCACCGTATATTGCAGCCGCGCCGTCCGTTCAGTCGGCGAGCACAACGCAGCCGCCCGCTATTACGAGTAACAAATGACTTATCTAAAAATCGCTAAGCTCATCGATTTCGCCGGTTTACACCATTGAATAGGCATTTGAGGAATACACTAAATCGCCCATCCATGGATTTTTACATTTGTGTAGAGATATTAGATAATATAAATGTGTATCCGTGCCTGCTTGGTTCAAAGGTGTAAACCTGCGAAATCGAAGATGAATATTTGTCTGATTTGAGAATACACTAGCGACTTGCAGTTTTGAACACAGTTTAAATTATAGCTAAGACCATCAATCTACATATTTACTTTTTAGGTTTTTGAATGTTGTCGTGGTTATTTATAAATATTATTAAATGTTGCTTTACTTACGTCCTTATCAAACTGAAGTAAATCGGCTCTTTTATCACGTCCTTTTGACTTTCGCTCCCGTTTTCACCACCTCCAGCAACAAAAATCCCAAAGTTATCTTTCGGCAATTTGCAATGTAATCGAAAGTTAACCATTGGATTTCAGGTAGCTGCAGGTGGCGAAATCAGGGGGTTAGTCCTGTCTTGTCTATCGTATTATTTTCGTAAGTAAAAATATGAATTAATGTATTTGGATATGGTAACACGGAGCGCCTTGTCTGGACAATGCAGAGGTGACCCTATGCACCGATATGTGTGGGATTTTTTTGCTTGTTTTTTATAATTAAAGTTTAAGCTCCGTCATCAACGTGTAAGATTTTCGCTTCATAACAGCTTGACTCGATCAAAAACCAAAATACTCCAGTTACTCAGGAATAGGAAAAAAACCGGCCAAGTGCGAGTCGGACTCGCTCACAAAGGGTTTCCGTACCATCGTACAAGATTTACCACGAAAATAACAGGTTTTTTGTATGGCGCCCCCCTTTCAATTTTATTATTTTATAATTTTACCTATTTGTTGTTATAGCGGCAAAATAAATACATAATCTGTGAAAAATTCAGCTTCCTACCTGTTACGGTTTATGAGATACAGCCCTGTGACAGACGGACGGACGGACGGACAGCGGAGGCTTAGTAATAGGGTTCCGTTTTCACCCTTTGGGTACGGAACCCTAAAAACAAAAACACATATTTTTCTATTTGATATGAGCATAGTATTTGTTTTATTGCACAGATACAGTAACTTCGAGGTGAATATTGTCCCATTTGGACACATAATTCAAAAACGTGGTGTACTATCATTTCCGCCACGCAACACCACCACTGAACAACAATACCACCAACCACCGCAGCGCCAAGGTTGCACGCACGTAATCTCAATAGGCCAACAGTATCATCGTTAGCACAGGTGTAACACCAAAATAAATGCGTAGATGACTTAAAAATCATATCACTGCCTCGGAAACACACAAATAAAAAATACTATAGGCATTAATTTTTGAGGACGCCAAGGTGAAAATTCAATAGTCCGATGATCAGTCATTCGACGAATTTATCTACGCCGCTGCGTATCCATCCGTTATAGTAATTCCATATTTGTTGAGTAAAATTACTGTAAGTTAATTGTAATTAACCAAATTAAAATAGGAACACATGGGAAGCACCAGCTTTCATATACAAAAATAATCATCAAAATCGGTTCACTCAGGCGAAAGTTATAAGGTAACAAACATACAGACGAATTGATAACCTCCTCCTTTTTCAAGTCAGTTAAAAACTGAAATGCGCTCTCTGCCTCCATGTTACCATTGGATCCTGCGAGAGCTCCCATCAAGCCGGCATGAAATTTGTATTCATGGGCACCTTCGCTGACGGAGCTATTTTTCGCGCTTTATAAAGAAAAATTCAGATATGCTGGCCCAATCAACCGTATCGGTAACGACCTGGTAGCAATAGCATAGGTATTGAGTGGTTTTAATTGTGGTTTGTCGCGATTATATTTAGCGATATTTCCTTCTGAACGGGTTTGATACGGAAACGGGATAAAACACACGAATATATACGCTAATCCTACCGATTCGTGTCAGTATTTTCTGGCAAATTATTCTACTCTTCCCTCCGGCAAAGCGGTATGGTGTTATGTAGGTATTGCGTTTTCAATTTATATGGGGGCGGAAAATAAACTTTTCTTTTCGTTCAGTGTCTAACTAACGAACACGGTCTAGTTAGAGGTCCAGATATACGAGAGAATGTGAGTTTGAGGAAAATTTTTGGGTATACTCCTTGGTTGTTATCGATAAAATAATATATTGTCTTTTCTGGTGCAGTGAAGCTACTAATGCGGGTTCTTTACAAGCAACACAAAAAAAAAAGAAATATGTGAACAACACCTCTCAAGCTAAAATCCACCAAGCCGTTTAGGCTGCAGGGCGTGCCAAAGAAATATACATACATACATACATACATACATGCACTCGAAAAACATAACCCTCCTTCTTGCGCAGTCTGGTAAATTCAGGCCACCACGCGTACGTCGTCCTCGGTAGACCGCCAGACAAGACCGCCAGTCGCAATAGCTGATATTCGTGATGCTAGCTTTGAAATACTTGAACATCCTCCAAATTCATCAGACCCCTGACCCCTCTGATGAACAAAATATCTAAGAGGCCAGAAATTGGAAGATGCGAATCAGTCTTCGCAGCGGTGTTGGATTTGAACGGCGTGGCGTAGGTAGTACAAAAAGCATTCGTGGTGAAATGACCGAACTAATAATGATGAAAGTTGATTCAGTAACTACATTTTGATTTGCTGAAACGTTACGGATAGATGATGGGTTTGATGTTTGTTTGATTGTGATTTTTATTCATGAGTTTACTAGGATAGATATAATATAATAAAGGGTTGAATTATGGAACCACACCTACAGTCACGATACTAAACCAACACAAAAAATTTACGTGCCATGCCAGTAACTTCCCATAGCTCATTGCACTAGATGGAACACGCGGACATTGTTTCATGGCCGCTTCGACCATCTTACATAAAAGAGCCCTGCCCCCTAACAGGTGAGAGGACCAACAGTTTCAAATGGATTCTGAACCACTGGACGACTCGAATTCTTAACGAAAATGCACTTATCTAACTCAATAAGAAAGAGGCGCATACACAAGGCTGGAAACTCAAACATTTGGAATGATGGGCGAGGCTCTGCATCCTGAGCTACGAGCCGCTCGAAGGATTAATTAAAATATAAATAAGTCGGTAGTAGTAAGGTTACGTAACTGAATATTGTGAAAAATAATTATGTACAGAACTTGGAAAGTACTTTCGAGGAAAATGTGTACCAATTATTTAGGTTCCCAGGTTTTTAAGTATTTTTTTAAACCTTGAATATTGTATGCACCACTGAAATCACCAACGAATATTGCCAGCTGTTATACTATTCACACGACTGCTGGCCAATGGCCAGTCCATTAACCACGTGAGGCTAGAAATGGGGACGGGGAACTTTGGATAAAATCACGATTAATCAAGAGTGGAGGAATGCAAGTGCTCACACATATTAAGTGGTTTTTTTTCACTACGATTGGACAATATAACTAGTGACATTGTAATTTCACTGTGTAATTTCACAGGACAGCAGTTAGTTATGCGCTTTCGCCAATTTATAAGTAGCTTTTCCGTCATGGTTTGCAATTGTTGACACTACGAAAATGCCATAATCGTCTGGCCAGATCTAAGGAAGCTGTAGTGGATTACACCACCACTGGTCCACCAGACACTCACCAGTACCTTTTTCTCAGTCAACTTTCCAGGATGTGGCCGGTACCCCTGAGTTCAACTATTGTGATAAGCGTTTTCAATTATAATCGAAATCAAATTTAATCACAAGTAACGATACGGTATACAATCCCCTCGATATTGTGACTGTTGAGTAATGCAACGCAGCACTGGACGCGTGTTTGTTGGTGTGCTTCAATTAAATCATGCAGTACCATTTTTTCGAGCTTTTTATTTTTTTCAATTCCTTTCAAATTAATTTAAATTGTTTTATCACAAACCGAAGCTCTTTCTGACGTGGTATGCGATGGATCTGCTTCCACGATTACTTTTATTTCTTTATTGTCAACTAGAGTGTCCGGCCGTTGACGGGGTTTGTTCTGTAGGTCAACATTTCCAGAACGAAAACATTGCAACGAAAAAATACCGTGTTTACTTTTACAGTAGCTTCCCCATACACATCAATATCCTTCTGGCTAATTCTGTCAGCTAAAGCTGTCAGCCAAGGTTAGGTTAGGTTAGGTTAGGTTCTCTTGATTGGCGCAGCCCGGCTGACGCCGACTCAAAAAATAACAGAAATCGTAACTACAAAAATGAAAATTATTTTTCACTTTTTAGTGCTTTTTCTTTGAAGTCGGTTATTTTTTTTTGGTAAATTTTTATTTTTTGTGCAAAAACTAATCCTTCATAGGGAAAACATTTTCAAAGTTTGCATACAATTTCGTAATTCCCGCACTTTTTAAGTGTTTTGACCGGCGCGGCGGGGCGTTGACCTTAGCGGTTTTGTTATTGCCAGGTGACCAGAATATTTATCAAAAATTTAAGGTAATAACCTAACCCAACTTAACCTGACGCAACCCAACGTTGGTTGTAAAAACGACTTGCGGGCACCGACATGAACCGGTTAGGTTAAGGTCTATATATGAATAAACCTTGGTTATTTTTTTAATAGACCACGGCATCACTCTTCCTATTACTGTAGTTGTGTGACATGGCATGTTTTTTTTCCAAGATGCGGTATCGCGGAAATGCATGTTTTATGGTGTTTAGTAGGTATTTTTTTTTTTTTTTCGTGCGTCTGTCTTGGAAACCCCAACCGAAAATCAAATACAGGAGCCTAAATTTGAAATAGAAAATTTGGAATTCCAAACCAATCCCGAGATGTTTGAATCAAAGGGGTGTTCATTTCTTATGTAAGGCCCTAATATGTATTTGAAGTTTCAAAGACGTTAAGATAAAATTTAGATATCATAATGATTTTGAAGTTATTTTTTATTTCAATTTGTAAAATATGTTTTGCGTCCATTTATATATGCTCAGGGGTTCAGTACCTTAAATTTACTGGAAATATATTTAAATATTTCAGCGGTAGTTTGAGACATTAACTCTCAAAAGGTTTTTTAAGGTTATCTTTTAACGGTATTATAGTTATGATTTATTTTCCTCCTCTACAGTTCCTCTATATGGCGCAGATAAGGTCTTGCGTGGAGTATTTGTTCGCATTTATGGGATGGCTCAGCTAAGTTTCTGCCTGGCTCCCTGGACTCGATACAGCGTCGTGCCGTGCGTTTCGTCGACGACCCTAAGGTATCTCTGAATTTAGGAACGAAGCACCTGGCCGGCCGGCATGTTTTTGGCTGCCCCTGTGAAAGTCCGAAAGCCCATGGGCGTCGTCAAGCGCCTTTTTTGTGAGGTCCTGGGGTGCGTCATATGCCGCGCTTGATAAATAAAAACCGGCCAACTGCGAGTCGGACTCGCACACGAAGGGTTCCGTACCATAATACAAGATTGAACACAAAAAAATCATGTTTTTGTATGGAGTCCATTTATTTTTTTATATTTTTTTTATTTTCCCTATTTGTTATTATAGCGGCAAAATAAATACACACTCTGTAAAAAATTCAGCGGTCTAGCTATTACGGTTCATTAGATACAACTCTGTGACGGACGGACGGACGGACGGACGGACAGACGGAAGTATGGACGGACGGACATTGGAGGCTTAGTAATAAATTCCGTTGGCACCCTTAGGGTACGGATCCTAAAAAAGCACAATCAAAAACACAAGAATATGGATAGGATGCGAAGGTAACTGTATGACTGAAAGCGTGTCAGAAGTTGGGTGTGTGACCTTGGCCCACTTGGCGGCTAGGGCAATGCAGTAAACTACCACAAAATAATAATGAACCACTATGGAAACATGAATCTCGCCAAGCATAAATCTAACCAGCGCGCTGTATTCATTCAAATGGGTTTTGACTGAGTTATTAGCATAGAAATTTGAAAAATGAGTATTGAAGAAATCCAGACGTTCAGCAGTGAAAAGCGGCTCCAGAATTATAAAAACTGTGTTATAATAGGATTCGAACCTAAAAAAATATCCAGATTACATTCGGTCATTTGCTGTGAGTATATTAGAATAATCAAAACCAAGGTAGGTTTTGATCGGCTGATGTATTTGTCTATAAACTGATTAGGCCTCAAGACGATGTACCTAACTTGAAAGTACTTTGACCATATGCGCCTAGTTTAAGTATTTGTTAGTTGCCACATATTAAGGTTGCCCCGTAAGCATCAGACAATTTCGCCTCCCATACAAACGTAGTTTACTAATAATTTGAAAACCACTGTTCCAACTTACTTGATATTTGGTATCTAATATTAGGCTACAAATATCTGTGTCTGCATGTCTTTGTTTTTTCGGTAAATGTATTCTGGGTCAAACCACAGAGAAAACTAAATTCGTATTAAGATTTTATTTTTCCTTTCATTTCATTCGGATTAGATTTTTCAAAAAAACAAAAGCGTGCAGACACAGATATTTGTTACCTGATATTAGATATTAAATATCAATTTAATTGGAATAGCGGTTTCCAAATGATTAGTAAACTACGTTTGTATGGGGAGCATAGCTTACGGGCCGTTCTTAAGGCCTTTGTTAGCAGCTTGCAATCAATAGCAATACAAGATAATCAGCACTTTAGCACTTGGTAAAAACCAGGCTTAACCATTTTAAACATCTTTATGCATGCTTTTTATGTTATAAGTTATCTATTGTCTATTATGTCTTGTTTATTGTTAATTTTTATGTGTGCTGCGCGTTTATTCAAACGATTTAATTTGATTTGAAAGACGCTGTAAAAATCTAAATCAAGCTTAACAAAACCAACCAAACCAACGTTTCCCCTGTATTAAGATTGTACATAAAAATCAATCAGCGCACGTGGAAGGTAACTCAGAACTTTCATTAATATTACTTACTCCTCGATTCAACAGACTTCCGTTTTCCGTAGGCTCGGTCTTGTTGCGTGATGCAGTACGTGTGTATTGTTTGCTTGTAAGGCATGTATACAAGGTAGGTCAAGGTAGGTGAAGCTCACATCGGACATACTTATAGCACCCTAGTCTAGGAGCGGAGCAGGAAACTCTGCATAACATAGATAAACATTGTTTAGAACATATAACCCTAAGAATATACTTTTCCCTGAAACTCTGGTTATACAGATAAAACTCCAGTGTGTTCGTGATTCTTCTCCAAAAAGTTGAGGAGGTTAATTCTCCCGCAAATGTTTATGTAGCAGAATTTTAGTTTCATTGGTTTTTTTGTAATATAATAGTAATGGGAAGGTTTATACCGTTAGAAGGTGCTAAAAACATAATAAACAAAACGAATGAAACTAAAATTCTGAAAATGAAACGGCGACAACATATCCGCTATATTGAATATTTAAAATCAACTAGATAAGGTACCGAATCGTACTCAATCGACAACAGGATCACACTCCAGTGGATAAAGGGACATAGCGGGAGCTATGGCAACGATGCGGCCGACGATCTCGCCAAGGCGGGTTCGAGTTTAAAACCCGTCGGACCAGAGCCATTCATGCCAACCCCCTTCAGTGAAGTCAAGACCTGGCTGAGGAAACGAATGACACGGGCTCACACTGCAAGGTGGTCATCTACAGCAGACTGTAGACAATCAAGGGAAGCAGTGCCAGCACCGGATCCGCACCTAACAAGGAAACTCCTACAGCTGCACAGACCACAGTTGAGAACGGTGGTAAGCCTACTCACGGGCCACTGCCAGCTCAACAAACACCTTCACACAATTGGAGTCACGGACAGTCCCCTCTGCAGGGCCTGCTTGGAGGCGGAGGATATAGTCCGGCACATATAGTCATGGAATGTAGACAACTGCAGACATTTTGGACTTTAGGAGGGTTTAGCTTCGAAAGGAGCGACCCGCAAGTGTGGAAAGACCCTAAAGGGCTGCTACGCTTTGTGGAAGAGCTCGGCTGGCTGAAGTGAGCCAAAAGTCGGGTTACTGAGCACAACGGCCTCGTGTCAAGTGCGTTCAAGCGTCGGCAGCCACTCGCCGACAACAACAACAACAACAACAAGGTACCGAACTCCTCTCGGATCAGTGTCGTCAAACTTTCATCCCGTATTTCGCCTCCTCCGAGTTTGATTTTCGCCGCAAATGTGCATATCTCCATCTCCATACCGATATTCATCAAAATCAGTTCCGCGGTTTAGGCGCGAAAACGCAACCGACAGAGTTAGGTACTATCGTATTTATAATCTTAGTACGGATAAATGCCTCAAAGACCATCACTTTGTTTGTGATCACAAAAAACTTTGTATGGGCCGGACACGATCGGATCCGCTTAACAAGTTTAATTCATCGAATGTTCTGGTACTTATAAAAAAAAAAACCTAGGTTTAAGTACTATAAACCAGCAACACAACCAATATTCCCATGAGAAAGACATCCGAAGTTCATGCATGAATAATAGAAAGAGTGTTAAGGGCGCCAGTCACCGAGCTTCGAGCGAGTCCATAATTCATGCACTCGGGGTGGGGAAGGAGCGAAGCGGACGGAAGCGGCTAGCAAACTCGGTAAAGCTTGGGGGCGGGACTGGGCTGGGCTCACATTTACTACGGAATTATTAATTTAATGTACCCAACAAAGCTAGGTTACATTTCTACTCCAATTTCACAGAAATGAAGAAAGAATAAAACCATTTACATCAAATTGCGGCATTCCTTACATACTCCGTTGTCCGGCTCTGTATTTAACGTCGCTGTGGAAGATTGTGCGTTTTAATGGGCATGACAAATTTAAGCAATATCAGTTGTTTAATTTAGCCGTGAAGACGTAACAGGCAGACATCAACTTTCTTCACTTGATCTAGGTAACTTCTGCAATTGGTCCGACTAATACGGGATTGTTTTGCATATCCCCTTCTCGCTAGCTGAGCCAGCGAATGTCTCCCATGTAGGCCACGAATGGTGGCAGATCTCCACGACTTCTCATAGGGTACGCCCAGTGTGTCCCTCCGTCTATTGGCGAGCACAGGTTACCTTGGTTGAGTTCTGATCTGGTTAGCAGACGCCGGATCTGTCTCCAGGTCCGTGAAGACTTCATTTAAGCCCGCTGGACTGCGATCTTTTTACCAATGTGGATATCATGGTCCTACTTAGACGAGTTTTTCTATATTTTCCCCACACAAATCTATTCTCTGAATCTGGCCCACATTGAGAACACAAATTTATGGAAAGTCCGGTATCAAATGAATGTAGACCATTAACCATAATCCATAACTATGCCACGCAACAGCTATTTTTTCATGAATGCGAGGATGTAATAGACCGTGAAGGAAGGACACATTAATGAAAGAAAGAGCCTTGCTTATTACGAAAAAGTATATTTACTTTAGTCAACCTAGGACTGGCTCTTTTAGCGTCTGATGCCAAACACGATTTTGGTGACGACGGCAGTATGTTTCAATGTTCAATCTTTTCAGTCAATGTTCACAACACACATACATGGGTACCTGGGCGACAACACAACATACATGGGCGAATTATGTTTTGCGGGTTCGGGTCCAGCCTTGCAGTATATTCTGAAGTATGTAGTAAATTTTACAGGGTTTATTTTTTAAATTAATGTGTCCTTGCTTAACGGTAGATTATTAAAAAAATATCACATTAGTTGAAAAAACCGGCCAAGTGCGAGTCCGACTCGCACACGAAGGGTTCCGTTCCATCCAGACCAAAAACTCACGTTTTTTGTATGGGGACCCCCTTTAATTTTTATTATTTTTTTATTTCACCTATTTGTTGTTATAGCGGGAAAATAAATACACACTCTATGAAAATTTCAGGTGCCTGCCCATTACGGTTCATGAGATACAGCCCTGTGACAGACGGACGGACGGACGGACAGCGGAGGCTTAGTTATAGGGTTCCGTTTTCACCCTTTGGGTACGGAACCCTAAAA
Organism: Incurvaria masculella; assembly: GCA_946894095.1. Lineage (NCBI taxonomy): Eukaryota > Metazoa > Arthropoda > Insecta > Lepidoptera > Incurvariidae > Incurvaria > Incurvaria masculella. The sequence continues at coordinate 13,067,254 of OX335650.1, forward strand.
ACGAAGGTACTTGCTTTTTACGAAAAAGTATATTTACTTCCCATAGGATTATATGCACAACATGTCCATACGGCGGCGAGGCGGGAAACGCCCGCATGACACTACTTATCTTTGCTTTTCTCCTTTGTGTTCATGACACAGCCACAGTCTCTAAGTAATTGCAGATAATTTCAGAATGGGGTCAAAGGATTTTTCCTGGAGCTTCTTCAGGTCAGATCATATGATGTGTCATTTTAATAGTCATTGTCCATTGTTGTGTCCCTCTATACATTTTCGTATAACAAGATCATCATATGTTATGCACTCCAAGGCCAGGTGACACTACACCTAGGATACATAAGGCCTTAGATTAATCCAAAAGTGCTCAAAGTAAACATGCTTGTGAACAAGTAATTTTCCAGCGCCGAAGTTTTGTTTCATAATGCTGTGACAAAGGTTTTATGAAATATTTTGCTTTGTTTTGTAATCTATAATCACTAGATCTCAAAATTTTTGTTTGTACATATTTTCTGGAATTTAAAGCATTAAAAATCTATAACAGATTTTTTAATTTTGGAATAGCAGTGAAAAAATGCCAAAGGAATATTGAAGAGACACGAAAAATCAAAGGATCGAATATCAGAAATTTACAGAAGGTTACAGAAATTAAAACTATAACTGTATTGGCTAGCACACTAAGCAGTTACCTTTTATTTTTAATGTTAAGCGCGGAATATGGTGTACGCCAGGACCTCTTAAGGTGTCCGACGACACCTATGGGATTCCAAACTGACTATGCCGAAAACTATAGCGAAAACTATGCCGGCCAGCCAGGCGCTTCTTCACATCATGTTTGAAGGACCCCAGGTTGTGCTTTGGGGGAAATACCTCGGAAGGGAGTCCATTCCATTGTTTTCCGACCCTATAGATGAAGGATCTAGAAGATTGGTGGGTTCTTATTTTAGGAATATCGACTGCATTTTCTCAACACAATTTTTTTTCAAACACAACTCTTAGAACATGTTAATTTTCATTTGCCAGATTATAATTTGCCTTTTCATTGTGGGGTGATTAAAAAAATATATGTTTTGGCATTTTCAATGGATTGAACTCGAGAAAATTTACGCTGTGATTTTTACGATTTTTGCTGCGGCTTAGGGCTCCGTACCATGCTAAGTTAACTAAATGCACTTCTCTAACTCAGAAAGAGAAAGAAAGAGGTGCGTGACCGGTCGAGGATTTGAACCCATAACAGGCAATAAAGGGAAGTCCTCTAGGCCCTGCGCCGGCCAGCCTTGGTAGCCCAGTGGCGCATCTTGCGGTTCGATAAGCCCTCTCGCCCAGGTTGGTACTATTACATTGAACGAACGATGATCATAGCGCCGATGAAAATTTACCATGTTTTCCATCCAGATCAATGTGGCCAAGCAATATAAGGAAGATCCTGGCATGGCACATAGTTATCATATGGTGTGTTAGGCTACTTGCATGACATGGTATTGGCATAATTTATAAAAGACATTTCAACTATGCTTGGTAGATCAAATAGAGTAAATGAAAAGTAAATGTAAAAATAAAAAGTAGATCATGGGCCCGAGCAAGCTGGCCACGCCTAATCTAAAATACCTCCTCCTAATCTAAAATACCTCCAACATAAAATTACGCTCCCCAAACAAAGGTACTTTACTAATCCCTTGAAAATAATTATTCTATTTTACTTTTTATTTGGTCTAATATCGGGCAACGGTTATCTGTGTCTGCAGGTTTTTTTATGCTTACAGGCCGGTGCACATTGGATTTTAGTGACGCAAGTAAATTTTTGGCAAAACCCGAACACACCGAAAAGGAACTTCATAATTTGAAGAATGCAGTAAACTGTTTTATTGTTGTTACAGAGTATTGGCTATAGGTTTTTCATGTTCAGATGTAGCTTCGATGCTTGTCACAAGCGCCGCAAATTCAGATTCCGAAATTTTTTGTATTGTTGTATTGTTTATTCATCATCCATAGACAGTACACTGCACTCGGATTTGTCATATTTTAGCATTGGCCAGTTCAGCAAAACAAAACACAGCGAAGAAGAACTGGAAAGAAACTCCGCTGTTTTTTTTTTCAACGTCCACTTAGTCTAAGTTTACAAAAGTGTTTGTCAATTATTTTAACAAAAACATAGGTAAAACACTAAACTCACATGAATACACAAAAATTTACAATCCATGCCGTATGCAACAGTTCATGACAAATATCATTTTATTTGCAAAGACAATCCCCTCCAACTAATATGTTGCCAATTGGAGCAGGTCAGTCCCCACAAACAGTACCCGTTCACGAGCATCACGCCGGGCACAGCCATTACCTCTTTCAACCATATTTTAGGGAAAGAGATAACCTGAGCCAAGCGTCACCGTAAGCAAGGACCTTTAAGCGATGCACTGCTCCAATGGCAACACAACACTGTGAAACACTTGCACATTAGGTTTTAATACTATGAGTTTTGTCATAAACTACAACTGTCAGCTGATCACATAGTTACATATCCCTTTAAATGCTACCACCTACAGACAATTAAGAGTATAATGGTTTGAGAGCATCCCTATCAATAAAGTAATAATAGATTCCTATATGAGAATAGAAATAGCTGCTCAATATACTAACAAGACTAAGTAAATATAATAACGCCTCAAAAGTGTTTCATAAGTAAATTAAAGAATTCATAAAAAATATTCCACTTGTGTGTGTGGATAGACGGAACTATACTTGAGCCAAGTTGACCACCCCTAAAATGGTTTGCAACCGTCCTGCATACGTGCATTTGCAAATTGCACTATTTGAATTATATTTAGTTTTGAATGACTCACCTCTTGTAGACTCTGCAGAAGGAATTGTTGATTCGCTTATCGGAGAGGTGGCGACGGCGATCCTCGAACAGGTCCTTGATGGCGGTTACGCTCAACACAAACAATAGTGGCAGCATCGCGAGCTCCTTGCCGAAGGCGTTGATGGCCGGAAACCAGTTTAACAGCAATATGAATATGAAGTACAGATTGGCGATGCGGTGGAACTGCTCGAGCAGGTTCTTGGGCAGGAAGGAGAGCAGTGTGTACTTGGTGGTGCGCACTTTATTATGGCAACGGTGTCCATTAGGGTGTTCCTTGTGGGGGGTCTTGTCAGGCACCAGGTGGTTGGGCACCACGATCAGGTGGCGCGAGTCCTCGGTGGGGGGCTCGCGTCGCAGCACCCAATGTACGGCGCGGCGCCACGGCGGGGGGCCAGAAGAACGGCGCAGCGTATAGATAGAGTCCGTGCGCGAAGCCTGACGCGAGTGGCCGGAGGCACGCTGCGAGTGCTGGCGCGCGACGCCGACTGCGGGTGGTGGCTGCTCGCGGTGCCCTGGCGGCAAGATGAAGTCTGTGCGGCTGCCAGCACGACTGTGACCCGGCTGCGATGTGCCTGACGGCGGTGCCCGCCCTCCTTCACCGATCTGTCCGTGTGAGAATGCCCGCTGGTGTCCGCGTGTGGCTGACTTCAGAGCCGAAGGTCTCGCAGAAGCCAACGTACCCCCAACAGGGATGGGAGTTCCACCGTGGCTGATCGACCTGGAGTGACCCTTCGGCTTGAGGAATAAGTAAGTCTGCTCTGGAGCCCCCGGCAAGCTCGGCGCGGGCGCCGCGTTCTCTCCACTTCCTTCCGTTGACATCTTTAAGCATCTGTAACAATAAACGAGCCACCTCAGGAAAACTTTGCAAAGATAACTTTTCACCAACTGTTTATAGAATGTGAATGCATCCCAATATTTGAAAACAGTAAATTTTTATTACCTTTTTCAACATCACAAAATCCTAGAACTATTAGATAAGGACTTCATTTGAATTGAAAACAGTTCGATTACACGGCAGGATCCAAACTGACACTGATGATTTAGCGCGAGAGCCTCGAACCTCAATCGCCAACAAGACCCACAGAAACACATGACATGTGTATCCGGGCGGTGGCGAGTTCACAGGAGACCGCGAGTTCAATGGATGAATAAATAAAACTCAAGCGAAAGGTGACTGCTCCATTTGAACCTCGAACGTTTTCGCTTTCGAGAAAAGAAGCAACTCAAAAGCGCAACAAACCATTTACAACCAACCAACTAGACCAGACTGACAACTCACACGTCACGACTTCTGTCATTCTCTCTGTCACGTCACAAAGATTGCCCTATAAATTATTAGTAAAGTCGCTAATTATGTTAGTCCCTTTTAGACGAACGTTTCAAGAAGATATAATAATAATAATAATAATAATATTGTTTATTGGCAGACCCAAGGTCCATAGATTGTCAATATTTTTACATATAACTAAGAAAAATTTATAATAACATCAATACAACATTAAAAAAGATAAAATCAGTCACAAAGCAAAATCCCATTCCATTTCTGAAAGATTGCTGAGTGGAACCAATCAGCTATCCCACGAATAATTGTATTGGAACACAACCTGATTCCAAACCAAAATCGGGCAATCCGGTTCCGCACGATAGCATTAAACGTGTTGACACGCTCCTCGCAGAACATACCTGATGCGCTGCAGTGGCGCGGCAGGCCCATCAGCTGCCGGAACGTGTTATTATATTGAACACGAATGCTATCGTGCGACCTTTTTGCATAGTTCGTCCACAGCTGACACGTGTAGAACGTTTGGCAGTACGCTGTAAACAGTGTCCGTTTCACTTGTTTCGTGCACCTGGCGAACCTTCTCACCAGCATATTGTGAAGATATTTATGGAAGTAAACCAAAAACTCTTCTGCTAGTGGACTTTATTAATAATGAAAGTAATATAATGAAAATTAAATTAGAAGATTGGAAAAAAGGTGAGTCGCGTAGCTAATGCAAAACGCGTTCTCAAAAACAATCGTTGCCAGGCAACAACTTTAGAAGAATGTAGCAGATGGCCTGCTACATCCTTCGCGGAGTCCCTATAAGTATTTTGCTTAAAGAACTCAATTAGTCCACTTTCAGACTTCGGGGAACTTAATACTCGCTATGAACAGTTATGGCGTACCATGCGTGTTCATACCCGGGACTTGGGAAAACCCCGGGAAAACGAAAGTCCGCGAGTCTACCCTAGCTAATGAACCAAGTGACTGCGGCGTCATTAATCACAACAAGCCCTAGATCATAGATTCAAAGTGAATCTCCTAGCTAAAACTTATACCTAGTATTAACAATTTAAGTTCGTAATCAGCACATAAATATCTGAATTGAACAATGCAAACATTAATTAGAAACACGTTATACAATTAAAATAGGGTCTACCCAAAGAAAAGAACTTAAATATTTGAATGAAAGTTGAAATTTTAGTCATGTTTTTTATTCTTCTGTGATCCTCGTCGGTTTAGCTTCGTGTTTTATAGGGATCTACCTAACGGAATAAGCTAACCTAGCAAAACTCGCTCGGTGAAACTAACCACTCAGCTCTCCTCTCAACCAATGGTCTGTAGTTTTTCTTATATAAAGATAAAACCGCAAGTGGGAAACACTGGTAAAAATTCGAAACATGAGAAGGTAGAGGCACCCAGAGAGTTGTACCTAGGCTATATAGGGATATAAAACCGCGCATCCCGCTCATAAATCTAAGCTAAGGGTGAGTTTTCGACGAAACGAGGAGGCAAAAACGCTCTGTGCGCTCTCGCCGGCTCAGTATACGAAGCATAACCGGGAACCCCGTATCAAAGGCAGCTCATGCAAAGAAATCCACACAAAATCCAACATTAGTCAAATTCATGTTTAAAAATGCTGTGCATAGACATAAGGACACAAAAGTAAAAATATTCGTACACAGTGGGACAGAAAACACAGGAAAACTGTGAGTGTCTAGCCGTTATTTAAAAGAGAGAGTTTAATCAAATAGTTGGGGACCTAAATATTATCTAAAACAATAAATGGACCTTGGAAAGCCGGAGCCAGCTTAGAATTTTAACCGCTTGGTCTACATTCCTGACTAGATCCGTACTCCAAATCTCCCGATTAGAATTTTGAAAAAAAGAGTTAAAAGATTCCAGTCTTTGCATAATATTTACAATTTACACACGCATGTACAAAATTCTCCATCGACTTCGCAAAACGAGAATGAAAGTAACGCGACTGAAAACTTTCAATAGATTTGGCCAAGCCAAAATGAAACTTTTCATTGTGAATTTCCATAAGGGCACTATTTAATAGGGCAGGGGGAAGCACAATGTTGCTATCTAACAAGATAGGGTTTCAGGCGGTCCACGTGTACTGTCAGAGGTTTTTTCCTCGTTACACCACATGGTTTTATTAAATAATTGAGATCCGAAATTTTGTTGATAATATCATAAGGTCCTTGGAACGCAGGGGCCAGTTTAGAATTTCGACCTACAATCCTTTGTGGGTTCGTAATAAGTACGCGTTGACCAACCTGAAATTCTCGAACAGAACGTTTTTTATCAAAATATTTCTTTTGTACAACCTGGGCCTTTTTTATGTTACCTTTTACCAGTTCAGATAATTTCGTAATAAAATCTATCTTTTCTGAAAGCAAACAAGAGGGTTGTTTCAGGCCTAGAGATTGTTCCAAAGGGAATATTGGATCCCTACCATATATCATCACGAACGGCGCGACTTTTGTGGTACTTTGGGGTGATGAATTATAAGCAGAAGTTACCAATCGAACATACCGGCACCAGTCTTTCTGGTCGCCGCGCACACACATGGATATGGCACGAATTAACGTTCCATTAAATTTCTCACACAAACCGTTCGATCGTGGGTGAAATGCTGTGGTAAATCGAGGTTTCGCTCGATTTTTAGGACCTCCTGTACCAATTTTGAAGTAAATACGGAGCCACGATCCGTTACGATTTCTTTAATCAAAGAATGTCGACAGAAGAGGTCTATAAAAAAATCGGCTACTACCTCGGCCGTAGCCTTCTGAATCGGGGCGGCCTCCGCCCACTTAGACAGGTAGTCTACGGCAGTAATAATATATTTACAACCTGAAACACTCTTTGGCAGAGGGCCAATTATATCAACACCTACTTTATCAAAGATGCCGGTTACCTCTATAGGCATCATTTTACCCGCTGGTTTACCTACTAACTTATTCTTATGTTGGCATTTCATACACGATTTCACGTAGTTTTCAGTAAGTTTCGCTAACTGAGGTATGAAATAGCGCGACCTGAGTTTCTCCAAGGTCTTGGTTAAACCAAAATGAGCTCCTGTGGCTGGATCATCATGGCTTTCCCTTAGCGCTTCATTTAGAAGGGAAGTAGGAAGGACAATGAGGTGGCGGACGCCATCCGGTTGAAAAGTTTCTTTCACTAACACACCGTTTTTTTACACAGAAACCTTTCGTTTTATTGAAATCACGATTCATCTGTTTATTTAAAATTGTACTACAAAACACATCTTGTGCCTGAATAGCACTTAAGGGGCTTGTAGACTCCAACAAAGCATAAGTGGGGCACTCTACTGGGGGAATGGGTTCCGGAGGAAATCTAGCTCGCGACAGGGCGTCGGCCACAACATTGGCTTTGCCTGGTCGGTGGACTATCTCTAGATCAAAGTCTTGGAGCTTTAGGGCCCAACCAGCTAATCTCCGATTAATGTCTTTGGAAGAATTCAAAAATAATAATGCCTTATGATCCGTAACTATCTGTACTCTTCTTCCCCAGACGTAATGACGGAAGTAGTCTAACGACCAGACTACGGCTAGGCACTCTTTCTCCGTCGTGGTGTATTTCTTCTCGAGGTCACTTAAATGACGTGAGCCGAAAGACACACTTCGGAATTCATCGCTATTGCGCTGACATTGAGCTATCTGTGTACCTAATGCATGATCCGAAGAATCGCACCAGATTCTTGTAATCATATTTTCCTCATTAGAAAAATAGGCTAAGACAGGAGGTGAGGCCATCTCTCTCTTAAGATTATCAAAAGCAATCTGATTGGATGTGTCCCACTTGTACAACACATTTTTTCTCGTCAGTGCTGTAAGCACCGAAACCTTATCAGCAAAATTATTTATGAACTTTCTATAAAACGAAGCTAAACCTAAAAAAGATTTCAACTCGGAAATAGAATTGGGAGTCGGAAAAGAGAGAATTTTCTCCACGTTTTTCCGTGATGGGAAAATCCCTTCCTCCGAAACTTCATGTCCCAATATATTTATTTTATTCAAACCAAAAGAACATTTTCCTGGATGAACAGACAGATTAGCAGCTCTTAAACGAGACAACACACTTTCCAAGGTACACATAAAATCATTAAATGTTTTTCCATAAATTAAAATGTCGTCGAGATACACGATGACTCCGTGATATTTCAAACCGGCAAGTACCTGGTCCATAATGCGTTGGAAGCAGGCGGGACTGGTCTTTAATCCGAAAGGCAATTTTTCAAATTCAAATAAACCATCCATAGTGCTAAAGGCAGTCTTATGCTTGTCTTTTTCAGCTATGGGAATTTGCCAGTAGCCCGATTTCAAATCCAGTAAGGCGAAGAACTTAGATCCTTCCAAACACCCTAATAAATCGTCTATGCGAGGTAATGGATATGCATCCATTTTTACGGTTTTATTGAGAGGCCTATAGTCGACACAAAACCTCCACGACTGGTCGGCTTTCTTGACGAGTACGACTCCAGCGGCATACGGTGAATGTGACCTCCGAATAATCCCATTTTCCAACATTTCTCGAACTTGTTCCGCTATAATTTCACGTTGCTTCGCAGACGCGCGATAGGGCGGGCGACACGTGGGGGCAGCTCCTTCCGTGTTGATCTCGAGGGTACCCTGTGTACAGGTACCTAGTTGGGCGTTGACATACGCCATGCGATCTTCATAACGCTGCAATAATTGTGTTATTGCCCTTTCATTATCAACACTGAGGTCCTCTCCTAACTGATATGTAGGTAAATTGTTCACATTTAAATGAAAAATATGCCCTATAGAATGGTTCTCTAGTTCAAACTTCTTTCTTGTTTGATAATTTACAGGTAGGTAGTTAATCTTTCTACAGTCCTTAAACAACCTAGTCCAGCCAAACCGTCGCAAGGTGAATTCCTTTCTTTCAAAGTCCAGTATCGCATTCGCTATCAGCATGAAGTCGAATCCGAGTATCACCTTGGCTGCTAATTGTTCTACAACAATAAATACCTTTTGGAAGCGGTTGTCTCCGATTCCCAGCTCCAATGTAGTTTGACCTAGTCCATTCATATATGTACCAGAAGCATTCTGCAGGGTCGTGTCTTCCACGATCGTATCGATGCTCTCTTTGGGTACTAGCGTCGAGTCAATGCACGATGTGAAGGCTCCGATATCAAGCAATGACAGGACTATTGTCTGTAGACTAAAGAAATACACTGGAAGGTAGATTAACTGACCTATTTCATGTTTTTATTCTAACGGCGACACCACGCATGTTCGGGTTCTTACGGGCGCCGCCGGGATACGTTTGGGTAGTCCGGTCGTCGAGCGGCGAGGGACGTGGGCGGCTGGTACGGCACGGCTTGCGAGCGCAGGTCGTACGGTGGAGAATGGCGTGGTTCGTTGTACTGCGGTACCAGAGGAGGAATATTAACGATTGGCTGTAACTGTGGTTGTTCCAGCCGTTCAGCAAATCTGGACGTAACAGGCACGTTGAGTCCTAGCGTGTACTCCTTCGGGAACGTTGCAGGATAACAATATTCCTCCATTTCCTGAAGAGCAGCACGTAAGTCTGTAAACTTATCAATTCTAGACATAACAAGTTTTTCACGTAGATGAGGTAATAATCCTTTCCGGATAGTTTGTACCACCTCGGTCTCCGATATTATGCCAGCTTTGGTAGCATAATTTTTAATTTTATAATAATACTCAATCACGGATTCCGATGTATGAATAGTATTTTTGAATAATGAATAATAATCCACATTTGACGGAAACTCAGTTTTCAACTTTTCCAAAATCTCCTCATACGGCAAATCTGCAATTTCTTCAAAAAAATATTTGGCCGCTCCGGATAACTTTTCTTGTAAAACAGCTTTCTTTTCGGCTTCAGTATTTAGTTTGTATGTAACACACAACGTATCCATGCAACGCAAAAATGTTGAAATTTGGTCTCCATTGGAGCCCGAGAAAGAAAGTGAAGCCATAGTTCATGTGTTGCTGAAATAATGTATGGAACGATAAATTAAATTTTACCGTTTTTTTTTTATGTCTCACTATATCCTTGGCGAAGCTGCATCAGCCACGTAGGACCACGTAGGAGCGTGACCGACGGACGCGACGGATGACTCGCCGTCTCGTTGGAGTTTCGGTAGCGGCGGTGTTGGGGGCAGACACCGACGCTCAGCGACGCTCAGCAAAACGTAGCTCAGGGGCAGTGGGCAGCGGGAGCTCTGGCAGCAACTGCAGCAGCAGCTCGGCAACTTGCTGGACCTGCACAGATACCTGGGACCCTAGGCGCTTCCACCACTGTGAAGAAATTTATGGAAGTAAACCAAAAACTCTTCTGCTAGTGGACTTTATTAATAATGAAAGTAATATAATGAAAATTAAATTAGAAGATTGGAAAAAAGGTGAGTCGCGTAGCTAATGCAAAACGCGTTCTCAAAAACAATCGTTGCCAGGCAACAACTTTAGAAGAATGTAGCAGATGGCCTGCTACATCATTACCGACCACCGACAGCGACCGCCTCTCCCTCTCAATGTCCATGTCATCCTTCCTAGTAGAGGTGAGGATATGGCCCAGATATTTGAAGCTGCTAACTATCCGGATCGGTGTATTGTCAACTTTTACCTGAGATACTGAGAGAGATATGAATGCCTAGAGACCGCACAAGCGTTACACGAATCCTGCTAGTACTGACATGAGTCGCACACTGGCTTGCTAGTTTGCCGTCGATCGCGCTCACAAAAACGAACTTGGGCGAGCAGTGTTACGAAAAATCTGATTGTACAGAGCGCATCACCCTCAACGCCACAATAGGCATTATCATTTGTAAGAAAACGTATGTGGATTTTAGTCCAATGCGTGGCGGTTAGGCTGATGCCGTTTGTACTTCAATTGTAAAACATTAGACCAGACATCATCTTTTATTTCGAAATAATGTTCATTCACCAACACTTCTGTAGCAAAACATTTGTATTAAATTGTGAATGAAAAAAAAAAACAAATTAACACTAGCCCTACCATGAGTTTGGGGATGTTCAATTCGATCAACGTTAACGAAATTGTTGTATGGAGAAAATTGCAGCGCCTCTAGCGTACGATCTTATTACTAACTAGCAGCCCGTCCCTGCTTTGCACGGGCATAATATAATTTAAAAAATATTATTTTCCTAAAAAAAATTCCTAAAAAAAGAGCATATAGCTACATTAAAATATTTGAAATAAAAAAAACTCAGTTTTTTTTTTGTGAATATTTTTTTTTTTGTATTTTATTTCTTTTTATGTATTTTTCACACTATTAATTATTTTAAAAAGGTCATAAACACAAAACAAAAGCCATTAATTAATTAATTGAGTTAAAGCCTCCCTGTAAACAATATTTGATGTTGTTTTATTTTGCATTAAATAATTAGCTTAACTGTTATTAGCTACCTACAAATATTACTATAGTCTACAACTAAATAATATTTAATCGAAAATCATAAAAAACTATTTTAGTCACTTATTTATTAGGATAACTATATATTATAAGGTACAACATATATTAATGGGTCTAGTTCTGAAAATAACTTTTTGAATGCGTTTAGTTACCTACTAAACTAATTATCATCAAGCGACAAAATAATATCAAGTGACATTTTTTTAAATTCCGCACATTACCGCTGCGTAGGGAGCCGACTGCGGGAAGGAGCCGCGCGGCAAGTTTAATTTGAGGCCTTGATTACCCTCCCGTACCCCTGAGTGACGTTTACAACCTCTAAAACGCATAGCTAGCCGAGCGGAGTTTTTTCAAATTTTTAAACTTGTGGTATATAACGAATGGAATGTCCGAATCTAATCATTCAAAGAGTTATATAAAGGTATTGAAGCACTCTTAAATAATAATTTATTAATTTTGATAATGGTATTAATCAATATAATAATATATAATAATACAAATAAAGAGCCTTTTCTAACGGCGGTATTTAATGTTTTATTTTATAATAAATGCACACTTATTGTGACTTAACTATAATAGTTAAATGTATGCTGTCGCGACCTTTTTTGTAGATAATGATGTGTTCTATAAAATTGTACCACATAATTTTGTTCTATCGTGAATAGTTTTCGCAGCGCGCGCGATGTAAGGAACATTCTTGGTAATTTTTTTCCACCTTGGGTTACGTTATCGGAGTTTTGGTCAAGGATCCCTAATTTTTTTAAATAAAATATAGCCTATGTTGCTCGGATAGACTGTAGCTTTCCAACTGTGAAATAATTTTTCAAATCCGTTCAGTAGTTTCGGAGCCTATTCAATTAAAAAACACAAACAATCAAACCTTTCCTCTTTATATAATGGTATAGAAAACGGCACTACGTGTTTATATTTACGCTCGTTGTCGAGCATCACGAACGTCATCGAACGACGACGCGATACGGTTTTTATATATCATCACTACATAGTATAAAACAAAGTCGCTTTCTCTGTCCCTATATCCCTATGTATGCTTTAATCTTTAAAACTACGCAACGGATTTTGATGCGGTTTTTTAATAGATAGAGTAATTGAGGAGGAAGGTTTATATGTATAATAAAATCCATTAAATAGTGGAGAAATACTGTTACTTTTGAGGTTTCCAATGTGATGTCGTAAAAAAATTTTTTTTTTCGCTTACATTGCAAACGCAAGCTGAACCCTACGAGATTTATCAAAATAATGTACTAAGTATTGTACACATTGAAAAGGTCTACAGAAAACTCCGCGATGGCTTTTTATTGTCGTTTACTTTTTACGACAAATAATGGCTAATTTTCGAAGCTATTTTAACCAATGCAGCATTAATCCTTATCCAATTAAATACCTTTAATACATTGTTGATTAAATATATAGCTATATGGCCCTTTACAGCATATGATTTAAATGAATATTTTCGAAGATATTACAGATTTAAAAATCGCGGGACGTAGCGTTTGCGGCGGCACCGGCCGGAGCGGCGGGAGCCTGCCTGTAATAGTTCAAAAACATTTTTTAAATGATATTATGCCCGTGCAAAGCCGGGACGGGCTGCTAGTTATTTATATTATTATTGATAGGCTTGCAGCTATAAGCTGATGCGCCTATATCACAACACTTATTAATTTATTTATTATCTTTTTTTTTCTTTTTCCTAAAAGAAAATAAAGTATTCAACCGTAACTTATCGTTAATGAATAAGAAAAATAAAACAATTATAATTGCATCGAAGAAAACGAAAGTCAGGCAGTGACAAATAATTTGCGCGAAACAGGTAGATATATGATGCTATTTGCAGATGGTATTCGCTATTAGTCACGCTTATTGTCTAGCGACGCGGCGCGCCGGCCACGAAGCGGCAGCCGGAACCCTTTTTTGTCCCAAAATATCGGCTGCCAACAGTCGACTACATGTGGTATGTTTTTACTAATAAACTTAGGACAATTATACTCAATTCATAATAGTGCCGTCCTCTTTTATTTCACTTGAAAGAAGATACGGACACTATCAATCACGGCCAACTCACTGTCTTCCATTGTTTCTTGTCTCTGGTCGAACGAACGTTAATCGAGTGTTCGATACGCGCTCCATGCGTGAACAAAGTAACCCATGGTAGCGACTTTAACGCTGTCGATCTCGTTCGTGAACATTTAATGATTTTTCGTTCGTTCTACGGAAAACTCATGGTAGGTACCATGGTCTACAGTACTCGTAGCTAAGAAGATAGTATGTGGAAAGTCGTGGAGGAAATTGAACTAAGCTGTTTTTCAGAAAGTTAATATAGTAAGTGAGTTTATATAAATTATTTTAAGTTTGTGCAATCAAATACTGCGGGTCTATTTAGGGAAGTAAACAGGAGAAGTTCTGGCGTGAGAAGCAGTCAAACTCTATGTAGAAAAAAGTTGGCATTTTTTGTAGGCAGTAGGAATTCCGTCGTGTAACTAAGAGTAGGCCCATTGCTCCCCATAGGATTATTAGTTTTTTAACCGCATTTTATTGGGATTTTGATCCACCACAATATCGTAAGAATTGTTTTCATTACATGTCGTGCCTTTAATATTTTTATCTTTGGATATTTTCGTTTCCATTGCCAAAATGTCCCGGTTAGAATTAATTATTGGTTTCTTATTCAAAGATTTTTTGTATTCAGAGTTTCTTTTTTAGTTTCGTTTTTATCATTACTATCGTACTGTTTTTATTGTATGACCTTTTCAAAACTCCGCAAAATTGGCATTTAAAGTATGCAGCTGGCATTCTACGACACAGAATAAATTTAATGTTGATATTCTAGTCATTCTGTGATTGATTGAAAATAAATAAAAACATTTTTTTGTGTGTTTTCCGCATGGAAAGGCCAAAACTTTCGCTTTACAAAATATCTACTCACGAAAGCGAAAGCGAGAAGTTCTCGTGTTCGCTTTTGTCAAACTCTAACAGCCGTATTCAGATTGGGCGGACTCATTTTAATACGCCGGACTAAACCGGTTTTTGTACGGTTAGTCCGGTGCTAATCTCGTACTAGACCCGAGTGCACGATGCCTTGTACAATGTTGTCCGTTATGATTACATTAAACGATGATGAGACGTCTAATCGCCCATCATTTGAAATTGAGTTGCACGTAACATATTTTCGTCAATGTTAGCTTGCCAGGCGTCAGAACACAAATAGTCCCTCGAACGAAACAATCGGCAAAAATGTTTGCTGTATGGCAACTCTCAGCACCGCCTGAGCTGACTAGTACTGTCTTTCTCCCACATTATAATCAGACAGGGACAATTGAAGCATCATCTAGCGTCATCCATTCATACCAAAAAACAAAACAGTTGCTCTTGGAGCCGCGAGGTGGCTCTACGAGCGCCCAATATGCCTGCCTGTTGGTAGCCTCACAGAATACATAAATATGGTGTCAACATTTGGGCAAATAATTATGGAAAACGATCATGTATCGTATTAGATTTAACTAAAAAAACACGTTCCTTGTATGGTTTCTTATTGGTTTTTAATTATAACTATTCGTTCTTATAGCTGCAATAGGAATACACACTCTGTCAAAATTTGAGCTGTCTACCTTTTACTGTTCATGAGTTGCAACCACCTGATATACGTACTCATTTTACTTTTATTAATGAAAGTGAAGTGTAAGTACCAAAAATAAAAGTATCAAACTCGTTTAGTCACAGGTTTAGTTAAATAAAGTATGCGGGTTGGCCATCCATATGTGAGGAAAGAGCGCCTCCATTTTTTCCAACCTGGGGGTCCATTCAGAGCAAGAGTGAGTTCGAGTTCGAGAGTGAGTTTACCTAAAAATAGCTGGGAAATATATTATTATTCAAATAACGGAACCGTTATTTATACTTCCAACGTATTTACGTGACAAACCAGATTTTTACCTAACTGTAATGACATTCAAGAAGTGTAGAAACATTAACTATTTAAAAAGTGAGTTGATATTTAGTGACGAATTCGAACTCACTCTTGCTCTGAATGGACCCCCTGTAAGCTGTAAATACATACTATACATGCACATATATAGGTAGATATAATATACGGTATAAATTGGTGGAGTGGAACCAGGTAAAATCATCGGTCGTAAGAGACGATCTCCGAGTGGTAGGAGTTTGGAACAATGTTTGAAGAAGATAGATATATGTGATTGTGTGCGCGACTGCATTGGATATCTCGCTCGCGTACATCGTCGGTTTGTTGGTTACTATTTGAAGATAATTCGTGGATGGATAGTCCCTTGTCGCGTTGAAAGTTGGTTGACGTGACGTGACTTGCTTCTGCTCTACGAGCGTTGGCGTTATTTGGTGGAGAGCAACTCCGCCCACCAGCCCGAAAGAATACGTTCGACGCCTGTGCTTAGAGGCATTACCGGCGGCCATGGATGAGGAGTACGACGCGATCGTGCTGGGCACGGGACTGAAGGAGTGCATCCTATCCGGTATGCTGTCAGTGTCCGGTAAGAAGGTGCTACACATCGACCGCAACAAGTACTACGGCGGCGAGTCAGCCTCTATCACACCGCTCGAAGAGTTGTTCTCTCGCTTTGGCGCTCCAGCCCCTGATGAGACGTACGGACGCGGTCGCGACTGGAACGTGGATCTCATCCCCAAGTTCCTCATGGCGAATGGACTGCTCGTGAAGCTGCTCATCCACACGGGTGT
The DNA here is from genome assembly GCA_946894095.1 of Incurvaria masculella. Classification (NCBI taxonomy): domain Eukaryota; kingdom Metazoa; phylum Arthropoda; class Insecta; order Lepidoptera; family Incurvariidae; genus Incurvaria; species Incurvaria masculella. Next base: position 13,083,556 of record OX335650.1, read on the forward strand.
GACGCGTTACCTTGAGTTTAAGTCTGTAGAGGGCAGCTACGTGTACAAGGGAGGCAAGATCTCCAAGGTGCCCGTCGATCAGAAGGAGGCACTTGCTTCAGACCTCATGGGAATGTTTGAGAAGCGACGTTTCCGCAATTTCCTGATCTATGTGCAAGATGTACAAGAGGATGATCCAAAAACGTGGAAGGATTTCGATCCTACCACTTCCAATATGCAGGCGCTCTATGAAAAATTTGGGTTGGACCGCAACACTCAGGTTTGTACCAACGTGAACCTTTATCATTATTAAAAGATGCATGATGACACATATTTTAACTCCAAATTGGGCTGTGAAATCTTTGTGGAAATCTGCTTATTCCCTACGTTTCGAGCGTATATTGCAAAGATCGCAGAGAAAGTGAATACAGTGAATACTTGTGTTCCAAATTGATCACTGCTCATAGCCACAATCGCACGATATCAAATAGGAACTGTTTCGAGCAGACATATGAGTCTGAGCCTATCCTAACTACCTCGAAAATGCCTTGTAAGTCTCAACAGTGGTTATTCCAGGCCGAGAATTGTCTAACTGGACTAACAAACGGCAAAGCCTTCGTTATTTCAGAATACAAGTGCACAAGATCAGAGAACTACAGTTCGGTGACAGCCATTTGACAGTGTACACGGCGCACATGTTCTGAACCGTGCGAGCTTTGTTTTGATCTGTGTGCAGTCTAGAGTCACGTCCCTTGTGTCAAAATGATGTTCACGGGAGTGAATATAAGCAATTTGGAACGATCGTGTTCATTGCTGCAATCTTGCAATATACGCATTTTGGAACAGAGGGATTGATAAGGGTGAAAGTAGGTTTAAATGTCCTGCCGTAAAAATACCCAAAGTCATGAGATTATCCATGCCATGATAACATTTTAAAATCATATGAAATAAGTATAAATGGCATCATCCTATATGCCAAGCATTGCACTTTGACCCAGATATGTTTTCCCAACAAATGCCAATGCCTAATGTGGCGCCGAGGGTGATGCGCTCTGTAGCTTAAATATGCATTTACGCAAACTTAACTTTAAGGGTGCACCTCATATTTTTAGAAGGATGAAAGAAGCAAATTGATTTCAGGAAGTAAACACCCTGTTGTCGCTGATTTTAACACAATTGTGAATGGCGTTGCAGGATTTCACTGGGCACGCACTGGCCCTGCATCGGGATGACGAGTATCTGAACCAACCTGCACTGCAGACCATCCGCCGCATCAAACTTTACTCGGACTCGCTCGCTCGCTACGGCAAGTCCCCGTATCTTTACCCCATGTACGGATTGGGCGAACTGCCGCAGGGCTTTGCGCGTCTCTCCGCCATCTACGGAGGCACGTACATGCTGGACAAGCCCATCGATGAGATCGTGGTGGATGAGGGCGGGCGAGTTTTGGGCGTGCGCTCCGGCTCCGAGGTGGCCAAATGCAAGCAGGTTTACTGCGATCCGAGTTACGTGCCCAACAAGGCCCGCAAAGTAGGGCAGGTGGTCCGCTGCATCTGCCTGCTTGACCACCCGATCGCCAACACTAAGGATGCCCTCTCCACCCAGATTATTATCCCGCAGAAGCAGGTTGGTCGCCGCTCCGACATCTACGTGTCTCTCATCTCTTACACGCACCAGGTCAGCGCCAAGGGATGGTTCATCGGCATGGTGTCCACCACGGTGGAGACGGGGGACCCCGAGGCGGAGATCAAGCCCGGCCTGGACCTGCTGGGGCCCGTGCGCCAGAAGTTCGTGTCCATCTCCGACTACCTGGAACCCACTGACGACGGGCTCTCCAGCCAGATCTTCATATCTGAGTCGTATGACGCAACCACCCACTTCGAGACTACCTGTCTAGACGTGCTTAACATTTACAAGCGGGGCACCGGCGAAGAATTTGACTTCTCCAAAGTGAAACTGGAACTAGGAGAGGAAGAGCAGTAGAGCAGCTGATTTTGCTTGCGATGCTAGATTCACTTTCCTGCTCCGTTAATGGTAATTATAGGTTATCGGTAGCCTTTCATAATTTGTTATCAGCTTTTAATATTATTCCTTCTATTGCAGTCATAGATGTTTAAGCATCTGAAGTGTTATTTTTATGAGGTGATTGAGCTTTGTGATTTAAACTTATTTTTTACCAAAAAAATAATATCTACATTATTATGAAGTTAAGATTTTATTTAAAAGATATTTTGTTTATTACTTCATTTTATGGTTGCTTTAAAACTTTACACTGCATACTGCATTCATAGGTTTGCACAGCATGAGGTGAGGCCAGCTAGCTGCAGGGCAAACTAATCATTCAAGCATTCCATTGGTATATGTGTGTATATATTGGTTGCTGTGCTCATATCGTAACTCGTAAGAACATCCAGTAATGCTCATTACCTACGTTTGTGTAAACTGTGTAAGATCATATGAATAAAAAATACATACAATACCATTGCTTTCATTGCACCACACAATTTTAGTTGCATAATACATACTGAACATCCCTGCCAATATAATAAGTGTGTAAGTGAGTTTGTTGGTTCATCCGTTGGTTCACGCAGCAATGGATCAATGCGATTTTTTGTATAGATATGGTTTATTGGCTGGAGTGTGACATACATAACTATTTAAATAAAAAATAAATGATATCGTTCCGAGCACAGCCGGGTACCACGTAGATTATATGATATCCACAGTAAAGTTATAATAACTACCAGATTATTAAGAATACTGATACCTTTTTTTAATGCAGCCTAAAGGTGGGTACTCATTAGCGAGCTGTGGCTGTAACCGAGCAGATACAGTACGAGGTTCTAGTGTGTACGCGTGTTACGATCTTCAGTCACGACATCTACCCGAGCCGCATCACCGAGCGTACACACTAGTGAGCTGTAGCTGTAACCGAACAGATACAGTTACCAGGTTCTAGTGTGTACGAGATGTCCACATCACTGTGATCGTAAAGACAAGCCGGAATGTTCGCAGTTTTGGTTTGTAACTCCACGATGTCGGACGAAGTGTCTCTCGCTTGTGCAGCATACATATTTATAGATGCTTTACTTGATAATTCTAAACGGCCACGAAGATGGTGGATTCATCCAATGTATCGCGAAAGAAGTGATCTAATTCATATTTTAAAAAATCAACAAATCAGTGGTCATTATAAAAAATTCACGAGAACAACTCCAACTGATTTTGAATATCTACTGAATTTAATCGGGCCCAAAATAACACGAAGAAACACTAAGTTTCGGCAAAAATCGCACGAAAACAGTTGTTGGCTCGCAGCGCGCAACGACCTCCACTCTCGACGTCCACGAGCGCACTGCGAGCGCCCTTTGAGCCATGGCAAAAACCGACAATCGTCGGCTCGCTCCAGCCGACGATGTTCCGCTCGCGGCAGGCTCGCAAACTACGTACACACTATGTCTTTTGTTAACAGTAACGTGCAACGGTTACAGTAACAGAAAGAGTACTGTTCTTACATCGGCTCGCTGCGAGCCGACGATGTTCCGCTCGCGGCAGACTCGCGAACCACGTACACACCATGATTTTTAGTTACAGTACGTGCAACGGTTACAGTCACAGCTCGCTAATGAGTACCCGCCTTAACATGGATGGCTAATACAAAACAACTACCATTATATTAGCCCAATAAACCACATACCCGAAGGAATGAAGTGCCGTGCAAGGACCTTCCCTTTATTAGCGCGGCTACACTGAACTGGATGGAGAAAAACAGACAATTTTTCCTTACTGCTTCATCCATAGTTTCATCCACAACCCGGGCGTGGTTAACCCTACCACCTAGTGGGGGCCTTTCCCCCTTTATTTTTAAATGGGTTCCAAACCAAGGTACAGCTCGTATTCGTAACGAAATGCACTTATCCTACTCAGAAAGAGGAAGAAAGTGGTGCATGACCGGGATGACAGTTTGATTGAACCCATAACCGCTCGCAACAAAATCAAGTCCTCTAGCCCCTACAACATGAGCTGCACAATAGGAAATTTTATTGAAATTAAACTGCATATTATTGAAGTATCCTGGACTCACATCTCACTATATTTCATTTATGATCTCACAGACACATTTGCATCAGGGTGTTGATGCAGTAGGTGTATTGATCTTCTTTAACAGCTCGCAAAAAACTGAAATGCATAAATATACAAATATTTAGAATGGATATGTGGAGTATTGCAATATCAGCCATGGGTTGCCGTGCCCGAGCTGTCTCCATATTCCAAGGGCTAACCCTAAATTAAGTATATGCTAACATATGTGTGTGATCTTCCGTTTTTTATTAGCATAAAAGACAAGAATTGATTAAAATGAAATAAGTATTTATAATAATTTAATTTAACTATCTAATAACACAACACAAGCAATATATTTTATCGTCTCGACATCCAATAAATATTTGTTCGTTCAGAGCGACTGGAGATGAAAATGTTTCACCGGGTAACACATGTGTTAGGGCTATGTCACCTGATTCTGTTCCTATCACGGACAATTTTCCATCGTTTGATGCTGCCAGTATAGATGACTCTAAGAAGTAACAAGGAGTGGAATAAACGGGAGCTGACAGCCGAGTTCGCCACTTGAGCTTCACTTGATTGTGCTGAAGGTTTAGGCAGTAAATACTAGAGTCGTGACAGCCGAACAGCAAGTCCCAATCCGAGGGCCCGTTACACTTGATGGAAAACGAAGAGAAGATATTTCCTGAAGCCCCCTCATATTTCCACAACTGCAAAATAAAAGGTCAATCATTGATCAGTGTTAAAGTGTTCACGATAGGTGTCGTCTAAGCGCGCTCACCTAAAAGATCTGTCAAAGCTGTAAAAATACCATTGATAATAAAACAGTATAAATTTGAACATTTTATTTACTCAATCTATGTAACTGATTCAATTTGATTCAACTAACTCAATTTTCTCCAAGCTTTTCCAAAAATAACTTATTCTTAATTGTGCTAATCAAAAGAAGTCTTGGGAAAGAAAATACCACAAAAACATAACCTAGTGCTGATAAATGACATAAAAATTTGTTTGAAGACAAATAAAAGCTCTTCTATTCCTTTAAACCTTGTTCCACCTGCATCATGGAGTACATCTTTCATCTAAAAACTCGTAAATCAAACTTGAATGACAATTTGACGTTTATAAAGTGAGGTCGCTCATGCGAAATCTACAATAAGCTTTCGAGTTTTCTTCCCCATTGGATTATAATCATGATTAGTCAATTAATCAATCATGCGTAGATTTGCGGTTCCTTTTGACTGGTTATGTTTGCAAAGAGCCTAATTAACAAACTATTTATTTACTTATTAACCAAGCGTGGAGTGCACAATCTCTGGTTAGTAATAATTTTAAAATTAAAATATATCTGTCATTATTTTTGTCCTGAATAAGAAAGGAGAGGTATCTATAATAACCACAACTATAATTCTAACGAGAGATTGTGCACTTCATTTCATTTTTCATTTCATTTCATTTCTTATCCATAGGTAGGATAGCTACGACACCCGGACACGTCAACAATCTATCGGCTCGAGAAGAGCCGACACACAAGCTTCATTAATCAATGAATTAAGAATAGCTTTAGCTGCCCCGTTTTCAATACTACCGCTTACTAATTTTGAGTAGTTTATATTACACATATAAAGTTTTACACTATTGGGGTCTACAGTCATACAAAATTATCCTAATTACTCGGTTCGGGAGTATACAGCCATCGTCATTTTGGATATCATATATCATGTCAGAATAAAAAAAAAAGTAAAAAAATAATTACTATGTTCAGGTGTATACAGCCATCGTCATTATTGATATCAAATACCAAGTCAACATTACGATGAATATAAAATAATAATAATAATACAAAGTTGTACTCGTAAAGAAACATCTACATTAAAAATCTATCGTCCAAACCTTCCTTAATAGTATAATAGCTTTTATTTACCAACAATGCTTTAACTCTTTTCTTAAATAAATTGTCTCCTAGATTTTTTATATCGTCTGACAATTTATTGTAAAACCTCGCACTATTACATACAAAGCTCTTGGAGGTTTTGGCCAGTCTGTGCCTTGTGTTCTGTATTTTTTGTTTACCACGTGTGTTATGATTGTGTACCTCTTTATTCAGAGTGTATTCATGATTATGTTTCTTTGCGTACATAATATTCTGATATATGTATGCATGTGGTAATGTCATGATCCCTAACTCGCACTCCAGCCTAACAATACATATCTGATATTTTATTGTACCTATTTAATGGATTATCTGAGATGCATGAATAATTAAGGAGGTACAGGGTAAAATGTAGAAATTATGTATTTTTCAAGGTGATAACTTTAAACAACTATATTTATAGAATCCCTATGCCCACATTAAGAGAATAATGAGGTGATCGAGTTCCACACAATGGTTTGTGCCTGTTTCCTCAGTCAAATGAAGAAATATTTTTCTGAATTTTTGCACATTAAATAAACCAACTGAGAGCTACGTCTTTACATTTTGATTTTTTTGATAACTTTATTAATGATATACGCCCTTAAACATTTAGATACAAATCTTTAGAGGCCAAAACGTACAGACGTAGCTCTCAGTTCATTCATTTAATATGCAAATTTTCAGAAAAATATTTCTTAATTTAATCGAGGAAACAGGCATGCGCCATTGTATGGAACTTGGATCACCTCATTATCCTCTTAAATGGTTGAAAAAAGTGTTGGCATGTCTTGATAATTCGAGTTTTGCGATTATTCGAGAATATCTTGGTCCACATTAGATTGCATAATCGAGGTTTTACAGTACTTCTGGTATGAATTCAGCCTTGATAAACTTATATCCGAGAAAATGCTTGGTCATAAACTAAATAGTTATTTCATGTTTATTGCTACATCGTCACATGTGTCACTGAACTCCTGGTAACGGTTGGACCTATTTTGATACATTGTTTTGTGTGTGTTTGAGTGGGTCTCTGGTCTGGAAGGTTAAGATTCATAATTGGACCCCTGTAGGTGGCGCTCTTGTCGATATTGACCCGAGCAGAGCAGGGACCTTAGCTGGTATTCTGTAAGGATTTGCTAGTTAATAGAAAAAAATAAAAGTAGCATCAGTGGCTATACTCACATGGTTACCATTCTCCACGGAGAGACAATGAACAATGCCACCAACTTCTGCAAAGATAACTCGTTCGTCGTGGTGGTAGAGCAGGGGACTGGCGAACACAGGTGTGGGGAGATTGTGCCGCCACATAAAAGTGTTGCTGCGTGCATCCAATGCGGCGCAGAGGCCCCCCAGTGTGCCTATCAACACAACTCTGCCTGCCGCACTCATCAGATCAGCGGAGATACCGTGATCGCCCACTTTGAATGTATTCCTTATATCTCCGTTCTAAAATTAAATTAAAAAATGGTAATTCGAGCTCATATAAAAAAAAGTGTTACAGTCATCATTAAACCAAAAACTGAGTCTCATTTGTGTTACTAACTTGTAAATTTCAGCTCACTTGGCCAAGAAACATGTCATCTGATGGTTAACATGGTACAGAATGCAACTAAACGTCCAATTTAATCACTCACTTGCCTGTTCACCCGGCCTGTTTAGAATGGTACCACCCAGAATTAAAGTTGATATGCGATAGCATCATTGCCAGAATGACTGCTGTTTGCTGCAGCAGAGGCAAACTTGCAGTCTTAGCTGCCCTAGGTCATGTAGTACCAGCCGTTCTCCCCGGCTCATCATTTACTGAGATATATTATATGAATTTACTTTCGTGCCAACTTTTATCTAAATTGGTTCAAAAGTTAGGTTGTGAAGAAAAACCCGTATTTTTTCGGATAAGGAGACGTAATACTAGAGGCTTTAGTGCACAGTCATTTTCATTTCATGTTTGCATCAGAATATTTTTTGGCACGATTAGCTACCCCTAATATCTGGCTGCCCTAGAGCCGGGCCTAGTCGGGCTAAAGAGAAACCTGCCACCATGATGCAGGCAGTTCCAAAATTTTTCAATATGGCAACAAAGGATAATTTATTTAGCATTTAAAAATCATATGAAATAAGTATAAATGGCATCATCCTATATGCCAAGCATTGCACTTTGACCCAGATATGTTTTCCCAACAAATGCCAATGCCTAATGTGGCGCCGAGGGTGATGCGCTCTGTAGCTTAAATATGCATTTACGCAAACTTAACTTTAAGGGTGCACCTCATATTTTTAGAAGGATGAAAGAAGCAAATTGATTTCAGGAAGTAAACACCCTGTTGTCGCTGATTTTAACACAATTGTGAATGGCGTTGCAGGATTTCACTGGGCACGCACTGGCCCTGCATCGGGATGACGAGTATCTGAACCAACCTGCACTGCAGACCATCCACCCCTAATATCTGGCTGCCCTAGAGCCGGGCCTAGTCGGGCTAAAGAGAAACCTGCCACCATGATGCAGGCAGTTCCAAAATTTTTTAATATGGCAACAAAGGATAATTTATTTAGGGAAAGGGATAATTTAATTGGTTCTATTGTTTATCCCAATTTGAAATTAAAGCCTTTCGTAGGATGCTCTCAAAGAATTTTAGGGTTAACTCAGTATCTGAAATATACCCCCCTATGCCAGTCAACCATCAGCCTTACACTAGGTTAAAATTCCAAACATACCTCAAAATCTATTGATCTCACATTTCCATCATATGAAGCCACATACAGCATGCCATTGGCCAATGTTGCCTTACTCTTTATCATAGAGTTAATATTGATTTTCCAAGAGATTGCACAGTCACTGATAGTAAAGCACACGATAGTTCCATCATATGCTCCAACCACTCCGTGTGTGTCAGATTTTACTGATCCTTTCCCATAGCAGAAAACGGTCGCCTCTATTCTAGAATTTAACTCAAGAATGCCAGTAACTTCCCCATTTATTGCATTCAATACAACTAATTTCCCAGAGTGACTTCCTACAACTACATAGGAAACTCTGTAAGAAAAAACAATGCATGTTTAACTGACAATCCACAACAAATTATAGTGAAGAGTTTCTAAGAAGGTAAGTAGTAGCTTGTGTTAAAATGTATAAAGAAAATTGCTACCTATGTGAATATGCAAAGGCAATGAGCAAATATAAATGAACTGGATGTTTTTTACATGGGCCTAAGCAAGATTCAACCCGAATTTGACCTCTCCAATATTGAGGAATGTGACGACATAAAATAAAAAGGTTTGCAAATAGAAAAACAGGCATAATAATATATTTTATAGAGTTTTAGATCTGCCATCTCTGCTTGTCCTCTAGAATATTTTAGTGTGATATTAAATAGCTATAGACTTATCGCATAAACATATGCAAGAATCGACCGGATTCTCCTCACTTAAAAAAATATAGTAGACACAATTGGCGAAAACAGCATAAATTCCGAAAGGTGGCCTCACATGTGACAAGAACAAATTGTTAATTGATAAAATATAGGTATACAATAAACATACTTGGAAGTTTTATGTAGCATAGGAGTGGCGTCCACACACTTTCCAGTGTCAAAAGACCAAACTTGTTCCAAATTTAATTTCTTTAATATAATGGATGACGTTTTCTTTGAATAAATTTGTACTAAATTATTGTTACTCGAATGTTTTCTTTTTCTTTCTCCATATGAATATGTAGATATCGGATTTTCGTTACTGGAAATATTTTTGAATACAATAGATACGAAGTCTTCAATTGTATTTCTGGATGTCAGCAAAGATGTCATTAATGTTAGCGTTGTCTGCGGGTAAATCCCAGCAAGTTTGTTGCATAGGGTCATAGCTAAAAATGATGACCCACCAATACTGAAAAAATCCTTGTCTTTTATATCTTCGTAAATTAGGTCATATTTCAGGGAAGATCTTATCTCATTATAAACAAAATGTTTGATAAAATCTAGCGAATGTTCATCCTGTTCAGTAGTGTGCATAGCTGTCAACTTGTCTTTGCAGACTTTACCATGTTTGTTTAAGGGCAATGATTCTATTTTGATAATTTCATCAGGCCAATGCGTAGGGTCCAATTGAGATCTGATGAATATGCGCAAATGATCAGCGGACAGCAGCTCGGATGTATAGAAAAGCACAACCGTCCGAGGTTTGGTCAGCCACAAGCAACTGCTACTTCCGATTTGAGAATGCAACATCGTCGCTCTTTCTATGAGCTGTAAGTTGACTTTGTGACCAAATCTCTTTATCACTTCGTCCTTGCGTCCACGAAAGTAAACGCTTCCACTTTTTACTTCGCCTACGTCCCCAGTCTGTATCCAGTGCTTTTCATCCATCTGTGTGTGTTGCATTGGTGTGTTGAGAACACTGCACTTTCTGGAGCTGCTACCTATGTAAGAGTAAACATAATAATATTAATTATAACTGAAATATAACATACTACATGCGTAAAACTAGGTGGCAGCTATAATACAATTGATTACTCAAGATAATGGCCAAGAAACCTGTGGAAAAATTGCTTTGTTGCAAAGAACAAAATGATAGTGAAATTACCAATGAAAATTGTCCATGTTTTCTATGCAGTTCGATGTAGCCGTAAAATATAAGGTTGGTGCTGGTATAGCATATAGTTCTCATGAGGTGTGTTGCACTAGTAGCGTCATGATAGTAGGTGCGGTGTTAGCCATCCATATCCAGTGACGGAAATGGGTACCTATTTATGGGTAAGAAATACAAAGACCAATATGACAGCAATTATCTTTGCAATGCTAGTTGTAAGCATAATAATTCTGCTTGATGATGAGTTTTCACATATTTAATTATTATAACAATACGTATTTCCCATTCATTTGAATTTCGACTTTGGTAACGATAGCAAGTTGGTTGATATCTAAATAATTGGAGTAAAAATATCTTAGCGAGGATAAATACACGAAATCGGCGTCATCTTGCAGCAGTTATCATGCAGATTTAAAGATAATCGACAAATTAATCGGCTGACATATTTAGATAGCTGAGCGGTTAGAGCAGTTGACATGTAATCCAAAGGGTTGAATTCTACTTCCGACGTTTGTCCAAACACAAATTCTTTCTGAATATTTTCAAAACTTGATTATAATGCATCAATGTAGTTGTTACTGTAAAACCTAATAAAATGAATAATTTACTTATGTTTATGTACCTAATAAAATATTCCCTAGCTTGTCTTCGTGTTCCTCAAGAGAAACCTTCAGCTCGGTCTCGGATAAGCAGTTGCCTAAAGGTACCTCAAAGTCATCAGTCAAAGGCCGTTGACAAGGGTCAAGCCGCAGCTCCGACACACTCGCCCAACAAGACATCTCCGTTACGCCGTACAGGCAGTAGATACGCGTTATGTTTCCGGATGCTTTCAGGTCTTTTAGCTGTCTTATGTGGTTCATGGGCTCTCCGCCGAAGGCCAGTACTCTTAATTTAGATTTCTCGCTGAGTATTTTGGAAGATATGTCCGTGCGACTGAACTGGAAGAAGTTTGAAGGTGTGGTCTGCCAGACGGTGAGTGCATGCAAGGAGGGTTGCGGCGGACACAGCACGTCGGCGTCGGGAGGTCCCACAAGCAGCGAAGCACCATTGTTGCACGCCACGAGCATCTCAACCATGGATGGATCGAAAGTGAGCGGAGTGGACATGTACACCACATCGTCACAATTCATTTCAAATAATTTGCTCAGGTCGTTGATGTTCGGTTGGAGACACTGGATTGGAACTTGAATGTTTTTTGGTTCGCCAGTGGTCCCTGATGTTTGAACAATATACGAGAAATTATCTGTAACTGTACTTGGTGAATCACTAGAATCACTAGAATCACCTAGCTTGTAAAACTCTACGACTATTTTGAAAACACATATCTCTTTATCCGGCTTCTTTTTCATGACATCGATGAAGTGATCAACTTTGTGCATTATTATTATTGTTTTAAAATTAATACTCCTCATGATGGAGCTGTTGTCTTTTAAAGGATCCAAAAACATGAAGGTTGGCGAGTTCTTGTGTACCCTGAAATGTAACACAAATTAAATTTTTTATACAAAGTCTACATATGTGCGTTCACATGAACGTATCTAGCCAATTCTCCAGAAAGAAGGGCTAATGGATGCGAGACAAGTAGATGTCTCTGCACATACATATCCAGATATCATCCTCTGTCATTCCAACTATTTCTTATATTGCATGGCAAAATTGAACTGGATGGAAATCATGATCAATTTCCACTTCAACCATCGTTCATTCAATGCGAAGATACTAACCCGACGGGATAAACCCTACCACCTGTACCCACTGTAGGTCCCTTCAGTTTAATGTGTAATCTGAATCACGACGGATAAACCTCCGTAGTCGCGGCTTACGACATGCACAGGAAGAAAGTATTATTTTGAAGTGCCAAAATGAGATATCAATACTTTACAGAATAAGTGAAAATGGAGACTTACGCTGCAATGACGCATAGAATAAGAGGGTTGCGTTCAGTCATTATGCCCACGATACCACGACGACATTCCAGCAGCTGCATTATTTGCGACACATACTCGCACACCCCGTACAACTCCGAGTAGGTATAAACGTGGTACTCGCCGTCTATGTAGTGGCGTACAGCCACACGCCCGGCATAACGAGCGCATGCTCGCACCAGTTGGTCATAGTATCCGAGCCTCCCCTTCATCTTCGCCCCATCCACCGCTTCATGCGACACAGAATCTCACCTGATGGAAATTGTTTATATGATTAGAGGGTAAAAAAATACAGTGAGTATATTAATATACTGGCTGTCATGCCCAAATTAGTGTCACGCAACTAATCTCGGATGATGATTCTATCGGCGAACATCAGCGCAACCAGCTGGATAGGGTAGAAGTAGGAGCAGGGGTAGGGGTGGTCACTCTGGGAGACTAGGAGAATCGAGCCTGACAGATACCCCCATAACAAAATCCTGGCTACACTGATGTCAGCAAAAGCATGTAATTTTCCTTGGTCTTTTTTCCAAAACAGAATAATCATATGTAAATAATCTGGCAATGGTATCCATCTGAAGTCACTCCGAACATAAAATATCAGCTGTGACTATCTTAAACTAGCGCCTGCAGTCGCACAGAATTGGAAGTGACGTTTTGAGACATTTATTTTTGAGAGATTTAAGCTTATTGTGCAAATGAATTGGTAGATTACAAAGAACCCTGACGGAGTACAGAGAGGGTTCTCTGCGCAGCTCAATCCACATGCCATTGATAAACAAATTTAAAGGCAAAACATTTTGAAAAGTTAGGTATGGACCTACTTTATGGGCTATGCTAGCTTGGTTCGAATTAAGTCGTTCCCGACGCGATGCTCGTGAACGGGGACTGGAGCTGGCCTGCTTCAATTGGAAACATGTTATATGGCGGGCATAATCATTGCAAAATAAACTGATATTTGTTATGAACTGTTGCATACGGCATGAATGGTTGATATTTGTATAATTTTGTATTTTACAAGTGTTTTTTTTCCTACCATCAATGGTAAACACTTACAGCAGTATTCAGAGTAGGCGGACTAACTTAAGTAAGTGTATTAAAGTCGGATTAAACCCGGTTTTGTATAGTTAGTTCGGTGCTAATCTCATACTAAGTTTTGACAGGTTCACTCTGAATACGAAAGTAACTGTTAATGTATTGTTTATTCATCATCCAGACAGTACACTGAACTCGGAATTGTCAATTTAATCATGAATGAATGAATGAATGAATAAATTCTTTATTGTGCAATAGAAAACAAGTACAATTACAAAAACAATTCGAAACAACAACAAAATTGCACAAAGGCGGACTTATCACTAGGAGTGATTTCTTCCAGTCAACCTTTGGGGTGATGAGGAGAGACAATCTAAAATATCTGTAGGTAGGTACACAATAGCAATTTGAAAGGAAAATAATAAAGCAAATAAAATAAAAATATATACATACAGTATAAACATACATAAACCATAATTTACATGACAATACAAGCATACTTTGAATAAAATAAACTAATATATATATTACAATATACTAAAATATATATTGTATATCCACAATTTAGGAACAAATTAAAACAAAACAAAAATATATACCTATTTCTTTGATGATAATAAAAAGAAAGATGTACAGCGATAAAAATAGTATATTCAGATTTCATTTAAATAAAACTCCTTGATTCTCGACTTGAAAGAGCCGATAGTTTGACAAGAGCGGACGGAGGAAGGCAACGAGTTCCACAGACGTACTGCATGTACAGTGAAGGAGTTGGAAAAGAAGCAAGTTGTGTAAGTCATGGTACGTGTTGGCCTAAATAAATTCCCGCGTGGTGTATAGAGATTTTCATAATAGCCCTTGGAGCAATATCAGTTGGCCACCGCTGTCTTAGAACATTCAAATGCTGGTATTTGTCTCTCTTTGAAATTTTCGGTAATCTTCGGTGGAAGTATGTCCAAAATCCCACTTTACCGAACAACTTTGTTGCTTTAACACAACTAATCATCGAAGACCTTCATGTGACATATCGTGAGTTTAGAGCATTATTAGGCATTTCAGTGACAAAAACTCAAAAGATCCTGCATTAAGCAGTGACAAAGCTGGTCCCCGCTCCCTTCACTTTGTGACGATCACAAGGCCCTTGTGTCAAAAGGTGCAGGGAAACTCTTTAACAATTCAACCGATGAGTGTCCAATCATGTCTAGGATGACAAGGCATGTAGCAGTTGTAATGAATCTTGGATGTATACCCATCATATAGCACCATGACAAAGCAAGCTCGCAACACAATTTGCCAAACAATGATTTGGTGCAGCAGAATGTAGATATTTTCGATCACCTACTATACTATATGGAATAGTACATTTCTAACATCGCACAACGCGGAACAGGCAGGAAATTCATCCGTTCACTCAGTTTCAGTTTCAGTTTCTTTATTTCCTCCATTAGATGTATATTACACACTCGGATTCGTCATTTTTTTTTTCCTGTCGGTTCGATTACTTCTGGCGAAGAAGAGCCGACAAGAAACTTCGTCAGGTTGGTCATGGCATTATTATTTTTTCCAGTGATACTTACAAACTAGTTTACAGTGATTGATTGATTACCACTGCATTCCAAACATCTGAACCAACCGATCCTGTAGGTCCTTTATCTATAGCATACTTTCTCAAAGTGGGCGATAACGCCTCCTTGTGAGCGCTAAAGGCCTGCAGAGGGCGGTCAAAGGCTAAGAGGAAATTGAGGGGCGTTGAAGTGGTTTAGGGGGATGATGGCTGATTTGTGTTTTTCTAATATTTTATAGTATCTACTGTAAACTAACATGAAAACCCACCTACTTACACTGCAATTATTATTTGGCTACATATTATTTTAAAATTTTAATTTAATTGCCCACAGAAAAAAGGTACAATAGTAAATACATACGGTAGGTAAAGCTAAAAAATTTGGGAGCACTGGAAGATAATGGATTGTCAAAGTGGGCAGCAGACAAAACGAGTTTAAGAACCTCTGATCTATATGGTCGGTAAAGTACAACCTGGAATCCTTCGAACATTGTGTGAAGAAGCACCTGGCCGGCCGCCATGGTTTTCGCAGCCCTCAAAAGCTCATGGGCGTCGTCGGGCACCTTCAGAGGTCCTGGCGTTCGCTTAACAAAACAATATTTAGATAAGAGCACTAAACATTTTTTAACTTTTCCCAACATAATAAAGACCTTTGTGGTCAATGGTTATAACCAGTCTTGTCAAGACTCTGTTGACGCTTTTATATCAGCGATTTTTGGTACCCTTATTTTGGAGTGTAATTAATGTTTCAAACACTGGTTAGAGCGTGCAGAGTGCTTCAATAAAACATTTATGATTCCAATTGTTTTTTTCTGATATGACTAAACTTAAAAGGCATGCATGTAGGCCATGTTAGGTTTAACCCAGTGACCAATATTCCGGATAAAATTATTAAAATTTAGCGCTATGCACAAAGTATTTTTAAACAACAGAATGGACCAATATACATACTTACTAACCATAGGAAACTTTTTAGATCAATGTCAATAAAATATAAATCACTAAAAAAGACGTGCAACAGTGAAAACAAAGAGTTTAGAATTTCTTGCATGTTTGTTTTGACTTGAGGATAATATTCGAGGTTATCTATCTGTCAAGTTCGTGCCCTGCATCTCCATCGCCAATTTTCCCGTTGCCTAAAAACATATGTATCGCCAATATCTCCATCGCCGACGAGGCATCTGCGACCCGCCGCAGGTCCGTCGTCGGGCCAGGTGCTTGCGTGTGCATTGGCAAGGCAGTGTTCCCTATATTCATCTCCAATCTCTGCATCGCCGACAATGATCAGCGATATCTCCATGGTCCCGACGCATCTGCGGTTCAAAATGGAGGTTAGCAAGTTGCAAACGTTAAATCTACTTAAAATGTAATGTGACATATAGGTATGTATGTACATGTATAATCGACCGTGAATCAAGGACACATTAATTAAAGAAAGAGCCCGGTAAAAATAACTATTTTACGAATATACTGTAAGGCTGGACCTGGAAACATAATAATATAATGTAATCAGCGAGTGTTACAATTTTTCGGGTTCCGTACCCAAACGGTGCCAACGGAATCGGAATCTCATGAACCGTCAGAGGTAGGCAGGCAGCTCAGTGTGTATTTATATTGCCGCTGCAACAACAAATAGGTAAATAAAAAAGGGATTACATAAAAAAAACGGTTTTATTGGCGTTTTTTACTCGACCTCTATGTACACAGAGTATATAACTATCCATACAATATAATTTTAATATAAAAATAAAGTTAAATGGTTGTCCCCATATAAGGGATATGGTTTTAAGAGTTTTGTTTGGAAATAATAATAGGTCTTTACTAATGCAATTGGAGGTTTTATAAATAACATTTTCAGATTTAATTATCTGTGGATAGGTTCTGCTGCGCGTTCATAATAAAAAAAAATTTGAATCTTCTAAAAAGTATTTTTTTAGATAGTGTTTTGTTTTTGTGAAATTGTGGTATTTTTGACGCTTATTGATAAACTGAAAAGTCGTACAATTTTTGAATATGAGTACCTCCGTGGAAATACCCCTGCGCAAACAACACGAAACATTAACGACGTGTGCGGACCTAACACTGTTTGCATAAACATGGTCCATTATTGGTTCAATCGTTTTAGATGTGGACATTTTGAGTTGAAGAACGAGCCTCGCGGTCGGCCGGTAACCGTTTTCGACAACGACGAATTGAAGGCGTTAGTAAAAGCGGATCCAACTCCACTCCAACTCAATTGGCGGGCTTTGGAGTTAGTGTCAAAACAATATTGAAGCACTTGCGTCAAATCGGAAAGATAAAAAAGGTAGAAAAGCATAGCACTACTGCAGGGTCCACAACACACACACAAAACATTTTTTATTAAAAGAGGTCCAGCCGTTTAGGAGTTATACAGGGTGTTGCAACGGTCTGTACATTTTTTTATGTTAAGCGCGGCATATGGCGCACGCCAGGACCTTACTAAAAAGGCGCCTGACGGCGCCCATGGGCTTTCGGACTTTCACATTTCTAAATAAAAAGTCAGACTTTCCATACAAATGCATTCATAAATGTAGGTAGTGTAAAAATAATCGAATGTTCCGTAAGAACGTGGAAACGTTGTATGTATAATAACTGGACATGGATGGCTAATATGACACCTACTCTCATGACATTAGCCTGACTCGACACGTGGGATCTAGGTTTCATGCCAAGACCTTCATTTAGAGGATATTCAGAAAATGTTATTTTTAATATTAATATTATTAATATTATTTTTTGTTTATTTCAATATCAATCACCAATTTTTAAATTTCAGCACACTGGCTGGCCGTTGCGACATCG
The DNA here is from genome assembly GCA_946894095.1 of Incurvaria masculella. Classification (NCBI taxonomy): domain Eukaryota; kingdom Metazoa; phylum Arthropoda; class Insecta; order Lepidoptera; family Incurvariidae; genus Incurvaria; species Incurvaria masculella. The sequence continues at coordinate 13,101,443 of OX335650.1, forward strand.
TGTATAGTTTTTATAGAATTAATATTACATGCTCCCGATCTTAGAAGCTAAATTTCTGATTATCAAAGAATATTTTAACACATAGAGTTTCTGTTTTTTTAGGTTAGGTGCTCATTGTTTTTGAAAATGTTTACTGAGCTTGCACCTATATCCGGCAGTTTATTGCATTCTTTTCATTGCAGACGGGTTGAAAGAAAGTGTGTTCTCGGGTTGGAATAAAGCTAATATGGATGAGTTTCAAAGAAGAACGCGGTGGAGGGCTTAAAGACTTAGGCTGAGATAAATAGTCGTAACAAAAACTAAGACTAACCGAAAGTAGTACTTTGTGACGTCACTTTGGCACATTTTGTATGGACGAAATCTCAACGCAACGCCAATTGACGTCACAAAGTACTACTTTGCGTTAGCATTAGTTTCTGTTACGACTATTTATCTCAGCCCCAGAGCCCCTAGGCTAGGCACTAGATATTGATGGGGGGGGGGGGGGGGGTATCCCCCTAAGCTGTTTTGGAAATTTAGAATGTAAGATTCACTAGTGCAGAAAATAATGAAATGCTATATATATTTTAACGACTTACATAACTTCAAAAAATGCAATCTATGCTATATATGTCACTATAGTTACGTTAATAGCCCTTATAAGCGGCATATTTATTTTTTTATTCTATTTATTTTGAAACACGCAGTCATGCATGTATACAAAAACATTTTTATTGTTACAATGTTTATCGTTTATAACCCCATATCAAGCGCGTGCGTAACCACGCTGCGCATGTGCTTGGTCCTCTCGATCCCATTATATGCAGAAACAGTAAACAGCCCCCTTAAAATGATAACTGGCTGAAGGTAACCAATAGGGAGGTGTTTTAGTGGGCAATATAGACTTCAGCCCTGGAGTCCCACATTCCCTGCTTCCGCGTATTCAGGGATGCATTTCGTTGTATTATGGGTCTCCCCTGGCGGTGTAACGCTTCCGAAAAAATGTTAGTGAAAGCCAGAACGAAATCATATAATGTTATTACCGAAATGATTATATACTGGCATAGCTTTATGTTTAAAACTTTATAAATGTATTAACCATGTTATGTCTACTATCAACTTATGGGTGACCCGAAATTAAAAATATTATTATTATTATTCACAGTATATATTTATTAAACATCAAAGAGCTTCATATGTAATAGTGTCAGATTATACAATAAACTACCCTTAGATATTAGGAAACTAGACGATAAGAATTTCCAACGGAAAATCAAAAGTATGCTGATTGAAAAGAGTTATTACAATATTAAGGATGCCTTAACAGACAATAATTTTTATTTTTAGAGTATGACAACTGTAAATTTGTATTTTTTGTGACAATTTTGCATTATGACTAATGACATTCTATCCTAAATTTATTACTGGATTTTTGTTTGTGTGTATTAAATTTAGACTAGATTTAGGTACATTGACGATGGCACTATACACCCGATTTAGATTAAGTTCGTAAAATAATTTTGACTAGTATTACATTGACGATGGCACTATACACCAGATTTAGGTTAAGTTCAATATTCATAATTCAAATTCATAATTAGTGTTTTTTTTATGTTTTGTTTTTTAATATTATTTTTTTACGTTTCTCCTTATGTTTGCGAGTGTTGGCATTAATTAATCAACTACTTAAGTTTTAAACTTATTTTGTGACTGGCAAAATATGTTTGCCAGTTCTTATGTGCATGGAAGTATGCGACATTTATATTTTTGACATAGACCTAGCATAACGATTCTTGACATGTTTAAGTGTAGGTTACCTACCTATGAATGCAATAAAACAATACAATACAATTCAACAAATTTTAGGTTTACACTATTGAATACAAAAATAAGCCATTAAAAATGTAAACCTAAAACTGGAAAACTCTACGGAGGTCCCACCTGGGACAAATCCTACAAGGACGCTCCGAACTACAGACAGAACCCTCGAACGATTCTCGTGTTCGAGAGTATTATTATTATTAAAGCATTTTATGAGAATTTTGGATTTAATTTCGTGATTGTTAACGTAATTATGCAATGTTAATGAATTTTTTTGCCTTTCGAGGGCAAAAAAAGAAGCTATCTAATAATTTAGCTAACTCTATCGTGTCCTATTCGCATTACTTTGGCACCTCCATGCTTCGGAATCATTCGGTCGTAATTGTCATAACACCGCTCTCGTCCTGCCCCATTGCAATGGTTTGGATTGCCAGATTGGGCGCTAAGTCAGCCATTGCCAGCTTTTGCAGCCTAGGGGCCTCTAGGCGTGCTGGGCCCCTCGTACCGGGCCTTGTAGGCCTAGGGGAAGTCCGGAGCTGTGTTTACGAAGTCTTGGTAGGTGTTTATGGCCACAAAAGACAGTCAAAAGTGCAGTCAAAAGACACTTATATTTGAGGGAAACTCTCATTTCTGTAAAGGAAACTGTGGTGGCGCGAGACCGAACGTAGACGCATGTCGAGACAAAAAAACTGGCCAAGTGCGAGTCGGACTCGCACACGAAGGGTTCCGTACCATCGTAAAAGATTTAATACAAAAATCACGTTTTTTGTATGGGGCCCCCCTTCAATTTTAATAGTTTTTTAATGTTACCTATTTGTTGTTATTACAGCAAAATAAATACACACTCTGTTAAAAATTTTTGCTTTCTATCTGTTACGGTTACTGAGATACAGCCCTGTGACAGACGGACGGACGGACGGACGAACGGACGGACGGACGGACGGACGGACGGACAGCGGAGGCTTAGTAATAGGGTTCCGATGTCACCCTTTGGGTACGGAACCCTAAAAATCTTTCCGTATCCGAAAAACAAACATGACTCCGATGAATATATGAACAAAATACATTATTTAACTAAAACGAAATCCGACTGCGCAAAAAAATGTTAACTAAATTTAAAATTTACTTAGGTGGCCCAACCCGGCGGTACTAACTCATTCGCGGGCACGGTACAAAACCGTGCTGTTGCGCTCTGGGACCTTCTCTGTTTCAAAGAATAAGACAGGCTCCGTGATGAGGAAGATGCAACATGTCCACAAAAAAGACAATGTGCATAGTGTATGATTTGGTAAGATTTACGAAAATTTTAATTTAAAAACGACTTATAGCTAAAAGTAAACCACGACCGCTTTAGTAAAAATCGAACAAAAACCAAATCTATATATATAAAAGAAAGTCGTGTTTGTTACAACACTTATAACTCGAGAACGGCTGGACCGATTGCCACGGTTTTTGATTTGTTGGATTTGTTTCCGTCCCGAAAAGCAGAATACATCTTAAAAACAATGAAAACTCGATATGTGTAATGAATACTTAATCATTTTAATAGATGCTGATTTGTTTATTACATGTCAAACATTTGTTGTCCAATCCTGTCAAATAGTTTTTGGAGCTTATGGCCTGGTTGCTGAGACCTTTCAGCCACAACTTTATTTGTTTCTGAAGACATCACGTGTGCGTTCAGAAATTTATTAATAAAAAATCAGTTGGTAAAGGTTATAAGATTAAGGAAAAAAAATCTACAGGGTAAATGTCTTTTTATAGGTTGTCTATGATTTTTATATGTCTATGAGTCTATGTCTATGATTTCATACGTAGTGGTTATATACTCTTTGAGCTATTGTCTGTGTTTGTCTGTCTGTGGAATCCAACTGAATTTTTAAACTCCTTGGATGTGCCTGGTTTACCACCGCACAATTTAAAACTTAAAGTTGGCTCGGTAGTCATCATGCTTAGAAATTTAAACCAACCAAAACTGTGTAATGGAACGCGTTTGGTGATAAGAAAACTGATGAGCAATGTGATTCACGCGTCGATACTTAAAGGAAAATTTAAAGATGAGGAAGTTCTTATTCCAAGGATTCCGATGATCCCAACGGATATGCCCTTTGAGTTTAAACGAATTCAATTCCCGATTCGTCTTGCCTTCGCCATGACGATCAACAAATCACAGGGCCAATCCTTGACTATTTGTGGCCTCAATCTAGAAAATGCATGTTTTTCTCATGGTCAATTGTACGTGGCATGCTCACATGTCGGCAAACCATCCGCTTTAATTGTTCTTGCGCCTGACCAGAAAACAAAGAATGTCGTTTACCACAAAGTGCTTGAATGAAAATGCTATTAATGAATTAATCCGAGTTTTTTTTTCCCAATCTGCACAACATAGTTTTCAATCATTTTTTTCTGACATGAGTTTGAAGTACTTAATTTTTTTTTTATTCTCATTCTGTATGTATGTTTTCATCATCATTCATCATAATAAAATATTTTTTTGTTTCTATCTATATAAATATATTATTTTGTATCATTATTTTACGTTCATCAAAGCCTAAATTAGTTCAGCTAAAAAGTAACACGACATTCATTGACTGTTAGGCGGTACGAAGTTCGCCGGGTCAGCTAGTAGATTATAAATCTTGATTAAATAAGCTATGTCTGATGACTAATCTTTTTAAGATCTCACTTTATCATTGCGTAATCCACCTCCAAAGTTATTGTATAAAACGCGCGAAAAATGCGAACTACAAACACAATTTTACAAACCCAATGGTCATCAGACATCTAGTTCGATCAAATAAAGCTATTTTGAGCAAAATTTTGGATCTCTGACAAGAAATATAGGCGTGATCTTCTTTCCCTTTTTGTATGGGGAGATGAGCGAGATGGGCCACATTAACTAAAACAAGTTGAAAAATTAAATTTCTTGTTACTTTAGAATGATCATGGTTGACGGTGTTCACAATCACAGTCGGAGGCATCTGTTTTATTCCTCATCAGCTTTATGGAGCTCTACAAAACGATGACTGAAAAAAATATGATCAAACCATATCCAATATGATGGTAACGATATTTTTGAATGCGCACAACAATGCAGTGAGTACCCAGTACCTAACTTACGATTTTGAATAGTTCTGATATCGAAAAAAAAACGTTAAGAAATTACCATTCAAATAATCTATCATTGGTGCGCGCAATAAAAAAAGTATCCTGCATAAGAGCATATTGTCATCTGCTGCCTGCCACTATAATCTATGCCGTTGCCCTTATCAGCTGCGCTGTGGATCTTTAGATATAGTGGCGAAACTATCGATAACCCGCAGTGCTGGCGGTCGATAATTCGGGGTCGCACAATATTTAGGCAGGCGTCTGATTTTTTTACCAGTAAGGTCAGAGCTGATCAGTGGCAGAGACAAGCAGAGAGGCGCAATCAATTAGGAACGGTCAGCGATCCTGCCTGAAAAGAGGGCAGATCCGGGGGCGGTGCTGTTGGGCGGGCGGGGGCGGAGGCGGAGACGGCGGCCGCGGCGGCGTGCGCGAGGGTGCGGTGCGGTGCAGCGCATCGATCGCGCGGGGTGCGGGCGGCGCGGCGCGGGGGGGCACCGGCCGACCGGCAGTCCGAGACGAGCCGGGGCCGCACGCGGTCGGCCGGCGACATCGCACTGTGCGATGCGGTGCCGCTAGTCATGGCCGGCGCTCGGGCGCTCGTGGCCGCCTGCTGGTGGTGGTGGCTGTCGCTCGCGGCCGGTGAGTACATTCACTTGTTTCATACCCCCCGCCCGCGGGGCCTAGGCTAGGGATCCTTCCTGCTGCGAGGCCCTCGCCGCGCCGGCTCAGCTGATCAGCGCCCTTGCCTGTTCGATTTTTTCAGAAACCTCACCGTGAAAGGTGTAGAGTGTGGATAAATATATTTACATTCAACCGAACCGTATCTATTACTATAGCTGGAACTCACAATGTGTGATGCGAATGATCGATGGATTGTAATGGGTAATGTAACCTCAATCTTTAAAAAAAATTTAGGTGGCTTTCAAAGCTGGGTTTTCGATATAAAACCTCTTGAAATAGGTTATTGTTTTGTTTTGCATTTTCACGGCATTTTTTTTAATAAAATGTATTGCTTGCATTCACGTATTATTACCTATAGTGCAACATTCACTGCAAGCGAATATGATATGCCTACCGTCACACGCTGCTTATTCTGGGATACCGTTGTAGGCATATTTTCTGCTTATGCATAAGTACGTTTCACACGATTTGCCCTGTAGGGCGAATCAGATAACTCAAGTGAGAAGGTTTCACCCGAGTAGCTGTCATCCTCCAATTGAAAAAAATTAGGTAGGTCTGTACACGTTTTTTCTGTAAGTGTAGAGAATGACAGCTAATCGTTTGAGATCTTCTCGTGTTCGTTCCATAAGTACAAGGGCTGATCTGTCTGCTATCGGACCATTGATTTTATAGCCTTATCAATGATTCGGAAGGATAGAGGCCATAATTTAAATCAATCAATCAATCAATGATTCGGACGGACACTGGCGTGCGCGAGAGCATGGGACAGATCAGTCGAGGTTTATAACTACGTTATTGATTCGCTTGGATAATGTTTGTGACCAAAGATTTGCGACTGACAGCAATACCTAATACCTTCAAACATTAATCCCCTAAATAATAAACATAAATCCCAGTTATTTTAATAATCTTGGATCCGTTTAGCCAGATTCGTCCTAGATCTTGATCTGAATCACACTAGGGTGAGGTTGTCTTGGTTTTGGGCATATCTCAGCCAGCGTAATTTCTAGAACATTCTTCACTTGGATCCCAAATCGGAACGAACATTTTTGACAAATATGTAAGGATCGTTTCAGCTAAATCAGGTCGGTAAATTATGATAAATTATCTTGTTACCTATATTCTATCAAACGTCCTTGGCCTAGCGTGCAAGTGTGGGTGTGGGTACAGTAAGGGCGTAGGGGTTAAACCAAAGTACCTACCTATACACTTCAGGTTGAAGGATAAGATGAACAGTAAAATGTTGTAAAAAATAACTCTTAACAGCTCTAACCGCCGCACTAAACCGGGTTTGGTATGGTTAGTCCGTTCCTAAACTCGTACTAAGTTTTGACAGGTTCTCTCTGAACACGACTATATGATCGTACGATAAAATCAAAAAGTGTATGTTGTAATGTCGATAATTTCAACTGGTAGTGTAGTATACCTACCTTTGACCTACCCGACTTCCCTGGTGCACATAATTTTACTTCTCTATGGCACTAGCATGCATATGGGAATATGCATGAATGTGCATATATGCATATATATATTACATGGGAATTAGGTGCCATCCCAGGACCTTCCTTATATTGCTCGGCTACATTGAACGGGATTGAAAACACAGATATTTTGTATTGCCGCTTCGACCATCGTTCATTCAAGGCGATGGTACCAACCCGGGCGGGATTTAACCCTACCACCTAGTAAGTAAGGAAGGGGACCTACAGTTTTACGTCGAATCCGAATCACGGCCAGCCTCGACGGTTGAAAATGGTCGCCCATCCAGAACCTAACCTCGCTCAGAGATGCTTCACCAAGATTATTGAATCGTAAGGCGTCGCGCCAATGGTCGACCAGGGCTGAAATTGTCATTAAGGCGCCTAAAAATCAGAGAAATGCCTTTCACATAAAATAAAAAGATATCTACTACCGTCGTCTCGACAAGAAAAATGGCCAGAATCTGAACGAAATACATATGCAAATACCAAAAAGGTGTCTCCGAAAGGGCTGAACATGTACCCTTAATTTATAATCCGATCGAAACCACAATGGTATCATTTTGAAGCTCTTTAAATTCTCCAGTTTTTTTTATATTTTTATATCTCTTTTCGTTTTCGAAATGTTTAAGATTATTTGAGAAAGTCTTAAAATTAATGGTAAATAATTGGGTAAATAATTAATACGTAAACTTTTTCCAAAAATTGCATGGTTGCCGTATTGGAGCTCTTTCAATAACGCTTGTTTTGATACCATTTATATGTCTACATCTTAATAATTGAGGACGCTAGCTCCGCACTTTTCTTGAAAACGGGATCCGGGATATTTATTTCAACCAGAAAGGCTTTATTTTATATGGTTGACACATACCTACCTATTATACCCATACCTATTATAAGTTTCACTCGTTGGCATGGATGTTAATTTTTACGACATAAAGCAACCCTCTTCGCTATACATTGAACGTTTTAAGGATTCCGTCCCTTCGTGTTAGTCCGACTCGCACTTGGCCGGTTTTTTCTACCGACGATATATCGATATGTGTTATTATAATGCTATGGATTTTACTCAACATTCACGATTCGTCTAACGGGTAATGTGCCAGGGGTAAATGATAGTCAAGGGAGTATTGCAATAAATAAGCAGAGCAAGGGAGACTTTATGTTTGTGCAGGCTAATCGACATCCCAAAGTTACCTCTCGGTTACACCATGTAAATATGAGATGTAACCGAAAGTTACTTATCGGATTTCAGGTAACTGTAGGTGGTGAAAACAGGGGTAAGGCGGTGAAATGTATTCAAAGAAAAGTTGCATTTGCACATTTCGGAATTTTCGATCGAAAGATTATAAACAGCTCAGCTACTAACCTCGACTTCACCTTTGAACTTTTGATTCCGACGCCAACTAATATAATTATTTATGATCATATTGTGTAACTATTTTTGTTGACACCTGCTTTATTATGTCGATGACACCTACACACAAAAAATAATGTGACAGTATCTTGGTAACTCGTAAAGTAATTGGGGAGTTATCCACTGAGGGAACCAGCTACAATGAATTTATTCGGCACATCGAATTTTCATATTTGTAACAGGGTTAAAATGGTGCCGTTTTAAGTAATTGAGCTATCTTTTCAATGCGTGGACAATATACAGGCTCATTCTGGAAATGTGTGTGGGTAAAGATAATTTAATAATGAATTAATCAATAAATTAGTGATTCTGGGGTAATTCTGGAGCGGAATTGAACAGCTTTTGTTGGTAACGAGATAAAAATATTGTGGTCGTATAATATAGGTGTGTAATGTTTATACAGATTGATTTATTTAACGGCGCCATGCCATTACTTCGAGGGTAGATTGGGGAGGTTAAAACGAACAAGAATACAAATTAAAGAAAAAAATATTATATAAATGTTTATTTATTTTAAATATTATATTCAGTCATAGAACAAAAGTAGTTCAATTCGGCCTCCAGATTACTGATTTAATAATTAATTAATTACCAAGACGCCTTTGCAGAATGAGCCTGTATATTGTTGTTCTAATTCGAAGAGCTACACTGAAAACATTATTTATCAAAACGAGGTTGACAATAGTCATTCGCTGGGTACCCTGAGCAAAGAATTATCTATTTGCACTGAAAAGAAAAATAACACAATGTATCAGAAAGGGATCCCGAATGTTTTTCTATTTCCGCTGTAATGGAGTGAAAATACGTCACCAGAAAATATATTTCTACTTTTGTCAGCCTCGGTCACCTATTGGCGCGACGCCTTTCGATTCAATAATCTTTGTCAAGCATCTGTGAGCGAGGTTAGGTTCTGGATGGGTGACCATTTTCAATTCAGGCCGGCCGTGGTTAGGATTCGATGTAAAACTGTAGGTCCCCTTACTTGCTAGGTGGTAGGGTTAATCCTGCCCGGGTTGGTACCATACGTGCCTTGAATGAACGATGGTCGAAGCGGCAATAAAAATTGTCTGCGTTTTCCATCCCGTTCATTGTAGCCGAGCAATAAGGACGCTCCTGGCATGGCACCTAGTTCCTATGTGGTGTGTTAGGCTAATATGTGACGATCAGTTTGGTATTAGCCATCTATGTCCAGTTACATAAAAAAAAGCTAAGAAGATCTAGTTCAGTCATCTAATTTTTTATTTTTTTATGTGACTGGACATGATGGCTAATACCACACCTTCTGTCATGGTATTAAGCCCAACACACCACATGGGAACTAGGTGCCATGCCAGGACCTTCCTTATATTGCTCGGCTACATTGAACTGGATGGAAAACACGGACAATTTTCATTGCCGCTTCGACCATCGTTCATTCAATGCGATGGTACCAACCCGGGCGGGATTAACCCTACCACCTAGTAAGTAAGGAAGGGGACCTACAGTTTAACGTGGAATCCGAACCACGGCCAGCCTCTCTCAACGGTCTAATGGTCACCCATCCAAGACCAGACCGGACCCAGCGTTGCTTAACTTCGGAGAGCGATCGCCGAAGTGTCGCGCCACTGGGCCACTGAGGCTGATATTTCAATACATTTTTAAATTTTCAACAGTTCTATACATTGACAACTTTTTGTAAAGAATCATGACAGCAAATGCGGTTGTATACTATTGGATGTAATTATTTAACCAGAGGCTAGGTCGATACAGGCACTTTAAGAATGGCTCGTATCCTATGCTCCCCATACATACATGGTTTACTAATTATTTGAAAACCACTGTTCCAGTTGCATAATAAACATCTAATATCAGGCAACAAATATCTGTGTCTGTACGTTTCTGTTTTCTTTAAACCAAACATAATCAAATGAAAGGAAAAAGAGAAATCTTCATACGAATTTTATTTTCTCTCTGGTTTGACCCGATTTACCGAAAAAACAAAGACACCAACATCAGACATCAAAACCAAATATCAAGTAAATTGGAAAAGTTTTTTTTTATTATTATGAAACTACGTTTGTACGGCAACATTTTCTGATGCTTATGGGACCCTAGGCCTTCCCGCTCAATTCCCCATACAAACGTGGAAATAAGATCATCGGCATACTTCTTGCCAGAGATCCAAAATTATGGTCCAAACAGCTTTATTTGATCGAACTAGATGTCTGATGACCATTAGCATTGTTAAAATAGTGTTTGGTTTCTAAGTTGTAATGGTCCGAAAGTTCGAATTTTTCGCGCGTTTTATACAATAACTTGGAGGTGGATTACTCAACTATATAATGAAAACGTCTTAAAAAGATTAGTCATCAGACCTTATGAAGATTAAAAATCAATTTGGTTAGATTAACTCGTTTGTGTTGTTTATTTCGTGATTAGCTAGAAGTCGTTTTGGAATTGACATTTTCGTAAATCTGACCAAATCAAACACTATGGACATTGTCTGCTTTGTGGACATGTTGCATCCTCGTCGTCACGGAGTCTGTCTTTTCTTTGAAATAGAGAAGGTCCTAGAGCGCAATAGCAAGGTTTTGAATCGTGCCCGCGAATGAGTTAGTCCCGCCGGGAAGGGCCACCTTAAGGGGCCTCCTCCGTACCCTCGCCTCCTATACGCCGCCGCGTTACCCGCCTTGTCGCGCGATCAACCTGAAAAGCTCAAATTTGATAGGTGCAATGCTATGGTGGTTTGGCTGCGGACAGGGGAATCACACTGCCATGGTTCTTGTTATTTGCCGATAGCTGTACCTGCGCTGTCTTATTACGATGTTGCGCTGTCACTCCACCCATAATGGATTCAACATAGAAATTCGCCACTGTTCAACGAGTGGCTTCGCAGAAACTACCTTTACTGAAGAACCAAAAACAATATTTATATGCAATCACTGTTGAACTGAAGGCATTAGACAGATATAATATTGTATCTGGGTAAGTGTACCATAAGCTATTTCAGTACCTATAACAATTTAGATTTTAGGCCTACGCTCTAACATCTGTCAAAACTGTTAGAGACCATAAAACAGTCTATGTTGCTGAAATGACTAAATTTCGTCGATAATATTCCGAAAATATTTTTTTCCAAATTATGCTGCTAATCAAATGAAGTGATGGAGAAAAAAATATCAATATTTCATTTTAAACTTTGTGCTGGTCAATTACAATAAAATTAGTTTGGAGACAAACAAAATGTCTTCTTTTCATCCAAACCTGAATCGTGGAATTAATCTTTTATCTAAAAACCGTAGATATAAATATCAATCTTTGCTAAAAACTCGTAAATAAAACTTGAAAGTTTTATTTACGAAATTTTATTATTAATTTAAGAAAAAGGACGCTTATGTGACACCTTCAATGAGGTTTGATTTATCCAAAGACGTGCTAAGTAATTCGTAACGGCGGCATGCAGTAATAATGCAAGCGTCGGGAATAGTGTCAATGAACCTCCCCGGCGCGCGCCGCACCGCACCGACTCGCGGCGCCCTACAGCCTCCGGCTCCGTTGCATAACGCGCCGCCCTCACAGCCGCAGCCGCCCGCCCGCCCAACCCCGCGCAAGTTTTCGTGATTGAATTTTTATCGTCGAAATTCCTCCCCCGCGCCGCCGCCGCTTCGCCTTCTTCGCAACCGTTTTCACTTCGTCCGTGTTATTCAAATTTTATTTTTATCGTCGCGGCGTCATTCTAGTATATTCATTTTATGAGGGGCGGAACGGAGCCGGAGTTTTTTTTTCGGTTTTATTATTCTTAATTCGACGAACATCGATGTTTGTTGAAACATTTATTATGTATCCTAAAATGTGTTTGTGACCTTGCAAATTTTATCCTAGCGTCGTCTTGTCGCTATACTTACTCCCTCCCGTATATACTGAGTGGATTTTTCAAGTGTGCCTTAGGGCCAAACCAGAAATTATAAGAAATAGCGAAATACACACTCTAAGGAGTAAAACTGCATTATTCGATTTATGCTCATTCCAATTTTTCCGTTGTTTTCACCACAGCATCAACTTTTTGTTTATTCCTACCATTCCCGTTAAACCATTCCGAATGTTTGCGATTTTACGGGTTCTCGTAGTGCCATAGAACCTTCATTCCGGACTTTTGGCGCAGGAATAGCCATGCATTCCTCTTTGTAGTCGGAATGACCCATAGTTGGACCGTCCGCTGAATTAACCCTACCTTGGTTAGTGAGGTGGTAGGGTTAATCGTACAGTTTTACGTGGAATCCGAACCACGGCCAGCCTCAATGGTCGAAATCGGTCACCCGACGCTCCCAGCCTTAAATATCGCTTAGCCTCAAATATCGAGCGGGCCGAGGCGCCAAGTCACTTGGCTACCGAAGTTCAACTTGTTCATTGGTTTAACCAAGAACCCCTATTAGGTTGCATAATTATAGACAGGCAACCACAGACAAACCAATTCAATACTTAGAAGACGCTGTTTTCTGATGATTTGTTGTGCAAAAATGAAATAACACTGTGAAGCTTCTTCATAAATAAAATCAATTGTTATAAGTAATCGAATCGGTAACGCATAGGACATCACAAATCGATCAGTACTAGAGATGTCAAAAGTAAAATAAATGGTTGGACTGACTATAACTACCATAGCGTCTGACAGGTGCCCGGTCCGCACCGCCTTCTTTAATCACATGTGCCTATGCTTGCGAGGCGGTACAATATCCCCCGAATGTCCCCTCGCAGCCAATTTGCTGTGTCATTAACCTGCACCCCTCACGCGGGCACCGGAGCCCCCCCCCTCCGCCTCACACCCCCCTCCCTCCACCAACAACGCTCACCGCACACTAGAAGGCTATTTTCGGTCACTGTCAGCGTTAGTTATCTTATTGATGTGGGTTAGGTCATTTTATTTTTGCGATCTAATTTTTTTTTTTACGTTTGGAAATAAATCAGGCACTACTAACATTACTTATGTACCATCGGGCTGTCTGTCTGGATGGGTAGGCAGACATTTTAAAATCATAGCGGTCACAAATAAAACTTGTTGGTAAATGCCATATTTAAATAATATTCTAAGCCATTTTGGGATTGAAAAAAAAAACATTATACTTAGTATAAATGTAGGTATTGCAAAATCAGTTGTTTCATTTTCGCAAAAGAAGAACGGCGTTAAAGGGACCCGAAAAACGATATTTTTTTCTTGGCTTCTATCATGTTTCATCCCACCGTTCACTCCACAGGTAATTTAGCGTCATGATATACCTATAAGTTGCGGGAGAAATCAAGATATACGTTTGCACAAATAGCATCAAGATCGGATGAGCGTTTCTCTAGTTACAAGCGAACATACAGACGGACGGCAGAGTTTGGCTTTTACAAGTAGTATGTACATGAATAAGTTGCAATTAGAATTGAATTTTAATTTTGTCACTGATTTACTACATTATTTTTCTATATATTTGATTTTCGCTAATTGCTGCCAGACACTGCTCTTATCCCAGGTATGCCTAGCTGTACTTAAAACAACAAAACAATCTATAATAATAGATCATAACACTTTTTTCGAAGTCGGTTAAATAAAAAAATAACCGACTTCAAAGAAAAAGCACTAAAAAGTAACAAAATAATTGCCATTTTTGTAGTTACGATTTTTGTGATTTTTTGAGTCGGCGTCAGCCGGGCACGCGCTGCGCCAATCATGAGAACCTTGCCTACCTTGGCTGACACCGACTCAAAAAAATAACAAAAATCGTAACTACAAAAATGGCAATTATTTTTTTACTTTTCTAAAGCACTACATTTTTTTGTAGTGCTTTTTCTTTGAAGTCGTTTATTTTTTTTGTTAATTTTTTTTATTTGTTTATTTTTAGTGAATCTGAAATACACTTACTAATTTGTACACGTCCTTTCCAATAAAAAAAGAATCACCGAAATCGGTTGGCGTTATATTGAGTTATTCGTCCATTTGTCGCGCACATCTTAATACAAATTTAAGACTTATATGATTTCCTCATGGATATCATTGTCAGAACTTAACCAAATTAAAATGGGACCACTTGGGAAGCACTAGCTTTCGTTTAAAAAGCAATCATCAAAATCGGTTCACCCAGGCAAAAGTTATGAGGTAACAAACATAAAAAAAACCTCCTCCTTTTTTGAAGTCGGTTAAAAATACAGGTCGAACCGGCGAAAGGCGCGGCTGCCTTATCACTGTTGACTCTGTCTATATATCTATATCGTCTCTTTTTATTTCCCTACACACTCTTATCTAGCCGCTCTTTGTTGAAACGAGGCAGCGAATGTGTGAGGTACATGTGTTTGAGATAACGGAGGAATGAAGTCACTCCTTCCAATGTCAATGTCATGGTGTATGCCGCAAATTGGTGGTAGCCAGCACCGGACTTATACCTGTAATTATTCTTTGGTTGAGTATCAATAGGCACAGGTAACTTTGTGAAAGCAAAGTGAAAATCTGCCGCTGTAATCTTAGGATAGTATAAATTCGGTGCCTAGGCCGCGGCCTAAACAGACTTTTGGCAAATCCAACTTTGGTAGTAGCTGACGGGTTGGCGCAGGTGTGCGGCCCGCCCTAGTATTTAGTTAGCACTTTTGAAAGTTCAGAGCTCGTAGTCCGACTTGTCACCTAAAATGGCGTCGTGAAGTGACGTAAAAACTTCAAACCCATGCACGTTTTACTATATATTCTGTAGTTTTAATTCTTCTGCTGCCAAAATCAAACTCGGACTACCGATCTGTATGATACCGCGGTGTCGGCGTAAATGGCAACGTCAACGTATTACGGCGGCGATGCGTAAGCTGTCTAATCAAACTCGGACTCGTAAATGTTCGTTTAACCCCCACTGCGCGCGCTCTTAAATTCTTAATACATTTGAAGTCGGAATAGGGGCTCAGGCCACTTCGCTTTGTGAAAGCTGTAGCAGCACTCACGGTTCGCACAGGTATCTGGGCGGCCCGCCCTAGTACGCTCTGTTTAGTTAGCACTTTTTAAAGTTCTGAAGCCGCGAAATCGAATTATCTATATCAATAAGTTATTCTAACTCCTGTCATTTCTCGTTAAAATACATAAGAATTTAATACTTTGTTATATCTCTACTGAACATTGCCTAAAGGGTCTGTCGAAGATATCAATACCCGTTTGTAGCTTAGGGGCGGGTGGACTTGCCTTCAATTCCAGAGGTCTGTGTTTAAATACTCGCCCCGTTCATGCCCCATTTTATTTCTCTTTATGGATTGGATAAGTGCATTTCGTTACGAATGCGAGCTGTTCCATCCTTCGGAACCCATGTAAAACTGTCGGTCCCCTTTCCCTACTTGGTGGTAAGCTTAAGCCCGCCCGGGTTAGTACTATAGCATTGGATGGTAAAATGTTCGAAGCGGCAATGAAATAGTTGTCCATGTTTTCCATCCAGTTCAATGTAGCCGTGCGTGGCACCTATTTTTTTCGGGAATTACACAACACAACCCAACACAGTGGATGTGGTATTACCCAGTCACATAAAATGTAAGTTGTCAGATTCTTCCATTAGTCGTGATAGGTTAATGAGTTCATAAGCTAATAGCAAAGGTCCCAGTCACGAGACACCTCAGCTGGTCTCATACAGGAAAAACCCAGAAATGCATAAGATTTTATCATTCTGCACACACATTCTGATTTTTTCAGATTATGAATATTTCAAATCGATCTGTCAAATGATACTGACGAGCGTTATGAATTCCGGTCGGAAAATTTAAGATTGTGAATTTAGAACACACCTTTTTCCAAACATTTCTATAGAATGAGCACACACACAACGGAATCATACATATTATGAATTTATCTTAGATGCCAAACTGCTCCCGTCGCGTGTTGATGAGGCCGGAATTACTAATTTAAATTATTTATTAATATTATGAATTCAGAGAGGTATTGATTGAGACTCCAGCTTGGCCGACCCCAAGCTGGAGTCGTTCACCCGGAGGAACGCTTGGCGCGGTCCGTAATTCTAGCAACACGAACACGACCAAACGTAGCTGGCGAGTGGCGTATCTACAATCGTAGAAGTTAGGAGACGGGTTGCGTGACTCCGTAACGAAAAAACTGTTGTTTTAGAAAGGGAATTAATCAACAAGGCATCGACCAATCCTTAAATTAATACTTTTCAACGAGCTTTCATTAATGCTGTTTTCGTGAAATGCATTTTTGTGAGTACCGTAGATAAAAGGGAGGAGATAGGGCATCGAGCGCGTCAAGTATAGGACCCGCCGTCTCCAGTTTTCAAAAACTACCAATCGAACTTGCAAACATATTCGCAGACGTATTAGGTGGTTTGTGTGGGTGGGAATTGACTTGACGAACGTTCTTTTAGAGCACATTCGCGCGCGGTGGCGATGCTTCGACTGTGTGGCATATGACGCGCCGCTGGATTCCCACATAACTATATGGTCATTTTGACCATATAGCGGAGGCGCGATATCGAGCGCATGCCACTTCTCCTTCCTATTTCTTCATTCAAATATTCCTCGGCATGTATACTCAAATATTGAGCAATTCGTAACGCAGTGCAGTTAGGCGATAAAACAAAAAGTTACGGGAGCTGAAACAAATATCTCGAAACTAAGTATTCTTATACAGCCCTAAAGCTTAGAATGTTGGTGGAATTTCAGATTCTTGATTCACGATCGATTCACATGCATATTTATAACAGTTTTAGTCGAGCCTGGTTCTTGTACTCGTTGTTCTTGTACAACGAGAAAAATATGTACTCATGAATTTTAACGGCTTTTTTATTTAACATTATCATTTTATATACATACATACCTACGTTTATTGCTTGCAGAAAGGAACGATAAACTACCTTCTAGTGATTGCTTGTACTGCCACGCCTTTTTTATGTCGTTACAGTGGAAAGTCAACGAATTTTCAAAGTTCCAAGGTCGACGTCAATATGAATAAAAATCATCAATGTTTTCAGTACTTCCGGGGTAACGACTTGAATATACGTGATTGTACTCGTCTAGCTACCTGCGGCATCCCGCACTACTACTAGACGAGCGCATGAGATCATCAGTAAGAGTTCAACGAATTCAGACGTCTGGATAAAAAAAAATTACATAATTTCCATACAAGTTCAAGTCCAAGTCCGTGAAACATGTATGTACAGTGATGAATGCAGCTAGATCCGAGTGATACATTCTAGGCTAGTGACTAAATTTACACGTAATCGGAAAATTATTCCTATAAATAAAACATTGTGCACACGCCAGACATAACCAATATTTTACGTCTTGACGGAAAAAAAGGCATTCGTTTTTCGCGTTTCCAATGTTCAAATCAAAATAGTCTAAGCCCGGTTTTCACCAGGTGCTGATTGATTTTAATTGACACTCAATGGGCCTTTGTTACTGAAGTGCTGATTATCTTGTACTGGGTATCGATTACGAGATGGTAGGAAAGGCCCTTTCATGTGAGGATTAAGCAAATCAGTACTTGGTGCAAGAGACCCTGAATCGCTGCATGACTAATCGTAGATTTGGCCATTCATAAGACATTCATATTCTAAGAATAAGCCTTTTCAACCTAACTTGCTGCAATATTGTGAAGGAATGTCTTAAAAAAATATTTGTTTGATTTATAATAATTATTACGCGTAAGCAAACATTTTCACTTATTTTGGGAGGAGTTTAAGATTTGAATGAATTCTTATATTAAACAATATTTTTATAGCATTCTGTATAATCGTAAATGTAAGCCGGCGTTTCCTAACCGGGGGGCCAACAAGCCTCCTGGGTGCACCTAGTTGGTGGGTGGCGAGGCTGTTTGCCCAGAAAAATAAAGTAGTGAAGCAGTTGCAGACGGAGGAGACTAAAGGCATACCTTTTAGAAGAAAAAAATACCGATTCAACAGCGTACCTGGATAGCAGATATTATGTATAATATATGAATGTGATATGTATGTAGAAACGACCGTGAAGCAATGACGAATAAATAAAAAAATGCCCTTTAAAAATAACTACTTTATGACTATACTGCAACCCGAACCAGCAAAATGTGCCATTCGCGGGTATTGCGTTTGCCAATTTCGCCACCTGCTTGTACACACATAATTTGTAATTCTCCTACAGTCCCTCCTCCCGTAATCGATATCTCCTGGTAAATTTCTGTCGTTTTCAGAGTGGGAAGATTAAGTTTAGGCGCGGATTATTGCCGGAGTAAACCGGTTTTTGTACTGTGTATATTTTGACAGCTTCACTCTGAATACGATTGATAGTGTTTTAGATTAGACATACATTTATTTAACGCTTAAATACGTTTCGGACATTAACGGCAAAGATTGAAATATATTAGGTTGAATAAATATAAAAGATTCGGAAACACTCATTTAACCCCCGTATTAAACCAACCGAACAAATATTATGTTACATAGTTGTTATCAAAAATGTGCCCATAATTTAGGGTTGATTTCGTATCTGAAATAGAACAATTTTTGCCAAGAAACTAAGCATCAATTTGAAATTGTTTCCAATGATACAATATTTTCTTGGCAACCATTACAAATAGATGCACTTTTTTGGTAAAACCGAAAAAAAAAATATTTCGTTCTTAGCAAAATATTTTTGATTTCAGATACTGAATTAACCTTCCAATTATAGGCAGCTTTTTTAATGAGACCTTTTATACAATATCAGTGTACTACAACTATTATTTGATTATTCCTATTAAATTTTTTTTTAATCCATATATTAGTCAATCCTAAACTTTTTATTTAACTCATCTATACTAATAATAAATCTGTAAGGGGTGTTCATGGAGTAAGTTGCTTTGTTTTCTCAGATACTTCGTTTGTAGACTTTATGTATGATACTAAAACTAAATTGACGATTTTTAGAAATCAGTTCTGTATGTATATATGTATGTATGTATGTTCCTCCATAACTCTTACACCGATTACCCGAATTAGATGAAACTTAGTACACGTACATTTATCTACCCAGGAATCAGGATAGACTAAATAGAATTCAGTTCCGCTTACGCTAAGATGTGGCTGTCATAAAAACTGCAATGCTTTGCACGGCTCGGCGGGAGGGCGGCAGCTGGAGGGGGGAGGGGGGCGGCGACGGCGCTTACTTTTACTAATTGTACCGAAGTACCGGTATTTCCGGCAACTTTAGGACTACTTGCCATCACGCTAAATCGCCATAGGTGCGACCAATGGAATAAAATACTTATTACATGAGAACCAATAACTCGATTTAGATGCGGATTGTGATTCTACTCAAAACTTATAGGCTACATAATATAACGCTTTATTACCCGAGGGATGAGTAGAGAGTGTTAAATTCTTATAACTTGCGAACCACTTACCCGATTCATATGCGTATTTTATCAACTTATAGCATCTCTGGGAGCAGTCAGGTTCGGGATAGGTTACCGTTTTCGATGTTGAGGCTGGCTATGGGTTGGAGTCCACGCAAAACTTACCTATATTACACGTTACTTACTTACTTACTTACTAGGTAAGAAGTGTAGCAGTGCAAATGCAGAAAAGTTCTGGCGGTAAATGTTTTTTTTTAAATAGCCACCAAATGTCAACGAAGCTCTAAATGGGAATTATTGGATGTTTCTCATAAAATCATGCTATTTCGGCTCAAACGATCTGGTAGATGGATACATTGTCCTGGACCAGTTTGACCCTTATTGATCCATTAAATAATTTAGCCGACACTAACCCGAGCGGAGCCGGGTACCGCAGCTAGTTCCTCATAAAACTTTGTAATAGTAAGGAAGGTGGTAGGGTTAATGCCGCCTTTGTTGGTTTTGTATCAATTTCTATGTAGCAGTGCCAGTGCAGTAAGGGTCTGCCGGCACATGCTTTTAAAATTCGCTCCCAAACGTTTACGAAGCTCTAAATGGGAATATGTCGATTTTTATCATTAAATCATACCATATCGGTTCAAACGATTTTGATTAAATTTGGTAGATGGATACATAGTCCTGGACCATCCTTTTGGTGTGTATTTTATATCCAGGAAATAATTCAGACCGAAATCAATCCAACACGACATTGACCCGAGCGGAGCCGGGTACCGCAGCTAGTAATTAAATATATTGCAAACAACTATAACTGTGATAGAAAAACAATTGGCAGAATTAAATTATGTATCAATAAATTTCTTCATCCAATCTGTTGGAGTCTCCGGCATCGTCGTGCCGGAAGTCCGACTTATTCCCGCCCAGGTTCCTCCCAGGAAAAGGAATAAGCGTCAAATATGTTATTTTTGAAGTTCTGCATTATTCTTGATTATTTACTTCAATTTGGTTAATTTCTTCTAAATATCCGCTCATAAATTTTGCCATAATTTTCGTAGTATGTATCGCTGCCTTTCGTAGTAGGTATTATATACATTTTATTAACATACATATATTTTTGCTGATATATATATATATATATATATATATATATATATATATATATATATATGCATGTTAATAAAATGTATATAATACCCAACACTACTACTCTCAACAAAAGATTGAAGGATACTGTTGGGAAAACTAAAAACCACAACGTCGCCTTGACGACGGAGGAAGAAGAAAAACTAACAAGAAAAAGCGATCAAGATCGAAAATACTTTTATTAGAGAAAATAAACTATTCAATACAAGAACCACTGTCTCGTTAAACATTATGGTGACCCCGACGTGATCAAGATACAAATATTACTACATCGTTTACTACATTTCTACTGCAAACGCGGACCACGGGACGGTGGCCTGAAAACTTGAAACCTGAAACCGACGACGCGGCGCGGCACGGCGATCTGTTCGGCGGCGTTTGGTGGCGTCGAAGCCGGCTCTGGCTGTGGATGGAACTGCTGGGACCTGCTGCATGAAGATATTCAGACGAAGATAACAGAAAGGCAGAAAGGCTGAGTTGTTTTGTTTGCTTACAGGGAAGTACACCCAGGTGTTGTTTTTCGTTAGTATTTTAATATCTGATAACGTAAGCATGGTGTGTTCATAATTGCCCCAAGATCTGCTAAATAATGTTCTCCCATCCACATTCTGCTACTAATCTTTTTATAATAACTCACTTATTGTCCGGTTTGCACTATCTTTCACGTTAAATAACTTAAACTATTTCTATTGGAGTCAGATTCGCCACTGCTATGATAACTTACTTAATACTATACTTTTTAATTTAATGATCCAATTTACTACAAGACTACTTTGTTACGAAAGTCTAGGTTCGGTTTGAACCCTAGGTTGCAAAGCCTACTTTACTTGACATTTACTTTGCAACTTACTTCTCTAATTTCGTAACTACCTAACTAACGTAGTAAAGTCTATTCTAATGTTCTAATTCTTGCTAATGTTTCCTAAATCTTCGTGAAACTTCTTACTAATTACTGTAGGTGCCTACTTGCTACGTCTGACTGTGATTGTTCTTAACTAAAAGGGCCTGTAGTAACTGAAACTATTCTACTTATTTTAGATTTGTACTTTGCTTGAATGTCTAACTAACATCTTCAGGTTCGTTGTGACCACTGCTTCTCGGTTCCCATTGGAACGCGTCGATAGCTGCTCTACGCTACGACTTGCACGTTGCTGCCTGCGCGTGACCTCTTCGCACGCGAACGGCCTGCTTTGGTATTCTTCACTATCTTGCCGTAAGCTACGGTTTGTTTTACGCATTACTTTCTTTTAAACAGTCTGTTCAGTTCGTTTACTGTAAGTATCTGTAAACATGGCGAACGAGTTAAAATCTCTAATTAAACAACGTGGCACTATTAAGGCCAGAATAACGATATTTGCTAAATTTGTCGATACGGCAAGGACCATTGAAACAATAAACTTTACTAAAGTCACATTGACTGAACTTGAACTGAAACTATTAAGATTGAAGGATCTGTTTTCACAATTTGACGATTTAAAAAATAAAATCGAACTTTTGGATACTGAGCAATTGGAAGAAAACGCTTGCATTGAAAATGACTTTTGCTCGAATATTGCTTTGGCTCAAAGTATTATTGACGATGTGCTTGCTAGTTATGTTCCTGTAAAGTCTACGCCAAGCTCAAGTTCTAACGGTCATCACGATGCTGGTAGCCCAAACTATAATAATAATATAAGGCTTCCAACTATCCAACTGCCGTCCTTCGATGGAAACTATACTAAATGGATGGAATTTAGAGACACTTTTGATTCTTTGATAAACAGTAATGATTCCATTCCGGATATTAATAAGTTTCACTACCTTCGTCATTACAGGCAGGAGCGTCTAACGTTATTACATCGATTGAGTTTACTGCTGCTAACTACAACTTGGCTTGGAGTTTGCTTGTGAACCGCTTCGATAATAATCGAATACTGATAAATAACCACTTGAAAGCTCTTTTTACTTTTGAAGCGATTAACAAGGAAACATTCAAATCACTTCGCTATATGATTGACTACTTTTCAAAAAATCTTCGAGCCTTGAATACTTTAAAGGAGCCGACGTCTCACTGGGACACTCTGGTCATATATTTGATGTCATCGAAACTAGATGGCGCCACAAGTCGAAAATGGGAAGAATACAGGAGTAACTTTACTTCTTCTCCCAATCTTAATGACTTTTATGACTTCTTGCGCAACCGCGCTGATGTTTTGGAAACCTTGCAGTATTGCAAAACCGATGTTACTAAACCTGCAAAACATGCCCACTCAGGACATCACGAAAACAAGTTTACTAAAGCATTTGTTTCTTCTTCTAACTTGAATAGTACGAACTGCGTTGTATGTTCACAGAATCACTTGGTCTACAAAAGTGAAACATTTAATGCAATGCCTTTGGAGGCTCGATACAGTGAAGTATCGAAGCATAAGCTTTGTGCAAATTGTTTGCGCCCTGGTCATTTCTCTAACAGTTGCAGACACAGTCCTTGCAAATTTTGTAACAAAAGACATAATTTACTACTACACAAACACAACCCAATCATTCCACGTTCATCTGCGAGTATGCCTGTTGCTTCTTCTGCTTCTGTGTCCTTACCTCCTCAAGTAACTGCTTCTCCTCAGGTATCTACGGTAACTATGTCTACTCCTAGTGCTGGTTCTAGTACTGCTGCTCAACTTTCTCCTGTGTCACTTTCCGCAGTGATTCCGGGGCAGGTCCTCTTGTGTACGGCTGAAGTGGAATTGATTGATACTGAAACGAATAAAACTTACCCTGCTAGGGCACTCCTCGATAATGGATCCCAATCTTCCTTTATAACTGACAAAATGCAAAAGAAAATTAATATTTCCTGTTCTGATTCGAATATAACCATTACTGGTATAAATAACAGAATGACTAATACTACTAGAACCTGTTGTGTGAAACTGAAATCTCGGATCAACTCATTCGCAATAAACGTGCCTTGTCTTGTAATACCAGAAATTACTGGTCTGCTACCGTGTGTAGAGGTAGATCAATCGCTACTTAACATTCCTAATTCGATTGAACTAGCGGACCCAAACTTTTACCGTCCCTCTGAAATTGATATTTTATTAGGAGCGGATGTTTTCTGGGATATCGTACATCCCACGCAAATTAAACTGGGTAAAAATAAACCCACTTTGCAAAAATCCAGCTTAGGTTGGCTTATGTCAGGTCCGACTGGTCAGAATTCGACT
The DNA here is from genome assembly GCA_946894095.1 of Incurvaria masculella. Classification (NCBI taxonomy): domain Eukaryota; kingdom Metazoa; phylum Arthropoda; class Insecta; order Lepidoptera; family Incurvariidae; genus Incurvaria; species Incurvaria masculella. Next base: position 13,125,572 of record OX335650.1, read on the forward strand.
TCTATTATACATTCTAACTTTTGTCAAGAAATTAAAGATACCATAGCTAAGTTCTGGGAACTTGAAGATATTCCTACTCTTACCACTGAACTAAGGTTAACTAAAGATGAGGAGCACTGTGAAAGTCATTTTATCGCTAATACCATGCGCTTGGAGAGCGGCAGATTCTCTGTAAAAATACCTTTTCGCGAAACCCCTGAGGATGCTCTTGGCGACTCATATAACATCGCCAAGAGGCGTTTCTATAATTTAGAAAAGAAATTGTCTAAAGCCAATTTGAAAGGTGACTACACCAAATTCATTAAAGAATACGAAAACTTAGGGCATCTTACACGTTTGGGTCCTAATTCGAGTGGAAATTCCATTGTTAAAGACGAGATTAACCGATCAAGCATCAGTTATTATATTCCTCATCATGCGGTGATACGTGAAAGCAGCGAAACCACTCGTCTTAGGGTGGTATTCGATGCCTCTTGTAAGACCACATCCAACAAATCGCTAAACGACATTCAATTTGTAGGACCAGTGGTCCAGGACGATTTAATGGCAATATTGTTACGGTTTCGTAAACATGCTTATGTAGTAACAGGAGACGTAGAGAAAATGTATAGACAAGTCATGATAAATGAATCTCAACGTCACCTGCAGCGAATACTCTGGAGAGACGATGAAAGTCAACATCTCGAAGTGTTAGAACTGAACACTCTCACGTATGGAACAGCTTCAGCCCCTTATCTTAGTACTAGGTGTCTGGTACAACTTGCGTCTGAATGTAAAGATGAAGCTGTTGCCAACACTATAAAACATGACTTCTATGTTGATGATCTAAATACTGGTTGCGATTGTAAATTGTCCCTAAGAACTACCCTTAAAGGTGTCATACAGACTCTCTCTGAAGGCTGTTTTCCATTGCGAAAACTCCGCACGAATTGTCCTGATATTGTTGAAGACGTTGCAATTACTAAGCTAGCTCAAGACTTTTGTAAGCAATCCTCTGTGTTAGGATTAAAATGGACACCGGATTCTGATACATTGCACTTTTCAGTTGAAACTGAAGATATTAGGAAAGTGACTAAACGCTACATATTGTCAAACTCTTGTAAAATATTTGACCCATTGGGTCTCTTGTCAGCCTGCACGATATTCCATAAAATATTATTGCAAAAGCTATGGCTGCACAAACTTGACTGGGACGACGACGTCCCAGACGATATTAAGAACTCTTGGCTAGACTTTTATAATGAAACTAGACACTTTCAAGACGTCAAGGTACCCAGGTATACTCTTTGTGAATCTCCTACACTCATAGAAGTTCACTGCTTTACAGACGCATCACAGGTAGCCTATGGAGCGTGTATATACTTAAAATCTACTAATACATTGGGTGCTAAATGTGTTGCTTTACTGTGTGCCAAAACTAAAGTCAGCCCATTGAAATCTGAAACCATACCGCGCTTAGAATTATTAGGTGCCTTACTTGGTGCTAAACTGCATGCTAAGGTCATACAGTCACTAAAAGTTAAGGTTGCACGCTCAGTATTTTGGACGGATTCTACTATAGTTTTAGGGTGGTTAAATACTCAGCCGAAAACCCTTAAAACATTCGTTTGTAACCGCATTGAGCAGATTCGGGAATTAACTGATACAAATGCATGGCGTCATGTACCTACTGAATTAAATCCTGCTGATATAGCTTCCAGGGGCATTCGACCGCGCTTTCTCCCAGGAAATGAATTTTGGTGGCACGGTCCTTCTTTCCTATTGAAACATGAAAATGAATGGCCTCAATCAAAATATGCTGTAGTCCCAATTTTACCCGAAACAAAAATGACCTTAAATGCTCAAATCATACTTGATGACATTATACCCTTTAATAAATACTCTAAACTATATAGACTACAAAGAGTATTTGCCTACGTACTAAGGTTCATACATAATACTCGGAAAAATAATACTAAGATAAACAATGAACTTACTTGCTCTGAATTGAATGAGTCTCTTAAGTTGCTTGCTAAAGCATCACAAAGAGCATTATTTTCCGAAGAGATTAATTCACTTGAAATTAATAAATGCGTGAATCGCAAATCAAGTGTTATTTCATTAAACCCTTTCTTAGATGAAAACGGTACACTGCGTGTCGGGGGCAGAATAGACAATGCGTCCTACTGCCCATATGGAAAAATACATCCCATCTTATTAAGCCCTAAACACACTTTCACTCAAAGACTTTTTGAACAAGAACACCTTCGGCTACTACACACTGTGGTCCTCAACAACTATTGAGTTCCATTCGCGAACAATTTTGGCCTATTGGTGGCAAGGTATTAGCAACTGCAACTGTTAGAAAATGTGTACGTTGCCAAAGATTCAGAGCTAAGCCATTGCACCCGATAATGGGCAATTTACGACAGATTGACGATTTAATACTAGTCATGGATGACCAACTACCACCCATGAAGTGGCTGTTAGGCCGAATCCATCATCTCTATTCCGGGACGGACGGAATATGCAGAGTCGTTGACATCCGAACAAAAGGCGGCATCATCAAGAGAGCCGTTTCAAGACTTTGTCCCTTAGAAGGAACCATATAATTCCCATGAGCTCCTTGGGAATCAAGCTCCCAAGGGGGTGGAGGATGTTGGGAAAACTAAAAACCACAACGTCGCCTTGACGACGGAGGAAGAAGAAATACTAACAAGAAAAAGCGATCAAGATCGAAAATACTTTTATTAGAGAAAATAAACTATTCAATACAAGAACCACTGTCTCGTTAAACAGATACTCTTAAAAGTAATAATGAATGGTGGTTAACTACAACATCCCTTTAAATGTTGTTAGGGTTTGGTATACACGATAAGGAATAGATGTTCTTAAGTATGTTTGATTGTAAAGTGAGTGCTAAAATTGTTGCCAACAAAACATATTTTGACTGTTCATCCATGTTTCCTTTACTATTTGGTCGACTGTACCCACCCCCGCATCCGTTCAGCACCGCCCACTTCGCCGCCGCTGCTGGCTTCGCCTCCGCTCCGCCTAGTGTGCCCTAGCGTAGCGCATTGCGGACTGATAGCATCTCGGCGAAACTTGACCTAAATAATGCCCTCGTTATTCGCTGTAGTCTAGTCATTTTGACGGGATGCATAAAATACAATCCTATATCTAGTTTTTAAAATTTAATTCAATATGGGCTGTATTTAGGGTTCCGTACCTAGAGAGTGCCAACCGTACCTAAAGGGACCCTATTACTAAGCCTTCGCGGTCCGTCCGTCCGTCCGTCTGTGAGCGGTCCGTATCTCATGAACCGTAATAGGTAGACAGTTAAATTTTTCAAAGAGTGTGTATTTCTATTGACGATATAACAATAAATAGTAAAAACATATTTGGCCTTCATAAAATAAACGATGCAACGGAACTCTTTGTGTGCGAGTCTATCTCGCACTTGTTTACCTCCCTGTATTTTGTTTTCGTAGGAAAGTTAATAAATTAAGTCGCACTGGTATAGTTTGTCACAAAACACCCAAAAAAAGGATAATCACGGCACTCCGTTGGAATGATGAATTTTAAAAAAGCGTTCATTTTGTAGCAGAAAAAAGTCAAATGACCAGTTATTGCGCATGAAAATTTAAAGCAACATACATTTTATTTCGATTTACATTGTTGCCAGTTATAACGATAAGGTTATATCCTCCGTAAACATTTTACTGCGCTACATAAGTCGCGCAGCAGTGTTGGCAGCGGCGGCCAGGGGCTGTTCGATCAGATAGGGTTGGACTTAAAGTTCCTCATATACGTTTAAAATGCAACATTTCACGTGGAGTAGCAGTACATACTAGGCCGGCTATCACACCGCCACGCGCCGACCCCACCACCAATATCAGTATCAGCTCGATATTGTTTTGAGAAAACTGAAAATCATCTGACCGTAATTTGTATCGGGTACCGCCTCAATAAGATGTCGGTGGCGGACGGACGAGGGGGTGTCACGGGGGGTGAAGACTCCCACTCGGCGCGCCGCATCGCTACCAAATGTATTGATTTCCTTATGTGGCGAGTGCCGTATTTTGTCCGATTACTTACTTACCTTGAATTATCGCGTGTACAGGCACATCAGTGTATAAGTACATATAGTCGCTCGCGTGAAGGCAGGTGGGACACGTCTCTGAGCTTCCTTATCCCCCCTTACGGCGCTGGATGGATGAAAGGGGTTTTCTGTTCGGACCAAAGTCCGAACAGAAAACCCCTGATTATGTTGATGTGTCATCAACATAATCATTCGGCGGCTCGTAGCCTAGTGGCGCGGGTACTGGCCTAGCGTACCAGAGGTCTGGGTTTAATTCCTCGCCTTGCACTTGCATGCGGTCTTTGAGACTCATTTTGGAGTAGCGCAGCACAGCCTGAAAAGCAATATTTGCCTGCTCTCATGGTTTCAAAGTTGCTAGAATAGAACGCATTCAGTTTCATTGTTTCTTTACTATCTGTGCTATAGTCATTGAATAGTGATTGAATAAGCAAATATATTACTCACTAAAGACAGAGATAGATGACTCCATTACGGTACTGAATAGATACTTCAATAAATGGCGCTATCTAGGCTTTGTGTATAGAATTGTAAATGGTACAATTATAAATACTATTTTATTTATAGGGTCGGTAACTTTTTCCCCCCAACATATAAACGGGGATCCTTCAAACATGCTGTAAACAAGCACCTGGCCAGCCGACATGGTTTTTGCATAAAGTTCGAGAGCCCTATGGCATCGTGCCGGTATCTCTTAGAGGGCCTGGCATACGCTATATTTTGCGTGTATGGAAAACAGTTATTTCGATCCTATCTTCTCCGCTACGCCGCCGGGCCACGGTCGCGCACGGTTTCCATTTTCCTGAATTACTTAGTTATTCCGGATTAAGGTATTTATTATACGAGCGCCAACCTGCTTGGCACCTACTCTACGGGTAGACAATTATTCGCCTTTCAATGAGTTACCGTGACAGTGCGGCGATCGATGGGTGCTGGTATGGTACCAGTCGCAGCGAACGTATTAACGTATTGCTTTATCGCCGATTTTACATGCAACGTTTCTCCACGTGGATGCACCCTCGACAAAACATTTTAATGATATCAAAAGTATATTTAGTGCGACAAACGGTACGGTTTCATAACACTTGATTAGGGGTGCCGTCCTCAGAGTCTTACTTTTTAGCGAGCTGAAAAAGTTCATACAAATCTCGCAATTTAAACCAATTTTTTTATGAAAAAACAACAACATGTCCCGCCGCGCGCCGTTGCCCAAAAGGTGCTCGAAACAGCCAAAAACACCTCGTGAAAGCACGCTAAGCCAGGCATTTTTTAAAAAACGGGTTCGACAAAAAAATATAATTGAACCTGCACACAAAGTTTCACGAGAATTGGTTGAGAAATGAGAAGAGAAAAACCGGGCAGGTCTACAGCCAGACGCCCAGCCACCACCGCCGGACAGACATACGAACGAATTTTTGCCCAAACTGACATGAAGAGCGTTTGCGCTTCGCTCGATCAATTATCAAAATCAAATAAAATAAAAATATTGCACTTAAATCGTGCAAAATAGTGGCACGATACATTGATACGAGAATTTTGTCAATTTTCCTAACAAAAATATCAAATTCGCATTTGTCAAATGCTGCCCTGCTGTCGTGCGCAGGTGGTCAACTTCTTGCGAGCCCAATTTCGAACGTGCGCGTCGTGTCGAGACCCTGACGGGTCGCATAAAAAGAAAACTCTAACCGCATGGTGGTGAATTATCGTCGAAGGGTGGTGCATACCGCAGTACGGTACCGTGCGGTACGCGGGGGCGCGTGGCGCGTGCGCTGGCGCGTGACGCCGTCGCCGCCGGCCACCTGCCTCCACCGCCGCGCCGCCCCGCCATCGCCACCGCCGCGACTACGTCATCACTCCGTATACTGCTAACCTTCGATATCAATGCATAATTCATACCAAAGTGATTTGAGTGTGTGTCGACGGCTGCTGAGAAATGATGTTTTCAATCTTCAAATTAGATACCCTCGTTTATAGTTCACACGACGTCCGGCTAGGCGGTGTCGCATCTAGACACTTTAGGGTTCCGTACTCAAGAAGATTAGCCAATGTACGATGCATGTAGATATCATGGTTTAATCATTCAAATCAGAGCCAACCAACCGATCCTCTAGGTCCTTTATACATAGGGTCGGTAAACTATGTAATGCACTCCCGGCCTAGTTATTTCCCCCCAAGTACAACCTAGGATCCTACAAACATGGTGTCAAGAAGCACCTGGCCAGCCGGCATGGTTTTCGCAGCCCCTTAAAAGTTCTAAAGCTCATGAGCGTCGTCGGGCACCTTAAGGTGGCCCAACCCGGCGGGCCTAACTCATTCGCGGGCACGGTACAAAACCGTGCTGTTGCGCTCTGGGGCCTTCTCTGTTTCAAAGAATAAGACAGGCTCCGTGATGAGGAAGATTCAACATGTCCACAAAAAAGTCAAAGTGCATAGTGTATGATTTGGTAAGATTTACGAAATTTTTTATTTCAAAACGACTTATAGCTAAAAGAAAACCACGACCACTGTAGTCAAAAATCTAACAAAACCCAAATAGATCATAAATCTTGATTAAATAAGCTATGTCTGATGAATAATCTTTTTACGATGTTCTTACTTTATCATTGCGTAATCCACCTCCAAAGTTATTGTATAAAACGCGCGAAAAATTCGAACTTTCGGACTTTATTACTTAGAAACCAAACACAATTTTACAATGCCAATGGTCATCAGACATCTAGTTCGATCAAATAAAGCTATTTTGAGCAAAATGTTTGATCTCTGACAAGAAATATGGGCGTGATCTTCTTTCCCCTTTTGTATGGGGAGATGAGCGGGTTGGGCCACCTTAATACATTTATTCAATGACCTACTAGGCGCAAGCGCGTTGTTCCAGACAGTTGCCAGTCCGCCGCGCACGCGCCCTCGCTCGCCACATGTCGTACTATCAGTTCCACTCAGGTGACAATTCTGCCCCCATATTCTTTCTAATTACAGAGACACCATATATGTACAATATGTGTATGATGCACAAGAAAAAATGTATGATTAATCGCTCGCTATTGCAATAAATATTTGCACACTTTCTTTTGACAACAGTAAGACGACAAAGTGTTTCAAGGATTCCCGTATTTACTGTTACTCAGATTTATTACGTGTACACTAATACTTTTAAACTAAACTTGCGAAATATTCACATCATGGGCCCACCGAACCTGCTGAGCCTAGGTTTTTAGGCGGCTGACCTTTTGTGAAGCCTTCGACAAATTATATAGCTACACCACTGCTCCCAGGGGACCGCGTAGCTATCCTCTAGCCTCTATTCACTTGCATCATTGGGCACAACACGACCGATCTAATTAAACGTGTAAACATAGCCTCGGGGGAGGCAAGAAAGGTTTCGCGTAGTCATCGCCACCCGATACCTGCATATTTTGATCCAACCCACGAAGGGTTCGCCATGTCACGTGGAATGCAACTTTATTTTGATGAGGTCACGGTGGTCTTCACTGTGAACAATTTTAATAATGCTCGAAGGTATATGTGGCTGAGTGTAACGTTACCGCGTAATTGATTGTTACGAGGCGGATATAATTGGTATTAGGCAGGCGAAGTAGGAAGGAGGGCTGTTGCGACATTGACATTGCACTTGATATTGGATAGTAGTTCGGGCGATGACGAGACAACGTCGAGGGCTCCTATTTCGCTTGGCGCTGCACTGCGGCGACTGTTGGCCTCAATCGGGTGCCACTTCGCGACGAGTCTGACTTAGAAACGTGGCGCATCAGCACGAATTGCTTTCAAAACCCCTAGTCCGACTAGTCACTTCAATTCAGTTTTTAACCGACTTCAAAAAAAGGAGGAGGTTATCAATTCGTCTGTATGTTTTTTTTTTAAATGTATGGAGAATTGAAGAGCGCGCGTAGTGGGCGTTAAGCGAACTAACATTTGCGAGTCTATTGATTTGACAGGTAACATATTGTTGCCGTAAATACGTTGACGTTGCCGTTTACGCCGACTCTGCGTTTTAAAATCGGAAGTCTAATTTAATATAATTTATATATCTTTATATATCTTTATTTTCAGCACTAATACCTATACAAATCTTCCTAATCTGCCCAAACAAGGAGTCCAATAGACTGAAATAAGCTTGAAGTACCGCAAGCAAACAGCAAAATAAAGAAACAAAGTTCTATCTACCAATAAATTAACATATTTAATGGACTACCGAATGAAATCAAGAGTGCAGATTCAACCAACCTATTTAGAAATAAGCTTAAAGAATTCCTATTGTACTATCTATATGAATATTTTAATTATCTTAAATAATGATGATTTAGAAGCTTAAATATAAGAAATAGTGATATTTAGTTAAGCTTATTGTACATAAAAATTTATTTGTCCCTATTTATAATGAAATGTTTGAAGTCCGAGTTTGATTTTGACAGCCGGAAGAAGTAAAAGCACAGAATAAGTAGTAAAAACTTGTATGGGATTTGACGTTTTTACGTAAGTTCGAAGATCTGTAAACACCAATTTAGGTGAGAACTCGGACTGACCACTCTGAGCCCCTAGTCTGACTTGTCACCTAAATTGGCGTTTACAACAAACCGATCGCCTAACGTTTTCGAATGTATGGGTAAATTAAATCTAAAAATCAAGCATTTCAAGGTTTACATCGATCCTAAGTCTTCAACAAAGAATTTGTTAATATTAAGTGAAATTGGAAGATGTCCGAGAACCTGTTTACGGCAATAATCACCGTAGTATTCTGGAGCATGAAAAAATGGGTTGGAAACCTTGTTAAAAAAATAACCAAAATAGACTATCCCCTGATTTAACCACCTCTATCTATCTGAAATCCGATAGTTAACTTTAGGTTACATTGCATATTTACATGGTGTAACTGGAAGATAACTTTGGGATTGCATGTATGTATATGCAAAAAAACCTTAGAAAGGTCTTTCTAGAAAGAAAACCCTTAACTCTGATGTACATGACCATGATACTAGAAATAAGTTTAATATACAATGTACCAAACACAGACGAGCTAAAACTTCTAAGAGCTTTATTCACAATAGTGTTAGATTTTACAACAAATTAAATGTAGAAATTTGAAATTTGCCTCTTAATAAATTTAAGAATAAAATAAAATTAGTGCTCCTTGATAAGGTGTATTACAATTTGAACGAGGCTCTCTCCGATAAAACCCTCTTTGGTGACTTAATATTCTAGGAAAAGTACATAATTGTACAATTTAAATTAATTTTATTTTGAAATTGACACTACAATGGTAGTATTTTGTATATATTATATTGACTTGATACACTTTATCTGTATATAAAATTGACGAGGGCTCTGTACACCCGACATAGCTGTTAAGTTGATGAAGGCGTTTACACCCGAAAATCCTTGCAATAAATGAATACTCAATATGTATAATTATTAGGTTATTAGGTTAAGTAATTTATTAATAATTTAAGACTTCAAATTGTGCGTTGTTGTTTCCTCGTAGTTCTTAGTTCTTTGCCTTCCAATGCAAGTTTGGCAGTAGCATTTAGGTATGAAATCATAATTGTGTCATATAATTTACTAGCAGCCCGTCCCGGCTTTGCACGGGCATAATGTCATTTAAAAAAATATTATTTTGACACAATGATATACAAATAAACCATTTTTACGTAAAGTTCCTACATTGAGATATTTGAAATAAAAAAAACTTAGATATTATTATTACATGATTATTAGATATTAGAGAAATAATAAATTCAAAGTGCTATAGGGAGAACCGCGGCCTCCGAGGCACGCTCCCGCCGCCCCGGCCAGCCGGTACCGCCGCAAACACTACATCCCGCAATTTTTAAATCTATAATATCTTCGAAAATATTCATTTAAATCATATGCTGTATAGGGCCGTATAGATCTATATTAAATCAACAATGTATTTAAGGTATTTAATTGGATAAGGATTAATGCTGTATTGGTTAAAATCGCTTCGAAAATTAGCCATTATTTGTCGTAAAAAGTAAATGAGAAAAAAATGTTATTGTGGGATATCCATAAGAGATAGATATATACCATCGCGGAGTTTTCTGTAGACCTTTTCAATGTATACAATACTTAGTACATTATTTTGATAAATCTCGTAGGGTTCAGCCTGCGTCTGCAATGTAAGCGGAAAAAAATATTTTTTTTACGACATTACATTGGAAACCTCAAAAATAACAGTATTTCTCCAATATTTAATGGATGTTATTATACATATAAACCTTCCTCTTGAATCATCACTCTATCTATTAAAAAAAACCGCATCAAAATCCGTTGCGTAGTTTTAAAGATTTAAGCGTACATAGGGATATAGTGATATAGGGACAGAGAAAGCGACTTTGTTTTATACTATGTAGTGATGTGGACGAAAAAAAAAAGACAAAAAAAAAACATAATTTATAGACCAGTGAAGTTTCTTTGCGGGTCTTCTTCACTGGTTGATCGAATCCGCGGATCAATCAAATTGTGACATGACTTAGTGTACTTTGACTATCAGAAGTTGAATAAATAAATGAAATGAAATGTTGAAAACGGGCGCATGTACAGTACATAGTACAAACTATGTTTTCACTAAGTAAATTTTCCAGAAACACTTTTTAATTTGTTGCATTTTATGACTCTGGAAACATTTGCACAAATACAAAAAAGTGATTAAAACTAGTTTTATCGGAAATGGTGAGTTTAATGTTGTTAGAGCTTTTAAGAGCCTATCCCATTTGAAATAAACCGGCATTTACGGTCGCGTGCCGCCACTGCGACGGCGGCGCGGCGGAGAGCGTGGGCGGCTAGGGCGGGCGGGCGCGAGGGGGGGGGGGGGGGCGGCGGCGGCGGCGGCGCGCGGCTTGGGCGGGCGGTGTTATGACTTGATTCTCTAGGAATGTATTTACAATTAATTTTATTATAAACTTAAAGATTATTTTAAGCGCGCTGCATACCTTTCTCACACTCGGAGTTTGACAACATAATCAAATCTTTAAAGTCCAAAAAAACTAAAGATTTCTATGACTTACCATGTTTGCTTATAAAGAATATCCCACAGTTTCTAACCAAAATTCTTTGCATTCTGGCGAACGACTGCATGAGAAAAGGTGTTTATCCATCAACTTTGAAACGAATAAAGTTAACGCCAGTATACAAGGGCAAGGGAAGCAAGGAGGAAAAAACTTTAGGCCAATTTCTATAGTACCAATGTTCTCTAAGGTGCTTGAGCTGGGCATATGTAGCAGACTCACTGATCATTTCAAGGCGCTATCTAATGTCACCGTATCAGTTCGCTTACCAGAAAGGTCGCTCGACAACGGATGCTGCGAGAACTGCCCTCTTACGTGTAATTACGCACCTTGAAGCAGGCATGTATGTTGCGGCGCTCTTTTGTGACCTATCACGTGCATTTGATACAGTCGACTATAGTCTGCTGCTGGCTAAGCTAGAGCACTATGGAATCAGGGGACCTTTTCTAAAATTCGTTACCTCCTTTCTTTCGGACCGCGTGCAGGTGACTGCAGTGGGGGGCGTGCGATGTCGTTCTAGCCACCTATGTGGGTGATCGTTCGGTACCTCAGGGCTCAGCTGTCGGTAATTTCTGTTTTCTCGTTCTCATAAATGATCTTATGTCAATAATGGATGACATATTTATGTATGCGGATGATGGCTGCGTTGTTGTTGTGGGCAAGGACTTCGAAGAACTACAAATTAACCTTCACGGCGCAATGGATAAATTGGCAGATTGGTTTAAATGCAATGGGCTGTTACTTAATGTGGACAAGACCAACGTCATTCACTTTGGCCTCCGGGGTGCCCGGACCACACCACTATCACTTGTGTGCGGTGGTATGAGCGTCCCGGAAGTCAGTCGTGTGCGTTTTGTGGGACTCGAGTTGGATGCGGGGCTGCAGTGGACGCAGCATATAGATCATCTCTGTGGGCGTCTGGGAAGAGCATGTTTCGCTCTATCCAGACTGTCTACAACCCTGACGCCAGCAAACATGTTCCTCGCTTACTATGGCTACTTTCAATCTCTACTGAGCTATGGAATCGAGCTGTGGGGCCAGGCGGTAGACAGAGATAGGGTATTTGTGATGCAGAAGCGCGCAGTCCGAACTCTCGCTCGGGTTCCATATGACGCACATGCCAGGGAGCACTTCAAAATTCTGAAGATACTAACAGTCCCATCGCTTTACATCCTAGAAGTGGCCAAATTTGTAAGAAAGAACCTTGTCCACTATGAGCACAATGGAGACAGACATAGCTACAACACGAGGCACAGGAACAGTCTTCGGCCTGTGGAGCATAGGCTGGCCCGCTCTGAGAGATTCCCACATGTAGCTGGTCCAAGGATTTATAATAAGATAGACAATGCAATCCGTATCACAGTTCTCGCAAAAATTCACTAGGCTTCTGAAAGTGCATCTTCTTGATAAGGCCTACTACAGTGTAGAGGAATTCCTCGAAGACGATCCCATACCGCTCCATCAATCCTAACTGCACTATGACTGAACTTTTTTTAACGTAAACTTAATCTATTTATTTCATTATTATTATTATTATTATTTTTATTTGACTGCTTCTCGTTGTTAATCATTTGTGCCATGTACTGTACCCATTTTAAATCATTATGCTTGTTCAGAAATTGCTAATTAAAATAATTGTGACGTGTAGAAAAATCTATCAAATAAATGAACTATGAACTATGAACTATTAATTTATGTTAAAAAATGTGCACGGCTCGCACTCATGCTAAATAAATTAAAAAAATGTATCCAATGTGATGGTACCAACCCAGGCGGGCTTAAACCCTACCACCTAGTAGGGTAAGGGGACCTAAAGTTTTACATGGATTCCGAACCATGGAGCAGCTCGCATTCGTGACGAAATGCTTTTATCTAACTCAGAATGAGAAAGAAAGTGGTGCATGGCGAGGATTCGAACCCAGACCTCTGGTATGCTAGTCTAGTCCCCCGCACTTAGGCTAGGCTCTTGCCTGTTCACCTGCTATTCACTCGGCGACCTGAAGAAGCACGATTTGGCACACCGGACAACCGTAAGTATTTACCGCCATTATGTGCAACCACGGTGTAAACATATAAAAACTTACATAGAACATATTTTGATGTATGCCAAAGTAAGGCAAATTCTCGCATCATTATTATAAATGTATCGTGGATTCCGAAGCCGACTGAAAATCATTACATGGAGACGGAGGCGACGCGGAGACGTAAAATGTCGTCAGCGGAAGCTCCGAAGCCGATACGAACTTTACCAATGAAAGCCTGCGCGGCTCACTTGTGGCGGCGGAGGCGGCAGTCTTGTCAGGGCGGGCGGGAGACTGCGGCCGGATGTAGTCTACCCCGTCAGCGCGGCGGAGTCGCCACAGAGGCGCGGATATAGTTTGTTGCTCTACTTAAACATGTTCGATGATGCTCATTGCTTTTATCTCATCTTTGATTTATGATAAGTGTCAATATCTCATAAACCGATTTCTGATGACTGTACAAAAGAAAATTGTTAAATGTATGCCTAACTAACTCTTATACTAGTGACTCTGTGAGCTTAAGGTGGCCCAACCCGGCGGGACTAACTCATTCACAGGCATGTTATAAAATCGTGCTATCGCGCTCTGGAACCTTCTCTGTTTCAAAGAAAAAGTCAGGCTCCATGATGAGTAAGATGCATCATGTCCACAAAGCAGATAATTTGCATAGTGTTTGATTTGGTAAGATTTACGAAAATTTTAATTACAAAACGACTTGTAGCTAAAAGTAAACTACGACCGCTGTAGTCAAAAATCTAACAAAAACCAAATTGATTATTAATCTTCATGAAAAAAGCTATGTCTGATGACTAATCTTTTTAAGATGTTCTCATTTTATCGTTGAGTATTCCACCTCCAAAGTTATTGTATAAAACGCGCAAAAATTCTAACTTTCGGACCTTATAACTCAGAAACCTAACAAAATTTTACAATGCCAACAGTCATCAGACATCTAGTTCGATCAAATAAAGCCATTTTGAGCATAATTTTGGATCTCTAATAAGAAATATGGGCGTGAGTTGAGCGGGATGGCCCACCTTAAGACCTCGTGAGTGGCAGACTGTTCAGTAATATATTTGTTAATGGTCTTTTTGAATATTTGACATTTTTGAACATTACTCAAAATTTTTTTTTACTTTCTAATCTGGCTCGACTAAAAAAATCTATATGATGATCGAACTTGTTTACAAAATTGTACGAGAATCGGTTTATAAATGCCACCTGTAGAGGAGAACAGCCGGACATGCGAAAGCATTTTTGCCCACTCTGAAACGGACATGCTACGCTCTTCGCTCGGTCAAGGAGTGTACAATATTCAAATTGTTTTTCAGAATTTAAAACAATCGTTAACAGGAGACAATTTCGGGATAAAATGTGGGTGACCGACAGACAACTGAACCAGGCTATAAGTGTCCCTTTTTTGCGACGGGAGCTGCAGAGGGTTGGTCTTTATCCTAGGAACCCTAGTTGCGACTGCGACCTGTTTGGCTAATACCATAACTATTTATGTATTTAAATATGTTTATTGCACTCAAAAGAAAATAGGCAAAAGGTACATATTAATACCGGAGGCATTCTCTACCAATCCACCTTATACCGTAACTACTGTCATGATATTAGCCCAACACACCTCATGGGAACTAGGTGCAATGCCAGGACCTTACTTTTATTGAGCAGCTACATTGAACTGGATAGAAAACACGGACAATTTTCATTGCCGCTTCGACCATCGTTCAATCAAATCAACCTAGGCTGGACTAACCCTTCCACCCAGGCATTGCAGAGACGATACTCAGGGTTGCCTGTCTTTTATTACTGAATCCGTGCCAGCGACACATACGCTGCGATGCGTAAACCACAGTTTACGAATTGGTTTATATCTGGAAGGTATAAAGTAAAAGTATAAGATAAATAATAAATATTTCATGCAGGAACAAAAGTGACCAAACGCCGTGATAGCGTAGGGTTGCCTAGAGGAGTTAGATCATTAGAATATATATTTACCTGTAAGTGTTTTTATGTAACGAGACAAACGTGGCTATTACCACACCTACTGTCATGATATGAGACCCATGCCAGTGCCTTACTTGCGGCTATAGTGAACCGGATGAAAAACACACTATTTTCACTGCCGCTTCGACTATCTTTCATCCAATACCAATCCGGGTAGGGTTAGGTTAGGTTGGATTAGGTTAGATAAGGTTAGGTAACCCTACCACTTAACGTTAGGCCTAGGTCACTATTTCTTACTATGTGGCTTGGGTACCGAGGCAATAGGTATTTAACCTTGGTTTGGATGTACTTAGAGTAAAAGTCTTAACGTTTTAAAGGGGTATTCCCTTTTCTTCTCACTCAACTTTCCTACTGAAAGGAAATGCTGCCTCAGGCCTCTGGGTGCTGTAACCGCCTCCGCCGCCGCGCCGCCTTGTCTCGATCGATACTTCCTGCCTCCGCCGCGTCACGCGCCCTCGCCGCCGCGCCGACCGAATAAACAATGCCTCGGTACGCTAGATCTGGAGCACTTGAGATGTTCCCCTATTTCTAAAAGAACCTCTATTTCTCTCTGTTATCCTTATATCATTGATTTATAGACGTAGCCAGCGAGGAAACTGCTATACTTCGGTGTCTACGGGAACCGTGCGGGACCCGGAAAGGGGGAATATTTTAAACTGCACGTAGATTTGTGTTCCGTTTTGCGATAGAGGCCAGAAAGCAGGCTTTTACATAGATATTATCGGCAAGAATATACCGCTGCTGAGGAAAAGCGTGCATTAAGTCTTATGACCCGATATGGCCTGGAGTATCTGAGCCACAAACGGTTTGTGGAGTTCGTTGTTTTACAGTCCTACCACGGACGCTGCTCTGTGTGTGCGTAAAATATTCGGAGTTCTCGACGCAAAGAACCAAAGCACTATTTTGTGGTTGAAAACCAACTCGTTTCTCCAATTCATGTCTGTACCGCAGAATGAATTGTCTGCCGGCATGTCCTCATACCTTCATCCCGGAAATCTTCCAAATTAATCCGAACACGTTCGGTTTCGCGAGGTGAGTTGTATTTGGCTGATACGTATTTATCATAAAAAATATTTTTAAATAAAAAAAGGACCGCCTTCAAAAAAAACCGGAACTAAAAAGCAAAAAATAATTGGTTACTTTTAATTAATGTACGAAAAGCTATTTTAATTCTAATTAATTATGTACAATTTCTTAATTTCTAATCATCTTTTGAAGTCGGTGCCTTGGGTAGAGTTCGCTTCGCACGCTGCTGACCGAACAGACACTATTTCAGCCGAACACACCCGAAGTCTACGAGAGCGTAAACAACCTGAGTCAGCAATGATTGGTCCACAGACATCGTCATTCCACAGAGCATTTTAAGCAACCGTTCGTCTAACTGGATATGCCCTTAGCGTTGGTTTACGTGCAAGCTGATATCGATACAGCGCAGCGTACTGAAATTGGGTTTCAACGATTATTAGTACTTTCGGCTTTATAAAGGCGCGCACTGGTGAAGAAGTACATTAATTCGCTGCTCTGTGTTGATTGGTACTTCCCTGCAACATCGTTGTCTGAACGAGACGATTTCTGCCGAAATTGGTGAGATATGTACTAACCGCACACTCGTTTTGACACGTAGTTGAGAGCAGACACCTCAAAGTCGCTACCTATTGTTTTCTGTTCTTTTTTATATTTGTTTTTTTTTTGTTTTGTGTTGTGTAGGTATTTAGGTAGAATAAAAAGTACAAGCTACACCTACCTAAATATTTATCATATAAGTGGTCGTTGTTTTTATATTGGTTTGTTCGTAGGGTTTTCTTGTAAATATTTTGTTTTTACTGTGTTAGGTATTTAGTTTAAGTATGAGGCATATTTAAATTACAAAGTACTTGCCTAAATACCTACTTAAATACGTTTTTCCGACCTGTTTGTTTATTTAATTTTTGTTTTTGTGTTTTGTTCAAGTAGGTAAATGTAAGTAGCTACCTACTTATATTTCTTTCTTAGCCATAGGTGATATTAATCTAACTACTTGCAGCCCTTAAAGAAAGTCTACCCAAGGCACCGACTTCAAAAGATGATTAGAAATTAAGAAATTGTACATAATTAATTAGAATTAAAATAGCTTTTCGTACATTAATTAAAAGTAACCAATTATTTTTTGCTTTTTAGTTCCGGTTTTTTTGAAGGCGGTCCTTTTTTTATTTAAAAATATTTTATTTTTTGCTTTTTAGTGGTGGCGTAACTTTTGACTCAAGGTGGGCGAGCCCTCCTGCTCAACTTCACATACAAAGTGGAAAGAAGATATACATACATATACAATACAATACAATGAACGAGCATTAGCAGAAATGAAACCATTGAGAAATCTCATTTCTGACGAAAGGTAGACCGGTAACTATCTGGATTCATAAGTTCACGGTTGATAAGTACGATAATTGATACGATGAGATCACGTGAGATAGAGTGCTGTGACAGACGGACGGACGGACGGATAGCGGAAGCTTAGTAATAAGGTTCCGTTGGTGTCCTTTGGGAACGGAACCCTAAAAAGACAAAACAACGAATGACCGGAACCGCTGAGCTTCTGAATTTCTCATCCTTACATCGTTCCGGATAGTCTGTTTCTTGCGTAAGTTTAAGTTGTATGAAAATGTGTCCATATCGGCCTCGTTTATCCCCCCTTAACAGTTGAATTTTGTAAAATCCGTTGTGAGCGAGCCTTTTCGTCTTAACAAGAAGTCACTGAAAATTTTAAGTTTCGAGGATAAATGGTTTCAGAGATCTCAACATGAGTGGTTTTCGCCTAAATGTGTTCATTTTGACCTGTTTTACCCCCCTAATAGTATAATTTCCAAAAATATTTTCTTAAGCATTCCCATCTAAAACAAACATACTCTGACATTTCTGGGTTCAGCGGCTCTAGAGATAGAAATGTGTACAATTTGCCCTCTTTTACCCCCTTGAATACCCCCAACAGTTGAAGTAAAAAAACCTCTCATACTGAGCAATCTCACCCGAAAAGAAAGCTACTGTAACTAAAAAATCACATTTCTGGGTTCGCGGGGTTAAGAAATTCGATGTTGGTATAGTTAAGTACCAAACTACTGAACCGATTTGGATAAAAAAAATGGGACCAACTAGAAAGTATACCCTTTCGAACAAAAAAAGAATTATTCAAATCAGTCCAGGGGTCTTTGAGTAATCGGTGAACATACATAAAAAAAAAAAAAAAGATTCCGACGAATTGATAACCTCCTCCTTTTTTGAAGTCGGTTAAAAAGTGTCTCGCAGATAGTGCTGGATTCAATGTCCATAGTACAAACCGCAATGGATTAGGGCTTCAGCACACCTCGCATGTTTATCAGTGATATTATTTTTCTGGATATATTTTGTATTCTGTGTTCGTATACAGGTTCATTTCAGAAGATATCTAATAGCCTTTACTTTGTTGCAGCCACCGAGCTCGACCTGCTGGGAGCGCTGTCGCTGCGCAACACGTCGAGAGCCGGCGTGAGCGTGGCGCCAGGTGAACAGCCGCAGCGACCTGCCTACACGCTGCAAGGTAACCGTTGTTGCAGCCACCGAGCTGAACCCGCTGGGAACGCTGTCGCTGCGCAACACGTCGAGAGCCGGCGTGAGCGTGGGGCCAGGCGAACAGCCGCAGCGACCTGCCTACACGCTGCAAGGTAACCGTTGTTGCAGCCACCGAGCTGAACCCGCTGGGAACGCTGTCGCTGCGCAACACGTCGAGAGCCGGCGTGAGCGTGGCGCCAGGCGAACAGCCGCAGCGACCTGCCTACACGCTGCAAGGTAACCGTTGTTGCAGCCACCGAGCTGAACCCGCTGGAAACGCTGTCGCTGCGCAACACGTCGAGAGCCGGCGTGAGCGTGGGGCCAGGCGAACAGCCGCAGCGACCTGCCTACACGCTGCAAGGTAACCGTTGTTGTAGCTACCGAGCTGGACCTGCTGGAAGCGCTGCATGTTCCATGGTTAATTTTAATACCATACATAGCCGAAAACATCGACTACATCTGAATCCGAAATGTAGTAAAAACGCTGTGAAATAAGTCTTAATTTTCGTAATTGTGCTATATATTCTCTTCAGCTGTATATATGTCTCATTTCAGTTTATTGACATGCCTTTACCGCAACATATTTTGGGCTAAGAGGACATATACACGCTTTTGGTCATTTGCATTAAAAGAGAACACCATGTAGGTCCCAAATCCGCAAACATTCGCATTATTCGTCGTGTAAATAGTTCATTTGTCTAGCTGAATCTTGGAAATCGTTGGTTCGAGTATTTGTTCTCCGTGTCGACTCGACAATTCATAGTCAGGAGTCATGCATTTCGCAAACATATCAATAAATCAATCAAAAAGACGAAAACCGTAGAAATTAACTATTTACTTTACAAAATTGCGGAACCAGGCAGGACTCGTAGCTGTAAACCTTTCAATCACGGGTAGTGAGAGTTTAGTTTTTAAATAACTTGTAGTGAAAAAAAAAACGTTTTCGTGCTAAGCAGGTACTTCGTTTATTTTAAGGAATGTAATATGTATGTATTTATAATTAAACGTAGTTCTACTATCTCCTCAAGAATGTGTATAGCAAGATGTAGAATGGAGGCAGCGCCATCTAGTTTTTTCGACCCCCCTTAAAACCCTCATGTCTCGGCAGCCCCTTGGACCCCGGACTGTCAAGTAGACTCTGAAACTTCGATCGCTTCGCTCACTCATTCAATAATAATAAAAGTACAAAGTACATTAAAGCCTTCCAGCCGCGGGCTTGCTCCCAACCTACAACATTATGGCTTTTATGAACGCCAATCCATTTAGGTGGGTGGGACTTCAATGGAAACTACGGAAAATTGATCGTTACGTGTGGTGACCCAATACTTTTAATCGTTATTTTTGTAATGACTCAGTGTATGTGGCGGGCGCAGTCACTTCGTTTGTCATATATTGATTTTCTTAAATTAGAAGTTGTAAGGCAACTACGTAATATCACATGTCCCCTTCCTCTACTAGGGTTAAGCCCGCCCGGGTTCGTATCATCGCATACAATGAAAAGATGGTTGAAACGGGAATGAAAAAAAAAAATTTAACAAAAAAAATAACCGACTTCAAAGAAAAAGCACTAAAAAGTAAAAAATAATTTCAATTTTTTTGTAGTTACGATTTCTGTTATTTTTTGAGTCGGCGTCAGCCGGGCACGCGCTGCGCCAATCAAGAGAACCTAACCTAACCTAACCTAACCTAACCTAACCTTGGCTGACACCGACTCAAAAAATAACAGAAATCGTAACTACAAAAATGGAAATTATTTTTTACTTTTTAGTGCTTTTTCATTGAAGTCGGTTATTTTTTTGTTAATTTTTTTTTTATTTGTTTATTTTTAGTGAATCTGAAGTACACTTACTAATTTGTACACGTCCTTTCCAATAAAAAAAGAATCACTGAAATCGGTTGGCGTTATATTGAGTTATTCGTCCATTTGTCGCGGATTTTATCATGGATATCATTGTCAGAACTTAACCAAATTAAAATGGGACCACTTGGGAAGCACTAGCTATCATTTAAAAAAAATATCATCAAAATCGGTTCACCCAGGCAAAAGTTATGAGGTAACAAACATAAAAAAAAAACATACAGACGAATTGATAACCTCCTTTTTTGAAGTCGGTTAATAATTGTCCGTGTTTTCCATCCAGTTCAATGTAGCCGTGCTCATGAAAGGAAGGTTCTAATAACAATAGGACTATTTTCATTGACGCCTCGACCTGCACCGTTTATTAAATATAATGGTACTAATCCGAGCGGGATATGTTAATTGCGTTCACACTTCTTAAGAAAGATCTTCGTCTAGTACCTAATAACAACAATAATGAGGTTTTTTTTACTAGGAAAAGCAATCTTGCTTGTTATTTCTTGGGAAACACTGGTCATAGACCTATCATGCGACCACTCAATGTAATCGTCCCGACCTGATCTACTTGCCTGTCATGTCAAAATTTGTTTTCGTTATATCTTGGGAAACACTGGTCGTAGACCCATCATGCGACCACTCAAAGTAAACGTCCCGACCTGATCTACCTGCCTGTCATGTCAAAATTTGTTTTCGTTATATCTTGGGAAACACTGGTCGTAGACCCATCATGCGACCACTCAAAGTAAACGTCCCGACCTGATCTACCTGCCTGTCATGTCAAAATTTGTTTTCGTTATATCTTGGGAAACACTGATCGTAGACCCATCATGCGACCACTCAAAGTAAACGTCCCGACCTGATCTACCTGCCTGTCATGGCAAAATTTGTTCTCGTTGTATCTTGTGAAACACTGATCGTAGACCCATCATGCGACCACTCAAAGTAAACGTCCGGACCTGATCTACCCGCCCGTCATATCAAAATTTGTTTTCGTTATATCTTTGGAAACACTGGTCGTAGACCCATCATGCGACCACTCAAAGTAAACGTCCCGACCTGATCTACGTTATATCTAGGGAAACACTGGTCGTAGACCCATCATGCGACCACTCGAAGTAAAGGTCCCGACCTGATCTATCTGCCTGTCATGTCAAAATTTGTTTTCGTTATATCTTGGGAAACACTGGTCTTAGATCCATCATGCGACCACTCAAAGTAAACGTCCCGACCTGATCTACCTGCCTGTCATGTCAAAATTTGTTTTCGTTATATCTTGGGAAACACTGGTCGTAGACCCATCATGCGACCACTCAAAGTAAACGTCCCGACCTGATCTACCTGCCTGTCATGGCAAAATTTGTTCTCGTTGTATCTTGTGAAACACTGATCGTAGACCCATCATGCGACCACTCAAAGTAAACGTCCGGACCTGATCTACCCGCCCGTCATATCAAAATTTGTTTTCGTTATATCTTGGGAAACACTGGTCTTAGATCCATCATGCGACCACTCAAAGTAAACGTCCCGACCTGATCTACCTGCCTGTCATGTCAAAATTTGTTTTCGCTATATCTTGGGAAACACTGGTCGTAGACCCATCATGCGACCACTCGAAGTAAAGGTCCCGACCTGATCTATCTGCCTGTCATGTCAAAATTTGTTTTCGTTATATCTTTGGAAACACTGGTCGTAGACCCATCATGCGACCACTCAAAGTAAACGTCCCGACCTGATCTACGTTATATCTAGGGAAACACTGGTCGTAGACCCATCATGCGACCACTCGAAGTAAAGGTCCCGACCTGATCTATCTGCCTGTCATGTCAAAATTTGTTTTCGTTATATCTTGGGAAACACTGGTCTTAGATCCATCATGCGACCACTCAAAGTAAACGTCCCGACCTGATCTACCTGCCTGTCATGTCAAAATTTGTTTTCGCTATATCTTGGGAAACACTGGTCGTAGACCCATCATGCGACCACTCAAAATAAACGCCCCGACCTGATCAATCTGCCTAGGTAATCTGCCAGGTAGATCAGATCGGGACGTTTACTTTGAGTGGTCGCATGATGGGTCTACGATCAGTGTTTCACAAGATACAACGAGAACAAATTTTGACATGACAGGCAGGTAGATCAGGTCCGGACATTTACTTTGAGTGGTCGCATGATGGGTCTACGATCAGTGTTTCACAAGATACAACGAGAACAAATTTTGACATGACAGGCAGATAGATCAGGTCGGGACCTTTACTTCGAGTGGTCGCATGATGGGTCTACGACCAGTGTTTCCCTAGATATAACGAAAACAAATTTTGACATGACAGGCAGTTAGATCCAGACCAAGCAGGTACAAGAGAAAATTCAAATTGTATTTAACTTGAATACCTTGAAATTACAAAAAACATTTTTCATTCATAGAAGTTAAAAGAACTTAAAAGTTTAAATTAAAAAGAAAACATTTAAGGACTCAGGTACAAGGTTACATCGTTAGACCTAATGCAACATGGCGGCGAGTTGTCAACACGACTTTGATACGGCGCTCACGTAGTTCTTCCGAGTTTTGATAGATGGCGCTACTTTTTGCTTGTATGGAGAAGATTTGTTTTAATTCTATATAAGGGCGTATCCTTACCTTTGAAATCATTGTTGTGACATCACTTTGACACATTTTGTATCGACGAAATCTGTTTCTGTTACGGCTATTTATCTAAGCCTAAGACTAACGAAAAGTAATACTTTGTGACGTCTCTTTGCATGTTAGTAAAGTTAGTTAGTAAGTGACTACCGGGAAGTTGTACTTTGTGACGTCAATTTGCATTACTTTGAGATTTCGTTCATACAAAATGTAAGTGACGTCACAAAGTACTACTTTTGGTAAGTCTTAGTTTCTGTTACGACTATTTATTTAAGCCTTAGTTTCCGGTACGACTATTTATCTCAGCTTGAGTGTACATATACATGGTCCCGACATATCACGCTAATTGTCGGGAGGCTGAGGGACGCAGAGAGGCGTAATTGTTGCAGCGATTTGTGGCGGATGGTGCGAAGCGGAGGTGACATGCGGACGTATCTCACAATGGACGTGCCAAAACCAGATATCACCACCCTAGCTGTTCTCGGCGGTCGTCACAATAGACCTTCCCCTGACAGCGCTGGGGTGCGGTGGAGTGCGGGCGGGACAATTTGGGGTGAAGGATATGTTTTTCTTTTGGATTCATTGTTCGGAATTGATGTCGAACTTCCCTCTATCACCTCTAGTACTTAAACAAGGATATGAGGATTAGTACCACCGTATTAAATGTAGGCTGGTCAACATGCCAGTGGATGCTTAGTGCTGTCCATCAAGCGTGCGGATTAGCGGCGAGGGAAGCTGCGATTTATGATATTATTTGCTTTCAACTGTGTCAAGTCTGCTGCAAAATTAACTAGTGGCTCTCTGAGCTGTATACTTTGGGAGTCCTGTCTTTGCTTTGTGACATTTTTTAAAATTTAAATTTTTTAACTGACTAAACAAAAAATAAACATATAATTATCGAACCAAATTTCACGACAATCGAAAATGCGACCTGCAGTGGAGAACAACCTCTTTCCCGTTTTTTTTCAAATCCTCTATTTCGAAAAAAAAACCAAAAACTGAATCGTCAAAAAAATGCATATAATTATCGAATCTGCTCACATAACTTCACGAGAATCGGCTGAGAAATGCGACCTGCAGAGGATAATAGCCGGACAGGCGGACAGCTGGACGTCGCGCCGGACAGACATACGAGCCAGCCAATCTGAAACGGAACCGCTTCGCTCGGTCAATAAACTTATCTTTGCAGAAAGATAAAGGGGGCACCCCTCACAATTTTCCATAAACAAACTCCAGTTTAAAATAATTCCTCCCTCTTAAAATTTTACTAACTCATTGTTGAGGAGCCTTTGATAGATCTCTTATTGCTCCCTATATTTCATCTCATAAATATAAAATAATTTGCCCTGCCCTGCGTGGCGGGGGTGTAGCGAGAGTACAGTCGCTCCCTCACCGGTGACGGCGTCCATTGAAGGGTGCAGGGGAGTCGACTGCATAAACATTGACATTCAAATGGCTTTTACTCCGCGACTAGAGCCGTATAATTGATATTGGGCAATAAGTTATGCTCGCTCCAGGGGGGCTGAAATTAAGACCTTCGGAAACTATTGAATGCTATTGAACAGGTACCATTATTTCACTGACAGTATTTTTCAATGCTATGCACTTAACGATAAATGTTAAATATGTATGTATATATTGTGTTTTATATTTTATTTATCGAATTAACATACTTAAAAATCTATACTATTATATAAAGAGAAAAGGTTTGATTGTTTGTGTATTTGAACCGATTAGGCTCTGAAACTACTGAACGGATTTGAAAAATTATTTCACCGTTGTGAAGCTACAGTCTATTCGAGGGACATAGGCTATGCTTTATCTTAAAGAAATTAGGGATCCTTACGAAAACTCCGATAACGTAACCCAAGGTGCAAAAAAAAATACCAAGAATGTTCCTTACATCGCGTGCGCTGCGAAAACTATTCACGATAGAACAAAATGATGTAGTACAATTTTATAGAACACATTATTATTTACAAAAAATGTCGCGACAGCATACATCTAACTATTATAGTTATGTCACAATAAGTGTGCATTTATTTTGAAATAAAAATTTAAATACCGCCGCTAGAAAAGGCTCTTTATTTGTACCTAGATATTAATCCTTATCAAAATAAATAATTATTTAAGACTGTTTCAATACCTTTATATAACTCTTTGATTTATTCGATTCGGACATTTCATTCGAAAGATATCATGAGTTTAAAAATTAGAAAAAAACTCCCCTCGGCCAACTATGCGTTTTAGAGTTTGTAGGGACAGCAGCAGTGTGCGGAATTTAAGAAATTGTCGCTTGATAATATTTTGTCGCTTGGTGATAATTAGTTTAGTAGGTAACTACGCATTCAAAAAGTTCTTTTCAGAACTAGACCCATTAATATATGTTGTACATTTAGTTATCCTAATAAATAAGTGACTTAAATAGTTTTTATTATTTTCGATTCAATACTTTTTAGTTGTAGGTTATAGTAGTAGTTGTAGGGAGCTAATAACAGTTAAACATGTTTGAAAAATGTTACGGCTTTTCACGCGCCAGGAAGATACATTCTCCAAAGACATTCTCAAAAGCCGTAACATTTTTCAAACATGTCTAACGACCGCGGTAATCTCAAAAGTATCATAATAGCAGTTAAGCAAATTATTTAGTGAAAAATAAAACAACATCAAATAATGTTTACTCCCTGGCTTTAACTCAATACATTATTTATTTAATGGCTTTTTTTGTGGTTATGACCTTTTTACAATAATTAATAGTATGAAAAAGACACAGAAGTAAAAAATACAAAAAAAATATATTCATAAAATTTGTTATTTTTATTTCAAATATTTCAATGTAGGTATATGCTCTTTTTTTAGGAACTCTACGTAATAAGGGGTTTATTTGTGTATCATTGTGTCAAAATAATATTTTTGAAATTATATTATGCCCGTGCAAAGCCGGGACGGGCTGCTAGTACACTATAAACACTTAACAAATCTTCCGCAAGTATTCAACAAAACTCGGATGTAGCAAAAACGTCAAATATCTTGATATTTTCCCGAAAAATACAGATGCCCTTACGAGGTTTTCATAGCAACTGTTAAAGTGACATTTTATAGGTGGTTTAAGACCACTCGATGCCACCAGCTGTTATAATACGAGTTTTGACGATTCCAAGTCATAAAGTACGTGGTTTTCGTTCTATTAACGTAAAAAATCCATACGAGGTCTTTACTCTTTACTGTCGATATGGTCTTTTGATTGTGCACAACACTGCATATGGTGATGCTGGAGGCAAAAATGGGTGACTTTTATTATGTATGTAGGAAATCATTTGAAACCACCTCGGTACAATTCATCTAGTCACGTGGAGAATAACATTGGAAACAAGGTGCCTATTTTTGCTCCAGACATGTTGTATGTGTGTATTTCAATGTAGGTATATGCTCTTTTTTTAGGAACTCTACGTAATAAGGGGTTTATGTGTGTATCATTGTGTCAAAATAATATTTTTGAAATTATATTATGCCCGTGCAAAGCCGGGACGGGCTGCTAGTACACTATAAACACTTAACAAATCTTCCGCAAGTATTCAACAAAACTCGGATGTAGCAAAAACGTCAAATATCTTGATATTTTCCCGAAAAATACAGATGCCCTTACGAGGTTTTCATAGCAACTGTTAAAGTGACATTTTATAGGTGGTTTAAGACCACTCGATGCCACCAGCTGTTATAATACGAGTTTTGACGATTCCAAGTCATAAAGTACGTGGTTTTCGTTCTATTAACGTAAAAAATCCATACGAGGTCTTTACTCTTTACTGTCGATATGGTCTTTTGATTGTGCACAACACTGCATATGGTGATGCTGGAGGCAAAAATGGGTGACTTTTATTATGTATGTAGGAAATCATTTGAAACCACCTCGGTACAATTCATCTAGTCACGTGGAGAATAACATTGGAAACAAGGTGCCTATTTTTGCTCCAGACATGTTGTATGCATCCTAACCTAACAAAAAATGAAGCACAAGAATATCTTATTAAGGTTTTGTATAAGCTCCAACTAGAGATCACGCATGTACGATCTGATAAGAGTTAGGTTTTGGGGCTTTAAGTAATGACGTAAGCTCAAAATTAGGCAGGGGACCGGAAAAATGTCACCAAGTTTAAATGAAAATCTCACTTCAACTTTGCAGAGAATATGTACACCCCCTCGATTAACAGGAAAAATGTAGAGTTATCGACGGCATAAGTCCATTAGCCAGTACGGTCGGGTTTGTTTTGCACATGTGGCGTGCCCCTTCCCCCGCCGACCGGTCTTCAGGCTTCGTCCTACCGCTACCCGCGCGGGCGCTGCGATCCCCACCTCCCGCTTCACCTCCGCGCGATGCGAGCGTTTCATAGCAATCGCGTTGGAATGTGCTACTGGACTTTTGAATGCGACTGTACAAGACATTAGTCTAAACGCTGAGGTTTTGAGATTTCAAACTTAAAGAGTAACATACACGTGAAGGGTCACTTCAAATGTCACCAAATCTCACCAAGGCTCCATATGAAAAAACGCCTCACGTCATTGATGGATGCCCCTTTTATGGCATCAGAGAACATAGCAGCGAGCGTTATTACATCTCTGACAGTGAAAGTAAGCTGTTTTAGCTAAAGCCTGAAATGTATCTGCACAGAAGCATTGGGTTCACGCTGAATCTAATTCTTCCTCTAAATTAGCAACTGCATTACATCGAATCTGCCTTCATCACAAATAATAAACTTCCATGACATTTTTTTGCTCTATGTTACGAACTATACAACTGTACAAAATCACTTCCGAAGACCCGAATTAATGTTATTGTTCTACTGACCTAGATCTGTTTGATGCTTTCTGTAAGCAGTGAATATAATAATTCCAGGAAATGACGATGCAGAGCCCTCGAGCGTTCAATATAAGTTATCGCTTTCTATTGGGTATCGCCCTCGATGCTCCGGCAAGTTCATTCGCCAAATATTGACTTTCCCGCGTTCCTGTCCAGACAGCGGGCAATAAAGAGTTTGGGGTCGCGGGGGCGTCACTCCCTCCCCCCCCCCCTCGCCGCCGCTAGCGACACAGCGGAGTAGGTAAGCTGGTGCCGACGTAACCGCACGTAAGGTTGGCGGGGTTCGTTCACCCAGCTCTCTCCTCGACAAATAAGATACGATTGCGGGTGAGTGGGAATTCGTGTTTTCTCGGAAAAGCTCTTGCCTATCAATGGTTGGTTAGCTTTTATCAGAATTATGTGGGAAATGTGAGTGTGAAAATGCACAGTAGCCAAACGGAATGAAATATAACTTGTGGAATAAAAATGTATTACAATATAAAATTATAATAATTAATAAGGAAGATTATTATTACTCAAATATATCATTGATCAATTCATTTTCTTGTTCGAGTTGAGCCTTGCATTTTTCACATTATGCAGCAGTTATTATCAACCGACTTCAAAAAAGGAGGAGGTTCTCAATCCGCCTGTATGCTTTTTTGTGTGTATGTTACTCGATATCTCCGCAAATTGTCAACCGATTTGAATAATTATTTTTCTCATTAGTAGAATATATCTCAGCGGTAATAAATCATATGAAAGAATACCACTCCTAAATGCGGGAAATGCTAAAAAGAGTGAAAAAAAAACAGTTTTTATAAAACATTGAACCGCCCCCAAACGCCCTGGAGTGGAAGGCAGCACAAAAGCACACCTAAAAACGTACAATGGACCCCTTCTTTGCTTTTGCTTATACACAGCGCGAATGTTTATTTGTTTATTTTATTTATACAGAAGCGATAAACCTTTTGAGATTTGTGAGAAGGAAATAAAAAACTATATTTCATTAATTATTGCCCGTCATGTGCAAATGTACTGAACGCATTTGTAATTAATATATTTTTTTTGTGTAACTAAATTTATTTTATTTAATAAGGTTTGTCAATTTAAATAATCTGCTAAATAAACTGTACCTTTATAAACCTAAAATAAGTTGTATTGGTCTGAAATATATTGTAGTAGACTGTGAAAGTGTATATTTTGTTCTCAAAGTTCCTCTCAATCTGTCCCCGCTGGGGGAACGCGCTTGTTCCGGTGGGGAGCGCCGCCGCGCTGGGGTTTCTCCAAGGACACGCGCCGGGCATTGTGTCGAGGAGTTTCCACGCGATTTCCCCCACCGTGATCTGTGCCCCCAGCCCCAGCCACCGCCCCCGCGACGCCACCGCCGCCGTCTCCGCACACCACGCAACACGCATCATTTTGTCGTGTAATTCTGCTCGGGGGCATTGGTTCTAATTTATTTATATCCCGAATTTATTGCGTTGTCAATCCGCGATTACGTTTATTGACTAGATGTGTGTGACGACCAAATTAATATTGTTTGTTCCGTTGCGCAAATTTGTCATTACTCGACCGTAACACGCGGACATAAATTGCTCGTCTTTAAATCACATGGTGAATACATGTGCCCCCTTTTTTCGGGTCACGGTTGAATCCCAGCGACTGCGATAAACTGTGGCGCAAAATTAACTTCATAATATTAAACTATTTTAGATAAACACGACCACGATGAAGGATATTATTTTTCGCTTCATTTTTTATTACAGATTTATTTTCTGGGGCATCAGTGCTCTCTGGATCTGAAAAATGATTTACCTATCGTTTATTTCCTCTATCTTAGTTAATAAAAATCAGTACATAAACGATGTTCGATGGTACATAAATGCGTCCGCAAAGTTTTACTTAAATTTTCTTTACATCAAACTATCATATACGGCGGAAAATCAAAATTGTTTTCGAATATATTTCAAAAAAATATTCGTTTTGACCATCGAGGAAGAAAGGACATAAGCGGCGACCGAGCGACTTGTTGTGGATGGTGACATTTGGTCGTGCTCGTGTTGCTGAGGAGTTCCGCTCGTTGCAGTTGCGTGGCGTTCGCGATCGCGAAGCCGCGGAGCTCATGCAAAGCTAGCCGGAGTTCACGCTGCTGACGTCAAGGACGCTATTAGCTAGATTCTGATTAGCTAGAGAATGGTGCTGATTTTAACATGTAATCATCAGAGCAAAACCCTTGTGGTTGAGATTAGGCTTTCAAGATCAAACCGTTCCTCAAACTCATTTCTCTACCCCACCGCCAGTATATGGAACTATCATTTCGCATACCTAAAACCTCTCTTCGTCTTCAAACGTAATTTGAACAAGCTTGATAGCTCAGCGATATCCCGCAAATCCTCTGGCATGGTGCCTCGCTCGTTTAGCGAGTTGAGGTGGATTCGGCTTCCACCGGTTTTTTGTTTTTTTGCGTTTTGGTTTTGCGTTCGAGGGGGCTGATGCGAAGCTCGCTGAAGCTCTCGCTGCTCCTTGCTCCGACCGGCCAGCGAATGATGCGGATGGTGACGTGTGGTTATACTCGTGTTGCAGGGGAGTTCCGCTCGCTGCGGGTGGAGGGCGCGACGTTCTAGCGCGCTGCGGAGCTGATGCGAAGCTCGCTGGAGCTCTCACTGCTCCTTGCTCCGACCGGCCAGCGAATGATTCGGATGGTGACGTGTGGTCATACTCGTGTTGCAGGGGAGTTCCGCTCGCTGCAGGTGGAGGGCGCGACGTTCGAGCGCGCTGCGGAGCTGATGCGAAGCTCGCCGGAGTTCACACTGCTCGCGTCGTTACGGCAGGAGCGCGCTAACTCTGGCACTATCGTCTCTTTTTCGCATGGATATAACAGGTATGTAAGGCTGTAGTTTGTTATTTGTCGTATCATGACGCTTGAATTAATAGTTCGTGTAAATTTAGTATTTTTATGTTTTAGACAGGCAGCTTACGCTGATTTGTCTACAACCAGTAATTATCTTGCTGTGTTTACTGTTTGGTTGTTGTTGTATTTTTCCTTTTCTATATATGCATTTTTTGTTATCATCTTTCGGGGACATATTGATTTCTTTATTTTCGCAAATCAATTGCGTAAGTTTATTGAAACGAAATGAATACACAATATTTCATGTTTTTAGCTTTCCCCTAGTGACTTAAAGCGAAGTCGCCTAAACGCCACCTGTCGTGATAAATAAGTAAGTATGTTTGTAATTCACCAAACGCGGGGCATCGTATTAAAATTTAATTTATGTCCTCATTTGGAAAATAACTTAAAATACACACTTATTTACGTGTGCGGTGGAGTTAGAGGCGAAAGAAAGCAGACTTACTAACTCTCAGGTAATGGTTTAGAATAGTACCATACTAATAGATTGATCATATTTGTGGTATATGCGATTAAATACAAAATTGTATTCATTATTTTGTCGGAAGCCTAACTTTTCCCTTAAGGTGGGCCTTCTCGCTCAACTCCCCATACAAACGGGGAAAGAAGATCACGCCCATATTTCCTGTCAGAGTTTCAAAATTTTGCTTAAAATAGCTTTATTTAATCGAACTAGATGTCCGATGACCGTTGGCATTGTACAATTGTGTTTGGTTTCTAAGTTATAAGGTCCGAAAGTTCGAATTTTTCGCGTGTTTTATACAATTACTTTGGAGGTGAATAACTCAATGATAAAATGTATACATCTTAAAAAGTTAAGTCATCAAACATAGCTTGTTTAATGAACATTTATAAACAATTTAGTTTATGTTCGATTTTTGACTACAACGGTCGTGGTTTACTTTTAGCTGTAAGTCGTTTTGTAATAGAAAAAAATTGCAAAACTTACCAAATCAAACACTATGCGCATTGTCTGCTTTTTGGACATGTTGCATCCTCCTCATCACGGAGGCTGTCTTTTTCTTTGAAACAGAGAAGGTCCCAGAGCGCAATAGCACGGTTTAGTACCTTGCCCGCGAGTAAGTTAGTCCCACCGGGAAGGGACACATTAAATTGTTTTATTAACTTCGGAATAAATTTAGAATCGATGCTGAAGAGGTAGAAAAGGCTGTAAGTTATAAAATTCCCCCCATATGGTGAGCATGAGTTTTATAGTAAAGCAAACATGTGCGTTGAAGTCTATGTAGACCCAACGTAAGCTCGTAGCAGCGCTACGAGATTCGTAGCAGGCTAATAACGAGCTAAGTATGTATGTTCCTTATAAATTTATTGCATTGATAATTTGGATATATAAAGAAATGTGTAGTACACTAACTATATTTATGCAAATGTACCATATCGCAGAAGAATGAACTGTTCAGTACATTAATTACAGTTCTAGTCCACTGTTCTGAATTCTGAATTTTCCCCGTGGTAGAAAAGCGGGCATATTAATACTTTAAAAGGCCGCTTCAACGTTGAGCGATAGCCGGAGGTGGAGTGAGGGGGTCCCAAGGGTGCAACCCTCGCCGGTGGTGTCATTTCAAGTCACGGTCGCCGTCCTCCACCCACTACGCTCCCTCTTCCTATAAACGTAACTAATAGTCCGTAAGACCAAATTGCATGTGGGTCAAAATTGTAAGTTACGTATTCTCATACTACGGCATATATCATAATTATTACACTTGGTGAGTAAGGACTTAATTGGGAAATCAATGTATTTCAGCTAAAAAAAAGAACTAATTTCAGCTTAAAAAAAATCACATATGTTTATAATACGATATATATGATACGATATATATATAAATAATATGTTTGTATATTCTTTTAATAAATAAGTAATGTAAAGTCTAGCTGTACTTATTATTTTCGGTCGCACTGCGAAATATTTGCACGACCGTATCCGCACCTCTGATGTGACCCAAAAGTCCACTCCTGCGCAAGTGTCTTGTTAGCTGCCGGAACCTGCAAAATACTAAACTAGACAGCCGGTGTCAGATAAGCGATACAGCCCTGCCGACCCCGGGATGACCTCTGCAAAGAGCGCATCGCTCGGCCGGGAAAGGAGGCGAGCTAAGGAACTAGGCCAGCCAGTGCAGCCTTTCTGCCACAAAAGCACGCGCCCCTTGTTATTCTATACCTACTTGTTTACGATAGCGTCCCCTCATCGGCACGTTAGTAATAAAACACTGGGCAACTGTGTACCTACCTACCTCAAGTTTCAGGCGCGAAAATATCCCCATGCCCGTCGAGAATGGCTCTATCGTAGGTTACAGTTTGGAACTGCTTCTTACAGTATTATTCTTTATTTGGAAAATCTAGTATCAGAACCAACATTATCATAGTGTAGTCCAAAATTTTTCGGTGAACAGATTTAACCAGCGAAGCCAATAAACGAATAAACAAAATTTTAAATAAATAGTTTCTCGTCAAAAACTACAAAATTTCAAGTAATATTGCAAATAACATTTTCTTATTTCCTAAACGATAACAAATAAATGATTAAAAAGTAGTAGAACTCGTTAGCGTCTAAAAACAAAACAAGCCCTGTTACCAATAAACCCAGATCTAAACATAAAACCGTCCAAGTACGAGTCGGACTCGCACACGAAGGGTCTTACGTTTTTTGTATCACATTTCCCGAGAGATAATGCTTTCCGCCACACGAACAAAGTCGCGGGCAAACGCTAGTACAGAACAAGGCAAATTCTTTTGTATTATTCTTGATAAAGAAATCAGTCTTTTATAGTATTTAAAATAGGTACTACGTAAAATGGAGGGGGGGCGTCTGAGCACATACCATGGTTGCTTACACAGGGGGAGGCGGTCAAAAAGAGGGAAAATTAGGTCACGTAGTATGATATGTAGATATTTTACAATGTTCTTTATATCAATTTAAAAAACTATGTTTAAAGATGTTGTGAAATATATTAAGCACTAAGGATTTTTTTTCTGCTTTGTACTTACTTATATTACTTTACTTATATATATATATATTTTCATATTTGATGCATAATTTAGGGTTTTGTTTCTATTTAACTAGGTTTAGCTTTGAATATGTATAAACTTCTGTTATGATTATAATGTTTTGTGTTTCCTAACTGTGTAATCTGTTTTGAAAATTGTTTTATTTTAAACTTTTGTTAATTTCGTTTTTTTTTTCTGTCTTATGTTGAACGCCATCTTTATATGATATTATTTTTATGTGGAAATTTCATTGGTTCTATGTCATTATGCTCTTTTCTATGTTTATTTGTAAAACTGTATATTTCCGGAATAACATAAAATAAAATCAATATAAAATGGGTACGAATCCTACTAGTGCTTGCACTGCCCGCGCCACAGAAATCGGAATATACTAAACGCTAATAATTCTAATTTCTGTGGCCCGCGCGACGCTGCCGCGTGCCGCCTTTCACGTGGGTATATATCTTATGTGCGATGGTGGGGCGATTACACTACGACCAAAGCACCGCACCGGGCCGACCTGATATACGAAATTGAGTAGAGTTTCCGTCGAAGTGACTGTGTGCGGGTGCGAGTGTCGAGTGGCTGCTTGTGTGTTGCAGGAGGCGGCCTGGCGGAGGGGGAGCGGGCGCGGGCGGCGCGCGGCTCGCTGGCGGTGAGTGCTATATCTCAACGTCGCTTTCTGGTGAGCTACCATGTCAAGTGGTCGCCGGGCGCAGCGCGACACCGGCCGTTGCGACGCGCCGCCGGTGCCACGCGGTGGACCCCGTACGCGATGTCCATCCCTTTGACATTATACGATGCCTGCACGCGCATGAGGCGAATCTCGAGACATTCGCTTGGAGGCATCCGTATTGTATGTGTATATAGGGGAAAATCATGTATCTTGGAATGTCTTGTGCCTCGGAATGTCCTCCTCGATCCATTTCGTTGGTATTTAATGTTTATTTTGAGACCCCCTGCATGAATATTATTTCGAATGAGTACAATATCGCTAACGCTCGATGCATTTATATTTTGTTTGTTCCGTGGCGTCCCGTTCGCCGTGTCGCGTCGGCGGGCCGCTTGCATGTCCCCCCGCCTGCGCCCCGTTGCGCTGTCCGTTGTCCGTGCGTGTGCTCGTTCTGTGTCTTGCGCTGTGTCTGTCCGCCCGCTCACACCCCTCTGCCGCCGCCTCGCATCTCGCGCTCGGCTCGCGCTATCGTTATCAAACCCGACGAGCGCCCGCCGCGATTGAGACGCGACGCGCCGGAGCAGAGAAATGCCGGCGGCATGTCTAGGTACATTTGCATTCCAAGCGACATGGGAACCCGAACTGTAAAGTACCAACGTGTGTGTGACGATACCTTCATGCCTTCACCTCGCACTCCTGTCACCTAGCATTACGATGCTCTCGCCGCGCCGTCGCGACGCATCGATCGCTTTTGAGATCTCGATCTCAATCGAGATGCCGCTGTAGACGCTCGCTTCCACATAGCAAGGAAGCCGGCTTCTTAGTAGTGTTATTTTTATTTAAGGAAACTATCAGTAGCGATTCCATTTTGTTGATTTTATTAAATGCAAATTCGTTCCGAGGTACATGAGCGTCCCCTATGTACATGTATGCCACCGAGCGATATTGAGATGTAGACACTGCCTCCGCAAAGCCGCGCGGCCCGCGCCCGCGGCCCGGGCCGTCCCGCGTCCGTCCCGCCCGCACCCCCCACTCCCGAACTGTGCCGTGTCCGCTTGAGTCGTGTGTACCTCGGAACAGTTTGAGCTAGCGCGTATTCGGCGGCGGTGTGACGCGGCGCTGTCGGTGCAGGTACCTGGAGCTGCAGTCGAGCGGGCGCCGCGACGAGATCCGGCTGCACTACGTGGCGGCGGGGTCGGCGGGCGGCGAGGCGCGCGTGGAGACCTTCCCGTACCGGCTGGCGGACGGCGAGTGGCACCGGCTCGCGCTGTCGGTGTCCGGCACGCAGGCGCAGCTGCTCGTCGACTGCCACCCGCTCTACCGCCGCCTCATCCAGCCGCCCGACAGAAATTTCACGCAGCCGCAGCTCTCTCTGTGGATCGGACAGAGGAATATCAAGCATTCCATGTTCAAGGTATACACAGTTATGTGATATAAAAATAAAAAAAAAATAAGCTTGACATCTCAGTATACACAATTATGTGATAAGCTTGACATGTCAGTATACACACTTATGTGATAAGTTTGACATCTAGCGCACGGCCCCTCCTCAAGACGAAGCGGCCTTCCGATCCAGTGATTTCGTGAGGGAAGATGTCACAGTTCCAATTGTGAACGGTTCCATAAAATACGATAAACCTGGTGAAGGTCAATATAAAACTGAGATTGAGAAAAGGCGAGCAATAAACCTGAAGTGACACGAACTATGCGATCGTCTACACGAAACGCGCGTCTCTTTTTTCGGACAGATTAAATTATACTAAACAATATTCATCTTTTCTTATGTTAATTCAGAAATTACAGTAGAACAGCTTAGCTCTTATGGCTTGCGAGATGATTCCTAAAGACATGTTATTGTCTATTGTGAAGATATTGATGGAAGGAAACCAACAAGTCTTCTGCTAGTGGACTTTATTAATAATCAAAGTAATATAATGAAAAATAACTTAGAAGATTGGAAAAAAGGTGAGTCGCGTAGCTAATGCAAAACGCGTTCTCAAAAACAATCGTTGCCAGGCAACAACTTCTAGAAGAATGTAGCAGATGGCCTGCTAAATCCTTCGTGGAGTCCCTATAAGTATTTTGCTTAAAGAACTCAATTAGTCCACTTTCAGACTTCGGGGAACTTAATACTCGCTATGAACAGTTATGGCGTACCATGCGTGTTCATACCCGGGACTTGGGAAAAACCCCGGGAAAAACGAAAGTCCGCGAGTCTACCCTAGCTAATGAACCAAGTGACTGCGGCGTCATTAATCACAACAAGCCCTAGATCATAGATTCAAAGTGAATCTCCTAGCTAAAACTTATACCTAGTATTAACAATTTAAGTTCGTAATCAGCACATAAATATCTGAATTGAACAATGCAAACATTAATTAGAAACACGTTATACAATTAAAATTGGGTCTACCCAAAGAAAAGAACTTAAATATTTGAACGAAAGTTGAAATTTTAGTCATGTTTTTTTTTTTATTCTTTTGTGATCCTCGTCGGTTTAGCTTCGTGTTTTATAGGGATCTACCTAACGGAATAAGCTAACCTAGCAAAACTCGCTCGGTGAAACTAACCACTCAGCTCTCCTCCTAACCAATGGTCTGTAGTTTTCTTATATAAAGATAAAACCGCAAGTGGGAAACACTGGTAAAAATTCGAAACATGAGAAGGTAGAGGCACCCAGAGAGTTGTACCTAGGCTATATAGGGATATAAAACCGCGCATCCCGCTCGTAAAACTAAGCTAAGGGTGAGTTTTCGACGAAACGAGGAGGCAAAAACGCTCTGTGAGCTCTCGCCGGCTCAGTATACGAAGCATAACCGGGAACCCCGTATCAAAGGCAGCTCATGCAACGAAATCCACACAAAATCCAACATTAGTCAAATTCATGTTTAAAAATGCTGTGCATAGACATAAGGACACAAAAGTAAAAATATTCGTACACAGTGGGACAGAAAACACAGGAAAACTGTGAGTGTCTAGCCGTTATTTAAAAGAGAGAGTTTAATCAAATAGTTGGGGACCTAAATATTATCTAAAACAATAAATGGACCTTGGAATGCCGGAGCCAGCTTAGAATTTTAACCTCTTGGTCTACATTCCTGACTAGATCCGTACTCCAAATCTCCCGATTAGAATTTTGAAAAAAGAGTTAAAAGATTCCAGTCTTTGCATAATATTTACAATTTACACACGAGTGTACAAAATTCTCCATCAACTTCGCAAAACGAGAATGAAAATAACGCGACTGAAAACTTTCAATAGATTTGGCCAAGCCAAAATGAAACTTTTTCTACAATGTTGCTATCTAACAAGATAGGGTTTCAGGCGGTCCACGTGTACTGTCAGAGGTTTTTTCCTCGTTACACCACATGGTTTTATTAAATAATTGAGATCCGAAATTTTTCCGATAATATCATAAGGTCCTTGGAACGCAGGGGCCAGTTTAGAATGTCGACCTACAATTCTTTGTGGGTTCGTAATAAGTACGCGTTGACCAACCTGAAATTCTCGAACAGAACGTTTTTTATCAAAATATTTCTTTTGTACAACCTAGGCCTTTTTTATGTTACCTTTTACCAGTTCAGATAATTTCGTAATAAAATCTATCTTTTCTGAAAGCAAACAAGATGGTTGTTTCAGGCCTAGAGATTGTTCCAAAGGGAATATTGGATCCCTACCATATATCATCACGAACGGGGCGACTTTTGTGGTACTTTGGGGTGACGAATTATAAGCAGAACATATATAATCGAACATACCGGCACCAGTCTGTCTGGTCGCCGCGCACATACATGGATATGGCACGAATTAACGTTCCATTAAATTTCTCACACAAACCGTTCGATCGTGGGTGAAATGCTGTGGTAAATCGAGGTTTCGCTCCCAACCTTTTTAGGACCTCCTGTACCAATTTTGAAGTAAATACGGAGCCACGATCCGTTACGATTTCTTTAATCAAAGAATGTCGACAGAAGAGGTCTATAAAAAAATCGGCTACTACCCGGCGCCTCCACCACTGTGAAGATATTGATGGAAGGAAACCAACAAGTCTTCTGCTAGTGGACTTTATTAATAATCAAAGTAATATAATGAAAAATAACTTAGAAGACTTAGATGAATCTAAGTTAGAAGATTGGAAAAAAGGTGAGTCGCGTAGCTAATGCAAAACGCGTTCTCAAAAACAATCGTTGCCAGGCAACAACTTCTAGAAGAATGTAGCAGATGGCCTGCTACACTATACCGAATTAAAAACAAGAACTAGGTGTCTTTCAAATAGATTCAATACTAATACCTCCATCTGTTTAAAACCGATACTTCATCGAACTAGAGGCCTTTTTTTCATTTCAATGTATTTACACTAGTCCACCAACTCTATTTCGCTGCAGTCCTAGCACGGTACTCTTGGATACGCCCGCACAAGCAACCTTGTCGTTTTCACTTAAGGCCCCGGTATAGCCAAATAGCAAAGTTAGACGAGGCACCCCAAGTAAACTAACTATATCTGACGGTTAGAAGTGTAATTCTTATAACATATGATTCCTTGTCTAGGGATCAACATATTTTCGTTAATGTATGTTTCCTTTTTCTGTACAAAATACATTGCGGAAACGGTGTTTTTAACTAATTGTAGAAATCTAAAAGCAAATGGAATTATTTGTTTAGCATATATGCTGTTTTGTGAGAAATTGACTTTTTTATTATTATAATTATTTAAATAAATGATGGCATCAAAAAATATTAACAATCCATTATCAGTCTGGAGTTCTATTTGAACTTGCTGAGGCGTTTCACTACATATTATTACATTTCTTTAAAGGTGCATTTGTATGGCGCGAGTAGTTGACTAGTCCTAACGCCTTAAGCTAATAAAATGATGAACTTCAATTTTAATTCACACCGTATGGCAGGGAACACTACAAGACGTAAGGCTGGTGAGCGGACCGCATGGTTACCTGGCGCAGTGCCCGGGGCTGGACTCCGAGTGCCCCACGTGCGGGCAGTTCGCGCTCCTGCAGGCGACCGTGCAGGAGCTCACGCAACACATACACGACCTCTCCATGAAGGTTAGTATCTACTGAAAAGACAGAAAACGGGCGCAGTGCCTGGAGCTGGACTGCGAGTGCCCCACGTGGGGCATTGTGCGTTGCTACGGGCCACCGTGCAGGAGCGACTCGACACATACACGAACTCTGCATAAAGTTTATTATCTACTGAAGGGACAGTAAACTGGCGCAGTTCCTGGAGCTGAACTCCGAGTGCATTAGTTGGCCTATATTTTTTTAAACTCACACAACAAGACTACTTGTTTGAACAAAACCTCTCATTGGTCTCTTGGTCTCAATAATTGTGTTAGATACTAGTTTGTGCATATTACCGATTGCATGTAGGTGGTATTGGGTAGGTTGTTGATACTCTTGTTAAAATAAATAAACTAATAAAGAAGTGTGTGGTTGCAGGTGCTGGCGACGGAGCAGCGCATGGGACGGCTGGAGGAGTGCGACTGTCAGAAGTCGTGTTACGCGAACGGATCGGTGCACGCGGACGGCGCCTCATGGCAGAACGAATGCAACCGCTGCGCGTGCGTAGTGAGTATTGCAAATTCAGCCTTAGCGGTCAGTCGTAAATCGTATGTTTATAAATAGTGTCAATGCTGCGCAAGCTTGAAAATACCTTTACTGCAAGTTTCACGTTGTTTTTTTTTTTAAAGAAGGATACTAGACTATCTGGGCAGTGATTAGTGGTTACTGACGGGTAAAAATAGATATTTGAGCAATTAACTGAAGTCTAGTGTGTTGATGTCGAAGGCTCAAATTTCCAGGTGGCAACGGAATGTTTTTGCAACTACAACAACAGATTTATGGACCACTTGACGAACTTTCAAATATGACAAAGCAAACTGACCTTAGATAAAATTAAAACCTGATATCTAAAGCCACATTGCACCTCTCATTAACTATATCCGAATTTATTTCCAAATGTATATTATTTTTTACAATGTCTAACTATTTTCTCCTTATTATGAAAATATATGTATTTCAGCATGGAGAAATTATATGCAGGCCCGTCGAATGTGATCGTGCAGATTGCAAAAGTCCAATATTATATCCGGGAGAATGCTGCCCAACATGTTTGAGTGAGTTGAAATACTTAAAATGTCTCTCAAATTCTGATGTTTCTTTTTCACTATTTACTAGAAATTCATTCCATATGCGACATAATGTGATACATTATTTTATTATTAATCTTCTATTGTAAGGTGACCAATTTAGGTCACTTGAATTTTAATATAAGCATGTGTGAATTTATGAGTGGCACATTAACATTTTGCAGAACAGTGCCTACTAAAAGGAACGCTATACGAACACGGCGACCGCTTTACGCCAAAAGAGTGCGCCGAATGCGTCTGTCACGATGGAAACATGCAATGCAAGCGCGTAGACCCCGAGACTGCATGTCAGCCGCTGCCGTGCGACGCTTCCGAGCAGTTCTCTGTTCCCGGCGAGTGCTGCAAGTTCTGTCCAGGTAGACATACACTGCTTATTATCTCTGCATGCTAACAGTGAAATCGCGCGGGCTGTGAGACAATGTGCTAGCACCTGCCATGCAACCTCTCCGAGCCATTCTCTGTTCCCGGCGAATGCTGCAAGTTCTGTCCTAGTACATTTGCACTACTTCTCGTCTCAGCACGCTGACACCAAGCGTGCTAGCGCCCTCTGAGATAGCGTGCCAGCAGCTGTCGTGCAACATCTATCTAATAATTTCTATCTAGGCAAACATGCACTTTTTCTCGTCTCTGCATTCTGGCACCAAATGTGCAAGCGTGAGTACACGGATACATAGTGTCAGCAGCTTTCGTGCTGACACGCTGTCTCCGTTGATCATGAAGACAACCTACAAGAGTACTGGTGCAATCACTTTGACAACAAGGCCTTCCGCTGATGGTCCTCGCTAGCTTTAACGATGTTAGCAGGTATGCATTCCTGTACAATAATCGCAATTTTGGTGGTGTAGGTTAATGGTCATTAGGAATGCTAAAGCATTTATAAACAATTGAGGGGCATCTACCAACATTGAAAGAAGTTCGCATTTCATTACATTCTTAGGTTGCTGAACACATGCTCCATATGCCATTTCAGGTGTAGACTACTGCAGCATGGGTCACTCATGTGACGAAAACGCTACGTGTATGAACCTCAACACCAAGTACACGTGCAAGTGTAACCAGGGCTTCCAAGGCGACGGCATCACTTGTGAAGGTCAGTAACCTTACTTTTATCTTTACTTCACTTCACCTGTCTCTACCTTTGCATTATTTCCATTTATACTTGATGCATTGTAGTTTTATACTCTATATTATTATTTTTCTTCTATATCGGAAGTTAAGAAGTTTTTATCACATTTCAGATGTGGACGAATGCCTCTCGGCAGGTGGGCTACACGGGCACCATTGCCATAGCAATACGCGCTGCGTCAACGTGCTGGGGGGCTACATTTGTCAGTGCCTGGCTGGCTACGCACGCACTGATAAATTTAATTGTGCTGAGGTTTGATTTTCACTGTTATTGAGACTCGCTGCTAATACCTTGCTGCGTCGACTAGAGGCGCTGCTAATCAAGTTGACAGCTGGATACAGGCTACTTTCCCAATTTCATTTGGAGGTATTGGTATTCGACGTGTCGCTGACATCGCCCTTCCGGCTTTTTTAGCTTCTACTCATGCTAGTATTGACCTCATTGGTGCAATCCTTAATCCATCACTTGGCAGTGATTTTGAGGTCAACTATGCGGGGGAAGCTACAGAAGCTTGGAGATCGAGGGCAGGGACTGCCGAGATGCCAATAGCACCGAAGGTTCAAAGAAATTGGGACACACCGTTAATAAAGATTACACATTCAGATCTCCTTGCTGGCACAGAAACAATCAAAGCTCGTTTGCTAGGAGTTACTTGCGAGGAATCTGGGGCGTGACTTAAAGCTTACCCCTCACCACACCTCGGCACCCTTCTGGAGAAAAACACGCTACGGATTTGCATCGCTCTCCGGATTGGGGCTAAGGTGTGTCAACCTCACACTTGTATCTGCGGGTCCAGCGTTGATAGCTTTGGTCATCATGGGCTGTGATGCCGGCGGAGTGCAGGTCGCATGCCTAGACATTATGCAATCAACAACATTATCAAACGATCTTTGAACTCCGCTGGAATCCCTAGCATACTAGAACCGCCAGGCCTGTTTCGATCAGACGGCAAAAGACCAGACGGTATGACCCTGGTCCCGTGGAAAAAGGGAAAGGCATTAGTGTGGGATGCAACGTGCGCTGACACACTAGCGCCGAGCCACGTCCTTGCTTCCTCGCGCTTAGGTGGGGCTGCGGCAGCCA
Organism: Incurvaria masculella; assembly: GCA_946894095.1. Classification (NCBI taxonomy): domain Eukaryota; kingdom Metazoa; phylum Arthropoda; class Insecta; order Lepidoptera; family Incurvariidae; genus Incurvaria; species Incurvaria masculella. The sequence continues at coordinate 13,168,583 of OX335650.1, forward strand.
TTGCTGCAGGTAACAAAAGAAAAAAATATGAGTCGCTATCAGACCTCTTTGAATTTTTACCTTTTGCGGTGGAAACTCTTGGTGCGTGGTCATCCGAGTCCTTAGCTTTCGCAGATGTGCTTGGAAAACTCTTAAGCGAGACCTCGGGCGATTCACACTCCAAAATGTTTTTTGTTCGCCGCATAAGCATTGAAATTCAAAGAGGAAATGCTATAAGTATTTTAGGGACAATGGCTGCCTCGGCAGACCTAGAGGAGATATTTTATTTATAATGCACATACTATATTCTCTATTTAGTTTAATTTGTTTTATGTTCATTACTCTAAAGAAATAAATAAATAAAAGTTTCAAAGTTGACATGTATCGCCGCAAAGATTTCGCTTGATGAGTGATCCAACGACGGTTTTATTCGGCTCAGCTCGGTTCGGCGCGGCGCAAATAGACGCAGTTTCATTCGTCCTACGTGTTTTTGATTTGATTGGACTCGATTAGTCGACGCCTGGCTTAATACGTGGGTGTCGCCAACGAATGGGCCCAGGAGGGAGGGCGATGGGCTAGGGGGCCCTGATAGGTCAGAAGTGGGCAAGGAAATAGATACAATAAATACAATTTACATGTATTTTACCAAAAGTTCTCGAATCTATTTGGGGCAGCTGACCTGCCTCCCTTGGACCTGGTCCACTGGGCGATGGTGGTGAGAATATAAGTGAGCCCGTGTATACAGCGCACACATTTGTCACGTGCACGCCGACTGCGCTAACACGCTCGGCACTTACGAGTGCCGGCTACCTAAGTAATGACTGCTTGTTCATAAGTGACCACTTTGTGTCCAGGTGGACGAGTGTGCGAGCGGCGCTCACGCGTGTCACGTGCACGCCGACTGCGCTAACACGCTCGGCACTTACGAGTGCCGGCTACCTAAGTAATGACTGCTTGTTCATAAGTGACCACTTTGTGTCCAGGTGGACGAGTGTGCGAGCGGCGCTCACGCGTGTCACGTGCACGCCGACTGCGCCAACACACTCGGCTCGTACGAGTGCCGCTGCCAGCCTGGCTACCTCGGCAATGGCTACTCTTGCACGCGTCAGTATTCTTTATTCGCTCTACGTTATAAGTACAAAACTACTGCTTAAGACTAGGGGCTGAACCGGAATTTGATCAATTCTGCACCAATAAGAAGCGTTTATGTTATACCTTCTGCCCTCTTACTTTGTAGAATATTTGGCATCCACTTCTGATTGGTGCAGAAATGATCAAATTCCCTCACATATTTTCTCACATTTTATGCCGGTTCAGCCCCAGGTCAAAAACAACTTTTCTCTATTCCATGGAGAAAGGTCCTTGCCTTCTCCCTTACCAGATCTTCAGGGAATAGAGCAGAGTTATTTTCGAACTGGCTGTCAATTGTGACACACACACATGCCCTACGTTCCCAAATGCGTACACAACGCAAAGATCGCAGAGAAAGCGAATACAGTAAATACTTGTGTTCCGAATTTATATTACTGCTCATAGCCACGATTGCACGATATCAAATCCGAACAAATTTGAGCAGATATATGTGTCAGAGCCTAATCTATGTACCTCGAAAATGGCTTGTAAGTCTCGAGAGTGGTTATTTCAGGCCTAGAATTGTCTAACAAGACTAACAAATGGCGAAAGGCAAATTTCAAAATACGAATTGCATACGATCAGAGAACTACAGATAAACACACTTAATGACAGCTCGATGACCGCCATTTGACAGCGTACACGGCGCACATACTCTCAACCGTGCGCGCTTTGTACGATCTGTTTGCGGTCTAGAGTCACGCCCCTTATGTCAACATGACGTTCACGGGAGTGAATATAAGCAATACGGAACCGCCGTGTACGCGTACATTGCTGCAATCGCTGCAATATACGCATTTAGGAACGCAGTGATGGTATTTTCGACCTAAGCATGTGCTAGAGGAAATAGGTTAAGAGACAATAACTTGTAGTGCTCTAATGCTAGCAAATAATCAGGTACTAGGACATAGGTACAGGCAATACAGATACAGGTAATAGGAAATTTTGGGGCATCCTCTCTGCCCTTTGGTCGGACTTTCTCTAACAGAATTCTTATTGTCCCCTCTGGATAAAAAATTTAAATCCATTAGTGACCAGACACCAAAATTTACAAGACAAATCGAGCCACTTCATATGTAGCGTTGTTGACCTTACAATATTGCAAGACATAATCCGACTCAAACTACTGAATACAAGTAAAGGTACGGCCGATATGCTGTTATGAAATTGTTTTTACATGACGTGTCACCGTCTTTTTGTTACATCAGCCGCATTGCAATTCGAAAACCCACTTGGTAAAAACTGATAATCATCAAAAGCACTGATGCAGATATGGAAATATGGAGTATCATTAGTAGAAGTACTGCTAGAATTAAAACTGCAGGTATTTTTTAGCTCCCTTCATTAATGATATTTATGTTCAATCAGGGGCGAATTTCCATATTGGCCAATTAGCCTAAGGCCTAGGGCGGAAACCTTGGGGGGCGGCAAAACTTGGGAAATACTTGTTGAAATTGTGCTATTGTCATTTTAGTTACATCAACATGTCTATGGGAAACTGGCCGCATAAACGTTTTGTTTTGGTCGAAAACTTCCGACCATTGTACTCCAATTAGCTGCGTGTTTTATTTTAGTGTTCCTTTGTTTCCCAAAACGATCTGACTCAAATGCGGCAGCACAACCTTTTTTTTTTGCTCATTCAAAAAATCTATCCAACATACCACCCAAATCGGCTGGATATTTTTTGTCATTGTGCTACTTCGAATGTTTCTGACGACCATGGGCTGCCCAACCCTTTTTTGCTCATTCAAAATTTACATTGAAAACTTGCATCCATCCGGAGGGCGACGTCAATCCTTCATACGCCTAGGGCAGTCAAAGTATTAAATCCGCCGCTGTGTTTGATGTAGTTTTCGTTCATAAGTATTGGTGTGTTAACTTACATAAAATAATGTGACTGTATATGCTTGCAGCTGAATGCGAGGGCGGATGCCTGAACGGCGGGACGTGCGTGGCGCCGGACGCGTGCGCGTGCGACGGCGGCTTCACGGGCGCGCGCTGCGAGCGCGACGTGGACGAGTGTGCGGGCGGGGCGGGCGGCGCGGGGGGGCGCTGCCCGCCCGGCGCCGCCTGCGTCAACATGCCCGGCTGGTACTACTGCCGCTGTCGGCCCGGCTACCGCTCGCAGGACTCCACGCACTGCATAGGTGACGGCAGCACATTCGCACCCCACTCATACCGAATGTATCGATGACCGACATAATAACATAGCTCACTGGTTTGAGTGATATTAACACATTCACTGCGCAACAGTCGGCGTAAACTGCAAATCTACGTATTTACGGCGACGATGGGTAATATGTCAAGTCAAACTCGGACTCACAACTGTTAGTTTGCTTAACGCCCACTGCACACGCTCTTAAATTTCTCCATATATTTCAAAACGCTAGTCGATCTGTTGGGCGTAAGTGCCAATTTAGTTGACACGTCTAGCTAACTACCTGTACACGCTGTGCATAGGATGATTCGTTCGTTTTTAATACTGTAAATCTGTTTATGTTATACGGATTTATCCTGTATGTAAGCCATATTGTTGTTTTTGCACTATACTTTCTTTTGTAAATTGTTTTTTTTTGTGGCGTAATAAAGAATTTTCAATCAATCAATCAATCAATCATATTAATAAATAAATAAAGTCGAAGTAGGGGCTTTGATCTGTGGTCAATGGTGCCTTCGTCAAAGAGCACAAGTCATCATTGGACTGAACGTCAGGAAGTGTGCGTTTGTTTGGCAGATGTGGACGAGTGTGCAGAGGGTGTACACACGTGCCACCCGACAGCCGAGTGCCGCAACACGGACGGCTCCTTCCAGTGTCACTGTGACACGCCCGACTGCCAGCTCAGTGAGTCAACCTTTTCACACTATTTGCTGTTTCTGTGCCCTCAAACGTATTTGCTGTAGTTAACATGTTCGGGATGCAATTTTGCAGGCCATTCCAGGTTCCAAGGGTTTATTTTTTTATGTAGGGCAATGAAATAAGCATTGCTCGATGCTTCGACCATGGTTCTTTCCACTTCTTTCATTTCGTGAGGTGCTTCCAGTCTCGATGCGATAATGCAATCGATTTACAGTTTTACATGGATGCTGCTGCATATGTTGTTTATTTCATTCATACCAACCCTGGCGGAATTAACCCTTCCAGCCAGTGGGTAAGATAGGGGACTTGGAGTTTAAAGTATGTCCTAAAGGAATCTATTCAACAAGACGTATATGCACGAAAAAGCCCCACAGCTATTGAATAATCCGGTAATGTACCAACTTGCACCACTGTCTTTCTCTTTCAGAGTTCGATAAGTGCATTTCGTCACGAATGCGAGCTGCTCCATGGTTCGGAATCCATGTAAAACTGTAGGTCCCCTTCCCCTACTAGGTGGTAGGGTTTAAGCCCGCCCGGGTTGGTACCATCGCATTGGATGAAAAGATGGTCGAAGCGGCAATGAAAAATTGTCCGTATTTTCCATCCAGTTCAATGTAGCCGTGCTCATAAAAGGGAAGGTCCTGGCATGGCACCTAATTCCTTCGGGAATGTGGTGTATTGGGCTAATATCATAACGGTAGTTATGTGGTATTAGCCATCCATGTCAGGTCGCATAAAAAAAAATGTGTGTGTGTGCGTGAGCAGGCTGCGCATGGGAGGGTGACGGCGGCGCGGTGGCGGACGGCGTGCACTGGGCGGAGGCGGGGGGGTGCCGGCGGTGCGCGTGCGCGGCGGGCGTGGTGTCGTGCGCGCCCGCGCCCTGCGCCTGCGACGCACCCGCCGGCAACGCATCGACCCCGCTCGCCGCCGACCCCCCCGCACCCGCCGCCTGCTGCCCGCACTGCGACGACGCCTACACGTGCCGCCACCAGGAGCTCCACCACGTCACCTTTCGCAGCGGCGAGCGCTGGCTCTACCAGTGCCAGACGTGCGAATGCCTCGTTAGTTTCTCATATTTGCTTGCACTTTTCAACCATACAATTTGTTTTTATCACGGTGCCAACTTTCCTGCTAACCGTGCCTTCACATTTTGATTACAATTTGCATGTGCTTATAAAGATAAGTTTTTAAAATCATAATGGAACACATTTTTTCATAAAGAACCTAACTAAACTTATAAAGAGTTCCTTTTTTTAATTTAAACTAACATCTATAAAAACCAGCATATCATTTTTATAATTTTTAAATTTTACCTATTTGTTGTTATAGCGGCAAAATAAATACACACTCAGCTGCCCACCTATTACGGTTCATGACATACAGACGGACGGACGGACAGCGCAGGCTTAGTAATAGGGTTCCTTTGGTACCCTTTGAGTACGGAACCCAAAAATTAATGTAAATTTGTAAAAGGTTGCTTCTTGGTGGAAAATAATGTGCAGTGCTGAGAGATATGTGTGGTGCCGACAGCTGGGCGAGGTGGACTGCTGGGAGCCGGAGTGCGCGGAGGGTGCGGCGGGGGTGACGGGGGCGGAGGGCGCGGCAGGAAGCACGCCCGGCGGCTGCGCGCTCCTCCAGCGCTGCGGCGGCTGCCAGGTCCGTACTTTCAATGTTACCGGCTAAGTAAATGCCTCTTGAGATGTTACAGCTACGTCACTGGATAACCTACATTTTTGATCTGCTCATAACATCGCAGCCAGAGGGGTTCGAACAAGATGTCCAATTGCCAGTCTTGTCCAAGGTTGTTTTTGTAATTTAGCACGTAGTTAGGTAAGTGTTAAATCAATTGATAAATCTTTTCAGCTGGATTCGAATCTCCAAGAAACTGATTTCTACTATGAACATGATGAGTATGTATATTCGCATTCAAAAGTGCAGTAGCACATTCCAACGCGATTGCTATGAAGCGTTCGCATTGGGGGAGGTGAAGTGGGAGGAGGGGATAGCACCGCCCGCGCGGATTGCAATTGGACACCCTGCCTGAAGACCGGTCGCGAGGGATGGGGCACGCCACAAGTGCAAATCAAAACCGACCGTAGGGTGCTACTGGATTTATGTCGTCGATGCTACAATCAACCGTGAAGTTTACTTATGTTCTCCTAGGGACTGGCTATAGCATGCGGATGTGGCAATATATTCCATCTTTATGTCAATGCGGCGGAGGAATTAACTATTGTTCTCAGTTACGGGTCATAGATGGCGGAATTAGTAGACATATTGCAGAAAGATTTTACATGCTGTTTCGAGGAACTATTGTAAAAGGAAAGTGTCCAAGTGGTGGTCGTTGCAAAACTAAATTGTTCCAAGTTGGCGAGTATTGACAGCGTGCATTGTTGTTGCAGGTCGGGCACTGTGCAACCCTGGTGAGCAATATCGCGTGTTGTGTGCATCGGTAACCACCCCACTCTTCTTACTCACTCTACATCTGCTTTTATATTAACACTGCATTTTTGTTTTTGTGTGCCTAGTTGTTCTTGCGCTAAAAATAAAACAGGAAGATGACAAAGCAGCCCTGCCCTGTAATTATGGATAATGTTTGTTGCTTTCTCAGGCTGCTGAAGTTTCTAGGTTACAATTTTTTCTGGCACCGACAAGTTATATTGAATGCAAACGATATCCAGGTCATCCCTCGCACAATTATTGTCACTGAATATGTTTTAGTTTTGGTACTTATTCGTTGTAGTTCATCCTCCACCATTATCTGCATCCTCAGTGGTTTATTTCCCAGTATTTGTGCCTCCATAAACTCCACCTCATGCAATAGACATGAAGGCCCCAACTTGGTAATTTTTTTAAACCACCTATAATCACTACATAGTATAAAACAAAGTCGCTTTCTCTGTCCATATCCCCATGTTCGCTTAAATCTTTAAAACTACGCAACGGATTTTGATGCGGTTTTTTTTAATAGATAGAGTGATTAAAGAGGAAGGTTTATATGTATAATAACATCCATTAAATAGTGGAGAAATACTGTTATTTTTGAGGTTTCCAATGTGATGTCATAAAAAAAGACGTGTGGCACTCGGGGACTGCCGCGGTAAAGCTATTGCATAGCATTTTGTATCAACTTATGCCGGCCCGCCCCCGTCGCCGCTCCCGCCGCCGCCCCCGGCCCCGCTCCCCCTGGTGTGAAGTAACGCTACCGGCACCGCCCGTCGGAGTGGGGAGCGTGAGGTTTTTTTTCGTTACGGAATTTCTGGATTCGGTCTCCGCGCTCAAGGCCCTCGATAGAAGCTATGCAATAGCTTAAAAAATCATTTTTCCGCTTACATTGCAAACGCAGGCTGAACCCTACGAGATTTGTCAAATCACTAGATAGTATAAAACAAAGTCGCTTTCTCTGTCCCTATATCCCCATGTATTCTTAAATCTTTAAAACTAAGCAACGGATTTTGATGCGGTTTTTTTTAATAGATAGAGTGATTGAAGAGGAAGGCTTATATGTATAATAACATGCTTTAAATAGTGGAGAAGTACTGTTATTTTTGAGGTTTCCAATGTGATGTCGTAAAAAAATATTTTTTTCCGCTTACATTGCAAACGCAGGCTGAACCCTACGAGATTTATCAAAATAATGTACTAAGTATTGTACACATTGAAAAGGTCTACAGTAAACTCCGCGATGGTATATTTCTATCTCTTATGGATATCCCACAATAACATTTTATTGTCATTTACTTTTTACGACAAATTATGGCTAATTTTCGAAGCGATTTTAACCAATACAGCATTAATCCTTATCCAATTAAATATCTTAATACATTGTTGATTTAATATAGATCTATATGGCCCATTACAGCATATGATTTATATAAATATTTTCGAAGATATTATAGATTTAAAAATTGCGGGACGTAGCGTTTGCGGCGGTACCGGCCGGACGGGGCGGCGGGAGCCATTCAGATATATTTCATACCCGTGCGAAGCCGGAGCGGGCCGCTAGTAATAATATAAAATAAAAACCATGTTAATGTTTCTTAACCTGTGGAGGCGCAGATATCGGCGGTGCCAATACTGGCGATGAAGCTTGGAGGCGCAGATATTGGAGACGTAGACACGGGGCAACGTTATTTGTTTTCAAAATTAATCTTTTAAATATTTGGTACATGTAAGGACCTGTTCTAAGTTCTTTGGGTCAGCATTTTGAAAACAAGAATTAAGTCAATATGTATTCATTTTCTGCAGCAAGAATTGTGCAAGTGATTATCCGGACTGATTATCTTGAATGAATATGTGATTTGTCAGTGCAGAAACCTTTGGGGTACTCTTTAGTGAATAACAAAATTCCGATAATACTATGTTTTTGGCACAAAAAGACTAAAAAGTTAAATGTTGCCAACATCAAACCTTTTTTCCAGGTTATTTGCACATGTTTCAACTCCTTTAAACCATAGGTACTAAAGCTCAGATTAATATGAATAAATTTCAGTAAGTCAAGAAAATTCGGGTGTCTACATTTTTTTGTTTACAGCATAGGTTCTAGGCCTATGTACTAAATGATGTGTACACATCTGCCGTTTGATCCATTGTGTTAATAGTAGGTATTGCTCCCAAACTGAAATAAATCTAGAATGATGTTTTTAAATCATTCCTGTGATGACTGAACTATTTACTGTCTTGTTGCCTTAACTTTTTACAGTAAAGGGGCAATTTATAAACACAATATATCAATGGCAGACGTGTTGCAGATAAGTTAGTTATTATTATAGGCGCTTACGCTGTTATTATAAAACACAGTGACATCCGACACTTTATTGTCCGATTGAAATTTATTCGTATTATTCCGAGCTTCAAAACCAATCGATATGGAACATGTGCAAATTACTTAACTATTTGCTCGCTGGACCATTCCTCCTGTTCTATTTTCGACGCGAGCATCAGTGCTGCAATCATTACCTATGTACCTTCTTACCTGTCGCCGATTCATTGTCTCACATTTGCTCTTCACTGTCATGAATTATTGTCGTACATAAAAAGTGGTCTTGATAAGGATCCACTGCATTTATGCTCGCATCAGACACATTATACATAAAGGCCCTTCCATAAACCAAAGGAGACACCAATAAGATCCTTTAGTTGGGACCCTAAACATGCTGGACCTAGTACTTTTAGCAATTTTTTTTACATTACAGTTTCATTAGTAATCTCCACAATAGAAATTCAATAGAGTTGACTACATATATTTATATTGTTTTATAATACAAATGTACACCACATGTGTGGTGATATCAGAACATTCAAGCTGAAATGAACAGCATTCGGCTTCAAAATACTGTATTGATTGCTGACCTCGTGCATCAATCTCATTGAACCAACTTCTCATTACCACTACACATTCATTCTATCGAGTTCAAACATTATTCGTTTTATGTTGCATGTTTTCAATGTTTTAATCATTTTCATAATGCATGTTGGTAATGCGATTTTTTTATACTTATTAGGTACAACCATACAACAATGATAAATTTATTATAAACAAAATCGCAATCTTTAACGTCAAACAACAAAAAAGAAACTTACTAATACTTATTAAACAATCGTTGCTCTCCATTTATGCAGCCTCACTACTATGTTAAAAAAAAATCGCCTCTACAATTCCTGTTCGCTCAATGTATAACTGAGAAGGCACCAGGGGTGCCTAACTGTTTGCACGCTGCCAATATAAACGAATCCGGGGATTTGTTGATCAACAGGAATATATATAAGCGAGTTATAACTCTCTTATAAGCGCCTAAAAATATGCGCATGATTCCTACTAGTATAAACAAACAAATCATGCGGCTGTTCAAGTCCATGTAATTGAATATTTTTTCCTAGTGTGTACTTACAAAAAAAATGCATTGTACTTTTTTGCAATGAAAAACTCAATGTGAATTTCTATTTATAATTTTTATATGTACTTTTACATTTTATTATGGTATATCTTTCTAACCAGAAAACTCGTTAATGTTTTATCTTATCTTTGTAGTCAACATCGCTACGTAACTCATGTTGACAATCATTTCGCGCGAACTATTGCGTATTTAAATTTTGGCGTCACTTGCGCGTACGTCTTGGAAGTAAGCATTCTGTCTACTACTATAGTGTACTGACGGCAAGCTATTGGCAAGTGAAGTGCGACTAGGGCACGTTGGTGGGATGGTGCAGCTGGTGTAGGGTGTGCGTGTGCAGGGCGCGGGGCGCGCGGGGAGGCAGCGCGGCGCTGGCGGCGGCGCTGGCGACGCTGCTGGCGGGCTGGTGGCGGCGGGGGGTGGGGGCGGGAGCGGGCGCAGTGCCGCACCGCAAGCACCGCGGCTGCCGGCCCGCGCGCGCCCGCCCTGAGCCCGCTCGCCCGCCCGCCGCCGCCGCCGCCCTCCGCTTCGACATGCCTAAACATACCGAGCACAATCCATCTAATCCTGCATAAATCTGTGTATGTATGCGTATACCGACTATGTATGTATATATTATTCTATTGTTGACGATCTTGATTATTTTAGATAGCTAATGATATTAATGTTAACTAATGAGCGTGGCGAGTCGCTCACTCGCTCGCGCCCGCGCCTGCGCCCGCGGCGGTCCCGCGGCTCTCGACACATCTCAGCCGCGAGCTCGTCCTGGGACAATTCCAGTCTATTAAAAGGCCTTATTAAATAAATATTAATCAGAGATTATCGATTACAGATCTGTCACAGATAGGTACCTACTTACTGACTACTGATGCATGTCAAAACTGAAATGAGCAAAGGATGTCTTTATTGTATGAAGTGCAGCTACTCTGTGAGCGTACAATAGCGGGGTGAAGGTGCCAACCCGGCCCATATGTTAAAGAGGTTCTTCCCTCCGACTGACGGTTCGTTCGATGGCTGATTTGGACCGCTCGATCGTTTGTCTTTAAATTTTAATATTTCCAACCCACTTTATTATATCCGCGTGTGTTGACATTCATAGCGCTTCAATAAACTATTATATATTTAGCTATTGTTGTGAATAAAAATAGGAGTCTATAATTCTCGGTACATACCTACCTCGTGCTTCAAATAGGTCATTGAATCGAACGTTGCGTAATTTTGTAGGTTTACCAAATTGTATTTAGCTTAAGAAGTTTATACTACAGTAGGTAGCCGGAGGGTGGGTCCTGAGAGGGGTAAGGGGACAGGAAGGGGGGAGAGGGGAGAAGTTGAGGGTGGTCCGCTCGCTGCACCCCACCGTGTGTAAATACATTGTTTTGGATAGTTGTAATTATTAGTGGATTATTATTTAATCACGGAGCGAGTCTAATTTTGTGATTTTTGGTACTTAACTAATGTATTTATGTAGATATGTAGTTGGAAGTCAATTAAGAAAGCTCATAGTGGATCTAAGCGAGCCACGGTTATGGGAACCTAACACAAATGTATGATACCTATTTAAGTTAATATTAGCCATTGACTGCTATACATTTTGGCCTAAATATCCTCAAAGACATAGAATAAGTATTTTATTAATTTAATTTGCAAATATCGATTGTAATTCCCAAAGCAGCATGAAGTTTTATGTAGGTAAATCCATAGATTTAAAGGCAGTACCTAAGAGCTGTCTAATAATTGGAATGTCTTTCAACGCAGCAACATACAAAGATGATTAGCTATAAATGATATTTACTAAACTGAGTTACCTACATTTAAGTTTAATTTCCATAGGTACAATATTAAATATTTAGGCTAGCTTGAGACATGTTTGAATAATAGTTATTTAAACAGCTGAACTGTGTAATAAATATCATCGGAGTGTTAAGGTCATATTGAAGTTTCATCATGTGCTGCTCGGTGCATGCTCATATTCACTAAACTCGTATCACATTGAAAATAATTTGTCTAAGTGCACAAAATCGGATCCAAAACTTACGCAAAACTGGCTTCACAGATACAATCAAATCTTTGAATCTTTCCAACTATGAATATGAATTCAAATATGAAAATTTCAACTTCAAATTAAGTAAAATAGGCGTCACTAGTGTCCTGAAAATGCTTGCCTTTTCTCAAACCACGTATTGATGGCATATTTTACAAGTTTTGCGACAACTAAATGAAATCTCCCATACATTTTACGTAAGCAACAACTGCTTTGAAAACGTATGGGGAATTAATCGTTTGAGGAAACCATTGGGACACCTCTATGTGGGCTGTATCCAATTTTTTATTCTCCAAGCATGCATCAATTTGATGGACATATTGCCGAGTTGCGCATAGATTGTGATAGAAATGACTAAAGAAACAATACACTACAGAACTTAAACATACCTACTTATGTCCTTCAGTCCTGACAGGAATGAATCCCGGAAGTTTTCTTGGTGGAGTAAATTGACAGACGCTATTTCACTTGGTAGAATAATGTTGCCATGTTTACTGTAGGTATAGACGAGTAGGTTTCAGTTCAATCAAAAACGATTAATAAACTTCGCTTAAACAATGAGTTGAATTAAAAAAAAAAAAGACTAATTTGATACATGTTCAAAGTATTAAATACACAAAGTATTCAATGGTTTAGTAAAAAAATTAAATGTTATAACAGGCATGATCTAAATAAATGCTTCATAATTGGTTTGGGGATTTATCATTATTTGTCATTAATTTTTCAACAAAACTGGCAACCCAGTGAACATCAGTTTACTCCAGCATAATCCAGCAATCTCTCAGAAAATAATCACTTCTAGGTAAAACTACATGGCGGCATGAAGAGTATGCCTAGTAGGAGAATACTGGCTACTGCTCACTATATCATTTCTAGAGTGGCCTTGCATACCTTCTGTTGCTCTATTGGACAGTAGATTCCACCATTCATCAGCAATAAAATTAGTTATTTATTATTATTAAAAGTAGTTAGTGCTTTAAACAAGCTGGGTACGTTAAAAGTAGTTCATTTTTTATTGAATTAATTAATCCAAAACTATGTGCTCCCGAGTGATCGTAGCACTACCCCATTAGCGACAGGGGCAAGCTGCTTGATAGTGTACCGGGTGCTCTTATGAACTGCAGAGAGTGGTTTTGGAGGAAAAAACTAGTAACTTTTTCGTTGAATTATTATAATTCACGTTATAATACAAAAATGCAGTCCCTTGACGTGACTTCTATGGATTTTATTGGGATAGGTTTTTTTTTAGATTACAGAACTATTTAGGAGAAAAAGTTTAACTTTGCCGCCAGAATCACCCTCTGCAATACAGTAGCCATTCATAAAAGCGACCTGTAGTTTTGTACACCACCCCACCTATTCTAGAGTAATATTGACAGGTCACCATTGGCAATAAAGTAATATTATAATGTCTAGTCTAGTGTTTTATATGTATATGTGGTGAGAGGTTTGCGTGTCGGTCGGCCCTGGGCACGGACGGCATAATGAAGCGGTCGTTGGAGCCCCATGGGTGTGCGGGGATTTGGGGAGACCACCCTTCCGAAGTCAATTCTCAACATTTTTGGTTGTCTGTTTATTTAGGATTGTTTTGTCATTTTCGAAAGTAACCAAACATAAGTACCAAATATAGAAAAGATTTAATAATTTCTTTATTTTCAAGAGCATTTACAATGCTTTCATGTTGTATTGTGTTCAAAAAAATAAAAATCAAAACAATAAACGAGAAGTTTCATTTTGGCTCGCCACCCCAGTCTTCGTCTATCCTTAGAATTGCAGTAACATTAACCATGACCAAAAAATATGTTTTAAATATAGTAGGAGATCCCACGCTTCGGAATTCCAGGTGCAACAATTTATTTCGTGTGAATAACCTTCTCTTTTTATCGTATTTTGTCTGTTAGTACATCATTAAAAAGTGCTGTCTATTCTGGAAATTTAAAACCGTCAAAAAACTAAAACATTAAAAACCCCAAAACAATCGATATGTAAGTACTTTGTTAAGTCTTTCAATGCGTGCTCTGAATTTTATACGGTGTGCATACAATTAGATTTTCGATGTTCTGCATGAGATATTTGGAAAAAAATATTTTAGTCGTTCTGAATTTTATACGCTCTGACGAGACCCCGTTCAATATAGTAACAACCGTTATTACTGATATGAGTATTGTTTGTGCATTTAAGAGGATAATGAGGTGATCGAGTTCCATACAATGCCTCGTGCCTGTTTCCTCAATCAAATTAAATATTTTTCTGAAATTAGCACATTAAATAAACCAACTAAGAGCTACATCTGTACGTTTTGATTTTTTTTTTTGATAACTTTAGATTTTTATTTTACTTATTTCCATGCCCTCCACGCCCCTAAACATTTTGATACAAATCTTTAGGGCTCATCTCATGGATGTGAGATAATATTATTTCTAATGTATTGCCGGATATAAGATAAGTTATCAGAAAATCAAAACGTACAGACGTAGCTCTCAGTTGATATATATAATGTGCAAAATAAAAGAAAAATATTTCTTATTTTGACTAAGATAACAGACACGAGCCATTGTATGGAACTCAATCACCTTATTATCCTCTTAATAGGTGATGAATACGATGTTAGTGCAGTTCGACAGTTAGCATGTCGCGCGGTGTGGCGCCGCTGCGCGCTCAGCGCGTCGAGTTGGGCGGGAAGCGCACGACGCCGCGCGCGCCCTCCGCGCAGCGTCCGCGGCGCACGCGCAGCTCGCACGAGCGCACCACCACGCCGCGCTGCGGCGCGCCCAGCGGCAGACCCTGCGCGCTGATGCGCTCCAGCGCCTCTGGCGGCCCGCCCACCACCTGCCAACACAAATGAAATCAAATAAATTTATTGCATACATTAAGTAAGAAAAAACCGGTTGAGTGCGAGTCCGACTCGCGCACGAAAGGTTCCGTACTATCAACACCAAAAAAAATCTAGTTTTTTGTATGGGCCCCCCCTTAAATATTTATAATTTTTATATTTTTCCTATTTGTTGTTATAGCGGCAAAATAAATGCACACTCTGTGAAAATTTCAGCTGCCTACCTATTACGGTTCATGAGATAAGGCCCTGTGACAGACGGAAGGACGGACGGACGGACAGCGGAGGCTTTGTAAAAGGGGTCCGTTTTCACCCTTTGAGTACGGAACCCTAACTAGTACAGAAATGCAGCTGGTCCTCAACTAAGCTAGGCTTGTGCTAGAGTATCCGTATACTTTATACCATAATACAATTGTATACTTACTTGCACTTTTACTTATGCGCCCCGATTGCACGAAGAGACGGCTGAGATAATCTATGTTCAGACACGTCTGTTTTAGTGAACCGCATAAAGTTTCTTTCATACTGTCCATACAAAGTGACGCATTTAATCATACGTTGACGTTGATTTTGATTTTTTGCTCGATTTTTTGGCCTTTCGTGCACTGTGCAAGTTGAGGTACCCTGTGTTGTTGAATGTAGTATTGGACTGATTTCGGCGAGGATTTCGGGCAGAACCCATTTTTTATCCGAAACAAAAAGTATCCTATTTATTAAGGAATGTGATATGTATGTATGTATAATCGACCGTGAAGCAAGGACGCTCTAACGTCTGATGCCAAATACGATTTTGATGGTTTGAGTCTTCAATCTTTGCAGTCAATGTCTCCAACGCAGGTAAATCGTTGTATGTATTTGTATAGGTGAAATCTTAAACACTTTGTTAGTAGGAGGCATTCATTACAGGTGGAGGGACGTAGGAGATTCTATATATATAATGGGTATAAAACCGGCGGCGAAATCGGAAGACGCAATACCTGCGAATGGCATGTTTTGCTTGTTCGAGTTCATCCTTGGGCTCTTTTAATGATGCGTCCTTGCTTCACGGTCGATTATGCATACGTACATAAATCACATTACATACTTACCGTTTTTTCGTTATTCTGAATGTTTTTTTTCTTTTAAATACTGATTTATACTTTCAAGTTTGTTTATCATTATTCATCCAAGGTGGCCGCCGGCTTTTCTTTGGTTTGCTCGAGGTTTCCACTTTTTGGCATGCAAGAGCATACCATTATGAATGAGTTGGCATTCATATTTCCGAATGCTTAACCGAAACTAGTTTGTATGGGGGGCGGCGTAGATACTTTCACAATGGCGACAGCGCCGGTAAGTGAGTTCGCCTACGTTCGAGTACTGATGTTCCGAGTTCCAAAGACACGTGCCTCCAGGGCTAGCCGAGTCCTTCCCCTCCCAAGCGCCAGCGGTGCAGTAACCAAATCCGATACAGTTTTATTGCTGCGCATGCGCTGGAGCTGAGAAGAGGAAGGACCCGGCTCGCCCGGGGTCTGTAATAATACGTGAGAACTTCACAGGACGTTATTTACTACAACGAACATTCGATGTTGCGCGTCCCGAATTCGTAACTGAACTAACTACAGTTAGTGGTTTTCCACTAACTCGTGGCTATGCTGCCGCCATGCAAACGAGTTTCAATTGCCACTCCCACCTTCCACACTTCACACTCAAGCCTGCATAGATACTAATATATCCAACTTTCGAAAAAAACAGGCTGCATAACTAACCCTCCCGAACACTACGTTTTTTCCATCGAGCTGGGGCAGAGGCTTAAAGATGATGTTGAAGTGTCCGCACACCTCGTCGTCTTTCGTCACCGCCATTGACAACACGCCTGTTCATGTAAATACCCATTATCGTCACATAAATCGTCATGATGTCATGCTGTGCCGCGATACATATACCTAAGTGAAAATTCATCGGAAACGCTTGCCGCAAAACCTGCGGGGCCAGGTACTTCCAATATCCAATCCTCAGAAAGCCACTGATCCTCGATACCCACCTAGATGTTAGAGCGGGCACCTACATACAATAATTTATGGGAAACTATAGATTTGTGCACTGATTAAAAGTTTGAGATATTCTGGTACCACATGCGTGACGTTAGAAGAAAAGTAGTGTAGGATACCAGGGCCTCTATTAAGAATTACATAACAAGTATCGATACTATCATTGATTTCGTTGACTCAGAGCCTGTAGTCCCAGTTGTCACCTAAATTGTCGTTTACGGCAAACCGATCGACTGGCATTTTCAAATGTATGAAGAAATTGAAGAGTACGCGTAGTGGGCGTTAATCGAACTAACATTTGCGAGTCCGAGTTTGATTCGACAGTTTACTCAACGTTGCCGTAAATACGTCGACGTTGCCGTTTACGCCGACTCACAGAGGTTCCGATTACAAATCTGGTTGCCCAATAGGTATGATTTGTCATACTTCCTAAGTAACAAACAAATTATTTTAAAAATAGGCCAAATACATGCAGGGCTTGCACTCATAATTACTTTTGTGAATAAACATCTAGCCGGGCCATACCGGATCGGATAAAAACCAGTTTTTATTGCACGCCCTTTGTTCGGGAATCGCAGCCACCACTCGCGCCAAACCTACCAGCTAATAAACACGTGTGCAGCAGTTTTGACGAGTCAACGAGCATGGCGAACTTAACAGATGGTATGTACTTGTATTTAAAGCATATTTCGTATTTTTATAAAATATCTAGCCATGCTTTTTCAGTATCTTAGTGAAGTGAAAAACTAAACGAGATTTTAAATATTTTTTCACGTTTCACGGCTTGCTAAAACCAAAGTCCGTAAAAGTCTGCTTAAAGTGCATACTCATTGCATAGATTAGTTAGTGGCAAGTTCATTTATGTATAATTTCCAGCCATATGTAACCATATTTTTTTTTAAATATTTTTTTCAGAGTTGAAGGACGGGATCGTGCGGTTGGAACTTTTCGACGTTTGGCGGAATGAAGCAAACATTTCAAGAGGGGCGACCTGTGGCTACCACTACATCGTCAAAAAATGGGTTTAGAAGACAGCAGTGCTCATATTCGTGAACAAGTGCGAGCAAAAAGTGATTATTTTTGCAAAATTCTTAAAATTCGGTGGAACAGGAGAAATTTTCAGAAATACTGCACTGATACTGCTAATTTATATGTACTGAAGTATAACTGGTACTACATGTCATAAAGTATGCATAAGCTCCTTATACACGGAGGATAATTAATTAAAGACGCTATCTTGCCAATCGGCATTTTCTCTGAAGAAGCACAAGAAGCCCGTTAACTACAGAGAACAGTACACACGGAAATGTAGTAGACAAAAAACCATGGAAGACGTTATACACATGCTCCTAATTTCTTCGGATCCTCTGATAAGCAGTTTTCGGGTAAAATCTAAGAAAACATTATTCACTTTCTCCGGAAGTACTCAACCTTGAGAACGCCTGTGAACGATGAAGAGGAAAATTCTGACGACGAAAATTAATTTAGCGCTTCTTTCTGATATTTGGTGTAAGATGTCTAAAATTTGTATTTTTTATTAATAAATGTATTTTTTAGTACTTTTATTTGGATTTTTTCATCACATTCAAAGATATTCCGGTACTAATTAAAAATATATATTCTTAAAGCACATACAAAGGTATATGACGACACATGCCACTATTAATACACCTGTTTACTTCTTTGAAAAAAAAATAGACAATAAAATAGTTTTGTCCGGCCAGATTTGTTATCCGAACCAATGTGCGACTCCGCGTTTTCATACAAATCGGAAGTCCGAGTTTGACTTTGACAGCTTGAAGAATTAAAACCACAGAATTTGTAGTAAAACCTTGTATGGAGTTTGACGTTTTTATGGGAAACGCCAGTCGATCGGTTTGCCGTAAACGCCAATTTAGACTGACCACTGATAGAGCATTTGAGAGATACACTAAATCGTCTGTCCATGGGTTTTTGACCGAACCGAAGAAGCACGTACCTGGCACAGTATGCTTGAGGGTGTAGTTCTCTGCTCGCGTGGGCTCGGTCTGTCCCTGCAGCATGTAGCAGCCAAAGCCGTTATTTTTGGTGACGTCCCCCGCGCGGCAGTACAGCCCTGGCACAATCCTATACACGACCACAACCACGCTCTACATTCAACCAAATCAATACTATATTTTAGAATGTGCAGACTAATCTGGTGTTTTTAGTTTATTTCTCAATTGTATCACCTTACATTACATGTATACACATGTCTTGAATGTTAAGGCTCCATATGACGCTAACCTCCAATATTTTGGGTTTATTTTAATTTTATCTCAGCGTCGGTAGAAAAATGAAAATATTAAAGTTTAGACTATTATCTAGTGTATGACCGTACAACAGTTGTAATGAGAGGCTTACAAGAAAAAGAAGAAGAGAAAAGAAGAAGAAAAGAAGACAAAAGAGAAAAGGAAAAATTATATGTTTGCAAACAACTATTTACTAGGTTTTACTAGGTTTTCAAGCCGGCGCTTGGAAACTATAAATGATGTATGCCATTTTCTTTTGTGTGGTACAAGATCACTTTTTTATCTAGTGAATAAGCGTGAAACATTTATTAATTCACTTTAGAAAGTAGACTTTACAGGACAAAAGCCTAAATTTAGCTTCGTCGCGCTCGATTTTCACGCGCATACAACAATGAGCCCTAACGCAAACTCGATGCTTCCGGGGATCGCCATTATCGTTTGTTTGCTAAAGGCTAGAGTCAGTTGGAGCCTTAAGGTGGCCCAACCCGGCGGCCTCAACTCATTTGCGGGCACGGTACAAAACCGTGCTGTTGCGCTCTGGGACCTTCTCTGTTTCTAAGAATAAGACAGGCTCCGTGATGAGGAAGATGCAACATGCCCACAAAAAAGACAATGTGCATAGTGTATGATTTGGTAAGATTTACGAAAATTTTAATTTCAAAACGACTTATAGCTAAAAGTAAACCACGACCGCTGTAGTAAAAAATCTAACAAAAACCCAATAGATTATAAATTTTGATTAAATAAGCTATGTCTGATGACTAATCTTTTTACGATGTTCTTACTTTATCATTGCGTAATCCACCTCCAAAGTTATCGTATAAAACGCGCGAAAAATTCGAACTTTCGGACCTTATAACTTAGAAACCAAACACAATTTTACAATGCCAATGGTCATCAGACATCTAGTTCGATCAAATAAAGCTATTTTAAGCAAAACTTTGGATCTCTGACAAGAAATATGGGCGTGATCTTATTTCCCCTTTTGTATGGGGAGATGAGCGGGTTGGGCCACCTTAAGCATCTGCTTTATCTAAATTAGGTACTAGGTACAGTCTCCTTTGATCTCATGAAGGCGCATGGTGCTTGTTGCAGTTTCACATATAAAAAATGTGTTTACGTGTCGTTACACCGGAAATGGAGACGATTAGATATCCCTTTCCATCATATTCCTAAAGTCAGTTAACATTAGGAATTATTTCTCTTTCAAGTTTAACAACATGAAATGACGTGAGTAGGTGATACAGTTTCACCACACACACACAGGAACTTGTCGCCTTTGCAACACGCAATGCTCACGGAGAGGACGGACGGTTTCCGAGATGCAAATGCAGGCAAATACTAACTTTTTTTATGAAACTGCACATAGATGACTAATACCAAACCCGCAGTCATATTAGCCCAACACACCGCATTCCCGAAAGAATTAGATGGCATACCAGGACCTCGCTCCATTATGAGCACGGTTACATTGAACTGGATGGAAAACACGGATAATTTTTCATTGCCGCTTCGACCATATTTACATCCAATTCGATGGTACCAACCCGGCCGGCTTAATAACCCTATCACCTAGTACGGGAAAGGGACCTACAGTTTTCCATGTATTCTGAACCGTGTCACAGCTCGCATTCGCGACGAAATGCACTTATCCAACTCGGAGAGAGAATGGAAGTAGTGCACGAACGGGGCGGGCATTTGAAACCAGACCTCTGGTATGCAAGGCAAGTCCCTGCGCCGCTAAGCTAAGAGCCGCTCTGTGAAGATCTTGGAATATGTAAATCTTGGAACTTACCTGAATACGTTAGTGCCTTTATAGGAGTGCCCGAAGCCGTCGCCTTTTATAAGCGTAAGGAATAGTTCGCAGGTGTTGGGCACCACGTCGCTGAACAGTTCCACGTATAGGCGACCCACTTTCGAACCACCCTTCACCCAGATCTCCATCGAGACCCTGCAGAACGGTACAAACCACAGGGTAAACACTTCGCTCACCATACTTAATGGTGTAACTCTGCGCTCCGTGAACGGCGGAAGTATTAGGACCTCCCCCCTCCGTGATTAGGACATAACGGTAGACTCCCTGGGTAAGCATAATATTGATGTCCCTAGAGGGGCGTGCCTAGTAAACATAATTAGGAATTTGGTTTTCGGACAAAATTGATTTCAGTGAAACATGTCTGTCTGTTTGTCGGTCTGTATTTATATCACACAGTTTTTTTTATATCAGATTTAAACTATCTTTGAAATAAATAAAGTATTTGCTTGAAGTTTTTCGATTACCTAATCGTACTTGTCGGAATCGTACCGAGGGTATGACGGGAGGACAAATCGTTATCGAACAGGTTGAAGAGTACCTATATATCGGGCAATTTCTGCGGCTTGGCAGACAAGGACTGACTAAGGAGGTTGGGAGACGGATTCAACTGGGTTGGGCTGCCTTCAGAAAGCTTAAATTCGCTCTGAAGTCTGAACCTTCCGCGCACAAGACCCGAATATATAACCAGTGCGGTTATGACGTACCGGTGTGAAACGTGGACTCTGACGATCGCAGTTTTCCAAAGGTTGAAAGTTGCCCAGTGAGCAATGGAGCGATCCATGCTGGAAATATCGCTACGGGATATGGTGCGTAACGAGGCAACCCGCCGACGACGTACCAAAGTAGTCGATATTGGACACCGGGTGGCTAAGCTCGAATGGCAGTGGGCTGGTCACGTCGGCCGAAGAGACGGCGACCGTTGGAGTAACCGTGTTCTACACTGGATGCCGTGGACAGGAAAACGGAGTGTGAGAAGATCCCCCGCCAGGTGGGACGACGACATCAAGTGCGTCGGCGGAAAGCAGTGGTTCCGTACTGCTGAGAGCCGGGAGGACTGGAAAAAATTGGAGAGGCGTATGTCCAGCAGTGGACGCAAACACGCTGACTGACTGACTGACTTGTCGGAATGAAAAACTTAGAAAAGTTATAAAAGTAACCTTACATCGGACGCGCGACATTTGGAGGCTTATCAAAACTTGAATCCTTGATTCCTCGATCTATTGTTTCGGTTTTGAAAAGTATAAATGGTAATCTGAAACAGACAGAAGCATATATGTACATATGATACGTTAAGAGGCTACATTTTGGCACATGTGTTTGTTTACACTTTAGGTATCGCTCTCTTAGGTACTCACGAGGCTCCCAGAATCAACTTCTTTTTTGTTTTCTTCCACTCTTCGTCCAACTCCTTGGTCAGCAGCATGTCGGATCTCTGTCAAAATCGAGCAAAGTAAATGAGCCTGAATCGTTTAATGAACCTCTCTTTCGAGACTACGTTCCTATTTAAGCCATATACAAATACATACCTTCACGCAGCTTTCCCGGGAGGGTAGGCTGAGATGAAACAGACATAAATATTTTCATAACGATTACGGGTGCTGCGTACTCGACTTGATTTGGCCACGGTACGTTCTCCTAGGCCGCCCAGGCACGACATTTCCGCTCACATCTGCTCTGTAAATTTGTTTCTTTTTTTTTTTTTTTTTTTTATTTTGAAAACAAACAGTCATACAAAAAATTACATTTATAATAAGAATATCACATAGACCTATAGTTCCCTATTTTTACATGTATAATTACTTATTGAGAGCATATTTTGATGTAGTTGTGATGTGATAAGATAAGATAGTGAATATACAAGTGAGGAAAATAAAAGAAAGACATATTAAAGATAGAACATAAATCAACAAGTATCTAATATAATTTTCATGGTTTTCTTCCTAAATGGTAATAATGAGTTACAAAATAAATCTACTTCAAATAAATGTTTGTTATAGTTGCTCAAACTACGTCGAACAAAAGTGTTTTGAGCATAATTTGTGTAGCATGAGGGTATATAAAACAGGTCCTTATTGCGTGTAGTACGATGAGGTACTTTAAAAGTAATTTTCTCTAATAAAGATGGTTTCGTCATTCTTACGTCACTCATTCGTTCCATATGTCCAAACCATCTTAGCACTCCCTTCTCGATTTTCATCACAACATATTTTTTTAATTGACACTGCTCATTTAGAAAATAGTCCCTTAGATTAACTCCGCATACTTTCCTCAAGGAACGCAGAAGATATTACTGCATTTATTCTAGTGCCTCTTCTGCCATACCCAAGATTCATACATAAGCGTAGGCACCAGTGAACATAAAAAAAATAAATGGTTTTTAATTTAAATGGTGTTTATATATTTTAACAATAATCCTAAATAATCCAAATTAAAGAAGTGTTATTTGCTTCTAATAAATTCCGTTATAGATGTTATTTGAATCACCGCATATTTAAGCTTTTGGAAGATGTATAGGTTGCTCTTGTGAATCTCGTCCATCTCTTTCTGTCGCTGATCACAGAGCAGCTGGTTGTAGTTCTCTCCCGGCAGCCACTTCTGCCAGCAGTCTACAAAGCCCTGGGTCCGAGCAAAATCTCTGTGAATACTAGGTAACTCGCCCCGTGTCATCAGGTACTAATCTCACAGCCTTTACTGTTTAAACCATAAACAGTCATATTTAGAGAGAACCTGTCAAAAGTGAATACGAGATTAGCACCGGACTTACCATACAAAGACCGGTTTAGTCCGGAGTATTAAAGTTAGTTCGCCCACTCTAAATACGGCTGATACTGTTTAAAAGATTTAAAGGACCTCAATTACCTACTCGCCAGGAAATTGTCTACAGATTTTTTTTAATATTGTCATTGTCACCAGTTCGGCCATGATGGCACAACGGTTTAGAATTAGAGGAACGTAAGATCTTTTCATTAAGACATACCTAATTAACTAATGAAACAAACCGCTCCCAAATCTCCCAAAGGAGAAACGATAATACTTTGGAAATTAACATGTTGTATCGGCATTGCCATACGATCCAGGAGAAAATGATATTGATCATTTTGATAGCTTCTT
This sequence comes from Incurvaria masculella, assembly GCA_946894095.1. Lineage (NCBI taxonomy): Eukaryota > Metazoa > Arthropoda > Insecta > Lepidoptera > Incurvariidae > Incurvaria > Incurvaria masculella. The sequence goes on from OX335650.1 coordinate 13,192,542, forward strand.
AGTTACAGCTCGGGGAACTGGGGTACTACTAAACTCAATCTCCGGGTGAGCAGGCAAGTGAACAATTAAATTCAAAGCTAGGTTGCATTTCGTACCATGCTTTAGCTCCGGCGGGCGGCCTTCCATGAAGTGCGTCGCCGGCGCAACGCTGGCTGCGGCACGCGCTACACGCACTGCTTTGACCAGGCTGCTTACCCCAGTGCTCTGGATAATGTTGAGTAGAATTGTTTCTTGAGTAGCTCTTTGTTGACGCCTGAACATAATCTGTGCTTGACGCGTATGTTGTCCCGTGGTTGCCCTCGAGCTGTCTCGTGTAGAAGTCGAAGCGGCGCGGCTTCAGGTACAACTCGGAGAACAGATCTTGGGGGCGGTCGTCCACGAAGTGTGTCGTCAGCGCCAGCTGTCGGCACCACAACAAGCACAGCCTGAACAAACTGCTTTGAGTAGGCTGCTTACCCCGATGCGCTGGATGATTTTGATCTTTTTAAGTAGTTAGGTACTTGTTGACGCGAATTTGGTCCTCAAGCTGCCTCGCGTAGAAATCGAGGCGACGTGAGTTCAGGTTTTGCTCGGGGAACAGCTCTAGTGGGTGGTCATCGACTGCCAGCTATCGCCACAACAATAAGCACTACCTTCACGAATTGCTTTGACCAGGCTGCTTACCCCGGTGCGCTGGATGATGTTGATCTTTTTCAATAGCTCTTTGTTGACGCGCATGTTGTCTTCGAGCTGCCTCGCGTAGAGGTCGAGGCGGCGCGGCTTCAGGTACAGCTCGGGGAATAGCCCTGGCGGACGGTCGTCCACGAAGTGTGTCGTCAGCGCCAGCTGTCGCCACCACAACACGCGCTTCACGCTCTGCTCTTACTAGTCGCTCCCCAGTGATCGTCGAACGAGTTTATTCAATGCTAAAATTGAGTAGCTATTGCGTTTTGCGAATCGTATATACAAGGTGTTAAACAAGTTCGCGACATTCCCGAAAGGGAGTTATTTTGGGTCGCATACTGATTCCGATAACGAAGGATTTTTCTTGTTTTGAGATTTTGTTTTAAAATCTTGTTTTAAAATCTCCGATTTCTAATACTAGTATGAAAACATAGTATTTCTTAATAGGAATCGCACTGCATTCATAAAAAGTTCTAAAGTAGGGCATTTTTTAAAATAAATGTGAAAATTTACATTCGGATCAACGCGATACAATTGGCGGCGCGCGCAGTCAGCTGGGAGACAGCAAACGCGTGACCTTGGCAGTGGCGCGTACACATGGCGTGCTTACACCATTCCGAAGGGAAATTGTCGCTGAGGTAAAATTTTGGATTAAATCTGCATTTTTTTTTATATTTTAGTTTTTTTTTTAAATACCACGAAATGATCTGTACACGAAATAGTTAAATAATCGGTATTAAAATAGTAATGTCGCGAAAAAAATTAACACCGTGTATATAATTAACTGGGGTTTCTCACCTTTCTGCATTGAAATGTCAAAATTATATCATGTATTGGCTCTCGAATGACCAGTGCGTAAATCTTGCATTCTAGTCGCAATTGCTAAGCGCAATTTAAGAGAATAATTTTAATTAATCCTGGGTGTCAACATTGTCGACAATTTTCTTATATTTCAATGAAAATTTATGGCAAAGTGCTTTCAACTATTTATTTTAGGGAAGATAAAGATGAAATCAAATATAAACTTTTTAAAAATAAAACATACCTCTTTGCGATGGTTGACCCAAGAATTATAAGTCTCCACATCAATCAGCGGAAATCTTGCGGGCTATGGAAATGATATTTCGGATTTAGTCAATATTTTACTACAGTGCAATTTAATTGTGAACAGTGCATTATTTGCAGTCTTTTCGTTAATGTTTGGCTATGCCTTTAGTGTGCATGTATGTAATGTAATGTTCTGTAATATGTAATATATAATGTTTGGGAGCGGCCCTCAGATCTCAGAAGCTCATAAGAAGAAGCCACTGTCCATCGATTACTATCGTATTTCTATGGATCATAGAAAGCAAAGTTTTTATTTCGGTTATCTGTGCGTGCTTCCATCGTTTTTAGTTAGCCAGGTCAAGTTAAGTACACCACATTCCCGAAGGTATTTGTTGGCATGCTAGAGCCTTAGGTTGTACTGTGTGGGTTTCGGCAAGTAAAAAATAAACAAGTGGGCCCACGTTTCTTCCTGTTCATATGGTAAGAGCGGACTAAGAGATTCGTCGTTCGTCTGTTGGTCCTCGTCCATACTTACGTATGGAATATGTATGGTTAATTCCGCCAACTTGGTACCGTCGCATTGAATGAACAATTCTATCCAGTTGAATGTAGCTGCGCAATAAAAAGAAGGTCCTGGCATGGCAGCTAGCTCCCATTAGGTGTGTGTGGCTCGGTCGGATTTAGAGTTGTGGAGGCCCCAGGACAACAAAGGAGTGGATGCCCTAATTATTATTCAAATAATCTGGAAACGGCGGTGCATACGTTTCACAGAGACATTGAAGAGGTCCCTAAGGAAGACTGGTCGAACTGCTTTTTGCATACCTATGTTCCAAATAATGCAAACAATCATTTATTGTAAAAAACTATAAATGTATCACTAATGTAACATCTGGTTTTGTTTATCAGAAGCCAGAAACTTTCAGTATTCCCTAAGTGTAATTATAAATGTTACAAAAACACACTGTTATAACGAAAAAATATTAAAAACTGCTAAATCGATAAATTGAACATATTAGTGCTCAACCTTTCCTTAAATAAGTAAAATTTATGTGGAGGCCCCTCTCTTGTGGAGGCCCCGGGCAGTTGCCCCGGTTGCCCTTCCTTAAATCCGGCGCTGTGGCTAGTATCATGACAATAGGTATGGTATAGCCATCTATGTTGTCACATAAAAAAGGTTAGGGTAGGTACGGTTTGGCTAGGTTAGCTTAGGTAAGGTTAAGTTAGGTTTCCTCTTAGATGAAAAAGAATGGATACGGTACCTCCATACTGATGATAGTTCAAAAGCGTTCCTATTTTTAAAAAAACTCACACACCTATACTTTTACATGCACACCAAACTCTAATACGTAAAGGGTAAAAGAGCAGGACAAATGTATAAGGAAATGCCTAATGCGAAAAAGTGACAAATAGATTCATCTAATCGCGGAAGAATGAAATGAGACAACAATTTCCTTAAATTGAATTAGTTATAGCGTGAGAAAAAGGGATGGTGACATTTGTGACGTCTGGTCGTAGATATAGTGCAAAATTCATCCTAATCCATCATGACACATCAACGATGCGCGCATGCTAAGCCCTTTGACCAGAATGGCGCGTCAAAACTAAATGAAAAATGAAAGTGAAAACGGCAGGGTTGCCAAAAATGATCACAAAAATAAATAACAATATATTGTATTGTACATTAAAATATTAAGGTTCCTATTCATAGTTTATTCATATATTTATACAGTTCAGCAAAATCGAACTACGAGTTATCTTAGGCAGAAGATCAGCCTAGCCATTCAGCGGGGGAACGCGGCCTCCGTCATCGGCACGTTGCCAATTGCGCCGATGATGGAGGAATATTTTAATCTTTAGTTGTGTTTTATTCCTTTTTCTGTATTAATTAATTTATAATAATAAAAAAAAAACACAAACATATACAACAATAATTTATACATACTATAAATAAATAAAATGTTACCGTTTCTTATGACTATTTTCAGAGAATCCAAAGTTTCTCATAGATGACAAGAGGTTCCTATTTGGTGGACAGACAACAAGAAGTACCATGATTGTATAGTTAACAAGGCATCAAATAATCTTTTCGCGAATTTGCAAGCGGAAAAATGAAAAAAATTTTAATGGAATCATTCATTAAACCATCGTTATTCTGAGTAAAAATCATCTATATTAAGGATAAATTAATAAAGTCGAATATACACAATTTGTAAATATTGAAATCATAAAATAAAATAAACACAAAGAGGGAATCATTAATGTATTGCAAGTATGGGTCAAACATTGCAAAACAAATAATATTGATTATTCTTGAATTGTCCATGTTTGCATTTTATGCATTTAAAAATTTCGTTCAATGCGTTTTAGATGCTAAAAAATAGTCCAAATAATAGTCAGTACAGTATTATGTAAAACCTGTTGATGATTATTGCCGTTCGCTGTAAATGTGTGATGGTATTTTGATAAACCACTAAGTTCTTTCTTTTTTTTTTTTTATTTACTTCAAATAGGTTCAGTTTATTACGCTTTTGTCCTTTTGTGGCGGCTTTAATCCCCGGATTGGTTTTATGTATATGATAAAGTTTTACATTTACATATTTTTCGATAATAGCCCTAAGAAGATGGAGTCTATGATTAAATGTAGCAGGTTGAAGGAATGAATACTCATTCAATGACAAAAGGACATTTGAGCCAAGAAACGACTTGAGAATTGTAATCTTTATGGAAACGAGCTGTCTGTCACATGTAAAATTTTGACCATTTTCAAGGATGTACCTTTTTATCACAGCCTCAGAACTAAGACATATTATACATACATCCTAAACGACATTATAAAAAATAATAAATAGTACGTAGACTATTGTTTTTTGGCAGCCCTACTTGTTTTTAAAATATAATTTAGTTCAATATATAATACTGAAATGAAAACAAAAATAAAAATCCAACTAACAATTTAAGTTTGCTTGTGCCAACCCTGTTTGTGCCTTTACAACACATAAAAGGTTTCAGGTCAACTAAACTAAAAATATACTGAATATGCTTGCACTTATACGTGGAATGTGATTCCATTGCTTTTGTTGTCCTTTATGGCGTTATTTCCATATTTTTCAACAACACAAGACGACATTTTGTTGATACTTTGAAATCTCGCCCAACTGAATTCATCACTGACGTCTGACACCGACTGAGAGCATATCGGCTGACTGAGCTTACTTTTGACGGACCGTAAAATTTGTTTAGTCCCCTATCCATTCCTTTTTCATCTAAGGGTTTCCTCACATGACGTTACCGCAAAATGATGTTGGCGTTTGTTTGTTTTTTTTTGTTCGTGTAAGACGAACATTTGAAACTCCAAAAAATGTTTTTAGAATCCAGGAACGTGTCCTTAGAAATCATTTGTCAACATAGTTCGGAAAACTCTAAATTACCATCCCAGTCCACCAGCTAGTTGCTAAATGTGTACCTAATGTAAACACCACCTCAGACTTGGGTGGTGACCTCTACCTCCCTACTTCGTGGTGGTGACCATTCTAGAGAGCCATCATAGATTTCTTAGAGAAGGGGGAAAATCTTCTAACGGTACAGTGTCAAGGTTCAATAGGAGGAACAGAGGGGCTAATTGACCCTGGAGGTGAAGAATTTATGGAGAAATAATTGACTACAACTCTTCACCTCCATGACTACAACTATATAACTTATTCTGTGCTACAACTAACGAAGGTCATCTTCTTCCTGCGCGAGGGGCGCGACGGCGGCGGTGGCACGGGCTCCGGCGGCGGTGTCGCCAGAGCCGCGTTGTCCAGCAGCAGGTCGCATGAGGCTTCACGCTTCATGCCGCTGACGAGCGTCAAACCCGCCTCTGCGTCTCACCAAACCTACGGCTTAATGCCGCCGACAAGCGTCAAACCCGGCCCTGCGTCGCACCAACCTACAGGAACACCGCGCAGCGTCGCCTCAACACGACCAATCCGATGCAATCAAAAGAACATTATTAGTTAGAAATACTGCAAATTTACTGAATTTGCACGTTTTCCTCGACCCCATAGTTTATTGACAATATGAAATTGACAAGATTAGAATTATTTTTTAAAGTGCCAATGGCAGGCAACAATGCGAATGCTTTATTCAATAAATACATATTATTAGTAAAAAAATATCCTACAAAGTAGTGATTTATTTTAGAACTCGATTATTTCATTTATTTTTTTCCTTAGTGGCCTCTGTCGTTATAGAAGCGACAATTTGCCAGTGTCGAGTTTCACTTGGTCTATTTCAGTATTTTACGCGAATACTTTTAATGAGGTAATGGATGAATAATTTGGAGTAGATTATATGAATGCCAAAAATTTTAAGAAATCTCGAAAAGGAACTAGCTTAGTTTTGAGAAAATTGCAATATCTTGCTCGAGTTACGCGCGCCGCAGTGGGAGAGTGATTTGATCTTGCCAGTTTTGGCTTTGATATTTTAAAATATAGGCGTACATTTTATAATTTTACAAACACAACGAATACATTCTTAAACCATAACCTTTTTTGTCCGTAAACCATTGCCGTAAGCCCTCTTTTAATGTTACCAGGCGAGGAGGGATAACGATAAGGGCGTCACGCTTAGCTGCCTTGCACCCTCCGGTCGAGACACCTGCTACCTTTTCCCCTCTAGCAACCCCTAGACAAAAGGACATGTTTACAATACTTAACCGAAAGCAGCCAATTTGGGCAGAATACTCGGACAACATTTCAAATGAGCAAAAAAGGTCGTTCAGATTTGGGTAGAATGCTCGGAAATTTAGAAGGCGCGACTACTAAAAAACGGGCCGTGTGCGAGTCAGACTCGCACACGTAGGGTTCGGTACCATTGTACAAGATTTCACACCAAAACATCACTGTTTTTGCATGCATTGCAATGTTTATATTTTTTTATTTCTTGTTTTAGAGGGACTCTGTGAAAAATTCACGGAAAATTTAAAAAAAATACGGTACATGAGATGCAGCCCTGTGACAGACGAATGGACGGATGGACAGACGGACGGGCTGCGCAGGCTTAGTAATAGGGTTCCGTACCCAAAGGGCTTTTGCTACCCCTCCCCCCCCCCCCCCTCTCTATTATTGTCACCATAGGCCTGAGCCTACTCGATAGGAAATTTAACTGCTACGCCCAGCGGCTGTATGTCTATTGACAAAACGGGATACCACATCTAGTAAATAAATACAGTGTACAATCGAGCACTTTCATGTCAAAATCGTATAGAAGCCCGAAGGATGTATTCCTTTACCGGATTACACAAATGTAGAGGTCGATGGAGATCGAACCTGGAGGACCTACGCCTTGAACCATCGCATTATAAGTACCAGTATACTATGGTGCCTATCTATTGCGTCAACAATACTGAAAGGAAAGACCTAGGAAGTTTGTAAATTTATATTTTTAATCAATTAAATGTAGGTTCTTTCTCAATTAGGACAAAAACATTCTTTTATGTATTAATTTATATATGTACTAATTAAGTCAAACCGTTGGTATCGAATTTTCGAATCACTCGATTTTAATAAAAAGTCCACACGAAAATATGAGCCCGAATATCTGAAACAAAAGTAGGAAAAATGTTATTGTTTAAATGTAGCATATAAGAGACAGGCCTATGTTAAAATAACTCTGTTAAAATATAGACTTCCTGAAATGTTTGGTAGATTTGATTCATATAATAGAAATGGGAAAATTCAAAGTCTGCCTACCTAACCACTGTGGACATATATCCACGTACTATTTTGACTGTACATCTTTGCCTTCAACCATAGCTTCAACCGGCATTATATACTTAGTTTGGTCTCTTACTATACTTGTTCTGTGAAAGAAGGTGTTGCAACACAATGTACAAACAATTTTGGTGGATTTCCATACAATTATAGGGTCAATTTGACCATACAGAGGAGACGCGTTATCGACCGCATGCCACTTCACCTTCTTTTCTCTTCCGTCGGAAGGACATACCGTGATGCAGGCAACGAAGATAGCAACGGCGCCGGCGACGATCGCGTGACGTTGCAAGAAGTCGGTAGCGCTGTGCAGGCATCCGTTCACGTACAGCGTCGTCGGGTTCGGACTCTGGCGGCAGTCGTGACGCTGTAACATGCCACGGACCACATGTTACGCAAAGTACTCAGTGCTAAGCTCACAGAAAGTGGCGCCCCAAGAAGTCGGTGGCAATATACAACCAATCGTTCACGAACACCAAATCACATTGGCACTCTAGTTGCATTCCTGACGCTGTAACACTCTGAAAAGTAGTGCTGTGAGAAGTCGGGGGCGTTATCTGTTCGCGAACAGTGTGGTCTGGTTCGGACCCTATGGCAGTTGTCATGCAGTTGTCATACACGTAACAGTGAGAAGTGGCTCTGCGTCGCATAGCGCAACCACTGATCGTGAGCAGCATAGGTAACTGACATTGTCATGGTGGAGTAATATAACAGATGTAATTGCGGGATGTTTTGTGGATGGCGTGCAGGCTGCTCGCCAAATTATAAGCCGTTCGGCAAGCGCTCACCTTGGCCGCGTAGATCTCCTGGCAGCAGAACTAGGGTATGTCCCCGTTCCAGTCGTTGTAGTCTCGCACGCCGCAGCACTGCAGGCGGCTCTGCGTGACGTCCTACGCGGCGATGTCGTAGCAGTTGCCGTAGTAGGGCAGCGTCGCTCGCAGCTCACCTGTAGCGGTCGATGCGCGTAGAGTAGGTTGCGAACGCTCACCTTGCCCGCGTAGACCTCCTGACAGCAGGACTCGGGTATGTCCCCGTTCCAGTCGTTGTAGTCTCGCACGCCGCAGCACTGCAGGCGGCTCTGCGTGACGTCCCACGCGGCGGTGTACTCGTAGCGGTTGCCGTAGTAGGGCAGCGCCGCTCTCAGTTCGCGCTCCAGCGAGCCGCCGATCTTCTCGCGGAACACGCACAGGATCACCCCGCCCACCAGCATAGTCACGAACACCATGAACACCATGATGTAGTACTGCAATGCGAAATCAGATTTACGAACGTGTTTTTACCAACGCGGATTCACTACAGCTCCGACCTTCTAGGGTCTTCTTATGAGAACCAAACTTGGGAAACTCCTTTATATAAGAGACGGTAAACTGTGGAATGCACTTCCTTCCGGGGTAATTCACCCAAAAGCAATCATTAAGTCCTTAAAACGCAATGTGAAGAAGCACCTGGACGGCGCCATGGTATCCGTAGCCCCTGGACAAGTTCGAAAGTCTATGAGCGTCGATGGAATGAGAGTCTGTTGTTCTCCATATTATGTCGCGTTGTACTATTGGGAACTAACGATTCTACATTTGTGAAGTCAGCGCGGCTCTGAGATTTGAAAATATGAAGTAATACTCTCCTTGTCCATTGTTCTATCCCCCGCGCCCCGTAACTCAACGCACACACCCTCTCGCAGTAGAGGCATATTTATATATTATTTGGTAGATGCATACCGTACATATCTAGGTGCCTATAGATGCTGTAAACATACTCCGGCGCGCCGTCGTGCCTGCGGGAGCAGGCTTCTGAGTCGGTAGTCTTAGTTCTCACCTAAATTGGCGTTTACATAACTTCGAAGTTCCGTAAAAACTTCAAACTCCATACAAGTTTTTACTAGATATTCTGTGGTTTTACTTCTTCAAGCTGTAACTTCAATAACGCGGAGTGGACGTAAACGTCAACGTCAACGTATTTACGGCAACGTTGAGTAAGCTGTCAAATCAAGCTCGGACTCGCAAATGTTAGTTCGCTTAACGCCCACTGCGTGCGCTCTTCAATTTCTCCATACATTTGAAAACGCCAGTCGATCGGTTTGCCGTACCGCTAATTTCGGTGACAACTGAGACTTCGGGTACTGATATCCTGATTTGATTCAGATGGATCTGCTATTGAAATAATGTTTATGTCATGTAAGCTATGATTTAAGTCAAAAGCTCACCGTGAGTAGCATGCACTTGACTTCTCGCGCGGCACCCACGCAGCCGAGTATTGAGAGCAGCATAATGATGGCACCGGTAACAATCACCACGTACACCCCACCGATGAACATGTTGCTCGCGAGCAATGGGCTCATGAAACTGCGCTCTGCCGCCACCCAAGTGCCGAGCGACAGCGCCAGCGCGCCACCGACCTGCACATGAGATGTTACTCCGTAAACATGTTACTCGAGAGTTTGTGAAGTCTGGAAACAGCATTCCGCCGCCACCCAAATGCCGAGCCCCAGCGCCATCGCGCCGCCAACCTGCATACGAGATGTTACTCCGTTAACATGTTCCTCGAGAGATAGTGAACTCTGGAAACAGCATTCCGCCGCCACCCATGTGCCAAGCCCCAGCGCCAGCGCGCCGCCAACCTACACATGAGATGTTACTCCGTTAACATGTTCCTCGAGAGTTGTGAACTCTGGAAACAGCATTCCGCCGCCACCCATGTGCCGAGCCCCAGCGCCAGCGCGCCGCCAACCTGCACATGAGATGTTACTCCGGTAACATGTTCCTCGAGAGTTTGTGAACTCTGGAAACAGCATTCCGCCGCCACCCACGTGCCGAGCGACTGCTCCAGCGATCCGCCGACCTCCACATGACGCTATACTTTGTTTGCCGGTTTGTTAAATCACTCAAGTCTATTTTACTGGTACTAAACGTGGACGCTGTTCTGTGGGACTTGCATCCCTTATTCCTGACCATCCAAGCTATATTCGAAGTAAGTACCTCCCCAATATCAGAATCAGGGCACCTTTCGAGTTTGACAATTACGCTTTTGAGAACCTACCGTTTCTTAAATTCTTATCCCTGCCGCACCGCCAGAGATTGTAACTGACTACGGGCGGGTGTCTATTCTCGTTCCTTCAACCTGGAAGTCTTCACACGTAATGTTGACAAGTCAAAAGGGCTCAAGAGTCCGCTCTCCGCCTCCACGTAGGTACGTGCCAAGCGACGCGACAGTTCCAGTGCGTCGCTTACCTGCGGAAAATGCAGTGAAGGATTTTTTACACAGAACCATTTATTCCGTGATTTTTCAATGGAATGAAGGAATAAAATGTTGTGGCACTTACAAAGGAGACGACGTTTATTGTGATAAGACAGAGCTTCATGCAGCGTCCGCAGCCGTCCATGGCGCCTCCGCCGCCCGAGCCACTACCCATGTTGGCTGCTCCTTCCGCTGCCCGCTGCAGTCAACCAGTCCCCACCGCGCCGCCACTCCCTGCCGCCGTTCCTTTCTTGCCGCGCTCACAGCACTAAAGAAAGAAACATCCCATTGCTTATAGGTAATGAAGCATAATTTTGTTTACAGTAGTTTCAATTTCCTATTGACATAACACAATTATGGCGCTAAGATCTGGAAATTCATTGACATCATATTTCATCATTATTAATATGATATGTTTGTTATTTGTTTTGATAGATTGTTACCTATACATTACTACCTTCATATCTATCATTGATAGTGTAGTAATTTCTAGGATGTGACCAGACTTTTTAGAAAGCGGCTGTTTCGAATATTCCTTCCGCCATCCCTTCGCAACTCCTCCGATGCTGTCAAAGATAAAATCTGATACATACTTGGTGCTGTTCCTTTCATCCGAGCAAGCCTTCGCAACCGACCTTCAGAGGTCACAAAAGGGGGCCGGCCGCTTCAAAAATCTCTTCAAAGCAGTATTTTTCTTGTTTCTCTTTCATTCTGTAGTTTTCTAGATTAAGGGCATCAAATATGCTTGTTTATGGATAATGCGTCCCAAACCAGATTAGGATAGAACCTTGTCACAATCACGTTCCCCCCGAAAAGGTCGGCGCACTCGCGTATCGTCACAAATGCTAATTAACGAAAATTGTTTTAATGTAGGTATATAATTTTTAATTGGTACTAACTAGTAAAAAGGGTACCTATAATATAATAAAAACGGTTGCATCCGTGAAGTAGAATTAGATGCTGAAAAGTGCTGCAGATGAGGTCAAGGATTGTGATAAGGCATTTTCGAGGCCTTTTCGAGTGCAACTGTCGGCACAAAAACCATGGGTGGTTTCGAAAAAATGTATGGCCACATTTTTGCCTCTGGTGTATAATTGAGTGATTAGAAAAATTATACTTCCCCTTTTCAATTAAGATCTTTATTTAAGAGTAGGTCACGTCGCATGTCGATTTAAGTACAAGTACAACCTGGGTGTGAAGATGGTGTGAAGAACCAACTCGCCGGCCAGTATGTTTTTCGCAGTCCATGAGAAAGTTCGAAAGCCTATGAACGTCGTCGGGCACCTCTTAGGCTGAGATAAATAGTCGCAACAGAAACTAAGACTAACGAAAGGTAGTACTTTGTGTCGTCAATTTGCATTACTTTGAGATTTCGTCCATACAAAATGTGTCAAAGTGACGTCACAAAGTACTACTTTTCTTTAGTCTTAGTTTTTGTTACGACTATTTATCTCTTCCTTAGACTAGGGCCTATATCCGGCGCTATACGTAATAAAGCCTAGCAGACAGAGGCTGCCGCGCCAGAATGTGAAAGCAGTGGCAAGGCCGCCTCTGCCGCCGCCCGCCGGCCGCGGCGTCTCGTTGCCCGCGCCGTCGCGCGTCGCGTCGCCGTCGCTGCCACCAGCGCAGGCCGTCCATATTATGTAGTACACAGTTCGATACATTCCTTCTAAGAGGTCTTCTAGAGGTAATTTGCAACAAATTTGGCCCAGTGAAATGGGGGTCTAATTTAAATAGTTTTTTATTTTATTTTATTTATTTAAATAGGTTTTAAGTTTATTTAAATGTTCTGTATTATTATGAAAAAGTGATTATTTGTAAAATAACTACTACTTTCTGGGCATTTTATCCTCGATTTTATAGTAAAAATACATAATACACCACATAGGAACAAGGTACCATGCCAGGACCTTCCTTATATTGCTCGGCTATTTTAGTTTCCATAGTAAGCACTCTTATGCATATCTGACTATTGGAAAAACTTTGCATGGAAAACTTCTTTAGCTTGGCCCGTATATGTATTTGTTTTTGTTTCAAATCTTGCGACCACATTTTTTATGATTCAGACTAGCTGAGGTACCCGGCTCCGCTCGGTTCAATGTCGTTTTGTACTGATATAGGGCTGAATGAATGGCTATTCCAAAAGGCCATTCGATATCTACATACGTTTGATCAAATCGGTTGAGCAGATGTGGCATGTTTGAATAAGAAAACATCCAAATTTTGCCAGTCATAAATTTAGTGGAAGAAATGTACATGAAATTCTTTATTGTAAAACATTGGGTTCGATTTCTTCCAAGTTTTTTAAACAATTTGCCGCCGGGACGATTCTGCTTCCTTGACATGGATGGAAAACACGGACTGACTACAACCAATATTGCATAACCTCGATCATGGCAGTGGGAAGAGGGTGAGATAACCTTACCTAACCTAACTCCACTTTACCGAACCGGCCCAAGTCTGTTTGAACGTTTACCTTGGTTTTTCTATGGAATTACTTTTTTTTTTCTTAAGCATCACTGGAAATTTAATTTTATCACTTTAAATATTGTTCTAACATACATGCACACAAACTGTACATAAGTACGTAATAAAATGCATGCAATACATTTAAAAAAACCTGCGAATAAGCCCAATCAAACTTCTGAAATAAACATGCTTCGAAAACATAAAACTACCCCCATTGTCATAATACAAGGCTACCTTTTTTATTTTAAACTTATTTTAAAATATATTTTACTATTCTTATTTTAAAAGTGTTGCCTACTAAGTCTGTAACTTTGAATAGCTTCGTACATACTTTATTTTGGTAACTATAGCTCCGAATTGGCTGGACAATTCGAAATGATCTGACCTCTTAGTTGACCTCCGCTCCCGTAGTCACTCAGCGTATATTCACGGAGCCAAGACATACGTGCGCCTGCGCCACTGCTCGCTTTGCACCTGAGCGCACCCACAACATGCCACACGCACTTCAACCTTCTTTCCACCGGTTGCTTGATCCCCCTGAGTTTACACCGACACCACTGGCAATAAGCAATCGGGGTGGAATAGTTTTAACTCTTCCAATGTCTGTAGTCTCGGAACGCACGAAATATTATGGCGTCGAATGCCGCGCACAGCACAAGCGAGCGATTCACTGACCGACCAAGTCCGCCAAGCCGAGACGCCAAACAAACTGGTCCCTTCTCCCACCTACTTTGCCCCCACCACACGCCACCACCTGATCGGCCGCCACCGCCTCTCCGCGCCCGCCTTCGCCGCGCAACGCTCGGGCACACCTTGCCTTTTCCCGGAGCGGCGCGGCGCTACACCATTGCCCGTATTATAGGCGTGTTTCAATCTTACAATGTGGGCCAACTTGTCCGGTATTTTTTAATTTTATAATTTACTGGATATTAATGATAATCTATACTAATAATAAATCTGTAAGGTATTTTCATGGAGTAAGTTACTTTGTTTTATAAGATACCGCGTTTGAAGACTCTATTTATATTGGCACAAAAGATCTTAATTAAGGTGGCCCATCCCGCTCATCTCCCCATACAAAAGGGGAAAGAAGATCACGCCCATATTTCTTGTCACAGATCCAAAATTTTGCTCAAAATAGCTTTATTTGATCGAACTAGATGTCTGATGACCATTGGCATTGTAAAATTGTGTTTGGTTTCAAAGTTATAAGGTCCGAAAGTTCGAATTTTTCGCGCGTTTTATACAATAACTTTGGAGGTGGATTACGCAATGATACAGTGGGAACATCTTAAAAAGATTAGTCATCAGACATAGCTTATTTAATCAAGATTTATAATCTATTTGGTTTTTGTTAGATTTTTGTTTGCAGCGGTCGTGGTTTACTTTTAGCTATAAGTCGTTTTGAAAGTAAAATTTTCGTTAATCTTACCAAATCATACACTATGCACATTGTCTTTTTTGTGGACATGTTGCATCTTCCTCATCACGGAGCCTGTCTTATTCTTTGAAATAGAGAAGGTCCCAGAGCGCAACAGCACGGTTTTCTACTGTTCCCGCGAATGAGTTAGGCCCGCCGGGTTGGGCCACCTTAATAAATATGGTAGATGGATACCGATATGGATATACATTTTCCTGGAGCACTTTGGGGTACTTTTTATCCAGGAAGTAATTCAGACCGACATCAGTCATAAAACTACCCGGCTGCGCTCACTCGAGGTACCGCAGCTAGTTACTAAATAAATTACCCCAACTAGCCAGGACCTTCCTTTTCTAAGATCCTATAATAAACTGGCCATTGTTCCATGGTTGATTAAGAGATACTAGAAAGAATGTATTCTTTACATAAAAAAACCTTTACTTGCTTTCTCAGAAAAAACAATTCTATTTCAGATCCTGAATTGATATTACGTGCAGTTTTTTTGATAATAGCTTATATTGTATATAAATGCAGTTGATTCAAATGGATGGAAAAAAAGGATAATTTTCATGGACGCTTCGACCATTGTTCGTTCAATGCGATGGTACAGATCTGGGCGGGATCAACCCTACCCTACACCTAGTAAGAAAGATGAACAACAGTTTTACGTGGAAACCGAACGACGAACAGCAAATCCCTTAGTCGCCTTTTACGAAATGCACGGGAAGAAATGCAGTGCGACAATTCCTACCACAACCACAAAATGTGTAGGTGAGCTCAGTAATCTGTGACTGGCGCAGCGTTGCCGGTTACAACTCCTCGCAAAAACGTTCTTAGGATTCCCCGAATCCGGAATAGGAACGACGATTTCATTGAAAATTTCGAATATTAAAAAAAAGGTCGTGCAGCTGACTGCCGTCCAAACAATTTTAGGGAGAAGATAAAATCCAAAGTTGTTGCAGCCAAAGAAAAAGTGAATTCCCGGCGAATTGGCGAATTCGCCGCAGACTGGCCAATTCCCCGCAACTTCCCCGACGCTTGCATTCCCAACCATTTTCCCTACAAGACCTCAAATTCCCTGCAGTTCGGGGAATCGGGGAGCGATCGGCAATGCTGCCATGGCGATGTGATAACAGTAACCAAAAAACAAAGACCAAGATTATCAGTCGTGTAGCGCTGCCGTCAAACAACTGCGATGGCGGCCATGAGTAGTCCCGATAGTCGAAAATCCGTATGAGTCACCATTAATTAACACACATATGTAATCTCGCTTACTTAGCTTTTCGAACAGATTAGTAAATTTCCCGCGTCAATATAACCATTAAAAAAACAAAATCAATCCTCCCTTGGATATAATGGAACCAGTGAAAACAATATGTATAAAAATTTTGGTTCACAAAGATTATTGGTATTTATACCATCCACAGTAAGCAACAGATAAATGTATTGTGTAAAACTAGGCTATTGAAGCGAGACTCGGATATGGCAGAAGAACCAGGAGTGTAGTGTATGTATACAAATTCAGTAGATGCGGAGTTAGGGTGGCAGACAAGATGCGGAACAGTCCGATACGACAAGATCGTTTAGACATAAAGAAAAAAAAAGGGATTCAGCTTTATCCTCGAAAACGACTCACATTTAGCACACATGTTTATAAAAATCGGGGTTTTGGAGTTTACAGTTTACTTAGCAGTACCCAATATCTACCATTTTGTGCATATGGACTGATAACTGCTCGGGTAAAATTGTACTGGTCGTCCCATGAGTTTGAAGGATAGAAATAGGAAAGTTAAAAATAGAGTCCGGATAACTGAACGTCCGGATAACCAATGTGTACATGAGATGGCCTTACTTTATAACGAACATGGTTTTATATTTTGTTACGTGCGAAGCTGGCTGTGTGTAATTCCGCCAGCGAGCCATTGAATATATTGAAAGAAATGTCTATTGTAAAATTTTACTGCAAATCGTCTGAACCTAGTCTTAAGGTGGCCCAACCCGCTCATCTCCCCATACAAAAGGGGAAAGAAGATCACGGCCATATTTCTTGTCAAAGATCCAAAATTTTGCTCATAATAGTTTTATTTGATCGAACTAGATGTCTGATGACCATTGGCATTGTAAAATTTTGTGTGGTTTCTTAGTTATAAGGTCCGAAAGATCGAATTTTTACCGCGTTTTATACGATAACTTTGGAGGTGGATTACGCAATGATAAAGTAATAACATCGTAAAAAGATCAGTCATCAGACATAGCTTATTTAATCAAGATTTATGATCTATTTGGTGTTTGTTAGATTTTTGACTACAGCGGTCGTGGTTTACTTTTAGCTATAAGTCGTTTTGAAATTAAAAATTTCGTAAATCTTACCAAATCATACACTATGCACATTGTCTTTTTTGTGGACATGTTGCATCTTCCTCACTAGGAGCCTGTCTTATTCTTTGAAACAGAGAAGGTTCCAGAGCGCAACAGCACGGTTTTGTACCGTGCCCGCGAATGAGTTAGGCCCGCCGGGTTGGGCCACCTTAAATCAATAAATGTAGGTATAATCTTATATACTGTGTTAGTAGGAGGCATTGAATACGGGAGGAGGGACTGTAGGAGAATTCCAAATTATGGGTGTAAAGCAAGTGGCGAAATTGGTAGACGCAATACCCGCGAATGGTATGTTTTGCTGGTTCAAAAGGAAGGATTAACTACTGTTTAGGAGGCGTACTCACCCCGCCGATTTGGTGCGCTGATTTTCTTGAGTTCCAAGGATACATTTAGTGCTACGATGTTAAGCGTCCGGAATTCCTAAGCGAACTGATTGGCCTGCGCTACTGTCATTGTATTATAACTAAAACGAATACGCTTCAGCTATGCTATACGAATGAATTTTGGTCACAACTCCAGTCTTTCCTTACTCAGCAAGACCGACTCGCGAGGTCTACAGCACAGAGAGCCGCTAGTTTTAAATCAGTTACATAAAATACTTAAGGCGGCCCAACCCGGCGGGCCTAACTCATTCGCGGGCACGGTACAAAACCGTGCTGTTGCGCTCTGGAACCTTCTCTGTTTCAAAGAATAAGACAGGCTCCTAGTGAGGAAGATGCAACATGTCCACAAAAAAGACAATGTGCATAGTGTATGATTTGGTAAGATTTACGAAATTTTTAATTTCAAAACGACTTATAGCTAAAAGTAAACCACGACCGCTGTAGTCAAAAATCTAACAAACACCAAATAGATCATAAATCTTGATTAAATAAGCTATGTCTGATGACTGATCTTTTTACGATGTTATTACTTTATCATTGCGTAATCCACCTCCAAAGTTATCGTATAAAACGCGGTAAAAATGCGAACTTTCGGACCTTATAACATAGAAACCAAACACAATTTTACGATGCCAATGGTCATCAGACATCTAGTTTGATCAAATAAAGCTATTTTGAGCAGAATTTTGGATCTCTGACAAGAAATATGGGCGTGATCTTCTTTCCCCTTTTGTATGGGGAGATGAGCGAAACCCATATTTCTTGTCAGAGATCCAAAATTTTGCTCAAAATAGCTTTAGTTGATCGAACTAGATGTCTGATGACCATAGGCATTGTAAAATTATGTTTGGTTTCTAAGTTATAAGGTCCGAAATTTCGCATTTTTCGCGCGTTTTATACAATAACTTTGGAAGTGGATTACGCAATGATAAAGTAAGTACATCTTAAAAAGATTAGTCATCAGACATAGCTTATTTAATCAAGATTTATAATCTATTTGGTTTTTGGTCGATTTTTTACTACAGCGGTCGTGGTTTACTTTTAGCTATAAGTCGTTTTTAAATTAAAATTTTCGTAAATCTTACCAAATCATACACTATGTGCATTGTTTTTTTTGTGGACATGTTGCATCTTTCTCATCAGGGAGCCTGTCTTATTCTTTGAAACAGAGAAGGTCCCAGAGCGCAACAGCACGGTTTTGTACCGTGCCTGCGAATGAGTTAGGCCCGCCGGGTTGGGCCACCTTAACGCGTTGTGGACTGCAAACATTCACACATGTATTGCCGTCATCACCAAAATCGTATTTGGCATTGGACGCTATAAAGTCATCCTACCTAGGTCTCTTTCGTACTAAGCAAGTATAATCGACCGTGATGCAAGGACACATTCATTAAAGAAAGAGCCCTGTAAAAAGAATACTTTATGAATATACTGCTGGGCTTCAAAACTCTCTTTACCCTATCGATTCCCCATACTGAGGGCGATAATGTTTGCATGCTCTTAATGTTTAACTAGGTTTTTGAAATTTTAGATTTTAAAGTATATTACTGAAATCTACGGCTGTAATTTTTTTAAACATCCCTTAGATTGGAAAATATTGGCTAATAAACATTGGAAAAAAAACCCTCATTTTCGATTTTTTTTTACTGTAAAATACAGATATTTACAAAAAAGTAAAAAGATACGGACATAGAATAAGCTTTTTCAAGTGATTTTTAGATTATAATAGATTTTATTAAAATCTGGATATGAAAATATATATAATAAGTTATCAAAAAAATCAAAACGTACAGATGTAGGCTCTCAGTTGGTTTATTTGATGTGCAAAATCTCAGAAAAATATTTCTTAATTTGACTGAGGAAACAGGCACGAACTATTGTATGGAAGTCGGGAGCTAGATATCCTCTTATATGATAACGGCTTACTCAAGGTGTTTCGATGGTGGTGCATAATATTTGGGTTTTGGACCAAACATTTGGTCCATCTTCAGGCAACCACCCAAATGTTTGGTCCGAAACGTCGTGCATCATCATCTATACATCATACAATTCCTAATATGAGTAACCACATCATCAGGCAGGCAGGTTTCGTTGGGGAAGTGATCACACTGACGCATAATAAACTTCAACAAAACAACCTGGTCGCAACAAGTGCACGGATGGGTTGGATGGAGCAGGTCAGTTTACAGAGGAATTAAATAAATTACTGAGTACATGATTTTGAGTGTTTTAATATTTTTAGCATTTCGTTAATAAAATTCAATTTTCAAAACAATTTCACATTGTTAAACTCGAGCAAAAATAAAAACACCAAGACTATCGGCCAGTACTGGAGCTTGAAAGCTACATGGATCAACATTGCTCGGGTGGTGGACCAGCCTAACTCTGAAAAAATAAAGAGTTAATAAGAAAAAAACTCGACACATCAGAACCGTTTGGGTCAACACTCGCTCTGTCATTCGAACATCCAAAACAGTAAAAGCTGACCACGTGCAATATACCATAAATTAAATACTTATTTAGCTCGACCTTTCGTCCACCACGTTGTGGACATCAGGATTCGCGAAATAAGTACGATGAACACTGTTTATCCGTAAACGTAAAATAATATGTAGAATAACAGTGAAAATCTAAACAAACATGTACCATAAATTGTTTACCGCTGGGGCGTCACTTCACTAATATAAACCCCCGCTATTAAATCTCTGTCACAGAGTAGGTTTACTCTCATTTGTAGAAAATAAGTCGGTTGCCCCTCTATCTTCTTATTATGGGTGCATTCATTTAAATTATTGAATTCTTTCTTTCTACATTAGCTCTACCAGGCCAAGCCTGGTTTTCACCAAGTGCTGATTAATTTTAATTGACACTTAAAGGACCTTTATTACTAAAGTGCTGATTATCTTGTACTGGTATTGATTGCAAGCTGCGAAGAAAGGCCCTTAATACGTGGCGATTAAGCTAATCAGCAGTAGGTGAAAAGGCCTTTAGTATTGTAAGTTGATAAATAACTGTAACGTTTCTATTACATGAGCTCAGCTATAACACTATGTGACCCATAGAATCAGCCTGCACACTGTATAATCCAACCAAAAAAACTGCCAGTATCAGCTAGATGGCGCTGATTCCTGCATCAAAGGCGTGCTTGGAAAAATCTGTTTTTTATTTCAATATGTGTGCACTTCTAATGTACTGTCGACATAAATCCAGTAGCACCCTACGGTCGGGTTTGTTTTTCACATGTGGCGTGCCCCATCCCACTTCATAGCAATCGAGTTGGAATGTGCTACTGGACTTTTGAATGTGAACATACATAGATGTCGCTTTTTAACATCAAATTAAATTGTTCCAGAGTTCAAAAGTAGTTATGACCTTTATAACTCTACATTGTATGCATGTAGTCAATATATCATAGACATGGTGAATAACAGGGGAGCAGGAAACAATGTTTCAGTCGTAGCCTCTTAGTGAAATTTCTTAGTGGACTTCAGGAATTTGAACCCACATAACACTGTAGCCGTCTCAGCCCAGTTGTGAAAACCACTAGTCTACGATTACGGTATCGCTTCGAAAAACAGCATCCATCTAGTGCGGCTTAAAACTTCATGCAACGTCCCGAGTGATTTATGCCGATAGTGAGATTCATATGCAAATGCATTGGTTACTGGCGTTGAGGTCGGCACAAATAACGTTGCCTGTTTTATTAGATGTGTATACTAGCAGATAATCGGTGTTCTACTGTAGATATTTATTTAAGTAGATGGTTTAATTAAATGAAATCATGACACTCCACACTTGAAAATGCATAATTATAATAAATCAAAGTATAGGAGTGTCAACATGACTTAAGAGAGTTTCAAATAAACAAAGCAGAACAAACGTGAGCCTATAATTTTGTCTTTATTTCGATTATTCCTGTTCGAAAGGATATCAATAGTAAATGTTTGCACGGCCCTTTCCTAGACGAATCTCTAGTTATATATATACATACTAAATTTCCTAATTTTAATTCTACATAAATCCACATTATTTAGCAAGACTTTTTTTCTAACTATTTATAAATATGTACCTAGTGTATTACTTTTACTATACAAATGCCTACATCGCATCCCCCACATTCGATATACAGCTTGCAAATAAATTTCACAGTAATTATGAATTTTGGAAATTCAATAAATTATATGAAATATTGGATGACGCCATAACCCAGTGACCATGCAGCAAAAAAATGCTGCATCTGCTCTCCATTTTCATTCTAATATATTCCATGTCCACATTCCCTCACTCTCGTATGTTATACCTAACATTCGTCACTCATCTCACTCCAACTAAAGCGATATATGAGAGAGGAAGCTAAAACATTTGCTTGTCGCCACGCATGTGGAGTTGTTCTGCTGGTCACAGGACAGCACCTAATCAGAAAATAAAATCTCCGAAATTTAACTAACTTACTACTGACCCTGACACTATGGTACTTTCGGAATACTATTGGATCCATTTACTTTCCATGAGCCGTTTGGCACAAGATGTTGAAATAAAGCAGTGACTTGCACAACTTATTTTTTTTTACCATTAAGCCTCTGCACAACTTGATGTTGAAACATTTTTCGTTTAGAAGTTTCTGGCATTTCGTCCTAACCCATAAAAATTTGGTAAAAACCACCACATCCTTAGTAACATTGGCAATTAGAAGTCTCACTAGAAAAATATTTAGGCAAAAATAATCCACAAAAATAGCAACAAATTTCATTATTGTTTACTAAAGAAGTATAGGGGGAATCCAAATGTAAAACCAAAATATCTACAGAAATAACTGTCCACTAGTTAGGCCCATATTAATTTTAATATATTTATTAGTAATGACATGTAATAATTTACTGATGATCAATGTTCCACCATACACAAACATTTTTAAAGTGTTACCTTATAGTGAAATACAATCATAACCCTCAAACATTGTGCTATTGTGTTGTTAAGAGCGCACCATCACGTGGTAGATGGCACCAAAGGGCTTTAATCCCAATTGGGATAGATGATCGCATTTATAACACCGAAATTGCAATCTGTGCACTGGGGGGTGGCAGTCATAGTACGGAAGCGATACTGTGCTCCTCTGAGTTGATTCAAGTGATTTTGTTCTTTAAACTGAAACATTTCACGAACTGTAGCGAGGGAGTTTAGTAGTAACTCTTTTAATAAACGGAAAATCATTCCGAGTTTGTTGTTTTCCGCCTCTATATAAACCAAACTCATGTAGCAGTATTTCGCAAATCACATTGAATGATAGCCAGATATGTTGTCTCTACTTGACTGGTACAATCATGATAAAAGGGGATAGGCCAGCAACAAGAAAAAACAACATTGACTAAAGGCTTCTAACACCAAGTTAGTTAAACATAGTTTTCACACCAAGTAGTTTAACATGTAACAGCAAGGCAATCGCAAAGACGCTGTCCTGGATAGCCATTATAGGATCATGAAGAGCTTAATCAATGAACAAAAACAATACTTTTATTAAACTAGTCCTTTTGGTTTGGCATGCGTTCGAACATGGAAAGATAATCCTAATCTTGCGATAACTAGCAACTCCCACAAGAGAAAGGAGTACATATTGA
This sequence comes from Incurvaria masculella, assembly GCA_946894095.1. Taxonomy (NCBI): domain Eukaryota; kingdom Metazoa; phylum Arthropoda; class Insecta; order Lepidoptera; family Incurvariidae; genus Incurvaria; species Incurvaria masculella. Next base: position 13,215,502 of record OX335650.1, read on the forward strand.
TCCCCTGCCTAACTCGGCACCTAATTTGGACTATGCATCATGACGTACGTGGGCCTGGTCCGAGTTTTCACCCAAAATGGCATTAAGGTAACATTGAAATTTCACTAAGTTCATCTAGAGTCTAGATGAAAAAAAAACAGTAGTCCAAGTGTTACTCTTACGCGATGTTAAGTTGATTTAAAAAAAAAAAAGTTGATTAAAAAAAAAAGTAAATAATGGTCACATTGTCATGTGATCCAATATTGCGTTCTGCTGAGTAGTTTTTATTTTGTCTTTAATTGTTTCAGAGAGAAGACATTTAGTAAAAGTAAATTTTTCTGGCGTTATGCTGACATTGTAAAACTTTGTCACACACATGGGCGACACTATAGAGTAGCAGCCTGCTTTGAGCTTACACTACAAATAGCACGTTCACAACTATTAAATTTGTGCTGACAGCTCTCAAAATGGCATTCTGTGAATGGTACGACATCATCGTTACGTCACTCACCGCTTCGGAATAGGGCACTGTTTGTAAAAATGTCAATGTTACAATTTGCCATTCCTATAGCTTTGTTTGTGGTCTATCGACCGTGTTGTTTTTGCAAACCATCAAAGGTCTTCTAAGTGAAAATTCAAGTTCAGCTTAAAGAAAATGATTACATTCAACCATGAGAACTGTTTCAAATAACGTAATTTGTTCAATGTTTGTTTTTGTTTCCATAACCGCACCAGATCAGTCTGAACCGTTTGTTATGCTTACAACTTTGGTTGTGCAATCTGATCAGGGATTTTTGTGCACGTCGTGTTCAGTGCATTAGTTGAGAGTTCAAAACGGTATGCGCAGTAGATAATAGGACAATGCAACCAAACATATCATCTCAGCTTAATAATTACGATTTCGAGAGTTAACAGTAATTACAACGGTCTTTCTGCTGCTTGAAATTTAGAATAGAATAAAATTGTTCTGGAAGGGGATTTTGATACAATTTTAATTTGTGGTTGACTTGACATAACCTCATTTCACTCATCGCTCCTCGCTCATGTTAATTTCACATATAGGAGAGCCATTCGTTGTATATTGTGTAACTAAAGATCTACAAAATGTCATAAGCAATAGATCTCTTCTGTCTATCTAACAAGTGACAATGTAATATCATATGAGTAACTTTTTCAACCTGTAAAAAATTACAGATTAGTTTTAAAATGTAGGCGTAAACATAAATGTCGTTATGTCATCGATGTGTGAAAAGACCCATATATGTAACTCCCACCGCAGAACTCTTCGATCGATACAGCGTTAACGGAAAACTTGGACTAGACCCATGGCCCGCTTTTCAGTTGAATTTTATGACAGCCATTCATAGCAAATGTTGTTTATTGGTGGCAAGTATTCTTTCCTTGAAGGAATTAAGCTGCTTAATCCGTTTAAGCGTACCAATCCAGCGGTTTACCTTAATGACCGGCAGAAGAGAGGAAGTAGGACTAAACAATTCTTTGGCAGAACCAGTTACCTCATGATTATAAACATGCGTTCATTTTGAGAATATGACGATAAATATGATTGAACCTAGTCCTTAGATAGTTATATGCTTCATGGAAACAATGACATTTGAGATTCTCACATAGGTGTTTTATGCAAACAGATTTGTTTAAAAAAAAATGTAAGTCACGGCACACTTTGTAAGCTTACAGGCAAGGGATGTGCCCTCAACATATAATTTTCACGATTTTTTTATTTCTCAAATTCGGTTAATGCCCACTCAAAAATTATTAACTATGTATGCACATACTATTATTACCATTTGGCAAATCTTGTTGTTATCATTTTGGGTAACAACATTTTGCATTGACAACATTAGCGTTATTTTTGTGCTAAAAGCTGATCCTGCTTATCGTATGAATAAGGAGCTTTTTAATATCATATTGTTATTAAAAAGCGTGCATGTACAGGAGACAGTTTGTTTCCGTTAAAAGTAAAAAATAATGATGTCAAAGGAATAATTCCCATGTTATTTTACAGACTTTGTTTTTTTTTTCAAGAATATTGAATGCACACAGGTGACTTATTCAAGTAGGCACACTTGAAAAATTCACCTGTATACATCCAATTATAGTTTCGGATTTGGCCATGAAGGCACGCTTTAAAAATTCACCCTCACTAAACCCTTACACTATTGTTGTTACAGACAACATATACAACAGTTTATCTTTTCCTTAAGGCGGCCCAGCCCGGCGGGCCTAACTCATTCGCGGGCACGATACAAAACCGTGCTGTTGCGTTCTGGGACCTTCTCTGTTTCAAAGAATAAGACAGGCTCCGTGATGAGGAATATGCAACATGTCCACAAAAAAGACAATGTGCATAGTGTATGATTTGGTAAGATTTACGAAAATTTTAATTTTAAAACGACTTATAGCTAAAAGTAAACCACGACCGCTGTAGTCAAAAATCTAACAAAAACCAAATAGATCATAAATCTTGATTAAATAAGCTATGTCTGATGACTAATCTTTTTACGATGTTCTTACTTTATCATTGCGTAATCCACCTCCAAAGTTATTGTATAAAACGCGCAAAAAATTCGAACTTTCGGACCTTATAACTTGGAAACCAAACACAATTTTACAATGCCAATGGTCATCAGACATCTAGTTCGATCGAATAAAGCTATTTTGAGCAAAATTTTGGATCTCTGACAAGAAATATGGGCGTGATCTTCTTTCCCCTTTTGTATGGGGAGATGAGCGGGTTGGGCCGCCTTAAACCTGAAATTTAATTAATACAGTTTTGCATGTCCTACATGTGTTCTTTATTGATGGTTAAGTAAAGGCATGCTTTATATTTCGCCTTTACTTTTTCTTTATCCCAATGCCACTGCGCTGGCACAAAAACTATCATCAATGTTGGTGATGCATAATGCAATGAGTTACTGAATGCCTCACCAGAGTATTTAATGATTTAGTTAGTAATTACATGGATAGGAATTTACACTGGTAGTATCCCACTTCAGATTCTTCATCAGACTGTTTTTTTTTTTCAAATCTTTAAATCACTGTTCAACCTGAAATATATTATTTAAAAAATATGTACAAATTCAGTGAATGCTGCCCACATTAATAACCTACATAAACCTAGAGGAAAGGATCTGTTAAAATGATACATGTTTGTATTCAAAAAGAACTTCTGAGATTGGAAATTTTAAAGTATTAAAATCTAGCAGCCATTGATGACTCAATAAAATGTTCAGAAGCACCGGGGTTGTCTTCGTTAATTATAAATGTGAATTAATATATTACACACATTAACTTATCTCTAAATAGGAGTTAATCTTTAGTTTAAATACGCATACAACAATTTATAACTTACGATTACAATGAAAATAAATAGGTGTAGTTTGGGAAGTGGAGAACGAACAGTCACATTCGGCGTACAAGTACTACATTAATTCACGGAAAGCAACTGCCAGTAAGGTTCGATATGAACCTTGCGAGAACCGAATCCCCAAAGAACATTGTTTTTTATTTGTGCGAGATACAAAATGCTGGCATGAGAGAGAATCGCGGTTATGGTTCGTCCGGCCCGGCCTCAACGACGGGTGCGTCGGCACAGTTTCACGAGAGAGTCCGGTAGTGCGGCGGAGGCAGCCCGGGCGGGGCGTGGCACTAGGGCCGCGCCGGTGGGTAGCCCGCGGGCGCCGCCGCCGCCGGCCGGTACCCCGAGGTGCCTGTCAGAGGGAGCATCATGAACATCATCATATGAACAAATATTATATGACCAGTATGAACCTCGATTATCAGAGACAATATGGACCTGCCCTACCTTGAATAATCTAAAAAACATGGCTATTCGGTACTGAAAATTGGAGCTCTAAGCACAGAAACATTCATTTCAAAGTTTCTTTTAACAACACAAAAAATATTGGAAAAGTAATGGACTTTACTAAATTATATATTTATCTAATTCATTCGAATTATTATATTAATTATAATTAATATTATATTAAGGGGGGATTCGGATAATATGAGCTCGGTTAAAGCGCACTACACTGTATGTCAAATAGACCATAAAATTCAAATTCTGATTTGAGCAGAGCAAGCTCTGATTAAAAATGACCATTGAAAAAGAAATTTCAAACTTCACAAATCCCCAGAAAGTGGATAAAATCATACAGAATGTATTTTTCAAAGCATCAATACGGCTGAAATATACAATAAAATCGTGACAGAAGTGAGATAGAAATCATGCGGGGAAGTGTGTTTACCTTGCGTGGGATAGGGCAGGCAGTTGGTCTTGAGGATCTCTTCATGGTTGCCGTACGCAGAGAACTTCACCACCACCGTGCTCGCCGACACGCCCGTGATCTCCGCCTCGTAGAACTGTAAGCAAATTTCTCTTTCATGAGTGGACGGTGATGAGACGGAAGGTGTAGGAAATAATTGAATATTGAATCGTGTGAAAAATGAAACATTGTATAGTAGTTATTTATCCTCTGGATTCCGTAGATATTTGATCCGTATGCACTCCCCTACTTTCGTACTTTCGTTCGTTTCGGCAAAAATCACTGTCAATATAGACCAAGATAGATAGTCTAGATGGTTTTTTGGCGGGCTACCCTCCAGTCGACGCTCATATCAAAGACGTTAATGTATTGCATCGCTCACATTGTTGTCCTCCCAGTAGAGAGCGAGGCAGCGGTCGCCCACGTTCCACTGCAGCTCGGCGCCGCCCAGCACGGAGCGCGCCTGCTCGCTCACGGCGGGATTCTGGAACGCGAGCATGTTGCTGGCGAGGTAGGCGGCCGGCGTGGCGCGCGCGCCGCCCTCCAGCCGCTGCTCGTACCCGAAGCCCTGTGCACGCACCGAGACTCTCTTTACTCTTCTTGTCAAAAGTTTGTTAGCTGCGTTGGATTGCATTTCTTAATTTAGATACATTAACAATTTCTTACTAATATTCCCCATTACTAATATTATTCTTACTAATATTTCCTATAAATTCAAACGTGAACTGTCTGCACTATAAATTCGTTTTTTTTACATTCGCTAGAAAATATCGTCTTGGCCATAAAAAAATTGCATCGGCAAGTCCATTTGGGGTTGCAGCTCACTCGTGAATCTATAGGTAGATATAGTATATTCTGATAAACGATTTTTGCAACTTAAATTTAGCATTTTAGAGAATACTTCAATCAACGATTTTAGACTACTGTGGTGTTTAATATATTTGTAAATCACTTGGCTTACCACAATTATATTTCTACAGTCATATTCTATACGGAAAGTCGGCCAATATAACCGCAAAATAACACTATGGTAAGCCAATTGATTTACAATATAGTTCATCAAAGTAGAGTGGTTACAATACACATTCATATGTAGACCAGTAAAAAGTGGCGCAACCTGTCGGCCGTTGTGGTAGCCGGTCTGCTGGCTGACGTAGTTAAGGTTGGAGTAGACGGAGGGCGGCGGCGGTTCCATGTAGCCATTGAGCTGCTCACGCCGGTACGGCTCCTGGTACTTCGGCAGCCGCCGATACGACATGCCGTCGGGCCCTACGGTGCCCTGGAATTGCAAATAACAGATGAGTATGTTTAAGAAGTCTGCCTACACAGTATGTTAACGGAGGTAAGGTCCAAACATTAACCACGTGTTTCTTGGAATATTTGGAGCCAAAAAAGTAGAAGACATTTTGTTGTCAACTAAAAAAAAATTTGTAAATACCTACACACAAAATGTATGGGGAAGACGATTTTTTTCAGTCGCACAAAAAAATGTTATCTACCTTTTTTGCTCCAAATATTCCAAGGAACACATGGTTAACGTTAGGACCATACCTCCGTTAACACCCGTAGAATCACCTGCATAACCCTCTATATTGTGTGACCAAACTAGCCGTGAAGTTAGGTTTGGCAACCTCGCATTGATGACTTCTCGTTTCCTTTTGTTGTTTCCTTAATTGGTAGGCAAAGGTTTTCGCCATACAGTAAAATTGTTTGGGGCCTACATCCAAATTTTTACCGTAGTTATCCAATGTATGCAATATAATTTACTGTAACATTTTCCCAAAAGAACAAACAAAACATTATTAAAACAAAAAAACCACAAGCGACCGTCACTTCAGAAGGCTGTGCCTACATACTTGAGAGCATAGAACATGGAGCGAAAAGATAACACTTTATATATAAAATGAATAGGTAACTAATATGGTAGAAAAAAATAGGAGACTACAGTAGAACCTGGATAAACCGACACCCGCTTTATCTGACTCTGGCAGCCTGGTCCCCTGTAGTTGTCAGGTGAGGGTAGTATTGAGAGATTTGCATGATAATAAAATATGAATAAACGTCAGTTGCTTGCCGGACTACGAGTTTGAATATTGTCTCCCGATCCCGTCTTCACATGGCGCAGCCGGTACCTACTGAGTTCGGAAGCAAACTGTAAAAAATGGAGTCCGTTTTACCGCCGCCGCCAAGTTTTCGTTTCACGAACAGTCTAGTGAATGTGTCGTCTGGCAATCTGGCCAAGGAATGGCAAAGTTGGCGGAAATCGTTCGATGTGTATTTTAGTGCCAGCGAATTGAACAAAAAGGACCAGAAAGTGCAAGTAAATATTTTACTACATTTAGTGGGCGAACAAGGTCGTGAAGTTTATGAACAGTTCGGAGAAGATTTCGTCACGGTGAGTGCGTTACTCAAACGTTTTGATGCGTACTTTCAACCAAAGAGAAATTTAACAGTGGAAAGGCACAAATTTTTTACTCGACTTCAAAAGGACAGTGAATCTATTGAACAGTTTGTGCAAGAACTCTGCAAAATGGCATCAAGTTGCGAGTTTGGAGAATTAAAAGACGACCTAATAAAAGATATCTTAATTTGCGGCCTAAAAGACGTGACAATGAGGGAAAGACTGTTGCGAGAAGCGGATTTGAATTTGCAAAAGGCAATGGCTAGTTGCAAGGCGGCCGAAATTGCTCGGGTTCACGCGGGAGATTTCAAGGGCACGACGTCGGCGGACGAGCAAAGTGCATTCGTGCTACACGATTTGGCGGGAAGCCATCGCTCGCGCGAGAGTGAGCGAGACGACGAGCGCGTAGGAGTTAACTGGGTAGACAGAGACAGATCTACACGCGAGCGGCATCGACGCGTGCCGCAGGTGGCGCATGCGTATAGAAACGGAGCCCAGTTTGACAGCTACAGACAACGCGAGTCGAGAGCTGTCAAAGTGAAAAGCGGCGCAGGCGACGAAATTAGCAGTGGCTGTGGAAGATCAGGAGCCCGGTTCATGCAGACGAGGTATGGAGGAACTGGTGGGCATATGCGCGCGGGTACGGCCTCCGCCCGCAGCGGCGGCCCGCCGCCGAACGGAGGGAGCTTGTGCGGCAGGTGTGGCGTGGCGCATGACGGACAGCGGCGATGCCCCGCTTCGGGCAGGAGGTGCCGCAAGTGTGAGGGTTACGACCATGTCGCGCGGATGTGTCCAGTGTACGAAGTGATAAAAAGCGATGGCAGCGAGCAGGTGACGTATTGCTTATCAGAGTCGCACGGGAAGTGGTCCCTACCTCTAATAGTTAATGAAACAGAAATCGTTTTTAAACTCGATACGGGAGCGAATGTCAATGTTTTGCCTTTGAGATTTCTAAAAACGATAAAGTTAACAGAGTCCCAGCTATTAGAAACCAAAACTAAAATTCGCGGCTACTCAGGAGCCGGTATTAGAGTGGTCGGGAAATGTAATTTGAAAATTAATTATAAAGGTGAAGATTATATTTTGTCCTTTGTGGTTGCAGATGTAAATTCGTGCCCCATACTCGGAGAACATGCATGTGATGAGCTCAATGTGGTGAAGCGAGTCTACGCGTTGGGTGTCGGCGGAGGTGCGGACAACCCACAGTTCATAAGGGAGTACTCTGATGTGTTTGAGGGGCTCGGGTGCCTTCCTAAAGAGCATAAGATAGTTGTTGATAGGGATGTTTGTCCGGTCGTCCACGCACCACGTAAGTTACCAGTTGCACTTAGGGATAGTGTAAAGTTAAAGTTGAAAGAGATGGAGGAGCAACAGATTATAGCGAAGGTGGAGGGTCCGACCGACTGGGTAAACAGTATTACCGTAGTTAAGAAAGCGAATGGAGACCTCCGCATATGCTTAGATCCCAAAGATTTAAATAAGGCAATAAAAAGAGAACATTTTAAATTGCCAACTCTAGATGAAATTGTATCGAACTTGTCCAATTCAAAATTCTTCAGTACATTAGACGCTTCGTCTGGATTTTGGCAAATCAAACTACATAAGGAGAGTACAGATTTATGCACATTCAATACAGCGTTCGGGCGGTATAAATTCTTACGCTTGCCTTATGGTATTTCTTCCGCTCCAGAGGTTTTCCATCGCACTATATACGAGCACCTAGATGATCTGGAGGGAGTGTGTCTGTTCATTGATGATATATTGGTTTTTGGTCGGACTAAGAAGGAGCACGATGAGCGTCTAAGGAAAGTACTGGACCGGTGCCGAGATATAAACCTTAAGTTAAATCCTAATAAGTGCAAATTTGGCTTGAGCGAGTTAAAGTACCTTGGTCACAAAATCACAAAAGACGGCATTTATCCAGATGAGTCACACATATCGGCGATAAAAAACATGCCCCGTCCCCAGAACATAAAAGATGTAGAGAGATTCTTAGGTCTAGTAACATATGTTGGTAACTTTATTTCAGGGTTGTCTGAAAAAACTCATCCCTTAAGAGAACTGTTGAGGAAGGACATAGAATGGCACTGGGATGAGCGACACGAGAAATGTTTAGATTCACTAAAGCTTAGTTTGTCGAGTAGTCCAGTTTTGCAATACTACAGTTTGGAGAAGCCAGTAACAATATCTGTTGATGCGAGTAAGTCCGGGCTAGGCGCTTGTTTGCTACAGAGCGCCCTTCCAGTGTCTTATGGGTCACGTTCGCTCACAAAGGCAGAGCAGAATTACGCCCAAATCGAGAAGGAGCTTCTAGCAGTAGTATTTGCATGTGAAAAATTTTACGCTTATATATACGGCCGACAGGATGTAACCGTAGAAACAGATCATAAGCCGTTAATAAGTATAATCAAAAAGCTGATCTCTCATGCTCCAGCTCGTCTCCAGAGGATGTTGTTGAGACTCCAACCATACACGTTCGAGCTTGTGTATAAACCGGGAAAGGAATTGTTCATTGCAGATGCGCTGTCCCGTGCGTACGAAGCCGGAGCGAGAACGGACAGCGCGGTGCTGAATGACGAGCGAGAGGTGCAGGCACAGGTTCGGATAGTCACAGTAAGTAATCCACTGACGGATACCAATTTTGAACAGATATTAAATGCTACAGATAAAGATGAAGATATGAAATTGCTAAAAAAGTACATTCGGGGGGGTTGGCCCGATCACAAGGCATCAGTACAAGAATGTGTAAGGACATATTGGAGTGTCCGAGATGAGTTGACTGTTGCTTACGATTTAGTATGGAAAGGCGATCGCATTGTCATACCTAGGAGTTTGAGGCAGGAAATGTTGAAAAGGTTACATATAGGACACATGGGAATCGAAAAGTGTAAACTTCGTGCCCGTGAGCTCATGTACTGGCCTAATTTGAGTTCACAGTTGCAAGATCTAATATCAAACTGTCAAGCGTGCCTGTTGCATAGGAAAGAAAATACTAAAGAACCATTGATGCCACACGAAGTGCCAAATAGGCCTTGGTCGAAAATAGGGACTGATTTGTTTTACTACAGAGGTCAGAATTACCTATTAGTTGTAGATTATTTTAGCAAATTTATAGAGGTGGTGACTTTAACATCGACTTTGTCTGAGAACATTATTGAGGAATTGAAAATTATGTTCAGCAGACATGGAATCCCTAATATAGTTATGTCGGATTGTGGTCCACAATATTCATCAGATCGGTTTAGAGATTTTTCGAGTCGGTGGAGTTTCAAACACGTGACGTCATCACCGTTGCATGCGCAATCAAATGGCCAAGCCGAGCGTTCCGTCCAAATTATAAAAAATTTGATGAAAAAAACTAGATACGATAGTGGTGATTTTAGATTAGCGCTCTTAGAATATTTAAATACACCATTGAGTAATAACATAGCATCACCTGCAGAGTTATTATATAGTCGAAAACTTAGGACTCTCTTGCCCACTCGGGATAATTTGCTGCATCCGAAAATTCAAAGGGGCGTCCATAAAAAATTACAGGATCGACAGGAAAAATACAAATTTTACTACGACAGGACTGCAAGGAATTTGAGGGAACTAAAAGATAATCAAAAGGTAAAGGTAAGAATGGATCATTCATGGGTGCCAGGTACGGTGGTAGGCATGCGTAGGGATCGGTCTTACGTGGTGCGTCTTCGAGCTGGCAATACAGTTGTCCGTAACAGAAGACATATAATAGAGGATTCTCCGCACCGCAACGACGCCCAACGCACATATGCACCCTTTGATGAATTAGTTTATGATAATGGTAACACAGAGGCAGTAGTTGCACCACATAGGTCTCCTCATCCTGTGCGCCCTGCACAGCCATACGTTACCGCTTCGGGCCGGGTCGTCCGCGTTCCGGATCGGTTACATTACAACTGAGAAACAAATCAATAATAATAAGAATTAATTTATATTATAGTTAATTTATTGGTAATGAACTGATATTTTATATTTTTTATATGTAAATAAATTTTTGCTTCAGATTCTATGTATTACTGATTTAAAATAATTTGATTTTTTACTAAAATTGTTTAATGCAAATTTAATATTTAATGATTTATTTTATTTCTTGTCTTCTGAATTTTTACTTGTACATATTAAGTAACCTTAATTCAGAATATTAATTATGTTGTATTGTATTTTATTGTTATGTTTAAGTAAGATGAAGCTTAGATTAAAACATATTTTTTTTTTTTATATTATTAAAATTATCATAGGCTATCGATATAAATAGATATTTTTTTTCTTTAAGGGGAATAGGAATCATATGTATAAAAATATGGATTCAATTTAGAAAGGGGGATGTCAGGTGAGGGTAGTATTGAGAGATTTGCATGATAATAAAATATGAATAAACGTCAGTTGCTTGCCGGACTACGAGTTTGAATATTGTCTCCCGATCCCGTCTTCACAGTAGTGTGATGCCGATGACCCGATGACTACATACATCGCGATACCAGTCAAGCGATGTCCGATGCAGAGCGATGATCATGCATTTCGTTTCCATAGTAATGCTAAAAGGCCCAACCAACTTTTTCGATTATTCGAACTAGGGCTGCTCCACATTGGGTCGGATAGTCGAGGTTCTACTGTATTTAACTGTGATAAAGAGAGTAAACTGAGGTCAACTGGTATACCTGGAGGTTTGGGCTGGGAGTGTATGAGGGCTTGTAGGCGTGCTGAGGTTGGGGCCGGTATGCGGACTCGTCGCTGGAGCGGTGGGCTCCCGGCGGCGGCCCCCCCAGGCTGAGCTCGGCGGCCGCATCGGCGAGCGCGTCCACCGGGCTCGCCGGGTAGCCGGGCTGCCTCCGCTGCTCCGCCCGCTCCCCCCGCCCGCCGTATTGCGGCCCGCCGTGAGGCTGGGCCCCCGGCTGCGGCCCCTGGTACGAGCCGTACGACTCAAAGTTGCTCTGATTCTGGCTCCGCCTGCTGTTCTCCTCCATCTTGCGTTGGAACCGCGGCGGCCGTTCGTGCGGGTGCGGCTGATACTTCCGGTCTTCGCGGGCACCGTCGCGGGGCTGGCCGTCGTGAGAGAAATTTCTAGAGTTGTTGCTCGCGTCCGGCCTATACTTATTGGATGATTCGTATCGGTTTCCTTGCGGCCGGGAGTTCCGTGGGTTATTTCGATCCCTATTAGAGTTTCTATCGTCTCGAACGGCATGGTTCGGCTGGGGTCGCGGTTTCTCCTTGTCGGGCACGTTGGGAAGTTTATCTTCAAGAAAGTCGAACAGAGAGACCTTCCCGGAAGGTTTGACAGCGACGAGCTCATCGTCGTTTCCCTCCTTATTGCGTCCCTTGCGCTTGGGTGGCTCCACTTCTTTTTGGGGTTTCTCTTTCTTGGCGTTCTCAGAGCCGTCCCGGCGCTGCAGTGAGCGCAGAGCTCGCTCTACATTGTTCTTAGCAAACTTCAGAGCGTTGTCCGCTTGCTCCTCACTGAAACCTGCATCCACTATTCGCTGCACATTAGCGTCTAATAAAGGTTTTGTTCCTCCACCAAATACCTGAAATGGAAAGCAAGAAATATATGTACAGTGTTTAGAGGTTTACCCATATACTATCATAACGGTCGATTATTGATCCATAGAGGTTCCTTTTAATTCTTTAAATAAAATGTTTGTAAAATTAGGTCATCCATACCTGGCAAAGGTATTGCAATTTGGAAAGGTATTGTATTTTTCATGTAACTGGCTATATAACTTTATATATATATAATTATATTTAATATACATTTAATGTAACTAATAGCAAACTGACCGTCAGATATTAACCTTCCTTACATTGCTCGACTACATTGAACTGGATAGAAAACCCGGACAATTTTCATTGCCGCTTCGACCATCGTTCATTCAATGCGATGGTACCAACCCGGCCGGGATTAACCCCTTCCACCTAGTAAGCAAGGAGGGTGACCTACAGTTTTACGTGGAATCAGAACCACGGCCAGCCTCAACGGTCGAAAATGGTCACCCATCCAGAACCCAACCACGCTCAGAAGCGCTTCAGCAAGCTTATCGAATAGCAAGGCGTCTCGCCACTGGGCTATCGAGGCTGACAAATATATTGATATAATCATTCTGAACATGAATACCACACCCACATCATATAAGCCCAATACATCGCATTCCCGAAGGAATTAGGTAAACCTTCCCTCCACGAATAAGAATACCATATTTCATCCAATGTGATGGTACCAACCCGGGCAGACTAAATGCCCTAGCAAGGAGTAGGTCACGTTTTACAAAGATTTCAAACCAAGGAGTAGCTCGCATTTGTGACGAAGTGCGATAATCCGATTTAGAAAGAGAAAGAAAGTGGGGGATCGAACCCATGTCATTTGACATGGAAAGCTAGTCCTCGCGCACCTTTTTAAAGTTATCAATACAATTACAAATACTCAAACAACCTTCTTGGTCCCAGCGAGCCTCTGCGCCTCGGCGATTGCGCCCTTTCTCTGCGCCTCGAACTCGGCGTGCTCCTGCTTGTTCGCCTCCTGCAGGCTCTTGAACGCCTTGTCCTGAGCCTGCTCCTCCAGCCGCTGGCCAAACGGGATCCACGGCGGGGGTCCCCCGTCGGCGCCTAGTCCGCCTGGGATCACCCATCGTATAGACATCAGTAGGGGAGGAAATAAATTGTCAATGACGTCACCACCATCTAAACGGAGGTTTTTTTCCCGTGCAGTCAATTAAAAAACAAACTATGGGAGAAGAAAACTCGGGGCTTAAAGATTAAGATGGCGTTTACATTAGAAACATATATTCTCTGTGTTGTCAAGTTGTATTCACGAATTACATAATAAATGAAAGGTATACTTAACAATGCAGTCAAAATAAAGTTTTATTTTTTTATTTATTACATTTTTCATATTATTTACATTATGTCCAAAACCGTTTGACGTTTGTTAAGTTATTTTCGCTTACTTTCATTGGCATATTTCCAATGTGATGGTTGGTACCATCGCATTGAATGAAAGATCATCAAAACACTAATGAAAACTGTTCATGTTTTCAATCCAGTTGTGGTTTTCCACCCAATGTAGCCATGCAATATGAGAAAGGTCCTTGAATGGCACCCAGTTTATTTTTTTATGTAATGGTTAATAACACACCCACTGTCATATTAGCCCAATACACCGCATTGCCATAGGAATTAAGTGGCATGCCAGGACCTTAACTTTTTGAGCTTTATGTAGTGTACTGGGCTAATAGCATGACAGCAGGGTTAGTATTAGCCACCCATGTTCAGTCCATAAAAAGAAGGGGTAAGCATATAAGCATTAAAGACAGACCGCGTGTGTGCTTAGCTAGACTCCTGTTAAGTTCCCATTTGTCGATCATGTGCACAACGCGGCCGCCCAGCACCGTCAGCACGCCGGGCTCCAGCCACAGGATGCCCTGCTGAGCCTGCAGTCCTTCGCTCTGCAGCAGCACCTACCGGGAGAACAACACTTTGTATACACACACTTCGGTGCTACTACACTTCTAACAAGTGTATAAGTCACAATAATTTGTACACAAGTCAAATAACACTAATTTGCCAAATACAACAAACAGTATGGTGATTAACTCATAGAACCATAAATATGTTTTGAATAACATTAGTACTTCCAAATGGAACTCCATACTGATTTTGCTCATTCGTATTTCTTGGATTGCATATTTTGCAAATAAGAATAAAAAATTGTTCTTTGACATTAGAACTCTGAAAGGAATGTGTTGACATGCATGGCTAACACCACATGATATAAACCCAACACACATGGGTACTAGGTGTCATGCTAGGATCAACCTTATTTTGCACGGCTAAATTTACCTGGATGGAAAAGACGGACAATTTTTCATTGACACTTGGACCATCATTCATTTAATGAGATGGTATCAAGCCAGGCAGGTTTAACCACCTAGTAAGTAAAAAGGGGGTACTACAAAAAAAAAAATTATAAATTTCATGTCATTCTCCAATGGATTAAAGGGCACAACGACAATGATGGAAATGATGCAGCCGACGATCTAGCTAAAAGAGGCTCAGGTGCTACACCTGTAGGAGCAGAGCCCATTCTCAGACCCTCGGTAAGCACTCAAAGATCTTGGCTGCATCGTCTCACATCCGAAGAGAATGCGAGTAGTGGGCCAACCCTCTAGACTGTAGGCAGTCTAGAGGGCGGCTCTACCTACCCTAAATATAGGACTGGCCCGAAAACTTATAAGGCTGGATAGAGCAAAACTTAGAAAGTTTGTGGGATTAATGACGGGTCACTGTTTGCTAAACAAGCACCTGCATACACTTGAAATTACAGACAATCCTCTGTGCAGGGCCTGCATGGAGGAAAACGAGACCACTGAACAAGTGCTTTTGCAGTGCAACATGCTCAGCGAAGGATGGGGGGTGCTGCTGCTTTCGCCCACGTGGCTTGTGCAGGTCTACAGACACCCGGCCCGCCTCGTCTCCTTCATAGACGACATTGGCTGGCTAGGGTAGCAGGAATTGAGGGGGCGTTGTACAAAGGACAACTCAACATCGGACCAAGTGCAGGCAGCGACCACCCCCAAACAACAATAACAACAACTACCCATAGTTGTAAAATGACCTGAAGTTTGTAGCACAAACGGAATCACGCCGTACCTTTGTACCAGGCGGAGTGTTGATACTGATGCTGGGCAGCGGAGTGATCTCAACGCCAGCGGACGACGTCTTGCCGTCGTGCAGCGTCAACTTGAGCATGCGCGGTGCATGCGTCGACTCCTCGTTGGCTTTGGGTGCGGACACATTGCGGATCTTCTGAATCTGAACCACTATGGGAGCCTCCAGCCGCGACGGCTCCCGGGGGAAATCCTCGGGGAAAGCTGCCTCGCCTATGTCGCGGAGATCATACTGGAACATGAAATTACTTTTTTAAGGTGGCCCAACCCGGCGGCCTCAACTCATTTGCGGGCACGGTACAAAACCGTGCTGTTGCGCTCTGGGACCTTATCTGTTTCCAAGAATAAGACAGGCTCCGTGATGAGGAAGATGCAACATGTCCACAAAAAAGACAATGTGCATAGTGTATGATTTGGTAAGATTTACGAAAAATTTAATTTCAAAACGACTTATAGCTAAAAGTAAACCACGACCGCTGTAGTCAAAAATCTAACAAAAACCAAATAGATTATAAATCTTGATTAAATAAGCTATGTCTGATGACTAATCTTATCAAGATGTTCTTACTTTATCATTGCGTAATCCACCTCCAAAGTTATTGTATAAAACGCGCGAAAAATCCGAACTTTCGGACGTTATTACTTGGAAACCAAACACAATTTTACAATGCCAATGGTCATCAGACATCTAGTTCAATCAAATAGAGCTATTTTGAGCAAAATTTTGGATCTCTGACAAGAAATATAGGCGTGATCTTCTTTCCCCTTTTGTATGGGGAGATGAGCGGGTTGGGCCGCCTTAAGGCTTAAGTGAGGTCTCACTAAATGATTATTTGATCACAGATTAATAAAATCCTTACAATATATGTCTATAAAATATTGTTTTAATATCCTTTATGATATAACTTGAAACCATAAATTTGACTTTGCCCGAAAACTTTGCATTGTGAAAGTAGGGAGATAGTTTGACAGATCGAATGCTTTTTAATAAACATTAATGCTTTATAGCACAAGAAAATTTTCAGCAAAAAAAATTAATGTGTGTCATCTCACCATTCCCAAATAGTCTACAGTCTATTTCTAAATATCTATCTACTAAAGTCTTTCTTAAGTAGTTTTAACTTTAGTCTATCTACTAAATAGTCTAGTAGTATTTTTTCAAGCAGATGTCAAGATAGGGCTTCCGTGGAAGTTTATTAACTACCACTCAGTTGGCACCCTCGCCACGGCCTCTAGCAGTGCAGCCATTTTTTACTTTGACTTCTACTTTTGCGGCGCAATTGTACAAACATTGTACATTATTTAAATATGCATAACATCAGGTGGGCCAATAAGATGGGTGAACATGAAAAATTCTTAAAAAAAAGCTATAAATGGTACCTATAAAAACATTTATATAAATCAACATAGACAATCGGGAAATTTACTTCTTGGCAAATCTTGCATTTCTAAAAACTCGTTGGTACAATGCTCCTGGAATAGCGGCCATTGCTTGATGGATAATTGTCTTCAAATAGGCAATTGATGTTGGTTTGTTGATGTAAACTCGACTTTTCAAGTATCCCCAAAGAAAAAAATCAAGGAGAATAAGGTCTGGACTCCTTGGAGGCCATAACGCAATGAGTTTTCCTGCAAATGTCTTTACAACTGCCATTATTATTGACGTATGGCATGTCGCGCCGTCTTGTCCTGCTGTTAAAGGTTTTCAGAAGGTCAGAATTTGCAGTCACGGATTGCCCTAGTTGTTTTCAAAGACAAAGGGACTGAAAATTCCTTAGGATGAAATGGCTGCCGTAACTTTTGGCGAATGTAAGGGTTTGGACGTTTTGATTTAGCATTCTCTGATGCCCAATGACAGGTTTGTTTGTTAACACGACCATTTTAGTGAAAATGGGCTTCGTCCGAAAAGAGCAAATTGTTTAAACTCTGACGATCCAACATTGTTTCGACAAAAGCACAGAGTAAATTGCGCTCATATGGCTTCAGTTCCTGCACTATTTGAATCTTGTATGGGTGCAATTTAAGATCGTTTTTCAAAATGCGCGACAAAGATATTCGTGGTATGGCCACCTGACCTGAGTCGATAATGCAGGATTGTGTTGTACGGATGCTTCGTCGATTGAAGTTGAACCCGTAGCCTCGAACATTGTAACCCACTACCGAACTCTGATTTAGGTGATGTAATCCATATTCAGATTAATTATATCCATAATCACAAATAGCAATTTATGTAAAAAAATCTTGACAGAATGTACGCTGCTCGCCCTTGAAGCGTTCCATCGCTATTGACTTCTGTGAACGGAGCTACTGATCCCAATCACCCACACGCCCTCCCGCTTATCGTTCCGAAGCAATTGCAAATGCCTAATGATAAAATATGACAAATTCGAATGCAGTGTACTGTCTATGGATGAACAATAAAACGACAGATTTTTTTTTTTCGCACATCTTGATGGCCATTGTACAAATAGCATTAAAGAGCAACATTTTAAGTGTATCTTAATGAGAACAAGAGATACATACAAAAGAAAATCAATACAAAAACAAAACTTAAAAGTGGCTTCTTGAAATTATTCATTTTATTCATGACATTCAGTAAAAGCAGGTTTAGCAGTGTAGGAGAACATGCTACTTCTTGCATGAAGAACCAAGAGATCAGGATCGGGTCTTTAGGACTGCTCTTTTGCTTTTTATTTTTTTGGTAGATTGTAGATAGAGTCTACAGTATATTTAAATACAATTTTTTTGACATTGGTTGCAATCATAGATACAAAAAGAGATATACCACCAGTTCGCTTACTATGGCACCCGCTGTCTCAAATTTTCAAAAACTTTCAACCCAACTTAAACGTACATGCCACATGCAAATATAGTAACAGACGTATTGGAGGGTTTGTGTGGGTGGAAACAGATTTGCTGCACGCATTTTTAGAGAACATTAGTGCACGGTGGCGATGTTTCCACTGTGTGGCATCCGATGCTCCGCTGGATTCCCACATATATATGGCCACTTTGACTGTACGGCGGAGACGCGATATCGAGCACATACCATTTCTCCTTAATTTATCTTCAGTGGTTGCAATAAATTTTTTTTGCTAAATGAATATTTAGGAAAAAAGAAGAAGAGCATTGTTGAATGAATTTTTTAAAAGTTGAAATTATCAAAGAGCGTAAAAACATTGTAACCATATATTTTATTACATCTGAACACTCAAATTGAAGAAATGATCGGCGCCATCATGGTCAAATTATGGGAGAACGACTTAACGCGAATAAGAAAAAATAATGTTTTCTCAAACCTAGACATATCCACAGAAGGAATTTCCATTAAGGACTTTATCTTAACAACTTGCTGTGTTGACATGGTGAATGTCTACCTCTGTAGGAACTCGGCAAAAAATAATTATCCTGCAAAAAATATGTATCCCATAAAAGCTTTTGTGTGTGGCTACGCCCCAAAGACTTGTGTATGTATTTGCTTTCGGCAATTTCACTCGTCTCGTACTGCTCACTCAGCTCATGCTGAAACTTTCGCCTTTGAACTTTTTTAAGCCTCATAACTGGCCATGATATGGCTAAGTGATAAACTACACCTACCGTCATGATTTTAGCCGAACACACAACATTAAAGGAACATGCCAAGACATTCCCTTTACTCTACAGCTACATTGAACTAGATGGAGAACATGGACAATTATTCATTACCGCTTCGACCATTCCTTCATCCAATGTGATTTGCTCAGTGCTGCTTCTTTTGTTTTTTGTTCTTTGCCTTCAGCCTTTCTTTAGAAAAATGGTTTGGCAGTAGCATTTAGATCAAGTTATGTATATAATGTGGAAAACCAGTGAAGTTTATTTGCGGATTCTTCTATACTTAGTTGATAGAATCCGTAGATCTATCAGTTTGTGACATAACTTAGCCCCTATTGCACGAAGAGACGGCCGATTTAATCAATGTTCAAATACGTCACTTTTAGTGAACCGCATGTAGTTCCTTCCATACTGTCCATAGAAAGTGACCTGTTTAATCAGACGTTGACGTTGATTTTGATTTTTTGTTATTTCGTGCACTCGGCCCTTAGTATAGTACTAACAAATGTTGAAATAAATGAAATGATGGTACCAACCGGACAAGCTTAACCCTACCAACTGGGACGAGGACCTACAGTTTTAGTTGAATTCTGAACCATGGAACAGCTCACATTTGCGACACTTATCCATCTCTAAAAGAGAGAGAAGGTTGTGTATGAACAAAGCGGGTTTGAACCCAAAACGCCCGGCATAGAAAGAAAGTGCCCGCGCCCCTGAGCTACGAGCTACTACGATAGTACTCTTAGTGCTTAACAAACACCTATGTTATTTAGGTGTCAGATGCTCAATTCGCATAGGGTGCCTAGAAACAGAAGTAAATGTGAGATTGCCCAGAGGTGGCGATAATATTCCTTGCCCCATGGGAATGCCTTCATAAGGTCTAGGGGCAGCCATCTAGAGTCCTGCACTTCATGAAGGAGCTCAATTAGCTAAGCGGGTGGCACAAAATCCTTCATTCTTAGCAAAATTAACTTAAGTCATGCAATTTGTCGGCTTTAAGATTTACTAACGTCAAGAGCTTTCTTCGCCAATTCCTCTACGTCTTGCACCAGCCCGCCATCTGAGAGCTGCTCTACGCCCTCGGCACTCAGCCACCTGGAAGAAATAATAGCTCTTTATAATATCGTCGAACCGCTGATAGTAATAGTTCAAACAGAGTTTCTCCAGTCGGTGGATACGCAGAGAACGCCGGTTTTGGTATTTTGAATACAGATAACCTAGGAGCGGTAGCAGTTCCTTACCAGCCTAAAGCAGCCAGCTGCTCGCGGAGTGACATGTCTTGACTGTGATCCTCGTGTCACTGCAGGGACATTACGCTACACGTGATGCGGTCGAGATCGTGTAACCGCTCCAAAAACACAAGGAAATATATGAGTTCGTGTTGGTAATTGTCAGTCCCGAGCTGCATCAAGCACGCATCGAGCAATTTGTTAGTGCATTAGAAAATACTGAAAGAGCCGTGTCTCCACTTCAACCAACCACACCACAGAATAAGAAGTGATCCAACCAATCCGTCTGACACCCACACCACAGATGGTAAGCACAGTATACAAAATTAAAACCACATGCGGTGTCTATTCAGTGTGCATTCCGATTTGAACTGTAAAAGAATACACTGCTAAAAGCGTATACAAACGTCCCGAATCGGATTTTACGCTCAAAGCAGTAAGCATTACAAACTATTCGGACCACTTGTGTACGAGCTTACGGAAACAAAACAGCAAACACGGAACAAATGACGTTAATTGTAGTAGTTTACCTCAAAGAATCTAATCAATTGCTCCAAGCCCCCCGGTTGCACGAAGAGACAGCCCAGTTAATCAATGTTCAAACGCGTCACTTTTAGTGATCCGCATAGAGTTCCTTCCATACTGTCCCCACAAAGTGACGTGTTTGATCATACTTTCACGTTGATTTTGATTTTTTGTCCGTTCGTGCACTCGGCCCTTAAATTTTCAACTAAGGTACATTCAAAGGTTTGTGAAAACACACGGTCTAAAGACGATAGACTACTCTTTAGAATTATCAAGATATGATTTTGACTGTTGCACACACAGTGCCCTACCTCCAAAGCGTGAGACAGCGCTAACTTCATACCGTTCACGGGACGCCATTTTAAGGGCTGTAAGCGCAAATGGTATCATTTTGAACCCCTATTAATTCTCCAGGATCCATTTTTTCCGTTCCGCTTCCATCTCTTTTCGTTTTATAGACGTTTAAGCAAATATTTAAATCGATAGATGAGCCATTAAAACTCAAAACCATCACGATTATATTTTGTATAAATGTTTGACTTCACGAATAATAATGGAAATTTCCTGTAATAAAAGTTTCTGCAGCACTTCATAAATGCAAGAAGACGCTATCACATAAGTGTATGTCGTTTCAGGTCATGCAAACAAAAATGACTCAGTGTAAATTTATACGCTTCAACCGGTTCCCCATACTACGGGCGATAACTGTTCCCATGCTCTTAATGTTTTACTAGGTTTTTAAACATTTTGTTTTTAAAATATATTGTAGAAATCTATGTCTGCATGTTTAAATTTTTGCTATTGCATAGCTTCTATCGAGGGCCTTGAGCGCGGGGACCGAATCCAGAAATTCCGTAACGAAAAAAAACCTCACGCTCCCCACTCCGACGGGCACGGAGGTGTGTGCCGGTAGCGCTACTTCACACCAGGGGGAGCGGGGCCGGGGGTGGCGGCGAGAGTGGCGGCGGGGGCGGGGCGGGCGGTCCGACGCGCGGAGGGGGAGGAGGCGACGTGAGGGCAAACATGCGTCGTGACGGTTGTGTCCGTTTGGCGAATTTTTAATGCAATTGATACAAAATGCTATGCAATAGCTTTACCGCGGCAGTCCCCGAGTGCCACACGTCTTTTTTTATACGTTTTGGATTGGAACACATTAATGAACATTGGGAAAACGTTGTCTTTTTTTAAGTTCATTTTAGATTATTTTTTTTACGGAAAAATAAAGATATTTACAAAAATCAAAACATACTCACATAGAATGAAGCGTTTTCAAGTAATCAAGAAACGTTAGGACCTGGAAGACGATTTCGCTATTTTAATGGCAATCGCCGTGGAAAATTGCGTCTTGGGCAATGGACAATTTTTTTTAATCTATGATTTCTTGTGATTCATTGTACGATGCTCACATTCGAAATGAAAATTTCGAATGAACAAAAAAAAGGTCGTCACTCCAGAATGGCGGTTCTCCTCTGGAATGACTGTTACACCCGCCGCATTTGCTCACATTCGCAAACGTTCATGACACTGCGCCGATGTGGTACTGACATTAGTCGACACGCGTGCATTCGCATTCGCTTACACAAGTTGTACAGTCGTTACTTATCAAATGTATACACTGGAAAGAGAAGGAATTTCTAAGTCCCTTTTACTCTATGGTTGACGTCAGCATGTCAGAAAGAGATCTCAAATTTGTCTCTATTTCCGGTGTATAGATTTCAGACAAAACGACTGTACATCAGTGACATTCGTCGATACGGCCCAAAAAATGGTTAAGTTCCAAATCCGACAAAAACAACGAATTTTTAATCACATTATCTTTTATAAAGGTAGCATGCGGCAAGAAAAATTGTGAAGAGATTTTTACAAAACCCATGGATAATTCTCAGACGAAAATTTCGAAAATTATTTTAGAATATCCAGGGATCAGTTAGCACAAGTTCGTGCGTTGATTGACTTACGCCCTTTTCCACCACCTCCAACTACAAAAATCGCAAAGTTACCTTTCTGTTACACCATGTAAATATGCAATATATAAATGGATTTCTGGTGGTCGTGACGACCAATGCGAGTGTTATGCGGGGTGGAATTACTATTAAGTCGCCTAGAATGACTATAATAAGACGGAATGAATATAACTTAATGAGTATTGGGAGTGGGAATGGAGTTAGTAAGGCTAATGAGGAGTGTCAAAAGGAGTAACTAAGGCAGAGGAAGCGGATTCTCGGAATGAGGTGGAAATGACCCATCTCTATTTTGAACGCGCTTTTGCGGAATCGGACCACTATTGCAGTTGGTCCGAATCGCGCTAAAAGTGCTCAGAGCCTCAATTAAGACTTACAAATCACTTATCGAAATTTCGCTGAGCTCTTTTATTCAGCACCTTCACAGAACATTAAATAGTGCTGGCGTAATTCTCATGGCCAAATGCCAGCTCTATTCAATTGCGTAAACCTGCTGAATTGATGAGCTCAACGAAATCCCGATAAGAGATTTATAACTCGCAATAGAGGCTATGAGCACTGTCACCGCAATTCAGACCAAGTGTATTCACGCTGTCTGCGTTTGAGCGCAATTCGAATCGTGGCCTCACTAACGTCGGGATATACATACCAAAGAGTTCGGAGAAGTCGCTGCGCTTTCTACGTTTATGTTTTACCTTTCATTCGCTCAATTCACAGACTATAGAGAGATACTACGGCTCAATTGCTTTGTTCATTCACGCAGAATTATTTATTATCTATGGTTCATTCCATACAATTTACAAGAATTTATACGACACTATTTTATGTGAATCACTAAAATATTTTATGTGATATAAAGCAAAGTCGGCGACTTTACCAAGCTTTGGCTGGACATACTATGTCGTCGGTAAGTTCTTTAGTAATATTGTTGATAATTTTTGCTTGCACCCAGCCCAATGATGTGCTAAGAGTATCAAGCCAGTTCCAAAATATATGTTAGATTGATGCCATACTACCAGATTTGAGTAGACCGGCTTATTGAGTGACCGAAACAATTAATTTAAAACAATACAAAATTCTTAGAAACAATAACTCGGAGATATTTTCCTAGGATAGTTATTATCAACTACCATGCATTTTATATTATGTGGCTCATATTGTAAAAATTGCCTAAATTATTAGAGTTTGTCATTTATATTTCAGACGCACGTGTTCAATGTTGAGATGACTTGCGAAGGCTGCTCTGGAGCCGTGGAGCGTGTGTTGAATAGGCTTAAAGGAAAAGGAGTAGATAGCATTGTTATCAGTCTTCCAGAGAAAAAGGTCTACGTCACGGCAACTCTAAGTGCTGATGAACTTCTAGAACTCATAAAGAAGACTGGCAAGACCACGACTTACATTGGTACACAATAGACGATGCTTAACAGAATATACCTATGTGATGAATATATACAATGTGATGAGAGTCTTGTAATGAGACTAACATAAAGTTGTACAGACATAGGTATCATTTGATGTTTTTATATGTTATTCATTTGTTATTGCATGAACACAATATAATTTGACTCTACTAGCCCTTACATTTGTATAGACCTAAACCGCAGCCTATGCACATGTTAATACCTAACCCAAGTATGCCGGTTACTGTTTATGCAGTTACAGAACTAGTGGCATGTACAAGATTGAATTTTCTAGTGCTAGTAGTCTTCCAAATTGTTTTTTTATTCTTGGTTGACTATAATAGTTTAATTTTGCACATTTGCTAATACCGCTATGACTCCATTCAGCTCCTTTCTAATTTTCAGACTTTTAACCTAAAATGGCATTTAGACCAAACCGATAGACTAGCATTTTCAAATGTATGGAGAATTGAAGAGCCAGCTGCGCGCGGCGTTAAGCGAACTAACATTTGCAAGTCGATAAATACATTCCCGTCGCCATTTACACAACTCCGCGTTTTCATACAAACCGGTGGTTGAAGTTTGATTTTGACAGATTGAAGAAGTAAAAGCACAGAATAAGTAGTTAAACTTTATGGGTTTGACATTTTTACGTAACTTCAATGTTCCGTAAATACCAATTTAGTTGAGAATTCTGACTGACCAGACCTTCCCCTCATGTCTGCCAGTACTGGCACAAAATTTGTGATATTTATAAGACTAAAACTATAACACCTATAATGAGCATGTATCCTTGCCTACATGCATACCAGTACTTAGCTACTTACCATAAGCATGTACATATGTTCATTACCATGAAAATGATATATATGTAGGATCGGCCGTGAAGCAAGGAAACACTACTGAAGAGAGTGAATGAATGAATGAATAAATACATTCTTTATTGTGCATAAACAAAAATACAATTACAAAGAAAACATACAGCAAAACAACAATACTGCACAAAGGCGGACTTATCACTAAGAGTGATTTCTTCCAGTCAACCCTTGGGGTGATGAGGAAAGGCAATAGAAATATCTGTAGGTAGGTGACACCAGAATTTAAATAAAAGAAAAAAAAATTAACTCCATAAACATACATATACCATAATATATACATATAATTGAAAATACTAATATATATGATACAATACAATAATACATATTATTATATCCACAAACCAGGATAAAAAAAACCTATAATACCTATTACCATTGATTCTAAAATCAGTACTATTAGAAGGATAATAATATATAATGATAATAAAGAGAGCTATCTGAAAAGAACTCCTTTATAAGTAGGTATACCACTAGACTTGAACCAGCAAGCAAAATATTGCGGGCAGTGCGTCTACCAATTTCACCACATATTATTTTAACATATTGCCGTCGTCACGAAAATCCTATTTGGCATTAGCTGCTGCAGAGGAACGCACTGCCGTGAAAAGTTTGCTTGCTGGTTTGAGTTCAGCTTTGTACTATGCTTATAAAGAAGGGTAGTAGTAGTTATTTTTACGGCTTTGTTTAATTAATGTGTCCTTGCTTCATGGTCGGTGGTCCCAGTGATAGAATACTGTAGCCACATATGAGTAGGTAGTTCCCAATACCTGCTGGCGTCCTTGGACTCAATACAGCGCCGAGCAGTCAGTCTTTTGGTGACCTAAAACTCATCGTTGGCCTGGAGTTCCTGAGCCACAGACTGTTTGTAAAGACGCTCAGCCTGTGTTCAAGTACTATCATGTTGCTCTGTGGAACTTGCATCTCTTATTCCTCCCCATCCATCTATATCCGGAGCTCCTGCCACAGAGAATCAGAGCACCCTCTTGTGGTTGACATTAAGCACCACTAATATACTATATTGAACTGTCTGCCGGCGGGTGTCTTTCCTCAAAACTATAATCTGGGAGTCTTCAAACGTAATTTAAACAAACTTGATAACTCAGCGATAGTCCGCAAATCCACTGGTATGGTGCCTCGGTGAGCATGCGTGATTTCGCAAGGTGAAGTGGATTTAGCTTCTCTGAGTACCTTACTACACAGTACCTTAGTACCTACCCAAACCGAACCAGATTTTCATAAAAAAAGACAATTCTACATATATAAATATCAAAACAATTTAAAAAAACTGGGTTTGTTCTGCAAATAATATTTTTCTCACTATGACATGACAATTTACTTTCATTTCTGTTGAAAAGATTTACTAGTTGTGCAAAGGTAAAGCACTGGTCATGTCATTGCTATACTTTGCGTGTTCGAAAAAGTTATACAAAAAAAGAAATTCATAAAGGTTGTTTTAAATGCATGTAAAATTGTTAAATAAATAATGAGTACCATTTTATTGCAGGTGAAACCTAAAAATTTTTTTTTCCAAAAAAGTTATTGCTGTTTAAAAAACGGATATATAAAAGTTAACTAATGCATTAAAAAAATCCGGGTTATGTGTATGTGATAATAGTTACATGTTCTACTTCATTAATGAATCGAGACACATTTTTTAATGCAGATTTTTTTGTATATTGGTTGAGTTATGGTGAAAGATTTTTAAGCATTTTATTAATGTATTCAATTAAATTTGTGTACAAAAATTTTCGTTTTTTTTGCTAATACAATAGATATGACTTTAAAAGCGAGCGATTTGACCATATTTAACAGGTATTTTTATAATGGTAATCTGGACATTTATTCGCAAGCAGGCAGAGTTTTCCTCGTGTTGCTAGATCATTATACGGCCAGTACATTAATTTGGGAAATTTTGATTGGGATTGAAATAAAATAAAAAAATTAATAACTTTTTTCCGAATATCCTCTAAATAAAAAATATACTTTCAACACAAAGTAATTAAATAATTTAGTGTAAAACTAATTGAACACTCCATAAGAACGTGAGAACGTTGTTTGTACTGGAAATGGATGGCCAATATCAAAGTCACTGTCATGAGATTAGCCTGACACGCCAAGTGGAATCTAGGTTCCATGCCAAGAACTTCCTCATGAACGGTTACAACATCGCATCTAATTACACTAGAATGATTATACTTGGAAAAACCTGAGGATTACGTACTGGGCAACACGTAGTAGAATCGACTGACTCGGCCACCATACAAAAATCGTCGAGTGAACTGGCTGTGTCGATGGGCCCCGGTGGCTTGTACCATATTCGGTACAATGGACAGTAATATGTGTTAACCATTTGTTAACCTTACATCAGTTTGTTTGTTTGTAGGTTATAGATGATGATGATTAGTGATTTTTTAGTGACAGTTGACAGATTTTGTTCTATTCCATGTTTCACATAAGTGAGGTTCACACACAGCAAGAATAATTTGGAACAGGTTTGTGAGGCAGCAAAAACGCAACGCTTGTTTCCTTATAAATAATAAAAATATAGGTATTTCTTTAAGTGAGTTTGAAGGAACTTTAATAGAATGTATCTCATACTTACATATAATAGCTCATTTGTGTCCAAACTTAAAAACTGTAATGGCCACAAAAACTAATGTATTTTATCAAGATGCTACAATACTCCAGTAGTTCACATGCATATAACATATTATAAAAACATTTAATATTATTTTATGCAACTGTTGCCACCTTCCTAAGATGCACCAATGTCATTCTCCAAGTGCCCCTCCACTGCAATCAGCCTCTCGTCCACTATCTCTACGGCGTCGTGAAGAGCGCTCAAGTGTTCCACTATGGTGCCTATCGTGGGCATCATATCCCCACAGCTACAACTCTCCATGTCAACTATTTTATCTATTTGAGACTCGTCCATGACCCCTCTGCGTGACGGCCTGTGCCTCTTGACCACTGGCTCCGGGCTAGGACTCCGTGAGTCACTACCGCCGATCATTGTTCGTTTCCTTCCCACCCATTCTATTGTCCCGTTGGTGTAGCAAACCTCGTCGTCCTTGAGGGATATCATTCCCATCAGTGAGCTGTCGAGTGTCCCGAGCTGGGGAAGGTTGAGGGGGCGGGGAGAGGGGGGTCGTCGCGGAATGTGGCTCAAGTCGCCTACATTGTAAAACGGCACTTCCGTATCCGTGCAGTTGGAGTCACGTTTGTGGATGCCACTTCGGCTGCAGGAGGGAACTGGACTCGGGAAACTCTCCTCGCCTTCCTGGATGGTGTTAAGCTGTACGTAGGAGCCGATAGGAACTTTCGTGTTGTGATAGCACTGATTCCATATGTTCACTCCCTAGTTACGGGTATATTGCTTTAGTTACATAGTAAAATTTAATTAATTGCCAGATAACTCATAGAGGAGCAGCGTTTGAGTTTTGCTGGTTGACATTTGCCACGAAATTCGAGTTTTTGGAGAACTAGTGAATAGTTAGAAGGTGTAGCTGTCACTTCACAAATCTGGGAGCAGGAAGGATATAAAAATTACTTTATGAAAATAATATAATAAGATACATAAGTTAAGATACAAATAAAGACTACTAAAGATAATTTAATTAACCTTGTTATCCTTATTTAACTTAAAACCGTGCGTTTTTCTGCCACTTGGTGGCGAAATATTATTAGCTGCATTCTCCTTAGTACTATCATCTTTCAGCTCTGTGAAATTAGTTTTCCAAATTAAAACCTGAAAAAAAAAACTTTCTTTATAATTGGTGAATAACTTTTTATAGTTACAAGTTAGTCACAACTACATATTACGCAATCACAATCATATTTTTTGAACATTAAATTCTACAGGTTTGCACAGTCTTTTCATTTCAAACTCTATGGTTGACGTCAATGTGACAGAAAGAGTCGCGAATGTAAACCGATTCCTGCGGTAATTGACGTCATTCAGGGTGCTGTAAAGAAGTGAAAGGACATGTGTTACCCGCGATGACGGATATCGAGCCATTTGCATGAATCAAATTTGCGTGAATCATGTTCCATTTACCTGTTTATCATCCCCGCCTGATGCAAAATAATCGCCATTTAGAGAAAACGTAATAGCAGTAATGGCTCCACTATGTCCCGTGAGTGTGTACACTGGGTGACCCTCTAGTAAGTCCAAAATCTGAAATAAACCAAAAGAGCCTCATAAGTACATATCTTTGTATTGAGTAGTTAGTAATGTTTTCTTATGCATAGCGCTACCTATGGCGTGCGCAGGCCTTCAAAGAGCTGCCCGACGACGCCTATGGGCTTACAAACTTCATACGGGCTGCAAATACCATGCCTGGTGTTTCACACCATGCTTGGAGTATCGTTTCGTTCTTGATATATCTTACTTGGATACTATATTGCAGTATATTTTTTTTTGCCACTTGTACCACTAATACCATAAAACTACCTTTATTATATTAGCCCAATACACTACATTCCCGAAGGAATTAGGTGCCATGCCAAGACCTTCCCTTTAAGAGTACAGCCTCACTGAACTGGATGGAAAAACGGGCCCATTTTTCATTGATGCTTAACAAGGTTTCATTAAGTGCGGTCGTGACGCTCCCACTGGGCTACCGAGGCTAATATGTAGAAGGTGATCCAATTAAACAGGCCAGGTGAAAGAGCTTGGAACGGAGTGCTTTATGCCTGACCGGGTCAAACGCTTTTGCGATGTCCAATTTTCGAGCGTATCCTAAGAGATTTTGTAGCAAGCGTGTTCAGTGGCATCGATGTTCCTTGATAGCTACAGCCCTTTCCACTAGATACATTATTGATCTTCACGCTTTGCCAGGAAAACATCATAAAGAAACACGGTCTTAGGCTTACTAGCAATAGCTGGATGCACTATCAGTGAGCTTGTCAATGTATACCAAAAAACATGATTCAGAGAAATGAGGGTGACAACAGTCAACCTCTTAGGTACCCTGAGACCGTACATCAAAAAATGGCAGCTGTTATGATGTTTATTAATGTTTATATTTTCAGACAACAGTCAACCTCTTAGGTATCCTAAGACCATATATCGGTGCTCTGGAGCAAAAAATGGCAGCTGTTATGATGTTTATTAATGTTTACATTTTCAGGCAACAGTCAACCTCTTAGGTATCCTGAGACCATATATCGGTGCTCTGGAGCAAAAAATGGTAGCTGTTATGATGTTTATTCATTTTTATATTTACACGCTATCATTAAATAAAACTTTTAATTCGTCGCACATGATTCCAAATACTTTGATAATCCAATGTCAAGACATGGTAAACTACAAGATGATCTAATCAATATCCACCACTGGTTTTCGGATTGGCTCATGAAATAGCACAGTACTCTTTGGGAAGAAGAAGGCCAAACTACCATACTAAACAACGGTACTACCAAGCAACTGTGCTGTTTAGTAGCCGATTTGTGTATGTCAGCCGGACATAGTAACCGTTGGGTTTTCGAGAAACCCAGTCTAAGTTGGGAGAGATGTTTGAACCTAGCCCTTGTATAGCAGTCAGGATTGTGACTTTCAGCGTTGGAGAGCACATTTAATTCATTGCCAATTAACAATTCTTTGTCTAGGCATAGCCCAAGCAACAGTATAGAGTTCCAATAAAATCTTACTTTCATTTTATTATCTCTGCTGCAGGTCAGTAAATAACTTCCGCTGGGGTGGAATGATATTTGTGCCACTGCTCCATCATGAATTCTGAAAACAGAAAATATAAAAGTTTCAGCTCGACAAACTTCACTTTTTTTAGACAATGTAATTGGATGCAAGACAAAATAAAAATAATAATAAAATGACATAAATGAACAAAAAAATACCAACAGGAGAAAAAAGGTTGAAAGTTTGATAAGAGCCGAATTTTGATAAGGACGTAAGTAAAACAACATTAATCATATTTAAAAATAAGCACGACGAATTATCTATTACTACTATTGTAAGTCGCTGGAAATAGACATATTCATACATTTCATAAACACTGAATATAACCGATTTTTAACATTTTAGGATTCAAATATATAAATAAACCATCAATGCATCTTTTTGAAATTCCAAAATAAGTAGCAGTAATTTTTTTAAATAATGAAATATGACTTCACAACTGATTGCAATCAGGTGTTATGACGCCCTTAAGGCATTTTCGAATATTCAATATTTTACATGAATAGTTAATGTCTTAACTATTGTTATTATTAGTGGATTATAAATATTGTACCCATGGGGGTATTTATATTAGGAATTAACCATAACCTCACTTCGTTCGATCCATGACTTTTGGGAATAAAATTATAAACATGATACAGAGATGAACAAGTTCATACATATATTTTACATGTTCGAGGATGCAGCATAACAACTACTGCAAGTGTATATGCATCAGTAAATCTGTTAACTTGATGAATGTAGTTTTTTTTTTAGATACAACAGGAGGGAAACAGAAAAGGTAAACTACAAAAACATGATAAGCTGCAGATTTAACATAGTGAAATGATAATTGCGTTTGTTTCTTGGAATAGCATGGATGGCTAATATTACACCTGCCGTTATGATGTTAGTAACATACATTATGAGAACTAGGGCATCTATGCCACGACCTTCCTTGTACGGCCCCAACGAAAAATTCACATCACATGACATAATACACCACCACACACCTTACACAACTCTGACCTGAGTGGGCAGTCTGAGTTCTCACCTAAATTGGCGTTTACGGCAAACCGATCGACTGGCGTTTAAAAATGTATGGAGAAATTGAAGAGCGCGCGCACTGGGCGTTAAGCGAACTAACATTTGCGAGTCCGAGCTTGATTTGACAGCTTACTCAACGTTGCCGTAAAAACGTCGACGTTGCGGTTTATGTCCACTCTGCGTTTTCATACAAATCGGAAGTCCGAGTTTGACTTTGACAGCTTGAAGAAGTAAAACCACAGAATATCTAGTAAAAACTTGTATGGAGTTTGACGTTTTTACGGAACTTCGAAGTTATGTAAACGCCGATTTAGGTGAGAACTGAAACTACCGGCTCTGGCTTTAGGTAATGTCTTTTGCAGTAAGGTATGTACCTGTAGTGTTGTAATAGGGCATGCGTTCTTGTGTCGTAGAGCTTGACTGTGCCATTAGAGAGCCCCACTGCCACATAGCACCCGGATGGGTGCCAAGCAAGCTGCTGCCCGCTGCCCTTCTGTTCTGTGTATGTGTGAATGCATTCTCCGCTGTCTATACTCCACAGCTTAAGCGTCTTGTCATCGGAGCACGATGCCACTACCGAGTTGTCGGATGAGAGTCGCGCACAGCGCACCCAGTTTGTGTGCCCCACGTACGAAGAGATGAATTTCTGCCGTGCCACCGACCACAGCTTTATAGTCTTGTCGTCTGATGCAGTTAGAAGCTGTAAAGATATTTTACGTTTTTCAACCATTTCGAAATGAATATAATTGCACCTTTCATTTGAGACTTATATTATTACAAGATATGAAACATTAATAATATTATCAGGCATAGTTATTTCTAGTTTAATTGAAAACTATGTTAAACACTCTTTGAGGACAAATGCAGCCATGCATTGTTTGCCTTATGGCATTAATTTCCATCTTTTTTTATCCCTATTGACTTGCAAATCAAGATTTTTATTTCATTGTAGAGAAAATTTAAATTAAAACCTAAATCCATAGAAAAGAAAAATTTTAATTATCACAACTACTCTTGGGCTAAAGACGACCCAGTATTCGTAAGAAACAAACTCTTTGGGTCTAATAAGATGTTATAAAAAAAATTGTTTAAAATGCATTTAAAACCCCAAAACAAAGTTTACAAAGAGTAAAACTATCATTTACACCTTGGCGCTATCGGATGTAAACTGAACACTGCGCACAGTCTGAGAGTGCGCACGAAATTCGCCTGTGCTGCCGGTGACAGAAGGCAGCCAAAGGCGCACCGAGCGGTCGCGCGATGCGGAAGCCAGAAGCCGGCCCGACGGCGAGTACGCCACGTCCAGCACCGACTCGCTGTGGCCCACAAATCGGTAGCTCCGCATCGCTCCACGCAACTGCCATAACTGGACACAAAAGAACATTCAAATTAAATTATTACAAATAAAATATGTACACTGATTATTCCCCTTTTTTTGTTGTAAGACACTGTAATGGGGCCTTTTCTCTCTGTCTGGGAAAGTGTTGTTGCTAACTTCTACGGCATCAGTAAACAAACAGCTTTTACGCTAAATAAGTCATTTATTGAGCTTCCTGAAGAGCTAACTTGCCAGTAGAGCTGGCGTTCTGCTTTATAATTCAACTGCCCTCAATTTCTGTGTTTTTTTTTAACTCGTGTACGTATGCTGTGAAAGTGGGTTTGGCAGATGGCGACTACATTCCTGTGATAAAACGATTACTAATCTTTGTATTGTTTATTCATCATCGCACACACTAAACTCGGATTTGTCATATTTTATCATTAGCCAGCCTTCTATTCAAACATGTTTGCTAATGGATTCCGATGGGTTTTGGTTAATGTGATATGCTTATTTTTCTCGTGTTGGTGGCTAACCCTTAAAACCAAGATATGCGATGTTACTAATTTAATTCACATTTTTTTTTTCAACTGTAAGGGAACTCTAAAGGAAATGTATGAAGCCCGATGGAATGTATTTTTTTATTGAAACAAAATTGTTATTTAAGGTGGCCCAACCCGGCGGGCCTAACTCATTCGCGGGCACGGTACAAAACCGTGCTGTTGCGCTCTGGAACCTTCTCTGTTTCAAAGAATAAGACAGGCTCCGTGATGAGCAAGATGCAAATGTCCACAAAAAAGACAATGTGCATAGTGTATGATTTGGTAAGATTTACGAAAATTTTAATTTCAAAACGACTTATAGCTAAAAGTAAACCACGACCGCTGTAGTAAAAAATCTAACAAAAGCCAAATAGATTATAAATCTTGATTAAATAAGCTATGTCTGATGACTAATCTTTTTAAGATGTTTTTACTTTATCATTGCGTAATCCACCTCCAAAGTTAATGTATAAAACGCGCGAAAAATTCGAACTTTCGGACCTTATAACTTAGACACCAAACACAATTGTACAATGCCAATAGTCATCAAACATCTAGTTCGATCGAATAAAGCTATTTTGAGCAAAATTTTGGATCTCTGACAAGAAATATGGGCGTGATCTTCTTTCCCCTTTTGTATGGGGAGATGAGCGGGATGGGCCACCTTAAGGATTAAAGGTAATGTTAATTTCGTAAATATAAAATCACATCATAAAACTTAAATTGCTTTTTTTATGGAACCTGACATGGATGGCTTATACGACACAACTACTGTCACGACATTAGCCCAATACACTCCATTCCTGTAAGCATTAGGTGCCATGCCAGGACCTTCCCTTTATCTTCATGGCTAAACAGAATTGGATGGAAAACACTTGCCGCTTCAACCATAGTTTCATCCGATTCAGTGATACCAACCTGGGCAGGCTTAACCCTACCACCTATTAGGGGAAAGGACTAACAGTTTTACATAGGTTTTGCACCATGGAACAGCTCGCATTCATAACGAAATGCACTTGTCCAACTCAGAAAGAGAAGGAAAGTGGTGCATGAGCCGGGCGAGGATTTAACCCATAACCTCTCGCATTAAAGGCAAGTCATGTAGTCCCTTCTCCATGAGGTGCAGATTTCTCATTTAGTAAATTATTGATCAATTTTAATTACACAGTGATATTGCAACCCTAATGCAGATTCAAAAAAAATATTCCACGGCTTTACTTCTCCTGATGAAATCTCGAGTTATAGTAAAAAAAATATGTGTGGATAATAGATAGAATAGAGTGACTGAAGTGGTTGGCTTACCATGAGACTAGAGTCCAAGCAGCTAGAGACGAGCTGATCATCGTTGGGACTAAAATGCAATGCCGTCACCGTGTCTTTGTGGCCTCGGAATTTGCGCTCCAAGGTAGGATCAGTAGGACCCACTTCAGACATCACCACTGCTTTATTGCTAGGAAACAGATCCAAATGAAAAATTCAACGAAACAACAGGGATTGGCAGAGTATGTTATCATCAAGTTTGAGCTGCATCCACAGCTGACTTTGGACCGTCCTCGAAAGTTATCTGAGGACCGTAAGGCTGTGCCTTGCACCCGCCGACAATTTATGAAACACAAAATATTCCTTAAAATACAGTAAAGTGACAGTATTTGAAAATCCACTTGTAGAAAAACTTAATCAAAACAAACGAACTATACACCACAGAAAATAAAACTAATCTGTGAATACGGGGTTGTTCGGGCAAAGATGGTTCCATTCCGCCCCGGTGGTGTACTCTTGAGTTCTCACATGTGAGTCAACACTTTCGTGTTAATGAAATCACAGCCCTAGTTTTGTCCCTTTCGAATTATCCTAATTAGAGTGCAATGACTCAACATAACATTTGATGTTTGAATACGTCAGGCGAAAGCGTTTCACTTTCGTCTTAAAAACATTTTACTTAATATTTTTTTGTGATAACTCTATGGGCATTTTGGTTTAATTTTGGATACTGATCAATAGCAGGTAATAGGCTACCAATGAAAATAATTAACAAGTATATTTGCAAAGTTGTAGTCGTAGTACCTAAAATTGTTGCAGGAGATGTCATTATAACATAGGCCCGGTTGCACGTACCGACGTGCACGTCAACATCACCGTCAACGTATGATTAAAGACTGATCAGTCAAAATTTGCGTTGCACGAAACTTAAACATTACGTTGATCGCTGATGTTAACCGCTAAACGTAATCACTCCCGACCCATTGATTACCGTCAAAATCACGATGAAGTAATAATTCAAAGTGTCAAAAGTCCCTATTTTTTAATTTTTGCAGTCTTATTGGACCTTAAATAATAGGCAAACGTCGCCATTAATGGAATACAAAGCTTTGTTTTTAGCCTGGCACTCGGTTCCACGGATTAAAAATGTCGGCGCCAAATCTATGTAAGTTATGGTGCTACCAACAGCTGATAGCAAGCCGACATATTGGGCGCTAGTAGCGCCACCCCGCGGCTCCAAGAGCAACTGTTTTGTTTGTTAGTACAAATGATTGACGCTAGATGGTGCTACAATTGTGTCTGTCTCTTTCTGATAATATACTGTGGAAAAAGGACAGTACTATGTCAGCTCAGGCGGTGCTGAGAGTTGCCATACAGCAAACATTTTTGCCAATTGTTTCGTGGGACTATTTGTGGTCTGACGGCTGGCAAGCTAACTTTGACGAAAATATGT
The DNA here is from genome assembly GCA_946894095.1 of Incurvaria masculella. NCBI lineage: Eukaryota > Metazoa > Arthropoda > Insecta > Lepidoptera > Incurvariidae > Incurvaria > Incurvaria masculella. Next base: position 13,251,727 of record OX335650.1, read on the forward strand.
TACATGCAACTCAAATTCAAATGATGGGCGATTAGCTGTCACATCATCGTCAAATGTAATCAGTAACGGTTAACATTTTACGAGGCGTCGTGCACTCGGCCCTAACTCAAACTACATAATTGAAATGACTGACAACTCCAAGTTATTCCGAAAAGATTTTTTTCTTATTTATGCTAATCAAAAGAAGTCGTGGGAAAGAAAATATCACATAAATAAAATCTATAATATTTTGTTTCTTATTTTGTGCTGGTCAATGAAATTTAAATTTGTTTGAACACAAAATAGAAGGTATTTTTTTCCTGTCAACCTTATTTTAACTGCATCATAGACTACGCCCCGGTTGCACGAAGAGACGGCTGAGTTGATCAATGTTCAAACACGTCACTTTTAGTGAACCGCATGGAGTTCCTTCCATAGTGTCCATAGAAAGTGACCTGTTTGATCATACTTTGACGATGATTTTGATTTTTTGTCCTTTCGTGCACTTGGCCCTACATCTTTCATCTAAAAACTCCAAAATTAAACTTGACAGAAATTACAGTTTAGAAGTTTTTTTTTTGAGAACGCTGATGCGACAGTCTTTGGATAGTCTGTGGCTGTTCTAGGATATTTTATGTTCTGTGGCTGTTCTCATCGGTCGGAAAAACGTCGGACACGAGGCGCGTTATCGTTTTATTTTGATTGAGTGCAGAGAAACAGCAATAATTCATCTCCAAAATCCCGGTGCAAGTAAATGTATACCTTGTAATTTCCGACATGTAAATATCACTTTGTTGAGGTTCGATACGAGACCCATTTGCTTGTGCATTGTTTGCACACTTCGATCTGGTTAATGGTTACTGAACGTCATGTGGTCGGTGTAGGCGCAACCCGGCGTGAGAAGAGTTGCCTGGATGGACCGTATTGCATCGCCAGTGTCTGGTGGTATTTTATAAGGTAAGAATTAACATGGGAACATGCTTGACGGCTCTGCAACCCCAACCAAAAATCTTCTCTGCAACTTAACAGCGGCATACGTCAGCTATAGACGAGGACTTGTTTTTTTTTTGTTTTTTTAGGGAAGACCTTAAATTTTACAACTGTGATTTTATATTGCGCCTTCCAAGCCTTAGTCCTAGGTAAAAACAATTTATAGGGTGAAATTGATCTATTGATTTAACCCTAAGCTTGTTAGTGTTTTGATTCTTGCCCGCTCTGGTTTTTCTCCAAAAAAAAAAAAATCACATCCTATGAATAAATGGACTTTTAAAAATCCTTTTTGATGCAGGGTTGCAGAACTAAAGCACATATTAATGGAACAAGCACATTACTAAGAGACTAGATAAACCCCAAATTGAACTTTCGCCTTTTGCATTTATGTGAATTTTCAAAAACCAGTTTGACAACAAATGTCACATAATCAAGCACATATCATTATGTTAAATGTCAATATAAAACCACCTGTGCCCATGGAGGTGAAGAAATAACAGGAGAACGAATGGAACTAAAAAAATGGCCTTATCACAATTGTGCCGCGGGGGGCGTGTCGTATTGACAGAACCTGCGGCCATTTTAGTCATGCGTCGCTAGCTGTCGCGGGCGAGTTTGACGTAAGATCGAATTGTAATTGAATATGCCGTCGTGCAATGTAAAATGATGCATAAACAACTTGACGAGACATAAAAATCATTCATGAATATCATATTACCTGTAAGTATACGCTAAATATTCGAAATGGTGGATATTTCACTTGAAAACATTTCTATGGGGATGGTGTTATGCCATCAATCAACACGAACTCAAAATAATCTCAATTCACTACCTATTTTCATTTCTTTGCAGAATTCCTCTATTTAGCCAGAAATAGATATTATATAGCATGCAATTAGTATGTCCGTCTGTGTATTGAAATGTCTACTGCTGGATTTATGCTTACCCATAGAAATACTTCTTAAATTATATTTTATGTTATTTGCACGAACCAGCCTAAAATAAAACTCTTACTTGAATATACATAAGTCTGAATATGCGCGATAAAATGTTGACCTAATGTATTTTTTTACAAAAAAGTTGTACCTTATATTGATAATATACTGAATCTAGCATTATGAAATGATATTTGACGAATATTTAAAAGATAATTGCGTATTTGTAGCAAACAGTGCCAACTTATTTTGGTAAAAAATTTGGCTTCCATCATTAAGACAAAATATAATAAAAATACGCTTATAAAAAGCCATTGAGGACTTGAGTGGGCACTCTGCTTGGAGCACTCAAATAAGGCAAGTCTATACGATATTTACGTAAAGTTCAAGGTCAAGATAATTACGTAAAGTTAGTACCTGAAAGGAGTGCGCCTGTACCGGAATCACTAACCAAAAAACCGGCCAAGTGCGAGTCGGACTCGTACACGAAGGGTTCCGTGCCATCTTACATGATTTCACCCAAAAAATCACGTAAGGGGGCTCCCCCTTTAATTTTTAATATTTCAAAATGTTTGCTATTTGTTGTTATAGCGGCCATAAATATACACAATCTGTAAAAATTTCAACTATTTACCTATTATTGTTAATGAGATACAGCCCTGTAACAGACGGACGGACGGAGGGACAGACGGGCGGATGGATGGACGGACAGCAAAGGCTTAGTATTGGGGTTTCGTTGGCACCCTTTGGGTACGGAACCGTAATAAAAACGAATTCAAATACTAAGAAGTGGAAAATAACACCCATTTTTGGGTCGGTGACATATTGGTGTTATTCTTTGGTTGGTTGGCACCGACCCCAAAAATCGGGTATTTTCCACTTTTTAGTGTTTGATGTCGGTTAAAAACTAAAACTATACTTATGTTGATTGATTGATCGATTTGAATTAAGGCCTCTCTGTCCTATTTTTAGACAATTTTGCCAGTGTCCAGTTAGGCTTAAATAAGGGATTAGTGCTACATTGGCGCATTTAACAGAGAATGCATTTCACACACTTACGTGTATTTGTTAGTCATTGTCTTTTCTCGCTATAAATTCTGATGAAACAGCATTTCTTCCGAATAAATCTTTGAATTAATGCAGGGATGGTAATCAGATTTTGAAAAAACCTTTTTCTGATTATTTTCAAAATCTGATTACCTAACTAGCTTCAAATTCAATTGTCGCTGAAACTCAAATTAATGAAATAACGGTAAAGTCGTATCCATTAGATACAGAAAATTATCGAATTCAGGCAGTTTACAAACTTTACATAATTGTTTAATAAAAAAACCGAAGTCACAAACCCAATATACATAGGCTATGTAATCGCCTAAATTTATTTTTATATTTGTAGATTCTCTTTCATTATTTTCTAATTACGATGTGTTACATATACATATAAGAACATGCAAATAAAACACCTTTTCAAAATATTTGTTTGTAATTCACTATTTCAGAAAAGTAATTACGAACAACAATTTACAAATGGATCCATGGACGGTGATGTTTTCATCCCGCTCATAGCCGCGGCATTACCACCAGCTTCACTTGCCACCACGTTGCTCTAATGAGCAATATTTTTGCTAATTTTTGCATCCAAATTATTTGTTGGCTATGGTTTGCATAACATCTTTCTAACTCATGTAGTTTTCAATGGGTTTGACGGTGGATTCAGCCAGTATTTATTAGATATTTTTGACTCGGCACTCGCTGTCATCATCACGAATGAGGAATGACGTAACGACCATCTGGTTTATTAAAAAATAATTCTTATCTTTATCGGTTTACCTACCAATTTGGGAGACTTCAAATTGGATTTTTCTCCGTTTTCATCATTGCGCTACAAATTTGTACGGCAATAAAATGTTGTAAGTTGCGTTACGTAATTTTTTGCGCGCTCGTTGTATGGACGTTATTTCTCCAGTTATTTCTTCACCTCCATGCCTGTGCCGATATAATGTTAAGATTGTGCTGTGCAGGGCGCCAGTATGAACGGTGCACAGGATCCCGGCGATCCGGGAGCAGAGGTAAATCTCATTGCGGAGGAGTTAAGCCGTGCAGTGGAGCTCACTCTCAACCCAGCTGTGGATCAGGCGCAACGATCTCACGCCTACAACGCATGCGAAAGGTCTCTTCTAACAATACTGAAATACAGGACCTTTGTCCGAAAGAAAATACATAGTATCACAGAGCAGTCAACTAATACTTTTAAGATTATGTAATCAAACCTTTTATTTTTAAGACTCACCCTGTTTTGTGATCATACAAACACATAACGAAGAGCAGCTGTATATGTTTTATTACTTTAACCAACTATGGAAGTCTTAAATCTAATTGTTTAGGTTTTTGTGTTTTATATAGTACTTATGGGTTATTTTCGGCAGCTTCAAGGAAAACTCACCATGGTGCGCGCAGGCAGGGCTCGTGCTGGCAAGTGCTCCGCACTTCTCGCCCGTCGTCAAGCACTTCGGTCTGCAGCTCATGGAGACCACAGTCAAGTATCGTTGGAGTCAGATTTCGCAGCAAGAGAAGATATTTATCAAGGTTTGCACACCATCTACTTTTCGGATTGAGTATTTGATCTTCCGGAGGATTTAAACAGGTTTTTTTAATCATTCATTCGATTTATCATTTCAAAACTGGCCATTTCAACTTGGTTTGGACTATAAAAAAAATTGTTTGCTTTACTATAAGTAACTCAAAATTATCATTAATGTTAACTTGAAGCTACTGCAATGGTTTTTTCATGTTAAGTTTACTTTAATATTGTCCAAAAACATTAGAAAAAAGTTTTGACCCTCATTTTAGAATTATTTTACTGAAAAATACAGATATTTACAAAAGAATGAAAAGATACAGACATAGAATGAAGCTTTTTCAAGTGATTAAAAATGTTTCATTAAAATCTGACCACTTTTAGGGATAGGTAACCGTTAGGGTCTAGAAGACAATTTCGCTATTTAATGGCAGACGCCATGCAAAATTGTGCCTTGGCCAACGGACAAAGAATGTGTTTCTTAAATTTTATTAAATCTTCGATTCCGCTGCCTCCACGACAGCTTTAACTACCAAGCATTGATGGCCAATACGGGTAGTATTAGCCATCAATTACTTACTGTCATGATATATGACCAACATACTGCATGGAAACTAGTTACCATGCCAGGACTGACAGGCTAAACTAGTTACATTGTACTGGATGGAAAACGTGGACAATTTTCATTTTCACTTCGGTCATCGTTTATTCAATGAGATGGCACGAACGGGGGTGGGATTTTCTCTACCACCTAGAACGTGAGGAAGGGGACTTGAAAGGCTTGATGTATTCGGTAAAAGCATTTTTAGCTCAGGTCATTGCTTTCCTTCACGTTACGCTAAATATCGCCGTTAGAAAGACGTATAGTTCACTGAAAAGCTGAGGTGTGTAACGGCAGGAGAACGCCATGAAGCTGCTGTGGATGGGTGGGTGGGAGGCGGCGCACCTGAACGATGCTCTCGCGCGCGTCATTGTGGAGATGGTGAAGCGCGAGTGGCCGCAGCAGTGGCCCACGCTGCTCACGGAGCTGAGCGACGCGTGCACCCGCGGCCACCGCCACACGCAGATCGTGCTGCACGTGTTCCTGCGGCTCGTCGAGGATGTAGCTACTTTGCAGGTGATTCTGCTTTACCTATGAACACAGGTAAAGAAGAAGGTATTATAGATAGCTAACGTCATACAACATGCAAAACTGCTTATTTTTGCTGCTTCTATGACATTTCTAACCAGCGCCATCTCCAGTCACTGCCAGAACTAGTTACACCGCCATTCAACTAAGCTTGATTCCAAATTTTGACTTTAAATTAAGTAGTCTCATTGCAAATAAAAAATATCATTGATATCGATTGTTTTCTATTTAATGTATTCTGAAATATGGATTGCTACACCACCTGTGGACCTTTATTATCCCTATTTAACGTTGGTATGACGTTTACAGTCTATAACTTTCTCTTTAGTCTATGTTAGAATGCTTTTGGTTGTATTCTCGTATGTAGGTGCACATAGCTAAAACATGTGACAACAAACAAACATCATCACGGTTGCCATTTCTGACTTTCGATTGTGCGTGTTGTGAGGTTTCTCACAATGTTTTCCTTCACCGTCAAGTATTCGTTTCATATATGTAATACACTTATCTAACTATAAACTAGAAAGACATCCCTGCCAACGCCTACCGGTTGAAAGCGCGACCCAACCGCTATGTCCACGAACGCTCACAGTAAAATATGTCAGTGCAATAAAGAACATTGCAATTTGTTGTAATAGTATGCTGACTACTTATTTGTTGTAATGCTTGGAAACGGACCCAAACATATTTTGGTGAGGTCAAGCAAAATGTATAAGCAGACTTCATGAATTGATGTAATCAAGCAATCCGAAATATTGCAGACCCTAGAGCAGAATCAGCGGCGGAAGGACATCTACCAGGCGCTGACGGGCAACATGGCGGAGATTTTCTCCTTCTTCATGCGCCTCATCGAGATGCACGTGCAGCAGTTCCGCGAACAGACTGCCGCCGGCGACTTCCACGCCGCCGCCAGCAATGGTCGCGTCGTTCAGGTACGAGTGTGCCTTGTAATAAAAATGCAAATAATCATGCATCATTTGCAGGTAAGCCCACATAGTCTTGGGGTCTTCATCCCAGATTATTTGGTAATAAATATAAGTGACCCCAAAAAGCCTGTTTTACTTGGGTATGACCTCCTCTTTACCTATATACATATGCTACAACATTATATGTTTCTTGTATAACAATAATTTTAAGATTTCAATGTTGACTACTAATATATTTTTTATGTAATGATTTAATTTCAAATTATTTCTAACCACTGTTTTGTTTAATATATTTTTATTGTAATAAATAGTCATCTCCGAAGTCATAGCCTAAAGTTTAATGCCACTGTCAGCTCAACAAACTCGAGACAACACTTCCTGTCGAATAGGGCAGAGGAAATGTGTAACAAACTGCCTGATGATGTCGTCCAAGCACCCATCACCGATTCCTTCACAAACAGTCTTGACAAACACCTAAAAACAATAAAGTAACCGTAATAACAAAGCACCAGTGAACTCTGACAAGAACACATCCGCTTAGGCTGCTCGTTCATCAAATAAATAAATAAATTTAAAAAAATTTGTAAAATTTTACGTGCGGGAATTTTAAATGTTATTCATGTATAAAATATGTAATTATTTGATGCTTTTTTTTCTTGGTTTTCCTTTCTTTTACCTTTTCTTTTCTTATAATATTAAATCTCTTAATTTCGAATGTTATTAATTATGTGATTATGGCTGACTTTGTTTTATCTTTGCACATTTTTACATGTCGTATCATTCATATCATTGTTTTACATTGTTTTTATGATATGTGCTTGAAATGGTTTTTTATTTTTTAATCATTTTTATGTTGAATGTCTTTATTTAATTTATTTTAGATATTTTATTAGAGATTTTTAGTAGGCCCCATCTCCACATACGGCACCCATTCACGAGCATCATATTGGGTCCAGCTAGTAAGCTCTCTACGTGCATCTATCTACAAGAAGATGAATGAATCGAAATCTTTAAGCTCTAAATTAATATTTCTGTGACAGGTGGTGCTTCTCACGTTGACGGGGTTCGTGGAGTGGGTGTCCATCAACCACATCGTCGGCAACAACGGGCGGCTGCTGCAGATCCTGTGCATCCTGCTACAGGATGACGCCTTCCAGCTCCCCGCCGCCGAGTGTCTGCTGCAGATTGTCAACAGGAAGGGTCCCGTGAGTGCAAAACCTTTTGTCTCTTGTTCGGCAAGTCCATAAAACCATCAACACCCTCATAGAACCCGCATCAAACCAATTTATATCTTACTGCAGTCATTCATTTACCAAAACCCGTAACTGGCACGAATTTTTTTCATTGTACTTCGATTCGATTGACAAAGTAAACTATTTTCGATAAAATAATAATATTATTAAGTAATATTGTATATGTAGGTATTATACATAGAGTCCGATTCTGATTGGCAATAGTTAAATATTCCTATTATGTTTTGTATTTGCAGACGAAGGAGAGAAAACCACTCATGATATTGTTTAGTGAAGATGCGATCTCGTGCATCCATCGCGCTGCCGTGGCCAGCATCCAAGCAGTGGACGAGAAGAATTATTTGTTCCTAAAGAAACTTTCACAGGTAACTTTTATGGATTATAGTAATAATCCCTTGACCGAAAATGTCAGAAGAACCAGACTGTGCGGCCCATTCAGGCAGCGACCACTCCCAACAACAACTTCCAGGTGTTTGCCGGCTGGAATATACATATTACCGGCAAAAATACATTCGATAAGTTTTCGCCATTTTTGTGGCGTCCATGGGCTTTCGAATTTTCACGAAAGACATGCCGGCCGGCCAGGTACCTATTCGCACCACCTTTGAAGGACGCCAGCTTGAACTTTGGAGGAAATACCTCCGGCGGGAGTCTATTCCATAGTTTACCGACTACATAAAGTATCTAGTCTAGAGAATTGGTTGGTTCCCTTTTTTTCTGATTTTCGACGGTGAATGGGTTCATTCCCTGCCCGTTCATCGTTGAGCTTTGGTAGGAAGGGGACACTGTGGATGTGTCTCTGTTCAATTTGCGGTTTGATGGCGAGAACCTCAAGTTAAATTTAACATGTAGGTGTTAGCCGGTCTGGGCCTGCAACTGACCAGCCTGTGGAGTGCGGCGAGCGGTGCGGACGCGTGGATGCCGGTACTGCTGGAGACGCTGCTGCAGCTGACGGCGCACGCGTCGCTCGCGCTCGCGCACACCGTGAGCCCCGTGTGGACGTCCTTCATGAAGCACGAGCAGATTTCGCGGCTGCCGCAGCTGCTGGCCGCCGTGCCGCGCTGGCTGCAGGCCGCTTCGCCCAAGATGCTCAAGGTGACCGTCCCCCCTCTCCATCTTGTCTCATAGTTGATTTTGTTTTATTTTTTTGTAACTTGACAAATACCTAATAATGGACTGACTGTCATGATATTAGCCTAACGGGAACAAGGTGTCAGGCCAGGACCCTCTTTTATTGCTCGGCTACATTGAACTGGAACGAAATCACGGACAACTTTTATTGCCCCTTCGATCATCGTTCATTCAATGCGATGGTACCAACCCGGCCGGGATTAATCCTACCACCTAGTAAGTAAGGAAGTGGACCTACAGTTTTACGTGGAATCCGATCCACAGCCAGCTTCAATGGTCGAAAACTTCACCAAGCTTATCAAAACGAAAGGGGACCCCAAGAATTTTGAATTTGAAACCAGATTATGATATGTATTTATTTTATGATTTAAGTTCAGCCTTTTTAACCTAACAGATCGCTGATGATTGAACCTCTTGAAAATAAAAAACAATTTTAACTTCTGAAAGATGTAGGGTCTCACCTTCCGAGTCCGTGCAATCCATGTCCTCTCTCATGCAAAATGTTGCAGCCACTAGCAAATTTTAGGCTAGGCCTAAACTTCTTACAAGAAAGATTGTCAATTCAGCAAAGGTTTTCATCCATGGGTTTTTTTTTCCTCTGCCGGTATTTTTTTCCCCAAGAACTTGAAAGGAGCTTCATCAGACACTGTTGCAATCAATTTACCGGCCACTGTCAGACCAGGGTTGTTTGTGGTGAGCTCCTACCTCCTACCTCTCCCGATTAAACTATCTAACTGCTAAGTACTAAAACAATACATTTACAGGTCTCGTACCCGTCGTCGCGGCCCAGTGGCGTCACGATGGACGCTGTGGCCTACGCTTGCATAGACTACGATAGTGAAAGTGAATTTACCATGTTCTATTGCCGATGTCGAACCGATCTGCTCGATGGTTTTAGGTGAGTCACTCGCTGTCTCAGAACTTTATCTATTGGGTATTTACCAAGTTGCATTTTATCTCCACTGATTGGCTTAGCGTTTGATCTGGTCTCGTAAATTTCGAAGCAGGTTTTCATAGAGGTTTCAGCACAAGAATGAAACACAAATCGTATACATCAGCCACCCAAAACATTAGTCAAACCTTTTTCTTACTGATTTAAATATTATTAAAATTTTATTTCAATGATGTCTCGAAAAACATCTTGTTACCGCACCAAGGACTTCTATAGCTGGATTGATTATATTGCACAGTTATTTTTCACCCATCTTTTTCATATTTGTTTTTTTCTTAAGGGACTACTAAATATGGTATCTGCAAAATTAATTTCGCATAAAATATCTGAGGGAATCTGTCTTGATTGACACGAGATGGTGACAGATTGTGTTGTATTTGCAGACACTGCATGATGGTGGCGCCCCTGGTGACGTGGTCATTCGTGGAGCAGTACACGAGTGTGGCTCTCGACAAGGTGGCGGAGTCGTGTCCCTCCGACCTCGACACACACCATCCCCTCTATCTCGAATGGGAGGCACTGTCGCTGGTAACTTTTTGTCATATTTGGTCATTGATCAGAGTCGCACTGGCCCATTGAAAAGTGTGTTTGCTATTTGAAAATCATTAGTAAATTAATTTCATTCATTACTTTAATGATGGTATTGACTTTAAACGCTTTCAAAATTATTGTTTGCATAACCATTTTGACTTAAACTAGAAAGTTTGTTTCATATCATTTACTAAAATGGCGATATCATAAATAATTAATGGACCAAAAACTAAAATTAGCGACTGATATAAAGCATTTGGGAGTCTGACTCTTTATAAAATGTTTAGTTCGATGATAAATAAAAAAAACTAACAATGTCTTACAATTTTACATTTTAAGAATATCCATGAACTTTGAGAACCCAGTGACAATTATGACCTTTATTGTACTTTTGTACATAGTCTTTTCGAATATGCATTGCTAAACATGATTTAAGCTGAGGTATCTTATAACATGTAATATCAGCTGCATTTGAAGATGATGTCATTCAAGTACAAACACCAAACTAAAGTAACCGTAATAAGAAAGCACCAGTGAACCCAGACATGAACACATCAGCTTAGGCTGCTCGTTCATCAAATAAATAAATAAAAATGAATAAATAATTTATAGACTTTTATTATTTTATTTCATTATTTTTCTTTTGTTTTCGCTTCTCGCTTGGCATCGGGGCTGGCACTGCTGGAGCGTTGCGTGCATAGCTGCCCCTCTGCTCAGCTTTCTCCTCTCCTTCATATTGAATGTTCCCCTAGCCTATGCTGAGGTCCACCCTGTTGCTGGTCCGCAGGTGCTGGAGGTGGTGCTGTCGCGCGTGCTGCAGGTGGAGCCGCGGCCGAGCGTGGCGTCGGGGCTGGCGCTGCTGGACCGCTGCGTGCGCAGCTGCCCGCCCTGCCCCCTGCTGCTCAGCCTTCTCCTCTCCTTCATATCGGCACTGTTCGTGTTCCTCAGCATGGCATCCTGCCAGCTCGCCGGTACCGTCCACATCTCTTCATTTTCTCTCTATGTTCTCTCTCTGTTCCTTGTCCGTGGATATTTTACATCCAAACATAAATATAACTTTACATATGCATTCCACATAAATAATAATGGCCTCGAGAAATGGGAGAATTAAATAACAGGGAAGAAAAAGAAGATATATATGGAAGACTTTATGGTACAAAAATTCAAGTAAGAAATACAGAAATCTCCAGAGTTCCTGTCTGCCTAAAATGTTGGCGAAACAAGTTCTACTTTTAGTGAGTAGAGTTTAGGGCAGAATAATCTATTTTCTTGTTATGACAAAATAAATTTTGTGGTAATTTGGAGATGTTGTTTGGTGCAGGGGCGGGCGCCGGCAGCGCGGGTGCGGAGCTGCTGCCTCGAGTCCTGGACAAGATATTTGCTGCGTTGGTGTACGGCGGCGGAGACGCCGACGGGCGCCGCACGCGGCCGGTAAAGAACGTGCGCCGTCACGCCGCCGGTCTGCTCGTGAAGCTCGGACATAAGGTACTTTCCTCGCTACGTATTCTGAGTCACGTACTTTCAGACCTTAGAACATATATATCTGAGAAGGGCGGTGTGCACAATCGCCGGTTAAACCATAGACCTAGCATAGTGCGCTGTGCTTAAAAGACGAAGAAAGTGTGGGAGTGAGACATCAACTCAAGCACCACTACCGCCAATTAGAGGGAGATGGAACACATCTGCCTGATGAGACAACTTCTGAAATCGTTATCATTGGAGTCGCGCTCATGGAATGCGTAATGTTTTTTTGTGAAATATTTATGATTTCTCTAGTTTTCCTTAACGAAAGCGTGGTGACCCGTGCATTTATAGATTTTTTAGTGAACGGGAGTAAAAAACCTGGACAAAAACCCCTTTTTACCCGCGTGCGCAAGGAGGGTTATGTTTTTCGAGTGTATGTATCTACGTATGTATCTACGTATGTATATTTATTTGGCCCGGTCTGCAGCCTAAACGGCTTGTTTATGGTTAATAAGGGGTGACCCCCTGATCCTTTGTCGATCAAATTTCTTAACTTTTCCTCAATATTTCAAAGTAAAACTTAAAACATAACCACAGATCACTATTTTGTAACATGTTTTTTCATATTTTTACAAGAACTGGAATAAGTTGGGCTCTTATCCAATGGCCGCATGGCGTTGAGTCTGGGGACATCCTGTATATATACTGATGAAACGACAATCGCCGGTTGCAGTACCCGCTGCTGCTGCTGCCGGTGTTCGGTCGGCTGCACGCGGCGGCGCGCTCCGTGCTGGCGCGGCCCGACCTCAGCGCCGTGGAGAGCGTCACGCTGCAGGAGGCGCTGCTGCTCGTCTCCAACCACCTGTGCTCCTACGAGCGCCAGAGCAGCCTCGTCGCCGAGGTGGGTGTCGTCTAGCGAGTAACGACCTTCGTAGTGTGAAGACAATTCATCGCACTCGGGACATACAGACGTATCTCACATTTATAGCTTTTATAGAAAATATATTTAGAATACTTATATTAATTTATGTTTAAACTCTTAACAAAGATTCCTACCAGGTTATTTTTTACAGCATCATTTGCAGTATATTCAATAAAATATGAAAGAAAACAGAGAAACTATCACTTTTTCAACTCTACTGCAAATTAATTAAAAATGAGATACGCCTGTACGTCCCGGGTGCGACGAATTGAGCATGCAAGCAGAAAGTTGCGCATCCTCCAACTAATCCAACATAGTGGGGAAGGAAACTCAAAGCTTATCGTAGTTGTCTCATGAGCGACCTCCCTTAGAAATGTCGGAAACTGTCATTCCTGACAAATTTTATTTACGTTTTTTAGATGCAAGATGTACTCTCCATGATGCAGTTAGAATTAGGTTTATAAGAAAAGAAGAGCTTTTGTTTGTCTTCCACCTAATTTAAATGTAATTAATTTACCAGCACAATGTTTGAAATAAAATATTATAGGTTATGTTGTTGTGATATTTTCTTTCCCACGACTTAATTTGACTAGCATAATTTGGACCAATTTATGTTCGGAATAATATCGAGAAAATTTAGTAATTTCAATTACTTAGATTTAGTAACCTCAATGCATAGAAACCTCAATGGCCCAGTGGCACGACACTTCGGCGATCGCTCTCCGAAGTTAAGCAACGCTGGGTCCGGTCTGGTCTTGGATGGGTGACCATTCGACCGTTGAGAGAGGCTGGCCGTGGTTCGGATTCCACGTTAAACTGTAGGTCCCCTTGCTTACTTACTAGGTGGTAGGGTTTATCCCGCCCGGGTCGGTACCATCGCATTGGATGAACGATGGTCGAAGTGGCAATGAAAATTGTCCGTGTTTTCCATCCAGTTCAATGTAGCCGTGCAATATAACGAATGTCCTGGCATGGCACCTAGTTCCCATGTGGTGTGTTGGGCTAATACCATGACAGAAGGTGTGGTATTAGCCATCCATGTCCAGTCACATAAAAAAAAAAGTAAATAAAATGTTTAAATCTATTTTGTTTACAGCTTTGACGGATTCTTTAGGTCAGGTCGCCTAGACGCCACCTGTCGTGGTAAATAAACAGTTTTCTTCCCCATTCGAATTCATTTTTAATACAATATTGCTACATTCAGGTGCTGGGCGAGAGCGCGGAGCGATGGGCGAGTATGGGGCCGCACGTGTCGAGTGCGGAGGGGCTGGCGCGGCTCGTGGGCCTAGACGCGGCCCCGGCGGAGGTGGAGGACGAGCGGGGCCGCGCGCGCCGCACCCTGCTGCACGCGCTCACCCTGCTGCTGGGCGTCGTCAAGCGGACCACCGTGCCCGATGATCCCGACAAGTGAGTTGAGTGAGCACTAAAAAGGATTTTTATTATTTTGGTACGTATGTGGGAATTAAACTAGAATTATTGCTTTCAGAATCACCTTTAATGTATAAGTAGCATTTAGGGTGTATTATAACATTTGTTTGTGGGTTATTTCACCTCAGTTCAGTCGGATCGATTAATCAGTTTGCGATATAACTTAGTGTACTTTTACTACCAGAAGTTTAAAACATTTTTCAGGTATTTTATTCGGTTAAATGTACCCGTGCTCACAAATGGTTCCTTGCATGGCACCTAAATCCTTCGGGAATGTGACATGCTGGCCCAATATCAAGACAGGTCAGCCATCCATGTCCAGTTTCATAAAAAATACAACAAAATAAAATGTCACCAGAAATGAATGAAAAATACGGTCAGATTTTTTTTACAGGCAATTAACTAGTCAGTTTGCTGTTTAGTTTAGTTTATGGAGAGGTAAAGAACCTTTCCATTAACTAAACTAAACACTGCATTAACGAAGCATACCCTCACGGACGAAAACATTAGCATTGTTATTCGTTTTTTTTACTGTTGGTTATCGGACAAATTGAGGGTGGTCTTTCCTAGTGCATGTTGCTTCACGCGGAAGGAAGGCGTGGGCTGATGTTCGTGAGAAACTTCGGTTCAATCTGGCGCTAATTTTAGGTAGGGTTTCCTTACGATGCGCCACAACAAGGCGAATAATGACAAATAAATAAGTGCTTAAAAACAAACGGGCAAGTGCATAAAAGGAATTGCACGCATCAGCATAATGCTGCTAGTGCATTACAATATAATAATAATATAGGTCGAATGAGTACCACCCGCTCCAACCAAAATACAAATAACGATAGGTGTAAAGTACGTTTGTGTGTTGTGCAGAGCATCCCGCGGCGGTTTCGGCGGCGGCGTAACGGCGGCCGGCAACCCGGTGTGGCGCAACCCGTGTGCGGCGCACGCGCTGCCGCTGCTGCCGCACGTGCTCGCGCTCGGCCGCTCGCTGCACGCGCTGCACGCGCCGGCGGCGGCGGCGCTGCGGCACGCGGGCCACGCGCGCGCGCTGCGCCTGCCGCTCGTCGAGCAGCACAACTTGCTCGGCCGCCGCGAGGAGCTGCCGCCGCCCGCGCCCAGCGACCGCATGCAGAGCTTCCTTCACACCCTCCACGACAATGTACGTAACGTCGCGGCCCCTGAAGGAGAAAGGAAGGAGAAGTGGCAAGCGGACTGTATCGCGTTCCGCAAAAAAAAATGCAACTATTATTTTCTACGTAGAAAATAATAGTTGAATAGTTAGGATATGCATGTAAGTTTTTGTTCTGTAATATTTAAGCATGTTGTGTTTGCCGCTTGTGGGTTCTACACAAACAAAACATTATTGTCAAATGTTTCCTTGTGTCAATTATATTCATTACCCTGTTGGCAAACCAGAATAAATAAATAAAAATGAAATGGTCAAAATGAACATAAAATGGTATGATCACAGCCGAAACATTTTCACCGCGCGAATGTGCTCGTCAAGTCAGTCCCCACCCACACAAATCCTCCAATATGTCTGCAACTATGTTTGCTTGTAGCATGCACGTTTAAGTTGGATAGGTAGTTTGTGAAAATTGGAGACAGCGGGTGCCTCCTTGACAACGGGCTGAATGATTGGCTCGAAACGTCGGAGAATGTCTCTTCCTGCCGCGTGAAAAGCTGTAACAGTTTTCAAACATGTCTAACGACCGCGGTAATCTCAAAAGTATCATGGGTCCCATAGTAGGCACCACACTCCTATAGATCTATTTACAGCGCACGCGGTGCTGTGGCACGTGGGCTGCTTGTCAAGCAGATGTATTTTATGATTATTTTATTTTTTATATACTAGCAGCAAGAGTCCACAACGCTGTTTGCGATGAAGTGCTTGCGAGGGTTTAGCTCGGCAGAGGTATAGGATAGCTTCATTGATTGATCTCCTCTTTCTCTACGTCCTCATCCTCTGTCTTCACTGTTTTATTATGTGGCCCACCTAGTGACTAACTAACCTACAGCAAAGTGAGACGCGGAATTTCGAAGTTACTTAAAAACGTAAGACGTTTATCGAGACGTTTGCAAATGGTAGTGCAAGTTTACTCCGACCACAGAGTTAAGTCGATCATTGTCACGTTTTTAGCCTTTTGTGATTGTCTCGAGTTAGTAATCTATCCGATTTATTGTATATGTTGTTGGATTTGCTGTCTGTCTATCTATCCAGCTGAATTGTAGTGTATAAGCCGATTAAAAATTATAGATGAATAAATTCCCAGTTGATGTAATGCAATGGCGAATGTGTTGTTAGGTGTGCCAGGTGGTGGGCGCGGCGGCGACGACGCTTGGACGCGAGCTGTACGGCATGCCGGGGCTGGGCGAAGCGCTGGCCGGCTCGCTGCTTCACGACCTACACCACCTGCCCGATTATCGCCTAAAGTCAGTCGTGCGTGTAGCGCTTCGGCCGCTGCTCCACCACTGCCCACCGTCGCACTACGCGCACCTCGCCGTGCCTCTAATGCAGCATGTCGCACCCTTCAGTGAGTTCCAGGATTCTACAATCTCTTAAGCTGCGTCCTGTTATGTTCTTTTGTCAAAGAATACTTTGAACTGCTTAGGTATTGTGGTGAATTCGCACCTGTCACTGAAATGGGAGTACTCAAGCTCGATGTATTTGATGGGGCGATTGGAGGAGTCGGGCAGCGACCAGTAGGAGATACTGGAGGACATTCTAAACCAGAGTCTCACGCTTGAATACTTTCATTTGCTCTAGTGTATTAGTGAATGTTCCCTGGATGTAATGGGCTGGACACCTGTCACAGCGAAGGGAGTACACAAGCTCACTGTATGAGGCGGGCCAGCTGGAAAAGTCGGAAAGTGACCAGCAGGTAATACTGGAGGACATTCTCAACCAGATTCTCACGCGAGAATGCCTTGAACTGCTCAAGTGTAGTAGTGAATGTCCCTTGTATGTGTTTTACAGTGTTGTCGCACCTTTCGCGGCGTTGGGAGTACACAAGCTCCCTATACGAGGCGGGCCGGCTGGAGGAGGAGTCGGGCAATGACCAGCAGGAGATACTGGAGGACATGCTCAACCGGAGTCTCACGCGAGAATACCTTGAGCTGCTTAAGGTAGGTAGCATGCATTACCATTTGTGTTGAACCATTTGAAAGGGTATTATTAGTGGAACATTTATACTTCATTAATAGTAAGTTATTATTACTAAACATATTATTATATTATATTATTATATTATTATATTATTATTGATAGGCTAGCAGCTTTAAGCTGATGCGCCTATATCACAACACTTATTTATTTATTTATTATAATTTTTTTTTTTTTAGATTTTATATGATATTATATGATATTTTATGCAGAACATTTCTATGAATGTGCATGATGCTCCAGAGTATTGAGGCAGAAATAAACAACAACGTGGCCCCCAAAACTGTGGGGTGCGGTGCTCAAATAGTCGAAGTGGCAATGAAAAATTGTACATCGTTTCTCCAAGGACGCCAAATTGAAATACTGGAGCCGCCGGTGATAGACACATCTGTTAGGTCTATCATTATTTTATGTAATGTGTTGTCGTGTGGGTCGGCAGGCGGCGCTCGTGGGCGGCGCGCTGAGCTGCGAGCCGGCGGCCGGCGACATGGAGGAGGATCCGCCGGCGACGGCGCAGCGCCAACCTGAGCACGTCTCCGAGCTGGGCGCGCTCGTGCTCGCAGACCCCATCGCCGGCCCCGCCGCTCTACACACGGTCCGTGCATTTCTTTTTTAATATGTTGTACTGGTAGCGACGGTTCTTGCGAGCCTCGAAAGCTTGAGAGGTCGGTTGTGGATTTCACACCTGCTTGACAGATGCGTTTTTAATATTTTTTTTGTTTTCAATATTACCGTTTTCTCGTTACACAGTGACATCTATATTAAAACATTATAATCAGATTTTTAAATGCACAAAACATTTTTGGTCTGAGCATGGTCTAAGGCAGGATTCAAACTTGCGACTGCTCTTACCAATTGAGCTACCCAGACAGTTCAACTAACATTTGTTAGAGCCTTGGACCTTGTTTAACTTCAAACTTAGGGAGCCTTTCGACGCGCTCTATAAACGCCTTTATTTTTAGAGAGACTCTTGTTATTTTTACTATTTTTTTTACAATCTCACAATTCAGTAAAATATTTGTCTAATGAGGTGTGCCTTAAGAACGGCCCGTAAGCTATGCTCGCCATACAAACATAGTTTACTAATCATTTGGAAACCGCTATTCCAATTAAATTGATATTTAATGTCTAATATCAGGTAACAAATATCTGTGTCTGCATGCTTTTGTTTTTTTGAAAAATCCAAACCGAATGAAATGAATGCAAAAAGAAAATCTTCATACCAATTTTGTTTTCTCTGTGGTTTGACCCAGAATACATTTACCGAAAAAACAAAGGCATGCAGACACAGATATTTGTAGCCTAATATTAGATACCAAATATCAAGTAATTTGGAACAGTAGTTTTCAAATCATTAGTAAACTACGTTTGTATGGGAGGTGAAATTTTCAGGTGCTTACGGGCCGACCTTAAGTGAAGAAATCAGTTTTATTCGTATTGTACATTCATATTTGATGTGTTCACCAATATGTTTTCCTGGGGAGCCAATGGCTGGTCGGTTTGGATAAATTGTAATGCTTTCTCTATAGTTTTCTGGGGATGCTAAAATGTCTGCTTGCTTGGATGCTAGACAGATTGGAAACCAGTGAAAAGATCCAATCGTGTATCTGAATGGGAATGTAGTTGACGGAATCACACTAAACACCCCATCAAGCTAAATAGCTTCACTGGCACAGGTGTTGTGCGCGCTGACGTGGAACGACTCGACGTCGTCGCTGCGCGCGTGCGCGCTGGCGGGGCCGGCGCTGCGCGCGGCGCTCGCGGCGGGCGGCGTGTCGGCGGCGGACGCGTGCCGCGCGCTCGCCGCCGTGCTGCAGGCGCTGCGCGCGCACGGCCAGCACGACGCTAACCAGGCGGCGCTGCTCGCGCTCGCTGTGCAGGTGCCAGATTTTTTTTACATTTTTTATAGTGCATCACTTTAAGGGCGTAATAAGAGCCGATTGCATTAAGTTTGATAAGGACGTAAGTAAACCGACATTTAATTATTTTAAAAATGAATTTTGATAATCAAAAAAGTAAATATGTAGAATGATGGTTTAGCTATAATTTAAAGATATAATTGTAAGTTTCTGGTGCTTTGTGTTCTACAAATTAGAAAAATATTCATAATTTTTTATTAAAAAAAGTTTGAACACAGTATAAGCATCACATATTTACCGTTATACGTTTCAAATATGGTTTGACCATCAATTCATCTATCATCTTTTTGTAATTCCAAAATAAGCAATAGTTGTTTTTAAAAATAATAAAATATGGTGCCCATGGATTTGAATGCAATCAGGGATTATCACGTCCTTAAGAGAGTCGTTACCCTATCAATTCCCCATACTACGGGCGATAACGGTTCCTTGCTCTTAATGTCTTGCTAGGTTTTTGAAATTTTGAATTCTAAAATACATTGTAGAAATCTATGTCTATATGTTTTCATTTTGAAAATATTGGTTAATAACATTGGAAAAATGTTGTCTTTTTTTATGTTAATTTTGTTTTTTTTTTACTGAAAAATACAGAAATTTACAATAAAATCAAAACATACGGACATAGCATGAAGCTCTCTCAAGTGGTTGCAAATAAACTTACATTTTATTTGAACTATGATATAGTTCAAATAAAATGTAAGTTTACATATATATGTTACATATTAATGACGTTGAAAAAAAAATGCAGCGCAGTTTCTTGCCAGTTCTTCACTGTGTTTTGTTTTGGTAAACTGGCTAATGTTAAACTATGACGAATCCGAGTGCAGTGTATTATGTGTATGACATAATGAATTGATAACAAAACCATTATGATGTAAGGCGTACGAGGCGCTCCGGCCGCTGCACCCGAGCGTGGTGCAGGTGCTGCGCGCGATCCCCGGCGTGGACGCGCACGACGTCGGCCGGCTCGACGAGAAGCTGTGCGCGGCCGCCGCCGCCGCCGCCGCCGCGCCGCCCTCCGCCCGCCCCAACAAGATAGACAAGAGCAAGCGGGACCTCTTCAAGAAGATCACCAATCAGGTACGCTCGCCGGACCCTTCCGCTCGTTCAAATACAACACGGTTCATTATTATTTTTTATGCGACCTGACATGGATGGCTAATACCACACAACTACCGTTATGATATTAGCCCAATACACCACATTCCCGAAGGAATTAGGTGCCATGCCAGGACCTTCCCTTTATGAGCACGGCTACATTGAACTGGATGGAAAACACGGACAATTTTTCATTGCCGCTTCGACCATCTTTACCGCGTACCACCATACCAAGTAACAACCCGGGTGGGCTTAAACTCTACCACCCAGTAGGGGAAGGGGTTTACAAGGATTCCGAAACCAGAGAGCAGCTCGCATTCGTGACGAAATGCACCTATCGAACTCGGAAAGAGAAAGAAAATTAATAAATTTAAAAAAATTTATTTAGTGGGATTTAAATGGCAATTAAATGGCCTTGTGGCTCGCTCGCACAATATCCTTACTGTACTTGCACTGACTGCTAGGATCAGCATACTGCCAACAAAGAAAAGTACATTTTGCAATTACTGCTTGCTTTCGTGGCTTAGTCTAGTTAAGCAATTTTGCAAGCAAAGATGTAAAATTTGTTCTCAACGTTTTATACATTATTGTTAATTGTTGATGTGTGGTTTGCCTGTTATCAATTTATTTTTTTGTAAAATGTACCAATGCAAACCAAACAATCACGAAACTGTCCAATTCTGCAAATGCTAAAAATCAACTTACAAATAGTGATTGATGAGAGAATCAAGTGAAGCGATTACGCCTACAGCCCATAGCGGCTCATTGGCATACCCAAGTCTCGTGAGGAAAGTTTGCAGAGTGAATTTACAATACAAGTTCCACAATAGCTCGCTTGATAGCAGTGTTGTGTCAATTGTTGAGGTGGATTGGAAATACAGAGCGAATGAGTGATGCAAGAATGATGATTCACAGAGCAGACGTGTCATGCCCAGGTGGCCTAGCAGAATTTAAACCGTCCAGATGGGCGAAATAAGTCATATAAGGTCAGATAAGTATCACCCGTAATAGTGGATCATGCATGAAAATATGTAGATGTATGTGAGAGGAAGCAGCGTCATTGTATGCATGTAATAGGTCGGGGAAAAAGTCTTTTCGCATTATAGTATGTATGAACTTGTAATAAAATCTCTTTGGCTATACTATTTGTGTCTGGCTGGTTTTGGTATCATTGAAAGTTTAAATTTTAAAGAACATAATTCCAAATTCAAATTAGGAAAATGTGTGATTCTCATTTGTTTTTCGTACTGTCAAAATGAGTGAATCTAATGAAGAAATTCGATACATTTTAAAATTTTACTACAAAAAAGGTAAAAATGCAACGCAAGCCGCGAAAAACATTTGCGATGTTTATGGACCTAGTGCAGTGTCTGTGAGAGTAGCACAAATTTGGTTTAAGCGTTTTCAATCCGGAAATTTTGATGTCAAAGATGCACGTCGCTCTGGTCGCCCTATTACGGATAAAATGGATGCCATTTTTGAAAAAGTGGAGCAAGATCGGCATATCAGTAGTTACGACGTAGCTGAAGAACTAGGAATTGACCAAAAAACAGTTTTGGCGCATTTGAAAAAAACTGGGTACACAAAAAAGCTCGATATTTGGGTACCTCACGAGCTCACTGAAAGAAACCTAATGAACCGTGTACTCATTTGTGATTCTTTATTACGACGTAATGAAACCGAACCATTTTTGAAGAAGCTGATAACTGGTGATGAAAAGTGGATCACGTACGACAAGAACGTGCGAAAAAGGTCGTGGTCAAAGGCCGGTCAAGCTTCACAGACTGTGGCGAAACCCGGGTTAACTCGCAACAAGGTGATGCTGTGTGTGTGGTGGGATTGGAAGGGCATTATTCATTATGAGCTGTTACCACCAGGCAGGACCATCGATTCTGAACTCTACTGCGAACAACTGATGAGATTAAAGCAAGAAGTTGAGAGAAAGCGGCCGGAATTAATCAACAGAAGGGGTGTGGTTTTTCATCATGATAACGCTAGACCTCAAACATCTTTAGCCACTCAGCAAAAACTAAGAGAGTTTGGCTGGGAGGTGTTAATGCATCCGCCGTATAGTCCTGACCTTGCACCTTCAGATTTCCACCTGTTTAGGTCTCTTCAGAATTCTTTAGGCAGTGTCAGGTTAACATCACGAGAGGACTGCCAAAACCACTTGTCGCGGTATATTGATCAGAAGTCCCAATATTTCTATAGCAATGGGATCATGTCCCTACCTACAAGATGGCAAAAAGTTATCGAACAAAATGGTACCTACATACTTTAGTTAAATGTAAATAAACCATATTAAAAAATGTTTTGAATTTTCTTAAAAAATGCGAAGAAACTTTTTCCCCAACCTAATATGTATGTTACAAATGCTACGTTAAAGTAAAGGTTCACCACATGAATGTCGCTGATGCACGTTAAATCGCCACTCATCCACAGCTGATCGGTCGCAACGCGGGCCAGCTGTTCAAGAAGGAGGTGTTCATCGTGGACCTGCCGACCATGCACGTGCCCAAGGAGAAGCCGCTCGGCGTCGTGGACAGCGGGGAGCACGCCGCGCTCGAGGGACTGTTCGCGTCGCCACCGCTCACCTAGCCCCCCCTCCACCTGACTGCGACAACTTCCGCTCCCCTCCCCGCCGGCGGGACAGGTTATTTATGCTTATGTGATAGCAGTTTTTAATTTAAGTGCCTCGCTGACTGGTAGCCGATAAGACACGGTAATAGTCGATGGTTGTGCCGTATGATGTATAGGTTTTTATGCATTCCGATGGGTTCCATATGCGTTAGTTCAAGCATATGTATTTACATATATGTAAATGTCTAAAACTAGTCTATTTTATTGTCTTATCTCAAATAATAAGAGAGGGAAACTGGCCACCCAAACGGCTAGGTATAAATCTCGATATACAAACACTAAAGCTGAGATAAATAGTCGTAACAAAATCTAAAGCTAACGAAAAGTAGTACTTTGTGCAGTCACTTTGACACATTTTGTATGGACGAAATCTCAAAGTAATGCAAATTGACGCCACAAAGTACTACTTTTCGTTAGTCTTAGTTTCTGTTCCGACTATTTATCTCAGCTTAGATATTATAGTGTTTATATGTGATGTGTGCGAGATGTGAGCATTCTCTATAAATATTTTATTACTCTCTGCGGAACCCTCGATGTGCTGAGTGAGTTGCACTCGATAAGAAAGTGTTAAGTTTGTTAATTATGTTTTGTTTAGGTATTGTTTACATTTGGTTTTAGAATAATTAAATCAATTCTGCACAAATCAAGGCGTAAATAACCTGAGAACTAATCTGCTGAAGTGTTGCGTATCCTATGTATCCAAGAATGCATATTAAAATATTAAAATATGTAGTCATATGCCAATTTGTACACTATTTAAATAAATGCTTGTGTAAGCTGATTTAACAGTTGTTTTCCTTTAATGCTCATCATTATTACTTATAAATCTATGCACTTATGGGTGACTCTTAGGAAAAAAGTGTTCCATATGTTGTGTCCACACTAAGAACCACGGGCAATCAGGGGAGCAGCTTAATCCTTTCAAACGGGAACATGCATTGTTTTTATTGTTAAAATGATTTACAAAAATGTGCTGTTATGAACGCGTATGATCTTTAGTTTCTCTATAGTACTTACCTATATATAGGTTACAAGTCTGAGTATCAAATTATTTCTGGCATATATAAATTAAGCTTGGTATGTAGGTATGTTTGCAGTCCAAGGATTCTGTTCTGTCAAAACATGCACTAAAGTTGTTTTATTATAGATTTCTCGGCTGAACCGATTTTGATAAAATTTCGTAGGTAGATAAAATAAATGAAAACATGTCCCATGTTTTCCATCCAGTTCAATGTAGCCGTGCTGTCCTGGCATAACACCTAATTCCTTCGGGAGTGTGGTGTTTTGGGCTAATATCATAACGGCAGTTGTATGGTATTAGCAATCCATGTCAGGTTGCATAAAAAAAACTAACCATGTAAATGATAACACAAAAAAATCACGTTTTTTGTATCGGGCCCCAATTTAATATTTATATATTTTTTTATTTTACCTATTATTGTAGGGTCAAAATAAAAACACACTCTGTGAAAATTTCAGCTCCCTACCTTTTATGGTTCATGAGATACAGCTGTGACAGACGGACGGACAGAGTGTATTTTGTGCAGGCTATACGACTTTCCCTTCGCTCTATAATATATATTGCTCCCAAAGACCAACTGTTAGGCTATATATAGGGAGACGCTATTCCCGCTGATTGCCCAAAAACGTCCAAGCGGGGACCATAGCCCCGTATGTCTTCGTTAGGTCTTGCTGCCTACGCATATTGCTTTTAATGGCGAGTGCCACGTAAAGGAAGTCCACTGCCCGTTCTTCAGACAGGTACCGGAGCTTTAATGCACGCTCACCGCTGCTAACTGAAGCTGCTAATGTTTCAATCCACGATCGGCACGACAGATAAGCTGACCCCCAAATCTCGAATCCGAAGCCGGCGATAGGCTAAATCCCAACTCCCGCAATACTCTGGTCCAAACGTTGGCACCATTTGAGTATGGAACCCTAAAAACTATTCTTTGAAATAGTATTTATTCAAAGCTGCACGGGAAATAATACAATATTTCAGAAATAAATTAACATTTATTAAACTGTTATCTTAATGCACAAATACACTGTATTACTCAGTAACAGGATTCAATTCTTGCTATAGGTATACAAGACGTAAGAGCCGAGTTCGACTGACTTACCGTTGTCTCGCACTGTTACCCTGTTTTTGGCAGCATCGACTTCTAATACTGTACTTTGGTCAATAGTAATACATCTGGTCTCGTAGTCACCTATCACCGGTATCTTCCGTGGTCCCAGGACAGGATCCTGGTATCTCCAGAGCTGGACACTTCCGATGTCTGTAATAAAAGTATTTTTATGTATTATCTGCACACTATGTAAACAAGACATATGACATCAAGTGCGTCGGCGGAAAACAGTGGTACCGTACCGCTGAGGGCTGGGAGGACTGGAGGAAAATTGGAGAGGCGTATGTCCAGCAGTGGACGCAAACACGTTGACTGACTGACATGTAAACAAGCCACCCTGCATAACAGCATTACAAGTTGCAAATTTGTATTTATCTCAATTTTTGGCTTAGTTCTTTCAATTTGTGAGTTCGAATATAGAAGGGAAAGAGTAGTCACCTTTCATTACATGAAAATATATATATGGTGAATGTTGGGTTAGTGTCAAATGTAGGTTTTTTATGGAGTACGCATGGATTTTTATGGAGTAGACCTTAAAAGAGGTGCCCGACAATGACTTACAAACTTTCACAGAGGCTGCGAAGACCATGCCGGCCGGCCTGGTGCTTCTTCACACCATGTTTAAAGAACCCCAAGTTGTACTTTACGGAAAATACCTCAGTGCAATTTACAGATTACAGACCCTACAAAGGGTTTATAAGATCAGTTCGATTTAATTTGAGGAATGTCGACTGTGAATGGGTGCATTCCCTGGTTATTGACTATAGGAGCGATAGTAGTGAGGCGATTCTACGATATAAATGCCATTATACTATTTACCAAGAAGGGTAGGCAGCGTTACCTATCTAAGTGTGGAAATAAGACCAAGAAAATGGCACGATTACAGCATAAATTGTTTGGTTCTTATACAGACACATATTTTCATGCACACAATAGAAATTACCTTTTATGGCCTTGACCTCTTTAGCAAGCTTGGCCTTGACTTTATCGAGGGTGTCGCCGGCGGTGAGCGTCAGCTGCACCGTGAAAAGCCCGCTGAGGGGCACGGGGTTGGCGAACTGCACGCGCACCCCGGGTGTCACCGAGAAGTAAACGTGTGGTCGACCCGGGCAGCAATCCTCTCGGCTCTTCTCCGGAGCCTCCGCGCTATCCGTGTACTTCACTTCCAAAGATTCCAACTGAAAATATTACAACACAGATATGAGTTGGTCTGTATGAGTTAGTTAAAAAAATCATAAAACAGGTAATTGCATTGAATTGAAGAATTTTTTTTAAAATATCCAAAGGAATGCAAGTTAAGCTAATTGGCAATATAAAAGTGTTCGTGGCCTAGCGGTTTGGGGCGTGCTTATGGACCGAAAGGCGTGGGTTCAACACCTGTTGGCTGCACAATTGTCTTTCTCGTTTAAAGTTTGATAAGTGGTTTACGTATGTTACACAAATACTTTAGATGAAAGGGGAAATCCAAGCCTTTCTAGGAAATGCCAGATGACACTTCAATCAGAACACTCAGCAGAATTCCAGCATATTAATTCGGATTTGACCATCTTCCATTCAATGCGATAGTGTCAATCCGGGGAGGATTAACCCTGCACCAAATAAGTAAGGAAACCTGCAGTTTTTGTAACGTACCCACCCAAAACCCGACTGCCAAGTGTTGCTTAACTTCGAGGAGTTGAGCTACTGGGCTATTGAGGCTGACTAAGCACAACCATATTTTATATTGTACTGGTAGATGCTGGATGTTGGTATTAATTTAATTGGATATGACAATGTAAACTTACTGACTTGGGCAAAATAATTTGATATGTTAGTAAATATTGGCAAATCACAAGTCATAATCATAATAGTTGCATGAAATTGTAGACTTTTATCGATTTTACAACACTGCCTGTCGTTAATTATAAGGAAATGGAGATAGATACTGTTCTGTTTTGGAAGGAGAAGAAAATAAGACCTGGTTGCAGAAAGAAACATCTTTGTTACATTACAATAACCTTTGATTGAACACTTCACTTGTAAAAAATATTATATTTCACAAAAACATTTATTCGGAAGTTATAGTAATTTCAACATTGATATTTCTTTCAGCAACTGGGTCTAGGGCTGAGATAATAGTCGTAACAGAAACTAAGACTAACAAAAAGTTGTACTTTGTGACGTCACTTTGACACATTTCGTATGGACTATATCGTCCGTCCGTCCGTTTGTGACGTCACAAAGTACTACTTTTCGTTATTCTTAGTTTCTGTTACGACTATTATATTTTGACTAGGAAAAATAATTGAGGCCTAAACATTTTAACCATGACCTATTCAATACTCACATCCAAAGTGTTGGTAAGGTATTGAGCGTTATCCTTCAAGACGGCGGCTTCGTCGAACTCGAGTGCGACGGAGAGGGCGTCGACCCCAATCTTGTCGACATTCTCCCGCGTGGCCTGCACGAACGGCATCACACGCTTTGTGTACCTCTTGAGCTCGGGGATCGCGCCCAGTGTCGACGATATCACTTTGTTGTCGGGCAGCCCACCATTTTCCTGAAAGATTCATAAGAAGGTGCATATAAATGATTAGGTAGATATCCCATTGATTTTTGGGGCAATAATGGTAGCATAGAGATGGTACAAAAGAGAGCATCAAGGCAGTGCGGCAGATTTAGGGGTTTTACAAAGAAATATGGAAAATAATAGATCAAATCACAGTTATGATTAATGTTTGAAGAGTAACGAAGTTTTAAAGTTGAAAAAAAGAGCATAATACCTTTCTAGTGACAAGCGGAAGCCCAGTCTCGGTATTTAAATTCAATAATTAAGCGGCCGATGGCCATTGTTTTTCGTAAAGGAGCTTGAAGTTAGTCTGGTGTCAAAATATATTTTTTTCTGTTACACCCCCGAACTGCTTTATCACATGCCTAAATAACTATGGGCTGGTTGTATGGCGTTTGCATCTTAAGAAAATACTCGGCGACGCGTTTTCTGAGTGTGTCTTAAGTCCATACCTTTTTAAAATTCTTGGATCATGCATTTATCTCAGAGCTAAAGCTTTGCGAAGCGACACCTCAATTATTAGTAGATACCTGCGAGAGTTTTGTCAAGGTCGTGAGGATGATGTGTTGCCACTGCGGGTACTGCTTGGCGACCCAAATAACAGCCTTGTTTGGTTTCTCTACGGGGGGCAGGACCTCCCCTTTCTTGGGTTTCCTCGGGGCGCAGTGGTTTTTCAGATTGATGCGGAAGGAATGAGCCGCTTCCATCAAGTAATTGCTGGCCTTCACCGCCACTTCGTCGATCTCACCTTCCTGTGGCCAACGCTCGTGCAGAATGCTCTTTTTCTGAAATTTAGAATATAGAATTTAAAAATATACACACCAAAATGATCCTAAGAATATACTTCATAACTTAATTATCCTGAATACAACAAATAGATAACTTACATTTCCAAGCAGCTCCCACACATGCTCGGCGACGTGTGGACAAATAGGCGACATAATCTTAGCTTGGGTGGCGATGTACCTAGAAGCAACATTTTAAAATGTACATGTCAATAGTCTATTGAAAATGGTTTGGGTCCCAATTTAATTAGTTCTGAAGAAAATAGCATGTTCTGTTCTAACAAGACTAAAACAACTCCCTTTACTTTTAATATTATATAAAATCATATAAAATATTTATTATATTGTATAAGATTTAAATACCATTTTTAATATACTATTAAAGCAATTAAAAATGTTGGAAAAAAAAGGTTAATTTGAAAAAAACACTTGGTATGTATTTCCAAATGGACTTTTGCTGGAATAATGTGTTCACTCGCGAAGACAAATTGTTGACAAATTTATATGTTCGCGCGGCGGACTTGGAGTCTTAGCCGTAGTTCAGAAGTTAGATCACTAAGAAGTAAGCATCTGATTTTTTTCCCCCTAGGGAGATGTATACTTTAGTGAACTTTAATTTAGTGTTCTTTCATGTTCGCATCAGTATATTGTTTGCCACGATCAGCCGCCCCTAATATCTGGCCTAAAGGGAAACGAGCCACTGATTTGTTCAGGTCAGTTTACCTCAGAACGAGATCGCTGTGCATGCCGGCGTCGGAGCACAGCTCGCGGTACTTGTCTCGCGCCGCCTGCAGCTCGAAGAAGCCAGTCCGCAGCGCCTCCTTGAACAGCATCCGATGATAGTTGTCGTCTGTCTCCTTGCATTTCTTATTCATCTCACTGACAAATACCTTGTCGTGAAAGTTGAAAGCACCTAAAGAGGGAGATTCATACTTGTTTGAAAAATGTTACGGCTTTTCCCACGGCAGGAGGAGACCTTCATACTGTTTATTTTGTTATTTAATCTGAAACTGGAACTTACATTCGAATTTATTAGCGAAAAATAAAACAGTCCTGTTAATTATTAAAATGATTGCGAGGTGAGTGCAGATCTATTGAACCTAACCGGTTAGAGGAGAGCAAACAGGGCCAGGCACAACTGAATCTATTTAGATGGAAACTAGTCGTGGGCTCGTTGATTCAACTGTTTTTTTACATCAACTATTCAACTAGTTATGCATTGACAATTCAACTAGTTAAAAAACGTCAACTACATTTGTCGCCATTGATCGTTGCGATAAACGGTGCGCAACAAACAATGGACATCTGGATGTGTCTCACTCTAAAATTGTACACTAGTAAACTAAATTAACGAAATGTTGCACCAGTTGAATCAACTCCAGAATTTATGTTCAACTACTTCTGGTTGACTTACTTTCGTTAACGAAAAAGATTTTAACGACCCACGACTGGAAATGTTTTGTAAATTTATAATAAATATTAAGTTTAAAAAATGTACTAGCTGTTTGACCTTTTCTCAACTGTTCCTGAGAGGCGATAATTTCCTTCACCCACTCGATGTAGGTGTAGAGACGCAGGATGCCCGCGTCGGCCGTGCTCTCCACAAAGTTGGCGTCCTCCACCGAGTCGCCAGCGTCTGCGAGCGACAGCCGCATGCCGTCCGCGCTGAACTTATCCACCGCCTCGCTCAACGTCAGGAAGTTGCCGTCCGATTTGGACATCTTCGCTGAGTTCAGCATGAGATGGCCGTTGGCCCGGATACCCTTCGGCCATTTCTCCTCTTCGCCAGGCCAAATCGCGCAATGGTTGTAGATGTAGAAGGTGAGGTGGTTTTGGATTAGATCCTTGCCTGACACTCTCAAATCGACTGGGTACCTGCGACATTATTGGGCATTTAAGTTTGCAAAATATTGAATAATCAATTTTTTTGATTAGAGACTAAATAAATAGGCAATTATATACTACATACTAATGCTCAAGCAATGCAAGGATTTAATGCTTTAGAATGATGTAGTTATATAGCTGTTGTCTGATTTTTTTGTCATTAGACGGGCAGACATACTTTTTAGGGTTCCGCACCCAAAGTGTGACAACCCTATTACTAAGCCTCCGCTGTCTTCTTACTTAGCTGGTTTTTTCGTATCATCGAAAACTCGGAAACCCTTTGACAGAATGTAGCTGGTAGAGAGGGGGCGGGCTAAGCAAGGTAGCTTATAAATCTGGATGTGACACGAAACTCACATTACGATAAATCAGATTATTTTCTTTTTGACTTGAGAACTTACCAAAATTGGAATTCCCTCCTCATTTGATCCAAAGAAGCCTTAGCGATCTTGGTGGTTTTTGGAAATGGCGCATTTTTAAAGAAAACATAATCCCAAACATCATTGGTCATTTGTGCGGGCTTGATTTTCAATACATTCTCCTTGTCACCTCTGAATGTGCCTCCCTGGAGCAGGTGAGCGACTGTGTAGTACGCATTGTAAATAGTGGAGTCTGAGAGAGACTCAATGAGCCATTGTTCATCCCAAGGCAGTTTAGTACCTGTGATAAATAGAAAAAAAAATTGCACAACTCTTCTGTCCATCTTATTAAGTCATTCTTTTGTGTACACACAAAATTTATAATACTACTTACCCAGACCATAAGTTCTCGAGCAGGCATACTCATGAAGCCACTTGAGTGTAGCCTGGAAGTTCTTCCTGACCTCATCGTGGTACGTATTCATGTCCCCAAGTGCCTTCTCCACCTGAGCTTTCCATTTCTCATTACCATAATCCAGGTACCACTGGTTGCATAGTGCCACCACACACTCGTCTCCGGACCGAGATATGATCGTTTTTTCTGGCTCGTAATATACAACTGCCCCATTGTCTTTGATCAGCAAATTTTGCAGTTGTTTTTTGACATCTTGTATCTTCTTTCCTTTATATTCTCCGACAAGCATAACTCCATCGTAAAATCCTTTCAGGTACACCATCTCTTTGGCTTGGGTCAGCTTTTCCTTGTCATTTTGGCTTTGAATCTTCAGTTTATCGTATAAATGTACCGCTGCCAGGTTTCCGAATTCAGGCAATTCTATTACGGGCACTGGCTTGTATGGTAGCACCATTTCATCTTTAATATTGTACTTTTCCCGGAATGCGGGTTTCTTTTGAAGATCTACAAGAGCTGCATAATCGTCTGGGGAGTCCGAAGGCACACTGGTGACCAACCCTGTTCCCTTGTCTTCCTTGATAGTGAGCATCGGGAGAGTGTATATCAGGTTGTAGCACGTGAGAGGCGATTTCAGCGCCAGTCCCAACATGTCCTGCCCAACTAATTCAGCCAGAATCTCAAAAAATCCATCCTTGGCAGTGAATCCCTGATATGACATATTCCTTGCAGCTCGTCTTGTTGAGACAAATATTCCATCCTTGACTGTTTCAAACGCCACATATTTTATATCTGGGTGGATCCAGCAGTTGGTCTGTCCATACATTGTCTCCGGTCTGAGGGTGGCGGCGACGAAGTAAATCTTTTTTCCTGAAAATCCCCTAAAAACAGCAGCTTATTAATTTAATTTGCCTAGAAAAACAGGTTTACTAAAATCAATAGCAATGAAATTCTAGAGGCATTGTCCTTGGAATAAACACTTATGTATGCAGTGTGTAAATTTTTGTTTAAAATGTAGCAAAATGAAACTAGACAATACTCACTGCAGTGCTTGAGGGTAGGGCTCTTGCAGTTCCATCTTCACGAGCGTGTACTCCTGTGGCCCGGCGCCCTCGCCCGTGCTGCGGTCGTGGTCCATGCATGGCTGGCCGTCCAGCGGCGAGAATATGGTGTAGCGTTTGCCGTACATGATCTTGTTACGTGCTCGCAGATGAGTGAACTGCCACCGGATGAATGAGTCGTAGAACTGGTTAGCGTCAGTTGTAATGAATGTCCGGCGCCAGTCCACCTGAAAATGCAGAGTAGTGTATAGGTAAAATGTAGGATTAGATCGTTTTGCTATGACCATACGAGTAAATATCCAATGAGAGACAAAGCTACTTAATAGGGGTCTGCTGTAGATACATGCACACTTAGAGTGAATGTGTGCAGACCACTGGTCATGTACACGCCACTGTGTTCCAAACCAGGTTAGTTGCGGAAAAATCGACAGGTCAATGTAACGAACTTGAGCTTGACAGGTAAGCAATATTTAACAAATTAATATCATTTATTAACTTCTGGTAGTCACAATTGATCCAAATCTTTGATACTATGTAATAGACATTTATGTATTTAGAATTTAATAACATATGCCTGAATAAAGTTTGGTCCGAGCTGTAGGTACTTGTGTGCAAATGGAAAGAAAAAGTCGATCTCGAACTCGCACTTGTCAAGTGCGAGTCAGACTCGCACACGAAGGGTTCCGTACTATCGTACAAGATTTAACACAAAAAAAACGTTTTTTGTATGAGACACCCATTTAATTTTTATTATTTTTTTGTTTTACCTATTTGTTGTTATAGCGGCAAAATAAATACACACTCTGTGAACATTTCAGTTGCCTACCTATTACGGTTAATGAGATACAACCCTGTGACAAACGGACAGACGGACGGACGAACGGCGGAGGCTTAGTAATAGGGTTCCGTTTTCACCCTTTGGGAACGGAACCCTAAAAAGGTTTTATATATTATTTTTTTATGCAACCTGACATGGATGGCTAATACCACTCTGATTACTATTGATATTAGCTGACTACCATTCTGATATTAGCCCAATACATCACATTCCCGAAGGAATTAGGTGCCATGCCAGGACCTTCCCTTTATGATCTTATATCCCCTTATATTCCTATTACACCATCATTGAAAACAACTATAAAGGGATACAGAAAGTTGTGCAAATGCCTGTTAAACAGAAAGTGCCTGTCTAAAATAAATAAATTAATGGTAAACAAAAGTAGTAGGACATACATGAATGCCGATCCTCTTCAAGTCGTCGACAGCTCGAGGCGGGAAGTAGTCGAGCCAGTAGTGAGCATCCGCGAAGCTCGCAATCTCTTCGTCGGGAACACCCAGGCTCTGCATGATCTGCCACTGGTACTTGGCCCCACTTGACTTGGCCACCGCCTTACTCTTTTTGCCCTTGCTCTTGTCCTTTGGAATTAGCTCCTCGTCTCCTCGGTCCTCGACCGCCTGTTTTTATTTCAATGTTGTTCTGTACTTAGGTTTTTTTTATGAAAAACCGGTATGGGTGGCTGTGCTGAGGACCAAAGGTGCTCAGAAAAGCCAAAAACACCTCGCCTCGCGAAACCACTCTCAGCGAGGCGCCATGCCAGCGGATTTACGGACTATGGCTGAGCTCTCGAGCTTATTCAAATTACGCTTGAAGACTCCCAGGTTATAGGTATGAGGTAAGGCATCCGCCGGTAGACAGTTCCATATCCTTGCGGTGCGGCAGAGAAATGAGTTTAAAAAACGGTTCGTTCTCAAAAGCCTAATGTCAACCACGAGGGGGTGCTCTGATTCTCTGCGGCGGGTGCTCCGGATATAGGTAGGATGGGGAGGAATGAGGGATGCAAGTCCCACAGAGCAACGTCCATGGTATTACCTGTAGAACAGACTAAGCGACCCCACAAACCGTCTGTGGCTCAGTGACTCCAAGCCAGCGGTGATTTGTGAGTCCACAACAAGACGGACCGCTCAGCGCTGAATTGAGTCCAAGGACGCCAGCAGGTACTGGGGACTACCTTCCCATATGTGGCTACAGTATTCTATCACCGGCCTTATCTGTGATTTATAAAGAAGAAGTAGTTGTACCGGTGAAAAGAACCTCCTGCAACGGTATAGGATCCCCAGTTTCTGCGATGCAATTTTGGCCTTGGCTTCAATGAAACGCCGAAAACCCACGTCTTTGGAGATGTTGCAGCCCAGTAGGTCCAGGTGATCCAAGACAGGTACGACGTTGCCTTGGAAACTTGAGAGGAGCGGAAAGGGTTCTACCTTGGCAGAGAAAACACAGCATTGGGGATGGGCTGTGCATCTCTGCTCCTCCAGTCCCTGACATACCCCTCATGCTCCGTGCTGTCATCAGCGTAACTGTGTATCATGCCGAGGGACAGTAAATTGTTAATAAAGATTAAAAATAACGTTGGTGACAGCACTGAGCCCTGTGGTACACCAGCCTCAATCGGGAAGTCGTCCGAATTCGCACCATCAATGGCAACGTAAAAATCGAATTCCTGAAAGCATTCTTGCTCTCATACATCATTGTACATAAAATAATATCAAATTAATTATTCCGTAGGTACCTGTTCATTGTCCACGCTGGGAAACACAGGTGGACAACCAAATGTCTCCATTTCTCGTTTCAACTTATCTGCACATGCTTTTATTGGCATGCCAGTGCAATGGAAGCCAAACGGGAAAAGACCCATCTTGCCTTTTAATCTGTGGTATCTCACGGAGAACTGAAATTAAAACTTTTCCATGTGAAAAAAATATTACATGAGTGCCTAGGGTATGCACTATGCAGTCGGAAACGAAGCCCGTCAAAATAAACCAAGCTAATTTGTTTGCCTTATTTGACAATGAAGATGCCTAAGCTGGTATTACCATGGTAAATCAACTGATTTGAAACAGGCAATTGAATGATTAAATCTGACGTCAATTGCTTTTCATACCATGCTAACTGGTAAATTTAAATTTTTGGCTATATAATACTTGTTTGACTTACACCCGTTTCCACCACTTCCAGCTATAAAAATCCCAAAGGTAGTTTTCGGTTAAACCATACAAATATGCCATATAACCAAAACTTAAGGTGGCCCAACCCGGCGGGCCTAACTCATTCGCAGGCACGGTATAAAACCGTGCTATTGCGCTCTGGGACCTTCTCTGTTTCAAGGAATAAGACAGGCTCCATGATGAGGAAGATGCAACATGTCCACAAAAAAGACAATGTGAATAGTGTATGATTTGGTAAGATTTACGAAAATTTTAATTTCAAAACGACTTATAGCTAAAAGTAAACCACGACCGCTGTAGTAAAAAATCGAACAAAACCAAAAAGATTTTAAATCTTAATTAAATAAGCTATGTCTGATGACTAATCTTTTTAAGATGTTCTTACTTTATCATTGCGTAATCCACCTCCAAAGTTATTGTATAAAACGCGCGAAAAATGCGAACTTTCGGCCCTCATAACTTAGAAACCAAACACAATTTTACAATGCCAATGGTCATCAGACATCTAGTTCGATCAAATAAAGCTATTTTGAGCAAAATTTTGGATCTCTGACAAGAAATATGGGCGTGATCTTCTTTCCCCTTTTGTATGGGGAGATGAGCGGGATGGGCCACCTTAATTATCGGATTTAAGGTAACTGGCAGTAGTGAAAACATTGGATAAACAAGTGTTGGAATAGAATTTCAAATCAAGGTTGATTTACTACACAATTTATCAGTATGGTAGTATGGATATTTAAATGCATTCATACCCCTCATTACCATCAAAGCTCAACTTTTCCTAAAGTTTTGTATGAAACAGTTACTTCTATCTTTTTTAATTTACTTGTTTCATATTAGAAATGCACTGCTTAAATCTCATTAAAAGCATTTAAGTAATATTATACATTAGTTTTATGCAAGCAAGGCTGCGATAACGGTAGATTGAATTCAGCCCGATAAGGATTTAAGTAAAACGATTATATTTAAAAATTACAAATGATCAAAAAATTAATTTGTAGATTGTTGGTCTAGCCAAAATCTATACTAATATAATAAAGCTGTTTAAATATAATACTGTAGTTTTTGGTGATGTCATTTATCAAATTAGGCAAATGCGACAGTACATAAAAAGTTTGAACTAATAATGAGAGCGTCAGATATTTATTGTACAGTATAAATATAGCTAGACCATGAATATTTTTTGGTAAAAAATTGTTGAATTTTTTTTATAATAAAATGTGGTTTCGTTTACACCCTTATGGAACTGAATGCCCTTAAAATTAAATTCCGTAGGACAATAACAGAGAAATAAAATGAGAACTGACCTCACACTTGGATAGGGAGAACGTATGGCCGAGATGAAGGCGGCCATTCATGTAGGGAAAGGGGAACGTGCAAAGAAATTTTTGTTCAGCGCTCCCGGCGGCCGGCGCATCCACTTCGTGCACATGCTCTCGCTCCCAGCGCGCTTGCACCTTCCGCTCAATCTCTTGCAGGTACTCTACCTTGAAGGTACCCTTCCTGTCCAGCGTCGCCTGCAGGGATAATTTTATTTAGCTTTTTTTATTTCTGGCTTGTAGCCTAGTGGTGCGGGCACTTGCGTACCAGAGGTCTGGGTTCAAATCCTCACCCTGTTCATGCACCACTATCTTTCTCTTTCTGAATTGGATAGGTGCATTTCGTCACGAATGCAACCTGCGCCATGGTTCGGATTCCATGTAAAACTGTAGGCGCGACCCCTACTAGGTGGTAGGGGCGGCCTTAACCCTACCACCCCATGGGGCAGGGAAGGGGAACTACAGTTTTCGATGGATTCCAAACCATTGAAACAGCTGTCATTCGTAAAGAAATGCACTGATCTAACTCAAAAAGAGAAAGACAGTGGTTCATGAGCGGAGCAAGGATTTGAACCCATAACCTCTCACATGAAAGGCAAGACCTCTAGCCCTATACCTCGATAACCTCGATACCTCAATAGAACACAATTGTGATTTTTTATTTATTTAGCTGTTATAAAATACATATGATGCAATGTCAGAGAGTTTAACCTAAAAATGCACAGGCAAAGGTAATGCGTGCCGATAAACAGCGATGATTCAGTTACATGGCCAAATACCTTTCCTTTCAGCTAATAAAACCTTACAAAAATCAACAACTTCTCCACACATTCTACAGTGGAACAGTGGTCTAGTTCATGGCTTGTAACCTGAGAAGGCTATGTCCGGGCCTTAGGAGACCGGTTAGCGCATCAGCGCTGCATGCTAACTCTACGATTTGGTCAAGGCGGGTTGACCACATGTGTTCAGTGTTGCGCCAACACGCAAAGTCATTTCTACACCAACAATGCCCACAACTGTTTCAGGTATACATTTATTGTACTTTTATTTCAGCAAAATTTAACAGAAGCTTAACAAGCTAGATTGTGTGTGGTGAGTTTAAGTCAAAACTTACCATGCTGACGGCAGTTCAGTGCAACATGTGCAGTTCAGAAAATATAAATCGACGACACCTTTGATGTTGGTGTACTATTGCACAGTCTATTAGATAAAAGACAGATCAAACGTTGGTCTATTGCATGTTACATAAACGAGAGAAGAGGGCTTGATTCATTCAACGAGTCATAGCCGACCACACTGAAACTAAAAGAAAAGTATTTTCACCCACGTTGCCGAAACCAGAAAATGACCAGAAACACAGAACATAAATTAAATACTGACGTCAACTGCCGTGACGTCTGAAACATCGGTGATCCGTATCTCCACCGCCAATATGGTGGTGATCGTGGTGATTGCCAACGCGTGGCGGCTGAGGCATCCCGCGGCGGCACGGCGTACCCGCGAGTGAAACGCCAATGGTTCAGCCGCCACACACATGTGTGAAATTTCTTAAGCCCATGGGCGTTGTTGGCGTGCGCCATATTTGCACTAAACGTTCAAAACATTGTGGAAACCAAACCGCGCCGCCAATGTCCCACGCAGCAGCCGTGGTAGACGAGACGCCTTGCTTCTTTTTGGTACTCTATATGTCCATCGCCAATATCTGCATCGCCACCATATGCCTCGCCAATATCTGCATCGCCGGCGAGGTATCTGTGGCCCGTCCGCAGCTACGCAGGTCCGTCGCCAACGACCGGAGACGCATAAGCGTCGCCAAAAACTGGAGGCACAGATGCGTCGCCATAATAGGTGTGGTGTGGGGATTTTTTTTGTGTTAAGCGCGGCATATGACGTACGCCAGGACATCTTAAGGTGGCCCAACCCGCTCATCTCCCCATACAAAAGGGGAAAGAAGATCACGCCCATATTTCTTGTCAGAGATCCAAAATTTTGCTCAAAATTGCTTTATTTGATCGAACTAGATATCTGATGACCATTGGCATTGTAAAATTGTGTTTGGTTTCTAAGTTATGAGGGCCGAAAGTTCGCATTTTTCGCGCGTTTTATACAATAACTTTGGAGGTGGATTACGCAATGATAAAGTAAGAACATCTTAAAAAGATTAGTCATCAGACATAGCTTATTTAATCAAGATTAATAATCTATTTGGTTTTTGTTCGATTTTTTACTACAGCGGTCGTGGTTTACTTTTAGCTATAAGTCGTTTTGTAATTAAAATTTTCGTAAATCTTATCAAATCATAGACTATGCGCATTGTCTTTTTTGTGGACATGTTGCATCTTCCTCATCACGGAGCCTGTCTTTTTCTTTGAAACAGAGAAGGTCCCAGAGCGCAACAGCACGGTTTTGTACCATGCCCGCGATTGAGTTAGTCCCGCCGGGTTGGGCCACCTTAAGGTGCCCGACGACGCCCATGGGATTTCGAACTTACAGGGGGGCTGCGAAAACCATGCCGGCCGGCCAGGTGCTTCTTCACACAACGTTTGAAGGACCCCCCAAATAGTATTTCCCCCAAAGGTTGTACTTTGATTGACCCTATAGATGAAGGACCTAGAAGATCGGTGGGTTCTAATTTTTTTAATGTCGACTGTAAATATGTGCATTTTCTCCCTGTTCCGCGTTGAACGAAGGTAGAAAGGGGACGGAGGTACAGTGTTATGTAGCTCCGACGAGCATTCTCCATGGTAAAGACGATAGAATACAGAGAGAGACCCAGACATCAGGGAAGAACAATTTCGTCACGCGTCCTGTTCCATCCGGTTTGCCACCTCTGGAGCGTCATACGACAATGGTTATTTATCGTACGCCGGGGCCACCGTGAAGCGCACAGCCGCGTGCTTGGCCAGCTCATCGGCCCGCTCATTGCCTGTGGATCCCACGTGAGCCCTCAACCAGAATAGGCGCACTTGTCTGCCGCTGCTGTAGATCCGCAGGAGAATTTTGTGAATTTCGCAAGCTACTGGGTGGGTGTTCTCCGCGTTCAATAGCAGGTCAAGAGAGGACCGTGAGTCGCTCAAGATCGAACAGTTTCTTCCCGTCTGTCTCTTCGAATACTGCACCGCGTTCCATAAAGCAACCATCTCGAAGCTAGGGTCCGCAAAAGGGATGCAGATATTGAAGATAGATATGGCGCATCTGCGGTCCAGCAGCAGCTTCGTCGATGGCGACCGGACCAAAGATGCCGCGACGGCGATGGAAATATTGGCGATGCATATGTTGGCGACGAGACGGAGATATTGGCGATGTTGATGCAGGCCATCATTCTCATTTCTCATTTTATGGCTTGCTGGTAGAGGTTAACTGCATAGATAATATAATATTAAACTGCTTGGCGCCGGTAGTTTTCCTGCAATTCCTGCTTGAAAACTGAAATTGTGTGTGAAATAAGAATATCATGGCTCCTAGGACTGCGAAGGCAAAGGTATGCTAATGTGATTTCTTCTATATCAATTTTATACGGCCCTGTTTCGTTGTATTATTTTATTGCGCGTCGTTCAAAATGGTTGCAATGTAACGCATTATTTTCAAATTATAAACCGTATTTACGTAAGTAGTGCCGAATTTTACTATTTTCCTTGGTTCTAAATCTAATATTCATGCATGGATTATTTTAGATTGATGACTATAACTTCGTGTGAGCAGCGTGCATGCATCTATACATATCACTGCCCTTCAATTTAATTTAATAATTCGATTAACATGTGTTTAGGTTTGACCATTTGTTCGGATTTTTTACTTCACAAATCGATATGGCTATGCGGCGCATAATAAACGAAGTAAATTGCCCCTTGGGGCAATTATGCTTGAATTAGATGAAGTGAATTATTCTAAAGGGAAGGAAATTACTATTAGCAATTTAATGATTTTTTTTTCTTTTTTATTGGATATTTTTGATATATGATTATTATTGATCGGATTTAACTATACTTTTTGAAGTAACTGGGTGGATGACTAATAGCATACCTACTATCATGATACTAGTCCAACACACCTCAGGGAAACTAGGAGTCATGC
Organism: Incurvaria masculella; assembly: GCA_946894095.1. NCBI lineage: Eukaryota > Metazoa > Arthropoda > Insecta > Lepidoptera > Incurvariidae > Incurvaria > Incurvaria masculella. Next base: position 13,292,339 of record OX335650.1, read on the forward strand.
CAGTACCTTTAGGAGACAGGGTTTTAAACAAAATAATGATAAACTTTATGATATATATTTTTAACAAGATCATTTGTTAAGATTCAAATTGTACCATATACCTAATATTTTCAAAATTATTTCATCAACAGCTAATATTTATTTATTCTACGTACCGCGCTGTGTGAGTAACGTGTGAGTGAGGTAGCATTATGGATTGTTTCTTTAATTGTTCAGGTTATAGGTAAACATCCTAACTCCAAAATCCATTGCATTTGGATCAATAACTTCAATATACTTGTCAGCACGTGCGGTCACTCGCTTTGTCGTGTCCACTTTCTAATTGACGTAACTACCCAACATTGGTCGCACACATAGTATATGGGTGGCACCTTTTCCACCCTCAATAAATGAGAAAATGTGTTTGTAGCAACGGATCGAAGTGATTTTTTCATAGAGATAGTTTTTGGGGACACGAGTGACATATGCTACTTTTTGTCAATTTTTTTATATACTATTTGTTATATTTCTTTATAATCCTAATCCACACATACTCTTATGATTACACTTAAAAACCCGCAGTCATTAGCTACCATGGCAGGACTGTCTTTACAGAGAAAGAAAGTGATGGGGTGGGGGATTGACTCAGATTCTCTCGCATAAGAAGCTAAGCCCAGTGGCCCTGAACCTGCAAACCCGTCCATAATCCTGGCTATGCCAGGCTGGCTTTTTTGTGACTGGACATGGATGGCTAGTATCAAACCGACCGTCATGATGTTAATTAGCCTAACACACCATGGAAACTAGGTGCCGCGCCAGTACCTTTCTTTATTGCTTGGCTACGTTTAACTGGATGGAAAACACGGACAATTTTCATTGCCGCTTCGACCATTGTTTATTGGTACCAATGGAGATGGTATCAATCCAGGAGGGAATAACCCTACCATCTAGTAAGTAAGGAAGGGGACCTACAGTTTTACATGGAATCCGAACCATGGCCAGCTTTAACGGTTGAAAACATTCACCATCTAAAACCCGACCGCGCTCAGAGTTGCTTCACCCAGCTTATCGAATCACAATGTGTTGAACCACTGGACTACCGAGGTATTTATGTGATACTGAAGTTATAAGTCACTCAGTCAGTCAGCGTGTTTGCGCCCACTGCTGGACATACGCCTCTCCAATTTTTCTCCAGTCCTCCCGGCCCTCAGCGGTACGAAACCACTGCTTTCCGCCGGCGCACTTGATGTCGTCGTCCCACCTGGCTGGTGGTCTTCCCGCACTCCATTTTCCTGTCCACGGCCACCAGTGTAGGACACGGTTACTCCAACGGTCGTCGTCTCTTCAGCTGACGTGACCAGCCCACTGCCATTTGACTGCAATTATAAGTAACTTCTTTGTAATGTTGTCAATGTTTGCTATTTATAATAAACACGGATTTATAGGAGTTCGTAAACAATTGGTTACTGATACTAATAGCATTTGAATTGTTTAACATTGTTTGCTATTATATCTGCCGGGAGTCTGATCTAGCCCTCCAAAACTTTGTTGAAGTCCTTGCATGGATTGGACTCTGAATGTTAGGAGAAATATGACTGGCATTGTGGATGCAGACATGTCTTTAATTGTTTTTTGCATATTCCCCTTTGGAGCCGGATTGACCCATCGTTATCGTAGTCGTGGTTTTATATGACTTTTGATTTATTTTTGCAGAAAGTAGTTAACCCTGAAGATCCAGTTGGGAATAAGAAAACACTTCAGAATGAAAGCAAGAAAGAACAGAACATACTCAATGAAGACATTCAAGTTATGCAATTTGGTGACAAAAATAATCAATTTCCAAATCCTACCGAGATAAAGAACGGCAAAGAAGAAACTTCTTTGAAGGGTCGTGGGAAAAAACCGAGGCAAAAAGATTTAAAACCAGCCAAAAATAAGACCACTGAAAGTAAACTGAGTGATGTGAATGATGCTGAAGCACATGAAAAAATAACAAAAAAAGTAAGGGGTCGGAAAACTAATAAAGATCTAGACAAAATTGTAAATGATGTAGTAATTTCGGAATTGGAAAATGTTGAAGTAGTCAAGGATATGACAGATGAAAAAGAAAATGTTGTCACCCCATTGGTCAGAGAAAGGAGGGGACAGAAAAAAACGGTATTGATAAATCCTAAACTTGAGAATATCGTGGACATTGAAGATAATGAGTTGAAAAATGGCAGAGCAAGGAAGGCTCAAAAAAAAACTTTAATTAAAAGCAAAGATAAAGAACCAACAATAGTTACAAACAGTGTATTAATTAGTTCTGAAGACATCCAAGTTACCGAAATTGTTTCTAATGATTTAAAAAACCAAACTCAGATGTATGAAGAAATTACATCAGAAGAAAAAGCTTTACCTGTAAATAATCTAGAAAAAGAGAAAAAAGGATCGAAAGGAAGAGGAAAGAAAACAAAAGCACCAGAAGAACCGAAATCTGAAAACAGAGGAAGAAGGGTTCGTAAACCAGACATACCAAAAGAGGTTATGAATACTGAAAAACCATTGAATCGAGGTGCCAATGAGAAAGTTAAGGCACCTGAAACAAAACCACGTAAAGAGAAAAAACAGGAAATCAAACCAGAGACCCACAAAAAATTTTCAGAGATAAAACAAAGTGACCAAAGTAGTGGCTTTACAGAATCCATTGGAAACATTGAAACACAAACAGAAAATGGAGAAATAATTACAAATTCACAGCTTAAACAAGCTACTGGTAATAAAAGGACTGCCCCCAAAAGAAATAAAGGGAATCAATCTGACGACAAAGAATCTCTTAATGCAGAGCAACCACCTAACAAGAAGAGCAAGGCAGAAGGTAAACATTGTTTGATTTCTGTTGTGTTTCAGTAAAATAGTCATATCCGATAAAAAAAAAATATAAGGTAAATTTTAAATGAAATAAGACAAATAAATTAAAAATCATTGTCATATCATAGTAATATGATTATGTTTTGTTTTATACATTTTGTAAGTAATTATTATGTTTATGTACAATTGAGAGGTATGGTATGGAAGCGTATGAGAGGTATGGAAGCGAAACTTGAGTATGGCAGAAGAAAATAAAAGCAGCAGAAATGCGTTCCTTGATGTATGCGGAGTTAATTGAACAGATATATTTCGAAATTGCTTTGTTAGAGAGCAGTGTCGATTGAAATATTATGTTGTGACGAGAATCGAGAAGGGAGTGTCAGGATGGTTTGGACATATGCAACGAATGGGATATTTTAGTTCTTACGTATAGTGTTCTTAAATATTTTCTTCTTTCACAGAAAAGAAACCAGCTTTAAAAAACAAGTCGGTAACAGTATATGAAGACATTGACTTATCTAATTCGTCGACAAATTCTCAAGGGCAGCCGTGGAACCTTAAGATTTGCAGTTGGAACGTAGACGGCATTCGAGCATGGCTAAAGAAAGGTGGTCTCGATTACATAGAACACGAGAAGCCAGACATACTGTGCCTGCAGGAAGTGAAGTGCTCGCAGGAGAAGCTGCCCGCAGAGGCCGCAACTATTCCCGGGTACCATCGCTACTGGTTGAGCAGCGAGGAAAATGATGGATACGCTGGCGTCGGAATATACACCACCAAGATGGCGATCCACGTCCAGTATGGCCTTCAAGACGAGGAATTTGATGGCGAGGGCCGCATCATCACCGCAGAATATGAGCAGTTCTACTTGATCTGCACATATGTCCCCAACGCGGGACGCAAATTAGTCACGTTGCCTAAGAGACTGAAGTGGAACGAAATATTCCAACAATATGTGAAGAAGTTGGATGAAAAGAAGCCAGTGATAATCTGTGGCGACATGAATGTTGCTCATGATGAAATAGGTAAAAAAAAATACTTTTTTGATGTTTCATTGATCATAAAACTTACAAAGAGAAATAGTACGTTACGTTTTTGGAAATTAAATTTTTGAAACAAATTTTACAGACCTGGCTAACCCTAAGAGCAACAAAAAGAACGCTGGGTTCACGGCAGAGGAACGAGAGGGCATGACATCGCTCCTGAGCTGTGGATTCGTCGACACTTTCCGTCATCTGTATCCGGAACAGACTGGCGCCTATACCTTCTGGACCTACATGAGTAATGCCCGGCCCAAGAATGTGGGATGGTGAGCATATTTACAACAAGTTGACAAGTAAATTACGAATTTCGATAAAGAAAAAAGGAGATTTTAAGATTGATGATCCGACTATTATTTAGAGATAAAACTGTAATACTCATATTCAGAGTGAACTGTCAAAATTTAGTAGCGGACTAGCAACAGACTAACCATACAAAATGCTATTTGGTCCGGTGTCCCCGTATTAAAGTTAGTCCGCCCATTCTGAATACTATTTAAGTCCCTGATTGATTTCACAAATTAGGCAAATATGCATAAAAAATCTAAAGTTTTAGGATGGAGTGCACCATCTCTGGTTTGCAGACTACAGCATGGTTATTATAGAAAAATAAGGATGGATCTCTAATAACCGTAACTATAAGATTAACCAAATATGATTAGTAAGATGGAATTAAACGAAAAAAATTAAAAACTTTTTTTCGAATATCCTCTAAATCAATATTTAAACTTTCCATCCAAGTATTTCATTAATTTAGTATAAAAAAAAACCATATATTCAAATGTTACCACTTTCTTGGCATGGATGGCTAATATCACACCTACTGTCATGAATTAGCCCGACACACCGGGCTAATTTCATGACATACCGACTATACCGGTATATCTCGGTAACTAGGCACTTTAGAGAGAAACAAAATTTATTTGTCTCGGAAAAACATGAGTACTTATTATGCTGGTGAAATTAATGTACTGGCTGTTGCGTCACCCTGTATACAATTTATGTGGCAAACTATTTAACTAAACAAAACTCCTCTAATGCTACAGATATTTAGCTTGATGCAATGAAGATGCTTTTAGTATTATCATATAAAAACAGATTGGATGCGCTGGGTCCCACTACGCTAGAAGAAAGAAGACACCGGGGTGACTTGATCAAAACTTTCAAAATTCTAAATGGACTTTACGATGTACTTAACCTTCGAACCATATTTAATATGAATACTAATGACAGACTTCGTGGACATTCTCTAAAACTAAACCAAAGTAACTTCAACTCTAACCCAAGAAAACATTTCATATCTAACCGAGTGGTGGACTCTTGAAACAAACTGCCACAAGAAGTGATCAGTGCTATAACAGTGAACGGGTTCAAAAACCAATTGGGCAGTTATTTTAAATAAAAAAAACAGACGTTTCATAACCAAATAGTGCACTCAACCAATGACATACACGCATCAGCCTTAAGCTGCTATTGTATTAGGTTGGGGAAAAAGTTTCTTCGCATTTTTTAAGAAAATTCAAAACATTTTTTAATATGGTTTATTTACATTTAACTAAAGTATGTAGGTACCATTTTGTTCGATAACTTTTTGCCATCTTGTAGGTAGGGACATGATCCCATTGCTATAGAAATATTGGGACTTCTGATCAATATACCGCGACAAGTGGTTTTGGCAGTCCTCTCGTGATGTTAACCTGACACTGCCTAAAGAATTCTGAAGAGACCTAAACAGGTGGAAATCTGAAGGTGCAAGGTCAGGACTATACGGCGGATGCATTAACACCTCCCAGCCAAACTCTCTTAGTTTTTGCTGAGTGGCTAAAGATGTGTGAGGTCTAGCGTTATCATGATGAAAAACCACACCCCTTCTGTTGATTAATTCCGGCCGCTTTCTCTCAACTTCTTGCTTTAATCTCATCAGTTGTTCGCAGTAGAGTTCAGAATCGATGGTCCTGCCTGGTGGTAACAGCTCATAATGAATAATGCCCTTCCAATCCCACCACACACACAGCATCACCTTGTTGCGAGTTAACCCGGGTTTCGCCACAGTCTGTGAAGCTTGACCGGCCTTTGACCACGACCTTTTTCGCACGTTCTTGTCGTACGTGATCCACTTTTCATCACCAGTTATCAGCTTCTTCAAAAATGGTTCGGTTTCATTACGTCGTAATAAAGAATCACAAATGAGTACACGGTTCATTAGGTTTCTTTCAGTGAGCTCGTGAGGTACCCAAATATCGAGCTTTTTTGTGTACCCAGTTTTTTTCAAATGCGCCAAAACTGTTTTGTGGTCAATTCCTAGTTCTTCAGCTACGTCGTAACTACTGATATGCCGATCTTGCTCCACTTTTTCAAAAATGGCATCAATTTTTTCCGTAATAGGGCGACCAGAGCGACGTGCATCTTTGACATCAAAATTTCCGGATTGAAAACGCTTAAACCAAATTTGTGCTACTCTCACAGACACTGCACTAGGTCCATAAACATCGCAAATTTTTTTCGCGGCTTGCGTTGCATTTTTACCTTTTTTGTAGTAAAATTTTAAAATGTATCGAATTTCTTCATTAGATTCACTCATTTTGACAGTACGAAAAACAAATGAGAATCACACATTTTCCTAATTTGAATTTGGAATTATGTTCTTTAAAATTTAAACTTTCAATGATACCAAAACCAGCCAGATACAAATAGTATAGCCAAAGAGATTTTATTACAAGTTCATACATACTATAATGCGAAAATACTTTTTCCCCGACCTATTATATAAATGAATAAATAAATAAAATTGTTTTCGATTTCCTACAAGAACCAAGCACAAGACGGGGAAGCGCACGGTTAAGGGTTAATTTATTGTTTGTTAACAGGCGCTTGGACTACTTGCTGGTGTCGGAGCGCCTGCTGCCGACCGTCTGCGACAATGTCATCAGGAGCCAGGTGTTGGGCAGCGACCATTGCCCCATCGTACTCTTCTTGCACCTGAGCAGTGTTCCCAAAATACCCCCGGAGTAATCTTGTTACACACCTTTATTTTGACGAGGCAAAGCAGCCAGTTCCATTATTAATAAGTTTTAATTTCCATTTAATATGCATTCGAGTTGTTTTATAATATTTACAATAATAATTTGTAGTGCTCGTGTTTATTCCACAGTCATCAACAGGTGACCACCTTGGGTTGGCAAAACATGACATACAAAGACTTTCAATAAAGCTAAGTGGTTGTCAACATCTGGAACATACTTCCTTATTTCCTCACCAGCAGGTTAGGTAATATGAGCAAATCATTGCATAAGTTCAGATCAGACTGCAATTATGCTCAGTTTCATTTTACTGTTTGGTTGCTGGCAATCACATTGTAACTTGTTGGTTTTATAAAAACTGGTGGCACTTGAATTCAGTCTTATCCAATGTTGGGCTCGTGACTTATTTCATTAGGTAGGCTCTGTAGATGTAAATGTAGATTATACATCACAAAAGAGTCAAAAACAGCTGTTGGGTAGTTTACACCTATCAAGCACTTGGTCAAGTACTCGTCCCGGTGCTCGACTGGACCGTGTGACTATTAAACATCAAGTCACTGTACACTGACATTCGAGGGCTCAAATATCAGTAGCGGAGTCCACAAGATGGATCGGCTGACGTTGTGTCTTCTTCGCAGTGCCTTAGTGAAGCAAGCTTTCGGGCACATTATTTTTTTTCAAAAATATCTATAAAATTTGTTTCATAAAAATAAAACAGTGTGAAAAACGCAAACAACTCAAAACAACATCATAGCAATCTTGTACTCACCAAGACCCTCCGCACTCACTAAATCGAGTGACACCACCGTGTGGATGGGATGTGGCGTGTGGTGGTTTCTCTGGATGGACGGAATACATTTTATGAATCGCCTATGGAAGTGTTTGGGTCCGGCCACATGCACTCACTGATTCCGCAGTTCCCAACAGGCAGAAATTCCGTCCGTCCGGTTTTATTCCGATCATGCGGTCCTTAGGCCTGGACATCTATCCACTTTGCTTACTAAAATTCGCTCGAAATTTTATTTGATTACTAAATCTTCCGTTTACACTGGTGATTGTAGTCAGTCGAGTAGAAAAATCGATGTAAATCTGTGTAAACTACCCATTTAAATACACGCTAAACTTCAATTAGTGGCTGTTATTTTAAAAGAGGCACATGATATAAATGTAAGAACCTCTTTAGAGAATAATGAACATATATTATGGTGTAAATTACACCTCTTTGCATTCTTGTAGGAATAAATATTATTGATTATTAAGCTTTCCTAAAGAAGTGTTGCCTAGTTTATAATTCGATTTTGAAAATATTCTTTAGATATCAATTACTCAAGGAAATAAGACCTCACTAAACAAATAATCGGTTTCTATTCACTAAATTTTTTTATATCTTATTATTCTGAGAAAGCCATTTATGTATGTCCGCTCGCTTGGATGCAGGTCTGCCACATATCCCTTGATTGACAAAATATTTTCACATTTAATGTGCCGAGCGGTTCCTTTATTTCTTCATCAAAAGATCTTATCGGGTTACTATTAGCAGTTGTGTTTATTTTTGTAGAGGATTAAGCCAGTTAATTTTTTTTATTACCTGCTTAAGTAGATGTCCAATCCGTTACGGAGTTTTCATAATAAAAGCTCTTTATGGGAGAAGCTTAAATTTTCTCAATCCTACGATGTAACGGAGAATAACACGAAAAGTTTAAATGCGAAAGTACCGTTTTTTAACAATTCTAGGCGTACCTACAATTTATATTTTTTTGCAAATATTGATTAATGTTTTTCCCGAAATTCGCTCACAAACTTGGTGTTATAATGCAACTGATTTTGCGCCAACTTTTGAATTAATGCCAGAAATGTATTTTTATTTTGAAAAATTATTAATTCACAAACTTTTTCCTATAAATGTCTGTATTTGATTAATCATGTGAAAATGACAAGCCCTGAACCACAGGATACTCACTCACTAGAAGGAATTCTAACAAAGTATGGATTTAGTATGCATGTAGCACCTGAAAAAAGCGCCTGAATACTTTAGTCTGTTTTTTGAATGGCAAGGGCAAGAAACACAAATAAATTAATTGCATGAAAATCGTTCACCGGAAAGCAGTGGTTCCGTACCGCTGAGGGCCGGGGAGGAAAATTCGAGAGGCGTATGTCCAGCAGTGGACGCAAACACGCTGACTGACTGACATTCGCCGGTTATACTATGGTATTAAGATTAATACTCAAGTCCGGTTTGTGCTTCTTGAACACATGTTTTTGTCATTCTTGGTGTTCACTATTTGTGAATGTCTATATAATGAAAATTGTTCAATTCCCGATAGATTCAATCTCCGTCAAGGATTTGAAGGTCTGCAACTCACCCAAGCATTTTTTGTCTACTATTGCAGACTAAAGTAGTTTTTCTCTGGAATTCAGTTTTTTTAGCTACACGATAATTGTTTTGTTTTGTATGATTATTTTATTTGTGCAACATTACATTGTCCAGGTGTAATTTTGTCACACTGGAAAAAATCTTCAGAATAGATTTACTTCGATTGAATTGGTTCTTAATTTTATGTTTGAAATATTTTTGGATTACCGTGTTACATTATTTTGTAATAAACGACATAAAACTCTTTATACACATTTTTATTTAGAACTTTGTTCATGTAATAAAAGTAATACTATTCGTGCCAGGGCCACTGCCAATGGCATGGTTTATTTGAAACAAAAGAAAGAAAATCTGAATCGGTGAAACAGCTGCAGCAGGTTACATGGAAACGTCCGTTCGCTCGCTGCACTTTCTAAGGTCATTCTAGGTAAGGCCTTTCAATACAAACAATAGAACTAGGACTATAGGTTGAAGAGATAGAACACAATCCAATGCTCACATGCCAAGAAGGACAACATTTGTTCAGTAAATTAGCTTGGCCTATTTTCCTCGAGGAATGCATTTATTCTACATTCTAGTCTTGCTTTCATTCATACGTGTAGGCGCCAGCCATTATAAATAGCCACCCTAGCCGTAGACGTAATCTTTTCATATCATTGTTAGTCAAACTACACTAAGTTACATCAGTAACTGAGAGATCTCCGGGCTTTTTAAAATAGAGTTAATTGTAATCGGTTTCCAGCACTCACTCTTTGACTGTTTAATATAAACATATTATATTAATAATACATAAACTCATTCACCTGTTCTAATGTCTCATAGTGATTACTCGCACTATCCCAGTCACTGCTTCGTCTCCCTCGAAAGCTATTAAAATCTTCTTGCATTATTCTTTACACATCTTTCATTACACACATTATTAATCGTAGATGACATCAGTTGCAGTTTCTCCGTCGATGAACCCACCAAAACAGCATCACTAGCACACAGAAAGCATCTGATATGTACGTCACCCAGTCGTAATCCCAAACACGATTATCATCTAATGTGACCTCACACACCCCTGTTTCACACCGCTACTTATAGTAAACCAGTCCACATGGAGGAGCTGCAAAACGGAATATCGATATTTCACCCACTTTCCGGCTGCTTCAAATTATTATATCTAAATTATTATAAATTATATTTAAAAAATATGCTTCTCTCTTATTTTCCCCCCAATGTCAGATTTTCCCTAATTACGCCCTTTGCTATAAAGCGCAATAGTGCGATTATTGCCTTCACCCTTTGCAACGATGCGGATTATGGCGCCAAAGACTCCGACGATATCGACGGAACGTCGTATGAGAGCGTGTTGCAGTTGTAGTGGTTTGGTACAATTTTGTTCGATCTCATAACGGTAACTTTCAAAAGAGGAGTTATATATTAGCCAACTAAGGCTTCAGATGGTTAAAATTATTTCAAAAACTTTCAAAACCAGCTTTTATAGTCAAATTTTCCCACCAACATAAAAGCAAATATTAAAATGTTTATTTCACGACAGTCACGACCAAAAACTTTTTCAGATTATTTTCAAAATCTGATTACAATGCTTCAAATGTAGATGTCGCTTAAACTCAAATAAATGTGTATTTTCTGATTTGAAAATATATTTATTTCCATAATATTTTTGTAAAATATATAAATCATATGTATATCATGTAAAATATAACTGTTGGCCACAACATAATAACTTTGATTATTTTGTTGAAATTATATTTAACCAATCAATAGATCTCATTTAAGAACGGCCCGTAAGCTATGTCCCTCTTACAAACGTAGTTTACTAATCATTTGGAAACCGCTATTCCAATAAAGAAAAAAAAAATATTTATTGTTTTTTTTAAATCCAACAAAATCAACAAAGAAATTAAAAACTAAAATATTATACATTATCCTATAAATTAAACTATTCCTAAAATTACACACATTCACAACAAATAATAAATTTCAGCCATATCGCTGCCAGGTGGCAGGGTGCCCGAAAGACTGGCCGCATTCCCTCTCGCATTCTCTGCCCGAGATACCAGCCAGCCCTCTGGTCACGCGATGATTCGATCAACCGCAACGACAAATCCTCAAACAGATTTCTATCATCCAATATCTGTGTCTGCACGCTTTTGTTTTTTTTTTTAATCCAAAAAGAATGGAATGAAAGCAAAAAGAAAATCTTCATACGAATTTTTTTTTCTCTGTGGTTCGACCCAGAATACATTTACCGAAAAAACAAAGACATGCAGACACAGATATTTATAGCCTTATATTAGATACCACATATCAAGTAAGTTGGAACAATGGTTTTCAACTGATTTGTAAACTACGTTTGCATGGGAGTTGAAATTTTCTGATGCTTATTGGCCGACCTTAATAACCTAAATCAGTCCAAAAATACATTTCGATTTACATACTCATATTTGGAAACATGCGGTGCCAAATAACGAATCTCTCGTTTCATACAATTTAATAACTTATAAGTTTATATTTTACATTAACAGTAATCCATCATACCCACACATATAACTTGCTGTACTTCATTGCAGATTGACGATTGACAAGTTACATCCCTTGCGGCGATATTTCAGATGTGCCTGAAAAAAATTACAAAATTGAGTTGTTCGTTCCTTTCTATGGTTCCGTACCCAAAGGGTGCCAGCCATTACTAAGCCTCCACTGTCCGTCCGTCCGTCCCTCCATCATAGGGCTGCATCTCATGAACCGTAAAAGATAGGCAGCTGAAATTTTCAGTGTGTATTTATTTTCACGCTTCAACAACGTTTTTTTACGAATGTAGTTCATACTGTAGCAATCGGAGTAAACTATATCTAACAAATATTATAAAGGGGAAAGTTTGTAATGATGGATGGATGTTTGTTACTCTTTCACGTAAAAACTACTGAAAGGATTTTAATGAAACTTTACAATAATATAGCTTATACATCAGAATAGGCTTATACATAGGCTACAATAGGCGAAAACGATGCCGGTAGCGCTACTTCAAACCGGCGGGAGCGGGGCCGGGGGCGGGGCGGGCGGTCCGACGGGGGCGGGTGCGGGGAGGGGCGGGTACGGCTTGGTATTTCCCGCAACTTTAGGACTACTTGGCAAAATCCTTGAGAACCAATTACTCGATTTAGATGCGGATTGTATCTACGTCTAGCCTGATTCTACTAAAAACTTATAGGCTACATAATATAACGCTTCATTACCTGAAGGGTAAGTAGTGAGTGTTAAATTCTTATAACTTGCGAACCACCAACCCGATTTATGTGCGTATTTTATCAATGTATAGGATCTCTGGGAGCTATCAGGTTCGAGATGGGTTACTGTTTTCGATGTTGAGGCTGGCTGTGGGTTGGAGTCCACGCAAAACTTACCTACATTACACGTTACTTACTTACTAGGTAAACAATGTTGCAGTGCAAATGCAGAAAGGTTCTGGCGGCAAATGCTTTTTTTTTAAATAGCCACCAAATGTCAACGAAGCTCTAAATGGGAATTATTGGATGTTTCTCATTAAATCATGCTATTTCATCTCGAACGATCTTGATTAAATTTGGTAGATGGATACATTGTCCTGGACCAGTTTGACCCTATTTTGGATCAGTCATGTCGGATACTTTTTATCCATGAAATAATTTTGCCGACGCTAACCCGAGCGGAACCGGGTACCGCAGCTAGTTTACTATATATTCGAAAGTTCCCAATGGGCCAAAACCCATGCAAGGATCAAACCCAGGGTATAGCTCAATTGTTTTTAGTTGAGGTCACGCACACCTCTATGTTAACATTTTTTTGCACGGCTTATAGCAAGCGTGGTCCAGTATGATGACAACGATGACTACATACCAATTTTTATAAAAACAAGCGTGCTGTATTTGAGAAATGTATTCATTTGCGTGCTGTGATCGCCTCGACCTTAATCAATCGGGCTGTACTTGGGTCTCAATTCACCATATACTGGTGACACACCATATTCTGTTGGGATGGTTTTGTAAAAGAATTTCGTGGCAATGGAACTTAAATATGAACAACACTTACCTGAATTATTTTGACGAATTCATTCCTATTTAAAAGTGAATAAGCAGTGGTCAGTGCAGATAACATTGCGGCATTGACTTCCAGCACTCCAGAGCAGAACAGGTCAATGCCCAGTTCCAAACCTGTGCCAAAGTCGCACTCGTCCATCGCAATGTTGGCATATGTAATAACGGGCTGCAAGCTCGACAGTAACTTGTTCCTTTCCTCATTAGTCTTGGCACTGGATAATTCCGACAGAATTTTCTTAATGCAAGCTGAAATATCATTTTGAATTAATAATTGTCATAAGGTTTGCAATGATATTGCAACGTACTAGTTGCAAAACCCAGTTCCGCATTTTTTTTTAACAAGAACTGGCATGCGTGGCTGTGCTGAGGACCAAAGGTGCTCAGAAAAAAGCAAATACACCTCGCCTCGCAAAACCACGCTCAGCGAGGCACCATACCAGCGGATTTGTAGACTATTGCTGAGCTATTGAGCTTTTTCAAATTATTTTGGTTGACAGATAAGGCAGTGATATGTATGTAGCTGTTTTTTTTTTTGTGATCTGTCGTTTCAGTAATATTAGCCATGAACATGTAGCCAAGAGAGTTTGACAAACTAACTTTCGCATTTATGTTTTTCTCTGATGAAATATTCTTTGTGCACCAAACACAAAGCTTTCTAAAAAAAAATTCCCTTACGCAACATATCAGATATTGGAATCAGTCTGGCACTGACCGCGTCTGGTTTGCTGGAAGTTTCCAGTGAAGCGTTGCACTAAGTTAGAATTAAATTTCGAGGCAGACAAATCCGTTCATTCTTTTACAACTTTTTTCATCAATTCATATGTACTTGCTTATCAATAGATTCTAAGTACATCTAATGGTGCTACTTTCTAAAGGTAGGTAAGTTATGGTGATCTCAATAGTTACACTGGCCTAAACCATCTAAGCTTACAAATGTTTGTTTTTTAAAAAAGAAGATCAAAATAAAGACCATTTCAACATTTGTGGCTACGCATATATATTCCAATACAGAATATTGATAATAACATACTGTCACTTTCAACGAGAGGCCGGTAGCCGAGCTGCGAGGACTTGTCGTAGGGAACAACGACGCCGGCACCGTGGAAGGTGCGCGTGACGGCGACCGACGCCAGCCGCCTTCGTGTGTCGTACTTGTCCACCGGTAGCCCGAGCTTCTCTGCGTACACTTTCACCTTCTCCATGACCTTTTGGTAACCCATTGTTGTGAATGGTGACTTTTTTCTCTCGGCCTGCAAGTGAACACTGAACCAAATATTTTAATTATGTATTCTACTAGTCATTTTAAAACTTGGATTGTAAATGTATTGAGATACTATGGTGAAAGTTTTGTGACATAATTAATTTAATATTATTCATTATTACATACAGTACAGCGCCAATTGTAAATCCCCAAAATTGATAATTGGATAATCGATTTTCATGGATAATTGACCTCAATAAATTGTATTGTATTGTTGTTGTATTGTTTATTCATCATCCATAGACAGTACACTGCACTCGGATTTGTCATATTTTAGCATTGGCCAGTTCAGCAAAACAAAACACAGCGAAGAAGAACTGGAAAGAAACTCCGCTGTTTTTTTTTTTTCAACGTCCACTTAGTCTAAGTTTACAAAAGTGTTTGTCATAGGAAATTATTGTTTTTTGTGGGAATTTAGTGTTTTACAAAAACATAGGTAAAACACTAAATTCACATGAATACACAAAAATTTACAATCCATGCCGTATGCAACAGTTCATGACAAATATCATTTTATTTGCAAAGACAATCCCCTCCAACTAATATGTTGCCAATTGGAGCAGGCCAGTCCCCACCAACAGCACCCGTTCACGAGCATCACGCCGGGCACAGCCATTACCTCTTTCAACCATATTTTAGGGAAAGAGATAACCTGAGCCAAGCGTCACCGTAAGCAAGGACCTTTAAGCGATGCACTGCTCCAGTGGCAACACAACACTGTGAAACACTTGCACATTAGGTTTTAATACTATGAGTTTTGTCATAAACTACTACTGTCAGCTGATCACATAGTTACATATCCCTTTAAATGCTACCACCTACAGACAATTAAGAGTATAATGGTTTGAGAGCATCCCTATCAATAAAGTAATAATGTATTCCTATATGAGATTTTGACCAATACCGAGAAACTAATAATGCTTAACTAAAATAAAATAAAAATAAAATTCGGGTGTATAGAGCCCTCGTCATTATTGATACGAAATTGTATCAAATCAAAATTGCTTGGTTAGTAATTTCATACTACAGGTAGTACTTATCATAAAAGTAGTAAAGATACATCTTTGAATAAAAATCTTTGAATAAAAATCTTTGTATATTTTAAAATGGTAGTTTTAATACATTGAGATAAATATTTATAATGTACTTATTTACATACACACATATGTATCTACTTAAAATGGCTCAAAGAAATGGTCTTAGTTTGACAAAGTAAGCCTGCACGTTTATGAGCAGCCAATTAGGGGACTTGTTTTATTACAGAAATCTTAGTTTTTAAGCTGTTCTCAATGCCTCTAATCAATCGGCGACCTCTAGAGGAAAACAGCCAGACAGCCGGACGCCGGACAGACATATGAAAGCATTCTTGCCCAAGCTGAAACAAAGACACCATGCTTGCGCACCGCTCGGTCAATTATGTTATGTAGCTAAAAGGTGTCTATAGCATGGATGAATAGTAAATGTTAATAATATACTACTTTACTTTAATTAAATTATTGGATTTCATACACAAAGCCTAAGAAGCTTCGCTTCTGTTCGGTATATCCCATGACACGTCACGTCAGATATTTACCCCCCGCGCCCTTTAAATGAAGCATACATATGATGTGCCAAAATGAATTTGTACTTACTACACAGCCCCAAAAAGATTTCCTGCCAATGGTGTTATGGTGCAATTTTTAGAGCTGTCATTGCTTCCGACAAAGACAGGATTTTCGCTTGGGGAATCCCGATAGTATCCAATGTGAAACTCACTTTCACCCTTGCTTTTTATTACAGCCTGAAAAAACAGGATATTGTCACCATATTGGAAAAAATCACTAATTACCAAATCGTAGTTCAGATTTATTCGAATAACTCTACCAATTAATGATACCTGTATGGGTATTTTTTTATTATTATATAGTTTGGCCTCAGTCAACTATGAATCAAAATCCAAATCCTATTATAAATGCTCGTTTTCTTGAAAAAAAAACCTTTCCTTATTTGTGAGTTTTCCCAAATCAAAAGTTTTATACTTTTATAATTAGTGAATTTTCCTACATTGAATAATGCAGTTTTTTGCCATATTTCTTTCTGCCCTGCACGCAGGGTTGCGCTTTGCAGTTAAACCACGACAAAAAAACAATAATCACAAAATATCATACAGAACAGGGATTAAAATTACTTACTTGAAATTCAGGTGGATCATAAAAGAAGCGCCAATGAACCAAGTATTGCTCAGGGTCAATAACACATGGCATCTTCCCCCGCAGCACGTCAAATGGACCGATCACATCCAAGTTTGCTGCTTTTAAAATGTCGGTTCCGTTGTCACTTTCCTCTGATATAAATTTCCAAAAGCTGTAGAAATCATCGGGCATGTCCACTAAGAATAATTCCTTTATTACCTTGGAGCTATCGATATCAGCATCAAGATATGTAACTTCAGTGGCAATAGATAGATCTTGAGCTATTATCTGTTTATTTTCTTGGAGTTTTTGTTTGCAAAAGACTTGAGATGCTGTAGGAGCATTTCCAGATGATTCTCCAAGTAATGATGGAGTTGTTTGTTCGATGCTTATATTGTTTCCTTGATCCAACTTATTATCTGAACGTGAATCATCCGTTTTTGGGGAAAGCGAACGGATTTTGGCCCGTTTCGATACAAGATGGTCAGTAAGAGTCTTCCGTTTAGATTTCGGAGGATGCTTGCAAGTCGCTAAGTGCTGCGAATTTTTTTGATAGCAATTCGCTCCATACTTGCAGATGGTGCGAGGGTCGTCAACGTATTTTTTCCAGGCGTCTGACATTGGGGCAACCGTGAACTGTTTAAATGTACCAGTTGTCTCGTGGGTAAATACCACGAATTCCAACTTAAATGTGGAAATCAAAAATAGTTGGAAAAGTTGCTGCACGAACAATTTCACCTTAAACAAACGTAATTCGATTTATTGGTTACCTATAAGTCGAGCCGTTCTAAGAAGCGTTTTTTGACACAGCTGTATGGACGGAAAGCTAATGACTAAATTATGGAACAGACCACTTTACCCCACGTTTTATATTTTTGGGACCAAATAATAACAGCTTGCTGATGTGTTTTTTTTATTATGACTTGTAGATTATATTTTATTCTATATTGTGTTAATTAATAACTAAACAATGTATGAAATAATATAATTATGAACAAAATAATGGTACAGTACCAGCACTGGGAGCAAATTGAAATAGGGATGTGAACCTGCAAAATAATATCGACCATTTAAGTTTTTATATCTTTTATTTTCATAACTATAACTTAAATAATCTTATAAAGAAAAATCAAATAGATATCACGATTACCAATGTTGGCTTGCGAGAAAGAATATTCGGTCTCAGGATTTCCAGCAATTAACTAACGCCTCCTTCATTTCTTAAATGATATGTTTAGGCACATATAATAAATGGAAAGTTCATTGCAGTATCATCTAGCTTTTTCTAGTCAGTTAACTTTACATCGCTGAAGAAGAAAGTCGACTCAGTCGAATAAAACTGACAGTAATCTTAGGTGAATTAGAATAATAATAATCGGCTTAGATTCATTTGCACGTCGCCCTTTTTTTTCATTTTTGGTGGTTATGTTTTCCCTTTTTCGGTTATCAGTACTGTTTTTCGACAAAAAAAGTGGTGCTCACGTCAAAAGTTGTCAATTTCTACTGACGAAAATGTATGTGGAGGACGATCCTTTTAAGGTGTACAGCAAAATCTTAATCAAATGTTTTGCTCCAAATATGCAATGGTTAATGTTTGGAACATTATTCCGTTGAAAGCTGTATATGTGCAAAAAATCTTGTATTTAGGTTATGAATCACCTTCCGGAATCAGATAGTCAACTGTCCATCGGTATCAATGTGTTTTTTTTAAGATGATTGCCTATTATTAGGTTTTTGCTTTTCCGTTTTGAAATGTTATCGATATAAAAGTAAAACTCTGGTTTTTACACTTCCCTATTCCTCATCTGTCAAAAAACGCTTCTTAGAACGGCTCGACTAGCACTACAATCAATCAAATTTTGGCCTGATGACTTGTTCTTTGAAAAAGAAGAGTTCTTTCTTCATGTATTTTTTCCCGTTTACTAACGACGAAAGCAGAGGAGAGGAACAGAGGAACGCGCGAGATGTTGAACATAATAACCGCAGACTATAACACATTGAAGAAATGACAGCTACCGGTTCGTTTTTCTATTCGGTGTCTCATTTGTTTGTCTACGCCGTAGAAAGAGAATCTCTAGAAGGAACGATAGAGTGTCACTTTGGCTATACATACCAACATTGCATATACGTAGATGTATGTTGTGTTTTAGTGACGTCCAAAAGAAGCTATCGATATCAAATGGGGCACAGATTAGTAAGAGTATGGATTGAAAGTAACCATTGAACTGCCAATGGGGAAGGAAACTGTTGATTTATCACGATAGGTGGCGCTTAAGCGAGCTCACCTAAAAGATCTGGCAAAGCTGTCGGATACCATACAAAATCAAACAGAATAGATTTGAAAATAGTATTTATTCAGTCTGTGTAATTGAAATGACTAAATATTTTCCATGTTATTCCGAAAATAAATAGTTCTTGATTATGTTAATCAAAAGAAGTCATAGGAAAGAAAATATCACAAAAATATAACCTACAATATTTCGTTTCATACTTTGTGCTGGTCATTGACATTTAAATTTGTCTGAAGACAAACAAAAAATATTTTTTTCCTCTAAAACTTATTCTAACTGCATCATGCAGTACATCTTACACCTAAAACTCGTAAATCAAACTTGACAGAAATAAGCGTTTTCTTCTCCATTTAGTAACTGTCTTTAAAGCCAATAGGGGATGGCCACCCAAAACGATTTACAAAATATGGCGCTAACGTAGCTTGACCCATTTTTTTATAATTACGTATTGGCACAGATATGTCTTTAATGGGTTGTTCATAATGCTCCTCCAGTGCATTGCTAGGTAAATTTTCCTTGCCAAGTTAGGCATTATAAAAATGTCACTTTCGTATTCAGATTGGGCGGACTAACTTTATAGCCGGACTAAACCGGTTTTCGTATGGTTGGATCGGTGCTAATCCCATACTAAGTTCTGTCAGAGTTTTATTAGTTATCGCTTGTAAAAGTTCGGTTTTAAAGTTTATCTTGGTTTCCATTGCGATTTTCGCCTCAAAAGCTTTTACATACAATTAAAATATGTCCAGAATATACGGAAAACCTTTACAATGGGGAATATAACTGTTTATTTACCACAACAGGTGACTTCTAGGTGACTTACCCTAAAATAAGTGTCAAAGTTGTCAAAGACATTACAAAATAAAACAGAATAGATTTGAAAAATGTATTAACTCCATCCATGTATTTGAAATTTCCTCAATACTATTTCGAAAAAGTTTTAAAATATTAACCAGCTTCTTCTTTCGAAGTGAATCAAAATTGGTAGATCCCGTGTTTTTGGGAACTGTTACATTACTTTTTTTTTCTTAATCCACCACTTTTAGTTCGATGTTCTCTCTGTTGTATTCAGTTTTCCGACCCTGTTTTTCCTGAAATGAGAAAGAATACAATTTTTATTATTTTAATATTCTATTTGCACGTCCTTAACGAATAACACAGGAAGATAGTATCGATGCATTACGTTGAATGCATTATCACTATCATAGCAAATTATTCCAATTAGGGCTAAACATTTTCCCTTTTTTTCATCTTTTCTTTTCCCAATTTACAATGTTTTTGGGAATCTGAAAATCTTCATCTTAAATAGCATTACTCATATCAATATTTAACCAACGGTCTAGTTAAATGAACTTGTTCAAATTAACATTTTTTTTTTCTAATTATAATGTGATTTTATGACTCGAGATATTCGTAGATAAACATTATGTACATTATCAAGATATCATGACTTAATCGATATAAATAATATAGATATCAATTCCAAATCGACTAGGTCACATCATGGTAAGTCGAAACATAACTGTCAAGCCGTGGCGTGCTCGGGGGTCGCGTGAAATTATGATTCAATTTTATCCGCATTGAAATGGATACGAGAACATACGACGGTTAAATGCTATATATTCGAATAATAAAACTCACTAAGGCAAGGTGTAACCTAACCTGAATAACAGGTGAATCAGCGATATCATTCGATTTTCTACCTACACATAAAACGATATATTTCCACGAAGCTCTTTTCAAAATCCGCTATGATTATCACAGAACACTGCAACGCACGCCATGTTGCACCTAAAATCACTTGATCACAATTTTTCGTGGATTGGTTGCTGTTTGCGAACTTTTTAGCGGGACTTCAAAACTTTGTTTGACTTACTAGTGAGTCAAACATTGCAATTAGTGGCTACAGGGTCGATCTGCTGAACGCATTAGACTTCAGCTTGTCATCTCTTTCACTCTTGTCATAGCTTCATTTGAGGAAAGAGTTGTAATGATATGTCAGATAGTACGCTTATTTTAAGTTCGCTCTATGTAGGAGCGCAGCGACTTCTCAATACTCTTTGGTCTACGCGCTACTTTCTAATGTTTTAGTGTGTATTTACCCCAAGGAACTGGTATTACCTAGACAAGTTCCTTGATTTACCCACAGAATTTATCTCATAGACCTAGCATAGCGCGCTGTGCTTACAAGATGAACAAAGTGTGGGAGTGAGACGTCAACTCAAGTACCACTACCGCGAGTTAAAGGAAGATGGAACACTTCTGCCCGATGTGACAACTTCTGAAGTCGTGCTCATGGAACGTGAAATGGTTTTTTGTGAAATCTTTATGATTTCTCTAGTTTTCCTTAAAGAAAGCATGGTTACCAATGTTTAGTGAACGGGAGTAAAAACCCGGACAAAACTTTTTTTTGATGGTAAATAAGGGGTGAACCACTGATACTTATCGATCCAATTTCATAAAAGTTAAGATATTTCCAAGTAAAACTTAAAACATAGCATAATATCATTATTTTGAATCTGCACACCGATTTCGAAATTTTTTGAATAAAAAAAGAGATTTCATTACATTTTGTATGAAACGGTCTCATCCGACAATTGACTCTGTATATCTTTCTATTCCAAGGGCCGAGTGCACGAAAGAACAAAACATCAAAATCAATGTCTGATTAAACATATCACTTTGTATGGACAGTATGTAAGAAACGCCATGCGGTTCACTAAAAGTGACGTTTTTAAACATCGATTAACTCAGCCTCCTCTTCGTACAATCGGGGCTAAGCTACCCAATGAACAAGTCTAACGATCTATAAAAAAATTACGAATTCTAGAATGTACTTACAGCTTTGAGGATCATAAAATAATTCTAGCTGCTCACGAGTGCTCACTGGTTTCATCAGTGAGCCGGTTTCTGAGGGGCAATAATGAACACTATTATCTACTAAGGAATGTGATGTATATGTATATACAATTGACCGTGAAGCAAGTACACATTAATCAGGCACGTAGATATCGAAACTCTAACAGCCGTATTCAGAGTGAACCTGTCAGAACACAGTACGGGATTAGCACCGGATTAACCATACAAATCTGGCTTAGTCCGGCAATAATTCGCGCATTAAAGTTAGTCCGCCCACTCTAAAAATTATAGTGAGGGTACGAGATTGATTTTGATAGCAATAATGCTAATTGAAAGACAAAGGCTATTTATATAATTACAGGTCGTTCGGCACATCGACCGACAAAATTTGTTTGCAAATAAGTCTAGCAATTTGCAAGGATAATTTTGTTTTAAGTGCTCATGGCATCGAGTCCTAAGGGGGGAAGAGGGTTTGAACCTGCTAACCCAACCCCCATTTATGGCCTTGAAATTTATTAAAGAAAGAGCCCAGTAAAAAGACCTACCTTACGAATATACCGCAAGACTGGACACAAACCAGTAAAACATACCAATCGCGTTTATGTCGTCTGCCAATTTCGCCTACTGCTGTATATCCGAATAAGCATCGTACCTGCCATTTATTTTATTATAATATATATTAAGTACCATGTATTCAGTAAATGACACCTTAGAATTAGCACCTACTCGTGTGAAAAAATGTGACTATTCTCTATGATGTGTGGGTTCCGGCGCGTTAAAGAATACATTTGGGCCCACTGCATTTCTTCCCGTGCAGTCGTAAGAGCCGACTAAGGGATTCGTTTTTCGTGGTTTGGAGTTCACGTTAGACTGTGGCAATAAAAATGTTTTGTCCTGGCATGGCACCTAGTTCCCATCCGGTAAATTGAGCTTATATCATGACAGTTGGTGTGGTATTAGCCATCCTTGGCCAGTCACATAAAAACGATTTAGTTTGTTTTCGCGTCATGAAGGTACTTTTTGCATATAGTACATACCTAGATATATGGCAATTAATTTAGCAGCATGGTTCCATTTGAACTGTCAACGTTTACATTCGTCCCGATTCAGATTGCATGCTCAAAGATGTCAAGAAATCGCAAACGATTCGGACCGTGTGCGCGGTTACGGAAACACGTTACATTGCAAAATATGGTGTAACCGAAAGATAACGTTTTGTACCTGGAAATGGTAGAACAGGGCGTAAGACATTTATTAATTAAAAAAAAACACGGTTGAAAGATAAAGAGTTTGGAGAAGTCGCTGCGCTACTACATTGAAAGGCGATGGACAAGGATATGTGTATGTCAAAAACGGTACACACCATTTTGAGAGCTGTCAGCGAATCGGACCACTTGTAAACAAACTCTCGGTAGCGTAAGCTCTAATCGGACCATGATATTAGAGCAGATTATTTGTTGTTTATGGTCGGCTGAAATTCAGCTGTGAGTAGGGATTCTACTCAAAAACAACGTTCGACTCGGCCACGGTAGACTGCTAATGTCATTTAAAACAAGGTGCAGGTCGTTATGGAGCGTGGGTCACGATACATACGGACGCTCAGTGTTAACAGAATTCAATTTAATAGCTGGAAAATGTTTCAGTCAATCCCTGAAAGCTGAAAAAAGTGAATGATCGTTTATACGCAATCACTCGATTTCGTGATTTTGTCGTGGTTTTGTGTCCAGTCGTGGCGTCGTGCGAGCTGCGGAGATGAGCGCAGGTTCCAAGTGCAGGGCACAAAAGACGTGCTCCGGAGAGCGGGGGACGCCCGAAGTAGGTGCGGGTCGGAAAGAGGTCGCACCCGTCGCGGTTGGACTCGTTGCACGTATTTATTATTACAAGTGGTAGTGAGTGAACGCCGTTCACGGTCAATAGCCTTGTCGGGGAGTGTTACCGATGGTTCGCTGCTCGTGTGCTTCAGTGAGGACATGTGCATACTAAGCCGTCGTCGGTTATTGCGTTCGTCGATCCGAGCACGCATATCGTGGCTATGTTCTTCAGGTGGTTGTGGTACGTATTTTTCACGTATTTTTAAATATTATATGGCTATCACCACAGGTACTTCATTGATTCCCAATCGATTGAAACCTATTGTTACTTTATGTTTTCACCCAATGTCTTAATAGCAGTTTTGCATGCAGATGGAACCAAAAAGTTTGATATCCACTTTTGCATTTTTTTTCGGCTAAGCATTATTTTTAATCCATGATTGGTCATATGAATGTTTTCCATAATATGCAAAAGTAGGCACCTTTTTTTCTATGTAGAGTTTGACAGCTTCATACGAGAGACCCCGTGTTGGTTCCCCGAGTAGACCCACTGTTGGTCGCTGGTTTTGTCCAAAATCCATGAAATATAATGTGATTGTACCAAAATCGTTTTGTAAAAAAATCCAATTTTTTTTCAGTATTGCCATCTTATTAAAAATAATGGGGAATATAAACGCTTATTTATCACGACAGGTGGGGTCCAAGTGAGCTCACCAAAAAGATCTTTCAAAGCTGCCAAATGCCATACACAACAGAATAGATTAAAACCATTGAACTAAAAAAACAACAAGAAGCACCATCAGAGTCAATCATCATAGAATTGATCGTTTCAACTCATTTTCCCCTCTAGCCTATGGTGTTGCCTTCATGAAATTTTTATTTTCCCGCTCTCAGTTATATTTTGTTAACAGCAAACGTTTTGCCATCTACATTATTCATAACATACTCAAATTACTATTTATAAACAAATATAAAATTTGAATATTTAATAAACACACAAAACATTACGCAAATCAGGTATTTTAAAATTTCAACTTTCGTATTAATCCTCATCTCAGAGATCTTTTTCTTAACCTGGTATGACTCAGTTATCCGTCCCATTCTGTTGCATGAGAGCGAGAGGGACTTAAATAGGAAAATCATGTATGCTAGAAAGGGCGCGCACTTGTCTGAGAGAACACCATCCTCCCGTGAACGCGATACACACACACACACAAGACACACTCACCAGAAATGCATGACTGACAGAGACATATAGTGAAGTACTTTATAGGATACACGCATGCTAGTAAGAGATACCGGCTTTTCCGATAGTTTGTCGTTCAATGTCGGATATCACGATAACGTCACCGCTCTGTACGCCATACTTGCTACACATAGCACCATAATATTACGCCATTTTGATAATAAATTTGATAGAAAACCTGCGATATGTGATTCCATCTTCCTTCTTGGCTTTCCCGTAATCGTTTTTATATTTTTACACTACAAACGACGGCATAATTCTTCCTTTCTTCTACCATAGAGCAGCACCTATACAATCGGCAAACACGCGCAAACGCCGTGACGGGTGTAGTACAGCTCAGGTACTCTAAATTGTTCGAATTAGAGTACCTGACTTGACATGCAGGGGAAAGCTCAGAACGGATCTAAATGTTTTTTTTATATCGATCATTAAAACACAATTAAATAATTATGCTATCAAAACCACTCGTGGGAAGGAAAATATCACAAAAAGATTTTTTTCATTAGTTTCCGAAAAAAAATATCCAAAAGTAGATTTAAAAGTTTTTGTTCTATCTCTGTCATTTGTTTGATCTTCTCGTGTTCGCTTCCCGAGTAGACCCGCTGTGCTTAGCAACGCCATGTCAGCACAAAATAATGACTGACACTCCCCTGTTTTCACCACCTCCAGCTACCTGAAATCCGATAGTTAACTTTCAGTTACATTGCATATTTGTATGGTGTAACAGAAGATAACTTTGGGTATTTTTGTAACTGGCCGTGGTGGAACCGGGCGACTGCCATTAATACTTGCCATAAATTTTTACTGCTAGGACTAATGTTGCCAATGATGTCATCTAAAATACCACAACAAATGCCCCAAATTTTAAACTGATCCGATGATGGAATTTGGCCCTATCAATTTTAGATATGACAATACGATGGTTTCGCAGATTGTCGACCATTAAAGGGGGTTCACTTTTATATTTTTCAGACGAACACAGTAAACGATGAAAGGAAGTGACGGATGCATAGTAAAACTCAACGAAATCATATTTTATTAATAAGTATGTCTTGAAAAATTATAGTATAAAAGATAGAAAATTGTTTTTGGAAGGAATCCTTTTTGCCAGTTGTCAAACAATTTAAGTTTATTGCCAACCTCATATTCCAGATGTAAATGAGCATCAGTCCCTTTTTTAAATTACGTTATCTCTCCATTGAACACATTTATAATGGTTTTTTTTAAACAGTCAAAATCATTTTAAAAACTCAATTAAATTTGAAATGCATCAAAAATGTACTATATCTACAGTATTTCATTGTCAGTATCTCGT
The DNA here is from genome assembly GCA_946894095.1 of Incurvaria masculella. NCBI lineage: Eukaryota > Metazoa > Arthropoda > Insecta > Lepidoptera > Incurvariidae > Incurvaria > Incurvaria masculella. The sequence continues at coordinate 13,318,638 of OX335650.1, forward strand.
AATAATGACGTATACACCAATTAAGATAGCACGTCGAAAACTCCATAAGCTTAAAAAAAAAGATCGACAATCGAATACTCTTGTATATGTCAGTCGTGGACCATCTCCAGTTCTCGACCAAGATTACTCAAATCTCGTCCATTGACCTGAAAAGCTTAACAGGGTTCAAAATGGAGAATTTTGATTAAGAAGGGAAATAAAGTAAAATTGTTTTCATTGATATCAACTTAAGGCCACTAATTATCAAACTGAGTATTATGCAATTTTATTGTATTTTATTATTTAATTTTTTATTTGTGGTTGTCATTAATAACTTTTGTGAATATGAGCCAAATAAAATCTACCTACACCTTTTTCAGTACAAGTGCATTTCCTTACATACACGTGCTGTTCCATGGTTCGGAACCGATGTAAAACTGTAGGTCCCTTTAAACTACTGGGTAGTAGGGTTAAGCCCGGCCGGCTTTATAACTAGTCAGTTTAGTCAGTTAGTTTAGTCAGGTACAAAAATATATTTTATTACTAAAGGTCTTTACTAAAGTATATCACTAAAAGGTTATTTATTACTAAATAGTTATGTGAATATGTTTTACTCTCACAAACCATTTCTAGTTCTAACCGCCTTTGCTAAATGTATGGGGAACTATTTAAGCGGAAATAAAAATATATCAATTAACCTACACGTTCATTTAAAAAGTTGTGTACTTTAATTTTGTTGTGAAAAAACTTTATTGTGTACTTGCATCTAATTTATCACCAAACCAAAAAAAAATGCTTTTTTAACTTTATATGTAAAAATTTCTCCTATGGTGCAAAAATCACATGATATTTGTTTTTCAATCTGACATGGATGCTTATTTGCACACAACTCCTGTTATGATATTAGCCCAATACACCACATTCCCGAAGGAATTCGAACATGAGGACCTTCCCCTTATGAGCATGGCTACATTTAACTGGTCTATCCAGTACCCAAACACAGGCAATTTTTCATTCTCGCTTCGACCATCTTTTCATCCAATGCAATGGTACAAAGCTATAACACATAAAATAAATAATGAAACATTTTGAAGTAATGAGACGTCAGAATTTGATTTTTTTACCAGAACCTAGTCTTATATATGTCATATACATATACGTCTTCATCTAGTCTATTGTTCGTCTCTACCATCATTACGTTACATTACCCACAGTGGGGTTAATAATAAAATAATATAATAAAAATAATAAATAATTTATGGAATAGATGAATTATATACGTCCTAAAGGAAAGTGAGGAGTAAGTAAGGAAGTAAGGAGCAACTCATCTTAAACGCGTTTATTTTAAATCAGTTCAAGTCCTTTTTTAGATGACCCATCGACTACCGCCTAATAAACGTTTTGTCTTAAAAAATCTCAGTTTAAAATATTATAATGCGAAATCGAATGAAGTGTTGATGGAGAAAAAACAGAAGCAAGCTGTATCACCCGTCAAAGTAAGTTACTATAGAGAATATTCACTAACCAACATATTTGCCAATTTTTAAGGGTGACTTACCAGACAAACACGTGCTTGTGTTAAAGGAAAGTCAAGGAAAACAATGCCCAAAATATACCAGTATAGTATTGTTTAAATCTGAACAGTCTTACCTTACATATTTTTAACATAAATTGACCAATTGTTTGCATATGGGTTTACTATACTACCTGACTGGGTGCTTCTGAGATGAGAGTATTCTATACAGTGATATATATGAAATATTCCGGGAGGCCAAATTTTTTGTCACTATAAGGAAAATGGCTGAATCTGGGTTCGCATGTTAGAGACCAACCCTCTGATGCTAAATATGTCGATCAGCCTGCGCCAAGTGGTTGCGTTATCTAGATTGGCTACATAAAATAGATCTTGGTATGAACCTGCTCATGAAAATACTGATTGTTTAGAAATATTGATACCTATTAATTATAAAACAATAACCAGTCGGTTTTTTTTATTAAATACTTAAATATACCTAAAATTTATCTGTAACCTAAATCGCCTATAACTACGAAATGCAACCAAAAATTTGTTTAGTTTTTGTATTGCTGAGCAAGTATGTACTGATACTTTCATGCTTTGTTATTTGCAGCCATTTACCTTATCATATATTTTTCTTGTCACCATAACTACTTTTTCAGGTGCCTTATCTATATAACGCAACCACTTGGCGCAGGCACACTGACACATTTAGCTTTAGAAAGTTGGTCTTCAAATCAAATCAAATAAAATATTTTTATTTGCACACATAAATAAAATGTTTACAGGTATGTAGCACATAATTATAGTCCTGCGGCATAGTCAGTTTTCCTTTTATCTACAGGTTATGTTTTAAGCTGCTTATAAATGTTCAGCTATATGATAATATTAAAAGATGACAAGTCAAAAAATGTTTTATCTTGGAGCCACTTATTTGATTGTGCTCTAAAAATTTGTATATTGTTTTAGATCAATCGCAATTCTTTCGGCAGTTTATTGTAAATATGAATGCTGTTAACAAACACTTATTTTAATTTTTTCTCTATCGTGGCTTTTTTGTTGAATGTTTCCCTTGTACCTGCGGCCTTATTGCCGAACAGCGATAGTCGCTGCCAGCGTCAGTGTCGTTGCTAACGAGCCATCGCATACAAGATTTCTTCGGCTACCATCGACTTACCGATACCGACAACATAGACTATGTCGATGGCGCCTACAGATAAAAATTAATTGCGCTTGCCTATCTTGTATCCGCAGTAACGGTAGCCGCAAAATTTGGTATGCGATGTCTCGTTAGCAGCGACACTGACGCTGGCAGCGACAGTCGCTGTTCGGCAATAAGGCCGCTGGTCGAGTATTGATGCTCTACACAATTATACTGCGCAGGGTTATTTCTAATATACAGTTTTTTTTTGTACATACACATCATGTATTTTTAATATTTTCAGGCGTTTAAATAATGGTGTACAGTGTGAATCCCATTTAGATTTTCTTGATTTCTTCATCCCGAGAACCCAGTTTCAGACATTTATGTTATCGTTACCATTTTTGTCGTGACCTCCTAGTCTAAAAGAACTCTATCATAATTTCCTATGTAAAGGGATCTTAAATTAACTGTAACTGTTAATTAATTGGAAGTAAAGTTATTTTTACAAAGCCGCAGTGCATTGCGCCGTCCACTTGGGGTTATACCATTATACCTACATTCTTTGGGTCAAATTTTGTGTAATGGTACGGAACCCTTCGTGTACGAGCTCAACTCTGTTTTTTATGCATGATGTATTAAGTACATAGGTAACTTAAGGTGGGTTTTCCCGTTCAACTCTCCATACAAACGTGGAAAGAATATCATGCGCATATTTATTGACAGAGATCCAAAATTATACTCAAGACAGCTTTGTTTGATCGAACTAGATCTCTGATGACCATTATCATTGTAAAATAGGGTAATTATGCAGTTTGATGGCTTTTGCGAAAAACATAGGGATTTTTTTTTTGAAACTTGTGGCTCTGATTGCAAAAAGTGATATTAAAGACTTTTCGTGCTCTTTAAAAAAATAACCAAGGTTAATTTAAAGAAAACACGTCGCTTCCGCTCCTTGTCTTCTATAACTTAACCTTATCCTAACTAGTCCATGCCGGGATGGCGCATGTCGGTTGCAAATGCTTTTGGGAATATGGGAAATGTTTTCCTCCCCCCCATGGAATATCACTTGTTGCAATCAGAGCCGGTAGTCTCAGTTCTCACCTCAAATCAAACTCGGACTCGCAAATGTTAGTTCACTTAACGCCCACTGCGCGCGCTCTTCAATTTCTCCATACATTTGAAAACGCCAGTCGATCGGTTTGCCGTAACGCCAATTTAGGTGAGAACTGAGACTACCGGCTCAGAGCAACAAGTTTCCGAAGAAAAAAAAATCCCATCGTTTTTCGCAAAAGCCCTCAAACTGCATATTTACCAAATATAGTGCTTGGTTTCTAGGTTATAAGGTCCGAAAGTTCGAATGATTCGCGTGTTTTATACAATAACTTTGGAGTTGGATTACTCAACGATAAAATAAAAAATATCTTAAAAAGATAATTTTTCAGACCTAGCTCGTTTCATGAAGTTTTGTAATTAATTTGGTTTTTGTTTGATTTTTTACTATAGTGGTCGTGATATACTTATAGCCATAAATCGTTTTGTACTAACTTTTTTCGTAAATATTACCAAATAAAACCCTATTCGCATTGTCTGCTTTGTGGACATCTTGCATCCTCCTCATCACGGACCTTGTCTTTTTCTTTGAAACAGAGAAGGTCCCAGAGCGCAATTGCACGGTTTTGTACCGTGCCCGCGAATGAGGTAGTGCCACCGGGAAGGGCCACCTTAAGCATTTTATTTAGTAGTATTCATCGATCCTGAACGAATAACGCGAGAACTCAAAAGATCGGAAGCTAATTTCGACCAGAAACAATAGGTGCGTGATATACCTACCTACGTGAATTCGTGCGTACGTCTAACTGTAAGTTCTGAGGAATTTTATGACCACACCGGCACTGAAGCCAGTTTAATCTATTAATACGCTCTTTAGAGACATTCAACAGTAGCTAACCAATGATATATCAATTATTTGTGTATAAACTCTGAGGCATATAAAAATGTCTGCCCGCGCCCGCGAGGCTTCTGTTCTGTGTAATGTTTGTTTTTGAAACCGTGAAGATGTGATTAAACGTTTCTTTTAACGGAGATGTTGGCAGAAAGTTGTAATAATGTTGAACTATATTCTAAATAACATGATGTCATAGGAAATTATAATTTATAAGTAGGTAAGCTTATCTGAGCTAACTCCATCTAACCTAACACAATCCGTCCCGAACTAATCCAACTGAAACTAACATAACCTTAACCATAACATCAGGTTAGGGTAGAACCTTCCTTTTTGTCTATGGGCAGAACCGAATGTAATCAGCAACTAAAATTATATATTGTGTATGTATATATTTTTTCCCCTACCATTACAAGTTTCCTAGTTAGTTTACGTGCATCGCAATCCTCCTAGGACCGATTATAGCACGCTACACGTGCATGAATTAATTGTAACATTGCTAACAGATTAACATTCGGGATTATACGTAGTTTTAACCTTGTTTTTTGCAATGATAAATTACCCTTGTTTTCACTGCTGTAGTAAAAAACAACAGATAGATTTTTGAACAAAATGATACCTACTGTAACGAGACTAAAATCCAGTAAGTATAATTAATCTATGCTAAAATCCTTGTGGATCGCAAGTAAGCGGGCTGGGGTCAGACGGATCGAGAAGCTCCGTTCGTCTCTGTTATACAGCCCTCCACTCCAAAATACAAAATAAATGTACCCTTGGTGGGAGAGCGAGAAGATTGAATAAAAAATGGTTTATTCCGATAGTTTTGGCACTGAACAAGTGAGTTCTAGTTTCTTTTCGTAAGTCCTCGCATTTGGGACTTCCCTGTAGATTTTGACGAGCAGGGTGTCCCGCGGCTCGGGTGTCCTGGCTGGGCAGCGGGGTGCGGAGGCGCGTGTCCGACGCGTCGTCAGGCTCCCGCGCGGCTCGGCTGAGCGGGCTGCGTGGCCGGTGACGTCGGCGCTCGCTCGCCGCGAAGCTGCGCGCGGGGACGCGGCAGGTCGGCGTGGCACGTTGGTCCTTCGGTCTTGGTCCTTGGACGCACAGATTTCTGTGGGTGGACGTGAGCGACGCCGCCGTGCAGCGTGCCCGGGCGGCGCATCAGCGCTGCCGTTCCGCTGGGGTTGAGTCGCTCAGGCCGGGGCCAACGCGTGGCAGATAAGTTGCATCTTTGCGCAGCGGTATTTCCACGTAGGAACTCATATTCGAAAATTGTACAATTTTTCAGTTTATCCATGGCGCCAAAGAGGTCTCATGGGCTTTTGGTGAATATTGGGCTGTCAGAAACAGTTGACCTACTCAGACGAGGTCCTCAGGATCAGCATCTACATGATGGAAAACCTTGACAGCCTCCTGTAAACCCGTTTTTTAGGTAGCTTGATAAACTTCAACTTTCCTTGGTGATAAAATGCAGAGGTTGTATCACACCCACTGATTGCATGTAGGAAGAGAAGGTTATGTTTGACAGTAGGAGAGAAGTTGAAGCAGGTACCTGGGAGAATTTCTTCTAGATTTCATAACGTAAATTATTTTAGGAATTTAGTGCTTTGGCGGTTAATAGGATCAATAGATCCGTGTCTTCTCCGTTGTTTATGACTAAGTTCTCTGCCACTTGAATGGTTGTGTTGACAATGAGGATGTCAGAATCGTCTAAAGCTTGCCACACCCCTGCTGTACTATTTTTCTAAGCAGCATGGAAATAGCCGTGCCTTGTTGTTGTCGTTCGACAGAAATTGTTCTTTCGTAATGATTGCAGTCATCGTTTCAGTGAACCCCATTTTTGCCGAAGTGTACTTGATTTTACGGCGAAGCCACTCAGCTGATTTGGTACTATCATAGCCTGCTGCTTGTGACCAAACACAAAACAATACAGCAGGCTATGGTACTATTCACTGATGCCTTATCAGGGTAGCCATAAAAAACTAGGTTGTACTCACAGGGTTATTTAGTATTATTGAGAAAGAATAGTTGAAGGTTCTTCCTTGGATTGCCAAATCACTGGATGTACATAAAAGGAACCCAACATCAATTACATACAATGGCCCAAGTTCAGATGCTCGTGAAAACAAATCGTAGAACACAGATTTCTTTGTTTTTCGCATTCATGTTTTATTAACGATGGAAAGGAGGGATAAGAGGCCAGCACACTCTCGAATATATTTTTTAACTGTAGCTCTGATCTTTAAGAAGTGTTATGCGTCGGAAAAGTGTATCTGGGTTTACTGGTATATCTTCGCCGTGTTGAAAGTATCGACTTTCGAGAAAGTAAAACTTTCGAGTCGAAAGGACACATCACTCGATTTTTTCGTTGAAACTTCACATTACTGAAGTATTTGCCCACAATAATGTTACCAATACTATAAATTCCTTCTTCAAACGCTAGTATTTTTTTTGCCAGTTACTCCTGTTCTAATGGACATAAACAATCTTCCAATACTTCAATGTAGATGTCTTTAAGCATTAATTAATTAATATTACACTTTCTTTCACTAACTTTTCAGATTGTATTTATCAAACCAGAGCCGGTAGTCTCAGTTCTCACCTAAATTGGCGTTTACGTCTTCGAAGTTCCGTAAAAACGTCAAACTCCATACAAGTTTTTACTAGATATTCTGTGGTTTTACTTCTTCAAGCTGTCAAAGTCAAACTCGGACTTCCGATTTGTATGAAAACGCGAAGTCGACGTAAACGGCAACGTTGAGTAAGCTGTCAAATCAAACTCGGACTCGCATATGGTAGTGCGCGCGCTCGCTGAACGTGAAATTTAATTATATACAACTTTGGTAAATCAGATTTTTCCATAGAAGTATATGTTTCAAAGATATGTGGTCTTGGAGAGTCGCAAAATGTAATTTTGCTCATAAATTAGAAACCCAAGTTTTTTACTTATATTTTCGGTTATACCACTGAACCGAAATTTCAGAAGTTCATTCGACGCAGAATTTAACCCTGTTTGAAATGAATGAATTTTTCCTCCGACGCGACGCACCGTTTTCTATCTACAAGCAAAAAACAATACAAAATGCGAACATTTCGCAGTTTTTTGGCTTCCAAAAGTTGTGGTCACCTCCTGGCAGGGTGCGAACTCAGATTACACGTATTTAGGCCCAAATGAAGGTATTTAATGAATTCCAGCGTTCAAATGAATTCCGCTAAACGCTGTTTTTTTATCTAATTTGACTGACCTAATATGGATGTTTTTGTTTACAATGCGTGCTGTTCTAAATGTTTTGGTCGGGGTAGCCGATAAACTAGCAAAAGCCGGACAAAAGGAACAAGCACCCTACCTACTCAACTTACCTATTAGCTCATTTGTATTTTTTCCGTTGCACAAACTACCTGCACATGTATGTCGTCGTGAATTTGAAACTCGTTTCGGTTGGATTCGATAAGTTCCTCCTAGATTTTACGGCACATAAATGAAATTCGCCTAAACAACTATGTACAAATACGTACCTCTAGCAATCTTTTTAACGCCACCGTGTACGGGCAGACCATTCTCCAAATCTCCTGAAAACTCTAAAGCAGAATGTATGGCAAAATATGGACGACGTTATCTAAAGAAATAGGCAATGCTTCAGGTGGAGGCGAGCTGTTTTGTCGCGGTGCTAAAGCAGGTCGATAGAAATGGCATGTTAGTCGGCAACGTGCAAAACAAGGACGGTAGATTTTATAAATTTACTAGTAGAGGCGCACGGCTCCGTTCGCGTTGAAGTCCAACGAAAAACGGTCGGATTTTCCCGACTTCTCTCCTTTTTTATCGCACTTCTAACCCTTCCGTTATTAATTTAGCGTAATAGTTAGTAAATTTTTATTGTTGAGAAGAATCAAGCTATATGTAGTTACATATTCATACCCCATCAAAATCGTCTGAGTGGTTCTCAACCTGGTTGATTTTGGAAGAGTTGAACGTAATTATGATTAATTTATAACAACCCCAGCATTTTTTTTATGCGACCTGACATGGATAGCTAATACCACACAACTAGCGTTATGATATTAGCCCAAAACACAACATTCCCGAAGGAATTAGGTGCTATGCCAGGACCTTCCCTTTATGAGCACGGCTACATTGAACTGGGTGGCTTCGACCATCTTTTCATCCAATGCGATGGTACCAACCCGGGCGGGCTTAAACCATACCACTTAGTAAGGGAAGGGGACCTACAGTTTTACATGGATTCCGAACCATGGAGCAGCTCGAATTCGTGACTAAATGCACTTATCAAACTCGGAAAATTACAGGCAGTGGTGCATGTCGGAATTGAACACAGGCCTCTGGTACGCTAGGCCAGTCCCCGCGCCGCCACTAGGCTACGAGCCGCTGTTTTAGAAACAACCTAAAGACTTATCAATTGCTTGTTGAACCAGTCCGCTGAGGGTTCTGTAGGTTAATTGTTACATACAAAACATGAATTAACAAAAGTGTGAAATAAGCACCTTCCCACTCAATGTTACCGCATCCTGTGTATGCCTGTGTTCACGACATAGGTTGACAATTGGCACTGAGCCACTTCGTATCCTTATCTTTCACATACATACGGGAAATATACATGATATTTCCCGTTTGAGTTTGCTGGAGCCCCAGATACGTCCCCGTCGCGTGTCGTCGGCCTGCGCCGCCGCCCCGTAGCCGTTCTATTATATGTTCTGTGCCTTCCGCGCTGTCAGAGTCGATAGCGTGTCGGATGCTGCCTCCGCTCGACTAGCCCCCATAGCATTCCGTTTCGCGCTTGCGATAACCACACGTTTTTTTTACTAAGTTTATTACTTATTTTTATTAGGTTCGTCAAAAAAAGTACAGCTCTAACAGTCATATAAAAATATACATTAAGGAAGTTCCCATACAATGTTTTTTTACACAGAACGCAAAAAGTATTGCATTCGTCAAAAATATTAAATATAGCCATAGTTGTTGCAGCGAAAACATATTCATAATTTCAGGTTTAATGGTTTCGTTGTAATTGCCGATTAGAAGTATTACACCGTTAGATGGCGCTGTTAAATAAAAATCGTATTTAAATAAATTGTAACAAAACCAATAATCCTGAAATTGTGAAATTGTTTTCGCATATATATGACTATATTAAACTTTTATTATTAATTCGTGGCTTAAAGTGCAATACTTTTTGCGGTATGTGTGCAAACAACTTTATATGGGTCGGAACAGCCTTAACATTTAGCCTGAGTGCACTGCATTTACATTGCATTACTTCGTTAATAATAGCGTAACTTACCATAGCGTAAATTCAAGAATGCGCGCGGCGGAATCTAGCCAGTGCCATCATGTCAGCGGGAGGGTACGCACGTTTCGCGCGCTCCGTCCCCGCTCGGCAAGGTACGACTAGTCTGATTTTGTCAAAATAAATAAAAAAGAAGATTTTTTAACAGCAAGGGGGATAAGTACCTCGTTATGGCTGAAAGGTATGAATTTTTTTTTATTTCATTCTTCTGAATAGAAAGATAACAGAAAACATGGCTTTGAAAGGTAAAAAAGGTCCTTTTAGAAATCGATGTTTTTATTTCGATGATTATACAAGTGTTTTGGACAAATTTGGGATGTGTACCTTCGCAAACGTACACTCTATAAGCTTAGTATTTTTTCAATGTTTATCAACCAAATACTTTACTGTAATCGACTTAAAAAAAACGTTCATATTTAACTAGCCAAATCGCAAAGTTAGACGAGGCACCCCAAGTTTAGTAACTAAGTCTGACGATTAGAAGTGTCATTCTTAGAATATATGATTCCTTGTCCAGGAATCAACCTATTTTCGTTAATGTATGTTTCCTTTTTCTATACAAAATACATTGCGGAAATGGTGTCCATTTCCGAACTTTTTTGACTAAATGTAGAAATCTAAAAGCAAATGGATAATAAATCTATTTATGCGTATATGCTGTTTTTTATTATATCTAGAAATAATATTACTTTCAGATTTCTAATGTGAAAAATCTAGTTTTTTATTATTATTTAAATAAATGATGGAATAAAAAATATTAAGAATCCATTATCAGTCTGGAGTTCTATTTGGACTTGCTGAGGCGTTTCACTACATATTATTACATTTGTAAAGGTGCATTTGTATGGCGCGAGCAGTTGGCTAGTATGCTGCCATTGCTGTTGCTCATCTTTCTGCCCACTTCCCCGCCCAATGTCCTGCAGTGGAAGCAGCGTCAGTGTTTACATACTGCCCAAATTTTACTCTACGTTTGACACTCGTAAGATTAGGATACTTATCGAAATTGTTGCGACGCTCTGAGCCTCTATTACGAGCTGCTAATCACTTATCGATAAATCGCTAAGATCGTCGATTTCGCAGGCTTACACCATTGAATTTGATGGATGCCCTAAATGGACTAATGAGTAGCACAAAACGTGAGAGGAGATGATGACAATCGTAGATATAGTAGTTGGATTGGTAGATATAGTAGTTTGGGGACTGTGGTAGGCGACGAGGTGCGGTGGAGGACGTGGTGAAAAAGGTGGGTGCCTAGCGAAGGACGCGGCGAGGGGTTGGGGGAGGGGGGGGGGGGGCACAATGAGCGCGTTGAGCTCTGACATAAAATTCTGTGTATGCTTATTATACTGCGCTGCTGTTGGCGCGACTGCTCTAAAATTGCTTGGCAGAGGGTTAAAACCAGTTAAACTTAATTGCGCGGAGTCTTCATTTGCCGGCAATGTAAAGTTTTCATTTAAAAAAATCCTTAGTTAATCAGTTTCTAAGTACTAGTTCGGAATCCTTATAATTTCCTTATTAACGTCGCCGCCTTGCACATTCCTAACGTTTCCAGAAAAAAAAATCCAAATATCTCGTGCTATTCCTCCACCTTCGGGAACATTGAAAATAAATTTAAAAAAAATGTTTTTTAACAATTCTAACATGAAATGCCTACTTGTTATTGAAATAAATTGTAAACAAATGAGAAAGAAAAATAGACAACAATAGCTTTTTGTGTCTCACTCTGAAGAAACATTGTCTCATCGCTGCACCTGTCGCCGTCTGATTTCCTCTCACGCGGGTTGCACTCAACCTCTCGATCTTATGGTTTGTTCATCTTGAGGAAATCGGTCACAACATAACATACCTATGTACCTACTAAATCTTTGCCGGCAGCATGCCCCGGATGACCTATGTACCTGCTAGTTGACACTGCTTTTGCAACAGAAATAGTGGCCAACATCGGATCAGCACCAATAAAAGCACCTAAAACGAGTGGTCGAAATATTGCGACCTATCGAAACCTCCATGGTAGTCAACTTGCCGCGTTTTTAAGGTGTCTAACCGTTGATTTCACCACCTCCAGCTACCTGAAATCCGATATTTACCTTTCGGTAATATTGCATATTTAAATGGTGTAACCGAAAGATAACTTTGGGATTTTTGTAGCTGGAGGTGATGAAAACGGGCGTAAAGCAATTAATAATTAAAAAAATGTAGCAACTGCTCAAACATTTTCAAAGCTTTAGCTTTTAAATTGACTGAACTAATTTCCAGCTTTGAGTCTATTATTTGCGAAAACTTTTTGGAATTAGTCCGTTTGTCAATCATAGAAAAAATAAAAACCATTTCGTTGCGTTATTTCATGCTCGAAGACTACAAAGAGACGAAGATGTCTTGAATTTGTTAAATACGCGACATGTTTAAGGGCCTTTCTTAGCAGTTTGCAATCAATACCAGTCCACGATAATCAGCACTTTAGCAATAAAAACTATACTATATATATATACTATATTACTAAAGTGCTGATTATCTTGTACTGGTATCGATTGCAGGATGCTAAGAAAGGCCCTTTAATGTATGGATTAAGCTAATCAGTACTTGGTGGAAGAGACCCTAAGTCTCCTAAATATATTATTATTAGTATAAACGAGTAAATGATGTAATGTATTTTGTCGACAGGCGATGAGATCGTGAGGACACGATGGACAGAGCAGCAGCGCCGAGCGAGCTTCCCGAGCGCGGTCCGGGCGCCGCCGCCTCCCCCGCCGTCCCCGCCACCCCCGCCGCGCCGACGTCGCCGCCGAACGCCACCGACCCCGCCGCAGAAGAGCGCGATCGGGTGCGGATCGAGTTCTACGCAACGTACGACGTCATGACCGGCGTACGCATAGCCGCCACGCTCGGCGGTTTCTTCGCTCTCATGGTGTTTCTAGTCGTCTACAAGAGCAGGAGCAAGTCGGTCAAGGCTCTCCGAGACCCCAAGATCGTCGAGCTGGCGGAAGCGGCCGTCGCCGAGGAGGAGGCTTTCGAGGAGGAGCGACAGATGACCGCCGCGCTGGAGAGCGCCCTCGCCGAGCGCGCGCGCTCCCGGCCCTCGCTCGGTGAGGTGCCCCGCTGGCCCCGCGCCTCGCCCCGGTTCGCGTCCGTCGGCGGGGGTTACGGCGCACTGCTGGCTCCGCCGCGCCGTCTCTCCACCGTCCGCGGAGAGTCGCTTCCGGCGTCGGCGCTCCGGTTCGACTGCCGCATGTACCTCGAGGAGGCGGAGTACCCGACGCGGCGGCCGCTCGGGGCGCCGCTGCGCGACCGCCGCCTCAGCTCAGCGACGTGCTCGAGCTCGGGCAGCTCGTACCTCGAGCGGCGGGGCTCCTCCGCGGTTTGCTCGCTGCCGGAGCGCCGCCTATCGCCGTGCCCCAGCGAGCGCGACTCGGCCGAGAGGCTCGCCCCGCTCGCCTCCGTGGGCAGCTTCGGGCCCTCGTTCGCGGTGGAGTGCGAGCTGGCGTCGCTCGGCGCGGACTCGGTGTTCGGCGAGGCCGAGGACGCCGCCTCCACCGACGACGAGGTGGAGCAGTTCTCCACGGACAGCGGCGGCGGTGGCGGCGGCGCCGGCGAGGCGGGAGCTGCGCGCCCTCAGCGCCTGCAGCGGATAGACTCCACGGAGATGTCCACCAGGACAATGGTGTCTTCCCCGTTGGACTTGGACTGCGCGACCCGTTCGCGGGAGACGCTATTTTAGCGGTCGCAGCGGAATATACATCGAATGCTTTGCGACTTTGTGTGTTGAAATCAGTACTACCGAATTAGTTTAGGTGCATACCACCATGACTTCGTTATTGATCTGTCGTACCGTTCAAATAAAATATAATTTAGAGTAAATAGTTTTTGAAATGTTTATAAATCTACCGTCCGATAAATTATCTATCGGCATACCTACCTATCACGTCTTCGATGTTATCGGGCTAAAGATGCTTATTGTTTCTTGTTCGTGTCCAATATGGCCGCGTTCCAAAGTCGGTTTTTTACCCTTTATTTAGTTAGAGAATGTAGGTAAGTGTTCGTGGCTCGAAATAAATGAGCTTCAGGTATTAATGTATCTCTGTAAAATGTTGAAATGTATGTAAAATTTGTAAATAAAACATGTACAATTTATGTGTTTATTTTAATTTGTAATGTGTTTTATCTTCAAGATGCAAATAAATTAGAAGTTATGCTCGACCTACGTCTGCGTCGGCCCATTCGTACAATAGGTACTATTTCAGGGTTCCGCAAACAAAACCGACCCAGACGGATAACGGAGAGGCCACTATGTTTTCATAAATATTGTTTTCTTGTAAATAACTGAATTAAAAGAAGTTTGATTTTGCATACTTTTTAAATAAAAAAGAATTTAATATTCCAGTAAATAAAAAACTTTGATAAAATTTAAAATCATAGACGACTACGTAGCGCATCACCCTCGGCGCCACAGTAGGCATTAGCATATGCAAGGAAAACGTATGTGGGCCAAAGTTTAATTGGGTGTGATGACGTTTGTACTTTGGGAAGGGCAACGTTGGACGGTATTTGGTTAAAGGAAAGAAGAACATTTCATCTGGTTTCGGAGCCGACTGGGAGTCACGAGTGGTGTCTCTATTAGGAGGCGAAGGCGTACTTTCCAAGATGTCGTCCGGGGTTTGTTGAGATCCATGATTCATGTAAAGTGTAAACCACTAACAGGCCAGATCGATAAATCGAATTATGAGATTGTCAAGGCTAGACTGTCAAAACGCGACCGATTTTGCGAGATGGGTCAGTCTGGGGAACTCTGAAACTATAAGACATAAGGAAATATTAAAAACTGTCGAAGTAAAAAAAAAAATCTTACACACGAACCAAAAATCGAACCCGGAATTTTTCGAAAAAAAAACCTATGTTATTTTATTACGAAAATGTATAATAAAGATTTCAAGGAGTAAATGCTGCTATGAAACCTTGTGTCTTATGTAATAATAAAATGCTGTATTTACTTAATTATTATATTAAAGTAAATATTCGAAATGACTGCCATAGTACATTGACGGCGCTTTGTAACGTGACGGTCCATGCTGACCGCACCACCTGTATACATATGGGCCGAAAGACGACAATTTTGAGGGGTCACTGGGAGTGGCGTTGGACATCTTCAGAGCATTTGACCGTGTTCGGCACCGAAGCCTTGGCCAGACCCCGTCCTTCGGCATTCTACCCAAGCTTTGCTTATGGATTTCTAGCTTCCTGTCGGGATTGGAACGACTTTCCGATTGGGGCTGGTGTTCCGCAGGCCTCCGTGGTGTCACCTATGCTATTTTTAATCTTCTTTAACGATTTACTTCTCCTATGAATGATGCACGGATCTTGAAGGGTATGTCAAGGATTGATGGAGCAGAGATGCTAAGCCTAGCGTGGTGCAACATTCTGTAGTTAATAAGGTTGATAATGTTCTCCAAAAAGTAGCTATCTGGGGCCAGGAGAACCAATGTTCCCAAGACGCGATACTGTGCTTTCTTTGCTAAGGCTATTCCCGTTCCTAGTTCCCAAGAATATTGTCTTACTCGTTTCTGAGCACTTCGATCTTCACCATCTTCAAAAACGTGCGTTTTTGTCATTGTATTGAATCCAAGACAAAAATTTAATCGCAAAAAATGGAGATCCTATACCGTTGCAGAAGGTTATTTTTACAATTCACAGATTAGGCTGGTGATAGAACGCTGTAGGAAGCTGGTCCCCGTTCCTATTAGCGTCCTTGCATCGAGTGATACGGCGCCGAGCCGTCCGTCTTGTTGGAGACCCGCAACTACCGTTGGCTTGGAGTTTTTGAGCCACAGACGGTTTGTATGGTCGATCAGTATCGCTTATTTCTGCCTATCCAACCTATATCCGGAGCAACTTTGTGGTTGACATTAGGCTTTTGAGAAAGAAATACGCACTGCCAAGGAATGGAACTGCATGCCAATGAGGCCTTTCCTCATACCTACAATTTGTTTGTTTTCAAAATGAGATCGAGAGATCTACAAGGTGAGGTGGGATGGCTATTCTGCACACCGTTGGTCTCTGCACAGCCACCCATACCATAGCCCATACCTTTCCATAAATCAAAATTAATTGAAGCATTTAACCTGAGTTTTACCCTAATGCTAAATAGGTACCTGTCGAGTGGTTGTTTCGAGATGTCGTTGATAAGTGAACTAAAATGTACTAACCCAAGTTTATAAACAATGCTCAGTAATAAATTCCGTTGCCACCGCTTCTTTCTGAAAACGTTTGGAGGAAGTCAATCTCGGACTGACTCAGACTTGAGCCTTCGCCCAGATTTGGCGTACTTTCAACGTTGACATCTAAGTAGGTACCTAGTATAATCTAATCTTAATAATACATATATCAATTGTAATATAAAAAGGTAATGTTTATTTCTTTTTTGTTTGTACAGTGTAATCTTTTGAACTACTGAACCGATTCTAAAAATTATTTCTCTTGACGTGCCCATCGACGCCGATGGGCTTTCCAAATTTCAGGGCGGCTGCGAAAACCATGCCAGCCGGCCAGATGCTTCTTCACTCCATGTTTGAAGGACCCATTGAGGTGCTCAACGACGCCCATGGGCATTCGAGCTTTCAGGGAGGCTGCAAAAACCATTGACCTCAGATTGTACTTTTGAGGAAATACCTCAGTAGTTGGTTCCATTATTTACCGACCCTAGAAGTAAATTATCTAGAGGATCGGTTGGTTTTTTGGAATGTCAACTGTGAATGAGTGCATTTTCACCACGTTGAGAGTAGGTTCTACCATCTCTCCGAGAAATGAACGGAGCTCAACGCAAAGTATCAAATTGATGCTGTCGCGCGGTTGGCAACACAGTACATATTCGTCATTATTTCCCGCGTAAACTGCTCTTTACTTATTTCCCGCGTTATTGTTTTTGAATACATGACGCCTAAACGGTCGTGGAGATTTTCAGGTGGAAAGTGATACATTCCAATTAATAAACAGTGAAGTTTTGGTCAATTGTATAGGGTTGAGTGGTATTGTTTGGGTTGTTGCATAGGGTCATGTTGATCAGTTATGTATGTTTGTGTAGATATAGGTATTGACGTTTTTTTTATATTTGGTAGTTAATTTGGATCTAATCTTATATAATGTGTGTCTGGTTATGTTTGGAAATAATGCCAAAATGAAAATCGCAACTTTCACAACATACTTCTCATTCAAGGTCAGCTAGATTACGCAGAAAAGAGGAGTCTCCGAAAAAGAGTGCGTGTCGCAAGCACGTGACAACAAACCTAGCGTCGAACCACCGTCGAACACTCACAGCGCCTTGCTGAACAAAATGCGAGAACCTCGCACGTTCGTTTCTGCTTAAAATTTCGCGACATGACCGCCCCCATCCTACCTCCAGAAGTCATCTGGCTATAGAAATCTGTGATTCCCCTGCGTAGCTGGGCGTCGCTAGTACCAATAATAAAGCTGTAGAGTTTGTTTTTTTGTTTGTTTGTTTGAACGCGCTAATCTCAGGAACTACTAGTTGGATTTAAAAAAATGTTTTTGCATTTAGTAGTCCAATTCTTCAGAAAGGCTACTGGCTTGGCTATCACGCTACTACACTTGGAACCTGAGCAAAAAGATAAATAGTCATAGAGAACGGTAAGTGAAAAAATGAATTAATAGCGCGGCCGCCCGAGTCCCCGAGCCGCCCCGAGCATTACCGAGAACACCCGAGTGCCGACGACGACCAGAATTACTAGAGGCGTGACCAGTGGGATGAAATGCTTATAAATTGAGAAATAATTACCCGATTCGCGATTTGTATCTACATCTAGCTTGATTCTGCTCATAGAAAGTAGGCTACATGACTAGAATAGTGAACAGTGGGGTGTGAAATGAATATAACAAAATAATACATGGAATGCCCTTTCATCGATCTCCATGGAAGTTGGTAAGGTACGTTACTCTAAATTATAAGAGGGGTGACCAACTCGGTGACCAATGGAGATAACTCTAATAACCTGCGAATCATTCACCCGATTTATATGTTCATAGTATCTACGTATATCTCTGGGTGTGTTTGGGTTCCCGATGGGTGACCGTTTTCAATGTTGAGGCGCTGGCCGTGGTTCGGATTCCACGTAAAACTTTATGTGAGGTTAGGTTAGGTTAAATCTTTAAAAATATCGTCATTCCTTCCACTTAGGGTTGCCATCTCTAAAATTTGGCAACCAGGACCAGACGTGAACATACGCGTGAAAACCCCGGATTTAAGAGCCCAGACATGTCAACAGGTTTTTTTAAACAGTTAGTGTAATAAAAACCGGCCAAGTGCGAGTCAGACTTGCACGCGAAGGGTTCCGTACCATCGCTCAAGATTAAACAAAAAAATCACGTTTTTTGTATGGGGCCTCCTTTAATTTTTATAATTTATTTATTTTATCTATTTGTTATTATAGTGGCAAACTAAATACACACTCTGCGAAATTTTGAACTGCCTACCTATTTCGGTTCATGAGATACATCCCTGTGACAGACGGACGGACGGACGGACAGCGGAGGCTTAGTAATAGGGTTCCGTTGGCACCCTTTGGGTACGGAACCCTAAAAAACTGTTGAAATATTATTAATCACCTTTTTATTTATTTTCATACCTTAAATTTAATTTTAGTGATCTTTTATCATCATTTTGAATGTACTTACCTAATGAAACAGAATATTATTACAGTATGTTACAAATTGTTTTACAAATCAGTGAGATACGGATAGAAAAGACTTTAAATTTGTAAACCCGGACTCTTTTTTATTTTTTATGTGACTGGACATGGATGGCTAATACCACACCTTCTGTCATGGTATTAGCCCAACACACCACATGGGAACTAGGTGCCATGCCAGGACCTTCCTTGTATTGCACGGCTACATTGAACTGGATAGAAAACACGGACAATTTTCATTGCCGCTTCGACCATCGTTCATCCAATGCGATGGTACCAACCCGGGCGGGATTAACCCTACCACCTAGTAAGTAAGGAAGGGGACCTACAGTTTAACGTGAAATCCGAACCACGGCCAGCCTCTCTCAACGGTCGAATGGTCACCCATCCAAGACCAGAGCCGGTAGTCTAAGTTGTCACCTAAATTGGCGTTACGGCAAACCGATCGACTGGCGTTTTCAAATGTATGGAGAAATTGAAGAGCGCGCGCAGCGGGCGTTAAGCGAACTAACATTTGCGAGTCCGAGTTTGATTTGACAGCTTACTCAACGTTGCCGTAAATACGTCGACGTTGCCGTTTACGTCCACTCCGCGTTTTCATACAAATCGGAAGTCCGCGTTTGACTTTGACAGCTTGAAGAAGTAAAACCACAGAATATCTAGTGAAAACTTGTATGGAGTTTGGAGAAAACGCCAGTCGATCGGTTTGCCGTAACGCCAATTTCGGTGAGAACTCAGACTGCCCACTCAGACCGGACCCAGCGTTGCTTAACTTCGGAGAGCGATCGCCGAAGTGTCGCGCCACTGAAGCCCCGCTCGGACGCTCCCCGGATGCCCTCTAAACTAGGACAAATCCGGGGAAACCCGGACGGATTGCAACCCTAATTCCATTGATATCTATCTATACTAATAATAAATCTGTAAGGGGTGTTCATGGAGTAAGTTGTTTTGTTCTCTAAGATACTTCGTTTGTAGACTTTATGTATGATACTAATACTAAATTTACGATTTTTAGAAATCAGTTCTGTATGTATGTATGTATGTTCCTCCATTACTCTTAAACCGATTATCCGAATAAGATGGAACTTAGTACACGTATATTTATCTACCCGGGAATCAGGATAGGCTAAATAGAATTCAGTTCCGCTTACGCTAAGATGTGGCTGTCATACAAACTGAAATTCTCTGTACGGCTCGGCGGGAGAGCGGCGGTTGGAAGGGGGGGGGCGGCTGCGGCGCCCCCCCCCCCTTCCTTGCGGCTTGGTATCAACCAACCACAGAACCAATTACTCGATTTAGATGCGGATTCTATCTACGTCTAGCCTGATTCTACTCAAAACTTATAGGCTACATAATATAACGCTTCATTACCAGAGGGGTGAGTAGTGAGTCTTAAATTCTTATAACTTGCGAACCACTTACCCGATTTACATGCGTATTTTATCAACGTATAGCATCTCTGAGAGCAGTCAGGTTTCGGATGGGTTACCGTTTTCGATGTTGAGGCTGGCTGTGGGTTGGAGTCCACGCAAAACTTACCTACGTTATACGTTACTTACTTACTAGGTAAATAATGTAGCAGTGCAAGTGCAGAATGGTTCTGGCGGCAAATGCTTTTTTTCAAATAGCCATCAAATGTCAACGAAGCTAGAAATGGGAATTATTGGATGTTTCTCATTAAATCATGCTATTTCGGCTCAAACGATCTTGATTAAATTTGGTAGATTTATACATTGTCCACCTCTCTACTTATTACAATTTATGAGATACAACCAGCTGACAAACGAACAGACTGCAGAGGCTTATTAATAGGGTTCCCTTTGCACCCCTTTCAGACTCAGGCTTGGGCCCCAGTTCAGATTTTACGTTCCTGTGATCGAACTCTGTACGTCGCGAATAGCCATATTTCGTTGCACGCCCTGCCATAATGCCCATACATAAATCCGTTACCGTAGAATACCGTTTACCGAAGAAGTTTCCGTGGCTAGTGGGTGGTGTGTTCTGTCTTTGTGTCAATTTATAATCTGTGCCCGTGCTCTGTCACGAAAGAAGATAACCGAAAATCGCAAGCGCGAGAAATCGTGAAATTGTCTGAACTGGTGATCAACTTTCATGTAATATTTTACTTCTTTGACTCGGTGTAAAGAAGAAGAGATTTGAAGATGGAGGACGACCTCCCGACGAGTTTCGATGTGGTGGTCGTTGGCACTGGTGCGTATTATTCCTCTTTTCCTATAAAATTGTCAAATATGTGCGCTCGCCTGCGAATATCGATCGGTGCTCTCAATTTGCCGTTAATCCGCTATAAGCCTTTTTATAGATGATCTAATGCATTCTTTTGAAGCGACCATTTCGAACTTTTTTTCATGATGTTGAAGTCATTGACCCTGCCGTAGTCGATACGCACCATCGATTTTGTGCCTCGTGTTCTTGGCTGTAGATTAAACGTGAAGGCTACAATTTTGTCGCCCTGCGACATATGTAATGACTAGTTTGTGGATAAACTATTCAATATAAATACGTATGGAAGTCTAGGTGCCTTATTTAAGTTAGGAAGCGTTGGTTTTCCTCGTTCACCAAAGGAGCACTCTGAACTAGTACAATATCCGAACTATACTAGTTTGGTCTTTTAGTACTATTAGTTCGTTTAGTATACTAAATGCAGTACCGATGTTGGGAAAAAAAAGCAAAAACAGATCTGCTTCCAATTTCGGGTCTTCACATTGTCCAAGTGATAAATAAAAATACTAGCCGAGCAATATGAAAAAGTCTTAAAGGATGCAGAGCAGAGAGAGTAATAGCTTGATCAATAGAACTAAGAGGCATTTCAAAGATATTATGTGGGTAAACTATGTCTAACTGCCAAAAAAAAAACATTGTTTCTAGATACTTTAAATTAATCTAAAACCCTTATATTGATTACATTATTACATTCTACATTACATTCTAACATGACAATATTGTCACTACTGTTCAAATTATCCTTGCTGTGCAACAAGCACCTCTTGCTCTGAGGCGTTTAAAAAAGGTGGGATGGATCTATTAGATGCACTAAAATATAAATGTGTACGTTCGTACGGGATTTTTTTTTAATATAAAATAAATCCCTATTTCAGGATGAAAACATTTCCTTGTTTTCAATTTAATACCTGTGATTATCACGATTGGGCCTGGATATGGACTGTCTGCTTTGCGCAAAAGTTGCTAATTTCAGTGACAAAATATCTGGAATGGATGCAGAGAAATATCTGTCATCTGCAATTTTCAGCCAAAAATCTATATCGCTATATACGAAAAATTAGTTTTTGGACATGTATTTGAGCAAAAACACTTTGAAACCATTTAATGACTTTATAAACGCACCTACAGTAGAGTCTCACTGATTCGGCTCTTTAGTACATCGTTACGTCCAGTAGTGTGGCACCCTATGCCTCCACTCCCTCTTTCTGTGTCCCATCCTCAGATAAGTACCTGCCCTCAGGTAAGTACTGCATTCATGTACCTTCTGCTGCGCAAGTGATTTGTGATCAAAATAGCAAAGGCCAAGGTGCAAAGCAAAACGATTTGCCTAGAAGTTCCCTAAACAATCCAGTAATCCGAATATTACAATAATCCGACATCCCTTGGTCTTTGATAGTACCGGATTAGGTAGACTCTACTGTAGAGAGATATTATTATGGATATATCATGTAATTCAGCACCTTAGTGCAAATGCCTTCACGGTGCTTATACCGAATGTGTCATCAGGTATGGTGGAGTCCATAGTGGCAGCAGCGGCCAGTCGCATCGGCAAGAATGTGCTTCACCTGGACACCAGTGACCATTACGGTGGGCTCTGGGCCTCTTACAATTTTGATGGCCTTCAAAAATTCATTAAGGAGGTAAAATCTGACCCGAAGCGGCAGGCGCAAGTTTACAATCTCGTCGAGAAATGGCATATCGATAAGTAAGTGAAGACGCCACTTTAAGTATGACACATTTAAAAATATTGTTTAACTTTCTTATGCTTAAAGCGATGCAGTAATTCTGTCAACGATAGTCCAAATTCACATTCACTATATTTGCGTGTTTACACATCGCTGCTTTTGATATTTACCTCTTTTCCTAGTTTTGACTTCACTGCACTTACTTCTTTGGGAGTAATGATTGGTAAAATATATTTTGTTTACATAGACACGAAGTTTACACATCATTCATAAGGATCGAAGATTGGATCCCATTTTGGTCTTATGTCTTTACGGATTATTTAAGGCTGAAGACGCTATAATGAAATAAGGCAATTTTAAATCGTCAAACAAATGATATTGCCCATTAGAAAATCAGAGATAAAGATGAAAGCCCTGGTACTAGCCAAATCGCAAACATTGACGAGGCACCCCAACCAGCTAAGTCTGACGATTGGACATTCCATTATTACAATATATGATTCCTTGCTGGAATTCAACCTATTTTCGTTTGTGTATTTTTCCTTTTTCTATACAAAATAAATTGTAGAAATGGTGTTCTTTCCGAACTTTTTTGGCTTAAGGTGGCCCAACCCGGCGGGACTAACTCATTCGCGGGCACTGTACAAAACCGTGCTGTTGCGCTCTGGGACCTTCTCTGTTTCAAAGAAAAAGACAGGCTCCGTGATGAGGAAGATGCAACATGTCCACAAAAAAAATAATGTGCATAGTGTAAGATTTAATAAGATTTACAAAAATTTTGATTAAAAACGACTTATAGCTAAAAGTAAGCCACGACCGCTGTAGTCAAAAATTTAACAAAAACCAAATATATTATAAATCTTGATTAAATAAGCTATGTCTGATGACTAATCTTTTTAAGATTTTCTTACTTTATCATTGCGTAAGAAACCACCAAAGTTATTGTATAAAACGCGCGAAAAATTTGAACTTTCGGACCTTATAACTTAGAAACCAAACACAATTTTACAATGCCAACGGTCATCAGACATCTAGTTCGATCAAATAAAGCTCTTTTGAGCAAAATTTGGGATCTCTGATAAGAAATATGGGCGTGATCTTCTTTCCCCGTTTGTATGAGCAGATGAGCGGGTTGGGCCACCTTAATGCAAAAATCTAAAAGCAAACGGAATTATTTGTTTATGCATATATGCTGTTGTTACTTATCTAGCGATCATATTACTTTCAACTTTCCAATGTAAAAAAAAAATTATCATTAATATTATTTAAATAAATTATGGAATCCAAAAATATTAACAATCCATTATCAGTCGGGAGTTCTATTTGGACTTACTGAGGTGTTTCACTACATTATTACATTTGCTTAAAGGTAAATTTGTACGGCGCGAGTACTTGACTAGTCCTAGCACCTTAAGTAGACTGTTCCCGAAAATTACCTAAATTGTTGGAATTTAAAATGAATATGGAAATGTATGGTGCGATTGTTTCATTGCGGGAAGAGTGCATAAAAAGTTTTGATAAATAAATTTTGTTTTCAACTTCCAATTGCGCTAACCGTACTGCGATTACCCGCATCAAGCTGTTTTCATTGGTTTTGTTGATATGGTTAATATACTCTTTGAAGCAAAATATTGCTTTATTTACCATTTCAACTAAAATATTATTTATTGATGTCCTGTTTTTAAAATACCTATAAAGATTTATTGAAAACTTGATATTGTGTATGAGACATGCATCACAATAAATTATGTTATACACGCAGAGTATGTCCCCTCGCGCCCCACCTCATACGTACTTATATTATGATATTTATATGTATTGCATATTTTTAATATAATCATAAAACATTTCAGAGAATCTCCTGAAGTTCCTGAGGAACCGAAACTCGAGGATAGTAGCGTGGATGGTGAGGGAGGCAGCAAGACTGAAGAGGAAAAGAAAGAATCGGCACCAGTTGCGGCAGCTAAGATCTGGAGCCAGGCATCAATTGCCCAGGAATATAGGAAATTTAATATTGATCTAACACCCAAGGTATCTTTTTCTCTTTTAAAATATAAAAAAAAAAGTTTTGATCAAACATTCAAATCAAATATTTATTTAATATATTTATTGTTATAGGCATGTCACTGGTTTGCTATTTCATTAAAGGTAGTAACTTTAAAACTGTTTTAAAATTACAACCACTACCTACGAAAAACATCGCAATGGCTTAAACAACGTAACGTTTATAATTATGGTCTCCGAGAGCAAATAATTATATAAGAATCGCTTTCGCATATTTCAGCTGTTGAATTGATATTTTCGAATGAATCCCCATTGTTATTAAAAAAAGTGTTGCAATCGGCAACATTTGCTTTAATTCCAATCGGCCGCATGTAAAGTAAATGTGAATATACAATACAACATAACTTTTGGAAACTGCCACAGTAACAACATTGCCTCTGTTCATTATCAGTCATGAACTATCAACTTTTTAAAATAAAATCTCTGAACGAACGAAATGAATAAGTCAAAAGACTCTGTTCAGTTAGCAAAAGTGTTTAGTTTGTAGTTCATGCTGTATTATTAATTTTCTATGTTTACAATATTAGCCGATTTCACTGCACACCTAAAGTAGCTGGAAATTCCATGATTAAGAACATAAACCATTTATAATCCCAATTTAATGCAACATCGGTTGGCCATGACAAAAATGTTAAGTAATGGTAATTGCAGCTGCTATTCTCGCGGGGTCCGCTGGTGGAGTTACTGATCTCGTCCAACATCGCTCGCTACGCGGAGTTCCGCTGCGTGACGCGCGTGCTGACGTGGCTGGGCGGGCGGCTGGCGCAGGTGCCATGCTCGCGGGCCGACGTCTTCGCCGCCTCCGACGTGTCCATTGTCGAGAAGAGAATGCTGATGAAACTTCTCACCTCGATCGTCAACTACACACCTGAACAGATGGAAGATGAATTTAAAGGTTACAAGACAAACACCTATAGCAAACTTAACCAAAATAATAATAATCGAAGTGCACTCGAGTTTAAAGTTGCTAGTGTATACTAAATCAATAAAAATAAAAATGCCATTTTAACATGTCTCTATCATAGGTTGCTAACATCCCACTAAATTCCTAAAGGGACTAGGCGCCATTCCAGGATCTCTAATTTCCATTCATCATAGCAACAATGAACTAATGGAAAGCACAAGTAAACCGTTTCCATTGCTCTCTCGCTCGTCTTTTATTTTAATCCGGTGGTATACATTTGGGGAATCCACCATCTAGTAGGTATAGTGGAGAAGGACCTGAGCCTCTATTACGAGATAGAAATCGCTAAATGCCACAGGTCAATCATCACATCATTGAATATAGCAGGCATTTGAAGGATACACTAAATTGCCTGTCCACGGATTTTATATTTGTGTAGAAATATTAAATCATATAAATGTGTTGAAAATATTTATCTACACAGATATAAAAATCTGTGGATGGCCAATTTAAAGCATCCTTCAAATGCGTGCTCTATTCAATGATGTAAACCTGCAGCATCGATGATTTTAACGATTTTTTATATGTTATTTGTTACTCTTAATACAGGCTCTTAAGGATGTTCCGACCCATACAATGATTTTTATACACAGAACGCAAAAAGTATTGTGTAAAAAGTATCCTAAAATTGTGAAATTGTTTTCGCTGCAAGTAATATTACTATATTAAACTTTTATTATTTATTCGTGGCTTAAAGTGCAATACTTTTTGCGTTATGTGTGCAAACAACTTTATATGGGTCAAACAGCCTAAAGTATTTCATGGGTTCCGAACAATCCAATGATTGTAGGTGCTAGTCACTATGTAAATAATGAACATGCAATTTTCAGACTATAAGAACAAACCATTCCACGAGTACCTCAAGTCGAAGCAGCTGAGCGACAACTGCATGCACTACGTGCTGTACGCGATCGCCGGCGGCACGCGCGAGCTGCCCTGCCTGGAGGGCGTGCACGAGTGCAGGAAGTTTCTCGCCAGCCTCGGCCGCTACGGCAACACGCCCTTCCTCTGGCCCATGTACGGCAGCGGCGAGCTGCCGCAGTGCTTCTGCAGGTGTGGCCGGCCTCTCACTCTTGTCTGGAGATTTTTTTGTGACACTATTCCTCGAGTACCCGAAAAGGGTATGTTTGGCTAGTTCGGGTCCAGCCTTGCAGTATATTCATAAAATAGTTATTTTTACAGCTCTCTTTCTTTAAGACATTCATTACCCTATCAATTCCACATACTTCTGGCAATAATTGTTTACACACTCTAAATGTTTTACTAGGTTATTTAAATTTTGAATTCTAAAATATATTGTCCAAACGTATCTATGTTTTTATTAAGATTTTAGATTGGAAAATATCGGATAATAAACATCGAAAAAAGTTGTCTTTATACTGTCATTTTAGATTTTTTTGACCGGAAAAAACATACAGACACAGAATCAAGCTTTCTTAAGTGATTGATTTTTTTTATAAAATCTGACAACTTTTAGGGGTAGGGGAATGTTAGGGCCCCGAAGAAGACTTCGCTAGTTTTATTCGCAGTTGGTGTGCAAAATTGTGCCTTGGACAAAAAGCATTTCTTCAATTATTAAAATCTCCGAGATCTGTTGACTTCACGACAGTCTTAATGTGTCCTTGCATCACGGTCGATTCTACATACACACCACATTCGTTAAAAACATGACGTACTTGCTTAGTACGAAAAAGTATATTTACTGAAGTTATGAACACTCTCTGAATTGTTCAGATTATGCGCTGTGTACGGAGGCGTGTACTGCCTGAATCGGCCCATCGACAAGGTGGGCTCGGCGGAGTCGGCGGACGGCGCGCCCAGCGTCACCATCGAGAGCAAGGGCAAAACCCTCACGAGCGAGCACCTCGTCATCGGCATCAACGAGTGCCCGCAGGAGCTGCTCGACTGCCAAGGCGAGGAGAGCCGCGACATATCCAAGGTCTGTCTCAGTGGCCATTTAACTATATTTATAGGAGTCTCGCTGTAGAATGGAAACAAATGGAGAAGGCCTTTGCCAAAGTTGGGCAAACAGACCGGGGTTGTCGGTGTCACAGATTCACCAGAGTCGTAATGATAAGATATACAAGGCTTATATTATTATATAGTAGACTCGCTGAAGGAAGAACCTCTTGACTCTAATATAAAAAAAAAACTGTGTAAAGAGGAGTAACAAACCATGTGAGAAAGAGAATTCCTCACATTTCTTCCTACAGCCAGACTATTATAGTTTGGTGTTCCTAGTAATAAAGGCAAATGAGACATTCCATATCCGGGCCAATTCTCAGGAAGCATAGCTTGAATATGCGGTTGGTTACCATGACAGAGCAGTGTTTGCTAACAGGCAGTGACTGACAAGTTTCCACGAGCAGACATATTTACGCTTCTCTTTTTACATACACTTCGCTTTTCAACCCTAATCATCATTTTTAGGGTTCCGTACCCAAAGGGTGAAAACGGAACCCTATTACTTAGCCTCCGCTGTCCGTCTGTCACAGGGCTGTATCTCAGTAACCGTAACAGGTAGACAGCTGAAATTTTCACAGAGTGTGTATTTATTTTGCCGCTACAACAACAAATAGGTAAGATTAAAAAATTATTAAAATTAAAGGGGGCTCCCATACAAAAAACGTGTTTTTTTTTTGTTTTTTTTTTTACGATGGTACGGAACCCTTCGTGTGCGAGTCCGACTCGCACTTGGCCGGTTTTTTTAAATAATGCAGAATGTGTATGTTACCATAAATACAATAAAACATTGGTTTTTATGCTTGATGTTCTGTTGCTGATTCTAATCGATGCTGCTGCTACAGGGAGCAACTATAACTAACTCCGGCTTTGCAACGCAGCACACTTGTCTGTAAGCAATCGGTGTGGGAGTGCGGGCAGTGTTGATGGTGATAAAGCTATAGATACAAGGGTGCGAGGAGCAGCCACTGACTATATGTACATATGCTTATCGTTGTCTCGGTTTTGACAAGCGAGGACCTTTTCAGTTCAGCAACATGTTGTTGTTGTTGTTGTCGGCGAGTGGCTGCCGACGCTTGAACGCACTTGACACGAGGCCGTTGTGCTCAGTAACCCGACTTTTGGCTCACTTCAGCCAGCCGAGCTCTTCCACAAAGCGTAGCAGCCCTTTAGGGTCTTTCCACACTTGCGGGTCGCTCCTTTCGAAGCTAAAGACCCCCGTCCAAAATGTCTGCAGTTGTCTACATTCCATGACTATATGTGCCGGTGTCTCCTCCGCCTCCAAGCAGGCCCTGCAGAGGGGACTGTCCGTGACTCCAATTGTGTGAAGGTGTTTGTTGAGCTGGCAGTGGCCCGTGAGTAGGCTTACCACCGTTCTCAACTGTGGTCTGTGCAGCTGTAGGAGTTTCCTTGTTAGGTGTGGATCCGGTGCTGGCACTGCTTCCCTTGATTGTCTGCAGTCTGCTGTAGATGACCACCTTGCAGTGTGAGCCCGTGTCATTCGTTTCCTCAGCCAGGTCTTGACTTCACTGAAGGGGGTTGGCATGAATGGCTCTGGTCCGACGGGCTTTAAACTCGAACCCGCCTTGGCGAGATCGTCGGCCGCATCGTTGCCATGGCTCCCGCTATGTCCCTTTATCCACTGGAGTGTGATCCTGTTGTCGATTGAGATGTCCTGTAAAGCCTCATGACATTGTTTAATTAGTCCAGAAGTGAATGTTTGATTGGCAAGAGCCTTCAAAACAGATGCACTGTCGGTTAGTATTCTGATTGTATAGTCTACCATTTCACGCTGTTTTATTGCTGCGGCTGCCTCAATTAGACCTACACACTCCGCCTGAAAGATGGAGTTTCCGGCGCCCAGCATAACTGTTCTTTTGATATTGAGGTCTGCTGAGAAACAGCCAGCTCCCGTACCATACTCGGTTTTAGAGCCATCCGTGTATACCCTAACTTCTCTTAGTCCCGAGTAGTCCTTCGGACCCTCAGAGAGTTCAATAGTGTACAGTCTGTCAAAGTTATATGTCTTAGGTATCCTATCGCATCTTACCCCTAGCAAAGGGTTCTCCTCCAGAGCTAAACTGAGAATTGTTGTGTGCTGTGCCCTAGTCTCTCCTGACCAGAAGCCTGTCGTTCTAAGCCTAAAAGCTGCGGCTGCCGCCTCTCGTTGTATTATTAAATCAAGAGGGGGCAGTCCCAGCAGGACTTCTAGTGCTGTTGATGGGGTGGTCCGCATGCAACCAGTGATGGCCGTGCTAGCTATACGCTGAAAGCTTAGCAGCTTGTTTGCAGCTGTTTTAAGTTTGGTTCTGGTCCACCATACCAATGCCCCATATGTAATCATAGGTCTGATGACAGTGGTATAAAGCCAGAGCGTGAGTCCTGGTCTTAATTCAGCAACATGTTTGTTGTTCTGTTTTCTTTAAACATTTTATAATTCCAATGGCAGCTTCAAGAAAAATTCCCAGACTTAATTTTACTTTGACATTCGTAACGTGTCATGCCTCGTGACTGTTTTTTTACCTGTTTTTTTTTATGTAACTGGACATGGATGGGTAATACCAAACTGTCCGTCGGATATTAGCCTAACACACCACATGGGAACTAGGTGCCATGCTAGGACCTTTTCTGTTGCTCGGCTGTATTAAACTCGATGCAAAACACGGCCTTTTTTTATTGCCGCTTCGACCATTATTCATTCACTGCGATGGTCCCAACCCGGGCGGGATAAACCCGACCACCTAGTAAGTGACTTCAATTCTTCTTATTCGTTCTCTAGCAATGCTAGAATGTCTAGAAGCACTATTTGTGTGTAGGCGGTGCTGGTGACAGAGCGTTCCATGCTGGCGAGTGAGAAAGAGCCGCTGACGCTGCTGCGTTTTCCACCTCTCGGAGACTCTGGCGACCCCGTCACTGTACTAGAAGTGGGCTCTGCTACCGGGTCCTGTCTAAAGGGACTGTGTAAGTCTTAGATCTCATATTTTCATCAATTATTAACTTTTCTGTACACATTTTCCTCATGCTTGCCATGACCCTAGAACAATGAATAATTCATGAAATTAATAATTTAACATGAAAAAAAACCCATCCTGTATTATTGCACCAACTAATAGTATCTCTCGGAATGAACACATTCTGTGAAGTAATACTGCTACCTGCCTTCACTGATCAAATTGTTCGAAATGTTTCAAAAATCCAATAATTCCGTTTAAGCTTTTATCCGAATTGGCCCCATGACTACTTTGAGTGTTTTTCGCAATTTGGCCATGAAGGCACACTTGAAAAATTCACCTGATTTTGATCAAAATCTATGTAAAATTTTGTATTCTTATAAACAATTATTTTCTTTCAACAGTTGTGGTTTACTTCATTTGCAAGAAGACAAAGGATGCTGAAACCGATCTTATGCCGTATGCGGAGAAGATATTCAATATGTCCGGAGAAAACGGACCAGAATCCAATGACAAACCCAAGGTGAGTCAGTTGATTCACTCGCATATTGCCCGTTTTCAACCCTAATCATTATTTTTAATAATGCAGAATATGTATGTCACCATAAATATAATTTGAATTGGGTTTTTAGTTTATGTGATAAAATGCTAACAGTGAAAGTTCCATGTTTTTACCTCTTTTCATTGATTAGATATGGCTTTTCTTTATTTTTCCAACAAAATCCTACCCTCATGCAAGGCATCCACGTCCCCACAACATTCTGCTGCTCAATACCTTATTCTAATTTAATTGTAATAATGAATCGTGTGATTCAGTGCCTGTGGTCGTTGTTCTACAACGTGGAGGACCGCAGCGCTCCGGTGCGCAGCCGCTTGCCGCACGTGCACGTCTGCTCGGGGCCCGACGCGCAACTCGACTTTGACAGCGCCGTACAGCAGGTGTGTCACTCGTAGCTCTACCGGGGCCGTCAAAGCATCCTTTCGACAGCTGTCAGATTACATAGAAAAGAAATAAAAAATCACCTTAGTCAGTATTTTAGTGCAATTTCTTAGCCTAAACACAGTCGTTCTTCCATAATTCTTAGTTACTGCTTCAAAGTTTACTTGAAACTTTTTCAAATATGTAAATCGTCTTTGAACATACCAACCACGACAGACCTTTTGTCATATTTGACATATTCAACAAATTTGCACGGAATTTAGAATTCCATTATTGATTGTTTTAATGTTATGTTATTTAATACAAGTATGAAAACTGCCTAAATGCAGAGCAGTTTGTTGGCAGGGTGAGCTCTCGTTTGACAAACTAAACATAATTTGTCAGGTTTTTTTTTGTAAAAGTTGTTATCTATTGTATCTATAACAAATATTGTACACGTGATCATGTCTACGGTTCTGTGGGGGCATGATTGGCCCATTCCTCTCAGCACAAATATAAGGAAAGTGGTGAATGTGTGTGGGGTGCTTTGCAGGCGGAGGAGGTGTTCCGGCGGATCTGCCCGGACGCAGAGTTCCTGCCGCGCGCGCCCGACCCCGAGGAGATCGTGTTCGAGGACGACGTCCCGCCCGGGCCCGAGTTCGCCGCCGACGCCGACGGTGACGCTCCCGGCGACGCTTCCGGCGACGCCCCCGCCGACGCGTAAACTAACGTTCACACTCGCCGCCGCTATATACAGAAAGGCGCGCGCTGAACGCATATCGTGCGATTAGCCTCGGGCATTTGGATAATTTGTCATGCGTCAATTTAATGAGACAGCTGGTATTATTTCGCTGAAGACGCGTATTTGCAATGCAAAGAGACGCTTTCACTGCTAGCTTAAAAAGCACATTTCATTTGTATGGACCGTTATATTATGCATAAATCGATATGAAAGGAGAAGCTTGTATTAAGTATTTATTATTCCATTAAATTTAATAAACTGTGTTCTCGCCTTTTATTTGTACACATTGGATATGTTTTGCGATTTATGTAGCATAGGCTTGAATACGGACAGGACTGATAGCTCCAAAAAAATCATCCATCGCATAATTTTTTGGTAATTAAATATCCACAAAATGTCTTGCTAAAAAAAAAACCATTTTAATGCACAAGCTTTTAATATTTCTAGAGCATTGAAAGTTTGCATATATAACGACGAAAGCAGTTATTTAAGACATGGCCAAGCGTTTATTAGTACGGGCCCATCGATCTTGTTTTAAAAGTGAATGTGTGAATGGACAGTTATTTTATTGAAGGGTGATATCTATTGATGAATATTATGAAGATATTTACTAAGAACCTGTCGTTTCAAAAGCCTTGAAGCGAATTTTTTTACTAGATCTGAGGGACGAGAACATGTTTCCTCAAAGTGTTGAAAACATATATTCGGGCATCCGTGTGGGCTCTATCCATTTCTCCTTATGTTTAATATCTTTGGGAAATCTGAAATAAAGTCAAGTTATTACCGGCTCTACTAATCCGCTTTCAATTAATCTAAGCTAGACCTGCCCAAAATAATATTTTGGAATCTCTCTTTTACAACAAACCATCACGTGAACCGAGCACATCCATCAAGTAGGTTGTAAGCAGACGTAGTAGAGATAAATAAATATGTTTGTCTAAATCATTGGTATAATATAGTGTTAGATACTACTAGTAACGCCGAAAATACGCCAATACATCACTGATGGACACAGCTCCATTCGGAGCATAATCAGTAGCAAGCGAGACATCGACCAAGTAACATGTATGATATGACACATGTTAGATTCGTGAAGGGGGCCATACGGATCGTTCGATATCGATTTTAAAGCAATCGGTTCAGTATAAAAAAAAAAATCGCGGCCTCTGTTTCTATGATGACTGATAGTTTGTGATAAGTGAATAACTAAAAAGTTAAGCAACACATTAAAGATCGATATTATGAATTTCGTTATCAAAATGTACTTTGTAGCCTAGCGATAACAGCGACCGCCTCTTTTACTGGACAATATGCAAGTAATGAAAACTTTTTTGAACTTAAACATAACTGTAAGAATAGAAACATCGATAACGCTAATTTTTGGTCCCTTCACTACCTACTTACCAAATAAGCAAAATAAACGTTCAAACGCAACGCAAATTTCATACCATAACACTAGGAAATATCAGCACTCATTATTTGTCACATCACTACCCAAGAAATTATTTCGAAAAATGATTTAAATATACAAATAACTGTTTTAGAATTGGCTTACTTATGAAATGTGATGCCATTGTTTTTGTAGGACATGTTCTCGTTTCTGTTTTTGCCGATGCGCACTGAACAATTAGGCATTTCGACAATAATCTGGAGAAACGCGCACGCGCCGCGACCGGGTACGAACTGAGCGGCCGGCGTGACGTCACGTTTGCTTGTAACCAATTTTGGGTATAAGGCCGCCACGGGAATCGCGCGCGTCCACCGTTCTAGTTTAGTATATTTCGATTTCTGTGGTATCGTTGCAGAAGGAAAATTACAACAATAACAAAACATTGTGGTTTATTTATTGAATTCCACATGACTTTTTTATGTAACTGAATATGGAAGGCTAATACCAAACTGACCGTCAGATATTAGCCTAACTCGCCACATGGGAACTAGGTGCCATGCCAGGACCTTTCTTATATTGCCCAGCTACATTAAACTGGATGGAAAACATGAACAATTTCCATTGTCGCTTCGACCGTCGTTCATACAATGCGATAGTACCAACCCCGGAGGGATTAACCTTACCACCTAGTAAGTGAGGAAGGGGAGTACGGACTGATTATTTATATCTGCGCGTACTCTACGCCAGGTTTGAGGGAGGGGAGCTCCCCGTGGCTGCCCGTACTTACGAACGTGTTTGCGTGCGGATGAGAATTGATGAATGTATGTACCACTTACCTGTGTATCTTGTTATATTACATAGTGTATGCATGGAAAATTTATGCTCCTACTTACTTTATTCATTATTGAATAGATTTCATATGGCATAATGAAAGAAACTATGTAGAACCTAATTATTGATTTTTAAATCAATTTTTTTATCTTCTATACTCATAACTCCATTGTTTCATTAGAAAATACCTATGCATCGATATACAAGTCAATGGTGAGTGGTCCCAATCTGCCCATTGTCCTTTCTGTCTCTGCAATTTAGTTTTTTAGGGTTCCGTACCCAAAGAGTGCCAACAGTACCCTATTACTGAGCCTCCGCTGCCTGTCCGTCCGTCTATCACAGGGCTGTATCTCATAAACCGTAATAGGTAGCAAGCTCAAATTTTCAATAAGTGTGTATTGTATAGTATGTATAGTTTTTTTTAGCTCTAAGAATAATAATGTATTTTGACTCTTTGTTTAGAGGTCACTGAAGTAGTTCATGACAGAAATATTCGTATTAAAACCAAAATAGAACAAAGTTTTCACAACTTTTTCTTGTTGCCACTGGAGTAGTGCATCGCTGTAAGGTCCTCACTTGCGGTGACGCTAGGTTCGGGTCCCAAACCTAGCGTTATCACTGAAGGAGACCTGAACCTTATAACAAAAAAAAAACTAAGAGAATTAATTAAAAAAATTAAGAAGAATACAAATTAAAGGGTACATACAAAAACGATATATTTTGGTGTTCAATCTTGTACGATGGCACGTAACCCTTTGTGCGAGTCCGATTCGCAAATGGCCGGTTTTTTTTCAATAAAAATTAAGGCAAAAATATAATCATACAAATTTTCATTTCTCTGTGGCTTGATACAGCATAAATTTTTCGAAATAACATAAACATGCAGAAACAGGTATTTGATGGCTGATATCAGAAATTAAATGTAAGGTAAATTGGAACACTGTATTTCCTTCATTATTTTGACTTGCTAGCATCCAAGGCAGTTAGCTTTTGGGCTTAGAGTGGAAAATTATTTTTTTGGAAGGGAAAATGAATGACATTTAATTTGGCAATAATTTTTTATTCAGTTTGCAAAATGGAAATAAGGTTTCATAAACATTTTGTATGCCTTTTTTGGTCATGTTTACATATATATCTTTAAGTACAAATTCATTATCAAATGTGTACATGTGTGTGTGTGTATGTACCTAATGCATTTTACAATAATGATAAATTACAAAATATCTTGTTGCATAAATATAAACATCTTGGTACCTTTAATAATACTCTAGAAAAATAAATGCATATGACTAAATCAATGAGGTTCGAGAATACATTTTGACACTTTGTTTCACTGCACATTCTTACATTATACGTAGCCTGTAATTACATCACATCGCAGCTACATAGACAATCACAAAATATTACACAACACCAAATTTTAATAATGAAGTTAGTAGAGGCGCTTCTCGTAGGAGAAGAGTCCGTGCACGTTGCCCTCGAGCTGTGCCGAGTGCGTGCGCCGCATGAAGCGGAGCTCGCCCGTGTAGATCATGCTCTGCAGCTGCTTGAGAGAGCGGGCGCCGATATCCTGGCAGCTGTGTTGCAGACCTGCCTGCAGGTAAGGCAGGAAGCGCAGCACTGAGCCTTTGTCCACAATGCTGCCACTCACTCCCTGCGCCACCCGATGCTTGTCAGTCTCGTTGTGAAAGTAACGACTCATCGCTGCCCCCTTTCCTTCCTTGGTCTCCATCGCCTCTAAGCTGCCCATGCCGCGATACTTCTTGAGCCTCACACCATCTGAGAAAAAGTACTCACCGGGCGCCTCCGACGTGCCCGCCAGCAAAGAGCCCATCATGACGGAAGAGGCTCCCAATGCCAGCGATTTGACAATATGACCCACCGATTGAATGCCACCATCGGCGATAACCGGCACACGAAACTGGCGTGCATAAGTGGCCACCTGGTACACAGCTGTGGCCTGAGGACAGCCACATGCCATCACTTCCTGTGTGATGCAGATAGAACCGCTACCCATACCCACACGCAGTGCGTCCACACCCGCTTCGATCAGATTCTTGGCTTGCATACGAGTCACAACGTTGCCCCCGATGACGTCGATGTCAGGATAAGTGTGCTTAATGTGGCGGATCATGTCCACCTGGTAGGCGGAGTTGCCCTGCGAGGAGTCGATGACTACAACGTCCACGCCGCTCGCCACCAGAAGACGCAGACGCTCGCGATCTGCCTCGCGAGTACCTATCGCCGCGCCCACCAGCAGCTGCTTGTTGGAGTCCTTGGACGCATTAGGGTAGCTTCGGGCCTTCTTGAGATCCGTGCGTGCAATGAGCGCCACTAGTTCACCAGCCTCGTTCACTATTGGCAGTTTGCCCTTTTTGCTCTTTTCCAGGATGTAATTCGCATCCTGTAAGGTTATACCTTTTTTAGCTGTGATCATGGAGTCAATGGGCGTCATGACGTCGGCAAGGCTGAGCTGCGGTTGGCCCTCCCGGAAGTCGATGTCACGCGAGGTCACAATGCCGACGAGCCGCCCGCCTAGTTTGCCGTTCTCAGTAATAGGGTAGCCGGTGAAGCCATTCCTCTTCTTGGCCTCGAGAACATCAGCGACCGTGTGCTCGGGACCCATGCATACAGGGTCTCGAATGAAGCCGTGCTTGTACTTCTTAACCTTGAACACCTCGTTGGCCTGGTACTCGGGGGTGCAGTTGTGATGGATGATGCCGATGCCGCCACACAGAGCCATCGCGATCGCCATGTCAGCCTCCGTCACCGTGTCCATGGGGGTGGAAACGAGCGGCGCTTTGAGTGAAATCTTTTTGGTGAGTTGCGCGCCGAGATCTACCTCGTCGGCCGTGAAGTCGATGTAGCCGGGAAGGAGGAGAAAGTCGTTGTAAGTGAGGCCTTCGCTCGAGGCGAACATCTCGCACGCCGACAAGCCGTCTCGAAGATCATGGTCGCCTCTGTTGGCGCCCGATGCTGCCGACGCCGACATACTGCCGCTGGTGTTTTGCTTTCCTTTTAGATCCACCGATTCCGCGACACGTGGTTGGCTTTTGTTTTGTCTTCTCAACTATTAAACGTAAACGACCTTTGTCCGTGACAGTGCCGGTCTCTTGTGTTCACCTCATGTAGCTTTGCGGACAACGGGTTCCAAGCAACCAGGCAACGGCAATTTCAAGTTAATTTTCGAAAACGTTACAAACGCACATTCTTTCTTCACGCTGTTTTTCAGCACCACAGAAAACGAATTCAACTGCCTGCACGCCGCAGCCACCGTCACAGACTAGGACACCCAAAAGAAAAAAATACCCTCCGTTCCGAAATGCGTATATTGCCGAGATTGCAGTGTTATACGCGTAAACGACCCACAGACTATAGAGAGATGACACGATCGTTCCGAACTGCTCATATTCACTCCCGTGAATTTCATTTTGTCATAAGGTAAGTGACTGTAGACGGAACACAGATCGTACAAAGCGTGCTCGGTTGAGAGCATGTGCGCCGTGTACGCTATCCGTATTTCTCTAAACGTATGCACTTGTATTCCTTTCGCGATTTGTTAGTCTATTTAGACAATTCTAGGCCTGAAATAACCACTCTCGAGACTTACGAGACATTTTCGAGGTAATTAGGTTAGGCTCTGACACATTTGACTGCTCAAATTCGTTCCGATTTTATATCATGGGTACGATTGTGGTTGTGAGCAGTCAATTCGGAACACACGTATTCATCGTATTCGCTTTCTCTGCGATCTCTACAATACAATCTTTTGGCTTCATGTTAACTAGTTTATCCCTTTCGCCAGCAGGTTCATACACTGATTGTTTATTTGTTTAATTTTGAATTAATTTGTTTTTTTTTTGTTTGTTTTGTATTTTCTTGTATAACTTACTATATAGCTATATAAGTTTACGATATTTTATTGCACCATTAATCATTCTTAGATATTAGATTTAATTTGTATTGCTTTATTGATTATTCTGTTTTGTGTTTTATGTGTCTATTAGTATTCAGATATATCAGATTCAGAATTGTATTTCTCATTGTCTCCTACGTCATCGTGCGAGGAAAATTGTTTGATACCTCAAACATTAATTGGATAACTACTCCATCGCATAGTGCTGCACCTCATCTTTCAGAGTTGCTAAATAACACTTTTAGTAATTATCCTAATAATGTTAATATATGTCACATTAACTGCCAGAGTATTCCTGGACATTATGCAGGTATTCTATCTTCCTTTACTAGCAAACACATCCATGCTTGTCTGTTTACAGAAACATTTCTCAAACCCTCTCTTCCATCGATTTCTTATGCTCTACCGGGTTTTGTACTTTTACGGAATGACAGGATTGGCAAAGGTTGTGGAGGGGTGGCAATATACTTACGTAGTGACATCCCTTATAAAATAGTCTCGCAATATTCCCAATATTCTGCTTCTGCTGAATATATAATGCTGGAGCTACAAATCAACTATTCAAAATTTCTTCTTGCTTTGTTTTACTGTCCGCCCACTGTCAACTACTTCAACTGCTTTGACCAGATTCTGAATGACCACCTTCATGAATATTCTCATTCAGTTATTATGGTTGATTTCAATACATGCCTTCTAAAAAATGATAATCGTGCCGGCACACTTCTAAATATTTTACAATCCCATAACCTAGTTTCACTACCATGGAAGTAGACATATCATGTCAACACCTTAGATGAAAAAGATTCCTTTTTCATCTAAGGTCAACACTTGTCATTCACTTCCACGATATAAGCCAAAAATATCACAGCAACGTAACTTTAGAGCTATCGAACTTTAATCACTCAAGACAGTTGCTAGTGCAATTGATTGGATGCCTCTTTTTCACGATTTAGACATTAAAGTAGATTTTTTCACATCCACAGTGGTTGACCTATTTGATAAGCATGTTCTAGTTCGCTCCGTCCGAATGAAGCATGCACCAGCTCCCTTGTTGAACGACAAAATAAAGCACCACATGGCCAGAAGAGACGCTCTTAAGCGAAAACATAAGTGTATGCCAAGTGATGAAAATCTCAGTCGGTACAAAGTTGCA
Organism: Incurvaria masculella; assembly: GCA_946894095.1. Classification (NCBI taxonomy): domain Eukaryota; kingdom Metazoa; phylum Arthropoda; class Insecta; order Lepidoptera; family Incurvariidae; genus Incurvaria; species Incurvaria masculella. The sequence continues at coordinate 13,358,030 of OX335650.1, forward strand.
AGAAATCTTTGCACGCGTTTATGCAGGGACGCTAAATGTCAATATATATGGGAATCGGTAGAAGAGTGCAGTCCAAATAACCTGTGGACATTTCTCAAAAGTCTTAGCGTAGGTAAATCCAAAAGCATTAGCAATTTGACCTGAATTCAGTGAATAATCATTTCTCATCCTCATTCTTATCAGTAGATCCGATTTTGAAAGCAACAGCCATTAATAGTTTGGTCAGCAATCAGTCCTCTACCTCTCAACCTTTTTCATTTTTAACAGGATCCTGCTGCGAAATTAAAAAAGACAATCCTTTCTATTAAAAGCAAGGCTGTCGGCTATGAAGAACTGAGCAGGGACTTGATTTTGCCGATTTTAGATGAGTTATTGCCAATTATCTATCATATTCTTAATTACTCACTAGAGTCAGGCTCTTTTCCACAAATCTGGAAACAAGCATTTGTCATACCACTGCCTAAAATTCCAAATCCTGTAACACCAAACTTTTCTTTGCAAAGTTCTCGAGCGCCTTGTTTACTCCCAATTTAATAAGTACCTTTGCAGTAATTCTCTTCTTATTCCTTTCCAATCCGGTTTTCGTGCCTCATATAGCACAACTACCGCTCTTACTAAAGTCACAGACGACATACGTTACGCTATGGATAACAGACAACTCACCTTGATCACTTTAATGGACTTTAGAAATGCCTTTAACACAGTTGCCTTCGACATACAATTACCTATTTTATCTTCCATGAATGTGTAAAAAATGGGGCTCAGCTGGTTTAATTCTTATCTTCGTCAACGACAGCAAAAAGTTCACTATGAATACCAGTTTTCGGCTTATTCGGGTTCTTTTACAGCTCACTCAGCACGATTGTGGAATCAATTGCCTCTTACTATTAGGGAAAGTGCTTCTTTGTCTATTTTTAAGGTAAAATTAAAATCTTGGTACTTGACATGTTATAACAATTAAATTAATCAATTATTTTCTGTTTGTATAGTCTTAAGTTATCTAATGTTTTCTAAGTGTGATTATCGTGCTTAGTTTTAAGTAATATTATGTTTCTTGCTACCTCTTAATATATTTTCTAATATTAAGGTTAGCTGTTAGAGATTGCCTTTGGCAATAAGCTCGCCTTTGCATACTAAGCGTTGTAAGCAATAAAGAATATTTTAATTTCATTTCATTTAATTTACGTGTACGCATTTCGGATGTTATGTGGACACCCTTCCAGCGGCAGTCCGAGCACCCAAAAAGTTGCAACGATTTTAAGTTGTGTATCTTCACTTAAACATGCTGATGCGAAATGCCGGTCGACACTTTTACGTCGGACACTTTTACGACGGACAATTTTTAAATGTGGTTACAAAAATGTGTAAGACCGAGTTTTTCTAGATGAAATTGAGACGCTCTCGCCTGACGTCTTCAAACATCAAATTTTATGTTAGTTTCGTCTCACTCTAATTAGATTAAGGCCCTGGTACTTGCCAAATCGCAAAGTTAGACGAGGCACCCCAAGTTAACTAACTAAGTCTGACGATTATAAGTGTCATTCTTACAATATATGATTCCTTGTCTAGGAATCAACCTATTTTCGTTAATGTATGTTTCCTTTTTCTATACAAAATACATTGCGGAAACGGTGTCCATTTCTGAACTATTTTGACTAAATGTAGAAATCTAAAAGCAAATGGAATGTTTTGTTTATGCATATATGCTGTTTTTGCTTATATCTAGAAATCGAATTACTTTCAGATTTCTAATGAGAAAAATCAACTTTTTTATTTTTATTTTTATTTAAATAAATGATAGAATAAAAAAATATTAACAATCCATTGTCAGTCTGGAGTTCTATTTGGATTTGCTGAAGCGTTTCACTACATATTATTACATTTGTTAAAAAGTGCATTTGTATGGCGCGAGTAGTTGGCTAGTCCTAGCGCCTTAATAGATCAACACTAGGATGACTCATGGCGACTCGTTCATGAGTACGAAAGCGTTGTGACTCACAGGTGAGTCACCGAAGACACACGGGTCAACATCTCATGAGTAGACTCCGTGAGTAGATATGCACGGGGTTTACTCATGAAACCGAAAGAGAAAAGTTCTCGTGTTAGCTTCTGTCAAAGTCTATACAGAAAAAAGTATGTTTTTTTTTTCTACATAGAGTTTGAAATAAACGAACGAAAGAATTTGCGAGATTTCTCAAAATATTTGGCATTCATATAATCTACTCCAAATTATTCATCCATTACTTCATTAAAAGTATTTAACCGAAAAAGATCAAGTGGAACTCGACGCTGGCAAATTGTCGCTCCACTAACGACAGAGGCCACAAAGGAAGTAAAAAAAAAAAAAAAAGAACACGAGAACTTCTCGCTTTCGCTTTCATGAGTAGATAGGCAGGCAGTACGGGGTGGGATGGAATCATTTTATCCCGAAAAAACCTGCTACTTCTTGCTCCTTCTTCCACCGAATGGCACAGAACTTAAAATATCATAACCCGAATGGACGGAGGACTTTGCCCTGCACGCTTGTATCTGTGTACTACTAATCTGTGATTCCTTTTGCCTTTTTGACTTTTTGCCGGTAGCACAGAATATTCTACTGGTTGTCGAGAGTTTATTCAAAAGTTCTTAACTGACGTATTATTTATTAAAGCTATGAATTGAGGAAGCTGCAGTGCCTTCCTACTATGATGTTACCAATTTTGATGAAGGTTAGTTTTTTTATTCTAACCCGAAGGGGCTACTCTCATGCACGCCGCTCCACACCCTTAAAACTACGTCTAAAAGCAACCTAACCTAACTTAATAACTCCAAACTGAGATGTTTGGTGTACATTTAATATAGCCGAATTTTATTACGACAACAGTTCGTTGTTTATTTGATATTTTTCGAAGATTAATGTCGCCAGACCCGGGTGGAAGGATTTTTCTATAGGGAAATAGTATTCTGCAAACAGCGGCACACGATGCTGATCGGCGCTCTCAAACTCAATCCTAAAAGACACTTCCTCCATAACCCAGTGTGGTTCAAAAAAATATTATTTGTAAGATTTAACTTAAGGTGGCCCATCCCGCTCATCTCCCCATACAAAAGGGGAAAGAAGATCACACCCATATTTCTTGTCAGAGATCCAAAATTTTGCTCAAAATAGCTTTATTTGATGGAACTAGATGTCTGATGACCATTGGCATTGTAAAATTGTGTTTGGTTCGAATTTTTCGCGCGTTTTATACAATTACTTTGGAGGTGGATTACGCAATGATAAAGTAAGAACATCTTGAAAAGATTAGTCATCAGACATAGCTTATTTAATCAAGATGTATAATCTATTTGGTTTTTGTTAGATTTTTGACTGCAGCGGTTGTGGTTTACTTTTAGCTATAAGTTGTTTTGAAACTAAAATTTTCGTAAATCTTACCAAATCATACACTATGCACATTGTCTTTTTAACCGACTTCAAAAAAGGAGGAGGTTATCAATTCGTCTGTATGTTTTTTGTTTTTTGTTTTTTTTTATGTTTGTTACCTCATAACTTTTGCCTGGGTGAACCGATTTTGATGATTATTTTTTTAAATGATAGCTAGTGCTTCCCAAGTGGTCCCATTTTAATTTGGTTAAGTTCTGACAATGATATCCATGAGAAAATCATAAAAATATCAAATTTGTATTAAGATGTGCGCGACAAATCGACGAATAACTCAATATAATGCCAACCGATTTCAGTGATTCTTTTTTTATTGGAAAGTACGTGTACAAATAAGTAAATTTACCTCAGATTCACTAAAAATAAACAAATAAAAAAACAAATTTAACAAAAAAAATAACCGACTTCAAAGGAAAAGCACTAAAAAGTAAAAAATAATTTTCATTTTTGTAGTTACGATTTCTGTAATTTTTTGAGTCGGTGTCAGCCGGGCACGCGCTGCGCCAATTTCTGGTTGATTTGGCATGAATGGTTTTGAAATTAATAATTAAAACTATTATTTTTTTTATGTAAAGCGCGGCATATGGCGTACGCCAGGACCTCTTAAGGTGCCCGACGACGCCCATGAGCTTTCGAACTTTCGGGGCTGCCAAAACCATGCCGGCCGGCCAGGTGCTTCTTCACACCATGTTTGAAGGAACCCAGGTGGTACTTAAGGGGAAATAACTCGGCAGGGAGTGCGTTCCATAGTTTACCGACCCTATAGATAAAGGACCTAGAGGATCGGTTGGTTCTATTTTTTGGAATGTCGACAGTGTACGGGTGCATTTCCTGCCTGTTCCGTGTTGTGCGATGGTAGAAAGGGGACGGAGGGACAGCGTTATGCAGCTCCGATGAACATTCTCCATGGTAAAGACGGTAGAACACAGAGAGAGACCCAACTCCCTTCGGAGTTGGAGGGTCTCTAGATTCAAAGACACCTCGGGATCGTCGACGAGACGCACGGCCCGACGCTGTATCGAGTCCAGGGAGACATTTAAACATTTTAGGGTTTACACTTGGGAATAATTGTGAGCTCATTGATGCGTGTATTTATGATTTAAAAGTTATAAATTATACATTTCCTATTTGGATGACTGTAGCGATGGTCTTGGCCATTCAGTGTAACCATTTCTCTTATAAACAAATGGGCGCGGGTGGGAGATTTGTTCGAAATCGGAAGAGTCGCGCCTTTGATTTTTTGAGTCTGAAGTTCTAAGTTGCCAGGGCAGAAATTCCTATACCGTAAGAAGCAACACGACGTCGGGTTTTTCGACTTATGGAAATTTCGCGGGGTGTTAACTCGAAGGCACCAAATTCGAATTATTATTAGTGTTTATTTTTGGAAGCATACAGCAGCCCCGAAGGCACTTGCTCCACATTTAAATATAGAGACAGTGAGAATTTGATTAATTTTGTGCTTTTAATTGCAAGAACATTAAATGTACATTTTGAATTAAGGTTAAAGTTATTTGTGTATAAATACAATACATATATAGACTTTTATAGAACGAGCGAACGTGAGCAGATATCCAGACCTTGACGGATGAAGGGGATTGTACTTTTTAATGAACAATAATTACTGAATGATGTATTGCAGAAATCCATTGTGTATGTACCTGTGTAAAATGTTGTATGTTTTTATTTTCACAGCCTTTATTTTGTTTCAGATATTGTGTTATTTTCTGCAGGTTTAGAAATGTATTCCGGCTTATTAATTTTGCCGTTTTGTTAATTTGTGTTTAGACTGCGTATAATATGCGTTTTGGCGTGCGTAAAATAAGTCGCTGCGGTTTATTTACGAGTACGGATGTGAGTTTTAGAAATTATGTAATTTAGAGAAATAAATGTCGGTGGAAATTGTTAGCTTAAGATAGGAGATAAATGTGAGTGGGTGAATATTTTATTTAAATATGTGGAGGTACAGAGATTACAGATTTACTGAATTGAGAGATAGAGTTTGTTTGAGTGGATTCAATGGGATAGTTTTATTTGATATTGCGTGTGAACTAGTGTTTTAAAAAAAGGTTTTTCTTTGCTTTGCTATAATTATATCGTAAATGTAAATGTCGATTCACTTTGCCTTCATAGATGGTATGCTCTATGTACAGCAAAACTTCTACAAATAACTATGTAATTCATGCAGTAACATCCAACCACTCATAGTTGGTATGCCTATACATCGTTGGAGTTTTAGTAACGATCTTGATTACGAACGACCCCGATTAAAAAAAAAGACTGCAGCAACATCAAGATTGACATCGGCCAATACAAGACATTCATTAAGCATCTTAAGGTCGGCCCGTAAACACCTGAAAATTTCGCCTCCCATACAAACGTAGTTTACTAATCATTTGAAAACCAATGTTCCAACTTACTTGATATTTGGTATCTAATATTAGGCTACAAATATCTGTGTCTGCATGCCTTTGTTTTTTCGGTAAATGTATTCTGGGTCAAACCATAGAGAAAACAAAATTCGTATGAAGGTTTTCTTTTTGCTTTCATTTCATTCGGTTTGGATTTAAAAAAAAACAAAAGCATGCAGACACAGATATTTGTTACCTGATATTAGATATTAAATATCAATTTAATTGGAATAGCGGTTTCTAAATTATTAGTAAACTACATTTGTATGGGGAGCATAGCTTACAGGCCGTTCTTAAGGTAGGCCTTTCCGCTCAACTTCCCAATGTGTCATTGTACCCTGTTCTCTGTTCTTCTCCAAATAAATAAATAAACAAACAAACGTGGAAAGAAGATCATGCGCATATTTCTTGTCAGAGATCCAAAATTATACTCCAAATTACTTTATTTGATCGAATTAGATGTCTGATGACCATTGGCATTGTCTTTTCCCTGTCTTTAGCCTGTCTTTTTCTTTGAAACAGAGAAGGTCCCAGAGCGCAATAGCGATTTTGTACCGTGCCCGCGAATGAGTTAGTCCCACCGGGATGGGCCATCTTAAACAGATTTTAAGAAAGTTGGCAATGTCGTCAAATCCTTGGCAAAACTTACTCTGCATCCCGATTGTAAAGGAGCAATGAAGTTATAAATATTTTCTTGAGTAATAAAGCCATTAGTCACAAATGCGAGCCGTTTCATGGTTCGGAATCTGTAAAACTGTAGGTTAAGCCTACCCGGGTTGGTACCGTCGTAATGGATAAAAAGACAGTTGGAAGGACAATGAAAAATTGTCGGTGTTTGCCGTCCAGTTCAAAATAGCCGTGCTCATAAATCTTTGAGTGTTGTGTGATGGGCTAATATGATGGTGGGTGGGGTTGGGCCATCCCCTGTTCAGTCACCGCCAAAAAAGTGCTCAGCATACTTATTTGAGCAATCCTCTTAGCAGATGCAGCCGTTGGTGCGCGGCTCACGAGTTGTTCGGGCGGGGCTGCTGCACACGAGCGCCTCTCTGCAGAATGATTCACCCAAGATGGAGAAAAGTGAGTAGCTTCGGCGAAAGGATTGTGTCTTTAAATCCGAAATTAGCAGAGCTGTTCGAGCAAAGCCCATTTCCATGATCACGGCAAACAAAACAATTTGGTGTTACACTTACCTTTGGCTGCTATATGGGGGCATGTAGCATCATCCAGCTTCCTTTATCAGATGACAATTTTTTTGGACCAGTGTAGGTTTTTCTTATAATTTTCTACTAAATAATAGTACCCATGTCCTATTTCAAGTGAAGCTGTGCAATCTTCTATCGAACTAAAAATCATTTAACAGATTTTGCGGTAGGCCCACAAAGTATTGCATGGTTAGTCGCTAAATAAGCCTAGCCCCCTTACTAAAGCTGAATCCAAGGGCCAGCGGTGCGCAGTAACAAAATCCGATACAGTTTTTTCTCCATGCCGTTGGCGCTTGGAAGGGGAAGAACTTGGCTCGCGTCCGGGGGCTGTAGCATTGATGCTTTAGTTTTTTTATGTAACTGTCAGGGATGACTAATACCTCATCTACTGTCATATTAGCCCTACACACAATATCGGAATTAGGTGCCATGCCATGACCTACCTTATTTTGCACGATTATCCAGTTTGATAATCGTTCCTTAAGGTGGCCCAACCCGGCGGGACTAACTCATTCGCGGGCACTTTGGGACCTTCTCTGTTTCAAAGAAAAATACAGGCTCCGTGATGAGGAAGATGCAACATGTCCACAAAAAAGATAATGTGCATAGTGTATGATTTGGTAAGATTTACGAAAAATTTGATTTCAAAACGACTTATAGCTAAAAGTAAACCACGACCGCTGTAGTCAAAAATCTAACAAAAACCAAATAGACTATAAATTTTGATTAAATAAGCTATGTCTGATGACTAATCTTTTTAAGATTTTCTTACTTTATCATTGCGTAATAAACCACCAAAGTTGTAAATTGTATAAAACGCGCGAAAAATTCGAACTTTCGGACCTTATAACTTAGAAACCAAACACAATTTTACAATGCCAATGGTCATCAGACATGTAGTTCGATGAAATAAAGCTCTTTTGAGCAAAATTTTGGATCTCTGATAAGAAATATGGGCGTGATCTTCTTTCCCCGTATGTATGGGGAGTTGAGCGGGTTGGGCCACCTTAAATGTGACTGTGGATTAACCCTACCACCTAGTAAAAAAAGAACGTACAGATTATGTGGAATCCGAACCACAAAGGGCCTTAGTCGCCTCTTACGACATGCATGGGAAGAAATGAAGCGGGACCACTTGTATATTTTTCCAAAAGTGCCAGAACCCACACAGCAGTTACACTCGTGACCTGAGCATTGACCCCCATTGGTTTCTCCCCGTTGCAGCGATAAATCAAGTGACGCTGCTGGGGCGTGTCGGCGCCGATCCGCAGAAGCGTGGCTCGGAGGAGCACCCGGTGGTGAACTTCTCGCTGGCGACCCACCACCAGTACAAGTACGAGTCGGGCGACTTGCTGCAGAAGACCGACTGGCACCGGGTCAGCGTCTTCAAGCCCTCGCTCCGAGACACCGTATACAACTACATGAAGAAGGGCCAGAGGGTGTACGTGTCGGGGAAGATATCTTACGGCGAAATCAAATTGGACGATGGTCAGGTCCGGATGGCCTCCACAATCATAGCCGATGACATTATCTTCTTCCAGCCTCAGCCGCAGCCTCACGATAATTACTAAGTATTGGCCATTCTTGTATTTTATCTGCCTTACTAAAAAACATTTATACCATCACAATTTCTTGCTGTCCGGTACTTCTAGCTAGAAATATCGGAGTAATTAGCAATGATACAAATGTTTTTTAGTAAAGCAGTATAGGTATAGCTCGCGGCAATCTCATTCATTGGTGAGTTGATTCCAACACATACGCAACAGACTTGGGCACTACCCGCCAGGGTTTTTGTGATTGGCCAGTTCCTATGCCTTAACCTTGATTAATGGATAAGCATTGTCTATTTTCTTTCTCTTTAATTAAATAAAAATTTCAACTTCAACGTACCGTAGATGCCAATGGTGCCCGATAAAATTCCTTAGTTCACTGAGCAGCCAGAACAAGATTGTTAAGATATTTCGTTATAATCTATTTTGATGTCTAAAGTTCGCAAAATAGTGGCTGTGAAGACTAGATAGTAACCCAAAAATACATGTCATGTATGTCGAATACCTTGAATAGAGCATTATTTGCATTTAGAGCAGTTATGCACAATGTTGATAAAGCACTCCATTCTTAAGCTGTTGACAATAGAGATAAAAATTTAAACTTGTAAGACCTTCACACACGCGTAGGTATTAAGTATTGTATAGTATGTATAGCTGTAGTTAGCTTTACAAAATAAATAAGATGTAAGTGTGAAATACTTTTAAGAGTAAACATATATATAGTTTTGAAGACAAAAATATTTTTTTACCTTTAGCACCCTTCAGCACTCTACGTCTTCTTTTTTGTTATGCATTAATACCAGCATGCTGCATTCCTGGAGTGGGAGGCAGACAATACATGGGCGCTTTACGGTACGATTGCAGCATACTTCTTTCACTTGTTTTAAATCCATATTATTATTTTTTTAATTTACGATTACTAGCACTACGAATGATAATATACTTATTTCTAATTTTCATTGATCTTATAGCTGGCTTACACTTCAACGTAGTGATTCGACAAGATAGTGATTGTATAGATATGGCAGTGGATAATGTCTATCATAGAATAACATAGAACAATAACTCTGGGCTGGAAATCATATTGTTATCCCTAAAAAAAATGGTTTTATCGATTATAATGTTGTGTTTAGAATTAATAATAGCTATGTATGTATGTACTATCTGTATATCCCTCAAAGTATTAACCAAACACTATAGCGGCCCTCAAACAATCTCTGACCCTCTGAACTTTTAAAGCTATCTAAGGAGATAAATAAAATATTTATGATATGAAATAACTCGCAAACAGTAGAAGTTAAAACACATTCAACCAAATGTGTGCATAGCTCGATTGATTAAAGATGAGGCGATCACGGAGCGCACAAGAACATAATTCTCAAATACAGTATGAAAAAAAATGGCTAAGTTCAAGTACGTTTGATAACCACATGTCATCGTTGTCACCATATTGGACCACGCTTGCTATGAGCCGGCAAAAAAATTAAAAATAGAGGTTAGCGTGACCTCAACTTAAATCAATCGAGCTATACAAGTCAGACGCCTAGACGCCTCAGGGTCACTTGCAAATGAATACTCATTAGTAAACTTCGAAATTAAAAAGCGCTCAAACCAATTCTAATAATTTCCCAGACAAGTGTACCTATGGCAGCTTACAGGCAGAGGGTTGCTCGAGGAAACAACTCCGCTGGTCACGAAGCGATGTACAACCCCACACCTATCCCCCCCCCCCCCCCGAAATTCGATACTGGGAAGTTCCTATTTCCGCACGCACTTCACTTCTATCCTTTAGCTCTATGTTTGCGTGAACTTTGATATTTACGTTTGACTTCAATAGTACTAATGAGTGCATGCAGCACCAAGGCAGAGCTTTCGATGGCGATTGGGATGCAAAAAATAAAAACGAATATGGGATAACATTCTTTTTAATTTAAAATTACTGTAAAATGACACAATGTTTCTTTTAATTTGTGAAAGAAATCTTTTTTTTTTTCACATTGTGAACAACAAAATGGAAAGAGAAGCATCAGCTTGTTTACACGAGGAATTGTAAAAATACAAACTCACCTATCAATAAACATTACATATTTTACATACTAGGTACTTCGATAAAGCTCAACTTTTGTTTTACAAGGTGATAAACATACTATCTCTTTACAGTTATGTTTTGCTCTACTTAATTCTAAATTCCTATCATTATATTTACACGTTAAATTTTATACTATGACATAACCATTCTACCTATCTTGATAAGAGAGATCACAGAAAATTGTAGCTGTTAATTTTGAGTAATATGTACTAGCGTACTTATCTTCCTACCATTTTTAATTTCGTATCACAGTGAATTGTTTTTCTTATTGAATAGGAGGTTTTTTCTGATCTAATAATATATAACTGTAGAATATCATTTCAGAGAAAATGCAGGGTGGGTGAGGTAATAAACTAAGTATTAAATGTTTTTATTAACTCTCATGGAACACAGCTAACTGCATGGTACAATGTGAAGCTAAAAGAAAACATGTAATTACGTGACAGCTTCAAGATGTCAACAGTTGACACGCAATTTTTTTATCTCTTCTCCACTAGCTATATGAATTATATGAATCAATGTTCTCTTTGTAATATTCTAAAACATGGCTCTTGACATAAATTCTCAGCTTCTTGTGTTTTACATTTATTGCTTCAGTTTAAATGAATAAAAAAAATTCCATTAACAACATGACGAAATTAGGTATATATCTATATGGTAGAGTTGCCTGTGTAAATGTATGTAATAATGCTGTTTTTGAAATGCTACAATTTTTAAACATTTCTCAAATATTTGGAAGACTATTATTTAAATAACTTTGCTATCATTAAGTGCCCATTCGCACTAGGCGGTTCAACCGAGGCGGTTCAGTCGCGTCGTAAAATCAAGGAGGAGAGCACGTGTATCCTGCACACTCGCGATGTGTTTCGATACCGAGAGGTTTATTGACGAAGTTGAAAAAAGGGAAGCTATACGGAACCAAAAGCACGCGGAATATCACAACGGACTTTTTAGTTCGTTGAAAAATATAACGAATAGACCCTTTTCTCTGCGAGATTCTAGCAAAGGATGAATCCAATACTTTTTTATTCTGGCCTTTCGTTGACGACGCCGATTCCGGGTGTGCAAATACACAAGCGCAGCAACTTCTTTCACGTCCATCATGGAGAAATACTCGCGAAAATGAAGCCAAGTAGCCTCGGTTGGACCGCCTTGAAAACCGCTTGCTCAACGCCAGGGGCTGCGCGCCGCCTCGGTTCAGCCGCCTCGGTACAACCGCCTAATGCGAATGGGTCCTAAATAGCATAGTTCTCTGACACATTTTTATAATTAACCTAACATGAAAACATTCGTAGAATCCTTAACTTATGAAAATGCATCAACACACACCCGGCGGTGCATGAAAATAGTTTTGACTCGGACCGCCACATTCAGTGATTTCGAGATCTCAATACGACGCTTCAAATTGCACAACATAACAGTCTTCTTACCTTAACATCTTCCATTAGTATTGGCAAAAATAATATCCATCACACTCACCTAAATTTAATTGACACTAACGCGAAATCACTTGGCACTAAGGCAATCGGCTCACGGTCCGAACTCTGTCTCCGAAAGCACTGTTCGGTGGGGCGACGCGCGCCGCGGCACTCATTCACGATCGGATTCGGTCCGCGGATCGGTCCGACCGTGAATGGGCCGCTCACTGTTCGCACGCCTCGCTCTTGAGGTTGAGCGCGTAGCGGTCGGCGGCGTCGGCGGCGCTCGCGTAGTGCTCGCACTCGCGCTTCATCTTCTGGATGTTCTCGCCGATGATGGTGCTGATGCGGTGCTTGTCGGCGAGCGCGAGGGCGGGCGGGGGCGGCGGGGCGTGCGGCCGCTTGCGCCAGGCAGGCGCTCGCGGGGGCGCCGCCGCCAGCGCGGGCGCCGCCGCCATGCTGAGGTCGGTGGGCATGTCGTCCTCGTGCGCGAGCCCCGCGCCGCCCGCCTCCTCCGCCTCGCCCTCGCCCTTGATCTCCGACTTGATGGCGAGCGGACCCGCTCCGCCGGCGGCCCGAGTCGGACTCATCTGTTGTCTCAGGAGGGATATATTCTTGATGTTCTTCAACTCCGTTGGGTTTCGAAGGAATCTGGAATTGAGATTGATTTTATTATTATCTGCGAAGGGTTAAATAGGGGTGTTCAAATTATTTTAAGTTTACTGGCCCAACCTAAATATCGAATTTGGAGGTATGTTTGTACGGGGCCTCGTCAGAACGACAAAAATATATATTTTTTAAATACCATTGCAGAACATCAAAAAATTATAAACATTATAAAATGCAATTGCAGAACGTCAAAAATATTTGAATGTTCGGTTTGGATTTTTGTCGATCTGCAACCAAGCATTCTAACATCAAATAAAAACTCCGATTGGAAATTCATTGCAGAACGTCAAAAATATAGCTTAGTTAACCTATATTGCGGCGTTAGTCTTAAAGCGCATATTGGCTGCCAGCGCTGCAGATGGGAGCCGACAGCGGGGGGTCGTTCCTTTTTCAAAATTCATTGGGCACATCACGCTTGTTACAGGGCTGGAGAGCCATCCCTATGGTCTGAGGAATATAATATTTTTAAAGGTTGCTCCTTCAACGTAATTCAAGCTTTACGTACATTGTACCAGAGCACTTTATCGAGTACAGCGTTGCATTTTTGACGTTCTGCAAGGATTTCTAGAAAACGAAAATAAAAAGCGTAATGTGATGTGAATAGGATTTGTGACGTTCTGAATGACGGGGGTTTGTCAACGTTTCAATGGTTGGTTGCAGAACGTCAAAAAATCTGATTGAATATAATTTTATTTTGTTCGTTTTGCAATGGTTTATGTACCTTTTAAAAATGCTTAATTGCAGAACCCCAAAAATCAGAACGACAAAAAATTTGATGATCTGAATTTTGTCGGTCTGCAAACTATTTAAAAAAAATCGATTTTTGTCGTTTTGATTTTTTGACGTTCTGAAGGCGACTCGTTTGTACGATACATACATTTATTTTAATATGAGTGAAAACATGACGACATGACAAAAGGAATACTGCAGTCTCACACAGGGTTGGCTTAAGCCACGTAGCAATCACTAGGCAATGCAAGTCTCAGGGCCCCTACTCCCTAAGGTCTTCACGACTTTAGATTCGGGCTCTTGCTGCAGAGCCCCATAGATAAAATATAAGGTTTTATCTATGGCGCCGGGCCCATAGGCAGTTGCCTACATTGCCTGTATGCATCGTCCAGGACTGGTCGCACAACTGTAGGTAAAAGAAGGTACTCACTGGTAGCAATGCCTCTCCCCCTGCACCTTCCGCAGGATGTTGACCCGGTAGTAGTAGCGGAGCGCGCGCGACATCTTGTCGTAGTTCATGGAGAGGTGGTTCTTCTGGATGCCCCAGAGCTTGGCGAGCCCCGCGGGGTCGACGATCTTGAACACGCCCGTCTCGCGGTTCTTCCACGCGATGTAGTTGGTGTAGCGCTGCGTGGGGTCGTTCAGCAGCTGCTGTAGGAAGTCCCACAGCAGGCGCCCGTCTGGAGCAACACAAACGTCTGTTTACATTCGTGCATTGTGTAATGTTGTATTCTAGATTTAAGCATACATTTTGTACATATGAGGTCCCAGTTTTGCTAGGACCCTTTAAAAAAAAATATTTGACGTCTAAGTTTAACAAAGTGTACCTAAGGACGAATAAAGAATTGAATTGAATTGAATTGATGGTGAAGATTCGAGGAGGGGAAGGCGAAAGATTGGTTCTCGGATGTATTTATGACCGCACCCACCGTCATTGTATTAGCCCAAGCATTGCATTCAGGAATTGTGTCTTGCCATCATGAGTACGGCTACATGGAACTATAGGACAAATTTTCATTGATGCTTCGACCATTTCTTCATGCAATGGACGGGCTTAACCCTGCTTTGTACCAGGGATTACGAAACATGGAACAGCTCGCATTCGTGACGAAATGCACTTATCCAACTCAGAAAGAGCAATAAAGTGGTGTATGAACCATGACCTCTGGCACGAGAAGCAAGTCCCTGAGCTTAATAGCTGTGAAGCAAGAATCTTTTATCTGGCACTTGTCATACTAGGCATCTATGGATATAGGACCCTCGAGTGCTGATCGGTTGAGTCAGGAAGTATCAATCGGTAAACTCACTGGTGTTGGGCTCGGGCATGTCGCTGGGGAAGAACTCGCGGGGCTGCGTGTTGCGGTAGTAGTGGGGGGTGGCGGGCGAGGAGGCGGCGGCGGACGAGGCGGACGGCGGCTGCGGCGGCGGCTGCGCGTAGCCCGCCTCGTCGTCCGAGTCCGAGTGGTTGCTGGCGGAGCTGCCGGAGGCGCCGCCGCCCCCGCCGCCGTAGACGGTCTGCACGTAGCTCGCGGGCTCCGGGCGCGGCGGGCTGCCCGCCTGGCTGTCGAGCGAGGGCGCCGGGCTGAGCGTGACCGAGTTGGCGGCGAAGTGCGCGTGCTGGTAGGCGGTGTCGGCGAGCGAGGCCCACGTGGGCGTGGCGGGGTGGGGGTGCGTGTGATGGGGGGAGGGCGGGTAGGTGCGCGAGGTGGGCGTGACGGGCGAGGAGGGCAGGCAGCGGCCGAGCAGCGCGGCGTCGCGCACCAGGATCTGCAGCACGTTGTGGATGAGCGCGCCCGCGCCGGGGCACCGCTCGCCGAGGTCCGTCTTCGTCAGCAGGCACAGCGCCTTGCCTGCGGGCGTAACATATCATTGAAGCATGCTTGGGGGTATAGATTACCTAATAATATTGAGAACGAGAGTGACCTGTCGAGATTTTTTCGAGTGCCCGCGACTACAGAAGAGAAAAAAACGAGAGGTGTAATGGGGGCGTTAATGGGTCGCCGCCGTATGGGCATATTGTCCATATAAGCCTATGGAGAAGCCGGCGGCGCGGCGGCGCGTCGTGTGCCCACAGTACAACTATGACTGCCGCGAGCGAATGTGCTCCATGCGTTCGCTAAGTAAAGTAAGATTCTATCAACACAAACCCTACAAAACTAGTTTTCGCATGGCTTTGGGCTTGTAGTTTTAAAATATAGGCGACAGGGGGTCTCATAGTAAGAGCCAAGGACGTTTAAAAGTAATGGAAGCGAGGTGTTCAAAGTTCGCTGCCACTAATAGCGTTGCCATAACAGTCGTTATTGGTTTTACAACGAAAATTATTAATAACATTCACAGATGATAAGATCGTTTTGTAATGAAATTGTTCAAACTTCTGTTGTTTTTGCAGCAAACTTCAATTTTACATTACAGGAAGTCCCACGCGTAGTCCTCATTGCTGTGGACTCGTTGGATGTTTCTTTTGGCAAACACTCGGCGACGCTGTTGCAGAAGCCAAAGTTCGCTAATACATAGATAAACTCCACTTTCGAGCGTTTGAGATAACACACAATTTGGTACAATTTTGTGTGATTCCGGGGTTATCTCATAGCGCTAACGCTCAAAAGTGAAGTTATTTATTGGCGGACTTACGCTTCTGGGCGTGTCTCTATTCCATTCCTTTTGAACGTTATTGGTAGGCGCGCTAGGTGGCGCTTTAGATCATTGTGGTCAGTCCCGAGTTCTCACCTAATAATTGGCGTTTACGGAACTTCGAAATTACGTAAAAACGTCAAACCCTTGCAAACGTTTACTACGTTTACACTCACCGTTCATCTGGAACATGTCCATGTCGAAGTTGGGCAGGTCGAACTCGCGCTCGCACCACTTGAGGAAGAGCGCGACATCCTCGCGGCTCCAGGTGCGCGGCTCCGGCGGCAGCGACTGCGGCAGCTGCGCCTTGGCGTCGGCGAGCGGCGACGGCGACGGCGGCGGCGGCGCGAACGGCAGCGGGTAGCGCCACAGCAGCTCCGTCGGCGAGAACGGCAGCGGCAGCCGCTCCATGCCGGGCGAGCTCGGCAGCTGCAGGTTGACTACCTTCATCGCCGCGACCTGCCGCCAACGATACGATACGAGGTGAGCGTGCGCTACGACGAGCTTCCGACTTCCCGACAAAAGAGCGTTTCTCTCTCGGTCAATAGAGGTCAGCTGGGTTGCCGCGTTCCGACGATAAGAATTGACTATCCTACTGTACGATGACCACAGAAATCGGAATTATTAACTAGAACGGTCAAGAAGTCAGCTTAGTATGGAAACCGAGCGTGTCAAGCTTGGCACCCACACAACCACATAAAATACACAGATGTCTCCCGACGCGCGGCGCAACCATTCGTGTGGGGCGCATCCACCTGCGTCAAACACATACATCGAAGTGTCGGTGCGCGGGTAGCGCACTACCACCTTCTCAGGTCACCCGTCGGCGAACGCGTCGAGCTGGGGATTGACGAGTATCGATAATTGTTATTTTGACTATCGATACAATTAATTTCTCATAGAAATAGATAGGTACTTCTTTTATTTCGTTTTCTGCGTTGTTAGGAAGTAAAATTACCAGTGCAATATTTTAATTATGTCACGGTGCAATGAACTGTTTTAATTCATACCATATGGTAGGGAAATTAGCGGAAAAAAACGTTTTTTTCTCGATTTTAACTAAAAGTAAAATTTAATTGTATTAACTTGCCATATAGCTGTATTAAATTAGCATTAAGAACACTTGAGATTCACTGGGCTTTTCTACAACTAAAGAACTAAATATACAAACAGGATGTTAACGGAGTTATGGCCCAAACGTTAACCAGGTTTCCCTAGGCATATTTAAAGCAAAAAACCGGCCAAGTGCGCGTCGGACTTGCACACGAGAGGGTTCCGTACCGTCGTAAAAGATTTAACACAAAAGAAACAACTTTTTGGTAATATGTGTAATATTGAAATTTGACCTTTGTTCTTATAGCGGCAAAATAAATACACACTCCGATCGATATTATGAATTTCGTTATCAAAATGTACTCTGTAGCCTAGCGATAAAAGCGACCGCCTCTTTTTACTGGACAATATGCAAGTAACGAAATTTTTTTTTAACTCAAACATAACTGAAATAATAGAAACATCGATAACGCTAATTCTTGGTGCCATCACTACCTACTACCCAAATAAGCAAAATAAACGTTCAAACGCACTCAAATTTCATATCGAAATAACCATAACACTAAGAAATAAAATCGATAGCACTCATTATTTGTCACATCACTACCCAACGCGACTGCGTTAGCGGAGAAATTATTTCGAAAAATGATTTAAATATACAAATAACTGTTTTAGAATTGGCTTACCTATGAAATGTGATGCCATTGTTTTTGTAGGACACGTTCTCGTTTCGGTTTTTGCAGATCCGCACTGAACAATTAGGCATTTCGACAATATTCTGGACAATCGCGCGCGCGCCGCGACCGGTAGCCCTACCATGAGTTTTGGTGATGTTCACTTCGACCAACGTTAACGAAATTTTTGTATGGGGAAAATTGCAGCGCCTCTAGCGTACGATCTTGTTACTAAAAACGGCACTACGAGTTCATATTCACGCTCGTTGTCGAGCATCACGAACGTTATCGAACGACGACGCGATACGGTTGTATGAAAAACGGTACCATGAGTGTACATTTTGACAGCTCAACGTGATCACTTCGATAACGTTATTCGAATTTCTTTTCACTAGTCATATCTTGGGTGAAAGGACGATCGAACACACATTTTAGTGCCAAGGATGAAAAACCAAGCGTATTTCATGTCAATTTCTGAATTCAATATTATGTTAGCAACTTAATAATGAGTACTCTACAACTCTACGTAAAAAAATACTATTCGAAATATTTTTTTAACGGTTTATTTTATTTATAAACGTTTCTTCAAACCTGTTTCAGGAATGAATTTAAAAAAAAAAAAATAATTTATGTAGGTGTATTTCCTCAATACATATTTTTTTATGCAAAGAAAATAAAGCATTCAAAACATAACCTGTATCGGTAATTTATAAGAAAAATAAAACAACTATAATTGCATCCAAGAAAACCAAAGTCAAACATTGACAAAACATTTGCGCGAAATGGGTAACTAGGTATATAATGTTATTTACAGACGGATGGTACGCCCTATGACACCCTATGAGTCACGCTTATTGTCTCGCGCCGCCCGCCGCGCCGGCAAAGTATCGGTCAACAAAAATCGTCACAAAATATCGGCTGCCAACGATCGACGGTTTGAGGTATGTTTTACTAGTAAACTTAGCAAATTTATACTCAATTTATAATAGTGCGGTCCTATTTTATCTCATGCGAAAGAAGATATGGACACCGTTAATCACGGCCTACTCACTATCTTCCATTATTTCTTGTCTCTGGTCGAACGCAACGTTCATCGAGCGTTCGATAAGCGTTCCGTCGGTGAATAAAGTAACCCATGGTAGCGACTGTAACGCTGCTCGATCTCGTTCGTGAACATTCGATGATATTTTTCGTTCGTTCGATAGAAAACTCATGGTAGGGCTACGGGTACGAACTGAGCGGCCGGCGTGACGTCACGTTTGCTTATAACCAATTTTGGGTATAAGGCCGCCACGGAAATCGCGCGCGTCGCCCGTTCTAGTTTAGTATATTCCGATTTCTGTGACGATGATAGTGGTTTACACATTTCATAGTTCACTATTATTTATGTAATAATATTTCAAGCCGGCTTAGCGTGGTGTGCACATGGAGGTGAAGAAATAAATAAAAGTTATTTTTTCACCTCCATGGGTGTGCACAATCTCTGGTGAGTAATAATTTTAATATATCCGTCCTTAGACTATTATTAAAATTATTCGATTATCCAATTATTAATTAATACAATTATTCGTCCTTATTTTTCGTCTGAAGAAGAAATAAGATGGATTGATCGATATATGGACTGTAATCTTGATATACATATTCGTCATAGTCATAGAATGAAAGCTACTCGCAAAACCCTATCTTTATGTATTTTAAATAAAAACAATCGAAATGACTAGGTTAGAGAGCAGTGCCAATTGAAAAATGATGTTGTAACCCTAAATGAAAAAGGAATCCTTTTTCATCTAAGGTTGTGACGAGAATCGAGAAGGGAGTGTTTAGATGGTTTGGACATATAGAACGAATGGATGACAAAGGAATGACGAAATAAATTTACAGAGCCCAGGAGAACTTGCTGCGACCAAATCTATGTAATACTTCGTAAAGGATCGTAAGGGTCAGGTACGTAGCACACGTAATCGTAGAGCATGTATAAAAAGATGTATGTGTGAAGATGCAGCGCACATCAATCAGTTATCAATTTGATGATAAAGTAAGATTTTTATGTAAAACTCGACAAATAGCACAGACTCTCAAGAGGCGCCCGATGACGCCCATGGGCCTTCGAACTAATTTCGGGGGGCTGGGAAAACTAGTCGGCCGGCAGAGTGCTCCTTAAGGTGGGCCATCCCGCTCAACTCCCCGTACAAACGGGGAAAGAAAATCACGCCCATATTCCTTTTCAGAGATCCTAAATTTTGCTCAAAATAGCTTTATTTGATCGAACTAGATGTCTGATGACCGTTGGCATTGTAAAATTGTGTTTGGTTTCTAAGTTATAAGGTCCGAAAGTTCGAATTTTTCGCGCGTTTTATACAATAACTTTGGAGGTGGATTACGCAATGATAAAGCAAGAACATTTTAAAAAGAATTAGTCATCAGACATAGCTTATTTAATCAAGATTTATAATCTATTTGGTTTTTGTTAGATTTTTGACTACAGCGGTCGTGGTTTACTTTTAGCTATAAGTCGTTTTGTAATTATTTTTTTCGTAAATCTTACCAAATCATACACTATGCACATTGTATTTTTTTTGGACATGTTGCATCTTCCTCATCATGGAGCCTGTCTTTTTCCTTGAAAACGAGAAGATCCCACAGAGCGCAACAGCAAGGTTTTGTACCATGCCCGCAAATGAGTTAGTCCCGCCGGGTTGGGCCACCTTAACATTACGTTTGAAGGGCCCCAGGTTGTATTTTTGGTTTAAACACCTCGGCAAGGAGTGGATTTCCCAGAGTGCCGATCCCATGCCGATCGTTAGATAAAGGATCACAAGATAGGTTGGTTCCTAGAGGAACAATATTAACCGCGTACGTGTACGCACGCCTACAGCGATATTAGAGAAAAATTTTTTGCTAACTGCACGGTTAACTACCGAACCAATTTTGATACAATTCGGCAGTGTAGTAACTCGAAGTTAAGAATTAACTGGTAAATTTAAGTTCACTTGGCCGTTTAAAACATGGTTTGACAGTTGGCATGGGCGAGTTAACTTACCATGGTAACCCCCTGAACAGAACGAACCTATTGAAGTGGAGGTGTCAAAGTAAACTTTGCTCCCTTTGTTTATTAATTTATAAGTACCTAGCTCTATTAAATAAGTTGTTGCGTTAAAATTTTATTAAACGCGTCGTCTGCCTCAATCTAGAATCGAACTAGAGTGGTCAGTCTAAGTTCTCACCTAAATTGGCGTTTACGCAACTTCGAAGTTACGTAAAAACGTCAAACTCCATACAAATGTTTTCTACTTATTCTGTGGTTTTACTTCTTCAAGCTGTCAAAGTCAAACTCGGACTTTCGATTTGTATGAAAACGCGGATTTGGCGTAAACGGCACGTCGACGTATTTACGCCGACGATGAGTAACTGTCAAATCGCAAATGGACTCTGACTCGCAAATGTTAGTTCGCTTAACGCCCACTGCGCGCGCTCCTCAATTTCTCCATACATTTCAAAACGCCAGTCGATCGGTTTGGCGTAAACACCAATTTAGGTGACAACTGGGACTACGGGCTCAGTAAATTATAAACGACTGTTTGGATAATAAAATTGCATTTTCAACCTTCCTTTCCACGTGTCATTAATACAGACTTGGTATTCGATTCAAAATTACGTGGTTGTTTAAAATATATGGAGCATTGAATAGGTATGTAAATGTTATATGGGAATAGAAGCAGGTCATTGATTTGTATTACTTAATCGTATTATTTTTTCAACCTAATGCCGTTTTCGTTAGATTTCGCATTCTTTCTAAAATTTAAGCACCATGTTTATTAATGAGATTTTAAAAAAACATTATGTGGAGTACCACAAGGGCGAACACCAAAATATTGCGATTTTGCGACGAACCTAAAGCACACACTCAGATTTGATTGGTCTGCTGGTCGCCCAGACCGACCGATTCAGTCTTGGAATAATAATAATTTTGTCTGCAGACAATGCTACATACCTTCCGAACGGTCTGTCCAAGACATGTCTGCCGAGACAAATCGTAACGTGAGTAGTAGGTTTGATACTGTCTACATCAGCGGTTTGTCAGAATTATACATAACCCCAATCCGCGCCCATGTCTGAGAGCCATCATTAGTTTTCATAAAGCAACTGTGACGCAATTATTAGCTGGATTAGGTCATAGGCGTCTCAACCGTCAAATTTCGTGAATGTTTTACATTACGAGGAAAGTAAACTCCGATTCACAAGTTCAAAATATGTAGATCGAATTAGAACCCACGTTTTATGACGTGGCACAGTAACCTCACAGATATAACGCAAAATCGGTAACCTACGGACGTAGGTAGGATCTTTGCCACATCAAGGTAATTTTATCTTGGCGTGTAATTATGGCGGTTAGAAACCCAAGTGGCCTTTTTCGTAGTGTTTTTAATTGACTACTTATTATAATTCACTTTTAAATAAATCATTTGATCACTATCCTGCTAAAAATAGACCTAGCTACATCCTAGTTCTATGGTATTTAACATTACCGCATTGCATTAAATTGAAATATTGCATAAAAAATCTCTCACGGAGGAGTGTGGTTCCACCAGTCACATTCCATCGAATTGCAGTTTTGCTATAGAAACTGATAATTGCTATATTTAAAGCGTTTTATAGGTTGCACGTGAAGATGTATAATATCACATACCTACGAATTAATAGTTACTTAGTATTTTTCATATATACCGTTTTCTTTCATGATTGTTAAATCGGGAAAACGTACTGAGAGCCTGACAATTCATGTGGGTGACGGTGCCTGACGGTGGGTGTATTATTTAAATGTTTATTAAAATATGGATTATCTCCGCACTTACCACACAAAGTTAATCCACGTTTGAAACGAAGCACGCCAACACTACACGCTTCTAAGAATTACAAAAAAAAGGGTCGAATGGTACATGCTAACAATGGAGCAGAATCATCTTACAAGGACTTGCTCAATAATCCTACACTCCTCGTTGAATGATTGGTATTGTTCTAAGAAACAACAGATTTCCGAAAAAGCCGTGGTTGTTACACGACCCTTTTCAACTCATTAGTTAGTATTATACGCATCGGAAATTTGGCATAATTTCTATTTAAAATATACGTTTAACTTCTATTGCACAAAAATGAAAATATAAGGTATTAAATAAAATACATACATTAAATGCGTTATTATACATTTTACAATTAATAAATATTTTGCCCTTCATTTTATAATGTTTAATATGATTTGAAAATACGTAGTTTATTTTATAATTAGATTTAATTTTTTCTAGCTTTTGCGAAATCTGTAGATGTGGTGTAATAATGGGTTTTGATGCAGTGAATATTATTTTAAACAAAGTTTTAAAAAGTTTATTCATAATGTTCGAATTCTACTATATTCTGTATTTTCTTTAGATGCCAATATGCCTATTACGGTTCATGAGATACATCCCTGTGACAGAAGAATGGACGGACAGCAGAAGCTTTTTGGGCACAGAACCCTAAAAAGCCAAGAATTTGGGTTGAAACATATATAAAGTTGAGAAAGGAACGAGGTGAATTCAACATTTACACTGTTGGACCTTTCCGTTTATGAGCACAGCTACACTGAACTGAATGGAAAACACGGACAATTGGTATTGCCGCTTAAGGCCCTGGTACTAGCCAAATCGCAAAGTTAGACGAGGCACCCCAAGTTAACTAACTAAGTCTGACGATTATAAGTGTCATTCTTACAATATATGATTCCTTGTCTAGGAATCAACCTATTTTCGTTAATATACATTTCCTTTTTCTATACAAAATACATTGCGGAAACGGTGTCCATTTCCGAACTTTTTTGACTAAATGTAGAAATCTAAAAGCAAATGGAATTTTTTATTTATGCATATATGCTGTTTTTGCTTTTATCTAGAAATCGAATTACTTTCAGATTTCTAATGAGAAAAATCAACTTTTTATTTTTATTGTTATTTAAATAAATGATGGAATCAAAAAATATTAGCAATTCATTATAAGTCTGGAGTTCTATTTGGATTTGCTGAAGCATTTCACTACATATACATTTTACATTTGTTAAAAAGTGCATTTGTATGGCGCCAGTAGTTGGCTAGTCCTAGCGCCTTAAACCATAGTTTCATCCAATGCGGTGGTACGAACCCGGGCGGGCTTAACCCTACCGCCTAGTAGGGGGAGGGGACCTACAGTTTTACACCCCGAGCTGTAAATGTACCTGTAATTCTACACCCTCACCCCGAGGCACGCCCCGAGCTCAATCAAGAATTTCCAACCTGTATTTATCCGTAGATAGTCTTCGCGCCTGTCGGCGGCGTCTATCGATATCGGTCTGTATCTGCCGATGCACGCAGATCAAGAATACTATATTATCTGCGCCGTGTGTGCTGGTAGTCCGTTAATTTCCATGAAGAGCGCTATCGCCAGATATCTGCGCAGACGCAGATATCTGCTCCGTCTGTGACGACCTTTACGGATGCATACGCTCATTGATATTATTTATGAAAGGTAATTTGAGTGTTTCGATTCACGTTATTATTTCCACGTCTCGTCCCATCGGTCAGTCTTCTCCCTATTTCTACTTATTTCATGAGATATGAATTTTCGAAGTTTATAATTTCGTATCTCGTACTCATACAGAGGCGGCGACGACGCTTTGCGATTGGAGTATCAGTCACTAGCCAGCACACTTCCTTCTCGCCATCCTGGCCAGCCCACCAAGCACCACAAAATATTATTTACACAAAATACAGCAAAATGGCATCGAAGTTTATAGTTTGTATTGACCCATTTCTCACCTCATTTCTGATGTTACGAAATAAGACTGTTACACCCTGGAGGGTTTTGGATGTCCCATCCGCCCACATCGACGTGATCACTCATAAGGGGCTCAGACAGACCAGCGATGGATTACTCCAAGTGCACCCCATTCCGAGAACCCACCTCCTCTGCATTTATTAATCCTTTTAACACTCCTCATCGGAATTATAGGTCGTTCGTTCTAACCTGAGACACACAAATACATTCACAAAACTGGGTATGACGGTGAGCATACAATTGTGTGAGTGCAGCAGTGGTCAATGCACCTAATCTAACCTAACCATTTAAATAATATTTTCTTATTCCCATTCCCCTCGCTATCAAAACATATCGAATTTTTTTTTACCTTTTTTGGAATGGGCTTATTCTGGCGGAGGCTTATAATCATTACTCGAGACAGGTGACAGTCGGCATGTTTTTTTTAGAAACAGTAATTCGATCCGTCCCTTAAAACAAAACTCGTGGGGTACGGTTTCCGAAAAGTGCTGTCAACAGGAGATCTTCTAACGTACGATACGCACATATGGGCCGAAAGACTGAACAATTTTGGGACGTCGCTGGCAGTGGCATTGGACATCTCCCTGCCTTTACTAGGCAAGCTCCCGTCCTTCGGCATTCCACCCAAGCTTTGCTCTTGCATCGCCAGCTTCCTGTGGGGCCGCTCCTTATACGCTGCCCATATGGTGCGAATTCGGATAACTTCCCGAGTGGGGCTGGTGTCCTGCAGGACTCCGTGCTGTCACCAACGCATTTTTTTTTTCATCAAACATCAACTGTCCCTAGGCAGGATTAACAGTTACGCTGATGACAGCACGGAGCATAAGGGGTAATGTCAGGGATTGGAGGAGTAGAGATGCACAGCCCAGCGACACTGTTCTCGAGAAAGTTGGCAACTGGTGCCTGGAGAACATTGTCGCCTTCAACGTTCGCAAGACCCTGAAGGCTATGTTTTCTCTGCCAAGGCAGAGCCCTTTCCGCTCCTAGCAAGTTTTCAAGGCAATGTCGTACCTGTCTCGGAGCACCTAGACCTACTGGGCTGCAACATCTCTAAAGACCTAGGTTTTCGGCGCATAAACGGCACAAAAACAAGCAATCGTTTGACTCCTTGTTTTATTGAATCCAAGACCAACATTGCAAACTGGGAATCCTATGTCGTTGCAGAAGTTTCTTTTCACAGGTGCAACTACTACTTCTGTACAAATCACAGTTTAGACCGGTGATAGAATATTGTAGCCACATATGGGAAGGTAGTCCCAGTACCTGTTGGCGTTCTTGGACTTAATTCAGCGCCGAGCGGTCCGTCTTGTTGGGGGACCCACAACTCACTTCGGGCTTTAAATCCCTGAGCCACAGACCGTTTGTGGGGTCGCTCAGTCTGTTCTACTATACGGGTACCACAATGGAAGTTGCTCTGTAGAACTTGCATCCCTTATCGTTCCCCATCCTACCTATATCCGGAGCACTTTCCGCAGAGAATCAGAGCACCCCTTTGTGGTTGAGATTAAACTTTTGAGAACGAACCGTTTCTCAAACTCATTTCTCTGCCAACTTTTATTTCGGAGGTCATTGCGGACTTATGGAGTGAGTAGCAGTAGGATTTTTTTTTATTGGGTCATTCCGGCAAATTTTTCGGCAATCTTAGCGATGGCGATTCGGCTCAATAAATAAATCGATTTTATTACATGATGAGGACCAACATGTATGGACACACATACGAGCCTTTTCACGTAACCACGCTACCATCTAACGTCCAATCTACCTAATTTTCTCATAATAATCTCATAATCTCTCTACGTCACTGCTTGAAACAACATCAAAGTAGGTACCCATTATACTAGACGCGGCATTCCATGCGTAAGTTGACTATCTACTCCCTAGACAGACACCTAACTACATAATTTCTAAAGAGATGTTTGTTGTCGCCTAAGCCGCTGCTCTGACGAAGACGAAATATCATATCTCTAGTATTTGTTCACACTCCATCGTGTTTTTCACTTCTGTTAGTTCCGCAAATCTAGGTTGGAGGATTTATTATTGTGCCGTCCCCGCAGGGCGACATCATGAGGTGTAAAGGCGGCCTAAGGCCTTGATCTACCTAATCAAACTATCTTCTAGCCTTTTACTAGAGAGCAAACGACGAAAAATGTATCCGCCAACGACCTAGATAGGTAAAGTGCTGGTACCTATTTTGTGTACGCGTTCTTGCCGAAAGTGCCCACAATGCCTATGTACCTACATATAATTGAAAATATAAATATAAATGAAAGTAGTACTTTACTTGAGTAGGTAACCATATAAGTTAACCTGTACTTAAAAGTTAGCTTATGAATTACATATTCATTGCCTATCTATGAATTAGTGGCTTCGCGTGGTAGGTACAATAGGTATCTGGCGAAAATGTAAAAGTAAGTAATCAGTAGGAAAAACCATACAAACCACGAGGAGCATATAGGTATACCTAATATAACAGGTAACACCTAATCGTAATGCAATACGGGTTTCTGTCAGAACAGCAGGAATAGGCACAACCAGCAGGTAGGATGGATCTCGGGATGGGTGGCCGACCGGTAGGACCATGGGTCCGAGCCCACCGCTGGGTCCGAGTATATCGTCAATATACCTATACCTATCTACATAGGAAGAACAAACTCAAAGACTAATTAATATATTTCCTACTTCCCGCTGGTGTTACAGACACAGTCTGTGGTATATTAGGTGCCTAACTTGCTCATCACTGATTCTGTACCTTAGCAGAGTAGTATTAGGATGATCGTAATCGACATCGGAGCCGGATGTCACAAAAAGTTTATTTACCTAGCTAGTAGGTAACCTACCTACTTTGGAACATACAGTGAGGAACCGACTGGAACCACCGACACCTACCTAGCTGATGATGAATTAGAGGATGTAGTCAGATGCATGATGCCGCGAGTAGGTCGAGCAACATATATAGCTTATGAAATTCAATCCTTATCGGCCGCGGTCGGAAATGCGTGAGGCTACGCTGATAACGACCCCGCGTTGTCGCGTCGTGGTTCGGCCCGCGCCGGCCGCGGGGTGAAGAGCGGGAGCGGGTCGCAGCGGGACGGGGGAGCGACGCGGAGGGGGTGCGGAGCGCCAGAGACGAACGGGACGGTAGCGGCAAATGATAACAACCGCCTGTGGCTCCACTTTTCGTTAATACATTCAAAACTCACCAATAAAAGTTCTTCGTTTCGGATTCTAATTCCTCTTTCCTCCGGCTAATCCAAATATTGTCTCGGCGAAACACTTTAACTTGGACAGGGATTTCACAAACATTTCAACAATTCACTCGGCACATCAATAAGCTTTTAACGTTCCCACTGCACAGGCTCGCCACTTCGTACTCGGTTCCATCGACACACACGAGCAAGTCGACAGATAGACGAAGACGCAGTCGGACTGTGATCCCTCCAAACGTGTCGTATTACGGCGAGCCGTAAACCATCACCGTATCTGAGGGAAGTTCGCCTCCCGCTTCCGAAACCGTCAGCTGCGTGCGGCTCTCCGGCGCGAACTGGCGGCGACGGAACTACAATACAAGGGGCGGGCGGCGTGCGGGCGGAGGAGGGTAAAGCGTCGCCCGCGTTGGTGGCGGCGGAGGCGGAAGGGAAGCGGCGGAGTCGGCGCGCGGCGGGTGCCTCGTCACGCCCCGCAGCCCTCACCTCTCCGCCGCAGTACCCCTTCAGCGCTACCGGTCATCGCAAAGGAAGTCACATCACATTCCGAGATAACTGGGCGTCTCGAGTCGACTCGCAACTAAATAATGTGCACAATTATTTTATTTACCTATTCCTAACACGTCCAAGTAGGTATTAGATATGTATAAACACAAATAGACGATAGAGCACAATGTGTACTAATTGAGATATATCTTTCTCTATTATTCCTATTATGCCTACAAAGGAACCTACACGTTATTTATTCGGTGCCTACACTTAGGTAACCATATTTCGGTTGTGTTGTGTGTGACTTCTTTGATATTAGGTACTGAGGTACGTAATAATTAGTCCTAATAATAAGTAAAATAAAATATAAGAACTACCTACCTATATATTTTAGATACTCTACTCAAAAAAATCACCCGTCCCGACTGCAATATTTGTAGTCAGGGGGTCGGGATCGGAAGCTTTGAATATGTACCATCTCGTTGTAGGTATGTGCTTGCCTAGGGATTTTGTTATAATGATATAGAGCATCTGCATCTTTTAAGTTGAAAGACTTTTTGACTTGACAAAATTTGTCACTTTATGACACCCAATAACTGTCTTTGAATCTAGATGCAGTATACTTGGATTCAAATTTAAGTCCATAGCAATAATCGTTCTGTTGTTCAGTTAGGTACCCATTGACGTACATTGCTTTGGTTATGTCGATGTAGGTACCTAATTCTTATTCCAAAGCCTATGCTCAGAGTCTAGTGACCACTGGCCTGGCTTGCACCTTCTACTTCAATAACCAATATCTATACAGATGAATAAATTACACTGTCTAGCCCACTTTTATTTTATCTAAAAATAATAATTGTGGGCTATGACAGTGTCCTAACAATTTAAAATGCAGACAGTGTCCCATAATCTACTGGCATCGCTATGCAGGTAGGTAGGTACACCTAATTATTGTCAGGTAGATAGATACCTACTTAAATCTTGGAACCACTGAAATATTATACGCATTTTGTCGCATCCTTCGACTTGTTTATTGCGAAAGGGCTATTGCCAAACTCTACCAAAGACTCTACGTTGCTGAGGTAATTTTTGATGACCTTTTGTGGCCTAAACAGCCCCCGGAGGTCGAGTAGCCACAGATGAAGGTACAGCTGGTACTGTACGCAAAACAAAAGACAGGAAATGTCTCAGAGCGCAGTGTAATATTTGTGAGGCAGTTTCCTGGTAACGTTGCGTTGAGACAATATGAGACACGGCCCGCGTAACCGGTTCGTCGTGTGCACGCGCACACACACCCTCGTAGTATAGTTACTACGCGTGTGTGAGCGGGTCGGTGGGTACCTAAAGAGGTAGCTGATCATTCGGGTGAAGCTTTTTCGGATGCTTTTTGTGCCCCCTCTGCCAGATTTTTCCCGGTTCACATTTGTCTGGGTAGGTACCTATCATTAGTATAGCCGAATATTTTCCTCCAACAGATAGGTACCTACCTACCTTACCTATATATCTTCATTAGGTAGAGTAGTCAAGTCTTTGGTTGGTAGGGATTGCAATCAATATCCACATGATCTATTCTACCTAGATCGACTTGCAAGGTCCTAGGACATTACACAGAATAACCACTTAGGTGCATTAGCCAGATAGGTAGGATCTCGTTGGTAGGTAGGTAGTTATTTCTCAAAGTTGCAGCTAAATAGTTCGTAAACTATAGATTATGTTCAAGGGAACTTGTTAGGTAAGTAAGCAAAGTTTAATGCCCTCTTAATTTGATTTCTCATCATCACTCAAATTATAGTGAACTGCATTCCCGTCGGCAGCTCACATGCGACCCAACGGGAAGAGGCGCACATGTAATGGTGCGAACCAGCGGGGAGGGAGGTCTCAGTGGTAGAGGGGGCGCGGCGGCGGCGGCGTGAGAGGAACGAACGGGCGCGGGCGGCGCGGCGCGACGCAGCGGCAGCGGTGCGGGTGGCACGGAGGCGCGGGGCGGCGTGGCGGGGCGGCCCACTACCGGTTTGAGACAGAAATATTCGGCCGCGAAGGCGGAAGTGGCCTCGGAATCGTTACCTGTTGCTCCCGCACCCGCGCCTCCCGCGCGCTCCCGCCTCATTTGCTCCCCACCATGCTCATGTCTGCCCGCGTCTACCTATTTTTCCGTTCTGTTGGGGATCCTCTTGTAAACCTATTGCGGGCGCCTACATGTTTAGATCAGGAATTACCTTTGCCATTCAATTAAAAGTGTGGGAGTTAGGTAAGTCCCTACCTACCTATTTAAAATCGATTGGCAGTTTTATTGGTTTCCGACTAGGTAGGTACTAGTACCTATTATGCAAATTAATCTCAATCGCCACTCCGCAACCGCCACTGCCGCCCCGTGTCGCTGTCCAATTGCTGTGTGTGGCTGTGTGCGATAGATGATAGATACCGCGTTCGTCTTGTGCTCATCGGAATGTTCAGCGTTGTGGCGGCCGCGGCGGCGCGGAGGCGGCGACAGCGGAACGCTCGTGGCTCGGACTCCGAGGGAAGAGGAGAGGTTCGTCTGCGAGCGATGCGGAAGTTCCCGAAATAAAGTTCGCGTCTGCGGCGCGGCGCTGAGGCGGCGCGGCAGCGGCGCGTCGGGGTCGGCGGAGGCGAGCGCGGTGCGGAGGCGGACCGAACGCCATCGTTGCTGTCTCTGTCGCTTGTGTGTCGAAGTCGCTAACGTGTTGCTATACAAAATTGTATGCATGCTGAAGTGCCGCTGACGCACGGTGCGTTCGCGTCGCCGTCGCAGGCATATTGTTATTACCTACCTACCTCTAACTCTTTTATAACATAGATGTGCATAGATGTGATTCTTTAAAATTTCCCTTTATCACTAATCGCGCCTTAATCCGAGCCTTCATCGCATAAAATTAGAAATATAATATATAAAAAGTACCTATTAGCAGAATTTTCTTTCGCATTTTTTCCTCATACCCATCGACATACAATCGATGCTCATACCTATCTGAAATTGTATAGGTACCTATTGTATTTTATAAATACCTGCACCGCTTTGGGTATACCTGTATGGAAAATTAATAAATTTTCTTTATTTAAAATATTGAAAAAAAAAATCGTTTGGTACCTAACATTTACGAAACGAACTTTTGTGCAACGCAGCGATGTTTCTTTCTACCCGATGTTTCTACCCCTAGGCGTCACGTGATATAACACTATTACTTATTCTGTGATATAACTGAGTACTTCACACTCTTTCTCAACTTTTGATATTTTTGGTGGAATCTTATTTTTTTTTTCTCCGAAACAGCTATGATTTGGTTAATGTTTTTTGTTGTATGTTACTTCTAAGGTCTGCAGGTTATCTACTAAACTAAGGGAATAAAATATAAAGTAAATCACCCAGCGGGTATACATTTACCGGGGCCGTTTCACGTTCTCGGACCTTATAAACTTATTCTGTGGTTCAACCACTTCTACTAACGTAGTAGGTTGACGGACTGGAAGCATGTATAGATACAGGACATAAGCCGACTTAGTACTTAATTTAAGTTAGATGGATTAATAGGTAAGCCGGAAATTAAAGTTGGCGGGAAAAAGGAAATGAGTAGGAGGTGAGTCGCGGGTAGATGGGACAGAGAGGCGGCGCGCGGCGGGGGTGGCGGCGGCGGCGAGGGAGGCAGCGGGGTTGTTCCTTCCTGAGGGTTGTTCCGCCACTTCCTGTTGACTGGCAGGCCGGAAGTGTACCGACGATCCGGGAGCCCCTGCCGGAAACGGAACGACCACCGCCTTCGCGCAATCCTCATGGGTATTACATTCTAACACAACCTGGCAGAGATTCAGTTCTGTTCTGTCACTATCACAAAGCCACTAAGGAAACAGTCGCGAGCCATTGCAACGTCAACCTGATCACCTATTTAAGACCTCTTCGCGACACTTCCGTTATTAGGTTCATACTTATATGTTATAAGGGATAATAAGATGAAAAACTGAGGACTATTTGCTTTCGTGGGTTATTTCTCCGTCTATACTTGGGTGTTAATTTCGTCTTTATTAGATTTCATGTAAGATTATTTGATTGACAAGCAAATAAAGCAACAACACAAACTAGAACTTTGGGAGGGCACGCATAGCTGTGCGGACGTTTATATGGAGACATACCATCGAGGGTCCTGAAACGGTTTGCGCCGCGTCTAAATGCCGAAAGGAGCCGCTAACGGGGCTAGAAGAAGATCATATCGCAATAAAAAAATACTTTCCCTTCCTCCGACCGCGCCTTGTCATAAATATAACTCTCAGATTCGCATTTTGAGTTCTATCATGTTCTATCACTTTGCGTCCTGTGTTCGGTCAGACAATTTGCGGCCATGTGCAGGAAGGATCCAATAATTGGCTATAAAATCAATGGGCGATCCTAGCATGCGTTTTCATGCAACATTTCAAGTCAAGCATATCAGGGAGTGCTCTTTCTGTCTGTCTGTACGTTAATAAAATAAAATAAGTTTAGAGCCCCTTAGACGATTTAATTAGGGCTTAATTATCTCTATGAATTATATGATTCTATAATTCCGTTAATTAACAGAGTGATGTCACGTAATATACGGTTAAATATGACAGTCATCGAAAATCTGACTGTTTTTGTCAGATTTCAACGGGTGACACCGATGTATATCTTTGTGTGGCACAACATTTCTGCAGAAAAGGCAAGTAGAGAAAGGTGATATCAACCCATAGCAGTCAGTCAGTCAGTCAACGTGTTTGCGTTCACTGTTGGACATACGGCTCTCCAATTTCCCTTCCCGGCCCTCAGCGGTAAGGAACCACTGCTTTCCCACATTCCGTTTTCCTGTCCACGGCCGCCAGTGTAGGACACGGTTACTCCAACGGTCGTCGTCTCTTCGGCTGACGTGACCAGCCCACTGCTATTTGAGCTTAGCCACCCGGTGTCCAATATCGACTACTTTGGTACGGAGCGCACCGCCGTATACGCCACATCAGGCATTTGCATTTTCAAGGAAAGCGTATGCGAGTCAAAGTCCAATGTGGGGCGTGATGCCGTTGTACGTCGGACGTATCAATCAACCCATAAGGACCGAATAAGTAATGGTGGCATAATTAGTTAAAATGTAAATGGGTATGACAAATTATAACTCCGTGCTCTAACACCTACCACTAGACATGTACCTACGTATATACAAATGAAATACATATTATACCACTAATTAAGGGTCCAACTGACTCCAGCATTCAGCAAACAAACGATAATGGCGATCTCCGGAAGCATTGAGTTTGCGTTAGGGTTCCGAAGCGAAATTTAGGTTTTTGACCTGTAAAATCCACTTTCTAAAGTGAATTAATATATGTTTTACGCTTATTCACTAGATCAATATGTGATCTTGTCCCACAAAAAAGAAAATTGTCTAAACCATTTATAGTTTCCAAGCGCCGCGCGCCGCTCCGTCGCGCCGCCGCCGGCGCCGCGGCGCCGCCGCCGGCTTGAAAACCTATTAAAAAAATAGATGTTTACCAACATTTTTTTTTAAAGAATATAAGCAACTCATTAAAACCATTTTACAGTCATACACTAGATAATAGTCTAAACTTTGATACTTCGATTTTTCTACTGGTGTTTATTTTTAAACAACGCTGAGATCAAATAAAAATTAACCCAAAATATTGAAGGTTAGCGTCATATAGAGCCTAACTAATTTTTTTATTGCTGCTGACTACGGTGATATTGATTCCTTGATTATTATTCGTCTTCATTGAGCGAAAGAAACTAAAATATAAAACAATATATATAATCATGAATTCTATAATAAGCTTATAATTAAATCGAACTTTTGGTATCAGACGAACCCCTAAAATGTTATCGTCTTTCGTTAGCTATACGAGTTGTTTGTACAGAGTCGTTACCCTATCAATACCCCCCCATACTACGGGCGATAACTGTTTACTAGGTTTTTGAAAATTTGGATTCTAAAATATTTTATAGAAATCTATGTCTTCATGTTTTCATTTTTTTAACATACGTTTTAGATTGGAAAATATTTTTTTTACGTTCTTTTCCGTTTTTTTACTGAAAAATACAGACATTTACAAAAAAATCTAAACATATGGACATAGAATAAAACTATCTCAAGTGATATGCAAAATTTGAATAAAATCTGAAAGCGTTTAGGGGTAGGGAAACGTTAGGGCCTGGAAGACGATTTCGGTATTTTATTGGGAGTCGCCGTGCGAAATTGTGCCTTGGCCAATGGACAAAGAATGAATTTCTTAAAATTTCCACATCTTAGATTTCCTGTGACTTCACGACAGCCTTAAATCCATAAATATGGGTAGGTAGTTCTGTAACTAGACCTAACCGAAACCAAGTGATACTTAATTGATATATCTCGTGGCTAAACGTCTATGCGCATAGATTGTCGCTTGGTTTGTCCAGCGCGACTCACACACGGTGCGTAGAGCGGGGCGTCAGTTATCGTTTCATTTAGTTCCGGGTTCGTGAGTGCGCTCGCTCCTTCTCTCCCTCCTCCCTCCCTCCGCGCCTCCTCCGCCGCCCCGTGCGTCGTCGTCCGTCGCTGGCGCGCGCGCGACGACACGGCTGGACCGGAAACACCCGAAGATATCCGAACGACGCAACGATTACTCGCTCTGTGCCAATATCAAAAAGTATCTTTGGTAGTTAGAATACTTTAATTAGTGGAAGTGGGTTTTGAAGGTTTAGGGTTTCAGATGTGTAATTTTCACCCAAATTACAAGCCAAATTCTTACAGATGTTGAAAATGAATGTACAAGTAGTTGTAGACATATGACCTTAGAAGTATACGAAAGGTTAACGTTTTATTTTTTTTATTTTCATAATAAGCACTTATTAGCAAACATAATCCATTTCCATTAAAATTCAAGCCTTAAACTGGTTTTTATATTTTTTAAAAACGCGATAACTCCTATAAGATAAGCGGTGAGGGTATGATATTTTAATTTTATTATATTCACCAATTAATCCTCTGGTATTGGCTTTTTACTGGGCAAACTCGTCATTGATTTAATCTGCTTTGTTCGATTCGATTAGGCAACTGAAGAAAAAGTTTTAAAAGGAAATATTTTAGTGTGTCCACTTAGTAATTGTTTGATCTCTTTTTATGTATGTTAAAAGATCCATACAATAAAAAAGAACTGAAACAATTTATTTTTTTCCAATTTGGAGTCGTAACTTCAATTCGCAATATATGTTTTGTGAGATATTTGTGTCTTCAAAGTTTTCTAAACTATGGAATAAGTAATAGTGCTACGTTCTAAACTGTCAATTATACCTTTCGACTGCCAAGGTACACCTAATTTCCCAGTGCTATTATTTTTACCTTACCCGCGGTCGTGCTGCGCGAGGCGAGGTGCGCGGAAAGAACTGGCGCGAACCGGAAACCCAGTTCACCGGAAATCTTGCCGCCATGTCGCCGAGTCACCGGAAGTGCGCCGATAAGCCATTATGCATTGTGTTCGCATGGAAATAACTATCGCTGTGGTCTTTTCGAACGAAGCGATGACCTGGATCGTGCCGTCTGCCGCCGACACGCGGCATCTTCAACTTGTAAACAAACGGTTGTATTTGTCCGTCGATATATGTTGTATTATAGTACTGTTACTTATTCTGTGATATTTTTATGTGATGTGATGCTTATGTGATGTAGCGAAATACTGGACGGAAAATCCAACATAAATAATTCGTTGCTTTGTTTCAAAAATTCTGCTGCCAATCGTCAAACTCTACATATTTTTTTAGGATTACGCTCTGAGGGGACCGATTGCCAACAGGGATATAAAAAGAAGAAGAAGAAGAAACGTGCATGACGTGTCGTATGAAATAATAGGTCTGTTGCTTTTCCCACTAACATCAATACGCTACTAACCCTTAATCAACCCGCAGTACCTACTTAATATAGTGTCGAAATTTATCAGAAGCAATGACATTAAATTATATTTTACTATTTATTGTAAATAGCTAAGATTTAAGTTATCCTTTTATGTCTAATCTTTTTATGTTGTAATGTTTATTTTTTTATGTGGGAACTTCCAACATATTTAGTTCATTTGTTTTGTTTCAACCTACTTCGGTTTATTGTTTTTATACTTAATTTCAAGTTTGTGAATGTTTTTAATCAATCTCCGGAGCGCCGGTTATCCGAAGGAATTGTAAAAATAGATTTTTCGATGAATAAAAAAACTATACCTAGGTAAAATATAGTTTTATTAGTGACATATTCCAGCAAATTCATAGTCACTTCTTTTTTTATGTAACTGAGCCGGTAGTCTCAGTTGTCACCTAAATTGGCTTTACGGCAAACCGATCGACTGGCGTTTTCAAATGTATGGAGAAATTGAAGAGCGCGCGCAGCGGGCGTTAAGCGAACTAACATTTGCGAGTCCGAGCTTGATTTGACAGCTTTTGACAACGTTGCCGTAAATACGTCGGCGTTGCCGTTTACGTCCACTCCGCGTTTTCATACAAATCGGAAGTCCGCGTTTGACTTGACAGCTTGAAGAAGTAAAACCACAGAATATCTAATAAAAACTTGTATGGAGTTAAGAGAAAACGCCAGTCGATCGGTTTGCCGTAAACGCCAATTTAGGTGAGAACTCAGACTGACCACTCAGAGCCGGTAGTCTAAGTTGTCACCTAAATTGGCGTTACGGCAAACCGATCGACTGGCGTTTTCAAATGTATGGAGAAATTGAAGAGCGCGCGCAGCGGGCGTTAAGCGAACTAACATTTGCGAGTCCGAGATTGATTTGACAGCTTACTCAACGTTGCCGTAAATACGTCGACGTTGCAGTTTACATCCACTCCGCGTTTTCATACAAATCGGAAGTCCGCGTTTGACTTTGACAGCTTGAAGAAGTAAAACCACAGAATATCTAGTAAAAACTTGTATGGAGTTTGGAGAAAACGCCAGTCGATCGGTTTGCCGTAAACGCCAATTTTGGTGAGAACTCAGACTGACCACTCTGGACATGAATGGATGGGTAATACCAACGGATGACCGTCAGATATTAGCCTAACCTAACACCACATGGGAACTATAAGGTAAGATGCCATTCCGAGACCTTCCTTATATTGCTCGGGTACATTGAACTGGATCCGGAATTATTCCGGTCTATCTTTCGATATGATGCGCTTGTCTAATTAAATATCTCCGTTTTTAATTGAATCAATGTTGGCTTTGTCATTTGCTTTTTTATGAGTAGGTACATTACGCACTTTACCGTACCTTTTTTACTAAGTCTATCTCTACCACTTATGTCTCTACTTCTTGATTTAGCCTATGGTGTTGGAGCACGGGCTGGAAATTGTAATCTTTGCCTACCGTCACGCATTCTCCCAAGGTGTAGCAACAATTATTACGGACTGGCTTCTCGCTTGGGGTCGATAGTTCAAAACTATTCACAGTCGATACGTGTGATTACTTTACAAATGTCGTTCATTCCTTTGTATTGAATGCTAGATTGCCTAGCCTAGTTTTAGCTTTAGACTTAAGAATGTGCAGTCAGGCATCTTGATGTGTGCATTAGCGAGAAAAGATGCTGTTATACTGAGAGTGTCGCATGACAAAGAGGTAGGTATCCATTGATCGGCGCTCTGCGTTGCGTGCGTGGCCTGGTCCCTAAGGACCCCCGTCCCTCGCCCACAAAAACTGGGATCGGAATGCGCCCGTACCGGGGCCGGCGGCGCGGCGCGGCAGCGGGGCGGTAGCGATGCGATCGAGGGCGGCCGAGCGGGGCGGCGGCGGAGCAGCGCGGCGGCGTTGGAGTTCATTTTTTATCTTAGTTGTTTGTCATATTGATTGAATAGTGTAGATTAAGATTGTATTGACAGAAAATGTTAAGTTAGGTTAGGTTAATTATGTGCCTAATCATACGGCAATCGCATGTTGGTTATACCCCTTGTCATCTAGTTGTATTGCACATTAGGTCACACGGACCTACTAGCTAGAGTATTTACCGAAAGTATTAAAAAAAATTCATTTCATTGGTCAACTTCGCGAACATGCAAAACGATGTTCTATTTGCCTGCAAACATTTAATTGTTGATCCAAAATGTATTTAGAGTAATTGGGTGCAGTAAAAATAGAGAATGTTATCTTGATATACCTACCTACCTTTTTCCAGGATAAAAAACGTCGCAGCAGCACAAAGCAGCGCGTTTATTGACCCGATGACAAAGTAAGTGATTCTATCATAACTGCTTGCTCCACGAACTGAGCTCGTAGGTATGCGTAGAATAGGTAGGTAGCCCGTTGCGACGCGTCGCGACGCGGGGCGGGGCGCGGTGGGGTGCGACGGGGAGGAGCGGCCACATGTGCCGTGTGTAGTAAGTAGGCATAATCTGGCGCGCTCCCACGCATGGCGGCGGCCGTGTGTGCGTGCGTGTGCGTACAGGGCGCACCATGCGCGTGTGCGCGCGCGCAAGTGTACTTCCTGGTAGACTGCGCGAGGGTTATGCCGCTATTATTATTAGTGCTCGGCGTGTGGTGCGAGGTGCGCGTGTGTGTGAGCGTACGCACGGTTCGTGCGCTTCCTGGGCACGCACGTGTGTGGGTGAGCCACTTGTTCGAATGCAAGGGCGGCCTCATCTCCTCACCAAGGAAGGGATAGAGCACAGCGTCCGATTACTCTAGTGCTGTATCATGCAATATTTTATAGTATCGATTGTAACCAAATGCATTTTTTCTTATTTATTGAAATATAATAATAAATGTATGACCTACATAGGACATACATTTATTTTCGTGAAAATTACTTTAAGGTTGGCTATCCCGCTCAACTCCCTATACAAACGGGGAAAGAAGATCACGCCCATATTTCTTGTCAGAGATCCCAAATTTTGCTCAAAATAGCTTTATTTGATCCAACTAGATGTCTAATGACCGTTGGCATTGTAAAATTGTGTTTGGTTTCTAAATTATAAGGTCCGAAAGTCGAATTTTTCGCGCGTTTTATACAATATCTTTGGAGGTGGATTACGCAATGATAAAGTAGAGTAAAAACATAAAAACAATGGTACAGTAGAGTAAGAACATCTTGAAAAGATTAGTCATCAGACATAGCTTATTTAATAAAGATTTATAATCTATTTCGTTTCTGTTAGATTTTTGACTACAGAAGTCGTGGTTTACGTTTAGCTATAAGTCGTTTTGTAATTAAAATTTTCGTAAATATTACCAAACCATATACTATGCACATTGTCTTTTTTGTGGACATGTTGCATCTTCCTCATCACGGAGCCTGTCTTTTTCTTGTAGACAGAGAAGGCTCCAGAGCGCAACAGCACGGTTTTGTACCGTGCCCGCGAATGAGTTAGTCCCGCCGGGTTGGCATCGATATAACCTAACAGCTGTATTCAGAGTGGACGGACTAACTTTAATCCGCCAGAATAAACCGGCTTTTGTATGCTTAGTCCGGTGCTAATCCCATACTAAGGTTTGACAGGTGCTCTCTAAATACGACTGCTAAAGTTGTTCACAGAAATTTTAAGGCGCACACAACTTTCAAATGAAGGTTTTCCAGTCATTAAATTAATCAAAGTACAGATTTTTGTCGGTTTCCATATTCTCTTCAAAACCGAAGTTTAAAATGTAGATTATGTTATTATTAACACAATCGAATTATTGCTTTAACATAATTTCAGTTTTAGGCGACCCAAGCGTTGTTATAATGAAAAGTCATTTCACATATCACATATCACGTGCATGGGTCCGTCACTCGAACTGTTACTAACGTCACACTGCTTCCATTTTCAAAATAAAAATGACAGCGCGCCAAATTTTGGTGAAACGTCAGTCTGTTTCTTTGTTGTTTAGTTGCTGGAACAAATTTTAATTTGATAATAAAATTTCGCAATGGATATTAAACGTAACAACGGAGCTTCGACATTTACTTGTGAACAAAATGTTAGTGCATCGAACCATTAAGCGTTATAAACAAACCAGAAGTATTGCATGCCAGAAATTGTAAGCTGTTTGCTTGTATGCCTTAAAATAAGAAAAAAATACCTGTCTGAGTGTAGCTTGTCTACCAATTTGACAAAATGAAATACAATACAATACAGTACAATTGCTAAACAACATGGAGGCGGTCATCCGAAAACATCACCATCACGTGGTATGGTTCGAAAGGTGATGCTTGAAATTCGAGAAGGAAAGTCTTTAAATTGGCGAGAAGTGTGAAAATATCCGTTTTTTTTACAGATCCACGTTTCTCGGTTCATTTCTTTAGAACATTGGCCTCCTTACTCTCCAGACTTAAATTCAATGGACTTCTCGATGTGGTCCATTTCAGAGGATGCCGTATCAATAATATGATATAATAGTGTGGATACGCTGAAGGATAAGTCGGGAATGGAACAGAATACCACAAACCCATCTTCGTGCAGCCTGCAATGCGTTTTCCGGAAGACTTGGTGCCATCATCCGTGCCAAAGGAGGCTTTAGCGAACAATAACAATGATTGTCTTAAAATTCAATGTTTTTTTTAGCATATCTATACTTCAATTAACCAAATAACATCATTTTCAATTGGCAACACTTCGTGTGACGGACCTTGTATTAAAGGACTAAAAATATTGTTTTATGCTTTCACATGCTATTCGCGCATGTAATAAGTGCCTTTTTATGTTAGGTGGCCCAACCCGGCGGGACTAACTTATTCGTGGGCACGGTACAAAAAACGTGCTGTTGCGCTCTGGGACCTTCTCTGTTTCAAAGAAAAAGAAAGGCTCCGTGATGAGGAAGATGACAACATGTCCACAAATAAAACCGGCCAAGTGCGAGTCGGACTCGCACACGAAGGGTTCCGTACCATCGTAAAAAAAACACAAAAAATACATTTTTTGTATGGGAGCCCCCTTTAATTTTAATTATTTTTTAATCTTACCTATTTGTTGTTGTAGCGGCAAAATAAATACACACTCTGTGAAAATTTCAGCTGTCTACCTGTTACGGTTACTGAGATACAGCCCTGTGACAGACGGACAGACGGACGGACGGACAGCGGAGGCTTAGTAATAGGGTTCCGTTTTCACCCTTTGGGTACGGAACCCTAAAAAGACAATGTGCATAGTGTATGATTTACAAAAAATATTAATTACAAAACGACTTATAGCTAAAAGTAAACCACGACAGCTGTAGTCAAAAATCTAACAGAAACCAAATAGATTATAAATCTTGATTAAATAAGCTATGTCTGATGACTAATCTTTTTAAGATGTTGTTACTTTATCATTGCGTAATCCACCTCCAAAATTATTGTATAAAACCCGCGAAAAATTCGAAAAACCAAACACAATTTTACAATGCCAACGGTCATCAGACATCTAGTTCGATCAAATAAAGCTATTTTGAGCAAAATTTGGGAGCTCTAACAAGGAATATGGGCGTGATCTTCTTTCCCCGTTTGTATGGGGATGCGGGATGGCCCACCTTAAATACACGAATTAAACATGACTGACTCCAGTCTCTGATTCTAACGTTGACTATAATGACGAAGAC
Source organism: Incurvaria masculella (assembly GCA_946894095.1). Classification (NCBI taxonomy): domain Eukaryota; kingdom Metazoa; phylum Arthropoda; class Insecta; order Lepidoptera; family Incurvariidae; genus Incurvaria; species Incurvaria masculella. The sequence goes on from OX335650.1 coordinate 13,399,932, forward strand.
TCAGGATGAGTTTTTCTCCTTTTTTATAGTTTCGGATTTGGCCATGAACGCATACTTGAAAAATTCAACCTGTATAACCTCCAATTCATAAAAAAAAATTATAATGTATGAACTAAACATTACAACACAACAGAGCACTGTTTCATTCTATATCTTTAGGGATCATCGTTGAGGAAAACACAACCAAATCGATGGTCGGCATTTATCGATTATAGCAATCGACATTGTGCCCATCCCTCATGCGGGTGCGGGAGGGCACGCAGGGACAGGGGCTCGCAAGCAAGTGGACAGATGTTCCTCCCGCTGGCGCGGCGCGGCGTTCGTAATGAGTGCACAGTTTGCTTGCACAATGTCCCCGCTGCCTCCTCCGCGCCGCGCCGAGGGCCCCGACCCCGCCGCGCAGCCGCCGCCGCCGCCCGCCGCCGCCCGCCGCCGCCGCTTTGTCCTGCGACGCAACCCTACTGCATCTGTCGCTCTGTCGCGTCGTCCCTCGCACTTGCCTGCGCCAGCAACCACGGGGTCACGGCTGAGTCATAGGCAAATCATCTCGATTGTTCTCGGGAATCAATACGAACGCGTTTGGTACGTTTCCGGGTGAAAACAAATAAGAGCATTGACGATAAGAGCTTTGGATATGAGCGATTATGTTATAGAAAGTGTTTTCGAAAATCTGTTTTTTTTTTGCTCTCAAGGAGCCTGTAATAGCCTGCTACATAGGATACCACGTAATATTATTATTGGGCGTTTTGTAGAAAATAAATGAAATTTTCACATTCTTCAGAAGAAACAATGGTGTTTTCCTTGCAGGATTGGTTTGAGTAAACTAACAAAAATCGACAAAGTAAACGTATTTTTCAAATAGGCACGTTTTAATAAAACAAGCTTTAATTATTGAATTAAGAATTCGAGATGGCAAATAAATGATATCTGAAAAAATGAAAATGAATTGGTTTTTATATTAAGAAAAATCTATCTGTGTCTTTCCTAAAAAAATTAATAATATTGCACAACTAATGGCGAAGGTCGTGGGGTTTCCGTCTGCGAATAATAGTTAAATCTGTTCAACAGTATCCCGCCCTCGCGTACTGTAACCCCTTTCGCCTCCTCCCGCACCCCGACGGCCGTCCCCTCCGCGCCGCGCCGTGCACGTGCAGAGCGGAGCGGCAGCGGTGCGCGGGGCCAGCGGAGGTGGTGCATCGCGCATTTGGGTCTTGCGCTGGTGGATGGGCCCAGATAGGAATGCCCTGGTGCTAGACCAGGACTACAATTGAATCATCATTGGACTGATGCAGTTTATACGAATGGGACAATCGAGGCCGTTCGCTAGGATAAGTTAATTTATTAAAAAAAAAATCAAAACGCACAGACATGGCATTGATTTATTTAATATGCAAAATATCAGAAACATATTTCTTAATTTGACTGAGGAAACAGGCAAGACCCATTATATGGAACTAGATCAGCTCTTAAAATTGCCATCAACTAAGATAATATCCTCATATTTTATAATACATATGTTTGTAGTTTGTGGTGACCCCGCATCAACGGCTACCTATTATTACTACTACTACTACTATATTATTGTTAAGCCTACGATAGAAAATAGTATAGGGAAAATAAACATAAAGAATAAATAAATAATAAAGAAGGTGTTCGTAAGAAGACACAAAACTAGAATGGTCCATTTTGTAAATACAGGTTAGCGACGAATTTCCGTACTAATTTGGTGTTTTCCGAACACTGGTGTTCGGAAAATAGTTTTTTTTCGGATAATTATATGTTTTTTTCGGATAAGCCTCTCGTAGCTCAGAGGCGGGGGGGGGGGGGCTTTCTGGGTACATATTCCAGATGTATGGGTGTGGGTTCAATCGCCTCCCGTTCATGTTTTGTTGGATACGTTCATTTCGTTTCGTGACGAATGCAAGCTGTTCCATGGTTCGGAATTAATATAAAATTGTTGGTATTTTTCTCGTGGTATAAGCCCGCCCTGATTGGATGAAAATATATTTGAAGCGGCAATAAAAAAATAATTCGTGTTTTCGTTTTGCTCATAAAAGGCAGATCTGGTATGACACTTAATTCCAACAGGAATGGTAAATAATTAGCCATCCATGTCCAGTTACATAAAAAGCCATAGATAGATACAGCTCAGCACAGCAACATTCTGCGGCTAGGGCCTTCTTATGTAGTTTGTAGGATCCCTAGATTTTTATTTAAGCTTTCATAAATGTATGCATGTACATACATATGTGTATAACTTTTGTAATCTCAACTATACTTATTCCTCTGTGTCTCAACAAACCTCATGTTACAGAGCGAGGGTGCGTGTGTTGGTGTTGAGGAGCGTGGGAGAGGTATGCGACACGTGAAGTCACCCCTCAACCCTTCGATTCGGCATACATATAAAAGAGAAAGGGATATATTGCTGACGTCATACCAGTGTCGTACAGGGATCACAAAAATCACAGGTGGCGTTGCAATTCACATTTCAGAATACAATGAATATCAATGATATTTTTAATTGAAAATGACATTATTAATAGTTTTAAAATGCAACGTTATCATCACGCCTACCTCTAGGCAAAATTTGGAATCTTAGTTTAATGACAGTGTTACTAGTTCTGGCAGTGACGGGAGATGGCGCTGGTTAGACATGTCATAGTATCAGCGAAAATAATCAGTTTTGGACAATTTTGGTACGTTGCATGACTTAGCTATCTATACATTCCTCTTTAATCTATGGATTCGGCAACAACCTGCTGCTGGCAGGTGCGGGCGGGGCGACAACGGAGACTGAAGGGCTCATCACTTCGGTATTGGGTGTCCATCATCGTTTACGCTCATAGAGTAAGAGCGAACGCGAGTGCCGACAGAGACGAATCCGTATAAGGGCAGCGTAGCCACATATTAGTTTACAACATACACCGACGGTAGCGCCGGTCAGTCCCTTCCTTTGAGCTGTGCGGTGCCCGCGAGTTTATTTTATTATTAGTTTTTGCAATTTAATTTTGATCTTTAGAATAAGTTCCTATCTTGTATAGGTAATTTAAACGTACAGAGCGCATTACCACAGGCAAACATAGTAGGAGACACTGAAGAGGAAGACAGGTGAATTGGCGTGCGGTCGATATCACGTCGTCGTTATATGGTCAAAATGACCATATAATTGTATGAGAATCCGGCAGCGCGTCGTAAGCCACACGGTTAAAACATCGCCACCGCGCGCGAATGTGCTCTAAAATGGCATTCTTCAAATCAGTTCCCACCCACGCCAAACCTCCGATACATCTGCGACTAAGTTTGTTTAAGAACATTGGAGACAGCGGGTCCCATAGTAGGCGCTCTCGATGCCATATCTCATTACTATTTATCTATGGTCTATATGATTTGTACAGAATTAGTAGTGGTATCAGTGGAAGAACCTTCTGCAACGGTATAGGATCCCCAGTTTCTGCCATGCAATATTATCCTTGGATTCAACCAAACAAGCAATAAACCAATAGGGGACAATTTTAAACAGGTATCACCCCAAAAAGTATTACTATATCTGCACAGACTGTGCTGTGCGTCATCAGAGCGGAGGAAAACGCCAACAGAATTACAATATAGCCGTGCCTCTTCAAACGTGATGTCATTTACTAAAATAATTAATGTTAAAAAGTAGGAAGGAAACGCGGCGCTAGGAAAAAGCCGTAACCGCAGGAAAATAGTCATGGTAGGTGGTACCAACCAGGTGTCGGGGCTACCCCCGGCTCAGTTTTGACATTTTGTGGTCACAGAACATAAGACGTGATGAGAATCTCCGTTTTCCCTGTGGGTAATCCTACTATTCCGGGAGGTCACGACATTTTTGGTCACGATAAGGTTAATGGCTGAATCTGGGTTCACATGTTAGAGACCAACCCTCTGATGCTAAATATGTCGGTCTGCCCGTGCCAAGTGGTTGCGTTTTCTAGATTGGCTATATAAAATAGATGCTGGTATGTACCTGCTGATGAATATACTGATTATCGGGAAACATTGATACCTATTAATTATACAACGATAACCAGACGGTTACTCAATTAAATACTTAAATATGCCTAAAGTTATATCTGTAACCTAAATCGCCTGTAACTACTAAATGCCACCAAAGATTTGTTCAGTTTTTGTATTGCTAAGCAAGTATGTATTGATACTTTCCTGCTTCGTCATTTGCATCCGTTTACCTTATCATATGTATTTTTTGTCACCATAACGTTTTCAGGCGCCTTATCTACGTAACGCAATCACTTGGATCAGGCAGACTGACACATTTAGCTTCAGAGGGTTGTACTTTATCCTGTGAACCCAGTTTCAGCCATTTACGTTATTGTTACCATTTTTGTCGCGACCTCCTAGTCTATACAAGCAAGACCTACAAAACACCGTATCGACCATATCGTGACCATAATGTGAAATGATTGCAAATTTATGTTGCCTCAAAATTCACTCAGAAAGGAAATAAACTGGCTCTATCGCGTTGATTTTTGTTGTGTGTGACTACACGGTAAAAAATAATTTCTTGAAATAAAGCAAATTGCTTTGATTCAAAGCAATGCGTGATTCACATATTCGGGAACAAAATATTTTCTTAAAATAGAATAATTATATTCTTAAAATTGTTACTTTGTTCCAAGAAATTATATACTTGATATAAGATTTTGCTGGTCTCTTGCTTTAAGTTGTTAAAGTATTTAAATCAAGATTATCGTAACGTTAATTTAAGTTGCCACTTTTCTTAGTTGAAAATGTATTATTCTTGTTATAAGAAAATAAATAGTATATGCAACAAATTAATTACTTAAATTAAACAGCATTGTGTTGCCTCAAGTAAATATTTTCTTGGCCTAACCACTACTTTTCTCGGTGTAATAATATCGTTTCTTCGATCGAAACTATATATTATTAGACTAAGATTTTTTTTTCTTCAACGAAGTAAATATTTTCTTGGCAAATTCTAACACTTTTCTTGGTCTACCAATATCGTTTCTTGTAAGAAAACTATAACATTTTAAGACCAAAACTGTTGTTACTTGAATTAAGAATATGGTTTCTTGGTCAATGTCTATACTTTTCTTGGTGAACGAATATCGTTTCTTGAATTAAAACTATAACATTATTAGTCCAATATATATTTTTTTTCAATGAAGTAAATAATTTCTTAGCCAATGCTAATGTTTTTCTTGGTATAACAATACCGTTTCTTGGATTAAAAGTGTACAATTCTTGGACCAAGACATTTGTTTCTTCAAGGAAGCAAGTGATATCTTGTCTTGACGTAGTACTTTTTTCGGTTTATCAATATCGTTTCTTGAATTTAAAGTATAAAATTATTATACCAAGACAGTTGTTTCTTGAATTAACAAAAATATTTCTTGGTTAATGCTAATGATTTTCTTGTTGTAATAATATCATTTCTTGGAACAAATCAATTAAATTTTTAGACCAAAATATTTGTTCCTTAAATGAAGGAAATTATTTCTTAGTCAATGCTAATACTTTTCTTGATATACAAATATTGTTTCTTAGAACGAGATTATGAAGGTTTTAAATCAAGATATATATTTCTTCGATTGAAGTAAATGCTATCTTAGTGTACCAATATCTTTTCTTGGATCCAAATTTTGAAATTCTTAGACCAAGATGTAAGATGTTCATAGCAAGCCGAATGTAATCTTGAAAGAAAACAAAGCTAATACTTTCGGAAACGATGTTAATTAGAAGAAAGAAAAATATTTTTTCCTGTCGTCTAATGAACATCATCCCTTACATACTTTATTTTCTTTCAACATACATTCAGCTTCCTGTGAACATTTAACATCTTCTGAATTTCACAATTATTAAAGTAAAATAATAAAACAAGGATTGTATTGTTTTCAATATTTATTATCTAATTGATTTTTAAAAACAAACAATTACGAATCGGTATGTTTTATCTGATGTAACAACAATAAGTAGCTTCATATGTTCTAAGGATTATACAGTTGCTGGGCCTTTTTTTATGTGTTAATGTGTTTTTCCTTTTGGTTTCGACATCTCCACTATTCTGAAAAAGAGTGAGAACTATGATTAATCATTAATTGTATAGTGATTTGTAGATAATTTTAAACATTGAAAATCCCAAAAATATTACACAGAATGTAATTAATACATTGATCATAAAAATATGTTTTCTTTTAGTAATGACAATCTTTTACATAAGGAATTTACACTAAACATTTTAGGAGTGATTATGTTTTTACATGAGCTAAAGTTAGCGACTTGTCGTTGCGATGCCAGACTTTCCTTATAATGCTCGGCTTTATTTAACTGAATGGAAAACACGGACAATTTTCATTGTGTTTTCGTTAAATCAATGCGATGGTACCAACCCGGGCGGGATTTCTTAGTTAGTAAGGAGTTAGGTCCCCTATAATTTTACGTGGAATCCGAACCACGACCAGCCTCAACGGTTGAAAATTGTCACCCATCCAGAACCAAACCGCGCTCAGAGGTGCTTCCCCAGCTTATCGAATTGCAATGCGTCGCACCATTGGGCTACCAAAGTTGACAAAATGTATCCGGCGTCAAATTATAGCAAAAAGAAATGTGGTAGCATATTTGTAGTTTTGGTCGTAATTTAATGCAGTTATGGTTAAAAACCTAAGTATGCCAATAAATATCGACTGAATGGTGTTAAATACCAAAATAACAAGTGAATCTGCAGTGGTTCTAAAATTATTTCCAAAATGTATGGGGAAGATAGCTCAAGCAAACAATTTTACCGTTTTCCATAACAATAATAATGATTATAATCTAAATACCTTTATATCAGCCGCATTGCCCGCAGCGCAGCTTTTAAATACACCTGGTTTACTCGAAAGATAAAGGTGCTGATTTTTCAGGGAAGATTCGTCAAAATCCTAGTTAATCTGAAAATTATAACACACGTAAATGTAAAATATCGTAATTGATTGTTATGAACCGTATATTAAATACCGTATTTTTTCATATTATTGTTTCTAGCATACAATTTCTTGTCGTGGTAAGCACACACATACCTAGGTAAAGCATAGTTTATTTTTAGAATCTAAATATTCATGCGAAGAAAACCTCACTTAAAGGGAAGCTTAAAGACAACATTATTCAAAGAATATCCGTTTTTTGATGCAATATATTAAGTTTTACATGTACGCTAGACATTTTTATTTGAAGAATCGAAATATGTCAAACTAAGAAAGTCATTGTTGAATGGAAACATGAATTTTCATTAAAACTGAGAATATTCGTTGTATTAACAGTTTTACACACACACATTTACAGTTTTACATAAAATCTCGCTGAGTTTAAGGTAAGGATCTAAATATCTTAAATAAAAAAGTCTTGCTTAAGTGGAAACATAAAAAAAAAATCTTACCAAGGTGTCGCTTATCAAATCATTAAGAGCGGGAAATTGTTGCACGAACTACGTGCACCGTCAGTCCATTTATGTTGATCTCAATGTCAAGCATGATTCCATTTGTAGATTACCGTGTCCCACGGTTCCTTGTTTTTGTTATGTCTTCTTCAGTCGCTTCTAGAAAAAAAAAAATATAATGAGTTGTGTATTTTCTGAGAAAAAATACATCTCTGCTACATTGTTTGGTGCTGGGACAGAGTGTGGAAAAAGATGTACGAAGGGCCATGCAGAGAAGGCCAGGTGGACATATCTTCATTTCAACACCAATGATAACAAAATACTGTCAACTATCGTAAGTTATTAAAGAACGCTGTGCTTGAAGTGATGTTCGACATGAAAGTACAATAATACTACATTACTCACCAATAAACATTTGGATGTTGTCGGATGGAACGTCCCAGCACTGCAGTAAGCTTTCGATGGTAGTTATGATTGTAGGAATATCGTCAGACATTATTTCTGCTGCACCATAGATGAATAAAGTAAGTTCTCAGCACGTCACCAAATAAAAAAACGAACAACAACCATCACGTACCTCGAGCGGTACGAATCAAGAGTGAATGAGCGAGCGAGCGGATTGGGCGCGCGACGACGCTTGCGTACGCGTGGATACATTTTCGTAATTGGTAAAAAGATACAAGTCCCCATTTTAAATAATTGAAATTGTATTGGTCTATTTTTGATTACTTATGTTTACCGCATAACACCGGTCTGCTACCTAAAATGTACATCGGATTACATTACATGAAGATTTTTGGTTTTATGCATAGAAACGTTGTGTTTTTACATAATAATTTGCCAAATTCGTTACATATGAATATACTGTCTTTCCCACTTTTTTTTTAAGAAAAAAAAACTTTTTGTAAATAATAGCTTAATGTTTAACGGCTGTTGTTTTTTTGTGCCGAAGACTGTGGGTATCTTTTTTTCCTTTCCGAAATTGTATACTTCGGAACTCAAAAAAGTATCGGCCTTACTTACTAGATAGAAGTGTCAAGATGGCTTACATTGGCACTTATCATTAAATTTTATTTGCTTTAAAATTAGGGTATTTTCTGTGTCATCAATTTTATTCAGGTAAATATTGCCACGCTTATAAATAAGATATTATGACAGTAGGTTTGGTATTAGCCATTGATGTCCATAAAAAAACTGGTTAGAAGCTGCACATAGCACTACCAGTATAGTCGGTCTTGTCGGAGCCAAACCACTACGCATGCCGCACTTTAAGTAAATACCAATTAGTTCACCTAGTTTCGCACCGAAGAATTGGCTTAATTTTTGTTTTGCATTATCATATTTATCGTGAAATTGTACAGGGGACTAACTAATATGAGAGAGAGGTCTGAGGGCTTTGCCGCTACCGTTAGGACAATTTTATGCTTGAAGAATTAAGAAATTTAAAAATACTAGGTATCTCAAGTACTAGATAAATTTTTACTTTTTTTGTAAAGGAAAGTGATATGTATGTATAACAAGAACACATTCATTAAAAAAGAGTCCTGTAAAAATAACTCCATTATGAATTTATGAATATACTGCAAGGCTGGACTCGAACCAGCAAAATTCCCCCAAATTTGCCACCTTCTGTATACCCATCATTTGAAATTCTCCTACAGTCCCTCCTTCCGTAATCAATGCCTCCTACTAACATAGTGTTTAAGATTATACCTACATATATTTATTTAACGTTTCATCTGCAATACGGATATTGACTGCAAAGATTGAGCTTTTAAACATATTGCCGTAGTCACAAAAATCGTATTTGGTATCAGGCGCTAGAGCCGGTCCTAGGTTGAATAACGTACGTATAACGTACGTAATACTTTTACGTACTAAGCAGGTACGTCGCTTATACCAAGAAATGTGATATGTATGTGTGTATAATCGATCGTGAAGCAAGGAGACATTAATTAAAGAAAGAGCCCAGTAAAAATAATTCGAACTTAAAGGTTGACTAGAATAAATCACTTTTAGTGATAAGCCCGCCTTTGTGCAGTTTCGCTCTGTTAGATTTTATTGTTCTGTATTTGTATTGTATCGTATTCTTGTATTATTTTTAATGGTATTTGCACAATAAATAATTTCTTTCTTTCTTTCTTAAAAATAACTACGACCATACTGCAAGGCTGTAATCGAACCAGCCAAACATACTATTCGTGGGTATTGTGTATACCATTTTTGCCACCTGCTGTATACCCAAAATTTGGAATTATCCCACATTCCCTTCTCCCGTAATCATCCGTCAATAATAATACCCTTGGGCCGAATGCATGTTTTTCCTTGCATGAAGCCAATGATTCTGATTCTACGTTTTACTGTAGGTCTCCTTTAATACTAACACACTAAGATGGTAGAGCTAATCCCACTCAAGTTGGTACCATTGCATTGATTGAACGATGATAGACGCGTCAATGAATGTTGTCCGTGTTTTCCATTCAGTTTAATATAGTTGTGCTATAAAAGGAAAATCCTGCAATGGCACCTAGTTCCCAAGAGTTGTGTTGGGCTAATATCGTGATAGTTGGTGTGGTATTAGTCATCCATGACCAGTGAGAAATTAATATTGGCACTGGACACGAAATATCCTGTTTCGATCGTTTAAAATTATTTGTTTTGCATTTAGGTCGTTTTGCATTTTACAACAGTCTTTCTACCGTTCCAGTCCTAGCCGTTGATTGGTCGGTTAGGGTGGCGTGACTTGAAGAATTCATTATCTTAAATCAAAGTTAGAAGTCTTGAAATAAGAATCTCAATATTTAAAATTAAGAAAGTCAGTCTTAAATGAAAACTTGAAGATTGTTTTATATAAATTGTTTTATTTCAAGACATTCAGTCTTAGAGAAACATTAAAGGAGTTTATTTAAAGAAACTAATTATTTAGAAGGAAGCAAATCTCCCTTGAACGTTAAAACTTGAACATTATTATTTTCAAAATTGATTCGATCTAAGATATTCAGGCTTACGTAAACATTAGCATAGTTTATGTTAATAGGTAATCTAAATTTGTCCTACCGAACACTTGCTTGAATGAACACTTGAAATTGTTTTTTTTTAATTTTATAATTATGTATCGCATGCAACACATTCAGTTTTACTTACATAAATGCTACCAACATTAATTTTAAAAATCCAGCTTTGTCAAACGAAAAACTTTCTTGAATGATGATATATATTTCGATGACATCCTTTGTCGTGATCTAACAACAGATATTCTAATAACTATGGATTTTTACAAGTACAAATATGTTATTCATTTAAATTTTGGATACAAACATATTTTTCTTTCCAATGTTTTTATCTTACTAAATCCAAGTATAGATAATCACCCAATTGGATTCATCACATTGGCGTGAGGACAAATAGGATTGAGATAATCCATTCTTTTAAAACACGAGCTTAGTTTAGTAGAAGAATGTAAATACTAGAAACGTAGGTTCGTTCGGTTCGGTTAAAACTTCGAGAAGACTTCTTTTCTTAATCAGAATAGACTTTATATAAACACTCTTATAATTTATTTGAACAATCTAAGTATTTCAAATGAAGAAAATCTCTCTTCAATGGAAAATTGAATTTGCTTGTTTTTGAGAATTTCCTTTATCTTAATCTAAGACTTTCAGTTTTACATAAACACTATCATAATTTATTTGAAGAATCAAAATATTTCAAATGAAGAAAATGTCTGTTAAATTGAGACTCGATTATTCTTTTTTCCAGATAATCCATTGTCTTAATCTAAGACTTTAGGTTTTACATTAACAATAGCATAATTTACCTGAAGAATCTAAATATTTCAAATGAAGACAACATTTCTTGAATGGAAAATTTATGATATTTTTGTTTTGGGAAGAACCCTTTTCTTAACCTAAGACTTTTAGTTTTGCAGAAACACTATCATAGTTCATATCAAGAATCTATATATTTCAAATAAAGAAAATCTCTCTTCAATGGAAAATTGATAATGCTTGTTTTTGAGAATATCATTTATCTTAATCTAAGACTTTCAGTTTTACATAAAGACTATCATAATTTATTTGAAGAATCAAAATATTTCAAATGAAGAAATTGTCTGTTAAATTGAGACATGATGATTCTTTTTTCCACATAATCCATTGTCTTAATCTAAGACTTTAGGTTTTGCATTAACACTAGCATAATTTATCTGAAGAATCGAATTATTTCAAATTATGACTGCATTTCTTGAATGGAAAAATTATGATATATTTTTTTTGAGAAGCTCACTTTTCTTAACTCAAGACTTTCAGTTTTGCAGCAACACTATAATAGTTTATTTCAAGAATCCAAATATTTCAAATGACTAAAATCTCTCTTCAATGGAAAATTTATAATGCTTGTTTTTGAGAATATCATTTATCTTAATCTAAGACTTTCAGTTTTACATAAAGACTATCATAATTTATTTGTAGAATCAAAATATTTCAAATGAAGAAATTGTCTGTTAAATTGAGACATGATGATTCTTTTTTCCACATAATCCATTGTCTTAATCTAAGACTTTAGGTTTTGCATTAACACTAGCATAATTTATCTGAAGAATCAAATTATTTCAAATGAAGACTGCATTTCTTGAATGGAAAATTTATGATATTTGTTTTTGAGAAGATCACTTTTCTTAACCCAAGACTTTCAGTTTTGCAGAAACACTATCATAGTTTATTTCAAGAATCCAAATATTTCAAATGAAGAAAGTGTCTCTTCTATGAAAAATTCATGATTCTTTTTTTGAGAATTGCCCTTATCTTAATCTAAGACTTTCAGTTTTACATGAACACTATTATAGTTTGCTTTAAGAATTTGAACATTTTGAACGAAGAAATTCTTGCTTGAATTAAAAATTGAAGAATGTTTTCTAACAACAATTTCCGTTGACTAAATCAGTTTTACATTAACATTTGCAGAGTTCATTTTGAGATTCTTGTCATTTAGAATAACGTTAATGTATGCTTAATGGAAGAAACATGTTGGTTTTAATTTAAGATCTAATTTCTTATAACATGAATGTCGTTGTTTTACCATAACAATGTTGAATTTTGACATAACATTTAATGATTTACATCAACAATATATTCTTAAAATAAGAATATTAATGACTGTTTAGTTTTAAGACTTACGTGTGCTCAATTTAACATCGAGAATTGTTGCAATAAGAATTTAACATGTCTTGGATTAAGCATACTATCTTTTTTTAATTCGAAGTATTCTCAAGTCTTAGATTAACATAAATTGTCTTCATCCAAGGAATATTTTTGACTCTATTAAATTCTTACATTACGAATTTTCATTACTTTAGTTCAAGTTCATAGAGTAAACTTAAGAAATTGTTGTCTTAATCCAAGAATTAAATGCTGACAATATTAATTTTCTTAATTCAAGCAATCTTTTTTTACCGTGTAATACCACACCACAGACCGAGCATACCCACCGTCATGATATTCGCCCAACACACCGGATTCCCGAAGAAATTAGGTGCCATGCCAGAACATTCCCTTTATGAGCACGGCTTAATTGAACTGGATGGAAAAGACGGACAATTATTCAATACCTCTTCGACCCTTTTCATCTAATGCGATGGCACCAACCCCGGGGGCTTTACCGTATCGCCTAGATAGGGGCATTAATTCCGACCCATGGAACAGCTCGCATTCGTAACGGAATCCATGTATCCAACTCAGAAAGAGAAAGTGGTGCATGAACGGGGAGAGGACTTGAACCTCTGGAATGGAAAGCAAGTCTACCCACCCGTGAGATACGAGCCACTCTAACTCCTGTATATTTACGAAGAGATGACCCTTGGAGTGGCCGATATCCCGATATTCGCGGTTATCCTTTCAGAGCAGCCTCGGTTGCTGCTTTCAGTTTTGTCACCTTTTTCCGTTCGCGTGTCGGAATATTTATTTGGAGCTGGAAAAAGGGGCTACAGCGTAGATGTGGCTGCGGCCTACAGCAACAACGGGAGTACTCATTAGGAAAATTGCGGGGGCGCTAGAATCCGCGGGCTCGCATTGTCGCTCGGGTTGGCGGCGGCGCGGCGGCGGCGTGTCGGCGGCAGCGGTGTGGCCGGGGAACATGCCACCGTTCATTACTCACGCGGCTGCACATGCCCCTTTGTTGGCAAGTCGCCTAGGCCTCCGGGGTGAAACCGAACAAAGATAAGGAAGAAAGAGATTGGGGGCATCTCGCTTCTAGAGGAAAATATGATGGTGAACAAACAAAGCTCATCTGAGAAGCATGAGCGATGAAGCATGTCCATTACAGTAATGGTCTCTGCGGTGAAAAGTTACATCACATTGTAGCCATAAGATGAAACACAACTCGTTGCGAAATTAAATTTGAAAAATATTTTCAATTCGCTGCTATCTCGCGTGGCGCTTGTGTATCACCAGTTATCTCGACTGTTTGCGGAGTACGTTGGTACCTAGTTGATCTTAGCTCTACCTCCTCCGTTTGTTAGTGATGCGTTCATAGACATTAAAATATTTCAATAAATACCTTACCTAGCTGTGATTTAGAGATATGGTATTTTGGTATCCCTGTCTCACGACAGCATCTGTATAGCACAGAGTACCTATGATTGTAGAGCTTGAGGTCAGTTTTGGCCATTGGATGGTTATTGTCAAGAGTGGAAACAATTCGTGACATGACTGCACGTCACGACGAGTTAGTTGAGGTGTATCTGTACATACACGGCATGGGCAGGGGGGGCACGGTCAGGGGCAGGGGGCAGGGAGGCGGCGAGCAGGAAGTAGGAAGACGACGACGTCGTCATCAGCCAAGGTCAGTACAGTCCTTATACATATCATTACGAGCTCGTTGCGTTATACCTACTGTGTATGCATACGTACACCGACTATATGACTGGCACGGGGCGCGGGGAAGGCACCGCGGGGAGGATGGCGGAAGCGGAGGGCTATGGAGGCTGGGGAAGGTGCGGGAAGGTGCGTGGATTGCTTTCAGAGCCACTTTTTTATTTTTATTTATTTATTTACAGCACTATATAAAGTCAGTTTTACCTAGTCCTACTTCTCACCTAAATTGGCGTTCACGCCAAACCGATCGATTAGCGTTCTCAAATGTAAATATGAGAATTCAAGAGCGCGCGTAGTGGGCGAACTAAAATTTGCGAGTATGAGTTTGATTTGACAGCTTACTCATCGCCGATGTAAATACGTTGACGTTGCCGTTTATGCCGATTACCTACTCGTTTTCATACAAACCGGTAGTCCGAGTTTGATTTTTACAGCTTGAAGAAGTAAGACAACAGAACAATTAGTAAAACTTGTATGGGTTTGACGTTTTCAGGTAACTTCGAAGTTCCGTAAACACCAATTTAAGTGGCAAGTCGGACTACGGGCTCGGTTTTTAAGGCAAATGCTACTTCATAGTGTTTTATTTTTATCCGAAAAACACATCGATACGAAAAACAGGAATAATATTGTCATAAAAAAATGCCACCTAAACTAAAAGATAACAGAATTTGCGTAATATTGTGAATATGCATGGCATTGAATTGCCTTCAAAGAAAACTAAGGAAACATTACAAATTAATCTCACTGTGATAGATGAACATTTATTCAAAGATTGTATGCATCTAAACAACTTTCGACAATCATGACTAATGAATATGCTCTTATCGCTTTCTGAGAAGTTCAATCTTTCCGTTATCAAAATTATATGAATAAGCCGATATGAGTAACAAGGGCCCTACAAAAGCATAAGGATTCATATGTAATCACACCCACGCATGGAATTATTATGTATAATCATATGTTGTAATAGTCAAAGAGAGTAATTTAGTAAAATTAATTAACAAAGTAATTAAACCTACTACCAGATCTCGGGTAATAGAATTACTTGTTACTTTTATGCGACTATTTTGTATCGAGACGTCTTTTTAAATGCATTGAGAATTTCAATGTCAAAATTTAGGCCTGGTACTATTCATTTGTGATAACATAGTGACTTAAACTCGGTTGTTTATTACAGCTTAATCTAGTTTTTTTCTCGTGGAAATCGCCTAAGCAGACCATTTTTAAACTTTTCAGGCAGCAAGTAAATCGCTTTTTTCAGCAAATGGTAGAATCGAATAATTTAGAATACTCTATTTCATCAAAATCTTTTGTTTTTAGGTATTTTACCGCCCTACCGACTAGTTTTACAAAAAATACTGTCCGTTTGTATTTTTCTAGATGCAATAGCTGAACGGGTGGCTACATAGATCGATCATTTTTACATTCCCGCCCATTTTTAGGGTCCCGTCGCAAAAAGCGAACGCACAGTTTATCCCAAATTGTTTGAAAATTATGAAAAAAATTACCAAATTTAGTATACTTACAATCATAGATAAAAATAAAGGAGATATGCCATCTAGCGCATTTACTTTGGGACCCGGTGTCTCTCTCATTACCGACTTTAAAAAAGGAGGTTCTCAATTCGACTGTATTTATTTTATGTTTGTTACCCCAGAACTTTCGAATGTGTGAACCGATTTTGATTATTCTTTTTTTATTTGAAAGCTGGTGCTTCCTGTGTTGTCCCATTTCAATTTGGTCCAGTTCTGACAATGGCATCCAAGAGAAAACCAAATGTACGAATAACGCCTCGGTTGGCACGCCAACAGATTTCGATTAATTTTGTTTTTATTGGAAAGGATGTACTTTAATGGTAGCATGATGAGAGTTTGGTTAGGTTCTGATTATGGGATCCATGATAAAGTAACGAAACTCTTCAATTCTTAGGAGCAAATTAACGATACCCGGCCTATTTTCACTAAAAATAAAAAATAAACACACATTTTAACAAATAAAACCGCCTAAAAAAATTAGTAAAAAATAATTGCAATTATTGTAGTTATTGTTATTTTTGGAGTCGGTGTAAGCCAAGGAAGCCAACGGCGTGTTAACTTGTCAGCCGCAGCCTCTCGGCTCTCGCCTCTCGCCTCGTCAAGTCATCATCGACCCCAAAAATAACAATAATTGGAACTACAATAATTGCAATTTTTTTTTACTTTTTATTGCATATTAATTGGTTTTGGAATACTTTTTTTTTAACTCGGTTTTTTTTTGTTAAAATTTTTGTTTTCAAAAACTACACGCACACATAGTCGCAGACTTATTGGAGGGTCTGTGTGGGTAGGAACTGAAGTGATGAACGCATTTTTAGAGCACATTTGCGCGCGGTGTCGATTTTTCGACTGTGTGGCATTTGTCACGCATCCCCCGCTGCAGGATTCCCATGCAATTATATGGCCACTTTTGTAAGAAATAGTAATTATCAGGCGAGGGTGATTTTTTTTCCACGTCCAGCAGTGACGGGACCCTCGACACGTGAACAAGTTCACGCTTGACTGTTTTTTTTTCGAAGGCGCGAAAGCGGCGCGGCGCGGCGCAGGCGCAGAGGCGGAATGCAACAAAGCCGATGCGCCTTTTCTAAAATATTAACTGTTCTGAATAGAAGAAACATTATATGCGTTTCTCAGTATCGGAACTTCTTACTCACAATAGCCAGCGTGAATGGCAATCCAAGTGGTAAACAGCGCATTGTGCACCTCGAGGACTTCCAACCGTGGAATGGAACGGAACGATTCCGAGTCGAGCCATGCCTAAAGATTTTTTCCCGCCATTTTAGTAACACGGCAGGGCTGTCAAAAAGGGTGACGACGTTCATATTCTGTATAATTGATTTTATGTGCAAAGTTGTTATAACAATCAATAACATGAAGGGCCTTTTTCACCTACTGTTGATTAGCGTAATCGTCACATATTAATGGCCTTTCTTAGCAGCTTGGAAATCAATACCAGTATAAGATAATGATCACTCTAGTAATAAAGGCCCTTAAAGTGTCGATTAAAATAAATCAGCACTTTCAAGTGAAAACTAGGCTAAGTAGTATGAATCGAGGATACTATGGTGATAGTGTTGGTAGTAAATCTTTATCACGTGGTATACCATCTTATTTCAATAGGAATCGAGTAAGGAAATACGGGCGTGGCGACGAAACTCACACGCTTTAGTAATTAGGGTGACCACTCCAGATTTTGAACTTTAAAAAATAATTGAAAAATGACAGTTGTACTAACAGTAATTTTAATAGTTAGTTTAAAAATAATAAGTACAAATTGGGATTTTATTTATGAAAAATTACATCAAGATGTTTCCCGTCTCGCCATACACCGCGTGTATTAGTTTTCACATGCTGCAATAAATCGCTTGAATTCTTCTGTTAAATTTGTCATCACGTCATGGTGACCACGACATTACGCCAACAAAAAATTGCGCAACGGTGAGTTTTGAAATGCCGTACCTACCTTGCACCCCACTAGTTTAGCTGGCCGCCAATTTAGTCGAAATAAAATTTTTAAAAGTTAGCTGAGTCATCCTGCATGAGGCCGATTTTTTAATCCTCAGATAGTACTTATCGGACTTCACGTTTGTCAAAAGAAGGATATTCAATACCGGAGAATTATATCTTTTATCACAATCAACTGGCTATAACTTTACTAACAGACACATGTACTCACTCATTCCATCCTTACATTATCCACAAAGAAAATAAAATGTAGAGGTGTGATTATTCGACAAGATCCAAGCATCCAAGTTGCCAGTTTTTGTTCCATTTCAAATATACTAAACAAATAAGCGACAACCCTCACCGCTCACAGCAACCCGAGGACAACAAAAACTTTCAAAACCCATACTAAACTCGAAAAAAAAAGAATGTATACCTCACCCGGGCACAATGGCCTTGTTTTTGATTATATCCAGCTTCGATAAAATAACCTTTGTGACGCAAGCCCGGCAGTTTTGATGCGGCTTCAGGGATGGGTGGGAAAAACGCATGAAGGCCGCGTTATGTTTCGAAAGTTATAGGATCATAGTATGACCATAGTCTCTACTAGAAACAGCGGGTAGCATAGGTCACTAGCACCCGGTGCGGATCCCAAATTTGCCGCCCTCTTATTTTTGTGATAATTTGTTTATATTAGAGGAAATCTGTAATTGGCAACATATTTTAGGTCCTGTATTATGTTAACTTGTGATGCAACCTCGGATGCAACACGCTGTTGATTTCCTTTTTTTTTATGTGACTGGACATGGATGGCTAATACCACAAGTTCTGTCATGGTATTAGCCCAACACACCACATTGGAACTAGGTGCCATGCCAGGACCTTACTTATATTGCACGGCTACATTGAACTGGATGGAAAACACGGACAATTTTCATTGCCGCTTCGACCATCGTTCATCCAATGCGATGGTTCCTAAATAAAATAAAATAAAATATGCCTATTTACCCGCATTTTTTTCTGCCACCTTTGAAATGCCGCCCCCGTCAAAGTGCCGCACCCATGCTACGCCACTGAAGAGAGAGGGTATGGCAATAATATAGGTATGGTCCAAACGTTAACCACGTATTCTTGGGGGGCATATTAAGACAAAAAAACTAAATAATATTTTGTTGTAGGTACGACTAAAAAAAAATCGTTACATTACATTTTTAGGGTTCCGTACCCAACGGGTGCCAACGGAACCCTATTACTAAGCCTCCGTCCGTACGTCCGTCCGTCCGTCTGACACAGGGCTGTATCTCAGTAACCATAACTGATAGACAGCTGAAATTTTCACAGACTGTGTATTTATTTTGCCGCTGTCACAACAGATAGGTAAAATTTAAAAATAATTCAAATTAAAAGGGGCTCCATAAAATAAACCTGATTTTTTGGTGTTAAATCATGTACGATGGTACGGAAACCTTCGTGTGCGAGTCCGACTCGCACTTGGCCGGTTTTTTATTTTATGTATAGAGCATATTTTTTCAAAACATATTTTGAACCATTAATTATTTCTTCCAACCGGCTGTGTATCGATATAAAAGTAAAAAAAATGTTTGTGGGCGGGCGGAAACGGAATCATCGCACTGCGAGGGCGGCGGACAACGCTGCAGAGGCGGGGCGGCGGCGGGGTTCCCGGAAATAGCCTACTTACTTTCCTGTTCCTGTAATTGGCTCGTTGATTCTTTTTTACTTTTAAAGCTCCCCGAACTAGCACATTACCTCAATATTGAAGGTTTTTCCGTACCTCAAGTGCCTGTTACTCCAAGGTCGAATCATACGAACTTAATTGGTTCCTATTTCCGGTGTTATGACACGGAAGTACGTTACTGTACCCTGAGCGATAGAAAAGTAAAGTAACGTAAAAGAAGCCGAAGTTTGTTACGTTGAGCGCGGCATATGGCGTTCGCCGGGACCTATTGAGGTGTGCGACGAGACGCCCATGGGTTTTTCGAACTTTCAGGGATGCTGCGAAAACCATGCCAGGTGCATCTTCATGCCACGTTTGAAATACTACAGGTCGTACTTTGGGGGACATGCCTCGCAAGGGAGTTCATTTCATTGTTTCCCGACCCTATGGATAATGGACCTAGAGGATCAGTGGGTTCTTATTTTTGGAATGTCGTCTATGAATTTTGTACAATTCCTCACTGTTTCGCGTTGAGCGAAGGCAGAAAGAAGACGGAGGGACAACGTTTTGCAGCTCCGATGGTAAACACGATAGAAGACAGAGAGAGACCCTACATCCCTTCGGAGTTGGAGGGTCTTCAATTCAGGGATGCCTCGGGGTTGTCGACGAGACGCACGGCTCGACGCTGCATCGAGTCCAGTGAGCCAAGCATGTGTTTAGCTGAGCTGTCCCACAAATGTGAACTGAGCCGGTAGTCTAAGTTGTCACCTAAATTGGCGTTACGGCAAACCGATCGACTGGCGTTTTCAAATGTATGGAGAAATTGATGAGCGCGCGCAGCGGGCGTTAAGCGAACTAACATTTGCGAGTCCGAGCTTGATTTGACAGCTTTTTTTTTTGGCAACGTCGACGTATTTACGGCAACGTTGAGTACGTTGCCGTAAATACGTCGACGTTGCCGTTTACGTCCACTCCGCGTTTTCATACAAATCGGAAGTCCGCGTTTGACTTTGACAGCTTGAAGGAGTAAAACCACAAAATATCTAGTAAAAACTTGTATGGAGTTTGGAGAAAACGCCAGTCGATCGGTTTGCCGTAAACGCCAATTTCGGTGAGAACTCAGACTGCCCACTCTGTACTCCATGCAAGACCTTATCTGCGCCTTGTGAAGAAGCAGTTTTTGGTCAGGCGTGAAATACTGACGCACCTGTTCAGGACTCCCAGCTTTTTTGAGGCAAGCTGGGCTGTATCCTCGATATGGCGTCCGAAATTAAGGTCATGCGTTAGGTCAACACCAAGGATCCCTATGTGGTCATCAATATTCAGACTTGTTCCTTGGAAGGTTGGAGCAGCACTGACCGGAGTCCGCTTTGCACTGAATAGGTACGCACGCCTGTGTCTTGCTCGTCCGATCGTTGGCGGACGGAGCGCGTTGTTTGTAGAAAGCCTTTGTCCGTTGACGCCGGCGGCGCTACGTGATGGCTTCAGGGATGCGCCGGCGCAGGCATTGTTCGTGCTTTGTGTGGAAGGAAGGCAACGGGGAAGTGTACTTCTTTATTGTGCTTTACCGGGAACTCACCTCAATATCCGTACCGACACAATGCACTCGACGTGCGTTCGTCTACCCTAAATTCCTCATTGAAGTGCCCAAAGGCTTTTATAATGTGCAAAGTGTATGGTAGCGGCACAAAAAACTATATTTTTAGTAATAGGCCTGTAATAAAAATAAAATAAACACACAATAACTGCTGAACTAGTCCACGAAATCCACCCAGTGTTACCAACCAGTGCTTCACGAAATCGTA
This sequence comes from Incurvaria masculella, assembly GCA_946894095.1. Lineage (NCBI taxonomy): Eukaryota > Metazoa > Arthropoda > Insecta > Lepidoptera > Incurvariidae > Incurvaria > Incurvaria masculella. The sequence goes on from OX335650.1 coordinate 13,421,177, forward strand.
TGAATTCAGCAGAAATCCATTTGGGGTCGAATAAGTGCCTTCATGACCTCTTGCTTGGAAGGCAAATCCACGCACTACTGCGCCGCAAAGTTACTAATAGCTTATGCCCTATTGAATTTACTGTTTAGAAATCAGCTAATATTTCTTGAAGCGGAAGAACCTGTAAATAACTAAAATTCATATCATAATCAATTAATTTACACAGGTCAACTCGACACGCCGAAATTGTCAAACGGTCACTCATCCAGAACCCGACAATGCCCGGTGTTGCTTAACATCGATGTACGTACGCAGAGGCGTTTGCACACAATGGGGCTGACTGACGACACAACAAAAACTTTGAGGACCTTTTGAGGACCAAAACATCAATGCATCACGCAACATTACGGCCTGGGGTCCTTCTAACGTGTTGTGAAGAAGCACCTGATCGGCCGGCTTGGTTTTCGCAGCCCTCCCTTCGAAAACCTATGGGCATCGTCGGGCAGGCCAGGCGTACGCCATATGCCGCGCTTAACATAAAAAAACCGGCCAAGTGCGAGTCGGACTCGCACACGAAGGGTTCCGTACCATCGTAGAAAAAAAAAACAAAAAAAACACGTTTTTTGTATGGGAGCCCCCTTTAATTTTAATATTTTTTTAATCTTACCTATTTGTTGTTATAGCGGAAAAATAAATACACACTCTGTGAAAAATTCAGCTGTCTACCTGTTACGGTTACTGAGATACAGCCCTGTGACAGACGGACAGACGGACGGACGGACGGACGGACAGCGGAGGCTTAGTAATAGGGTTCCGTTTTCACCCTTTGGGTACGGAACCCTAAAAAAAGTATAACTTTATGTCGATCAGTCAGATCGAAAGCCCGCTATATATCTAATGAATGGTAATTTTTTTTGGTTTAAATTAAGATAAATTCATCTATATGTAGGTATTGTTTACAAATATACATAGTATATACATACATATAACGACCACTTATCTTAATTCTAGCGCTTTCTAGACATATTGTCTGAGACGGCCCGCATACCTTCGTGAATCGACTGCCGACGATCCCTCAGAAGAAAGGAAGGATTTCAATCGCCATTAAATCAACCGCTTCTCGTCCCAGATCATTATCGGCCGGGCGGCGGCAGGAAAGGAACAAAACCAGAACAGGTTCAATGTTTTTTTCCATAGTCACATCATTTATTATTTCGGGCGAGATAAGGGACAAAAAATGGGATGGATCTCGTCGAAAGGATCCGCCCGGGGCCTTCCAGGAAGCGTTCTCAGTTTGTTTGACACCGATCTCAGCGAGATAAGCGCGGGAGGGGCGCGCGAGGGGGAAGAGCCGGACCTTCGGGGAACCTGGACCCGATTTATCGGGGTCCAGTGTCCACTCACCTTCGCCGCCTCCTCCCCGCCCCGCGCCACTTGCATGGCAACCAGAGGGGAGTTCGGCGAAGCCGAGGCGGGGTGGCGCTACCATCGACAATAGTACAGTTCACGCTAAGGCCTCATTTCCACGAGGAAGTAAACTTCCGCGAGAAATGTCGGACAGACCTGTCAGACAGCAAATCGCCCGTGTAAACGCCACTGCAAGACGTGTTTACACCGAGGTTTACACCATGGAGTTGAAGAATGGATGGAGAAATAACTTCCATGCAACGAGCGCGCAAAAAATAACGCCACGCGACTTACAACATTATATCGCCGTACACATTTGTAGCGCAGTGATGAAAACGGAGAAAAATCCAATTTGAAGTCTCCCAAATTGGTAGGTAAATTGATAAAGATAAGAATTATTTTTCAATAAACCAAATGGTCATTACGTTATTCTTCATTCGTAATGATGTATTCAGCGAGAGCCGAAACAAATATCCTCCAGCGGCACAATTGAAGTGTCGGCACTTTTTCAGTTCAATTCGTTCTCCTGTAATTTCTTCACCTCCATGGTTTACACGGACAGATTTAATGTATGACAGTCTGACCGCCATTTCTCGCGGAAGTAAACTTCCGCGTTGGAATGGGGCCTAAAGGTAGCCTGTGGCAGTGCTAGTGCTAGTCCCAGCCGTATCACGAGGAACACAAAACATACACTTGACCAGAGCCCTGATCATCCTCTTCTGAGGACTAGAGGGTTTGTGGTATGTTGTGCATGTTGTACGCATCGCCGTGACATATCGTGCTATCGGAAATAGATGATAAAGAGAAGATAATAGATAGACTAGGAGGTCGCGACAAAAATGGTAACGATAACGTAAATGGCTGAAACTGGGTTCACGGGATACAGACCAACCCTCTGAAGCTAAATGTGTCAGTCTGTCTGTTCCAAGTAGTGGCGTTACGTAGATAAGGCGCCTGAAAAAGTAGTTATGGTGACAAAAAATATATATGATAAGGTAAATTGATGCAAATAACTAATCATCACTAAGTATCAGTACATGCTTGTTTAGCGATAAGAAAACTGAAAAAAATATTTCGTTGCGTTTCGTAGTTATAGGCAATTTAGGTTCCAGATATAACTTGAGGTATATTTAAGTATTTAATTAAAAACAGACTGGTTATTGTTGTATAATTAATAGGTATCAATGTTTTCAGACAATTAGTATATTCATCAGCAGGTACATACCAGCATCTATTTTATATAGGCTATCTAGATAACGCAACCACTTGGCGCGGGCAGACCGACATATTTAGCATCGGAAGGTCGGTCTCTAATATGTGAACCCAGATTCAGCCATTTACCTTATCGTGACCAAAAATGTCGTGACCTCCCGGAATAATGCAATCTCTCTAATCGCGTCATGTGAGCTGAGTAACGTTCCGCCTCAATAGCCTAGTGGCGCGACACTTCGGCGATCGCTCTCCGAAGTTAAGCAACGCTGGGTCCGGTCTGGTCTTGGATGGGTGACCATGCGACCGTTGAAAGAGGCTGGCCGTGGTTCGGATTCCACGTTAAACTGTAGGCCCCCTTCCTTACTTACTAGGTGATATGGGTTGGTACCATCGCATTGAATGAACGATGTTCGAAGCGGCAATGAAAATTGTCCGTGTTTTCCATCCAGTTCAATGTAGCCGTGCAATATAAGGAAGGTCCTGGCATGGCACCTAGTTCCAATGTGGTGTGTTGGGCTAATACCATGACAGAACAGAAGGTGTGGTATTAGCCCTCCATGTCCAGTCACAAAAAAAAAGGTACCTATATCTAGACTCGGATTGAGAGAACACCTTGAATAGTTTGAAACATATACAAATGTAGGACACAGTACACCGCCCTAAGTATGTATACAGGGTGGTTTTATAGATATCAGCAGCAGTAAGCTCCCTGATAGGTAACATAATATGAAGTAATATAAAACAAAAAAAAAACAAATGACACCTACCGCGTGAGTGAGTACTATGCCGGGCGCGTAGGTACCTACCACGGGACGGGTAGCCTGCTCAGGGGGCCCGCCCCTTCAGGTAAGAGTGACTTCGAGTTCGGGAGTGAGTTAACCTAAAAATAGCTGGAAAATATATTATTATTAAAATAACGGAACCGTTATTTATATTTCCAACGTATCTACGGGACGGACCACATTTTTACCTAACTGTAATGATGTTCAAGAAGTGTGGAAACATTGACTATTTAAAAAAGTGAGTTGATATTTAGTGACGAATTCGAACTCACTCTTGCCCTGAATGGACCCCCTGTTTTCTGCTTGCAGACGGTTCCTATAGTCGGGTAATCCAAAAGGGTTATTTTTTTTATTATTATTGTAGCCTTATTTTCCGGAACAGCGGACGCATTCACCGGAGAGCTCGATTAAAGAGTAAAGCGAGATCCTGCTTTGTGTTTATTTCCCTAGGCTGCACAAACCCGGCTCCTTATCTTTACCTATCTGAGATAAAAAGAAAAAACCGGCCAAGTGCGAGTCGGACTCGCACACGAAGGGTTCCGTACCATCGTAAAAGATATATTTAAAAAATATGGAGTTTTGTTGTTAAATTAAAGGATAATTAGGTTGTTAATTATTGTATGTTATAGCAAACTAAATACCCACTCTGTGAACATTTCAGCTGTCTATCTGTTACGGTTACTGAGATACAGCCCTATGAAAGACGGACGGACGGACGGAAAGCGGAGGCTTAGTAATAGGGTTCCGTTGGCACCCTTTAGGTACGGAACCCTAAAAAGCTAAATAACCTTGACATGAATAGGGCCGATCTCGGGAACGCTCAGTAGATTTATAGAATCTGTTGCCTTTCACCGTACCCACAGACACCTACCTGCTCGGATCTATTGACAGGGGAGAGAATGCTCACAGGAGCTCAACAATGCGTTGCACAATTTTTCCCATGCCTCGCGAGTGTCGTATGGTGAACATTGGTTCCTTTCGAATCTGCTGCACAATGGATGGTCGACGCGGGGGCAAGAGTCAGGTAGTTTGCCCGGGAAGGCGGCCGGGTGAGTCCTATTGTCGCATATTTTTATGTTTCCGGTTCATTGTCGTCGGGCCCAGAGCACTTCTGTCAATTAATAACGTCTCCGATGTTAGAATAGCACAGCCGCGCCGCCGCCGCCACAGTTCCCGCACGGTCACTCCAACGTCCCATACAATTTGCTAAGATTGATGAACTTGGCCAAGCGACCGCTCATTGTGCCTTGGCTTTTATGGACTGCACATTTTTTTGTAAGCGTGTCCTTGAAGGTTTTGTGACTAGAACTGGTGGCCATTGTGATTATGAGGTCCCTATTGATGTGAAATGATCTCAATTATTTCGTTTAAGCAGTATTTTTTTACTATACAGGGTATTGCAACGGCTACTACATAAATTTCGCCAGCGTAATCCTCATGTTTTCCCAAGACCATTTCTTTTTGGTCTGGTTACCAAGATATACTTTTTTTAATTTTTTTTTTCGTCTAGTTTAATAAGATGCGATGTTATGATATAACCACGCATAAGGCAGATCTTGGCATGAAACTCATGTGGCGTGTCAGGCTATCATGACAGTAATTGTAATATTAGCCATCCATGTCCAGTTACATCCAACGTTAACACGTTTATATGGAACATTCGATTATTTTTAACCTAAATTAATGAACTACTTCGTATGGAAAGTCTAACTTTTTATTTAGAAGATATTCAGAAAAAGTTATTAAACTTTTTTTTTATTTCAATCACAACCATCATTTCCCAAGTTTTCTGTGCTGGCTATTGTATATTGGTAGGTGCCAAGGTTACTGCATACAGTTATTTATCTATGTGTCTTGTTTCTTTTCTCATGAGAATTAAATTACCAGATAACTACCTTACTTTTTATTGAATAGTGTGTGTAATACAAAATATATTTCTTTTTATTCGTCAGCCTACGTCATCGTTTGAAGATTAATGTACACAAGTAGGTTAAAAGAACAAGACATGCTTTCCAGAATAGACCACCAACCGTAAGGTTCAAGTATGGTTATCCCATGAAAGATCGGGAAGCGCCAAAATAGACCAATAGATTTTTCCTCAATAGGTATTATTAATGGGGAGTGGCACGTGGACGATATCCATACCTCATTCCGTAATCAATTCCCTGTATTGAGTTTAGGTTCAGGGCTGCAATCACACTCACCGCTCGCTTTTAACGTGTTATCATCCACACGCCAGATAAGCTGTCCAACATATCTCCTGTGTGGTACCGGATCTGTTCGCTTAATACATCCACTTCCCGCACCGAAGACACGACAGGTCTCCATTCCATGTCTATATACGCGGCTGGATCAGTTGGCCACGACCAGCTGTGGGGTGCGCTTGTTGTTCTCCAGGCAAGCACTCCCCATCCTGAGACAAGCCTGATTAACTAGGACAACCTCTATTCCACTATAGAGACGATCGGTGATCGGTGATCGAAGCGTCCTTCCCAGACTCGAAGACGTGCTTGCTAGGCGTTGCTAGGCAACAAACATTGCATAGTACCACAATTGTAGAGGGACCGAAGGGCGAATCTGTCCGTCTGTCTGTCGAAACAGCCCGACTCGTACATAACGACGTACCAAAGCAATTTTAGATTCCTTCGCTCGTGGCCGTGTAAGTTTTCTTAACTTTTTATACACATTTCACGTAAGTGACGGTACCTACCTACCCACAGCGCTGAAAATGAACACCACAGAATGGTGGATGGTACCCCTCTTTAAAAAAAGTTATGAAGCGACGCGCTTCACAGCAAACAGCAACACTCCGGAATAAGGATCCGGAATGTCGTCACCACTCAACGCGGACGCGGCGTGGATGTGTGGATGGCGTGGCGTGTGGAGAAGATAAGCGCGCGAACGCGATAGCTTTTGGCAGATATAAAACTGGTCACGTGCGCTTGTGTGTAGCAGGAAAACAAGCGAGGTGCCGGCGAGCCGCCGCGGTAGAGGCGTTTCCTTATCGCCTCCGCCTCCTGCACATCCGCCTCCGCGACCACCGCCAACATTTCATGTTTTCATTATCCAAAAACCGGCCAAGTGCGAGTCGGACTCGCACACGAAGGGTTCCGTACTATTGTACAAGATTTGAACCAAATAAATCACGTTTCTTGTATGGTGGCCCCCATAATTTTTTATAATTTTTTTAATTTAAGTTGTTATAGCGGCAACATAAATACACACTCTGTGAAAATTTCAGCTGCCTACCTATTACGGTTCATGAGATACAGCTGGCCGTGGTTCGGATTCCACGTCAAGCTGTAGGTCCCCTTCCTTACTTACTAGGTGGTAGGGTTTATCCCGCCCGGGTTGGTATCATCGCATTGGATGAACGATTGTCGAAGCGGCAATGAAAATTGTCCGTGTTTTCCATCCAGTTCAATGTAGCCGTGCAATATAAGGAAGGTCCTGGCATGTCACCTAGTTCCCATGTGGTGTGTTGGGCTAATACCATGACAGAACTTGTGCTATTAGCCATCAATGTCCAGTCACATAAAAAAAAAACCCACGCCCCTGAGCTACGAGCCGCTCAGATGGTGTAAAGTTGGCATGGTGGCAGGCATCCGTCACTCCTAAATACCTACTGAGATCTTCACCTACGGCGCTCGGGAACCCGAGGTTCCAAATTCAGTCAGGGCCGCCGCGCGCACACGCTCGCACGTCCTCTACGTCCAGTCGATCAGTCGTTTCGAAAAACGCACTTTCGCCGTTTTTATTCGTAATAATGTCTAATCATCATATAATTAAATATAATAACTGTTGCGTGAACGGATGTCATAGTACACGAAAGAATTTGAAGTTACCTTTCTTTACGCTTCCGAAATATTCTGAAAGGAGAGTTTGTTTTTTTAGTTTAGGTTTATTGGCGTTTTGCCTTTATGTAGGTAGGTATGTGGTATAGTGTTATGAGGGGCCTATTGAATTGACACGCATTTAACTGGTATCATCACAGCACTTTTTTATACATTAGGTAGTATTTATCTATGTATTACAAGGAAAAACAACATAAATTGGTTTCGCTTAGTGAAACAATAATGGGCATCATTCGTGGCAGCTCCAGGTACTTATTGCCTATTCTCCTTTGCTGCATGTAGTTGGTTTTTAGGGTTCCGCACCCAAAGGGTGAAAACTGAACCCTATTACTAAGCCTCCGCTGTCCGTCCGTATCTCAGGAACCGTAATAGGTATGCAGCTGAAATTTTCATAAAGTTTGTAATTATTTTGCCGCTAAAACAACAAATAGGTAAAATAAAAAAATAATAAAAGTTAAAGGAAGGCATAAAAAAAAAGAAGTTTTGTTTGATCTTGTACGATGGTACGGAACCCTTCTTGTGCGAGGCCGACTCGCACTTGGCCGGTTTTTGCCATGCCAGGACCTTCCTTTCATGAGCACGGCGATATTGAACTGAATGGAAAACACGGACAATGTTTTCTTACCGTTTCGACCAACTTTTTATCAAATGTGATATTATCAACCCGGCCAATAACAACAATAACCCGTACAATACCAAACAATACTGTTTGGCGGCGGCATTGTGTGATAACCCTAGCGCAAGCCGCATTCCAGCGATATGGGGCGGATGAGCGACGACGCGTTTCATCTCGCCGCCGCGCCGGCGATGAGCAACGTAATAAATACTTTATATTAAGGACATTTAGGATGAAAATTGAAAAATTACTGTCGGGGAGTGCAACTTCTGTGCGTAGCACTATTAGTTATTCTGTGATGGTGGATAGTATAACGAGCGCCGTGCTACAAGGGAACCACTGAAGGGAACCGTCCTTTTCGATATGTAGATGTTGTGTTTTATGCAGCGTGGGAGTGAAATAACTAAAGATGCACAACTTTCTTTATCTTTATGAGCTGGATGATTCCATGCCTGCATATATGTTCCATGGCATATTCTCCTACTAGGTGGTAGGGTTTAGCCCGCCTGGGTTGGTACCACCCATACATTGGATGGTCGAAGCGGCAATGAAAAATTGTCCGTTTTCCATCAGGTTCAGTGCAGCTGTGCTCATAATTGGAAGGTTCTGGAATGCCACGTAATTCCTTCGGGAATGTGGTGTATGGGGGTCATGACGGTAGCCATCCATTTCAGGTTCCATAAAAAAAAATTAGATTAATAATATTCGTGACAGCGCAGCGGGACGATAATTCACGACGATCAGGAATATTTCAGTCGAGAAACGAGCTTTTATAGCAGTAGTCAACATTTTTTTAACGGTTTTTTTCCGTTGATAAAATCGCTTTGTCAACCGCTATCCTAAAAAGAGGTTTACTCAACTGAAATATTCCTGATTCCTGAGCATGGAATTCCAAGAATAAGCCTACTGAATTTTTACACTGATGGTCATGTCAAGTCACCTAGCTCAATAAATAAATACACTACCGTCCTAGGTCATCATCTGATACATGTCCGATAACTGAAATTCCTGAAGATTAGTGACGTCGATCATCGAGTTAGGCAACACTGGGCGCGGTCGGGTAAACCGTTCGATCGTTGAGGCTGGCCGTGATTTCACGAGGGGAAATTCATATTACTACTAGGTGGTAGGGTTGATTCCGCCTGGTTTGGTACTAACACATTAAATAAAAATAAAATATTGCGGAGATGAAAATTGTCCTGCTGGTCCATTCAGTTCAATGTAGCCCTCTTCAGAATCCCGTGTGCGTACTCTCATTTCGATTTTCGGTTATGAACAAAAAGGAATCTTTCTCTTTTGTAAAATCATTTAGATTTAGAGAGTAGAGGGCTACTCCACGCAATAGTGCGGTCGTCTTTCTTTCGACAACAAAGAGTATGCAACCGCACCTCAATATTATTACGTTTGGTACCTACACCCTGCATGCCAACTGGGTTACCTCAGTAATAGCCACAGACCTAGCATGCGCGACATCCTATTTCTATGGTAATAGCAGAGTCGGCATCTATTAACCGAAGCATGGGCACTGTTAGGGCGGCGCACCAATGCACTGAACTAGCAACACCGGGCCAGTAGCGGTGCGCCGACGACGCTACTCTACTTTTTGTCTCCTCGTTGGAAGAAAAGTCACCAGCGGCCGAGTTGTGACGTTCGCGAAGTGAGCCATAGACTTTACCGTATAGAGCGGGCTGTCACACGCGTCGCGTCGTCGGATCCGGGTCAGGCGAGCGCGCAGCGGCTCGGCGGAGTTAGGTAACGGGTTGGAGCGCTGGATGGCGGCGACGGGTCGCAGTAACGGGTGCTGCGGTGGCGCACCGCGCCGCACGGTACCGCGACCTCGACGCACGCAATTATACAATTCCCGTATCCGCTAATTAGCTCTTTTCCGCAAACTAGCGGTGACGAAGACTAGTCACTAGAGTTTTGCGGGCGATGCAATGCTTATCCCACCGAACCCGTTACTTGCATTGGAAATTGAGACAGCAATTGAATGATTTCTACTGAGTTCCACTGAGACCAGTGGGCGGAGCCATGTTGCCGCGAAGGATTTATCTTTTTGGCCCTAGTCTAGTTTAGGATCCGCGCTTAAAGCGCTATCGGATTGGCCGGAGAAGGTGGCCAACAAAAGCAAACAGGTCAACGCCGAATGCGTAACAAACTCTTCTCATGCGGTGGTTGGATTCAGAATCGCAGCAGAAGCGCCCAGCGGAGGTGGCGCAGCGGACGCGAGGAGTCCCCCGTTTACAAAAGAAGGTGGCTCGTCGAAAGTTCGAGACCGAGCTGGAAAAAGATGGCCTCTTGGTCTCGAACCTCAATTCACGATCTTAGTGCCATGATATTGAAAAAAATGGGTGAAAACATAAAAAGTCAGTTCCCCGCTCATAAATCAAATACATGCAGTATATGCTGTGATTATTTATAGGTCTAAAATAAACGGGGAAGTTTCTTTGTGGCTTCTATTGCGCACGGAACATTAGAAGCATCGGATTTAATCTTAATTTATCCAAACACATTGTTTTACTCGTTCAAGTATATATTACTCAGCTGACGAAAAATATACCAAAAAATAAAAACATTGTCAGGGCAGTTTCGCGCTCTTCAATGTATAATGGGTATTTAATACACACGTAATCAAAATAATGTAAAGCAAACAAAAAAGTTTCAAATCCAAAATCTCAAACTGCTTTTTGTGAGATTCCTTAGTTTTTATAAATTTTCCGAAATTTACATTTCGTTCTTTTTAAAGTGGTCTCGTTTTCGATACAGATAATTAAGTCTGCTAATTATAATAAAATGATATCACATGGAATGATTTATATCCATATTGTGGCTGTACCAAGTCCACGCGCGTGGCGATCATTCGAGAATACCAACTGAGGAGTGTGAAAAGGAGCCTTGGTTCATCAGCAACAGGTTTCATTTTAGAAGGGGGCTGCGAAAGGGGCATTTATCAGTATTTCCGGGAGCGGGTCTCTCTGCCGTCGGGCAGCCAGGCCTCAACACCGTTGAGTCTGCGCCAGAATGCCGGTGCCGCTACGTGCATCCGGCTTCGAGAACCGGGAATTCTACCATCGCTTCTTTACACGAACACGACCAGATAACGCTGGACGAGCCCACAGAGTGAACGTTTTCTGCACTATTTAAACGCTTGTTAAATAAGAATCTACAGTCCGTTCTCAGAGCTGATATAATAAAGACTGTGCTCGCATTTTCCACGCGAATCGACTGACTCATGAGTCACTTATGCGGATAACGTAGTTTTGTCTTTACAAGGAATAAGGTATGCTCTATTGCCTTAGTGTGATATGTTCTATTGCCTTAGATATGTTCTAATGCTAGTCTCAAAGCAAAAAGGATTATCGCCGTTATGTATAGACGTTACATACTTGTAGACCCTTTCAAGCGATGCTATTTAAATACTAGCTGAGGTTGCTGGCTACGCTCGGGTAAATTTAGTTTTGGATAATCACCCCGTTCGTCGTATCGCACGTGCTTACTTACTTCGTTTTCGCTTAGCGTTCTTTCTGAGTTTTCTTTTTATTTGTCTCCGTTTGAGGATCCTATGACCTTCGTCAAGAAATGGGCTATCAAATTCAAAACATTTTTTTCAAATACGACTGATACATCCAGATATTAGCGCGTTCAACAAAAACCGGTGTAACAGGCAGGAATGAATCCCCGGTAATTTTGAATCCCTTACAATGGTCGCCATTGATCCCCGGTATTGTTTAATAAACACTGCCATAAAAGTAATGACCCTAACGACTATAAACAAACCACGCTCGCGCCAAACGCTCTCAAGTGGCTAGGAGGACGTAGGCAGCGGACGTAGGTAAATAGTGAATGAAGTGATACTGTTAAATACTTTTAGAGTTCCGTTCCCCAAGATAATAGACTAGGAGGTGGCGATTTGATATTTGAATCATCTTGAGTCCTATAAATAAAAGCTAATCGCTGACAACCTTTTTTACTGGTCGATAGTATCCGCGGATCTATCAGTGTTTGGCGTAACTTAGTGTAGTTCAATTACCAAAAAAGTTTAAACAAATGAAATGAAAAAAAAAGTTTACTAATGAAGCTTAATTTCTGGCAGGTTTTATGACCAAAGTGGGAAAGTAGGAAAAAAATTGAAGTAAGTATCCCATTACCTTACATTAAGTATGTACATTAGTAAAGCATAAATGAAGTATCTAACAAGATGTTGCTCTTTGCGGACGATTGCAAGTTTTATAAAATTATTAAAAATAGTCACGACTCAATTCTTTTACAAAACGATATTAATCGAGTCTCTTTGCGGTGATTTAAAAACAAAATGTCCCTAAATTTTCTAAAGTGTGTTCAAATTACATTTACGCGTAAACGAAAACCAGTTTTAACCGAATATTATGTTAACGGCAATACGCTTAAGCAAGTGGATATTATTCGTGACCTAGGTTTGGTATTAGATAAAAAACTTTCATTTAATGCTCATATAGACAACATAATTTCTCGTTCTTTTAAAATGCTAGGTTTCAAACGTAATAGCAAAGTTTTTAAAAATCCTGCGGCCATAGTTGCATTATTTAACAGTCTTGTAAGAAGCATACTAGAATATGCTAGTCCAGTGTGGAATCCCAGCTACAAATTACATATACTCGTACAACGCATCGAGCGTAGTCAAAAGATGTTTTAAAACTTTTTATCTTTTTTTGACAATAAAGGGAAGTTTCTTCCTAACTACACTGACGGACTGATTTTTTATGGAGTCAATTCTCTTGAAAAGAGAAGATTGCATTCGGATATTATTATTGTTTTTACAATTATTAATAATCAAGTATTAAGACCTTTCCTTTTGAGCCAGATAAATTTTAACGTACCAAGACCAAATTCAAGTCCTAAATCCCTCTAAAACTAAAAAAACATAAGACTAATCGAGGATCTCTTCAAATTATAATGCATTAGTTCATCATCACGATATTGATATATCGGCCCCATCACTAGAATCACTTAAAAATAAATTCAAAACCTGTATGTAATTATTTCCCCTCCATTGTTCTTTGTAATAATGTTCACTCACTTTTAAACACGTGTTATTTTAGTTGATATATTTTGTTTTGTAGCGTGTTTATATGCCATGATTTATTTATTTTTATTCTTCTTATTAGAATTAAGTTAATGCCCTACCGTTAGACTTAAGGAAATGTTAATAACCATGTTGTGTTTGTCCATTATTGCTGATAGTTTCACTTTTTTTATATCTACGTTTTGTTATTACCATGTAAGAAATGAGTCACTTTTGACAAACCTAATAAAAAAAAAACAACTCAATCGTCTCGAATATTTTACAGGTTTTTGTAGTTAAATACATAAATCATAATTCGAAATGGCTAATTTTATGTTTTTGTAAGTTCTAAGTAGAGTAGTCCTAAGCAAGTGTTAACGTTGCGTTCCGAAATTACAGAGTGGTCTAGTGACTAGAGGACTTGCCTTTCATGCGAGAGGTCTGGGTTCAAATCCTCGCCCCGGCCATGTACCACTTTCTTTCTCTTTATGTTTTGGATAAGTTAGTTACGAATGCGAGCTGTTCCATGGCTCGGAACTCATGTAAAACTATAGGTCCCCTACCCCTACTTATTGGTAGGGTCAAGCCCGCCTGCGTTGGTGCCACCGAATTGGATAAAACGATGGTTAATCCAGATAAATGTAGTCGTGTTCACAAAGGAAAGGTCCTGGCATGGTACTTTATTCCTTCGGAAAAGTGATGTATTAGGCTAATATCATAACGGTAGTTGTGTGGTATCAGCCATCCATGTCAGGGTCGGTCCCCTCCGTCTTCTTTCTACCATCGCACAACGCGGAACAGGCAGAAAATGCACCTATTCACTGGCGACATTCCAAAAATCAAAACCAACCGATCCTATAGGTCATTTATCTATGGGGTCGGTAAACTATAGAATGTAGTAATACTCCCTGCCGAGGTATTTCTCCCAAAGTAAAACCTGGGGTCCTTCAAACATGAAAGCACCTCGTCCGCCGGCATGGTTTTCGCAGCCCCCTTTAAAGTTCGAAAGCGCAAGGGCGTCGTCGGGCACCTTAAGAACGGCCCGTAAGCTATGCTCCCCATACAAACGTAGTTTACTAATCATTTGGAAACCGCTATTCCAATTAAATTGATATTTAAAATCTAATATCAAGTAATAAATATCTGTGTCTGCATGCTTTTGTTTTTTTGAAAAATCCAAACCGAATTAAATTAAAGCATAAAGAAAATTTTCATACGAATTTTGTTTTCTCTGTGGTTTGACCCAGAATACATTTACCGAAAAAACAAAGGCATGCAGACACAGATATTTGTAGCCTAATATTAGATACCAAATATCAAGTAAGTTGGAACAGTTGTTTTCAAATTATTAGTAAACTACGTTTGTATGGGAGGCGAAATTTTCTGATGCTTACGGGCCGACCTTAAGACGTCCTGGCGTACGCCATATGCCGAGCTTAACATAAAGAATGGTTCCATGAAAAAACATCTGTTTGTAGCCTGGGTTTAAAGGTGACCCCAGGACGTATGTATAACTTCAAGTTCATGCACACCGCATAAAAAGCGAAATTTTCGGACTATTCTCGGGTGAAATCTCTTAACATTTATATCCGACATATTATTTTTGCCCTCAAATAATTTCTTGAATAGCACATATTTGTCAGAAATGTGTCTTAATATCAATAAAAATATTTTCTTATAAAATTTTGACATGCCGTGACATGCCACGATTTATTTCCATGCATGTCGTAATAGCGGACAAAGTGATTCGTCCCCTTCCTTCTTTCCTAGGCGGTAAGGTTATTCCCACACAGGCTGCTACCATCGCATTGAATGAACCCATACGAGGGAATGCCGCTGGCATTAAGTTGTACCTTTTGCCCGAATGTATAGTGCAATGAACATGTATAAATAAATAAATACATTGGCAATTGTAGAGCTCGTGGTCTAGGGGTTAGAGGACTTGGCTTTCATGCGAGAGGTCAGGGTTCAAATCCTCGCCCGGACATGCACCACTCTCTTTCTCTTTCTAAGTTGGATAAGTGCATTTAGTTACGAATGTGAGCTGTTCCATGGTTTGGAACCCATGTAAAATTGTAGGTCCCCTTCCCCTACGTGGTGGAATTAAGTCCGCCCGGGCTGGGCTAAGTACCACCGCATTGGATGAAACTATGGTTAATGCGGCAATGAAAAGATGTCCGTGTTTTCCAACCAGTTCAATGTAACTGTGCTCATAAAGGGAAGGTCCTGGCATGGCACCTAATTCGTTCAGGGATGTGGCGTATTGGGCTAATATCATAACGGTAGTTGTGTGGTATTAGCCATCCATGTCAGGTTGCATAAAAAAAAAGTGGAAGTTCTCTTGTTCGTACTTTAACAGCAGACAATTCTGTTCTATATCCGTTCATTGTAAATTGGTCGATCATATGATAATATATGATGTTGTCTAAGTTATATTTCTTTGGAATGTATGTCTTCAAGTGGACCGTTAGTTCAAGTGGTTTAACATTGGGCGCGCGGTTGGGATCTGGAAGGGTGACGGTTGATGATGGATGCTCGCTAAGAACGTATTTTTCGAAATTCCTTTGTTAAGGTAAAGGTAAGGGTAAACAAGGACGAAATACACAAGTGACAACCACCTACACACTCATATAGAAGTCTTCGGAACCCATTGATATTTAAACGTGAAATTTACAGTGTGGATTCCCGTTAAGATTACAACACTTATTCGCCGAGTATTATTTATAATTAATATATGTAGGGGTAAAAGAGGCCAAAATGTACAAATCTTCTTTAGGCACTTAACACCTAATTTCAAAAAACATTTCACCTAGGAACGTAAGAGATTTAGAGTGGCTTGCTGAAAAAGGTATTTTAGCTCTTAAGGGGTCAAAGAGACTAAAATGAACGAATTTACATTTTTTTTTTTCTAAGCGACCTGACATGGATGGCTTATACCACACAACTACCGTTATGATATTAGCCTAATACACCACATTCCCGAAGGAATTTGGTGCCATGCCAGGTTTACTTTTAACTATAAGTCGTTTTGAAATTAAAATTTTCGTAAATCTTACCAAATCATACAATATGCACATTGTCTTTTTTGTGGACATGTTGCATCTTCCTCATCACGGAGCCTGTCTTATTCTTTGAAACAGAGAAGGTCACAGAGCGCAACAACACGGTTTTGTACCGTGCCCGCGAATGAGTGGCCCAACCCGCCGGGTTCAAATCCCGCCGGGTTGGGCCACCTTAACATCAGAATGCTCGCTAAGAAATATTTTTTTTTGCAATTTAGCTAACTAGTTACCTCTAACTCTTTAACCGAGCCTTAGTTTATTTCGGCCTCTAACTCGAGAGGCCGAAATAAACGAATTTTCAAATAACACACGAAATCTCAAGAACCATTAAACCAAGAAATGTGAACATTTCAGAGTGGCTTAGATGTATGGTAAGCACAGCGCATATATATTTACGAAACTAAAAACGAACTTTCGAAATCCAACTATGGGTAGTAGACAAAAGCAAAACGTACAAACTCTCACATACTACTTAGTGCCTGATTTGAACTAACTCATATTACTCCGTTATGTTAAGCGCGACATATGGCGTAAGCCAGGTCCTGGAAGAGGTGCCCGGCGACGCCCATGAGCTTTCGAACTTTCACGGGGGCTGCGAAAACCATGCCGGCCGACCAGGTGCTTCTTGTCACCATGTTTGGAGGACCCCGGGTTCTACTTTAGAGAAAATATATCAGGAAGTCGATTCCATAGTTTACTGACCCTATAGATAAAGGATCAACCGGATCGGTTGGTTCTTATTTTCGGAATGTGGCCAGTAAATTTGATTACCCTACCTGTTTCGCGTTGAACGATTGTAGAAAGAGGACGAAAGGACAGCGTTATGCAGCTCTGACGTGTACTCTCTAGCTGATCAGGTGGTTCTTCACACCATGTTGAAAAAATCGAATTACAACGATGCTATTTAAATGTCGCTATGGAGGCGGAGATATAGGGGATGACAATTTATATGGCTCATCTAATATTGTCGCTACATAATTATACCTGCGTATGGCTCGATTTTTTTCCGCAATTTTAGGGCTACTTTACATCACGCTAAATTACCAGAGAGGTGACCAGTCGTATGAATTGGTTATAACTTAAGAACCAATAACCCGATTTAGATGCGTTTTGTATCGAAGTCTCGCCTAAATCTGCGCATTACTTATAGGCTGCAAAACATCACGCTAACATACCAGGAGAATGAACTGTGAGTGTTAAATATTTCTAATAAAACTGACGGACTGCTCCTCCATGTTCCATGGAAATTGGCAGAATACGTCGCTGTAAATTATGAGAGAGGAGACCGGTCGGGATAAAAGTTCATAACTTGCGAATTATTCACTCGATTAATATGCGGTTTGTATCTACGTCTGGGATCTATGGGCGCGGTTGGGTTTTGGATGGGTGACCGTTTTCGATGTTGAGGATGGCTGTCGCACGGATCCTAGAGTATAAATGTAGGTCCCCTTTCTAACGTAGGTACTAGGTAGATTTAATCCCGACTGAGTTGGTAATGATGATCGAAGCGGTCATAAAACATGTCCGTGTTTTACATCCATGGTAATGTAGTAGTGCCAGTGCAAGATCGTCCGGGCGGCAAATGCTTTTAAAAAAACTTGGAAGAAATTGGCCCCAATGTTTTACAATTAATTAATGTACATTCCTTCCACTGAATTTATGAATGGCAATAATTTGATGTTATCTTAATCAATCATGCCACATCGGCTCAACCAATTTTGTTCAAATTTCGTAGACAGTAGTGTTAACTAGCCTTTTGGACCAGCCCGCGGGGTTACTATTTAAACAGTATATAATTCAGCCCGATATCAGTCCAAAACGACATTGATGCGAGCGGAGCCGGGTACCTCAGCTAGTTATTAATATAACTTAGTACCTACATAAACATCTAACTTGAATGAAGTAAAAGGAAAACTTAACAATTATTTTGTGTTCTGTGTGATTCTGTTCTTACGTTTATTCGTGTGCATGTCTCAGCATTTTATCCTCAGAAAGGAAAAATGAATAAGAATGGCTTAAACAAGTCGTTCTTTCGAATTTAGTTAAGTGCTGACACAACGTGAAAAAGTGTAGTTGTAGATTGATGCTCATTATATTTTATGCAGAGCTAGTAGTCTGAGTTCTCACCTAAATTGGCGTTTACGGCAAACCGATCGACTGGTGTTTTCTCCAAACTCCATACAAGTTTTAACTAGATATTCTGTGGTTTTACTTCTTCAAGCTGTCAAAGTCAAACGTGGACTTCCGATTTGTATGAAAACGCGGAGTGGACGTAAACGGCAACGTCGACGTATTTACGGCAACGTTGAGTAAGCTGTCAAATCAAGCTCGGACTCGCAAATGTTAGTTCGCTTAACGCCCGCTGCGCGCGCTCTTCAATTTCTCCATTCATTTGAAAACGCCAGTCGATCGGTTTGCCGTAACGCCAATTTAGGTGAGAACTCAGACTACCAGCTCTGAACATCACACATAGTGGCGAAGATAGAGGGCTCAATAACATAATACTTCTGTCGCTTCTACGGGCATGCTCTTCGATTACGGGGTACTATTATGGCTTAATGAAGCCACTCACTTATCATAGTGGTTTATTTTTCATCGTCCAGGCACACCTACCACTTCCACCCACTTGCCACCGCTGAATATTTTTGTCATTCTTTCATTAGGTATTTATTCTGTATACATGTCCAAACCACATTAAACTAACTAGTTGGACATACTAAGTTTCTGATGAATAATTTTAACGTAAGCAATTTATGGAGTGGCTATTATCGCTCAATGCCAGTAAATGCGCTGTGCACTGTACACCTAGGACCCAAAAATCCACATCACTCTCACTACTTTGATGGAAACATTATAGAGACAGTGACAACGCAACATGATCTTGGTGTGACAATTTCAGAAGATCTTAAATGGGAGACACATATCACAGAAGTCGTCAAGAAAGCCAATTCCCTACTATACATGACCAGAAAGGCCTTCTCGTACATAAATACAGAACTATTCCTAAAATTATATAAGGCCTATGTTCGCCCCTTATTGGAACATTCTTTTCTGATTTGGAACCCTTATTTTAGAAAGATAATAGACCTTGTGGAGGGCGTTCAAAGACGGGCCACAAAAATGATTAACACACTTAAGAAGCAAAGTTATGAACATCATCTTAAAGTTATCGGAATCAGCACCCTAGAGGAACGCCGCCAGCGAAGGGACCTCATAGGCTGAGATAAATAGTCGTAACAGAAACTAAGACTAACGAAAAGTAGTAATTTGTGACGTCACTTTGCATTACTTTGACATTTCGTCCATACAAAGTGTGTCGAAATGACGTGACAAAGTACTACTTTTCGTTAGTCATAGTTTCTGTTACGACTATTTATCTCAGTAATAGAAGCATACAAAATCCTCAATGATTATTATAATTTACCAAATCTCAAAGAAATTAAAAAAACTAAACCACTCTGCATCAAATTCTAACCTCAGGAAACACTTCTTGGTGAACAGAGTTGTAGACTTTTGGAACAATCTGCCGGAGGAGGTCATTAGTGCTGAAACTGTAAATGGATTTAAAAACCGACTAGACAAACACTTAAAGACAATAAAAAAAACAAATAATCAATAATAATAATAGACAATCAATAATAATAAAAGACAATCAATAATCAATAAATAAAATCAAAATAAATACAGAATGTGAATAAATTTAATGAGATACACTTAGATGAGAATCCACACTTTGAACAATTTTGGAATTTCATCTCGAACGTATTAAAATAAAAATTTTACTTAAACCTTTTATTAGTATACGATATCACCAAGTTATTAAAATAAACTCAAATATTCGCAGTCAATGCCCAAATTAATTTTTGGTTTTTAAAAACTAACTTTTTATCACGAAGGGAAGTAGAAAAATAATAATAGCATACCATTTATAAATGAATTATAAAACAAAGCAATCTTATCCGGTTTTTTCCGTAACTGCAAGTTTAAGCCAAGTTTAAGCCGCAAGTAGGCATACTTAATGTTGAGCATACTATAGTCAAAACCTTAGTCCTAAACATATGTAACTGTTGTGATCTAAAATTAGGTCGATGGCTAAAAGCCACTGTTATTCTTTAATTTCTCAGACAGTTATTAACTTATCAACCTCAAATTGATTGTTTTATAACTTCAGGTATATGCACACCAAATGAATTATTCTAAGCACGAAAACAGCTGGCAAATGGATAGGTTATCACCTGGTTAACACAAATGGTACTTTTATCCCGGAAAAATGTTGGGTTCAGCCCGAAATGAGTCCAGAGTGGGCAGTCAGAGTTCTCACCTAAATTGGCGTTTACGGCAAACCGATATACTGGCGTTTTCAAATGTATGGAGAAATTGAAGAGCGCGCGCAGTGGGCGTTAAGCGAACTAACATTTGCGAGTCCGAGTTTGATTTGACAGCTTACTCAACGTTGCCGTAAATACTTCGACGTTGCGGTTTACGTCCACTCCGTGTTTTCATACAAATCGGAAGTCCGAGTTTGACTTTGACAGCTTGAAGAAGTAAAACCACCGAATATCTAGGAAAAACTTGTATGGAGTTTGACGTTTTTACGGAACTTCGAAGTTACGTAAACGCCAATTTAGGTGAGAACTGAGACTACCGGCTCAGAACGACATTGAGCAAGCAGAGCGGGTACTTAAGCTAGTGACAAATAAATAGAGACTGATGGATGAGATAAACGTACTGAACCTGAAACTGAAGGAAATCTTGCGTTGCGTTTAATTAGTAGCTAAAATATTTCTATATAATATATTTCTAATAATGAATGGGTCAGGGAATGCGGTAATTGTGTAACCATGTCCTGTTGGAAAATTCATGAGTGGTTGTAGGATGTAGGGTAGGGGCCATGCTTGCTCCCGCTAAAAGGTGCAACAGACAATTCGACAATTTTTTGACGCTTCTACAGCGAGCACATGCGTCACTGGATTCTAGGACTGCAGTTGGGGGCGGGCTACCCGATCAAGCCTTTTATTGCGAGAGTCCTAGTGCACCTGATTGTAGAAAAAGTAAAGCTAGTAATGAACGCCATCTCGCCACGCCATGCGCTGCGAGCCGCACCGTTTCCTATATACAGGGTCCATCACTCGAAGTGTTACCAATTGAAAATTATGTTATTTGGTTAATTAAAGTACGGTTTATTAAAAATTGTATCAAAATGCAAAAAAAAATTTAATTTTAAGACAATCATTGTTATAGTTCGTATAGCCTCCTTTGGCACGGATGATAGCACCAAGTCGTCCCGTAAAGGCTTTGCAGGCTGCACTAAGTTTGCGTTATTTCCGACGGAGCGGTGCATTCAGCGTATCCACACTTTCATATCTTTTGATTGATACGGCTACCTCCAAAATGGATCATACCGTGAATTCCATTGGAATAAAATCTGGAGAGTAGGCCACTGTTCTGAAAAAATTAACCGAGGAACGTGGTACTGTAATTAAAAATGTGTCAGGCGAGCTTTGTGGGACGGTGCTGAGTCTTGTTGGAACGTCCAGCTGTTCATACCGAATTGCTTACATGCCTATGGTATGAGCGCATCATTTAACACCTTTTGCTGGTACACTTGTTGGACATTGACGCCCTTCTCGATAAACACGAGTGGAGAGCAAAAGCATTTGCGGTCACTGCAGCCCAGACCATAACAGAAGCAGGCGCTTATTTCTGTTATATTCTGGCACGCAACTCTATCGTATAAATTCTCGTTGGGCTTGCCCTGCAGCCAAACACGATCATTTAGTTTGTTTACATACCGTTGGGCATTAAAAAAAAATTAATCGGAAAAAACAATGTTTTCCAGATTGCCACATTCGTGCAAGACTTTCAGTGCTCGAGCTCTTTGTAGTCGGACTGCCTTTTACACTGAAGTAAGATGATGTACTTTTTGTATCTTGTAGGGTTTCAGTTTCGGTTTTTTTAAGTATGCGCCTAATACTTGAGTCGGATACTTTCAGACTTTATGTCAATTTTGCAGCGATATCGGCTGGCGAGGATTTCTTTGAATTCGAGCCTTCACCTTTCGAACCATGTCACGTGATGTTGCTGTTTTCGGATGACCGCCTCAATTCCGTTTAGTATTGGTCCCGGATTGCTTATAACTTTCGTTTCACTAACATTTTGTTCCGACGTTAAATATCGGAGCTCCCGAACGATGGTTGTGATTTTCCGGCCCATGGCAAAATGATCACATTGTTCGTTTAATATCCATTGCGAAAATTCATTATCAAATTAAAATCTGTTCCCGGGCTTTTCGCCCACTTAAAAACAATAAAACAAACTGACGAATTCGGGGCGCTGTCATTATTGTTTTGAAAATAGAAGCAGTGTGAAGTTAGTAACAGTTCGAGTGCCGGACCCTGTATACCACTAGCTTTTGCCTGCGCTAGAAACCGTTGGTTGATTTCGAAAATTTATATTGTTCCATCATAAATGCTTTTAATCTCCCATTCATCCCCATAAGGTTTTATAAATAACATTTAGCCATTTTACCACTAGCTTTTGCCTGCGCTAGAAACCGTTGGTTGATTTCGAAAATTTATATTGTTCCATCATAAATGCTTTTAATCTCCCATTCATCCCCATAAGGTTTTATAAATAACATTTAGCCATTTCAGATTTTAAAGGAGTTTCCCCTTTTTTAAATCAATTTCCTTAAAATTCTCAACAACTGCACCCATATCGATTTTAGGCTTATTTAACCAAGATTTGAATTGAATTTAAGCCTGACCGACCCGCTAGGTTTCGCAGCCACCCTTAAAGTTCGAAAGCCCATGGACGTCGTCGGGCACCTTAAGGGGTCCATCGAACAGACGTAAAGAAGCACCTGACCGACTTCGTTTACAAATATAGTGATTTATAAATAAAAACTTTTAAATATTAAAATAAGATATAACTTATGTTAGACAGAAATAATGTAGCTTTCAAATTTTGAAAGAATTTTTAAAATCAGTTCAGTAGTTTTAAAGATTACCCTGTGCAAACTAGCTGAGGTACCCGCCTCCGCATGTCGCTTTGGACTGAAGTCGGTTTGAATTATTTCCTGAATAAAAAATTGTCCAAAGTCCTGGTCTAAAACGCTGTTTCACGACAATGCATCTATCTATAAAATTGTAGCAAAATGTTTTAAGTCGATATATTCCGGGAGGTCACGACATTTTTGGTCACGATAAGGTAAATGGCTGAATATGGGTTCACGTGTTAGAGACCAACCCTCTGATGCTATATATGTCGGTCTGCCTGGGCCAAGTGGTTGCGTTATCTAGATTGGCCATATAAAATAGATGTTGATGTCACCCCTCTTGTAAT
The DNA here is from genome assembly GCA_946894095.1 of Incurvaria masculella. Taxonomy (NCBI): domain Eukaryota; kingdom Metazoa; phylum Arthropoda; class Insecta; order Lepidoptera; family Incurvariidae; genus Incurvaria; species Incurvaria masculella. The sequence goes on from OX335650.1 coordinate 13,444,474, forward strand.
TTAGAGAGATGTACTCCACCAATTTTCATGGTAGTACATTCAAGAGCAGCTTCATTCTATTTTATTATGAACATTTAACCCAATCTGCTTACCCCTTTGGTAATTAAGCATTAAATCTGGTAATTAAATTCTAAGTAGCCCTAATGTTGGGGAAAAAATCAATCAAGCCTGGTACAATTTAACAGGCTCTCTAGTCTTGCCAAACGCTTAAATATTTAAAATCCATAACTTGAGGTATTTTTGGTTGCCCATACAATTTTTCATCTCTTATTTCACCACCTTCAAGATTTATTCGTCTGCAATAATATGTATCCCTTAAGGCTCTCGTGAAGAAAGCGGAAATCGAAGATTTGAAATTTTTACGAAATGCATTCTATATCAATTGGCCAAGGCACAATTTTGCACGGTGACTGCCATTAAAATAGCGAAATCGTCTTCCAGACCTCCCTACCCCTAAAAGTTGTCAGATTTTCTTCCTTATGTCCTTATGTTTTTATCGTTTTGTATATATGTATATCTGTATTTTGAAGTTTTTTTTTTAAAAACACACTTTCAAATATGTTTAGCCAATATTTTCCAATCTCATAGGTTTATCAAAAAATTAAAACATAAAGACGTACATTTTGACAACATATTTAAGAATCCTAAGTTTCAAAAACCAAATAAAACGTTAAGAGCGTGTATAAAAATATCGCCTGTAGTATGGGGAATTGATAGGGTAGGGGATAAAATTACTCTCTAATTGTATCCGTCGAATGGTCATAGTGACCATATAATTGTATAGGAATCAATAATAGTGGGGTCTTCTGCATCTCATGAGTTGGTACAGGTGCGGGCCTATAGGGTTGCCCCTTTTGCCCGGGCTTCTTTTCGTCAGGTATGAAGCACTGCCGGTCATTGGTGGCCGCTATCAAGCGGCGCGTCATAAATCATGCAGCCGAAACATCGCCACCGTTTCCAAATATGCTCTAAAAATGTGTTTGTTGAGTCAGTTCCCACCCACACAAACCCTATATTACGTATGTGACTTTGTTTCCATGTGACATGTACTTAGAGTTGGTAGTTTTTGAAAATTGGAGACAGCGGGTCTCATAGCAGGCGCGCTAGATGGCATATCTCCCTGGTAGTTCCTGAGATTAGCGCATTTATACACAACGCCAGTCACGTTGGTGCGCGCCATAGTTTTAATATTGCAAAAACACCGAAAATATTAATTATAATTGCATACTTTAAAGGGCAATAATGATGTGCATAAAATGCTTAACGCAACGAACGTATTTAATTTGGTAAGGATTGTAATAGTATCCCTCAAAATAGCTTTCCAATTACCACAACTTATTTGACCATTTTTTAAAACATTTTTTTTTTATAGTAAGCTATCCTTAAAAGATAGACATATTTCATCGCAGACTTATCTGTAGACCGTCGTCGTAACGCCCAGTACATTAAATTTGGGAAATTATTATTGGGATTGAAACAAACAAAAAAGTTTAATAACTTTTTGCTGAATATCCTCTTAATAAAAAGTTAGACTTTCCATGCAAAGTAATTCAATAATTTAGTGTAAAAAGAATCTAATGTTCCGTAAGAACGTGGGAACGTTGTATTTACAGTCGAACAAAGAGTTTAGGATACACATCCGGTTGAATGAAAAGATGAACAGTCGAAATACTTTGACTTTTGGAAACTATTATAGGGTTGAGTATAGATTCAAACATAGTTGAGGATGTCTACTAGCTACTGAGTAAACAAAATCCTAAAAAAATTTAATCAAAGGTTGTATTTAAACACCATTTATTTTTACGTTTAACCGGAAGTGTATCCTTTAACCTTTGGTTGACTGTACAAATGGCTAATATCACACCTACTGTCATGACATTAACTTGATACGCCACGTGGGATCTAGGTTCCATGCCAAGACCTTCCTTATGCATGGTTACAACGTGCGTCAAATTACACTAAACTAAAACATACATTTCAAAAATGTATATCTCGGTAACTAGACACTTTAGAAAAAAATGTAACCTTTTTTGTCTCGGAAAAACATGAGGACTACGCTGGCGAAATTAATGTACTGGCCGTTACGACATCCTGTATAGGAGGAGCAATTCCACCACATATTATTTTGTTATATCTCCAAAGGATTAGGCAGCGTTTTCGATTAAAGTTCCCCAATCAGCTTGATTTTTTCCGATATCTTTAACAATTATCGTCATATTTCAACCAATTTACACAAAACACTAATGAACTATACACATAAACCTTGATCCCGTGAAAACCGTATGAAAATCCGTTCAGTAGTTTTTAATTTATCGCGTTCAGACAGATAGACAAACAGTTTTTTTTATGCGACCTGACATGGATGGCTCATACCACACAACTACGGTTATGATATTAGCCCAATACACCACATTCCTGAAGGAATTAGGTGCCATGCCTGGACCTTCCCTTTATAAGCACGACTACATTGAACTGGATGTAAAACAAGAACAATTTGAATGTCGAATTTGAATGTTCGTTAGGTTTTTTTATTGTATGTACACTCAAAGTATATTGTCCTATTGTTGTAACTTCCACCACGGGCCTTATGGTCTACAGGAATGGTTTAATCCAAATATTTAAGATACATTGTTTTGTACGTAATGCATGTGTGTTATATTGGATACATAAATAAATAAATGTAAATACATTTTTCATTGCCGCTTCGAGCATCTTTTCATCCAATGCGATGGTACCAACCCGGGCGGGTTTAAACCCTACCACCTAGTAGGGGAAGGAGTCCTACAGTTTTACATGGATTCCGAACCATGGAGCAGCTCGCATTCGTGACGAAATCCACTTATCGAACTCGGAAAAAGAAAGACAGTGGTGCATGTCGGTATTGAACCCAGGCCTCTGGTACGCTAGGCCAGTCCCCGCGCCACTAGGCTACGAGCCGCTTATGTTGCGGAGGGGGATTTTGTTTTCTAATATCTAGTGATACCGTACAAATATGATGATATGGAATTGCTTGCAAAAACCTAATTGCATTGTCACAATTTAACTCCGGAACCCTAATTGTGACCGCAACAAAATTGTTTGATTATTTATGCGTAACATGTCTTATATAAGAATATGCGAGGCACTTTCTAACTATTCATGATGTATACAAAGATTTCTTATACCTTAGTATTTTTCCTTTAGTATTTACCCAAAACGTGTTAACGGAACCTTATTACTAAGCCTCCGCTATCCGTCCGTCCGTCCGTCCGTTACAGGGCCCGTCTCATGAACCGTAATAGGTAGGCAGCTGAAATAATCACAGAGTGTGTATTTATTTTGCCGCTATTAAAACAAATAGGTAAAATTAAATAATAATAAAAATTAAAGCAAATACAAAACACGCGATTTTTTGGTGTTAAATCTTGTACCATGGTACGGAACCCTTTGTGTGCGAGTCCGACTCGCACTTGACCGTTTTTTTTTTTCCATTTTAAGCTGGCACGGTTATGGCTAATACGTAAAGTCATCTTGAAATCAGACCAACAAACCGCATCTAGGTGCCATATCAGGACCTTCCTTATATTGCCCATCTACATTGATATGGATGGAAAACACAGGCAGTCGTTCATTATCGCTTCTTCCATATTTTCATCTAATGCGATAGTACCAACCCAGGTGGGCTTACACACCTACCACCTAGTAGGGTAAAGGGACCTAAACTTTTAAATTGATTCCGAACCATGCAAACATTCGAATTCGTGAAGAAATGGACTTATCGAACACATTTGATATTGTTTGTCAGCCTCGGCAGCCCAGTGGCGCGACGCCTTGCGATTCGAAAAGCTTGGTCACCTGTGAGCGGGTAAATTTTGGATGGGTGACCATTTTAAAACGTTAAGGCTGGCCGTGGTTCGGATGACACGTAAAGCTGTAGGTCCCTTACTTACTAGGTGGTAAGGTTAACGGTGGTACCATCGCATTGAATGAACGATGGTCGAAGCGGCAATGAAAATTGGCCATGTTTTCCATTCAATTCAATGTAGACGAGCAATATAAGGTAGGTCCTGGCATGGCACATAGTTCCCATGTGGTGTGTTAGGCTAATATCTGACGGTCAATTTAGTATTAACCATCCATGTCCATTTACATACAAAAAACATGAAAAAACATCAAAAAGAGAGTCAGACATCACCGGTCGAACTCATGAACCTGGCATCAAAAGTAAATCCCTACGCCCGTGAGCTGCGAGTCACTCACTCTATTATCAAGACGTCTTGGAATTTGTTTTTTTATTCGGAATCTTAAATTAAAGAGAAAATCTCGTTTGGAAATGCGTCGCAAAAGGCATTACTAAAAACAAATGTCATAAAAGAGTATGTACCTTCCTACTACAATTATGGCAGTTTGTCAATGGAGCGGCGGTGACGCGTCTCGGTTTTGTTTATACAACTCGAAGCACTCGAATGTACCTCCCATTCACTTTGTCGGCCGCCTTGTTTGGTATTCAACTTGATTTATGATCATAAAACGACATACTTAGTGTCAAATTACTGTAAACAGGGGTTCACTTTTAGAGGGGATTCATTCCTGCCTGGAACACCGGCCAAGTGCGAGTCGGGCTCGCACACGAAGGGTTCCGTACCATCGAACAAGATTTAACACAAAAAATCAAGTTTTTTGTATGGGGACCCCCTTTGATTCTTATTATTTTAAAATGTTACCTATTTGATATTATAGCGGCATAATTAATACACACTCTGTGAAAATTTCAGCTGCTTACCTATTACGGTTCATGAGATACAGCCCTGTGACAGACGGACAGACGGACGGACGGACGGACGGACGGACGGACAGCGGAGGCTTAGTAATAGGGTTCCGTTTTCACCCTTTGGGCACGGAACCCTAAAACAGATTGACTCAGCTTTGCTATCGTCGTCGATTATGGCTTGCATTCATAGGTCATTTCAGAGGACCTGACGGCTATTCTGGTTCCTTGAACCATATTAAAAAAATTGGAGCAACCAAGCGTCCAGTCACCGTCGACGCCCTGAGTCAGCCGGGCCGGAACGGAAGTGATACGCGGCTAATGTTTATTTTCACTCCGGAAGTTGCGAATGTTGTGCGCGGCCAAGACAGGAATGTCCGGTGGTTTGGCGTCACCACAACACCGGCGCGGCGGCGGCGACGGTGTATTTCTGTAGCGCGCGACGTCGACCAACGACGGCCCGGCCACAGAAATATTTTCCTGTTGGTATAGCAGCTATTTTGGCGCAGACTGGCCTGCCGGCTACGCAAGAGCTGTTTCTTTAAACGCAGAGTTTGTTTTAAATGCTACATTACTTTTCGACAGATTTGCTGTCAGTTGTTCTCATGCGCTTACTTACGATATACATACCTGTAGGTATGTATTTCAGAGGGTGATGAAGGCGAGCGAACTTTCAGAACGGAGGAAGAAAGAAGGTGGGCCAGTAGCGCCAATCAGTCAGTCAGCCAACCAGTCAGCGTCTGAAACTGAACTCGGGAATTCGACATTAGAACAAGGACATCGGCGAAGCGAAGATGACTGTGGAAATCTCCAGCGCCAACAACGAAACTAAAATTTGAAATTGATTATTTCAAGAAAGAAGAAACCTTTATGCCCTGTAACAAATAGGCTCGAATCCCATGGCAGTTTCCATGCCAGAGGTTCAATCCTGCCCGTTTATGCACCACTTTCTTTCTCTTTCTGAGTTGGATGAGTGTATTTCATCACAAATGCGAGCTGTTTTGTGGTTCCGAATGTAACTAAAGCAACTTTTTACATTATCTGAAAAGCTGAACTTGGTGAATCTTTGGGACCAGACTTGTTTGATATCACAATGATAAAAGTGTTTATACCAATGCGATACACCATCGCACGTTTTAGACGTAAGTACTGTACTGTTCGTGCACACAGATAAACCTATCTAAAAAGCTGAACTTGGTGAATTTTCATCACAGAAACTCAGAGGAACTTCAATGACAGTCTCTTAGGGACTAGGAAAACTAAAGGATTGTTTTAGGTTGCTTATGAAAGCTAAGTATATTGCATATACATATGTGTTGGCATGTGAGCTGTGAACAAGTCGCCACTGCGGCGTGAGGCCGCTGGAATGCGGCTGGACCGGGGCCCGCGGGTGGGGGCGCGACGGGCGCGGGGGCGCGGGACGGGGCCAAGCAACCAGTTTAGCTTCCTGTACGTGTCGGATGTCCTGCGGCTCCCGCTCCCCCCCTCCCCCACTCCCCGCGGACCGCTCTGCCCGCTATATCGCCCGGCGGTTTTAGGGCTGGCGCAAACTCTCAAAAGAACTTATTAACTACTGATTGACAAGGTTCTTTCCATCTGAAAAGACATTTTATAACATTTATTAGAAATCTTTTAGAACACTTCAAATAATTTGATGGCTAAGTGACTGCTGATATTGTTTTTTATGTAACTGCACGTGGATTGCTAATAACTCACCCACAGTCATGATGTTAGCCCAATGCACCGAGTTCCCAAAGAAATTAGATGCCATGCCTGGACTTTCCTTGCACTCGCTACATTTAACTGGTTGGAAAACACGGGCAATTATCATATCCGTTTCACCCAAAATTTTCATCCAATGCGATGGTACTAACCCGGACGAGCTTAACCCTAGTAGGTAAAGAGGACCTTCAGTTTTACATGGATTTTAAACCATGGAGCAGCTCGCCATCGTGACCAAATGCCCTGATCCAGAAAGGATGCATGAACGGGGCGGGAATTTGAACCCAGACCTCTGGCATGCAAAGTAAGTCGTTGCGCCACTGAACTACAAGCCTCTCTAAAATAAGCCATCCTACGAAGACATGTGGAATAATTTTGTGATATTAAATGTGGAATAAACTTTTGCCTACGTAAGTAGACATAGGCTGAGATAAATAGTCGTAACAGAAACTAAGCCTAACGAAAAGTAGTACTTTGTGACGTCACTTTGACACATTTTGTATGGACGAAATTTAAAAATTATGCAAAGCGACGGCTATCACTACCGTGACATTTTGACATTATTTTTTTGCGTGCTGGATGCAAGAACTTGAAAAAAATTTGGTGTAAATAATATCTCTTAATATGTACTAACGCTGAGCACTTCTATCGCGCGTGGCGGCCACCCAGGAAAATATATAGGAATTCATTTGTGCCTATTTAAAAAATTTCGCCCACTAAAATGTAGATTGCACTTTTAGGACGGGTTTATCAGTCAGAGTTCTCACCTAAAATAGCGTTTACGGAACTTTAAAGTTACGTAAAAACGTCAAACCCTTACAGTTTCACAACTTATTCTGTGTTTTACTTCTTCAACCTGTCAAAATCAAACTCGGACTACCTACCGATTTGTCTGAAAACGCGGAGTCGGCGTAAACAAATGTTAGCTCGCGCGTTCACATTTGACAAGTGTCATAAAATATGAGGAAAATAAACATAAAACCAAACCGACTGGCGACCGCCCAAACGTGATTCTGTGATTTGTTATTAGGGCCCTATGTGGAATTTAAAGTGAATTATGTTAATAAGGCATGGTAACAGAACTGGGAATCCCCCGTTTCGTTCAGCCTTACGTAGATCCGTGGGTTCATCTTGTGTCCAATAACGTCATCGGAAGCTTTTCGATATTTTCCCGTGACAACCCTAACCAGGTCAACCGCAGGATCGCGCAGCGAGCGCCCTTCGCTTGCCATCGCGCGCACACTTTCCGAACCCATTTTTCATTTTGTTTCTTCACTCGGGATATGTATTCAATCCAGATAGTGGCCCGACATCCAGACCCTTCTCTAGCTTATTACCTCCTTAGTGTGAGCATGACTTTTTTATGCAACCTGACATGGATCCCCATCACATTCCCGAAGGAATTAGGTACCATGCCAGGACCTTCCCTTTATGAGAACGGCTACAATGAACTGGAAATTTTTCAATTGTCGCATCGACCATCTTTTCATCCAATGCGATGGTACCAACCCGCCCGCCCGTAGAGGAAGGAGCCACAGTTGTATATAGATTCCGAACCATGGAGCAGCTCGCATTCGTTTCGAAACGGATAATTGCATCCAACTCTGAAAGAGAAAGAAACGAGGCTAGGATATGAACCCAGACCCCGCGCCACTAGAATGCATTGTGTGTTGAAGGCATTCGAAATTCTTACGGCCGAGTGCACGTAAGGACAAAAAATCAAAATCAACGTTAACGTACGACTAAACACGTCACTTTGTATGGACAGTATGGAAGGAACTCCATGCGCTTCACTAAAAATGACGTGTTTGACCATTGATTAACTCGGCCGTGCCTTCGTGCAATCGAGGCTTAGTGTAGAGACGGTGAAAAACTACAAGTATCTGATACTGTGTCACGGATATCGTCGATCTATATGTGTGTACTGCATCGGTGTACTGTGTATTTATACGTTTGTGTACAATTTGCATTATATTTTTTTATAATTATTATAAGTAACTAATGTAGAGCAGGATAAAACCTGCCTTGAGGCTGATGAGGCAGTTTGTAAAAAACAATGTTAGGGTTTTATTCTGTATTTTGTATTGACGCGTTGGAGCGGTTAGTGTGACGGAATCGTGTGGTTTCATTGCATCCGCCGTGCTGCCTCCTCCGCCACAACACCGCTTCGAGCAGCCACTACCGCTGTGCTGTGCATCCAATCTTAGTGGCTTATAGACAACGTGCTACTCGATGGGACCTCTGTGAACTTCGTGGACCTAAAGACGCGTCGAAAGCAGTAAACCTTCTTTTAAGGTGGCCCATCCCGCTCATCTCCCCATACAAAAGGGGAAAGAAGATCACGCCCATATTTCTTGTCAGAGATCCAAAATTTTGCTCAAAACAGCTTTATTTGATCGAACTAGATGTCTGATGACCATTGGCATTGTAAAATTTTGTTTGGTTTCTAAGTTATAAGGTCCGAAAGTTCGCATTTTTCGCGCGTTTTATACAATAACTTTGGAGGTGGATTACGCAATGATAAAGTAAGAACATCTTAAAAAGATTAGTCATCAGACATAGCTTATTTAATCAAGATTGATTATCTATTTGGTTTTTCATCGATTTTTTACTACAGCGGTCGTGGTTTACTTTTAGCTATAAGTCGTTTTTAAATTAAAATTTTCGTAAATCTTACCAAATCATACACTATGCACATTGTCTTTTTTGTGGACATGTTGCATCTTCCTCATCACGGAGCCTGTCTTATTCTTTGAAACAGAGAAGGTCCCAGAGCGCAACAGCACGGTTTTGTACCGTGCCCTCGAATGAGTTAGGGCCGCCGGGTTGGGCCAAAATATTTAAAAACCGGCCAAGTGCGAGTCGGACTTGCACGCGAAGGGTTCCGTACCATCGTACAAGATTTAACACAAAAAAATCAGGTTTCAGGGCTTATTAAAGGGGGGCCTTTAATTTTTATTATTTGTTTTTATTTTGCCTATTTGTTGTTACAGCGCCGGAAAAATAAATACACACTCTGTGAAAATTTCAGCTGCCTACCTATTACGATTAGGTAACAACGATTAGGTAATAATAACAAATAGGTAAAATAAAATAAAAATAATAAAAATTAAAGCGAAAATCACAAAAAACGTGATTTTTTGGTGTTGATGGTACGGAACCCTTCTTGTGCGAGTCCGACGCACTTGGCCGGTTTTTAGGGTTGCGTACCCAAAGGGTGCCAACGGAGACCTATTATCAAGCCTCCGCTGTCCGTCCATCCGTCCGTCTGTCACAGGGCTGTATCTCATGAACCGTAAGGCAGTTTCTTAATAATCTCAATATTCATTACATTTTTACCGTAATTTTATTAATACATTAAATACTCAAAGGTAAGGTTAGGTTGAGCCGCAAGTGGCTACTTTAGGGCTGGTAAAAACAATAGCTATACTATAAGCATCATCACGGGTGTAATTTCTGATACTCTATCTCAGTCAGGCATGGAACTACACCATCCGATTAAATGGGTCTCTTGCAATACGATGCCTCTACTTGTGTATGTTATTGATTTCTCAGAGAGGAAATAACAAAGATAACATTTTAAACAATCCGTGCTAGCAGATATGTCTTAACTAATAAACAAAATCGCCGTTTGCACTGTCAATAAGGCGAATGCCAGTGTCATTCGAACAGAATGGAAATAATAACAACTCAATTATTGTTGTTTATTTGTTTACCTTTTAAAAAATACATGCTCTCTTGCTGACTAATCTTTGAGATGCAGACGTACAAAAGTTTTGCTTTTAGATTTAGGTACTATTTTAAAATCTTAGGAATCTCATAGTTCTAGGCTAGTTTAAAGCCGACTTCGACTGGAGGAAATGCAAGACATCTTAGGCTAGTTAGTTGCTTTAGGCTGTCGTAAAGTCACAGTAAATCTAAGATTTGAAAAATTTAGGAAATGCATTCCATCCAAAAAAAATTAGCACTTGAGAAAGCTTTATTATATGTCCGTATGTTTATTTTTTTTGTAAATATCAGTATTTTTCAGTAACAAATATCTAAAATGAAGGTATAAAAAGACAAAATATTTCCAATGTTTTTAGCCAATATTTTCCAACTAAAAATGAAATTCCAAAAATCGGCCAAGTGCGAATCGGACTCGCACAGGAAGGGTTCCGTACCATCATACAAGATTTAACACAAAAACAGGCCAAGTGCGAGTCGGACTCGCACACACAGGGTTCCGTACCACATTTCCGTGCAACATTTAACACAAAAAATCACGCTTAGCTTTTATTATATTTCATTTTACCTATTTGTTGTTATAGCGGCAAAATAAATACATAATCTGTGAAAAATTCAGCTGCCTACCTGACAGACGGACGGACGGACGGACAGTGGAGGCTTAGTAATAGGGTTCCGTTTTCACCCTTTGGGTATGGAACCCTAAAAATGCAATAATAAAGTTGACTTGCGCAGTGGTAACATCCGTGGGCATTCCTATGCTTTCCATATTGGAATGGATTTTTGAATTTTCACCAAATCAGCATTCAAATTATCAATGTAGTTATTTGATTGTTTATTACTGATTGACCATGTAATTTATAGACTGATTTTTAAACAAGAATTTTTATTTTATTTTCTTTTAAACAAAACTTTTATTAGACTACATAATCACTGAATATTCACTGAGAGTACACTCAGGCTAAATGTTAATTTATTTTTTCTTATGTGAATGCTAGAGCTGTACTGTTGTTGACGAACCTAGAGAAAAAATATTTTCTAAATACAAAAAATATTCACCCAGCTCATTGTTCCTGAATTACTTTGATAAATATAACACGTCTAAAGTTTATTTGCGTTTGCAATTTTTGAAATTTAGCATGGTACGAAATGCATCTAAACGTCAGATGCAATCACGCACTGTCTGTTCCCTGTTTACCTGGTGAGTAAATTAACCATGGTAAAGCCACTGTAATTTACATGCTATGTCGAATATGACACAGTATGTTTCTGATATGAGTCTCATAACTTCTTTTCCAACCGTAAATTGAGATGCTAACGAAACCAATAATATCGTCGTAAAGGAAATATCTTAAATAATAAAGGAAAGAGTTTTTTTGCACGGCTGCTGGCAATATTGTCAAAAAGCGTGCAACAAGTAAAATACACGCGCGTGTAGTAAAGGAGTTCTTAGGAACAAATAAAAGTAAAGATAATAACAATACTCATATCGGAACATAAACTTCAGATTATTAGAGATAAACTCGTTATCAGTTGAATGTGTAAACAAACACGGAGAATAAAATGTGGTCGGGAAAGGTCTAAACACTTGGGATAGTGTTTTCAGAGCCCTTAGTAGTAGTGGGGTCTTCTGCATCTCAAGGGTTGGTGCAGGTGCGGGCCTATAGGGTTGCCCCTTTTGCCCAGGCTTCTTCTCGGCAGGCATGAAGCACTGCCGGTCATTGGAGGCTGCTATGAGCTAGCGGCAGGCTGGGCATCTTGTTGCTGCAGGTCGGGTTGAAGGGAGCTCTCAACTGGGTGGCTAGGAGCCCTCCAGCAGCTCTAGCGGCCTTGCATGCAGGGGAGCAATATTAACCAGGTGAAGGTGTGGCGAAGCGTCAACGTGCTCGAACATGCGACTCACGAGCTTCGCGACGAACACCTCCAGGGGGGGATTTGCAGGTCGTGGGCGATAACTTCATTCCTGACATACCGCCCGGCTCACACGATCACCCGCAGAGAGATGTACTGTTGAGCCTGGATCCGTTGCTTTTGGGTGGCTGAGCAGAGCGCATACCACGCTGGAGCTGCACAGGTTAGTCTAGAATGGACGTCGGTTTTATAGATTCTCAGCCTAAGACACCTTCAAGAGATCACTGTCCCCATTCAAAAAGTGTATCAGGAAACAGTGATGTACAGCATGAAAGGACTTCTACAGTGGGATTCAGTCAACCAAAGGCATAAGAAGTAAAGAAAGAACACATAAAACAAGTCAACGGCCGGCGAGATATTAAGTATATGAAGTCTCATTCTTTTTTAGCTGGCTTGCAGAGGAATACGCTGATGGGGTATACATTTCTGAAGATAAGAGAGGAGATGGCGAAGGGGCCTGGTCCGCTGCTGCGTAGGTTCTATAGACCGATTCCAAAAGACGATGGAAAATGTGGATTTTACGCAGATTTTAATAGTAGCGCTACTTTTATTTTTAGTAAAGGGGACAGGGGGATTCAGGTTATAAATACCTTGCTGAAAGGTCACACCGTCCGAAGGGTCAAACTGAAGCCGGAGAGCGCCACATTGCGCTGCTGTGATGCTTTTTAGCAGCCTGAAGGTTGCGTTGTCCCAAATCCACAGCATGAAGGCTGCGAGTGCAACTTCACGTCTTCAGGCCAAGAAGACGTAGAAATCTTGAAGCTCACACACGAATCTCGGTAGTCTGCCTTGAGACGGTCCCAAAGATTGGGCGAAGGCTGCCACATGGTAGCTCAGAGACCCGGCGAAGATGGGTCTGTCCAGCTCGAGGCCCGACCGACGACTGACGAATCTTCTTCCAAATTGCCCCTTCATTCGTTTTAACAAAAGACGTTCTCCCGTTCTTGTTTAATTTCAGATTTGGGCTCAACTTCTGGCCCTAGGAGAATCTAGATATTTCCCTTCTTCTTTTCAAAAATAACTTCCGGATAAAAAAACGTTGACTCTTCTTCGGACAGTCTGTCAACAACTGACTTCGACCCGACAGCTTTTAAAAAAAATGTTTTCTTAATTGTATGGCTCTTTGTAAATTATGACATAATGCAACGCTACCCAGCCCTGCACCTGCATCTAAAATAGAATGCAATGCATTCAAAATTATCAACCCTTGGCCCTTCATGGACACTTGACAGAACAACATTTAATAATATCAATATAGCGCTGACTAGAAAATGGATGAACTCAACCCTTAGCCACTGGATAGACAGCATGCTCAAACAAAGAGACATCCAGGTGTCTATTAATAACACCACCAGATGTATCGCCCCTAAAGGATTCCCTCAAGGAGGCGTTCTGTCGCTATTGTTGTGGAACTTGGTGGTGGACGACTTTAATTAGACGCCTAAATGACAAAAGCTACTTCACTAATACGCCGATGACCCGGTCATACTTGTAAATGGTAAATGTGAAGGTGTTCTATGTAATCTAATGAAAGGCGCCATGATTATCATAGAGAACATAAGTTTAGTTGCTTAGCTTGCAGGGAATATAAGCATAATGTCAACCACAGCAATACAGACCTTGTTCTCTTTACAAATAAAAGGAAGAGTAGCTTCAAAATAATAAATGTCTAAATCGCTATGCAGCTTCAAAATAAGCACAGCCAGCTATGCTAGTTTTCCATCCAGTTCAGTGTAGCCGTGCAATATAAGGCAGATTCTGGCATGGCACTCAGTACACACGAGGTGTGATGGCCAACATCTAAAAGATTTAGCCTGCGAGAGAATAAGATAGAATACATTTTAGAGTGTTCCTGTATACAATGTATTTTATACATTGACAGTCGTATTCAGAGAGCACCTGTCAAAACTTAGTACGAGATTAGCACCAGACTAACCATAAAAAAATCAGTTTAGTCCGACGGATTAAAGTTAGTCCGCCCACTCTGAATACAGGTGATACAGTCTTTCATTAATTCATTCATTACTTTCGAATTTTAGTTTTCTAAAAGGTTCACTTCGACCGCGTGTTCTTTATGCACCTTTTTAATACTATACATTTCTATGCCAAACTTTCACACGATCTATAATGCTTAGGATACAGTATGAACCCCAGACATTGACCATGGACCAGATATAATAAGCTCACACAGCCGTATTCAGAGTGGACGGACTAACTTTAATACGCTGGACTAAACCGGTTTTTGTATGGTAGCCTGGTGCTAATCTCTAACTTAGTTTTGACAGATTCTCTCTGAATACGGCTGTAAAACCAATGACCAATCGTCAAGTGGGGCAGGTGCCGCCAGGCTGGCACGCGGCACGCGGGTCGCGGACTCCACGCGCGGACAAGAAGCTGCGGCGGCATCCGTTTCCTGCTCCGCCTCCGCACCGCCTCCGCGCCTCCTCCGCCGCCGCATAATAAAACAATGCGTCGTCCATTTCCGCGTTCACCGCTCGCCGCTTTCCACGTCCGCCGTCAAGGCTACGGCCAAGGTTCCCGCGCCGCCGCTCGCTTTCTACGCGTGCCCCCCCCCCCCCCCCCCCTCCTCCCGTACCGCCCCGCCGTGAACGCAATCCGATTCAGCACCGCCGCTTCCTGAAATTACGTCACGCTTCTTACAGCGCGCCGCGTCGCATGAAAAACATTCGGAGCCAGGAAAATCGTACCTCAGCGAACGGCAATTTCGTTGGTGTATGAGGATTTTTTATTAGGCTGATAGAGGTACTTAATTAGGTATTTACCAATTTCCTAGTTTTAAATGAAACCCCGTTAAGAGAACGAATCTACATACCTCTGATCAATGTTAACAAAGTAAAAGTTAGCTGTTTTTTTTAGTCAGGCTAAGCTAAACCAGATATGTATGTAGATAGGTAGATACAAACATAGATTGAGCGTAAATAGAACATCTACAGGCTGTTGCAACGGCATCTATATACATACATTTCGGTAGCGTAATCCTCATGTTTTCCAAGACAAAAAAGTAAATATTTTGTTCTCCTAGTGTAACGGATCTAATTTCAGTACAGAGTCTGCATAGAAGTTTTACTTATTTCAAATTTCCCTCTAATTCTACCTACCCACGGTTTTCGGCTTCAAGACGAAAAAAACGAAAAGAAAAAAGGAGTCTTGTGGCGGGCGCGACCGCGGTGCGTGCTAGCTACGAGAAAGAAGATATTTACAACTGTTTTGGACAAGTTTAGTTTTCTTGAGAGACCTTTATCGATGTGAAGACATATTAGTTATTCTGTGGTGAAGAGTGAAGTGTTGTGCTACAAGAGTGGGAAAACCATAGTTTTATTGAGGCGCCCAACAAACAAAGAAGAGGAAGGGCCGCCGGCAGGACACCCCGCCACCATATCACCTGACCTAGCCGTGGATGTGCAAGGTACTCCAAACTTTTCGTTTACAAATGTGCCCTGGCGAAAAACCGGCGTTACACTAGGTAATTTTTTTTTTGTTTATGTTTCGCCCCGGTCATGCATGGAGTTAGAGAGAGAGTGCATTTGAGTTAGATAGCTGCATTTGCTTTCGAATGCGAGCTGTTCCATGGTTCGTAACCAATGTAAAACTGTAGGTCTCCTTTCTCTGCTAGGGGAACCACCTGGGTTGCTACCAACACATTGGATGAAACTATGGTTGATGCGGCAAAAAAAAAATGACCGTGCTTTTCATCCAGTTCAGTGTAGCCGTGCTCATAACGGGAAGCCTCTGGCATGGCATCTAATTCCTTTGGGAATTTGGTGTATTGGGCTAATATAATAACGGTAGTCGTGTGGTATTAGCCACCCAAAATTACTATGACAGCGATTCCCGAAGTGTGAACCGTGGCGCCCTGGGGAGCCGCCGCTAGCTGTCAGAAGCCGCGAGAAGTCCCTGAGTACTTAGGACTTCCAGCGGGACCACATACCTAAGGAAGCCATTAAAATAGTCTGGTTTCCTAAATGAGTCGCATTGCTATTCAAAGAGTCCCGTAATATAATATAATATGTTAGAAGAGTTTGTCTTTTTTTGAACGCGCTAATCTCTCAAATAGCTTGAGGAGGAAGGCTATTTATAATCACGTTACGACCCTTAGGAGCCGATAAAAAACAGGCCAAGTGCGAGTCGGACTCGCACCCGAAAGGTTCCGTACCATCAACACCAAAAAATCACGTTTTTTGTATGGGGCCCCCTTTGAATTTTTATATTTTTTTTATTTTACATATTTGTTAAATAGGTAAAATGCCATTTAAATAATAAATATATGCAAAAAAAAACACACTCTGTGAAAATTTCAGCTGCCTACCTATTACGGTTCATGAGATACAGCCCTGTGACAGACGGACGGACGGACGGACGGATGGACGGACGGAGAGCGGAGGCTTAGTAACAGGGTTCCGTTTTCACCCTTTGGGTACGGAACCCTATAAAGATTAAAGTTAGAAAGAACGCTAAGCGAAAATGAAATTATAGCGCGGGCGGGCGATGCGACACAGACGCGGGGAAATGACCAGAGTAGTCAGTCTGATTTTTCACCTAAATTGGCGTTTACGGCAAACCGATCGACTGGCGTTTTCCGTAAAAACGTTAAACTCTATACACATTTTTACTAGATATTCTGTGGTTTTACTTCCTCAAGCTGTCAAAGTCAAACTCGGCCTTCCGATTTGTATGAAAGGTGACAACTGGGACTACAGGCTCTGAGTGGAGCCGGGACATCAGCCAGTTTTCTTATATTCGTCATGCCGGTGGTAATACCGTGGCGATCAAGGCTAAAGGTTCCGCGAGCGTGGATTCTCGGAAGGTCACGAGGAAGACGTCGGCGGGCCGGATGTCGCCGCTCGCGCGACGGACGCGGACCTCTCGCGACACGCGACCGCGCCGGCCAGTGGCGGAGCCTAGGTCACTAGCACCCGGTGCGGATCCCAAATTTTCCGCCCTCTTATTTATGTGATTGATCATAAAATATGCCTTTGCACCGTGCATAAAATTAAAGCACGGTCAAACTTATTCGGTCATTACGGCGAAGTACAAAAAAATGGGAAAAAGATATAGCTATTTAAATTAAAATCGAATCAAAATTAATTTCCTAAATAAAAGTTATTGAAGAAACTTGCATCATTTCACCCATGCGTAAAATGTTGTGCCTGTATACACCGTGTCCGGAATAAGGTTCCGAATACTTAAACCTAAGAAGGGTCTAAACATTGTAAACAACTTTTCCGAAGAAACTATATTAATATACCTAATAGTTTACGAGAAAAAAAAAATTCAACTTTATGAAAAAGCGGAATTTCTCCGGTGTGAAAAAGCACCATAAATATAGCGGGGCGGCGGCGGGGAGCGGAAGGGCGGGGGGGTGCGTTCCCCAGCTGTCTTGCTCGCTTTGTAGGTAGTATTCCGAAGCGGCGGCGGCGCAGCTTCAAAGGCGGTGTCTCTTTGAGACAAAATGCCTACTCGCACCAATTTGCAACGCAGTCAGTGTTTGCGTGGCCTTGTAACTGTGCGGTCGAAAGTGTGTCAAGGTCGAGTATTCGCTATGAACGCGAACGTTTTTACTGCTCGGGAATATGGAGACATGATATTGGCGTATGGGGAGTGTCACGGGAATGCCTTGGCTGCATTACGTTTGTACCGTAATCGGTTTCCGAAAAGGCGTCATCCTGCTGACTCAAGAACAATTACCGCTGCTTTTCAGCGCATTATTGATAACCGACCCGTAGCACCAACTATGCGAGAAGGTGTGTTAAACCCCCGCGCTCAAGAAGTGATAGATTATTTTCGCCTACATCCTAGGACGAGTACAAGAAAAGCCGCACGAGTGTTAAACATGTCGAAATGAACAATTCATAGTGTGTTAAAACGTGATAAACAGCATCCCTATTTAATCAGAAGAACACACGCACTGCTGCCAGCTGATCACTTTCGGAGTGGCTTGGCTTCAACTCCAGCAGCAACGCCAACCAATGTTTGTGGAATCTGCGTTGTGGACGGACGAGAGCATGTTTACGAACAATGGAATGTGGTGGCAGATCGAGCGGCACGTGGGCTTAGAAGGGGCCGCGCCGCCGCCCTCTCCTAATGTAAACGTAAGTACCTAAGGTACATAATCTACCTACTATCTTAGGTATTGTTGTAATGTGATGCGCGATGCAACAAATTAAACCGATGCGCGGTGAAGATGGCGCAGCGCGCTCGCAGTAGTTATTAGGGCGCAAGTATACTGATAAATAATATTTTTAATTTTTTTTTTCAACTTACTACTTTCGATTTTTCTTTGTTATGACGAGCTTACGGATTGGATATATGACCTGCCTTTTAAGTATTCGTAACCTTATACCGGACACGGTGTATATATGGAAACAACAAAACATTGACGAAAAATTTTGAAGGAAACATTTTTTTCAGCCATCTGTGAAATGCCGCCCCCGTCAAAGTGCCGCCCGGTGCGGACCGCACCCTCCGCACCCCCCCCCCCGTGCTACGCCACTGGTGCCGAGCCGCGACCGAGGCCGCGACATCGCGTCGTCGCCGACGGAGGCCGCACGGTCGCACCTCCTCACGCAACCCTTCGAGCTTCTAGTCCGGCGCATCCTCATCGCTTACAGCCGGACATAGATTCTATAAGCCATCTGTAAGTCACTTATGCAAACAGGTGCGTTTTTTTTCTACCCTTTATTCAAATATTATCCTGAACTCTGTAATTTCTTTATACAATAAATCACTGATCAAAGAAAGGAGCAATAAATCAATCATTCAACACTAAAAAGTGGCTACGCTGCCGCTATATGGATGAGTTT
The DNA here is from genome assembly GCA_946894095.1 of Incurvaria masculella. Taxonomy (NCBI): domain Eukaryota; kingdom Metazoa; phylum Arthropoda; class Insecta; order Lepidoptera; family Incurvariidae; genus Incurvaria; species Incurvaria masculella. The sequence continues at coordinate 13,463,401 of OX335650.1, forward strand.
CGGTCGCCACTAAGCTACAGCAGTGGTTTTTAACCGGTGGTCCGCGGAACACTGGTGGTCCCTGGAAGCCCCTGAAGTGGTCTGCGTAGCCATCCAAAAAATATCAAATAAACGGCGATTTGACAGGGGTTTGCAAAGAGTATGGAGTCACAGAAATCGCATTAAAATAATATACGTATTTATCCCTGTAAGTAAAGTAAAATACCTATCTATGCGTGTTGATAGAATTGCCCTTTATTCATTTAGATCTACATTACTTCCAACAATTTTGGCATTAGACGTTGATTTATGTAAAATATACATATTATATCAGGGCTGTATCTCATGAACCGCAATAGGTAAGCAGCTGAAATATTCTCCAAATGTGTGTATTAATTTTGCCGCTAAAACAACAAATCGGTGACATTAAAAAGCCCCATACAAAAAAAACCTGTTTTTTTTTGTTAAATTTTGTACGATGGTACGGAACCCTTCGTGTGCGAGTCCGACTCGCACTTGGCCGGTTTTTCGTGCTAAGCAAGTAGGTATCTACGTCGCTTTTTGGGTTCCGTACCCAAAGGGTGAAAACGGAACCCTATTACTAAGCCTCCGCTGTCCGTCCGTCCGTCCGTCCGTCCGTCCGTCCGTCCGTCCGTCTGTCCGTCTGTCACAGGGCTGTATCTTAGTAACCGTAACAGATAGACAGCTGAAATTTTCACAGATTGTGTATATATTTTGCCGCTATAACAACAAATAGGTAAGATTATAAAATAATTTAAATTAAAGGGGGCCCCCATAGAAAAAAACGTGATTTTTTTGTTCGATGGTACGGAACCCTTCGTGTTCGAGTCCGACTCGCACTTGGCCGGTTTTTTAACGGATATGTAGAATGAGGCTCGGTGGTTCAGTGGTGCGACGCCTTGCGATTCGATAAGCCTGGTCCAAAGAATATCTAATAAATACTTCTGGTCAGTGTTTTCCATCCAGTTCAATGTAGCCGAGCAATATAAACAAGGTCCTGGCATGGCATCTAGTTCCCATGTGGTGTGTTGGGCTAATATCTGACGTTCAGTTTGTTATTAGCCATCCATGCCCAGTTACTTAAAAAAATCGACCATGAAGCAAGAACATCATTATTAAACAAAGAAATCTGTTGACAAAACCCCAAAAAAAATGTGACAAAACACTATAAATCAGCGATATCTATAAAGCTTCCTATAAACTTAGGGTGGAGTGAACAGTCTCTGCTTAGTATTATAGTTATGGTTGTTATAGTTCTCTCTTATTTCTTCTTGAGGCGAAAAATAACGACGGATATATTTCAATTTTAAAATTTTCACTAACCAGAGGTTGTGCACTCCACGCTAAACAATTCAAGCGAGGTTTCATGCTGGCGAAAGCGACTGAATAAAGTGAAGCCAATGATCGATGGCGGCAGGATCGATTTCATTATAAAATAGTCGCAATTAATGCTGCAGTGATGACGTGTGACAGCTCGCGTTCACTTTTCCAATGTCACGCGTGTGCGCAGGCGCGCGCGGCGAGGCGGGGCGGCGCGGGGCGGCGCGCAGCACGCCATCATCGGTCGTCGACTCGCGTGTGTGATCAGTTTATCTAACTGGATAATGCTCGTTCCACAAAGTAAAGAGATGACGGAGAGCCAGTTTCTATCATACTTACAAAGAACAGAGATGTATTAGTCACATTCAAAACCCGACCGTAGGGTGCTACTGGACGTATGTCGTCGATGGTGTAACGCTGCCTCCTTAAATAGGATTTGGACTATGATAGCTGTATCGTTCGTTTGTGCTCCCGCTGTTGATGTTCTCAGTCAGTGTACGCAGTATCCACTAAAGCGTGGCTGCGATGCCGCTACGCGGATAAGTTTCTAATGCCACTCCCGTCATTGCCCGTCAATACCACTCGATGTGAGCAAACAGTGAGCATGGAAGGACGGGAACTGCGATCGCAACTCATTCGTAAGGCGGCATGGCAGCGTAGCTACAGAATAAGTAGTAGTCCCGTAGCCACGAGTTAGTGCAAAACGTCAACTGTAGTTATTTCGCTTACGAATTCAGGACGCGAAACATCCAATGTTTGTTGCACTAAATAGCGTCCTGTGAAGTCAAAGACACCTTTGGAACTCGAGAAAATCAGTAGCAAGCCAATTCGTAAGCGAACTTACTCGTCGACATTGACCTGTATTACTTCGCTCGACGACCTAATAATATACCCATATGATGTATGGGAGAGAATCAGCGTTTCCCGACGGGGCGCGCCGCCGGCGAGGCAACGTTCTGACATGGGAGTGCTTGTGATGACTCCATTCTCTACTTAATGACAGCTAACTATGGCTAAGTACGTTTGCTAGGTTGGCTGAGCGTGAAAATGTGAGCCGCGTGCGTGGCGGCGTCAGCGGCACGTTGGCGGCGGCGGGACGGATGAGAGCGACGTGGAAAGTGTTGGAAATCGCGAGGAAGTGTCGTCCACCCCTGTTCCGCGCCGCCGCCCGCGCCGCCGCCGCCGCCGAGAAACCGCTGAGGCATCTGCAATACATTATCATAACATCACGGCATCCATTAAAATACCCGCAAGCACATGCTCTGTGCCCGCAAGCAACTGAAAATTTAACTCCCCAAACAAACTTATTTTTTTGGCGTACAGGTCCTCGAAGAGTTGCTCGACGACGCCCATGGGCTTTCGAACATTCACAGGGACTGTGGAAACCATGACGGTTAGCCAGGTGGTTCTTCACTTATTCATAGAATATTGAAAGGATTATTAAACAGTTTACCGACCCCAAGGAAAGGATGATAAAGGATAAAGACAGATTTGCCGATTTATTGCCTTTTGGTGTCTAAATAAATTAATCTTTATATGCACGTTTATATTTTCTCGAAAAACAATCCTAGATAGGAACAAAAACAAAACATGGGACAATCAATAAAGTCGATTAATTTTTTTTGTTGCAATCGTTGGTCTAAAAAAACACAAAGATCGAAGTACATTGGTTCACTAATTTCAACTAAAATATCCTCTATTGAATGTAATGATTACAGAATCAATTGACAAATTTAAGTAATAAAGCAAAAATCCGAAATGATGATCTCCATCACGAAAGCAGGGTTCTAATATATGCTCTAACTCTGGAATCGCAGGAAAATTTGCAACCCTATCTTCCCCATATATAACGTAACGTAGCGATAATTGTGTCCATGCTTTTAATGTTTTACTTGGTTTGTATGTCTGATATGTATTAACATACCTTTAAAGGTATTGGTAAAGGTAAGGTATTGGAAAATATTGGCTTTTTGCGTTCATTTTCGAATTTTTTTTTACTGAAAAATTCAGGTATTTACAAAAAAATCTAAACATACGGACGTATAATTAATCATTCTCAAGATTGGTAGGGAAACGTTAGGGCCTGGAAGACGATTTAGGTATTTTAATGTCAGTCGCTGTGCAAAATTGTGCATTGGCCAATGAATTTCTTAAAATTTTCAAATCTTAGATTTCCTGTGACGATAGTCACGAACAGTGCTTTTACGAAAACGTTGCTCCCGCAAAGATCGCAGAAGAGACAAAGAATATACGCGCGCCGGTAAGTATTCGGTAGTAAGGTATGCTGCAGATGTGTACTTCAAGATATCTTCAAGACTGCCTTGGAAAATGTGCATTCACTCCAATTTTTTTCCTTGATGATATATTGTAGCTCTTCTTGTAAACCAACGTCTGCAAAAGTAGCAGTCCCCGACCAGGAAGTTCGGTATTCTCAGCGTCATGTTGCGTGTTAGTATGATCAATGACAACTAAGGGCATAGGAAGTGGACTGTCATCGGAGAAGGAAGCAGGAAGTGATGGAATAGCACGGAGTGGGCGGTCACCGCCTCCGTCGCGTGCAGCCTGCCCTCACTCCCCACCGCGCCCCCCCCTCCCCCCGCCCTCGGCGGGTCCGCTCAATTGCCACAATTGGGCGTAATTGGGCCTGGTATTCTACCAGAGTTAACTGGTGATTGTGAGTGCGAGCGAGCTGCGCAAAGCTCTGATGAACCCGCACAACTTTCTCGAAGCTCTGAGAAAGGCATATGAAAAAAAAACGCATCTCCCTAGGCCTATGTATGGGGGTTATGTATGCTTGTCAGGTATGGTTAAGAAAAAATATGTTTGAGCTAAATCAATTGCTTATAAACATCAGGAAAGATTAAAATTACAGCACAGCACTAATCTATGACAGCAACCACGTATGGGCACTTGATGTGAAAAACATCCTAGAGGATAGATCCTTCGTGCAAATAGTTAAAAGAATCGTGGCAATTTATTCAATATGTATTTATGTCACTGGACATGAATGGCCAGGGCCGGATTTAAAGGTATAGAAGCACTAGGGCAACAAAGGACCCCAAATAATTTTCCAAATAAATGAAATAAATATATGTTGTTGATGTTGCGCAAGAAAATATCACTATTGTTACATAAACGATATAAAAACACACTGTTATAAAGATAAATGCTGACTGAACAAATTAAAAATGATCCGAAATAGATTAAATTATTTTTTATATTATTTATCCCAATATTATTAGACCATGATACCACCCAACCAACCTTTTTATTTTAATAAGAACGATTTATTTGAGGGTTCCTCTCTTTTTGCCCCGGTTGCCATCCCTTAAATCCGGCGCTGTGAATGGCTTACACTAAACATGTTATTAGCCCAGCACATGATACTAGCCCAGCACACCACATGGGAACTAGTTCCCATGCGAGAACTCTTTATATTGCACGGCCACATTGAACTGTATGGAAAGCACAGAACATTTTCATCGCATTGATTGCGATGGTATTGGCGGAATTAAGCCTACCACCTAGTTGGAATCCGAACAAGGAACGACAAATCTCTTATTCGGGTCAAAGAATATCTCGGGTCATACGACATGCACGGACACGCCAGTATTAATAAGATATTCTTTGATGCACGGTAAGAAAAGAAGAGGGTCCAATTATGTTTTTGCGTGCCGGAACACACACAGCATTATTATAATCTGTCATCTCATGGTGGTATTAGCAGTCACCGACGACGGGTTCGGAAAAGTTCACGGAAGACAACGCCACCACGTCGCTCATTCCTGGAGGGTTTCCGAGGAACTGCAGGATTTTAATCCATTCGAATAAACTGCACTTATAGCTGAAGCTCGCGGCGGGGAAATGTCTGCAACACACTGCATTTTCCGGCGGAGTTCCACATCGCCTGGCATTTCTAACGCAATCTTACTCGCTTACCTAATTAAGAATTGCGTCCAAGTGATAAGCGAACAGCGAGATATCCTCAGATCATTGACGATCCCATAAAGTCTCATCATATCGGTGGCACCAAGTGGTTGAATATGACAAGTTATTGAATAAGCCTAGAAATTCAGAGGTTTTTTTTTAACTCTAAGTTTAAATTATCTTCCCAAATATGATTCAATTAGTTGTTAGCAGTCACAATTTCACAAGAGGAATTTAACAGTAACTACAAAAAAAAAACAGCCGAATTCAGCCAAAGACCTAATGATTCAAAGACCGGACTTTTTTCACAGAAATCATGAATATTGATGTGAATATACCTACAACTTGAAACCGCCTTTTCGACTTCAAGACGGTGTAATTCATTTCCGTGTTTTTCATCCAGTTCAATGTCGCCGTGCAATTAAGAATATCAGGGTAGGGGGTTCCTAGTTCCTAGTTCCCATGTGGGGCCATCCATCTCCCAGTTCTTTAAAAAAATACTTATTAACACAGTCTAAGGAAGACAAATTCCCAGCAATTCATGTAAGCAGTCTCAATGAGATAAGAGCGGAGAGGAGAGATACACGAAGTATTCAATCCCTCGCCTATGTATAATAAAGATGCGTATTATGTATGTTCTTTGGCGCAGTGTTCGTGCCCGGTTGACCGAAGAAGCCAGCACTTGTTCGAGATGGTGACATCACTCTGTCCCCCTCTTCGCCCGCCGCCGTCTTCCGCAGCCCGCAGCGCCCCACTGCCCGCGCCGCGCTGCCGCCGCCATCAGATTATACAGAGTTGACCGATTTTATGTTTTGACGCGCTCCAGCGACGCTTGATTGAGCGACAATTGATTATGCTCGCAAAGCAAATTTTAGAGTGTCTCCTTGTAAGCGACAAGTGGTTGCATATAAGCCACTCAACTGCAAGCCATCATTGTAACCAAGTTGACCCCCATAGGTTAAGGTGGAAACGACTTTTTTAAATAAATTAAATCTATTCAACCCTGAGTTCAACCCCTTGGCATATTCGCGCCGGTATCTCTACCATAAGTAATAGTGCTAACGAGCTTAGTCTCTAGTCTCTACTTTACTCTATCACGAGGCTAAATGACGAATAGAGAGGTCAGAGAGTAAATAAAGCGGCTGAACGCATTCGCTGCCACTCTACATAATTTTGAAAGGCGAGCACGCCTCGAGACAGTTCATTGTCTGAGCATTTACCCCTCCCTCCTCCGTGATTTACCCCATCATAAATGCAGAGCTAAAATGTTACCTAAGATAATACTAATAATTTGATACCGTTAGTACAGCATTTGTAATTTTCTGAAGGGTGCTGAAGTATGATTTTCTGAAGGGTGCTGAAGTATGCCTCGACCACAGATTAAGTAAGAGCCTCGATCTTCACGGCTAAATTGTTCCAGTTAAATTTAGCCCTGTAATTTTTAACCGACTTCAAAAAAGGAGGAGGTTATCAATTCGTCTGTATGTTTTTTTTTTATTTTTGTTTCGCCTGGGTGAACCGATTTTGATGATTATTTTTTTAATTGAAATCTGGTGCTTCCCATGCCGGGCACGCGCTGCGCCAGTCAAGAGAACCTTGGTTGCCTTGGCTGACACCGACTCAAAAAATAATAATTATCGTAACTACACAAATGGCAATTATTTTTTTACTTTTTAGTGCTTTTTCATTGAAGTCGGTTATTTTTTTTGTTAACGACCATATTTTCATCCAATTCGATCGTACCAACCCGTGCCGCGGGCCTAATCACTCCACTCTTAGTGAAGTCCCACTTTTTTAGATTTAATTGTAAAATTTTTATGTAATTGAACAATATAGTATTTTTTACTTTCTTTCTTTTCTAGTAGAGGAAAGGATTAGATAGGATGACCTAGGGGATCAGTTAGAAGAGAAGCTAGTGACGGGATTGTGCAAGATAGTTTGGGGTGTCGGTTTATCTCACGCGGCCGCTCATCTCCACGGCCCAGTTAAATGTGGCACAAGCGCGCGGCGGCGCCTTTGCGTAATCTCCGAACACAACTCGGACACGACGCGACCCGCGCAATATTGGGTTAACGTCGCATTGTTCGTCATGTCCGAAGCGTTATGTCATAGCGGTGCCACCGCTTCACCGTGCCGGTTGCTGCAACACGCCACCTACCGAGCGGGCTCGGAAGCTCATCGCGGTTGCGCGGTGCGTCTACGAGAATCGTTGCCTCTGCCTCAGAAATCTGCGTAACTTCGCTGACATAATGAACCCGGGGTCGCTAGCCGACCAGTTTCTCAAGACGCTACAATATAGAGACGTAACGTCTCCATCTTCGAGTGCAGTAAAAACAATCTGTGTCATGCGAAGTGTGTTTCAATATAGAGCAACAGGAAATAACATGACTTTCCCATGAACGAATCTCTCATAGGGTCTTGAGACAATTCTCAAGTCTTTCGACTGTCAAATTTGACAATATATTCGTACATACATTTTATGTCAAATTTGATAGTCTGAAGACTTGAGAATCGTCGAACTATCTTGGAATCTCTGGATTAGTAAATGAAAGGAGCGGACATAAGTATCTAGGTGTTGCGCAGCATATTGCGGCAGGCAGGGTGGGTGCAGTGCCAGCGCCAGCACCTACTATCTGGCAACACATCAGCATGCAGACCGGGCATGCGCCACCAATTACACCGGAGACCTACTTTCTTACCTTCGAACTTTTACTTCCTGCCGGGCGGGGGGGAGGTGCGGGGGAGCGGCGGCAGGAGGGGGAGGGGGGCCGGTGTTGCCGCACCGCAGGCTGGCCGCAGCCGCACGGCATGCGCCCGGGCCGCCGCCGTCGCCGCCGGTTGCGAAAGTGGCGCGGAGTGCGACCGACATTTTGTGCGGCGCCCGAGCCGAGCTTGCAACACCTCCAGGAAGTCGCAGCTAGTCCGCGTCCACGGGAATTACGTAGCCCGGCCCCGGCCCGCGCCGCCGCCACTACGCCTACTGCCGACCGGCTAATGTAATGCACTCGTAATGTAGGCCCATTGCGTTACGGATTAGCTGGCCGGGTGTCGGCGAGCCCGTTCCGTTGCGGCGGCACCGCATGTGGCGCAACGCCCGAGCGGAGAGCGCGTGTTCACTGGTTCGCAAGCTTTCGTTCGAGCTATTGCACTGCAAGCTCTATACAAAATCAATCATCCATCCATATCCATACTTCCATACTAATCATATTATAAATGCGAAAGTAACTCTGTCTGTCTGGTGAGTTTTCACGCCTAAACCGCTGAACCAATTTTGATGAAATTTGGTACAGAGAGAGTCTGGACCTTGGGAAAGGACTCTGGCTACCTTTATTGGCGAAAATTTAACTCAAAGTGGGTGAAAGGTTGTATGGGGAACTCATATAACATGACTTCTTGTCTGAAATAAAGAATTATTATTATTATTATAAAATAGGTTCAGCCTTTCTTCAGTCCGAAACGACATTGAGCCGAGCGGAGTCGGGTACCTCGGCTAGTAGATAAATATATAAGAAAAAACATCGATATTTAGTGACATCCTTCAGAGCATTCCCTAATCCCCAAGATCAGGATTTTTGTCCAAAGCTCTTCTTTTATCTCTCTCTGCTAGTAAGATATTTAAGTAGTCGATCACAATTATTGCTTAATATGTGATCACAATGGAAGTAATTATGCACATATTTATGAGAGAGCCTCCAGAAATAATCAAATGGTGTGTCTTGTTTTATGTCTTTAAAAAAAAAACCGGCCAAGTGCGAGTCGGACTCGCACACGAAGGGTTCCGTACCATCGTACAAGATTTAACACAAAAAAATCACGTTTTTTGTATGGGGCCCCCCTTTATATTTTAAATTTTTTATTTTACCTATTTGTTGTTATAGCGGCAAAATAAATTCACACTCTGTGAAAATTTCAGCTGCCTACCTATTACGGTTAATGAGATACAGCCCTGTGACAGACGGACAGACGGACGGACGGACGGACGGACGGACGGACAGCGGAGGCTTAGGAATAGGGTTCCGTTTTCACCCTTTGGGTACGGAACCCTAAAAAACTAGCATATTCTGTTGGACTTAGAGGCAAGAAGTAAACCCCTATACGGCCTATCACGTTGTGCCCAGGGTTACGTCACTACTCGGAACCCTAAAGACAAATCAGACAATCAAGAGACGTCAAACTTTTAGGTTGGAGTGCACGATCTCTGGTAATAATGTTAAAGTTAGATCATCGTCTTTCTTCTTCAAAATAAAGACAGATATATTTTAATTTTATAAAATCATCACTAACCAGAGGTCGTGCGTTCCAGCCTTAGAATAGTGCCCTTTTTCGATTAGCTTGTCGGGGAAACATTAACAAATAATGTTAATGATGTTTGAAGAGTTTCAATGCACGCATAAGAAGTACATTATATCGCACTACACGCTAGAAATGCACATTGCATGCCAGCGACACATATTACACGGTGCTCTTCGTAACTGTTACATCGAACACCTTTTTCATCGCGAGTTGCATAAGTCGCTCCCATAAAAATCACACACATAAATGTGAATATTCACACAGCCTCCTGGGACGTCTCAACCGAAGGTTTCTCACAACTTTGCCAGCAGCTAGGCGTCTCAACCGCCCAACCAACAAGCGGTGCAGCGCGCCGCATGCACCGCGATATGCAAGCAGAACAGCGCCGACGTAATCTCGCCGACCGGTTCACTGCGGAAAGTAGGTCATCTCTTTTTTATGCCGCGCTATGCCGTAATTAGAAAGAGAGGGAGGAGGCGTGAGAGCGGCCGCGTTACGTTCGGTTACGTCACGTTACACAACTGCGCGCACGCACGATTCTCGTCAGGCCTACGACACGCTTTATGTGTGCTGCAAGCGACCCACCAATAATACTTCCGATCCGTAGGCGACTGGAGTGTTGAAACTCCTGCCGTTCTCGGTTTGGAGATTTTTGTATTACCAAACGCCGGTGCGGCTTATCTTTAGCAGGGCGGATTTGAGCCGTCTCGGCTGCCCTGGAAGATTGCCTGCCTATGGAAGATTGTCCCCTACTTTAATAATTTAATTAAATTCGATAAAGAAATGGTCGAAAAAAGGTCGATAAAAATGTGTTTTCGATCCAGTTCAATGTAGCCGATAACCACTCTCCCAATTCCCCAAAAACGTTCTTAGGATTGCCCGAAATCCGTAAAAATCCGGTACCAAGTTTTCATTGAAAATTTCCAATGAGCAAAAGAAAGCCGACGACGACGGCGGCAGTCAGTCTAAACAACTTTCAGGAGAAGATTGCTTCAATGTTCGTATTCTTTTATGAATGAGCAAAATAATAAAATAGGAGGTCGGGCAGCCTGAAAACTGAATTCCCCGCGGATTGGCCAATTCCCCGCAAATTCCCCGCCGCTTGCATTCCCCACCATTTTCCGCGTAAGACCTCAAATTCCCCGCGGTTCGTAGAATCGGGGAGCGATCGGCAACGCTGCGATGAAAGAAGGTGGTGTGTTAGGCTAATATCTCACGGTCAGTTTGGTATTCCATCATGTCATCAGCTATCCATGTCTAGTTATATTAAAAAACAATTGCAGTTACAAAAAAATCTGCTTTAGTGATAAAATTATGTAAATCATAAGCTACGTTCTCCAAAAAAATCTTGGGATTCCCCAACTCTGATCCAGGTTTTAAATAAAAACTTCGAAAATAAATATAACATGAGCTGTAAATTAATTTCCAATATTAATCAAAAATAAACATCACAAAGCCGTTTGAGTTTCAAAATTGAAAACTGTAAAGAATATCGACACTATTATTCTCCTTTATAATGATGTGAAGGAATGCAATCCCACTGAACATCTTTCCGTGCATCTCGTTAGTTCGTGTTCAAACGTAGGTCCTTCCTCGATAGCAAGGCAATCAGTGCAATATAAGGAAAGGAAGGTCCTGGCGAGGTTTTGCTCCCCATGTGGTGTGTTGGTGAAAGTCCAGTTACATCCACATCAAGCCAGATCCATTCCAAGCAGAGGGTGCGGCTTTCCGGATGGATGGGTGTCGGGGTAAACAGGGAGACGCACACCGCTCCGCCTCGCCGGCATCAAAGGCGGCGGAAGAGGGCGAGCGGAAGCGCGGGCGGAAGGGGGCGCGGGGCGAGGGGTCGAGGCAAGGGTTGCGCGTGCGGAGACGCCGCTCCGTTTCCGGTCGGATCGGCGGAAGTCGACTGGCGCCAGGAAGAGAGCGGGCCCGCGATAAACAAGTCGCGCGGGAAACCGCGCTCCGGAAGTGCGGGACGCGCGGACACGATGCGCGAAACCGAACGACGACACTTTGCATGACGGTGTGCGTAAGGGTGCGTGTGTGTTTGTAATATATTGAGTTCCGTTTCCTCTGTCGTTTATGTATTCCTAGATCACCGGTGAAATATATTTCCTGTTCCGATGTCGAAGCGATAAATATAGATGTTTTTTTGTGACCCGACATGGATTTTTAGGGCGAAGTGACCCATCGCATTGCATGCTTGCATACTTTACGACCACAGTATACTTTTTCATTTTCTTATCTTCTTAGTAGTACGTAGCAGCACGGACCTATACTTACAAGGCATGGTACCAACATACTTCCATCTGGGCCACTTGGGTATTGCATTTTCACATAAGTTACTTATTCACTCTACTATGGTGACTTGTTCAATACTCTTTTGAAATCTCACTAATGAAGTCATTTTGCAATGCACCCAATTCTTTCAAAAGCATATTTGCAAAACGATAAACTAAGTCACTGCCATCGTACTGTTATCATGATATGAGTACAACACGCCCAGCCGAGCCGCAAAAATATTTCCGCTATCTTCGCAGAAGCGCGCTCGAATCGGCGCGAGATAACAGCAATACGGAGGCTGTGCGGTGGGCGTCCAGAGACGACACGCACCGACACGGCTGAGCTGGCGTGGGTGACCTATCCTGTCCCACCTTAGAGCAACACGAACCGGCTCGTAGCATTGATCTTGCTGAGATTCATAGAAATTACTCGTACTTGGCTGAGTCAAAGTATATCTTTGGACTGTCAGTTTTGACATACAATGTATGGACTGAATGTAAAATTTTACAGTCGGAAGCCATAGTGTGGCTAAGCCAGGACCTGGTGCAGCTAGACCTGCACCAGGAAGGTCTATGAATCTCAGCATACGTGTCCCACCGACCACTTCGGAACAAACCCTAGCAAACTCTACAGCAGAGGTTCTCAAACGTATGTTGTCTTCCGCCCACTTTGAGAATCCATTATGTTCCAGCGCCCGCCAAAATGTTTAGTTTTGCCACATCTTATAAAACACAAATCACAAGAATTACTCGAATAAATTTAATTTAATTATTTATTTATAGCGTGCCACATGAGTTTACTATTATATCTTGTTTCTGAGTTCTAATTTAAAAGTTAAATTCTGAGGCGATTTAACAGAACTTTATAAGTAATATTAAGCAAAATAATCCATATCGTAGGTAGGTTTTCATTTTAGTTTAAAATAGGTACTATAAAATATTAGAATCACAAAATAGCCAACGCCCCCCTAAAAAACTTCAACGCCCCCCAATTTCTTCTCAGCCCTTTACCGCCCCCCTGTAAGCCTCTAGAGCCCACAAGGGCGCGTTATTGCCAACATTGAGAAAGACTGCTCTACAGTATCAAAACCGAGTCCCGGAAAAGAGGACTCAAATGGGTCAGATACTATACAGATACTACAGATAGCAACGTACCAATGGTACCAATTATCACTTCCCACTAAGAGTTTAAAACGTAAACATCTTGAAAAGTATTTTAATGTGTATGGTCCTCTTTTCTCATTACAAAGATAAAATAGGCATATGTACATATTGAAAACACTTTATTTAATGAATTAACAGTTTAAGACGAATCGATACAGCACAAATAACCTCCAGACAAATTTCTGTTCGGGGAAAACAAAACCTCCCTAATAAACATTTTCGATTCGTTGAGGCGCAGGATTCTTTGGCGCAGGCGATCAGAGACGCGTGGCAAGTCGCGCGACGCAATGGAATGGGTTGGCTGTAGCTCGTAATAATGTGGCGAGCAGGAAGTCGCGGCTGCGCGTATTGAGAATGTCAGAAGGCGTCGCGTCGCGAAATAGAACGGGCTACACGCGAAAATTCAAGATAAATCAAATAGACTGATATGTAAAAAGGGCATATCCTTATGCCCTTTCAAACAATTATGTCGCCTGTTGCGGTATTCCGATATTCCGTCTTTCTTTGCGTTTTTTTTATGTTTGTGGCGCATTATTAGCCAGAGGCGACGCACAGACGCATGCCGACAGCGCGCGGCTGTCTGGCGACAAAGTGGTGTCTCCGCGACGAACACCACTTTTGTTTCTCCATTTATGTTGTTTAGAATGGCCTGTCCTGACTCAACATATGATTACGCTGTTATTGCGCGACGGAGCTAGCTATCTATCGTATTTTATTGAATTTGTAGTATTTTCGTCACGACATGATTAGTGATAAATATAGTTTAACCCTGATTATACCGATAAGCCCAACGAACCGCATCCCCGAAGGCCAGGAACTTCCCTTTATGAGCACGGCTGCAATGAACTGGATGGGACACAGACAATGTTTTCGTTACCGATTCGATTATCTTTTTAGCGGGCTTAGCCCTACCTATTAGTAGGTGTACAGTTTACAATTTTATATAGATTCCGAACCATGAATTAGCTCGCTCTAAATAATTTTTTTTATCGAAATCGGAACGATAAATAAAGTGTAAGGTACATGAACGGGTAACCATTTGAAAGGACTAATGTATTAACATATTTGGTGGACGAGTATTTTTCGTAAGTGGACATGGCTCAACCATAGATAAAAAGGAAGGAGATATTCCATCAGCTCGCCTACTGTGAAACCCGCTGTCTTCAATTTTCAAAAACTACTAACCCAACTTAAACGTGCATGCCACATGTAAACATAGTCGACATGTAAAACTGATTTGACGAATGCATTTTTAGGGCACAATTGCGCGCAGTGACGATGTTTCCACTGTGTGGCAAGACGTACCGCCGCAGGATCCGACGGAGGCGGCGCGACGCGATATTCACCGCATTTCACTTCTCCATCCTTTCTCTTTAGTGAGCCAATCCGGAAAGAATTCGGTGGCATGCCAGAACCTTCCATTTATATTCTCAAAGTGGATGGAAAACACGTACATGTTTATGGCATTTAGTGGATGACCATAAGAGTATCTTACCTGGTATATGGGGAGGTGAAGATCTTATCTGTACAGAATTTCGCACATATGGAAATTTAGTGCAAACAAGTTTAGTACTCAAAGGTTAGTAGAAGGATGTAAAAAGTTGTCGTGTCCTTCTCGCAGAGAACCTTGGGCCGCTCGGACACGCGACGCTCAGCTTCCGCACTCCGCTCCTTGTAGCGAAACCATCTCAGGCGTCGGAGGCGGATGGAGCTGCGGGCACGCTGCAGCGATGAGAAGATAAAACTGAGCGCTAAACCTGCTTTATTGTACTAGAATAAATTTATACTCTCGTATTCAGAGAGCAAAAGTTAGTACGAGATTAGCACCGGACTAGCCATACAAAAACCAGTTTGGTTTGGCGGATTAAAGTTAGTGAGCTCACTCAGAAAAGAGCTGATACAGTCGTATTCAGAGAGCACCTGTCAAAACTTAATACGAGATTAGCACCGGACTAACCATACAAAAACCGGTTTAGTCCGGCGGATTAAAGTTAGTCGGCCCACTCTGAATAGAACTGATACAGTCGTATTCAGAGAGATGGTGTCAAAACTTAGTACGAGATTGGCACCAGACTAAACACACAAAAACTTTTTGATCCGGCAATAATCCTCGCGCTAAAGTTAGTCCGCCCACGGACGGAAAAAAAGTTGACGGACTAACTTTAGTATGGGGATTATTGCCGGACTAAATAACATTTTGTATGGTTAGTCCGGTGCTAGTCCGCGTACTCAATTTTGACAGTTCACTCTGAATACGACTGCTATTAAACACCAAAAGAGACAGTATATAGTCAACACACTGGGTTGCTGTCAGTTATTCGTCATTCTCACAGATAGTACTTATCGCTAAAATGTAATAATATTAAATCCGCAAGAAATTAGTGATTTTTGTTTCGACGGAAAAACCTTGCTCGATACAAAAAATGCCAAAATAGGCATATTTTTTCACATTTCTTTAAAAACACATTAAATATTCACAACGAATATTTTCCCGAGTAGTCGAGAAATTAATGAATAAACTGAGTGACATCATAGGTAGTCCATAAGACCCTCAAACTTTTTGTTTAGATACGTGGAACTAAACCGGCCACATACACTCACGTCCCCTTGTATCAAAAGGACTGCACTGCAAGAAGACACTAAAATATGTATTTCAAACTGGGAAACATAATGGTTTGATTTTTTATGCAACCTGACATGAATGGCTACCGTTATGATATTAGCCCAATACACCCGATTCCGTAAGTAATGAGCACTTTATGAGCACATCGCATTCGTGAGCTAACTTATTTATACTATTTGTTCAGAGATCGACTCGTCACCAGAGGCCCGCGCCGCCACGCACGTGACAACTTAGTTGTTATCCAAGTGTCGTAATTTTGTATTCATGAAAAAGTATCTGCACTTTCATCATTTCATTTGGCTTAAGGTAGCCTAAAAGCTTAATATGTAACAATCAGAAACTGTTGGTGACATTCATGCTTTATTTCCAAACGATAAAGGTTAACGCTGAACACTCAGGTCTCAACTCACATCTTGACGTCATCTGTGTATGAATTTGGACAAAACATTGGGCAGAGGAGCGTCATTGGGCAGAGGAAAACAGTGACCTTAGGGTCACTGCGCAACTGCGCCAACTGCGCGTTTCAAATCAGTTATTGTTTTTGTGTAACTGGTAATGGATGGCTAATACCAAACCTACTATCACGTTATTAACCCAAAACATATTCCATAAATTGAACAGCCATACGGTTTCACGTGGCATAAGAAACAAGAACGACGAATTCCTTAGCCGTCATGCTTTTTGCGTGTTGGAACCCCACAGCACAACCGGAACGCTCACAGCAAAGCCGGAACCCAAAAACCGGCCAAGTGCGAGTCGGACTCGCACACGAAGGGTTCCGTACCAACGTATAGGATTAAAAAAAAAACACGTTTTTTGTATGGGGCCCCCCTTAAATTTTTATAATTTTATAATGTTACCTATTTGTTGTTATAGCGGCAAAATAAATACATAATCTGTGAAAATTTCAGCTTCCTACCTGTTACGGTTCATGAGATACAGCCCTGTGACAGACGGACAGACGGACGGACGGACGGACGGACGGACGGACGGACGGACGGACAGCGAAGGCTTAGTAATAGGGTTCCGTTTTCACCCTTTGGGTACGGAACCCTAAAAAGTATTGCTGGAACCCACTAAAGACAATGTAGGCGTTTTATAGTGACTAGGGCTAGCATGTGGTGTTCTAATGGAATAACATCGATGTGGGAAGTAGGGGTTGCATGCAAAAAAAAACTCCACCGATGGTGATAAGTGATGGATAGTTTGACGAACGAGTCCCACCACGAGTAGGATAGAGTGGACGAAAGGTGAACACCCTTGGCGCTTGGTCACCTGATGCTTTATTCTTTTCAGTTGTCCTTGATAATCTGTCAAGTGAAGCATCGGGTGATTCACGCTTCAAAACATTTTTTATTTGCCTCATAATCGTGGAAACTCAAAGAGGTAATGCCATTAGTGTATTAGGGACAATGGCAGCGTCGGATAAATTTAATTAAATTTTCTATTTATTTTAATTTTAATTTCATATTCTATTGTTGCCATGCATATTGTCATTCTCTGAATAAAACAATCCGGATCTGTTAACACTATGTATCCCATTTCTGAAGAAAAGATGCCAATGATGAAAAAGAAAAAAAAAGAGGCGTAAGGTTGACTTTACCTTCGAATTGATTGTATTTACTTACCAATTGCTCTCCCCGAATTGCTTGTCCTGCGTTATACAGTCGAGAAGTGAGGAGAACCTACTCTTAACTGTAGCCCAAGTAACACTATAATATATTTTTTAATACACCATAACAAAGATTTTATAAATGTGGTCAAATTCGTGGTGCAACCAACTCAGTCATGACGGCCCGTTCATGTGGCCCGTAACTTACTGGTTTACGAATGTGGTTTCTTGCGTTGGAGACCGCAGGTTCGGATCCCACGGAATGCTCCTCTTTTATTTCTTATACCAGATTGAAATGAGAATTTTCGTTGAGAAAGCGGTTCATTCTATGGTTATGAACTCATATGAAACTGTAGACTTACCAGGTAATAGGGTCAAGCTAGGGTTAGTATCGTATTGGATGAAAATATGTCTAAGGCAATTAATTTTTTTCAGTGATCTCATGTTCAATGTAACCGTACAAATGAAGGTCCTTGCTGGCTTGCTTCCTTCGCGAATGTTGTATTTGGGCTAATATCATCACAGCGGTGTGGATTAGCCAACCTGTTCTGTTCAGGCAGCCTCATTCATTAAAACGTTCGCAAAGTTATGATTTTATGAGGTTTACATATATGCTGTGAGGTCGCGATTATAAGCTAGTAACAGCCATAACAAACTAACAGGGTAAACGTTGGAGCCAACTTGAGATGACCTCAACTTTTTGTGGGTACATATCGCAAAAGTGCGGGACCCCTGCTATCGGTGGAAACCGGATCCAAGCGTGTAGCGTGTGGCCATTTGCTGCTTGTAATTTTATATTGACTCCTACATGCTGGTCGAACAACAATATTTATTTATCGTGTTGTGACCGGGTTTAGTAGTTATAGTATTTCTTGTAGTTGATTTACCGCATATAAACTGCATAAACAAAATTGGCTGAAGCACATTTTGCTTTACCTACGAGCGGCTCGTAGCCTAGTGGCGCGGGGACTGGCCTAGCGTACTAGTGGTCTGGGTTCAATTTCTCGCCCATACATGGGCCACTTTCTTTCTCTTTCTGAGTTCGATTAGTGCATTTCGTCACGAATGCGAGCTGCTCCATGGTTCGGAATCCATGTAAAACTGTAGGTCCCCTTCCCCCGGTTTGATCGCATTGGATGAAAAGATGGTCGAAGCGAAGCGGTCCGTGTTTGCCACCCGGTTCAACGTAGCCGTGTCCATAAAGGGAAGTTCCTGGCATGGCATCTAATTGCTTCGGAAATGTGATGTATTGGGCTAATATCATAACGATAAATGTGTGGTTGCATAAAAAAAAGGTTTTTATGTGGTACAACTATCCCGTACTGTCGGCTTCAGTTACCCACGTGAGGATCTATATCAGATCCTAGATGGAGCTTGATCACCCTCATCACAGTAAGAAAGTCCAACACCCTCTTCAAGTTGCTACAAGGTGGTCGGACCTGTATCCTTTTCATCTCCCTAAACATGTTATGATCAGCGTTCGTTATATGCTAAATAGAATGTCGGAACAAGAACGATGAATTAGTGAGAAGAGTCAATTCAAAGTCACCCGAACGTCCGGCCGTGACCGCGACCGGTGTGGCGGCGGCGGAGACGCGGCGGCGGCGAAGGCGCGGCGGCGGCAGTGCGCGGAAGTTTCTCGTGGAACTTTACTAGATAATTACGTCTGCAACTTGTTTTCCGCCATTTTGTTGCAGGCACAAACGCGTAATATGTACCAAGTTATGATCTTCCGATGGTGCGAGGGCAGGACTTGGACGCATGTACCAGGAAGCAGGTGAGAACGAGGCGCGGGGCTCGATTGGGGAGCGAAGACTTATAAGTGGACACGGACGGTTTGAATGGAGCAAAAAAGCCTATGAGGAAAGAAAGGGTTTGCGGAAATTAATTCAGCATTGAGACGCAGCCGCCACAGAATAAGTAATAGCAGATGCTTCGTTGTCCGATAATACTTGTTTTGAGAGATCTGCGAGTGATTTGACCGTTGTTAAATATTTGGAATGTTGATAAAACTATCAAAATGCATGGAAAATCCATGCATTTTGTTATTATTTTAATATTTGGCACAAAATTATGCTTCCGAAAACAACTATGCAAAAATATGCAGATCTATGCTAAAAGATAACATAAATAATGCGATCCTAAATATGACTATGAATGAGGAAATACATTTTTAATTTGCGAAGAAAAGTGGCCACGTTTAAAAAAAAGGTTGACCTAAACAAAATTAAATAATTATATTGGTTGTTTTTAGACCACCTGTAACAAACGACCGATAAATGAAGAAGTAGGAGAACGGATAGGATAGAGAGCTGGTTAGGACGTTGTGGTCGTTTATTTACATAAAGCGTAAAACAAATTACCCTATCTTTAGAATAGACCTATTTAAAATGTAGAGCATACCTATAATACACATCCGTTATGTAATACTATGATAATACGTATACGTTACTTATCCAGGACAGAGGTGCAATTTTAGTGCAGTCGTGTTGTTTGTATCTGGTACGCTAGGCCAGTCCCCGCGCCACTAGGCTACGAGCCGCTCATGCTTTATCGGGAAAGTTGGGTGACGAGTCGGCTCGATGAGTTCTTCGAGGCATCTTTGTTACCCACGGTCTGTGTTGCTTGCTGCCCCTTCCCCTGCCCGCGATGCGTGTCGAGTTTCTGGGATACCAAAACTCCAATATTCCAAGTGACTTTGCGGCACGCTTTTTTGTGCAGCGAATGTTTCATGTTGCGCGTCCCGAAGGCGTTACACTAACTCGTGGCTACGTTGCCGCCATACGAATGAATTTATAACCCATACTTCCATGCTCGTTGATTTTCAGGCTAAAACCATAGATCCCCTTCCCCTACTAGGTGGTAGGGTTTAAGCTCGCCCGGGCTGGTACCATCGCATGGGATGAAAAGATGGTCGAAGCGGCAATGAAAAATTGTCTGTGTTTCCCATCCAGTTCAATGTAGCCGTGCTAATGAAGGGAATGTGGTGTATTAAGCTAATATCATAACGGTGGTTGTGTGGTATTAGCCATCGATGTCAGGTCGCATAAAAAAAAAGATCAAACGCTAGTGCGAATAAAATGTAATATGTGATTGTGTCAACACCTCCCCCTCGCCCGCGATCCCCCCTATATGAGCCTCACGACGTGATTAATTGACCAGCCCAAAGGTAAATTCGTCTTATTTTATGCGCACTGGCAGGCATGCAAAATATTGTTATGTTTGATCCGCAATAACTGCCAGAATTTTTGGAACCTGCTTTTGTGATAAATGATCACGAAATTATTCATATTAGCAGTTTTCACTTTTAGGTAGGTAACCTACCTATTTCTATCGATATAATTTAAAACTATTTCTAAATTTGCCCTTGATTTCACATCGGGTTGCCATCCGTCCAGGTTTCCTAGTTTATAGGGCATTCGGGGAGCGTCCGGGCGGGCCTTCATTTGTAGTCCGGGTTTACAAATTCTAGCTGATTTGTAAAACATTGTTTTAATAATATTCTGTTTTATTAGGTAAGTACATTTAAAATGATGATAAAAGATCACTAAATTTAATTCTAAGGTCTGAAAATAAATTAAAAGGTGATTAATGATATTTTCAACTGTTTTTTTATTACACTGACTGTTTAAAAAAACCTGTTGACATATCCGGATTCTGGGCTCTAAAATCAGGGGTTTTCACGCGTATTTTCACGTCTTGTCCTGGTTGCCAAATTTAAGAGATAACAACCCTACTTCCACATGCACATGCAATATCAATTCATCTGGAGGCGTGCCTACGTTTTGTACCACATTGCGTTCTGTGCAATTTGTTTGTTTTCTGCAATCAATATTTTAGTTATCGTAAAATAATAGAACATGTAAATTTTTCTAGTACGTACAACAAGAAAAAGTACTCACATATTTAATTTAGCATATGCAAAGTAGCCGGGTACATGTATGAGATGGCGGCGCGCATGCTCGGCAGGCGTGACAGGCCGCTCCCGCTCCCGCCAAATTGCCTGAGATTGCGCACATCCGGTGCCGACTTCCGGTAGCGACTCCACTTGCGTCTCACTTCACTCGACCCGGCACACAATGCACTCACTTATTTTAATGTAGGTAATTGCTTGCAATCGCATATACTTACAAGACGCAGCAACTGTACTTGCAAACATATCCGCGTTCGTACAGATATTGGCAGGAAATTATACCTATAACATGAGCATGTAAGTATGTACACGTGTAAATCCCATTATTAACTTCAGCTGAATGCTGTGATAAAACATAATCTCGGGTGCCATTTCTGGCCCTCGAGCACCGATATACGGTCTCAGGGTATCCAGCGGTTGACTATTGTCAACCTCACTTCATTAGCTTAATTTTATTTGTATGAATAAATGAATAAATAAATTTAAAAAAAATGGATGAGTGGCAAACCTAATGCTGTGTCTGCTTTAGCTAGAAAGTCTAACACACCCTAGTCGAGATTTTAGGAAGTCCTGTGAACAATGAATTTTGAAGCGAGCCAGTTACACCTCGCTAAAACCACCTGGTGGTTGTTGGTGGGTTTCCACACGACGTTTTTCTTCCACTATAAATCATTCGTTTTATATATCAGACTTTAAACGAGAAAGACAGCTGTGCAGGAGACAGGTATCGAATCCAGCCAGCGAATGCCAATACTTGACTTACGCTGTGATACTAAAGACTAAACTGACACGATTGTAATAAAAGCAAAGTGAGAATGGATAAACTCTGCTAAGTATCAAAGCAGGCAATGACCTGCGAGTGTTAAATTCTTTCACCCGATGAAAGAGAACCTAAACCTATTGTTTTAAATAATGTTTAGAAACGTGCGCTTTGTTCTTAAGTCGCTTCCTCGCCTCGCCATTGATTCTAGTGCAGGGATACATTTTTATCGAATTCCCAGCTGGAAACCTTATACCTGCTTACTCACGGAACATTAGGGTTCCGTTTTCACCCTTTGGGTACGGAACCCTATTACTAAGCCTCCGCTGTCCGTCCGTCCGTCCGTCTGTCACAGGGCTATATCTCGTAAACCGTAATAAGTAGAAAGCTGAGATTTTTACAGAGTGTGTATTGATTTTGCCGCTATAACAGCAAATAGGTAAAATGAAAAAAATATAAACTTAAACAAAAAACGATGGTACGGAACCCTTCGTGTGCGAGTCCGACTCGCACTTGGCCGGTTTTTTTGAGTTGTAAACAATGCACAATTTTTCGCTCTTTCTGTACTGTAGGTCACCTTCCACTGCTGAGTGGAATGGTCTACCTTGTCATTGGAATCTGCCGTTTTGGTATCTCCCGTTTTCACCACCTCTAGCTACCTGAAATTTGTTAGTTTTAACTTTCAGTTACATTGCATATTTGTACGGTGTAACCGAAAGGTAACTTTGGGATTTTTGGAGCTGGAGGTGGTGAAACCAGGCGATTCCCTTTACATAATACAAAATACAGCTTTCGCCTATCGAACCACTAAATGCCCTCTTTTGGGTGCCTTGTTTACGTAGATCCACTGGTGGTAGATACACAATAAACACCTATCTACAAACCAGTTGGTGAAAAGTTCCATCCACAACCGTTCATCAGCCCTTCCCCTGTAGGGCTACCATGAGTTTTCTATCGAACGAACGAAAAATATCATCGAATGTTCACGAACGAGATCGAGCAGCGTTACAGTCGCTACCATGGGTTACTTTATTCACCGACGGATCGCGCATCGAACGCTCGATGAACATTGCGTTCGACCAGAGACAAGAAATATTGGAAGATAGTGAGTAGGCCGTGATTAACAGTGTCTGTATCTTCTTTCGCATGAGATAAAATAGGACGGCACTATTATTAATTGAGTATAAATTTGCTAAGTTTACTAGTAAAAACATACCTCAAA
The DNA here is from genome assembly GCA_946894095.1 of Incurvaria masculella. Taxonomy (NCBI): domain Eukaryota; kingdom Metazoa; phylum Arthropoda; class Insecta; order Lepidoptera; family Incurvariidae; genus Incurvaria; species Incurvaria masculella. Next base: position 13,486,520 of record OX335650.1, read on the forward strand.
CCGTCGATTGTTGGCAGCCGATATTTTGTGACAAAAAAAGGTTTTTTTTTTTTATGTGACTGGACATGGATGGCTAATACCACAAGTTCTGTCATGGTATTAGCCCAACACACCACATGGGAACTAGGTGCCATGCCAGGACCTTCCTTAAATTGCACGGCTACATTGAACTGGATGGAAAACACGGACAATTTTCATTGCCGGCGGCGGGCGGCACTAGACAATAAGCGTGACTCATAGGGCGTACCATCTGTAAATAGCATCAAATAGGGTAGGTGCGTCGGTTTACGACCAGTTAGTTACTTTTCGAACTTCAAACTGAAATATAAAATATTTTCATTTATGAAATATAGATTTTTAGTATTCATAAAAGGAGTTTGGTAATTTTAGTTGAAAGTTAAAATTATTAAATCAGTGCAGAATAAGTAGTTATTTTATAAAAAAATCAAACAAAAAAAAAGGTCAAAAAATTAGTTTTCGACCACTTTACTCAGTTTCCGACCACCACATATTCTAGTTTACGACCATGGCTTTGTTTGAATAATTTTCTTGTTTAGATAATTACGTATTCATTTTCTTCAAATCCCAAGCGTAAAATGTTACATTATATTTTACTCCACTACTTCTAACCAAGCCCTTGTTACATTAAAAAGGTTTTTCTTGTACTGCCTCATTGAAAAGTCCTGAAAAGTCGGTACATTTGAGGTGGTACTTACAAACGCGGCTTACAGGCGATTTATTTTCCATCTTCTTCACAGCCACTTGTTAAAAGGTTTTCAAATAGTGCACAATTCAGTTTCTGTGGTTTTTCAGAACCATATTATCTTTGATTTTCTGCTTTCTTTCAGTAACTATATTGGTATCAATCGTCTGTAAAACATGAGTATTTATCTGTTTAGTAGATTATCTGTTCGAGCTTTAGTATTTTTTTAAGTTCTGTTAGCTCAGGAAGATAAAGATGTTCAATAAATGGATATATATTCTGTTTACTATTTTGGGTGGATTTGGACTGTCATAATCGGTATCATAGTTTCACTGTTTTCATCACCTTAAGTAATAGTCATTCATGCAGTCTTGAATGTCTTTTGCTTTTGAACGAGATGCTAATGTCGTTGTGATGGCTAAGCTTCGCATTTGTGCATGTTCGGTGACTTGAGTTAAATCTTCGGTTGATGTGTTTATCTGAATTAACGTTTTCATAGGTGATTCGAACTGTTTTGGCATTTCTGTTTGCATAATATAATTACTATATATTACGTCTGAATTGATAACTAAAGTGGAAGTGGTTATTGGAGCGCTGTCTTGAGGCGGGGATTGTGCTTTTGTGTTAACCTGATATGGTTTTTCGTCGATTTGTTAATTTGAGGCATAGCTTCAATAGATATGTCAATTATTGTTAGTATTTCTGTTGCTGTGAATAATATATTTGGCGTTTCTATTTATATTATGATATGATCATATTTATCCTTTAGTGTCCTGATATGGGATGATATTGGTGCTTTCCCGATGACTTGAGTGGGTGCTTCATTCATTGACACAAATGATCAATTTTTTAAAAAAATCGTGAAATGTGTTATGTAGATGGAGTTTCGAGAAAGGAGTCAGGTCATTGTTCTAGCGGTATTAAAAAGTTTTCAACTTCTTCATCGGAAATTTGATCTGGATTCAGAAAGAAGTTCAGTTCAATTAAATTACAATTATTACTCTGATTACTTAGCTAACTGATTGGGTACGTAACTGATTTGCCTGTTTATATTTACCCTCTGTAGATAGTGGATTCTGTTTGATCCTCTGATCATGTCGTGTATGTGATATGATCTCTTGGATATTTCAATAAAGCGTTTTTGGGTTTTTCAACTCATTAAGTATTGTTTTTATGTAGATATTGTTTTTTAAATTAGTTTTAGATTTGTATGTAGATTCCAGATGTTTAATTAATTGTCTAGTTTGATTATGGGTTTGCTTTTCAGTTTCACTTACGCCTTTATTTTGTTAAAAGTTAATACTATACAAGGTGAAATTAATGCGTTTTTGGCTGGTCGCATACCAGATTGCAGTAAAGCTAGTTTCCGTTTTACGACCACCAAATTATCCATACAAAATGAGGAGGTCGGAAACTGAACCACAAAAATGCATCTTCTTCTAGTATTCGACCACTATTGATATTGTGAGATATATTTAGTTAATATTACAATATTTAGTGGTCGTAAACTAACTGGATTGATTTAAAATGAAGAAGGAGGCAGCTAGGCAAAAGAAAATGGCTCTTAAGAAGTTATTTTGTAAGACAAAGACAAATACATTTCTTTGCGTTTAGGTTAGTAATCCGACCACCCGGTCGAAAACTAAATTTCTGGTTGAATTCCTATTCCACTTTCCGACCGCCACGTTTTTACAAATAATTGATAATACACATGAATAATATCCATTCTGAAGGCTTCTTTGATCCATAATCTTGATAAAAAAAAACCAGTTACGTTGCGGAAGTGAGTAAAAATCGCTTAAAACTCACCTCGCGTCGATCCCCTTGCACTATTTTTCCTGCAAATACTTCAACGTATTCGCTTTTGCAATGTAACCGAAAAACTGAGAAAATTGTGGTTTCCACTGTATAGTGTAGCGAGTTTCGATTTTTGTTTTTACTCAAAGAATAGTTATTGAAAATATGTTTCAAAAATTTAATATTGGCATATTACCCCCCAAATCCCTATTAAGTTGTTCTGTAAGCAACAAGACCATGAAATGGTCGTAAACTGAACCTGGTCGGGAAACCAGCGCAATTACCCTACCTAGTTACCCATTTCGCGCAAATGTTTTGTCAATGTTTGACTTTGGTTTTCTTGGATGCAATTATAATTGTTTTATTTTTCTTATTGATTACCGATACAGGTTATGATTTGAATGCTTTATTTTCTTTGCATAAAAAAATATGTATTGAGAAAATACACCTTTACAAATTAAATTTTTAAAAATAAATTTATTCCTGAAACAGGTTTAAAGAAAAGTTTATAAATAAAATAAACCGTTAAAACAATATTTCGAATAGTATTTTTTTTACGTACAGTTGTAGTGTACTCATTAATAAGTTGCTAACATAATATTTAATTCAGAAATTGATATGAAATATCCAAGCGTATTCTTTAATCCGTGGCACTAAAATGTGTGTTCGATCTTCCTTTCACCCAGGATATGACTAGTGAAAAGAAATTCGAATAACGTTATCGAAGTGATCACGTTGAACTGTCAAAATGTATACTCATGGTACCGTTTTTCATACAACCGTATCGCGTCGTCGTTCAATAACGTTCGCGATGCTCGACAAGGAGCGTGAAAATGAACTCGCAGTGCCGGTTTTAGTAATAAGATCGTACGCTAGAGGCGCTGCTGCTATTTTCTCCATACAAAAATTTCGTTAACGTTGATCGAAGGGAACATCACCAAAACTCATGGTAGGGCTAAGGAGATGGTGCAATCGGGAGATTTAGTAAAAGCCTGCGAAACCGCTGATCTTAGCGATTAATAGATAAGTGGTGGTTAACCCAAGATAACAAACTTGAGCTAGGTTGGCAATATAATAATTTAGGTAGATTTTTTTTTCTTAGAACAAATTATTTTTCAATATGCAACTTCCTTGACGCAAAGTTAGAGTGAAGAGCAGGGTCAGAGCGGTCTCGTTCTCGTTACAGAATAAATAATATGGATAGCATAAAGCCCCGGCCTAGCCCGAAGAAAGTATTCCCACAGTGACGATGCGCTGGTGGCGCTGGTGAGGTGAGGTAACGGAGCGGAGCAGGCCGCGTGAGAACCACGCGCTTCGCCAGCGGCGCTGCTGTCCGGAACAGGTACCGTCACGTATTTGCATGTCATTATACCGGAAATCTAGACCAATTACTTTCAATAATTGTTCGTACCTAGACATGAATGGGTAATACCACATCTACTGTAATGATATTGATTAGTCTACTAGGTGCCAGCCTAGCCAGGGACTTCCCTTTATTTGTAGCACGACTACTGGTTTCTTCATCATCCTCACACTGCACTCAGATTTGTTATATTTTATCATTAGCATTGAACTGGATGGAAAACAGGGACATTTTCATTGCCACTTCGACTATCTTTGCATAAGTGTTTTGTGCTCAAATCATGCAATATGTTCTGACACAATGAAATAATAGTGAGTATAAAGAACTACTTTATGAATATCCTGCAAGGCTGGACCCAAACCAGCAAAACATCGCGGGTATTGCGTCTACCAATTTCGCCACACATGCTGTATACACCCATAATATGGAATTCAGTCCCTCCTCCCTAAATTAACGCATCCTACTAAAATAATCTAATGTATCCTAAGACAGCTTTGAAAGTGATTACTCCGGGAGTTCGACTTCAGAGAAATAGTCAATAACTTTTCGTGGAAAAAGCTCGTAAGTAAATATTGGGATGATAGGCTACAATTTAAAGTTTATTACTTATGTTTAAAGTTTGTCACTTTATCGCTAAACATATTTGATTTGTTTTGAATGATAGCAATACTTGCAAGACAAATATTATTTAACTTATTTAAACATTAGGAACTTCACTTCTTCGTTACCCTGAGGCCTCCACACCCCTGAATTCGGCACTGCCGTTCATGCACCACTTTCTTTCTCTTTCTGAGTCGAAGTGCTTTTAATCAGGAATGAGAGCTGTTCCGTGTTTTCGATCTCCTTCCCCTGCTGGTGGTGCCGCCCTGGTCGGTAGATCTAAACCACCGAATAAAAAGATGATCGGAAGCGGCCGTGTTTTCCATCCAGTTCAATGCTTACAAAGGGCATGGCATAGCACCTAGTTCTTAAGAGAATGAGGAGTGTTGAGTGTGGTATTATAGTCATCCATGTTAATTTAAATAAAAAAAGAATACTTTACGTAGACATGTCGCCTTCTAAAAAAAGTGTTGACCTTGGCAAAGAATGAGAAGCGTGCGTCTATTGTGTGTTGTTGAGGCAGTATTATTACATATTCTTTGGTGTGCGGCTGTGGAATGGAGAAGATTAGTTTCCGACTGTGCGTTGGCTGATGTCATTGTTTAGTCTCAGCAGCGACCTCGCACGTCGGACGTCGACATTTGATATGTCGACTTCGACATCGAGCTTTGTTTGAAAGCAGACCTTACGCCAGCGATTGAATTTTTGTAGGTCTGTAGCTCACTGTAAAGTGCAAATCATGATTTTATGGTTAACGCTTGTTGACATAAGAATAAAGAAGACAGCTAACTATATATAAACGATGACTTTAACAAGGAATTCGATATGTATGAATAATTATTGATCGTGAAGTAAGGACACATTCATTAAATAAATAGCCCTGTAGAAGGATATTATAGGAGTTCCCCATACAACATATTATCCCCTTCCAATTGAATTTTCGTCACAAAAGCTAACATTTTTTCTTCTCCAAGGCGCAGTCTATCTCTCGAAATTCATCCAAATTGTCGTGAAAGCGCTACAGACAGACAGTTTAAATTTTAGCCTTTTTTTTTATTCTGTCTCTACCGCGTGTCTTAAACATAGCTTCGATATTTAATAGTGTAAAAAAATACTGCATTTTTCGTGCCCATGAGGTTAAAAACTTATTAGAAAACGAGTTTAGTAACATTCAAGTAACAAGCTTAATCTTTTTTTATTAACAGATAATATTTTTTGAGATACTCGTGTATAACATTGGAAAACTATCAATATTTTCATTACTTATATATATTATAATAAATTTGTAATCATTAAAATCAGAGAGAAATTGTAAATATTTAAAGATACATTCTTCAGCGTATTTTCACAGCTCTTTATTTACAAATAGGTTCGCACTCTCAATTAGAGTAAAGGCTTTTCTATCGCACTAATTTAAAACGATCCATCGAACGAACGATCAAGAAACCGTTGCGTTGTGTAAGTGTAGCGACGGCGGGGCGGAGTGAGAAGCGGAAGTGCGGTCCGCTGTCGCCGGAAGTCGGTCGCGGCAAGACTTCCGGCCGCGGCCGAGGCGGAGAGCGCTCGGACAGGGATCGCTGACTCCGTAACCGCTCCCAGTGATTTGTTCCGCCACGCTGATTTCGTTCGTTTCTTGGAGGTACTCGGACTACTGACACCAGCGAGCAAGGAGGTGCGGGAGTGGCGTTAGAAACTCATTCGCATGGCGGGGCGGCTGCTGCGCAACGGGGTTGGTAAATTAAGACTCCGGGTGAACAGGCAAGGGAGTGTAGACGTTAAGTTGTAACATAGAACAACTTTGTTCGTGTATTTAGCACAGATACTGACAGGGGGTCCATTCAGAGCAAGAGTGAGTTCGAGTTCGGGAGTGAGTTAACCTAAAAATAGCTGGGAAATATATTATTATTTAAATAACGGAACCGTTATTTTTGCTTCCAACGTATTTACGGGACAAACCAGATTTTTACCTAACTGTAATGATGTTCTAGAAGTGTGGAAACATTAACTATTTAAAAAAGTGAATTGATATTTAGTTGCGAATTCGAACTCACTCTTACTCTAAATGGACCCCCAGGTAAGGAATCCAGGTGAACTTGGTGCATTGTTTGACTGAGTTGCGGAGTAAAGCAAGGCGGGCGGACGTCTGCGGATCTGTTGAACTCGGGCACAACTTTGGGCTTACTTTTTCCAAACCACGCAACGAATTTTTGATACAGTTTTACTGATGGAGGAACGATCAACAAGGAAGGTGTGTGTCTGTAATTTGTTAATATTAAACTAAGTAAATAGAAAACTAAGTAACTACTCGAAAGTTCTAGGTGTCTTACCTCCAAGTCACTAAGTTACCTCCCTATAACATTATTAATCTTTTACGTCTTTAAGTAGAAAAGGACATTAACAAAAGGACAAGTAAGAAAGGACCTAACCCGAGCGGAGCCGGGTACCTCAGCTAGTATATCGAATATATATCTTAAAAATCTTGGTTGACTGTTGTTGCTCCGAAGCCATACTAGTGAATGCCGGCGTCCCGGAGGGCACCGTGCTGTCCCCAGCTCTCTTTCTGCGACAAATTCATCATTTGAGATACGAAAGCGGCGGTGGCAAGTAAACTTAAGTTACTCGACCTCAAACCTAAAGTGGAGGAGGATAGCCAGCGCCTCGTTATCAGGCAGGTCAAAAATAGGTGAGAGTCCTCAAACAAAAAAACCGGCCAAGAGCTAGTCGGACTCGCACACGAAGGGTTCCGTACCATCGTACAAAATTTAACACAAACATTCACGTTTTTTGTATTCTATTATATCTATTTTTTATTGTTTTTTAATTTTAGCTATTTGTTGTTATAACGTTGTATATACGCACTCTGTGAAAATGTCAGCTGCCTACATATTACGGTTCATGAGATACAGCCCTGTGACAGACGGACGAACAGCGGAGGCTTAGTAATAGGGTTCCGTTTGGTACCCTTTGGGTACGGAACCCTAAAAACTGACCAGTACCTGCGTGGCCATCGCCCCGTGCCGAGTGTAGCATTCCTTGAATTAGAAGTATGGAGACCCTCAAATTCCGAAGGGATGTAGGGTTTCTTTCTATGTTCTATCGTGTGTACCACGGAAAATGTTCTTTCAAGCTGCGTCTATTCCTCCGTCCCCTGTCTACTATCGCTCATCATTTGCAGATAACCTCCGTTAACACCCCGTATACAGGCACAACATTTTATGCATGGGTGAACTGAGCCGGTAGTCTCAGTTGTCACCTAAATTGGAAATGTATGGAGAAATTGAAGACCGCGCGCAGTGGGTGTTAAGCGAACTAACATTTGCGAGTCCGACTATTATTTGACAGCTTACTCAACGCTACCGTAAATACGTCGACGTTGCCGTTTACGTCGACTCGGCGTTTTCATACAAATCGGAAGTCCGAGTTTGACTTTGACTGAAGAAGTAAAACCACAGAATATCTAATAAAAACTTGTATGGAGTTTGACGTTTTTACGGAACTTCGAAGTCACGTAAACGCCAATTTAGGTGAGAACTGAGACTACCGGCTCTGATGCAAGTTTCTTCAATAACTTTTATTGAGGAAATTTATTTTGATTCGATTTAAATAAACATCTCTTTTTCCCAATTGTTTTGGTCCTTCGCCGTAATTACCGAAATGGAGTACCGTTTATGGTCAATCACAAAAATAAGAGGGCGGCAAATTCGGGATCCGCACCGGGTGCTAGTGACCTATGCTACGCGTCTCTGAAATAGTGAAAACAATAAAAACATCTCATGGGGTAACTATGTAATACTCTACCGACTATCTGTGTGTCTCTAATAGTAGTAAATAGTCATATGACTTTGACTTATGTATGTATGTTGTTATGTATGTATCTAGTTTCATTAGGACTCGTTTAGAAGGCTTCCGCGCCGCAAAAGCCTGTTCATATGACGAGCACTCACGTTTTTAATTTGCATACAAATGTTTCCTCAGTAACATAAGATATACCTTGTTCGACCGTTTTTAATGACATGACAGCCATATATTACTAATCTAGAGGCTAGCTTAGACTCTTATCTGTAAGAGAGAGAGAGCAGATAATGTATTGATAAAATATCATGTAAGAAGGAATATTGCGAGCCGTACGATAGTGGATTTCGAAAACTTTCTAGTCAATTTGAAATATTGCAAACATATATAATTTAACATATCTGTACCTCAGTGAAACAGGTTTGACCCATCGTTTATTGGAAAAGACAGTACTTATTTTTAATGAAAGATATCCTTCGTCCTTTCTGAACCTGGAAAACACGTAAATATTCTTCCTTGGCCAGTTTAATTTCTTATTTTAATGTAAAAATGACCTGCTAATTTATTTCAACACCAAATAATCGAGTTTCAGTTTTCTGAAAGCCAAACGTAAAAGTAAATTTACCAAAAAATAACTAATCGTCACAGGGCGACGATGTCACAGGGCTGTATCTCATGAACCGTAATAATAGTAATAAAAAAAATTACTAAAGACGGGCCTAATGCCAAAACGCATTCACTTCCTACTTACTTACTTCCTACCTAACCGCAATAGGTAGGCAACTTTTCACAGAATGCGTATTTATTTTGCCGCTATAACAACAAATAGGTAAAATTAAAAAATAATGAGAATGAAGGGGCCAAATATAAAAAACGTGATTTTACGTACGATACGATGGTACGGAACCCTTCGCGTGCGAGTCCCTTGCACTTTTCCGGTTTTTTATTGTCCAGGGGGACCACTCAGGGAAACGAACACGAGAAGTTCTAGTGTTCAAAGCTGACAAACTCTATTCTTAATAGACATAGATTTTGACAGTTCTCACGCGAGAACTTCTCGCGTTCGCTTCCCTGAGTAGAGCCGCTGTCCTTTCCTATTCAAAAGGTGGGAAGCGTGAAACAACACAAACATAGGTATTATATATATGTAAATACTATATTTACTTATTTCGCATAATTTTATTTAATTTTTCGTTTAGTGGAATCTGCTATGGCAGAATGAAACAAAATGTTTATTTGAGTATATTTGTAAACTGAGAAAACTATTATATTACTAAAAAACTAAATCACTAATAGGTAGGCAGTTTCTAAGCCTGGTATCGCAACTTTTAAAATCACTAGAGACGAGTTTGAAGATAACATCAAACGCATATGTAGGGTCGAGTGCACGAACGTACAAAAAATCTAAATCAACGTCAAAGTATGATCAAACACGTCTCTTTGTGTGGACAGTATGGAAGGAACTCTATGCGGATCACTAAAAGCGACGTGTTTGAACATTAAATAACTCGGCCGTCTCTTCGTGCAACTGGGGCGTAGACTTTGAAAGAGTCGGTTGGTCTGCATAACACCCCTCGATAGTTGTACGCGGAATTTAGTCGAGTGTCGCAACCCGACTTTGTTCATATCGAAAGCGCGGACGTAACCGCTCACCAAAGGATTCGGTAAAAATAATCGCCACTATGTCAAAACAGTTTTTGTGCCGGTGCGTCACTTCCTTTGTCCTTTCGTTTTGGAAGTTACAATTTATTAGGAAGTGTCGAGAGCGCCTGTTGATTTATCTCGTGGATGTCGGCTGCGGCGCGGCGGCGCGGTGGCTTGTCTATTTCGGCACATGACTTCAATAGAAGCTGTCCGCCGCGTTGCCGATGCTCAAACTAGTTCCGCGGTATTATTTTACGTTTGAAACGAAGATTAGGAAATAATTAAGCAACTTTTTGTCCACGTAGAGCTAAAGCGGTGAGTGACCACAGATAAACTAAATGCTCTACACTATGGCCAATGTCGAAAGAACGTACATTGTGGGCTATAGAAGAAATGTAGAAGAAAAATAGGATGTAAGCGCGCTGCGCGCGCATGCAAAGTCTATGGTTGAAACTGTAAAAGGAGTGTTTGGTTATCGATCGGAAGCTTAATGTTCGAATAGCAATGCCATGCCTTTTTATTGATCTTCTGGCATGGCACCTGATTCTTTCGGGAAAACGGTGTCTTAGACTAATATCATGACGGTGGGTGTGTGTGGTATTAGCCATCCATGTCCAGTTACATAAAAAAAGATTTCCCAAAGAATACTTTTTTGTGGAACTGGATGGTTTATACAACAACCCTACTGACATATTAGTATAACACCACATTTTTAAGGAATTATGTAGGTGATATGCAAGGACCTTCCCTTATAAGTTTCGCTGCAATAAACTAGATGGAAAACACGAACGATGTTTCATAGCATCTTTCATTAACGAAATGAGCTTTTCAGAAAGTGAAAGAAAGCGGTGCATGCAGTTACTAATTCTGGCACGAAGTTGCTCCGCCTTCGCCGTCGAGTTTTACTTCGAAAGTGCTTGAAAGTTTAGATCTGGATTCTGAGACTTGGGTCCAATTAGCTTTCTGGCATGACCCAGCCTCCGTCTAACACTACGAGCTTTGACCTCGATGTCAATATGTCTTCGGCATGGGTTGTGGTTCTGTGGATGAACCCATGAAGCTAACTTCTATGATAGCGAAGAATAGATTGAGGCACCGCTTCGTGTGCAATTTTCTTATCTGTGCAATTACTTAGACCACCAGAGGCTGCGTTGAATCGCTTAGTAGAGGAATTCGTCAAGGGTTTGGAGTTTCTGTTACCCGAGCTATCCACCAGTTTGGTGTCCACTGTGCACCTGAGAGGCAATAAGAGAGAAATAAGGGCGGCGTAATATAAATCCTTGTATCGGTTCGGTTCGGTTTTTAATTTTCAGCAACCTTCTCTTCACTTTGCAACGTAACGGCCGCTTGTTTGCTTGTTGTCGGTTTTTTTTGTCCCAGATATTGCGATTCCGTTCGAAAATCAGATCAGATATATCACAAAATCAATTAATATGCTAATAGTATTCATCATGTAGGATCGGATTGATCGGAACACAGTCGGTAATTTCGATACAACTACCTCTAAATTCAAACAACTGACGGCAGGGTTATCAGATCCTCTAATAAACTGGATTTATCACATAATTTATGATATTAAAATATTCTTTTGTATCATATTTTATGAAATTAAAATACCGTTATATAAGCTGATCCTATTTAGATCTCAACAGATTTTAAATGCAGGGGATTGAAAGGGGCAGGCCCTGGCCATAACTTGGATTTAATATATGGCCTGGCATATGGCGATATGTTCCTAATTTTTTTCGGAAATAATGTTCATAAAGGGGAGTCCTGGCATGGCACTTTAGGGAATGTGGTGTAATGAGTTAATATCATGACGGTAATTGTGTGGTATTAGCCATCAATCTCAGGTTGCATAAAAAAAATCTATCCATTTAACCTATCCTATTCACCGTAACTAACTGTTAAATATCCCCCAAATTGAAGATGATGTAAATACCCACAGATGACAGGAACTGTGTAAAAACCCCATTATAACTTTATCGCTTCGTTTATCGGATGCGAGTAGGAAACAAAACCGCAAACTGCACTTGGGTAATTCCGCTGAGGCAGTCGTAAAATTGAGTTGTATCCATAGAACATATGTGAATACGTATTGCTGCGAAGGTGTTATGCTCATGACTGGAGACGTGACGATGCGTGTGTGAGCACCCAACTGCCGCTGTCCGTCCCAGCAGCGGCGGCGGCGGCAGGGGGCGACGGCCACGAACACGGAAGAGGTAAGCATAGGAGCTGCTATGAGCATAGTTGTTGCGTAATCAGAACATATGACATCCAAGAGGGCAGGATCGAAGAGGACGAAACGTGTACGAGTTTTACATAAACCTCGACATAAGCGAAAAAAAAACAAACAAATGTTTATGCAAAAATAATGTCATTTTGTAAAGCTTGAGGAAAGGGCAACTATAAGTCCAAAAAATGCGGTCTTTCTTTAATAGCTGACATGGTTTATGCAGTACTCTGATGTATAAAGTATCCTGGTGTATATGGCCCACGATACGAATTCACGCACATGTCAATCACAGACCTCGTCACAGCCAATTACTGCAATCGCCTTCCCCCTGAATCCAAGCCTGTGGAAATGTTTTTCGTCAAATTCCGAAGGACGGAAGGAATTTGATTTTTAAAACCTTTGCACAGCCCCCTTTAGCGAAATCCTGGATCCTTACTCGTATTATATTTGTAGTTACATTAAATCATGCATCCTCCTGCTACCCTCGCACCTCGGTACCGTCTTCTCCACCCAAGAAGATCTCTTCTCCACGTCGCTCTCCGTGGCTACGAGGTAGGATGTTGATATTGCTTCCTCCTGGCCGAGGCAAAATAGCTTTTACGACTTCTCCCGTACGAATTCCCGCCCGCTTTGAAGCGTCCACTCGACTTCCAATAATAACCTAGACGCTGCATAATTACGCATATTTACGCTACTATAAAGCCGGAGGCGTTTTATTGGCTCAACGACACCGAAAGGTCTCCAACTATTTCTAGAATTCGTCGGCCGGTCCCGTTCCAAAGCGACTTAAAAATAAAGCATTTTACAACAAAAATTAAAACTTCGCACATAAGAACAATACCCAATCGTCGGCATGGCGTTGGTGACCCAGTGGCGCGACGCCTCGGCATTCGATAATAGAGGTTAAGCAACTTTTGACACGGGTTCAGGATCGGTGATCGCTTTTGACAGTTGAGGCTGGCCGTGGTTCGGTTCCACGTAAAAATGGCATCTTTTTTTAACTTGGTTAATGTAACCTGTTCTGTGTGTGCATTATGTATAATTTTGTCAACTCTACATATATTTCACATTCGTTGAAAAATTATTTCGTGCAATATAAGAAAGATCCATACGGAAGAGACTGCCATAGCACCTAGTTGCATTTTTTGCATGCAACTCGACAGGGATAGTCAATACCATACAACTACCGTTATTATATCAGCCCAATACACAACATTCCCATCATCTTCTTCAACCACACTTTTATCACCAACCCGGGCGGGCGAGGGGACCTACAGTTATACATGGGTTCCGAACCATAAAAAGGTCGCATAAGGTATCTGGTGCTTTTTGTTGTGGTCATAAATTATCATAAAAAAGGCGTCAGATATTTACCGTAATAGGTTTTAAATAAAGCTAAAAAAACATCAATAGATAGAAATCAAGCATGTTTTCCTGCAAGTGTAATTAAGTTAGTAGGTAGTTATATGATGTTTAAAATACGAGTAGGAATGCACGTGCAGCCAGCACACTCGCTCGGAAACCGCACTCCATCTGCTCGTACATTTTATAACCAACCGAATTTTACTGCGTTTGTTCAAAATATTTGGGCTGGTGAAACATTTTTATGTCTGCAGTGTAGCTAGGAAAATATATTATTTTAGTTATTAGGTAGGTGCATGAAATCATATGAACGACCAGCCAGTGTAGTAAACTCCTCGACGGAGAAATAGCTGCCTAGTGTATCCGCCAGTATCTAGTATATTAATTTTCCCAGGTCTCCACGGCTTAGGCGGGATTTTGGAGAATAGGTAATATCGATTAAATTCCGAAGGATACGTCCCGTAATGATTATAAGGTCAATTTATGACCACTCCTGAACGATCAATTGTTCTTCGTCTAATCATACGTTTAGGGCCGAGCGCACGAAAGGACAAACAATCAAAATCAGATTCAACGTATGATTAAACAATATTTTTTTGGACAGTTTGGAAAGAAGCTGAGTCAACTCCATGCGGTTCACTAAAAGTGACGTGTTTTAGCATTGCTTCCTGCAATCGGGGCTTAGTCTCTCATCTATGTGTATTAGCCGTAACATACATGCTGTCCAAATATTTTCCCGAGACGTGCATGAATCACAAATAATTTTCAATCAGTTCATGCTATAATAAACTACTCGTTCGCCAACTAGGTAATTTCTTATGTGTGTATGTAACATCTTAAAACCTAAAAAAGTATCACTTTAATAGACCACATCTCACACATTTCTTGATTGGTTGATTCTTGACCTGATGAGGTTTTGGGACTCCGCGATCGGCGCCATGAAGGCGGCGCCGCGGCGGCCTAACAACGAGCTATGCGAAAGTGAATAGTAGGATTAATACTTTATCTGTGGCGACCACCGACCGTCGAAGTGCCCAAATGATGGTCACGGCTGGCGGTTAGGCCTGCCGTATCGCGTGCTCAGGCCTTTGCAAAGACTGGTGTAGTAGGCGATGTCGATGAGTGGGCGGGAATATCGGTTTGCCACGCTCGATACATACTCGTGGCACCCGCGCCGCCGCTGTGCGGAGCCAAAAATAGGCGAAGCCAACACGACTCCATAAATTTCAATCAGACGCAATCAGCCACTCCGGAAGCCACACAAGTTTGGATGTTGATTGGCGCTCGCCACTTCCCGGACATTCTTACCAGCCGGCGGCTGCGGCGCGGCGGAGCGGCGGCGACGACGCGGACGAGGCGGAGGCAGCTAACTAGCGTAGGAATGTATTTGATTTTTAAAAGGCGCGCACATTTAATTTATTAGAAATCATGTACCTGCCCAAAATCGATAGGAGTCGTTTGGAGTCACCTTATCAAATAAAAAAATAACAAAATTCCTTATTGCTCCCACCATGGCATGGGACTATTAATTCATTTGTGATCACGGAGGAGGGAGGTAGTGTGTCATGTAAATATACTTGCACGTACTAAGTAAGTACGACGCTTTTTCCAAGAAATTGATACTTATGTATTTTTTTTATGATCAACCGGTATGGGTGGCTGTGCTGAAGACCAAAGGTGCTCAGAAAAACCAAAAATACCTCGCCTTGCGAAACCACGCTCAGCGAGGCACCATGCCAGCGAATTTGCGGACTGTCGCTGAGCTATCGAGCTTGTTCAAATTACGCTTGAAGAACGTTACAGGGTATGAGGAAAGGCACCCGCCCAGACAGCAGAGAAATTAGTTTGAGAAACGGTTCGTTCTCAAAAGCCTTATGTCAACCACAAGAGGGTGTTCTGATTCTCTGCGGCGGGTGCTCCGGATATAGGTAGGATGGTGAGGAATAAGGGATGACAGTTTCACAGAGCAACGTCCATGGCAGAACCTGTAGCACAGACTGAGCGACCCCACAAAACGTCTGTGGCTCAATTACTCCAAGCCAGCGGTGAGGTGTGGGTCCCCAACATCAACATGTATAATCAACCGTGAAGCAAGGACACATTAATAAATGAAAAATCCCTGCAACAAGAACTACTTCATGAATGCAGCGTCTGGAATATGGCATGGTTCGGCCCAGTAGGTACCAGGACGGTTGAAAAAAAAATATAACCAGTTTGGGAGGGATGGAAACAACGGTTGGAAAAAATTATAACCAGTTTGGGAGGGATGGAAACACGGACCTGATTTAGCATTGTGGCGTGCGTTTTTTGGACGACCCAACAACTTCTACATAGGTGTCAAATTATGACGTCCATTCTAATAAAAAAATACGTGTACTTATTAACTTCACACGTGTCTTTTTTCCAAAATTTGGAACCATTCTTTTTCAATGTACATGGCATCATTTTTTCCAAGCAGGCATATGTGTCATATGATTTTGCACGTGCGTATGCACAGATAGCTGGCATTGCGACAGTACAAGATTGGCAGTAATCTTACCGAGAAATGCATTCAATACTCTACCTACCACGATGCAAGATGTAGGCAATGAAAAAAGTGAAGAGCTGCATGTAATCCGAAACGAATGCCACAATGGCTGTAGGCAGCGACAGACATGGACGTAGTCGGCGGCACGAGTTGCCACAATAGGAAATGTGAGACCGAGTCGCATCAATCCTCTATAAAATGAGGTCCGTTGGAGATGCTCCCGAAACAGACAGTAGGTAATTCGACACGACAGAAGCGCGTTTTGGAAAGGTAGGAACTGCGTACCTACGCTTCTGTGCGCGGGTGGGCACCTGCGGGAGCGATGATGGGAAAGAATAACACGGCTCAATTCCACGAATCTTAAAGAGAGAACCCTGTAAAGTGAACCACTTTATGAAAATTCTGCAAGGTTGGACCCGAACCAGCAAAACATACCATTTGCGGGTATTACGTTTTGCCACCTGCTTTATACACTAATCGTGGGCGTTTCCACTGGTCTTCGAAAACGTTAGTAACCGTTATTGCTGATGCCGATAGCCGTTAGCGGAAACGGTTTCAAGTTTTTTTTTTTTTTTGGCTGGACATGAATGGGTATAATGACATCTAGCACGGTTCGATCACGTCACATGAATTCTGAATCTCGAGTGCAGTGACTCAAACAAAACTCTACTCAACAAAAATCTAAATCAAGAAAGAGGTTTTGTTACTATGTAGTTATCGCAAACAATGAAGAAGTCAGACAAAACTTTTTAT
This sequence comes from Incurvaria masculella, assembly GCA_946894095.1. Classification (NCBI taxonomy): domain Eukaryota; kingdom Metazoa; phylum Arthropoda; class Insecta; order Lepidoptera; family Incurvariidae; genus Incurvaria; species Incurvaria masculella. The sequence goes on from OX335650.1 coordinate 13,503,297, forward strand.
CCTACAAAATAATCCCCAGAAATGATATAACACAAATGATAAATAAACATAATTATCATTTATTTTATTTGCCTATTAGCATTTAGAAATACCAATCGTTGGACTTTTTCTGTAAGCAAACCACAACGGCGGTCGTTAACAATGTAGCCCCTCTTCGATTACAGTGCGCACTGCGCGCGCGCATTACAGTTTCGGCGGTAATTGCGAGAGTCGCCGGCTACAAGCCGCAACGAAGTAATTATTAATATTACTAACATTACTCGTAACCCCAGTTACGAGAGTCGCCGGCTTCGAGCCGGTTACAGTTCCATTGCGCGAGCGAGACAGTCGCGGCTGGCGGGTCGTTGCGTCTAGACGTCTCGCAACCTACGGGCTTTCGTTGGCGCGCCGGGTGCGGTGCGCTACAAGAAATTTGTAGCGGCCATACTGCTCGGCGTAAAATGAATACTTCGTTTTTACACTAGTAACCGTTTACAAACCCATTTCTCATTTCTCGTCCCACGACTATTATACACATGATTCTGGAATTATCCTACAGTCCCTCCTCCCGTAATCAATGCCTCCTACTATGGCAGTTTTTAAGATCATTTAACGCTTAGCCTGTGTTGCGGACATTGACTGCAAAGATTGAACATTAAAACATCTTTCATTACATTTATTGGAAAAAGCGACGTACCTGCTTAGTACGGAAAAGAATATTTACTATCCTATTTGTTTATACTATACCCCTTTTTATTCGCATAGCGTGGAGTGCACAATCTCTCGTTAGTGATAATGAAATAATTAGATAAATAATTATATTCGTCATTTTATTTCGCCTGAAAAATAAAGAAGAGAGATCTATAATAACCGAGATAGTAACCAAAACTTAGTATGATACTAACCAGGGATTGTGCACTCCGCCCATAGTGAACCAATAACGTGATTAGAAATGATGAAAATAAATTATGTGTAAAATGCCGTGCTTGGACGACCTAACTCGTCGTCAGGGCAGCGAAGTGGTCCTGAGGATGTCCCCGCCACCCGTCTCGTTAGAGGCAAAACCGGGAAACAGTAAAATAATGATTTACCTAACTACGCGATAAATCAGCAAAATTAGAGTAATATCCATGATTTGTTAACGTAAAGGAAGTTCAGCGAAGTGAGGTCACCTCCGGGCTTTGTGTCTCGGCAAGGAGCGGTATCGGGTGGCGCGCGCATGCCTGGAGCCAGCACGAGCGCCGACTTGACGTCTCCCGCGATCATCTTTCAGTTATCTATCAATCTGTCAGCCGATATCGACCGGTGGCCGACGCGTTATCTGCCGAGCCGGAGATAGGTATCGGTGAGGTGTGGCAGCTGCGCCTGCGCTTCGCGGCGCGGAGGCGGAGCTGCGGCGGCGGATTCCAGTGTCCGATTACAGCTGAAGATCGAAAGAAAAACAATCTGAGCGGCTCGTAGCTCAGGGGCGCGGCGTGCCTTGCATGCCAGAGGTCATCGGTTCAAATACCCGCCCGTCATGCACCACTTTTTAAATGTTTTTCTTTCTCTGAGTTGGAATAATGTTTTGAAAACTTACGTTTCCGGTGTGCAATGCCGTGCTTGGCCGACATGTTTCGACCAAGTAACCACACTAGCAGTAGAAAAGTACTATATGCCACGCTTGGTTCGAGAATCCATTGAAATCTCCAGACATGCAAACTTCAACAGGGACGACAGTATCAGACTCTCTCCGTCTTGGACTCCACTTCTTGCTCAACAGAGACCAAAGGGCACACACGTCACAGTGGCACCAGCTGACACCGTTAGCTATGTGTGCACGGAGCCCTATATGTCATATAGGGCTGCATATGGTGCAGCAAATTGACAACCTACCCGCATCCACGAGGCAGCCCGAACCTACCCACACCTACAATCTTCGCAGCCGACGCCCGCCAGTTACCGTTTGACGAGCCGGGCTGTCAGACATAACTCCGGGGCCCTGACGATGCTTCCGTCGTGGGAGGCGAAACATGTCGGCCAAGCACGGCATTGCACACCGGAAAACCGTAAGTTTTCAAAACATTATGTACAGCGACGGTGTAAATCTAAGAATATCTCTGAGTTGGATAAGTAAATTTCGTTACGAATGCCCTTATCCAATCCATGGTTCGTAATCCAGGTAAAACTGTAGGTCCCATTCTTCTAATAGGTGGTAGAGAGAGGCCCCAAGTTGGTACTATCGCATTGGATGAAAAGATGGCCGAAATGACATTGCAAAATTGCCCGAGTTTTCCATTCAGTTTACAACTAGCACACAAGCTTCATTAGCATCCCATTTTGGCTGCTGCAACAGCTTTTCGCTATAAAGCAGCATTACAGGAGTGTTGAGAATATCCTAAAGCTCTTAAAATGAGTTGTCAAACGCTAGTTTTACTTATTATTACCTTAAGGTCCATAAAAGCTGCATTCGGGCGCTAGAAACCGCTTAAGGCTGTACAATTACTGTTAGTAACGCTTTTGTGCCGGTACTTTTAACAGCTTTTAGTGTTCCTTTACACCTAAAGCTCTACTAGAGTGAAAATACAGTTCTGGGATACCTTAAGATCTACAAGAGCGATAATAAAAGGTATTTACTGTTTAAGGGCGAATTTCACCGCTCCTGAGCTGCTAGCAGTTGAAGAGGTCTAAGTAAATCTCTAAAGCTGCTTATGGCCATAAAATACGCTATTGTAATACTAAAAGTAGAATTTGAAGCTCTTGCAGATTATCGAGTTCTACAATAGCCGCGTAGACTTCTTTAGGCTGTTTATATCGTTAGCCATTTTAAATCGATAACGAGAAGTGTTCTTGTATCATGGAGGAGGTAAATGGTTGGACAAAATTGAAAAGGGACGGAGGCGTCAAAAGAAAAATGCTAAAAGAATGTGAAAACATTTTCAAACTTAATCTAAGCCATGAGAAGAAAAGAAAGTGTATGAGTGCTGAGCAAACGACTTGTCGCAAAAACAGGGTTGCGCATAAGAAATTCAAAGTTGTAGTTATGATGTTTTTGATGAATGAGAAAAAAACGAAGATAAAGAAAATTGCGATACTGACGAATAAGAATATTGCAGTTTATACATGCGAAATATTGATTTAGTACATAGGCAGCATTGAGTTTTTTAAATATTTTTTATTTGTTTAATTGACTAGTTCCGTTTATTGGCTTCCCAAGGCAAAATTAATCACATTATAATTCGATATTGCGAACTAAATCCTAGTTTCCAGCCATTTAATCGAAGTCACGTGACATAAATGTATGGCAACTGCAAAAAAAATTTAAAGGTTAAAAAACACCTGTATCCATTTATTATTTCCCCGCGCATTCCCGCGCTTTGCCTACGCCCTCTTCTTTTCCACAGGAGTGTGGAGCGCAAGCTTCTAGTAGAAATCGGTTATCCTATACCTATAATTTCTATTTTGTGGGAATAACTATACGTACCTATCAATAAAGATCGACACAATATGTTATGTTATGTATTTTATATAACTTAATGCTATCAAAGTTTACGTATGCTACGGATCCCTAGGAAAGTCACTACTTGGCGTGCACACATTTCCAAAAATGTCTACTTTACACTTCCCAACATCTATTAACAAGCTCAAAGTGGGACAAGCGAGCTTAGAATCGTTACTATGCAGGTAAAGGATTCCGGAATCGCCATAGCAGCGCCATTGTATTTCTTAGAGTACTTTAAAGGAAAATTGCAAGGGTACTGGCGCTTTAACCTAAAGACGCCATATCTTATTGTCATTTTGAACGAATTGTGAATTTTGAATTGAATTTTATGAATCATTTGGACATTGCAAATATTTATCCCCTTTCGCTTTAGTACCAAAAAAATAAAAAACACCATGAACAGAGTTTGGTGAACGAATCTACAAAAAATATAAAATTCTTTAAAGAAAAATAATATGTTTTTTTACTTATTTTTAATAATTTTGAGGGGGCATTAAAATTGAAGTGCATAAGTACATATATAACCTCTGTAAAATTAATTCCGCAATCAATTTCTCATGCATTCACTTAAAACTCCGTATCCCAAAACGGCACTTATTCTTTAGCGTTCTCCATGGATATCACTTTATGTTGCGCCCATAGACCTAGCATTACATCCTATTTCTATGGTTGCACCACAACAATTAAGCGATTGCGGGCATTTCATTCTTGATCACAGCCACGATACTACTACAAGTTACACTATAGCTCTATAATGGCGCTGTCAAATGCCATTGGAGGTTTAAATTGGCGCTACAAGCGCTTGTACCGCCACTGTTCCCCCATCATACAGTTCTTGCTCCATTGATTCCACCTTACTAGCGCCTTAGTGCAGCTACTGTAAAGCCAAAGCCTGCCAAATTTGTGCCCAAATTAGAGCTACAGCGGCTTTACAAGCCCCTCTATCACCACTATGGAGCCTTTCTGTACACCTTTGAGCTTCTGCGAAAGCCGTTGTGCAACCATTGTAGCGCTGTTTTGTGCTACTTGGATAATGTAAGTGACCTAATTCCTTCCGGAATTAATGTGTTTCAGTGGTTGGGCTAATATCATGAATTTAGGTGTGCTTGTCGGTCTTTAGAACAAAAGTTGTGTAGCAATATTTTTTTTTATCGTCAAAGATGTTAAAGTACTGTTTCTTGCGTCATCCTCTTTCGGATCTGACGAACCCCTATTCGTACACCTTGTATGTGCATGCAGTTCCGGTAAACAATTCAACGCGTAGCTGTCAGATTCAATGTATTGCGGTAAAGATTCAGAATTATTAGTTAGAAAAAAAGCATAACACAATTTTAGCTGTAAATATCAATATTGGTTTCTGAACTTAACAACAGTTATAAATACCGTCGATTTTATATAGGTATGTTCAATAAAAAGAGAATATTGAAAATAATAGTAAGCCATTTCAAAGAAGACGAACCTAAACATATTGTGTAAACAAACATGTGCAGTCGAGCGCAGCATTGACGACGGGATTTGTAAAAAACTTCCGAGTCAATTGTGCACTATGTCACCGTCGTTAGGATTGCTAAGGAAACTTAATATTAACTTTGAATAGTTGTAGGGAGAGTAGTAACGATGTATAAAGAAGGCTGGCATTTGTGAGTCAATTATGAGGGGCCTTTTTCACCTACTGATGATTAGCTTAATCCGAGGCTTAATCGCTAACTGTAATGATATTCTAGAAGTGTGGAAACATTAACCATTAAAAAAAGTGAGTTGATATTTAGTGACGAGTTCGAACTCACTCTTTCCCTGAATGGACCCCCTGGTCCGAAAGTTCGAATTTTTCGCGCGTTTTATACAATAAATTTGAAGGTGCATTACGCAATGATAAAGTAAGAACATCTTAAAAAGATTAGTCATCAGACATAGCTTATTTAATCAAGATTTAAAGTGTAATTAGTTTTTGTTAGATTTTTGACTACAGCGGTCGTGGTTAAGTCGTTTTGTAATCATTGTAAATCTTACCAAATCATAAACTATGCACGTTGATTTTTTTGTGGACATGTTGCATCTTCCTAATCACGGAATCTGTCTTTTTCTTTGAAACAGAGAAGGTCCCAGAGCCCGCGAATGAGTACCCAATTTGTACGCGAATTTGTACCGTGCCCGCGAATGAGTTAGCCCGACGGGAGTTCCCGTTCTTAGCAGCTTGCAATGAATAACAGTACAATATAATCAGCACTTGAGCAATAGACGATTAAAATAAATCAGCACTTGGTGAAAACGAGGCGTAGCTCCAAACGTTGCTAATAGTAAATGGTAACTTTTTGCACACATCTTCAGAATATTCTCATAAATTCCGACTTATTTTTTTAAATTGTCGTATGAGATTAAATACAGAACCGCCTATACATGCCACGGCACTACGAACGATCCTACTCTGACGATTCTACTTTGACGCACACCGGGTTTAAACGCGGTTTAAACACGTTGTAAAACCGATGTAAACCCGGTTTAAACCTGGCTCACTTTGACGCACACGCGGTTTTAACAACTGAGTCTCGACAATAGCGCCACCTACCAGGAACAACCATAGATAAGAAAAATACAGATGACCCTATAAGTAGGAAAAAAAATAAACAAAATGGATCAAGCCGTTTAGGAGGAAAATATTGAGGAACACACGCACACCTTAATTTGATATAGAAAGATCGTAAGTTTATGTAACTGGACATAGAAAGTTAATACCAAGCCGGCCGTCATTATGGTAGCCTAACACACCACATGGGAACTAGGTGCCATGCCAAGACTTTCTTTATATTGCTCGGCTACTTTGAACTGGATGAAAATCGGCTAATTTTTATTGGCCGTTTTGACCGCGGGGGCAGGGGAGATAGATCTCAGTTCTGGCACAGTACTGTTAACCTTTCAAAACTCATTATATTTAAAACACAATCTACTCTGTTTTATAAAACAAAAGCAGAATATATATAATATATTCCCAGTTTTAAGTGCTTCGAGTTACAGGGAGGTATTATAAATTGTTCTAATCTTATTACACATGGCATAAAGATGACCTGTGCTCGAAAGGTTATATCTCATTGGCTGGCTACACATGCACATACTTACATGTCGGCGCCGAGTGATTGCACAGGCCACTCTCCTCGCGTTCATTAAAATCTTTCTGAATGCATTGCATGACCATAACATGCCAAATCGAAAAGTGGGCGGACGTCTAGATGCAATATAACAAAAAATTGTACTCACAAGCGTAAAAATGCACCATTATAGTTTTATAAATATTATTTTTAATAAAACTAAATTCAAATGACCTGCCAGCTTTCGGCTGTCTTATCTTGCTAACAATATGTTCTATAATTCTGGCGTTTGATGACGTGCAGTCGAGTGCCTTATTTAACCATTTTCCGCCGACACACACATATTTACTTTGAAAATTAAATATAAGCCCATCAAACCGCATTCCCGATAAAATACCTAGGTGCCATACCAGGAACTTTCCTTTTAGCACGGTTAAATTAAAATAGACAAACATATTTAATTCGTAGTAAAAGGCACTAAAGTAATTGAAGCATCCAACGATCAAAAAGCTAAATTATTATAGAACTCTTCCGGAACCCTGAGTGTCAGGATCGGGAACAAGTCTCTTTAGAGAAGTTTTTGTGGCGCCTTTGACAGGAAATATGATATTTTATTTTATTTCGAGCGTGGGATTGGGAGTCATCTTTCCCGCTGGTAGGATTTTAGGAACGGGTGGGGTGTGGTGAGACGCGGTAGAGTGGCAGCAAACGTGGAACAGGTCATCGTTCGTGGACTCGTTTTCTTACTTGCTAAGCGTGGTTCAAAGATTGTGGTTCTATAACAAAGATGTGATCCTAATTGTTCTGTGGATGACACCCGACTAGGCGAAACATGTCGGTAAGCCTACATCATCGAGTGCCATAGCGGTTACCAAGTTAAATAACTCATCGGGTGAACAGGCCAGTGAGTGATAAAATCTAACGTTTAGTTGCGTTTCGTAACATGCTAACTCTCAAACTATGTACGTATAATTCTGCCTAGTGAACTGAAAATCAGTTATTAGGTTAGGTAGATGGGAAGTAAACGTTTGATCCGACGTGATTCACTGATGCTGCGAAAACCACGCTCTGGGTGGTTGTCAGTGTTTTAAAATTTATATTATGTCATATTTTTATTCATCCTCGGGACTTAGGGACTGTTTTTATGATATTAACTTAATCAAATAATAGTGTTTATAAAAAAAGGATGCATCTCAAAATCCAATAGATTTTATTTAGAGCTAATATCATAACAATAAATGAAAGTTACAAAGGCCAAGTGCCTTTGTACAACGGGTAACACTCGGCAGGAATTGCATTCCACAGTTTACCGACCCTATGGGTAAAGGATAGTATATAAAGGATAAGGATATTTACTTAACTGTACCTACACACATAATTTCAATGTAAAAAAATACGTTTTTCATGCAAGTGTTTACTTTCCAACCCATCAATGTCCAATGATTTGAATCCGTGCATACTTTTATCAAGTAAAGTACCTATACGCCAGTTTTTCCGTAAAACAAATACATATATTGAATCAGTTTTCGCAACTTAGATTGTTTTTATTTATATTTAAAAAAAACACAACAGAGTACTAGTATGAAATACTATAAAATAAAATAAATATTGGTGCAAACGCTAGTTATGATTAATTTAATTTCTTTTCAAATCAGCTTTTACTTACGTATCAGATAAGTAACACGTACCCTGAGAACTACGTAATCTATAATTATATATTTAATAGAATGTAGAGAGTATGGCACCGCACGATTCTCTGCGGGGGCCGTCTCCGACTATTGCGGGAGCGAGCACCGACCACACCGCACCGCGTGGGGCGGACGCGTTTCCACTCCACTGAGAAATTAGGGTTAGTCCGCACTGGACGGGGCAGGATATGCTTGTTCTAGTAAGATTTCGGTAGTTCCTGTGACTTTGTGATAGAGCGTTCTCAGTGATCAGCCGTTAGGTTAGAACAAAAGAAGCCGATATTCCCGACTAACGCCGTGAAATACTGGCAGGGATCATCTGCTAGGTCTTGCTGCCGAGGCGCTTTACCCCGGTGCTCTATATGGCGATGCCACGTCAATGAAGATTGGGTTAGTATTTTCACCGTAACCGGAAAGTGCGGAGCTCTAAATGCTGAAGGGTTTGTGTTCCCGCTGGGGATGCCAGAGATCAGTAGGGAAGCACCAAAGTTTTTGAATGCCAGAGGCAAATGATATATTATAATAAATACTCATACGACTAATGTTCAGTGCCGCTTCTCCCATCCTTCATTCAATGCGATGTTACCAACCCGGGAGGGATTAACCCTAACAACCTAACAACCTAACTAAGGAAGGGACAGTTTTAGATGGAATCCGACAAACAGTCATCTTTAACCCAACTGCGCTCAGAGTTGCTTCACCAAACTTACCGAACCGCAAGGAGTCGCGCCATTGGGCTACCGTGGTTGACAAAGTCAGGTTCGGAATCCATACCCTCTACTACTAGAGGTCGGGTACTACCCAGGGTTGGGTCCATCGGAGAAGATGGTCGAAGCGGCAAAACATTTTTCGTGTTTTCAATCTATTTGGATGTATACTTATTATTGTTATTATATAAGCCCTAACATACATTCGGTTCAGTGCCACCCACTGCACGGCTTGGGGCTCTCGACCTTATAGGTTTTGACGTTTCTGACCATTGGGTGCGGGTATCATGTGTTGTTTCGACGTAGCCGTGCTCATAAAGAGTAGGTCCTGAAATGGCACCTAATTCCTTCGGGAATGCGGTGAGCTTTTATATGGTTGTGACCGTGGACATATAAAAAACTTAGACTTCTCGACAATAATGCAAGTTTGAAAAATGAATCCGCGTATTGCATTAGTCAACGCCCGAAGCCGGAGTCCGCTACTAAATAACTCCACTTGCGAGCCTTAGCGTTATGAGATAACCCCGGAATCACACAGCATTATACCAAATTGTGTGTTATCTCATAACGCTAACGTTTGAAAGTGGAGTTATCTATTAGCGGACCCAGGCTTCTGGCTTGTGGGTATTCCATTGTTTTGTTTTGAAGGTAAGGTATCGATATGGTATAGTGATGCCCACCTGATACTGCCACGCTCATTTTACTTTGTGGTTGCATGGTAGAGCAACTCGGATGCCGCGGTGGCGGCGGAGGCAGCGGTATGGCGGCGACGCGGCGCGCGGCGGCCGCGGTGCGGCTGCGGACCGCACTGCCGCATTGCGTGCTCGGTTATGTCATCCGCTGAATTATAAACGCTTAGGCAATTTACTGGTTTATTAATGATTAGTTCGGAACCAGGACTCAGGCGAAACTGTCGTATCTAGGTTACAGAGGGGGGAACGGCAGAACGTCTAATATGCAGATCGTATAATGTCATATTTTAACAAAATTTTAAAACCATGCACGTATAATCGGCAGATCGTATAATTGTATACGTAGTGCATGAAGAAGTTTGAAACATAAAATTTCTTATTTCTCCATGCATAACGTATAATAGTCACAATGTATAATATTATGATCTTTATTTAACAAAAAAAGAAAACCATGCATATCATATAATCCAAAAACTTTTCATACGATAAGCGCCCTTATGTATATACTTTTAAAGCGTATACTCGCACGCGACTTTTCGACCGTCTCAATTAGCGTTGTAGCAAATTGTTACTCTTCAACGAATATCGTTTCGTAGCAATTTCAGCCTTAAATGTATCGGTGTTAGGGCGCTTTATGCAGTGCTTCTTGGCATATTATACGTTCTGCATGGTTTTCTTTTTTTGTGAATTCATGTTAGGAATATTATACGTTGTGACTATTATACGTTCTGCATGATGCAAAGAGTTTATTTTATTTTTAAACTCATGCACAACGTATAACATTATACGTTGTGAATATTATACGATATGCATGGTTTTATTTTTTTGGAAAAAAATACTATTATACGTTGTGAATATTATACGTAGTGAATACGACTCTAACATTATACGTTGTGAATATTATACGATATGCATGGTTTTCATTTTTTGGAAAAAAATACTATTATACGTTGTGAATATTATACGTAGTGAATACGACTCTTACAGAGTAGGTCACTATCCAATTTAGGTCTGCGTTAAGATTATAGGCCAATGAATGAAGCTAAAATTTGGGGCTTACCAAAGCACTAAATCGTCCGACCATGAAATCTTCAGAATGTGTACAAATACAGGTTTTAAAAATGAATGACTCAGAATCTAACATTATTTTTTCCCGGAACTTAGGTATTTTGGCCAAAAACCCAAAATATGCGGTATCATTTGCTGCAAAAATGGCCCGCCAAATTTCTTTTCAATGTCTAATAAAATGGGTTAATAGGTATATATGTGTTCAGGAATCCAACAATTTTTTTACACAAAAGCGAGTTTTTTTTTAAAAATACACAGTTTTCGCTCTCATAAACTCGGCAGAATTGGGCAGCCCAATCTGTCGTCACACATTTGTTTTTAATTCTTATCAGATCGATAATTTCAACGAATCCAACAAATTTGTTACTGGCAACACATATATTTTGCTAATGGCCAAATAAAGTAAACGGCATAATTTGCCCGCCCATTTTTTTAATTATAATGATAATAAATGATATAGACGAACATACTTTTAACAGAATCCAACAAAAAATTTACATGCCAGTCAGTTTTGCAGCGTATAACGTAACATTGAATTTCGCGCTAAAATAGCTTGGCGAAAGCGGGTGGTAGGCGGCGCGGTGCGGAGGCAGTGCGGCGCGGTGGCGTGGGAACGGTGGCGGCGGTAAGAAAGGGCTTAGCCTGTGTTAGTGATACCGATTATGAAGTAATTATTAGTATTATCTTTGGTGATACTTATCTATAGTTCGTTTTCATGCGTAGTACCTGCATATTGGACAAGAGTTTATAAAGTGTGATGTGAAATTTAAATTAATTTATTCGCCAATTTGATAAAGGTATTATTCTTTTTTAATTGCTAGTGATCGTCGAATATACACATGTAAATGAGTAAAATACTTTGGTAAAGGTTGAATACAATTTGAGTTATTTTATTTTTATGCAAGATGATTCCGCGAAGATAAATCACTGAAATTAGATAAACTACATATTTATAATTCACAAATTGATTCACGGTGGATTAGACATACATTCATGAATGAAGAACGTGATATATCACGTTCTTGGATTCAGTGCCGCACTAGCTTAGTACGAAAAAGTATATTTACTTATTGAATTATGTTGTGCCTTGGGCGTCAGGGCAAATAGGAGCCGAAAGCGCTAGACCCGAGCACGCCTGTGAAATACCCCGCAATTCGCTTGCACCGGTCATATAATACTGACCATACATTTAAAAGTATGGAAAATTTACTGTTTCGAGCGTATTCAAATGCGAATATCTAGTTAATTACTCATCAGATTTTAGTGAAGTTTCATCAATTCAAATAACACGTTGAAGACTCCATAAGCATAAAAAAAGATCGTCGGTGTATAAAGTACCGGTGAAAATGTCTCAAAACATTTTTTTTAAATTTTAAATGTATGAAAATATATATACCGTCCATCTTTTTTGTTTATGGAGTCTCTGGCGTGCTATCTTTAATGGTGAAAATCTCATTTAAATCTGACCATTAATTTCCGAGATATTATTCCGGATACATTAAAAACTTAAAACAATTTTTGAAAGGCATTTTCACCGATCTAAAAAAACATGAAAAATGTGGTCTAGATCGAATATAGATAACGTTGGATCGGTGAAAATGCCTTTAACAATCTTTTAAATGTAAAGGTATTGAAAATTTACTGTTTTGAGTGCATTCAAATGCGAATATCTCGTAAATTAGTCGTCAGATTTTAATTAAGTTTTCATCATTTTAAATAACACGTCAACGACTCCATGAGCATGAAAAACCGGCCGTAAGACGTAACACAAAAAAGTTTTGTGTGTAATTTTGACTATTTTTTTATTCCATGTTTTTTGCTTATGGAGTATTTGACGTGCTATCTCTAATGGGGAAAACCTCATTTAAATCTGTATATACGGTACATACATTTGCATCGGTATAAATGCCTCTTTCTTTAAAATTCCTTCAAAAAATTTTGAAAATTTTAAATGTGTTTTTTGTTTGCTCAAGGCGTCTTCAACCTGTTATTTTGAATGGTGAAAACTTTATTTAAATCTGACCATTAATTTCTGAGATATTCGCATGTGAATACTGTCGAAACAGTACATTTTCAATACATTTAAAACTTAAAACAATTTTTAAAAGGCGTTTTCAACGGTCTAAAGAAAATGTGTTCTATTACGAAAATAGAAAACGTTGGATCGGTACAAATGGCTTTAACAATGTTTTAAATGTAAAGGTATTGAAAATTTACTGTTTTGAGCGCATTCGAAGGCGAATATCTCGTAAATTAGTCGTCAGATTTTAATACAGTTTTGATCATTTAAAATAACACGTGAACGACTCCATGAGCATGAAAAACCGGCCATGTGCGAGCCTGACTCGCACACGAAGGGTTCCGTACCGTCGAACAAGACATAACACAAACAAGTTTTGCATGTAATCTTAACTTTTTTTTTATTCCATATGTTTTTCTTATGGAGTCTTTGACGTGCTATCTCTAATGGTGAAAACGTCATTTAAATCTGTAAATACGGTACATACATTTGCATCGGTATCAATGCCTCTTTCTTTAAAATTCGTTTAAAAACCTTTGAAAATCTTAAATGTGTGAAAATATAAATACCGTTGATCTTTGTTTGCTCATGGAGTCTTCAACCTATTACTTTGAATGGTGAACACTTTATTTAAATCTAACCATTAATTTCCGAGATATTCGCATATGAATACTGTCGAAACAGTACATTTTCAATACATTTAAAACTTAAAAGAATTTTTAAAAAGCGTTTTCACCGGTCTAAAAAAACATGAAAAATGTGTTCTATTACGAAAATAGAAAACGTTGGATCGGTACAAATGGCTTTAACAATGTTTTAAATGTAAAGGTATTGAAAATTTACTGTTTTGAGCGCATTCGAAGGCGAATATCTCGTAAATTAGTCGTCAGATTTTAATACAGTTTTGATCATTTAATATAACACGTGAACGACTCCATGAGCATGAAAAACCGGCCATGTGCAAGTCTGACTCGCACACGAAGGGTTCCGTACCGTCGAACAAGACGTAACACAAACAAGTTTTGCATGTAATCTTAACTATTTTTTAATTCCACATGTTTTTCTTATGGAGTCTTTGACGTGCTATCTCTAATGGTGAAATCGTCATTTAAATCTGTAAATACGGTACATACATTTGCATCGGTATAAATGCCTCTTTCTTTAAAATTCGTTTAAAAACCTTTGAAAATTTTAAATGTGTGAAAATATAAATACCGTTGATCTTTGTTTGCTCATGGAGTCTTCAACCTATTACTTTGAATGGTGAAAACTTTATTTAAATCTGACCATTAATTTCCGAGATATTCGCATGTGAATACTGTCGAAACAGTACATTTTCAATACATTTAAAACTTAAAAGAATTTTTAAAAGGCGTTTTCACCGGTCTAAAAAAAAACATGAAAAATGTGTTCTATTACGAAAACAGAAAACGTTGGATCGGTACAAATGGCTTTAACAATGTTGTAAATGTAAAGGTATTGAAAATTTACTGTTTTGAGCGCATTCGAATGCGAATATCTCGTAAATTAGTCGTCAGATTTTAATACAGTTTTGATCATTTAAAATAACACGTGAACGACTCCATGAGCATGAAAAACCGGCCATGTGCGAGTCTGACTCGCACACGAAGGGTTCCGTACCGTCGAACAAGACATAACACAAACAAGTTTTGCATGTAATCTTAACTATTTTTTAATTCCATATGTTTTTCTTATGGAGTCTTTGACGTGTTATCTCTAATGGTGAAAACGTCATTTAAATCTGTAAATACGGTACATACATTTGCAAAGGTATTGTATTGTATTGTATTGTTTTATTGCATTCATAGGTAGGTAACCTACACTTAAACATGTCAAGAAACGTTATGCTAGGTCTATGTCAAAGATATAAATGTCGCATACTTCCATGCACATAAGAACTAGCAAACATATTTTGCCAGTCACAAAATAAGTTTAAAACTTAAGTAGTTGATTAATTAATGCCACCGCTCGCAAACATAAGGAGAAACGTAAAAAATAAATATAAAAAAACAAAAGATAAAAAAAACACTGATTATGATTCTGAATTATGAATATTGAGCTTAACCTAATGCCTGAGGTATAAATGCCTCTTCTTTAAAATTCGTTTAAAAACCTTTGAAAATTTTAAATGTGTGAAAATATAAATACCGTTGATCTTTGTTTGCTCATGGAGTCTTCAACCTATTACTTTGAATGGTGAAAACTTTATTAAAATGTGACTATTAATTTCCGAGATATTCGCATGTGAATACTGTCGAAACAGTACATTATCCATACATTTAAAACTTAAAACAATTTTAAAGAGGCTTGTTCACCGGTCTGATAAAAACATGAAAAATGTGTTCTATATCAAAAATAGATAACATTGGATCGGTGAAAATGCCTTTAACAATGTTTTAAATATAAAGGTATTGAAAATTTACTGTTTTGAGCGTATTAAAATGCGAATATCTCGTAAATTAGTCGTCAGATTTTAATGAAGTTTTCATCATTTAAAATAACACGTCAACGACTTCATGGGCATGAAAAACCGGCCATGTGCGAGTCTGACTCGCACACGAAGGGTTCCGTACCATCGTACAAGATATAACACAAAAAAGTTTTGTATGTAATTTTCATAATTTTTGGTTCCATATTTTTTGCTAATGGAGTCTTTGCCGAGCTATCTCTAATGGTGAAAACCTCATTAAAATATGTGTATACGGTATAAACATTTGTATCGGTATAAATGCCTCTTTCTTTAAAATTCCTTTAAAAAAATTTTAAAATTTTAAATGTGTGAAAATATGAATACCGTTCATCTTTGTTTGCTAATGGAGTCTTCAACCTGTTATTTTAAATTATGAAAACTTAATTAAAATCTGACGACTCATTTACGAGATATTCGCATTTGAATACACTCAAAACAGTAAATTTTCCATACTTTTAAATTTAAAACATTGTTTAAGGCATTTTCACCTATTGAACGTTGCCTATTTTCGATATTGAACATATTTTTCATGTTTTTTTTAAATCGGTAAAAATTCCTTTTAATTATATTTTTGAAATTTTACTGTACAATTTTGACAGTATTGACATGCGAATATATCGGAAATTAATGGTCAGATTGAAATGAGGTTTTCACCATTAAAAATAGCAAATCAAAGATGGACGGTATTTTTATTTCCATACATTTAAAATTTAAAACATTGTTAAGACGCATTTTCACCGATACTTTATACACCGACGATCTTTTTTCATGCTAATGGAGTGAATATACTGATAATTTGAATACATTATCAATTTTCTCTAGCCACATAAAAGTCAATATGAAAGAAACATAAAATGCACTTATTTTTTTTAATTCAAAGAAAAATCCGGTGGGTATAACATTTTATTTAATTTTTTAATCATATAACAACATATTAAAAACCGGCCAAGTGCGAGTCGGACTCGCACACGAAGGGTTCCGTACCATCGTAGAAAAAAAAATCACGTTTTTGTATGGTAGCCCCCTTTAATTTTAATTATTTTTTAATCTTACCTATTTGTTGTTATAGCGGCAAAATAAATACACACTCTGTGAAAATTTCAGCTGTCTACCTGTTACGGTTACTGAGATACAGCCCTGTGACAGACGGACAGACGGACGGGACGGACTGACGGACGGACGGACGGACGGACGGACGGACAGCGGAGGCTTAGTAATAGGGTTCCGTTTTCACCCTTTGGGTACGGAACCCTAAAAAGTAATAAATAAATAAAATACATACATACTCTGTGAAAATTTCACCTTCCTACTTATTACGGTTCATAAGATAGAGCCCTGTGACAGACGGACGGATGGACGGACGGAGAGCGGAGGTTTAGTAATAGGGTTCCGTTGGCATCCTTTGGGTACGGAACCCTAAAAAAGTAGTATTCAGAGTGGGCGGTCTAACTTGACGACCCGGATTATGTCCGTCCTATGTATTATTTTGATGGTTAGTCCAGTGATAATCCGTATAAAATGATTATAGTTCACTCTGAATACAACTGCTAGAATCTACGAGTCGAGCCGGTTATAAAGATGTGTCACTTGCCATAGAAAACATACACGAGTTATGCACGTACATGACCAATTTATTTACCAAAATCATCCGAAATGCTCGCCAGCTCCCAACTACGCGCTCGCTTTAGGTACATTCGATTATGCACCACCAAAGTAATTATTAGTATTATCTTTGCCACCACACTCCAAAGCCCCGCGCCTCGAGCGTTTCGTTGCCTCGAGCAAAAGTCGGCGCACACGCACACTTACGCAATCACACATATTGAAACACGTGCCTCAGCCGCCGCTGCCGTCCCGCTTCGGCCTGCCTCAGCCTACCACCCGCGCTCATCTTGCCGTTTTAGCGCGAAATTCAAAGTTGCGTTAAACGCTGCAAAACTGACGGTCGTGTAACTTTTTTGTTGGATTCTGTTAAAAGTATCTTCGATTATATCTTTTATTGTCATTATATTTCAAAAAGTGCGCGGGCCAATTATGCTGTTCACTTTATTTGGGCATTTGCAAAATATATGTGTTGCCAGTAACAAAATTTGTTGGATTCTTTGAAATTATCGATCTGATTAGAATTAAAAAACAATGTGTGACGACAGATTGGGCTGGCCAATTTTGCCGATTTTATGAGAGCGAAAACTGTGTATTTTTAAAAAAAAACTCGCTTTTGTGTAAAAAAATTGTTGGATTCCTGAACACATATATACCTATTAACCCATTTTATTAGACATTGAAAAGAAATTTGGCGGGCCATTTTTGCAGCAAATGATACCGCATATTTTGTGTTTTTGGCCAAAATACCTAAGTTCCGGGAAAAAAAAATGTTAGATTCTGAGTCATTCATTTTTAAAACCTGTATTTGTACACATTCTGAAGATTTCATGGACGGGCGAATTCATGCATGTCTCAAATGCCCCATTCAACGGAGTATTACCATGTCATGAAATTGAAGTCGGAAAAAGCCCTCTTCTCAATATATTCGATATCGATTAATTTAAATAAATCTTTTTCTTTCACAAATATGCCAAGCCTGGCCATGTCTAGTCTACATATCGAATATAGGTAAATCTGTGGAAATGACTGACAAAATAAAAACCTACCATACAAAAAACTTATAATTGATAAACATTATAATTTATTAATTATTAGTTTGTCACGGAAATTCGGGAATAATTAGTGGCATTTGTCCAGATTCAGACGCAACGCCATTTTTTTAGGAAAACGCGGGACGAATCCCGCTTTTTTTGGGACGTCCGGCAACTCTAGTTTGGTTTGGGTGCATTATTCTCATTCATGAAAATTCGAACCCAAACTTGTATGAGTGATGATTAGAACCACTCAGGAGGAGTGGCATGCGCTCGATATCGCGTCTCCGCCGTATGGTCAGTGACTATGTAATTGTATGGGAATCCTCATTGCTGAAAGCCACACAGTCGAAAAATCTCCACCGCGCTCGCGAATGCGCTCTAAAAATACGTTCATCAAGTGAGTTGCCACCCACACAAACCCTCCAATCCGTCTGCGACTATGTTTGCATGCACGTTGGGTTGGTAGTTGAAAATTGGAGATTTGGGAGGAATTGGGAAGAAATGGTCAGAACTATGTATCTAGGAAGTAGTAGACCGTAAGTACCCAAAGACGCCATGACCTTTTAAAAAATAATAATATTGACACAGTCGGTGGGGCAGTAGGGGCACCCTCACGGATCAGGGATGCGGCGCGAAATCGACAGATGGCCCCCCCCTCAGGGCCCCCGATAATCCCGCACGCAGCCACCCCTCGCCGGCGCACCGCGCTGGGGGCGCTGCTGGGGGCGGCGAGACACTTGCACTGACGCACGCTTCATTATAGTTTTATTCAAATCGCTTGCACCCGGGCGGTATTCCCATCTGATCGATATGTCATTGTCATATTTAGCATGTATTCATGGTTACGACATTACCGTTTTTATTAATTTGAGGTTATACAACGACACCTACGAGGAAGCATTGTAATCAGATATTTCTGATTATTTTAAAAATCTCATTACAATGCTCAATGGTTTCGTTCTATAACCTCAAAAGAATGAGATAACTGCATAGACTTATTATATTACTAGGATAACGGTAATAGTAATTTCGTATCTATTAAATACAAAATATCAAATTATTTTTTTTACATTCTTTTAGAGATAGCGACATCGGCATTGGTTAGGGGAGCGGACCTGTAATTCACAGGTTGTTGCAGTTTCGAATCTTGCTTTAGATGAATGTAGACCAACGACGTTTCTGCATTTTTTTTACAAAATTTGATTACAGATTACAGGCATGAAGATGGCGTGGTTTAATCTAAAATCAATTTCATTGTTTTGTATTGTGGTTGATTTTTACTTTCGAAGATTCGAAGATAATTAAATAATTAACAATTATGTAGTTATTACTAGTACATACAACAAGGTTCAAGAAATGCAAAAGTATTTGAATATTTCAATAGTCACCTAAGTACAGATTGGTGATATTTTTACACTATAACAAACATATTATGTATACTGTACGCTAGATGTGTACTTATATGGTCTAATCTATAAGAAATAGAAGTACTAAATCTGGAAAAATATTTAGTAATTATTATCTAATTTGGAACATGCATGCGCGGCGGGCGGGGTGGCGGGGAGGCGGAGAGCTGTCGCGCGGTAGCTGGGGAGAACGATGCGGTGGCGGCGCGGCGCGGTGCACGGGGCCGGACTCAGGTACCCATATTCTTGGAATTCCGTATTCAGGAATCATAAATCTTTCGGTCTTGAAAACCGCTTTTACAGCGGTTGTTAACGTGGTATTCTAGAAGGAAAAGCTTTAATCATTGAAATAGCGTGCCCCAGAATCTCGTTTGAGAAAATCTCTTTAACAACCACTGTAAAAGGGGTTTTATCATCGACATACCAAAAGCAATAGACCGACAATCAGAGTACTTCTCCATACAAACGCCCGTGCCACCGTTACGAAATGTTTTAGTGTTGCTGTTTATTCTATTTTAATTTGCCCGCTTATTGAATATAATTTGGTTTTCTATATTATCAACGATTTCTTAAATACCTGAAATTCGTTATAATTACTTTAGTAAAATAGTGTTAGATCAAATTCAATAAATAAAAGATAACAAACACCGGACTTTTTACGAATAAACGATCCCGGAAAAGAACGAATTAATTTATTTTCCATCCTGGTATCATTCTACACGGAAGCAAGTCCCTAACAATGGGCGTCTCCTTCTTTCTCGCTGAACACGCGCTTTTGTGTTCAAACGCTCTTTCTCGCTCGCACATACTCGCCAGCTCGCACTCGCACACAAACAAAAGGGGCACATTCGCCATCTTGTTCCTTCCTAATGATAACGTTTTCGGATCTTTCAGTTGCGCATTAACCCGGCACTCACACGTGCAAAGAGTTCGAAGAAGTCGCTCACACGTATGCAAGGTTACAAGCATGGCGGTTGCAGTCACCGCGGTCGCGGCTCCGTCAAGTTAGAAACCCCCTAACGAAAAATCTTATTTTTTTATTATTAATTTTTTTCTGGCACAACTAACGATGTAAAAAAATATTTATCTGCTGTACAATTGAGAACATATATACATTTGTTCGTCATAATACATTTTTGTATTGTGAGTAGAGCTAGCTATTTACTAGACCCCACTAATTTACCATAGCAAACTGGTCTATCAGTGGGCAATATTCAACGTCCTGTAGTTATAGATACGAACGCGTACTAAACGTACTTTTCAGGGTTCCGTACCCAAAGGGTGAAAACGGAACCCTATTACTAAGCCTCCGCTGTCCGTCCGTCCGTCCGTCCGTCCGTCTGTCACAGGGCTGTATCTCATGAATAGTAATAGGTAGGCTGCTGAAATTTTCACAGAGTGTGTATTTATTTACACCGCTATTATAACAAATAGGTAAAATAAAAAAAAAAAAAATAAAGGGGGGTGCAAAAATCGTGTTTTTTTTTGTGTTAAATCATGAACGACGGTACGGAACCCTTCATGTGTGAGTCCGACTCGCACTTGGCCGGTTTTTTTTATGTACTGAACGTTTCAAAACATGGCCTTTTAGAATATCATTTTCAAAAGTTATAAATGTCAAAATGGAAAAACGTCAAGTTAGAAACCCCCATTCATATGTCTATTATTCGAAGTCAAAGCCGTACTAAATAATTCATTCGGTGTACTAATCAGTACAAAATGAATACTAAACGATTGTATATTTAAAGTAGGTAAAATGAAATGTTGGCGGTCTGAGCGTCAAGTTGCTTGGCCTGTATTTGCTCAATCTTAACCGTACAAAATAAACAATGAGGTGTACAAATCTGTACAGAATTAGTACTAAACGACTGCATTAGAAAAATACGATTTTTCGTTAGGGCGTTTCCAACTTGACGGAGCCCGCGTTCGCTGCCGTATTATTATTTAGGACGAAATGTTTTATTGATTTCTATCTAGTGTATCTAAGTATGTTTGCCTATGATAAGTAATTATATATACGGATCTTTGTATTCCTTTCACTCCGATTTTTATACCTTTTGACCGCGTATTTCGGCATTTTGTCGCCTTGTAAAGCCCGTAGATGGCACGTACGCTCGGATGTCAAGTCGACCACAGACTGACATGCAGTAGGGCATCAACGAGCGGATAGGGCGCATATTACGTGGTACGCGGGGAAAAGCTTTTTTTTTTATGCGACCCGGCATGGATGGCACACAACTACCGTTATGATATTAGCCCAATACACCTCATTCCCGAAGGAATTTGGTGCCATGCCAGGACCTTCCCTTTATGAGCACGGCTACATTGAACTGGATGGAAAACACGGACAATTTTTCATTGCCGCTTCGACCATCTTTTCATCCAATTCGATGGTACCAACCCGGGCGGGCATAAACCCTACCACCTAGTAGGGGAAGGGGACCTACAGTTTTACATGGATTCCGAACCATGGAGCAGCTCGCATTCGTGACGAAATGCACTTATCGAACTCGGAAAGAGAAAGGCAGTGGTGCATGTCGGTATTGGACCCAGGTCTCTGGTAGGCTAGGCCAGTCCCCGCGCCACTAGGCTACGAGCCTGATGGTGCATCTATAGTTTTAGATTATATCGATGGGTTTTATCGACTGAAAGATTCCTGATTCCCACGGAATCCCCACGTGATCACATCGAATTCCAAGAATAGGCACATGGTACTACTATGTTGTCAAACCCCTTCCCAGTTTGCTTGTAAAAGCTTACATTTGTTATGAAAATATATATCAACACTTTATTTTTATCGAGTAATCGTTTTTTGACATGGAATCCATTAGAATGGCTAGAAAGCTTTCATATTCATATTTTCATTTTACAGCTTACGTATCGTCGCCGTTAAAACGTTGACGTTGCCGTTTATGCCGACTCCGCGTTTTCATAAAAATCGGCAGTCCGAGTTTGACTTTTACAGCTTGAAGAAGTAAAACTACACGATAACTAGTAATAACTTATAAGGTGTTTGACGTGTTTACGTAACTTCGAAATTTCGTTAACGCTAATTTAAGTAAGAACTCGGACTGACCACTCAGGACTTAAATAAGGATACCTAAATGTTTGCCTCAAGTTTTATAAGACAAAAGATGGATTACGCGGACCATAATATTTTTTTTTTTCATTTTTATCACAACTAAAGTCGAAAAAAGAATATAATTTTAGCGAGCGATTCATTATATTTTTAGCGCGCATTTGTAAATAATTGGTAATAACAATATCTAATACTAAATTAAGCTGGTACGCGTAAAGTGCCTCTCTGTGCATTTTGCACGCACGGCGGAGCGGCGAGGCGCGGGGCGCGTTCGCGTCGCATCGTCCTCGCGGTGACGGCAACGGCGCCGGGCGGCTCTACAGTACCAGCCGACATCCATTACTCCACTTGACACGTTAGATAAATAAAAATACAGCAAAGAAGTACAAGTATTAATGACCTAATGGTGTTCAGTGTAATCATTTTAGCGTTGTTATAATTTATGTCAACGGCTGTCAGTCAACAAGTGTCGGTAGGCAGACCAAAAATTCACTTTTTTTGAAGAAAACTCAAAACTTATTGTAGGTCATTCCTGTCAAGTTTTATTCACGAGTTTTTAGATGCTAGATGTACTCCATGATGCAGTTAGAATAAGGTTAGGAGGAAAAGAAGAGCTTTGGTTTTTCTTCAAACTAATATTAAACATTATTTGAAATGAAATAGGTTATGGTATAAGTAGTGATATTTTCTTTCCTAGGACTTTATTTGATAAGCATAGTTTGGAACGAATAATTTTTAGAATAATAATGACAAGACTCTTGATTACGTGGTTTGATCAAATAAAAATTTAAAATGCATTCTGGTTTATTGTTTATGGTATATCTGACAGCTTTTCCCGATATTTTAGGTGAGCTCGCTTAGACGCCACCTGTCGTGATAAATAAGCATTTTTCTTCCCAATTGCACTGTATCACCATTCAAATGTATTAACAGTGTATAATATTATCTAAGTAAAAAGAAGGGTTAGATGATTTTCTATTTCTGAACATTTTTTGTGAAACCTATATTGAGACTTTCGTGCTTTTTACATGTAAACAATCGCCACGAACGCTTAGGCATCTAGCTTTCAAAAAACAATAACGCGGGAAGGAAGTAAAGAGCAGTTTACGCGGGAAATAATGAAGAATACAGTGTTGCCAACATCGCGACGCTACGATACCTCGTTGCCGCGCATTTTAAAAGTTCGGTTATTTTTCCAACAGTGACGGCGTATAAAATGCAATTAAATATTTTTGAAATTAAAGCTGACGTCAGTACCGCTTGCTTTGCGTTGGGCTCCGTTCGCTCAACGTGGAACATTGTGAAAATGCACCAATTCATAGTCGACGTTCAAATATGAGAACCAACCAATCCTCTAGATTCTTTATTTTTAGGGTCGGTAAACAATGGAACCAACTCCCTGCCGAGGTATTTCCCCCAAAGTACAACCATGGTGTGAAGAAGCATCTGGCCGGGTGGTATGGTTTTATCCCTGCTCGCCTGAAAGTTCTAAAGATCATGGGCGTCCCTGGGTACTTGGTGTGAAGAACCACCTTACCAGCCGGCATGGTTTTCGCAGGCCCCCTGAAAGTTCGAATGCCCATGGGCGTCATCGGAGACCTCAAGGGTTCTTTTAAACATGGTGTGAAGAAGCACCTGGCCGGCCTGCATGGCTTTCGCAGCCCCCCTGTTAGGTCGAAAGCCCATGGGCGTCTTTGGACACCTCAAGAGGTCCTGGAATACGCCATACGCCGAGCTCAACATAAAAGTTAACGTTAGTACCTACGTATAAAGAATACAATTGGGCCCACTGAATTTATTCCCGTGCACGTTGTAGAAATACAGGGGAAGTGAAAACATTCATCGTTTGTGGATCGGATTCCACGTGAAACTGTATTCCATGTTTATGCCAATGGTTTCCAGTTTATTACTTTTGCCTTTGCGAATACATAAAAAAAATCCGGCCCTCCCCTGTAAGTTACGAAGATATATAAGCTAATAAGAACAGTCAGTTTTTGAAAATATGTGATAGAATAAGTAATGTGAACACCACAGATTAAGTGGTGAACACACATGACAGAGCACTCACCACAATTTACTGCTAATCGTGAAAAAAACCCGAAAGCATCCCCGGCCGGCACTCGAGCACTGATTGGAAACACATGACGAGATAAAAACATGAAAAATAAATCTAAAAAGCATCGCGCGATCATTCGAGTAAACAAAAACGCCATGCCTCGCCGCGGATGAAACATTTGCTCCCGAAATACCTTAGTCCTGGGGAGTCGCTTACTTTCAACGCCGGTTTGCGTTTTTCAGGGCGGGCGGTGGTCTCGTGGGCGGGCCTGCGACGCAAACGTGGCGCGTTTCGACGGCGCGTTGAGGGCGGGCGTGGGAACGAAGCCTGCACCCACGGGTCAGGTGGCAGGGCACATGTGTCTCGTCGCTCCGATAAAAAAGATGGGCATGTAGAATGTCGTAGGTAGCTATGGATGGTGGAGGCAAATTGTGTCGTTAAAAGGGTGATAATGTTACGTAAACTTACGCGCGCCACGGTGGTCCACATTATCGTTACAATAACAAGTTGGTGCAGGAACGATTAGGGAGAGCGTAGGTAGTGCACTGTTTCATTGTCTGGAATAAGTAGGTATTTATGAAAAACTAAAAAAGTAGAAACAACTATAGAAGCTTTCATGTTGCGACCACAAGTCGTATCTATCATGGGTATCTATAGTATAATTGTTGTAAAAGAAAATTGAATTCCTGTAACTCCTTCCCTTTTATCTATGAGTCAAGGATTCATCATACAAAGGATAATGGCGATCTCCGGAAGCATTGAGTTTGCGTCAGGGTTCATTGTTGTATGCGCGTGAAAATCGACCGCGACGAAGCGAAATTTAAGTTTTGACCTGTAAAGTCTACTTTCTGATGTGAATTAGTATATGTTTCACGCTTATTCACTAGATAAATATGTGATCTTGTAGGAACTACAAAAAAGAAAATGGTCTAAAGCATTTATTGTTACCGAACGCCGGCTTGAAAACCTATAAAAAACCTAGTAAATAGGTGTTTACAAACTTTTTTTTATAGAATATAAGCAACTCATTAAAACCGTTATACGGTCATATATACGCTAGATAATAGTCTAAACTTTTATATTTCGACTTTTTTACCGGTGTTAACCGACGCTGAGATAAAATAAAAATAATCTCAAAATATTGGAGGTTAGCGTCATATGGAGCCTTAAACAGAGCGGTTCTGATGGCAGGTTAAACGTTGCAAATATGGATACGGAATCCTCGCTAATACCGCCTGAAGTAACAGGCAATCTGTAATCACATAGGTTTAATTTTTTATTTATTAGCTAAAATAACTTTAAATTCACCTTAAAATCTATTTATGTTTAAGTAAGTAGGTAGGATTAAATTCACTTACTATCAAGAAAAATCGATACTTTTCCAACTAATCGCCATTATGGACAAACAATTGTGTTTCAATGTCTTGCATGACGTCGCGGCATCAAAGAATTCCATTAAAGATATCTATGATCAAAGTAATGTCTCCTTGGACAATACGACCAAAATTGTGTAGTTCTGCTAAAATGGGCGTGATATAACTATTCATTCACAGCAGCTCCCGGCGCAATCTGTAAACATTCTTCTCATAAAAGAATGAAGTCCATTCACAAGGGATTCACGTCCATTCAGCACAGAGATCAGCGGACCCTCAACGTGGGTGTCCCAACCGCTCATCGCCGCCGCGCCGCCGCCGCCACCGCGTGTCGCCTTCCGTCACCGCCGCGCCGGGTTCCTGAGGCCTCGCCTGAGGCCCACTCATCAGGACGTAATCCGTGGAGACGAAGAGTGGGGCTGATATTATGTCGTCAATACCGACAACTTTCACAGAGTGCATGCAACATCGGGCTTTTCACACATAATGAGCCAATTCAATGAATAACAAAACTTACTGTTGGCACCAGAGTGGTCAGTCCGAGTTCTCACCTAAACTGGCGTTTACGGAACTACGAAGTTTTGTATAAACGTCAAACTTCATACAATTTTTTACTAGATATTCTGTGGTTTTACTTCTTCGAGCTGTCAAAGTCAAACTCGAACTTCCGATTGGTTTGAAAACGCGAAGTCGGCGTAAACGGCAACGTCAACGTATTTACGGCGACCGCGGCGGTGAGTTAGCTGTCAAATCAAACTCGGACTCGCAAATGTGTGCGCGCTCTTAATTTTTTCCATACATTTGAAGACGCCAGTCGATCGGTTTGGCGTAAACGCCAATTTAAGTGACTAGGCTCAGAGATCTAAATCCTACAGTTCCGATTTTGAGAAAATATGTCATTTGATGAAAAATGTGCTCTACCTGGGCGCAAGAGACGTCACGGCCCTTCCTAGGTATTCCAGTCACCCGATCGCAGAATTTTACAAGAGACCCTGGCAAAACATGCTTGAGACGAATGTCACCAAAACCATTTTCCATTCAAATACGTTCAACCCACTAGCGGGTTCTGAAAATGTAGCGCTGCTTGCTTAGTTCGTTTCCAAAGTTGGGTGGTGGGGGACGTAATCTACAGATGGAAGAATTCTCGATAAGGCTGCTAAACCGTTTGAGAATGATTAGTTTTACTTATTTTCTAAAAATCACAACGGATCGACGGAGGGACTTACATAACTGGCTGGTGTCAAATATTAAAATTAAAAATAATTTGCCTCCTCACCTCCCATGGAAGTGCAGTACAACACGGCAGTACAATAACGAAATCCAAAATTTGGCTGGACATATATCCGGATCGAAGCGCCTGCGAAGGTGCCGGAAGCGAAAAAGGTATAGCCAATTGTATTGTTTATTCATGATCCGTACACTGCACTCGGATTTTTCATATTTTAACATGTTTCAATATTGAAGAAGGGAAAGGCACGCTGCGGTACCCTCGTGTCCCAGAGAAGGCGGCGGAGGTGCGGGGAGGCGGCGGGGGCGCGGCGCACCGCTTGCGTCAGACCCGTGGCGTCAGCCGAATTGCCTCAAACAGGGAAACGGCTATCGCTTCCTATTGTGGAGTTGCGCCACTTCCCGGTTCAACGGTCGCTCGCCTCCGCGCGGCCTGCCCCGCGCCACCTCCGCCGTATCGCTGCCTCAACCATCGCGCCGCGCCTCCGCAGCATGCACGGCCAATACAATTTTACGGTTACGTTAGGCTTGCATAACATTCGCAGTTAGCACATTTCATAAGCGGAGCACTACAAATCCGAAGGTCACTCGTAAAATTTAGAATGCGCCATGTGTGCTATATTTTTCTATTCGAAAGACCAATTCGTATGATATTAATTATATATATATATATATATATATTCAGAAATAGTGTATTAGTAAGGAACCTAACTATGACAGAATAACCTTCATAAATCATTACTAAACTTGAAAATTAGGTAGGTATGTAGAATCGTCATAGAGCAAGTGGTAGAATGGATAGATCGAGGGATAGATGCACTGCCCGTTGTTAATTTTGATGGTAATTATCATAACCGGCCAAAATGAGTAATCCGTAGTTAGCAACGAAGTTTTTCCTCGATCCATGAAACTTGGGAAATAATGGAGAAGGCATGATAAATGTTCAGGAACCACCACACACATAAGTCGTGGAAGTTGGTGATATCGCTGGTAACACAGGTTCCTACGTGACGAACACACTGTATCCACCAACTATTCAGGAACACACAAAATATTTCAAAGAATCAGTCCAAACCATCGATATATATCGATTGTACAGCCATTTCGGAGCAGTTCAGTGAGATACACACGGAGTATGTCGGTCAACTCCTCGTACAAACGTGGAAAGAAGATCATTGCCAGAGATAAAAAAATATACTCAAAACAGCTTTATTTGATCGAATTAGATGTCTGATGACCATTGGCATTGTAGAATAGTGTTTGGTTTCCAAGTTATAAGGTCCGAAAGTTTGAATTTTTTGGGCCGTTTTATACAATAACTTTGGAGGTTGATTACTCAACGATAAAAACGAAACATCTTTAAAAGATAAGTCATCAGACCTAGCTCGATTCATGAAGATATATATTTAATTGGATTTTTATTTGATTTTAGACTACAGCGGTCTTGATTTACTTTTAGCTATAAATCGTTTTGTAATTAAAATTTTCGTAAATCTTACCAAATCAAACACTATGCGCATTGTCTGCTTTGTGGACATATTGCATCCTCCTCATCACGGAGACTGTCTTTTTCTTTGAAACAGAGAAGGTCCCAGAAAGCAATATCACGGTTTTGTACCGTGCCCGCGAATGTCTTAGTCCCGCGCGCCGGGAAGGGCCACCTAAGAGTAAAACATGCATGAACTCTACATCTAATTCTCTGCGTTTTGTGTTCCGGGAACTATACTATGATCAAAAAGTTCCGGGAATTAATAAATAAAAAAAAAGTGTTAATTTTCTGATACATTTATTTTATCACCTTCAAAATAACAACCGTCTGAAGCGATACACATACGCCAACGCTTAACCCATTCTTCCATACAGCGACGGATTTACAGATTTGCCGCCAGTAGGCTATTCAAATTTTGCCGCCCCTACCGACCTCTATAATTCGATCGATACCCTGGTTCACAATCATATATGCATGTAAATTACAATTTATTGGTCAATGAACTAGTACTTTATGATTTGCACAACCTCTTTCACGTAATAAGTATGAATGTGAACTAGGATATCGATGTAATGTATGTGTATGTATATGAAGCAAAAACAATGTTGACCTCAAATCTGCCACCCTAGGCTCCAGCCTACTCAGCCTGCTGGTAAATCCGCCACTGCTTTCATACACTTTTGATAGTCCGGTGAAGGAATGGCTTTCAATGCCTTCGTCGCATTTTCTTTTATTTCATCGATGCTCGAAAATCTCTTTCCACGAAGGGGTAATTAAAGTTTTGAAAACAGGAAAAAGTCCCATGGTGCCATATCCGGAGAATGCGGTGCCTGTTGGATTGTATTTACAGTATGTTTGGTAAAATAATCGGTCACGATGCTCGCTTTGTGAGACGGAGCATTGTCATGGTGCAAGATCCATGAGTTGTTTTGCCACAATTCCGGTCGTTTTCTACGCACAGCATCTCTCAAACGCTTAATTACGGCTAGGTAGTATGTTGAAGGGCGTCCACGACGAGGTGCATCGTCAACTTCTTTGAGACCATTTTTGAACGACGAATACCACCCGTATACTCTTGTTTTTGAGAGAGCAGAGTCCCCGTAGGCTTTTTGTAGCATTTTGAATGCATCAGCACAAGAGA
Organism: Incurvaria masculella; assembly: GCA_946894095.1. Lineage (NCBI taxonomy): Eukaryota > Metazoa > Arthropoda > Insecta > Lepidoptera > Incurvariidae > Incurvaria > Incurvaria masculella. The sequence goes on from OX335650.1 coordinate 13,532,916, forward strand.
TTTCGTTGGAAACACAAAACTTCAAACAAATTCTTTGTTCAATATTTTTTTCCATTTTGAAATGCGACGAACTTCAAAAACTTGATTGATATAAACAGACGCCAAACAATTTACTAATGACATTTAATATTTGACATTTGGCAGGAGTGTCAGGGAAAGTTTTTTTACCAACCTAATAAAAAAAAAAAATATATTCGAATCGGTAAAGCGTTTTAAATTTAAACTACAAATTCCCGGAACTTATTGATCATAGTGTATCTGCGAATTCTGGACTTTTCTAGAAGATAGTAACTAAGAAGATGATGTGAAAGAGAAAAGCTGGCAAGGTTGTCGCACGCATACGCCCGATCTTAAACCATTCGGCTGATATGAAGAGATAGAAATCGCAGCTCCACCCACGCCGATCACATAGTCCAACGACCGCATTCTCTCGCCTCGATAATTACCCAATACTTGTGTCACTACGGTCACAAATTGACCTCAAAACGGCTTATGTAACATCTTATCTTCAGTCACCTTGGCTGAGTCACCGCGAGTGCGAGTGGTGGCGGAGCGACGGCGGTCGGGCGGGTCGGCGGTGGTGGCGGCGGCGTGGCGGGAGAAAGTGTAACCTCAACCTTGGCCGTGGCTGTTGTTCTGGCGCCTACTTTCGACGCTAGCGTTCCACCGCCTCCGCCTACCTCCTCTCCACGCCCCGCGGCGACGCAGATGACGCTGCAGCTTCAGCGGCTCATAGGCGTAGTCTCACATGCTAGAGGCCTAGGCTGGGTTCAAATCCCCGCACCACTTTCATTCTATTACGAGTTGAATAAGTGCATTTCGTGACGAATGCGAGCCGTTCCATGCTTCGGAATCCATGTAATACTGGAGGTCATCTTCCCCTACTAGGTGTGCCGGGGTATACCATCGTTTTGGATAAAAAGGTTGTCAAAGGGGCAATGCAAAATTGTCCGTGATTTCCATCCAGTCCGATTGTATTGTATTGTTTATTCATAATGCATATAAGTACACTGCACCCGGATTTGTCATATTTTAACATTAGCCAGTTCAGCTAAACATAACACAGCGAAGAAGAACTGGCAAAAACTCCGCTGTGTTTTTCGACTGACAAGAAAGTCGATTTCACGTAGGTGAAGAACTGGAAATTGACCTCAAAACAGTTTTTACCCATTTTAAAAAACCGGCCAAGTGCGAGTCGTACTCGCACACAAAGGGTTCCGTACCATCAACCCAAAAAAATCACGTTTTTTGTATGGGTCCCCTTTTATTTTTTATTATTTTACCTATTTGTTGTTATAGCGGCAAAATAAATACACACTCTGTAAAAATTTCAGCTGCCTACCTATTATGGTTCATGAGATACAGCCCTGTGACAGACGGACGGACGGACGGACGGACGGACAGCGGAGGCTTAGTAATAGGGTTCCGTTTTCACCCTTTGGGTACGGAACCCTAAAAAGCTCGATATTTGGGTGCCACACGAACTCAATAAAAGAAACCTAATGAACCGTGTACCGATTCGCGATTCCTTATTGAGATGCAATGAATCCAATCCGTTTTTAAAGAGATTAATAACTGGTGATGAAAAGTGAATCACATACGACAGGAACGTGCGAAAAAGGTCCTGGTCAAAGGTCGGTCAGGCTTTACAGACTGCGGCAAAGCCCGGGTTTACTCGCAATAAGGTGATGCTGTGTGTATGGTGGGATTGGAAGGGCATTGTTCATTATTAGCTTTTACCGCCGGGGAGAACCATCGATTCGGATTGCCAACAACTGATGAGACAGAACGCGGCCGGAATTGATCAATAGAAAGGATGTGGTGTTTCATCAAGATAACGCTAGACCACACACATATTATGTCACTACCTACAAAATGGCAAAAAGTCGACGAACAAAATGGATTTATAGATTATTATAGAGAAATAAAAAGTAATTAAACTTTGAAAAAAAATTCTTGAGTTTTCATATTAAATAGATACTAGATAGGTAGATAAATAATAGCTAGAATCAGTACTTTAAAAAAAAACCATACATCCTCATGATACATTTTTGTAAACCTACACACAAAATGTATTGGGAGTATGATTGTTTTGTGTTTCAGGTTGTGTATCTTTTTAACCGACTTAAAAAAAAAAAACATACAGACGAATTGATAACCTCCTCCTTTTTTTGAAGTCGGTTAAAAAGGAGGAGGTTATCAATTCGTCTGTATGGTTTTTTTTATGTTTGTTACCTCATAACTTTTCCCTGGGTGAACCGATTTTGATGATAATTTTTTTAGATGAAAGCTAGTGCTTCCCAAGTGGTCCCATTTTAATTTGGTTGAGTTCTGACAATGATATCCATGAGAAAATCATATGTGCACGACAAATGGACGAATAACTCAATATAACGCCAACCGATTTCGGTGATTCTTTTTTTATTGGAAAGGACGTGTACAAATTAGTAAGTGTATTTCAGATTCACAAAAAAAAATGAAATAAAAAAAATAACCAAAAAAATAACCGACTTCAACAGAACAAGGTCGCCAAGGTTCTCTTGATTGGCGCAGCGCGTGCCCGGCTGACGTCGACTCAAAAAATAACAAAAATCGTAACTACAAAAATGGTAATTATTTTTTACTTTTTAGTGCTTTTTCTTTGAAGTCGGTTATTTTTTTTGTTAATTAGGGTTCCGTACCCAAAGGTACCCGTCCGTCTGTCCGTCCGTCCGTCTGTCCGTCTGTCACAGGGCTGTATCTCATGAACCGTAACAGGTAGGAAGCTGAAATTTCCACAGATTATGTATTAATTTTGCCGCTATAACAACAAATAGGTAACATTATAAAATAATAATAATTAAAGGGGGGCCCCATACAAAATACGTGTTTTTTTTAAATCTTGTGCGATGGTACGGAACCCTTCGTGTGTGAGTCCGACTCGCACTTGGCCGGTTTTTTTTTTTTTTTTGCTTCAAATAAATTACTGTATACTGTACTAGTGCACTATTAAAGTTAAAGTTATAGGAATAACTCCAAAATCCTTCAAATTCCCGACTCTGTAAATTATCCGAAAAAACCTTCCCAAGAGCCAAGAACCTCTGCGACAATCAATTCCTGTTTGAGAAACGTTGCCTTGACATCAACTTATGAATTCATAACGAGAATCTTCAGCGGCGGCGCAGATTTGCAAGTAAAGTGTTGCACTGTCGCGGCGGGGCAGCGGCGGCGCAGCGGCGCGCCGGAGCGGCGGCGGCGCCGGAGGCGAGTGCGTCGACCCCGCGCGGGCTCCGCACCCAACCCGCGGTCGCTCCGCCTATGCCACCAACTGCGGACCTTAATCCACCAAAGCGGAGCTGGGAGGAGCGGACCGGAGCGGAGATGCCTAGCGGGTTGGGTGTATCCACTGAAACTGAGGAAAGATGTGTGGGCGGCGGCGAGCGAGGAGATGGGCCAGCCTAGTACGCAGCGAGACGACATAGTGCGGGCCATGCGGGCAGCGAGGCGCCCCGCTCACATGTTCGCTGCGCGCCGCTGCATCTCCGCTTTGATCGCAAGGCCCATACAAATTTACACATCTCCGCTCCGCTCAGCTCGAGCCGTGTCCACTGAAGCTGAGCGGAGCGGAGATTGCTAAATAACTAAATCCGATTAGTTGTTTGAAACACAGAAACACATCTCCATCGAGCATATTCAAATTACGCTTGAAGACTTCCAGGTTTTAAGGTATCAGGAAAGGCACCCGCCGGCAGACAGTTCTATGTCCTGGCGGTGCGGCAGAGAATAGATAAACGATTCGTTCTCAAAAGCCTCGTTGCCAAGGACTCGTTGTATGGTAATACTCTAGTCTTTCCTTCTTTTTTACGTTCTTCGGTAGAAGCGAACAATAATAAAGAAGTGGAAAGTGATAAGTCGAAGTGGTAGAAGTATGCCGCCTCCTCCGTGTTGCTGCTCACCCGCGCCCCTCCGCCACCGCCGCCGCTGTGTCGCCGTCATGCTCAATTGCTTCACAAAATGGAGGAGCAAGCAGGCCTCTGCTCGCTCCCTGTCCTGCGGTGCGCACCCGCGACACGCCGACCTCGAACAGGGCCCTGCGTGGACACGACGCGGTCTAGACCTGCGGTAGATTGAAAAACCGGCCAAGTGCGAGTTGGACTCGCACATGAAGGGTTCCTTGTATGGGGGATCGGAACCCTAAAAAGGTATCATTGGCGGAGTGGATCCAACCGCAAGCGGCCGCGCAGAAACAATTTCGACATATTTTTTGTTCTGCGCAGCCGCTTGCGCTTCTAGGGGGACGAACAAGATCCTCCCCTCCAATTATCCTTAAGCTGCTGGCACTGGCAGGTGCGGCCTTTGAATTTTCTAACGGCATGTTGGTTTCGAAAGTCACTTAAATCTAGAAGTACGAGCGGATCGTATCAGAGGCGCGGGCCTTGCTTCTCATGGCAGGGTTCAATTCTCGCCTCGTTCACGGACCATTTTCTTTCTCTTTCCGAGTTGGAGCATTTCATAACGAATCCGAATTGTTCCATAAGATTTAAATTTCATGTAAAATTTTAAGTCCTCTTCCCCTACTGCACTAGGCGTTAGGTCATTCAATGCCATATGACCATCCATGGCATTGGATGAAAAGATAGTCGAAGCGGCCATGAAAACTTGTCCCTATTGCTATTATGTACCATCACAGTGCGCAGATCCTGGAATGGCACCTAATTCTTTCGGGAATTCGGTTTGTTATTAGCCGGTAAATATTGCGGTCGCTTGCTGTAATCACTATTAGTTATTCTGTGCTGTAATGTCCAGATACAATACAAAGGGATACAAACCGTATAAAAATAGCTTAACCGGTTCTCGAGTTCCAAGTGGACAGAGGGACAGACAGAAATCCAGACTAAAAGGCAGACAGGACAAAGGGCAGAAGGACGAGTGAGTGAAGTCAGGTGGCAGAGCACCGCGGTGGCTGCAGCGGGTCCCATGCCATCTCTCGTCCGCTATCAGTGAAAAAGCCCAGGCAGATGAGAAGGAAGCTCGCTTGATTGGGCGGTTACGCTCCGAGGAGCTCCCCCCTCCGCCGTTGGCCTCCGTACTTCTGTCGCCTGCCACTCCATTCCCTGAAGCACTATTACTTATTCTGTGCCCGAGGTAGCCAGTCTCCGATTGGGACATGCTTGAGTAGGTTGCCGCATTTTTATTTAGCTCTAATGACACACGCTTAGGTATGTAAGCTGGACATGGATGGCTAATACCAGACCGGCTGTGATGATGATAGCTCAACACTCTTACATGGTAGGTGCCATGCCAGAATATTCCTTATGTTGCACGGTTTAATTGAACTGGATGAAAAATACTGCCACTTTGACTGTCAATGCGATGGTCCTAGCCCGGCGGTTTTAATCGTACCACCTAGTAAATAATGAAGTTACAATTTTACCTAGAATCCGAACCAAGGTCAGCCTCGTTGGTCGAAAACTGCCACCCACGTAGAATCCGACCGCGTCAGCATTGCTCAACCTCGATTATGGAACGTCGAGGCGTGCACCGATTGGGCTACAGAGGTCGTCAGGAGTCATAGTTGGCGATCATTATCTACAGGCTGTCTTGACAATGCGGCGTTTTTTCAAACCATTGTAGGCATGAACATAACCGCATTTTGCTTGAAAAGTTTCTATGCAACTAAAAACATGTGCCTCCCAATACTTTTCGGATGGAAAGGTTTCTTTATATCCCATACATATGCTTACAATACTATCTATGAGTGATAGCGTCACAAATAAATAAATGGGAATTTCCTAAGAGCCGGCCTGGCAAGTGGGGTGATGGCGGTGGGCGACGCCGATGGCGGAGGAGGTTGCGTGAGGAGAGTGTCGCCGAGGCTGCGGGGCGGGGCGGGGAGGGGGGGGGGGAGGGGAGGGCGCACGGAGACAGGAAGTGAACGGTTATCTGCCGCGACGCGACCGGTCCCGTCCGGTCCGCTGCGGCTGCGGGCCCTCTCCCCGCCGCCCCGCCCCGCCCGCCGCCGCTGACCCTGACATTTACCGACACCGGGCGCACGACCGCTCAGCGGCTCACGGGTGCCCGCAGGTTCCGGCAGCTAACTGGAACCCAACGCCCACGTGACACACCTGCAACGACGCACCGGCCAATCCTGCCAACACTTTACTAACCTGACTAAACCGATTGACTATAAAAGACGAAATACAACTGTAGATAAGCTGTGAGAGCTTGCTTTTTGCCGAAAGTGATTTTAGACCAACCCGGTCTTGGTATGATTTGGTAAGATTTACGAAAATTTTAATTTCAAAACGACTTATAGCTAAAAGTAAACCACGACCGCTGTAGTCAAAAATCTCACAAAAACCAAATAGATTATAAATCTTGATTAAATAAGCTATGTCTGATGACTAATTTTTTTAAGATTTTCTTATTTTATCATTGCGTAATAAACCACCAAAGTTATTGTATAAAACGCGCTAAAAATTCGAACTTTCGGACCTTATAACTTAGAAACCAAACACAATTTTACAATGCCAACGGTCATCAGACATCTAGTTCAATCAAATAAAGCTATTTTGAGCAACATTTTTGATCTCTGACAAGAAATATAGGCGTGATCTTCTTTCCCCTTTTGTATGGGGAGATGAGCGGGATGGGCCGCCTTAAGTAATACCATTGACAAAGGATAATAGGGATAAACTGCGAGATACAACTTACAAAACTCGCTAATTACTTCTTATTTTTCGAGCTGTTCCCCTAGGGCCCTTAATAACTTAGGGCTCGACCGGATTGGTATCGTAGCGCCAATAATAAAAATGTCCGTGTTTTCCATCCAGCTCAATATTCCGTGGTCCGAACATTCAGGAATTCGGTGCATTGGGCTAGTATCATGACGGTGGGTGTGGTATTAGCCATCCATGTCCAGTGACATAAGAAAAACAAACAAAAAAATAGTAACCCACCCAATGAACGTGATCCGTCGCCGTAAACCTGCCGCTGCCGCTCGCTGACCGCACGGCGTGACGCGGCGGCGGCCGGCGCGGCGGCGGTGCGACCGCGGAAACAATAGCTCCAGAAAATAGAAGAGAAGCGAGGACATTGGATCCCGATGGACTTTCCACGCTCCGCGGAGCAAGCACAAAGGGCTCCGAGCCACAACCTTTCGCTGCGCTCTTCACTCACCGATCGCATGCTCCAATGCAGATGTACCTAAAATCCTCATGTACTTTAGAAACGTAAAGAAAACTTAATCGCCTTCAACTTGAACTAGGAAATCCGTGAATTTCCTTTGCTGTGCGTAACATAAGAAAACGTATGGCGGTGGCTTCGAGGGTGGCTTCTCATTGGACACAGGGTCGAGACTGCATTGTAAAGTGTTCATGACGCACAGATTTACCGTTACTCCCTTACTGAACATAGTCCGAGTTTTATGTTATCGTCAAACATTTCCACAAGAAGATTAGGAGTTTAAGGGCCGAGTGCACGAACGTACAAAAAATCAAAATCAACGTCAAAGTATGATCAAACACGTCTCTTTGTGTGGACAGTATGGAAGGGACTCTATGCGGATCACTAAAAGTGACGTGTTTGAACATTGATTAACTCAGCTGTCTCTTCGTGCAACCGGGGCTAAGTGTCACATTCAAGTAAGCTAGAAGTGACTCGCTTGTCGATGACGTAAAGCCCACAGACTAGGGCACTATCTAAGTTTTGACACATCGCAGTTTGATGGATGCTACATCAATACAAATATTTGCGACACAAGTACCGACGTCGATACGGGTTTTAGAACTTTCTCGAGGGCTACGACAGCCATGAGCGGCCAGGTGCTTCTTCGCAGGTTACACCTTGGGACACCAACCCAATCACGCCAATAGATAAAGTGGGATAACGCATCTACAGAATCGATTGGTTTTTTGGTGACGGTAATGGTAAAAGTGCATTGGGTAAGCATTTGAGCGTAACTAATTCCACCAAATAAATTGCAAGTAAATATAAATGAAACGTTGAGAAATAATTCCTATGTTGTCCTTTCGTTTGAGTTGTCTATGGGTACGATCAAATTACAAATGAAGATAAAAAAATATGTCACAATTTCCTCTCCCCTTTTCTCTTCTCCAAAATTACGAGCAAAGTGCGGAAATTATTAGTAATTCAAGAATCTACGGATCCCTAATATTCGCATATCAGTAAAAGCAATGACCTCCGGATCATGTCGTTTGTATTCAAATCAAATTTGAAAAAAGAACAAGCAGAACACGCAGCGTGGACACGCAGCTAATACCGCAACACGGAACCGCTGAGGGCGAGTGGCGGAGGCGGGGGCGGACGCGCTACCGCCGCCAGGGGAAGCGCAAGGACCGCAGGCTCATTTTGCTAGCATTCTCATAAAAAGGCGATATAAAATAAAAGGTGGAGGGTAAGGACCACTTTTTATTTAGTCATCAGCACCGTCCGTGTGTCAAGTCTTGTACCTCAACCATTAAAATTCGTAAGGGAACTACTACAGTTAGATGTTTTGGACTAACTTGAGCCTACGCTGCCGCCATATTTCGACTTATATTCCCGATTTATAGTCGTCTCCGTATAGCACTCACCACTATTCTCATACTATAAGTGTTTTAGTGTTCTCGCAATAACTGAACAGGATGCCATTTCGTAGAACGAACATTCGATGCTGCGCTTCCCGAATTACGAAACATCATAAAATAATACGTGTCTACGCTGTCGCGGTCGGATGAGTTTCGGTCTTCACTCCCGTCCTTCCTTCCTTACTCAGCTGATACTCAAACAAATAGTTGCACGCTAAGTCCAATCCAACTTGCACGCACGAGGAACAGACACGGCTTGAGGGAGCTTTGTGAGCGAAGGCGAAGGTCGTCGACTGCAAGCTTCGGCTCGGTTTAGTATGCGAGTGGAAGTGCTGACGCGACGCGGGCGGGAGGCTGATGCGGGCCCCGCGCCGCTTGGCACGCCGCCACCGCGCGCCCGCGCTGGCTCCTTCGCTTACACAACCGCCTGGTGGTTGCATATTCCTGCTCATGAGACTCAGAATTTCGATCGGATAATAGGTACGATAACAACATTTTTGACCCAACATTCGCGAAACGTAGGACAATGACCAAAATATAACCGGAGGCGGAGTTGTGAGTTGGAAGTAATAGGAAAGTGTGAACGTGTAATAAGAGTAATTCCCTTGTTAGTCGCTAGTTCTTGAAGAGATAAATGGTTGCCTTTTGACTTCTCATTTTTCAGCCTGATAGTTCTACCTAATTCTGAACTGACAACAAAATTATGAAAATGAATTATACAACTAATGTATTAATTATACATGCATTGTGTAATTGTACTGACTCGTGCCCAGCGGGTGGCAGCAGTGCGACCGATCGGGGCGGGGCGACTCGAGGTCTCAGGACGGGGCGGAGACAGCGACGGGGCGGGCGGAGACGGCGGAGGGCTGCATGCCGCGGCGTACGAACAAGCCTCCGTGAGCGGGGTGCCGAGCGCCAGCGTCTGCGTCCATGTGCCTCGCTGTCTACAGCAGGCGAGGCACGTTCATCTTTAGTTCCATCCCTAGCTGGCAAATGAGCTATTTAGACATTTCCGGTAAATAAAAAACGCGAAGAACGCTTAGACATTTGATACTTTGACTTCGATCGATTGGTGCCCAGCAACGAAAGGGCTGTTGAGTAGTACTATCGGTGCCGACATGGCGCATGACCTGATTTTCAGAAACAATATGGAGGATGAAGCCAAGATCACCTCAAAAAGTGGAAGTCCTCAACTTACTGTTTCACGCCGGACCAAAAACGACTGCTCTACAAGGTACGGTCTTGCGTGGAGTATTGTTGGCATCCGTGGCACGGATTATCTCAGTACCTGCTTGGGACCTTGGACTTACCGATGTCGAGGACATTGGGCATCACAAAATTTAGAGAAAACAATGTTTTCTGTGTGTTTGCTGCATAACGCTACAATTTCGTTCTGTTTTCTTTCTACCTGCGCTCAACGCGCAACTCACTGACATCTTGGAAGTAGAACTAGCCGATTCTGAAAACACGGTGGAAATACAACCAAGGGTCCACAGAATACCTGGCCGGCCGGCATGGTTCGAAAGTAGAATTCGAAACGAAGAAATTCGCCCTCGCCTGATGATTATTTTGCATTTACATACAAAATTGCGCTTCAGAAATCTCGCGTTTTCTCAAAGCAAAGGTTATTAGATGGTGCACAACTACATAAGTGTACACCTATATTTTCAGAAATTACAATCAACCGTTGATAGGGGTGCAATTCGAGACAAAATGCGTTTGACCGCCAGAGCAAAATACTTTTTTCGCTTTTTGCGACGGGACCCTAAAAATGCTGTGACTCGGTCCGCTCGTCCTTGGCTCAGAGGCCTTCGGCTGAGGCACAACACGAAGGGGCAACAGGAAACGGCACCCATCGACACGACCGACACGGCGGCGGGGCGGGGCGTGGCGGGGCGGGGCGGACCCGCCGCGCCCCGCATGCTGATGCGCTATCCTGGGAACCGCCGTCCACCCGCTAATTTATGTCCTTGTTGGAACAATGAGGCCGTGATGGCACGCGCAGGACTCTACCCAAGTATCTACGCAGCCTACCTTCTAGAGGTAGGTAGGTACATGCGTTTTGATCGGTTCTGTGTAGGAGATGTGTATGTATGTACATACATACACATCACATATGTAGCCTACCCCTTGTCGGAAGTGGCTAAAGCTATGGCTAAAGTAATGTGGAAGCCGTACCTACATACATACCTATACTAATAACATTAAAATATCGAAATCGTCTTCCAGGCCCTAACGGTTCCATATCCCTTTTTTAACCACTTGGAACATCTTAATTCTTTGTCCGTATATTTTTTATAAGTATCTGTATTTTTCAAAAGAAAAAAAAAATTGTAAAATAAAGGAAAACAATGACTACTTTTTCCAATTCAGATTCAGATTCAGAGATAATTTATTTGCCTAGTCAGTTGTATGTACAGGGGCTCACCCGTGGGCGAGTGTGTCAGCTTTACATTTTACAAGGGTGTCTTACAACCAGAATGTAACGTGTAAAGCGTGTCTAATACTAAATGTGGAGTGCACCGTCTCTGGCCAGTGACAATTTTAAATCTACAATATATCTGTCCTTATTTTTGCCCGAAGAAGAAGGAAGATAGATACTTTTTCCAATGTGTTTAGCCAATATTTTTCAATCTAATAGGTATGTATTTAAAAAAAATCAAACATTGTGTATGTAGACGTTGACAACATATTTTAGAATTGGATTCCTATTCCTGGACGAAAAACCTAGTAAAAAACCAGCCAAGTGCGAGTCGGACTCGCACACAAAGGGTTCCGTACCATCGTAAAAGAATTCATACAAAAAAATCACGTTTTTTGTATGGGGGCATCCTTTAATTTTAATAATATTTAAATCTTATTTGTTGTTATAGCGGCAGAATAAATACACACTTTGTGAAAATTTCAGCTGTCTATCTGTTACGGTTACTGAGATACAGCCCTATGACAGACGGACGGACGGACGGACAGCGGAGGCTTAGTAATAGGGTTCCGTTGGTACCCTTTGGGTACGGAACCCTAAAAACGGACATGTAAACAGTTATGTTCATACATGTAGAGCATGTAAACATTTATCACCCGTAGCACAGAATAAATTATGCCCGTAGTATGGGGTAAGGGCATAACGAAAAACAATAGAAAAAGAAAATCTGCCTTCAAATATTATTTTCGACTTAGTGGAAAGCGTCTACCTGTAGTCACCCGTAGTTAGTTCGTTGACGGATTCGGGACGCGCTACATGCAATACTTGCTTTAAGGCTCCAACTGAGTCCAGCGTAAAATCTGTTATTGGTGTTCTGAAAAAATAGGGCGGGCCACGGCTAGTCAGGAATCATCCAATAGCTTTCATTCTCACGATGTCGCTAGCTCCGGCAAGATCATTTACGACGCGCTATAGTCGTTCGACGCGCCAGAGTGGTTTAAATATTTCAGAGGTGGCGAATTCATTCAGATCTGATAAATGTTGTATTACACTTAATGAGGTTGGAATTTTATTCAAATCACGATCGGTTCGTGATTATGTACCGATTGTAGAGTTTTATTTATCAATACTGCTTTTTATGTTTTATCAGTTTTTTTAATGTAAGGATTAATAAAACAATATTAAACACATATTAAACAATATTATATGTATATCTGTACTTAATGGAAATAAATATCATCTTGAGGTCATTTTAAAAATTCATATAAAATATTATGTATACTATACGGGTTGCTCTTTTAAATTCACACGCGACAGCAGGGGTGATATTGGAGGCAATATTAAGCACCTCTTAATTTAAAACTTGACTAAAATAAAAATGAACGCAGTTCAAACACATTTCATCAAAGTTAATTGACAAAATCATATGTAGGTAGTGTTATTTTTATATTTGAGACAAATAAAACATTTGAAGGTGCATCGAAAGAATGATCTGCATAAGAATAAGAAACTTGTATTATTTTACATAGATCTAAGAAACTCTAGTTATACGCTTGGGCCAACCTACATATTCAAACAAACATTAATTGGCAAATTTTATTTTAGCAAAATGAAGTTAACAAAATACAATAATCATAATTAAAATTTAAAAAATTCTATATAAAATAGATTTTTCTTAACGGCTAACTTATAAATATGTATTTTAAATATTTTATGAGGCCTGTGGCCAATACCTTATATAGTTTTAAAAAACATTCTTTCTGTTCCCTACCACCTCTAATTTAGGTAATTGCTTTGCAGTCACTTTTCTTTTTTGTAGTATTAGATAACATATTTATCTAGTGAATAAGCGTGAAACATATATTAATTTACGTTACAAAGTGGAGTTTACAGACCAAAAACATAACTTTTGCTCATCTGAAAACGATTTTGACTTTAGACTTGATTTATAATATTGCATAATATTGTATGCATTTGACAGATTGTACTGAAAGTGCTGTCGTTTTTTTATGCCACCTGCCATACCACAAAACTACCGTTATGATACCCGGGCCTTTCCCCTACTACCACCTAGTAGGGGAAAGGGACCTACAGTTTCACATGGATTCCGAACTATGGACCAGCTCACATTCGTAACCAAAATGCACTTATATAACTCAGAATGAGAAAGAAAGTAGTGCATGAACGGGCGAGGATCTGAACCCAGGCCTCTAGTCTAGTCCCCGCGCCACTAGTATGTATATTTTCATTCCTAAGCCCTGACAGTAGTAATCAGAGTTGGCGGACTACCTATAATACACCGATTATCGCCGAACTAAATAGCATTTTGTATGGTGAGTCCAGTGCTAGTCGGCGTACTAAAATTTGACAGTTCACTCTGAATACGACTATAAAAACGTAACGGACTGGTAGATATATTGCACAGATTCTTTTTGAAAACGAAACAACAACTCAAGGAAATGTTTGATGTAAAAATGTATGCACCTGAAGGTTGTAAACAGTGAACAATACAAGTCGAGCGGTTGATTTCAGGAAATGTGTTGCAGGACTCGATGATACGCGTTTTTACGGCAGTAAAATATATTGTTTGTTAGTTCGATCGGACGTCTTCAGTTCGTGATATTTTATGGCACACAACAGGTATACTAATATAAAAGAAATATGTAGCTACTTTGTAATATGTGTGTACCCACCTTGTTGTTTATGTATTATATAAACACAAATTCGTACAATGCTGCTGCAATAACAAAAACATCCTAACGATCTGAAAATCATAACGATTTCAATGACGATCAAAAATACCTTAACTGAAGTCTCATGTAACACATTGGTCGGCATCTGATTGAATTCAGAGCTTAAAGCAAGCAAAGATAATGCTAATAATTACTTCGTAATAGATGGCCATCTCCGTACCATATGATTATTTCGTACAGTCTGGTTTATTTTAATATCCCCATTGTGTCGAGTGATAACCCTCGCGATGTTTTGTAGCGCGCCGCGCTCCGCCGCTGCGCCGACGGTGAATCTCACACAGACGAGGAGTGTCGACGGCGTGCCAACAGCCTATTGTTTGATATATTATTTCAAAGAAACGGCATTGTCAATTGATTTTAGGAATTTCAGCGAGCCAGTTTACGACTCTTTTCTTGTGAGCTTTCAAAAGGGCCACGGCGGCATAGGTTTATATAATAGGTCGGGTCATAAAGGATGTCCCAGAAGTAAAGAGACTTTAATCAAAATCAAAGTGGCCACAGAAAAAGTTTTCACAGATAAAATAAATAATTGTCATGGTAACCATACTTAACTAATCTGTCAAAATAGGGCGGTTTAAAAACCGTCTTGCATTTTTTTTAATTAATGGAGCCGAACAAAAAAGGTTTTCAAAGATAGTTATTCAATACTATTTGATTCATGAGAAATCTGAGATAGAGCATCATATTATTGAAGAGGGCGCAAGAAGAATGAGTATGTACCGAATAATAAAACGTCACAAAGAAACGGAAGAGGCCGATTTTAAAAAGATTCCGTGAAGACTAAGTCTAGTATCTACATGAAGAAATATAAGCCGAGTAAAAAAGGTTTTTGAACAGGCATCTACAAAATCGGTGAGAGTTGCAACGGATAAACTAAAAATTTCCAAGTCCAGTGTATACCTTGTTTGGCAACCTATGAACGAAAACAGCAATGTTTCCGAAACCTATTATTATACAGGGTTTATGAACTCCCAGATTTACCTTAGAGAGTGCATTATCATATTGCAATACCTTTCATAGACAAGCATTTTTGGAGAGTAGGTGTTTTGTTTTGGACCGATTAGCCTTCACGCCATTACGAGTTTAAGTTACTCAGTATTTACAGAATGCGGGTGTAGAGTTCTCAACTAGACAAAAAATGCCCCAATTTTTCTTCAAGCTCGACTTATTGAATTTTTTTAGGACCTGTGTAAAAGAGTGCCTAAAGTACACAGATATACCTCAAACATTCTTATCTTTCAAAAAGGGATGGACTAGGTTGGCCAAAAAAGTAAGGGCTACATCTGGAAAAGCGGCCATGCCGCGTGCTGTTATTAATTTCAGAAAAACTGAATACAAAGATATCGCTGGAGCAAATATGATAAATATATTAAAAATAAGTTAGTTTTCCTTCCATTTACATACCAAATTCATATGCTATCGATTTTTTTTAAATAAAATATTGTTAAGAATAGTTTGTCTATTTACTTCTGGGGCACCCCATTGTATAAAACATTGTAATGACTTTAACGCTGCGTGGTTAACAATTTGATGTTTGTTTTAATGTACTTATTTTTCGGACGCATGGATAGACTAATAAGGGACTAACCGAACGAAAAATAATGTAACAAAACGAAAAAAATATGCATGTAAATATCTAAGAAACATCCTTTTATGAAAACACGTCTTATAAAATGTGTTTGATGTGGCACTCAAATATCTCAGCGTGCTCTTCATTCCAAAACATATGGCAGCCCTGGACAAACGGACATTAAGGCGCTGCTAAGTGAATTTCATCTTTCCGCGCAGAGTGCTAAGCTTAATTTGGCGTAAATATTCTTGAGGTATCATTAGTTTTATTGCTGCCGGCAAACAACTGCGAAAGGAGAAGACTTTGTGTGAAGGTGGCCATCTATTATGAAGTAATTATTAGTATTATCTTTGGTGGGAACGATGAAACCACCCGTCTCATGCAGGTGTTTACCACAATCTGTACCCAGCGCAAGTAACTCGGCCGTGATGCTAGTGCCAAAACAGGTTGCGGGTGGCGGCGGCTAGTCATATCCGCTATAGCCTCTTATATCATTTAATTTACCTGACTTCAATATTTTTAAATTGGTTTAAGTATAACATAAAAGTCATTACTTTAACATATTATGTCAAGTAAAGCAACATATTTATGCTATTCTAATAATAGTATTCATAACTATAGCATAAAACTATGTTTGAAGCGGCAATGATTTTTTTCCGTGTTTCCCATCCAGTTCAGTGTAGGCGTGAGGGAAGGTTCTGGGTTGGCACCTAATTCTTTCGAGAATGTGGTGTATTGGGCTAATATCATAACGGCAGTTGTGTGTTTTTAGCCATCCTAGTCAGGTTGCATAAAAAAAACTGGGAGGAGCGAATGGGTAACGAAAGAATGACGAAACAAATTTACATAGCAGAAGAATCCATGATAAAATCCAAAACTGTAGGTTTTTATAAATATTCTAAACATTTTATACTAAATTTAAAACACATTGGAAAAATAAATGATTAAGAACAAAATAAATTTTTAGGATTCCGTACCCAAAGGGTGAAAACGGAACCCTATTACTAAGCCTCCGCTGTCCGTCCGTCCGTCAGTCCGTCCGTCTGTCACAGGGCTGTTTCTCATGAACCGTAACAGATAGGAAGCTGATATTTTCACAGATTATGTATTTATTTTGCCGCTATAACAACAAATAGGTGAACTTATAAAATAATAAAAATTAAAGGAGCCATACAAAAAACTGTTTTGGTTTTGCGGTAAATCTTGTACGATGGTACGGAACCCTTCGTGTTCGAGTCCGACTCGCACTTGGCCGGTTTTTTTAGTTTGTTGGCGTTAAAATAAAAAAAACATTAAAACCTTTAACAAATAGGTTAATAATTAAATTACTATTACTGCATACATTATTTCCAAACATCCAAATGTTTCCTTTTGACCACTTTATTGACTTAAAATATGACTTTTATAAAATCCCCTTTTCCTATTAGGTGGTAGGGTTAAGCCCATACCGGTCGATACCATAGCATTGGATGAAAAGATGGAAATCATTTCTACCCATAGATACCTCCGGGGAATTGGCAGAATAAATCATTGGGTAAAATTATAAACAAAATCGACTTAAATTTTATTTCGGTCATTAAAAATGAATCCGAGTCTTTTTATCTTGAGGCGGACCGGACTAGCATTTCCTAAATATTTTCGTTTGTTGCTCATTGTTGATGTTGAACGCTGAAAAAAAAATGTCAATCGTGACTGCCGCCTCTATCACAGAATGCCTCTACTGTGCTCTATATTTGTTTCATACAAAAAATATGCAACAAAGATAACTTGATTCTTACTTACTAAATAAGAAGAATACAGGTAAATCAAGGTATTCCCAAAAGGATAAGTTCGTAAGATGTGTATTTTTAGAGTTATTTGAACAAATATCACCGCAAAAACTGAGAGAATAACTAGCACAGAAACCACGTGCGTAGAGCCCAACGTCAGGGGCGGTACTAGTCGGCAGAGATCAGAAAACAAACGATAAAGGCGACCTCTGTACACACTGTATTTGCGTTAGGGTCCATTATTGAATGCGCGTCAGAATCGATTTTGCAGCTTGATGGCGAGCGCGAGGAAGCAAAATATTGTTTTCGATTTATAAAATCTATTTTTCGCGATTTCATAATTTGTTGACGGTTATTCACTAGATAAATATGCAATCTTGTACTTTAAAAAAGAAAATTGTATAAATCATGAATAATTTCCAAGCGCTGGAACAAAAACCTAGTAAATGGGCGTCTGCAAACTTATTTTTTTTTGAAGAGTATAAGCATCGCATTAAGCCCGTTTGACGGTCATACACTAGATAATAGTCCAAACTTTGATATTTAATTTTTTTTACTGGTATTTATTCTTAACCGGCTCTGAAATAACCATTGAAATAACACCAAAATATCGTAACGTTAGCGTCAATGGGCCTCTTAAGCGAATTCGTAAGCGAACTGACTCGTCGTCGGTGCTACCGTTTTGTAAGTGATGCAGACGAGTTTCGCTTCGCTTTCTTCCTTTCTTCGTCCAGCCATCCCGAGGAGAGGTAGAAAATCGAGAGCGGTCGATGACCTTTTCTTGCCGCGCCGCGCCTCCGCCACCTCCGCGTGCCGCGGGTGCGTGCGGGGGTGCGGCGAGGACGGCACGCGGAGGCGGGGCAGCGGGAAGGCGACCCGGCGGCGGCGGCGGCGTACCGCGAAAGGACATTTCCACGAACGCACCGCGTCGCCTCCGCCGGAACACGGCACACATTCTAAACGAGCTCAAACGGTGAATCGCTTTGAGCATCCACCAACGATGACGCAATGTCGTTCGCCGGAACATTCCAAGAAAATAATGCAACATCATTTATGCAGCGAGATCGATGATCAAGATCGTAAGAGATTTTCTTTCGGACATTTTCAGAATAAAGTTTTGTTAACGTGATCATACTCACTGCTCAACCATCTTCTTCACTCTTTACTTGAACCGAATGCATAAAATATGCCAAAGTTGTTTATTCATTTATTTATTTTTATGATTGACAAATGAATAAATTACTTATTTTTTTCTAAAATTATAAACGCAGGTGAAAAGATAAATTACATACCACAAGCTGTCAATACAGTATGTACAGGTTTTAGCTGACATAATACAAATAGAAAGTAGAAAAAGGTTTATAAATAGGTAACAAAACATTCGTCCTACTTATACATGTTTGTTTAGAGGGAGGAGGATTTTTTGAACCCGTCTTTGGGTTCGTGTCCCGTCGAAAATTTCCCAATAGTTATCGAATGGACTCATGTTCGTCGTTGGAGGATATGCATGCCGGTTCAGAACGACATCGCGCACCGAGAAGCAGTAAGTTTGCAAATACATTCCAAATGCAATTCGGCCATCGCTACTGATTACGCGGCTGCGCTGCTGGTAATTCGGCGCGGCTGGCTCGCGACGCGAGGCACATGTCAAATTGTCTATTGCGTCGAGACGAGGAGCGGCGCCAATCGATTACCCGAGTTGAGCAACTCGTACTCCGTCCTACCTTCCCGCTTCGTGGCTTGAGAAATGAGAAATGTGACCCCGTTCACGCAGTTCCTGTGTGACGTAACAGCCTCGCGCGCAATACTCGCCCGCCCATGCCGCCGGCGCGGCGCAGCCGTGCCACAGCCGCACCGTGCCTAGGAGATTACAAGAGAAGTGGTGGAAGAAAGCCGTCTCGGGCGGTTTCATAACGCGGGCTCCGCGGCGAGTTAGCCAGGGTTTTGCAACCTTTCCTGCTAGTCCGCAGCGGGCAACCGGCATTCCGGCGCCTAGTGTAACCTTTTCCGCCTAATGCAACCGCACCACTAGCGGCTAGCGGCTTGAAGCGGCGCGGCGCCGCGGCGGCGCGGAGCGGCGCAGCAGCCAAAGTCCGGTGTGAAACTATCTTATTCTCTCGCAGGTTGAATCCTATAGATGTTTGATGTCTCGTTTTAGATAATGTCACGTAGCTTTTTCGTCGCATCTAGTGTCAAATCACAAAGGTGCTAATGAAGTTTCATTTCAGTAATTAGAATCTTATATATATATACGTACATTCTATTTTCAAGGTATCCCCGACGATGTTTTATGCACTTTTCCATACGCTCGAACTCGTTTTTTAAATATTTGTTACACTACAAAGTAGGTACTTGACTTGACTAGCCGGGCCGTACCGTTGACCACGAGGATTTTTCTAATTTTAGGAAAATTATAAATAAATCGTTAGAGCTTGAGCAAAGAATATATAATAAATGCTTGAAGCAAGACTATACGGAGAATGGTCCAGGATGTCTAAGGTTATCGGCAACAAACACTCAATTGTTTGCCGAGCGGTTGTGCGAGCTTGCGTTGCTTTGGTCCAGGATGATGCGTCGCTTTTGGTTGGTCTCCCAAAGGTCGGTGATAACTTTGGTCGGAATACCCACAAGGAATACAACTCTGCGTTACCCGTTCTCCCATCGCCCCAACGTGATCAGCGAGGTGATCAGTCTCCCCTACGAACGTGGCCACAATTTTGCTCACATCGCCCATCGGCGATGGCTGCTTGGAATCAGGATTATAGGCTGAATTCAAGATTTATCACCAAGGATGTTTTTGTAGACGTGATTTGACTCACATCTGTTGAGTTGTTGATGAGTTTTCCTACACCATTCGTCACGAGCCGCCTTGTGATCCTCGGAAAGAGAAAGGGGGGTCCAACGCGAGACCAGCTTAATATATAAAATATTATTTGAATTTCTCTCCGGATGATGCTTCAATCTCACGATATCGCACATGACGGACTGTTTCCGATAACTGCGTTTCTCACAGCAACGATGTTATCTTCGGTAAAGGCGGGTTTTGATACCCTTCACCTGCCCTGCCCTGCAATAATGTTGGTATGTCCATGCTGGAATTATAAATACCCGTGCTCAACGGTTCTAAGATATAGGGGCTTCATCATTGAAAACTAAAGGTTCCTTGAAACAATTTTACTAAAATGATACGACAACTTTGAAGTGACGCTGTTATTTTTAAATTGTTTTGAGCTTCTAAATTAGAATAAGATTCCAGTGCTGCTGTACGGTTCTATATTTGAAATTAGCAGTAAATATATACAAACGACAAGTCCTAAAGGTATGCTGGGTAAGGATTTTATATTCTGGGGTGCGATATAACTAAATGGATCGCGATACGCACCTGCGCGTGCGCATTTAATTTCCAAAATGACAAACGATTCGACGACGTGGTGCCCCTTTGAAATCTGTTTGAAATTCGTTTTCGTGTGATGTTTGTCTAGGCCCGACGTCGGCGCAGGTCGAAGAGGATTAAAATCGTCGGAATTCTTTTTATTCCGAGATTTATATTCGTGGCGGAGGGTTAAGTAGCCCATAAATGCGCTATTTTATGTGCGCCGCCATGACATTTACTGATTAATAAAGAGACTGTAAACTCGAGAAATACTGTAATCGTCTCGCTTCCTGGAAATGACGATTTTTAAAGAGGATCATCAAATTAAAGCCCCCCTTTCCATCTCAAGAGTCAACTGTTTTTTTTTTATGTAATTGGAAATGGATGGCTAAAAATCGAGTGTCATTAGCCCAACAAACCACAAGGGAACTAGGTGCAGGGCTACATTAGTAGAAAACACAGTGGATTTTCATTGCCACTTTCATTCATTCATTGAGATGGTACCAAACTGGGCGGGATAGACCCTATCATCACAAATTAAGTAATATATTTTTTTTATTACCTTTTGCAACATGCAAGTAAATAAATCAGTGGTTGAAGAAACGGAGTGAGCCGACTTGAATTCTTCTTTCAGGACGGAATCCACATATCGCAATTTATCCAATATATGTAATATTGGATAAATATACTTTTTCGTACTAAGCAGGTACGTCGCTTATTCCAAGGAATGTGACATGTATGTATGTATAATCGACCGTGAAGCAAGGACACATTAATTGAAGAAAGAACCCAGTAAAAAGAACTACTTTACGAATATACTGCAAGGCTGGACCCGAACGAGCAAAACATACCATCGCGGGTATTGCGTCTACCAATTTCGCCACCGGCTGTATACCCATAATTTGGAATTCTCCTACAGTCCCTCCGCCCGTAATGAATGCCTCATACTAACACAGTGTTTAAGATTATACCTACATACATTTTAGTATATTCGTAAAGTAGTTCTTTTTACTGGCTCTCTCTTCAATTAATGTGTCCTTGCTTCACGGTCGATTATACATACATACATGTCACATTCCTTACATATATTGGATATTTATATTTGTATAATGTTTTGTGGTATAGTTTATTTTGTGTTTGAACATATAGAAATATATTTTTGAATGAGTGACAATAAAAATGTAAAGTTCTATAAAGCAGAATTGGTTGGAACTAGCATGCGAGAAGAATAACTATGAAATGAAAAATTTAATTTTTTTTTAAATTGTAATTCGTAGCACCCATAATGGCAGAGCATGTATGACGAGATGCATGCCCTATTGAAGAAGCAAGAGCAGCATTATTTAATCGTACCATGCCGTTATATTATCTCTGCCTGCTCCACCAAGGAAACAGGGGTATCTAGTACTACATTATAGTAACTATACTAGTAGTAGTAGTAACTATACTACATGCACAAGTACATTTGTAGTAACTACAAATGTACTTGTGTATGTTTTATTGTTATGTTTTAATCCTATTCACATTTATCTCGCCTTACACGCGGACAGAAACCTGAATATTTGTGATGACGCGCAAAAAAGTGAAAATTGTAGTCGTTGCAAACGAATACAAAGAAAACAAATTGATTAACAAAGGGCTATTTGAGTTCATAGACCAAGCTCCCATTGCATAAAATCTTACCTCACTCGATTTCTCTACAGACGTGTATTGCAGTGAAAGAAAACACTTGGAAACATCCGTTCATAACAGGTTGCCATTCCGTAACCTGGTAAAACCATGTTTTTTTTTCGGGTTTAAAACCTCTATTTTGACCCAAAATTATCTCATAAGATTTCACATAGAAAAGTATATGCAGTGAAAGATATGCCTTAGGAGATGAGAACCCGCACAGGTTGCCTCCCCCCACCCTGGAAGGTTCCATGGTCAGCCAAGTTTAATGAGGCCAAAAAATGGGGTCATTTACCTCATTTGATTTCTCGATGAAATTTGTGCAGAACGATAGCTCAAAATGTGCCATTGATAAAAATATAAGGTTGCCTGTCATCAGCCTGGTAAAACCCTGTTGTCAGCCGCCTCAAAGGAAACGAAGAAAAATCTTCGGTTTGAGAAAATCTCATGTAGTCGCTAAATTCAGGGGCGCAATCAGTCGCAATCATGGTATCAAGATAAAATCCATACCCTGACATTCCTGCGCCTCGTTTGTTTTGGCAAAAAAGGGTACAGGGGTCGACTATGGACTTATTAGTTTTTTGTATTCAATAATGAAAAAAATCATGTTATCGTTTAGAATAGACGTAAAATGAGTACCACTAACCATGACATAAGTCGAAACCTATACCCACTGACATTTGCACACATTATATGTTTTGAAATAATGAGGGTAAAATAGTCAAATGTTTGTCTTTCCATTCGAACAGATGTATGATGCCGTTTAGATTCGTGCCCTATGTAATGACATTTTTGAGCTTCATGTTTATTGAAACAGTAGAGTAAATGAGTAAACTGTGTCAATTGGTTGTTATCCTGCCTGTTTGCATGTATAGGTATAAAGAAAAACGTACGCTGCCGCGGAGATGCATCAAGGTATGACGAGTGCCAGTCGTGATTTTAAGTCAAATGAATCGCACTGATGTAGTGACAGCCATACATATATACATTATTTCACTTTAGTTTACTTGACTAGTCTGGTTGTTTGATTTTAAATAAATATTCATAATGCCGCTCCGTTTCTAAGTATTAGGAGTGCTATTCGTGATATAACGCAAAAACCTACACTCTGGAATATAATATTCTCAAACAGTTAGTAAGTGATCTTAGTCCGTGGTCCTTAGAAAAGTTTATGTAAATGTGGATTAGAGAAGAAATGTTTGCTGGGGGTTTTCACTTCAGGTGACCAGCCAGTTGAGCCAGTTGATCCAGCCAACCAGAACCAGTGCAATGTACTACTGTTGTTCGATTTATGTTTTTGTTGTTATTTTTTTATTTAATAAACAAATTTTATTTCTTTCTTTCTTTATCACGCCATTAAAAGATAAATCTATTCGTCATCAGTTGAATCTAGACTACCATCTGATTAAGTTTTTCTTACTATTATATCTTTAATACTAAAATTAATGGTATCACCTGCTATCATATGTCGTACACAAACATAAAATTCATATGGACCATTCAGCGAGGCGAAAACGGCTCACGCTCTATTTAACTATATTAAATGCCTTCGCTTTTTCTTTGTCTTTTAAGGCAGATGTGTAGTCATAATCAGTGTAAACATAACACATTTCCTAGCTAGCGAGCTTACTCTATGCAGTTATAAGCCAAATGGCGATGGTCACTGTAAATCCATATTTCCGAACAATTCGAGACCACGTGTAAATACCCAAGTATAAATATCAAAATTTCGGTATCGGAACAATGAATTAGTTAGTGTCTTAGAATAAGGCTGGACTTTAATTAAATTTCTCCAAATCTAAACTCATCCACAAACCACTGGCTAAGCTAAACATACCAGACCAGATGCTCTATTTCGAATCCAAACTCGAGGATGCTTAGCGCCACGCGATGAGGATGCCGACATCGACAAGGCATATACGAGCTTCGTATCCTCACTAACGGACACTGCAGAAAAGCACTTCAGCAAAAGTCGACATGCAGACCGCAGTAAGTTATCAGCAGAGACGTTGAGGCTCCTGGAAACACGACGAAATATGAAACCGGGAGATCCGCAGTAGTGTCTCGTGCACAAAAACCTCAACAAGACCATCAGTAAGTCCATTCGCCGAATACCGAGAGAATATGAAGTTGGTTGGTGGTTGAGCGCATTATAACAGAAAATCGAGGCAGTTAAGTGGTTTCCTGTTCCTTTTTTATCGGCGCAAACAAATTTCAAAAATCGAGCGAGCGAATGGGGTTGTCACTGCAAGAAATCCGGATATACTTAAGGCAATGGAAGAATTTTATGTCGAATTGTACTCCGCAGCAATTCCTACCCCGAGCCCTAGCAAACCAGTCGAATTTGATAGGCGTGCGCCGCCGGAGCTTAGTGTCTATGAGATAAACGCTGCCTCTCGGAAAGTCAGCCTCTTGGTCGGCTGACAGAAAGGCTGGATTGGTACCAGCCTCATGAGCCAGCTAGGTTTAGAAAAGGATACGGCACAATGGATCATATATTTACTGTGAGACAAAAGGTGTTGAAGTGCGAGGAGTACAACAAGCCGCTCTTCCTAGACTTCGTGGACTACGAGAAGGCTTTCGACTCAGTTGAAAACTCCCTCCTGAGGTGCAGAATCGCTACATCGAGGTATCGTAAATGTGTATCGGTCCGCGACCATGACTGTGAGTCTCCATGAAAATATCCAATCCATCCTCCTTGGTAAAGGAGTAAGGGGTATGTGATCTCACCCAAGCTCTACGCCAACGCATTGGAAGATGTGTTCAAGACGCTTGAATGGGACAACATGGGTATCAACGTTAATGGAGATTTTCTCACTCATCTTCGCTTCGCCGATGACTTTGTTCTTCTGTCGAATTCCCGAGTTCAGTTTCAGACCAGGCTGTAAAACCTTTATAAAGCATTGGTAAAGGTAGGTCTGAAGATGAACCGGGACAAAACAAAGGTCATGGTGACCGAGGGCATGACGGAAGGACAAATCGTTATCGACAGAGAAGTGATCGAACAGGTTGAAGAGTACGTATATCTCGGTCAAATTCTGCGGCTTGGTTGACAAGAACTGACTAAGGAGTTTGAGAGACGGATTCAACTGTGTTGGACTTGCCTTCGAAAAGCTTAAAATTCCCTCTGAGATCTGACCTTCCACATTTTAAGACCCGAATATATGACCAGTGTCATCCCTGTTGTCCCTGTTGAAGTTTGCATTTCAACAGGGACGACAGTATCAGACTCTCGCCGTCTTGGACTCCTCTTCTTGCTCAGCATAGACCGAACGGCGCACACGTCACAGTGGCACCAGCTGACACCGTTAGCTATGTGTGCACGGAGCCCTATATGTCTATGGTGCAGCAAATTGACAACCTACCCGCATCCACGAGGCAGCCCGAACCTACCCACACCTACAATCTTCGCAGCCGACGCCCGCCAGTTACCGTTTGACGAGCCGGGCTGTCAGACGTAACTCCGGGGCAACGAAGTGGCCCTGACGATGCTTCCGTCGTGGGAGGCGAAACATGTCGGCCAAGCACGGCATTGCACACCGGAAAACCGTAAGTTTTCAAAACATTCTGCATTGAACAGTCTTTGCAGTTCCTTCAAGATGGGTCTTCTGACAGCCTTTAACAGTTCTGTCGTTATCATCACCCGGAGCCTTGGGTTTCTTAACTCCTTTCAAAGCAGCCTTTATCTCATAGACACTAATCTCCGGCAGATCATCGGTGTAGTGTCTAGTGGGCGGCGCACGCCTATCAGATTCGACTGGTTTGATTGGGCTCGGGTAGGAATTGCTGCGGAGTACGATTCGACATAACATTCTTCCATTGCCTGAAGTATATCCGGATTTCTTGCAGTGACAACCCCATCCGCTCCCACGATTTTGAAATTTGTTTACGCCGGTAGAGAAGGAACAAGCAAACACTTAACTGCCTCGATTATCTTCTGTAATGCGCTCAACCACCAACCAACTTCATATTCTCTCGGCGAACATCACGGCGAATGGATTTGCTGATGGTCTTGTTGAGGTTTTTGTGCACGACACTACTCCAGATCTCCGGTTTCATATTTCGTCTTGTTTCCAGGAGCCTCAACGTCTCTGCTGATAACTTCCTGCGGTCTGCCTGTCGACTTTTGCTAAAGTGCTTTTCTGCAGTGTCCGTTAGTGCGGATACGAAGCTCGTATATGCCTTGTCGATGTCGGCATCCTCATCGCGTGGCGCTAAGCATCCTCGAGTTTGGCTTGGAAATAGAGCATCTAGTCTAGTATGTTTAGCTTAGCCAGTGGTTTGTGGATGAGTTTGGATGTAGAGAAATTTAATTAAAGAACCTACTCTCGAATTGTTCGGAAATATGAATTTACAGTGACCATCGCCATTTGGCTAATAACTGCATAGAGTAAGCTCGCTCGCTAGGAAATGTATTATGCAGCTCAGCAGGTTTACACTGGTTGCGACTACACATCTGCCTTACAAGACAAAGAAAAAACGAAGGCATTTAATATTGTTAAATAGAACGTGAGCCGTTTTCGTCGTGCTGAATGGTCCATAGGAATTGAATGATTGTATACGACATATGATAGCAGGTGATACCATTAATTTTAGTGTTGAAGATATAATAGTAAGAAAAACTGAATCAGATAGTAGTCTAGATTCAACTGATGACGAATAGATTTATCTTTTAATGGCGTGATAAAGAAAGAATGAAATAAAATTTGTTTATTAAATAAAAAAATAACAACAAAAACATAAACCGAACAACAGTAGTACAATTGCACTGGTTCTGGTTGGTTGGATCAGCTGGCTCAACTGGCTGGTCACCTGAAGTGAAAACCCCCAGCAAACGTTGCTTCTCTAATCCACATTTACATTAACTTTTCTAAGGACCACGGACTAAGGTCACTTACTAACTGTTTGAGAATATTATATTCCAGAGTGTAGGTTTTTGCGTTATATCACGAATAGCACTCCTAATACTTAGAAACTGAGCGGCATTATGAATATTTATTTAAAATCAAACAACCAGACTAGTCAAGTAAACTAAAGTGAAATAATGTATATATGTATGGATGTCACTACATCAGTGCGATTCATTTGACTTAAAATCACGACTGGCACTCGTCATACCTTGATGCATCTCCGCGGCAGCGTACGTTTTTCTTTATACCTATACATGCAAACAGGCAGGATAACAACCAATTGACACAGTTTACTCATTTACTCTACTGTTTCAATAAACATGAAGCTCAAAAATGTCATTACATAGGGCACGAATCTAAACGGCATCAACATCTGTGCGAATGGAAAGACAAATATTTGACTATTTTACCCTCATTATTTTAAAACATATAATGTGTGCAAATATCAGTGCGTATAGGTTTCGACTTATGTCATGGTTGGTGGTACTCATTTTACGTCTATTCTAAACGATAACATGATTTTTTTCATTATTGAATACAAAAAACGAATAAGTCCATAGTCGACCCCTGTACCCTTTTTTGCCCAAATAAACGAGGCGCAGGAATGTCAGGGTATGGATTTTATCTTGATACCATGATTGGGACTGATTGCGCCCCTGAATTTAGCGACTACATGAGATTTTCTCAAACCGAAGATTTTTCTTCGTTTCCTTTGAGGCGGCTGACAACAGGGTTTTACCAGGCTGATGACAGGCAACCTTATATTTTTATCAATGGCACATTTCGAGCTATCGTTCTGCACAAATTTCATCGAGAAATCAAATGAGGTAAATGACCCCATTTTTTGGCCTCATTAAACTTGGCTGACCATGGAACCTTCCAGGGTGGGGGGAGGCAACCTGTGCGGGTTCTCATCTCCTAAGGCATATCTTTCACTGCATATACTTTTCTATGTGAAATCTTATGAGATAATTTTGGCTCAAAATAGAGGTTTTAAACCCGAAAAAAAACATGGTTTTTCCAGGTTACGGAATGTCAACCTGTTATGAACCGGTGTTTTTAAGTGTTTTCTTTCACTGCAATACACGTCTGTAGAGAAATCGAGTGAGGTAAGATTGTATGCAATGGGAGCTTGGTCTATCAACATCCTGGGCGCTTTTATGAGGGGAATAATGGCTCATGGAGGGGATGCAAGAATCTGTGACTTGTATGAGCGGTACCATTGAAGTTTTTTTCTTTATCAAACTATCAAATATGATATTCAATCAATATTGCGCTGTTCCTTTGTTGACGGCATGGACCATGGTTGACGGCCGTGCCGCTAGTAGGTAATCTATGTTCTGCTTTGCAGAAACATTTTTTGACGATCCTTGGATGATATTGGACTCTTTGTGAACGATAAGCTGCTAAGAATTTGGTTTAGGATCCCAGCTTAGGATCTATCGTCTTAAATTCTGTCATTATTTCCTTTTTCATCTAAGGTCATTATGCAGAAATTGTCGATGACATGCATGGACGCAGTGCATGTTTCGACGCATATTTGAAAACCTTGTTTTAAAATGATTATTTTTTTGTTTCTTAATTATTTCTTAGTTTAGCTTATTCTTACACATTTCCAAAATATATGAATTGCATCTAGCACCATTTTTAAGTTCGTGTCATTAATTAATAGTCCTTAGTCAAAATTGTACCGTTACACAATGTTGTCAACGCCTGTACCCATTGACTTATATTTGAAGTCATTGCCTGTACCAATTACACGTCAGCAGCGGGAGCACAAATAATTTTATCTGGCCGACAAACTTACGTACATAGTCTTTATCTTGTGTGTGGAACACTTGTCGCCAACTGATAGCATAAACAATGTTATGTCGAGTGAGGTTGTCAAAATAAACCCACACCATAGACAAATCTCGACAAATAATAAATTTTGTCCATTTGTGGAAGCACAAATAAATTGAATCCTACTAATTTGACGTTTGTTGAGGATTATTTTGTCACCACCGCCGGGAGGTGTTTGTTCGTGTTACGAATATGTGCGTATGTAGTGGCGATGAAACAGGCGTTTCTTAACGTTTTCATGGTTCAAAGACATGGGAAAAGCGGTAATAAGAGCGAAAGATGGATGGGTTTGTTTGGGCAAAGACGTTTCCATTCCATCCTTTACTTTCCGTTATAGGAAGTAATCAGGCGGAACGGCTTAGAGCTGAACGGGAAAACGAAAAAAGTGCAGAGATTAACGTCACATTGACATTAGATAAACTACAATCCTTCTAATCTAACAAAGCAAATGCGCTAAACCAAGCAATTGTTATCAAAATTCATTAAAAACGTACTTAATTGTTCATTTATACGAAATTCAATTCGAAATAACTTAGGTGTAGGCGATTTGCAGGAAATGGCATTTTGTTCGCCGCCATTCTGTAAAACGCTATTTCTTGCTCCTTGCACTGAATATCATGGAGCAGTCTGCGCGAACACAGCCAGGGTCGAGAGGCTTAAAGTGACAGTTCTTGTGGACAAAACGGTTGGTGTTGCCACTCTCTATCGAGTTAACCACGGAATATTGAGGAGGCTAACACTCGATCTCGATAAATTAATCGAGCTTCCCATTTGTGATATTACAGTTGATAAAAATCCTCGACAAAATTTCTTATCCCTCTAGCTCGACAAGTGTCCACTTTTATTTGTGCTCCCGCTGCAGATACGTTTATGGTGTCTAATTTTTAAGAACTGATTTTTGAAGATTGACATTACAAGAAAACAGTGTCGGCTGAGTGTTATTTATTCTTTATTTGGTTGTGTTTGTCTAATATTTTTTCTTTATGTGGGCAAGGAAAATTATAATTATTTATTTAACGAAGTCATTTCATTACTAGTTTTTTTTTGCGCGCACGTTAAGCTGATATTGCGACATGGTTTCGGAGACCCCTTGTGTTTCTTTATCGTTTTCCCCTGGTCTCTGGTTTACCTCTCCAATACCGAAACACACAAATTTATTAAAAAACTTGCATACGAATTATAATAACTATATCGACTAGTTCAGATTCCCGCCAAAATCCGACACCTTTTTGACGGTGTTTTTTTTAAAACTTTTATCCATGCGGAAAGGAAAGATATCTCGCTATTCAGCCGGTAATCCACATTTCCATCGCAAATTTCTTGGACGTCGCGCGGAACTGACTCCTCGCGGCTTGGTCGCCACTCCATATTCAGGACTATTCCAATGCAGCGGTCTTCGCTGTGCCATCTGACGAGCGATGCGACATTGATACAGCCTAGCGAACACGAGTTCAATTCCAAATGATACTCACTTATTTACGTTTAGCTTTCGCATGACATCATTGCTGATCATTTTATCTTGTGCCATCGCACTTTTATTATAATAATTAGAAAGGTATAATACTAGGGTGACTCGTATGAAAGGGTTGAACGCGAGTAGCTGTCATTCCTTGAGTAGTAAAGTGTAAATAATTTGAATCACCGGCGAATGTGAATTAAAAGATGAACCCCCGCGGAGCGAATGTTTAAAAATTTTTTTTTTATGTATTTATTACATTCCAATATATAATGTATTGATACAGCATTTGAGTAAGTTCTGAAAGCAACGGGATGCATCTTGTTATTTTGCTGTTATCTTTTGTGTCCATTTTTAGTTTAGTTTAAGTTTTGGAAAATAGTTTCAGCTTAGTTTCTATTTCTTGTAATCTGCAGCGACCGCTGTTGTACATGGAAAAGTCCTACTATTGTATGTATTTTTTCTTTGTTTGGTTATTCTTTAAGTAATAAAAAAAAGTTACTGCATTTAATCTCTTAAAATTACCATACCTTACCAACCTTCTGCCATCCCACGGAACAACTTTATCAGGAAGCTTAAGTTCTCACTCAGCATTCGTCAGCTTTTCATCGCCATAATGGTTAAACATTTTTATAAAACTACCTATCTAACCTGCAACCAGGGATCGCTGGGACCATTTCGCCACGACAAATAGGCGTATTCCACCTAATAGGACTGCCTTTGCACAAAGTAACTCGTCGTTCCTCGCTCCGTCTACCTAAATGAAAATCCATAAAATCCTCCACTTCAAAACCCTTACAACCTAATAATGTGCACTAAATTAGTTACCAAATGGTAAATTTAAATTATACTTATACTGAAAACGTTTTAGATACAATCAAGTAAATAATCATTCTTAATCCAACCCAAGTAACTACGAAAATCTATACTAATAAGAACCCTTATGCTCGAACCCATTAATAGAACAAAATTGACATACACAACACAACTACATTGAACTTATCCTTTTTTTTGTTTATTTATTTTTTACTATGATTTCATGGATACGCATACACTTTCCTGTTTAAACATAAAAATACATTTAAAGAATTGTAAGCATAAACAACGAAAAACACTATCTCCCACTGCACAGGGTATCCTAGTGTGGGAGACAGGGACCAATTAATGTTATAAACCAACTCCATACTAAATACTTCTAATTGTTTGTATTGCTCTGTTTGCGTGTTTGTAATTATGTGCAAATAACTGTTTTTTTCTATTACTACTTTATTACTTACCGTGTTAATTTGTTGTATTTATCTATGCGAAATAAATAAACTTTTTACTTTTTTTACTTAAAAAAATGATGGAAATAGTGCTACTTTCGTATTATTACTATATTTTGTTCATCCTTTCACCCAAAAATATTATTTCTAAACACAGTATATCTATTAATAGTCATACCACATATCCCTGCTCGATTAACCAGTGCGCTACTGTGCACGTTCAATAACACACACGAGCAGTGGTTTACCATGGTGACAAACTTGCCAGGTTAACAGCAGGTGAACTGGCAAGAGAGTAATAAAATCTGACGTTTTATTGAATTTCGTAACATATGCAAACTTGTAAATTTCAGTTCGCCTGGCCGAATAACATGCCGTTAACAGTGAGCATGGTACGAAATACAACTAAACGTAAGATTTAATAACTCTCTTACCTATTCACCTGCTGTCCGCTAGGCCAGTTGCTTACAACCCTCTTGTGGCGGTGCGGCATTGCTCAATGCCGATTCAGCACCGGTCGTGTGAATCCACAAAGACCGGGCGGTAGCCGCACCCAGTCTTTTCAACCGAGCCTCTAGAGTAGATTATTAATTTGTATGGTGACCGAATCGCGTGGTAGCCGTGCGGCGTGGCATCGTACCTGCTAGACGTTTAAAAAGTGACGACGGAGAAGAATGACACTGTATTTGACAGCGGAAAGAGAAAAATAGCGAACAAACAAACAAACAAGTCTCGAAGATTGCTGCAGCGACGGTTTTTGCCGGTTAAAAATGAACAATTAAAATGGCCTGTATGTAGAACCATATCGATAAATAGATGTCCCGCATCTGGCTTTTTTAACAAAACATTTTTTCAACCTCAAATTGCCGCCGGCCACCGATATCATGTACAGCACCATCAATGAGCTACTAGAAGCGCTGGGGTAACGTATGAGGCTGCACCTTTCTTTTCTGCTCAGTACTTCTTCTAGTATCCACCACCCCAAATGTTTCTTGGGTTCGAATACAAAAACAAATTTATAATGTGTCGCGTTATATGAAGTTACACAGGAAATGGAGAAAATTCAGAGAACCTTGCAGTCCAAGGGAGTTAAGAATATTTATCTTGGATCTTTCCCATTTAATCGTAGGGTTACAAAGATATAATAAAGAAATAATAATAATACTTTGTGCTGATTAGGTGTGGCCTTCATGCGGACACTGTTCTGGCGCAGCTGAAAAGCGCTCGCAACGGCGTAGGTGCCGGCGACGTGAGCGCTGAGCGCCTACAAGAATATGTGACCCGCCTCGCCCGCCTTGCTCCGCACCCGAACATCTTCATCGCCAAATATGACACCCTGAGGAGCCGCAAGTAAAAGCATATGATGATTAATCATTTTACCCTTAGGCTTAGGCCCATAGGCTTAGGCCCAGAGGCCAGATTTTCTCTTCTTTCGCCCTTTGCTATACTATTAATGAATTAATTTATTCATGCATTGTAGACAGGCAGCATATACTGATGTGTCTACAACCCAATGATTACCTTGTTATATTTAGTTGTTAAGGTGGCCCAACCAGGCGGGCCTAACTCATTCGCGGGCACGGTACAAAACCGTGCTGTTGCGCACTGGGACCTTCTCTGTTTCAAAGAATACGACAGGCTCCGTGATGAGGAAGATGCAACATGTCCACAAAAAAGACAATGTGCATAGTGTATGATTTGGTAAGATTTAAAAAATAAAATATAAAAAAATAAAAATAGCCTTTATTTCTGCTACAATTCAATCTTGACATATAAGATTAAACTATTTTATGGTATTATAGGTGTTAATGGTTACATGTATGATTATAAATGGCAACCATAAGTCAGGCATGGCAATATCACTACTTCGTAGAGTTTTTTCTTGATGTTTATGTTCATATCCTTATTTTTCATTATTTCCTTCAATCCCCAATGTTTCCTCGAGGCTAGAGATATCCTTCTTTCTATCTCTTTTTCTGTATTAATTCCGAATGATACTAGCTGACCTAAATTTGTAAGATTTACGAAAATTTTAATTTCAAAACGACTTATAGCTAAAAGTAAACCACGACCGCTGTAGTCAAAAATATAACAAAAACCAAATAGATCATAAATCTTGATTAAATAAGCTATGTCTTATGACTAATCGTTTTAACAATGTTCTTACTTTATCATTGCGTAATCCACCTACAAAGTTATTGTATAAAACGCGCGAAAAATTCGAACTTTCGGACCTTATAACTTAGAAACCAAACACAATTTTACAATGCCAATGGTCATCAGACATCTAGTTCGATCAAATAAAGCTATTTTGAGCAAAATTTTGGATCTCTGACAAGAAATATGAGCGTGATCTTCTTTCCCTTTTTGTATGGGGAGATGAGCGGGATGGGCCACCATAAGTGTTTATTATTTTATTTTTATATTATTTGATGTGGTTATCTAGTCCAGTTGTTTAATTGATTGGTGGTCGCCGCCATCCTCTGGCATCAAGGCATTCCTTGGCGGATTGCTTTTGGCACCAAAACTTGTTTGATAAGTGATTCGGTTGAATGAATGGAAGACAGGGGATAATATTTTGAACTAATAGTTTTATAAAGTTCATGAGATAATTGATGTTGGCCGATGACTATGGAAAAAGAACCTTAAAGCAGGTTTTTTTGAAACAAATTTTATTACCATTAAAAATACTGCATGGGTAAATTTGCAGGACTTAAATGATATTGTTGATGCTGTTAAGTAAATTTGTGAATGGAAATTTAATTTCCTTCTCGTGCTAATCGTTAGTAATCCAATAACAGGAACTAGCGGCCCATGTTGAGTCATACTAATATTCTCTATCCATAAACAGTCTATTAAAAATCCATGTTCTAAAAATCGACTAGGTAAATTAATCTTCCCACCATTCTAGACTATTGATTATTGCGGTCGGGTTAATTGCCCCGCCCGGGTTGGTACCATCGCATTGAATGAACGATTGTCGAAGTGGCAATGAAAATTGTCCGTATTTTTCATTCAGTTCAATGTAGCCATGCAATATAAGGAAGGTCCTGGCATGGCACCTAGTTCCTATGTGGTGTTTTAGGCATTTATTATCTGACAGTCAGTTTGGTATTAGCCATCCATGTCTAGTTATATATAAAAAAAAGTGTTTGCAAAGTTGCACTGTAAAAACTAACAAAAACTCAATTCCACAACTCAATGGATCCAATGCACACCCATCAGTCTTGTCTGCTGAATACACCATAATTCATACAAAATTCAACACATTGGATACATACACTTTAAAAGCCCTAAACAGTGATTGGAACCAGAAAATATGGATTTGTCAATTACAAGCGGCCATTTATTTCAAAATATTGTTTTATGTATAGCAAAGCGTATGGCATAGGCAGATGCCCAATGACTCCCATTGGCTTTCAAAATGTAAGTTTTCTATTCCACTTGTAAGATCCATGCAAGTTTTGATCTGTCCGCAGCGTGGAGGGCCTGTCGGAGATCGTGGAGCTATTCTACAATCTGCTGTGCGATGATAAAATTAAGAAGAGGTTATTCAAGCCAAGACTAGCTCCAAAGCCGCTCGTGCCCGACAGCAAACATCATATAACCAAAGATGATGTACCTCAGGTGACAAAAATGTTTGACAGAGTTTTGTGGTTCCTAATAATAATAATAATTTCATGAACCATTTAAAGGACAATGCTCTTTTCAGTATGGGCTAGAAAAGGACTCAAAACTTGCCCTCCGCTAGCAATCTGTGTAATTATTTCACAGATGGAGATAACAGAGGACTCTGCCGCAAGCCCTCTTAGTATGGCCTTTTTTGGTATTTTAAAACCAATTATGTGGTACAGAGGCACAGATTTCTAGATAAAATTTTCTATCATAAACTCATAATTATGATTCTGTCCACTAATTTAAATAGCCTGGACACAAATCGAAAGATGTTGCCTTTTTACTTAGACCTCAATTAATACAATATCTAAACAGTACTTTTGTTGTGCTTACGATGTATGTAATCAACTCGTGAACCTTTAATATTAATTGCTCACTTATCTTGCTACTTTTTATATAATTCACGGAAAACATTTTTTTTACATTTAATTTACTTTCCTAATTTTAAGGCACTAGGGCAAATCAAATTGTTGTGCCATACAAATGTAACATTATGTTGCAAAACACCTCAGAAAGTGCAAATTGAATTCCACACACCTGATAACTTCATATTCCGGGAGGTAACGACATTCTTGGTCACGATAAGGTAAATGGCTGAATCTTGGTTCACATGTTAGAGACCAACCCTCTGATGCGAAATATGTCGGTCTGTCCGTTCCAAGTGGTTGCGTTATCTAGATTGGCTATATTAAATAGATGAGGGTATATACCTGCTCATGAATATACTGATTGTCTGGAAACATTGATACTTATTAATTATACAACAATAACCAGTCGGTTTTTTAATCAAATACTTAAATATACCTAAAGTTATATCTGTAACCTAAATCGCTGATAACTACGAAATGAAACCAAAGATTTGTTCAGTTTTTGCATTGCTAAGCAAGTATGTATGATACTTTCATATTTCGTCATTTTCATCCATTTACCTTATCATATATTTCATTGTCACAATAACTACTTTTTCCAGCGCCTTATCTACGTAACGCAACCACTTGGAACAGGCAGACTGACATATTTAGCATCAGACGGTTGGTCTGTATCCCGTGAACCCAGTTTCAGCCGTTTCCGTTATCGTTACCATTTTTGTCGCGACCTCCTAGTCTATCACCTTAATATTTTTTCATTGCATAATTAATTTTTCTAAAACTAAAATGTATTGTTCGCTTCAGAAACTTGAGAGAATTCGGATCGCTGTGTATAGGAAAAAAATACATTTTTGCATGATAAAAAAGTTTTCATCTATATTTTCAAATTCAGTAAAAAAAGGTTTAGAAATTGACACCTTTTTCTACAATGTTTTTTGTTAGGAAAATATACATTTAAATAAACGAAAAAGTTTATTGGCTGGAAGAGGAATCATATAATTGTAAAAATGCAATTTCTAATCGTTTAATTGGTTTTGCGATGTGGCTTGTACCTGCACCTTGTATGTTTATATTATTATTAATTTGCTGGAAGAGGAATTATATCAAGCAAGCATTTAGATCTAAGTGTGTATTTCATAGTTGTGGACGGAAAAATATGTTCTGTAAACCCGGGAATTTTCTTTGCGGGTTCTTCTTTACTGGGTTGATCCAAACCGCCGATCTTTGTGACGTAACCTAGTGCAGTTTGACTACCAAAAAGTATAAATAAATGAAATGAAATATATTTTTGAAAAATACTATTTGTACCTGTGGCTTAAGATAAAACAATAAGCACATAGTTGAGAAGAAATCACACATTTCAGATCCGCGATAAGCTCTTGAAAGCGGTGGACGAGGGCAAGAAGCTGGTGGTGAAGTCGCTGGAGCGTGAGAGCCGGCTTCGGCCCGCGTGGTATGCCACCCTTGACCTGCCCGGCTGGCACAAGGACTACCCTGCCATGTCCTGGGACTTCCCCAAGGAGCCGACGCCTTTCACCACCTCCTTAGGTATTTTTTTTACGGTTTCCTTATTAAAAGAAAATTTGATTTTCTTCATTTCACTATCGCTATCTGAAGACCACATTTTTTAACAATTCTCTTGTCCTGCGCAGCAATCAGTAAACACAAATAGTTACTATGATGCTGGCATAGCAAACCTGGCTAAAGCCCTAACGAAATCTATAGTGAAAAAAAATTTTACTGAATCTCCAACAAACCGTTTCCTGAGATCGCCTAACCGTCTACGGGGAACTCAATTTCAGCGGGCGTCCCGGTGGCGTCGCAGGAGGCGATCCTGCTGGACGACCTGCTGTACGTGCTGGCGGGCGTGCCCGGCGGCTGCGTCGTGCCGGCGGCGGCGCGCGGCGCGCACGAGCCGCTCGCGCTGCTCGTCACCGAGGAGGCGGACGACGCGCTGCGGCAGATGCTGCGGCAGGTGCTGCCGCTCGCGTCGCACTACTCGCTCGTGCGCCGCTTCGTCGAGGGCTGCGACATGTGGGCGGGCCGCGTGCTGCACGCGCTCGTCGCCGCCATCGACGCCCTGCTCGGCGACTACTATGTGAGTCCGAGCTTATGAAATTAAAAAAACTGGCCAAGTGCGAGTCGGACTTGCACACAAATGGTACCATACCATCGTACAATATTGAACACAAAAAATGATATGTTTGATTGAAAACTTACTGCTTTTCACGCGGCGGGAGAAGACATTATCCGACGTTTCGAGTTGATCGTTCAGCCCGTTGTCAGACAGGCTGAACGATCAGCTCGAAACGTCGGAGAATGTCTCCTCACGCAGCGTGAAAAGTCGTAAGTTTTCAAACATGTTCAAAGTCCGTGATAATCTAAAAATTACTTTTTATTTACATTTGTTTTTTATTTTGGATTATTTGTTGTTAGGGTTGCAATAGAAAACACCTATTACGGTTCATAAGATACAGCCCGATGAAGATGGACGAATGGACGGACGGACGGACAGCGGATCCTTAGTAATAGGATACCATTGGCACCCTTACAGTTAAGACCTTAAAAACTATCCTTATACCTCCATGAAATCACACAAACAGCACTATTGAACACATAAGTAAATATATTAGAGGTTGCACAGCGGCACATACATTAAAATCACTGCAATAAGATTTTGAAAGGGATGATGTTTTGGTGCAATTTTTATTTAATCTATATCTAGATGATCGATTCTAGTATTCATGCTGGGGTGCACCAAGGAAATGTTTTTAGTCCAATATTGTATTTTGGTCTACAATTTGCAACAAAACAAATCCATTTTCCAATCTAAACACAAAAGTCTCAACAATATCTCAATATAGATAAAAGTGTAAATGAATAGAAGTAACAATGTTGAAGACGATTCCAAATTTCGTGATGTGACGTCGGTTGCAGTTGATGATTGCTCAGCTGGAAACGGAGCTGTTGGCGGGCCAACTGACGCTGCAGAAGCTGTGGTACTACATCCTGCCCACCATGCACACCATGCAGGTTCTGGCCGGCATCGTCAGTGACATCGGCCGGGTAATTATCCCATGCTGACATAGCGTGCAGTGCTCCTTCAAATAAATGCTTATTGTTGCGGATGAAGCTCCCTATCAGATAATTAATAAGGTGGTCTTCTTTCCTTTTAAATGCTTTATTTTTTCGACTTTGACAACAAATATAAATATACGTGCGCACGCGCCGACGAATGTATCGAGGCTGGTGGGCCGCGGTGCGGGCGGGAGATGCAGTGCGGGAGGTGGGGCGCTCCCCTCCTCTCCGCTGCTGCATGTCGCGATGGTTCTCGAACATGCCCCCCGGCGTTGAAAGCTGGAAGATTTCAACAGTTTTCAGCATCCGCAGCAACATCATTGAAAGGTAGAGGGCAAATCTTGGAGAAAGAACGTCGTATTACTCCTCGTGCAGTCTTGACGTCGGCGACTCTAGCTACGCCGTCGCTGCCGGGATAGACTTTAAGGATTCGTCCTATCATCCATTTGAGTGGGGGCAGGTCGTCGTCCTTGATGACTACCATGGTCCCCTCGTGGAGTTGACTGACAGTGGTTCTCCATTTTATGCGCTGTTGTAGTTCGGCGACGTATTCCTTGTGCCACCGACGCCAGAAATGCTGGCGAAGCTGTTCGACTCTTTGGTATCGCGAAAGTCGATTCACAGCAGTGTCCTCTAACCTAGAACTCGGCACAGAAGTCAAAGTTCGTCCGATAAGGAAGTGTCCTGGAGTTAAAGGAAGGACGTCGTCAGGATCGGTAGAAAGGGGAGACAAGGGACGAGAGTTTAAAATTGCTTCAATCTGCACCAAAGCTGTGTATAATTCTTCAAATGTTAAATGTGAATTTCCTAACACGCGTTTTAAATGGTACTTAGTGGATTTAACTCCCGCCTCCCACAATCCCCCAAAATGTGGTGAATACGCTGGAGAAAAATGAAATTGTATGGAATCGTTGGACATTTCTTCAGACAATGACTTTGAATTTTCCTTAAAAAACTTGTGCAACTCATTTCGAGCACCAACAAATGAAGTGCCATTGTCTGAATAAATAGCCGTGGGTTTGCCACGACGAGCAATAAATCGGCGTAAGGCTAGTAGGAATGATTCCTTTGTCAAATCGCTGACCAACTCCAAATGAATCGCCTTAGTGACGAAGCAGACAAAAACTGCAATGTATGTTTTTACAAGCCTGCAACCACGACCCTTCCTGTCTGCTGCCATTAAAGGACCTGCGTAGTCGACACCCGTAGTCTGGAAGGGCGACCCAGGCACGACACGCTGCTCAGGTAAGTTGCCCATGATTGGATGAACCGGTTTTGCTTTCAGTCGGCTGCAACGAACACATTGGTGAGTTATCCTTTTTGCCAAATTTCTTCCTCTTACAGGCCAGAATGATTCCCTGATGGATGACAGAAGAAGCTGTGGCCCAGCGTGCATAAGCCGCAAGTAATATTGAAACGGGATGGTCAGCTTTAATGATGATCGGGTGTTTCTTTTCATATGAAAACTCTGAATGATGAAGTCGACCTCCTACACGCATAAGGCCAGAAGGGTCAATAAATGGATTAAGGGCTGAAAGCGCACCCTTTGATATTTGACAATCGTTTTGTAGAAGG
Source organism: Incurvaria masculella (assembly GCA_946894095.1). NCBI lineage: Eukaryota > Metazoa > Arthropoda > Insecta > Lepidoptera > Incurvariidae > Incurvaria > Incurvaria masculella. The sequence continues at coordinate 13,573,210 of OX335650.1, forward strand.
GTGAGTTCTGATGAAAATGACTCCTTTTGTACAACCTTGAATAAGCAAATCGAGGCTGTATTTTGTTCTTGTACCATCAGTGGGCCGGTTTTTCGTTCATTTTTGCTGTTAATGTTATTCAGAAACCGTAAAACATATGCTATTGAACGTTTTAGTCGTTGGAAATTAGAAAAGCGTGAGAACTGAATTACCTCTGAACAAGCAGATGCAACCAAACTGGTTGTCTGTGGTCTCATCTCTGGTAAGTCACGATCAGTGGACTGAAACTTTGGCCAAGTGGATTCATTTTGACCAAGAAATAGTGGACCGGACCACCATAGCATTGAATGTTCAATTAAGTTAGGACTGACACCGCGGGAAAGCAAATCGGCAGGATTCTCCGCAGTAGGAACATGGCGCCAAACGTGATTCGTGCAGAGCTCCTGAACTTCAGCTACACGATTTTTTACGAATGGCTTGAGTTTGCAAGGATTAGTTCTTAGCCAGCCCAGTACTATTGAAGAGTCAGTCCATAACACACACTTGTGAACATTCACTCTTAATGAACTTAAGATCTTAGTTGTGAGTCGCGCGCCTACCAAAGCACCACACAGCTCGAGGCGTGGGATGGTTGTAGGTTTTAAAGGTGCGACCTTGCTCTTGGAGCACAGCAGATGCACTTCGACGTGATCTAAACGCATGGAACGTATGTATGAGCAGGCTCCGTATGCGTCCTGAGACGCATCGCAAAAGGTATGTACTTCTATTATTTCCGGATCATCGCATACTACGCGTCTCGGTATCCGTAAATCGTTTAAACATGGTAGATGGATAAGAAAATGATCCCAGGCGGAACGAACGTCTTGTGGCAGAACATCGTCCCATGAAAGTTTATGGAGCCAAAGCTTCTGTAAAATGATTTTTGTCTGAATGATGCAGGCGCTTAGAAGACCCAAGGGATCGAAAATATGTGCGATAATAGACAATATACTCCGTTTCGTAAAAGTAGCTGGGGCCTTCTCAACGTTTATGGTTATGTTTAATTCATCGGTTGTACTCGACCAGCCTAACCCTAGCGTCTTGCATTGGTTTTCAGAACTCAGGTCTAAATTCAGGTTTTCTGTGTTAGGGTGCGAAAGTACATTAATTTCATTCGATCGCCATTTTCTCAGATTGAAGCAACCTGACTTTAGAACTTGAGAAACCTTAGTGCAAATGAATGACAACTGATCAATTGTGTCTGCTCCGGTGAGCATATCATCCATATAAAAGTCTTTGTTTATGATTTCAGTAATAATGCTATCGCTGCAGCTTTCAGCTAACTGCTTAAGACATCGTACTGCAAGGAATGGTGCAGATGCAGTACCATATGTCACCGTATTCAGTTTAAATGTTTTTAAAATATCAGAAGGATCATCCCTCCAGACGAATTGTTGCAGTCATCTTTGATCTACATTTACAAGAATCTGACGATACATCTTCTCGATATCAGCTGTGACCGCAAATCTGTGTTGCCTGAATCGAAGGAGTATCGACAGAAGATCGTCTTGTACTGTTGGTCCCACCATCTGGATGTCATTGAAAGACACTCCAGATGAAGTAGGCGCACTGGCATTGAATACAGCACGAAGCTTAGTGGTAGAACTGCTTTCACGTAGCACGCCATGGTGCGGAAGGAAATACGATTTGACATATTTATCATTAATGTCGCTCTCAGTCATGTGACCTAACGTATTGTACTCCTTCATGAAATCGACATACATGGCTCTGAGCACTGGCTGACGCTGCAGTTGTCTCTCGAGCGATAGAAAACATTGCTTAGCTCGCTCAAAGGAACTGCCTAGATCATTGTCAGACCGTTTTAGAGGAATTGTAACTAAGAACCTTCCTCCGTCCACGCGGGCTACGGTTTGAACAAAATTGTTTTCACACGCTTTCTCCTCTTTAGAGTATACCGGCTTTGTTGGATCTGCCAGTTCCTCGAGCTGCCAGAACTTGGCAAGCTGCTCCTGCACACCGAGGGCAGCAAAGTTGCACTGGATGCTATTGGGTCCTCCGGAGAGGCGACCTGAAATTAGCCATCCTAACTTAGTCTCACGCATGGTGGGTTTGTTTCGCCCCAATGATATATTTCCAGACCCCAGCAGATCCCAAAACACGTCAGCCCCAATCAGCATGTCAATGGGTGCCGGAAGATTAAATGTAGGATCTGCTAAGACCAGATTATTCGGAATAGACAGCTTTGAATTATCCACAAAGTACTTGGGTAGCTCATGTGTGAAGGTATTCATCACAAAACATGAAATTGTATCACTGTAATCATCGCGAAGTGAATTAATTCGCACATTGCACCTTTTAGTGATTGAGGAAACCGAATTATTAATTCCAGTAACAGAAACATCTACTGCGATCGTATATAGCCCTAATCGTTCACACATGCTCTGTGACATGAAGCAAGAAGTGCTACCACTATCGAGAAGAGCTCGGGCGAAATGGGGCTGATTTTTGTCATCATATATTTTTATAACCGCTGTCGACAATAAGACGTGTGTCGTCTCATGGTCCGACGAAGCGGACAGAATAACAGCTTCGGCTGATGTAGACGCTGCTGTCAAGTCCTCATGAATCAGGGTATTGTGCTTGCCATTGCACTTTCTGCACCCGCTTAGTTTGCAGGCCTTGTTGAAGTGTCCTGATCGAAAACAATTAAGACACAATCTGAGTGATTTTACCTGACCTGCCCTGCTGCTAGGGGGTAGCAGAAGGAACTGCTGGCATCTGTAAAGTGCATGCTCACCTTTGCACAGTGGACAAGATATTTTAGATTTTGTGTCTGCGGATTGGCATGACAACACGCGATGAGGTTTACTGCATGAAACTGATTTGTTTACATCGATGGTTTCGAGTAGGTCAGCTCGGCCTTTTATGAACTTGCGAAAAGTTTCTAATGACAAGTTGTCTTCCTTGCCCTTCTGTTCCTCCCACTCACGGGAAGTCCTAACATCAAGTTTGGACGCAAGAATGTACAGGAGCAAGGTATCCCACGAAGCTGTGGGCTCCCCGAGCGTATTGAGCGCTCTTAAATTTCTATTGAATGTGTCAATAAGTTGTCGCAACTGAATTGCAGACTCCTTTTTAATGGGTTCAAAGTTGAACAATGATTTTAAGTGATTTTGGATTAATAGCCTTGGGTTATTGTACCTATCACGCAATAAATTCCATGCAATTGTATAGTTGGCACTTGAAAATTCCAACGATTGGATTACCTGTGCGGCGTCGCCCTCGAGCGCGGCCCGCAAATAGTGAAATTTCTGCACATCATTTATGCTGTCATTATGATGGATCATAGACAGGAAGGTGTCGTGAAACTCTAAATAATGCTCATATAAACCTGAGAACTTAGGCAGGACTATTGTTGGTAGCTTCACGCCAGTAATCTGCTTCCCTGACAGCGCTGCTTCACCACTAACGCGATCACCGGAGTTGGCGGCGGACGAGCTGGTCTGCTGCAATTGAATGTTTGAATCGTACATTTCTTGTGCTCTAGCTACATTAGAATAAAATTGTTTTGGTTCGTGAAAACATCAGAAACGCACGAATACCTGCAAATGCCCACAATAAAAGAGGAAATAAATAATGCCTCCAAACGCTACTCTAAACGACTAACGGTTCATGTCAACAAGCTGGCTGTAGCTCTTACAGACACTACAGATAATGTCAGAAGATTGAAGCGGCATGTTATTGCTAACCTAGACAAGAGAACATAAGATGCCTATACTTACAGACCACTCATAAGAGATAGCCATCCAAAGGGAGCCACTATCTCATTCAAGTCTTCAAAGCACTCAAAAAATCTGCTTATAGTGTGCACTGATTGCAGATAGCCAAAAATAACATAACAAAAAAAAAAAATACTAGTGCACTCCGGAAAAAATATATTCACGCGTCAAGCTTCAGTGATATAAATAACTTAATAATAATCGCCGCCGGTGGAAAAGACACCATTTTGTAATATATGTAAATATAAAAATAATGTATATAGACGTGATAATAAATAAAATACAGTGAATAATATGAATATTAACATAATTCCTCATCTCACGGACCATATGACAGCCCCATACTTTCACTCTGGACCTGTGGTTGCACTGCAGCATTATACACGAGTGTTGTGGTGGCACCGTGCTGACCATTCTGAATGAGTAAAGTACGACGATGCTCATGACATGTGTGAGAGATTGGCATGTTGCTCATAGAGCGCTTGTCCCAGCCTTACATGTACGCGGTTATGTTGTAGAGCGAGTGTCGCGGTGGCGCCGTGCTGAGCATTCTGCACGAGAAGAGCACGACGCTGCTCGGCGACACGCGCGCGCAGGAGATCTGCCTTTTCCTCACGGAGCGCGCGTGCCAGCCCTACATGCACACTCTGAACCTGTGGCTACACCGCGGCACAATACAGGATCCCTTTCAGGTAATCATTTCTAGCCTGCTAAAGTGCATGTTTAACAGAGTCTGTTTGAAAAGCTAGGGCCCATAATCTACATTTCATACATATTGATTTTACTGAAAGCAAAAAAAAAATCATGTGTCGTCAGTGTCTACATACACGAAGCTTCTACTTATTTTTAGGTGGAAATATATATTATATTTTCAATTCATTTAAATTAAGAATGTAGTTTCAAATTATTATTAATAGGCTAGCAGCTTTAGGCTGCTGCCCTTAATCACTGTTTTCACCACCTCCAGTCACCTTATAGGCCAATAGCCATACTGTCACCAATTCCTAAAATATTTAAAAAGGTAGTGGCAGCAAGATTAGTTTCACATTTTGCAAAAAACAACTTTTACTAACAATCAATTTGGATACCAAAAAACGCAAAAATCCAACTAATATCGAAAGTACTAAAGTCTCTAAATAATAAACCTCATTGTGCAGGATTGTATTGCGACCTAAGTAAGCCCTTTGATAGCGTAGACCACCAAATCTTACCAGACATTCTGGAATTTTATGGAGTTTGAGGTAACCACTTAATTTTTTTTTAAATAATATTTAAAACAGCGAATACATAATGTCGAATAGCAAACAATTAATGAAAGTAACATATCAGGCAAGATATCATCTGATGAAAAGACAATGCTATGTGGTGGTCCACAAGTATTTGTTATAGGCCCACTTTTATTTTTAACCCTGCACTAGTCGCACCTCTAAAAGTTACACTAGTGGTCGCATCTCAATCCGAAAGTGTGCCGAGCCGTGTACTTCCTTATGTATTTATTTTATTATTATTTTTTTAAATAAAACAGCAATCATATCATGTAAAGGACATATTTATTTATTTTCGACAACATATTGGAGCTTTAGATTTGAAGTATACGTTGAAAACAATAGAGCAGAGTAACGAAAAAGTTTTAACAGAGCATTACAGATATTGTTTAATACTAAATTATTACTGTAGAAATAATTATCATATTATTGCGGTGTTTTTTCCAACCCATAAAACAACTACAGCATACCATTATATCTAGTTCTAAAATGCTTATTGAATATTTATGTGGGGTCTACCTAAAGTTAGCAAAATTTCAAAGTCCTCGTTTACTTGTATTCTATTTTGTCATTACACTCTGAGCACGAAACTGATACAACATCCTCCAGACACACATACTTTTGAAAGCTGGTGTTGTGACAACGATATTTTGTCGGCCTGTTCTTCTTGCGATCGCAATAGAAGCATCTTCCGCTAGTTCTGGGTAAATTTTGGTTAACTGGTACTGGGCTGTTGATTTGGGATTTGAAATTAATGAATAATGAAGAATAACTTTTAAGGCTGCGTATGAAGCTAGACAAATTCCCGATTTCCCCCCCACCGCTCCGCTAGATGCCGAAGCAGCAGTGGCGCCGTAAACCTTAGGACAAAACTGAATTGATAGAGCGACACCTATACGCCGTCGCTGGAACTTCGTGAAAGTTGTATCGATCCCGCGGCAAGTCGTCAATGCAACCAATCACAAGGCTCGAGATCAACCGCCATATTATTCACATTGCTGCTAGAAAACAGCCACCATTTCGTCAGCTCTCTACTTCATGAAAGGATTTACTATTTTCACATTGATCGTCGGTAGCTGGTTGGTGTAGCGCGTGAGACGTCTTATCTACAGTTATCGTTCGGGGGGGTGTCAGTTCGAATCCTGTAGGTTACAAATGTTTTTTTTTCTGTTTTTTTACTTTTTATTGTTAATGGTGTATAGTATACAATTATAGCGTGGGTTAGACTAAATTGATTTACACATATAAAAAAATATTACATAATAATAGGTTTTGGTAAACGTTTTTACCTGAGAAACAATTTTAAAAAGTATAAGCGTCATTTGATACAATAAAAAGTAAAATAACACTTTTAAAAAGGATAAACGTGAGACGATGGAGAAATAATTTCCATAAAACGAGCGCGCAAAAAATTACGCCACGCGACTTACAACATTATATCGCCGTACATAGCGCCGTAGCGCAGTTATGAAAACGGAGAAAAATAAAATTTTTTGTCTCCCAAATTGATAGGTAAAATGATAACAATAAGAATTATTTTTCAATAAACCTGATGGTCGTTACGTCATTCTTCATTAGTAGTGAGAGCCGAAACAAAGGCCAAATTCCTCCCGCGGCACAAGTGAAGTAAATTTACTTTTTTGTACTAAGCAGGTACCTACGTCGCATATTCCAAGGAATGTGACATGTAGTGTCGACACTTTTTAGGGTTCCTTACCCAAAGGGTGAAAACGGAACCCTATTATTCCTCTGCTCTCCGTCCGTCCGTCCGTCCGTCCATCCGTCTGTCCGTCCGTCCGTCCGTCCGTCCGTCCGTCCGTCCGTCTGTCACAGGGCTCTATCTCATGAACCGTAATAGGTAGGCAGCTGAAATGTTCACGGAGTGTGTATTTATTTTACCGCTATAACAACAAATAGCTAAAATAAAATAATAATAAAAATTAAATGGGGTTTTTAACACAAAAAACGTTATTTTTGTGTTAATACTTGTACAATGGTACGGAACCCTTCGTGTCGAGAGTTATATAAAAATTAAAGGGGGATTTAATTTCACGGAATTAAAAAACGTGATTTTTGGTGTTGATGGTACGGAACCCTTCGTGTGCGAGTCCGACTCGCACTTGGCCCGTTTTTATAGTTCAATTTGCTCTCCTGTGGTCGCCTGGTACGCAGTAACCTCTATTTAGCCGCTATTTGCCGCGGCAGCGAGTGTCGCGTTCTTTTGTCGTAACTACTGTGCGTAGTTGTAGTTGGTTCTTTACTCGAAAAGGAACATCTTTTGTTCGACGTTGGCGACGTTGTCGTCGTTGATCGTCGTTGTTGATGTCGAAAACGGAACCCTATTACTGCGTGCAATAGTATTCGGTGCGGTGCGTACCTATTCGCTGCTCGCCGATTTTGAGTGGTCGCATGATGGGTCTACGACCAGTGTTTCCCATGATATAACGAAAACAAATTTTGACATGACTGGAAGTTAGACCAGGTCGGGGCGTTTATTTTGAGTGGTCGCATGATGGGTCTACGACCAGTGTTTCCCATGATATAACGAAAACTAATTTTGACATGACAGACAGGTAGATCAGGTCGGGGCGTTTATTTTGAGTGGTCGCATGATGGGTCTACGACAAATGTTTCCCCAGATATAGCGAAAACATATTTGGTCATGACATGACATGTACAACTTTCGGATATTGGAGTTTCTTTTCGTCATAGAATATGTCAAAAACTAGCGGTCGAAGCCCGACTTCTACCCACCCTAACTATTCAATGAAATAAATATTATTATTATCACATTTTCTGGAAAAAAAAAACCGGCCAAGTGGTATTCGGACTCGCACACGAAGGGTTCCGTACCATTGTACAAGTATTAACACAAAAATAACGTTTTTTGTGTTAAAAACCCCATTTAATTTTTATTATTATTTTATTTTAGCTATTTGTTGTTATAGCGGTAAAATAAATACACACTCCGTGAACATTTCAGCTGCCTACCTAAGGCCCTGTGACAGACGGACGGACGGACGGACAGCGGAGGCTTAGTAATAGGGTTTCGTTTTCACCCTTTGGGTACGGTACCCTAAAAACGAACCAACAAAACAAAACATATTATTTATGTCATTTATTCTTTTCACGGAGTTTTCCTTCTGTTCATGTTATTAATTATTCTGTGCCGCCGACAAAAACTACAAAAATCCGCCCGCCGAGCTATCTGCCAAGGTCATGTGACTTGTCCTGCTGCGACCGCAATGGACGTACTTGTGGACGCACGTTCCATGTGGAGGCGGATATTTGCGGCCGACCCAATGCTCGTAGTTTCCGCTAGGCTTGAGAAGGAGAATTTAGCAAGAATACGTAATGACAGTCGTGGCACAACGGTATTGGTGTCGTATTTTTGCTGCGAAGTTCAGAACCACACAAATCTGAGTTCGGTTCCTGGAAACATCACTTTTTTTATATTACAATAAATATTTTTTTTTATGATATTTTTATTTATTTATATCTTGCTAACCGAAAGTTACTAACTAGTGTCAAAAGTTTCGGCTTTAGACCTCAATAACATTTGATTGAGAATTTTACAGCGCCATCTATGGAGTTGAGCTAAATGCTCGTAGGTGTTTGGTTCGGAACTGTGTTCCAGCTAGAGTTGCGATTTCGAAACCGCCGCCACGCGCCGCGTCCCGCGCCGATGCGGAGAGGCGTGCGCCCGCTTCGAAGCATCGCAGCGGACTGAGGTTACCGAAATGGCGATAGATAGTCGCCAAGAGAACGAAAGGGAAAGGGATACTTTACGGTGCTCAGAAATTTTGTCGTAAGTCCAAAATTCATTTTTTTGATGCTTTGAATGAAAAATTGTATCCAAATGCAACAATAATCATTCAAAAATTTGAAAATCATGATGCAAATATAATGTGAGATGACTAGCACTGTAATTAATACCAATTTTGAGAAATTAAGCATTATGTGAAAAAATCGACCTATTTTCGCGATTTTTTTCTATCGGGCCAATGTTATGCTATTGGAACAATAATCATTCAGATTAAGCGGATATAAGTCAAGTTTCATGTAACGCAATTTTAGCATGATTAGTTCAATGTTCTCTGAGAAATTAAGACAAAGCTAAGTGCGATTTAGCGTCATACGAGGCCTTAAGGGGGCCACCTTAAGGCCCCCTAAGGATCCCGCTCATCTCCCCATACAAAAGGGGAAAGAAGATCACGCCCATATTTCTTGTCAGAGATCCAAAATTTTGCTCAAAATAGCTTTATTTGATCGAACTAGATGTCTGATGACCGTTGGCATTGTAAAATTGTGTTTGGTTTCTAAGTTATAAGGTCCGAAAGTTCGAATTTTTCGCGCGTTTTATACAATAACTTTGGAGGTGGATTACGCAATGAAAAAGTAAGAACATCGTAAAAAGATTAGTCATCAGACATAACTTATTTAATCAAGATTTATGATCTATTTGGTTTTTGCTAGATTTTTTACTACAGAGGTCGTGGTTTACTTTTAGCTATAAGTCGTTTTAAAATTCAAATTTTCGTAAATCTTACCAAATCATACACTATGCACATTGATAATTTTATGTATTTAATGGATACGACATTACCGTTATCTCATTAATTTGAGTTTCTCACTTAATTGTCGGGATAGCTCAGTTGGTTTAGAGCAGTGGACATGTAATCCAAAGGTCGCAGGTTCATGTCCTGCTTCCGACGAATGTCACGACCAATACTTTTTCAGATTATTTTCAAAATCTGATTACAATGCTTAAAATGTAGATGTCGCTGAAACTCAAATTAACTATGCACATTGTCTTTTTTGTGGACATGTTGCATCTTCCTCATCACGGAGACTGTCTTATTCTTTGAAACAGAGAAGGTCCCAGAGCGCAACAGCACGGTTTTGTACCGTGCCCGCGAATGAGTTAGGCCCGCCGGGTTGGGCCACCTTAAATAACTAATTAGATGCAACATACCTGTGAATTGTTAATCTTTGTAATTGACGAATAAGTCGAAACAACTTGAAAACAAACTTGAGACGAAGCAGAAAAAAGCTTACACAAGTGGTCGCACGCGGACTCAAACTCCGCAATCGATAACGTGAGTGGTCGCGCGCGGACTCAAACTCCGCGTAAACGATGCGTGCGTACAGTTTAAGAGCTAGCAAGCGACTGAATGTACTATTGACATTGCCCCCTTGAAGTATGAAAACTTAAGATGTTCTTGCTTTATCATTGCGTAATCCACCTCCAAAGTTGTATAAAACTCGCGAAAAATTCGAACTTTCGGACCTTATAACTTAGAAACCAAACACAATTTTGCAATGCCAATGGTCATCAGACATCTAGTTCGATCAAATAAAGCTATTTTGAGCAAAATTTTGGATCTCTGACAAGAAATATGGGCGTGATCTTCTTTCCCCTTTTGTATGGGGAGATGAGCGGGATGGGCCACCTTAATTGAATAAAAGAAATTGAAAGAAAACCTTATCAAGTTTTGCATGCCAGAATGCATTTTTTTATTAATGTATAAAATATGTAAGGATATAAGGCTTTGAAATCGTTAAATTTCTTAATTTCGAATGTTATATGGTTCACAGGAGTTCATGGTGGAGGACAACGAGCTGGTGAATAAGGAGGAGCTGCCGGGAGACTACTCCGCCGACTACTGGGAGAAGCGCTACTCGGTGCAGCGCGAGCGCGTGCCCTGCTTCCTGCACAAGTTCCAGGATATTGTGCTGCGCACGGGGAAGTACCTCAACGTCATCAGCCAGTGTGGTGAGCTGTCCACTTCTTCAACTGTCTGTATGGACGCACAGCACAGCCCGCCAAACATTGAGATCCAAATTATTGTGAAATGGCCTTTTTTTTATTTTTTGCCAGCATGCATTGTCATCATGAAACTATTTTTATTGTAATTTGTTTGTTATTGGCAAGACCTCTAATATCACTATCATATCGTCGGTATACTGGTAAAACCCGCTAATTGTCATTTTTTAGTAAAATGAGTTAATAATGCAGTTCTACTTAATTTGCCAAGCTCTTTCTTATGGTAAAACCCATATATTGCTATGACGTACTTAGGTTGTGTAAACACATGGACAATTGTACCAACCATTATGAGCTATTAAACATTCAAGTCTATTTATCTCGAAAATCTCATTTCTGCAATTAAAGGGTTTTGTCAGTATACCGACGATATATTGACATTGAATCGGTAGCTTTTTAACGGCCTAACAGCACGATATCGATCAACAAAAGAAACTATTAGTAACAATATAATGTGGGTACCTATAATTTGTTTTATTATCTTGTTAGCAGACTAGTCAAAAATATAACTTTTGTCTGTCACATTAGGTTAGGAGGCCTACACATGCTGGACCAACCTCCACAAATTTGTCCTATTTCTTTGTCGCCAATTTATTAGACTCTGCTCACTTGGCTTGGAAGCAACACCTCTCAATTGCCCTTCAATATACCCAATGGTGAATGAGTCGCGCAGCTTCGGAGTTGAGCTCCACAGTGGCCAAGCCGTGCGGCGTCTAAGAAATTTATTTATTTATTTATTTATTTGATAAAAACAGTAGTTACAAAAGTAAATGTTACCTCCTATACTAAACTAGGTTTGTCCTATAGGAGGCAACCTCAAGTTTACAGTCAAGAATGAGCTAAGCATTGTTTTAAAACAATATAATTATTAGTAGGTACTGACATTTTTATTATTATTTATTGTAGTTACATGCTAATGTAAATGCACATTGTTGATGCTTAAATAGGCGGCAAAGAAGCAGAACATATTTTAACAGGCTAGCCATCTGTTTTAGGGGTTTAAGGATTCACTTCAAGCATGAACATTTTCAAATATGTCAACTTTATTTCACTTACAAGATTGTATTTGGATAATTAGTGCTCATATCAATTAACTTGTTTTGGTTTAGAAATCCAATAATGTTTGCGGAAATTTAGCAGACCTTTTATAAGCACACAGATGCTAATTCAAATTTAGCCAAATTCAATGAGATTACATTAAACAATTCGTTCCAGGAAAACCAATCACCAAAACCATTACAGAGGAAATAAAATACTCCCTGCGTGAACAAAACTACGGCACCACAATTCAGAAAGCTTACGCATTTGCCAGCAAGTCTCTGCTGGAACTGCTGCTCAAGGAGTACGACCTCATGGGCAGGCTCAAGTCTGTGAAGAACTACTTCCTCATGAGTCAAGGGGACTTCATTGTCCAGTTCATGGATGCGACCGAGCAGGAACTATTGAAGAACATTGATGACATTATTCCTTCCAAATTGGAATCACTCCTCGGGCTGTGTTTGAGGTGTTGTATTCTTGTCATTAACCCAACACACTTTAGCTACAGACAGGCCATATGTTTGGTCTGCAGCCGAACCGTAGATATTGGCGGTGCATATGTTGTCGATGCAGGTATGGAGTACGGTTTACACACTTTTATTTTTTTAACAGACATATTTTGCATTGACCCATCCATTGCTGCAGACAGATATTGTGTGATTTTCACCCTAAGATTATTTTTTTTCAGTAGGTACTAAGTTAGTTGATGAACAATTTGGGTATTGAGTTGCTATATGTGTGGCTTTCTGCGTGTAAAACTCCAAACGGCTGAACCGAGTTAGATGCGATTTTTAGGCAATCTTCATATTAGCCCAGCAGGTGATCCTGTGCACTTTGGACATTTTTAGAAGCTCCGCTCGCGTGAATGTTCAACATGAAATAAAGGCATCGTGGCCTATTTTGGTGAAATTTTCAGGCAATCTTCCGATTAGCCCAGCGGGTGAGCCTGTGCTTTAAATAGTGGTACTTTGCCGATGAACTATCTCCTTCGATTGTATGAAATTTCTCGAGGCTCTAGATGTAGAATGTAAAATCATCATCATGCATAAAAGATTCGCTTCTGGTTGGTGTCCCACAACCCTCCCCTTTTTTATGTAACTGGACATTGGTTGATAATACCACACCTACTGTCATGATACCCAACATCGTGTGTGTTTGAGGGACATGTCCTTTATGAGTGCGGTTACGTTGAACTGTATGGAAAACACATTTTAATTGCCCCTTTGACTACCTTTTTACCAACTTGCGTGTGGTTAACCCCCATGCCTAACCCTTCAAATGCCTTGTTTTGCAAAGACAAATGCATTTCCGCTCAAATGCATGCCGCATTGGTTTGTGGTGACATGTGTGGCGGCTGTCAGGTTGTCTGCGGCGAGCCACGACCCCTACAACGAGGACATGCGCGTGGAGCTGCTGCCGTACGACCTGCAGTTCCAGATGTTCAAGATCCTCTCCATCGACACCGACGACGAGAAAGGTATTTCTATTCATTTTTAAATATGAAACAGTATCGTGACTGACGGACTGACAGACAACTTAAATATGAAACAGTAACAAGATTGACGGACTGACAGACAATGCGCAACCTAAACCATTGGACCTTGAGATTGGAAATTTGAAGGAAATATGCTTTCAGTACCTTAGGGATACCACTCAGGGATTTTTTTAAACTCCATTCCTAAAAAGATGAACGATATCCAGCATCAATTCCTTAAACGCCCATTTGATTTCAATGAAATTGTGGTGAGTTCTTGTGCCCACGAAGGTCTCGCATCATATTTTACATAATTTGACTGAGGAAACAGGCACGAACCCTTGTATGGAACTCGATCACCCCTCTTAATCCTCTTAATGGATTTTGCTTAGTGCTTGGACTGCATATTGTAAAGTTGATTGTCGTTCATTTGTGTATTTGGTCATAGAGTAGCTTTTGGTGTTCCAATAAATCTTCAGTACTTACTAGTTTTAAAAGTGTAATGGTTATGTGTCAGAGCAGTGTGTTGTGTTTTCATGGCAGAGTACAAACAGAACAAGGACCGCTTGCCGTTGACGGGTATCGAGACATTCTCTTTTGGCATGGAGGTGAAGTGGCCAGTGTCCCTCATACTGAACCACAAGGCCGTCGCGTGCTATCAGATGATATTTCGGCATCTCTTCTACTGCAAGCACGTCGAGAGACTGCTGTGTCGGTGAGTCCACATTTCAAAATGGTTTTAGAAAACACATACAATCTAAAATATATTGTACGGCAGCCGGTCTTGGTGGGCAAAGAAGGCGTACGAGCCTGCAAAAAATGTGTGTTTGTGTGTGCAACTGGGGTGCGGCACTAATGCTGAGATTCAAAGACAGTTCTTGGATCTTGAGACGATTCTTACGCCTTCAGACTGTCAATTTTGACATAAAATGTACGGAAGTAATGTCAAAGTTGGCAGTCGGAAGACATGAGAATCGTGTCAAGACTGAAGAACTGTCTTTGAATCACAGCATAAGAGCTGAGGGACATTGTAATAAGCGCTGGAGCGTGTCGGGGATAATCAATGTTTAATAATTCTGGCAGTTTGTAAACAATAAATCCACGAGGTTTTAATGTTGATTTAATGTTTTTTTCTTAAAGTTATTTCTGCCGTATTCAAACTTTGGAATGAAAAGGTAATGCAGAAACCATTGTGGTATTGACAGAGTGTGGCTGTACAACAAGGTGGTGAAGAGGTTTGCGGATTGCCGGCTGTACGCTGGCGCGTTCGCGCTGCGACAGCGCATGCTGGGCTGCCTTCAGCACCTGCAGTACTACATGTGTGTCGAGGTCATTGAGCCCTCGTGGTGCCAGCTCATCCAGAGCCTTGACAAGGTAGGGCCCTTACAGAGTGGTGAAGAGGTTTGCAGACTACTGACTGTATCCAGGTAAGATTGCATAGCGACATCGTATGCTGGGCTGCCTTCAGCCCCTGCAGCCTACATGTGTGTGGAGTTCATCGAGGCCTTGTGGTGCCAGCTCATCCAGAGCCTTGACAAGGTAGGGCCCTTTCAAGGTGGTGAAGCGGTTTGCAGACTATTGGCTGTATGCGGGTAATTTTGTATAGCGACATTGCATGTCGGGCTTCCTGAATATCTGCACCCTAGATGTGTATGGAGTTCATCAAGCCTTAGTAGTTCCAGCTCATCCAGAGCCTCGACAAGGTAGGGCCCTTACAAGGTGGTGAAGAGGTTTGCAGACTACTGACTGTATCCAGGTAAGATTGCATAGCGACATCGTATGCTAGGCTGCCTTTAGCACCTGCAGCCTACATGTGAGTGGAGTTCATCGAGGCCTTGTGGTGCCAGCTCATCCAGAGCCTTGACAAGGTAGGGCCCTTTCAAGGTGGTGAAGCGGTTTGCAGACTAATGGCTGTATGTGGGCTAGTTTGCATAGTCACGCAGAGCGCATCACCAATCTCACATGAGATGGGTGATGCGCTCGAAAATCATGGCGAAGGTATGGCTATCGGCCTGGATATTGCGAAAGCATTTGACCGGGTCTGGCACAAGGCACTGATTTCCAAGCTGCCCTCTTATGGCCTTCCACCCGAGCTGTGTGACTGGATCGCCGACTTCCTGCATGGCATTTGCTGTTCCAAAGCCATGTCTGTGAATGCCGGTGTGCCGCAGGGCTCTGTGCTGTCCCCAACTCTTTTTCTGCTGCAAATTAATGATATGCTCAACTTGGGGGACATTGATTGCTACGCAGACGACAGCACAGTGCTAGCCAGGTACGCCAGTCACCAGACCGCTAGCCGGGCTGAAGTGGAAGAAAATAGGCGGCGTCTCGTTGTTAGACTCGAAGAGACCCTGGAAAAAGTTTCCGAGTGGGGTCTCCAGAACCTCGTTGAGTTTAACGCGAGCAAAACACAGGCGTGCGTATTCAGTGCGAAGCGTACTCCGTTCAGCGTAGCTCCGACCTTTCAGGGAACAACTCTGCATATTGACGACCACATAGGCATTCTTGGGGTCGACCTGACGCATGACCTTAATTTCGGACGCCATATCGAGGATAAAGCCAAGCTCGCCTCAAAAAAGCTGGGAGTCCTCAACAGGGTGCGTCAGTACTTCACGCCTGACCAAAAACTGCTTCTTTACAAGGCGCAGATAAGGTCTTGCGTGGAGTACTTTTCGCATTTGTGGGACGGCTCAGCTAAACACCTGCTTGGCTCTCTGGACTCGATACAGCGTCGGGCCGTGCGTCTAGTCGACGACCCCGAGGTATCCCTAAATTTGGAGACCCTCCAACTCAGAAGGGATGTAGGGTCTCTCTCTGTCTTCTATCGTCTTTACCACGGAGAATGCTCGTCGGAGCTGCATAACGCTGTTCCTCCGTCCCCTTTCTACCTTCGGTCAACGCGGAACAGGGAGAAAATGCACACATTCACAGTCGACATTCCAAAAATAAGAACCCACCGATCTTCTAGATCCTTCATCTATAGGGTCGGAAAACTATGGAATGAACTCCCTTCCGATGTATTTCCCCCAAAGTACAACCTGGGGTCCTTCAAACATGGTGTGAAGAAGCACCTGGCCGGCCGGCATGGTTTTCGCAGCCCCCCTGTAAATTCGAAATCCCATGGGCGTCGTCGGGCACCTTAGGATGTCCTGGCGTACGCCATATGCCGCGCTTAACATAAAAAAAAAAAAAAAGTGACATCGCATACTGGGCTGCCTTCAGCACCTGCAGCCTACGTGTGTGTGGAGTTTATCAGGCTCTTGTGGTGCCAGCTCATCCAAAGCCTTGACAAGGTAGGGCCCTTACCAGTTGGTGAAGAGGTTTGCAGACTAATGACTCTATGCGGGTGCGTTTGCACAGCGACAGCGCATGATGGGTTGCCTTCAGCACCTGCAGCCTACATGTGTGTGGAGTTTATCAGGCTCTTGTGGTGCCAGCTCATCCAAAGCCTTGACAAGGTAGGGCCCTTACCAGTTGGTGAAGAGGTTTGCAGACTAATGACTCTATGCGGGTGCGTTTGCACAGCGACAGCGCATGATGGGTTGCCTTCAGCACCTGCAGCCTACATGTGTGTGGAGTTTATCAGGCTCTTGTGGTGCCAGCTCATCCAAAGCCTTGACAAGGTAGGGCCCTTACCAGTTGGTGAAGAGGTTTGCAGACTAATGACTCTATGCGGGTGCGTTTGCACAGCGACAGCGCATGATGGGTTGCCTTCAGCACCTGCAGCCTACATGTGTGTGGAGTTTATCAGGCTCTTGTGGTGCCAGCTCATCCAAAGCCTTGACAAGGTAGGGCCCTTACCAGTTGGTGAAGAGGTTTGCAGACTAATGACTCTATGCGGGTGCGTTTGCACAGCGACAGCGCATGATGGGTTGCCTTCAGCACCTGCAGCCTACATGTGTGTGGAGTTTATCAGGCTCTTGTGGTGCCAGCTCATCCAAAGCCTTGACAAGGTAGGGCCCTTACCAGTTGGTGAAGAGGTTTGCAGACTAATGACTCTATGCGGGTGCGTTTGCACAGCGACAGCGCATGATGGGTTGCCTTCAGCACCTGCAGCCTACATGTGTGTGGAGTTTATCAGGCTCTTGTGGTGCCAGCTCATCCAAAGCCTTGACAAGGTAGGGCCCTTACCAGTTGGTGAAGAGGTTTGCAGACTAATGACTCTATGCGGGTGCGTTTGCACAGCGACAGCGAATGATGGGTTGCCTTCAGCACCTGCAGCCTACATGTGTGTGGAGGTCATCGAGCAATATTCTGTCTGTTTAAAGATACATTTCTATCAATGTTTTAATTCAATTATCAGATTCAAGGGTTGTGTTATAAAAGTTGATGCGATAAGTTAAATGATTAAATTGAGTTTAAAAGATCGAACAATTTGATATTTCCAGTGTGGTAGGACAACCGTGTGTTGACCTCCAGCTACCCGAAATCCGATAGTTAACTTTCGGTTACATTGGATATTTGCATGGTGTAATCGATAGATAGCTTCGGGATTTTTGTAGCTGGAGGTGATGAAAACGGGCGTTAGTAAGTATGGTCAGTCCCATACTTCCCTACCTAGCCTCGCGGTCATGGCTGGCCACGAAGGGGGAGGAAGGGGTCTAAAATCCGTCACGTGGTTTATGAACGCTCTCTTACCTGCGAGTGGAGATGAAGCAAGAGCACGGTGGATCAGGGAAATTTGTTCAAAATGAACCTGCCTCAAGCGAGGGGGTTGCAAATCGGACTGCAACACAATGCATTGTGGTTGCCGACGCATCGGCCGACCCTGCCTTCTGCAGTGCAAATCTTGCAAATGCAGCAATAAGACGTAAGTATGCAATTTGTTTTTAAAATAAATTTAATATTACATTATATTTGTTGTTGTATGTTAAATTATATTTATTACTTTATTATATTTCAGTTTAATCAGTACCTTCACTGAACTGGGAGAGGATTAATGTCATAAAACTACTTTAAATTAGCAGTGATTCCAACTCCATAGGATTGCATGTTTAGATAGAAAAACGGTTATGCAAATTAAAAAAATCCGCGATTAATATATCTTAAACCGATTTCGAAGCGGTGTTAATTATTTCATTAAAAATATGTTAAAAAAAATATATTCTCCATTTCTGTTCTGTTCATTTTTAGTGGTAACAAAGTTTTTTTTTAAAACATTGTTTAGGCACTCATGAAACATTATTTTAAGATTTTTTTAAATAATCAATCATGTTGTTCGATATCCTAATCATTCAAATCAGTGCAGCCATTTAATTTCAAGATAAAAAAAGTTTTTAAAGTTGTTTGCTGCTTGCGGATTGCTTATTTTCGTCCCCACTATTACTGTACAGAACAAGTCGATTCCATCACAAAATCCAGTTTCATTTTCATAATTACTCTACGACTGACATTAACCTCAGCGGTAAATGATTGAAAATTTCACACTAAATGCTCATAACTTTAGAATCACTTCTCAGATGTATATGTGGTTTGCATCTACACATAGCCTGATCTTTTCCACCATTGTAGGCTACGTACCATCACACGCTGAATTATCGGAGGGGTGAAAACATTTGTTTAATATAAAAGAAGTCGTAGAGTAATCAAGTCCACTTAAAACTTCAGAACATTTACCTGATTTCAAAGGAGTCAGTATCTTCATGGAGCTTGATTCCAAAGACTACTTACCATCACCCTTAATTTCCTTAGAATTTAGTAATAATGAGCATGTCATCAGCTACCTGTCTACCTTGTATCAATTTTGTAATTTTGGCAAAATTTCAGTATAAAAATTCCAGCCAAGTGCAAGTCAGATTCGCACATGAAGGGTTCCGTACCATTATACAAGATTTGAACAAAAAAAAAACACCCATGTCATAAGCCATCCATGTCAGGTTGCATTAAATTGTCAGACTAGGTAGCCCAGTGGTGCGACGCCTTGCGTTTCGATAAGCTGGGTAAGCATCTCCTTACTACTACTACTTACTAGGTGGTAGGGTTAATCCCGCCCGGGTTGGTACCATCGCATTGAATGAACGATGGTCGAAGCGGCAATTAAAATCGTCCTTGTTTTCCATCCAGTTCAATGTAGCCGAGCAATATAAGGAAGATCCTGGCATGGCACCTAGTTCCCATGTGGTGTGTTAGGCTAATATCTGACGTTCAGTTTGGTATTAACCATCCATGTCCAGTTACGCAAAAAAAGCAATGTTTGATTCCATAGCTAAGATGGTAAGGGCTTTTTGTCGTGAGCACTATGTAAATTCCTTGCCTATCTGGATATGTTATAACTGGACATTTAAAAATTTTTATTTAAATTTTCACTTTTGCTGAATTCTTGATTGATTTCACTATCTTTAGATTTGACCCTAACGCCATGTAACGCATGAAACTCAACTACAATTTTACATGGGTTCCGTACCATAAAGGTACATTCTCAACAATAGTGAATGTTTTAATCTCGGCTAAGAAAAAAAAAGAGACAGACTTTGGGTTTCGAACGTGTAGTCTTCGACAAAATAGATATATACAAAATGACAATGCCATTTAATGAGTTTTTATCATAAATTTAATTATATATATTTTTAAGAGAATATTAGATATGGTTACCCCAGAATCTTAGAAAACAAACATGGTACGCCCATCAATTAATGTAGGCAGGAGATTACACTCTACCAACAATAAACATCTAGACAACTAAGCCCTTATTTTTTTTATTTCAACTAAATGCAATAATGTAAAATAACATAATATTCATCCAAGGCTAACTAAAATTAAAATGTTTTACATAATATGAATGCATTTTCTTATAATTAATTGTTACATATCATTAACAAACTTTAAAATACAATATAAATAATGGAATTCTTTTTAAAAAGCATATGGTACCTATCACATACAAAACACCTGTCTACCATTACTAGCCTTTCATGCTTGGGTCAATGAGTTGAATTAATTTCTTCACGGTGCTCTCGAGACTATCAATTTTCCTCTCGTACTCCGTCAACTTGCTCTGAACCTCCGCGAACTCGGTCACTTCGCTCTTTCTGCTTATGAGCAGCTTGGCGCTCTTCACGATGCTGCGGTCGAGCCGGTACGCCTGGCACTGCCGCAGCAGGCACGCGCCGGCCTCCGCGTCCTCGTAATCCTCTCCCAGCTTGCTGAGCGACTCCGCGTGCGGAATCACGATCTTGTTGTCTTGATTCGGCTGCACTATTATCCGATGCTTCGGCAAGAAGTGGGGGAACAGACAGATCCGCCTCGCCAGAGGCCTTATGCACAGTAACTTGTAGGCTGCGCAGTTAAACTTCGGTATCCACGACGAACCAGATGACTTGGCGTGGCCGATAAAGACGCTTTCAAAGTATGAAATTAGTCGGACCCTCGAAACGATACCCACTAGCTCGGCGTTGGCTTTGATCGCCTGCGTGTCGCTTACCGCTAGACCGTTGAGCAGGTTGAAGAGAACGATCGGTACCATGAACACAAATACTATGAAAATTATGTGACTCGTAACAGGGAAGGTCCCGAACTTTATGGATCCTGCATCGAATTCGCCCGTCAACATGACTATGGTTTTAAACAAAGATTTCGCTGGATCCAAAAAGAAATCTTCTTCGTCATCTTCATTTGGGTTCGGTGCAATCTGTTCTGGGTCCACTTTACGGAACAATGTGTAGAAGCTCAGAGCAAACGCTATTATAAGAATGCAGTACCACAGTAGGAACTTAAAGAAATTCCAAGACACAGTACGTAACATCACTATATTCGTAGAGAGTGTCGGAAACTGACCGATAAGGAGCACCAGCTCAGCCGAAGACAACAAAATAGCCACCGCAGATAGCTGCTGTTTTGTACTCTCTGAGGCCGAATCATAGAACACTATCCAGGCTGTCACAATTATGAGGAATATTTCCAACCAGTTTTCAATGCTGCGGAGATACCTGGACGGGGACATAAATAACTGAAAGGACTCTCGAATTATCAGCAGTAGCAGGCCAATAATAGATCCCACGCGCGTCACTACATTCAATGTTGCTATGGAATCAGATCGCGTACCTTCGACTCCATATCCCAAGAGGATGTATAAAATTAAACTTAACCATAACAGGGCATAAAATGTAAGATTTGCATAAAAAAGACAACTTATTCGCTGCCATTTCATGTACAGAAAACTGGTGATAACTGGGTGTTTTAGAAGTGGGCGAAGTTCTTCATTACGAGTCATGTATAACAGGGCGTCCGTCTCTGGAGCGAGTACAGCATCACACTCCTTGATGTTGTTATTGTTAGTATTTTCCATCAGAGGAACTTTGCACAGCTCGTTTTCTAACGAATTATTCGGATAAACCAAAAATCTAAACTTCATATGGATTTCGTAATCGTCATCGCTCGGTCTTTCGTCGTTTGTAGTCAGACATTCGTCCAAGTATGTTTCCAGAGTCTTGGCATGAATGTCTGCTAAAGGTGGTTCATTAAATTTATTTCTCAATCCGATGCATGCTCCGTTACGCATTAGAGCGAGTACGGTCTCGTTATCCCCATTGCGGGCCGCGTAATGCAGGGCAGTGTTGTCTTTTATGTCGCAGTAATTTACGTTCACATTGATCTTGGGGTGTTTCAACAGGTATTCCAAACATTCGACATAATTTGCATTAGAGTTTTCGGTCTTATTTCTCATTCCTTTGGCAGTAATTTGCAGAATTGATTCACCGTTCACGGCATCAAAAATGGTAGATTCGTTTTCGGCCAACATTTTCAAGATTTTATGGTAACCATTCTGACAAGCTATGGCAATAGGTCTTGAATTATTGCTTGGAGACGTAGCGTTTGGATCCGCTCCCGAATTCAAAAGGACTTTCACTACCTTATCCATACCCTTTTCGGTTGCCATTTGTAACATGGTGCTTATCCCATTATTTGCGGCCAATGCGACTCGATGATCATTCTTCTTGACAAGTTTTCCAAAGTCTCGGATAAATTCTTCCTCCTCGTGCCTGCTCAAATAATAGAACAACTGGTTATTGTCGACGGTTTCTGGGGGTTCCGCGGCGGCATCAAATCGTGACAACAAGTGCGGAAAGGAGTCTTTCAAAATCGCCCGCGCATTCTTTTGCCTCCGGTCTTTGTACGTGTCCAAGTCGACAGGCTTCTTGGAATAGTCGTGGATGAGTTTAACGACCCGTTCGAGGCCTTGCTTGGCGGCACAGTAGACGGGCGTGCAGCCCTTCATGTCGGGAGCGTTGGCGTCGCTTCCCGCTTTCAATAGGAGCTCTATCATGTCCTCGTACAGGCCGATGTCGCGCTCGCGATCCTCGTCGAGATCCTCGATCTTCTTGATGGCGAGCAGCAGAGCCGTGTTGCCCTTGCTACGCACGTCGACGTCGACGCGGTCGTCCTCGAGGATGGCTCGCAGCGCATCCAGGTTGGCGCCCTGCACCGCGAAGTGTATGGGCGCCGCGGCATGGGTCTCGTTGAGTCGATTGACGTCGGCCTCATGCTGCAGTAGCAGCTTGACGTATTCGGCGCGCCCTGGCTCGCTGGCGGCGAGCTCCAGGCACGTCTTGTAGTCGGGGTACTGGTAGCAGTAGTTGGGATCGACCGCGCCGTAGCTGAGCAGCTTGCGGAAGGTGGTGTACTCGTTGTTGCGGAGCGCCGAGCGGAGCTGTACCTGCGGGTCGGTCCCGAACAGCGAGCTCCCTCGCGACAGCCGGCCGCCTCCACCTCCGCTCAGCTCGTAGCTGTCTCGCGACATTGCTGGCTGCTCTCACACTGGCATCTGCAATTGAAAATTAAGCATTTAATCGGCATGTCCCTATAACCTTCCCACGATGTTCTAATATACATAGATGTCAGTTTTTCAACTAACCAATTGAAGATACAATTATTCAATTTATATACGTTCGTAGTTCTTTATGGTTCGTTAAGGCAGCCTAAATACCCTTTTTTCCCACGAATTAACTCGGAATCGAGTAGCTACCTACCCAAACAGTTTATTGACGCAGTGTTAGCATGAGTACACAATCGGTAATCTTGTTAATCAGTTGGCAAATAGAAATGTTACTTGCAACACTACGATCTTTATTGTCATATGCTGTCAACTTCATTAACGTGCTAGCAACACAAAACCGGGAAAGAAATGTTTTTAAATTCTATGCATGCGCAAACAAAATATTGCATGCTTTTCTGACTATTTCGAAAGTGTGATATTTGGCACTAATGAACCTAAAATGTTGTCTCATCAGTTAGCAAACGATGATGGGAACCGTATCACGGATATGTTCTCAATGTGCACAATAATAATTCCTGAACTATGTAGTGCTTTCATCGATCAGACCTATACGGTACTGTTGCAGGTAATCATATTTGCTCACTACGTTGCACAAACTGCGGCATTGGTGAGTTTCCTAAGCATTCGCTTATAAAGCGATTCGTCGTCGCCGCCGGAAGCGTATAATGAGCCCCACGTGTGTGTTGGTGAATCAGTAATCAACTCAATTACACCGAATTTCTCCAGCGCCAATAAAATGAATGCGCAGTGCATCGCCTCTGTCCGCTCTGCAGAACGCGGCGGGCGTAACGCGAGCCTAATTTGTACCAGTCCACTTTGAACGAGCCGAATGGTTTATGGTTGCAAACGGAGTTTTATGGTTTTGAGAAAACGCTCAGTCAATAGAGGAGCCTTATTGAAACTGTGTCGGCATAAGAGACAGCGAAGCGCTTCATTCGAGATGTAACCAGTGATGAAGCTTGAGTGAAATGTCCAAGTACAATGAGATCTGTGTGCCAAACAACAGTGAAAGTCATTGGTTACTTTTAACATGATGTGCAAGGAATTTTATAAATCCTAAATTATAATTTTTAAACCGCGGAGTATCGACTTAATTAAAGTTAGAACCTGCGTTCGAGCCTGCAATCAATTTATCTGATGTTAATTACTTCTCTTCAAGAGTAAACATAATTGTTCGGACAAGTTAACTGACTTGACATACGGGTAAAATGTGTCGGATAGTAACTGCAAGGGTGAAAGCCTTAACAATTTCAAGTACTTATACCTACTTAAAGGGAACCGCAGCACAAATCACCTTAGTTACTTATTAATATGTCGATATTAACCTCAGAGGAATACTCTGATGTTACATTAGAGTTCCAGAAAGGCCGAGTGCACGAAAGAATATCCGCGTAAAACAAAGCGTCAACGTACAATTAAACACGTCACTTTTTATTGGGAGTATGGAAGGGAGCTGCAGCTCATGAGTCGACTCCATGCGGTTCACTATAATTGATGAATTTAAACGTTGATTAACTTAGACGTCTCTCCCTTCAATCGGGCGTAAGTCTTCTCACGGTCACTGTTTGCACGGCTCTTCTACCACCGCTCGTTTTTCCGTCTTGTCCAATATTTGACTAAAAAGAAAACATTTTTTTTGTGCATTCGTCTTGTAGACCTTTCAAAATAAATAATTTATGTGTTGGTATGTATTTTAAAGCTCTGGCTGAGCTATCGCCTTGTAACTTGTCTGGCCACCGTATTTTTATTCAATTGATATGCCTTTGTTTGAAAACGACTCAAGAGGATAATGAGGTGATCAAGGTCCATACAATCGCGCGTGCCTGTTTCCTCAGTCAAATTTAGAAATATTTTGCTGAAATTGTTTTCATTAAAAAATTCAACTGGGAGCTACGTCTGTACGTTTTTTTTTTGATAACTTAACTTATATCCATGATATACGCGTCTAAAAATGTGTTTACAAATACAAAAAGACAAAAAGATCATGGATACAAGTAATGTATGTGCAAAATTTCAGTTTTTTTTCGTAATTTGACTGAGGAAACAGGCATGCGCCATTCCACTTTATGAAACTTGACTATCACATTTCGTTATCCTCTTAAGACGGTCATTACCTTATCAATTCCCCATACCACAACTATTCAATCCACCTTTTATGGCGTGCATTAAGATTTTAGGGATTTTAGACATACCAGACAAGGAAAGAGGGAAGTTTTAGCTTGGTTTTTTTCTTAGATTTAAAAGGAAGATGTGGTGCCATTTAGCGCGCCTTCTATAAGACGCGCTGTCTCAATTTTTCTAAAACTACCAACCCAACTTAAACGTACATGCCACACGTAAACATAATCGCAGACGTATTGGAGGATGTAAGTAAATGCAAAATGAAGATTATATGACAGCAATTTTGTTGGGATATAGTCTCAGGAAGGGATCCCAAAGAAATTGCAAATCCTCCACATTTTTACTCTATTGAGATAACATCGTTAATATAAACGATATTGATATTTTATAAGTTTGCTTTTAAATGTTCTAAAAGAAAATGATGAATATGAACAGATTATTTTTCCAAAATTTACCGTAATTTTGTACGAGCCTTGTGTCTAATTTAGGCCTTTATTGATGTATGGTATGTGCAATGTAGTCAATAGCCGTGTAGTTAGACTGGTGAGAATAGGTTTTATGACCGCGCGTTGTAAACGAAACTTGTAGCGCGCGCGAGCCACTATCGATCGTGCCCAATGGACGCACGTCTAAACGTGCCCGCATAAATTCATTTACTTCGCCACTCTGTAAATGATTCCCCCGTAAATTGCTTACTTAAATTACAATACGTTTTTCAATTATCTGCATCGAAACCTGTGCGGTTTATTATGTAGACCGCACGACCGGTCTTACGTGGAATTTTGTTCGCTTCTGCGGGTGTAATATCCTCCCAGCGAAATATATTGTAATCTGTAAATCAGTAAAACGCAATGTGATGAACTTGACATGGATTGCAAATACCACACCATTACGTTATTATGGTAGCCCGAAAAAAATCGGTGCCATGCCAGGATTATTCCCTTACGAGCACGAACATTTTAGCAAAAAACAGAAACTTTTTATTTTCCACCAATCACGTTTTAATCCATCCATAATTAGTCGTTAACCCCTTGGCTGTGTCCGGCACATACGTCGTGCCACCTACGAAAATTCCTGGTCTGGCACGACATATGTGCCGGCTACCAATCCTTCGAGTTTTAATTATGGACGCGTTCTGTGGAGATTTTCTGTGCGTGCTGTCGCATTTTAT
Source organism: Incurvaria masculella (assembly GCA_946894095.1). NCBI lineage: Eukaryota > Metazoa > Arthropoda > Insecta > Lepidoptera > Incurvariidae > Incurvaria > Incurvaria masculella. Next base: position 13,599,636 of record OX335650.1, read on the forward strand.
ATGGCTATACTGAACAGACCTACACTCTGGAAACATCAGATTGACTTCCCCCATAGACTTTTTACGATTGCAAGCCATTACATTGCAAGTTGCATTGAGCGCGCGCCATTTGTTTTGTCGTGTGGTGAATGTACAAGTTTTTTAGTGCTAGATGGAACGAAAGCGGCAAGTGTTATATACCATTAGAAGCGCATTCTCAGCGTGAATTCAATTGTTTGATAAGCATCATACATTTTTTTGGGAAAAAAGTCGTCTGATTTGCTTACCCACGCCTGACGCCATTTTAGACAGATGAATGTACACGCATCCTAGATAGTTTTATTGTAGAACGTCATCTAATATTATTTTTGATCATTGCTAAACGATTTACCACGAATTTCACAAGTTTTTCAACAAAATAAGAAAGCCGAATTTCGGTAACTAATCCTGTTGAGCCAATTTGAACTCTATAGTGTTTGGAGGCCATATGTCATAAAGCTTATATTCGATTGTGAAATGAAATCGGATGTCGCGTCAAATCGCTGTACTGAGCGGAAAAAAAGGAAGAGACGTAAAACATTGCTAATATTGATTTTTTGTGTTTTGTTTTAGACGACTTTGAAAGTTTTGGGCTTTGTTTTATAGGTTTTCGGGGTTATGGATTTCAAATATGATGTCTGTTTTGAAATGAAACGTCACATTTCAAAAACAAGAAAGGCCGCCACACCTATGTTTAGTTGCATCGTCATGGTACTCGTTTTATAAGTTTTCTGGGGTGTCTATTTCAAATATGATATCTGTTTTGAGATCAAATGTCACATTTCAAAAAAAAAATGGCCGCCATACCTATGTTGAGTTGCATCGTCATGGTACTCGTGTTATATGTTTTCGGGGGTGTCGATTTCAAATATGATGTCTGTTTTGAGAGATTTCAAAAACAAAATGGCCGCCACACCTAAGTTCAGTTGCATCGTCATGGTACTCGTCTTATAGGTTTTCGAGGGTGTCGATTTCAAATGTGATGTCTGTTTTGAGATCAAACGTGACATTTAAAAAACAAAATGGCCACCACGCAAAACTTCAGTTGCATCGTCATGGTACTCGTTTTTTTAGGTTTTTGGGGGTGTCAATTGCAAATATAATAATTTTTAGATCAAACGTGACATTTCAAAAACTAAATGGCCGCCACACCTATGTTTAGTTGCATCGTCATGGTACTCAAGTTATATGTTTTCGGGGGGTGTCCATTTCAAACATGATGTCTGTTTTGGACGCGTTCTGTGGAGATTTTCTGTGCGTGCTGTCGCATTTTATATGGCTATACTGAACAGACCTACACTCTGGAAACATCAGATTGACTTCCCCCATAGACTTTTTACGATTGCAAGCCATTACATTGCAAGTTGCATTGAGCGCGCGCCATTTGTTTTGTCGTGTGGTGAATGTACAAGTTTTTTAGTGCTAGATGGAACGAAAGCGGCAAGTGTTATATACCATTAGAAGCGCATTCTCAGCGTGAATTCAATTGTTTGATAAGCATCATACATTTTTTTGGGAAAAAAGTCGTCTGATTTGCTTACCCACGCCTGACGCCATTTTAGACAGATGAATGTACACGCATCCTAGATAGTTTTATTGTAGAACGTCATCTAATATTATTTTTGATCATTGCTAAACGATTTACCACGAATTTCACAAGTTTTTCAACAAAATAAGAAAGCCGAATTTCGGTAACTAATCCTGTTGAGCCAATTTGAACTCTATAGTGTTTGGAGGCCATATGTCATAAAGCTTATATTCGATTGTGAAATGAAATCGGATGTCGCGTCAAATCGCTGTACTGAGCGGAAAAAAAGGAAGAGACGTAAAACATTGCTAATATTGATTTTTTGTGTTTTGTTTTAGACGACTTTGAAAGTTTTGGGCTTTGTTTTATAGGTTTTCGGGGTTATGGATTTCAAATATGATGTCTGTTTTGAAATGAAACGTCACATTTCAAAAACAAGAAAGGCCGCCACACCTATGTTTAGTTGCATCGTCATGGTACTCGTTTTATAAGTTTTCTGGGGTGTCTATTTCAAATATGATATCTGTTTTGAGATCAAATGTCACATTTCAAAAAAAAAATGGCCGCCATACCTATGTTGAGTTGCATCGTCATGGTACTCGTGTTATATGTTTTCGGGGGTGTCGATTTCAAATATGATGTCTGTTTTGAGAGATTTCAAAAACAAAATGGCCGCCACACCTAAGTTCAGTTGCATCGTCATGGTACTCGTCTTATAGGTTTTCGAGGGTGTCGATTTCAAATGTGATGTCTGTTTTGAGATCAAACGTGACATTTAAAAAACAAAATGGCCACCACGCAAAACTTCAGTTGCATCGTCATGGTACTCGTTTTTTTAGGTTTTTGGGGGTGTCAATTGCAAATATAATAATTTTTAGATCAAACGTGACATTTCAAAAACTAAATGGCCGCCACACCTATGTTTAGTTGCATCGTCATGGTACTCAAGTTATATGTTTTCGGGGGGTGTCCATTTCAAACATGATGTCTGTTTTGAGATAAAACGTGACATTTCAAAAACAAAATGGCCGCCACACCTAAGTTTAGTGACATCAAATGGTACTCGTGTTATAGGTTTTCAGGGGTGTCGATTTCAAATGTGATGTCTGTTTTGAGGTAAAACGTGAGATTTCAAAAACAAAATGGCCGCCACACCTAAGTTCAGTTGCATCGTCATGGTACTCGTGTTATAGGTTTTCGGGGGTGTCTATTTCAAATACGATATCTGTTATGAGATCAAATGTCACATTTCAAACACAAAATGGCCGCCACACCTATGTTTAGTTGCATCGTCATAGTATTCGTTTTATAGGTTTTCGGGGGTGTCCATTTCAGATATGATGTCTGTTTTGAGATAAAACGTGACATTTCAAAAACAAAATGGCCGCCACACCTAAGTTTAGTGACATCACGATGGTACTCGTGTTATAGGTTTTCAGGGGTGTCGATTTTAAATGTGATGTCTGTTTTGAGGTAAAATGTGAGATTTCAAAAACAAAATGGCCGCCACACCTAAGTTCAGTTGCATCGTCATGGTACTCGTGTTATAGGTTTTCGGGGGTGTCTATTTCAAATACGATATCTGTTATGAGATCAAATGTCACATTTCAAACACAAAATGGCCGCCATACCTATGTTGAGTTGCATCGTCATGGTACTCGTGTTATATTTTTCGGGGGTGTCGATTTCAAATATGATGTCTGTTTTGAGAGATTTCAAAAACAAAATGGCCGCCACACCTTAGTTCAGTTGCTACGTCGTGGTACTCGTTTTATAGTTTTTCGGAGGTGTCGATTTCGAATATGATGTCAGGGCGGTTCCCCGATGCCGAATCTGGATAATCTGCCCCTCTTCGGGAACACGCCTGGGGTTTATGTGCGGCAACTTCAAGATCATCCAAGGCAATCCGATGAATCGAATTACGTAAGTTTTACTGCTTGTTTCACATTAATCCTATTACCTGTGTATTGTGCTACCGACATTTCTGCAAGGAGTTCAAGATCAAGCTTGAGGAGTTAATCAGTTCAAGTAACTTCTTCGCCATTTTGGCTAATGCTACTATTGTAATTCATATAACCTGTTCATGTAATTTCTTTGACAATTTTAACTAAATGCTACTATTGTAACATTAGTAGCATTATTTCATAAGTTATATTGTAATAAGTTTAGATTAAGAATAAAAAACTCCACCCAGCGCAGTTTCTTTGTAGCTTTTCATTTGTATGGTATATTAGAAGCTACGGATTTGTATAGATTGATGAAGAACATTCCTGGTCATCATCAGACCCTGAATGTTCGGCATGAGGTTAATGCCAATCCAGTTTCAGCTTACCACCCAAACCCGAAGCATGTAGCTAGCGCCGTTGCTGAGTACCAGCAAGAACATTCCTGGTCATCATCAGACTCTGAATATTTGGCATGAGGTCAATGCCAATCAGGTTTCAGCTTATTACCTAAACCCGAAGCTCGTAGCTAGCGCCGTTGCCGAGTACCAGCAAGAACATTCCTGGTCATCATCAGACCCTGAATATTTTGCACGAGGTCAGTGCCAATCAAGTTTCAGCTTGTAACCCAAACCCGAAGCTCGTAGCTAGCGCCGTTGTTGAGGGCGAGCAAGAACATTACAGGTCATCATTAGACCCTGAATGTTCAGCATAAGGTTAATGCCAATCAGGTTTCAGCTTACAAACCAAACCCGAAGCTTGTAGCTAGCGCCGTTACTAAGTACCAGCAAGAACATTCCTGGTCATCATCAGACCCTGAATATTTGGCATGAAGTTAATGCCAATCAGGTTTCAACTTGCAAACCATACCCGATGCTTGTAGTTAGCGCCGCTCCTGAGTTCCAGCAAGAACATTCCTGGTCATCATCAGACCCTCGGGGATGGATGGATGGTGTGTTGGGCTAATATCATGACAATAGGTGAGGTATTAGGCATTCATGTCGTTACAAGAAAAAAAATTTTTTTTTCTACTAACTGTTTGTGCCGACAGTACTTTCTGTGAAGGCGCACGGTTGCCTGTTTTGGTCACTCTGAGTGCCTGTGTGTTTTTTCAAATAACTCTATAATTATACTACCTACCCTAAATGTAAATATAAAAAATGAAAGAGGAATGATGTGTTCATGTACTTAGCGAGTTTGAATGAAGTTTATACCTACAGTGGAAGTGCAGTAGCTTTGATTACATTTTATTAGCCAATTTTTTGTCGAATTTTCTGTTTTAACTTTGTACTTTTGGTTATATATAACGATTTTATTAAAAATGTTTTTACACCAATGGATACTACATTTAGCGCGCTTTATATTGGCATTTAAATTGTTACGATATTATTAAAAAAAACATCTAAACTCTTGTGTTTTCTAAACTCTTCGCGGCCGCGCGAAGACAACGTAAATACGCTGCACCCGTAGCGCCCGTTTTTTCCGCGCCCTTACACAGAGGACGGGTTAAGTGACTTGCATTGTTAACGAAAATGCAGACCCGGGATTCGAACACCTCTGCTACGAGCTACACAGTCAACTTCATTACTGTTTTCGCTATTAGTCTTTCCTGTAAACGTATCACAAATAGGGAATGCAATCCCGATCCCGCGGGATCCCGATCTCGCGAGATCTCGTGTTATTTTTCGGGATCAATCCCGACGCATCATATGACGAGATCCCGTTCGAGATTGACGGGATTGGGCGGCAGTGGTCAGCGACGCTACACACGTCCACTCGGGGCGCAAGCGGCGCTGGCGCTGACTGACGGCCGCGAGCGGCAGGAACGCCAACCAAACAGGCGTTTGAAAAAAATTCAGACTATTTCCGAATATTAGCGACAGGTGACGAGTGGGACAGATAATATAGAACTGTGTCGAGTAAGTGAGAAAGAAGTATATGCGCGCGGAGAGGCAGTCATTTGTTTGTTTACGTGTCATTGTTTTGGTTTTGCAGTTGTAGTGATTATTTTTTCATTTTCAAAATCACTCGTAGGTAACTACTTCCTAATTCCCTTGAAATATGCTTATTATTTTGATTACCTAATCTACCTATGTTAATTTCCTTAAAACCTGATAATTATTTAGTTGATAAGATCAAAGAATAAAGGTTTTTATTTTCTTTCGAGTAAAATGTTATTTTAGTTAACCTCACTATCACAAACAAGCAGTTATTCGATTTTTCAGTCATCCGAATTTAGCATTTATTTAAAACTAGACGGGATCCCGAAAATTCCGGGATCCCGCGGGATTGATATTTCTAATCCCGCGGGATCTCGAATTTGCAATCTCGAGTCGGGATTGCATTCCCTAATCACAAATCCACTTGGCTCCCTATGTCCTTTCAGAGAAGTGTTGAAAGGTCCTACCTACATAAATAGTTTGGCAGGCGTTTCGGTGCAATCCTTGCACCATCCATGATATTAAATAAGATGTAAAATAACATTAGACCGATGTTTCCAAATATCAAACGTGCTGTAGTAACAATACGTCAATGAAAACAAGTATTAGCTACTCTTAAAAATTATTCACCTGCACAATCTGACGAATACGCCTACCAACTACCGAGTACAAGCTAATCCTTTTGCCCGCACGTTGAGTCTACTGAGCCTCCATTGCAAAGATTAGCTTTACTTGTTATCCACATTACGTCAATTCAAACAAACTTTAAAAACATGAAACCTCTATTTAGGTGCATTTATGTACATATATCTCCAACGCTCGTTCCTAGGCCGTACATGCATTTAATTTTTTTTCAGCTTTAAAGAAATATTATTCAGGGTATAACTCGTGACAACAAGGTCTACAACCTTATCCGTTTTTTTAGCTATCGGTTATAAAAAGACAACGTATTTTTTCCGGCTATTTCTGCCTGCTTTCTCTCTTGCAATAAAGTAAAATTTCCCACAGCATTCTCGACCGTATCAGATACCGTCAACATTTGACTGAAGAAAGTATTTTTTTTGATATTTTTCAGACATCATCTCTCAATTCACTTGAATAGGCGCGGTGATTCATTTTTACAATAACCATAACAGTACCGATTAGGTGTTCGAAAAGTATTGAATAATTTATTTATGATTCATCCCAGCGAGATGAATCTATTAACGTCCACGTTAACATTGACATTTCTAGCGTCATTCGATTCTAACTTAAGTGGGTACATACCAGATTAGAGGCAATAGGCCATAGGCCTTACTTTTACTCTTGAAGGGTGCTTCTCTATTGCACATTTTTCAGTTGCATGTGGTTACTTTTCGTAAATAAATTAGAAGTAATTTTCATTAAGTCGTAAATATATCTTTTGTCGAAACTGTCACGTTTGGATTTCCGTGAAGACGCAATTTTAATTCCATAATTCGAAAAACTTCTCCTGGGTCTCAAATAAGCAAAACTACAAGATGCCCTTTTAGGGCTTCGGTAACAGTAACCTCTCAAAAGATGTGTCCCCACTTTTACTGCATTCCTAGATGCTAAGGCAATTCTTAGAGCATAGATAATTTTTCTCTCTTGTCCCTAATCAAAACTGTATGTGAAAATATTTTTCACAGAGCTGAACCAACCGGTCAAACGAGAATAACGATGACAACATTCGTGCATACTATGTACGTTAAGTTAATACTTATAGCGGCTACCTAAACCGAGATTCAGAGTGAGCACAAACCGTTCTGTATTTGAGAGTGGTTCAGTCCCAAAGTCATGTAGGAGGCTGGGGCGAGTGTGTATGGTGGTCCGCTATGGAACCAACAATTCGGCACAATGCTGCCAGTAGGGAAACTGTTACAAAGTTAAACAATGCAGCAGCAGAGGCGCGATCTGGTACATTCGCTGTAGCAACCGCCGCGGGCGTTTGTAAACACGCGAGTGTGCAGGTGGCGCCTGTCCATTGTCCGCAGTTCCAGTGTATGTATGCGAGTCATGTTTATCATTTAGCTGAAATTTGAAGATTCCTAGAGGTTTTGGCGGCTCATACTTTGGGAGCGGGGCCTTGCTTGTCATGCGATAGGTCATGGTTTAAAACCTTGTCGCGGTGATGCATGAAACATCATTTTCTCTCTCTCTGAGTTTTATAAGTGCATTTCGTCACTAATATGAGCTGTTCTATGGTTCGATCGGAATCCATGTAAAACTGTAGGTCCCCTAGGTGGTAGGGTAAAGTCCGCCCGGGTTGCTACCGTCGTATTGTATGAAAAGATGGTCGATGCGGCAATGAACATTTGTTCGTATTTTTCAACTACTATTCATAAAATGGAAGGCACCTACTTCCTGCGGGAACGCGATGTGTTGGGTTGATATCATGACTGGTGGAAAAAAAACCCTATAATGATTTTTGACGAGAATGAATTGGTTTGCTTTATCTACATTCGCAAGTTTAAGTATATAAATGTATTATGGTATCTCATTTCCATGGAAAGAAAATGTGTGTTGGCGGGCCTCAAAAACGTTTATGCTTCCTTTTCATAATAAAGCTGAATTCTGAGCTGACTGAATAAAAGATTTTTATCAATGCAATTTATGTTACATGCGTGCCAAAATGCATGAACAGAATGTTGAAATTTTTAAGTCGGGCATTGTTCACGAATGCAATCAACCCTACGCATCAAATCATTGTGTGCATAACGAATAACGATTGATTGTTTAAATCGAATTTCAATTGACATCTCGACGAATAATGATTAAATTTAAAGTTTGACCTTTGAAATATCCTTTGCTAAATCAATTACTTAAGTGCATCCTTGACATATTGCAAATGATAGATAAATCCGGAGGTCAAAATTAACCATAACCGAGCCTTGGCGTATAAACTTAAACCGCTTGACCTTTTACTTTAAGCTAGTCATTTGATGACTATCTCTCTTTGAATATTTCGTCTGGGGCTTTATGTGCTCTTAATTTGGTCACGGTCACAGGATTGAGTAAAATTTATTTAAAAAATACACGGGGTATTGCTAGTTTGTTTGAAGTGATTAATGTGACTTCTTTTCTACAAGGTGACTGCCAGATTAATTTGAGAGCATACTATTTTATGCAAAGTGGAAATGCGGTTTTATTTTTCACTGTTCTATAAATATCACAATAGCCTACATACATAATTGACTATTTGGTGTTGTTGCCACTCTTGTAATGGGCGACTGAGGGATTTGTCTTTCGTGGTTCGGATTCCACGTAAACTGTAGTTCCCGTGTGTTAACCGTGTAGTTGATTCCGCCGGCTTGGTTTAAGAATTGCTGTTTAATTTCATTTTTATTCATTCTATAGGTACATTACATACACTCAGATGCGTCAGATGGTTGCTGTACGAGGAAGGTCTTGTCAAGGCACCCAGTTACCAAGACTAAATGAGGACAGTTTAGAATAAGCTATCCATGTCCCGTTACGTAAACAACCATCGTTTCTACTACTGGTCTCTCTACATTTTTTTCATTAATTGGCTGGTCGATTATTTTCACTTGGTGACTGCCCCGCCGTCGCACCGGTCGTCACATTCGGCTTTCACTCGACGTCTAGCGGCTCCTACACCTGCTGCTTCCGTTCGCGAGATCGTTAATGGCCGCTTAGCCGCGCTTATTAAACAACTGGCCAGTCGTCGCGCCTTGACCGTGCTTTTTGAGTTCGGTCGTTTGTTTGAATTAATGGATGGTCAGGCGCCGCTTGCGCAAGCGGCCGCTTATCTCGTTAGCTACCGGTGCGGCGCCCGCGGGGGACGCTACCTCGGCGTTGCTGACTGCGCGTGCGCAGCCCGGCAGTGGCGGCGCTGCTGGGTCGCCTCGCAGGTAATGACCGTGTCGGGTGTCGGATTGCGGCGCTCCAAGTGACGTCCAGCTACGAGGAATCCGACCGCTTTTATCTGTAGACTGCCGTCCCGAGTGCTTGCTGGAATGCAGTTGCATTACGCCGCATCCGCTGTCCGTCCGTCTGTCACACGGCTGTATCTCAAGAACCGTAATAGGCACGCAGCTGAAATTTTCCCAGAATGTGTATACAGAGCCCCATACAAAAAAACCTGTTTTTTTTTGTTAAATCTTTTACGAAGGTACGGAACCCTTCGTATGCGAGTCCGAGTCGCATTTGGCCGGTTTTTAACGATGCATACCTAATCGCTTCTGGCTTCTAAAGAACCTTGTGGCACAGGATTTTGTGAACTGTATTTTAAGCTTTTCGAATATTTTCTATAAAAAAACAATTAAGCGAAACAACAAACATTTAGGTTTATATATTCTAGATTTTCTACGTCTTTACATGATCGTTCTGTGCCCATAATAGTAGAGAAATAACTTTATATTTATAGCTCAGATCAGGTGCAGACATGCGTAGGCGTATGCAACCGGTTTCCTCAACAGATTCGCGCATTTAGTTGAGTCACCGCAAATGCAACCTTCTCCGATTTGTGATGCAATTCTGATCACTTTGCCAGCGCATTCATGTCATTCAGTTAGTTCATAGTCTCCGCTGCTCTTCAATCTTCAACTCGTACATATCAGTTTAGCGTACAACTTGCACCTACTTTCGCTACGGAAACCAGTTAATCCAGATATGATATGTAACAGAATACATGTTTGCAAATTAATTCCTGTTTAAAATACTGAACAGAAACGACTAATAAAATACACTTTCAGTTAATTAATCTTTAAAATTAAGATTTGGTTTTATTATGGGCACCATAAAACCGATCGCAGATGCTGTGGTCAAGTATACGGTGATTATGTCGGTACCAGACGTCTTGCCTGTTTTATAGATTAAACAAAATGTTCTCCAACATGACTATAAACCCGAGAAGCTTTATAGCTCGCGTTTTCGCGCGTCTTTGGAAGCTAAAAATCACTGCTTGACTAATGTAATTCGCTTACTGAGACAACCTTTGCTTAAGGTGGGCCTTTCCGCTCAACTCCCCATACAAACGGTGAAAGAAAATCACGCCCATATTTCTTGTCAGAGATCCAAAATTTTGCTTAAAATAGCTTTATTTGATCGAACTAGATGTCTGATAACCGTTGGCATTGTACAATTGTGTTTGGTTTCTAAGTTATAGGGTCCGAAAGTTCGAATTTTTCGCGTGTTTTATGCAGGTGGATTACTCAATGAGTAATCCAAAAATAATAAGATTAGTCATCAGACATAGCTTGTTCCATGAAAATGTATAATCAATTTAGTTTTTGTTAGAATTTTGACTACAGCGGTCGTGGTTTACTTTTAGCTATAAGTCGTTTTGTAAATTTTCGTAATTCTTACCAAATCAAACACTGCGCATTTTCTGCTTTATATTATTTTTATTTTATTTTATTCGGGAAATATACAGTAATTACAAACACAGAATATAAAAAATAAAAAACAATACCATAAAACCATTATAATTTCCACATATAAAAAAAGAACATATAAAGTCAAGTCATTTGTGGACATGTTGCATCCTCCTCATCACGGAGCCTGTCCATTTCTTTGAAACAGAGAAGGTCCCAGAGCGCAATAGCACTGTTTTGTACCGTGCCCGCGAATGAGTTAATCCCGCCGGGAAGGGACACCTTAAAACCATTCAAGATGTGATATATGTACCCAAGAAAACCACGTGTAAATCGATTAAGTAGATACCAGGTTATAACGCACAGAGAATATTGTCGTTTGCAGGATGCACTGTATATGTATGTTTGCGCTTTGTTACTATAGGATGACTACTAAACGTTGTTAGGCTGAAAACAAATCATCGATTTACCATGTGTCCACAATCGGGCCTCGTATCAGTAAAATTGTCATTGTTTTCTTCATTGTTACATTTTTCCATCTCATTAATTTGATCGCTAGATTTTGGGAAATAATGATTAGCTTTTTAGGTTACCGCAGTCGATATGCACATATTGTTATATGAAAAAAACAGTCGCTTTGACATTCAGTAGTACTCCTACTACTACTGTTAGTTTAGCCTATAAAGACACTTCAATCAGTATCAATGGACATCTTTCCACTTGCCTCGAGTAACCTTTACCAACATGCGTGTTTATTGGAAAGGCTTGTGTGCAGGCCCCGTGGCCAGCCACTGCCAGCACCGGATGTTGAGTAACGGCTGCTAAGATCTCTCCGACCGGAAGATCATGTCGGCCGAAACAGCTCCTCGACTCGTGTGTGATCGCCATGATACTTACTACATACAATATGTACCTAATTGTACTATCGTTGTTCGCTGTACTTGTGTTTATTGCGTTCACGACTTTGCCATTATCTTGAGAGAATGTTTGAACTCATTATTTGGACGATTTCGTTCACGACATCTACAGTAACAATGTTGGTTCTTGTGGGAACAGGTCTTAAAGGGATGAAGAGGAAGATTCGAAGGACATCCTTATCATAATCACATCGCCTCTATACACTTGTCTTGCATCTGCGTTAAGGTGGCCCAACCCGGCGGGACTAACTCATTCGCGAGCACGGTACAAAACCGAGCTGTTGCGCTCTGGGACCTTCTCTGTTTCAAAGAAATAGACAGGCTCCGTGATGAGGAAGATGCAACATGTCCACAAAAAAGACAATGTGCATAGTGTATGATTCGATAAGATTTACGAAAATTTTAATTACAAAACGACTTATAGTTAAAAGTAAACCACGACCGCTTTAGTCAAAAATCTAACAAAAACAAAATAGATTTTAAATCTTGATATAAGCTATGTCTGATGACTAATCTTTTTAAGATGTTCTTACTTTATCATTGCGTAATCTACCTCCAAAGTTATTGTATAAAACGCGCGAAAAATTAGAACTTTCGGCCAGCGGTCATCAGACATCTAGTTCGATCAAATAAAGCTATTTTGAGCAAAATTTGGGATCTCTGACCAGAAATATGGGCGTGATTTTCTTTCCCCGTTTTTATGGGGAGTTGAGCGGGATGGCCCACCTTAAGACATCAAAATGAGCCGTCATCTTCGCTTTTCACTTTCCCTTATCATTATTTTGTACCCCCAATAATAAATTCGTGTCCGGAAAGTATACTAAAATACGGACGATTTTAATATACTTTCGGGATGACGACCATAAAGGTTCGGCAGTGGCTGTCGGACGAGCGATTTCACGCTGGTTTCACCTCGCGCCACTTCACTCGTGCTCTTTTTGTCATCTTAAGAGCTCGCGACATTCCGAGTAGGTTTACGTACCTACCTAATTCGTACTCTACTTTCGAAACAAATAACTTTCTATCCAATGACATTTATTTAGGGCTCTCTGTAGATTCTTTCTTATCTGTAGACGCGGCTGGGGCTGAAATTTTCGCTCATCTCGCATCGATGCGACGGAATGGTGCGGTAAATTGGATGTTAGTGCATCTACTGCGACCGGAAACTGTTAATTTATTCGGAGGACACCTTGACGTTCGCCTTTGACACCCCCTTATAAGGAGCGCGAATCGTTTTACGTATAGCCGGAGCCTGAACTGGGACGTGGGCGGAAATCACGTCACCGTCGCTCCACGTTTCGCCGCATGCCCAACATAATACTTGTAACGAAGTCTGGTGTGCACTCAACCTTGTAAATTGTACTACATATAAAAAATCTTCAAATCAAATAGGAATGTGTCTGAAGGCCACCTAGATTATTTGTAAGTTTGTAAGGCATCGCCGCAGCATCGATCTGGGGCGTTTGATCTCTCCAAGACGTTTGATTTCCAAAACAAATTCACTGTAGGTTACTATTATGAGGTTTCCTTTTTTCTAACCTAACCTAAATAATGTTTCTAATTTTAGGTGTTCAAAATCAATTAAGTCTGAATGAAATATAAACCAGTACATACTTTGTTAAACTATCTGTAGGCCCATTCTTGGGAATTCCGTGCTCAGGAATCAGGAATCTTTCACTCTATAATCTATTAATTATAGCGGTTGTCAAAGCGATTTTTGTCAAACGAAAAAAACCATGAATCATTCAAATACCGTGCTCCTGAATCTTTCCGTCAAGAAAATCGCTTTGACAACCCCTATAATATAAAAGCTGTTGTCTCGACTGAAGGATTTAACCGTGTTTCTGGTGCACATATGAGCTCACTTGATCATTGATCAGTGACATGAAGCAATACTTCACTGGTCTATGATCAGTGACAGGGATCTAAATAAATGTTCACGTACATACGTTATTTCGTACCCCCCTGTGCCAGGCAGGGACTGTATTTTTTTACTGTCGAGTTACCTACTCTGTTTACATGTGATTGAATAGAACATTTAAAAAGGAATGGACACAAGATGTCCATAGTCGCTATCAGCACTAGCGTTGCCATAATCGTTTATAGCTGTTTTACAAATACATATCGAAAATATTGATTGAAACAATCACAGATGATTAGATAGTTTTGTAATGCATCACGTTTTTCATAGTTCTGTTGTTTTTGCAAGCATATACATATAGTTCAATTTAACATCACAGCGAGCCTCGCGCGTATTCGACATTACTGCCGGGCTCGCTGTGTGCGTTTGCCTCTTTAGTTAAACACTGCGACGCGGTTGCTTAGCGTGTCTCTAATTCATTTATTTTAACGTATTTGGGTCTTCTACTTCTAAAATGCGAATCCATGTTTCCCGAATGTTAAAGCATTGGCTTCTGCCAGTTAAAGCGGCATGGCATCCGTTGTCCCCAGCATATTTACAAATTCTCATGGCCACTTCGCTCCGAAACACTTTGTTGACGGTACCATTTGTCGCGTTGTCTATAAAAAAGTGGAAACCTCGTTACTCAAGATCGATATATGCTCTGGGTTCTACCTTCCTTACTTTCGCTTATATATATTGCTTGCCTCGTTCAGTATGTTTCGAGCTATCACGGCGTAACTGTGTCCACAAGCTCGGAAGAACCCGTATTTAATTAAACTCGTATAGGTGCTTCTTTGATAGATCGTTTCTCGATACTGGCAGTGTCGCAGCAGCGGCTGAGGCGGTGGCGAATGCGACGGCGGCGGCCCCGACACGCAGGGGGGTCAGTCGGGATCAGCCGCTGCCCATCACGGATTGGGTGACCTTTCCGATCTACTACTCAATAACTTGACAATAGCAACAGGTGAAGGGAGATTTCTATCAGACTTTTCATTGGCAGTTCAGCTAGAGAAACTTTTCGAAAACATTAAACGCAAATCACATTCGGCTGTTCAGAGGAAGTAATGACTCATTCCTTTGTTAACTGCCAGTTGAAAAGTTGAAAAGGTAGGCACTTATAGAGAAAACTCTTCAAACGGTTCATGAAACCAATTAGAATATGAAGGTAGGCGCAATATGCATAGATTTGCATTGGTAATGTGCGCTTTTTATAAACAGTTTTTAGGGTTTCGTGTGAGCTAAAAGCGAAAAATCGTCACCAGGCGTTTATCCTTTCGTCCTTATCTGTTTAATACTTGCACTGATTGTAAAATGAAATAAATTTGTAAAGTACTAAGAAGGTAGTTTGATTATTTTCGAGTTATGATCATGGAGGTGAAGAAAAATTACATTCTTCACCTCCATGGTTATCATGGATTGTGAGGGAAATTTGAGGTCCATCAGTAATATACATTTACGCATAGGTATAATGGTAATTTTTTTAGAAGTTTTCGCGATTTTTCTCGCAAATAAATTGATGTCTTAGCAAACTTCTCGTCCAGATTTTCTCGTTCTAGAAAATTAACTTTATAATAATTTTTCCTTCCATTACCTCTCTATGCGTACATAACATGGCGACTTCCTTATTATATTCATTCATTCATCATTTAATCCCCCCTCGAGTTGTTTATATCCTCTGCCTGCCTGTAACGGTGACTGTTCAACAAAAACAACCACAAAGTAAATGCTCGCTCTACTTCAGTAACTAAACTCGGTACGTGGGTGTGCAACAGTCATGTGGTTTTGTGTCGATCTGCTCTGGTGTGCGGCAAACGAGACGCATTATCAATTTACCGAGGACCTCCGCAACCGCGCTCCGCCGCCCGCGGTCGGACAGCGGTGACGTAACGCGACTCCATCCAAACGAGACACATGTTATCCTGAAGGATTCGTCCTGTATCGCCAGACTCGACGAACACAATAACACTACGCCTTCATTCGACTTTGATAGAGTTGGTCCGCGGAACACCTTCTATTGCGCTCTGAACTTTGCTTCCGTTGACATCTTGTTTACCGAGCTCTTGTTATAGAATGTCAATTCTGCGAAATTGTTACTGCTTACCTAAGTAAGGGGATTCATTCTTCAACTTCGTAATTTAGCACTTGCACTACACAGGTACTTAAAGGAAGAACTGTTTGATACGGTGTATGAGCACGTAAAGGACGTTATCCTTCAACACCTACCTGATTGGAAGATTTAGCTGGCTGCCGCCTCCGCGATCGCCACTGAATCATCCGACAACTCGGATACTAGCCAGCGCAGCACAGGACGAAGCGACCCCGGCTCGTGCACCGAAGTAGAGTCCAGTGTCGCGAATCGCTCGAGTCGGATGGCGGGTAGTGGGTGCGACCAATAGGATCGAACTGTGCGCGCGACTGCGCGAGCGCGGGAACGCTCGGCTCGCGGCTCGGCTGCGCGGCGACACGGTCCGCGGGCGAGGCTTGGAGGGCGCGGGCGCGGGCGCGGGGGGTGGGCGGAGGGTGGGGACGGACGACGGAGTGGGAGGAGCTCGCTAGTTCGCGAATCAAGAGAAGAGAAGCCTTCACAAAAAAATGTTCAGCTTAGTGAGCTTATGATCATTTCCTCCATTAAACAGCATTTGGCATTCATATTACTGAATAATCTTGAAGAAAATCCTTAATAGATTGTTTTTATTAAATCTAACTTTACTTTCAGTAGTTAGCTTCGTACATATGTATGTAGGTATACACCTGCATAGTGGTGGGTTGGTCTGCCTGTGTTGCTAATTTGTAGGTGTTTCCTTCTGTATTCTGTTAATTTTGTGCAAATTACTGAATTCAATGGTTCGATTATTGCACAAAGTTAACTCACTTGTCTGCCTCCGTAGCCTAGTGCGACTTCTTGCGATTCGTTAAGCTGGGTGAAGCACCTCAGAGCGCGGTTAGGTTCTGGATGGATGACCATCCAGGTTTATTTTCAACCATTGAAGCTGGCTGTGGTTTGGATTCCAAGTAAAACTGTAGGTCCCTTCCTTACTTAGTAGCGTGCCGCCCGGGTTGGCACCATCGCATTGAATGAACGATGGTTGAAGCGGCACTGAAATTTGTTCGTGTTTTCCATCCAGCTCAATGTAGCCAAGAGATGTAAGAAAGGTTTGGCATGGCACCTAGTTCCCATGCGGTGTGTGCTAATATCTGACGGTCAGTTTGGTATTAGCCATCAGGTTCCATAAAAAAAATTTAATCTTAGTGAGCGTGTATTATTTTGAAAGTAATGAGCAATTTTAAAACAGTTTCTAACGATGCTTTTAACCGAATTCTTGTTTATAAGCTAAGCAAGTAAAACACTTTTCAATGAGAGCGTTTACAAAAATAATCCGGGAAAGCGCACAGCAATATATTGATATAAATATATTGGTGTTTTTTTATTCCTTTATTTCCTCTTCTAAGGAGAGTATGTATCAAGGTTACTTCCATGGACAAGTTTTCTTTAGATTTGTACAATGTATGATTTTTGTATTGTTAATCAATTGATTTCGTGATAAATATTTAGCTCTTGAATGACATCACACTTTTATAATAGAATAAATTAACTTAAAAATCGTGCGGCCGGATGTTTAAAAAATGACGTATAGGTACGTCTATGACTGCAAAAAGGAAATCTTTTTACATTTTTTTTTTATTTTTTGACGCAGGATAAAATTTTCATAAAAAAAAGTGCAGAAACAGCTACTTGTTGTCTGATATTAGATATCAACAAAATCTAAGAAGTGCTATAATCATAAATTCAAATAGTTTGTAACCCCTTGCATTGTGAGAGATTCCCATACAACAGCTGCCAAACTGTGCTGCAACAATGCTAACAAAGAGATAAATGTGACATTAGACTCTATTACGTTGTTGCAGCCAGAAAGAACAGACTAGGAAAGTGATCGAGAAAATTTGTTTACCACTAATGCTTATTAACCGACTTCAAAAAAAGGAGGAGGTTATCAATTCGTCTATATGTTTTTTTTTTGTTTTTTTTTATGTTTTTTACCTCATAACTTTTGCCTGGGTGAACCGATTTGGATGATTATTTTTTTAAATGAAAGCTAGTGCTTCCCAAGTGGTCCCATTTTAATTTGGTTAAGTTCTGACAATGATATCCATGAGAAAATCATATAAGTCTTAAATTTGTATTAAGATTGCGCGACAAATGGACGAATAACTCAATATAACGCCAACCGATTTCGGTGATTCTTTTTTTTATTGGAAAGGACATGTACAAATTAGTAAGTGTACTTCAGATTCACTAAAAATAAACAAAAAAAAAAATATTAACAAAAAAAAATAACCGACTTCAAAGAAAAAGCATTCAAAAGTAAAAAATTATTTCCATTTTTGTAGTTACGATTTTTGTTATTTTTTGAGTCGGTGTCAGCCAAGGTAGCCAAGGTTCTCTTGATTGGCGCAGCGCGTGCCCGGCTGACGCCGACTCAAAAAAAAAAATATCGTAACTACAAAAATGGAAATTATTTTTTTCTTTGTAGAGCTTTTTCTTTGAAGTCAGTTATTTTTTTGTTAAATTTTTTATCATCAATATGCTGCACTCGGATTTATTATAATTTAATATATATCGCCCGTTAAACAATCACAGCAAAGAAGAACTGGCAAAAAACCTTAATAGAAATGTTTTCCGCGTCTACTTAATCTATGTGTTTCAAAAATTGTATATGTATTATGCCCACTGTCTGCATATAATACACACAAGATCATTTACTGTTGACAAATAGTTACTGCAACTCATCATACATTCATCAAACATCATAGTTTGTTTTCATAACAGTATACTATAAATAGATGTTGCCAATTGGAGCAAGCCAGTCTCCAAGTGCAGCACCCATTCACGAGATCACACTGGGTCCGATAGCACAAATATTCATTGACGTGTTCCAGGTGAACAACGTGGACGAGGTTCTGGAGCGGCACAGCGACTTTCTGGAGGCGTGCCTCGCCGACTGCATGCTCACCAGCCCGCAGCTGCTGAAGGCTGTCACCACTCTGTGCTCGGTCTGCGTGCAGTTCTGCACCTTCATACAGGTACACATCTACTTTGATCTTTCGCCCTAGTGGGCTCTTAACAAGGATCAGTCTAAAAGTTCAGGATTGTTCAGAACAACACCCAACTATTCAACCGAGAATAGCTGGCTTCACTTTTCATACTGCTTCATAAAACGCTAAATTGTTTGGTTTTTTGGCAAGTATTTGCTGCTGCTAGATATTGCATAATTCTTCAAACCTTTTACAATTATGTTTCTAATGCTCTTTTACTTAAGTTTTAGATAAGTCTAATGAATAAATGTAAATGGATTGTTTATTTCAAACTAATCTCAAAAGCCTGGAAAGTTTGGCCAAAAACATTTTGAAAAATTACACACATGCGAAAGTAAACTTTTTACTAAAATGAGCGTTTAACATATAGCATAATGTAAAGCACGCTACACACGTAAGCACATATGATAACAAGTGTTTGCTCTATCATTTCCACCAATCTCATATTTTTTAAATATTCTTATAAGCTTAACATATTACACTACATACAAGTTATCTTTTGACTTTAAAAAAATTTAAAAAACAAAAAAAGGAATTTATTCTAATTTTTTGATTATTAAAAGGCATTTAATTCAACCTGGTCTTACATTATTTCCGAATATTCTTGTAAGAGATGTAAAGTACAACCTCTCGCTTCTTTATACTTGTTTTTGATTCCGCACACCTCAGTATGTGTACGCTTTATGTCTGCATACATTCGAAATTGTCCAAAAATGTCCATTATTTGAACCATGCAAGAACAAGGTTCTAGATCTTAGAATCGCACCATGAATAGGAACTATCTTGGAACATGCTGGAGGTTATAACTGACGTTTGTGATGTGTTTGTTTGCAACGGTGGCATTGTTGGCACAAGGAGATGCACAAGTACTTTGTGGACGCTGAGTTGACGTGCATGCTCGGCAGCTCGTATGAGAGCGCCAACTATTCCGAGGTACCACCGCATACTATCCCACCCGTAGCTAGACCGCCGCGTCGCGTCATGTCACGTCGCCAACTCACCACCATCACCATGCACCTAACACCTCACTGTCGTCTTGTGGTAAAACCTTTGATATCACCGAGAGTGCATTTGTAGATTGACTATTCGTCATTGTATCGTAGTAGTGACACCGGGTTTCAAGTTGATCAAAGATTTTTAGAATCCATGCTGTGCGTTTCATCTGAGAAGTGTAATTTTGGGTTTAGACCGCTATTCATTCAGCTTTTAGAGAGTTTTATATGTTGCTATCTAAATTTCCTTTCTTATTTTTTCTTTGTGTGCTTGGCTTCTTTTCTGTTTTATCAATGCGCGAGCAATAGAAAGCTGCTTACACTTTGTATTAATACACATTCCTTTTAATGAATATGGAACCTTAAAAATACTAGTTTTGGAAACTTGCATAGTAAAATGCATTTATAGTAAATACAGCTAAGCAACCTTGCACTAAAAACTGGTTTGATATCCTATAAAGTTCCACCTGAAAATGCCAAATGACTAATACTGTGGACAACAATTGTTCTGTTATTTTATCAGCATGTGCGGGTCCTTTAAAAATGTGTCATTGGTACTCTACATTTCAAATGAGTGTGGTGAAAACTGCACTCAATGTGTCATCTTATCTTATAGTATCTCATAGAAAAAAAGAGTAAGTTCTGTAATAAATAGGTTTAAATGAATAGTTTTATTTGATTGTGATATTCTGTGTAAAGTACAGAGCTAGTTTTTGTTTGCTTTGATGCATGCAGTATCAACTAAATCAATTCTGTGCATTAACACACCAATGAAAAACCGGCCAAGTGCGAGTCGGACTCGCACACGAAGGTTTCCGTACCATCGTAAAAAATAAAACAAAAAAATCACGTTTTTTGTAAAGGAGCCCCCTTTAATTTTAATTATTTTTTAATCTTACCTATTTGTCGTTATAGCGGCAAAATAAATACATAGTCTGTGAAAATTTCAGCTGTCTACCTGTTACGGTTACTGAGATACAGCCCTGTGACAGACGGACAGACGGACGGACGGACGGACGGACGGACAGCGGAGGATTAGTAATAGGGTTCCGTTTTCACCCTTTGGGTACGGAACCCTAAAAAGTACAACTAAAATATGTAGTAAAGTAGCCCTTCTACATGAATCTACATAATATATTTATCGAGTCAGTTCCACCACCCACACAAACCCTCCAAATTTGTCTGTCACTATGTTTGCGTGGGGTATGTATATTAAGAGAGTCGTATTCACTACGTATAATATTCACAACGTATAATAGTATTTTTTTCCAAAAAATGAGAACCATGCATATCGTATAATATTCACAACATATAATGTTATACGTTGTGCATGAGTTTAAAAATAAAATCAACTCTTTGCATCATGCAGAACGTCTAATAGTCACAACGTATAATATTCCTAACATGAATTCACAAAAAGAGAAAACCATGCAGAACGTATAATATGCCAAGGAGCACTGCATAAAGCGCCCTAATAACAATACATTTAAGGCTGAAATTGCTACGAATTTATATTTGTTGAAGAGTAACAATTTGCTACAACGCTAATTGAGATGGTCGAAAAGTCGCGTGCGAGTATACGCTTTAAAAGTATATACATAAGGGAGCTTATCGTATGAAAAGTTTTTGGATTATATGATATGCATGGTTTTCTTTTTTGTTAAATAAAGATCATAATATTATACGTTGTGACTATTATACGTTATGCATGGAGAAATAAGCAATTTTATTTGTTAAACTTCTTCATGCACTACGTATAAGATTATACGATCTGCCGATTATACGTTGTGCATGGTTTTAAAATTTTGTTAAAATATGACATTATACGATCTGCATATTAGACGTTCTGCCGTTCCCCCTATTAAGAATGGCCCGTAAGCTATGCTCCCCATCCAAACGTAGTTTACTAATCATTTGAAAACCGCTATTCCAATTAAATTGATATTTAATATCTAATATCAGGTTACAAATATCTGTGTGTCCACACTTTTGTTTTTTTGAAAAATCCAAAACGAATGAAATGAAAGCAAAAAGAAAATCTTCATACGAATTTTGTTTTCTTCTGTGGTTTGACCCAGAATAAATATACCGAAAAAACAAAGACATGCAGACACAGATATTCGTAGCCTAATATTATATACCAAATATCAAGTAAGTTGGAAGAGTGGTTTTCAAATTATTAGTAAACTACGTTTGTATGGGAGGCAAAATTTTCTGATGCTATTATATATATATATATATATATATATATATATAAGATAAGTTGAGGTGGTAGTTTTAAAAAATTGAAGACAGCGGGGCTGAATTATTTCCTGGAAATTATATTAGTTCCTCGTACAAACTTTCATCCCCTATTTCACCGTCTTAGAGTTTATTTCTCGCCACAAAAGGTAGCCTATGTCCTTCTCCAATGTCCAGACTATCTCTTTACCGAAATTCATAAAAACTGGTTCAGCGGAAGGCGCGCTAGATGGCATATCTCCTTCCCTTATGATCTGAGGTGCATTCTGTGCGCAGGGCACGGGGTGCGCGGCGGGCGCGGCGGCGGGTGCGGGGGTGGGAGGGAGCGCGGCGGCGCCGACGCCGGCGGTGGGCGGCGAGTCGCAGTCGTTCGAGCGCAGCGTGGGCCGCTACGAGCTGCGCTTCACGGCCGCGCTGCTGTCGGTGCTCGCCATCATCGAGCAGATGGCGCGCGACAACAACACCAACAAGCTGCTCAACCTCACCTCCAGGTACCTCGTCCGACACTATGATAAACTTACTTAGGTTACCGATAGCACGTTCACAACTGTTCCGATTCGCGCCGACAGCTCTCAAAATGCCATCCCGTGAACGATATGACGTCATTGGTACGTGACTCAATATCGTACACAGTGCATACTTTGGAGGTAGAGCACGGTGTGCAACGGTCAGTGTCACATTTTGACATTCCTGTAGCGTTATCTATGTCATTTCCAATGTGTTGTATCACAAACCATTGAATGTCTCTCAGGTTAAAATTCAAAGTACAGCAAAGCATTAGATAACTAAGCATTTGATTTAAAAAAAAAAATCTGCCAATGTGGATTGAGTTGTGTGAATTTTAATTTTTTGTACTGAACCCATAATTTGTCCAAAAACGTCTTTACGTAATTGATAACTTACAGGGACCTAACGCCCATTGTGAGAGTTGTTGGAATCTATTTTTTTTTTTATTATGGCCTACATTTGAATTTGCCATTCACAACGTATTAAAATTAGTCAGTAGAAGATTGCTTGATTAAACCTCATGCAACGGAAATGCGTTCATTAGCAACATTTAACATTTGTTACATATTTGTCCATTTCCATGGTAGCTTCCATAGAAAGTTACATACACATTGCCGAATCCCCGCAGGCTGAACTTCAACACATTCTACGACAAGCAGCTTGACAAGATGTGCGCGGAGGAGTCGATGGGCGCGGCCCCCTAGCGGTCGCCGGCGCGCGTCGCCCGCGCCATCCCCTCCGCCAGCGCCGTCATCACCAGCGTCTGACTCCGACCTCTTCTGCAGTGGGCCGCACGCGCTTCCTACTCGATTCACTTGTCGGTGGACGAAATTAGTGAGTGCAACCGACATTGTGGTGATGTATTTCGAATATTTATGAATTTCAATGTTGCCATTTTATTAATCCACGTGACTTGTTAGAAGCTGAGCTTTGTCATAAGGTTGGTAGGTGAATCATAGGGGTCTATTATCCAGTGGAGTCTGATTTGGCCGATATAGGCTGAGAGATCTATGCCAAAACAAAACCATAGTGCAAAGAGCGCGATATAATCCTACGTTTAAATCTACATATTCCAATGGTTTTACCTACTAACCTTGTGGTGATGCAATTTAGAATATTTTTCAATTGTTAAATGTTGCCATTTTATCTCTCAATGTGACGTGCAGCATTTGAGAATTGTTATAAAGTTGGTAGGTGGAGAGTTAGGGTTTATTAACATTGCTGGTTTTATCTCATTGATCTTGTAGTGATGTAATTTCAAATATGTTTTAACATTTAAATGTTGCCATTTTACCTTTCCATCTGACATGTAGGAGCTTTAAGGTTGGTAGGTTAAGAGTTAGGGCCTATTCTCACTACAGATTTTATTTCGGTCTTCATGTGTAATTTCCTAAATTGTAAACTATCATTACTTGTCATATCACAAAATGGCATAATTCCATTATAAATATAAAAACCGGTGTCGTCCTTGAGTGTTTATTAAAGCAAAAAGTGGTGGTCCAGTGTTCGTGGGCAAATGAAATGAAAATGAAAGTATTCTTTTCAGACACTCAGTAAAAAAATTACATTTATTAAATCTTTCTTATTTTTAAATGTATTGTAATTAATGTTCTATAAAACTAATTGATTCACAAATTCTTAGATAGTAAATTAATTATTTTATGCAGAACTTTTTAAACAAAAATATTGTATAGTACAAATTACAATGTTATCAAACAAATCATAAATAAAACAATATTTTAATAAAAAACTAAAGTTAATGTTTAGCAGTCACTATTTTATGTCAAGTTTAGATCTCACCTGTGAAAGCCATTTTGGTCCAATATTTTAAATGTAAATTGATTTAGTGATCAATACTTGCCATAACGAAAATGCCATGACACAATATCTAGATCGATTTTATATTGTACTAATTAGACTAATTCCATGGAATATTTTGTTAGTAGCATAAGAGAAATTAAGTTTATGTGATTGTAAGTTGTGTTGTGAGAAATAAAGATTCCGGTGCAATGTGTATGAACCTAGCGAATATGTATTTAGTGCCAAATTCGAATGTTTATGGTCAAGTGGTGTTCACACCGGTCCTGTTTATATATTGGTTGTGTAAAAGTAAATACCACTCTATTCCTTCCGACAAATGTTGAATTTAAATAGAAAAGGACAATATTCCATATATAATGGCTACAGCTGAATGTTTATTATCGAATCGAGCATGTCATTAGCTATATTTTGCTAAAAGTATTAGTTATGTGGCATGAGTTACCATAGTATTGTAAATTATATTTAAATAGATATTTTTCGAAATTATGACATTTCTATGCAAAGGTGTAAAAGTAAATACCACTCTATTCCTTCCGACAAATGTTGAATTTAAATAGAAAAGGACAATATTCCATATATAATGGCTACAGCTGAATGTTTATTATCGAATCGAGCATGTCATTAGCTATATTTTGCTAAAAGTATTAGTTATGTGGCATGAGTTACCATAGTATTGTAAATTATATTTAAATAGATATTTTTCGAAATTATGACATTTCTATGCAAAGGTGATTGGTCCGGTAAGTTACTGGACGTAATAAATTATTATAACATTAATTTCCTAATCACACCAAAAGGTTACCTCAACCGAATCTGCTAAATGCTATGCATACATTTATCCACCTCTAGTAACTAATATGTTAAAATAAACATTTCAAATAAAAAATATGAAGGCAAACATTTTATTTATTTTCTTACATATTTGTACATTTGCTGAATGAAATATAAATGCATCAGGTATGGATATAAATTCATATTTTATATAATACTTTATAAAAAATTTACAAATATTTACATTTTTTTTTTATCTACAATACTCTAAATATTTTACAACTACAAAACACACTTCCGCGGAGTTTCCAAATGGAATTGTTTAACAATTTCATTGTACTGTAGCATAGTTTCATGTCGTCGCACCAGAAATAGCAGACAACTTCAAGAACTCTGTCTGTCAGTTTGACTTCGACCTTAGAGTAAAAGGAACTTATTTCTCTTTCTAGTGTTCTTTCTGACATGGAAATACATGACGGCACTTCCTCAAAACTAAAAATGCTATGTTTATCAGTCAGCTTCAGTAAAAGCTTCTAACATTAACAAACTCATCGTCGAAGTGAATGACCATGCCCATTTGATGCCAGTTATTTTTCTAGAAGCATAGTCAGCTTGGACCACTAACAACATATGTTCATTACAAGTTGTTGTTACGAAAACGCTTGTGGCACAATTTTTTGTCATGGTATTAAACAAATGTATGTAAACCTCACAAAATAACCTCTATACTCTACATAACCCAAAAATAGTATAAATAAAAAATATATCTGTCAATAAATGTACATCTCTTATAAAATAAAAACAATATTTTTTTGAGAACACAACAGAGGGCCAACAAGGGAAAAGGAAATAAATAAAATGGGCAGCGAACCAAATTGTTGTATTAATAGCAGGCGAGCGAGCAAGTTGTAAGTATACTTTTAAGTAATAAATATTTTTTCATGTATATTCAAGTAATGTGTGCTACGAAAAAATAACAATAAAATATTTTTTTATTTAAAAATAACATTAAAGTAGATATAAGCCAAATATTTTGCCGCACATGACAAAACATGGTATTTTTATTTATGTGAACCACCCTCAGTTAAGATGAATTTTGTCACTACATTCACCTCGTACTATATTTCAGCCCTTACGGAAAGCATCTACGTAGGTAGTTGACCAGAATACAACCCTATGATGGAGATCAACCTTTAGGGGTGTATATTTTATTATATTCTAGGATATGGTTAGGTGCTTTAATGTAAAGTTACATTTAAAATGTTTTTTTACCTAAATGAAATCAAATCACCTAAACGCTAAAAATTACTCCTGCCTGTATCATTACACAAATAATGTTGCATTCACTAGAGGAGCGAAGACGGCGAGATGACGTACCTAACCTGAAAGCTATGTATTCCCTGAACACTGACCAAAGACTTCGTGGACATTCTCTGAAACTGAATCATAATAGCTTGAATTCCAACCTGAATAAACACTTTCTGTCAAACCGTGTTGTGGAAGACTGGAACAAGCTGCCGGAGGAAGTCATAAGTGCTAGCTCAGTGAACAGTTTCAAAAACAATTTGGACAATCAGGTAAAAAATATAAAAAAAACAATTCGTAATTATGTACACTTCAAAAATAAATTTAAAAAAGACAATGTGCACTCAATCAGTGAAGCATACACGCATCAGCTTGCAGCTGCTAGTTATATATAATAATATAATTACATTGATTTGTGCTTACACAGATACATGCACGAGGACCTAAAAATTAACACCATCAAACAAGAAATCGCTAAATACAGCGAAAGCTATCAGACGAGGATATCGAGTCACGTCAATGAACTAGAATTAAGGTGGCCCATCCCGCTCATCTCCCCATACAAAAGGGGAAAGAAGATCACGCCCATATTTCTTGTCAGAGATCCAAAATTTTGCTCAAAATAGCTTTATTTGATCGAACTAGATGTCTGATGACCATTGGCATTGTAAAATTGTCTTTGGTTTCTGAGATATAAGGTCCGAAAGTTCGAATTTTTCGCGCGTTTTATACAATAACTTTGGAGGTGGATTACGCAATGATAAAGTAAGAACATCTTAAAAAGATTAGTCATCAGACATAGCTTATTTAATCAAGATTAATAATCTGTTTGGTTTTTGTTAGATTTTTGACTACAGCGGTCGTGGTTTACTTTTAGCTATAAGTCGTTTTGAAATCAAAATTTTCGTAAATCTTACCAAATCATACACTATGCACATTGTCTTTTTTGTGGACATGTTGCATCTTCCTCATCACGGAGCCCCTGTCTTTTTAATTGGAACAGAGAAGGTCCCAGAGCGCAACAGCACGGTTTTGTACAGTGCCCGCGAATGAGTTAGTCCCGCCGGGTTGGGCCACCTTAATTTGGCAAAATCGGTAGTCTCTAAGGCTGAAAAAGTTCTCATATTACTGGCAAGCAAACATACTAATAGATCTTCCGTATTTTTGCCGTCAGCACGGGGCGGAAAAGTGCAAAGTTTTCACATTCTTTAAATAATCTTAGCTTATAACGAATTTAACAAATTGAGCAATTATCTGGATTGTCTTTTTAGTTCGACGAACACCTAAAGAGCCTGACTAAGGATATACTCACGATATAGCTCATAATGAGTAAAATGTTAGAGTACCTTCTTTAGTTTTTATATATCACTTCGGTTAGAGTAAAGTTAACAATCAAATAGCATCTGACCTCACCAACACATACCTTATGCAGATTAACACACCCTCTCAACACATTTCCAGGTTAAATATTTGTATCGGTGATACATTTACATTTTCTAGTTAATAAATATTAATACACTCTGAAAAAGGGCTTCTGAAATGGATAAGTCGCTTGATATATCAAGCAGTTTGAAGCATCTATTGGATGACCAACGAAACGATATATTTTTCCAGTACATATTTTTAAGCGAAAAAGAGAAAAAAAATCATCAAACGCATATGTTACGTAGTATCAATACAAACATTGTAAATAATCAACAGTGCTTGACGCAAGTTTCAAATGCCATTAACGATGTTTACTTGTTAGTTGTCATTTCAGTCAGTGCTATTGCAACGTAGGAACTTTCGTAGTGGTCAGAAAATCTGAGCGCTTATCCCGACTTTTCACCTAAATTAGCGTTTACGCCAAACCGATCAACTGGCGTTTTGAAATGTTTGGAAAATTGAAGACCACGCACAGTAGGCGTTAAGCGAAATAACATTTGCGAGTTTGATTTGACAGCTTACTTATTGTCGCTGCAAATACGTTGATTTGCCGTCCACGCCGACTCCGTGTTTTCATACAAATTTGCTATTACAAGTTTGTAAGACCAAGTAAAACCACAGAATAAGTAGTAAAACTTGTATGAGGTTTGACGTTTTTACGTAACTCGAAGTTCCATTAACATCTATTTAAGTCAGAAGTCCGAATAGGGGCTCTTAAATTTTGTTGACTCAGGCCCACTAGCTTTTTAAACCTTTTGAAAAAAAATTTTCTAAAGAATTGCTTGTTGGTTTTAAGCGCATATCAAAGATTAAAAAGCATAGGTTTCCCAACAGGAGGCGCAGCGCCGGATTATGTGAGCGTTTGATGTATTTGTCTTTGCACTTATGTGATGGGCCCATATTAATTGAACATAAAAAAACTATTGCATCCATTAAACGCATCACTAGCTGGGCGAAATCATCGCAAACAAATCAACAACGGTGCGATCCTGCGCACGACGCCTATTGATCTGAGGGGGGCTCACTCGCCGCGTTCCCGCGGGGGTCCGGTGACGCGTCGCATGTCACCCCACTTCGCCATCATCTCGCGGTTGAGCCGCTCCACGCTCCAGCGCTGCGCCGCGCGCGCCGCTCCGCACCGAGCGATGTACACGGCGCGCGTCGAAGCGTCGTACTCGAGACACCGATCGTTCAGGCCCTGCTTCAGCTGTTGCGTGTCCTGGACACAAACATGGCGGCGTGACGGTGTATCCGCGGAGCGAGGCAGGCTCACTCGCCGGGATTGATTTAAATTCGCATCGTTTACCAAAGAGCTACCAAGGTAATTTTTTTTATATTTTTGGGGTCTAGATTTTTTTTAAAAAACCTAAAAGCAAGTGTAGGACTGTGAGGAATGCGGAATAAGATTCCATTAAGTTTGTTGTCATTCATTTCTAAATGCTTTTTTTATATGGCTCGTGGCTCAGGACTTGCCGTCCATCCCAGAGTTCTACGTTCAAATCTCCGCTCCGTGCATGCACCACTTTCTTTCTTTTTCGGAGTTGGATGAGTGTTGCTGGGTGGTTGGAACAGGATCTCTTTTATAAAAGTGTTGTGATTGTCAGGGTATCAGTCGATGTATTCCAACATGTAGAACATGGCCTCTCGTGAGCGAGCTGTCAAACATTCGACGGACGCCGGCCCAAAGACAAGCGAGTGTTGCCATGGCCTGATACAATAATAAGTGTATTTCATTACGAATGCGAGCTGTTACATGATTCGGAATCCATGGAAAACGAAAGTTCCCTTTCCCCCTACTAGCCCGCCCAGGTTGGTACCACCGCATTGAATTAAAAGATGGTTGAAGCGGCAATGAGAAATTGTCTGTGTTTTCTATCCAGTTTAATGTAGCAAATGACTGACATTCAGACGACTGCTGTACAGGTGTGCAATGTCAATGATGTACCTCATGATATCTCCACAGTTGGTTGCCGCCACCCAAGTGACAGGTGTACAGGATAATGGAAGAGTTCGGTTTGGACTCGGGGACATCCCAGCACATCGCACGTTCCTTACACCTGAAAAATTGTTTTTAGAAGTAAATTAACATCTGGCAGAAATTGTTTTTTTCTTCTCTGCCCATTCATGTATTTTTTTGCATGAAACTGGACATGGTTGGCTAACACATCCCCACTGTCGTGATATTAACCCAACACACCACATAGAAACTAGGTGGCATTCCAGGGCCACAAAACATGTTCGTCATTCATGACTGTGGAACCTGAATCACATCGATGAACGCAATTTGTGATCATGAACATACCTTATGTCCTTGTGCCACGTCAGCACGAAGTCCATCTCTCCGGAAGCGTCACATTCCGACAGATACAGCTTGTCCATCTGCTTGCCGTGCTTCGCGTCTATGCAGAGCTGCGGCTCCGACACACTGCGGATCTGCAATCAGCAACGTTGCCAACATTCACCATACATTACAAACTTGGCTGACACCAACACTTCACATATTACATTAATTTGAGATAACGGTAATGTAGTAAAAGCATACAATTTGCGATATATTACATGCTCCTTCTCCTAATGCCAAACTATCAATGATTGTATTCAATATGTTGTGTGAATGTGCTTAATTTGATGTGGAAGAAAGCCACCATTTTTTCAATCTACGAAATTACTCAAAAAGGCACACAAATTTACACCTTATCGGCAATGCAGCTAGAATAGTTTGTGTATTTGCAACTCTATCAACCGAATGCAACGGTACTGAGTTGTAATGCAGAGAATGTTCGAAGCAGTAGGCATCAATCTATACCTAGCGCCACATTGAGTCATCTGGGGATACCATATTACTTGATCATTTTATATATTTAAAGGATACGACAAAACCGTTTTCATTTATTTGAGGTTATTCAACATCTACACTGAAGCATTGTAATCAGATTTGTTATTAATTCAGTAATTCAATTGCAATCCAATTGTCGCAGGTTCGAATCCTGCCTACACATCACCATTACCATTTTGAGTTCCAATTGTGTTAAACGGAAATGTGTTAGTGCACGTCACCGGCAGAACGATTGTTTTTTTACACAGGACCAATTACTTTCGCGCTGCAATGTGGGATGGTTGAATTGTATCCATAATTGCCGCAAAAATCCGGTATTGGAGCCAGGATTTAATTGTGAATTTTCTGCATGAAGAAAAACGATCAGGAAAAATTGCAAGGAATAGAAAAAAGGTCATGAACCAGTTTGAGTAAAATGGTTTGCGAAAATCTCGAATAAGCAAAAATAAAAGATCACCCGGTCAAAATTCGGCTCCTAAAAAATAGCCCTATCTCCACCTATCTGGAATGACCTTGGAATGGGATGGACTCGGAATGACCCATCGCTGCTCTATTCCTACGAATAACTGCAATTTGCCAGTAAAAAAACAAAATCTAAAGTTCCTCCTCTCTTTAAAAAAAAGCAATATATGTATATATGTATGTTGTCAGCCTCAGTGGCCCAGTGGCGCGACACTTCGGCGATCGCTCTCCGAAGTTAAGCAACGCTGGGTCCGGTCTGGTCTTGGATGGGTGACCATTCGACCGTTGAGAGAGGCTGGCCGTGATTCGGATTCCACGTTAAGCTGTAGGTCCCCTTCCTTACTTACTAGGTGGTAGGGTTTATCCCGCCCGGGTTGGTACCATCGCATTGGATGAACGATGGTCGAAGCGGCAATGAAAATTGTCCGTGTTTTCCATCCAGTTCAATGTAGCCGTGCAATATAAGGAAGGTCCTGGCATGGCACCTAGTTCCCATGTGGTGTGTTGGGCTAATACCATGACAGAACTTGTGGTATTAGCCATCCATGTCCAGTCACATAAAAAAAAAAAAATGTATGTAAAAATGTATATAAGTATATGACACAGAATTGCATTTGTTTCCTTGAATACTATTCACGTCGGGCATTGCGCATAGAAGAATAGTGACTGTTGTTAGGCGAGGAGCGCTCACCTTGCCCTCGCCGAAGTGGTCGGGCTCGACGGGCGGATAGACGGCGGGCAGGTCGAAGGCGACGTGCGTCATGAACCAGCTGAAGGGCTTGCAGTGCAGGCGCTCGCGCACGGCGCGCTGCGCGCTCAGGTCGCCGGGCGCGATGCTCAGGTAGTGCGGCCGCCGCTTGTACAGGTACTGCGCGTACTCGTCCATCCACACCTCGGCGACGCGACGATAGTTCTGCATGTATTTATTAATGTTTTAATCATTTTAACATTAGCCATTTCAGCAGTATAAAATACAGCGAAGAACTGGCAAGAAAATTCACTGTGTTTTTAGGGTTCCGTAACCAAAGGGTGCCAACGGAACCTAATTAGCTAACCTAAGAACCTAAGCAGCTATTAATAAGCCTCCGCTGTCCGTCCGTCTGTCACAGGGCTGTATCTCATGAACCGTAATAGGTAGGCAACTGAAACTTTCACTGAGTGTGTATTTATTTTGCCGCTATAACCACAAATAGGTAAAATAAAACAAAAAAAAAATATTTAAGGGTGGGCCCATACAACAAACGTCATATTTTTGTTTTAAATTTTGTACGATAGTACGGAACCCTTCGTGTGCGAGTCCGACTCGCACTTGGCCGGTTTTTTTTTCAACGCCCATGTAGTTGAAGGCGAACAATCATTTTAATATTAAAAATTTTGACACTCCACATTATTTGTTTTACAACAAAACTACATACCATAATACAAAAAATATACATACTACATAATGTAGATAACCTAATATGTGCATTTATATATATAATTTTTTTTTCTGTTTGTATTATAGACCGTGAAGCAAGGACACATTAAGGTGGCCCATCCCAAAAGGGGAAAGAAGATCACGCCCATATTTCTTGTCGGAGATCCAAAATTTTGCTCAAAATAGCTTTATTTGATCGAACTAGATGTCTGATGACCATTGGCATTGTAAAATTGTGTTTGCCTTCTAAGTTATAAGGTCCGAAATTTCGAATTTTTCGCGCGTTTTATACAATAACTTTGGAGGCGGATTACGCTATGATTAAGTAAGAATATCCTAAAAAGATTAGTCATCAGACATAGCTTATTTAATCAAGATTTATAATCTATATGGTTTTTGTTAGATTTTGGACTACAGCGGTCGCGGTATAAGTCGTTTTGTAATTAAAATTTTCGTAAATCTTACCAAATCATACACTATGCACATTGTTTTTTTTGTGGAGATTTAGCATCTTCCTCATCACGGAGCCTGTCTTATTCTTTGAAACATATAAGGTCCCAGAGCGCGACAGCACGGTTTCGTACCGTGCCCGCAAATGAGTTAGTCCCGCCGGGTTGGGCCACCTTAATTAAAGAAAACGCCCATTAAAAAGAACTACTTTACGAATACACTGCAAGTCTCAATGTCAGAATTTAATGTTCAATCTTTGCAGTCAATGTCCATAAAGCAGATGTAGCTTTAAATAAATGTATGTAGGTATAACCTTAAACACTGTGTTAGTAGGACGCATGGATTAGTGAAGACTGTAGGAAAATTTCAAATTATGGGTATACAACAGGTGGCTAAATTGGAAGTCGCAATACCCGCAAATGGTACGTTTTGCTAGTTCGGGTCCAGCCTTGCAGTATATTTGTAAAGTATTTCTCGTTACTGGCCTTGTTATTTAATTAATGTCTCCTTGCTTCACGGTCGATTATTCATACATAAATATCACATTCCTTGGAATAAGTGACGTACTTGCTTAGTACGGAAAAGTATATTTACTTAAATGTTTCTGTTGATTCTCAATGAGATGTCGAATCTAAAGGCACTCAATCACACAACTTGATTTTCAGAATATTCCTGCAGTTGCAGAGGTTTTTTTATGTAACTGGATCAAACCTACTGTCATGATGTTAGCTCAACATACCTCATGGGAACTAGGTACCATCCCAGGACTAAAGGATTAAAGACCATTTTAATTGAATTGTCACTACGACATTGCTTCACGGTTTTACCATTGCTGTGAGGATAACACCACTAACTTATAAAACATCTTTTGTCAGTCAGCTTATAATTTGAGAACCACTAACCCGATTTTGATAGGGTTTGTATTTTAGTATAGCTTAATTCTTTCCGTAAATTATAGGCTACCTACATACTATCACACTAGATTACCGGAGGAGTTTAAAATTAAAATAGTCTGGGAAAAACAGAAGAAAAGATCTAAGAAATGTATCTGCAATAGAACATGGGCCAGCAACCTGTGGGTTCCACGCCTGATGCTTCAATGACTGACCCTGAAACCGCGAGGTCCTAGCCGAGTTTGGAACAAATAACAATACAAATGTCAAAGTAACAAACGGCGCGCATTACTTTCCCGACAAAGTCGCCGTGGCCGGGATTGGGGAAGGGCGCGAACTTCCTGTAGATGTGGCCCACGCGCGAGCACGGCGCGTCCAGCATCTGCCCTCCGCACTGCCACACCTGCGCATCCACACAGTTAATACACATTCTCAGCCGACAAGCATAACCATATTTGAAAACTAACGGCTTTTCACGCGGCGGGACGAGACATTCTCCGACATTTCGAGCTGATCGTTCAGCCCGTTGTCAAGAAGGCAGTCGCCACGCTCGCATGCAGCAGTCGACTGACTGACTGACTGACTGACTGCCAGTCAACGATCAGCTCGAAACATCGGAGAATGTCTCCTCCCGCCGCGTGAAAAGTCGTTTTCGACGTATTCAAACGTGTTCAAAGACCGCGGTAATCTCAAAAGTATCATAAGCATAACCATTTCTAGTAAGGCTGATTTGACATTATTTGATTTCAATAATCCGTTTAAACGGTTGGGGCGACCCTATTTAAAAGTTTATCACAGACTCTATTACCCACAAAATGTTCAACGTTCTTTACATTAGCCTAGCAGGTTTTTTAGTACGGGAAGTGCATTCTACGCATCTAAGCTATCAACCTGAGGGCCCATTGAAAACTCTAAGTAGGGCACATAAGTTATGTTCCCAATAAGTGAAATTTACATATCACATTCATGTGCAAATGTTTTATTTAAAAACCACTATTCCAATTTCCAACCTGTATTTTGCTGTCATTTGAGACGGCTGTGATTTTTCAGAAAAATAAAAACGAGAAATGATGTTAAATACCAAACACAAAGTACATTTTATCAATGGTTTTTAAATTTATTCCAATCGACGTTTGGGGGACTTAGCTTATTGGCACACCTTAAGAAATATCTACCTCTATCAGCATTTGTCAGTGGTCCTACCACCGATAAATAATACAACCTTAATAAACCTCCTAATTTTTAAACCAAACCTAGTTTTACTATTCTGATTCCACAGACAGCAAGCTCGATTAAATTAAGCTTTTTTATTATTATTTTTAACTAGATGAGGTACCCAGCTAACATAACATTTTATGTAATACCAGAAGCGATAAAAGTATCTATTTTCATTTAGAAATTTATTTATTACTACCAAATGTGCATTTGAAATAAATTTTCAATTTAGGCTTTTTTGAAGAATTATTTAAGATAAACATTTCCATCATACATTACTTATGTGTAACTCTAGCGGTATTGGCAGCGCACGCCAGAATAGATCGCAGATGGTAGATTTTTTCCTACTTACTTGATATTTTGGGCAATTCACACAATATCTTTATAAATTGTAGCCTTTGTGTTGTTCTGATGTATATATAACTTATATTATTGTTAAGTTTCCTTAAAAATCATTCAGTAGTTTTTATGTGAAACAGTAACAAACATACATACTTACAAACTTTCGCGTTCATGATATTAGTAGGATCTTAGGCAATGAATTTAGGAACAACCATCTTATACGTTTGTATAGGGAGAAGACCGGGAAGCATAGGTACCCTTAAAGGTGTGGAGGACATGTAAGGAGTTGTTAAGTACGGACCTTAAAGCTTAACTCGTACTGTTCGCCTCCCCAGATGTCGAGACCCTCGTCGTAACCGCCGAGCTCCCAGAAGAACTTGCGAGATATCGCGAAAAGCCCGCCCGCCATCACTGGACTCCTGCTCAGGCCGACAAAAATATTTTGTGCTACTGCTCTATTTGGAAAATCTGCATACCAATATGGCTTTTCCTGTGTTCCCACAGAAACTTGGTGTCTTGTCAGAAATATTCGATTGTTTGAGCATAGTAGATATTTGCTATAAATTTTTGGTGCTGTGTGGGTTCCAGCACATCATGTCTTCCTGTGCATGTCGTAAAAGCCGCCAAAGAGACTGGTCGTTCGTGGTTTGGATTCCACATTAAACTGTAGGTTTCCTTACTTGCTAGGTGGTATTTACGCCCAGGTTAGTATCATTACATTGAATGATGATTAAAGCGGCAAAAAAATTGCCTGTGTTTTCCATTCAGTTCAATGTAACTGCAATACAAGGAAGGAGGTGTGTTGGGTTAATATTATGACAGTAGGTGTGGGTGGGTGTTAGCCAGTTGCGACATAAAAACACAAAAAAGTCACATTAAAAAAAGTTGAAAAATTACATATTATATTTTATGATCAAAATTATCATCACATTTATTCATTGTTTGTGAAAATAACAGCACGGTTTGGTTGGCTACAGAGGCAAGATGTAATTAATTTCATATTTATGTTGAAGCAAGGGTACAAGGTACCCAAGGCACGAGCACGTAACGAGGCAATCCGCCGACGTACCAAAGTAGTCGATATTGGACACCGGGTGGCTAAGCTAAAATGGCAGTGGGCTGGTCACGTCAGCCGAAGAGACGACGACCGTTGGAGTAACCGTGTCCTACACTGGCGGCCGTGGACAGGCAAACGGAGTGTGGGAAGACCACCCGCCAGGTGGGAAGACGACATCAAGTGCGTCGGCGGAAAGCAGTGGTTCCGTACCGCTGAGGGCCGGGAGGACTGGAGAAGGGTTGGAGAGGCGTATGTCCAGCAGTGGACGCAAACACGCTGACTGACTGACTGTTGAAGCAAGGAAGTATTTTTGGTAGAAAGCTTTATGGAATTGGACATGGATGGCTAATACCACACCCACCGCCATGATATTAGCCCAACACAGCGTTTTCCCGAAGGAATTAGGTGCCATGCCAGGACCTTCTCTTTATGAGAACATTTAAAAGGATGAAATGCATCGACAAAGTTAAATTTTCTCTTTGACCAATTTGAATTTCAATTTATTTTGTTAATCAACTTTTGTTAGTCAAACTACGCCGGATGTGACGCCCGTTTCCACCGTCACCAGCTACAAAAAACCAAAGTTACCTTTCGGTTACACTATGTAAATATGCACCGAAAGTTACTTATTGGATTTCAGGTGACTGAAGGTGCTAAAAACAGGTAGCACAACATTACATGGGAGATTGTTTCAGCTGCCTCCATGCAGCGACGACACAAATGTACCCAAGCTACACACAGAGCCCCCTGTACTTTGCGAGTGGCTCCCGTACCGGAAGGGCTCGGGCATGTTGACCTTGTCGTCCGGCAGCACCGGCAGCCGCTTGTAGAAGAACTCCCAGTCGAAGGCGCCGCGCGCGCCCTCGTCCTGCGCGCGGTACTCGAACGTGTCGTAAGCCACCACGTCGATGAACGGACACACCGCCGTGCGGTAGTTCAGCGCGATT
Organism: Incurvaria masculella; assembly: GCA_946894095.1. Lineage (NCBI taxonomy): Eukaryota > Metazoa > Arthropoda > Insecta > Lepidoptera > Incurvariidae > Incurvaria > Incurvaria masculella. The sequence continues at coordinate 13,636,996 of OX335650.1, forward strand.
GGCTCTGTACAAAAAGGTACACTGACTTACAATCCATTGTATGCTAAAATACTATTATCGTAAAAAATTGGGGTACAACGAACTTTGCCATGGAGACGGGTATTTAAAATATTTTTACTTCATGGGGTTTGACCAATAAACCCCTCCGTACCGACCAATTTTAAAGACATTAAAAGACAAAGACATGTGACAAAATAATTTCCAAATTTTTTAAAACAGTTAAAAAACGTTTTTGACATTATCTTTAATGTGGAAGAAAACTAATTATTTATCACGACAGGTGGCGTCTAAGCAAGCTCACCTAAAAGATCTGTCAAAGCTGTCAGATATACAAAATAAAATAAAATAAATTTTATTTAGTTACCCGACGTAATTCAAATGACACAATTTTCTCATTGTTAATACGAAAATTATTTGTTTCTAATGATGCTAATCAAATGAAGTTGTAGGAAAGAAAATATTATAATAACATAACCTATAATATTTTGTTTCAAATGTGGTGCTGGTCTATTACATTAAAATTAGTTTTAAGACAAAAAAATCTTCTTTTCCTCCAACCCTTATTCTAATTGCATCTGGAGTACATCTTACATATAAAAACTCGTAAACCAAACTTGACAGGAATGACAGTTTTAACATTTGTTAGGTGAGGTCGCTCAGCGACACCTACAATAAGCTTTGAGCTATCTTCCTCATTCCCATAACTGTTTCCCGGTTGCCTCAAACTTGGACTCCTCCTAATATTTGTCGACTGAATTAATTAGACGTAGGGCAGATATGCGAGAGAGGCGCGTACCCAGCAGCGGCGGTAGCCAGTTGACGTTGGCCTCGGTGTGCGAGTCGAGGAATATCAGAACGTCGGCGGTGGCTGCGCGCGCGCCCGCGAGCCGCGCCGTGATCAGACCGCTGCGCTTCTTTATCCGTAGCACCTGCACCTTTGGTGCATTCTTGCGCATATACTCTTCCAGTTTCGTGCCCAAGAAATCTACCGCAAGGGAACGCACTTCTTTATTAATAACTTAATTTAAATCGCTTTCAAGAGTGCAACTGATGTTGATATGGTTAATAATAATGCAGATACATTGATTACATCAACCCTTTCACCGCCAAGGTTTTTTGGCATAATCCTTCTCAATACGCCACACTACAATTATTTCGATAATATGCAGTCTTGAATTGTTGTTTGTTTTGTTGCAAATAGTGTGTTGAAACAGTAGAACGCTAGTATGTACTGTGCAATTATGTGAATAAAACACATTATTTCGTAATCAGTAAAGTTTTATTAATGTTTGAAGTGGAGTAGTTTTCCGTCGGATATATCCGACGATGGCGCCTGCAGAATGCCTTGCTCTGACGGATATATACGTTCCTGGCGGGGAAAGGGTTAAAGAAAAAGTGCTGAGTTTATACAAACAAGTCTCCAAGTCACCACGAAAAACAAGACCCATAAGTTTTAAGGGGCTAATGTGTAAAGTGTGGGCCGGTTTAACATTGTGTGGTGCCATGGTTTGTGATATCCTGGGTTATGGAGCAGTATTTTCTGAAAGTTCAGAAAAACTGGTGCTTATATCCTATAGGTTGCGAAAAGTGCTAATGACTTTAAAACGTAACACAGATTTTTGCAGTTTTATGCACGTGAAACGTGTAGGTCATCGAGTGTCTCGTGGTGGTTTTCATCCTGTTAGGAGAAAAGTTTAGAACATTGTATTGTTGATCGGAGATTATAATAAATACCTACGATATATTGTTAACAGGACAATGACCTTATCTAGTTATTTTCGTAAATGTTTTTATACTTTTTCCACTAACGCGTTCGTATTAACTACGCCTTACGAAGCCCTTTACTAAGAAATAAGAAACAATTATAGTCCATTATTTATTATATGAAACGGAATCCATGGGAGGTTCTCTCGTGCGTTCTGATGCGCGTTCTTGTCTTTTATTTCCTTCAGCGTTTACAGTTCATATTGTAGTCCAAAATAATAAAAGTCCGAGTTAACTCCAAAGTCCCAAAGCTTTAATGAGTGATCACGACAGGGACCTGAACTCTTTTAGAGGTAACAGACCCCAACGGTGATGACTCCGAGGTGGCGGCATTTCGAAGAAGACAATAAGCGACTGATTAATTTAATAAGCTTTCAATTTTGTACTGAAAGGAGTGAAACCTAGTAGTGTCATTTCGGCGTGCGAGACAGAATCCATGTGTCTTGTTTTCATATTATCAATCCCACTTGTGTTATTATAATAGCTTAGAAATACCTATCCCTTATTTTAATCCCGATGGTGCGTGTTCGATCGTTTAGTTGACCAATGTTTGTTTACATTGAACAGTCAGACATGAACTATCAAATAGAGGTGTCTTATTTGACAGACAAGTTGTCTTTTTCACCATCGCGATTTTTTTTATAAACACATTGTCAATTTGACTAGAATTATTCGTTGATTAGATATAGGTTTGACTACATAATTTGTCTGACTAATAGCCACAAAATAAAAAACAAATCTTGACATCTTATCATCATGACAGCTCTTTGTTTGTAAATAGTACAGTCTATGGCCACCTCCTAACCACTTCTTCTTTGTTTTCATGTGATCCTGAAATCATATCCCGTGAAAGCTGTTACGGATCCTCCACCAGTTCGCCGACCGGTCTGAGTTGGCGACCGACTTGGATCGTCGGTATACTAGTAGGCTTCTTAATGCTTCGAAGCGGACCCGCGAGTCTGATAGGATGTTTTACTCCTTTGATTAGGTATAGGAACCCAAGCGGATGAAAGAACACCGATGAATAAGAAGGAGAAAGAGAAGTGTGACCGTAGATTGTGTCCTCTTATTGTTATCTTTCTATTATAATATGTTTCGTACAAATATTTGAATATTTTTTGTAAATGTAAATGATACTACGTGTTCCTTTCATCAAACTTTCGCGCGTCGTGCATAGCCTACAAGCTTTTAGATTGTAGCGTGACCACGGTGTGAATGCGAGCGTGTACGGAAGGTTGATGCTTGTTTGAGAAAGGTAAATTTAGACAATAAGATTTGTTATAAACCTGATATAGCTCCGCGCTCGTTATTGTTTGGTCAAATCTAAAATTAATAAATAACGATATCAGTTAAATACTTTTATCTTTATTTAAACGTTACTTTAATTCTATTCTAATTCATCTTAATGGTTATTTTAATTTAACTAAATAATTTTAATAATTTAAAACATAACTTTAATTATATTTTTGTTCAAATAACTTTTCTTAAGTTAATATTAGTTTAGGTAGGTAATCGGTCCTACTGACCGCTGTATTAGTAAATTAGGTAAGTCACAACCCTAAGGTTGAAAACTTACTAAACAGCGTTTGTTTATAACATGGTGCCGCACCACCATAATGCGAGGTGGCAGAAAAGTTTATTGTAACTATACCACGACACTTGGTCGTTTGAGCTAACCTTTAGCATAATTTTCTGCTACCGGGATAGGTAGAGTTTGTGTCGTAGAATGATACACTTCCGTCCCGATTTCTAACCGGTTTTGGAGGGTCGTAAAGCTTTCGGATCTTACTATCCAAGAGTTTTAGATGTGAGATGAAGGTTCCCCGACCTCATTTAGCATCGAGGTGTAAGTTAGCCGCTCTAATTTTTCTCTTGACATTCTAGGTAGGCTCAATCCAAGGGGAAATAATTCATCGCCGGAGTAATGGAAGAATGTCGCCAGATATTCCTGGCGATTCATAATTATTGTTAAAAAGTTCTTTTTCATATAAAGATCTAATTTTAGTCTGTCACTCGCGACACCTCGAAACAAAAAGGACTATTTTTCTTCACGAGTATTTTTCTTTAATTTATTATTTTTAGGTTCTTTATTAATTACATGAACATTGAAGTCAAGAGATCCAGGTGTTTCATTCCGATTACCAGAGCTCCGCCCCCAAGTTTAAAGGTTATTTCACCACAGTATGTATGTATAATCGACCGTGTAGCTGTAATAATAACTAGGTACTTTATGAATATACTGTAAGTTCTTTTTACAGAGCAGGGGGTCCATTCAGAGCAAGAGTGAGTTCGAGTTCGGGAGTGAGTTAACCTAAAATTAGCTCGGAAATATATTATTATTTAAATAACGGAACCGTTATTTATACTTCCAACGGATTTACGGGACAAACCAGATTTTTACCTAACTGTAATGATGTTCTAGAAGTGTGGAAATATTAACTATTTAAAAAAGTGAGTTGATATTTAGTGGCGAATTCGAACTCACTCTTACTCTGAATGGACCCCCTGTTTCTTTAATTAATGTGTCCCTGCTTCACCGTCGACTATACATACATGTGCACGAATTGATTATAATTCTTGTCTGCAGAGTAAGAATTAAGTTCGTAAATAGAAGATTGCAAATTAATGAAAGCAATACCTTTTGTGCTAGCATCGTCAACCAGAAAAATCTCCTTTATGAGATGCGAAGGCGAGCGATTGAGTACGCTGTGCACCGTTCGCAGCAGAGTGCTCCAATGCTCATTATGAAATGGCACGACCACACTCACTGTTGGCAATTTTGATATGTACTTTCGGCTTTGGCAACCAGGATGTCGAATGTCCGGCAATGAGCGATTTACGGAGATCTTGTCGCTAAGTGCACCGTTGAAACCATTCTCAGCATAGAGCTGCTCCTCCAGAGCGCTTTCGGACGAGTCCAGTTTTGCGGGAGAACCATGCTCGCCCATTCCTAACGTTCAAAACTTTATTCACACAAACATCCAAAGCAATCTGCCTATGTTGCTATTGAAGTAAGGGGCTACCCATATATTACGTCATAGTTTTTTGCCCATTTCGGACCCCCCGTACAATCATCCCATCGTCATCGTCCAACGAACCCCCTCCCCCCCTCAACCAAAACTGAAATCGTTTTCATTACCTTTATGATACAACCAAATAGTTGTTTAAAAAATTGTTTTTCTCGTGTTTCTGGATTTGGTATTGCAAGTTTGCAATACATGACGGCTAGTACCACACCCACTGTCATGTTTTCAGCCAATCACACCCATAGGAATTAAGTAGGTCCCATGTCAATGTCAGGACCTTCCTTGTATTGCACGGCTACTGGATAGAAAGCCTGGAAATATTTTCATTGCCCCTTTGACCAATCGTTCATTAAATGTGGTGGCATGAACCCAGGCGGGACGAAACTGGGTCTTACTTCCATATTTCCATATTTCCAATGACATCAATTTTGGCAACCCCCCCCCCCCCCCCCCCCCACGTCATATGACCATTATCCATTGAACTGACCCCTCCCTAATTTCAAATGACTTAATATATGGATGGCAAGTAACTTTTTATAAGCACAATTAAATGTCGGTTACCTTTTCTGTCAGCATCGAGTTTAATGTATTCATAATCGTGCCAGTCAATTTTCTGGAATAAGATTAAAATCAGTTAGATTTTTTTATACTAACTTATTGTATTAGATTAATGTCATTAACCACTTGTAGTCTAGATATTTTTTATAGCTTAACGGTTAACCCGACAAAAATGCGATAACGGTTTTTTACGTCATAAATAGCAAACATCCCGCCTCCATATTAACTTGCTAGGTTACTAGCAAAATATGTTCCACTTCGGAAGCGGTGCAAAATTGCACGTGTTCAATTTACAATTTCTGGGTAGTGGTGTGACAACACACGTGGCAAAGATCATAAATTTAAACTAAACCAAAAATAATGATAATAAACTAAACATCCACCAGTAACGAACCTAGATACAAATTTTGGCTTGTCTAGATTGCAAGGGGTTTGGACTATTGCAGCCCGAACCAAGTTATGTACCCGAAGTCTCAGTTGTCACCTAAATTGGCGTTACGGCAAACCGATCGACTGGCGTTTTCAAATGTATGGAGAAATTGAAGAGCGCGCGCAGTGGGCGTTAAGCGAACTAACATTTGCGAGTTCGAGCTTGATTTGACAGCTTACTCAACGTTGCCGTAAATACGTCGACGTTGCCGTTTACGTCGACTCCCCGTTTTTATACAAATCGGAAGTCCGAGTTTGACTTTGACTGAAGAAGTAAAACCACAGAATATCTAGTAACAACTTGTATGGAGTTTGACATTTTTATGGAAGTTACGTAAACGCCAATTTAGGTGAGAACTGAGACTACCGGCTCTGGTTATAATTTCAGTATCTAATCGCATTTTGGGTATTTTGTGCGCTAGCTGTAGCTCTAGTTTGGTGGTGGATGGATTTTTTGAAAAAAAAAAGGTCGCAGTATGGCACCTAGAGTGTTAAACTAATATCACAAGCCTGGGTGTATGGGATTACTTCAAAAAACCTATTGATTTTGATTCACAATTTTCTAAGCAACGATATATTTAAGTTTACACTCCATATTAACAATTTATTCCTGCACCAAATTATTTCCTTTTTAAAAGGATTTTTATAGAAATATATCTTTATTGGATTTCCTTGTAAATTATATTATTTTAAGCATTACACTTTTTCTGAAAACAGGAAAAAAAGGCATTTGAGCGAATGCTATGCAAGCTTGCTCCCGAAAGCCACTTAGCGAGCAACCAAGCCTACTCACAAGACGGTAGCCAACCAGGTGTTAATTAGTTACAATGTTCACCCAACGAAGCACCCATCAATAATCCCTCAGATTGAGATAAATAGTCGAAACTGAAACGAAATCTATCGAAAAGTAGTACTTTCTTACTTCACCTTGACACATTTCGTTTGGACGAAATGCCACTTTTGAGCATTGATATCTAAAGGTAATGTTAATACTTTTGACAGTAGTTAGTGTACCGTAAGTTTAGACTATTTGTGTAGGCCTCGGTCGGTGCTTACTTCTCAACTAATCAGAGTAATTGGAACAAGAATACTCACTTCGGCTGTGTAGCTTTCAATTGGAGGCAGGTCAATTCGAGTATGGATATTCTGAACTTGCTTCAAATTATTAATAAAATAAATTGTTATTATGAAGATCGTAAAAAATAATATATTCTTTAGTCGAAACAACTTGAAGAGCAGGCGTCGCATGGTTAGGTACTCTGCACAAATAAAAACATTGTTTATAATTTATTTAACATATTTTTAAGTCAATAGTTTTGGAAAAAGTGGAGGCTTAGAAATGAAAAATATAAATACATAATATGCTACACAAATTTTTGCATTTTGACAAATTTATAATGGTTCACGATAAAATTGCGGCGGGATCAGTGCAGGACGCCTGCGGAAATTTGTAGTAAAAAATGATTCAAGTTTTACTAGCTTTTATTAAAAAAAACATGATAACACTATTACAATTAATAAGAAGGTTGAATTAATTTAATGAATCTAACATCTATGCAGTATTTTTATATTTGTCGGAGGAGCAAATATGTTTCGAAATATTGAGTCAAATTGTTAAGTAAGAATGGAGCTGATTGCATGATTTATTAATGTTAGTATAGGTAAACAAAAGTTCCAAACTTAACCGTGTTTTTTTGCATGCCTACATTTCAATCAATTCCAAAAAGACAGTTTCCACATATGCATTATTTTTAGACAGACATAAAACATACTCCATGGTACGACAGTGAGTAAAGTTGAGATTGTTATTACGGAAATGTTTGTACATCTCCACCAGCAACGTTATCAGTATTCGAGCTTGCGAAAGTGGAACATTTTTGCTCTCACTGGGGCAGCGGGCAAACAGTCTGGCGGCACGTATGGTCACATTATGTATAATTTCAAATTTCAGAACAACGGGTAATGAGCAAGGTGAGATGTTGGAAAAAAAAATTGAGTGAAAATCAATGCAAAGGTTTTTCATTGAATTAAATTTTTCTGCAAAACTATTTTTCTATGACCAACTAATAGATCTCGAAATTTGAAATCAGTACTTTACTGCTAGCTGGAATAAAGCACCTATGCTGTCTCGTAAATCACAACTCTAGTGGTCTTGTTAACTTGAATACACGGATTAAGCCCAACTGAATCTCATTTTGTATAGTAAGTCTGGACATAATCCACATATTAAATTTTGACAGGAACTCTGAATACGACTATACGAAATTAGCCGATTTTGATAAGTAAATGGGGATAGTAATGTGAAAAAATGCACTATTGAAGTCATTGAAATATATTTCCATGATTACAATCTATAGATTGCAAACATGACCCTGAACCAAGAAAGCCCAATTTATAATCGCTCGGGTTACAATGTTGCCACGTTGGTTGGTAGTTCCATTTAGCACTAGGAACTTACAGAATCTTTTTGGTAGTAAGATTCGTATATTCTCAAAGGGCGGTGGACGATGCAAATATTGTTTGTTTACAACTCTTCGTACAATGCACTGCACAGTTTACAGATATTTATTTTTCCACCGGTATAAACGGTTACACTTCCTTACAGGATAGCTTGCCGAAAACAACAATTGTGAAACTTTTCGTTATCAAAATCAAATCTATCGAGCTGGAATACGAATCATCACCCATTGGCTCGTTGACTGAAAGGTAATGTGACCATCTTCAAATTACGAATCCAGCCAATCTATAGACTGAACGCGTTTCCTCTGAAATCTGTACACTGGAAATAGAGAAAAAAAATTAGATCTTTTCTGTCATGCCAATCATAGAGCAAAAGTGAATTAGAAATTCTTTCTCTTTTCAGTGTATTTATTTGATAGGAAACAAATGTACCTACCTACCAACAAATCGAACTTTTAACATTATCTTTAGGGAGGATTATCGAAGGACGGCCGGTAGGCTGTGCCTGTGTTATTTTTTTCAACATAAGCTTTGCTTCAAAAAAGGTCAGAAAACGAACAGGTTATCATGAATGTTATCACAGAAAACAGGAAAACTGCCAAAAAGTTCCAAAATTGCAGAAACCGCAACCTATGGTCAATGGTCACACTGCACATCACAGAATATTTTAAATAAAAGCCAAGATTATTACAAAATTATTCGCAACCAAAGAGTTCCGAGAAATCGCTGCGCTCTTTCTACGAAGTAGACATAACTGATGTCAGATAATCAGAGAATAGAAATAAAGCAATCGAATATATAGTGTTTATTTGTCTACGAAGACAAAGGCGGCGAGAGCAGTGTGTCTGTAAAAGAGATAGCACATTGTTTATTAGTGACAGAGTGTAATCATTTCCAGTGAACCTTTCTTTCCTGGCTGCGACAAGAGTAAGGGAGACAAACTTATTTTAGCTGCTTCAATGGGATGCTAACCCCGACAAAAGAATGAAACTCTTTGTAACACCGGTAGAACCCTGATTAACCGACTTTGATTTTGCGACAGACGCTGACGTTGATTTTGATGTTTTGTCCTTTCGTGCACTCGGCCCTTAAATTAAATTACCTCCGAATTAACCGAATGGGTGAACAAAATCGGGCGCTCTTTTTTATGTATAACCTTGTGAATACATTAGTCAAAGGACGAACTCATCTAACAATGATTAATATTAATCCTAAGATTGACTTGACTAGTGAATGAACTTGCAGCGATAAGCGCCGAGTGCACGAAAGAACACAAAATCATTATCAGCATCAACGTTTGATTAAACACGTCAATTTTTATAGGCCGTAGGGAAGCGAACTGAGTGAAATCTATGTTGGTCACTAAAGTGACGTGTTTAAACATTGATTTGGAATTCGGATTATATCAAAACCATTGAATCAAGACCGAATGAATTTTAAATGTTATTCCATTAGTTGTATTTCTGGTCTATGAATGGCTTATTTCTCGTAGAAACGGGATGCGCTTAATCATAATTTCATAATTGGTAGGTATGTAAAATAAGGGAACGTATTTGTGGCGTCTGCAAGTTTTTTTTTAAAACGACCCTAGGTTTTTCATTCATTTGACTGTCCTAGTGACCGACAGTGACAAATCAAATTATAGCAAACAACTTTTATTTTCTCCATAGTTTCACCCAGGATCAAATCATCAATGGCCTGGATATTTTTTTGGTAAACAAAATAATTAAAATGTGTTTGCACAGCTATTTGTTGCCTGCTTTTATATACCAAAAATAAATTTAAATTGGAACAGTGATTTTTTATTCCTAAAATGCGTTTTATGGGGAGGGTTATGAATATATTTTTTATGTTAAGCGCGGCATATGGCGTACGCCAGGACCAGAACCTATTAAGGTGCCCGACGACGCCCATGGGTTTTCGAACACCTCAGGGTAGCTGCGAAAACCATGCCAGCCTCTTCACACCACGTTTGAAGGACCCAGGTCGTACTTTGGGGGAAGGAAGATCGGTGTCTATTTTCAATCATTCTTAGCGGAAGAGTGTGTAGTACAGAATTCTGTGTTTTATTTCAATCAAAGAAATCGTTTTTAACGAATCTTTGAAAACTGTCTACGAAGCAAATAATTCAGATCGCGGCTTATTGTGTCTTTGTGTCTTATTGAAATATTAAAGTTCTCTTAAAATGAGGTTTTTTTTTTCATGATAAAATTGCTCACCAAGAACGTTTACTTCTTTAATGTTTTTGTTGCTCACTTTTGATGATTTTACTAACGGCATGTGCGTTTGCTCGACAGTTAAATTTCAACTCTTCAGGAAGCTTCATCGCAGAACATTTTCGCTTGTCGATCGATGCGATGAGTATACTACCTAGTACCTAGTACTAGGACAAAAGCGTCAGTAAAGTTTATGCAAGATTTTAAAACTTAAGTTTATTAAGAAATGTAAATAGATTCCATGTCATAGATATAACTAAGCTTTGCTTAGCTTAGCTTAACAGAACTTTAAGAAACGTTCTTCATTGTTTTATTTTAAGGCTTTCTCCGTCCATCAAGAATTCACCTTAATCCGACTTGTCCGATTCACCGACAATATTGTCGTTTAATCGAGGTTCCAGATATACATCTCTCACACATCCACATCTTTATGATCAAGCTCACCCACAGAACGAGCTCACCCACAGTGTCAGTCATAAACCAAACCTAGCCGCACTACCACGTAGTAGCAGACAGTCACTCTGTCTCCTTGTTGATTGTTGAGTCTACGCTACGGCCTAAGCCATGGGATGCAAACATATTGAGTGATGAGTGATATTGAGTAACACATGTTAAAGAAAAAGTGTAAAGGCATAATTGGCATAATATAATTTTTTAGCTCTGTAGACAATTTTAATAAAAAAATGTTATCTAAATGTGGGGTTTATAGTCAAACAAAAAGGAGTTGGGTCAGTGACTTTACGTGAAAACTTGGAGTTGGATACAATTTTACTCTGCACGAGTAAGTAGTCGCATCCTACTTCTATGGTTACATTTTAATTTAAGGCTGTCGTAAAGTCACAGAAAATCTAAGATTTGAAAATTTTACGAAATGTATATTTTGTCCATTGACCAAGGCACAATTTTGCAAGGCGTCTTCCAGGCCGTCAGGACTGTTTCCCTACCCTTAAAAGTTGTCAGGTTTAATTTTTTTTTAACTGGAGAGAGCTTCATTCTAGATCCGTATGTTTTAATTTTTTTGTAAATATCTATCCTTCAGTAAAAAAATCACAAATCAAGGTAAAAAAGAGAACTTTTTTCCAATGTTTATAGCCAATATTTTTCAATCCAAAAGCTATTTAAAAAAATTAAAACATATAAACGTGATTTTGACCGTATATTTTAGAATCCAATATTTCGAAAAACCAAGTAAAACATTAAGAGCATGTAAACAATTTACGCCCGTAGTGCGGGGAATTTATAGGGTAACGACTCTCTTAATAGGAACGTTGGTAGGCAAATAGCAAAGATATTAATATAGGATATAAAGAGACTTATACCTACTTAGCGAGTCCGGCACATGTATACGTAACCTGAGTTGTTCAGTTCCATTAAACATCTAAGGGCCAAAGGACAAAAAATCGAAATCATCGTAAATGTATGATTAAACACGCCAATTTGTATGAACAGTATGGAAGGAACTCCACACGGTTCACTAAAAGTGACGTGTTTGAACATTGATTATCTCAGCTGTCTCTTCGTGCATTCGGGGCTAAGACAGGCCAGTCTATCAGTCGTATTCAGAGAGAACCTGTCAAAACTTAGTACGAGATTAACAACGGACTAACCATACAAGCCGTAGAAATTAACAGGTGTATTCAGAGTGGGCGGACTTTCTTTAATCCGCCGGACTAAACCGGTTTTTGTATGGTTAGTCCGGTGCTAATCTCGTACTAAGTTTTGACAGGTTATCTCTGAATACGACTGTCTCGGACTAATGATACAAACCATAGTCCGGGGTATTAAAGTTAATCCGCCCTCTTTGAATACAGCTGTAGTTCATTAATTCAGTTATATTACATTTTTAAACACAAACAGTAGTATTCAGAGAGAACCTGTCAAAACTTAGTACAAAATTAGCACCGGACTAACCATACAAAAACCGGTTTAGTCCGACGGATTAAATGTTAGTTCGCCCACTCTGAATAAAGCGTTGGCTGATAGCGGGGGTGTTTCCGAAATAAGGTGCATCCAACCTCTCTGGTCAAAGCTTTTGTATTTGCTTGCATGTAGGTACGGACGTTTACTCTGAATACGACTGCTACATCTCTATTCAGAGTGGGCGGACTAACCTTCAAGCGCTGAACTAAACCGGTTACCTATTGTATGGTTAGTCTTGACAGGTGCTCTCGGAATGCGACTGCTAGAGTTTTACATGTATACATGTAACATTCTAGTTTTGGATGTATAGCTCGCATTCTTTCCGTGCGCATTCTTGACGAAGTGCACTAATCCATCGCAGCCAACGGGAACAAAACCCACGCGCTAGGCCACACACTTGCAGTTTTAGCCATGACATCTAAAAGGTATTTCGTCGGCCGCAGAATATGGTCAATGTTTTACCTGGACCGACATTGCATCATCTCTGCCTACCCCTACGGGAAAGCGGCGTGAAGTATGTATGCATGACATTGCATTATCATAGATGCAGGTATAATGTCTACGATCTTAAACGCTATAGCAGCCTGTGATACTTTTGAGATTACCGCGGTCGTTAGACATGCCTCCTTGACAACGAGCTGAACGATCAGCTCGAAACTTCGGAGAATGTCTCTTTCCGCCGCGTGAAAAGCCGTAACATTTTTCAAAAATGGCTATAGCAGCCTAATAATATTTCCTTGTTAAATAGGTCCCAACCTGGGTGCAAATTAAGAACTGTGCGGTATGAACGCAAAAATAAAGGATCGAGAGCGTCACGGCTGGCTCTATGTGCAAATGATTGAACAGTGAATGTTTCCCGCGCAGGTAATGCGAAGAGAGTGTGCCGAGCGAGCGTTGCTAGTGTGCGCGAGCCTGCTGCTGGAGGCGTCGCTCGCGAGCGGGCCGTGCGCGCGCGGCCTCACCTGGTGGGACGCGCGCGCCGCCGCGTGCATCGCGTGCACCGCCTGCGAGCCCGCGCGCCGCCTCACCGTGCTACGCCCGTGCGAGCAGCACCGCGACGCGCTCTGCGTGCCGCTACGCCAGCTTCACGTCCGGTGGCCGCCGCGGCCCGCCTCACCGCCACCCGCGAGCGACGGGACGATACGCTTGACGCACGATGGCGAGGCATCGCCGACGGAGGCCTCATGGGACGCTCGGGGCGCAGCGCTGGCGCTCGCCGCCTCCGGATGCGTCATCTTCTTCCTGATCGTCATTTGCTTACCTTTGTACCACACGCGACAGTGGCGACGGCTTAAGCAAACCCTCGAGAGAGGTAATATTACAAAATATCTAACCTAAATTAACTTATAACAAGGTGTTGGATTATCTGCGCCATACACGCAAAAGTCGAAACATTTGAAAGTGCGTAAAGAACAAGGCAAATATCCTGCTGATTAAATTTCTACAACACACTACGCGTCTGTCTACCCTCCAAGGCTTCGCGACGTTGTAGTTTCCATTAGCCGAGTAACCTGCGTGCAAGTGTGAAGTCACACCTAAATGCAGATAACTGTAGGTCGTTACAAACCGCCAATCTGCAGGTTGGCAGCCAGTTCCCATTGACGTGGGGCCAAACATAATTGTGGCGGGTGCTTGTGCGGTCAAGATGATGCTGGATCAAGTACCGAAATTGCAAAAAAAAAATGGCCCACTGCATTACTTCTCGTGTATGTCACAAGCGGTGACTAAAGACTACTTTTGGACCCCTTCCCTCCTAGGACCGTCCGTGACCGAGAGGTTAACCCCCTACCCAAGTTACGTGAAATTAATAAAATCTTAAATAACTTTTCGAAAAGCCTGCAATACTAATTGATATATTCTGCTAATACTATATGATATAGTTCGCATTAATTAGTAATTGCTATTACTTATTAATGCAAACTATACTACTTAGCCGATATTGAGGCGATTACATACAATTTATGCAGGCATACGTAACAAAACCCATCATATATAATATATGTAACATGGTCGAAAAAAGTCAAAATCGGTAAGGCACGATTCCGTCACTTGATTCGTGCCCCCCCCCCCTTGTTACCCGAGCAATTGGCGTTACGGCAAACCGATCGACTGGCGTTTTCAAATGTATGGAGAAATTGAAGAGCGCGCGCAGAGGGCGTTAAGCGAACTAACATTTGCGAGTCCGAGCTTGATTTGCGATTTCTCCAAACTCCATACAAGTTTTTACCAGATATTCTGTGGTTTTACTTCTTCAAGCTGTCAAAGTCAAACGCGGACTTCCGATTTGTATGAAAACGCGGATTGGACGTAAACGGCAACGTCGACGTATTTACGGCAACGTTGAGTAAGTTGTCAAATCAAGCTCGGACTCGCAAATGTTAGTGCGCTTAACGCCCGCTGCGCGCGATCTTCAATTTCTCCATACATTTGAAAACGCCAGTCGATCGATTTGCCGTAACGCCAATTTAGGTGACAACTTAGACTACCGGCTCAGAAGTGACCGAGATGTACGTCAAATCTAATAATCAGAGATTAAGCTAATAATCAAAGTTATAATTTAGCTAGACATGGCGTTTAGTGTTATTATCGTAATTACAAAGATGAAAAATATTGTCACCACATTTGAGGGTCAACTTTTTATATCTCAATCGATTATCCTGACAAAAGTAATTTCTACATTCTTCGGTTATATCATTTTATATTAAGCCTCTACGGCTAAAACGCTTTTCTAAGTGTAGCCTATCATTATTCGGTAGCAAGGGTAAAATTACCTCCCACAGATTCACAACTCGCTCTTATACCCAACATGAACGTTTGCAACACGCTATCCAGCTTTACGATTTTCCAAAAATAACATTCCGACGGACATTGTTTAACTCACTGTGGTTTAACCGGAGAACGATTGCTTGAGCTCTCAGTTAGGCACGCCGCCACCATATGGTGACTTGTTAATGACAGAAATAATAGTATGTAGCTACTTTATCTAAACGTGCAAATATATCACAAAATACAAAAAGTGGAGGCACTGGAATAGTGCATTGCTTCAAGGTCCTTGCTTGCGGTGACGGTTAGTTCTGGTTCGGGTCACCTCTTTCTTTCAGCCCTAGCGATCGTTTTTTTTATGCAACCTGACATAGATAGCTAAAACCACACAACTACCGATATGATATTAGCCCAATACGCCACATTCGTGCTGCCGAAGGAATTAGGTGCAATGCCAGGACTTTCCCTCGATGAGCACGGCTAAATTGAACTGGATGGAAAACACGGACAATTTTTGATTGCCACTTCGACCATCTATTCATCCAATTCGATGGTACCAACCCGGGCGGTCTTCAACCCTACAACCTAGTAGGGGAAGGGAACCTACAGTTTTACATAGATTCCAAAGCAGCTCGCATTCGTGACCGAATGCACTTATCTAACTCAGAATGAGATAGAAAGCGGTGCATGAACTAGTCTAGTGCTAGTCTAGTCTCCGCGCCACTAGGCTACGAGCTGCTGAAAGTCGTATTCAGAGAGCACCTGTCAAAACTTAGTACGAGATTAGCACCGGACTAACTATACAAAAGCCGGTTTAGTCCGGCGTACGCCCACTCTGAATACGGCTGTTACAGTCGTATTCGGAGAGAAACTGTCAAAACTTAGTACGAGATTAGCACCGCACTAACCATACACAGACCGGTTTAGTCCGGCGTATTAAAGTTAGTCAGCCTACTCTGAATGCGGCTGTAAAATATCTACAGTCGTATTCAGAGAGAACTTGGCAAAACTTAGTACGAGATTAGCACCGGACTAACCATACAAAAACCGGTTTAGACTGGCGTATTAAAGTTAGTCCACCCACTCTGAAAAACGGTTGAGAGAGTAATGTGAACGGGTGCTGTTTGTGCGGTCTGGGGTGTGTTGTATCAGCATATGCGGACGTAGCCCCCGTTGCACGAAGAAATCGAGATCTCATTCAGTCATATTGACGTCAACGTCATATCAGAGTAGGGACTCAGGAGTTCTTTCTCTTTCCAATGATCATGCTTTATCCGTAACGTCCGTACTAATAATTAACCATAAAAAATGCTAGTTTGTCCGGCAATAATCCCCGTATTAAAGTTAGTCCGTCCACTCTGAATACTAACTGTGAAAGGTTTCAGTACATTCTTCACCTCCATGGGTTAACAGTCTTATTCAGATTTAACGCGGATAATTATATACACAATGTGATTTAGTACAGACATAATTCGCGTATAAAAGTTAATCCGACCATGCACTCTGTATACTACCTACTGTTAGAGTCGTATTCAGAGTGAACTGCCAAAATATAATACGAGGATATCATAACCGGACTAACCATACAAAATGCTTTTTAGAACGAAGATAATCCGCGTATTAAAGTAGCACGCCTACTCGGAATACTACTGTTACAGTATGTACGTCAGTGGACCCTCTAAAATAATTTCAGCGAAGTTTCTTGCCATTTTTTCTTTGCTGTGTTGTTGAAATGGCAATGTTAAAATATTACAAATCCGTCCATGATGGAGGTTATTTAAACAATAAATTAGGTGCAGATGCCATGGAGGTGACGAAAGCAGATGCAGACAAAATTATCAGCCATATTAAAATTTTTACCGAAGAATATGAAAAACTAATCACTCGAATATTCTGTTCCGTACCATGGAGGTATTTCTTCACCTCCATGTTCCGTACCATATATTTTCGTTAGATGCATTTTGAACGCCTCACATTGTTAATTATACCTTGTGGAAACCGACAATGAACTTATATGCAAACAATAGTGTGGCCTCGTTAGTGTATGTATTACAAATTATATCCCACATCGACGCGGTTACGTAACGGTTGTTTGAAAGAGATTGCACAGAGCATCCGTGGGCCTAGCCTGGACAGTGTTAATTTTACCGTTTGAAAGGTAAAATGTGGAAAACATTTTTGACGCCAACAGACATTTCATCCATACAAAAAGTGTCAAAGTGACACAAGAAACTACTACTTTTATTTTAACCGACTTCAAAAAAATATACAGACGAATTCAGGACTTCTCAATTCGTCTGCATATTTTTTTTATGTTTGACTTTCAAAGAGGCTGCGAAAACCATGCCGGCCGGCCAGGTGCTTCTTCACACCACGTTTGAAGGACCCCAGGTTGTACTTTGAGGGAAAAACACCGGCAGGGAGTCGATTCCATAGTTTAGCCTAGCAAATACCTCCCGGTCCTAACTTCCACCATTCCAGTAATACTATTCACTCCTTTATTTCCATCAAAGATAAAGCTGATCTTCTCGTGATCTTATTTGCGTCTCAGACAATAGTGCACCGCTATTGTCTGAGAGTACTCTTTGCCGAGGGAACAATTCATTCCGCAAGGGAGTCCTATTCGCTGAGAGCTATTCGGTCTGGATACAGGAAAGCGAGTGGCCTACGGTATTCCTGCAGTGGTGTCAACGATATGTGCTCCAGAATTTGCACCTATCCTACCCGCCTTTACCGCTTATCGTATTCTACTGGGGGCGTGCCTGCAGCTTGGAAATCAGCCAACGTTCAGCCAGTGACTAAAAAACACCATCGATCAGACCCGGCCAACTATATCGACCCATAGTCATTACCTTACTTCTCTGCAAAGATATGGACCTTATTATTAACTCTGAGTTGGTGACAATGGAACTAGAAATGCGCCGGCGGTATTTTGGACACCATTTTGAGTTTAGACTACCAATGACCCCCAGGATAAAGCAAAAAAAAATTTAAGAGATTATTTGTATGTTTAGCCTCTTGCGTCGTCTAAATTACTGGGCCATTATGGAATACGGGACATTCGTGAAAGCTGCCATGCTCCCTTTTCGGGGTCCACCTAATGTTGTCTAAGCCGTCTTTATCGCTAAGGATTTCGGATTGCGTTTATCTACGTGACTAGCATGAAGACTTTGACTGGCTCAGCTTGACCGTCATTCACCATGGCTCCTGAACGATTGCTGGTACTCAATATCTTCCCATGGCCTGTTCTTAGCTACGCAATCAGGAGGCCAAATATGGATGGGCGGTTATGGAAGGATTTGTGTGCATACATATTGAATGATACTGGTCTTGGATGTGATCAACCACCGGCGCTTGTTGTATATGTAAATGTATTAGTTTAATACTTTAAAGATAATAGTATATGTATTAAGGTGTAAATTATTGTTTATGTATGTGTATGAATATATATATATATATATATATTAGTTTCTGTCACCCTTTACGCATTACGTATTACTTACATTTTCTTTTTCAATTCTTATCCGCATCACTCCCAAAGGTTGACTGGAAGAAATCACTTATAGTGATAAGTCCGCCTTTGTGCAATTTCGCTCTGTTAGATTTAATTGTTCTGTGAAAAGTTTTTTATCTAATTTGCACAATAAAGAATTTCTTTCTTTCTTTCTTTTCTTTCTTGTTTCTGCAGATGTGCAAGACCTCTCTGCCAGGATGAGATTGGTGGAGTGCGGGCCGGCGGTGACGGTGGAGACCACGGTGCCTACCCAGCCGCATCCTTCACCTGCTACACACCATTTCTACACCAATATTCCGCATGCGGCCGCTGGGAAGGATTCGTTATTAGGTATGACGATTTATGTTACTGGCATTTTTCTCTCGTCCATTCTTTCGTTTCATTCAAACCTATGATTCAAACGTTCACAGCTCATTATATACTTATCTAATTATACTATCTCAATGGGAAGGGCGGTCAAAGCATTACTTATTCTGTGGTCAAAGCATCATGACAAAGCCACACAACGCTTTGGATTTATGTGGATGTGACAAAATATTGGCGCCGATTGTTACATAATATTCTAATATTTTTATGTGTAACGCGCGCTCGTACTGCCGCCCGGTGGTGTCATAGCGGGCACAAAGTGGGTTCGTTGCGATCCGAAGCATAGATTTTGGCGTATAGTGTCCCGTACGTGCTCGCCATAACAATAGTAATAATCCAGTCACGAACGAAATGTCGTGAGCTTGGCCTCCGAGAGATGTAAGCATTCAGTAGCTTTTTTGTTAACGAGTCCCTGCACTACAAGGTCAAAAGGCGTTACGGCTTCAGCAACTACCCACAATATTCCAACGTGAATTTCTCCACAATTTGTTTGTCATGGATGGTTATCATTCACAGATAGGTAAATACTAAATAACCAAAATGGAACATCAAAATCTACGCAGGAACTTGGCCAAAAATCATTAATATCATAACTGTAGTTTTTTGGTATTAGCCATCCATCTAGCCATCCATGTCAGGTTGCATAAATTCCTGGTTATTACTAACAAATGCCATTTTCGGCTTGATATTAAAATATGTTATTCTTGCTGCGGTACCCGACTCAACCTGGGACTATATTCAAAAAGTGTTTTCTATAAAAAGTAGCTAAGTATATCACTCTCATAAACTATATCTAGCAAAAGGGGGACAAATTAACAAACGCCCTTTCACATTAATAAA
This sequence comes from Incurvaria masculella, assembly GCA_946894095.1. Classification (NCBI taxonomy): domain Eukaryota; kingdom Metazoa; phylum Arthropoda; class Insecta; order Lepidoptera; family Incurvariidae; genus Incurvaria; species Incurvaria masculella. The sequence continues at coordinate 13,656,852 of OX335650.1, forward strand.
ATACTAGCCTAATTACTCGGCTCAGCTTGGGGTTTCAGTGGTTTAGGCGTGAAAACCGACAACATTTATAATATTAGTACGGATTAGTAGGATATAATAGAAGGAAAAGATTTTCCTGGCAGCTTTTGATGATGCGTCCGTCTGTACAACAACACTAGCAAAGAATATAGGTATACACAGCAAGTTTATTTATTGACTAATTTCACAATACGAGCATCTACCTGTTTTTAATTGTTTTGTCGTAACCTTAAACGTTATCTCTTATCTTATCTTAGAAGAAGAATACTTATGAACTAAGTATTCTTCTCAAAATGTGTTATGCTTTATAATAATAATAATTGTATTGGTCGATCCCAAGTCCAACGAGATCTTCCTCGTAGACATAACAATACCACATGACGAAAACCTCGACAGGGCCGAAAATGAGAAACTTATGAAATATTTAGACCTGGCCCACGAGGTTACCGCCATGTGGCGTGCACGGAAAACCACCATCGTGCCAATTGTTATGTCTACGAACGGCGTTGTCCCAAAAAATTTGGCCAAAAATTTAGAAAAATTAGACATCGATATTGGGCTCCGATTCCAGATGCAGAAAGCGGTTCTACTCTCGAACACGAGAGTCGTTCGGCGGTTTCTGTCTCTGTAGCTCGGAGAAGCCTTATAGGATTTGTCCCAGGTGGGACCTCCCTAAGGCTAAATTCAGTTTCACTTCTTTTTTTGTATTTTTGTACTAAATAATATAAACCTAAGATTTGTTATATTAATATATACTGTGAATAATAAAATGGTTTATTTCAGGCAATTTTGCACCCATATGATGATAAAGTTAAAGTTTGCATATATACAAATCTATAAAAAGAAAAATAATGTGAGCTATAAAACAATAAAACATTTTAAATTACAATTCAAGTAAAATTCTAGTAAAATCAAAATTAAAAAGGAAATTTAATTACCATTAAATAACAATAACAACAATATTTAGAAGCAGTGAAAAAAATAATCAAAATAAGTTAAATTAAAATCAAATTCAGTAAATTAAATTAAATTAAATTCAAAATCAACATCAATACACTCATTAGCTAATATCTAATATTTTAATTCTACAATCACTTCATTAATATAATACTGCCGACGAGTAATTGCAATTATAATTTCATAATCATCTGATTTGTTAATACGCTCCATAAACCCTGCTCTCCGCTTCAGCATAATAGCATAAAAGTCGCCTAGTCGGTGTTCGGTGAACATACCAGACGCGCTACATCTCCAAGGCAATCCCAATATGCAGCGAAGTGCATTGTTGTACTGTACACGCAGCGAGTTATAAGCTCGCTGCGTGTACTGGGACCACAACTGGTTGGTGTAAAGCGCCTGGCAGTAGGCACGGAACATCGTCAGTTTAACTTGGACAGAACAATACCGGAATCGTCTAGCCAACATGTTGCTCTTCATTGCCAGCACACGCCGCTGCCTCTCCAGGTCCTCGTCGTCTTTCAGGTTTTTCGTGAGAATATGGCCGAGGTACCGAAACCTTGGTACGGTTCTCAAAGGAGATCCGTTCAAGGTTATCGTCGGGCAGTAAGCGGGACCCCCGGCGTGTTTGAAGACCATCACCTCTGTCTTCTTGGTATTATATGTCAAGCCGTGCTTAGATGCATATCTCTCACAGAAGCCTATCAGTGTTCAAAGCCCCTTGACTGAGGGGCTCAACAGCACCATGTCATCGGCATAGCTGATATTATTATTATAGTAGTTATAAGTATGCTTTATACATACAATTACATTTGTCTAATGATTGTTTTACGAAAGTTAAAACACTTAAAAACACCTAGACACACGGTAGCGTGTCAAGCCAAGTTGCATGCAAATAACTTATATTTGGCTAATAATAGTTATACACAATTGTTTTGTTTTGTTTTGTGTATTTTGTTCATTCCAAATACTGCTAGCACATGCTGTGCTTACTACTCGTGGGATGTTTCATAAGCTTTTGTTACTATACATGTTGTTGTTGTTTTTTATGTGATTCAATCCTGTATGTAAGCCTATAAATAAATAAATAAATAAACTGTTTTTATATTTTAATGTCATCATATCGATCTAAAATATTTGTTAAAAAATTAAATCTTGAGCTTCAATTTCCTAAGTTATTTGCTTTGAGTTGAAAAAATAAATTTTAAAATAGCAATCTGTTGTAGCCATTGACGTACCAAAGCAATAGACCGACAATCAGAGTACTTCTCCATACAAACGTCCGTACCACCGTATCAATGTTGCTGTTACTATATTTTAATTTGCCCGCTTATTTAATAAGTTTTGGTTTTACCTATATATTATCAAGACGATTGCTTAAATACGTGAAATTAGTTATAATTACTTTAGTAAAATAGTTTTAGATCAGATTTATTAAATAAAATATAACAAACACCGGACAAATTACGAAGAAACAATCCCGGAAAAGAACAAATAACTTTATTTTCCATCCTGGTATCCCTCACCACGAAAGCAAGTCCCTAACAATGGGCGTCCCATTCTCTCTCGCTGAACACGCGCTTTCGTGTTCATACGCTCTATCCCGCTCGGTCATACTCGCAAGCTCGCACTCGCGCACAAGCAAATGACGCCTGTTCGCCATCTTGTTCCTTCCTAATAAGAACCTATTGACACCTTTCAGTCGCGCATTAGCTCGGCACCTATACATATGCATCCGTTGTTCTATTAGACGCCAGAGTCATATTCGGCTTATGAAATGTCTTTTACTTTAACTATTTAAGATTGCATGCAAAAATATGTTGTTAAATGAGGGAAATGAAGTGATAATTTTCGGTTCATAATTTAGTGTTTATTATTTAAAAATATCAAGGTACAAATTATGTGAATGGCAAGATATGCATTTTGTAACTCATATGTTCTCTATTACTTAATTTTGTTTAATGTAGGTAACTAGATGGATGGCCGGACCGGCCGTCATGATATTAACCTAAACCACCGTATTCTCAAAGCCTTTATGCCAATGCGATGGCATCAAGTATCAACTCAGGCGGGTTTGCTTAACCCTACCATATAATCAAGGGATTGGACCTAAAGAATGTCATGGATTAAAGAACCAAAGATAAGCACAACAAAAGATATGATAATTTATTTGTTTTCACAAACGCCACAGCATGTGTTTATAAGTTTTATTGTCATCAACAAAACAACAAAAAAAAAGAATGTTGTCATTTTAACAAAAAAAATGACTGATATAAAAATAAGCGTGCAGTGATATCCAATCGTCAATCGAATTTGCTGAGTACACACAAAATATTTATGGTGTTTATCTTCTTCACTTAATTTTATCGTATCTAGCTTCACAGCATCAAAGTTTAACATAAAAGGACATAATATCTAGATTACCAAATATGTGGCTTGAGTACCTTAAACTGGAATCATGTTGTTGTCATGGAGGGGAGGAAATTATTTCTGCACCTCCATGGTTGTTGTACAACTGTCCGGTATCTCGTTCCTGTTTCCTTAGTCAAATTAAGAATTTTTTTTCTAAAATTTTGCACATAAATTAAATTAAATAAATACTTTTAAAAATTAATAAATTAATTAAAATAATTGAAGTGCTATGATCAATTTTAGGGTTTAGTACCCAAAGATTGTTAATTCTTGTACGATGATTATAACACTTCATGTGCAAGTCCGACTCGCCACATAATCGTGAGAATCTGAAAATTTGTATATTTTTTTCAGTTAAATGTGTACAAAGATTTAAATAAAAATTGATCCGTTCGGCTAAAAATAATTTATCAACAAAGTACACATCTACCTAGTTCGATCCATGGAGGTGGGTTATTTCTACACCTCCATGGTTCGACCCTGGTTACAAGCATGGCGGTTGCAGCCACCGCGGTCGCTACCATATTATTATTTCGGACGAAATGTTTTCTTGATTTGTATGTACTATGTAATGATATGTATGTTTGCCTGTGATAAGTTACTATACGGATCTTTGTATTCCTTGCACTCCGATTTGTATACCATTTGGCCATGTATTTCGGCATTTTGTCACATTGCAAAGCCTGTAGATGGCACGCACGCTCGGATGTCAAGTCAACCACAGACTGACAAGCAGTAGGGCATCATCGAGCGGTTAAGGCGCATATTACGTGGTACGCGGGCAAAAGCTGATGGTGCATCTTTAGTTTGAAATTATATCGATGGTTGTAGCATAAAAAAACAAGAAATTGTGTTTTTAAGGGGAATGCCCATTTTGCCAATACACTTTGGGACCCTAAAATTTTAGTCATATTCAGAGAGGATCTGTCAAAACTTAGTACGAGATCGGATCGGACTAACTATACAAAAACTAGTTTAGTCCGGCGAATTAAAGTTAGTCCGCCCACTCTGAATACAGCTCTGGGTGTCTATCTGCCAAACCAGTAATATAATTAATTAGACACGACTGATTTCTAACAGTCGTATTCAGAGTGGACCTGTCAAAACTTAGTACGGAATTAAGACCAGACTAACCACACACAAACCGGTCTAGTCAGTTAGTCCGCCCAACCAGAATCCGGCTGTAAGAGGTCTGGATTTGGAATTCTCCATCCATTTACAGCTGTATTCATAGTGGGCAGACTAACTTTACTACGCCGGACTTAACCGGTTTTTGTATGGTTAGTCCGGTGCTAATCACGTACTAAGTTTTCACGGGTTCTCTCTGAATACGACTGTTAGATCTTAATGTCGGCGAAGTCGACAATCACGCATATTCATACAGTATTCAGAGAGCACCTGTCAAAACTTAGTACGAGATTAGCACCGGACTAACCATACAAAAACCAGTTTAGTCCGGCGGATTAAAGTTAGTCCGACCACTCTGAATAGACCTGTTAAAATTAAACTTGGTTCTCATATTTACATGAATGATTTTGATGGGTACAATATTTAATAAAATACTCGCGCTGGTGCATACACCCTTCGTATAGAATCTCAATTCAACTGTATAATACCGCCAAGAACGTTTAACATTCTTGAATACCACTTAACCGCTACGCCATCCCAGCTGATCCATGTGTGCAAAGATGCTTTGATACGAACACATTTGGACATACACACCTTGGACTGATTATTTATGGAAAGAAAGAAAGAAAGAAAGAAAAATCGTTTATTTGTCTCTTTTTTGCATTAAACTTAAGTACATAGTAACGATGAAAAGTAAATAACAGTAGACAAAATGGACCCATCGCAGCATATGCTATAGATAATGTGTCTATAGCGCTGATATTATGGTGGGCCCGGGTGATGATATGAGTAACCAGGGAAAGGATACATAGAATGAACAAATAAAATAATACGAAAAAAAAAATTACAGGTGTTCTACATTTAACACTTCATAATATAACTACAAGAAAAATAGTACTAATTAAGAAACAGAACTTATAGTTACACAAAAAAACACCAAGAAACGTAAAAATAAAAGTAAAAGTAACGCTACAGACATATAAAAAAAACACGTCTCAAATAAGACTTAGTAAAAGAAAAAAAACTGCGCTAGAGGAGTAACTGCCCTGACACCAGGTGGTCTACAAGCAGCTGGACAAATCCAGAGTAATGCATCGTTCATCCTATAACTTGTTGTTAATAACATAACTACATATGTAGGTTATTATAGTTGCAAGTCGCAGTCATGGAAATAGTTTTCCGGTCCGTTTTAGATTGACGTCGGCGCGATGGCTATTCGCGTCTTCGTAAACACGCGGTCGGGGAGAGCATATTTTTCTCGAGCGGAGTTTATCGGCTCCCTGCCAACTTCTACATTAGTATTATAGGTACGCATTTCATTTTGTGTTTTAGCGATATTTATCTACTTACGCCCAAATTTTACGAACACTTTTTTATGCAACTGAATGGATGGCTAAGAAGGAATTAGGTGCCATGCCCGGACCGTCCCTTTATGAGCACTGAGCACGGCTAGTGGTGGATGGAAAACGCGGACAATTTTTATTGCCGTTTCGATCTACTTTTTTAAGCTCAGGGGCGCAAGTAATTGCTTTGAACGTCAGAGGTCATGGGTTAAAAACCGGCCAAGTGTGAGTCGGACTCGCACACGAAGGGTAACATCTACAAGATTTTAAAAACACCACGTTTTTTGTATTTGTGACTGGACATGATTGGCTAATCTACACCTACTGTCTTCACATAAGCCTAACACTCCTCATGAAAACTAGGTGCACTGCCACCACCTTCCTTATACACTTGGTGGGAGTTTGATTTGTTTTAATAGTTGGCGTTTTTCTTTTGCAGGGGAATTATCGAGAAAAGGATTGAACAACGTTTACACACAGGACAAGCTGCCATCGTAAATTTACAGAGAAAAATATCCATCGAGCCTCGGATATTAGGAAAACGAACCAATTAGATTTTTGTAAAATGTGTTATGTACGCAGAGTCTCTGAACCTCGATCTTATTCTGTGATCTAGCTAGAGGAATAAGTCTTGAGTAATAGCCAACTATTATTATTGTCAGTTAGTTGAGTGAGTTGGTTATGGTAAAGGCTAGGAGAAAATAATAGCAAAATGCATAATGTAAATCGTAGGTAAGTGTTCAGTATTGTAGAGCAGTTATGCGTGTCGGCACCACAACCAGGTAGATAATTATGTGCCTTAAGAAAATACATATTTTCCAACAGGTGAACAGTTAAGATTGAAGAAATCTGCATAATTTTTTTTAATGTGAAAGAATTTGTATACAAAAATAGCTCTTTGGCTATCAACAAAGACTCTAGTTTTATGAGTTATTTTTAAAAGCTCTTTCACTATCAATCATTGATTATGTCAATCAAGGTGGATAAAGCAAGCTGCAAGTAATATTACGTATGTATGTATATATGTATGCAGCGATGGGTCATTCCAGCTCCGAAAAGAAATTCACAAGTCTAGCATGACCTCCGGAATAAACATTAACCGGTGCCTATTCCTAGAACCCGCAAAAATACAGAATGCTTATGATTTCACTCCGGAATGGTTAATATTTCAACTTCGGAATGGTGCTAATTTCACTCCGAAATGGTTATACGTAGGTAACTACCTACCGGAAAGGAGAGCGTGCTCTGAGTACCTACTTGGACAAATCTGGGATGGGGTGGACTCGAATTCAGATTTCTGTGACTCGGAATGACCCATCACTGATGGATGACTGGATGTTTATTATTTTACAAGGTGCCAAAGTCGTCATTAAATATATAGATTCCCCAAAAAAGAATGGGACCAGATATCTGTAATGGATGTTTTAGATGGTCTTGGCTCGAACATATTTGGTCGATTAAAATATGGGTACCCTTTTGTGTTATTCTCATTTACCTATCCAACCGTTTCTCACCTAACTAACAATTAAGGGCAATTAACACGCCTACTAGTAAAGTCTAAATATAAGAAGTATGAAGCATGTAAATATTCTGATTTACTTGTCAATCCCTAGCGTAAATATAAAATTATGAATGTGTGCGTGCTCGCGAACGTCATTAGTAGACATCGGATTATATGCATTTGCATATTTGCAAATATAGCTTTATATATATTTATATAAATAACTTTTATAGCGTTATTCATTGACTTATATATTACTTCGTAAGGACCCGGTCAACGCGCACGACTAATGGCACCAGTACGTTGGCCCTAAAATATTTGTTTTAGGGCCAACGCGACTCAGTCGTCTGCGGACCACTGCAGAGTGATGTTGAGTCGTTAAAATGCCCTTGTTGCGTAGTAAAAGGATGCATAAAATACGATACGAAAGTTACAAAGACACATGTAATAACGTATCATCGATAAGTAAACTCAGATAATATTTTTTTCTGTTTAACAATTGAATAATTGCATTTTCAATCGATACTTTAATTAACTACCAAACTTCATAAGCGGGCAAGTGACGCCATGCCGCGCGTCGCACGTGTAGGTGAACTAACCTTGTACGGGCGTCCTTTTTCTTTCTGGTTTATTTTGGAGTGGATATGAGTATGAGTGGGTAATCAAACAATTTTTTTAATGTGATCTATTATGTGACCACTCGAAGTAAACGTCCCGACCTGATCTACTTGCCTGTTATGTCAAAATTCGTTTTCGTTATATCTTGGGAAACACTGGTCATAGACCTATCATGCGACCACTCAATGTAATCGTCCCGACCTGATCTACCTGCCTGTTATGTCAAAATTAGTTTTCGTTATATCTTGGGAAACACTGGTCATAGACCTGTCATGCGACCACTCAATGTAATCGTCCCGACCCGATCTACCTGCCTGTCATGTCAAAATTTGTTTTCGTTTTATCTTGGGAAACACTGGTCGTAGACCCATCATGCGACCACTCAAAGTAAACGTCCCGACCTGATCTACCTGCCTGTCATGTCAAAATTTGTTTTCGTTATATCTTGGGAAACACTGGTCGTAGACCCATCATGCGACCACTCAAAGTAAACGTCCCGACCTGATCTACCTGCCTGTCATGTCAAAATTTGTTCTCGTTGTATCTTGGGAAACACTGATCGTGGACCCATCATGCGACCACTCAAAACAAACGCCCCGACCTGATCCACCTGCCTGTCATGTGTTTCCCAAGATATAACGAAAACAAATTTTGACATTCCAGATAGTTAGATCAGGTCGGGGCGTTTACTTTGAGTGGTCGCATGATGGGTCTACGATCAGTGTTTCCCAAGATACAACGAGAACAAATTTTGACATGATAGGCAGGTAGATCAGGTCGGGACGTTTACTTTGAGTGGTCGCATGATGGGTCTACTACCAGTGTTTCCCAAGATATAACGAAAACAAATTTTGACATGACAGGCAGGTAGATCAGGTCGGGACGTTTACTTTGAGTGGTCGCATGATGGGTCTACGACCAGTGTTTCTCAAGATATAACGAAAACAAATTTTGACATGACAGGCAGGTAGATCAGGTCGGGACGTTTACTTTGAGTGGTCGCATGATGGGTCTACGACCAGTGTTGCCCAAGATATAACGAAAACAAATTTTGACATGACATGCAGGTAGATCAGGTTGGGACGTTTACTTTGAGTGGTCGCATGATGGGTCTACGACCAGTGTTTCCCAAGATATAAGAGAAAACAAATGTTGACATGACAGGCAGGTAGATCAGGTCGGGACCTTTACTTCGAGTGGTCGCATGATGGGTCTACGACCAGTGTTTCCCTAGATATAATAACGAAAACAAATTTTGACATGACAGGCAGGTAGATCCAGACCAAGCAGGTACAAGAGAAAATTCAAATTGTATTTAACTTGAATACCTTGAAATGACATAAAACATTTTCATTCATAAAAGTTAAAAGAACTTAAAAGTTTTAATTAAAAAGAAAACATTTAAGGACGCAGGTACAAGGTTACATCGTTAGACCTAATGCAACATGGCGGCGAGTTGTCAACACGACTTTGACACGGCGCTCACGTAGTTCTTCCGAGTTTGGATAGATGGCGCTACTTTTTGCTTCTATGGAGAAGATTTGTTTCAATTCTATATAAGGGCGTATCCTTACCTTTGAAATCATTGGCGTTATTGCATATTTTGGTACTTTTTCTTCGATAGTGCACAATTCGGTAGTTTTACGTGTTAGGCGTCTTATAATACGCTGTCGACGCATCCGCCTCGCACGCACTCGGCGAGCGCACTGAATGCAAGTCCTTGGAAATATTAGAAAAAATAATTCAGCAGAGTAATGCCCTTCCGAGTTCACTATCGCAAAAGGTTCGTGGCAAATTAAATGCAGTTTTGTATAAAAACCCCGGTCTTGAAGGAATAAAGAAAATTGACGCATTTAACTCTGCCTGAAGAGGTCTCTGCAGAAATGGCGCCAAATTTCAAGTTCTGTCCGGTAACGTCACTTGACGTCAAAAGGTCATTTTCAGCCTAGTAACAACCGTCACAAATTTGGTCCAGAAAATCTCGAAAAATATATTATTGTTTATTGTCACAAGAATTATAATAAATATAAAAGTTATAATTTATTGCGTATAAATTGTAGTTCAATTATGTGAAAATAAATGTAAATTCCAATAATAAATGGTTTTTTGATAGTGCATATTTTGTGCAAATTTTGCCCTTTTTTTAATGCATTAAAAATATTTTGGCATTTTGATAGTACATATAATCCGATGTGTTCCGTAGCAATAGATTGCCCATCTCCATGCAGCCATATTCAGAACGGGTGGACTAACTTTAATACGCCGGCCTGAACCGGTTTTCATATGGTTACTCTGGTGCTAATCTTCTACTAAGTTTTGACAGATTCGCTCTGAATACGACTGTTATTTTATTTATTCGCCACACACTACACAGTACTACCATCAGAGATATAAATGGCTACATTACAAATAACTTTGGCAACATTGGCTTTGGAGGTAACTTTGCCTTTTTGGAGGTCTTTTAAAAAAAAAAATTATCACGAAATAGAAAATTAGTGGTTATTACACTATTTTGGTTTAATCAATACTATAATGTTGCAACACACAACTTCACTTGGTTTCGTTCAGTTGACGTTTGAAGATAACTATGGGCGTGTCGTATTGCAGTTAAGCGCAGAAATGACAGATATGGTTTTTTTTAGCATTTTTCTGAAAATTATTTCCATTTTCTTCGTGGTCTAATTTTTAAAAGACAAATTTGCCACACATACATTTTAGTCACTTTTAGGCAATCTTACCACAGTCAATTTTATTGCCAGGGTTGACCCAAATCGTTGCATGCAAAAGTCAGTCAGTTGTTTCGTGGGAAAAGTGACTTCAATATCAGAGATTAAAAAACAACATTAAACTTTGCAGTAAAAAAAATATTGTCATAGTAAAAAATCAAGTTGTTCCTTGACTAGGCAATGTTGGCAAAGTTGACCGTATGCAATGTGAATAGTCTGTGGTACATCGTAGCCTATTCTTAAAACGATAAATGTTTTTTAAAGGATGATGTTGTACTATACTTATCCCTGTTTTCACCACCACCAGTTACCTGAAATCCGATAAGTTAAATTCGGTTCCATGGCATATTTTCAAGGTGTAACAGAAAGGTAAAACCTACCACTCACCTTCCGATCTGTCTTGGCACACTTATGGGGTTTAAGGTAGAGATAGGTCTGCGTTGACTCGCCAGCTATACCCGTAAGTCCCTTATTATTATTCAAAAACTTGACGCGACACACAGACTTCCTTTTCCTTCTCCAACATTTTAAAATCGTACTTTTGTTTGGGGACGAAAAGAAAAAGTGGCTCACGGAGACAGGCACAACCGTCCGGGCAACGGAACAGCGGACGAACCGACTAAGTTTGGTCTTGTAGCTAGTAATAATAGATAGAATTAGTAATCCGGTTAAAAGTAGCTCGGGGATCGGACTCGAGACGCTGTCACGTATAATAAACATTAGCAAAAAGGCAAAATCATTATAAGTAGAGAAAGAACACATAAAATAAGTCGACGGCCGGCGAGTTGGTGTGAATGTCTACGGTCTTATTCTCGTTCAGCTAGCTTGAAGGAGAATACACTGATGGGGTATAAGTTCCTGAAGACTAGCGAGGAGATGGCGTAGTGGCCTGGTCCGTAGCTGCGTAGGTTCTATAGAAAAAATCCAAAAGGGCTGCAGGCAATAGAAATGTAGATGCAAGGTCGCAGATTTAAATATTAGCCCTACTTTTCTTTTTAGTCCAGGGGACAGGGGATCAGGCTACAAATACCGTGATGAAAGGTCACACCGTCCGAAGGCATAAACTGAAGCCAGTGAGCGCCACATCGCTCTGCAGCAGCCTGAAGGTCGCGTTGTCCCAAATTCACAGCATGAACGCTGCGAGCGCCACTTCACATCTTCAAGCCAAGCAGACGTGGAAATTTTGAAGCTCACACACGAATCTCGGTAGTCTGCCTTGAGACGGTCCCAAAGGTTAGGCGAAGGCTGCCACACAGTGGCTCAAGAGACCCGGCACAGGCGGATCTGTCCAGCTCGAGAGCCGACCGACGACTGCGGAATCTTTTTCCAAACTGCCGTTTAATTCGCTTTAACAAGCGACATTCGCTCGTTCTAGTTTTAGTTCAAACGTGGGCACAACTTCCGGACCTGGAAGTTTCTAGATCTTTTCCGAAGCATCTCTTCTTTTTAAAAAAAAAAACCTTCGGGATCAAATACGTTGATAATTATTCATCGGACAGTCTGTCCAACTGATATCCACCCGCCAGCTCTTTAAAATCGTTTTCTTAATTGTATGGGTTTCTATAAATTATGAGATTATACAACGCTACAGTTTGCAGACAGCGCTACACGCACTCAGGTTTTTTCGGCCACGCACTGTTTGGAGTGGGGCGTCTGGCGGTCTGCTGGTGGCCTCGATCGACAGATTCAGCCCCGATTGCAGGAAGAGACGGCCGACACGTCACTTTTAGTGAACCGCCTTGAGTTCCTTCCATACTGTCCATACAAAGTGACGTGTTTAATCGTACGTTGACGTTGATTTTGATGTTTTGTCCTTTCGTTTACTTCGGATTATTTTGTGGCAGAAAAACACCTTCCGATCGGTCTGTCCAAGTCATGTCTACCGAGACAAATCGGAAGGTGAGTGACAGGTTTAACTTTGGGAATTTTGTAGCTGGAGGTGGTCAGAAGAGGAATTAGTCAAAAAACTTTTCCGAGAAATTGTCGCATTTAACCTCATGAGTAGGAGTTATACATTTTATATAAATTTCCTTAAGAAAATCGTAAAATACATTTGACGTTTTTAAAGCATGGTCGCTCTGCGCTCACCCTAGGCACTCACACGTAATCTACAATAAACTTTGCGTGTTCTTCCCTTAGATGAAAAAAGAGTTCTTCCCCATAGCAAACAATTTGAGATTTTTTCTCTCTTGTGAAGGGCAATAAAATCAATCAAAATAATATGGCAAACTGGTATTGCTGTGCGGCTGGGAGTTGATCGGGATTTTACGGGTGCACGAAAGAGGTGAGGTCTATAGCAAGGTGCTCTATACTATTATTTTAACATTTACATTCTTATTGCAAAAAGTAAGGTTCACTTAATAGCAAAATGTAATTTTTTTTTAATTTAAAATGTCCATTTTAAGTTTAATCTCATAAGAAATGTCTTACCTGTTCCCTGTAAGTTTAGATTGAGGAAAAGAGATGTCAAGATAACGTCTTGTTCCTGTGTTTCTTTCGTTCGTATAGAGAATTGAAATGACGTTTACAGATTGTGTATGTGTGTGTCACTTGTGACCAAATCAAAAGCATCTGTTTTGTGGTGCTGATAGTATAACAGTTCTTTACTATTCCCACACCTTTTATTTTTGATGATGATATGAAATAAAACTATGTATGTTGCCCCGTAAAATTCGTAAAAACGCAGCTAGGTACAAATCGTGTGCGTGCGTAGTATGTGTGCAAAAGAAAAGAATACTACAGCAGACGGAGCAAGTGTAGTTTTTGCTGCTGTGTTGTCGGTCGGACGGACGGACAGACAGGCGCGCGGAGCTGGAATAAGAATGGGCCTCAAGTTTTGAGTGGTGCGGAGGAGGCCGAGTGGGTGCGTGTCCCTCGGGCGAGCGTATTTAGGTGATGCGGCGGCGCTCAGAGCCGGTCGCGGCAGCGAGTGTCAGTGTATTTACAGTTATGCGTGTAACACAAATTTTGTGCATCAAGTTCTGCTGAGCTCGGACGGAATTAGGCCACATAGCGATATTTCCCTGAACTACCGCTGCACCACGTCGACGTGCCGGGTGAGTGGCGATCGCGGGGTGGGTGCTAGTCGGAGATACGCGCCTCGGGAGCATGTATTTGGACTGACAACTCGCTTTCGAGGCGATTATTTTTCGTTCGTTTTCGTAAATGGGTCACTCGCCATTCCACACGAAGCGCGCTCGCTTGACGCGCGCGACCGCTCTAACTGTACCTTGCTCCCATTTAGCTACCCTCCTTCGCTCTCCTACGTGCGCTCTCGTATTTGATTGTGGTGTGCACCTGATTCCCTTTCCAAAGTACCTAGTGGTATCTTACATACTATAAATAGATAAAACTGTGTCGTGTAGTTGGCGGAATATTTGGTGATGATTGGAAGGTACAGGTTTGGTATTTACAGTTATTCATTTGTGGGGTACCCATGTGAGCAAGTTTTGTCATCTGTTTTGAATGTTGACAGGTGTTGTGTGTTTAGCAGGCTGGTGGTGGAGGAGAGCGGCGCGCGGCGAGCGTGGGAACCCTCGCTAGACATGTCTTCGGCCGCCGAGACGGAGCCCGACTCCGGAGTGCTGTCGCCCGCTCTGCCCCTTATCAAGAGCGAACCGGTTAGCATACACTTTTGTATCACTCCACTCCTGTAAAATATATGCCTTCTCAGGTACCAAATCTGCCTAGGATTTTTTTCAGGAATTATTTTTACAGAAATAATATTTTGCATTTATTATGCATAAAACATGGGTCAGGTCTGAGGAACTACGACAAGATATCTTTCATACCCGAACACTTAGCATAATTTGATATGAACATATTCAAAGTACCTTCCTGGCGTCTTATTGAAACATTGCAGTACCCCCGTCTTTTGTATAAAGTTGGTTATCTATTAGTTATTTTTATTACTAGGTATCTCAATAATTTTAAATGTCAGAATAATGCGGTTCCACATAATTTGTGAAAAATTACTTCCTTTTTTACAACAGGTGAAGCACCCAGAGCTTTATGTATCCAGTGGGTTTATTTTGACTCTCGATATTATAAGTATTTAACAGAAATGGAACCAAGGATCCTGAGTGTCAAAATCGAAAGCAGGGTTTCCCATGTAGATGTAATCCTAATAAATGCAATTTGAGAAAAAAACTTAGAGCTGGCACATAGTCAGCGAACTGGCTCAAATTTACAGAAAATAGGTATCGTGGGAGTGGTTTTACCAACCTTTTTATTCTATCTAAGCAATTTCAATCTGTTTTCATATGTATGAAAGCTCACTAAAGTTACCTCATTTGACAAACAGGAAAAAAAAACTATTTGTTCCAATAAGTACTCACAGTTTTTTGTTCAATGCCCCGTTTCTCCTGAAAAATATTAAGCCCTTAGGATTTAGCCTATATCGGCCGAGGGCGCCACGGGAAAATAGTTTTAGTGGAAAGGAAAAAATACCTTCATATCAAAAGGCTATATATTTTTTTTTTATTTATTTAATTAGTTACCAAGACAATGTAAGTATCTTTTCAATTCACACATAACGCGAATGTGCACCTGCACACTCAGAATTTTTATACCTGGAAAATGCATGCCTTCATTGTGATCAAATTGTCAACGGATAGACTTGTAATATTCTTAGTGTATTAAATTCCAACAGGAAATTATTGCCCCATTAAAATCTAATTAAAGATGTGATTTCACTATTTCCTAATGTGTTTGGGAGTAGAAGCAATTACTGCCGTGTCTTCAATCACGTAACCCCATTGCATGCCATTCCCAGAAGCACCAAACTGAACTCAGGTAGGATAAGATAATCATAACTAATAGATATTTCAGGTTGCAGATACCAGGTACCTACCAGTTCCAGACTATTTAGCATGACACACAGTTTGAGATAATAACTAAAAGTAGAGCTAAGGCAAGGCTTACAGCAACAAAATGTTATTTATGCAACAGTTTATTGTAACATACGTCAATATGTCAACTGTTTTACTGATAGTGTTGCATTGTCCATTCCAGATGGCCACGCCAATACCCTGCAAGGAGGAGACCCCAAAGCGTGGTGGCGCGCTACTCAAGTGCACGACATGCGACAGTTTCAGCACGTCGAGCGGGCGAACACTGGCTGCGCACGCGGCCACCTGCTCGCCCGACAACAACAATGGCGCCGGCGACGCGCGGCCACACCGAAAGCTCTTTGAGTGCGACGTCTGCAATATGAAATTCTCCAACGGCGCCAACATGCGACGCCACAAGATGCGACACACCGGCGTCAAACCCTACGAATGCCGAGTCTGCCAGAAACGTTTCTTCCGCAAGGACCATCTCGCCGAACATTTTACTACGCACACCAAGAGCCTGCCCTATCACTGCCCCATCTGCAACCGCGGCTTCCAGCGGCAAATTGCGATGCGAGCACACTTCCAGAACGAACACGTCGGCCAGCACGACCTCGTCAAGACTTGCCCACTCTGCAGCTACCGCGCGCAGACCATGAAGAGTCTCCGTGTCCATTTCTTCAACAGGTATTTTTCCATGCCGGCTTACCCTTGCTAAATTAGCAATATCAAAGTTGGCACTAATTTTAATAGTATATTAAGTATTTTTACTGCTCAGGACCTGAAAAAGATAAACAGAACCCTTTTTCTGCTCGCCCCACTATGAAGTTCCATTTGGCACTTAGACACCAGTCTGTTGCACCCGCAGCCAGGCTGGCAGCCACTTTACCCAACCGACTTTCTCACTGAAGCGCTGGACCCTTGATGGTTGCTTCCTGAACTCGTGGAGGCTCCCTGTATGCTTCTTCACAGGAAGGTTTGAAGGACCCCAGTTCATTCTATTGTTTACCGACACTATAGATAAAGGATCTAGAGGATCGATGATTTGAGGAATACCACGTTGAGCTAAGGGAGAAAGGGGACGGAGGGACAGCGTTATGCAGCTCCGACGAGCATTCTTCATGGTTAAGACCATAGAACACTGAGAGAAACCTTACATCTCTTCTGAGTTTGACGGTTTCCAAATTCAGGGATATCTCGGGGTGGAGTCCATGGAGCCAAGCAGGTGCTTAGCTAAGCCATCCCACAAATGCAAACAATACTCCACGCAAGTCTGGTGTTAGGCCAAATTTCGAACTGAGAGTGTCAGGGTTTTTTTATTACATGTGTTTAGGGCAGAGTGCACAATCTCTGGTTAGTATTATAGTTATGGTTACTATAGATCTCTCTTCTTTCTTCTCTAGGTGAAAAATAAGGACAGATATTTTTTTTATTTAAAAAATATTACTTAACAGAGTTTTGCACTCCACGCTTAAGGTCGGCCCGTAAGCACCTGAAAATTTCGCCTCCCATACAAACGTAGTTTACTAATCATTTGAAAACCAATGTTCCAACTTACTTGATATTTGGTATCTAATATTAGGCTACAAATATCTGTGTCTGCATGCCTTTGTTTTTTCGGTAAATGTATTCTGGGTCAAACCGTAGAGAAAACAAAATTCGTATGAAGATTTTCTTTTTGCTTTCATTTCATTCGGTTTGGATTTTTCAAAAAAACAAAAGCATGCAGACACAGATATTTGTTACCTGATATTAGATATTAAATATCAATTTAATTGGAATAGCGGTTTCCAAATTATTAGTAAACTACGTTTGTATGGGGAGCATAGCTTACGGGCCGTTCTTAAACTTCTTATGGTGAAAGAAACTTCTTGCAAGGGATTATTTTCTTTTCTAATCCACATTCCTAATATACATAATACATTTAAGGTTGGGCCCTTCCTGCTCAACTTCCCCATACAAATGGGGAAAGAAGATCACGCCCATATTTCTTGTCAGAAATCCAAAATAGCTTTCTTTGATCAAACTAGGTGTCTGATGACCAATGGCATCGTACAATAGTGTTTGGTTCCTAAGTTATAAGGTCCGAAAGTTTGTATTTTTCGCCCGTTTTATAACAATAACTTTGGAGGTGGATTACTCAACGATAAAATGTATACATCTTAAATCTTTTAAGTCATCAGACGTAGCTTTTTTCATGAAAATGTATTATTAATTTAGTTTTTGTAACATTTTTGACTGCAGCAGTCGTGGTTTACTTTTAGCTATAAGTAGTTTTGTAATTAAAATTTTCGGAAATCTTACCAAATCAAACACTATTTGCATTGTGGACATGTTCACGGAGCCTGTCTTTTTCTTTGAAACAGAGTAGGTCCACGAGCGCAATAGCACGGTTTTGTATCGTGGCCGCGAATGAGTTAGTCCCGCCGGGAAGGGACACCTAAATACTCCTACCAAGTATACATTTTTCAGTAAGACCCGCCGGGAAGGGACACCTTAATACCTAAATGCTTCTGCCAAATATACATTTTTGCTATAGAGTTTACACCGAATAAAACAGTGGCACCCCACATGAGTGACTTCAGCCAATCATGACTGAACAATTAGACTTTCATGACCGCATCAGCCCCCTTAGTGACTTTCAATAGCAATAATATTATCTCAAACTTTTTTCTCAGGGCTCAGAGCAATTAAGTAAAATTATTATAAGTGTGTTACATTTATAGTAAATAGCACCCCATTTAGATACAAAATAAGATATCATCACTGCCCGCAGACACGGAATAGACCTGGACAACCCTGGGCCGGGAGGCAGCTCGGTCTCGCTGCTTGCGGCCGGCATAGCCAGCGCAGCGTTCGCGGACGGCTCGCTGGACCCGGCGGGCGCTGTCAACGCGCTGGGCGCCCTCGGATCCGGCCTGTCCGTGTCCGTGGCGACCGCATATTCAGACAGTGGCGACAGCACCGGCGGCCGCTCCGTCGACAACGTCACCCCGCCCATGCACTACCTCACGCCGCACGTCGAGATCTCCATGGCGGACAACGAGACCTACTCCCCGTCCAACTCGAATCATCGTGAAAATTCAGGTGAAGATTTGCAATGATCTCTTCTGTCAATTATTTTGCCAAATATATTGGGCCCCATTGCAGGTAGGTAGGGTTTTGCAAGTGGGAAATCGCCCGATTATTTTGCATCTTTGGGAGTTTAGTTTTATTATTATTGTCTCAATACACTAGCAGCTTAAATCGTATGCATGCAAGCATCAGAACTCATCAACCTTCCATTTCCACATAAACTTTTGGCCTGTTCCGTCTCTCTAAGCATTGTTTTAATATTAAATGATATTTCTAATTTAGAAGACTCTTTTCGTGCAAAAATTCATTTTTTTTTTGTTCCTGCTTTTTATGTAAATTACTAGTTTGATTGGAAAACATCTCATACATCTCACTTGTGTTTATATATTTACTCAAGGATTTGATGTATTATTTCACTAGAATTTTAAAATATAAATAAGGACCATCAGTGCACTCAATAATTAAAATACAGCATCAGCTTGCAGCTGCTAGTGTATATAAAATTTAATAATAATAATAATCAATGCAACAAAACATTTTTATAATTTTTTTGTAACTGGACATGGATGGCTTATGCCACACCTACTGTCATGATACATCAACAAACGTCATAGAACTGGGTGCCATGGCAAGACTTTCCTCACATTTCACGGCTACATTGAACTGGATTTAAAACACGGCCAATTATGATTGCCACTTCGACCATCTTGATTCAATGCCGTGGCACCAACCCGGGCGGGATTATCTCTACCACCTAGTAAGCAAGCAAGAGGACTTAATGGATATGGAATCCGAAATCATGTGCAACAAATAACTTAGTCGGATCGTACAACTTGCATGGGAAGAAATGCAAAGGGCTCAAATTGTATTAATTTTACCTTCCGGAGCCCACACAGCTCGGAATACTGTGTGTATTCCGGCTTCGGTGAACCATAATAACCATTTGTTTTTAATGTATGTACAGATGGCATCACCCTAGACGCCACGCATTGGACGTTAACCGTTTCCGCTTACGTTTTCCTTGCAAATGACAATGCCTACTGTGGCGCCGAGAGCGATGTGCTCTGTACATACATATGGGATACTATCACACATATTGTCATAATATTAGCCCATCAGTTTTCCAGTTGGAATCATTTCCTTTATTTGAGGATGGCTTTATTGATCCGAAAAGATTATTTTCCATTACTGTTTGATCTGCTGTAAGTTTTTTATGGGACTGGTAATGGATAGCTAAATTAGCCCAAAACACTGCATTCCGAAGGAATGAGGTGCCATGCCAGAAACTTCCCTCTATGAGCATGGCTACATTGAACTGAATGGAAAATATGGATAATTTTTCATGACCGTTTTGACCACCTTTCCATCCAATGCCGAGTGGGCTTGAGCCTGCCACCTAGCAGGGGAAGAGGACCTACATGAAACGGCTTGCATTCGTGACGACATGCACTCATCTAATTCAGAAAGGGAGAGAAAGTGGTACATGCACAGGGCGGGGATTGGAATTTAAGTCAAGTCCCTGTGCCACTAAGCTACGATCAGCTCAAGAGGTATCGAATCCATAGTCTTTGATACGTGGGAACAACACAACACAGGCCTAGCCCTAGGCATAGATAAAGGATGGTAGGGTAAACTGCTTATTTTCGCTGGTACTATGACATTTATAAACCAGCGCCATCCCATCACTGCCAGAACCAGTTACACCATTAATAAACTAAGCTTAAGGTGGGCCATCCCGCTCAACTCCCCATACAAACGGGGAAAGAAGATCACGCCCATATTTCTTGTCAAAGATCCCAAATTTTGCTGAAAATAGCTTTATTTGATCGAACTAGATGTCTGATGACCCTTGGCATCATAAAATTGTGTTTAGTTTCCAAGTTATAGGGTCCGAAAGTTCGGATTTTTCGCGCGTTTTATACAATAACTTTGGATTACGCAATAATAAAGTAAGAACATCTTAAAAAGATTAGTCATCAGACATAGCTTATTTAATCAAGATTTATAATCTATTTGTTTTTTGTTATTTTTTACTACAGCGGTCGTTGTTTAATTTTACCTATAAGTCGTTTTGTAATTAAAATTTCGTAAATCTTACCAAATCATACACTATGCATTTTTTGTGGACATGTTGCCTCTTCCTCATCACGGAGCCTGTCTTATTCTTTGAAAAAGAGAAGGTCCCAGAGCGCAACTGCACGGTTTTGTACCGTGCCCGCGAATGAGTTAGTCCCGCGGGGTTTGGCCACCTTGATTTTAAATTTTGCCTAGCAAGGCATGATTAATTACAATTTAACTATAAATTAAATAATATTGTAAATAAAAAACATCATTGATACATTTTCATTGGTTTATATTTAATGTATTCTGATATGTGAAATGCAATGCCATCTGTGGACTTTTATTATCCCTATTTTACACTTATATGATGTTAGAAATTCTTCCCTACTATCATTTATCTATGCCCTATGCTACGGCCCAATAAAAATGTGCGTGTGTTGATACAGAGGGGCGCATGAACGGGAGCGGAGAGGGCCCTCCCTCGCCGCAGTCGGGCGACAGCGGCGCGACGCCCGCGCACTCGGCCGGTCTGCCCGTCACCAACATCACCCCCTCCATCACCCTCATACCTATCAAGCAGGTAGGTGGCCATTTTTTTTCATGTAACCTGACATGATGGCTAATACCACACAACTATCGTTATGATATTAGCCTAATACACCACATTCCCGAAGGAACTAGCTGCCATTCCAGGACCTTCCCTTTATGACCACGGCTACATTGAACTGGATGGAAAACACGGACAATTCTTCATTGCCGCTTCAAACATAGTTTCATCCATTGCTGTGGTACCAACCCGGGCGGGCTGAACCCTACCACCAGTAGGGGAAGGGAACCTACAGTTTTACATGGGTTCCGAACCATGGAACAGCTCGCATTCGTAACGAAATGCAGTTATCCAAATCAGAAAGAGATAGAACGTGACCGGCCGAGGATTTGAACCCAGACGTCTCGGATGAAAGGCAAGTCCTAGAACACGAGCTGTTCACGCAGCGTACCTAAATACACGCTTGCAGAGTTACGTTTCATTTCTGAAGTATTTCTAAATTACATTTTGTTAATACTGTTAGGTGGCAGAAACAGATATTTTTTTTTAAATACGTTACTTTTCGTGGTACATATGGATGCAATTTAATTTCCTTTAGTACTTTTTACAAATTGTGACATGTTTTATCATAAGTTGATGTAATTTCAACAAATGTGGTCGTAGTAATGGCACGGCGCTGGCTCCCACGGCATTCATTATGGGTACCCTTTGGGTACCACTTATACACTGGAGTTTTCAGATATTTTGTAACTTCTAGCATGCGATTGGTTAACTGTGCCATGAGGCTAGTTAGATGTATTTTTCAACAAGACTATAAGAACGCTGCAAATGCATGATTTCTCAAACATATTTTTTAAATTGTTCCAACGCACGACCTTGCAAGTTTGTAATTTTAAAATAGACCTTTTAAAATTAATAGACTATTGATAGATTAATTTATAAATAGCCTTTTTTTACTTGTTATATTACTTTTATTACCAAATTTTGTTTAGTTCTACTAATGATGACGTTATTCATTCGAATTCTATGTCAAAAAATAATTTCCAGTTTTTTACATTAATCGCTTTTGGGTCATCATAATCAGTCGTAGCTACTAATGGGGACTTTCACAAGGCATTTTTTTGCTTCTAGTGACTACGTCAGGCGATACGGTAAACTTTGCTCGTCTGAAATCATTGATGCCGTCTACTTTTGTTGACTTGACTGAGATCTTGTTTTCCGTGCTTTATCTGTTAACTTATGATGTGGAAGCGCATCGAAATCACTTTACTTGTTATTTCAAATTATAATAAATTATATAAATGTCGCAGTACTTAAGCTGTTTATATGAATATAAGTGACACTTATTGATAATGTAAATATATCCGTGAGTGGAGCAAATATCTCATGACTAGCTTGTAAAGGTTTTATTATTATTATTATTACTACATTATCAATCAATACATACATACATACATACCTTCACACGGCTTTCCCGGAGGGGTAGGCAGAGATGATAGAGCGCCATACGGTATGATCACAGTGCACCTACATCTAAAGACATACATCTTTTCATACATGCTCTACAATGACGGTTGCTACGTACCAGACCTTTATGAACTGAAAAATTTGCAATGAAAACCATTGGTGTTCGGCTCTGAAAACAGCTAAACAACAGCAATAGGCTAGGCGCTCTTGCAGTATGGCTTAAAAATCCTAGTTTGACAAATTTGGTTTTCTCGGGGGCCCAAAATGGCACCCGCACGTGTTGACGGGCGATGCGTGCGACAGGAGCCGAGCTCGGAGGAGGCGCGCGAGCACGAGGGCAGCAATGGGCCGGGCGACAAGCGCTCCGCCGCCGCCGGCCTCTCCTCGCTGATCAAGGTGTCCCCGCTGAAGAGTCTACTGCGCGAGGACCTGCGCCGCAGGATATCGGCGCGCGGCCGCGGGCGCAACGCTGCGGTTAGTCCTCCCATCTAATCGTATTGTCTGCCCAACTATAATGATACTAAATGTGTACAAATCACAACCTAAAACTGCCCGACATTATTATTGAAATAACCGCCATTTGCACAATATTTCAATACATGTCAGGCCGAGCCACTTTACGTCAAGCATTCAACTTGTGTTAATTTCCTGCGCCGAGGACCAAAGTTGCTTAGAAAAGCCTCGCCTCGTGAAACCTCGTGAAAACCTCGATTTGCAGACCATCGCTGAGCTATCTAGCTTGTTCAAATTACGTGTATAGATTAAATGTCATGTATCCATTGTGAACGGCCATGCTGGCAGTCCAGGTCACATCCTTTTTGAAGGACTTGAGCTTCTTTAGAGAAAATACCTTGCACCCGCATATCATAGTTTTCAGACACTATAAGTAAAATATCTAGAGGATCGGTTTCTTCTAATGGGAGGAGTGTCAACGGTGGATGCATGCTGTTGTGCATTGAGCGATAGAAAGTAGATTTTCTTATGTTAAACGACGCCAGGAATCACATAAGAGGTGTCCGACGACGAACATGGGCTTTCGAATTTTCACGGGGACTGCAAAGCCTTTGCCGGCCAGCCAGATGGCTCTTCACAGCGTGTTTAAAAGACATCTGCTTGTACTTTAGGGGAAATAACTAGACAGGGTTTTGACTCTATAGTTTACCGACCCTATTGGTAAAGGATCTAGAGGATCGGTTGATTTTTATTTTCCCATAAATCCTTATGAGCCATGGTAGAAAGGGGACAGTGGGACAAGCGTTATGCAACTCCGATGAGCATATTAGAGGTGATAGAACACAGACAGAGATCCTTCATCTTTTGAATTTGGAGAGTCTCTAAATTCAGGAATACCTTTGGAAATTGAGGTCATGCGACAAATCGACACCTAGAAAGAAGGTCGGAGCTGCACTATACGGAGTCCGCTTCACATTTATAAATGCACCTGTGTCTTGCTCGTATTCAACTCACTCTGGAAAAAAAATCCAAGGTCTCTTCGAATCTGACAACAAGGAGCAAAGGAGGGATGGCATTATGCAGCTCCGAAGAGCATTCTCCTTTGTACAGAGTATAAATCAAAGAGACCATACATCGCTTCGGAGTTGGAGGATCTCTTAATTCTGCTAGCTGTGTTTCTCAAACAATTTTAAGGTTCTGACATGGCACCTACATAGGTTCTTCGGTAATGTAATGCGAGTCTGTTATATTATAGACAAGTTCATGAATATCTGTTGTTGCATCTGGTGCATGGGGCACCAGGCATTCACTGTAATTGATATTGAATATTAGAACAAAATTCAAAGAAAAGCTCCAACCGCAGATGTCGGCGCGTGCGTCCCCGTCGGACGCGGGCGTGACAACGTCGACGCACGGCGACGCGTCCGGCGGCGCTCCCGCCTCGCTCGTCTGCACCTACTGCGCGATCACCTTCCCCGACTCGACGCTCTACTTCCTGCACAAGGGCTGCCACTGCGACAACAACCCTTGGAAGTGCAACATTTGCGGCGAGCAGTGCTGCAACGTCTACGAGTTCAACTCTCACCTGCTCAGCAAGAGCCACCAATGACTGGCGGGGGGGACATGGCACCGCCGATGCGAATAGAGGTCAACCTTGAAACTTCAACTATGACGCAGACACCCCGTAACGCTCTGTTCTTGCGACGTGTCTCGCCGCGCGGATCAGAATTGTGATTTGAGTTGGGCCGGCGAAATTATATTTAACTCAATTTGTCACGAAATATTTGAATTCGGTATAATAGTTGATGTGTTTCAAGTTTGCACGGCGCTGTGTGTCCCCCGAATTTGTGTGCTATGTTAGGTAAAAGATTTTACTATATTTTGAGTGCAAATTATTAAAATTGTTAAGCGACGTTGTGCACACGAGTTTGTAGTGTGTAGTTTGTGTACTTATGTCGAGCGACGACCTGAAGCGTATCGCGGAGGTGGCAGGTAGAGGGAGCTGCGAGCTCTGAGCTCCGCGGACCAAGGACTCGTAACATGATATCGAAATTAAATGTCAGAGGTGCTGCAGTCTGAGGGAATATTTCAGGAGTGACGCCTGAAAAATCGCTCCCATATCAAAACATTCCAAATTTTGCCTTCACTTTAATATCCCTTGCCGGTATTTTTTATCGAATTAATATTAGGTCTATAATAGCATTCTTTATTTTACTAGATAGCTAACGGAAAGTAAATTAATGTAAGGTTGCAAGGTATAATTTATTGAATATATTTATATAGATAATTTAAATGTACAAATTAAAATACATTCCACGCATAACAGAAATGTTCCCCATAAGAGGGCCTGGCCTTCACCGTCCGTGATGAAATTAAACGTTGTGGTGATATCGTGAAAGGAATTCAGAATTCGACATTCCATTCATATCTATTTGTAATATATTTTTAAATTACGATTAACATAGTAAACATGCATGTGATGCATTCAATATTTACACACAAGTTGTTTAAAATGGTCCTTTACATTTTAATGTATTTTATTTTTAAAACATTTACATAAATGCTTGTCCACTTTCGGCCATGATTTGATACAAATGTGCTCCAACTAAGCTTTTTACCTTTTTTTAAGAAAAGGAAAATGAGTTCTATTAAAAATAGAAAGAGTTAGGTGCTAGTTTTGTGACCTACTTCGATGGATGAGATCCTAGCTGACGGTTAATCATACACAATAGATTGTAATGTGTTCATCAGTGCACCACTACTTTTGTACATGTATTAGTTACCTTCTGCATAATCCTGTGTACATATTACATGCCTACCAAAGATGCTTAATATCTTCTGGTGCTACCGGACGGAGCTGCCCTCGTCCCGGCAATCTACACCGCAAGGAAACAGTCTCAGACGTACCTTGTCTGTTTGTACCTGGGCGAGGTGCAAATGTATGGTAAACATTCATAGAACGTATAGATATATTTTTCTTAAAGACCCGATTATCATTGTTTTGTTTAATAGATTCTATTCTAGGAATTCGTGGACTTGTGATATTAAGGCGTTAAACTTAAATTTTATATTGCTCAGCTACGAAATATTAGTGACCTGAGTATGTTCTCCTCGTCGGTTGAGGGTTCTGAGCCGAGGTAACTGGCCAAGGGGACGTACTCAGCTTGATCTCGGCTGTTGGAACGGCTCATGCGCGCGTGGTGCGGCATACCGCGATGTCACGTGGCGTGGCACACCGCGATGTCACATGGCGTGGCACACCGCGATGTCACGTGGCGTGGCACACTGTGATGTCACGTGACGTGGCACACCGCAATGTCACGTGGCGTGACGTCGCGCGCTGCCCCGCACGCCTTCATGCTGTATTATGGAATCTGTTGAGATTTTATTACATTCCTTTAGAAATCTACAAATAAAATTAAGTACTTAATGTTATCGGTTGTGGTCTTGCCTGTTATTAAGTTTTACAATTATGAAATTATGTTTACCAACGAAAGAGTTATTTTTCCTGTTCAACCGTGCGAGTGTCGTTGAACGTTAGCATTAGTGGGACGCCGGGCACATAGTGGCGCCGCAACCCCGAGTTACCCGACAGAACCAGAATTTTCCCATTTATGAATATAACTATATATAGGTAGTTGCATAGTTACGTTGTTGATTGTTTGTGTGTGGATGCGTAGCCGGGTGCGACCTACGCCGCTAGAGGGTTAGCTTAAGGGAAACGTTAATGAGTAGTGGGTATCCCTCTGTGGGCGCCTTCACCTAATCCGTCCATCTAATGTTAATGATAGATTTGCCTTTGAAAAATAATATTTATAGAGTAATATATTGTACCTAAAATATTTTTCTTTAATTTTAGGGCGTAAATTCAGTAGTTTCTAAGAAATTTACAGAAAGTATATATTAAACTAACTTATTATTAAAGAAATTATAAGAGCTGTTATTTTTGCAATTGAGTATATATTTAATATACGTGCAAAACCAATGTGTGAATGAATTTACACCATGAAAAGGTTTTTAGTATACAATCAGATTACACAAACTTGTTTATTTACCTCCAAAGGTAATATTATAGTATTTCACTCAGATATTTTAAATAATGTTATTATTTTAAATCATATTTACAAACGGGTAGTTAGGGACATTTTAAAGCAACCAAGAATGAACATTCAAATGGCAATAGCAAACATTTTAGTAGCAGGTATCTCCTAGTAGTATGAAATCCCTTCCTGCAGTTTTATGTAAAATGAGAACCACGGCAAGACTAACGGTCGAACGGTCCTATTCAGAAACCGATCGCGCTCAGTATTGCCTAACCTCAAGATGGAAACCCAAGGTGCCGCCGAGGCTGCAAATTGAACGACCAGAACCATCTTTTGACTTCACATCTCTCGTCTCTCATGCACAAAAATAATTCGGGGCAGATGTGCCCCCATCTTGAAGAAACCATTTTATTTTCACAAATATATGTGTGTGTAAAACCAAGCTTATACATGTTGGGTATTTTTATGGAAAACATTGTTCTAGCTACGGGTGCAATACACATTTTATGAATAATACGATTGATATTATGCATGTATAGGTATTACTACTTATATAGAAAACAATATGGGTTTTGTTATGAAATAACGAAGGGTTTGACTTTGGGTGATACATTTAACTAAGTAAATTGTGCCTTAGTTGTACAAATGCAATTTCTTCATACAGTGTAATTCATTTGGGCCTAACTAGTTGACCTGTATGTTTAACCTTAATTAATGTCATGCTTTCTTACTGCACATTCCTCGATTACATTGGTGGGTACAGATCACGTCACAGCGGACCAATGTATGAGTATTTATTGTGTCTATACATTATTGTCCGCCTTTCGTAAATGACACGGCAGCATTAAAAGAGTGGCCTTATTGCATACATTTATTGATAGTGAACCAAATGTACATGCTTAACAAAACTGTCTAAAGTTCATATGTTCTCATATTGTTTTGGTCTCTGCAATTGTTAAGTACATTCTGTTGCTATGTAGTCGATGAAATAAAAAAGATTAAATATTTATTCTGTCATAAATCTTCCATAACTCAAAACTGTAAAATTAATAACATTCATGGTTTTTATACTAGTCAAAATGGTATATGTAAGTTATGAAATGATAAAATGAATATCTCAGGCATAATTAGTCTTTTAATTGCAAGAAAAAATACTAAAAATATTATTTTCATTATTGTATTTTTATATCAATTGCTGAGAATCAAACATTAGTAAACACTTTTGAGTATGCAGCAGGCTGTGCTTGCAATAGCAAAGACCTGTAATATTTATTTATAAATATAATTATTTTTGTAAGTGTTACTAAAGAGGAATATTTAGAACATAAATATATGTTTTGTTTGGGATTGGTTACTTAAGGATTGTATGTAATACTTGAATAATATATTTTGATATTATTTCTGTGTCCATTTTGCTGTTTCACCATCTTAATATGTTATGTAATTATGACACATTTTACAGTATTCTTGTATGAAAAGTGAGAAGTTAAACGTTGACATTTTTATTTCTTTGTTATAGTGGTATTCATTTCATAGAATGGCTGTTTTTAATTGTGCATGGTGATGATTCCACAGTTAGCTAAGTTTAAATACACCACAGATTCGATAAAGTGAAAATGTTTGCTTTTATGAATAGACGGTACTTATTACCATTTAGTTCTTATTTATTTAGTTTCATTTGGTAAAGGGTTTAATAAATTAACTATTACAAACAAGTCCTGTTTTATTAAAGATTTTTTTAAACTAAATTACATATTATATATAATTATAATAAAATATATTCCAGGTGCAATCATATCCCCATTTTCAGGCACACAAAGACTGGCTAGCCCAGAATTTCCAAACTTTTTTGTAGGCCGGCTGCCTTAAGGTGGCCCAACCCGCTCATCTCCCCATACAAAAGGGGAAAGAAGATCACGCCCATATTTCTTGTCAGAGATCCAAAATTTTGCTCAAAATTGCTTTATTTGATCGAACTAGATGTCTGATGACCATTGGCATTGTAAAATTGTGTTTACAATGCCAAAAAATAGTTTCTAAGTTATAAAGTCCGAAAGTTCGAATTTTTCGCGCGTTTTATGCGTTAACTTTGGAGGTGGATTACGCAATGATAAAGTAAGAACATCGTAAAAAGATTAGTCATCAGACATTTATTTAATCAAGATTTATGATCTATTTGGGTTTTGTTAGATTTTTGACTACAGCGGTCGTGGTTTACTTTTAGCTATAAGTTGTTTTGAAATTAAAATTTTCGTAAATCTTACCAAATCATACACTATGCACATTGTCTTTTTTGTG
Source organism: Incurvaria masculella (assembly GCA_946894095.1). Lineage (NCBI taxonomy): Eukaryota > Metazoa > Arthropoda > Insecta > Lepidoptera > Incurvariidae > Incurvaria > Incurvaria masculella. The sequence continues at coordinate 13,686,331 of OX335650.1, forward strand.
GACATGTTGTATCTTCCTCATCACGGAGCCTGTCTTATTCTTTAAAACAGAGAAGGTCCCAGAGCGCAACAGCAAGGTTTTGTACCGTGCCCGCGAATGAGTTAGGCCCGCCGGGTTGGGCCGCCTTAAGGAGCTATTGGTTCCGTCAAATCGCTTCACTGCTAAGATGCACTCGTGATACAATGTTATTTACCGCGAGAGTGAAAGAGCTAACACAAATCCGTGACATGTTCTAAGGTGCTTTGCCCAATGTTCCCATTTACATAGATCGCTAGCTAGCCCATCGTTGTGCTGTCTCGCTATTGGCTAACTCCCCGCATTGTGTGTTTCCATTCCTTCTCTGATCCCCACCTCTGTTAGACTATAGGTAATGCAGTACGCATGGAAAAATATAACTGTTTTATGCAACCAGACATGGATGGCTAATACCACACAACTAACATTATAATAACATGATAACTCCACCCCAATACACCACATTCCCGAAGGAATTAGGTGCCATGCCAGGACATTCTCTGTAAAAGCACGGCTACATTGAACTGAATGGAAAATACGGACAATTTTTCATTGCTGCTTCCATAATTTTTTCATACAATGCGATGGTACCAGCCACGGGCTCAAACCCTACCACCCAGTAGGGGAACCTATAGTTTTACATGGATTCCATGGAGTTTGATGAATGAGTATATAATAAATGGACAAAGACGCACATTTCTTTAAAACAAACTGTTCCCCTAACAAGGACGGTTTGTGTTGTTCCATAGAAAGTTGGGTAGAGTTATGATACAAAAATAACTAAGAAATGGTCACTTACTTTTAAACATGTTCATTGCTAGTAATGTCATAATTTTCAGATTGAGTGAAAAAATCATAGAAATAGGCGGTGCGCGCATGCTAGGTCTATAGGAAAAATCAGAAGTGATGGAAAAAATACCCAAATTTTCAAAAAAAATAATAATTTAATACCATAAACCCGGCATCTGAAATTTAAAGGCGCTTAGTAACGAACATATGAGATGGCCAAACAATTTCATTGGTGAATATTTCTGGTCATTTCATGGACTTGACGATTCCGTGGAAAAAATCCCAAATAAAAATAAAAAAAATTTCAATTTTACTAACGTAGTCAAAATAAGAAATGATAATTTATGGTAATTTAATGGAAAAAGCACTTGGTAAATATTTCAGGTCGATATCATACTTTCGGTGCCAGCTTTATGGAACTCTATTAAAAGCCGGGGTTGGTGCAGCGCGCAAGGCGTCTGTTCTAAAGATATATTGAGGAATATTGTTCGATGGAGGTGGTCGGTTCGAATCCTGAAAACTTGAAATATATTTTTTCTGTTTTTTTACTTATTGTTAATGGTGTCTAGTATATAATTGTAGCATGGATTAGACGAAGGGACAACACTAGTGTGACTCCTGGCTGTCATTTCATGAGTACGCAAGCGTTGTGACTCACTGGTGAGTCACCTGTGACTCACCGGCTTACATTCTCATGAAATCACAGCCAGGAGTCACGAAAACACTAACATAACATTTGATGTTTGAGGACGTCAGGCAAAAGCGCCTCACTTTCATGCGTGACTAACTCGCTTTCGCTTTCCTGAGTAGATATGCCCGTTATAGTCTGTGTACAGTCGTTTCGTCTGAAATCTATACACCGGAAATAGAGACAAATTTGAGTTCTCTTTCTGACATGCGGACGTCAACCATAGAGTAAAAGGGACTTAGAAATTCCTTCTCTTTCCAGTGTATACATTTGATAAGTAACGACTGCACGCGACATTCGCAACGATTCCGTGTGGTGCGTATTTTTCTCTTCAAGAAATCGTGCTACTGGCCTTTTCTAGGTATTCCGTAATCAGGAATCAGGAAACCTAATTCTATAAATCCGCTTTTATTACGGTTTCAAAAGCGATTTTCTTGACCAAAAGATTCCGGGAATAGTATTTCAAATTATTCAAGGTGTTCTTTCGACAAAATCCCTTTAAAAGCAGTCTTATAAACTTAGGATTCCTGATTTCTGATTACAGATTTCCAGGATTAGGCCTGCAGATTCTTTCGTGGAGGAAATATTTAAATACATAAATGAAGAGCTCGTTTTGGCCTTCCCGTGAGCAATGACAAAAAAAACATTATTGACATTGACAGAAAGAACAGGCGGGAAAACTACGATACATAACCTCGTTTCGCTTCCAATTCATCCTGTTTGTGTGTGACCAATTCATGTTACCTGTGTGTGCGGATGTAATACATTAGCTAACAAAATGAGTCCTAATCCTAAGGGAGGCCTGCAATCCGAGCAAGACGACCAATCACATGATGAGTACCAATACTTGCATCTAGTAGAGCAGGTTATGAAACGGGGTAAGCAAAGACGACCTTTTCATTTCCATCTAGTAAAAGAGTGATTTTACCTAGGTCTTAAAAGTATGTAATAAAGCTGCATTCGCAAATATTTAATTTCAGCATTCTACCCTTAACCTTAGACAGCTAACCCTACAAAAATACACTTCAAAAGTATACATCACAAAAATACTACGCATGGATGGCGTAGTAAAAAAAGCTTTAATGTTTTTCTAAAATATCTTATAACCATTTATGTATTGAGAAAAACAAACGCAACTACTAATAATGCAAATTTCGTTATTTTATACTAATTAGAGGTGGGCCTATTATATTCATAATAGGTTAGACATTAGGTATTACCAGTACAAAGTAATATAACAGCTTACGACTACAGCGCGGTAATGCATAGCAAATAATAGGATCGGTCAGGAGTTCGTGCTTGATTCGGAAACGTTCGGTTCGGTTCGCGTGACCTGTCGCTGTGGCCGGCTCGCCCCATCTCGCGTCCACCCGTTACCCTCTCTGTCTTGACATTGCGCGGGCACAAATATTAGACTGAGCCTAAACGACTATGATTTTTCAAGCGAAAACAGATAGTATGTCCTTGCAATGAGGTATATAATACATAACGCAGTTACGTGTGCTTACCTACGATATTAACGCAGAGCGCTGCCTGCTTTTTTATTGCTATGCTATTATATTACGTTTACAAACATTGGTTGTTGCCTATTACTAACCTATTAGCTAATGTCTAACCTATTATGAATATAATAGGTAATTTATCTTATTAGTTGATCGCAGCGTTGCAGCCGGATCGCGCGTAACAACGAAATCTACGATATTGTGAGCGTTGCTATGCTTCCGTGCTATTATTCAGTTGTGTTTTGTCTGAACTGATTAAAAAACCGAAAAACTGGGCAGTGCTAGTCGGACTCGCACACGAAGGGTTCCGTACCATCAACACCAATCACGTTTTTTGTAAGGGGGGCCCTTTTTTTCTTTTTTTATTTTATCTATTTTTTGTTATAGCGGCAAAATAAATCACACCCTGTGAACATTTCAGCTGCCTACCTACCTATTACGGTTCATGAGATACAGCCCTGTGACAGACGGACGAACCCTAAAAAATGAAGCGAGCGCTGTTGTGACGGCACTTTTGAATAGGTTTTTAAAAAACACTTTTCTTATAACACAATTTATTTGATAAGGTTCACAACTATAGCACAGATTTTCTATCAGTTCTGACACCACTTAGTTTTGGAAGAAAACTAAGAAAACACTTTGAAACACAGAATTGAATTGATTTACAGGATAACTTGGATTTATATACGGACTTAGATAATACACGGATTTCGGCAGCGCATCCGCACGCGATTGACTCTGAATGTTGACTGAACTTGATTGCTTGGCGACAGCGCCCTTTATATAGTAAAACCGTGAGAATGCTAGTGTCAGCAGTAATGTAGGTCTATTACAGCTCCCCTGGGAAAGCTCGCAGCTTTCAGGATAGACAAAAGAAAGCGAGGAGTTAAACTGCTTCTAAGGCTATCACAAAGTTAAGTGTCATACTAGAAAAATATTGAAACTGATTTACATAGCTATACAATACATGAAATACAAAATTTGACATTCAACACACTAGTGGTTTACATTGATCTTAGTTCTAAGCATAGCTTTCCTAGCACAACTTGGCGTAATAGATGTTACATCATCTTCAGAAGTTTGGATTTCTGACATTTCTATTGAGTTACTTACTTTAGAAGAGCTTCTAGCGAGTCTCTTGTTATAACACTGATTATATACTTTAATACATAGGTTTGCATTGTTGCAACACGTGTATTTGTAAAGTTTGTATACAAGGTAAGATATTATACATGAAGATGCAAAGTATACAAGGCCAGAATAAATGTTTCCATATTTTATATAATGCGGTTGAGTTTTTATTTTATTTAATTCATCACTTAGATGGTCCAATTTGTGAGATGAATATCTCAAAGAGTCTAGATCTATATTAGACAATTTTATCGGAGACATATTTTGTAAACTTTCGTTAAAATTTTCTTGAACACAACAGTCATCATTTATAATATCAAAATTAGAAGTTAAGGGTTGCACTGTAATATTTTCAAACAAAACAGGCTTAAAAGTTAACAGTTTATGATATGCAATACAATTCACAGGTAGGGTTAGAATTCCAGTGCCAATAATAGTAAAATCTTTATAGCTATCATTACATTTAATACTTACTTTGCTAGATTTGGATTGTACAAAAGTCCATTTATTGTTGTTGAGTCGCTGCCAAATATCGACTTCTGCATAAATGATTTTAAAATTACATTCTACCGGAAGGGTTGTAACTATCTCTGAAATTAATTTAGTTTCACAACAAGGGTTGGTTATGGCAGAATAAACATTTTCTAAAGGACAAACATAGTGACTCTTATCGGTTCGTTTACAAAGTTCGAGGTTCTCGACAGGTGAGTACATTAGCTTATCTTGCTTGATAGCCATGAACTTGAAAGTTGGCGAGATGAGCGCATAGGTACTTGCGATAGTTGAGTCATGCGGAGTCGGGAGAGGAATAATTTTGTAAAGGATATATTTCGTCGGTTGCACTAAGGGTATTCTTAGAATGAATATTATCTTCTTGTCTAGATAGTATGAAAATAATTGCGAGATATCCGTAAGGGTGTGAATTTTATTGATATTAAGTGCAACGGGAAAATCTCTACTTTTAATAAATCTATTACTATGGATATTTAATTCCGAAAGAAGCTTAGTAGGGGTGATTACAAAGGGATGCAGGGTGTTAAGTTTAGCAAAAAGAATGGAGTTTATAGTATTTTCAAGGGCGAAAGAAAGAGTAAGGAGTGAGCTTTCCATCGCGGATCCAAGGGAGTTTATTCTAATATAAATTTTAAACTGAGTACTTTCATTAGATATATTTCTTATTAATGTATTTATATATGTTATTCCATTATTTAATATCATTTCGTTAGAGTTAAGCTTCGAAATAGTTTCGTTAAAAGAGTTAATAGTAGATTGGACGACGTGGATGTTTTCCTTCATTAGGTTGGTTATCTGAGTTTCGTCCTGCTCGCAGTGTTCTATGGCGTTATTATATTTTTCAGCATCTGAAGAGTCTAATGTTCCAAAGAAAAATTTAAGAATAGATCCTCCGAAATTCATGAGGCTTCGCTTAGATCTATCATTTGAGATAATGTGAGACAAAGATTCCAGATGAGAAAAATCTTGCTGCAGTAAGACTTTAAGGGGTTGGATTGTAGCGTTACAAAGATTACTGAAACGGCGATGTTGTTGGTAGGTATGGCATATAGAACTTAAGATATTCATATTCGTTTCGACATTTTTTAGGTGTGGTTCTATATACGAAAGGTCTACGTGAGTTACCACGTTCCAATAATCGTCAGAGTATTGAACTGTGCCTTCGGGATCGAAGTATAGGCCAGGACTATGCACTATAGGTTGTATGAAGCATCTTGCTGTGCTTATAGCGAAGAGTGTTATCCTGAAATAGAAGAAAAATAATATCTATTTTAATAGGGTAAATTATATTTATGTTTTCCTAAAATTCTAAATTTAATATACTTATTCGTGAGCTGGTTTCAGCTCGTCGAAGTGGTGACGCACATGCTTCCTGTTTATCAGCAGGGTAGCGGTGTGTCTACCGTTTAGTTTAATTAGTTTAAATGGGCCTTTCCAAATCGGAGATAGTGATTTGGATTGTCTGGGGTGATTCTTAACATACACGAGGTCTCCGGATTTATATTGTGTTTCGCGTGAATGATGGTCGTAATATCGCTTAGAAGTTTCCTTGCTATTCGCTATGTGCTCAAGGGCCTTTTCTCTACTTAGGTTCATTCTATATTTTAACGCACGGATGTATTCGGGGTAAGTCAAGTTGGGGTTTTCGTTATATACTGAGTTAGGGATGTAGGGCTCGTAGCCGAATAAAAGTTCGTATGGCGAGTACTTAGTTGTTGTATGGACATTCGTATTATACGCTAGTATAGCGGTATGAAGAAATTGATGCCAGTTATTTTGATTTTCATTTACGAAAGATTTTAAATATTCCTTAAGGGTGGCGTGACTCCTTTCGAGTGCGCCATTAGTTTGAGGATGGTAAGGGGACGAAAATATATTTTTGATTTTAAATAAGTCACAGACGTTTTTGAATAGTTCGGAAATGAAGTTAGATCCTTGATCAGTTAAGACAGTTTTAGGAATGCCAAAGTGAGCGATAAAGTGAATCAGCTGTGTTGCTGTCTGCTCAGCTGAGGTAGCGATAAGGGGATACGCGGTAAAGAATTTAGTGAGATCGTCTTGCAACGTCATGATGTATTTGAACTGGTGCACACCTGACTCGGGCAGGGGACCTACAATGTCGAGAGCGATCCTCTCAAAAGGTTTAGTGCTGGTGCTCGTTATCTCCATTGGGGCTCTATTAGTTTTACGCAAGGGTTTGTTTATTTGACATGATTTACATTTCTTTATATAGTTTTTTATGTCGGCACGCATATTTTTCCAAAAGAACGATTGGCTGATACGATTAAACATCCTCGCGAATCCTGGGTGTCCTGCGACCGGGGTATCGTGGTTTTCGCGCAAAATCTTTTCAACTTCCGGGGGAGTTGGGTAAATGATCTTATTCTTATACACGTGGATCTTAATTTTAGTATCATGAAATATATACAACAGCATGTTGTATATTTTAGTATAGGACAGTTGAGTATAAGGATCTTTGAAGTCAGAAATAGCGATCTCCTTAATCTCATTATGTACAATCATGAATCCGGTTTTAAAGCTCTGCAAGATTTCGAATATACGTTTGTATGACATCTCTTCGTAGTGGTGTACCCGTAAGAAAAGATGAACGAAATGTTGCTTTTCATTAGATGTAATCCAGTAGGTGAACAACTCTCTTTCGTCATCCCTGAACGAAGGATTTTCAGTGGACAGCTCAAGAATTTGTTTACAAAAGGGGATGGATTCATCTAAATCTAGGGCAGTCGGGTATAACACATGGGAACAATGGGTCTTTAAGAGGCTCTCATTGTGTTCAATGATTTCTGTGTCATACGGGATCCTAGATGATCGGGATATTTTCAGATAGTCTTCGTAGGTAGTACTAGAAGATTCGTTGACATTGACAGGTATACGGGAAAGTGCGTCGGCGTTGTTATTAATAGCGCCGGGTTTATACACTATCTTGTAGTCGAATTCTTCTAGCTTTAGTCTCCAACGGACTAATCTAGATGAGGGGTCTTTGACGTTAAATAGCCAGGTAAGCGGACGGTGATCGGTAACTATCGTGAATGTGCGGCCAAATAAGTACGGTCTGAAAGTCTGGGTGCCAAATATGATCGCAACACATTCCTTTTCAGTAACACTGTAGTTACCTTCCGCGCTATTTAACTTGCGAGACGCAAATGCGATTGGCCGATCCTGATTTTGACCTTGACCTTGACCCTGGTTTTGACTTAGTACACAGCCGACGGAATGGGCTGAAGCGTCACAGGTCAAAATGAAAGGGAGGTCAAATCTAGGATACTGAAGTATCGGAGCAGAAATAAGTTTGTCCTTCAGTATTTGGAACGCATTTTGCTGGCTATCTGTCCAACCAAAATGAGCGTCCTTTTTCAAGAGAGACGTCAGGGGTTTCGAGATATGCGAGAAGTTCTGTATAAAGCGGCGATAATAGCCTATTAATCCTAGGAACGACTTTATTTCCTTCGGGTTTCTAGGAACAGGATATTCGGCGACGGCCTTGACTTTATCAGGGTTAGGAGCCAGACCTTCTCGTGAAATGATGTGTCCAAGGTAAGCCACTTCCTTGTGAAGGAACTCACACTTGTCCGGCTGTAATTTCAAGTTGAATTGACGCAGCCTCTCAAATACAAGATTTAGCTTTTCAATGTGAGAGCTTACGTCACGGGAATAGAGAACAATGTCGTCTAGGTAGACAAAACAGTGTACGCCTTGTAGACCTGACAGCACATTGTTCATAAGATTTTGAAAAGTGGACGGTGCATTTTTCAAACCGAATGGCATCCGAGTAAATTCGAAGTGACCTGAAATGCCATTGGTAATCACGGAGAATCCGGTTTTACTCGCGTCTTGAGGTGACATCTCGATCTGATGAAATCCTGACGCTAGGTCCAGAGTAGTAAAGTATTTACATTGGCCTAACTGGTCGAGGATATCGGTGATGAGAGGAAGCGGGTAGACCTGAGACACCGTGATGTCGTTCAGACGGCGATAGTCCACGACAATGCGCCACTTTTGTTTCCCTGAGGAATCCAATTTTTTCGGGACCACCCAGATCGGTGCGGCCCACGGGGACATAGACGGACGAATAATGTTTTGCTCAAGCATTTTCCGAATTTGTTTTTCAACTTCATCCTTGTGACACTCCGGAAATCGATAAGATTTTACATGGACCGGAGGGTTGTTTTGAGTGTCGATCTCATGTTTTATAGCACTCGTTGTCGTCAGTTGTTCTCCATCTAAGTGAAATATATCTGTGTATTTTGCACAAAAGTCTAATAAGGGTTGTTTTTCATTTACGTCCAAATGATCAGTCCGGATTTGGTTGAAAACAAGCTGATGACGGCTAAGGGTAGTTTTGTCCGATCTCGGGAGATTTCGCTGATTTACGTGATTTAGGTTGAATTCAGCAAAAGTTTGTTCGGGTTCCTTGATTGCGGAAATAGGGGTGAGTTCAATTTTGTGATTTTTAATTTTAATTTCCGAGTTAGTCGTATTCGATACTATAACGTTAACGCGTCGGTTACGTTTAAGTTGAACAATGGAGTCGGTTATATACACGCCGCGAGAAATTTGCTGACTTAGCGAGAGATAAGAGTTGTCGGGCTCGAGCCGGTGACCTAATGCTGGTTTCACCGAGCACTCGATAACACATTCCGAATGAGGCGGAATAGTAAATATACTTTCTTCAAAAAGTAGTTTCAGGGTTTGATCTCCGATTGTAATTGAGTTAGTTTCATAGTCAATGGTTACGTTATTTTCAAAGAAAAAGTCATTACCTATGATTCCATCGTAATTAATGCAGATTTCGGAAACGACGTGAAAATTAAAAGATAAAGAGGTTTTGTCAGATTTCACTGTTCCAAACGGCATCATAAAAGTGCCGCTGGTTAGACAGTATGAATCTCCGTTTTCTATCCCTTTAAGCTTGACCTTGAAGTCATCGAGCTTGGGCTTTATCTCAAGGGAAGATTCCTTAATTAGGCTTACTGATGACCCTGTGTCCACAAGTAGGCATAGTGGCCTATGTGAGTAGCGGGTATAGACATGAGTATGTGGTAACGAGATTTTCGATTTTGTATTAATTTCAAAAACTTTTAATTCAGATTTCGAGATTTCGTGAGTTTCGTCAGATTTAGTAATCAGATTTTCGGCAGAGTTAGTAGGAATCGGATCTGGAACGGAGTTAGCTGGATTCGGGTTCGGAACTGGATTCGGATTTGGAACGGATTTAGCAGAGTTCGGATTTTCGACGGATTTGGCAGGATTCGGATCTAGGACGGAGTTAGCTGAGTTAGTTGGTTCATGATTTAGGACAGATTTAGCGGAGTTAGCATGCTTCAGATTTTGAACAGAGTTAGCGTAGTAAGCATGTTTCGGATTTTGTACAGATTTAGCAGAGTTAGTAGATTTCAGATTTTGTACAGATTTAGTTGAGTCGTCGGATTTCGGTTCAGAGTTAGTATATTTCAGATTTAGCAAAGGGTCAGAGTCAATCGTTAATTCAGATTTCGAGGTTGCAGTTTTTGTGCCATGTTTATAACTAGGCTTCGGAAGGCACGGCTCCGGAACCTTTAGGCATTTAAATAATCATCGTGAGAGTCGTCTGGCACGGTGCAATTGACACGCGCCGGGTGCGACCTGTTATCTGGAGGTGTCGGGCGACGCTGTTCGTAGGATCGCTGACCGTTGTTCTCACGGGAGACTGGCATTTGTTTTTGAGTGTCATATGTTCTCTGGCTATTATTATACTGGCGCTTACGGCACTCAGAGATAAGATGCCCTGGTTTCTTACAGTAGAAACAGGTTTTATTATTTTGATTCGGAGCTGAATATGATTGCCTGTTTTCACTCGTGTTAACTGGGTGATTATAACCGAATTTTTGGAATGTATTTTTCGGAGGCTTAGGCTTATAATAATTAGGGGTAGGACGGGTAAGTTTTAGCACTTTTTCCTCCTCTATAGCAAGACCTATCGCTTCGTTCAAGTTACTGGGGTTCCTACACCTAAGTATAGTAGCAATATTAGGGTTAACGCCGATAATGAACGCGTTGAGCGCCAAGTCGTCGATCTCGGCGACTCTGCCTGCAAGCTCGGTTTTCTTGGTACAGCTGTGATGCAGGTCCGACTGCAATCTGGTGAGACATCCTTCTAGCCTCAAAGAATACTGGGTCACGGACTCGTTGTGACTTTGTCTGCAGTTTTGAAGGTCTGCGAGCAGATGTGTGTGATGTTTTTGCTCGCCGAAGGTGCTTCGAAGGAAGGTTTTTAGTTCCTTCCAGGTCTCAAATACTCGGAGTGACGCCGCTACTTGGGCTTTTCCCTCCAATTGGGACAGTATATATTTAAAAATTATTATCTGTTGATCTTCTACGGCGAGCTCAGCAGCATTGTCACAGTTTGTGAGGAAAGCAGGCAGGGCCTCCCTCTGACCGTTAAACGGTTTTATGAATTTGATCAATACTGTGAGCGGGACTTTGTCTGGCATGATTTCGTTGATTTCTGAAGGGCTAGTAGATCTGCTGCTAAGAGTGTCTTGGGACATGGATATAATGTTCAAGTACACTTACAGGATGCAGCGCAGGAACATGATTTTGTAGAACGATGTTCCAGAAGTTGCAGAGTTAGAGATGTCGATGTGGAGTAGCGGAGTTATCAGGCTGATCTGGATCGGTCAGGCAGGCTCAACCACCAATGTGGCGAGACTAACTGTCGCTGATGACCAGGGGCTGGATTCCGCTGCTCAGGATCTGATGGGGGCGGCTCGAAGGGGTGGCACGGTCAGGCGTCGGCTCGGTCAGGCAGGCTCAACCACCGGGGTGGCGAGACTAACTGTCGCTGGGTCCGAGGTAACAGGAGACCGTGATGTTGTGGACGTGTTGTGGCGGGCTGTATCCGCCTTCCGGACCAGTCAGGCAGGCTCAACCACCAAGGCGGTGAGGCTAACTGTCGCTGATGGCTAGTCCAGGGGCTGGATATCGCTGAACGGGATCCCACTTCTCGGACACCAATTTGTTGTGACGGCACTTTTGAATAGGTTTTTAAAAAACACTTTTCTTATAACACAATTTATTTGATAAGGTTCACAACTTTAGCACAGATTTTCTATCAGTTCTGACACCACTTAGTTTTGGAAGAAAACTAAGAAAACACTTTGAAACACAGAATTGAATTGATTTACAGGATAACTTGGATTTATATACGGACTTAGATAATACACGGATTTCGGCAGCGCATCCGCACGCGATTGACTCTGAATGTTGACTGAACTTGATTGCTTGGCGACAGCGCCCTTTATATAGTAAAACCGTGAGAATGCTAGTGTCAGCAGTAATGTAGGTCTATTACAGCGCGTACTATTATTAGGCTAATATTTGGTAATAGTTAGAAGAACCTATTATTAAGAAGCAGCTTAATCAATAATAGGTAATGTCAAAAAGTAACTATTATGACCCATCGCTAATACTAATAGAATTTAAAAGAAAGAGAAGAAATAGAAAATTGAAATTGTAACCAAGACATATAAATATTTTTTTTTGTTTTATTTTACATCTCCATATCTTTAGACTTTTATCAGATTTTATTATTCTAATAAAACTTAGACGTGTTACAAGCACTTTATTAGCACTGAGTGCTTACAATTGCTTTAAGTATTTTAATATATAACTTGAAATATGAAACCTACTCGGAAGCATCCATATTGATATTTTCTCGGATGAAAACGGAGATCTTGGATCACCAAGGTGTAGATACATCTATGGTAGACATTAATATGACGATAGCTCATTTTCACCAACTAATTTTAAGCAAGGCTGCCTGAGTCAGATAAAGCCGGTGTTGGTTTATCCGGATTCTACTCTAAATCGAGGTCTCGAGAGTATAAGATTGGTGCAATTAAATTTTACAAAAATGTTTATTTGTTTAAAATTTTAACAATTGTTGAAGTTTATGGTGTTGGAATATGTGCGTTACTTAAAAAAGATCCGTCACTTCCAAAATCATCTCTTAAGGTCAGTGTGTGATTGTATGTAAGTTGCTTTGGCGTGTACCTATATTTTATTATTTATATCTTTTGCCAACATTAAAATCAATAAAAGCAAATTTTAGGTCAGTTTTGTAAGCATTCATTGGAGAGGCGTGTGTCGAGCAGTGACCGCAAACAAACTGACTGACTGACTGACTGACTGTTACCATAAAATGTTAACTCCTATAAATGTGTTGAACTTGCTTTCCATAGCAAATAAATAGGTATATACCATATAGGTATACCAGTATTACCAATTCATAGCATGCAATTACAACAATATGTAAATGGCAGGTGATCGTAGAGTAGACCGAACAGGGGTCGGTACTCTCTCCATGTTTGGGGCAATGCAGAGATATTGCCTCAGTGGAGGAGTCTTGCCTTTGCTGACTACCAAACGAGTTTTCTTCCGAGGAGTTCTGGAGGAGCTCCTCTGGATGATATCAGGATCGACTGATGCTAACGTTCTCTCTGCCAAGGGAGTGCACATATGGGATGCCAATGGATCCAGAGCATTCCTCGATAACCTTGGTTTCACAGACAGGAAAGAAGGTACGTATTTAAGTTAACCAAGTGTTAATGATGCATAAAGGCGGGAACATGATTCGGGAAGTGGCCGTTGTAATAAGAGTCAGCAGAAGCAATTGAATGTATGAAAAATATCAGTTTTTATTACTTTCCGCGCTCTGTAGAAACATTAATTTGTACATTTTTACATTTGTTTCATATCAAAACGATTAATGGATTTAAAGACAATTTTTTTAAAGTTAATTATGATTTTTTATACTTTTTTGGTAATGTTGCAAAAAAAAAATACAAAACTAGATGAATACAAGATCAGATCATATAACAGATTATCTTAACAATTTTTTTTAATGAATGGTTTTTATGTATTGAGTGGTATTTGATGTTTTCGCCTTAATTACCTTCCAAAATTAAATATAATCGAAACAATTTTATCGAGTTCTGAATTGAAACCTCTAATGCAAATGAGCCGGATATGTTGGTGACGCCATCGAAATATAATTTTAACCTATGACATCCTTTCCGAGTCCAAATAAAATGAAACAACATATGTAGTTACAGGTTACCGTCAGAAATTTTATATTAATATTTATATGTTTTTTTTTGTGATAGTAAAGTTTAGTGATAGATAGATAGTTAAGAAACCTCTGATTTAGTGTTAACTCTTAATAAAATGTGAGATTATGTAATATTGTATGGAAAATTCAAACTCTGATAATTTATTTAATTTTTAGGCTGATTGTTAACAAAAAAAATAATTTTAAGGCTGCAACCAAAAATTATAAAGTTATTCCAGAAGTTGTCTGGAGGGGCTTTACTCAACCTAGGACTAGAACCAGCCCTAGGTTGAGCAAAGCCAAGCCTTATTAGGATAACTTCCGGCTATTAGGTACAACACAATAATATTCATGATTACGACCCATTTTGTTTAAAAATGCAGAGTAAATTAATACACTCCTCAAAATATTGTCCGCTGAAGTATTTTATTCTGTCAGGCGATTTAGGCCCAGTATACGGGTTCCAGTGGCGGCACAGTGGAGCGGAATATGTTGACGCTACAACAGACTACACTGGACAAGGAATTGATCAACTGCAGAACATTATTGACACCATTAAGTAAGTACAAACGGGATCATCCTAGACGCCACACATTGAATTTTGACCTACATACATTTTCCTTCCAAACGCCAATGCCCAGTGTGGTGCCGAGGGTGATGCGCTCTGTACATTATATCAAAAATAATATGAGAAAATTAAAATGATCATATTACTAGCAGTTGACTGCGGCTTCGCTCGCAATTTTGATTCAGACGCAGCATTCATTTTGCGCTTTCTTTGCAGTTATCTGCCTCGAAACTTTTGGTTTTCTGAAGAATCAAAAGTTAGAGTTATTTATTCTATGCAAGCCTAACAGTTCTCAAGCGATACAATCTATAGGAAATCATTCAGGATAGTTCTGCTTTAAAATCGATAAATCAATGCAAAATGCGAGCGTATTTGTAAATTGTTTGTTTACTCTTTTAATTAATGTTTTTATAAGGTTTTATTTCACTTGCTGTGTGGGTCAAATCTTGCAACAATTTTTTTAACAAGTTATCCTCAACCGATTGAGCTGAAATTTTACATACGCAATGCATGGTTAGCTAAGTGACGTTATTCTATATGGCGGACCAGTATTTGTTTATGTATATATTAATATGTCTTATATAGAAATATACAATGGAATACCATGAAATCACACCACCAGCTGACAAAACTAGTCCACTGGATTAAAAAGTTCCATGGAATTGACCATTTTGCCATCGATGATTCCTCTGAGCAGAGTATTGAATTATTCAGGTCGAAGCCTTCAGACAGACGGATGGTGATGTGTGCTTGGAACCCCTCCGACCTCGGCAAGATGGCGCTGCCGCCGTGTCACTGTCTGGCGCAGTTCCACGTGGCGGCCGGGCGCCTGTCCTGCATCCTGTACCAACGCAGCGCCGACCTTGGCCTTGGAGTGCCCTTCAACATCGCTAGTTACGCCCTACTCACCCACATGATCGCTCATATCACTGGCCTCGAGGTGATCTGCTATTTATTCTAATGGCGTGCATGCTCTAAATCTAAATGTAGACTTTCCGAGTATTCGGTAGTCCAGTGGCGCGACACCTTGCAGTTCGATAAGCTGGGTGAAGCAACTCTGAGCGAGGTAGGGTTGTGGATGGGTGACCGTTTTCGACCGTTGAGGCTGGCCGTGGTTCGGATTCCACGTAAAACTGTAGTTCCCCTTCCTTACTTACTAGGTGTAGGGTTAATCTCGCCCGGGTTGGTACCATCGCATTGATTGAAAGAGCGAAGCGGCAATGATAATTGTCCGTGTTTTCCATATGTTTCAATGTAGCCGAGCAATAAAGGGAGGTTCTGGTATGGCACCTAGTTCCCATGTGGTGTGGTAGGTTAATATCATGCCAGTCGGTGCAGCATAAAGTCCAGTGCCAGCTAGAAACAAATTGTTTAGTAGACTCTAAGGAGCAACACCATCTATTGGCATAGACATGAACTATGACAAAGAATGGATAATGCTTTAAACCCACACACTCTACATCTCATAGGCCTATTTTTTACCGTAATATCCATGAAATACAATCATTTTGTGCATATTTTTACGATGAAAATTTGCCATTCATTATTATATATTTGCATGGCGTAAACACACTGATCTGTGGACCTCCAGGGCTGTGTATGAAGATGAACGGAGTTACATGTATTTTGCCATGAAGGTGGTACCATTATTTAGTGACTGTTACTGCAATCATAACTTTAGTAATATAAGCCTGGTTTTCACCAAGTGCTGATTTATTTTAATCAACACTTACAGGGCCTTTATTAGTAAAGTGCTGATTATCTTGTATTGGTATTCATTGCAAGCTGCTAAGAAAGGCCCTTAATGTGTGGTGATTAAGCTAATCAGCAGTAGGTGAAAAAGGCCCTTAGACTTAGGGCCTACTGCTGATTAGCTTAATCGCCACTTATTAAGAGGAGTGTTTCCAAATCTCCCAACTCCAGAGCGAGATTCATGCGGCAGTGGAGCGAGCGGCGAGTGGCGTGCGGGGATGTTGCCCTTTCCTCCCGCGCGTCTGCCTCTCTCCGAGCGGCCGCGGGTGGGTCCGAAAGGGACGGGGGGGGGGTGGGGGGTCAGCGGCGAGGGTCGGCCAGATGTGATTTTTTGTTCAAGGAAAGCAAACTATCTGCTCATTTATTTATGTGGGATTTAGATATTGGACCGAGCGAAGAGCGAAGCTCGAGCGCGTCTCCGTTTCAGTTTGAGCAAAAAATGCTTTCGTGTCCGTATTCGCGTCCGGCTGTTTTTCTCTACAGGTCGCATTTCTGGGCCTATTGTTGTGAAAGGTCGTGACTGCGTATTTTGAAGCAGGCTATAGAGAGCTATGATTTTTCTGTGGATTTGTGCCATTTTTAAAAACAAGTGACATTTAAAAAAAATGCAATTAGGTAAAGTCAAATTATTACAACTAAACAAATCTATGGTTCTATGTACTCTTAGATGAAAAAGAATGGATACGGTACCTCCATACTGATGATAGTTCAAAAGCGTTCCTATTTTTAAAAAAACTCACACACCTATACTTTTACATGCACACCAAACTCTAATACGTAAAGGGTAAAAGAGCAGGACAAAGGTATAAGGAAATGCATCATGCGAAAAAGTGACAAATAGATTCATCTAATCGCGGAAGAATGAAATGAGACAACAATTTCCTTAAATTGAATTAGTTATAGCGTGAGAAAAAGGGATGGTGACATTTGTGACGTCTGGTCGTAGATATAGTGCAAAACTCATCCTAATCCATCATGACACATCAACGATGCGCGCATCCTAAGCCCTTTGAGCAGAATGGTGCGTCAAAACTAAATTAAAAATGAAAGTGAAAACGGCAGGGTTGCCAAAAATTATCACGAAAATAAATAACAATATATTGTATTGTGCATTAAAATATTAAGGTTCCTATTTAGTGATAGTGGTCAGAACAAGTAGTACCATGATTGTATAGTTAACAAGGCATCAAATAATCTTTTCGCGAATTTGCAAGCGGGAAAATGAAAAAAAATTAATGGAATCATTCATTAAACCATCGTTATTCTGAGTAAAAAATTAATAAAGTCGAATATACACAATTTGTAAATATTGAAATCATAAAATAAAATAAACACAAAGAGGGAATCATTAATGTATTGCAAGTATGGGTCAAACATTGCAAAACAAATAATATTGATTATTCTTGAATTGTCCATGTTTGCATTTTATGCATTTAAAAATTTCGTTCAATGCTATTTAGATGCTAAAAAATAGTCCAAATAATAGTCAGTACAGTGTAATGTAAAACCTGTTGATGATTATTGCCGTTCGCCGTAAATGTGTGATGGTATTTTGATAAACCACTAAGTTCTTTCTTTTTCATTTTTTTTTATTTCCTTCAAATAGGTTCAGTTTATTACGCTTTTGTCCTTTTGTGGCGGCTTTAATCCCCGGATTGGTTTTATGTATATGATAAAGTTTTACATTTACATATTTTTCGATAATAGCCCTAAGAAGATGGAGTCTATGATTAAATGTAGCAGGTTGAAGGAATGAATACTCATTCAATGACAAAAGGACATTTGAGCCAAGAAACGACTTGAGAATTTTAATCTTTATGGAAACGAGCTGTCTGTCACATGTAAAATTTTGACCATTTTCAAGGATGTACCTTTTTATCACAGCCTCAGAACTAAGACATATTATACAAACATCCTAAACGACATTATAAAAAATTATAAACAGTACGTAGACTATTGTTTTTTGGCAGCCCTACTTGTTTTTAAAATAAAATTTAGTTCAATATATAATACTGAAATGAAAACAAAAATAAAAATCGAACTGACAATTTAAGTTTGCTTGTGCCAACCCTGTTTGCGCCTTTACAACACATAAAAGGTTTCAGGTCAACTAAACTAAAAATATACTGAATATGCTTGCACTTATACGTGGAATGTGATTCCATTGCTCTTGTTGTCCTTTATGGCGTTATTTCCATATTTTTCAACAACACAAGACGACATTTTGTTGATACTTTGAAATCTCGCCCAACTGAATTCATCACTGACGTCTGACACCGACTGAGAGCATATCGGCTGACTGAGCTTACTTTTGACGGACCGTAAAATTTGTTTAGTCCCCTATCCATTCCTTTTTCATCTAAGTATGTACTACTATTTTATTGGAATATTAAAATGTAAACAATATTGCATAACAACTAAAGATACAAGCACTCATTCCATGGAGGTGAAGAAATAACTTCCTCACCTCCATGACTCATTCAATCACAACAAAACAAAACTAAAATCAAAAGATCTTCTGAAGTCTTCTTTTTAATTTTGAAGGCCAGTTGAACAATAATTATTCGTGGAAGTGCTGAAATGGGATGTCCCATCTTGAACGTGTGCATTGTATGAAATATTGTCTGTGTTTTCGTGGTGCTTTCCATTCAGTTCAATAAAATAAAGCTAAAATAATATACATTTTATAACAATGTAATAAAGGCAACTGGCTGGCAATTATTAACTTCCGGGGTGCCATCCATGTAATACATGTAATCTAAATGCTTGCGGTTCATATGAACTCCTTTCGCGTGCTGGCATTTTCTATGAGTTCTGGAAGAATGCATTCCGTATTAATTTTCCAAACTTTGGACCATTACATTTTTTCAGAAATCGTCGTCTCTTTAGATTTTTTTCAAAAATTATTCCTAAAGGCGTCCATACTACAAAGTAACAAAAGTAAGACAAATAGTACTTGCAAGTAAAATTTGTAATTTCTTTGTAAATACATACATTTATTTTGACGCATCTCACAAAATGTATTTTTTTTTTCAATCTCATTAATAGAGTCAACGCCAACTGTCCCATCAGGGCACGCACCCATTCTCTTTATTTCTGCTTATCAACAAAAAGCTCACATAAGTGGACTGTCACTTTTGTCACAATCTCAAATAAAAGTATCGGTAATGGTTCAATGTCTAAATAAAGCATCAAATGTTGGTGGAAAAACTGTAGACAAAAGCACAGTCGTAAACACTGGCCGGAAACAATTAGGTAGGTACTTTGGGCAGGTAGTTAGCGCATCGAGTCAAAAAAAGCTCAATGTGCGATCCCGAGGTTGTCCTTGGTCCCCGCGCGGGCGCAGGGCGGGGATGCTAGCCCCTCTCCCGCGCGCACCGCCACTAACCACCCGCGCCCCTCGCCTTCAATGCCGTCGTAGACTTCGGGGTCGCGAAAATATGTATAACGGTGGTCACGGTTTTTCAAATAACGTAAAAGTTACATAAACATTTTGAAATTTTAAAATTTTATCAGATAGTTCTGTTTATTGACAATCTCGCACAGGGGCTATTTTATTGGAAAAAAATCCAGTTTAGCCGTTAAAAAATCGTAAAGTTATCCAAAAATCGCCAAGTTTCAAGGCTTATAAATTCTAAATTAAAGCAAATATTAAAAAAATAGCCCCTACGCGACGTAGCTATGAACTATACCATTCATTTGATACCAATTTCGATATAATTGTGATCCTATTGTAGGCTAGATTTAGAAAACAGATTTGTATGGGGCAAAATATGGAAACACTTGTCTTAAGGACCTTTTCTTAGCAGCTTGCAATCAATGTCAGCACAAGATAATCGGCACTTTAGTATTAAAGGCCCTGTAAGTGTTGATTAAAATAAATCGCACTTGGTGAAAACCAGGCTAAGCATCTAATACCTCTTAGTCAGTAAACTGTGAATGACTACCGAGGTATTACCCGCAAAGTACAACCGGGGTCTTTCAAACAAGATGTAAAAAAGCAACTGGCTGGCCGGCATGGTTCCGAACCACCGTTTAAGTTGGAAAGCCCATGGGTGTCGTCAGGCATGTATTATGTGAGGGCCTGGCGCCTAACAAAAGAACAATTTCAAGATCTGCCCAGTTCGCCGGCATGGTTCCAAACCACTGTTTAAGTTGGAAAGCCCATTGGTGTCGTCAGGCATCTATTATGTGAGGGCCTGGCGCCTAACAAAAGAACAATTTCAAGATCTGCCCAGTTCGCCGGCATGGTTCCAAACCACTGTTTAAGTTGGAAAGCCCATTGGTGTCGTCAGGCATCTATTATGTGAGGGCCTGGCGCCTAACAAAAGAACAATTTCAAGATCAGCCCTGTTCGCCAACATGGTTCCAAACCACTGTTTAAGTTGGAAAGCCCATTGGTGTCGTCAGGCATCTATTATGTGAGGGCCTGGCGCCTAACGAAAGAACAATTTCAAGATCAGCCCTGTTCGCCAACATGGTTCCAAACCACTGTTTAAGTTGGAAAGCCCATTGGTGTCGTCAGGCATCTATTATGTGAGGGCCTGGCGCCTAACAAAAGAACAATTTCAAGATCAGCCCTGTTCACCGGCATGGTTCCAAACCACTGTTTAAGTTGGAAAGCCCATGGGTGTCATCAGGCATCTATTATGTGAGGGCCTGGTGCCTAACAAAAGAACAATTTCAAGACCTGCCCTGTATTTGATATTGCAAACTTATATTAATGTTGTCTGTTGGAATTTGTTTTAGGCCGGAGAGTTTGTTCACACGACTGGAGACACACATGTCTATATGAACCACTTGGAACCTCTCAAGAAACAGTTGGAGAGAACTCCTCGACCATTCCCCACCTTGGAGTTTGCTCGCAAAGTGAGCTCTATTGACGACTTCAAGTTTGAGGACTTTATCGTGAAAGGATACAATCCTCATCCCAAAATAGAAATGGATATGGCTGTATAAATTGCCTTAATTTGACATAGTCCATATATATAGCCCCAGCCCTACTTATAATTACTCCTTTTTTTTAGGTTTACTATTAAAGTTAAAATGTGTGCTACTGTCACTTTTAAAAATCTAGATAATTCAGTATAGCAAAAACTCATAACGGTTTACTCGGCAATTTCAGGACCGGTTTGATAATTTTATGAATGATACAAAAACAATGTAGTTTTGATTATGAGAGAATGATTGCTTTTAAATAAAATATGCTTTTTACTTTTGGAAAACACCAACAAACTAGATTTGTGCATGGAAAAAACATGTCATCCATATTTGTTGGCAAATAAAACTTATGTGGGTCAAACTCCAATGTGTGGCGGTTGGGGCGATGCCATTTATACAAGAATATAAAAACTCGAGTGTGGTATTTTCGCTTGCTTTCATTTTGTTTTTTTTTTTCACATAAATTTACTAACCTTTTGACCATCTGAAAAATTACACGTAATTGATACGGATTGGTTGACTTGTATCTTTCATTTTGTACATTAGCATTTGTTAGATTGTCTAACTATTCTGTAACACCTCGCTGTTTCATTTATGAAAATAATTATATTGCTTTCTATAGAATAGCTGCTCTTCTGGTAACATTGCATTAAAATCGATTGAAAAATAATCAAAATAGTTGAAAAATATTTTAAATTTCAATGTGGGCTCAAATAATTGACCATTTGATGTCTTCTCAAATTTATTACTTTTATTAATTTGCAATCAATAAAAATAAAGTAACAATATATTTTAACAATACAATCTATACAGAGCAATCCATGGTCAAACTATCAGCCAGAAATCAGAAATATTCACATTACAAGCTTTTATTGTGAAATAAAAAATATCAAATCTAAACTTACAAAAAATATCCTTGCACTGTTGCGTTTCCCACGCAATCCCATAAATATAATCCATATATTTATTCGCGCCACTAACTACACAAATCAAGCGATTTTAAAATATTCGCGAAAATGTATGTCCATAAAATGGACACTAAATTCTTTAACAATAATTATATTTCTACTGCCATCCAACCAAGGTTTGTATTATTTTTATAGAATAGAAAGGTAAAAAATATATTGTAACTTGAGTATTGTAATGGCATGCATCTACATTACAAATGCTTGGTAATTTGGTAAAATTACAGTGTATTTCTTTTATGCAGAGACTTACGAAATTAAATTTATCTTTTTCCTCATAAATTCTGGGTTGTGAAAGGACCTAAGTGCCGCAACCGAAAAGCAAAATTTTTCCTTTAAGTTTTGCATTTAAAATACTATTTCTGCGCCTAAAATAGGTAGCTCATGCATGCAATTATAACAAAATTCTAATACAGTAGAATCTCACCAACCCGGCACTTTAAAAAAAAAGGGGTTTATTGGAATGTTCAGATTACAGGATCGTTTAATAAACAAATCATGCTCTATATAATCTATGCTCTGCCAAGTAGGTGTTTGAACTGAGAAAGGGCACAAAGGCTTGCTCACACTGAGTGTCAGGGGGCGGACGAGGTGTCGTGGAGGGAATGGCGGAGGGGGCGTGGGAAACGGTGAAGCAGGGTGCCAGACTACTGGATGTGTCAATGTACTAGACTGTATTTGCAATATAATACAATTTTGCTTTTGGGATGATTTTATTAGCAGACAGGTGCAGCGGAACCAGCTTAGATCATGCGTGTAAGTTTATGCAGGATGAAGTGCTAGAAAAAAAGATCGCTTTGTGTGAGGTAGACAAGGACAGCAAGTACATATTTAGTAAGTCTCTTTGCAATTCGAATCCACTGTATGTGCAAGTGTGTTAAAAGTATTCACCCCTAAAAAGTCCTGACTTACTGCCGCCAAACAAGTATGCATGATCACAACTCTGTGAGCTTACAATAGTGGCTGTACATGGCAATGGCTGTCACTAATAAATTATAAGTTGATCCCCACAGCCCTACTCATTTGTTTTTACATATAGTACAGGCTGTTACGGAGGTATGTTCCAAAATCTTAACCAGGTATTCCTAGACACATTCTGAGCAAAAAAGGTTAATACCTACACACAAAATGTATGGGCAGTCTTTTTAAGTCGTACAACGATTGTGTTTGTTGTGACAACTCTCGTGCTGCCTCAATCGGAACTAAAGGCAATAAGTATTTTTTGTGCCAATTCGAATGAACCCGAATAGCAATGATAGTCAGAATGCCTAACAGCATTTTCATATTTAAGCAGGTTTTTATTGTCTAGAGAAAATATGCTTAGGGAAAGACAAGAGAATTTTCAGGTTTCCGTAGCTCTGAAGCAAATATTCAATGCTAGTTGTTATTTTAAATGGCTAACCCAATTAAAACAATTTTCTATAAATTGTCTCAGCATTTAGAGTGCAGCAATATTTTTATATTTTGTTTGTAATATTTCAAAATACCTGAAGTCACAGTCCAGGTTAGTGTATCTCATTAGCAAAAAGGTTACACTAGCCGTGGTACGGATTCTACATAAAACCATAGATTCCGTTTCTTACATACTAGGTGGTAAAGTTAATCTTGTCTGGAATGGTACCATGGCATCGAAAGATGGTCAGAGCAGCAATGACCATGTTTTCACTCTAGGCATGCACCTAATTCATAAAGCGGACATGAATATTCATGTTTTCAATTCAATTCAACATGGCTATGCTCGATTGAAATAAAGGTCTTGGCACAGATGATATAAGCTAAATCTTAAGACTGATTCAGAGACTTCCTGCGAGAATCATTATGCTACCGTGCTCTATAAGGTTGCTGTATAGCACCACAAAATTAAAGGGGTTTTACGGAAAAAGCAGTCTTACTGTACCACGTGTTGTGACTGATGATTTTTTTAGGACACTTGGGTTCAAGTGTGAGAGCCTGTTTACAACTCTCAAAACGAATGTGTGCATAGTCAGGCAGACGTTTATACATAGATAACATCTTTGACACCTGCCCAGTCCATGCATGGTACCATTAATTCATTCGGAAATTGATTGGGATGGGCGAACTTGTTTGTGTAAGTTTTTATTTTATAAAATGGGAGAAAACGAGTCATCGAAACATCAATCAACCGCTCCCGAATCGGGTATCCTGAAACCGGTTATTAGGTTTTCATAGACCAAAAATGGCACCCGTAATGTTTTAATTCCCTGACAGACAACACGTCATACACAGTGCTTATAAACTTGCATTAGTGTGATAACGGAATGTTGAATACTGTTGTTGTGTTAGTATGGTATTGCTAAGTACGTTGATATCGAAGCTTCACTCCTGTAATATTTGGAGGTTATATTGAATAAAAAAACGTAATTGAAAAATATAGCACAAAATCATATATTACATACACCATGATTGTGTAAAAATCAGTGTAAAAATATCGATAGAAATTAAATTTACAAAGTTATGCAATAAATTATTAGGATGATTAATAATGTATCAAAATTCTATTACATCAACTAAAATTACTATTTGTATACTAAATTTAATTAAACACGAGTTAACAATAATTTAAGTCTTCCTTTGACGTTTATTAACCCATGCATACTACTTTTCTAGCATCCAAATGTTACTCAAAAGATCACAGATTGCTTGCTATAATTTCCAACACTTTAATATAACAGTAGGTAGAGCTAAGGTGATTTTTGCATTATGTGAAACCCGACCAAATGAAGGTAGATAAGTTTTATATTGGAAGCTATATTGAAGATTGTATGGTTATGTATTTTTTAAATTCTCTAATAATTTAAATTCTAATATAGTAGGTATCATAAAAGACCAGAAGAATAAAAAAATTGTTATGCATCTTACAACACTTCGCTTGGACGGGCTCGGTATTTCTATGTTGTACAATCAGAAGTCTCTGGCATACAATTATTTGTACATTGCTTTTTTTTAGTCCAATGTCCCATTCTAATTATGTCACTGGCTGCAATCTTCATCCAGCAGTGTCAACACATTTGATCATCGGAAGGGGGTATCTGTAATAATAATATTTTATAATTTATTCTTAGGTTACTTGTGCAGGTAGGTAGAATAAGGATATTATCTGCCTTACTAATAAATATTTATACCATCCCTATTACCCCGGGAGCAATAGCGATGGTAGAAATGTTTAGTATATAAATGGTAGGTACGGTCAAACTAGTTCAACCTGTTTATAAGGGCTGCTTTTATGTTTACACCATGGGCATAACTTTTCAGGTTAGCCTTTTTCAGTGCTTCACTGAGAGTCGGTCCATACATCCAGTACAATATACCCCCTGGGTCTATGGTTGAAATCCCATGTTCAGGAAACCGGAGAAAGATTCCTGATTTGTGAGCTCGCAATTCTAAGAATAGACCCTATGATCGTTGCAAAGGGTTCGGTTTTGCTTTAAGTGATCTGAACTTAAAATAATGTTAGCACATGCACACATTTCGTAGATCATAATTTAATAAAAGTGTATCCGTTATGTACAATAAAAACACTCTTTATCGATAATATTCAGCTTCATTGATCAAGGCGAGCACACAACGCGTAAACTGTCTTTAAGGTTATGAATATGCACACGCAAATGACACGGTCAGTGCAGGACTGAGCATTACGATATGTTTGCATCGCGCATCGGAGGTCGCTATCATAAATTTTTTTGACATAACTTAGTGTAGTTTGACTATCAAAAATGTTTAAATAAATGAAATGAGACACATCACCCATTTTTAATGGTAGAGGAGCCATGACATGCACTTCAAGCTCAGGTAACCGAATGTGCCAGAAACATATGTCTAAAGAAATGTTATTAAAATATAACCATACCATCACCATATTTAAAATATTTTTTTGCGTTCCGGATGTTGCCTCATTACAAACTATTTCACTGACCTGCTGAATATTTGAGTTCCCTGGTTCATCATCTCTACTGCTAGGTATCGGCATTGCTGCTAGTTGGTCAACAATTGCCATCGTGTTTTCGGATTCAACTGTGATTTCAGCCCACAAGGTGTCTGCAAAAACATTAAAATTGTATTGAGTCTGGATTAATAAGGTGTACAATATGTCACAACTGTACTAGGTATCTGTTTTTAACAAAACATTCAGTATTCAGAGTGTGCTGTCAAAATGGTCATTTCTAAGTTGTGTAATTATGAGTTGAATACAATCAATAATCGATCACATATTATTGTGAGTTCTCTAGTGATGTTACTAAACATGGTGATGACAGATTGTAAACTGGGCTAGATATGGCCAGTATCTCCAGCTTCAGTATCTAAAATAGGTTTAAGTAACTTTGTTTTGTCAAAATTCATTCATTAGGTTCTTGCGTAAAAAGCTGTCAGCTTAGGGCATAAATATTTATGTAAACGTCGTTATTTAACATAAAATTAGGGCGTTGGTGGTACTAGCCAAAGCGAAAAGTTTGTCAAGGCATCACAAGTGAACTAGCTGAGTCTATAAAATAGATATCTTATTATTACAATATTTGATTCGTTTTCTAGAAATTCAACTGTTTTTGTTTACTTACATAACATTATAAAGAATATACATAAAATAGGAACAAGCTAATGGAGTTCCATGAGAACTTTCTGAGGCATTTCAATAAATATCATTACATATGTATGGCGTTATGTGTTGGCTAGCCCTTGCGCCATAAAATGAAAACGTTGGTGATCATTACAGCTCGTGATTTAGGGGTGAAGGACTTGCCTTTCATGCGAGAGGTCTGGTTTCCAATCCTTGCTACGGTCATACACCACTTTCTTTCTCTTTCCGAGTTTAAGTGCATTTCTTTACGAACGCGAGCTGTTCCATGGTTCGGAACCCATGTACAACTGTAGGCCCCCCTTCCCCTACTAGGTGGTAGGGTAAAGCCCACCCGGGTTCGAATGAAAAATTGTCCGTACTTTCCATTTAGTACAATGTCCATAAAGGGAAGGTCTTGATATGGCAGCTAATTCCTTCGGGAATGTGGTGTAACAGTCATTGTGTGGTATTAGCCATCCATGTCAGGTTACATAAAAAAAGGAAAATAACAATGGGCAATGGTGGAATCCCACCTCCAATCTGTTCCCCCCGATCGGTGAGCAGGTGGAAGTAGCCACGATGCTTGCCGGGGG
This sequence comes from Incurvaria masculella, assembly GCA_946894095.1. Lineage (NCBI taxonomy): Eukaryota > Metazoa > Arthropoda > Insecta > Lepidoptera > Incurvariidae > Incurvaria > Incurvaria masculella. The sequence goes on from OX335650.1 coordinate 13,713,470, forward strand.
CGCTCGGCGCCGTCAGGTTCATGGTGATTGTGGCGGAGATGCCCGGAGCCAGGGGAGGCACGTACACGGCAGTGGCCCCCAGTGGCTCGCCTCCTGCCTGTGCCAACTGACAACTGCCGGGCCACACGTCCGTTCCTGTGTTGGCAATGTTCCAACTTTGTTCGAACCTGCAACACATTAGTCAGAACTGAACAAAAGTATCATAAATTGTCCTTTGTCATGTTTCAGAACAAGCCCTTTGTTAGTTGCAGTTTATTTGAATTATTTTCTAACCAGAATAATTTGAAGATAAGTTGAGCTACGATATATGCGAAAAATGAATTGTACCCTTTTTTGAGTGTATATTTAATGTTAAACACTATTCACAATGATTTGAACAAATATCACATATACAGTATATATATACCCAAAACTACAAGAAAGGCTGATGAGACTTATGCTGAGATTCATAGACGTTACTCGTACTTGGCTGAGCAAAAGTATTGCTTCCGACTGTCAAATTTGACATTCCGTCCATACATTTTATCTCAGAAATGACAGTCGAAAGATATACTTTGGCTCAGCCAAGTACGATTAACGTCTATGAATATCAGCATTAGGGCCGAGTGCACGAAAGGCCAAAAATCTAAATCAACGTCAACTTCTGATTAAACAGCATTTAAAGAAACTCCATTTGGTTCACTAAAAGTGACGTGTTTGAACATTGAATAACTCAGCTGTCTCTTCATGCAATCAAGGCTTAGTGAGCACAAACAGAGGAAAAATATCTATTACTAATTATCTATATTTCTGAGCTTCAATTATTTAGATCCATTTTCCAGCTTTAGAAGAATGTATGCTACTCATGTATAGAAAAGTTAAAAATAGAGGACAGTGTCTCATTAAAGTAGCTACTACCTATCCTGTTTGCTGTTTTGATATGTACCTTGTACCGGGAAGGAGTGGCTCTTGGTGGGTTTGAGCCGCTTTTAGAGACATAGAGGGCAGCCGCGCCGGCGTGCAGTAGTCCAGGTATGAGCACACCGCGGCCTGCAGGTTCCTGCAATTGCGGGGGCGTTGTACAAAGGACTAAGTGCAGGCAGCAACTAGCCCCAAACAACAACAACAGTTTTCTTTCTTATTACAACATCATTATTTCGTCTCTCATGCGTATGTGCATGCACCGAGGCCCGCATACTAATTTTCTCATCACAGAATTCTTTCTTATTGCGATCTATATCGCGAGCAATATTTATTATAAGTAAGACTTGGTTAACTCAGCCGTCTTTTTGTACAATCGGGGCTTAATCAAACCCACACGTATCAGACCGAAATCACTTATCTCATTCTCTCCTTTGTCTTTTCAGCTTTTAACCACCTGGCTTCCGTTGGGCTGGGCTTTTAACCACCTGGCTTCCAATATATTCATATTGACAAAGAATTTGGTACCAAAATACTCCTTTTAGCACCTCATTTCAAGCGCGAATCCAAAGGGTTACGTTCGATATCGATCAAATTTTTTTGGTGCCAAAATAAGCCTTATTGCAAAGGGAGAAAGTCGGTATTGACAGAAATTTTGCTGCAAAAATCACCTTGTACCTTGAACGGAGCAAAAGTGGGGTAAATCTGGCATGCAGGACAAATAACTACGGAATCCAATGGGTCAATGTAAATTTTAGTATTAAACCACTAATGTAATCGTATGCAAGTACTATCTAGTCTTACAGAAAAGTAATTAGAACATTTTGGAGAGTTTAAAGTCCATGCCAACCTGCATGGACTTTAAACTCTCCAAAATGTTCATGGACGCGTGTGCGACTAGAGAGTAAATAGTAAGGTACAGTGGATATGGTTGTTTTATGGTGTTTATGTAGTAGGTTATTTTTGTGCAAATGTAATGGAAACCCTTTCCCAATTGATCTGATGAAAATTACTTTAGATAAAAGAGCAATGTATGCAAAGCTTGTATTAAAAGGTAGACATTTCCAAATTGATATTAAAAATGGCCAACCTTCAATTGGTTCATCTCTGCATTACCAACTTGCAACTTTTTTGCACATTTAGAAGCATAATTTGCAGTGCCAACAGTCATTCTACGATTTGTCAGCATAAAAATTGTAAAAAAAAGCAGTTCAAGAAATATTTGTGGATACATACCAGCTATTCATATCCAAAAAGAAGCTGGCTGTGCTGTAGTTGACTCCAGGACCTAGGAGTTTCTGCACTTGACTTATGAGTTCCTCGCGATCTGTGGTATTCATGCAGCTGAACTGAAGCAGTAAGTTTTGGTCAATTTCTCCACTAGGAGGCCCCACTGAAGACCCGTCCACGTCCATCGCGACTTTGTAAACAGAAATTTAGTACGCCTGGAGGCGAAGATGATCGTATCGCTGTAGGTAGATCACTCAATGTGAACAAACAATAAAAAGCAATACAATTTATTATTTTGGAAAAATCAAAAACTACACAATCACCAAGCAGCAACTTGAAACCACACTTTTATTCTCTGTGCCACAATTTTTTGTTCTGTGGTGCCACAGATGAACGAAACGCGTCATAAATATATATATATCTATATCCCGTAAAAAGAGAATCTCTAGAAGGAACGATAGAGTGTCACTTTGGATATACATACCTATATTGCATATACGTAGATGTATGTTGTGTTTTAGTGACGTCCAAAAGGAGCAATCGATATCAAATGCGGCACAGATTAGTAAAAGTATGAATTGAAAGTAACCATTGAACTGCCAATGGGGAAGAAAACTGTTTATTTATCACGACAGGTGCCGCTTAAGCGAGCTCACCAAAGAGATCTGTCAAATGCCATACAAAATCAAAGAGAATAGATTTGAAAATAGTATTTAATCAATCTTTGTAATTGAAATGACTAAATTTTTTCCATGTTATTCCGAAAATAAATAGGTCTTAATTATGTTAATCAAAAGAAGTCCTGGGAAATAAAATATGACAAAAATATAACCTATTATATTTCGTTTCATATATTGTGCTGGTCAATGACATATTTTGTCTGAAGACAAACAAAAACTATTATTTTCCTGTAAACCTTATTCTAACTGCATCATTAAGAACATCTTTCACCTATAACCTCGTAAATCAAACTTGCGTATGGGCACAGATTTATCTTTTATGGCTTCTCCAGTAAATTTTTGCGCTAAATTTTCTTTGCCAAGTTAGGTATTATAAAAATGTTACTGTCGTATTCAGAGTGGGCGGACTAACTTTATTACGCGGATTATTGCCGGACTAAACCGGCTTTTGTATGGTTAGTTCGATGCTAATCCTGTACTAACTTTTGACAGGTTCACTCTTAATACGGTTGTCAGAGTTTTATTAGTTATGGCTTGAAAAAGTTCGTATTTAAAGTTTATCTTGGTTCCCATTGCGATTTTCGCCTCAAAAGCTTTTACATACTATTAAAATATGTCCAGAATATACGGAAAACCTTTACAATAGGGAAGAAAACTGTTTACTTAACACAACAGGTGACGTCTAGGTGACTTACTCTAAAAGCAGTGTAAAAATTCTCAAAGACATTAAAAAATGAAACAGAATAGATTTAAAAAAAATATTAACTCTATCCATGTATTTATAATTGCCCAATTTCCTCAATATTATTTCAAAAAGTTTTAAAATCTTAACCAGCTTCTGAACCAAAATTGGTAGATCCCGTGTTTTGGGAACCGTTACATTACTTTTATTTTCTTGATCCACCACTTTTAGTTCGATGTTCTCTCTGTTGTATTCAGTTTTCCGACCCTGTTTTTCCTGAAATGAGAAAGAATACAATTTTTATTATTTTAATATTCGATTTTCATATCTTTAACAAATTTCAGAGGAATATGGTATCGATGCATTACGTTGAATGCATTATCACTATCATAGAACACGATTGGTCTGAAAATTTAGCATTTTTCGATGGGCTTAAATTTTTCCCTTTTTTTCATCTTTATTTTTCCGAATTTTCAATGTTTTTGGGAATCTGAAAATCTTCATCTTAAATAGCATCACTCATATACATATTAAACCAATGGTCTAGTTCAATGCATTTATTCAAAATAACATTTGTTTTCTAATTTTAATGTGATTTTAGGACTTTATATATTCGTAGAAAATCATTGTGTACATTATCAAGATATCCTGACTTAATCGATATCAATTCCAAATCGACTGGGGTACATCATGGTAAGTCGAAACATAACCTCAAATTATGGCTCAATTTTATCAGCATTGAAATGGATATTACGAGAAGATACGACGGTTAAATGCGATATATTCGAATAATAAAACCCATTATGCACCTATGCAAGGTGTAACCTAACCTGAATAACAGGTGAATCGGCGATATCATTCGATTTTCTACTTACACATGAAACGATAAATATCCACGAACCTCTTTTCAAAATCCGCTATGATTATAACAGAACACTGCAACGCACGCCATGTTGCACCTAAAATCACTTGATCACAATTTTTCGTGGATTGGTTGCTGTTTGCAGACTTTTTAGGGGGACTTCAAAACTTTGTTTGACTTACTAGTGAGTCAAACATTGCAATTAGTGGCTACAAGGTCGATCTGGTGAACGCAATAGACTTGTCATCTCTTTCACTCTTGCCATAACTTCATATGAGGAAAGAGTTGGAATGATCTGTCAGATTATACGATTATTTTAGGTTTGCTCTATGTAGGAGCGCAGCACTTTTCCGAACTCTGATATAACCATATATAACAGAATTTATATATCAGTCCGTATTAGTATTATTGCGTACTCTTTGGTCCTCATTCCCACCGTGATCCAATATGAACTTACGTTACCGAAGTGCGTTCACAACTGGTCCGATTCGTACTAACAACTCTCAAAATGTCGTCCCGTAAACGGTGTGACATCATCGTTAAGTTACTCTTAATCACTCTTTGTCGTACACAGTGCTCACGCTTTTTCCCGCCTGGGTTTTCTGCACGATTTTGTGTACAGGTGCGGGCCTGAGGGTAATTATTGCCTATTACCCGGGCTGCTTTTTGGCATCCTCTGCAGTACCGCGACCGGTCCTTGGTCAACCGCTATAAGCTAGCGGAGGGCTGGGCATCATCTCAGACTTCGGGTTCAACCACGTCATTTCTGGTCGAACGACGGGGAGCGCAGCAGCTGCTTTCGGGGCAGCTGACATTCTTCGGGCGGTAGGGAAGGAGGTGGTTGTGGATGGATGGATGTGGTGAAGCATCGGTGCGCTCGAACATGCGGCGCGCGAGCTTCACAATGAATTCTTCCACCGGAGGCATTTGCACGTCGTTGGCGATTACGTCATTTCTGAAGTATGCCCGGCCCCCACTATAATGCGGAGGGTGACGTTTTTCTGGACCTGGATTCTCTTCTTTTGAGTGGCTCAGCTTAGCACAGACTTTGGCCACTGTGTGTGTGTGTGTGTGTGTGTGTGTGTGTGTTAGCGAAAGTAAAACTCAAACTGAATCAAACTTGGGCCTACACTTAGATGATGGCCTTTTTCATCTAAGGGCCTACAGACCAATTTTGACGTTCCTGCGATCGTATTCTGTGAGTGGCTCGCACTGCGAATCGTATCAGAATATTCTATGCTTCTGTCCACAGATTAGAAAAATATATCTGTGCGCCTCACATCCGCCAGTGTCGGCTAGTCAGAAGGATATTCTATCCCTACTTTCAAAAACGGGAACGTAGGGATAGAGAACGTAGGGAAGCAGTAGCGGAGAAAAAAATCTTTCCTCAATGTCCGACTCTCACCTCCTCGCGGTGTATCCCGGTAATAACTGTGTGCGTAATCCTTCAGGCAGGCATTACAATCCTAAGGCCGACGAGAGCGGAAGACTCGCCAAGACGTCTGGCCAACGTGGCGTTTTATGGCCTTATACCCTTAGATGAAAAAGGAATAGATAGGGGATGTTGTATAAGTTATGTCAAATACCCTGAATGACAGTTCAATAAATGAATCACACAACATGGTGTCAGAATTTTTTCTCAAATGAAAATTTGTGAAGATTTGTGTATTTTGGGCGCATGAGATGAGCTAAAATATAAAAAAAATGTTGGCAGAAGACCAAGATACGCGTGGGGAAACGCAGGTTTCTGCGAAACAAAATTGTAGCAAGAGAGTGTTGGAGCCTCTTAAGATAAACGGAAATTTGTCAATGAATTGGACAAACTGGATCATGAGGTTCAAGATCTACCTTCGAGCTAATGAATTACAAGATGTGAATGCTCAAAGGAAAGTGGCATTATTTTTGCACTACATAGGAAATGACGGGATACAAATTTTCCAGTCACTAAACCTTGATGTAGATACTGTAAAGTATGAAGACTTGGTGAACAAGTTCGAGCATCACTGCACGCCGGTAACGAATATCACTTTTGAGAGGTATAAGTTTCTTTCTAAACGCCAAGAAGACCATGAGTCCACAGATGATTTCGTGACTGAAATAAAAAACTTAAGCTTGTCGTGTGAATTGGCACAGTTGCGAGAAGAATTGGTACGGGATGTTTTCATTGTTGGTCTCAACTCACATAATGACTACATACGCGAAAAGCTGTTGCAAGAGGAGAATTTAACATTGGAAAAAGCTTTAAAGATTTCAAGAAGTCTGGAATTATCAAAAATACAAAACTTATCTGTGAGCAAGAATAAAGAAAACTCTACGGAGAAAATTTACAAAGTTAAATCAATGGAATCACCTATCAATACAAGTACGGTTATGTGTCAAAATGATACCCAGGCTAAGTATTATACTCCAAAATCAAATGAAAAACAGTCGAGAATGACTTGTCGAAAATGTGGCAGAGGACACCCGCCTTTTAAATGCCCTGCCTTTGGAACAACGTGCTTCAAGTGCCAGAAAAAAAATCACTTTGCAGCTATGTGCGTGAGAGAGTCAATTCGGCTGCTGGATTCTGCAGAGATGGAAGATAGGAAGCTTTTTATTGAGTCAGTATACCATCCTCCAAAAAAAACTAGAGTAGAAAAACATGTTGTTAAGTCTCTTTATCGTAACAGTACAAATAAAATGTGGACGGTAGATTTTGTAACTAACAATAAAACTGTTAAATGCCAACTCGATACTGGAGCCATGGTTAATGTTATGTCAGAAAGCACTCTAAAATACCTTAATATACCTAAGGTTGTAATCAATAACAAAATGTTAAAGCTAATTGATTTTTCAGGTAAAGGAATACCGATTCTGGGTGTCTGTAGTTTCAAAGGAGAACTTAATAAGAAACCAGTTGAAGTCGAGTTCGTGATTACAGGTATCGCTTGTCAAACGGTTCTAGGACTCCCAACATGTGAAGAACAAAACCTGGTGAAAGTAGTAAAAAGTGTAAATAGTTCTGATTTATTAAATCAGTTCAAAGATGTCTTCAGTGGTTTGGGATGTTTACCAGGGAACCGATCCGTATTTAGGATTACTGCAGTACAGAAACGGGGTTCAGGCGACAGGTTTTTCGCCGGCTCAGTTATTGATGTCCAGAAATTTAAGAACGGTCTTACCAGTTAGTGAGGAAAGTTTAAAATCGAAATTAATTGACTATAAAAAGTATAAAAGCAACATAGAATCCAAAAATGCAAAGATGTGTTACTACCACGATCGAAGAGTAAAAGAGTTGCCAGAAATAAAACACAATAGTAAGGTATTTTTTAGGAAAACACCAAGAGATAGATGGACCCCGGGTACAGTTGTTGAAAAATGTTCTCAACCAAGAAGTTATATAGTGAGAAATGAAGAGGGTGTACATTACCGAAGAAATAGACAGCATATATTAGTTCCAGCTCCGTCTAAGAAGAATAGTGAGGTAGAAGAGGAAGAAATAGTAGAAAGCGGTAATTCGATAGAACACGATAGTTCAATCTCTGATAACGCATCAGGACTCTCGCATCCCTCACCACTAAAAACATTTGAACCTGGAGCCGTTCCTAATCCACCTGACAATAGAAACCTGAGTCCAGGAGTGACATGTTATACTCGTTCTGGTAGAGCTGTACGACCACCCAGCCGGTTAACCTTTCCTTGAAGTACAGTTCAAATCATTATTTTGTTAAATTCATGTTATCATTTAGTCATAAGTGTTGGTGTTAAACTATTAATGTATGTTTTCTGTTAAAGTATAGGAGTAGAAGTATGCTCATTTTAATTGTATTTAAATTAAGTCTTTTCATAAAAAGGGGCATGTTGTATAAGTTATGTCAAATACCCTGAATGACAGTTCAATAAATGAATCACACAACAGGGGACTAAAAAAATTGTACGGTCCGTCAAAAATACGCTCAGTCAGCTCATATGCTCTCAGTCGGTGTCAAACGTCAATCCATGCGCGTCAGTTGGCCAAGATTTCAAAATATCAACAAAATGCCTTCAAAATGTCTTGTGTGGTTGACAAATGTCGAAATAACACTATTAAGCACAACAAGAGCAATGGAATCACATTCCATGTGTAAGTACAAGCATATTCAGTATATTTTTATTTTAGTTGACCTGAAACCTTTTATGTGTTGTAAAGGCGCAAACAGGGTTGGCACAAGCAAACTTAAATTGTCAGTTCGATTTTTATTTTTGTTTTCATTTCCGTATTATATATTGAACTAAATTTTATTTTAAAAACAAGTAGGGCTGCCACAAAACAATAGTCTACGTACTGTTTATTATTTTTTATAATGCCGTTTAGGATGTTTGTATAATAGGTCTTAGTTCTGAGGCTGTGATAAAAAGGTAAATCCTTGAAAATGGTCAAAATTTTACATGTGACAGACAGCTCGTTTCCATAAAGATTAAAATTCTCAAGTCGTTTCTTGGCTCAAATGTCCATTTGTCATTGAATGAGTATTCATTTTTCAACCTGCTACATTTAATCATAGACTCCATCTTCCTAGGGCTATTATCGAAAAATATGTAAATGTAAAACTTTATCATATACATAAAACCAATCCGGGGATTTAAGCCGCGACAAAAGGACAAAAGCGTAATAAACTGAACCTATGTGAAGAAATTTAAAAAAAATGTAAAAAGAAAGAACTTAGTGGTTTATCAAAATACCATCCCACATTTACGGCGAACGGCAATAATCATCAACAGGTTTTACATAACACTGTACTGACTATTATTTGGACTATTTTTTAGCATCTAAAACGCATTGAACGACTTTTTTAAATGCATAAAATGCAAATATGGACAATTCAAGAATAATCTATATTAATTGTTTAGCAATGTTTGACCCTTACTTGCATTACATTAACGATTCCCTCTTTGTGTTTATTTTATTTTATGATTTCAATATTTACAAATTGTGTATATTCGACTTTATTAATTTATCCTTAATATCGATGATTTTTACTCAGAAAAACGATGGTCTAAAGAATGATTCCATTCATATTTCGCGAAAAGATTATTTGATGCCTTGTTAACTATACAATCATGGTACTACTTGTTCTGACCACTATCACTAAATAAGAACCTTAATATTTTAATGTACAATACAATATATTGTTATTTATTTTTGTGATCATTTTTGGCAACCCTGCCGTTTTCACTTTCATTTTTCATTTAGTTTTGACGCGCCATTCTGGTCAAAAGGCTTAGCATGCGCGCATCGTTGATGTGTCATGATGGATTAGGATGAATTTTGCACTATATTTACGACGAGACGTCACAAATGTCACCATCCCTTTTTCTCATGCTATAACTAATTCAATTTTAGGAAATTGTTGTCTCATTTCATTCTTCCGCGATTAGATGAATCTATTTGTCACTTTTTCGCTCCTTATACCTTGGTCCTGCTCTATTACCCTTTACGTAGTAGAGTTTTGTGTTCATGTAAAAGTATAGGTGTGTGAGTTTTTTTAAAAATAGGAACGCTTTTGAACTATCGTCAGTATGGAGGTACCGTATCCATTCTTTTTCATCTAAGCTTATACCTCCTACGAAAAGTTCTAATGAACCTCGGCCCCTAGACCCCGCTATTCCGGATCATCGTGGCGGCGGTCTTGGTTCCGGCGGGGTAAGGGGTGGTAAGAATCCCTGGGTTAGATCTGGCTGCCACACCCAACTACACTTGGCTACCCACAATATACGGACTCTGAGAACGCAAGAGAAACTGTTCGAACTAGAACAGGAGCTGGCTCATATAAAATGGAACATCCTGGTTCTCTGCGAGGTCAGAAGAAGGTCTACTTCAGAGGAAATCCCCAAACATCGGAAGGTGGAGTGGGATTTATGGTGAGGCGAAGCCTCCTGAACAGCATAATCGAAATTGACAGCGTGTCGGACAGAGTGGCCTACATCATCATGAGGCTAAATAAGCGTTACCAGTTGAAGGTGGGGCAGGTGTACGCTCCCACGAGTTCGCGCGCTGACGACGAGATGGAGCAGTTCTACGAGGATGTATCGAGAGCCTTAGAAACGAATATATCTCACTTCCAGTACGTGATGGGAGATTTTAATGCTAAATTAGGCAAACCTCTGAGTGGAGAAAGAGCAGCTGTAGATCCGTACGGTATCGGTGCCAGGAATCGACGCGGCCAGATGTTGGTCAACTATCTCGAGGCTAGCCAGCTCTACGCCATGAACACTTTTTTCCTCAAAAAGGAAAAGAGGAAATGGACGTGGGCCAGCCCTGACGGTTGCACGAGAAACGAGATCGACTACATACTGGCGGACAGTAAATCGTCGTGTATTAAAATTTATTTAATTCGTTTTGTAATTAAAATTTTCGTAATTTTTTTTAAAATTTATTTAGAAACATTACGTAATGAAATTGTACAGCATTTAGCAAGTCTATTCGCCGTGATATTCGCCGAGAGAACATGAAGTTGGTTGAGACACATCTTGAAGGAACTGCAGGAACTGTTCAATGCAGTTCTCGAAAATGGTGTCGTTCCGGCTGCATGGCGAAATAGTGTCGTTGTCCTATTTCACGCGAAGTTGAAGAACTATCGACCTATCTCACTTCAAAGCCAAATGTACAAGGTCTTTTCAAGAGTCATCACGAGTCGGCTGACACAGAAACTGGATCAGTACCAGCCTCGTGAGCAAGCTGGGTTTAGGAAAGGATATGGCACCATAGATCACATATTTACTGTGAGACAAGTGGTGCAGAAATGCGAGGAGCATAACAAGCCGCTCTTCCTAGGCTTCGACTATGAGAAGGCGTTCGACTCAGTTGAAAAATGGGCCGTCGAAAACTTCCTCCTGAGGTGCAGAATCGACTACCGCTACATCAAGGTACTCCGAAACCTGTATCGGTCCGCGACGATGACTGTGAGGCTCCATGAAAATACCCAACCCATCCCTCTTTGTAAAGGCGTAAGGCAGGGGGATGTGATCTCTCCCAAGCTCTTCACCAACGCATTAGAAGATGTGTTCAAGACGCTTGAGTGGGCCAACATAGCTATACGCGTTAATGGAGATTTCCTCAGTCATCTTCGCTTCGCCGATGACATTGTTCTTCTGTCAAATTCCCGAGTTCAGCTTCAGACCATGCTGCAAGACCTTTATAAATCATCGACAAAGGTAGGTTTGAAGATGAACCGGGACAAAACCTAGGTCATGGCGACCGAGGCTATGACGGGAGGACAAATTGTTATCGACGGAGCAGTGATCGAATAGGTTGAAGAGTACGTATACCTCGGCCAAATCATGCGGCTTGGTAGACAAGGTCTGACAAAGGAGGTCGAGAGACGAATTCAACTGGGTTGGGCTGCCTTCGGAAAGCTTAAATTCGCGCTAAAGTCTGACCTTCCGCAAAATTTAAAGACCGCAATATATGACTAGTGCATTCTCCCGGTAATGACGTACGGGTGTGAAACGTGGACTCTAATGGTCGCCGTTGTTCCGAAGTTGAAAGTTGCCCAGCCAGCAATGGAGCGAGCCATGATGGGAATATCGCTACGGGATATGGTGCGTAACGAGGCAATCTGCCAACATACCAGAGTAGTCGATATTGGACACCGGGCTAAAGCTCAAGTGGCAGTGGGCTGGCCATGTCAGCCGAAGAGACGACGACCGTTGGAGTAACCGTGTCCTACACTGGCGGCCGTGGACAGGAAAACGGAGTGTGGGAAGACCACCCGCCAGGTGGGACGACGACATCAAGTGCGTCGGCGGAAAGCAGTGGTTCCGTACCGCTGAGGGCCGGGAGGACTGGAGAAAAATTGGAGAGGCGTATGTCCAGCAGTGGACGCAAACACGCTGACTGACTGACTGACGTTCCGAAATGCGTACATTGCAAATACAGTGAATGTTTGTGTTCGGAATTGATAGCCACATTGGCACGATATCAAATCGGAACGAATTTGAGCAGACAAATGTGTCAGAGTCTAACTTAACTACCTCGAAAATGCCTTGTAAGTCTCGACAGTGGTGATTTCAGGCCTAGAATTGTCAAACTTTACTATCAAACGGCGAAAGGCCTTCGTTATTTCAGAATACAAGTGCATACGATCAGAGAACTACAGATAAACACGCTTAATAACAGCTCGATGACAGCCATTTGACAGTGTATACGGCGCACATGCTCTCAACCCTGAGCGCTTTGTACGATACGATCTTTGTGCGGTCTAGATTCACGTCCCTTATGTCAACATGACGTTCACGGGAGTGAACATAAACAGTATGGAACGGTAGTGTACTCTTATTTGTTGCATATTATTTTAATTCTATGCGCCCCTTATATTCTGTGCTACTGTGGGTATACAAGCGAAGATTTTACATACTCTTTGGTGTGTACCCTCTTTGATTATTTCAAGCTGATATTAGCCCGCCTAATATTATTCAATGATTATTCAAAGCGAAGCACTGAACCTGTAATCCGCTTAGTTCGCTATGCACGCATGTCCAAGAGTAGGCTGTGGTGCCGTGTTTCCACGGCCCTATCGTCTCGCCGCACATCTTCTACTTCATGATAATAAGGTTAGTTTACTGTTCATGCAAATACATTTGGTCATCGATATAAAAAAACATTTCTGAGCTTTCCCCTGCGCGTCAAGTCAGGTACGCACGAAAAGAAAAAAAATCAAAATCAACGTCAAAGTTTGATCAAACACGTCACTTTGTGTGGACAGTATGGAAGGAGCTATACGGATCACTAAAAGTGACGTGTTTGATCATTGATTAACTCGGCGGTCTCTTCGTACAATCGGGGCTCATTCGAACAATTTATAGTACCTGAGCTGTCAGTGTCGATACACCCGTCACTGCGTTGCCCAATACATATATAGGTGCTGCTGTATGGTATTAGAAGGAAAGAATTATGCCATCGTTTGTGGTGAAAAAATTTAAAAACTATTACGGGAAAGCATATCACAGGTAATCTATCAAAATATCATCAAATGGCGTTATATTATTGTGACATGTGTAGTAAGTATGGCGTATGGCACGGTGTCATGATATCCGACATTAAACGACATAATTATAGGAAAAGCCGGTATCTCTAGCATATGTATATCCTATGATGTACTTCACTATAGGTCCTGTCAGTCATGCATTTGTGATGTGAGTGTGTGTGTATCGTGTTCACCTGCCCTTTCTAGCATACATGGTTTTTCTTATTTATGTCACTCTTGCTCTCGTGCAACAGAACCTTCCCATTTTGGTGATGCTCGGTCACGCGGGTGAATTCTCGGTACCCAGACTGCCGCGCCTCGAGTCGACTGGATCGCATTCACCAAGGCGCTGGAACAAGTTCCGCTCGGTGGTCCCATCACCTCGTCGGAGGAAGTAGAAGCCACATCGACTGCCTTTGCCGCCGCAATCGTTAAATCAATGGATGCGGCCACTTCCATTGCAAGGCCTACGCACCATCGCGAAGAGTGTTAATTTAATATTCAAACTTTATATTTGGTTATAAATAGTAATTTGAGTAATGAATAATTAAGATGGCAAAATGTTTGCTGATTAAAAATTGTAACTGAGAGTGGGAAAATAAACATTTCATGAAGGCAGGAGGGAAAACGAGTTGAAACAATTGCTTGCATGAAGTTTGACTCTGATGGCGCCTCTTGAAGTTTTAATATTTCAATCAATGATTTCAAAGGGAACCCTTTTAAAGAAATGTAAGAAATCTTCTCCATACAAGCAAAAAGTAGCGCCATCTATCCAAACTCGGAAGAACTACGTGAGCGCCGGGTCAAAGCCAACGTTGTCGACAAGTGTTGACAACTCGCCGCCATGTTGCATTAGGTCTAACGATGTAACCTTGTACCTGCATACTTAAATGTTTTCTTTTTAGTTTAAACTTTTAAGTTCATTTAGTACAGTCGAAACCAAATTCAAATAACATAAAATAAATTATGAATGAAAAATGTTTTTTTGTAATTTCAAGGTATTCAAGTAAAATACAATTTCAATTTCCTGGGAAACACTGGTCGTAGACCTATTATGCGACCACTCGAAGTAAAGGTCCCGAACTGATCTACCTGCTTGTTATGTCAAAATTTGTTTTTGATATATCTTGGGAAACATTGGTCATAGACCTATCATGCGACGACTCAATGTAATCGTCCCGACCTGATCTACCTGCCCGTAATGTCAAAATTTATTTTTGTTACCTATATCTGGGGAAACACTGGTCGTAGACCCATCATGCGACCACTCAAAGTAAACGTCCTGACCTGATTTACCTGTCCGTCATGTCAAAATTTGTTTTCGTTATATCTTGGGAAACACTGGTCGTAGACCTATCATGCGACCACTACTAAGATATAACGAAAACAAATTTTGACATAACAGGCAGGTAGATTAGGTCGGGACGTTTACTTTGAGTGGTCGCATGATGGGTCTACGACCAGTGTTTCCCGAGTTATAACGAAAACATGTTTTGACATGAACGGCAGGTAGATCAGGTCGGGATGTTTACTTTGAGTGGTCGCATGATGGGTCTACGGCCAGTGTTTCCCAAGATATAACGCAAACAATTTTTCACATGACAGACAGGTATAAACGGTCGGGATGTTTACTTTGAGGGGTCGCATGATGGGTCTGCGACCAGTGTTTGCCAAGATATAACGAAAACAAATTTTGACATGACAGGTAGGTAGATCAGGTCGGGACGTTTACTTCGAGTGGTCGCATGATAGATCACATTACAATAATTTCTTTGATTACCTACTCATACTCAAATCCACTCCAAAATAAACAAGAAATAAAAAGGACGCCCGTACAAGGTTGGTTCAGCTACACGTGCGACGGGCGGCAGCGCGTCATTTGCCCGCTTATGAACTTTGGTAATTAATAAAATTATCGCTAGAAAATGCAATTGTTCAATTGTTAAACATGAAAAAATATTATCTGAGTTTACTTACCGATGATACGTTATTACATGTGTCTTTATAACTTTCGTATCGTATTTTATGCACCCTTTTACTACGCAACTAGGCATTTTCACGACTCTCAACATCACTCTGCAGTGGTCCGCAGATGACTGAGTCGCATTGGCCCTTAAACGAATATTTTAGGGCCAACGTACTGGTCCCATTAGTCGTGTGCGTTGACCGGGTCCTTACGAAGTAATATAATAGTCAATGATTTCAATGCAATTGGTATACTGAAACAAAAAACCAGTTTACATTCGTAAGGGTGTGCTGGAGAAAGATGGATGGTGCGGCAGGGGGAAGGATCGAGGGGGGTTCGCTTTGGGGTACACCTGCCCGTGGAATGAGAGTAAAACTAACCAGCTCCATATTGTCACTCCGTCTCCTTTGTAGAAGATTGCTGGATAGTTAGGATGTCAGATTGACCTTTTAAAAGCATCGCATGGAAATATAGAATCGTTCGGAAGTTTCTATCTCTGTAGCGCGGAGCAACTTTATAGGATTTGATTTATACTCAGTTTAAGGTTTATATTTCTTAAGGCTTCTTTTTCTATTTTTGTATTAAACAATGTAAACCTAAAATTAAACAAATACATACATACTGTAAATAATAAAGCATACGCCACCTGTCTAAAGTTTATTAATAAAAACATATTTACCTATCGACTTGCTGGTGGTTCGGAAGGTAACACAATCCTTCCAAAAAACAGAAATATTGCTCTGCAGCCTTCTTGGATGTACAACCAGCATTCAACCGAGTTTAGCACAAGGATCTCCTGTACTAGATTAGGATAGTATTACCCCGCACTGTACATATTTTGGCAGATGGATCATGCAGTACTTATGATCACAGCATCTTACAAACTACAAAGGTAGGAGAGCTAGAGTTCCTCGGGGGTCAGTTATCGCCAGGTATTATATCTTATATTTACTGCTGACCTACCCGAGTCAGACTATGTTCTCAGTGCCACACATAGTGACAAACCCTGCCCACTCTTCAGAGATACAGCAAGGAAATCTAAACAAAGTGAAATTTTGGTTGGATCAGAGGTAGATACGAGTACGACACTGAAAGTTCTTAGAAAATAAAAAACAGAACAACTTGCTCAGTTATTAGTTTTATTATATCTTTTCAAAATAGTGTCCCATCGCATACATCGCTGCATCCGATGGAACCACTGAGAAAAGCCCTTTGCCCACTCCTCCTTAGGGTCTCTTCGACGGCCTTTTGAAACGCAGCTACTGCTTCCTTGGCATCCATAAAACGTTTTCAATAAAGTTTTTCTTTTATTTTCGGGAATAAATAAAAATTGCAAGGTGCGAGGTCAGGTTTATACGGCGGGTGACTCAGTAATTCCACGTCTTTTTTCTCAATTCCAAGCTTTCTGACCGTTCATGGAGGATGTCGTGCACTTGACTCATACCGATGCCTAAGCTTGTCCGAATATGCTGATAGGATACTCTTTTGTCAGTCTCATACGCGTTTGACGGTTGGTATCGACAGCACTTCCGATACAATCAGTCAAACGCATACATATTTTTGACGGGCGATATCGCCTCCTCGATAGCGCCTACTCGATAGGGTTCGTAGTACTCCCTGGACTCCAGCGCCATTGCTGTTATGATTAGTTTACCAATAAATTAATATAATGCACAGTTTTTCCAGGTGGATAGGTACTTAGAACAAAAATTCATAGTATATTGGCTGAAATAATAAATATATTAGGTTGGGGAAAAAGTTTCTTCGCATTTTTTAAGAAAATTCAAAACATTTTTTAAAATGGTTTATTTACATTTAACTAAAGTATGTAGGTACCATTTTGTTCGATAACTTTTTGCCATCTTGTAGGTAGGGACATGATCCCATTGCTATAGAAATATTGGGACTTCTGATCAATATACCGCGACAAGTGGTTTTGGCAGTCCTCTCGTGATGTTAACCTGACACTGCCTAAAGAATTCTGAAGAGACCTAAACAGGTGGAAATCTGAAGGTGCAAGGTCAGGACTATACGGCGGATGCATTAACACCTCCCAGCCAAACTCTCTTAGTTTTTGCTGAGTGGCTAAAGATGTGTGAGGTCTAGCGTTATCATGATGAAAAACCACACCCCTTCTGTTGATTAATTCCGACCGCTTTCTCTCAACTTCTTGCTTTAATCTCATCAGTTGTTCGCAGTAGAGTTCAGAATCGATGGTCCTGCCTGGTGGTAACAGCTCATAATGAATAATGCCCTTCCAATCCCACCACACACACAGCATCACCTTGTTGCTAGTTAACCCGGGTTTCGCCACAGTCTGTGAAGCTTGACCGGCCTTTGACCACGACCTTTTTCGCACGTTCTTGTTTTACGTGATCCACTTTTCATCACCAGTTATCAGCTTCTTCAAAAATGGTTCGGTTTCATTACGTCGTAATAAAGAATCACAAATGAGTACACGGTTCATTAGGTTTCTTTCAGTGAGCTCGTGAGGTACCCAAATATCGAGCTTTTTTGTGTACCCAGTTTTTTTCAAATGCGCCAAAACTGTTTTCTGGTCAATTCCTAGTTCTTCAGCTACGTCGTAACTACTGATATGCCGATCTTGCTCCACTTTTTCAAAAATGGCATCCATTTTATCCGTAATAGGGCGACCAGAGCGACGTGCATCATTGACATCAAAATTTCCGGATTGAAAACGCTTAAACCAAATTTGTGCTACTCTCACAGACACTGCACTAGGTCCATAAACATCGCAAATTTTTTTCGCGGCTTGCGTTGCATTTTTACCTTTTTTGTAGTAAAATTTTAAAATGTATCGAATTTCTTCATTAGATTCACTCATTTTGACAGTACGAAAAACAAATGAGAATCACACATTTTCCTAATTTGAATTTGGAATTATGTTCTTTAAAATTTAAACTTTCAATGATACCAAAACCAGCCAGATACAAATAGTATAGCCAAAGAGATTTTATTACAAGTTCATACATACTATAATGCGAAAAGACTTTTTCCCCGACCTATTACATCATGTAATTTTTTTTGTAATTGGAAAATTAGTCAATGTGCATGTTTAAGGCAGAACTGCTCTGAACTCTTCAAATTAAAATGTTCTGTGCCAACCATGTCATTCCGCTCAATCTTTCTGAGCAGATGGTATCTGAATTTTACTTCCTAAAAACACAATTTTAAATTAAATTCAAAATAAATTAAATATAAATTCTTAAATTTTAAACTTTATTTCCCGACTAAATCGTATTTTGCATGTTGAGTCCGGAGATAATCCTTGTATTAAATTTTGACAGTTCACTTTGAATACGACCGTATATGTTTCTGCGAACTTGTCTTGAAATATAATATGTATTACTTAAATGAGTTAAAATTAAAACATATACCAAGTTTTGTATGTTTAGCAACCAAACTAATATTGCTATATTACATCCCTTACAATAATTAACTATAACACAGATTGCGTAATATTATAATGATTAATAATCAAGGTGAAAATTAAATCAAAAACAAATGTCTTACCATTTATTAATGTTTTGCAAATTTGGGACCCTTACCAACTGATTGGTCAGAAATTAGCCCAAATACATTTTATTCTCCTAAACATATTTTTGATTGAGAGGTTTTTACTATGATTTATTTTATTTAAAAACTAAAAATTCAGGTACTTATTGTAAAATGGCGACCTTCCCAAGTATTTCAAAGATGTATATTTTTATAGTTTAAAAAATGTGGAAACAGGTGTTAAACTGACACACGTTGGTTGCTCAGTGGGACACAGCAGGCTTTGTTCACACTGACCACAAAATTCAAAGGAAATATATTGACAATTGTGATAAATAAAAAAATGGTAAAATTTTATTAAATTACAGAAGGAGTTTAAATGTAGCCACACTGGCTGTGGCCGTGAGTACACTAGCAACTCGCATTTACTTCGGCATTATGCATCTGCCCACGAGCCCGAAGAGACCTCAGTATTTTCGTAAGGAACTCTTTTTTATTATTACTTTGCCTTTGTTAGTGTTAAATAGTCAAAAAAGTTTTTTTAAAAATTATTTAGGCATCATATTATGACTAGACAGAAATGTAAATGTCAACATACACCTTTTAACTTTGATAATATTTAATTTGCTCGCTACTCCCTCCCTCCTCATTTACAAGTAAACACACGCCCTCACTCACATACACACCCTCTCTCACTGATACTCTCCTACACACCCTCTCACACACGTACACACACATGCACACTACTCATGTGTTAAATAACTTTGAAAAAGGATGCGCTGAAAACCAGCTTCGCAGCGTTTGCTGTGTACCAGCTGAAAGTATACCCATTCAGTGCAACACAATATAAGCCTCGGGGTCTGAATGATAATTGTACATTATAAATAACTTGTATTACTTTTTTCTTTATTTGATTAATTGGTGTCCCATGTATTTTCGTGTGTTCTGGCTGAATAAACTATTTGAATTTGAATTAGTTACAGTTGTTACGGGTGCCTATTTTTATACACAGAAAATAGATATCAACTTTTTTTTTTTTATGCGACCTGTCATGGATGGCTAATACCACACAACTACCGTTATGATATTAGCCCAATACACCACATTCTCGAAGGAATTAGGTGCCATGCCAGGATCTTCCCTTCATTAGCACGGCTACATTGAACTGGATGGAAAACACGGACAATTTTTCATTGCCGCTTCGACCATCTTTTCATCCAATGCGATGGTACCAACCCGGGCGGGCTTAAACCCTACCACCTAGTAGGAGAAGGGGACCTACAGTTTTACATGGATTCCGAACCATGGAGCAGCTCGCATTCGTGACGAAATGCACTTATAAAGACAGTGGTGCAAGTCAGAATTGAACCCAGGCCTCTGGTACGCTAGGCCAGTCCCCGCGCCACTAGGCTACCGCTCAACTCGAGGTCCCGTCATACTGATTTTATCCATTAACGTCATGAAAATATATGACTGCACATTGCAATAAATCAATTAATAATATTTATTTAAATTTCAGTTGTCCTCATTGTATCAAGATATACTCAAACCGTCAAAATTTAAATCGTCATATTAAAATTGCTCACACAATCGGTAAACCATACAAGTGTGATGAATGCCAAAGAGGTTTTACCAAGAAGCATCAATTAACTGCTCACATGTACCAACACACTGGGGTCAAAGGATTTTGGTAAGTGTTTTACTACTTTTGGTTTCCAAATTTTGATGTTTCCGTTACGGTACAAGTGAAACCTTCGTACATTGGGCGATTTTTAAATGGGTAAAATATGCGTTATCGTCACCGACATGCTAAGAGGTGTTGTGCTTGGCTAGACAGCAACTAGGCTTGCTCTGAGTGCCGATAAATGTGAAAATCATGCAAATGCTAATGAAATAAATTTCCTCATTTAAAAATAAATACAAAAAGCCACTGTTATTTCATAGTTTTATAATTTAACATCATTGTACGTTGTCATAGATGGCTCTCCGAAGCATTTCCGAAGGAATCGGGTACCATGCCAGAACCTTCCCTTTGTGAGCATGGCAACATTGAACTGGGTTGAAAACACGGACAATTTTTTTTAACCGCTTCAACCATTTTTTCATCCAATTACCACGAACCAATATCCACCTAGTAGGTTAAGGCGACCTAGAGTTTTACATGGTTTCCGAACCATGCATCGCATTCGTGACGAAATGAGAAAGTGGTGCATGAACAGGGCGGGGATCCAACCCATGGACTTTAGCATGCAATGCATTGCATGAAGGCAAGTCCCCGTGCCCCTGAGTTAAGGCCGCTTAGTATTTTTATCCTTTTTTCTATTGCAGTTGTGAGTATTGTCCGAAGACTTTTGCAACACTGTATGACAAGAAACGACATATGAGATTTCACAAAACATATAGTTGCAAAGAATGTAATGGAATATTTCAACTTTGGTCAAAACTACAGGAACATCGGAAAATGGAACATTCGGAGAAAGGTAATTTTAACCAAAGTTATGACACATTCTAATAAATAATTCAGGATTTTAACAGGACGATGCGATCAAGTTCAATAGTATGACTCGTGCCTGATTCCTCACTCAAATTAAGAAATATGTTTCTGATATTTTGCACATTAGATAAATCGTATGTTTGGATTTTTTTTTAAACTTATTTTATATCCATGATATGAGCCTCTTAGGATTTGTATGAAAATATAACAGCGTATATCGTTGTTGTTGTTGTCGGCGAGTGGCTGCCAACGCTTGAACGCACTTGACACGAGGCCGTTGTGCTCAGTAACCCGACTTTTGGCTCAATTTCAGCCAGCCCAGCTCTTCCACAAAGCGCAGCAGCCCTTTAGGGTCTTTCCACACTTGCGGGTCGCTCCTTTCGAAGCTAAAGACCCCCGTACAAAATGTCTGCAGTTGTCTACATTCCATAACTATATGTGCCGGTGTCTCCTCCGCCTCCAAGCAGGCCCTGCAGAGGGGACTGTCCGTGACTCCGATGGTGTAAAGGTGTTTGTTGAGCTGGCAGTGGGCCGTGAGTAGGCTTACCGGCTTACTTAACGGCGTATATCATGGATATAAGTTGTAAAATTTCTGACATGTGCAATTACGTGCTCGACTATAATTTTACAAATTTATTTCCTCCAGAATATATCTGCCACCACTGCAACAGAGGTTTCAAAGCGAGGTCGCACATTGTGCATCACATGAAACGGCACAGCATAGACAGAATATTTTTTGTATGTGAAATTGTCAAATGTGAAAGGTAAATGTCCCATTATCATGCTTTTTAGGTGATTCGAAACACTTGCTAGTAGTTCAATGAGGGTTATATGGCGCTATTATCTGAGAATAAAAAAAACAGGATTTGTAAGTACACATCAATTAAATTTGACAAACGAGGAAAATTTGTATGGACTAGAAAATTGGTATCAATTTTAGCGTACAATCGTAGTACTATTAACTTGTTCTTTTGTACAAGGATAAAACCACAATCAGTCGTATTCAGAGTGAACTGTAAACATTTTGTGCGGGCTATTTAGTCCGGCGATAATACCCGTATTTTAGTCCGCCATATCCAATGTGAAATGTAGTCAATGTCACCACGGATAGCAGTAGGGCCTAGGGTTAGTTTAAAGTAGATTAAAGTAGGATGTTGATCATGGTCTTGTTGTTTTGGTTTATTCATATTTATTATTATTTTGAAATGGGTGTCCTGCGTCATTGCGACCGCAAGATCTATTTTGACTTTACCCTTTTATAGCTTGTTTTGTAGTTTTGGGGGGTTGTACAACAGAATGGTTCGGGTCCCATTTCGGGCTTGGATGCAACCTATTTTGCGAGTTCGTCAGCCACCACATTGCCCTCGAACTGGGGATGTCCTGGTATCTTCCTTAGAGTGTCCCTATTTGTCCTTCCCAAGGCATCACAGCCTTCGTATTGTTTGGAAGCGCGTATAATATTACCCTTACTTCTAATCATTAATCCATTAAGAATCCATTTCTCCGCATGGACATCTTTATAAAACTGAGTGAATATATAATAAATATATTATAAAGTTTGTCCCGCCCTTTAACCTCCGATGAAGTACTAGCGATTGTTTCGAATCACTTTAGCTAATTCTAACTATAGGGTAACATCAAATTATGCCTTAATGAATCAAACTAAACACTGGTTAAAGTTAAAGTACGTAATAATAGTGAAAGTATGATCTCTACATTTTGAAAAACATAAACATCTTTACATATACAAACAATAAACATTTTCATTTTACATTCTCCTTTAAATTAAAGTACTAAACTTTCCGTGCATTGCTATTGTAAATATAAAAGAATAAATATCTCACTTACAATGAGAATCTGAAGCTGATGAGTATTTAGCTTACCTTCTTACTTTGAACCTTTTTCGTGTAAAATGGTAAGTATTCATGTACATGTAATATTTCAGTTGAAATGTTTTTTTTCAGATTTTATACAACAAAGTTCAATTTGAAACAACATATGGAGTTGGTACACAGTGGAAAAACATTTGATTGTACGCTTTGCGATGCCAAACTTGCCACCAAGGTATTTATTGTTGCCATACGAACAATTCCTGTATATAATCTTCTAAATAATAAAAATAAAATGTGTTGCTAACAGCAAAACTCGAGAACATTTCGAGTCGGACTTCAAGGAATGTTTAAAAATAAATTTGGTTTCTTAGTTATAGTTGGAGGTGGCATTGTTGTAAGACGCCTACGAGTGTGAAACCACATTTTACCGGGCTCCGCTCTGGTGAATGTCCAAAATCGGCCCGAGCAGAGCCGGAAACCTCAGCTAGTAGCAGATAAATGTACAGAATTGCTGTGCCAATTTTTGGTTCATATTTTTCGAAACGATCGATAGTTCTTCATTCAATGGGCGGCTCGTAGCCTAGTGGCGCGGGGACTGGCCTAGCGTACCAGAGGCCTGGGTTCGATTCCAACATGCACCACTGTCTTTCTCTTTCCGAGTTCAATAAGTGCATTTCGTCACGAATGCGAGCTGCTCCATGGTTCGGAATCCATTATCCCGGAATCCCATCCCTACTAGGTGGTAGGGTTCAAGCCCGCCCGGGTTGGTACCTTCGCATTGGATGAAAATATGGTCGAAGCGGCAATGAAAAATTGTCCGTGTTTTCCATCCAGTTCAATGTACCTAATTCCTTTGGGAATGTGGTGTGTTGGGCTAATATCATAACGGTAGTTGTGTGGTATTAGACATCCATGTTAGGTTGCATAAAAAAGGCATTTCACACAGGGTGCAGCTGCGGCCGCTATTTCATTTGTATCATTTTATGTTTTCAGGCTAAGCTGGAAAGACACACTGATACCCACAACGACAATATAAAATCGACAACACAAGCGAGGGAAAATAAAAAAATGAGAAAGGAACGGAAAGACAAAGGTATTCCGAAGAAGCCTGTCGTAGCCAAACTAGCTGGAATCGAATTATCGGGAGGATGCCAAGACAGTGCCCAAGTGGATTCTAACACTTCCTTGTTTATTCTTGGATAAATAGTAATGTCTGGTTATTATTAGGAATAATGAGGAGGCAGATTGAAGAGGGATAATCGAAACAGTGCACAGTGGGTTTATTTGCTTAAGATATAATTATAATAATTAGTATTATATGTAAACCTATGTACCTTTGGGTTATGAATTTGAGTACCAGTTTATTACTTGCATAAATGTAGCAACCTTGTTAAGAGCATAATGTTTTGAAAACTTACAGTTTTCCGGTGTGCAATGCCGTGCTTGACCGACATGTTTCGCCTCCAACGACGGAAGCATCATCAGGGCGGTAACTCTTTGACGGGCCGGGCTGTCGGACGTAACTCGGGGCAACGAAGTGGCCCTGACGATGCTTCCATCGTTGGGAGGCGAAACATGTCGGCCAAGCACGGCATGTTATAAGTTTCCAAAACATAATGTGCAGCGACGGTGTAAATCTAAGAACATATTGTTAAGAGCAGTTGTATACCAATAGTCATACAGGTACTTTATTTATGTACAAAAGCACCTTACCGTGGGCCCATAGTTTAAGCATCAGCAAATTAAGCTCCTCGTAAAGCATATTTTAATAATTTGCAAACCACTTTTCCAATTGGCTTGATATTTGTTATCTAATACTAGGCAACACATCTGTTTCCCCTTTTTGTATTTTAGAAAAATATAACCTAAATCAAACCACAGAGATTTTTTCATGGGAAAAGTAATATTCCCTTAGGCCCGGTTGCACGTACAGTCATATACGTCAACAGCACCGTTAACGTAAGATTAAAGCCTGATCAGTCAAAATTTGCGTTGCCTAAAACTTAATGATTACGTTGATCGCTTATGTTAACAGCTAATCGTAATCAATCCTGACCCATTAATCACCGACAAAGTAACGATTACATTCTATTTCAAAGTATCAAAAGCCACTTTTTTAAGTTTTTAGTAGTCTTATTGGACCTTACATAATAGGCAAACGTCTCCATGAATGGAATACAATGTTTTGTTTTCCATAAATATTATCCTAGCACTTGGTGCCACAGATTAAACATTTCAGCGCCAAATCTGTGTAATCTGTGATGCTACCTGATAACAAGCCGACATATTGGGCGCTAGTAGCGCCATCCCGTGGCTCCAAGAGCAACTGTTTTGTTTGTAAGTACGAATGGTTGACGCTAGATTGTGCTTCAATTGTCCCTGTCCATTTTTTATTACATACTTTGGGAGGACAGTACTATGTCAGCTCAGGCATTGCTGAGAGTCGCCATGCAGCAAAAATGTTTGCCGATTGTTTCGAGGGACTATTTGTGTTCTGACGCCTGGCAAGTTAACTTTGACGAAAATATGTTACGTGCAACTCAATTTCATGATGGGCGATTTGCCTTCACATCATTCAATGTAATAAAAACGGATAACGTTGCACGAGGCGTCGTGCTTTCGGGCCTTAATATGATGGTTTTGGTTAAGTAAATCTATTATACAGCTGAAATTTTTCTTTCTTTTTTCACCATGTCCTTTTCTGCTTGAGTGGGAAAGGAATATCATTCTTGGTAGATAACCCCTAAATACAACAAATTTCCAATTGAAGAAATCTCATTTAGCTATGAATTCGAACACAAAATGATATTAGAATTTGGAAATAAAAAATTGCAATATATTCCATACATATAAATATGAATATATTAAATAAAGCTCTTCATGCAATAAAAATAATTTATACATAAAAAAAAATTGATAAATTTGTACATACAATCCAATTTAATGGTAAAATTAACAGAAAACCATTGTAATTAAATTCTTAACACCACTCATCGCCTAATACTAACATAATTACAAAATGCAATAAACATAATTTATACATTAAAAAAGAATTATTGATAAATTTGTACATACAATCCAATTTAATGGTAAAATTAACAGAAAACCATTGTAATTGAATTCTTAACACCACTCATCGCCTAATACAAACATAATTACAATATATAGTTCATCATAATAAAAACAAGTCATGGCTCAATAGCTGATTCTAGATACACCACCATACATTTTCACAAAAAAATGCTTATTTCATGGACAATAATTCCTACGGTTGCTAGTCAGTGATACACAGAAAATATATAACTCAAAAACATTGTTAGGGTTCGGTACCCAAAGGGTCCTGTACCAATACCCTATTAAGTCCGTCCGTCCGTCTGTTACAGGGCTGTATCTCATGAACCGTAATAGGTAGGCAGCTAAATTTTTCAGAGTTTGTATTTATTTTGCCGCTATAACAACAAATAGGTGAAATAAAAAAATACAAAATAAAAACATTTTATGGTGTTAACCCTTCGTGTTAAACCTTCCTTATATTGCTTGGGTACATTGAACTGGATGGTTAACATGGACAATTTTAATTGCCGCTTCATGCTCTCATTATCTGCACCCCTGATTAACCGAGGTGGCCTCCCGGTACATGTACAAATGTTGTTTTGTCATTGGCGTGCAGGTTAGCAACAACGTAGTTAGCTGAAGTCGTTAGGTTTCTTTTTTTAAATTGGATAAGTGCATTTAATAACAAATTCAAACTGTTCCATGGTTCGAAACCTATGTAAAACTCCCCTTCTCCGAAGTGGTATCCTTAAATTGGCTCAGGTTGGTACCACCTCATTATATGAAACTATAGTTGACGGGGAAATGAAAAATTGTCGCGCGTTTTCCATCCCAATTCAGTGTTACCGTGCTCATAAAGGGAAGGTCCTAGCATGGTACTTAATTTATTCGGGACTGTGGTGGATCGGGCTAATATTATGATAGTTGTGTGGTGTTAGCCATCCATGTCAGGATCTTTAAAAAAAATGGGGAGCAGGACTCTGTTTAACTTAGAATCCGTTCTCTAGTGCACTAGTCTCTAGAAAAATATTGCTAACGTGATAAAAGTGTTGAATAGGGAGAATAAAGGTCAACAGATGGTGTTGCAATTCACATTTGAGAATACATTAATGATATTTTTAATTACATTGATATTATAGTTAAAATGTAACGTTGTCATCATGCCTGCCTAGGCCCAATACATCACATTCCTGGAGGAATTAGGTGCCATGCCAGGACCTTTCCTTTACGAGCACGGCTAAATTGAACTGGATGCAAAACACGGACTACATTTTTCATTGCCGCTTCGACAAACTTTTCATCTAATGTGCCGGTACCAACTCAGGCGGGCTTAAGCCCTACCAACTAGTAGGGGAAGAGGACCTACAGTTTTACATGTAATCCGAACAATGGAGCAGCTCCCATTCGTGACGAAACGCACTAATCAAACTCAGAAAGAGAAAGAAAGTAGTGCATGAACGGGGCGAGGGTTTGAACCCATGCCCTGGTATGCTAGGCAAGTCCCCGCGAAAAAAAAACGAATATAAGAAGTATTTAGCGAGTATTGTACGTTGTATGACGTTAGCAGTCCATCCCTACAAGAACAAACCTTCGAAAATTCGAACAAACCTTTAATGCCGATTTGTAGCGAATGTTTACAAAAAACTTTCATAGCATAGTTAAAAATTGTTTGCACTTTTAGACAATGGGATGTTACGTAGTACGGAATGTGTATTCACTATTCTATCAGCCTTGTAATGAATCCAAACATTTTATGAAAACTCTAAATGAGAAACCACATTGTAGATAAATTTTCCACTACCTAACATGGTAAGGTTAAGGTTAAGTAAACTTACCTTTTCGTGCTGAGCAGGTACATCGCTTATTCCTAGGAATGTGATATATATGTATGTATAATCGACTGTCAAACAAGGACACATTAAAGATCCCAGTAAGAGAGGACTGTGGAATTCCAAATTATGACTATACAGCAGCAGGTGGCGAAATTGGAGGACGCAATACCCGCAAATGGTATGTTTTGCTGGGCTCTTTCTTTAATTAATGTGTCCTTGCTTCACGGTCGATTATACATACATACATATTACAGTTGTTATTCTTACATTTACTTGACATAGTACTAAGTGATGCATATAAAAAACAAAAAAATATAAATTATAAAGTAGATAAACATGATAATATACAGCATATTTACGAAAGTGCCAAATCACAAGATAGAACCTTGTCATATTCACATCTGCTTGACGTCGAAGCTAGTAGCTAAAAGAAAAAAATAATAGTTTGTTTAACCTTTTACATCCTTTATGCATTCTTACCACATGTAAGATTTCGTCTAAATTCAACTAATTCCTTCGGGAATGTGGTGTATTAGGCTAATATCATAACGGTAGTTGTGTGGTATTAGCCATCCATGACAGGTTGCATAAAAAAAAGGTTGCAAAGGGCAAGTGGGCAGTGCTCGTGGGTTCAATCTGTATCCCGTTCATGCCACTTTCTTTCCTTTTCTGAGTGGGATAAGTGCCCAGTGTCACGCATATGAGCTCTTGCGGTAGGGTTAAGTCCACCCAGGTAGGTACCATCATTGCATTAGATGAAAAGATGGTCAATGTGGTTATTAAATATTGTCTGTCTAGTGGAAAATACCCGTGCATTTCGTGATACATTCAAAGTGATTTTGGAACTGACTATGTTATCCAGGGTTTATGCATGGTCCAACCAATACCAAGCCATCAGGTAAAAACGGTGATGTAATAAGCCACAAAACAAATGTTTAAGATAGTTTCTTAACATAATGATTTACCATACAATTAACTAGGATTTAAGTACGTGCCACAACCATTTTGTATGAAATGCAAGACTGCGCCTAAAGTTCCTAAATATGAATACATCTTGCATATAAATTCCTTAGGCAACATTGTTGAAAAATATTCATTCATTGCAGAGACCAAAAAAGTCATTAAATGCTTCGCTTAATCCACGTTCTTCCATGTATTTTGAAAATAGTCCCATGTCCATGTGCTTGCTGTTTTTAGTACTTGAATTTTGAAAGTGTACCTCCTCAAATTTGTCAAATTTTCGTTGTCCTATCATAGAAGAGGTATCACCAATCTCAGTTTTTCGAATGATAATTTTTTTCCAAGTCATAGATTTTATTATTCGCCACCACTCCTTGCAGTTAGCTTCTTCCCCCTCGATACAAACTATCCCTGGCTTACCAGGCAAGCAGAACCCTGTCAGATTTAGTTGCTTCGCATTTATAATTATTTCCTCTCGTTTTCTCTTGTTGTATATGTGGTGGGAGTATATCCAGAGCCGTGTAAACATTTGTTTGTTATCTAATAATGAGCTATCCATGCACTTTGGGGAGTCAGCGTCCACCCAGTAGCTTTCGACGCTGTCTTGAAGCCACGAAATCATAGAATAAAGACATGTTTCTCCTTTTGGAATCGTACTGAGATAATCGGTCATGTCTGTATTGAGCTCCGTTTGTTGCTTTCTATTGAGCTGGTTACAGCGCACCAAAATGTCAGGCGCTTCGAGCGGATATGTTGAAGGTAGTTCTATGCATACCTCCAACTTGAGTTTGCCGACGGAAAGCACAATGGTGAAGTCGATGTGTCCGGGCACGTACACCGTATGGCGAGCAACGAATTTTTTCGCTAGCTGGACGGTGCTGGAGTCTGTCAGCAGGAACTCTCCAGGGCTCGGGTACATTGACTGCAGCAGTTCTATTTCTTGCAGCTGCTGCTCTAAGCAGTTAACGACTTGATATTGGAACTCTTCATCCTTATCATCTACTAGAGACATCGTGGACTGAAAATACCAAAGAATATAATACCGACATCACTTAAATGTCACAGCACAGCACATTGCACAGAATCATGGTTCTTGTTATTATATAAATATTCGTAGAAAGATAATCTCTTTTTGACCGACTTCTATTTTTGTAGGAACTTTCCAAAGAGTATGTAAACACTTCGCTTGAACTTTCCACCAGATATGATATGTTCTGTGCTTTCCACAGAATAATTAGTGAACTTTCCGAACTCGTATGTATAATGCTTGAGGACATATTTATGTTCTGTGCTTGAGGAGACAATCATACCCTGTATTCCGAAATGCGAACGTTGCAAATATCGCAGAGAAAGCGAATACAGTGAATACTTGTGTTCCCAATTGATATCATTGCTCATAGCAACAATCGTACGATATCAAATCGGAACGAATTTGAGCAGACGTGTCAGAGCCTAACCTAACTACCTCAAAAATGTCTCGAGAGTGGTTATTTCAGGCTTAGAATTGTCTAACTAGACTAACGTCTCAACTCGTTTAACTAACTCGTGCGCAACGAGGCAATCCGCCGACGTACCAAAGTAGTCGATATTGGACACCAGGTGGCTAAGCTCAAGTGGCAGTGGGCTGGTCATGTCAGCCGAAGAGACGACGACCGTTGGAGTAACCGTGTCCTACACTGGCGGCCGTGGACAGGAAAACGGAGTGTGGGAAGACCACCCGCCAGGAGGGACGACGACATCAAGTGCGTCGGCGGAAAGCAGTGGTTCCGTACCGCTGAAGGCCGGGAGTACTGGAGGAAAATTGGAGAGGCGTATGTCCAACAGTGGACGTAAACACGCTGACTGACTGAGACTAACAAACGGCTAAATGCCTTCGTTATTTCAGAATACAGGTACATACGACCGGAGAACTACAGATAAACACGCTTAATGACAGCCATTTGTCAGCGTACACGGCGCACATGCTCTCAGCCGTGCGCGCTTTGTACGATATTTGTGCGGTCAAGAGTCACGTCTCTTATGTCAACATGACGCTCACGGGAGTGAATATAAGCAATTCGGAACGGTTGCGGCGGTCGTGTTTACGCGTATGTACATTGTGAATTCTGCGCAATATACGCATTTCGGAATGCAGTGATAGTGTGTGTTCGGGCAACAGGAAGCATGAAATTACGTTTTGGCTAACAGAATGCCCATTCTGTTCCGTGCACGGAAACGTTTTGCGCGTTAGGATTTGAGTTTGGGTAATGTCAAAGTGACATTAATCTCTACTTTTTCCTTTTGGCGTGTTTTGAAGAGGGTTCCTTTGACTGGTTCCACCTGACTTTGTTTTGTACTGTCCAGTACGGGGCGTGATGGAAACGTATTTGCTCAAAGAAACCTATATATTTTTTGTACAGTCGTTACTTATCAAATGTATACACTGGAAAGAGAAGGAATTTCTAAGTCCCTTTTACTCTATGGTTGACGTCAGCATGTCAGAAAGAGATCTCAAATTTGTCTCTATTTCCGGTGTATAGATTTCAGACAAAACGACTGTACGTGACATGAAACGTCAATCCGGATCCGATGGTTCGCTGAACTCTTTGATTCCGCAGGCTTACACCATTGAATAGAGCTGGCATTTGGTCATTGACATTTCGCCAGCTCTCTTAAGTGGTGTAAACCATTGGATTCGGACCAACTGTATTAATTTTGTCAGCGTTTGAGCGCAATTTGGACCACGGGGCCCCACAGCGAAGAAAGTAGCGATGGGTCGTTCGCCAGATTTTCGAGACCCGGGTCTGACCGAACGACCTGAATATTGTACGGGTCGTTTTGACCCGTTCGCTCACCATCATTTTGACAGAGCAAAAAAAAAGGTCACGCGTCCGCAGGAGTCCTAGGTTCGCCATAGTTCCAAATTTGTATCGAATGAGAAAAAAAAGGTAATGCTGTTCTCAGGAGTCCTAGGTTTACAATTATTTCGAAATTTTATCGAATGACCAAAAAAAAGTCGCGTGACTAAATGAGCAACAACCCCAGTCTTTTGACCAATTAGGGACCCGAATCTTTGAATCCGTTCGCGACTCGGGTCTTCAGTGTCGTTCGCGACCCGAGCGACCCGTTCGCGACCCGAGTCTATTGACGCGTTCGCGACCCGGGTCTTTTTTTGTTTGTAAGGACTCCTTACAAACAAAAGACCCGTTCGGTCATTCACTGCAGGCGACCGGGTCTTTTGACCGGTCGTTCGCGAATGACCCATCGCTAGAAGAGTTCGGAGAAGTCGCTGCTTACATGACTGCGAATGGTTTGCTTTGCTATGGAGCAGTTATATGTTCTGTGGCAGTATCCTTTATGTAGTCTGTGGCCATGGATAGAATTGTTCGTAAATTCCAAAGAGTTCGGAGAAGTAGCTGCAGATTCTCTTTCTACGTAAATTCTGTGATTGGCCATCGGTTGCCGTCAAAAGAGTTCGGGATTCTCTTTCTAGGGTTGCCGTTAGTTTTTTATTCTTTGGTTGCCGTCGTCACGCACTGAAATGGGGTAGGGGCTTACGACGAACTCTTCAGCTTCTTTAGCAGTAAATGGGTTAAGCATCTGATGAATGAAATCTCGATTCAATTATTTTTTCATAATTTGTGGTACTTTCATTCTTCAATAATCTCAAGACTGATCAATACATTTGGATCGACCATTGGAGTTCCCTCGTCGGATGTAAATGGTTGGCAACGAAGAGCTGATACGTTATGTGATGGCGTGACGGCAGTCGAGCGTGAAGCAATTGGGGTGCTTCATTCGCGCCTTAGATGACAGCATGGATAGTTTACTGCATGCTGCAGTGGAAGCCGAGGTATGGAGAATAGCTGGCCATAAAATGTGTGATCACAATTCTGCTGTAAGCTTTAATTAATAGTTCTCTGATAATATGTCCCTGCAAGTACAATAAAAACATTGGAACATAGGCGGCAAATAGTGCAGTAGTGTATCCCTTCGATAGTCCAAAAGCCGCCCCTTAGTAGTAATGCCAGTAGTCTCTTGTGATCACTTGTTAAAAAATCCAGAGTATGTAGCTTTTTAGATTTTGAAGATTGAAATGTGCATTTTTATGACAATGTGGGTCTTCTAAAATGGTTCAGAACCAATGCAAATCGGTTGTCCTTTATCCCAACTAGTATGACCTGCATGGTTGAGAAGTTAGTCCAT
Organism: Incurvaria masculella; assembly: GCA_946894095.1. NCBI lineage: Eukaryota > Metazoa > Arthropoda > Insecta > Lepidoptera > Incurvariidae > Incurvaria > Incurvaria masculella. The sequence continues at coordinate 13,746,647 of OX335650.1, forward strand.
ATATCCTTCACCTGTATCTGCCTACACCCTACCTGTAGGTCTGTATTCTCGTCTGGTTAATTTAATGAGTGTTTATCAGGACATACTGAACGGAGCGCGCGGAGTAAAAGTTGAGTGGTCGGTGGTGCCGGAGCGAGATAGGAAGATGACATGGAGCGAAGAGCGTGCGGGCTGTGGGTCGGGGGCAGGGGCGGGCGACGAGTGTCGGCCCCGGCACGCACCTCATGCCCCAGCAGGTGCACGCGTTGCTGCGACGCCGGCACCTAGATTCGATATCTTTAGGCGGCTACAGGACTTGCACGATGAGCTTAGTCGAGACGAAAACATGAACGCCACCTGTGTAAGTATTAAAAAAAATACTATAAACATTATTTGAACTTACTGCCATTAATATATCTCTCTAACCTCTGTCATAATAATTATAGGGGGGGTTTTAAATCATTAAGAATTGAATTTTATTTCCATTTATTTAACTTCCGGTAGTCGAACTACTCTAAGTCACGTCACAATTTGATTGATCAGCGGATATGATCACCTCAGTGAAAAGAACCCGCAAATAAACATCTAGGTTATATATTTTTTTTATATCGTTAGTTTCTAAAGCCACTTTGGAATAAAATCCCAATTGTTAAATTAATCCTTAAAATTTGTGCATGAGCGAAAATCACACTCTCTAAAATGTCGTAATTAAATGGAATTATTAATTTTTTTTTACAGCAAGGTTTGAAGACAACGTCATATCTACTGGAAAAGCTTCTAGCTAGAGTTAATCTTAATACTTTAATAGTAAATTTGTATCCTGGCAACAAGGGATACTCACTATCTTTAAAAGTTAATGGCAGCACACAATATATTCAACCACCCGATGGAAATGTAAGTTTAGTATTTTTTCCCATTAGGCCATCATTCACACTACATATGATATATTGTTGCTATACTTATTTTTGATCTAATTTGCTTATAAGTTTTTGCCGTTTTATAAATAAGTTTTTGGAAAAGCTATAATACCAATCTTGTCCAACCTTCTGGGTACTGCACAAGAGCTTATCTATAGAAGATTTTCCAAAAATATGCAGTGCACAGTCAACATACGATTCAATGATGCAGGTGCCGTTCAATGAAGAGGAGACTCTGATAGAAACGGCTCGGTGGCCTTATGAAGAGGAGGAGCTGCTGAGCTACATCGACAATGAGGAGCTGCCCGTGGTGCTGCTGGACCTGCTCGAGTCGGAGCACTCGTGCCTGTTCTACTCGGGCTGCATCATCGCCCAGATCCGTGACTACCGCCAGGCCTACCCGAGCTTCCTGTGCGACACTCACCACGTGCTGCTGCGGCCAACCAACCAGGTACGTGCAAGGAGAGGGACTTGCTGAGCTACGTGAACAAAGAGGTCCTGCTGGGGGTGCTGCTGGACTAGATCGACTGAAGAGTTTTGGATTTTATATGCGGTACAAATTTTGGTCGTGTTTCCGCCGTTATTGCATTCTAAGCAAGGAAGAAATGCAATTGATCCAAATGTATTCTTTTTACGTGCCAAAACCCATACAGAACGAAAATCTGTCTGTTCTCTTACAACTTTAGAACCACTTACCTGAAAGTGATGGGCTTTGTACTAAGTGTAGGTTGATTCTTGATGCCAATTATAGGATACTTACTTACACGTTGAAATACCTAAGAAGTGAGTAGTGGGAGATGTTATGGAAAAACATACTTTTTTTATTGAACTATAACATCGATTAAACTGAAAAAAATTACTAGAATGCAATATAACCAATCAATATAACCAACCACCTTGCATATAAAAATCACCACTATACCAACATTATCATATCACACATCAACATACACTATTGCACAGACACACCATCACCTCATCACACACTTACACATAGGTTCTAGCTAAAAACCGGCAGTCTGTATAGTTTATGACTAGCAAGGCAAGCTGAGCTAGCATCATTTGGCATACCTGCAATGCATAACACAAATAAGATTAACTACACCAAATGGTATGTTTGCGGAGCACAGAGTGGACGATTTCTATGCGCTACATCGTAAGACGATTGGGAGTTTCAGTGCAAGCATATTGAAATCACGAAACTCTCTAGTCGCCGGTGTAGCCATGGATACGACTTGTACTTTTTATACTTTCTGGAACCGTAAAATGTCTTCCGGTAACACTTGAGGCACCTCCTGAATGTTTGCTGCATATGACTTTAATTTAATTTAATTTACTGTAATTTATATTGATCGTGGATCTGAAATAAAATAATGTATTATTATTATTATTATAAATGCACAATATGCTAGAATATGCAGAGTTCACACGAGGACAATACAATATTGTCTTGTCCTAGCTCCGGAGCTGTTCTGCCCTCCTTATTAAAAAGGCGGTAACTACATATGAGGCTCAAATGTAGTTACCGCTTTTTTAATAAGGAGGGGCAGTATTGCCCTAGTGTGAACGGGTTGTTGTAGGACAGGACAATATACCAAGACATTGTTCTCTTGATAGATGGGCAGGCTAATTCGCAGGACAGGAGGTCGCGACAAAAATGGTAACGATAACGTAAATGGCTGAAACTGGGTTCACGGGATAAAGTACAACCCTCTGAAGCTAAATGTGTCAGTCTGCCTGTTCCAAGTGGTTGCGTTACGTAGATAAGGCGCCTGAAAAAGTAGTTATGGTGACAAAAAATACATATGATAAGGTAAATGCATGCAAATGACGAAGCATGAAAGTATCAATACATACTTGCTTAGCAATACAAAAACTGAACAAATCTTTGGTTGCATTTAGTAGTTATAGGCCATTTAGGTTACAGCTATAACTTTAGGTATATTTTAGTATTTAATTAAGTAACCGTCTGGTTATTGTTGTATAATTAATGGGTATCAATGTTTCCAGATAATCAGTATATTCATCAGCAGGTACATACCAGCATCTATTTTATATAGCAAATCTAGAAAACGCAACCACTTGGGACGGGCAGACCGACATATTTAGCATCAGAGGGTTGGTCTCTAACATGTGAACCCAGATTAAGCCATTTACCTTATCGTGACCAAAAATTTCGTGACCTCCCGGAATATCACCCCCAGCACCCGCCCGTAACCGCATCTTCCGCATGTGAATACGGATGGGATTGTAGGACAATAGTCATTCGCTTCGCTCGTCACGCACATTTTCTGTGTCAAAATGTCTTACTTAAAACAGCTATTAGAATTTCCATTTTAGCAGCAATCCGCATTTGAACTGAGGTATTGTCCTATTGTTTTGTCCTGCGCAATAAAACCTATTCACGGAGATGGGGCAGGACAATATTGCCATGTCTTCGGTATTGTGCTCGTGTGAACTCCGCATAAGTATGTGTAAGTTCTATACGCTGATAAAGAGTTTGAGTTTGTATGTATTGTGGGCACAGAGCATAGTGACAGACGTGAACGCTGTGAGCGGGCGCTGCGGCTGGGGCGGCGAGGAGCGCGCCGCGCTGGAGGCGGCGCTCGTGCTGGCGACAGCGCCGCCGCTGTGCCTGGAGCCGCGCGCCGCCGTCGGGCTGCTCGCGGCGCGCCTGCACTCGGAGCGGCGGCTGCTCAACACGCCGCAGATCCGGCGGCGCGCCAGGCGCTTTTCACAGGTTAGCCATCATGCTCGGTGTCACAGAACAGTGAACCCTGGAAGTCAGACGTTTTAATATTTGTAATGAAACCTCCAGCGCGGTAGCCCAGTGGTGTGACGCCTTGCAATTCGATAAGCTTGGTGAAGCACCTCTGAGCGCGGTTGGGTTCTGGATGGGTTACCATTTTCAAACGTTGAGGCTGGCCGTGGTTCGGATTCCACGTTAACACTACCACCTAGTAAGTATTCCTTACTTACTAGGTGGTAGTGTTAATCCTGCCCGAGTTGGTACCATCGCATTGAATGAACGATGTTCGAAGCGGCAATGAAAATTGTCTGTGTTTTCCATCCAGTTCGAAGTAGCCGAGCAATATAAGGAAGGTCCTGGCATGGCACCTAGTTCCCTAGCCCTAGTTCCCTAGCCATCCATGTCCAGTTATATAAAAAAAATATTGTCGGCAAGCGCTAATTTCTTGCTCATACAAACACAGAGAGATGCCCGGTGTCAGTAAAAATCGTGGGCAAATGTCTAGGATGGTTCATAGCGAAACCCAAGCAACCAAAAAACAGCCTATAGAACTTAACAAATTATTTGATATATTCTCTCAAATCTATGCTCAATTTTAGTACAGATCAGATACTGTGTTATGTACGCAAATATGGTTCTGTATTACATATAAATTTATTGTCTGTTTTGTTTTACCTCTCTAGGAGGATTCTGTTGTGAAATTGTAACAATTCTATGCCTGATTTGTGATTATGAGGGTTTTTTCTCAAACTGGAAATGGGTATCACTCCACTTTCATTTTTTTTTAAAACTAGGCTCCATTCCAGGATCTTCCTCTTATTTGAGCATGTCTATGAGAATGAATGAATAAATTATTTATTGTGCAATAGAAAACAAATACAATTACAATAACAATTCGAATCAACAAGATTGCACAAAGGCGGATTTATCACAAGGAGTGATTTCTTCCAGTCAACCTATGGGGTGATGAGGAGAGACAATCTAAAATATCTGTAGGTAGGTACACAATAGAGAACAATAGAAAACAAATAAAATAAAATAAAAATATATACATACAGTATAAACATACATAAACCATAATTTACATAACATATTTTGAATTAAAGAAACTAATATATATAATACAATATACTAACATATATATTGTGTATCCACAATTTGGGACCAAATTAAAACAAAGATAATGCATATTTCTTTGATGATAATAAAAAAGGTGTACATGGGTAAAAGTAGCATGTTCAGATTTCATTTAAATAAAACTCCTTGATTCTCGACTTGAAAGAGCCGATAGTTTGACAAGAGCGGATGGAGGTAGGTTATATTATTAGGGACTTCGTGGCCATTCGCTTAAGCTTAATCAAACTAGGTTGAATTCAAACCCAAGGAAGTACTTTCTTTCAAACAGAGTAGTGGAATCCTGGAAAAAATTGCCTCAAGAAGTGATTAGTGTTTTGGTTTTAAAAACCAGTTACCCCTGTATTCACCACCGCCAGTTACCTGAAATCCGATAAGTAACTTTTTCTTACATGGCATATTTGTATGGTGTAACAGAAAAGTAACTTTGGGATTTATGTAGCTAGAGGTGGTGGTAACGGGCATTGGACAAACACCTTAATAATATTTTACTTAACTAAAAACATTGTAATAATAATGGAAATGCACTCAAAATCTCAAAATTTAAAGTACACACATCAGCTTAACGTAGCTAGTGTATACTAAATCAATAATAATTATAATATCTTTCATTAAGTACTCCATTAGTGCCGTTCATACAATTTGATATAGGATATACATTGCCAGATTATTTCGAATGCTGTTGTTGCTTTAACGGCTTGTAGTGTATGTAAATTGGCTTCCGACATACATTGTGCACACTCTGGGTGGCGTGTGGTCAGGTGGCGGTGAACCGCAAGCGCAAGCTGGACCAATTCACGCACCACCACGGGCTGGAGCTGCTGGAGCTGATCGGCAAGCAGCGCGCTCGCACCGCGCCGCATGCCGCGCGCCTCGCCGCCAAGTACCCCAGGAAGGCCGGCGACGTGAGTACAACACTCATCCAATGTTATATGTATGTATGTATAATCGACATCAAATAAAGGACGCATTAAAGAAAGGGCCCATTAAAAATAACTAATTTACGAATAAACTGCAAGGCTGGACCCGATCCAGAAAAACATCCCGATCGAGGGTGTTGCGTCTTCTAATTTCGCCACCTGCTGTATACCCATCATTTGGAATTCTCTTACAGTCCCTCCTCCCGTAATAAATACCTCCTACTGACACAGTAAGATTATATCTCTAGACTGTGCTTGCGACACTTCACTACCACCGAGTTCACACACGTCTGCGAATCAAAAAGCGAGTTGCTTGTTTACCTTGTGCACCTGAAAATTTCGCCTCCCATACAAACGTAGTTTACTAATCATTTGAAAACCAATGTTCCAACTTACTTGATATTTGGTATATAATATTAGGCTACAAATATCTGTGTCTGCATGCCTTTGTTTTTTCGGTAAATGTATTCTGGGTCAAACCATAGAGAAAACAAAATTCGTTTGAAGATTTTCTTTTTGCTTTCATTTCATTCGGTTTGGATTTTTCAAAAAAACAAAAGCATGCAGACACAGATATTTGTTACCTGATATTAGATATTAAATATCAATTTAATTGGAATAGCGGTTTCCAAATTATTAGTAAACTACGTTTGTATGGGGAGCATAGCTTACGGGCTGTTCTTAATGAGTGGTGTGACGGCAGTTGTTAAAGACTTGTGATGTAATGTAAAATAAAATACATGGTGAAAGCATTACGTTTCTGTAATTAGACTTCAATATCCTAAACATATTTTAATGACAACAGAAATGATAAAATAGCCTCAAGACTCTAGTCCGTGCTTGCCACACTCACGAAAAGGTAACAAGTCCACACATGTTTGTGCCGAATGAAAGTGGCTGCTCGGCCGGCAGGTGCTGAAGGGTGTGGAGGCGCCGCGCGCGGAGTGCACGCCGCTGGCGCCACCGGCGGAGGGCGGCGCGGCGCTGCGGCTCGCGCGCGCCTACGAGCGGCCGCGGCCCTCGCAGGACTGCCGGCCGCAGCTCGTCGAGGAGTACGTGCTGGAGACGGAGCGCGGCGCCGCGCACCCGGCCGCCGCCGCCGGCTACTTCCACGTGAAGCTCTCCGTGCTGCAGCGGCCCGCCGACCAGGAGTTCCTCGGCGAGCTGTATGTGGACCGCGACCACGTCGACGGCGAGAGGAACGGCGCCGCCTGCCGATTCTCGCTGGGTAAGTTGCTTTGGCGTGTACCCATTCAAGTCATAATCAAAGGCTCTGTAGACATTTTAAAATCTTAATTTAAGCTAAAACCACGACATAAATAATAAAACATTGTTATTAGATTTTGAAAATATGCACAATAATTTAAACATTAAATTCCGACTCTAATGTCTGGTATTAAAATCATCCTTTGGTGATGATATCAATAGGTATACTACTACCAATTATTATAATATCAATTATTTTGTTTTCTAAGTGTGATTATGGTGCTCAGTTTTAAGTAATTCAATGTTTGTTGACACCTGTTAATATATTGTCTAAAACTAAGGTTAGCTGTTAGAGATTGCCTTTGGCAATAAGCTCGTTGTAACATATAATTAGTATCCAAAGTTCATTGACAAACAGTGCTAAGCTTAATTTTATCATGTAATATTTAGTTTGCCTCATTGTCTCATTGTAGACATTATGAAGATTCATGGCGCGACCTGGACGACCTCTGTCACATCAAATATTGAATTGAGTAGTGAACTTTCCAGAAAATATATTAGTACATTTAGCAACTCTGTGATTAATGTTATTTTGACAAATGCGTGATTATCATAACTAGAGTTATTATATTATATTATTATATTATTATATTGAGCGGCTCGTAGCCTAGTGGCGTGGGGACTGGCCTAGCGTACCAGTGGCCCGGGTTCAATACCAACTTGCACCACTGTCTTTCTCTTTCAGAGTTCGACAAGTGCATTTCGTCACGAATGCGAGCTGCTCCATGGTTCGGAATCCATGTAAAACTGTAGGTCCCCTTCCCCTACTAGGTGGTAGGGTTTAAGCCCGCCCTGGTTGGTACCATCGCATTGGATGAAAAGATGGTCGAAACGGCCATGAAAAATTGTCCGTGTTTTCCATCCAGTTCAATGTAGCCGTGCTCATAAAGGGAAGGTCCTGGCATGGCACCTAATTCCTTCGGGAATGTGGTGTATTGGGCTAATATCATAACGGTAGTTGTGTGGTATTAGCCATCCATGTCAGGTCGCATAAAAAAAAAAAACACTGTAAATTTATGTTTTAGTTTTCACTGGGCGAATAAACTGCTGAATACCCACCCTTGCAGCAAAGGCATCCGTAATTATGTCTTATTTTGATTTGGTTTCTCAGTTCAAAATGCAGTTGGATCTTAATGTGACAGCACTAATTATTTCATGTCTTACAGGAAAATTAATGTATGTATCGATTGAATGAAACTTCTTTAATTCATGTTGCAGGTTCTCGCGTGCACGCAAATAAATACATTCAACAGTTCACGGAGATATTCACGGAGGAAGGGAGGAAGTCTGTCAGAATAAAGCACATCGTACCTGGGCAGTTGCCGCGCGTATCGTTTACTGCTGGCATGAGGGAAATGGTAAATATGCAATTTTACACTTCTTTTCATATTTCTACTTTTACCATAAATTTATTACTAAATTTAAGGTAATATAAGGCCAGGTAAATATTGTTGAAATGTTAACTTGAAGGTTTAGAATATGGAGTGAACTGTATACATTTTCTTTTATTCCGGTACCTCCAAATAATCCAGGTGCTGGTTTTCCTGTCGGCTTCTTGAGTTGGTTTTCCTTGACAAAACCCTGTGCACTGGTCCAGGGTCGACCCTTGCTTGAATGATGGAGCACTAAGCACTGAATGGCACTGCAACTACTCTCTTAATCCTTGATGATTGAACTCTTGTACAATTCTTTTTGGTTGCAACAATATCCACTTTTATGTTGAGTTTGAAGTTGCTGCACCTAGGTTGGTTCGAAAAGTAACAGTTTGGGAGTAACTAGGTAGGATTAGGATTTTTCTCTTGTATAAAATTGATTTGAATTATTTTCTTTCTACCCCCTTTGCCGTTTGAAATTTAGTGATACCATTAAGAAATAATATTGCATTTTTGGCTGTGTGTACAATCAATCCTTATGAATATTTTCTATTACTTTTTCCGAGGTTTTTTCTGCATCTAATAAGTATACTTGATAAAAATAAAGGGAAAGAATAGGTGTTGTATGGGTCGGAACATCCTTAACAGGAAAAAAAAATACGAATCTGAGTGTATAATATACATCTAATGAAGGAAATAGAGAAATTGAAACTGAACTGAAACTATCCTGTTTGATTGGATGATAAATGGATGTGTTGTGTGTTCAGCAGCAGAACCAGCAAATAGTGCTGCAGCAACGGCCGGCGGTGGCGCAGTCCCACGCGACTGGCGCGCCCGCAGCGTGAGTACCCCTCCCCCTGGATGGATAATACCACACAACTACCGTTATGATATTAGCCCAATACACCACATATCCGCAGGAACTAGTGCTGAGATTGATAAACCTTACTCGTGCTTGGCTTAGCCAAAGTATAGCTTCTGGCTGTCAATTTGACATTCGTTCCATAAATTTTATGTCAAAACTGACAGTCGGAAGGCATACTTTAGCGTAGCCAAGTACAAGTAAGCTTTAAGAATCTCAGCATAGGTGCCATGCCAGGACCTGTCCTCTATGAGCATGGCTACATTCAACTAGATAGAGAACATGGACAATTTTTCATTGCTGCTTCGACCATATTTTCATCCCAATGGTACCAACCCAGGCGGGTTTAGCCCACCACCTAGTAGGACCCACAGTTTTACATGGATTTCGAACCAAGGAGCTGGTCGCATGCTTGACAAAACGCACTTATCCAATACAGAAAGAGAAAGATAGTGGTGCATGAAACGGGGTGAGGATTGTCCTGGTCTAGTGTGCAAGGCAAGTTCCCGCGTCACTAGGCTACGAGCCGCTCATGGATGGCTAATAACATACCTTCTGTCTTGTTATTAGCTAATTCACCACACGGAGAACATGGGCAATTTTCGTTGCCGCTTCGACTATCAATGCAGTAGTACCAACCCGAGTCGGCTCTACCCAGCCACTTAGTAAGTGGATTCCAAAGTGGATTCCTTAACGGTCGAATGGTCACCCATACAGAATTAGATTGCGACCAGTGTTAAACACCGAAGCGATCTTGAAGGCCCTACGTAAAGAAGGTAGTTAAAACTAAAATTGAGGCCTTCAAATCAACCCTCGATAGAAGCCCAAACAAGTTGGCAACGGATTTCCCAGTCTCAAGAGAGTATAAAAGTCTTAGTGCATATTTGACGAAAAGGTCCCTAGACATTAGCGATACTCTTGACAAATCCCGGTACAAAATACATATCAAAATACATATTATGAAATATATGATTATATGATAGATCGAAGGTAGTTAAAAATTGCGAATGTTTGCTTGCAGGACGGCCGTCGCTTCCGGTGGCACCGCTCTGCCCACGCACACGGTCACCACGAGATCGCTGCCCATTCTCGTGCGTAGTTTTCATACACTCATTTTGCCATTTTAATAGAATTGATTGTTTCGGAAACGGAATGCACTTCGCATCCGTCGTCGTAAAGCATTTATGAAGCCAAGTGAGTCCAGCTTACGCGGAGTATGGTACGCCCCAGCGCTCCTCTACGTCCCCCGCTGACCTATTTTATTAGTTTTCTGCGCAGTGAAACACGCCAATTTAGCATCAGTTGTATGTGTGGATAACATTTCAATTGATGTGGCCAATTTTCGTTGCATTTAACTTTTATATTCGTTTTTTTTACGTAACTAGACATGGATGGTTAGTACCAAACTGACCGCTAGATACTAGCCTAATACACCACATGGGAACTAGGTAACATGCCAGGACCTTCCTTATATTTCTCGGCTACAATGAACTGGATGTGATGCGATCGTACTAACCCAGGCGGGATTAACCCTGCCACCTAGTAAGCGATGAAGGGGACCTAAAGTTTTACGTGGCATCCGAACCACTGCCAGCCTCAACGGTTGAAAATGGTCCCCCATCCAGAACCCAATCACGCTCAGGTGCTTCATCACAAGTCAGCACATATATGATGCACATGCATATTGTTTGACAGCAAGCGCAGCTGCAGGGCGGCGGCGGGGGGGCGGCGGGGGTGGCGACGGGAGTGGGGGGCGGCACGGACAACCCCTCCCTCCTCAAGCAGCAGCCCTCCCCCAGCACGGTGCATCTGTCGCCTCAGGTATGACGTGTCCACGCATCAGTTGGTATTTGCCTACGGTATCTATTGCTGCTGGCTTGGATTTGTGGAAGCTTATATTTTGCCATCAAAATGTTTGATGTGTCCCAATTATACTAGTGGCTCTATGATCTGTAGACCTCGATTTAAAATTTTTGAAAATATTTATCAACTGTTTCAATTAAAAATAAATATAAAATTATCCAACCTGCAGACAAAATTTCATGAGAATCGGTTGAGAATGCGACCTGTAGAGGAGAATAGCCGTATAGGATGTACCTTTTTTGCTCTAAACATGCCCAGGAATACCTGGTTAATGTGTGGACTATAAGCCCGTTAACTTCCTGTATACACTTATCGTGTAAGTTGAAATCGATTTGTATTAACATATGAACATTCTTCAAAGAGTAATTTGAACAAAGTTCAGTGATAGTCCGCAAATCTCCTGGCATGGTGCCTAGATGAGCGTGGTTTCGCGAGGCGAGGTGTTTTTAGTGGTGTCCTCAGCACAGCCACCTATACGGTTTTTCAAATTTCACCTAAATGGAGTGTTGGCAGGTGCACGAGGCTTCACCGGCGCAGCCCTCCGCCAACCAGCTGCTCGCGCAGCAGCTGACCAACCCCCCGCAGCCCCTCAACCCTGCTAAGATCCAGCCCGCCATCATACAGATCCAGCATCCGCTCCTGCCGACCTCCGTACCGCAGGTTCACACTAGCATCTTTATGCACCACCGACGAAATAAATGCAGTAGCCTCGGGTTTGTTTTGCAAGGTCGGCGTGCCCCGTCCTCCGCCGGCGGATCTTGGACGGGGCATTATACCGCTACCCGCGCGGACGTATCAGTCCGCTCCTCTCGCTTCACCTCTGTGCGATTCGAGCGCTTCATAGCAGTCTCTCTGCAATGTGCTCCTGGACTCTTGAATGCGACCATACACCAAGTCGTTACTATCTTGGCTTTAGATTGTTTTGAATATTGGTATCGTTAATATGCATTTTTATAATTTTACACAAAGTTACGCAATTTGACAATCATTTAGAGCTCTTAACATTTACACTTCTATGAGAGAAGACAAAATCTTTATACGGGCGTTATACAGTACCTTGCTCACCAAGGAAAGCAACCACAATCGATTGAATTTTCAGTTGCATGGACCTTTTTTTTTTTTTAATGCGACTTGACATGGATGGCTAATACCACACAACTACCGTTATGATATTAGCCCAATACACCACATTCCCGAAGGAATTAGGTGCCATGCCAGGACCTTCCCTTTATGAGCACGGCTACATTGAACTGGATGGAAAACACGGACAATTTTTCATTGCGGCTTCGACCATCTTTTCATCCAATGCGATGGTACCAACCCGGGCGGGCTTAAACCCTACCACCTAGTAGGGAAAGGGGACCTACAGTTTTACATGGATTCCGAACCATGGAGCAGCTCGCATTCGTGACGAAATGCACTTATCTGAAGAGAAAGACAGTGGTGCAAGTTGGTATTGAACCCGGGCCTCTGGTACGCTAGGCCAGTCCCCGCGCCACTAGGCTACGAGCCGCTCAGTTTTTTTGAGATTGAAAGTGTAGTTAGAACCTTGTTAAACTGGATGTCCTTTCTAAGGATTCATCTCATCTGGATTAGTACCCAGTAGTAGCGATAATTTATTTTTGTTTTTTCCGTCCACTTCAACTTAGCTCGAATAAGGCAAGATCCTGACGCGGTGTCTAGTTCCTTCGGGTTACGAGCGAGACTCCAGGATGGTGGGAAGTAAGACCGTGGACTGGTAGGCCCACTGACAGTGGCAACATCGCATCGCCACCACCGTTAGGATACTCTTAACTTGGCAAAATAATAAACTTTACAAATGAATACTGCAAGTACAAGTAGTGATACAAACATACAGGGCTCTTCAAAAAGTATGATGTTTCTGAAGTGACTGTTGTTACACAATGTTTATACTATCATTCAGTTAACCGCGATGCAAAGGCCCCTCGCACTCTATGTACTGCATATAACAGACAAAGAGAAAACACAAGTGGGCGGCAACCCTTACACCAAATCATGTTCAAATATTAGAAATGTGCGTCAGCGCAAAGGCGGCCCGTTTTACAAGCACGCATTTCGGCGACCTGCCTCCCTCCTCTCGTTTTCGTAATTTATTTATAAATTTAGAAGAAAGGACATTGGCCAGAATTTACCCGTTTCTTTAAAAAAGCTGTGTACACTAACAGTTCCACCACATGCCAGGTCTAGAGAAATATAATTCAAAATGTTTGAGATAAATTGTGTTTTACTTGTGATTGATGTGTGTGTGTGTGATATTGGATTACATAAACTGCATCATGGAGTACATCTTTTATCTAAAAACTCGCAAATGAACCTTGACAGGAATGACAGTTTTGACGTTTCTAGGGTGAGAGCGACACCTACAATAAGCTTTCAGTTTTCTACTCCACTTTAATAGTCTTTATAAATGAAGTGATGGTAACATTGCTGTGCAGGGCCAGAGCATCCAGCTGGGCAGTCAGCAGTACACTGTGGCGTCGCTGGCGTCGGCGCCTGCGTCGCAGCCGCAGAAGGTGGCGGCTGCCAAGCCGCGCACCACCAACCCTGCCATCAGTGCCCTCGTCACTAGCCTCATGAACTCCGCGCACCAGTTCCAACAGCAGGGTGGGACTTGCTTGAATTATGCACTGCGTACAGAATTCTGTGCACAACACTGAAAATATTTTGTTTTGAAGACGAAAATGTTTAATACTTCCATACATTTTTGTTAACTAACCCAACCTGCTCACGTGTGTACACCGACACCCGTGTCGTGACACATGAGTCATTTTATACGCATTCGACTCAACAAAGCTTTTCGCGCTAAGGAAGCATAATAAAACGTGGCTTTATAGTTTTAAATGTTTTGATTTGTTTGCAGCCGCAAATCAAAACGCCGCCAAAACAGCTTCGACTACACCAAGCAGCAACAATGCGACGATACTCAACCTGCTGAACAGTGCACCGGCCGCCATGACGCACCCGACGCCGGACAGCCTGCCGGCCTCCCTCGCGCACGTGGAGTCCGCAGGCACGCATAAGACGCGCATCGCCGCACCGGCGGGCCACACGTACACCCGACAGGTATCGTAACAAATAAGCAGCAAAACCTACTACTTCGTATGAATCAAATAATTAAAAAAAACATATTTATTCATTTATTTATATATGTTTATTGCACTTAAAACAAATGGGTAAATGGTACAACTTAATGCCGGAGGATGTAAGAAGGGTTTTGAGCAAAGGTGCTCAAACTTATTTCACTACCGCTACTACTTTGAGAAATTATTATTTTCTTGCGCCCCACAAAATTTTCAGCTTTACCATGGTGTTTCTGTATGGTGAATTGCAACGCAACCTTTGGACTTTTATTATCCCTATTCAACACTGGCATGATGTAAGCACTCTGTCTCTTCCCTCTTTAATCCATGGGGACGTCCGCAGGTGGTGGGCGGGTACTCTCTCGAGGAGGGCGGCGCGGGGGCGGCCGGCGGGGCGGGGGCGGCGGGTGAGGGCGGGCTGCTGGAGCGGCTGCGGGGGGCGGAGGGGGCGGACCCGGAGCCCGGTGCGCCGCCGCCCACTCCGCCGCAAGTCATACCGCAGCAGGCCTTGCATCTACAGGTAGCTTACTTGCCATAACACTTTCGGGTTCATTCTTTATCAAATAAATGTCCTTCAATTCTTACTAATTGTGGCCCTTATAATTCCTCAAATACATAATAAATAATACCGAACTAAGAGTTGTTTATTAAATTTACCAAACTACACTATATTAAATTTCTTCAGATTGTTGGAGACTCTAGATGGAGATTTTTTTGATGCGATAAGGACTGTGAATATCCATCAAAATATAAATTGTTTCTTATTTCATTAATAGTTATTTTCGTTTTTAACTTTATAAATGGGATAGAGGCCTCCAAAATATGTACACCCGTTTGTACTCTGTAATTAAAATCTGACCACCAAGGAAACTTTAGGGCTTGGAAGACAATTTTGCTAGTTTAATGGTAGTCGCCGTACAAAATTGTGCCTTGGCCAATGAACAAAGAATGCATTTCTTAAAATGTTCATATCTTAGATTTCCTGTAACTTCACGACAGTTTAAGGCCTGCAGAATGTGCCAGGTGCATTTCATTTATTGAAACTTCAATAAGTTATGTAACAAATTGGTAGATCCTGGGACTGTCGGCGACTCTCGTCGAACGTATCGGCTTAGGGCGACATACTCACACACACATTGCAGGGTCTCTTACCCGCGTCGCCGCAAGGCCTGCAGAGTGTGCGGTTGCAGCACCCATCGCTGTCGGCGTCTATCTCCCGCACACTGAACGTGCCGGGTTCGCGCGACCAACTCACAAGATGTCCACGTTGCAGGGTCTCAGCCTGGCGTCGCTGCAGGGCCTGCAGGGCATCCAGGGCCTGCAAAACGTGCAGGTGCAGATCCCGGGACTGTCGGCGCCCATCTCGCTCTCGCTGAACGTGTCGGGCGCGCCCGGCGGCCTGCTCGTCTCTGTGCCGCCCACCACCTCCGTCGTGCTCGCCAACCAGCCCTCCGTGCTTTCCTTGCCCATAGGTCAGTATTGTATTGTATTGTATTGTTTATTCATCATCCATAGACAGTACACTGCACTCGGATTTGTCATATTTTAGCATTGGTCAGTTCAGCAAAACAAAACACAGCGAAGAAGAACTGGAAAGAAACTCCGCTGTTATTTTTTTTCAACTTCCACTTAGTCTAAGTTTACAAAAGTGTTTGTCAATTATTTTAACAAAAACATAGGTAAAACACTAAATTCACATGAATACACAAAATTTACAATCCATGCCGTATGCAACAGTTCATGACAAATATCATTTTATTTGCAAAGACAATCCCCTCCAACTAATATGTTGCCAATTGGAGCATGCCAGTCCCCACAAACAGTACCCGTTCACGAGCATCACGCCGTGCACAGCCATTACCTCTTTCAACCATATTTTAGGGAAAGAGATAACCTGAGCCAAGCGTCACCGTAAGCAAGGACCTTTAAGCGATGCACTGCTCCAGTGGCAACACAACACTGTGAAACACTTGCACATTAGATTTTAATACTATGAGTTTTGTCATATGACATATATACATATGGGACATTTCACGTGAAGCGGACAGGGAAAAAAAAGTGAGGTTCTGAAAATCGACCACATTGGGCCCATTTGTACTTCTAGTAGGTATGAATGTGTACGCAAAATATTTTTTTTGTGTAGTGTATATTTACCAAGTTATAGGTTTCAAAAGAATTGTCGTTGATTGGTACTACAATTTTTCGAAAGTAATTTTTCGAATATAACCAATCTACTATAAAATATTTTACATAGCGATACATATTAAAAATATACTGTTCTTTTTGACAGTAAAAAAAAATAAAAAAATTACAAAAAAATTAATGGCCAAAACCGGAAGTAAACTTTTCAAACCAGAATTACAGTCACTTCGACCAATTTTTTTTAATTTTTTTTTCTTTCAAAATATAGCTTAAATGATAATGAAAGTACACTAGAAAATTTAAAATGGGATCTCTTTTGGTTTAGGAGATACGTTGAATAATATACACCCGCGTTGCAAGGGGCATCATATGTAGCGCTTGCAAGGTTGAGCAGTTTGCGCGATATTGCAACTTTATTAATATTTTATATCGTTTTAGCGTATATTTAACCTCATTTAATGATATGAAATATTTTTTATTAATATAATATAATATAAATATAACTACATAGTACAAATATAAGTTAATAATATATTATAAAGAAAAAACGTTTTTGGAGCAGTAGAAAAGTTTTATTATTTGCGAAACGTGACTAATAGCGCCATCTGTTAGTAACGTGTAGTACTTTTTTGTCTCAGATAGAGTCAAACCTATCTACAAGAAAGAGATAGAAGTATGACGCCTAGCGGTTTCGTAACTTAAACTTTAGTGTTGCTTTAACCGCTCAGCGACTTGTGCACGTTTTAATCTGTGACAGTTGTTATTATTAAGGTGGCCCAACCCGCTCAGCTCCCCATACAAAAGGGGAAAGAAGATCACTCCTATATTTCTTGTCAGAGATCCAAACCATTGCTCAAAATAGCTCTATTTGATTGAACTAGATGTCTGATGACCATTGGCATTGCAAAATTGTGTTTGGTTTCCAAGTTATAACGTCCGAAAGTTCGGATTTTTCGCGCGTTTTATACAATAACTTTGGAGGTGGATTACGCAATGATAAAGTGAAAACATCTTAATAAGATTAGTCATCAGACATAGCTTATTTAATCAAGATTTATAATCTATTTGGTTTTTGTTAGATTTTTGACTACAGCGGTCGTGGTTTACTTTTAGCTATAAGTCGTTTTGAAATTAAAATTTTCGTAAATCTTACCAAATCATACACTATGCACATTGTCTTTTTTGTGGACATGTTGCATCTTCCTCATCACGGAGCCTGTCTTATTCTTGGAAACAGAGAAGGTCCCAGAGCGCAACAGCACGGTTTTGTACCGTGCCTGCAAATGAGTTGAGGCCGCCGGGTTGGGCCACCTTAATGGCGCCGTACGGTGATCGATGTTTTAACCCATTTCACGGAGGAGATTCAGTCAAAAGTCGTTTCCTGCAGGAGGTATATACGTAAAGATCTTGTAAAAAACTCCACTTTTGAGCTAAACATTAAGATATTTTCCTTAAATTTTTAAATTTTCGATGAAGTACCAAGTGAAATGGGTTAAAACATCGATCACCGTACGGCGCCATTAAAAATAACAACTGTCACAGATTAAAACGTGCACAAGTCGCTGAGCGGTTAAAGCAACACTAAAGTTTAAGTTACGAAACCGCTAGGCGTCATACTTCTATCTCTTTCTTGTAGATAGGTTTGACTCTATCTGAGACAAAAAAGTACTACACGTTACTAACAGATGGCGCTATTAGTCACGTTTCGCAAATAATAAAACTTTTCTACTGCTCCAAAAACGTTTTTTCTTTATAATATATTATTAACTTATATTTGTACTATGTAGTTATATTTATATTATATTATATTAATAAAAATTATTTCATATCATTAAATGAGGTTAAATATACGCTAAAACGATATAAAATATTAATAAAGTTGCAATATCGCGCAAACTGCTCAACCTTGCAAGCGCTACATATGATGCCCCTTGCGACGCGGGTGTATATTATTCAACGTATCTCCTAAACTAATAGAGATCCCATTTTAAATTTTCTAGTGTACTTTCATTATCATTTAAGCTATATTTTGAAAGAAAAAAAAATTAAAAAAAATTGGTCGAAGTGACTGTAATTCTGGTTTGAAAAGTTTACTTCCGGTTTTGGCCATTAATTTTTTTGTAATTTTTTAATTTTTTTTTACTGTCAAAAAGAACAGTATATTTTTAATATGTATCGCTATGTAAAATATTTTATAGTAGATTTGTTATATTCGAAAAATTACTTTCGAAAAATTGTAGTACCAATCAACGACAATTCTTTTGAAACCTATAACTTGGTAAATATACACTATACAAAAAAAATATTTTGCGTACACATTCATACCTACTAGAAGTACAAATGGGCCGAATGTGGTCGATTTTCAGAACCTCACTTTTTTTTCCCTGTCCGCTTCACGTGAAATGTCCCATATATGACTTTAGTCACCTACGGTGCACAATTATTAAATTTCGAAAAGAAGAATGGCCACGAATAAATGATGAGTAAATTCAAGGTTTGTTACGAATGGCGAAGGTATGTCAGAGATGAGATATTAGTTGGTTTTTGTAAGAAAACTTAGCAACTCTGCCATTTTCATGATCGCCTCATCGATTTAATAACGCATCATTATATTTATCAAACTTCCAACTACCAAACTTTGACTTTGTCAATTTGCCCGTTATCTAAATATGTATAGTCACATTCAAAAGTCCAGCACCACATTCCAACACGATTGCTATGAAGCGCTCGCATTACGCGGAGTTGAAGCAGGAGGAGGGGATAGCACCGCCCGCGCGGATTGCAATAGGACGGGACGGGGCACGCCACATGTGTAAAACAAACCCGACTGACTGTAGGGTGCTACTGGACTTGTAACGGAGCTCCCTGCTGGCCAGTATTCTGTGCCACTCACACGGGTAGCTCTGTTAATTTCCAACGGGAAATCACTTAAGACTAGTCCTAACCCTAACTACCTACTCGCAGCGGTATAGGTGGGATTTAGGAGAAGGTTGTCCAGGATTTGCAACACGGAGTCAGGTTTAAAGTTAGGATTCTAGGCGTGGACCACGAGAGCCACCAATCGACCTGGACAGAAGGGAACGGTGTGCGGATTCCAGGCGGGGACCACGAGAGCCACCAGTCGAACTGGACAGGAGGGAACGGTGTGCGGATTCCACGCAGGGACCACGAGAGCCACCTTTCGACCTGAAGGGGGAGGTGTGTTCAGTGCCGGGAGCTCCACTGAACTGACTCGCTGTGTGGCGGGCGGCCTTTTATATTGGCGTGCCGATAGTGGGGACGGCTGACTCGCCCTGCGCCGCAGGCTGCCCCTCGCCCTCCGTGCGCCGCTCCGTGACGTTGCGCTACGTTACAGA
Source organism: Incurvaria masculella (assembly GCA_946894095.1). Taxonomy (NCBI): domain Eukaryota; kingdom Metazoa; phylum Arthropoda; class Insecta; order Lepidoptera; family Incurvariidae; genus Incurvaria; species Incurvaria masculella. The sequence goes on from OX335650.1 coordinate 13,766,309, forward strand.
CTTATGTCGTCGATGGTACATCAGTATTAGTCAGTAGAACTGCGCTTGACTTTTTCACACAAATATATAAAATATGCTGCATAAGTACAAAACGTGCAGTCATAGTCGAAAGTGTCGCTGTGTATGTAGGTCTTATATTGCCCGCTTGCAGCCCAGCTGATGTCGAGCGGCGTGAAGGGGCAGCGTGGCGGCGTGCAGCTGGTGCGCGCGCGGGCCCCCCTCCCCCTCGCGCGCCCCGCCCGCGCACTGTCCACCGCGCCCGCTGTCTCCGTCGCCTCCGCGCCTCCCACATCGGGTCAGTGTTAATAGCGTCGCTGTGTTGGTCCTACATTGGCCGCTTGCAACACAGCTGATGTCGTGCGGCGTGAAGGGGCAGTGCGGCGCACCCCGCCAGCTCCCTCCCTCCCACGTCCACTGTCTCCGCCGCCTCTCGCTAATAAAAAATATACATTGTAGCTCCCTGCAGTGTGGGAGTTTCAGCAAGAAATATCACCAAGTTCGAGAGTGGTCCTTTCAATTGTGCACGCAAGGAATATCAATACCAATATGTCAAAAACAAAAAAACATGTAAAATGAATGACACTACCTATCGGCGACTGATGGTAGTATTATCCTATGTCAGACGCAGCCGAAGAAAATCAATGAAGTATATGCCTGCGAGCAGTACAGATGGCGGCATGTGTTAGTGACATGGCTAGGGGTCCCGCTATAACATTTATTTATTTTTTCTTAACAGAAAATACAGCTTAATAGTAGGCTAACGCCCGCAGGTCGTAGTAACAGTTATAAATGTAGACAAATGTAAATTTCCTAAAGTCTGTAACACCTATTTTAAATTTTGTTCTGTCAACATAACTTACCTCACTGTGTTTGTTACAGTAAGCGCGCAATTCCTAACGCAGTCGCAACAGCAGACACTCACCACGCACCAATCGAGGCGAAAATCTAACCCCATGGATGGAGCTTTGTAACCCGCTCATGTAATTAAACCTTAGTTTATTATAAATCTGATTGTTGATCGTGCACTGCCGCCGTGCGCCAAGGTGTCTCTTTGCGGTGCATTGACCCTTCTAAAACTATGTAGGTATGGATCCTTTTGCTTCTGTGATATTTTGTTGTTTAATAATGTCGTACTCGTTAGCCCCGGAAGCTCGTTTCGCCAACGCCTAGCAACGTTGGGCGCAGATGGTTATCTGTCCGACTTTTCAGGCTGGCCGTGGTTCGGATTCTAGATAAAATGTTAGGTCACTTTCGTAACTTGCACGAGTGGTGCCGTTATACCCGCACGGGTTAGAACCATCTTGAATAAAAGGCGATCTAAGTGGCAATGAAAATGTTCCATATTTCACATGTACATATTTCCATATGTACCTGTGCAATATGAGGAAGGTCCTGGCATAGCACCTAATTCCCTGGGGAATGTGTTGTGTTAGGCAGCCATGACCTGTTTATTAAAAAAAAATATGCACTATAAAATATCTTTACAAATGGATACATGTTGTGCGTGCGTAGCTCGCAAGCTCTGGTAACATTCGATGAATTTCCCTTGCGGATTGACTATGGCATAAGATATGAACTGTTGAACATATTTGATTAGTATTCAGCTTAACTCTTCCAAGTCACTGCCGATTCATTCGACAATTTTTTTTCTTTGCAAACATTTGTGTCTAATGTCTCTAAAGTAAATATATTAATACTATTGAATCGCGCACTGTAAATAAAAATAGACTGTTCAAATGTTTTTTTTAAAAGAGAAATCTAACTTGTAAATATAATTACGTTTAATGTACATTTTAAAATTACTCTCACTCAAGAAACACTGTACCATTTGTAATTACTTTTTGAAGTAGCGTTCGAGTTGGTTATTGTTAGGTAGCTACCTACATGCTATGTGAACATAGCATGTAGGTAGAATTTAATATATGATTGTGAAATTAGAAAACTTTGTATTCTTCAATACAAGGCTGCCAACATCCTGGAAACAATCCTGGGGCTTAGGTTAGGTGCAGTGCAGCAGCAGTGAAAATAAAGTATTGAAGTGCTAACAAAAACATTCAAAATCTCCTGTTTTGAAACCATTTCTACTTTTTTTAAAGAAAATACCCATTTCTTTTCGTGGCTTTGATCCCTCGTCAAAGGTAAACAGTGTGTTACATCTCAAAAAGTCTTGCAAGATTGGAGTTTACATAGTGTTCGCAGCCATATGACGCCTATCATCTGAGGCTAGGTGTTTGAGGATTCGAAAAATCTGCGGAATCATCATCGCTGGCCACCTTATTGAGTTTGCGGCACCATTTCGGCTGGAGTGAACAATCTCTGGATTTATCTTCTTTCTTCTTCCTTCCTTCTTAATAACCGTAACTATAACATTAACCAGAGAGAGTGCAATCCACCCTTAGACTTGTATTTAAAATATAATAGCCAACTATATTTTATGCACACTACACTAAACACCATATTATATGCACAGAACCATTCTAGACCTTAAGGTCCTGGTACTAGCCAAATCGCAAAGTTAGACGAGGCACCCCAAGTTAACTAACTAAGTCTGAGCCGGTAGTCTAAGTTGTCACCTAAATTGGCGTTACGGCAAACCGATCGACTGGCGTTTTCAAATGTATGGAGAAATTGAAGAGCGCGCGCAGCGGGCGTTGAGCGAACTAACATTTGCGAGTCCGAGCTTGATTTGACAGCTTACTCAACGTTGCCGTAAATACGTCGACGTTGCGGTTTACGTCCACTCCGCGTTTTCATACAAATCGGAAGTCCGCGTTTGACTTTGACAGCTTGAAGAAGTAAAACCACAGAATATCTAGTAAAAACTTGTATGGAGTTTGGAAAAAACGCCAGTCGATCGGTTTGCCGTAAACGCCAATTTAGGTGAGAACTCAGACTACCGGCTCTGATGATTATAAGTGTCATTCTTACAATATATGATTCCTTGTCTAGGAATCGAACTATTTTCGTTAATGTATGTTTCCTTTTTCTATACAAAATACATTGCGGAAACGGTGTCCATTTCCGAACTTTTTTGACTAAATGTAGAAATCTAAAAGCAAATGGATTTTTTTGTTTATGCATATATGCTGTTTTTGCTTATATCTAGAAATCGAATTACTTTCAGATTTCTAATGAGAAAAATCCACTTTTTTATTTTTATTATTATTTAAATAAATGATGAAATAAAAAAAAATTAACAATCCATTATCAGTCTGGAGTTCTATTTGGATTTGCTGAAGAGTTTCACTACATATTATTATATTTGTTAAAAAGTGCATTTGTATGGCGCGAGTAGTTGGCTAGTCCTAGCGCCTCAATGCAAATGCATAATTTTTTTTTATTCTTTAGATCAGTTTAGCTATTTTGACTAGTCTGTGTTTTAATTTAGCATTTAGGAGCTTTGTTATTATTTATTGTATTTATTAGCACTCAGGCTTCGTTTACAAGTCAAACATACAGATTATAATGCTAGCTTCCTATGTAATTAAAATGAAACCTGTTATTTTTATTATACCGTGCGAAGAAGTTACAAAGAAACTCTACTTTCTTTAATTTTACACTTAATTATTTTATTGTTCTACCAACTGCATTATTTTCTATAAAGGAAAAGCAAATATTTTATACCTTTACTGAAGTGTAACAAGAACACATTGAAAATTGCAACGTACTTGCTTAGTATGAAAAAGATTATTTTATTTCATGTTGCTTCCATTTCACTGTACAATTGTAGAATGAAGCCATCTGTATTGTGTATATTGAGTGAATAGATGCTTATGAGATCTAATTATTTACTCGAGTAGCTTTAACGTTGGTGCTACACTATAGGCCAATTCTGTTGAACTCAGCCTTGGTGTTAGGGTTTCCTCGCTTGCAGCTATGGCCATGTTGGCCCACAAAATTTAACCAACTTGGGCGGATGTGAAGATGCTAATGTATATAGGAATTTGAGTAGGCTCTGTGCAATAAGATTTTAATTTTATGACTTTATTGCCTATTGCTTGTGTAAATATTTGTTAAAATTAAACAAACTCATTTACCATATTGATATTCGTGCAGATTTGTTTAATTGTACTCATAGGATTTACATAAAAACAATTTTTTTACTTGTGAATTTAAATTGCTTGGCTTTCAAACACATGTCATTAGTGAAATATTTGTACCAGTAGGAATCTATTTTGTAAGACAGCAGTTATTGTTTTGCAGCCTCCGCAAAAAATCGGAAGCCCATGGGCATCGTCGGGTACCATTTATGTGAGGGTCTACTACTTTATAGTTTTTCAGGCGCCTTATCTAGTTAACGTAACCACTTGGCGCAGGCAAACTGGCACATTTAGCTTCAGAGTGTTGATCTTTATCATGTGAATCCAGTTTCAGCCATTTACATTATCGTTACCATTTTTGTCACGACATCTTAGTTTTATAAACTTTAATTCGAAATTTTATCTCATCATCGAGTGACAAAATTGGTGTGTTGTAAGTTGGTTTGAGCATTTCGTTTCACACGACTTTTAGAGTTGCTGATTTAGAGAGCTGTCACCTGTAAGTACCTGAGATATTGTTTTCACCAGAAAGGTTTCATATTTTTTTCAAATGTTTTTAGGTTTTAATTTCACTGTGTGATTGACAATCTTACAAGTGGATCTGCAGTAGGCTTATTACGAGTTTATACATATTATTGCATTTCACTAAATCGTTTCAATTGTCAATATTTTTTAGTTACACCAATGATAAAAGCATTTGACTAAATTGCCTGTCTGGATTTTTCTCATATACACGCCCCTAACTACAATTACCTATTTCAACTCTACATACTGTGATCAAAAAGTTCCGGGAATTAATAAATAAAAAAAAAAATGTGTTAATTTTCGGATACATTTATTTTATCACCTTCAAAATAACAATGCAGCAAGCATCTGAAGCAATGCACATACGCCAACGCTTAACCCATTCTCTTCCATACACTTTTGATAGTCCGGTGAAGTAATGGCTTTCAATGCCTTCGTCGCATTTTCTTTTATTTCATCAATGCTCGAAAATCTTTCCACGAAGGGGTAATTTAAGTTTTGAGAACAGGAAAAAGTCACATGGTGCCATATCCGGAGAATACGGTGCCTGTTGGATTGTATTTACAGTATGTTTGGTCAAATAATCGGTCACGATGCGCGCTTTGTGAGCATTATCTTTATATTATTATATTATAGCATTGTCATGGTGCAAGATCCATGAGTTGTTTTGCCACAATTCCGGTCGTTTTCTACGCACAGCATCTCTCAAAGTTTAATTACGGCCAGGTAGTACTCCTTATTGACTGTTTGACGATTTTCGAGTACGATTTCTTGAACTTTTTCGACGTTATCATCGGTAGTTGATGTTGAAGGGCGTCCACGATGAGGTGCATCGTCAACTTCTTTGAGACCATTTTTGAATGACGAATACCACTCGTATACTCTTGTTTTTGAGAGAGCAGAGTCCCCGTAGGCTTTTTGTAGCATTTTGAATGCATCAGCACAAGCTATTTCGTTGGAAACACAAAACTTCAAACAAATTCTTTGTTCAATATTTTTTTCCATTTTGAAATGCGACGAACTTCAAAATCTTGATTGATATAAACAGACGCCAAACAATTACTAATGACATTTAATATTTGACATTTGGCAGGAGTGTCAGGGAAAGGTGTACCGACCTGAGAAAAAAAAATATTCGAATCGGTAAAGTGTTTTAAATTCAAACTACAAATTCCCGGAACTTATTGATCATAGTGTATTTTGCGGTGCCATTTAATCCGGTGAATTTTACAATCTGCATTTTTCGGTAATCCATCAACACTAAGGTGGTGGATTTTTACGAGGGCACTCTAATCGCCGCTCGTAGGGGCTTAATACAATGAATAAATGCAGCATTTTAGCAAGCTTCGCCCGGTGCATACCTGACTGAAGTAGTACAAATCTTTATTTAGCAATAGTTACTTAGAAATTAATAACAATATAACTATAAAATAAGAGAATATCTAGATATGTATTCAGGTTCAACATACTTTTGATCCTAATTTAAAAGAATTCTAATATTGGTGTGAAAATTGTTGCTTGGTTCTCTAATCAGAAATATGTTTTGCGGAAAATTATTTTTTATTTATTTATCAGCGTGAACAATAATAATTTCTAGTTTGCACCGTGTCCTATTTTAGTTTCCGAATACTGTAAAGGTAGGTAATAATATATCCTTTCCATAAACTCGTCATATAAAAAAAGTGTGAAAATAGTTAGTGAAAAAAAAAACATTGAAAATATTAACGGTATGATTAATATAGTTTCTTGGGAAAAGTTGTTTGAAATGCTCACACCTTTCTTACGTTAAGTATTTAGAACCTAAAATAGGACATGGTGTATATGGAACTTTTGTTGTGTTGTCCTGTGTGCGGGAAAAATTTGTTTGTCAAAATGTATTATATTGATGACTGTATTATAGGCAATTCTTTGAATGAGTGGCGATTGGGGGATTTTCAACGTTGATGGTGTAAAATTAAACTAAGTAGGTATGTTAATGAAGCAAGTATGCAAATTGTTTTCAACTATGTGACCTCTTTGCCTTCGCATGCTCACAGGGAAGAATGTTTCTTAGGGGCAGACATTTTCATGATGTGACTGTGTGTAATGAACTGTATCTTATTATTGATTAACATGTTTTATATAAATAATACATATTACCATCTAGCTGAAAATTTTGTTTGTCTATTTCATATTGTGACCAGGATGTTATGTATTATTGAGTGATATCATTTTAGGAAATGTAGAGTTTCAGATATTGAAAATTACAATAAAACAACTTTTATAACACTTATAGCAGTTTCATTTAAGATGGTATGATTTGACAATTTTATTTTCCTATTTGGGATATATACCTTGGAAAGTATTATGTAAAAAGATGTCCTTATAAGAAAGTAGGTACACAATTCTGAAATGTTTTGGAAAATGGTTATTATATTATATATATGGATATGCATAATAAGGATTCATAAAAGTGCAAATATACACAATATTTTGTTTATAGAATTGTTTATTGTTTATTCGTCATCCACAGGTATAGCACACTGCACTCGAATTTGGCATATTTTATTATTAGCCAGTTCAGCATTCACGGCGAAGAACTGGCAAGAAACTTCGCTGAATTTTTTTCAATTTCCAATTAGTCTAAGTTTACAAATTTGTTAGCCACTGCTTACAGAACTACGGATTATTGATACCCGTTTGTGTGAAAACATTATTTTAATTCCTTGTAACATAAATAGCAAGTATCTATAAAAGAAAAAAAAAACACAGATGAATACATTAAATTAATATTAATTCACAAAAATCTACCGTTCATGCAATATGCAACAGTTCATGAAAAATGTTGGTTTATTTTGCAAAGCCTATGTCCATCATCTAACATTTTGCCAATTGGAGAATGGCTACTTGCTAAGAATTATGAGGACTTTATTTATTACATTTATGTTCCATTCCCATATACACTTACACACCACAATTACTCACGATCATTAACATCCCCAAAACCAATGTACATGTGCACACACAGAATGTTAAATGCTTTAAAATGTCTGTCGTCTTCGTAAAATGTGAAACATTGCACCCGCCTTGAACATATAAATGGATATGTACCTACTGCCCCCTATATTCAGTCTAAGGACTAGTTTGCAGGGCAGGACTTTATATATTTTAAGAAATACAGAGTGACATAGAAATCTGAATATAAGTGATAATATATGGCCTAAATATATATTAGTACAGCTTTGTGTTTCACAAATATAGCAAAAATTTAAGGACGAAGGAGTATATGTATAATGTTATAACAAAGAAACAAAATAAAAAAACGTACGACTTTTTCTTATGCATTATATTTTATATGCTAGCAAGCGGCCAGTCGATATTGACATTACAATGCCTAAGTGTATCATTCCGATCGCATACATTGCAATCTGTAAAACATAATATGATGTAATACCATATAGTATAATATGGTATTGTACGGGGACATAGGACCAAAAGGAATAAATAACATTGACAGAAATATATTATTTTAAGGTATGTTATTTTAAGAGTAACTACACTAAATGCATGCATGCATAAATATATTACAAAAACATGTATTTGGTGAATTACACAATAAAGCTTTCTTAAATTAATAAGATGTCCACATCTGGTTGCTGCGTACCTAACCTTACGAAGTATTACATCGATTTGGTCGCAGTATATTCTCCTAGGCCACCCGGGCACGACATTTCTGCTCACAATTGCTCTGTAAATTAGTTTCGTCACCTATTCGTTCCATATGTACAAACCATCTTAGCACTCCCTTTTGGATTCTTGTACATCGTTTTTCAATTGACACTGCTCTCTAACACAGTCATTTCTAAATTCGTCTGTTAGATTAACTCCGCATGCTTTCCTCAAGGAGCGTATTTCTACTGCATTTATTCTACATTCGTGCCTCTTCTGCTATACCCAAGCCTTTTGAATTAGTAAATCGGGACAATCTAAACGAAAAACCTAAACACTTATAAATAAATATTACAAATTTAGTGATATATTTCTATTGTGGAGGCTTGATAGTGAGAAGTGGTCTAATTGTAACTCATATGAAAGCGTGTACAAAGTATTGTTTTTTTTAATTTTTGCTGGATTATTTCAACAGAATGAGAATATTGACTATAGAAGGGATTCCAATCTCTATCTAACAGATATCGGCAGCAGATATATTATGCAGTTTTAAATAAAATAATTCTGGATGATTCAATTTTGAAGATTCACCTCACACCGACCACTCACCTGAAGTCAATGGATTAGTAGTTTACCTGGACCGAACAGAGGACGGATAGGTGAAAAGACGATTCGGGTAAGGTAGGTATAATCATGTATTTTACACAGTTAAATTCAACTCATGCAATAATAAACCCTTTTAGGCACACATTCTACCGATGCTGATGTGCTGGAAAGCTGTAAATGTTGATTGAGCGGTCTTCTGACACAGAGAGCAATCGGCTACTGTCCGGACTGAACTTTACACCCCACACCTGGTCAGTGTGTGCCTGAAAGGTGTGCTGGCACTGTCGGGAGTTGACGTCCCACACGCGCACGGTGCGGTCACTGCTGGCTGAAGCAAAGCGTTGACCGTCAGGTGAGAATGCCACCGCCAGCACCCAGGAGGCGTGCCCTGACAGCGTGCACACTACATCTGCATGTTCCACGTGGTACAGCTTCATATGACCATCATCTGAAGCTGTGAGCAGTCATTGGGAATCTGGCGAGAAACAAAGGCCTCGGATAGGCATAGCGTGCCCCTCTAGTGTGTGCACTAGCCTCCCATTCTACCGATGCTGATGTGCTGGAAAGCTGTAAATGTTGATTGAGCGGTCTTCTGACACAGAGAGCAATCGGCTACTGTCCGGACTGAACTTTACACCCCACACCTGGTCAGTGTGTGCCTGAAAGGTGTGCTGGCACTGTCGGGAGTTGACGTCCCACACGCGCACGGTGCGGTCACTGCTGGCTGAAGCAAAGCGTTGACCGTCAGGTGAGAATGCCACCGCCAGCACCCAGGAGGCGTGCCCTGACAGCGTGCACACTACATCTGCATGTTCCACGTGGTACAGCTTCATATGACCATCATCTGAAGCTGTGAGCAGTAATTGGGAATCTGGCGAGAAACAAAGGCCTCGGATAGGCATAGCGTGCCCCTCTAGTGTGTGCACTAGCCTCCCATTTGCCACGTCAAATATCTTTATAATTCCATCGACAGCCCCGCTCGCTATGTACTTGCCGTCGGGACTGTACGCTACGCTTAGCGAGAACTTGCCGCGAGTTTCGATCGTCTGAACCCGCTTGCCGGTCTCCACCTCCCACATCTGTATTTTGCCAGCGTTGCTGCCTGAAATTAGGTGGCGGCCGTCTGGTGAGAAGTCCACTGTCCATACGTCCACGGGCAGAGTTTCCATTTCGCGCAGGAACGTGCCCGTTTCGAGCTCCCACACGCGTAGCGACGCATCGAGCGAGCTGCTCGCCAACGTGCGCCCGTCGCGGCTCACCGCTACCGACACCACGCCGAGAGAGTGCCCCGTCAGCTGGTGACGCACCCGCAGCTCGTCGCCGTGTAACTGCCACACTTTCACCAGATCGTCCACAGAGCCTGTCACGATATATTCGCTGGGGACAGTGTTCAGCGAGTCCCGCGAGTTCTCGTCGTTCTGTTGTTCCGGCGGCATTTCGACACGGCTCCAGGCACAACTCCACACCGCCTCCTCGTGCGCTCGCTCTTTTTTAGTATGCAAGGAATACATGATGAAGTAAGACCGAAGTAAGACGGCAGCCAAACAAATTGAAACGCGGGCGGGCGGCTTGATGGATTCGTGATTTGAAGACATGACAGCAAACTGTCCAGCGTTGCCGATGACAACTCCTCAAATTCCCCAAAAACATTCTTAGGAATCCCCGAAATCCGTAAAAATCCATTGAAAATTTCGAATAAGCAAAAAAAAAAGGCGTACAGCCGACGCGGCGGCCGTCCAAACAACTTTCGGGAGAAGATGAAATCCAAAGTTGTCCCGATGGCTTCAATAAGGTTAAGCAGGATATTTTTGGAATAAAAAAAAAGAAAACTGTCTTTTACGAATTAACTGGTTATGGTGCTGTCTCTACAACAAACACAAAAAAACAACAATCGTTGTTATTAATATTATGTCTGCCTACAGAACCAATACGGTAAAAACAACTAAATAAGTAAATGAATAAATAAATAATAAAATTAATGAGAAAAACAGCTAATCTGGTTGTATGTAGCTGAACGCCCCCTCTTGTGTCCCGCGCCGCCGTCTCTATGCGGATCGGATGGCGCGAGCCGCGCCCCTGGAGCTGCAATGGGGTGCAGGGAGTGCAGGATCGGAAATCGGGAGCCGATCCTGAAACATAACAGGACACAAGAGGGGGCGTTCAGCTACATACAACCAGATTAGCTGTTTTTCTCATTAATTTTATTATTTATTTATTCATTTACTTATTTAGTTGTTTTTACCGTATTGGTTCTGTAGGCAGACATAATTTTACGAATTAACTAATTCCTGCAAATACTCGCATTGCATTCTCGACAAAACCTCAAATTCCCCGCCGTTCGGGGAATCGGGGAGCGATCGGCAACGCCGTAACTGTCACTTTTGACAGTCCTACTACAGCATGCGGCATTTTGTTGTCGATGAACCCGCAGTGCAAGCACCAAGAATATAATACGCGTGCATGCTAGGTCTATGGGGCAAGCACCGAAAGATTGCAGCGTGCTTCTGCGATTGCTATAAATCCGCGATAAATAAATACATTCTGAGCTTTTAAAGCGGGTACTCCATATTTCCATCGCCAATATCTGCTTTGCCACCATCTGCCTCGCCAATATTTGCATCGCCAATTTCTCCAACGCCAACGACCGGAGGCGCATATGCGACGCCTAAAACTGGAGGCGCAGGTACGTGGCCAAAGCGGGATATAGATATTGGCGATGCATATAACGGGTGGTTAAATTGTAAGGGCCGATGTTGAATATGAACCACACCTAAACGCCAAGTTTTTTTCCGAATTTTATTTGACATTTCTCTATTTCAGACTTACTCAATTTGAACCATGGAGAGATACACAATCCAACAACGTGTTAAAGTTATCCAGACTTATTATGAAAATGGGCGTTCAAATCAAAATGCATATCGTGCACTTCGTGATTTTTTTGGTCAATTTGATCGTCCAAATGTGCGTACAATCGCAAAAATCGTGGAAAAATTCGAGCAAACCGGGTCTGTAGAAGATGTGAGAACACCAGTGCATGCTCGTACAGCTCGTACTGCAGAAAATATTGCTGCTGTTCGCGATAGTGTGGCTGAAGAGCCGTCCACCTCAACTCGTCGTCGTGCCCAACAATTGCACCTCTCACGCTCGTCGTTGATGAACATTATGCATAAAGACTTGCATTTACACGCTTACAAGGTGCAATTGGCTCAAGAACTAAAGCCTCTTGACCATTCCAAACGTCGTGAATGGGCAGAATGGTGGCAAGAAATGGCAACAGTGGATGATCAATTTTCGAAGAAAATCATCTTCAGTGATGAGGCACATTTTCACCTCAGTGGATTCGTCAATAAACAGAATTGCCGCATTTGGGCGAATGAGAATCCAAGAGTGATTGTCGAAAAACCAATGCACCCACAAAGAGTGACTGTTTGGTGCGGTTTATGGGCTGGCGGCATCATCCGTCCGTATTTTTTCCAAAATGAGGCCGGTCAGGCAGTTACTGTGAATGGTGTTCGCTATCGTGAGATGATAACGAACTTTTTATGGCCCGAATTGGAAGATATGGATGTGGACGATATGTGGTTTCAGCAGGACGGTGCCACTTGCCACACAGCTAACGAAACAATGGCTCTTTTGCGCAACAAATTCAATGGCCGTGTTATCTCACGTAATGGCGATGTCAATTGGCCGCCAAGATCATGTGATTTGACACCGTTGGACTTTTTTCTTTGGGGTTATTTGAAAGAAAAGGTGTACGTCGATAAGCCAGCAACAATTCAAGAGCTAAAGGGTGAGATAATTCGGCACATTAACGGCATAGAACCTCCATTATGCCTCAGGGTCATCGAAAATTTGGACCATCGGATGGAGGTGTGCCGCCGTGGTCGCGGCGCCCATTTGGCCGATATTTTGTTCAAAATAAAATATATCATAATAAAATAAAATTACAATAATTTCCTAAATAGTTTGTGTTTTATTCAAAATCAACATCGGCCCTTGAAATTTAACCACCCTTTACTAGCGATTGGAGATGTCCTACCTAACCAGTAACCACTTGATAGCTCAATGGAAAGATCAGGATATGATATGTTCTGTGGGCAAGATTAGGCAGGTACGTTTGTCCCCATTAATTGCTCAGTGGTTATTTTAGGTAGGCAAGTCATACCCCGTCGCTTGCCCTATGGCCATATGTGGCAGGCATGCTTCTTCAGCTGCATAAGATAAATTCCGGTGAAAAATAGGTATGGATGGCTGTGCCGAGGGGACAAAGGCACTCAGAAAACATGAACCCACATCGCCTCGCGAATTAGCACTCAGCGGATTTACGGACTATTGCAGAGTTTGCAAACTCCCAAGTTGTTAGGCACTATCAAATAGTGCCTATGTCAAATATTGTCAACCACAAAAGGGTGCTGTGATTATACATCTGCGGTGGGTGACTCTGGATATAGGTTGGGTGGGCAGAAATAAGGGGGTGAATTGCAATATGTCGTATTTTTAGCATTTCGGAGTTTTTTCCAGGGTCCAGCCGTTTTTTCTTTGAACCGCTAGATCTAAATGGAAAACACATTTACCTTTCCTCCTAGAACGTAAGTTACCTACAGTTTAACGTGTAGTCCGAACCACGAACGACGAATCCATTATGGCTGTTTTCACCACCTCCAGCTACAATATCCCAAAGTTTTATGTCGGTTACACAATGTAAATATGCAATCTAACCGAAAGTTAACTATAATATAGGATTTCAGGTAGCTAGAGGTGGTGGTCTCTTACGACTTGCACGGGAAGAAATGAAGTGGACCCGATTGTATAATTAGTAGGTTTTTTTTAATGCGATCTGACCTGGATGACCACACAACTACTGTTATGATATATAATACACCACATTCCCGAAGGAATTCGGTGCCATGCCAGGATCTTCCCTTTATGAGCACGGCAAAATTGAACTGGATGGAAAACACGGACAATTTTTCATTGCCGCTTCGACCATCTTTTCATCCAATGCGATGGTGAAAACCCGGGCGAGCTTAAACCCCACGTTTGACACCTTCTAAAATTCGTTTGTCTGTCTGGCCGTGTGAGAATTGGCATTGTTGTGGCGCAAGACAGTTGAGAGTTACAGAGACAATTACAGAGTTGGTCAAATACTTCCGGCAAACAACCAAAGCAACACTAGCCACGTGTCCGGCTTATTTGTTGCTGGCCTCAAGCCTAAAAGTGCTCAAAAAAGCCAAAACACCTCGTATGGAGTTTGACGTTTTTACGGAAAACGCCAATCGATCGGTTTGCCGTAAACGCCAATTTAAGTGACAACTGAGACTTCGGGTACACTTTTGATGGCGCGTGCGGGTGCTAAAACCGCAGTCTAGTGCGCTCGGAATGATTGGTGGGAATTTGTTGGGAAAGGGGAAAGTAGCATGTACATACATAAAACAGTTATAATTGTATCGTGAAAGAGTGAGCGTAATGTAGTAACCTTGACCAAGCATTTTTAATCCTCGTTTTAATCTCTACCATGGTTATTCTATAACGTAATTTCCTAGCTATAACTATTACGATTTTTCACAACACAAATTCCACCACATCTTTGAAAAGTTTCCTAGTTAGTTAGGCCTTACATATTATAATAATAATTGCTACATATAACTAGGCACCTACCTACACGTTGTTGTAAGCCAAAAGGTACGCGTGTTTCGAATGTGGTTCGCTTTCAACGCGTTATGGTCGATGGACGGTTGAAATAAGGTAGGAATAGGATCGGAGGCGGTGTGGTATTCGGCAGGGCCGCCGGAGGGGCTTGGCGGCGGGCGCGGGGCGCGGGGAGGGCCCAGACTGGTTGAGCCGGCGAGCGACGACCGCGAGTTGGTACACTCAGTGGCAAACTTTTAGTTACGAGAGTAATAGGTGTATAAAACTTGCAACAAAAATGCTGGACGAGTTTATTTTTAAATTTTTCGTTTAGTAAATATAATATCGACTCTATATACAGATATTGCATTGATACATGATGGAGGCTATTATTGATATTATGCAATATGGTTTTTAAAACTTTAGGATTACGGTCAGTGTCTGTTGAATTAAAGCATCCCATCTGCTTTTTGATGCATGCTACATACATTATTGGATTATTTTAACATGGTGAGTACATGGGCTACTAAAGTTGCTTAACTTGCAGCAATTTCTGGCGATTTCGACTTCACAACAACATGCAGTAATCTTCGGCAACATGGTTTATTCGTGGCAAAATGAATTACCCGCATGTGGCGATGTACCTAATTTGATAAAAAACTCACCGGCGCGCGGCGAGGCGGCACGGCAGCAGCGACACGAAAAGTATAGAGCCATGTGGAACAATACCGCTCCATATCTTCTGGATAATTGGCGAAAATTTATTGGGTCTCCTCTTTATTGCTCCACAAATTTTGGCAACAGTTGCCCAGCAGTTAATCGCCTCAAAAATGTCTATGTACGGGCACCGTTGGCTCCAAACTCTAAAAACTTACATTTTAACATAAAACAATATTTTATACCTACTTGAGAAATAACCCAACGAAATTATTTTAATCTAATTTTCTGCCTTTCTTCCTGACGATTACTTCTATAGTACTAGTTATGTACATATATGAGTAGGTAATAAGTGAACGAAATTAATGGTACCTCGCTCAGGAACCTGTTTCCAGAACCCTAGACTATGTCAATGCACCTAGATGCATCATCCATAATCACCCTTATTTTTTCTGAGCCCGCTCGTAAAACGGGTAAAGCTTTTGCAAGTTCAGCATTGAGCTTTGGCCAACTGAGTGTACGTCGGCGGCGCGGCGGAGGAGGCGCGGGCGCACGAGACTTGTCAAGAATGTATAGGAAAGCACGGCGGCGCGGCGGTGGGGTGGCGCGGGCGCAGTGCCTCGCGCGCCTCCGCGGTCCACGTGCCGCTCCTGCTGCCTGCGCACGCCGCTCGACCGACTAACCGCTACACCCCCGTCGCGCGCCTCCTCCGCGCAGACTCAAATAGTGGAACGTCAATTTGATGTTCACGTCAAAAAAGCGGGAAATTCTCAATCTGATGATTCGGTAGTGCGGCGAGTGTACCTAATCGAATGTGCTTTTCGATTAGTTGTGTGCGAAACGTCTGATCTTCAGCAGCTCCTCTCCTGGACTGGCTGAGCTGATGCGACATTGTTCGCGGCTGCGCAGTCGCTGGGAACGTTCGCATTGGAATGGATGGCGAGGTATAACGAGTCATTTACTGAGCTTGTGAACTGCTGCGATGTTTTGTTACCATTGTTAATGTTGATAATAAACTACGATGACTAGTCATTATGTTGCCTCTGAGAACACTTTCCACTTCGATTGATGCACATTTTTATGACTTTTTTAACTCCATAATATAGGTACGTTTCCTTTGCCAAGATTGTGTTTCTATCTGAATAAGAAATAACTACTGGAATTGGTTAACCGCGTTTATTGCAAGAATATTTGCAACAAATTGGTAGAATATTTTTTTTATGTAATTGGACATGGGTGGCTACTACCGAACTGACCATCAGATATTAGCCTAACACACCATGTGGGAACTAGGTGCCATGCCAGGACGTTCCTTATACGTAAATAGATTAATCTCGTAATATTGAAGCTTTTTCAATACCAGTGTATGTAAGAATATTTACACAGAAAATTTGGCTGTCCAAAAATTCGAATAATCTAGACAGCTGATTTCCATTTCACAAACTTTGGTACTTGGTCTCACAGATCTTAACAGAACTAAAACATTTTCGAAAAGCTGGGTGAAGCAACCGTGTGCGCGCTTGGGGTATGCTGGGGTGACCGTTGTGGTTCGGATACCACGTAACACTGTGGGTTTCCTTTCCTTACAAAAGTACTAGGTATTAAGGTTAATCCCGCCCGGGCAGAGTAACAACGCATTGAATGGACGATGGTCGAAGTGGAAATGAAAACTGTCCGTGTTTTCCACCCGATTCAAAGTAGCAGAACAATATAAGAAATGTTGGCATGGCACTTAGTTCCTATGTGGTGCATCTGAAAGTCCGTTTGGTATTAGCTATCCATGTCTAGCTACTTCTTTTTTTCTCTGCAATGAGGAGGTAGGGAGGCAGAGCAATTGGTATCTCTGTATACGGAGTGTTATAGCAGTCACTTTGGGATGCGTTTTTTCTGTATTTTGCGTGAAAACGTTTTAGCTTGAGTTTACAACGTAAAATCAATTTAAAAGCTAACTGTCAAAAGCGGGCGGCGAGCGGGCGGATGGCTGGAATGAAAATGGTAGGCTAACATCCCAAGACAACAAGAGCTGTAGGGTCGAGTTGCAGCGTCGCCGCCGACGTCGCGTGGTCATCGCCTCCGTTAGGGCAGTCCTTGATGCACATGTTTGATATAAATACTTGATTCAATGATTTAAATAATAATGAGTTGAAAACAATACAAAATACATATGAAAAAAACGTAAATATGAAGATCCAAATAATTAAAAAAAATCCAAACAAAGGAATTTCCTTGATATCAGGGTACTTAAAACACAAAGATGCAGTGGTCATTACCAATAAATATAAAAATATACGAAGTGATGCATATTATGTGACACGAACTTTAGATAGATACGGTAATAAGGTGATCTGGTTGGTTTCATTCGGCCGTCCGCCTGAGTTTCCCAATAAATACAAAAAAAAAGCCGGCCAAGTGCGAGTCGGTCTCGCAGACGAAGAGTTTCGTACCATCGTACAAAATATAACACAAAACAATCAGGTTTTTTGTACGGGGCCCCCCTTTCATTTTTTTAATTTTACCTTTTAGTAGTTATAGCGGCAAAATAAATACATACTCTGTGAAAATTTCAGCTGCCTACCTACGGTTTATGAGATACAGCCCTGTGACAGACGCACGGACGGACGGACGGACGGAAGGACAGCGGAGGCTTAGTAATAGGAATCCTTAAAAGGAATCTTAGAGCGTTTAATTGTTACCACTTGACGTTCAATCAGAAAAAGTGAAGGAATTTATTTAACAACGCAAATTTCTCCATAAAATCTCCTTTAAATTAAAATAACATGTCCTAAAACATTGTTTTCCCTTTTGATGACAATTTTTATCACTAAATTAAAGGAACTGCAACGACCGTTCATAGCTTACTCCTAGGCGTCCTCATTTTTGGGTAAATTCATAGATTATTTAATCTATGGTAAATTGGAAGATGTTTTTATAAATTCAACAAAATGTTTACATTGGATTAGATGTTGATGACATTATCGATGGACATTCTTTGGGCTCATGCTTCCATGCAACCTTTTCAGGTTCGATGCTCTCAACTCGTTTAGCCGCCTTGAATTCGCGTAAGTGCACCATACTAGACCATACATTCACCTTTATCGATGTTGACACCACTTTTATTGATTTAATAATTATTTTACGTAATTTCATGAATCAAAATAACGATAACATTGGATTAGATGTTGATGACATTATCGATGGACATTCTTTGGGCTCATGCTTCCATGCAACCTCTTCAGGTTCGATGCTCTCAACTCGTTTAGCCGCCTTGAATTCGCGTAAGTGCACCATACTAGACCATACATCGATGTTGACACCACTTTTATTGATTAAATAATTATTTTACGTAATTTCAGGAATCAAAATAACGAAACCACTTAACAAAAACTTCTTCGTAACTGTCGCAAAAACTTAACCGTTCTCGATCAAAACCTTAAGTAGGATTAGTACATTATGTAAGTCACTATCGAAAACTTCAAAAAGTTAACACTGGATGTCATCAACATTTTTATTTTGTTTATTGTGCTGGCCGTAGAATCAACACCAAGTCCACTAAGTATAAAAAAAATAAGGGTACTATTCGAGATGTAATTTGAACCATATAAAATAAATCAAGTGTTTTTTGAGAATTTGCATAATATTAAAAAAGATGCGTCGCATCGGCATTCTTTCGCAGCACCCCTCGATATAACCCCATAAATGTAATGAAATGTTTCTTCTGTACGATCTATGTGACGCAACTTAGTGTAGTTTGAATACCAAAAAGTTTAAATATTTTATTTATTTTCCCTAGTATTTAAGTAAAAAAAAGAAACCATTACCAATAAATAAGTACAAGACATATATGCTAAAAAATATATTTTATGTGAATAGGTGTATAAAATGTGGTACTATTAGCTGACTGAATATTATAACTCTTTTTAGTGCAATAACTATTTTTAAATTACAAAGTTATTATTTTGTATCGAATCATAAAGATAACTTGGTTATATAATATAAGTATTGTACAAAATAAACTAGTCAGCAGTAATAAACATATGTAATTAGAATAATACAAACTACTTTACAAAGTAGTCTTTACATTACTTATTATACCAGTACTTAGTACTTTACAACTACTCTATAGCATTAAGTGCTTACAATGTATTATTGTATACTTGAAAAAAAAATGCTCTACTGAATAAAGAATTTGAAATATGACATATGAATAAAGTCACTTCATTCGGAAAGAAAGCGAGAGTAAGTAAGATGTTTCGCAGGGGACTTCCTACATCGACTCAAGTATAGATTTTAGAAGTACGAACATCTAAAAACGCGAAATAGAAGAAATAGTGATAATCAGTTGAAACGAAAATCCATTGTTCACCGTGTTGCGGGCATGCATGCACATTAAATTAAGTACTCGTGAGAAAGTGGATACTCAACATGGGTGCGCCCAATTGGAAACTAAACAGTTGCAAAGCTCTTTAGGAGAGCTAAGCGGAAAAAAAACGTTTGTAAGTACCAAAGGTCTCTAACTTTATAGCGACAGGCAGGGGACGAAGGAGCGCGGATGCAGCTATAGCTGTCATACCTACCATAATCCTTCATTTATTTATATTTTAAAGCGAGAAACTAAAATTATGGAAGTTATTGCAAGTAATGCTGGTTGCATATCTAATTAATTGATTTATTTTACACAGACAGCAGATTATTAAATGTTTTTTGTTATTATTTTTACGTATTTCATATACTTACTTGTATCGTAAGAGCCGACTAAGCCCCGGTTGCACAAAGAGACGGCTGAGTTAATCAATATTAAAACACGTCACTTTTAGTGATCCGCATAGAGTTCCTTCCATACTGTCCACACAAAGTGACGTGTTTGATCATACTTTGAAGTTGATTTGGATTTTTTGTCCTTTCGTGCACTCGGCCCTAAGAGATTCATCGTTCGCGGATCGGATTCCACGTTATACAGGGTGTTAGCGGGGGTATGGTCCAAACGTTAACCACGTATTCCTTGGCATATTTGGAGCAAAAAAGTTAGATAACATTTTCTTGTACGATAAAGTTTTTTTTTTCCATACTAAAATAATAAACTCGAATAAACAAACAAGACTCTCCCATGCAAATCGATCCGATGTTCGAAGCGGGAACATTACATCAGCTGCGTTGGTACTAGGGTCGTAGTATTGCAGGAGGTGTCCGTTACGTGTAGATTAAGGGCTTAGATGGATAGTATTTACAAACGAGCTTTCGAGCAACGGGGGGGGGGGGGGGGGGGGTTGGGGTCACCAAACGGACTTTACTACCTACTAGATACAAGATAGGTTTAAAATAATACTCTAACTATTGTTAGACCCCTTTCTTACTTATTAGGTGGCCGGCAGTGCGAGCACCCAATAAGTTGCAATGTTTTTGAGTGAAGTATCTTCACTCAAGCTGTGTTTTGACAGCTCATAATATATTAAACTGACAGATCATATCAAAGTAGTAATCGCAGAAGCACGCTGCAAAATTTCAGTGCTCGCCCTGCGGGTTAATCCTGCCCAAATTCCCAAGTAGCATTTTGTGTTGGCCAACCGTGGTCAACAGTAGGGATTGAGTTAGGAGAAGGTGTTGCCTTCGGATATCCAACAGAGGGCCAACCGCGAAACTGTTGGGTAAGTTGCAGCAGATTTGCCTACAATTATCCAACGATGGCCTAACAAAACCTATGGTTGGGCAAGTTACAGCACAAATATCCCTACAAATACATGGTTGGGCAAGTTATTATTAATCGTTGGGCCAATATGTATTTCCGACAAAGGCCTAGTTATGATGGCCTCACCGGTTCCCGCGTTGACAAAAATTAACGTTGGCCAACGGATTCCCTAAAGGCCCATTAAACAGCCAACCCAAAATGCATCTAGGGTTGGTGGTACCAACCCTAGATGCTAGGGTTAATGTCGAGACGGCAATAAAAATGGTCCGTGTTTTCCATTCAGTTTAATGTAGCTGTGCAATAAAATGAAGGTTTGTTTATGTAACTGGATACGGATGGCTAATGCCAAGCAGCGCTTACTTTTACTAATTGTACCGTAAGTGTACTATGTATGGATTGGTATTTTCCGAAACATTAGGACTACTTGGCATCACGCTAATTCGCCAGAGGTGCAACCAATGGAATACAATACTTATTACTTGAGAACCAATTACTCGATTTGGATACGGATTGTATCTACGTCGAGCCTGATTCTACTCAAAACTTATAGGCTACATAATAATACGCTTCATTACCAGAGGGGTGAGTAGTGAGTGTTAAATTCTTATAACTTGCGAACCACTTACCCGATTTATATGCGTATTTGATCAATCTCAAATACAATAAATCAATATACAATACAATAAAAATCAATAAAATACTCTGAGAGCAGTCAGGTTCGGGGTGGGTTACCGTTTTCGATATTGAGGCTGGCTGTGGGTTGGAGTCCACGCAAAACTTACCTACGTTACAGGTACTTACTTACTAGGTAAGCAATGTAGCAGTGCAAGTGCAGAAAGGTTCTAGCGGCAAATGTTTTTTTTTAAATAGCCACCAAATGTCAACGAAGCTCTTAATGAGAATTATTGGATGTTTCTCATTAAATCATGCTATTTCGGCTCAAACGATCTTGATTAAATTTGGTAGATCCTGGACCTGTTTGACCCTATTTGGGACCAGCCATGTGGGCTACTTTTTATCCATGAAATAATTTCGCCGACACTAACCCGAGCAGAGCCGGGTACCGCAGCTAGTTCTATATAAATAGTTGTTTTCGCGCGCATTCTATAATGAGTCGCCACAGGCAGATTTAAACTCACACGCGAGGAAAATAAAACGAAATACAGTTGACCCGCGGTAATCCGGACCCTGTCCAATCCGGCACCCCTATAATCCGATATTCCTACAACGGGTACATATAAAGTATATTTTTGTATTTACCTTGGAAATACCTTCATCTACGAATGTAATTGATTGGCAGCTATTTAGGGCCTTTTCACCTACTGCAGATTAGCTTAATCGCCACATATTAAGGGTCTTTCTTAGCACCTTGCAATCAATACCAGTACCAGATAATCAGATCTTTAGTAATAAAGGCCCTTTAAGTATTGATTAAAATAAATCAGCAAGTTGTGAAAACCAGGCTTATTCTGTTGATTCATTCACTAACTTCAACCTTACTCGTGCTAGGCTTTGCCAAAGTATAGCTTCAGATTGTCAAATTCGACATTTGTTCCATACATTTTATGTCAAAACTGACAATCGGAAGGCATACTTTGAGGAATGTGATATGTATGTAAGTATAAGCAGATGAAGCGTTAAATAAATGTATGTAGGTATAATCTTAATTACTGTGTTAGTAGGAGACATTCATTACGGGAGGAAGGACTGTAGGAGAATTCCAAATTATGGGTATACAGCCGGTGGCGAAATTGGTAGACGCAATACCCGCGAATGGTATGTTTTGCTGGTTCGGGTCCAGCCTTGCAGTATATTCGTAAAGAAGATCTTTTTACTTGGCTCCTTCTTCAATTAATGTGTCCTTGCTTCATGGTCGATCATACTCACATACATATCACATTCCGTGGAATAAGCGACGTACCTGCTTAGTACGTAAAAGTATATTTACTTAGGCATACTTTGGCTTAGCTAAGTACAAAGTAATATCTATGAATGTCACCATAAGTCCTATATGAAATACATACAATTTGATCTTACCAATTATGGATTACATGGTAATCTTTTTGTAAAAAGTTTAGGATATATAGGAGTCAAGGACATTGAAACTTTATGGTTCGGATTCCATGCCTGCACGTTCAACCTGAGACCCCGATTTAGTGAGAGTCCAGTAAATGACGAGGGATAAGAGAGCATATTGAGAGAGAATAACGGATTCAAAGATATCACGCGAATGCCCGCAAACGGGTTGGCGGGACGTTCGGTGGGTTATGGTATGGTGGTTATGGGTACCGCTGCTTGACGCCGCGGCTACCGGAATGCGGACAGATCTGGGACGAGTGTTGGGACGCCTCCCTGCCTCCGCGCCTCCGCCGCGCGCCGCCGGCCGCCGTCTGCCTCCGTCTGCCTCCGTCTCTGACCCGACACTCGTAAAATCTTTAATAAATGTACCATTTATCACATTTCTTTGTAAACTGATTGGACACACAGCTGGCTCCTTGTGCCTGAAGACATTGATAAACCGGTGCCGTTTGTTAATGTTGGATAATTATTGGTTTGTTGTGGGGATATACGTGTGTGTAGATGCACCGTTCTTTAAATTTTAGTATCTTCTGAAAATATGCTTAATCCATACTGTAGAAAATATGCTGCTATAGAACTGCTAATGAATAATAAACTCAGTAATAACCGAGGTAATAACCATAATTATCGTCAAAGCAAAATAGAATAAACAGGTGAATACAATGGAGGAAAGGTAAACAAAAAGGGAAGAACAATATTGTAAGGGATACCTGCCCGTCTGCATAAAGCCGGTGATTAAAAGGTTTTGTTGAACCTTTTGAAAATTCCATGGCCAGGTAGAGTCGCCCAGCTGGCAGATGCGGTCGTGGGCTTGTGTTTAATTGATTTTATATGTTGTTTATCGGAGAAGATTACATTTTATTGGAAGTCGAAGAGCTATTAGTGTATCGTGTTCTATAAATATGCATTTTAGTTAAGACTATTAGTAGGCACGCGGGTAATGGGTTCGGGCGCGCATAGATTACGCGCTGTCGATGATCTCTGAGCTCCGACGAAGTGTGCGGCCGTATCAAAGCAATGGGCAATAAAATACTTTTATCTCACTTCACTCAAATACATTTCGATGTAAGCCTGTATTTTGGTATTTTTAAAGAAGCTATGGAAATATAGAATGGCGTGTCTTGTTTTATTGTCAGTATGTGTGTCCGTCCGCCAGTGCGGCCCTTTGACTTATCCGTATGTAATCATTTAGAAATCTTTGATGCGCTAGAAAAAAAATGTAGGTTTTAGGAGTCTTCAAGCGTAATTTGAACAAGCTCGATAGCTCAGCGATAGTCCGCAAATCCGTTGGTGTGGTGCCTTGCTCAGCTTGGATTCGCGAGAAGAGGTTTATTACGACCCATTACCGGCTTTTCATAAACAAAGTCATCCAATATAATATAGTGCACATTTATTTCATATGCTTTATTGCTGTATTTATCATCTTTTAATTTATACCTGCGGCATGCCTGCGGCATTATTGTTAATATTCGCCGGATTCGTTTGTTTGGCACACGGCAGACAGTTCAATTTTTATTTCTACCACACCTATGTACATACTGTCATGATATTAGCCCAACTGATCCCATGGGAACTAGGTGCCATGCCAGGACCTTCCTACACCAGCCAAGAGGGCCATTATGTATCCCAAGAGGCCAGCAGGGGGTCGGCGAAAAGTTCGAATCGTACGATGCTGCACCACTCTGTCCCTATCCGCAGCTTGAATTATATGTTTTAACGCTATAGTCCGTTTCATTTGAACTTGCCTGATTTGCACATTGCTAAGCGTTGATTCGTTTCATAATTTACATGCTTTAAGATAATTTACGAGGAAATCTTCCCACTTCTGAGTCACTAACCGGTCACTGATATTACTAGAGGAGTTCCCATAACTACTGTGACCGAGATAGATGGCGGTGATAACTGATATTGGACGCTGACCATGCACAGGCTTTAGGCTAAGGAATGTATGCATGAGCAGCTAAGTAATGGTTGATAGGTATGCGCACGAAGAGTCGGCGATCGCATCGAAGATATTAGCGGACGAGTCACAGAAGGACTCTGATTCACAAGCGACGTTGAATGAGGCCTTGTTCGCCGATGAAAGCGTCCGTTGTGTCCCGAGCGCATGCGCGTCGTATGCGTTGATGCATTGGTGCTTCCGTCCCGTCGGGAATATGGAATGACACTATAGAGATATGATAATTGGTATATGCTATAAAACGCACATAACTAAGCATTTCTATCAAACTAAATGTTGTAGATATTGTAAATATTGTCCGATCACTCTCTGCTTTGATAACTTCCTGGTATCTGGTATCCTGAATGCCGAGGTTGTATACTTGCTGCTGGTGCGGAGCTGAAGTTAAAGTTTGGTCGATCCCATCTTGATGTGGTTGTTCAGCGCCCAGTGCGACGCTGTGAGTCGGTCGATGGTACTGGGTGATGGAATAATGTAGTCGTCCAGGTCGACGCGGTGGGTTGGTCGATGCTGCTGGGTGATGATGTTGCTGGCGGCGTCCTAGTTAACTAGCTAGCTAGCCAGCTAACTAGCTGTATCTGGTGACAGCTCAAGAAGCAGCAGTACCGCCGCACGCCAGACGGCAGGTCGGGCGGCGGCGGCGAGGAGCTCGTGTTCTTCAGTCGGGGTCACCAATTTGGCAGTATCTATGGCGTGCCAAAACGCCGTAAATGAAACGCGTTATTTCTGTTCGAAGTTTGTATAATGACTGAATGAATGCTTGGGAGCGGCGCTGGTGCAGTGTATGTGCGTTTGTGTATGTGGTAGTGTGTATGTGCCTGCGTGTATGTATATTGCTGAGTGGGCACCACAAGTTAAAAAACTATTAAAAATACAGTAACGTATAATGTTAAATGCTAACTGTTTTAACTTAGTTACAGTAACCGATTTACTTAGTTGGCTTTATTGTAACGTTGCAAGACGGTTGTTGAATTACAGTTAGATTCACTGATTTTTTTTTTCAGTTCATGTCAGGACCTTCCATACGATGCACGGCTACACTGAGCTTCGACCATTTATTGTTTTGTTGTTATTTATGTTTTTTTCTTCATCCTATACTCACACTGCACTCGGATTGGTCACATTTGCCAGTTCAGCAAAACACAGTGAAGAAGAACTGGCAAGAAACTTTTCTGTAAGTTTTTTTTTCGTTTGTATTTTTTTAAAGAATACACTCGAAATTCAACAATTCATATACCGTATGCAACAGTCAGTCAGTCAGTCAGTCAACGTGTTTGCGTCCACTGCTGGACATACGCCTCCAGTCCTCCCGGCCCTCAGCGGTACGGAACCACTGCTTGATGTCGTCGTCCCACCTGCCGGGGGTATGCAACAGTTCCTGACAAAAATCAGTTTATTTGCACATACCATATCCGCCATCTAACATGTTGCCAATTGCGAAAGTACCAAGCGGAATTAACCCTACCCTAGTAAATATAGAGGGATCTACAGTTTTACGTGGAATCCGAAACACTTACGAAGAATCATTTACAACATGCACGGGAAGAAATGCAGGGGCACAGTTTGTATAGTTATGGCCATAGTGCATTATTTGTTCCAGTCCAGACCAGAACCACAATTTTGGTGTCTCAAGCGAGGCAACGCAAACGACAGGAGAATTATTTTTTTAAAAGTCTTGTGCTTGCTGAATGAGTTGAACCTATGTCGTATACAGGCTGAATTTTTCAAGTGTCCTTTCAGGGCCAAATCCGAAAATGGTACGTGGCCAAAAATCTTATAATGTTTTATTTTTTATACAAAATGGGCCGCAACTCCTCCGTGGCCGCAACACTCCTTTGTGTGTTTTTGGATTTGGCCATAAAGACACATTTGAAAAAATCACCCTGTCTATCGCTAAGATATGGGTACCTAATGACCTAATCTAACTTAAACGAATCAGTGATCATGAACAATAGCGGAGTGGCTATACAGCGTTTATAGTGCGTCATGTTTGAATATCTTACAATACATACCATATATTATACCGTACCATAGATAAAAAGAAAGAGATATGATTCTAGCGTGCCTGCTATGAGAACCGCTGCCTCCAAGTTTTGAAAAACTACCAACCCAACGCAAACATAGTTAGTCGAAGGCATATTGGAGGGTTTTTGTGGTTGGGAGCTAACTGACTTGACGAACGAATTTTTGGAGCAAATTCGCGCGCGGTGACGATGTTTCGACTGTGTGGCATACGACGTGCCACCGGATTCCGATACATATATATGATCACATTGACCATACGACGGACTCCTTCCTTTCTCTTCAGTGGAACCTAAAGATTAAATAGTTATGCAATTTTGCGAATTAAATTAAAAGTCGCAAGACGAAAAGTAAGATTCAACCTAGATATTTGATCGTTACGAAAGGAGAAAACTAGGTAACTATTCAGCAATAAAGTAAATAATTAAAAGCATTACATGCAGTTACTGGTGCGAAATCTTAAGTCATGAGTTCCGACATTCACAGCCGAAGTCGCATTCTAAATCTGTCACTCGCTAGTCACGATGCAAGATTGATGATGGTACCTAATGAGGCCTTACCTAACTAACAGCTTGGCCCTAGGGCATAGAACGATCAGCCTACGTTCAAGCAAACTTGTAATTTTTTCTATAGAACCGGACTTGGATGGCTAATGTCCTGTATTCGTCTAACACACCACATGGGAACTGGCATAGAAAAGTGGGCGGTTTTCATTGCCGCTTTAAGCATATTTTATTCAATGCGAACGTTCGGCCAGCCTCGGTAGCTCAGTGTGCGAAGCCTTGCGATTCGATAAGCTGGGGAAGCACCTCTGAGCGCGGTTAGGTTCTGGATGGGTGACCATTTGGTCCATGGACCATGGGTGACCGTTGAGGCTGGCCTCGGTTCGGATTCCACGAAAAACTGTAGGTAGGTTTTACCTACAGTTTTACGTCCTGACTTCCTAGATGGTAGGATTGGTCGAATCGGCAATGAAAATTGTCCGTGTTTTCCATCCAATTCAATGTAGCCGAGCAATATAAGGAAGGTCCTGGAATGACACCTAGTTCCCATGTGGTGTGTTAGGCAAATATCGGACGGTCAGTTCGGTATTAGCCATCCATGTCCAGTACATAAAAAAACGTACCAATCCGGAGGGAGAGGGTATTAACCCTACCAGCAGGTAGTAAGTAAGGAAGGTTACCTACAGGATTTTAATCACGGCTACTAGAACGAAACCCGAGGCGTCACGTCACTGGGCTTCCGAGGGTCACAATCTTCATTGATACTGTTAGTTCTGAATGCAGAAATTGGAAACATTGTTGATTTGGTAGAGTGAAGGTTAGGTCTGTAGGTGTGCATGTACAAACAAGCATGTAGCGTGGTTAATTTTAAGTAAGTAAGTTTTACGAGACTTCGTGAAAAGAAATAGTTCCAACATATAAAAATGCTATAGGAATAAGTAGAGAACATCAAAGCTCTCGGGCTAGAGTAGACGCACGGGCAGACAGGTAGACAGGCAGCATGCAGCAGTGAGCGCCAGGTAGCTAGCAGTGGGTCGGTGGGTACGGATAGGTGTAGGTGAGCGAGGTGAGGTAAGGCAAGGAATGCAAGTCCTACGCTCGCCGTCACCGCATAGATGGTTGCACAAACCGGTCGAGAGCATGCTTTTCGCCGGTAACTCGCAGGCTTACTATAGATAAATGATATAATGAAGTTGGTAAGGTTTTTTTCTGCAGTGCGGCATATATCGTCGGCGACGCACATGGACTTTAGAACTTTCACGGGGGCTGCGAAAACTGCTGGCCGGCCAGATTCTCATCCACACAGTCCTTGAAGGACCCCACTTTGAGGAAAATACCTTCTTTCTTTTCTACAATTCTACAATGTACCTACCCTATAGATAAATGAAGGTTTGAGGCACGTTTGAGGACTGACCCAATGGGGACTGAGCGATGGTAGAATTGGGACGGTGTGACAGCGCTCTGTAGCTCCTAAGACTGTGCTATAGATGATAGACCCAGAAATAGGGCCTACTTTCCTTCGGTGTTAGATGGTCTCCAAATTCTGGGATTCCTCGGGCTCGTCGACAAGATGCAAGGGCATGACACGAAATACTGACGCACCCTGTCGAGAACTCGCAGTTTTTAAAAGCAATCTTGACTTCATCCTAAATATGGCGTCAGGGTATTGTCCTCTGAATATTCCGCGGCCTCCTGGGCTTGTGCCACTTGAAAAAAACTTTTATTTGTACCATAAATTAGTCCTGCGGGGTTCACCGATCACTTGGTCGGTCGGCGTGGTTTTCGCAGCCCCCAAAAAACGTTCGAAGGTTCCGTACCCAAAGGGTGTCAACGGAACCCTATTACTAAGCCTCCGCTGTCCATCCGTCCGTCCATCGGTCCGTACGTCCGTTCGTCCGTCTGTCACAGGGCTGTATCTCATGAACCGTTAGAGATAGGCAGCTGAAATTCATAAAAATCGGTAGTTCGAGTTTGATTTTGAAAGTGGTTAAAACTTGTATGAGTTTGACGTTCTTACGTAACTTCGAAGTTCCGTAAACGCCAATTTAGGCTACGGTTTACGGATTTAGGTTAAAGCCGGACTACGGGCTTAGTTAGTTCTCGGTACGGTGTCGCTGTCGCAGCGGCTACCACAGCTCTGCAGGTCTATTCCTGGCATTCAGTAATCAGGAATCAGGAATCCTGAGTCTAGAAAACAGATTTTATAGCGATTTTCAAAGCGAGTTTTTTGACGGAAAACCTTGACTGATTAAAAAAACTAATCTCCGGAATATTTTCGTCAAGAAAATCGCTTTGAAAACCGCTACAAACGCGGGTTTTCTAGACTCAGGATTCCTAATTCCTGAATGCCAGGAATAGACCTGCTGGGCACGGGCGCGTAAGCTTCCTTCGTCTATTCCTTATTTCGCATTTATGTACGTGTACCCCGATGGTTGCAGTGAGGATGCGGCGGCGGTGCTGGCGCAGATGAGCGGCGCGGGCGCGGGCGGCGCGGTGGGCGCGGGCGGCGCGGGGGAGGCCGCGTGCGCATGCGCCGCCGCCTGGTCCCCGCCGCCGCGCCGCCAGCCCACGCCGCACGAGATCCTCAGACCGAAGCCCAGGAGGTAATGGAAGCATCGATCGACAGTGAATTACTTATTTTCTTCAACATTACTTAGCCCCGATTGCACGAAGAGACGGCTAAGTTAATCAATGTTCAAACACGTCACTTTTAATGAACCGCATGAAGTTCTTTCCATACTGTCAATACAAAGTGACGTGTTTAATCATACGTTGACGTTGATTTTGATTTTTGTTCGTTTCGTGCACTCGGCACTTAGTCAAAGGCAAAGATACGTTTACCAGCTTAAGGGGTAATGGTATGCCAATTATCACCCTGACTCTACTCGAAAATTGCAGCTGAAATTGTTTTCGCGTCTTTGCTTCGTTGCTGCATTTTATCATATCCGAAACATTTGCCTAAATGTTGTGCAATAATGCACACGTTCCCGAATCCCGCACAAATCCCTAAACAAACGTGGTAATACAAACGAAATATCATGCGCATATTTCTTGTTGGAGATCCAAAATTTTACTCAAAACAGCGTTATTTAATCGGACTAGATGCTTGCTGACTATTAAGTTATGGTCCGTAAGTTATATTTTTTTGCGCGCTTTGTACAATAAGTTTGGACGTGGATTATATTAGTTAGTCATCATACCTAGCTCGTTCAGTTAATAGTATAGTCATTTTGTTTTTTTTTTTATTTTTGACTACAGCGTTCGTGTTTTTTTAGCTTTAAGTTGTTTTGTAATTTTTTTTCTGACCAAATCAAACAATTATGCGCATTGTCTGCTTTGTAGACATGCTGCATCCCCCGCATCACGGAAATTGATTTTTTCTTTGGAACAGAGAAGGTCTCAGAGCGTAATAACACGATTTTGGACCGTACCCGCGAATAAATTAGCCTCATGAAAGGAAATATCTCACTAAGTTCTCGGACTCCATAATGACTAGTCCATAATGAATAGGCGCAGGCCTGAAAATGAAGGCCTAAGAAATGTTATGGTACAGACCCCGATGTAAAGACCTAACATTTCTTTGTTGGAATTGGCCCATGCTTTCACCGTAACGTGCAAACGACGCACACATAACTCGCTGTCAGCAAAAGTAATGGTTCTCGGAATCCGGCAGATCGAAGCACAATCGCAGGCCAATACGGCCAGTCGCGATATTATTGCATTATTTATAGCCCGGTGTCCCAAACGTCGTTCTGCGCCGCGGCAAGAATGCGCATAACCGTTATCGAATCCCTTCCCTACCATGAAGGGAAGAGAGGCTGGATTGTGTGGTGGCGCGGTGCGAGTGACCATAAACCCGCAAAGAGACTGGGCACCCAAAATGAAGAACTTTCTACATGTTAGCCGTCGAAATTCATCTAAGTCCATGAACAATACGTCCTCTATTTTATAGTGGGAACATACCTTTTTTTAAGGGTTCGCTAGATATTTGTCATGACGTTTCAGTGAACAAGGTCTCTTTTGAGAACTTAGTACCAAGTGCTGAAATTCGTGATACTCAGTTGTTGATACACGAGGCATAGATATGAATTGAATCTTGAGGACTATTGAACGAGAAAATTGTGGCATTGTTTTTAATCATCAGAAAATTATGCACCCCAAACAAACCTAGTGGACTTATCATTTGAAAAGCAATGTTCGAACAAATACATGTAAGTGCCAGCACGGTTTTGGTTTTTCTTTTTCAATAATAAAATTCTACTTTGCATCAGACGAACAATATTTTTTATCTTCAAAACAATGTATTATTGAAGATTATCCTTTCCCTGTAATTTGACTTGGTTAAGATGCTTCAAAAAAACCAAAAACCTGCTATCAAAGATCTTCATTGCCTGATATTATAAAAAAATATCATAATTCGTAAACCACGTTTGTTTTTAAGAGGGTACTTCCCGACGACACGGGACTAACCGCAGGCACGGCACAAAATCGTGCTATTGTGCTCTGGCACCGGCCCTGCTTCAGAGAAAAAGACCGTCGGCGTGATGACGAGGATGCAACATGTTCACAAAGCAGACAATACGCGTAGTATTTGATTTGGTTGGATTTACAAAAACAATAGTTACCAATAGACTTATAGCTAAAAGTAAACCACGAACGCTGCAGTCGAAATTCAAACAAAAACCAAATTGATTATGAATCTTTATGAAACAACCTAGGCTAATTGATGACTACAATTTTTTTGATGTTTTGATTGATCAATTTGAGTAATCGACTTCCAAACTTATTGTATATTGCGCGCGAAAAATTTGAACTTTCGGACCTTATAACTTAGAAACCGAACACAATTATTTTTATTTGATTTTATTTATTTGGTATGCCAACAACATTATACACAAAACAGTTTCATAGTTTCACTACTAAAAATAACAAATTAGTGTGTACATGTTAATTATAGGCCTACACAGCTTCCTTAAAAGTAAATATAACCAATCAATTTAATTTAATTTGCTTGAAGAAGAACTATAAAATGTGCAAAACAATTAATAGTAATAAAAGAGAAAACAATAACCAATAACCAAAATAATAAGATTTCCAAAAAGTGAAACAGGTAATACTGTTCCTTGATTTTTGTACTCACTGTAACTGTATTTAAGGTTTAAAAAGAGGAAAAAATAACAGAGATAATAAAAAAATATATCCACTTATGCTTATATACAGATCTTTTTAATATCTTGAATGGAACAATAAAAAAAGTCGATGGAGTTCCTATGCATGTTTGATAGTTGGGAAAGCCTGACAGAAGGTGAGTGTGATCCAATGTTTGTTCGACATCTTCTCACCGAGAAAGTTTTTCTGTCTTTAAGCCTGCAACTGTTTCGAGGAAATTCTATTTTGATTCTATGTAGAAGGTCTTCACAGTCTATCTTCCCATTTAAAACTCGATGCATAAAACATAGATCTATTCGATCGCGCCGTTTCTCCAGATCTTCAATGCCATAGAAATCTAATCTATCCTGGTAGTGAGTGATACGCTTACTTATTTGGTCTTTAAAGCATAGATGGTACAAAAACCTTTTCTGAATGCGTTCGATTCTGGCAGTTTCCAGGTTCATACGATGCCAATGATAATCAAGCATCTAGTTTAAATAAATATGTTTTGAGTTTGAGTTTGAAATATGCGCAGGAACTTATTTCCACGTTTGTATGGTGAGTTGAGCGGGAAGGCCCACCTTAAGATAAAAATACGAGAAGAGGATTAACGTTCAGATGGCCCGGAAAGCAAATGAAGTAAAAATATTAATGTTCAAGGCAAAGCTTAAACAAAAAGGTTAAACAGCAATGAGTGTTTTTTCCATTATTCATAAATCATAATAAAACTTACGATAACCGATATCCGTCGGCAATACACAGAATATAGAGGCACTGCAGAAAGACGCATTCCCAATCTCTTCATCAACAAGCTTCTTCGAATTCATATGAACTCCTAAAAAACAGAATTCAACCAAACACGCCATGCGGGATTATTTTTAATGGCAGCATCTGCGGCACCGCGGCGAGGGCAAGAGCCGACCTGCGCTGGAGGCAGTGGCGAGGTGGTGGTGTCCACAGAATTCGGACTGTCGGCTTCGTGTCGGGCAATTAGTGGGAATTTGTCAGAGGCTTCTTAAATACCGCACGATAAAAATCCACGAATCGAGATAACGGACGCTCGAAATTATTTTAATGTTTCGAATCTGCTTGGCGGGGAAGACGTATGGCGTATTGTGGAGTCCATGAAGATGGTTGGTACATGAATGGTTGAAAGCTGGGCCCGAATTAAATGTACATTTGCGGGTTATTTCGGGAATGGCAGAGTAAAATGGATAGAGTAAAATTGGAGAAATGAGGCATCGTTATTTATTGATGTAGCTTCAATTTATGTGCACATTCTGAGGGTTGTTAGATTTCAATTCGCTTTAAATTTGTTAAAAAAAAAGATTCCGAAGAATTGAGAACCTCCTCCTTTTTTTATTGAAAAATAATTATTTTTAATATTATGTATTATATGAAGTCGCGGTTTAAACCAGTAATGTTACAGATGTGCACTGAAAATGTTTTCTAGGTTTTAGATATAATAATGTTTAAAAGCCAATTACTTGTTAGTTGTGCAACTAACATTTTTAAGAGGGAGTATCTAAAAAAATCTCGCTTACGTTACAACTTATAGTATAAAAATATGAAATGGAAGCGTAGCAAAATCTCTCTGGACTTAGAGAAATGTATTTTTGATTTGTATATTTTTGTCTTCCTTGCTTCTCTTCTGGGTTTTCTCACGCTTTTTTCCATTACCGTACTGGAGGGTCTTCGGCCTCGCACGAGGCTATAAGAAAATGTCGGTGCCTTACTGCGCTCGGCGGGCCGCCTCCTGAAGTTCGGAAGATCACGCGGCCATGGTTATGGCGTCACGAAGTCGCGGCAAGCCACCAGGACGCCCTCAGCGAGGGATAAAAAACTTGAGAAAATAAAACTGTGAGAGCTCACATTATACGTTTATTCGCTCCAACATCGGAAACGGAAGAGAGGCATAGATTATAAAATTTTCAGTATTACCAGTTATAATGTTGCCAGTACGAAAACAATGAATTGTCCATAACTCCCCCCTTGAAAGGACATCTTTCAACATCTCAGAAACTCTAAAATCTGAATAAAGTATCAACGACACATCGTAGACATACATTTTTGACAATGGCAAAATCCTGAATTTTAATGACCTTGACTTTAAATATTTATAAAAATATTATCTCACAATCTACACAAAATAACCCAATAATTACTTACACAGAATTAAGAGCAGAATAGTTTGTAAGACATAACATAGATTTTTAAACAATAGTTAGGCATTGAAATTAAGTTAATTTGAAGAAGGAAACATGCATGATAGCTACAAGCTATACATATCATAGTATAGCGAGAACACATTATACAACCAAATTACTAAAGAATGCAAGAGGTCTATTTTTTAACATATAGGTTCGACACTTTACCAACTTACAGAAACACGACATAATAATTTTGGTGGGAATAATGCAGTCAAGCACAAAAAATAGTAGCTTAGGCTTGACATTATCATGCAGTCTATGAAATTTATATAGAATGCACCTTGCAATTAAATTAATGTGATCATGACAATAAATGAATTTGGATAGTAAAACTTTTACTTAGAATTCGAATGAATTGATCAAGACAAAAATATTACAAATTATATAAGCACTCCAATAATATGATTCAGCAATTTGAGAACAAAATAATTTTATAGGACATACATTTTAAATAATCGTCTCATACTGAATGTCGGTTGATGTTAAGCAACGCATAAGGCTATACTAAGCTATAATGTAATATAGCATAAGCGTATAAATTCTATATAACCAAAACATTTCATAATAAAAGAGGCCTTAGGATTTTAACACCGAATTGTCTCAAACATTAATATGACACAATAGCTTTGATTATTTATACAGTTAATAATAAGGTCATGCACACATTTGTAGACAGATCATGCAATTTATTCAATAGGTAGAATGCATATTTTGGTGATTGGTCTCGTAATAATGCCATTAATAGTTTTTATATTGGCGGCTCTGATGTGACCATCACGGCCGGTTATCAATTCAACAATTCTTCCAATACACCATGAAAGAGGCGGCAAATTATCATCCTTAATTAACACAATATCATTTTGTTTCAAATTAGGTTTAATTTTGTTCCATTTATACCTTGCTTGTAAGGAGGTAAGATACTCCTTGTGCCATCTTTTCCAAAATTGCTGTTTACATCTTATTATTTGTTCATATAATGATAATCGATTAACATCCACCTGTAGAACATTTGACTCTGGAAAGGACGTTAACCTGTCATTGATCAAAAAATGAGCTGGTGTCAAGCAATTGAGATCATTAGGATCATTACTGGAATAGCAAATTGGTCGAGAGTTTATGACACCTTCAATTTGAATCAAAGCGGTATTCAAATGTTCATATGACAATGTTGTTTTTCCTAAAATGCGTTTTAAATGGTGCTTAACCATTTTCACACCACTTTCCCACAGGCCACCCCAATGTGGGGAGTAGGTGGGTATGTAACACCATTTTATACCTTCTTTTGAAACACAATCAAAAATTTCAGAATTAGAATTGTTCAGCAAGAAATATAATTTATTGAGTTCGTTATGAGCTCCGCGAAATGTGGTTGCGTTATCACTAAATATCCTTTCAGGTTTTCCCCTACGATACCAAAGACGATTTAGTGAATTAATAAATTCTCGGGATGATAAATCTGAAACTAATTCTAAATGCAATGCCTTGGTAACCATGCAAATGAACAAGCATATATAACCCTTTGTAATGACAGCACTTCTTATGCGTGATTGTTTCACTGAGATAGGACCAGCGTAGTCGACGCCTACATTAAGAAACGGTCTGGCAGGTGTGATACGCACCGCCGGTAAATCAGCCATAATCTGATTCATTCCTTCTGCTCTAAACCTAAAACAAGCAATACACTTATGTATAAGTTGGCGTACTATATTACGTCCATTTATGAACCAAAAACGAGTGCGTAAACTAGCCAAAGTTGATTGAGCGCCTGCATGCAATAAGCGCTCATGTTCGTAACTTACTATTAAATTAGTAACATTACTTTCCGGAGGCAAGATCAGAGGAAACCTTTGTTTATCATTAAGGTCTGAATATTTTAGTCGGCCTCCGACACGTAATAGTCCGCTTTCATCCATAAAAGGATTTAAGAATTGTAACTTGTAGGGTTTTAAATCAACACTGTTTGATTTATTCGGATCAGACAGAGAATCCATTAATTTGCCATACCATTCTCGTTGTATAATTTTCACAATGACGGTCAAGGAATAGTTCAATTCTTCGCTTGACACAAATTCAATATTTCTGTTTGATTTGTCAGTTCTAACATTATGAATGAACCTTAGGACAAACGCCATACTGCGCTGGAGTTTCGACAGCGATGAGAATCGCTCGAAAAAGTCTAAAAAAACAGTATTCCTGGGAGCAGCTACGGTTGTAACTGCGCAAGAAACGTTGTTTGATCGTGCTTCTAAATTCAGATTGTGCGTCCCTGAGAAAGTAGTCTCAGGGGGCCAACTGTCCACATTTTGTGACAGCCAAGGGGGACCGGACCACCATAGGTCAGATGTTTTCAATTCAGTGGGACGAACTCCACGTGAAACTAAGTCGGCAGGATTGTCAGCCGACCGCACATGATGCCAGTCCTCCTTGGCGGACAACGACTGAATCTCCGAAACGCGATTAGCAACAAAGACATTCCAGCGAGATGCCTCAGATTTTATCCAACACAAGGTAATGGAGCTATCAGTGTAATAAGAAACCTGGATATGGTTCATATTTAATGTTTCAAGGACATTCTTTGTTAAGTTTGATAATAATACTGCGGCAGACAATTCAAGTCTTGGAAGACTAACGGGCCGGACAGGAGCCACACGAGACTTAGAGCATAATAATCTTACCATATGTTTTCCATTGTTGTCAGTGGATCTCAAATAAATGACGCACCCATACGCTTTCGTAGAGCTGTCGGCAAACCCATGTAATTCGTAACACACATTGGACACCTGACAAACAAAACGAGGCACTACAATAGTATTTAATGCTTCTAGATTGCTCCAAAAGTCTGACCACGAGTCAAATATGTCACTAGGCACTACATCGTCCCAGTCTACATTGGCCTTCCAAATTCTTTGCATAATGATTTTTGCGCAAGTACATACCGGCGACACCAACCCCAAAGGATCAAAAATCTTAGCAATGTGAGCAAGTATTTGTCGTTTGGTTGTGGTATTTTTTACATTGGTAGCCGGAACCTTAATCTGAAATGAATCATTAGTAGGACACCACACAATACCCAAGGTCTTCAACGATGGAGTGCCATCGCTCAATTCAAAATTGCATTTTTCATGGTGGTCCTTAGGAATTAATTCCAATAACTTTTGGTTATTTGAAAACCATTTATGAAGTTGAAATTGACCCTTGCCCAGGAGCTCTATCAATTCCCTTTGCAACTGAGCGGCAGTGCAAAAATCATTTGCACCACTGATGATGTCATCTACATAACAGTTATTCAGCAGAGTCTTCGACGCGAGCGGATAATCCTTACCTTCGTCCTCAACTAGTTGTTTCAAACAGCGAGTCGCTAAAAAACTAGCTGGAGCTGTCCCATACGTAACACGGGTGAGTTGAAAGCATCTAATTTTTTCAGTGGGCGCATCTCTCCACAAAATACGCTGTAAGGCTTGATGTTTTTCCTTTACAGCAATTTGACGGTACATTTTCGTAATATCTGTTATGAAGACGTATACAAACATTCGAAACCGCATCAGAATTGTGAATAGATCCGCCTGGGTGGCAGGGCCAACCATTAAAATTTGATTTAAAGAGGTACCGGATGAGGTGGGGGCGCTCGCGTTGAAGACACATCGCAGCTTAGTGCTCGTCGAGTGTTCCTTGATCACAGCGTGATGCGGGAGGTAATACTCAAAACCTGCTTCAGCTGAAACGTACGGAAAATCTTTCACTTCCTTGGCATGACCAAGTTCTATAAACTCATCGATAAAGCTTTTATATTCTGTGAAGAATTTAGGATTTTTGGCGAAGCGGCGTTCCAAAGACCTAAAACAGTTAAGAGCTAGGTCATAAGAATTCCCAAGAAGACCAGCTTTCTCAGGGAAAATAGGCAATTCCACTTGATATCGGCCCGAACTATCACGGGTGACAGTTTTTTTATATAGCGCTTCGCACATGTTTTCTTCCTGACTGAGAATGGAAGACGAGCGACCAACTTCTTCAATTTCCCAGAATTTTGTAATTGATTTATTCAATTCATAAGTATCCGGGTTAGCTGACCCCACAAAATGACACGTACCTGATTTTGATACAAGGTCGCTGGCTAACGTTCCACCGAAAATCCAACCCAAGCGGGTGTTAACTAAGACAGGATTTTTTGGACCCAGGTCGATCTTACCCTTGGAGATAACTCTGTAGAAGAAGTCTGAACATAAAAGTAGGTCAATTCTTCCCGAGATATTAAAAGTGGGATCCGCAAGTTGAATATAGTGCGGCCACTTAAGACATTTTTTATCAAAGCTGGACCCAGGCAGGTCGCTAGTTATGTTCTCTAGGATACCACAATCCAAGGAATATGTGTGAGAACCAAAGCGAGATTTTAAGTTGATATTTGCAGTGTGACTCACTAAAGTTGCGACCTCTCCGCCCACACCACCTATCGTCCAACGCACTGGCATCTTGCTTAATTTCAGCCGACTCGCTAGTTCAGACGAAATGAAGTTGTGCTCACTCGCGTTGTCGAGGAGCGCACGAGCAGTGTGTTCGTGTCCGTCGGCCCCTCGTACTAGCACCAAGGCTGTGGAAAGCAACTTGACGCCTCTCGTACCGTCCGAGGACACGCTCGTAGCGTTACCGCTAAACGTGGTGGGGCTCGCGTTGACGCTCTGCGAGCCGCTAGAGTTGGGTGGAGACGCAGCGTCAGCAACATTTCCACTTGCACGAGGGTACTCAATGTGCAGTAGATTACAATGTCTACCAGAGCATTTCGTGCACATAGTCTGACTGTGGCACTTTGAAGACGAATGATTCGCCTTAAAGCAAATCCAACACAACTTTTCAGTTTCTATGAACTTTCGCCTTTCCTGTGGCGTCTTTTTTAGGAAGGTGTAGCATTTTTTTAATGCATGGGGCCCCTTAGAACAGCATTTGCATATGATGTCAACTTTGCTTACCTTGTTGCTCATAACGCACGCCAGTGAAGGCTTCGAGCGGCTCGGACAGTCGTCTCGAGCTAGCGCCTCGCCCGCTTGGCAGCGTTTCTCAAGGTAATTGGTGAATTCCTGCAACACCGGTAACGTTTGATTATCTCTCTGCAGCTCAAAGTCCATAAGCGTTTCATGATCCAATTTTTTTGACAAAATGTGGATTAAAATAGTATCAGCCAAGTTAGGTACCTTGAGGGCAGTGAGAGAATTAAAATGCTGTGAAAATGTATTCAGGAGGGGTCTAATTTCACCTTTCTTCACATTAGGCATTTCAAAAATGCCATTGATGTGATGATTTAAAAGCACGGACTTGTTGTCATATCGTTTTAGAATTGTATTCCAAGCGACCATATAATTAGCGTCGGAGCAATCTATATTTTCTATCAGAGTGGAGGCTTCTCCTTTCAGAGCTGATTTTAGATAGTAGAATTTTTTTATTGGAGGCAAAGAGTCATTTCTGTGAATAATATTCAGGAAGAGGTCCTTAAAGTTTTGCCATTCCAGGAAGGCTCCAGAGAAATGGGGAATAACCAATTTGGGGAGAGACACATCACACTCACCTTTTTTTGGTGCGCAGGCCGACGTGTTTGCTTGGCTGGTCTGTAACTCCTCCAAGCGCCCTCGCAGCCTGGCATCAAGTGACAAATACTTGTCCTCGATGACAGCGCCTTCCTCGCTATAAATCCCTGTACTAGCAGTGTCCGAGCCCTCCAATTCTAGCTGTATCTCCTCAGCCTTCCTAAATAGATCACTCAGCCTTGAAATAAAGCTAAGGATTAAGCCTACACTATCGATCAGCCCGATATCCCCGATGCTCTTTTCTAATGATGTGATTCTGCCCTTCATATATTTTCGTCTATTTACTAGGCCTTGCACTGAAGCAGGTTCCTGTGAAGGAGCCATTTTTGGTTCTAAGACGAAAGACGGTGAGGGACAGTAACAATTTTGTTATCGCACTTATTTTAAGCTGTCAATCAAAATATCCTTACACACTATGTACCTACATTTGCCGGGTGGAAGGTTGAATCACACAAACCTAACCAAACTTGAACAATACAAAACACGCTAGCTTGCTGAACAATTAAATTCCCGAAACACAAAACACAATTAGGTACATTTAAGGTTAAAACAGTGAAGTGACAACTCAAAATATTAGTTAGACAGTCTTTGATAAATAGCTGCTGACGCGACCACACACTTTCTGACTTGGCAGAAATTAACTGATGCAACAGTCTGGTAAACCGTTGACGCAACACAACACTTCCGACTAGCGGAAATAGTTCACTGATAACACTGATTGCCCATACACTTGCACAATCTATATTGTTACCTACACTTATAGCCACTTGACGTGACGACTGAAGCGAGCGAAACAATGCGGATCTCACACCCGGTACACTTCGCTCCGCGCCATCGCGCCGGCGATCAGCTGGTCGACTCGAACGACGACGATCTGCATCCGCTGTGTAGATTTGTAGTTCCGACCGCTGCTCTCCGACGTTAGAGTGTGGAGCGTCATGGCCGTAGGCCCGAGTTCCGCATTTCGCTCGATGATATTCCGCGCGAGCGCAAAAACAACATGCTTTTCTCGCGCAGAAATAGCTGCAACTTCCGTTCCGTAGGTGCGCTCGCTCACGCTTGCTATATGCAAGGCGCGACACGATGCGACGGCAAGATGGCGCCTCCCGCAATCGACGAATCGACGGGGCGGTCAGGCGCAACCGTAACTTCCCTCGCTGATGTTCGGCGGCATGCCCACGACGGTGATCTGTGACGCATCCACGGCGCGCGTGATACTATCCGGCTGAAGGACCATTTTATGGAGGGTCTTCGGCCTCGCACGAGGCTATAAGAAAATGTCGGTGCCTTACTGCGCTCGGCGGGCCGCCTCCTGAAGTTCGGAAGATCACGCGGCCATGGTTATGGCGTCACGAAGTCGCGGCAAGCCACCAGGACGCCCTCAGCGAGGGATAAAAAACTTGAGAAATTAAAACTGTGAGAGCTCACATTATACGTTTATTCGCTCCAACATCGGAAACGGAAGAGAAGCATAGATTATAAAATTTTCAGTATTACCAGTTATAATGTTGCCAGTACGAAAACAATGAATTGTCCACGTACTTACTTCGTGTTGTAAACATTATCTCAATAACTCCAAAGAAAAAGACAGCAGTGCACGCCAAGGAGTATCGTATCAAGTTCTCCCGTGGTAAGAGATATGGAGCGACAAACCACTGAGTACAGACGACATCATTCCAGATGCCACACCATCAGTAAGTATAATTATACTAGGGCCACACGTTCGGGGTAAGAGATACGCAAAACGAAATCGCTAGGCTAACTAAATGCTAACCAATGTCAAGAGAGGCAATGGCCCATTTTAATCCCATCACTTTCTTAATTTTCTTACGATTCGCATAACAATACGCCTACCTTATTCTCTCTACGTGTCTGTGTGAAAGTGTAGTTTCCTTTTCGCTTGAAGCTCGCGCAAAAGCAATGTGCAACGACAATGCACGTTATGCACCGACCGTGGTGACTTCTTCACGTGACCCACATAGAAATGAATAGCCTAGCTGGCCTAGGGCCAAGACATTTACTTACTCACGTCTTAAGGTTTCACGTGTGCGTATATTGCATGTGACTCCAATAACTTAGCTCCGACTACGACGACGCTGCCACTAGTGGTTTTTATGTAACTGGACATGGATAATTCATATGAAACCGGTATTAATTTGAGTTTCAGCGACATCTACATTTTAAGCATTGTAATCAGATTTTGAAAATAATCTGAAAAAGTATTGGTCGTGACATTCGTCGGAAGCAGGACTTGAACCTGCGACCTTTGGATTACATGTCCACTGCTCTAAACCAACTGAGCTATCCCGACAATTACATCAGCCAACGAATTTCTCGATTATATTCGAATCGACACAATGCTTCCCCTATCTTCTGCTAGATGGCGCTGATGATGTTTTTGCGTATTGATCCTACGCTAAGGCATTTTGACTGCAATTATTGAGCTATCAATCTTATTGCTGTCGTCACCAAAGACGTTTTTGGTATCGGACACTAAGAGTCAGCCCGGATTTTACTTGATAATTTTATGTATTTAATGGATACGACATTACCGTTATCTCATTAATTTGAGTTTCAGCGACATCTACATTTTAAGCATTGTAATCAGATTTTGAAAATAACTGAAAAAGTATTGGTCGTGACATTCGTCGGTAGCAGGACTTGAACCTGCGACCTTTGGATTACATGTCCACTGCTCTAAACCAACTGAGCTATCCCGACAATTACATCAGCCAACGAATGCCAAAAAATGTATATACATAAAACTGCAAAATAGAAAAAAAACAAATTTAACAAAAAAAATAACCGACTTCAAAGGAAAAGCACTAAAAAGTAAAAAATAATGTTCATTTTTGTAGTTACGATTTCTGTTATTTTTTGAGTCGGCGTCAGCCGGGCACGCGCTGCGCCAATCAAGAGAACCTAACCTAATCTAACCTAACCTAACCTAACCTTGGCTGACACCGACTCAAAAAATAACAGAAATCGTAACTACAAAAATGAACATTATTTTTTACTTTTTAGTGCTTTTCCGTTGAAGTCGGTTATTTTTTTTGTTAAATTTGTTTTTTTATTTGTTAATTTTTAGTGAATCTGAAGTAAACTTACTAATTTGTACACGTCCTTTCCAATAAAAAAAGAATCACCGAAATCGGTTGGCGTTATATTGAGTTATTCGTCCATTTTTCGCGCACATCTTAATACAAATTTAAGACTTTTATGATTTTCTTATGGATATCATTGTCAGAACTTAACCAAATTAAAATGGGACCACTTGGGAAGCACTAGCTATCATTTAAAAAAATAATCATCAAAATCGGTTCACCCAGGAAAAAGTTATGAGGTAACAAACATAAAAAAAAAAACAAAAAAAACAAAAAAAAAAAAACATACAGACGAATTGATAACCTCCTCCTTTTTTTGAAGTCGGTTAAAAAAAATAATTACTGACTGACTGACCTAAACGTAAAAATAATCGTCCATCATGGGTCCCGTTGTCATTGTCCCCATGACGGATGCTGCGTTCCCCCGCTGAATGACGAGAGACACCCGCTGGCGGAAAAAAGACGGAGCCCGCCGGTCGTCAGTGGCCTCCACGAGCAACTTGCACAATCTATTGGCGAACTGCCACGCGTCGTCACTCCACGTGCCGTGTGTCTCAACGGCGAAGGCAAGGAACTCAAACTGATCCTTCAGGGATGAATACTTGGCGTGTTACCTCCGCCTTCGCTGCGGCGGAACCCGCGGCACGGGCGGAGCCGTCTAAGTGGCTTGCGGCCAAGGTGTCTACACACGTAACGTCCCATGCTAAAGCCTTCCCCTGCGACCAGGGTAAGAGGGTGATCCCATCGGGCCTCT
The DNA here is from genome assembly GCA_946894095.1 of Incurvaria masculella. Classification (NCBI taxonomy): domain Eukaryota; kingdom Metazoa; phylum Arthropoda; class Insecta; order Lepidoptera; family Incurvariidae; genus Incurvaria; species Incurvaria masculella. The sequence continues at coordinate 13,810,452 of OX335650.1, forward strand.
TCCCGTCATCTCGGCAGATTCCGGGGGGCTCGAGGTGGCTGGGGATCTTTGCAGTCGCAAGCGAGCGCTTTAGCAGGTCGTTAAGGGAAGCGTGGCGTGACGTTCGTCCAGCGCTCTTGGCACATGAAAGACCGTGGCGGCCGTAAGTATCGACCGGCGAGCCGCACGGGCAGGTGTGTGGTTGACATATCTTAACTCCCACGCGGAGACAGAGTGGGCAGTCTGAGTTCTCACCGAAATTGGCGTTTACGGCAAACCGATCGACTGGCGTTTTCTCCAAACTCCATACAAGTTTTTACTAGATATTCTGTGGTTTTACTTCTTCAAGCTGTCAAAGTCAAACGCGGACTTCCGATTTGTATGAAAACGCGGAGTGGACATAAACGGCAACGTCGACGTATTTACGGCAACGTTGAGTAAGCTGTCAAATCAAGCTCGGACTCGCAAATGTTAGTCCCGCTGCGCGCGCTCATCAATTTCTCCATACATTTGAAAACGCCAGTTGATCGGTTTGCCGTAACGCCAATTTAGGTGAGAACTCAGACTGCCCACTCAGAACGCTATGCGCAGCGTGATGCGATCCAACAGTGTACCGAGGTGCGCTGAAGGATACGCCTGAAGCCACGCACCGGATTCTGGATGCGAGGCAGCCAAGATGCGCGCTGTGTTCAGTTTATCGTCATTCTGCAGGAGAACACTTAATTTTAGTTTTGAAATGGGTAAGTCCCAGCTTTTTTGGACCATAGGACGCATAGGTAAGGGCTCGTCCGGACACAGACTCCGCCAAGCATCAATGGCCTCCCCCATGTACTCGATCTCAAAGCCGCATTGCGACGGGTGTAGAATTTTTCCGACGAGATCGATGGTACTGTGTACGGAAGACAGAAAAGCTGGCAAAGCCACGTTCTCAACCGAGCGCATGCCAGTGCCTCCTAATTTGACTGGTAGTGAAATCTGGTCCCATACTGACTCACCCATTTCAATTTTAACGTTTAAAATATCAGTTAAGCTACTCTTTAAACAACTTATTTTAAAACAAAATTATCGGAAACTACTAGTTAAGAACAAACACAGAAAGCGAAAGATTTCAAAAAATTATTCAGCTTAGCAAATTTAAAAAAATACAAAAACAAAAGACGAGAAACAGAAACCGGAAGAGTACATTATACATAGTACATATAAAAAAAACCATTGAATTTGAACCCAAATTATACACATTCTTGTAAATTCAAAACTAAAGACACAAATATTCTACACAAACATTTATATTAATATCAAAATTTCCACATTAGAAAACTTAGTAAACTTGGAACTTGACATAACATATAACAATTGTTTTAACTTTCCTAGAGCAAACAATTGGATAAATACATTACAAGTATTCATTCAATGTGATAACAAAAAATCTTACTAGGTATAACATTGGCTTGTCGCAATGTCTTGTTCTCAGCTTGTCTTCGCCTACACAAATTACTGTAACCACAGAAGATACAAGAAAGGAGAAGTGTCATGTGGGCATTACCGGGTTGCCTCTGTATGGAAAAATTGCCCGTGTATGAATATGTATGGGAAGACGGCCGCGGCCGCGCATCGTGTGTCACTCAAGTCGGAGATGTGGTTCCGAAATGCTTTCGCCAAGTCAGTTTGCATCAACCCTCAAGCAGGCCTGCGACTATATTTGCGTGTATGCTTAAGACTGTCGTGAAGTTAGCGCAGCTCTGAGATTTGAAAATTTGAAGAAATACGCCCATTGGTCTACTCCCCGCGCCCCGGAACTCAACTCACACACACACACACACAACCCTCCTGCAGTAGATGCATAGTGTACATACGTAGGTGCCTATAGATGGCTGTAAACACACGCCGCCGCGCCAAATCTCCAGGGCGGGCGGCGGTTTTTCTTAATAATATTTTTTTCTAAATATATATTTTTTTCGATTTTTTTTTAAAACTAGCCTACAATAAGAACACAAAAATTTTGAATCTTCTAGTCCATAACCACGCCGCACCGCTATTTTTTTAGTGTTTTCTTTTATTTAATATTTTTTTAATTTAAACCATCAATAAATCTGTAAGGGGTGTTCATGGAGTAAGTTGCTTTGTTTTCTAAGATACTTCGTTTGTAGACTTTATGTAATTATACTAAGACTAAATTGATGATTTTTAGAAATCAGTTCTGTATGTATGTATGTATGTTCCTCCATAACTCTTAAGCCGATCATCCGAATTCGATGAAACTTACTACACGTATATGTAAATATACGGGTCACAGGATAGGTAGATTTAGTCCTGGACCAGCCTTTTGGTGAGTTACTTTTTATCCAGGAAATTATTTAGACCGAAATCAATCCAACACGACATTGACCCAAGCGGAGCCGGGTACCGCAGCTAGTTAATAATAAATAAAGGCCTCGGAACTTCGCGATTTTTCAATATGTTTGCTGCAAATTGGTTTGCAAAATAGTCCCTGTGCGAGATTGTCAATAAACAGATATAAAAACTTTACAAAATAAAATATGTACACATTTTCACATACTTTCACGCCACTCGCCGCTCGCTCCACCGCTGCATGAAACTCGATCGAGAAAACACTCCTATCCTAAAGCATTCTGTGCTTAATGCTATGGCCCGTAAGCTATGCTCCCGAATGCTAAGGCTATGCTAAGAACGGCCCGTAAGCTATGCTCCCCATACAAACATAGTTTACTAATAATTTAAGAACCACGTTTTCAACTCTATGGTTCCAACTAAATTGATATTTAATAATGGAACAATCCCAACCGAATCAAAAGAAAGCATGTTCATGCACATTTTGTTTTCTCATCGGGTTGACCCAGGATACATTTGCCGAAAAAACAAAAAAAAAAAACAACACAAATATTTGTTGCCTGATATTAGGGACCAAATATCAAGTCAAATCAAATAAAAAAAGTTTACTTATTTTGAGGGTCAATAAAGGTTTCCTGTAGGCAGCGGCGAAGCAGCGTTGAACTCTTTACGGAAAGCAGCCCGGTGCGGCGGCGCCAAGGAGCTGCGCGCAGCGGGTGCGGCAGCAAGCGGCGGCTGAGAGTAATTAGTTTTGGAATATACTGGGAGGATTTGTCCGACAGATTCTAGCTAGATAATAAGCTCTTAAAACTACTACTTCCAGCTGTCGTCCACCAAGCAAATATAGACATAAATTGCTCGCTTCATCTAAGGCATTTCTTCTAAAAAGGCAAACACATCTTAATCACATATATGTACAGAAATATCTCTCGACTTGCGCAGACTACATTTACGCAATTAAGAAAAGTTCGGTGAAAATAAAGTAAAACATTTGGATACTAGGTATCTCCTACATTTCTTCTCACAAAACACAAAGCTAATTACAAAGAAGTGAGCATGAATGTGAATGCTTTCATAAAGATAGCTAACGGTCGTCTGCTGGAACAATAACACACTGCGATCGTTGTACCGTAACAATGTGTTGTACCGCTGACCCGGCGGCGGCGGCGGCGGTGGCGGAGGCGGTGCGGTGTGGTGAGGGTGCCGCTACAGTGCAGCCGTGGGAGAATTAGACGATGGTGGTGGCGGCGACTCGCGCAGCAGCAACGCTCCGTGCCGTGGCAGTGACCACACCACGCGCCGCGCGCTACGCACGCCGCCATGCGCGCTTGTACCCGCGCTGACGCAGCCTGACCATGATTTGCTCCGCCAAGTGCACGTGCTTCCTGTGCCGCGAGCTTCAGGGCTGCGGCGGCGCCGGAGCGGCCGCTCCGCCGCGCACCCGCTCAGGCAAGCCCTTCGCACCCGCCGACAACTTCATCCTGAAGAAGGCGGAGGCTTTCGAGTCCTCGAGCGCGATGAAGTTCATCCGCGGCGCCGCGCGCCTCTCCGTCCGACACTGGCAGAGCAAGGACAGCTTCGCGCCGACGCCGCAGCGGTCCTGCGCGCGCCTCGCCGGGAACTCGGCGAGCTGCGAGCGGCTCTACCCGTTGAACGAACCCCGGCCGGACTCGCGGCGCGCTCCGAGCGCCGACCGCGCCTCCGAGTCGAACCGCACGGAACACAAGCCGCTGTTCCGCATCCTCGGCGGTTCGCGGCTGATTGACAAGTTCAACAAAGTGGAGGTGGTCGCGCGCGAGAGCAAATGTCGGCGCAGCGTGCTCAGCTTCCGCAAGCACGAGAGTCCGACCAGCGTGCACGAGAAGTACGTCCCGATTCTGCAGCAACCGCCGTCGGTGCCGGCGCCCACCCTGTGCGACCATATCTACAGCGAGCCGAAATCGAAGCCGGTCGAGTACGAGCGCTGTGGCCGGGCGCCGCCCCCTCCGCTCTACCGCGCCGTTGAGAGGCAGCAGGACGAGGCGGACGGACGTAGCGACAAAAAGCTCTACAACAACCGACCGCCATGTTACGAGGAACTTGCACGAAAGTTGGCGCAGGACAAGAGCGATGCGGCGGTCTCATCGCCGCCGCTCGACAACATAACACACAGTAACAACAAGGTCGTCATATACTTCGGCGACTCCATAATTCGGGAAAAGAACAACGAAGTTTCGGTCCAGCGGCGACAAGAGCCCGCGGAGAATCAGAACAGAGACAACGAAGTTATTTACGCAAACCGCCTCCTCGCGGAGACAGCAAATTTGGGACTCAGCAAAGACGTCGATGAGTTCGAAAGCGTCAGTCTCGAAACCGACGACGTGGCCACGAAGAACGAGGATATTTATTCAGAAATAAGGGTGAAGAGGGATGGGAGGGCTGGGGAAGAGGGTGAAACGGAGGAGGGCGTGATCGTGGTGCGGTTCGCCGGCACGTACGAGTGCGCGCGGCGGCTGGTGGCGGCGGTGACGGGCGTGCGGGACGCCGACGCCGACGAGGCCACCTTCCTTGAGCGCGACGCGGACCCCACGGATTGGAGTTTCATTCAAGGCTGGCGAAAGCGGTACGTATAGCCAGAGAGAAGGACCCATCTTTAGCAGAAATGTTGATCAATTGCACACTCGTGCAATTGATCAAATCGTCGCATATATGCTCCGGTTATAGGATAAACGAACCCCAAATTTCATCAGTTTTTCACTTTCGTCTGATGCACTGTGATAATTAATTCATATGTTTTGATGGTGAACAAAGAGGATGTTGATCTCTGCTATTTAGTGCTAAACAAAAAAAATGTCTCATGCCTTACAGCCGAGATTCAAACAAATTCTAATAAAGTACAATTCAGTTAAAGGGTTTTATAGCAGACGTTGACACTCAAAACTATGTCCAGAAAGGATGCCATATTATAATGTTTAAAGGCGGTTTTGTGTTTTCTCGGAAGGCCAGTTAATAAGGCTGAATTAAGGAGGAATCTGAAACGCGGTGCTGTTGAGGAATCCAAACGGGAGGTCACCGGCCGCCGCCGCTTGATATTTTTGAAATATTTGTGGTCAATTATCATAGTCCCGGTGGCGCAGCGAAGAAGGGTTCCGTTTGCGCCGCCATATTCGATGCCGTAAATTCCTCAAGAGAGCGCGTTGAAGCAATTAAATGTATTGAATGACCCAGCCGAGGGATGTGGCATGAAGTTCCGCCGGCTCTGGAATCAGCGGGAAGCGGACACCTGTTTAATGCATTCAGCTTGTCTCCGAAGTTTATTTATTTAATTTGCCGGCAGGTAATAAATTACCTCGAAATCCATCCGTAGTCCAAATTCAAGCATTCGATTTCCCCTACGAAGATAACCTTGAACAAGTCATATATTTTGTTTTGGTCATCCCGATTCATTGAAAGATTACGGGTTTTACAGTAACGAACTTGCAAACGAAAACAATAGTAGGAATCTTATAAATATGGTTCCGAAAATATTCAACCCGAGGTTACATAATACATACATATACATAATACACCTTCTAAGTACGACATCTTTAGATAAAACTGCTATGTGCCGTACACGTTCCAGTTGTTGAGTTTATTATCTTACAGTTAGGCCATCGATTGTAAGTGCCATAAAATGTGCTAACTTTGTATTTTGCGAGATTATTAGGTCATGTATGTGAAATCAAGTTCAGGCAGCTTTGTCGGCACAGAAGGCTAATTATTTGGAAGGTCATTTCGTCTCCAATGTTTATGTTTATCGGTGTCTCAGGGAAGGCGGCATGCCGCCGTGATCTCTTTCACATTTGGTGTGGCTTTATGTGTGAAAAGTAGTTCAGGCATTTTTTTAGGTTCTTAGCTGATCCGTTCCACAGACGTGAACGCAAAAGATTATCTGCGCCTTGTTGAGTAGCCGTTTTTGGTTAGGCGTGAAATAGTTAGGCGGTGTCCATTAATTACGTGAGGCGTTTTTGGCGTTTTTTTCTCCCGTTCATGAATGGACGCCGCCTTGCTGGCACAACCTTTTGTTGATTCCCAATGATGAATGCCTAGAATTCAAATCTGGGCATGCGTCTGGGTCTCACTGCATTATCAATTCAATCGTCCTTGCCGCGTGCGTGGAAGCCACCTGCAGCTTGGCGAATCTAATGACACTTTTTTGCTTGAGCTTGCGTAACTCTGCCGGATGCCGGCGGAGGATGGCGCGGTGGCCGCTCGTCTCGTCTCTTATCGTTTGTTGCCAAATACCCATTGTCCTATTTCTAAATTATAGTCAATCTGTTGACAAAATTCTGTCTGTGGTGTGGTGGTTTTATTAACCAATCTTATTATATATATGTTTTCGGTACGTGTACTGTTACAATAATTTGGTACACTGAACTCCTCCTAAACGGCTGGACAGATTTTGATTTTGAACCCGGTAGGTGGCGCTGTCGTCGAGATATATTGACCCGAGCGGAGCCGGGAAAAAAAAACATTCAGCCTAAAATATCGGACCGCATAAAATTTAGTTGTATATCGTTAATTCAGAATCATATACTCAGGTTGAAAATGTTTTAGACAAAAAAGGCCTATAAATACGGTCAATAGATATCCTACCACTTTTTAGCTATTCACTCAGTCTGATATGATAATTTTCATTCTTTACATTTTTTTGCACAACGTATATGTACGTATACGTAATATTCGGTGGCGGAGGCGAGCTGCTGCGGTTATTCCGTGACCACGATTGGATAAAACTCCATTTTATTTCATTTATTTAAACTTTTTTGGTTGTCAAATTACACTAAGTTTCGTCAAAAACTGAATGATCCTCGGAATCGATCAACTCTGTAAAAAAAAATCCGCAAAGAAACTTTACGATTGTTCGTGCAAGCCCCGCTTGAGTAAGTAAATACATGGTAAGAAACCTAATACTAAATATCAAGAAACTGTAAATTAAGTAATTTTAGGTTTATTCATACTAGAGCTGTACTTAGTAAAATTAGTTCGCATAAGACAAGTTAAGGCCATCATGGACAAGTGGACCGTTTCAACCATCGTTCATTCAATGCGATAGTGCTAGTTTGGATGGGATTAATCCTACCATCGAGTACGGCCTACAGTTTTACTTTGAATTCGCACCGGGTACATAAAATTAAACTGGTTCTTTCAACAAAGTTTATTTTATTAATAGATCTTCTGCAACCCACGATCATCGTTTGATATTTGCCGGAGTAGAGCCGAGTAAATTTTTTACTCATTGTTATTTTAGTAATCGGTGAGAACTATCTGCAGAATGCTTGCAGTGTGCCTAGCAACCAAATAGTAGAGTTCAATGACGTTTAAATAAGTGAATACGCGTGGGAACCTGCCACAAAACGCAGACTTTGTTAAACCTTCATTTAAGTTTTTATATTACTAGTTATTGAGTGGGTCCAATTAGGTTCATGACTAATATCACACATACAGGGTAATATTTCGTCCACCACATTCAAGAATGAGTTGAACTAAATCGAAAACACAGTAGTATTCAGAGTGTTAGGACTAACTTTAATACGCGGATTATCGGCGCAGATATTTAATACGCAGAATTTTGTATACTTCGTCCATACTCAAGGTGATTGAATTTTCATGGATGCTACGTCGCAAAATTTTACAGTAGTTATTCCTAAGTCATTAAGATTAGTCTCGAAGTGGACTTGTGTGTTTTCGTAGCAAAACAGTGTTAAAAATGGCTGATAGTCAAAGACAGGCCACGCGCGAGTCGGACTCGCACACGAAGGGTTCCGTACCATCAACACCAAACAAACTAAAAAGGAATACTAGAAAATGGTCCAAGCGCGAGACTATTCGGTTTGTCGAACTAAGATATGAATCTGAATAAGTTCTTTGGAATATAAGATTAGAGAGAGAATTAGAAAGAAACAAAGATGCGCGAGAGTCAGCTTTACAGAAAAAAGCTTTTTGCCTGTCAACTTCTTAGATTACATAAGAGTGAACTATAGAACGCATAAACCGCTATCATAGTGCACTAGGATGGAGGCTACTCTGTCATAGTACATTCTTACAAGTATTGTCGGAACGTAGCCAAAGAGTAATTATGCGTTGAGATATGACAAAAACTGTGGATGTCAGTAAATAAAAAAAATCTTTCTCTAATATGAGACGCGTCGCGTCGCGTGTGGTTGCGACTTTACTTTGCGTAGACGCCAGGCGGCGACATTTGCGTAATTTCAGCTGGTTTCCCACGCGCCTCCCTCGTGCTCGAGTGCTGCGGTGGCTTCCTTTCCGACTTTCTCCGCTCGTTCATAACTAACGTACTTAATGCTGTGTTTGTTTTTAAAAAAACCGGCCAAGTGCGAGTCAGACTCGCACACGAAGGGTTCCGGTACCATATTACAAGATTAATAAATATAACAAATTGTTTGTATGGGGCCCTCCTTAAATTTTTATTATTATTTAATTTTACCAATTTGTTGTTATAGCGGCAAAATAAATACACACTCTGTAAAAAAATCAGCTGCCTACCTATTACGGTTCATGAGATACAGCCCTGTGACAGACGTACGGACGGACGGACAGCGGAGGCTTAGTAATAGGGTTCCGTTGGCACCCTTTGGGTACGGAACCCTAAAAATAATGCCGCAAACAAGTTTCGGTAAAGGCTACGGAAGCTTCAGCAATCGGAAGAACAAATTTTTTTAAATACCTTCACACATGCTCGGAGTTGGAGGGATACATCGGGGTCGTTGACGAGACGCACGGCCCAACGATTTATCGCTTCCAGGAAGCTAAGCAGGTGTTTAGCTGAGTCGTCCCACAAATGTGAACAATTCTCCACTTGTAACTTAGCAGTTTTTGGTCAGTAATGAAATACTGACACATCCTGTTGAGGACCCCCAGCGTTTATTAGGCGAGCTTGGCTTTATCCTCGATATCGACACCAAGAATAGGGACGCCTGTGTCTCGCTTGCGTTAAACTCGACGAGGTTCTGGAGACCCCACCCGGAAACTTTTTCCAGGGTCTCTTCGAGTCCGAGTAACGAGGCGCCGCCTATCCTCCTACAGTTCAGCCCAGCTTGCGGTCTGCTGACTGGTGTACCTGGCTAGCACCCTGCTGTTGTTGCTCAATGTCGCCCTAATTGATCAGCGGGTCTATTCCTGGCATTCCGTAATCAGGATTCAGGAATCCTGAGTCGCTTTTGTAGTAGTTTTCAAAGCGATTTTCTTGTCGAAAATATTCCGGAGCATAGTTTTTTTAATGAATCAAGGTTTTCCGTCGAAAAAACCATTTTGAAAATAGCTATAAAAGCGGTTTTCTAGACTCAGGATTCCTGATTCCTGATTACTGAATGCCAGGAATAGACCTGCAAATAATTAATTTGCAGCAGTAAAAGGGTTGGGGACAGCACAGTGCCCTGCGCTACGCCGGCGTTCACAGACATGGCTTTGGGGCAGCAACCCAACCGTTTTAATATCTACTGGACTTATAAATTTTTAACGCCATCGACTATCTTAGCTAGTGAATAAAGTCAGAAAAGCAAGGGATAGGTGATGCGAGGGAATATCACTAGCTTAAAAAAACGTCATCATCATTCTGTGTTGGACTCTAGCTTACGAGTTTCAGAATGGTTATTTACATTTCTGATATTCAGTAAACAAAAATAATAACAATCGGTGATTTAAGGTTCAAAGGTGGAATTTCCGTATTTTTCTGAAAGTCTACCTTTTCCTAACCGATTTTGCACAGATCCAAACTGTGTTTCCACCACAATTTCAAACGAAATAATTTCAAACGATCGGAACAGGATATTTCGTGTCCAGTGCCAATATTAATTTCTTACTGGTCATGGATGGCCACACCAACTATCACGATATTAGCCCAACACAACTCTTGGGAAATAGGTGCCATTTCAGGATTTTCCTTTTATAGCACAACTATATTGAACTGAATGGAAAACACGGACAACATTCATTGACGCGTCTATCATCGTTATTATCAAGTTATTTTTACTGGGCTCTTTCTTTAATGAATGTCTCCTTGCTTCACGATCGATTATACACACATACATATCACATTTCTTGGTATAAGCGACGTACCTGCTTAGTACGTAAAAGTATTACGTACGTAATACGTACGTAATTCAACCTAGGACCGGCTCTAGCGTCTGAGGCCAAATACGATTTTGGTGACTACGGCAATATGTTTGAAAGCTCAATCTTTGCAGTCAATATCCGAATTGCAGATAATGCTTTTTTTGAGAATATCCTTTATCTTAATCTAAGATTTACAGTTATACTTAAAGACTATCATAATTTATTTGAAGTATCAAAATATTTCAAATGAAGAAATTGTCTGTTAAATTGACACATGATGATTCTTTTTTTGACATAATCCATTTTCTTAATCTAAGACTTTAAGTTTTGCATTAACACTAGCATAATTTGTCTGAAGAATCTAATTATTTCAAATTAAGACTGCATTTCTTGAATGGAAAATTTGTGATATTTTTTTTGAGAAGATCACTTTTTTTAACCCAAGACTTTCAGTTTTGCAGCAACGCTATCATAGTTTATTTCAAGAATCCAAATATTTCAAATGAAGAAAATCTCTCTTCAATAACCTAAGACTTTCTTTTACATAAAGACTATCATAATTTATTTGAAGAATCAAAATATGAAATTGTCTGTTCAATTGAGACGTGATGATTCTTTTTTCCACATAATACATTGTCTTAATCTAAGACTTTAGGTTTAGAATTAACACTAGCATAATTTATCTGAAGAATCTAATTAGTTCAAATGAAGACTGCATTTCTTGAATGGAAAATTTATGATATTTTTTTTTGAGAAGATCACTTTTTTTAACATAAGACTTTCAGTTTTGCAGAAACACTATCATAGTTTATTTCAAGAATCCAAATATTTCAAATGAAGAAAGTGTCTCTTCAATGAAAAATTCATGATTCTTTTTTTGAGAATTTCCATTCTCTTAATCTAAGACTTTCAGTTTTACATGAACACTATTATAGTTTATTTTAAGAATTTGAACATTTTGAACGAAGAAATTCTTGCTTGAATTAAAACTTAAAGAATGTTTTCTAACAACAATTTCCGTTGACTAAATCTAAGAAATTTAGTTTTACATTAACATTTGCAGAGTTCATTTTGAGATTCTTGTCATTTAGAATAACGCTAATGTATGCTTAATGGAAGAAACATGTTGGTTTTAATTTAAGATCTAATTTCTTAAAACATGAATATCGTTGTTTTACCATAACAATGTTGAATTTTGACATAACATTTAATGATTTACATCAACAATATATTCTTAAAATAAGAATATTAATGACTGTTTAATTTTAAGACTTACGTATACTCAATTTAACATCGAGAATTGTTGCAATAATAATTTAACATGTCTTGGATTAAGCATACTATCTTTTTTCAATTTGAAGTATTCTCAAGTCTTAGATTAACATAAATTGTCTTCATCCAAGAGATATTTTTGACACTATTAAATTCTTACATTACGAATTTTCATTACTTTAGTTCAAGTTCATAGAGTAAACTCATGAAAATGTTGTCTTAATCCAAGAATTAAATGCTGACAATATTTATTTTCTCAATTCAAGCAATCTTTTTTTACCGTGTAGACTCAGGATTCCTGATTCCTGATTACTGAATGCCAGGAATAGACCTGCAAATAATTAATTTGCAGCAGTAAAAGGGTTGGGGACAGCACAGTGCCCTGCGGTACGCCGGCGTTCACAGACATGGCTTTGGGGCAGCAACCCAACCCTTTTAATATCTACTGGACTTATAAATTTTTAACGCCATCGACTATCTTAGCTAGTGAATAAAGTCAGAAAAGCAAGGGATAGGTGATGCGAGGGAATATCACTAGCTTAAAAAAACGTCATCATCATTCTGTGTTGGACTCTAGCTTACGAGTTTCAGAATGTTTATTTACATTTCTGATATTCAGTAAACAAAAATAATAACAATCGGTGATTTAAGGTTCAAAGGTGGAATTTCCGTATTTTTCTGAAAGTCTATCTTTTCCTAACCGATTTTGCACAGATCCAAACTGTGTTTCCCTTGCAAGTACGGTACTCAGCTATTACTTTAACGTCTGCCACAACAACACTCGAGGTTGTATGCAAATAAGTACTAAAGCATTGCTTGTGATCGTTGTTGACAGACCGGCGGGCGCCACTGGCACGGCGACGGGTGCGGGCGCGGGCGCGGCGGCGGGAACATGTCGGCCGCTCGAGGAGGCGCCGCCGCGGCACGCGCCGGCCGCGGCGCTCGCCTCCTCCGCCGCCACCGCGCTGCTGCAGCCGAGCCGCGCGGCGCGCCTGCGCGTCACCGCGCCCGCCGCCGCGCGCCCGCCGCGCGACCGCTCGCCCACGTACGTCACGGCGCACGCGCACGGCACCTACGTACACGACCGCAAGCCGCCGCACGCCAGGTCGGAGGGCTCGCTCGCGCAGTACGCCGCCGAGGAGGCGGGCCGCGGAGGCTGCGGCCCGATGATGGCGGCGCCCCTCAAGATGCCCTCGCCGCAGCTCAAGAGCGTGACGGCGCCGTCCAAGATCACGGTGCAGAGCACGCCGGTCAAGTGCCAGAATCCGATGAACAGCTACGGGCTGGAGAGGAAGGGCGCGGCGGCGGGGGAGAGGCGAGCCGGAGTCGGTGCCGAGAGCATTCCGCCGCCGCCGCCGCACCATCACTCGCCTGCTGATGTCATCACGCCCGTACAGGTCAATCGAGCATAACGTTTTTGGCGTGTTTAATAACAGGCTAGACCTGTAGTCTGAGCATAACAGCATGCAAATTTTGTGATACTAATCTTAATTTGGAGCTTAAAATGTTGCTACAACTAGTCTTTTAAAATAAGATAAACCGATAGTTTATTCGATCACTCACTTCATTCACAAAGCATAATAATGCCGTAATTGCTTTTATTGACGCCATTAAGGGCTCCAGAAGGTTGCAAAACATGTTGGTTAGGACTGTTAGCATTATTTCGGCCCGATAGGCCACCATAATAAACCAGGCAATCTCTTCTTGCAGCGGTTTGATCTCTCCATTTCATTTGTTAGTGAAGCGGTATTCAAATGAGCGTTAATGAAGGTGAATTGAAGTATTTTTGTAATCACTGCCAATATCAATTCTACATACAATGTACAGAATATAGCAACACTGAGAAAAAAATATTGTGGGCCCAACAAAGAAACTTTAACCCTGGAGAGCCGTCATAGTGAATTGGTTGCAACGACAACCTTTATTTTGTCGACCATATATACAATCTAACAAAGTAATTCTAGCAAAATATACTAGACATTGTTGCGCTCGCAACTTCCACTTTGTTACACTAACAAACAGTGACCAAAGTTGTTACAGTAACAAATACGACTTTTTTCAATGACAAAAAGCAATTGACAAAATAAAAGCTGTCCTGAGAAATAAGCTCGATTCGTTATAGTAACAACAATTTTTTTCTGACAACGTGATTTTTGTCACTTCGTCAGCCTACTTTTTTTCTCAGTGAAGGTGCAGGTCCGACTCCATACACTTGCTTCGTCTTACCCGCCTCAAAACAGCTTTCATAGCCGGCGCGCATCTTAATCCGCCGGCATTACCTCAGTTAGCTAATTAGAGTTGTAATAGTGTTGTAGCTGGTTGCTTATTAAAAATAATCAGCCGCCGCCAACGCAGACAGCGAGATGATAAGAGTGAAAGTGGCGAAGAGAAGCAAGAAGCGTCGCATTGTCTCTGCGTAATTGTGCAGCAGGAAATACTCCCACGGTGCCGAGATAAAGAAAAGTTTAAATGGGAAGCGTTTGGTGAAAATAACTGCGAGCGAAAGCGAAAGATCGGATCGGCTAACAATTAAAAGTTATGCTTGCACTGGAAAGTGAGAAAATACAACTCGCTTTGTTCATGAGCTGGCTGCCCGTTACCAGGAAGAAGCTTTCAAACTTCGGCAGGCTTGCCAGTCCCGAACCTGTAGTCTCAGTTGTCACCTAAATTGGCGTTTACGGCAAACCGATCGACCGGCGTTTTCAATTGTATGGATAAATTGAAGAGCGCGCGCAATAAGCGTTAATCGAAGTAACATTTGCGAGTCTGAGTTTGATTTGAAAGCTTACTCAACGTTGCCATAAAACGTCGACGTTGCCGTTTACGCCGACTCCGCGTTTTCATACAAATCGGAAGTCCGAGTTTGACTTTGACAGATTGAAGAAGTAAAACCACAGAATATCTAGTAAAAACTTGTATGGAGGTTGAAGTTTTTACGGAAAACGCCAGTCGATCGGTTTACCGTAAACGCTAATTTAGACGAGAACTCAGACTGATCACTCTGCCTACTACTAAGTTAAATTTTCTTGCACGTGGGAACAGCAAGTTTGAGGCCTTACCACCCGGAAGCTATAAACTTACAGGTTGCACGAAGCAGTAAAATCTGTGATGCGTGCCCCCCGTTTATGACATTACAGCACTCGACTGTGTAATTTTTACATTAGAATGTATTGCATAAGCAAGTAACATTTATTAATGTAACTGGACATGTATCGCTGATGCCACAACCCCTCGCATATTCCATCACATCTCAATCCCAAGAATTAGGTGCCATGCCACGACCTTTATGAGCCTAGTGTAGGATACACATACACATACATGATCAGGACGAAAAAACGGACAATTTTTAATTGCTGCCCTGACCATTGTTTTCATCCAATGCGATGGTAACAACCTTGGACTGAACCGGCATAACATGTAAGAAAATAAATGAGAGAATTCGATACATTTTGCACCAAGCAGAAGTGGATGCCAACTATTCTACCCAATAAGGGCGCAAAAGGTATGACGAAAACGTTTCTGATTGGTTCAGAATTGATCGAATTCCCTCACATATTTTCTCACATCTTACGCCGGTAGCCCCTCTGGACGGGCTTAACTCTATCACCTAGCAGGGGAAGGGGGACCTGGGTCCTGGTACCTGGGAATACGTAGATTCCGAACCATGGAACAGCTCGCATACATTTGCTTACGCACACGCTACGCTAACCCATGACCTCCCCACCATTCACGCGGCTTCGAAGGTGAAGATGCTAACTCCAGAAGAACGAAACACTATTAAAACATCCCCGACGCCATATTGCAGAAGGTGGGCCGCGAGTGCGGCAGCAGCTCGGACGAGAACCGCTCGTCCGGCCACGCCTCCATGTCGGACAGCGGCGGGGGTGCGGGCGGTGCGGTTGCGGGGGGGGAGGACGCGCGCGCGCGGAGCCGAGCCTCCTCGCACCACGCGCGCGCGCGCCACCG
Organism: Incurvaria masculella; assembly: GCA_946894095.1. Classification (NCBI taxonomy): domain Eukaryota; kingdom Metazoa; phylum Arthropoda; class Insecta; order Lepidoptera; family Incurvariidae; genus Incurvaria; species Incurvaria masculella. The sequence continues at coordinate 13,826,112 of OX335650.1, forward strand.
TCAGCAGACCAGCAAGGTTTGGATGTTTCATTATAAACAATGCCATTTTTATCAGACGTATATTCCTGTTTTCCCTGCGCGTCGGGTAAGGTACTCATCTCCTGGAAACAGGAGTAACCGAACTGTAGTCCAGCTGTCTTTTAGGATACAACCACGGAGGAGAGACGTCTCTCCTCCGTGGATACAACCTACCGATTCCGTGGATCTATTGGGTAAACTATTGGGCCGGAATGGTTTTCACAGTCACCGATAAAGGTCGAACGCCCATGGGCGTTATCCGTCACCTCTTAAGTGAGGGTCTGGCGTAGGTACGCAAAACATCGATGTTTCATAACAAATGCTCTATTATGTGACCGAAGCAAACATTTCCGACCGAAGAGATGTAGTAGATGCCAGCTACAGAATAAGCCAATTGGTCTTCAACGGTCGACGAACGATAAACGTCGATACCGCTTGCACGAAAAGGGAAACAAAACCACACTTATAGATCGATACAGGTGTATCGTTGCGTTTGTGCTCCCGGACGTAACTCGCAAATTCGGGACGCGCAACATCGAATGTTCGTTGCACTAAATGGCGCCCTATACAGTTATTAATACAGTTCCTCACCCGTTGGCTAACGCTGAGTTCGCGACGATTGCAGCTGCAGTCGCCGTGGCCGGGCGGCGGCGGGCTGGAGGACATCCGCTCGGCGATCAAGCAGCTGACGCTGCGCTCGCGCGACTCCACCAGCACCGCCACCAGCGCCACGAGCAGCGCCACCGGCAGCGCCGGCGCCGACAGCGCGCGTCGCCGCCGCGCGCCGCTCGTGCGCCAGCCCTCGCTCGACACCGTCTGCACCAACGTCACCAGCGCCGACGAGTTCGTCTGGGTCGATTCGCATAATCGGTAAAGCCTCCGTTGCTGTCTCTATGTTAAGGCTTTTACGGTAAACGCCCAGCAAGAATTACGGTTGTAAACACACAAATATAAACATTCTAAGTTCCAGGTGGAGTTTCCACCTGGCCTGAGGTGCTGGCCGCAAGTTGTCGTTTGAGAGTCCAGAAATATAAAAGGTTATATGACTTTAGACGAGTCTTTGCGCATCTTTCTTACTCAATACGGCTCCTTATTTATTCTGAACTCTCTCTGACCCACATTGATACATGACTAATACAAAATGTTTTCATGCCTTCTTGTAAATCTTGAACCAGCTGACACGGTATACGGCACTTGGGAATACGGCACTATTAAATTCTTGTTTACTTTCTAAATAAATTATTTATTGCAGACTCAGGATCTATTCAAATACACTTTTAATTTTAACATATTTTTATAGAAACGAAAAGCAAAGTACAGTAAAGTTATACGCTGCATACATACAACAGGTTTGTCATGTGTTCCCCGAATACATTTTATGGCTCCAAAATATATAAAATGGACTAGTCATATCTGTGGCTACACCAGCGACTAGAGAATTTAGCGATTTTAGTATCCTTGCACTAAAACTCCCAATCGTCTTACAGTGAAGCGCATAAAAGTCGTCCACTCCGTGCTCCGCAAACATACCTGAGGCGCTGCTCGGAATGCGTTGTTGTATTGGACTCGTAGTGCGCCAAAGCCTTCTTGGTTGATAGCTCTCCAATATTTCAGTTTAACGCCACGAACATTGATGAAACGTAGAGATGTCGACACGTCGCGAAACACTCGCAGGTTGGTGGAGCTGCAGGCGGTGCCGTGGTCGGCGGGCGAGGTGTCGCGCGCGCTGGCGGGCGGGCGGTGCCGCGAGCACGCGGCGCGCATGTCCGCCGACACGCCGCCGCGGCTCGCGCACGTGCTGCAGCGCGCGCTGGTGCGCGTCGCGCGCGAGGCGCAGCGGCTCGCGCACAACCTCGGCTTCTGCTCCAAGCACGAGGTGGCCGGCGCCTTCCGCATCGTGCTCAGCGCGACGCTCGCCGACGCCTGCGTCAAGGTGAGTCGTCATTATGGATTTCTTCTTGGGTGGGTTCATTGGGGGCTCATATAACAGAAACCGAACAGTTTTCCCCAGTTGAGACAACGGACTGTTTGGATTGACACTCGCGAAGCAGTGTAGCACGACCTGCACATCAAAATATCAATTTATTCCAATAAAGACGATAAATATTTAATAGAATGAATTCTCCAATCGACGTTGTTGAACTCCAAGAAAATAAAAAAGGCCCAGATTTATTTGAAGAATCGTCATGCTCTTTTTTTCTTCCAATTGTAAAAATTTAAGGATTAGAGAGTATTGTCAACTGAAAAAAAAATTGTAATAGGTATGTTATGTACCTATGTAAGGTTTCGTGTGGTGTTATATGCAGGAGGACAAGGAAGGGATGTGGAAAATATTTAAATACGAAAAGGCATCCACTTCTGTAAAGCGTTTTTACTATGCAACCTGAAATGGATGGCTAATACCCACACAATTACCGTTATGATATTAGCCCAATACACTACATTCCCAAACGAATTAGGTGCCATGCCAGGACCTTCCCTTTATGAGCTACATTGGAATGGATGGAAATGCGAGTAGAGGAAGGGGGCCTTCAGTGTTGTACGTGGTTTCCGAACCGTGGAGCAGCTCGCATTCGTCACGAAATGCACTTGTCCAACCCAGAGACAGAAAGAAAGTGGTGCATGAACGGGGCAAAGATTTGAACCCAGACCTCTGGTTTTCAAGGCAAGTCCCCGCGCCACTAGGCTACGAGCCTCACGTGTAGATCGTCTGCAAGTGTAGAAAGGAGTGACGATTGCAGTTAGTAGTACTGATACAGATATTAATTTCGCCATAAAGAACACAAAACATTAACAATATTAAATTGAGTCATTTGCATATTCAGTATGGTTTGTCATCATTTTAGTTTTGCTCTGTTCAGCAATGCAATCGGAATAGTTTTAAACATTTGTATCTTACATAATAAACAATAATTATTTCAACTATAACATGCTTTGATATTCAATAGTCGTTTTGATAGTGATACCTATTCATTTTGATTGTCCAAGTCAGCAAAATTAGTTAATTTTACTATAAGAAAAAAAATCGCTTACCTCATGAAATGGGTTGTCTAATAGGATTTTTTTTAGCTGACTCTGGAATACAATGAACACAAAAACGCTAACTACTTAACTAAATTAGTACGTGTTGTGTTGCAGGGATGCCAGCGCGCGGCGACCATGTTCGCGATGTCCGGCGACGCGGCGCTGCGGCAAAGCAAGGCGGCGCGCGCCAGCACGCAGCTGTCGCCGGGCAGGTTCCACCGCTGGATGGTCGACATGCGGATCGCGCCATTCGTGCACGAGTCAGTCTCTCACACCGATCGCTCATCCCCTAGTAGCATTTTGGGTTGACTGGTTATTGGGATTACGTTAGGAAATCCGTTGGCCAACGGTTATTCATGTCACCGCGGGAACCGGTGGGGCCATCATAGTTGGGCCTTTGTCGGAAATACATAACGGCAGAAATACATAACTCGCCTAACCATATCTATTGTAGGGCCATTTTTTGATATTTGTGCTGCACCTTGCCCAATCATATGTTTTGTAGGGCGGGCCATCGTTGGATATGTGTAGGCAAATCTGCTGCAACTTTCTCAACCGTTTTACGGTTGGCCTTCTGTTGAATCTCCGTCAATAACACCACCATCTCCCTACTAAATCCCAACTCGTTGGCCAACACAAAATGCTACTAGGGGTTTATTTGTTAAGGGTACATTTTTCAAATGCACCTTTATGGCCAAATCAAAAACTAAAAGAAATGGCAAAAAAACACTCGATATGGGGCCGATTTGGATAAAAACTAAAAACTAAAACATGATTGCTCGTTCATTTTGAGAAAAATAACACATCTTGTATTATTCCACTATCCAAAATTGTCGCTTTTAAGACACAAACTCTATGAAATAATGTCAGACGAAAAAAAAAGGAAAGGGCTCATCACAGCCCTTTCCTTTTATTGGCTCATGACTCATGCGCTCAATCGACAAGGCTAGTGCTTGTTTAAGCAAATGGTCAGGATATAATATTCTGTTTTAAGTCAAAGAATATGTCGCTCTTTTCTGATTTTCTTCATTCTATAGGTATGAACCATCATGATTCTATATAGTTCATTCTATGTAATAAATAATTTTAATAAACCGCAAAAACCCATAACCTATCCACGTGTAACGCGTCAGGTACGCCGCGATCTACCTGTGCGCCGGGATGGAGACGCTGCTGGAGGAGACGACGCTGCTGGCGGCGGCGGCGGCAGGCGCGGCGCCGCTCACGCCCGCGCTGCTCGACGCTGCCGTCGCCACCTCCGCCGAGCTGTGGGGCCTGCTGCAGCCCTACGCGCACCTCAACGCGGGCAGGATCGCGTCCGGTGAGCCTCCCCCTCCTGCAGCCCCGCTACGGGTGTATTCGAAGTGGGCAGACTAACTTTAATCCGCCGGAGGAAACCGGTTTTTGTATGGTTACTTCTCGGTTCGGTGCTAATCTCGTTCTAGGTTTTGACAGGTGCTCTCTGAATACGACTTTAAGAATTTAACTAATTACCAGGTCTTAGTTAGATTCTCACTAAGTATCTAACTGTTACATATTGGTAAATATCGAAATGTTCCGTGTTTTCCATCCAGTGCGCTGTAGCCGTGCTTAGAAAGATCAATGCTAGAAAGGGAAGATCCTCAAATGGCACCTGATTCTTCGGAAAAGTGGTGTTGGGTATAATATAATGTCAGTAGTTGTGGTCCAGTGTCCACGAGCGCAATTGAATAGGTACTCGTAAAATGGCACAAATAGTGCAAAAAACAGTGAATGCTAAATTTTATCTTCACGAAAGCGACAATGAAAAAATAAAAAATTGTAGGGATGCTTTTCCTAAACGCAAAATAATTATCAGAATTGAAGTTTATCAAAAATCCCCTTTCAATTAGAGTACATAATGGAAAGTTGTAACTGTGTTCAGGAGCGCTATCGCTGTCACGGTGGGCGTCGCTCAGCTCGCTGGGCTCCGGCGGCTCCGGCGGCTCCGGACTCTCCGCCAACAAGGCCGGCAACATGCAGACACACCTCGGCCTAAGCCAGGACTCTGGAATCACTACCAGCGGCTCAGGTAACTGAAAATCTGACAATATCAATATACGTATTTTGCCTCCTTCCCTTGGAGACAGCTCTGTTTTAGCAATATGGATCTGTCGAGCTGTGCTAATGCCGTTGCCGAGGTGATTCAGGGAGCTATGAAACTATTTATTCCTAGCTCTACCAAATCCCTCGGTGGTAAATGCCAGCCATGGTTCAACGCAGAATGCGCGGACGCCTGTTCTACTAAGAATGCGGCCCACCGTGCATGGAACCGTGCAAGAACACGACGTGAACCAGACGTTAAAGCGCTGAAACAGGCCCTAAACGTAGCCTCCAGATCCAGTAAGAGGATAATCGCAAGAGCGAAGTTCGAAAATATCGGCAGAATTGGCGAGAAGTTGATCAGTCACCCAACAGGGAGCCGTCAATTCTGGTCCCTCGCTAAATCTGTCGAAGCAAATCTCTGCCGCTCCTCACTTCCACCATTGCAGCAACCTGATGGATCACTCGCTTTTTCCGCCATAGAGAAGGCCGACCTTCTCGTGGGCCTCTTTGCGGCAAACTCACGCCTGGACGATGGCGGATCAATCCCGCCATCTATTCCTGGGTGCGAATGCTCTATGCCGAACATACAAATCCGCCAGAAAGCGGTGCGGCGTGAGCTCTTCGCCCTAGATTCCAGAAAAGCGAGTGGCCCTGATGGTATTCCAGCGCTGGTGTTGAAGAAATGTGCTCCAGAATTAGCCCCTGTCCTAACCCGCCTTTACCGCCTATCGTACTCCACTGGGTGTGCCTACAGATTGGAAATCGGCCAACGTCCAGCCCGTGCCTAAAAAAGGCAATCGATCAGACCCGGCCAACTACCGACCCATAGCCATTACCTCTCTTCTATGCAAAGTGATGGAGCGCATCATTAACTCCCAGTTGATGAGGTACCTAGAGAGCAATGCACTCCTCAGTGATCACCAATACGGATTTCGTCCGAATCGATCTGCTGGGGATCTCCTAGTTTACATCTCACATGAGGTGGGTGATGCGCTCGAAAATCATGGCGAAGGTATGGCTATCGGGCTGGATATCGCGAAAGCATTTGACCGGGTCTGGCACAAGGCACTGCTTTCCAAGCTACCGTCCTATGGCCTTCCGACCGATCTATGTGACTGGATCGCCGATTTTCTACATGGCCGCAACATTAAAGTCTTAATTGATGGTTGTTGCTCCAAAGCCATGCCAGTGAATGCCGGCGTACCGCAGGGCTCTGTGCTGTCCCCAACCCTTTTTCTGCTGCACATTAATGATATGCTGAATTTGGGTGACATTGAATGCTACGCAGACGACAGCACAGTGCTAGCCAGGTACACCAGTCACCGGACCGCAAGCCGGGCTGAAGTGGAGGAGAATAGGCGGCGCCTCGTTGTTAGACTCGAAGAGACCCTGGAAAAAGTTTCCGGGTGGGGTCTCCAGAACCTTGTCGAGTTTAACGCGAGCAAGACACAGGCGTGCGTATTTAGTGCGAAGCGTACTCCGTTCAGTGTGGCTCCGACCTTCCAGGGAGCAACTCTTCGTATTGACGAGCATTTAGGGATTCTTGGTGTCGACCTGACGCATAACCTTAATTTCGGACGCCATATCGAGGATAAAGCCAAGCTCGCCTCGAAAAAGCTGGGAGTTCTCAACAGGGTGCGTCAGTACTTCACGCCTGACCAAAAACTGCTCCTTTACAAGGCGCAGATAAGGTCTTGCGTGGAGTACTGCTCGCATTTGTGGGACGGCTCAGCTCAGCACTTGCTTGGCTCCCTGGACTCGATACAGCGTCGGGCCGTGCGTCTCGTCGACGATCCCAAGGTATCTATGAATCTGGAGACCCTCCAACTCCAAAGGGATGTTGGGTCTCTCTCTGTGTTCTACCGTCTTTACCATGGAGAATGCTCGTCAGAGCTACATAACGCTGTCCCTCCGTCCCCTTTCTACCGTCGCACGACGCGGAACAGGCAGGAAATGCACCCGTTCACTGTCGACATTCCAAAAATCAGAACCAACCGATCCTCTAGGTCCTTTATTTATAGGGTCGGTAAACTATGGAATGCACTTCCTGCCGAGTTATTTCCCTCAAAGTACAACCTGGGATCCTTCAAACATGGCGTGAAGAAGCACCTGGCCGGCCGGCATGGTTTTCGCAGCCCCCTTATAAATTCGAAAGCCCATGGGCATCGTCGGGCACCTTAAGTGGTCCTGTCGTATGCCATATGCCGCGCATTACATAAAAAAAAAATACGTAACCAATTTTATTTTACTTTAAGGGCCTTTTTCACCTACTGATGATTAGCTTAATCGCCACATATTAAGGACCTTTCTTAACAGCTTGCAATCAATACCAGTACAAGATAATCAGTAGTTTAGTAATAAAAGCCCTTTAAGTGTCGATTAAAATAAAACAGCAATTGGTGAAAACCAGGATTAATTAAATTTACTTAACATTGAAAAAAACTAGTGCGCTTACTATGAGACCCAATGTGTCCAATTTTATAAAACTACCAACCTTAACCCAACTAAAACGTTCATGCCTCCCTTAAACATAGTCGCAAACGTATTGGAGGGTTTGTGTGGGAGGGACTCACTTGGTGAACATTTCGGGAGCACGTTCACACGCGGTGGTGATGTTTGAACTGTGCTGTTATAACTATACATACGTATATACTACATAATGTATTCGATTAATGTGTGCGTTATTACATAAATATGTATCATAAAACTCTTATTCTACAATAAACATAAATACTTTTATTTTACTAGAAGATGCCTTATCCGGATTTTCGATAATATGGACTACCCCTGGTCCCAATTTGTCCGGAATTCGGGAAACAGTAGAACTGTATATGCAAACTTCGTCGTGTGGAGTCGCGATAACCACCACGTGCTCCTTCTCCTTCCTATTCTCTTCTGTGGAACCGACCGATGAACGTGTTGGCAGGAGGTTCGGGCTCATCGGGCTCGATGTCCGGGTCGGGGTCGGCACGCTCGGTGCTGCTGACGACGTGCGTGGGCAGCGCCGGCGAGCTGGCGGCGGTGCTGCGGCGCGCGTCCCCCGCGCACCACCCCTCCGCCGCCGCCGCCGCGACCCACGCCGCGCCCGCCGCACCGCCGCTCTCCGCGCACGCGCTGCAGGCGCTCTACTACTTCATGCGGTGCTCGCAGGTGAGCGTCTCTCCTGGCCTCTTCTTTCGGTGCATCGAACGAAGTCATCAGCAGTCGGCGACCGCAGTGACCAATGTTTACGTACTAGAGTCTTTCCAATACTCAGTTCGCCTCTTCTTTTCGTAACCGTGATTAATATGTGTACTTTCGTTGAGTATGCTGGTCATCAGTTCTTGGTTGAGAACCCAAAAAACGAAAGATGGTCGAACCTGCTATGACAAACAGTCCTGTTAAGTGTCCTGTTTTATATGGGCATCGAAACATCGAATGCTCGCATTCGTAACGAAATATGTACACTTATCCAACCCAAGAGAAAAAAGTTGTGTATGTAGGGGCGTAGATTGAGTCCATGAACTATCAACATTAGCCATCCATATTTAGTAACATAAAAAAGGGTCATTCAGCATATTGAATGGTGCAATCAACGGTATCATGGCTTTAGAGCCCCTACTCTGACTTGTCACTTAAATTGGCGTTTATACCAAACCAATTACCTGGAAAATTAAAGAGTGTATGCAGTGGGCTTTAGAATTAACATTTGCGAGGTTGAGTTTGCTTTCACAGCTTGCGTATCGTGGCCGTAAATAGGTTGATGTTGCCGTTTACGCCGACTCCGCATTTTCATACTAATTTGGTATTCACAGTTAGTTTTGACAGGTTGAAGAAGGAAAACCACAGAATAAGTAGTCAAACTTGTATGGGGTTTGACGTTTTTACGTATTTTAGAAGTTTTGGTGTCCCTTAAGGTTCACACTAGGGCCTATACTATTCGTACTATTTATAAATTATGGTATCCCTCAAGGTTTACACTTGAGTCCTATACTATTCATACTATTTATAAACGACATTGTTCATTGCATTCGCAACTGTTCATTGTTTGCGGATGATCTCAAACTTTTGAAGGAAATCACTTCACTTCATCACACTATCCAAATGCAGGACTACTCGAGTCGAATTCAAGAATAGTGTGAGATCAATGATATGGTCCTCAATGTATCAAAATGTCACCATATAAAATGTACAAGGAAAAATAATAAGGTTTATCTAATATATAAATAAATAAATTAATTAAACGTAAATTTAGGTGAGAAGTCCGACTAGGGATTACTCATGTATTCAACCGCAGCTGGAGCACAGCAACAGCAGCGTCGGCGGCGGGGGCGGTGGCAGCGGCGGCGCGGGCCAGGAGCTGTGGTACGAGCGCGCGTACGGCGTGCTGCCGCCGCTGGGCGAGTGGCTGCGCGTGGCGGCGGCGCACGCGGAGCAGCGCGGTGCGCCCGCCGCCGACCGCGACGACGTGCAGCAGGCGGCGCGGCTGCTGCTGCCCGGCGTCGACTGTGCACCCAGACCACTCACGTGAGCGCTTCCCGTCCCATTCACTACCTCGAACAATCAATACCAAGTTATCTCGACAAAAAAAGGGCGAGAGGTGTCGGGGACACCCGGTAGGAAAGAATTTCCTTTCCCTATACTTATAATATATACCTAGCTCTCTGAGGTACTCGGCACTCAGGTCAGCTTTATTTTCACATTCACACGAGCTAAGCTTGTAAACTAAATTCAAAATTTTCAAAAAATATGGTTAATATCGATCCAGCCGTTTTTAAGTCAATGGGGGAACATAAAAGGCCCATCAGCCAAACGCACAGATTATTTAATGTTTGGCTGTGACAATATATGCTGACTTACTATACCAAGTGTCCTTGGGACACTTTTTCACATGTAGGTCCCATCCGCCACTTTTTCCCGTGTAGCTCCCTTCGTTCCTAAAAGAGTACTTGCCGATGTACATCGCTATCCACAAGATAGCGATGTACATCAAAAGCTCAGATCAAAAGGAAGATGTGCCATTCAGCGCGCCACTTTGAGGTCAGCTGTCTCCAATTTTTAAAACTATGTAGGCCTGAACTATGTAATGTAGAAGCATATAATCACGTTTCAATCCCCATGCCCACACCACGAGAACCAAAAGCGCTGAGTGTTCGTCCGGTTCCTCCAGACAGTGCAAATGGCGACAAATATTATCCGACCTGTCGAATCGGTCCATCCCTGTCTTCGCACGGAAGGATTCTTTCAGAGTGTCTGAGTGAGCATAATCGGTTTATAATTGGCTGGGTATATCTCGGCCGGTCCAAGCGGCTGCGCAGAACCAAAACTAGGTCGTATTTGGTTTCTCCGCAGCGGTTTGCGCTTGGAGAATACCAGCCAAGTTCCACACCGCCATAGACTAAAGCGGAAGGGAAAGACTGCTAACATCGTACCAATGTTGAATAGGGATAATAAAAGTCCACAAGTGGCATTACAATTCACATTAAATAGAAACCAATGAATATCAATGATATTATTATTTACAATGACATTACTTAATATATCGTTAAAATGTAACGTTTTAATCATGTTTAATGATGGTGTAACTAGTTCTGGCAGTGACGGGAGTTCTCGCTGCTTAGAAATGTCGTAGTGCCAGCGAAAACCTTACTCTTTAATCTATGACCCCACCAATATTTCACCATGACGTTTCGGTCGCCAAAGCTAAGCTCGCCGTCACCGCAGGCTGGAGGAGGCGCTGGAGCCGCGGCGCGCGGTCGGGGCGGGGGGTGGAGGTGGTGCAGGCGCGGCGGAGGAGAGCGCGCGCGCCGCCGTGTCGCTGGCGCACCGGCTGCTGGGTGCGGGGCGCGCGGAGCTGGTGGCGGCGGCGCGCTCGCTGCTTCCCGCCGCCGGCCTCGACACGCTCGACCGAGCCGGCCTCACCGCGCTCATGAAGGCCGCCGCGGCCGGGGACGAGCACACCCTCGCGGTAACACCGCCTCGCTGCTCCATACCTTCCACACTCCCTTACCTAGCTGCCATATTGTGTGTGGAAGCAGATGGACACGAAAACGTGAATTTTACATTTCGTGCAAGTACAATGCTGAAGCTGAGATTTATAGTATTTACTCGTACTTGGCTGAGCCAAAGTATGTCTTTCGACTGTCAGTTTTGGCATAAAATGTATGGACCGAATGTCAAATTTGACAGTCGGAAGCCATACTTTGGCTCAGCCAAGTACGAGTAACGTGTATGAATCTCAGCATAAGAATAGTGTAATAGAATACCTACCTACCTAGCTCAAATTCCTACTGTAAAAATATGATGAGCTAATACTACACTACAAAGCCTAATAATCCAATTACTATCATCATTCACTCATACAATCAATATTGAATGAATACAATTGAATGAATGAATTAATGAATGATTTATTTCATAAAGAAGAATAAATGAATGATGGATACTATTTAAATAAAATGTAAACAAAATATATTGCATAAATGATTCCTAAATAACCAATCCAATTTCTACGTGTAGCAAATTTGAGTAAAGATACACCACTCAAAAAAAAAATATATATATTTATTCTTTACCAAAAAAGCTTAGCCTAATATTACATAATTCATATTTTTTATTTCTTTTAATAATAACTAGGCTGCTATATACAGTAGTAACCCTGCTTCTCATGCTAGGATTCCCAGGGTCTTTCATCGAGCTGTCGGGTTGAAGTAGACGTGTAAATTAAGAACAATTGCACTTAACATAGAAATTAGTACAGAATATACAATCTTAATAAATGCAAACAGAAGCATCGATACGTGGATTAATACAAGAGCGAAGCAAAATCGCACGCAAATCGTTGCGTACCGTATGTCCGAAAACCCGTGGGGTTTTGACTTACGCAAACAGATGTACAACAATCGTAAGCGTAAAGCCATCGTAAGAAACTTCACTTCTCTTAGGTGTCACTGCCGTCATTTTTTCTGTCAACTGTTTTTTTTTACAGTCTCAACAAGGATACCATAGTTCTCCCTTTGATAATGATCTAATCCTAACTAAAAAATGACTGAAACGGCAGATGCTGCTGGAAGCGGGCGCCGATCCCAACGTGGAGAGTCCGGGCTGCGCATCGCCGCACGCGCTGCTGCTGTCGCCGCGTCCCGCCGCCGCGCCGCCGGCCCCCACCGCACCCGCCGCACCACACGCACCCGTCACCGCCGGTCAGCACGCTACTTATTGTATCCATGTCGGCGTCAAGCAGTTGATTGAATGGCAAAAGAATGCCAAACGAAATGGCTGAAAATTATTTAGCATTCTAGTCAAATGAAATAGTGCTGCATCGTAAAGTTAATAATAATAACGGTTATTGCACGATAAAGTGTACAAAAGGTAGAACTTAATGCCTAAAGTTAGGTTGGGTTAGATAAGAAGGTGTTTCTTCTGTGACCATTATTGGATGCAATTCCATTGGAAATGTCAAGTTTAATAATGGTATTTTAATCTAATCTAAGACAGAATTAAAATTGAATGGGCTTCCCTGAACAAAATTGTTCGGGCAAGCAAATAATAGGGTAAGTAAATAATAGGGTAAGGTTATTTTTATGTTCATTAACCAGCAAACACGCTGAATGTTTATATAAGTTCATTATTTCAACAAGGTGTCTAGGCGTACATTGAGTGGCATATACAGTATTTATCTGGCTGGCAGGGCTGATGCAGGCGTAATCGAAATACTCAGTGGAAAGAAGGAGGACATCAATCCATGATAGTGAAATGACGAGTAGTGAATTGCCTCGGGCAGGTTGGACGGCGCTGGTGTACGCGGCGGCGGCGGGCGGCGCGGGCGCGGTGTCATGCTGCGCGCGCTTGCTGGCGGCGGGCGCGCGCGTCGAGGGCGCCGCCGGCCGCAGCGACGACGTCTGCACGCTCACGCCGCTACAGGTCGCCGAATTTACACCCTACCGCCCCCGAAATCCAATCCGCTGCCCACTACAGATCCTCTTACACCCTCAGACCATAATATAAGGTATAGATAGCTAACGTCATACGACGTACAAAACTCGCCGAAAACTACTTCTTTTCGCAGGTACTATGACATTACTAACCTGCGCTGTCTCCCGTCAGTGCCAGAACTATTTACGTCATTAAACTAAGCTTGATTCCAAATTTTGTCTAGATAGGCGTGATGAAAATGTTAAATTTTAACTATAAATTAAGTCATGTCATTGTAAATGAACAAATATCATTGATTTCTATTTAATGTATTCTGAAATGTGAATTGCAACGCCACTTGTGAATTTTCACTATCCCTATTCAACATTGGTATGGTGTTATATCTATAGTCTATCATTTCCTCTATACTCTATGCTTAGACCTAGTATGTAGTGTAGTCCAGATGCTTTGCCTCGCCAAAACACACCCTTTATTTAAACTGGATAGAAAAAAAAATCATTTCGCCCATCTTGACTAAAGGATGGAGAGTAGGAAGGACTTAACCCTTGCCATAGTGTAGATTTACAGTTTTACATGGGTTTCGAACCGAAATTCTGTCGGTGGTCCGTTCAATGAGCGCGAAAAATAATTGCTGACATAGCTAGCGGTTCGACAGGTGGCGTGCGGTGGGGGGAACCTGGAGCTGGTGCAGCTACTGCTGCAACACGGCGCGCACCCCTTCCTCTCCACGCTACTCAAGGATTCGCTCTGCTACTCGGGCTCTGCGCAGCGGGGCTGCTACAGGTAATCTCTTCGTATAGCCGTGATGCGCGGTGGCACGCTACAGGTTGGCTCTACCTGCAACCTTCAACCTATCAGATGCCGTGTGGTAGAAGCAATCTAGAGTCGGAGCAGCTGATGCTGCATCAGGCCCCCCCCTCTCCAGATCAAAGATTCGCGCTGCTCCTCGGGCTCTGCACTGTAAAACCGTAATAAACAATCGACTCGATGCAAGTCTCGACCAAGACCATCGGATATTACTGAAGCATATGCTATTCTGGTTGCATTGCCATAAGATATCACGGCCTGGTTGCGCTTTATGAAGAAGCGTACTGGGACTATGGTCCTCACTGGACGTTTTCGGGCGTTCAGTGGGTGGGAATTGCGGCTCCCTTTGTGTACAACGTCACGGTCAGTCATTGGGATCGCAATATAATAAACAGCGAATAGAGGTACGTACACTCTGCACAACATGTCTCCTGTCCTCGCCTGTGCGGTCGATATCAGTTTTTAAAGGAAAAGGCTCAGCAAGTTGGCAATACTGCTTTCTTCCTCAATTTCAAAATCGGTGGAATGTATCGATAAGATGTGAGAACAAACATAGAACGAGTCTGGACGGCCAATCGATGTTGTGACATGTTAATTTGCAGCGCGATATCAGTGTGCTGCAGCCACGGTCAGCGGGCCTGCCTGCGCGCTCTGCTGGCACACCGCGCGGCCGCCGCGCGCCAGGCCGACGTGCTGTCCCTGGAGGAGATCCTGGCGGAGGGCGCGGGCGCGGGCGCGGCTGTGCAGGGCGCCGCCGCCGCCTCCGCGCCCGCGCCCGCCCTCGCCGGCTACACCAAGGCGCAGCTGCGCACGTTGCAGGAGGCAATGTACCATGCCGCAGAGACCAACCACTTGGGTACGTATGCATGCGAGGTTTATTGTCACCTATTGAAGCGGAAATCGTTTCCATTTAGAAAGCCACTCTCTTTAATTAGGTAGGCTCAAAAAAGATGGATTGCCATCAAAAATTGTCATGTCTGTCATCATAGTCTATAGTGTCACATCAGAATTCCATAAAGCCCATCATGGAAGAATCCAGGAGCAAACAAGTGTGTAGATATTAATACTACCAGGATTTTTATGTCATAGCTACACATTGTGGGTAACCCAGAATGTGTTCTGCAATCCAGATTGTAACTCGAACTCTTCTGCACAGAATCCGGAGGGTTACTTGGCAAGCCAATTTTCAGTTCACGATGTACTTATTATGAAATAACCATTTAAGTTGCCAGTCATCACCGATATAGTTATTAGTTAACCATTGTCCGTTCTTAACATGCAGGTTGTGTTTGCCTGTTATTGGGTCTGCACACTGTTATATTTAATATGTCTGTATAAACGTGAATGTAAATGTGTCAACCTGTTGGCAAACCTTTATAAATAAATAAATAAATAGCAGCGGGTTGCAGGTGTAACGCCTAACTATTCGCAAACATAGTTTAGACGAATTATAGCCACGTTTCGAAGACTAAAGACTCACAGGTCGAGGTGAACCAGGTTCAAAACTTTCAGCCACCGATTTTTCTTTTGTCTCTGGGTGCGAAAACGTTTTTTCGGTTTAGCTGTCCCTCTCTTGCTACGCCCACAAAACCGCCCTCTGCCTACCCCTGCTGGAAAACAGCATCATGGTAAGTATCTATGTTAATTTATTTTTGAGAAGTAACGCCCGTGTTGATCGTGTGCGGTCGCATTCAAAAGTCCTGGAGGACCGCGCAGCAGGAGGGGATCGCATCACTCGCGAGGGTTGCGCTAGGACACCCCATCTGAAGACCGGTCGGCGGGGTACGGGGCACGCCGAGCATGAAAAACAAACCCGACCGTAGGGTGCAACTGGATTTATTTCGTCGTTGGCACATGTCTCTGAAGATGCATTCGCGACTGTTGCAGACATAACGCTCGAGTTGCGCGCGCTCGGCGTGCCGTGGACTCTGCACGCGTGGACGCTGTCGCTGGCTGCGGCAGCGGACGCGGGCGCCGACGGCATTATCGACCAGCTGCTGCAAGACTTCCTGCAGGTATGTGCCAGCTATGTTGCCTACCTTACACCAGTTTAATTACTCGGTGTAATTTTGAACCACAAGGATCTCTGCCATCAAGCTCTTCAAACGATATGTATATGCTCTTCAAGGAATGTAATGTGTATGTATGCATAATCGACCATGAAGCAAGGACATACTAATTAAAGAAAGAGCCCTGTAAAAAGAACTACTTTAAAAATATACCTACTGCAAGGCTGCACCCGAACCAACAAAAAATATCGCGGGTATTGCGTCTTCCAATTTCGCCACCTGCAGTGTACCCATAATTTAGAATTCTCCTCAGTCCCTCCTCCCGTAAACAATGACTCCTACTAACATAGTATTTAAGATTATTCATACAAACATTGATTTAACGCTTTACCTGCATTGCAGACTATCAGGTATGCGGAGTAGTAGTAATATTTGATGCAATATTTACAGGTGTGCCCATCGGACGACAGCCACTACAGCCGCACCTTCATCTACGATTGCTTGCCGCTCCTCTTCAATATATTTCGCTACAGCAAGGTCAGATTAAGAAGATACCACAAATCATATATGGCTGCGATCACTAGAGTAGAAAAATATGAAATTACTCATGTCCCTAAATGTTCACCGGCTCTCTAACCGAAGCACGGCCTCCGGCTCGAGCCGACTCCATCCCTTTCCAAGCCAGCCACCCCAGCCAATCAAATCCGATGCAATTTTGTCTCTACATAGCCGTTGGCGCTTGAAAGAGGAAGGACTCGCTTTGCGCCGGGGTCTGTACTTATGCTTCAGATAGTCGTTGATAAACATTATAAACTGTACGCACTCACTAGTATTGAAGCGGTGTGGGCACAATTTTTCACTCATGGTTGTGCAAAGGATCCATATTAAATTTAAATTTTTAAACAATCATGTTCCAAGGAGTTTACGGTATAGATGTTCATATTATGTTTACGAAAGCAGCAAGCCGAAGTGCACAAACAAATAGAGCACACTTTCAAATTTACCCTAAACATTTACGAGCACTAATCTCGAATAAAATACCTTTACGCATGGATGGCTTCGAATATTTTATAGGAATATCTTATTCAACTCCACCGAGGCAACGCGAATATGACCCTGACGTGTGTGAGACAGAAGGAGGGCACGATCCTCCTGCTGGCGGACATCTTGTGCGCGTGCTACGGCTGGGAGGCGGTGCCGAGCGTGCGCGAGCCGCCGCCGCCCGCGCAGCTCGCCGCACGCATCGACCCCTCCTTCGTCAACAACCCGGAGCTTTCCGACGTCACCTTCCGGTAACTTGAACAACACCTCCTTCATCGGCGATTGCAGCTCACTTTATTGATATACTAGCAGCCCGTCCCGGCTTTGCACGGGCATAATGTCATTTAAAAAAATATTATTTTGACACAATGATACACAAATAAACCATTTTTACGTAGAGTTCCTACATTGAGATTTTTGAAATAAAAAAAACTTAGATATTATTATTACATGATTATTAGATATTAGAGAAATAATAAATTCAAAGTGCTATAGGGAGAACCGCGGCCTCGGAGGCACGCTCCCGCCGCCCCGGCCGGCCGGTACCGCCGCAAACACTACATCCCGCAATTTTTAAATCTATAATATCTTCGAAAATATTAATTTAAATCATATGCTGTAAAGGGCCGTATAGATCTATATTAAATCAACAATGTATTTAAGGTATTTAATTGGATAAGGATTAATGCTGTACTTGTTAAAATCGCTTCGAAAATTAGCCATTATTTGTCGTAAAAAGTAAATGAGAAAAAAATGTTATGTATATGTATACCATCGCGGAGTTTTCTGTAGACCTTTTCAATGTATACAATACTTAGTACATTATTTTGATAAATTTCGTAGGGTTCAGCCTGCGTTTGCAATGTAAGCGGAAAAAAATATTTTTTACGACATCACATTGGAAACCTCAAGAATAACAGTATTTCTCCTAAATTTAATAGATGTTATTATACATATAAACCTTCCTCTTGAATCACTCTATCTATTAAAAAAAACCGCATCAAAATCCGTTGCGTAGTTTTAAATATTTAAGCGTACATAGGGATATAGGGACAGAGAAAGAGACTTTGTTTTATACTATGTAGTGATGAGTAGGTAGGTACGTGAACCACGAGTTTTAGCGGTTTTTAGCTCAGGGATCGTGCCTTGCATACCAGAGTTCATGGTATCCCCGCCCCGTTCATGCACCACTTTCTTTCTTCTACTTCTTTCTCTATCTCAGTTGGAAGTGCCTTTCATCAGGAATTCGAGCTGTTCCGTGGTTCAGAATCCGTAAAAAATTCTGGCCTTCCACACCAGCTCGTACAGTTGCTTGCCTCTGTTGGTTCGTATTAGCCATCCATGTCCGGTTTCAGAAATAACCTGGATTCAGATGTAAGATATAAAGAAGGAAAACCACATAGCATTTTTTGAGATAAAATTTGAATACAAGAACCCATTTTCAAGAGGATACTTCTGTAATGAGCGCGAACACTGTAGGAATCATGATGAAACAGCTCTACTATACCATTGACGAACCACAGAGAGACATTTGTCGGACACTGGGAACCCGGAGGCCGAATTCGGTTATCGCAATACGGAAACCGGAAACGCAAGCCATGATGATGTGCATACTTATAACATTTTGTTCAGGGTGGAAGGCCGGCTGTTCTACGGGCACAAGATTGTGCTGGTGACGGAGTCGCCGCGGTTCCGAGCGATGCTGGCGCCAACACGCGGCGGGGGCGCGGGGAGCGCGAGCGACACTCCACCCTCCACCGCGCCGTCCGCATCGCCCGCCGCACAGCCGCCCTTGGTGCAGATCAATGATATACGTTACCATATCTTTCAAGTAAGTAGCCGCGACAAAAACAAAAAGACCAATCACAATTCTGATCATATCACTGCTGAAATTTCATTCACTCTCAAGCATACTTTTACAAAAAAATTATAAACAAATGGAATCATTACATTGAGATACACGAGAGATGGATGGTTCAATTAAGGCATGTCTAAGTACCTATATCATTCTTTTGATGCGAGTATTATCTACCTAATGTATCCAACACACAAGGTTAAAAAGATGTTTTGTAGAGACATTTTCTATTATCGCAACAGATTAATCTGTATAATCCAGTTGTATATTACAATTTTTCGAATTCGTATTGTCGAACTCATGGGTCTTAAATCTCCGCCTACCCTGTTAACATGCTCACCACTGTTGTCCCGCAGCAAGTGATGAAGTTCCTGTACTCCGGCGGCTGCGCCACGCTCGACATACCCGAGGGTGACGTGCTGGAGGTGCTCGCTGCCGCTTCCTTCTTCCAGCTGCTACCGCTGCAGCGACACTGCGAGGCGCGCGCTGCCCGGGCACTCGCCCTGCACAACCTCGTCTCCGTCTACATCCACGCAAAGGTATGTCCACTGCCCGCCCCTAACCTTCCTGTACTCCGGCGGCTGCGCCACGCTCGACATACCCGAGGGCGACGTCACAGAATATATATGCACGCACACAGAGACATTTTGCGAATGGTCCTACGAAGTCATATTTTTAAAAATAACAGAACTAGCAGTGCTTCGCCAATATTTAAATGACACGTCATTCCGAGACGAGCGCCGCCCGCTTTCGTACTGCAAAACCTCGTCTCTGTCAACCGCGCACAAGTTGTGTCCCCTGCCACACCGCCAGGCTTAATGGTCGAACGGTCACCCATCCAGAACCCGAGCGCGTCCAGAGTTGCTTAAGGGGCATACCATGGCCTCGCGCCGCTGGGCTCCCAAGGCCGACAAAAAATATCTGTTTGCAGGTGTACAACGCACAGCAGCTACTCGAGTATTGTCAGGGCTTCCTCCTGCAGAACATGGTAGCGTTGCTGACGTACGACGAATCTGTGAAGCGGCTGCTGTTCGGCAAGCGGCTGCCCGGACACAACGTGCTGGCCGCCCTGCTGCACACGCTGCAGCAGCGCATCGAGACTCGCAAGAACAACAAGACTGCTCGCTAGACCGCTCGCTCCAAGCTCACTGACAGCTGAGATAGCTTACGTGCCGATAGAGATTTTTCAACTGATCTTCTTAAGACAATTCCAAAACAACAAAAGATTGGTAAGTAATGTATTTTATTTATTTATTCAGGTTATCTAAAAGTAAAAGCAACGACCGTCCTTGACGGAACACCCCAATGATTAGGGTTTAAAAGCCTAAAAATGGCATAGTACCGTAACATGGGGATACTTTAAATTCTGCATATGCATAGATCGATACTTCAATGTTTTTTTGAACATTTTTTAACACGCCGAGGAATGAAGTGATCTTTTTTGTGTTATTGTAATTGTAAATACATTTTATAATAAAAATAACTTTTATCATGGCCTGGGGGAACATTGATCTAGTCAAAGCCAGCCCACATGTACATCCCAGAATGTAAATGAATTCTGAAGAGAACTTGATTTATTTTTCATACATATATCTGAGACTCAAAATAAAATGTTTTGCAGGATTACATATAAAAGAATAACTAACATTAGTGCACTTCAGACTTCCCAGAACCGAATATTATTGTCAACATTAAGCAGTGATGTATTTAGGCACACAGAGAGTGCGGAGTCCATGGCTGTGTCATCTAGTTATTGGCAGAACAACTCCACCAAAATAGTGCATTTTCGTGATGTTTCCTTTTTTTTATTTTATGGATTATATTCCTATGAAATGTGTAAAATACATTTTCCGGGTGTCCTTTAAAGCGTGGGTGACGAAATAGATAGGGTGGACGAATTTTTTAGTTCTTACAAAATTTTAATAAAAGTTAATTAAATACAAAACTAATCATTGATTAACCTTGTAAATGAGATTCAGAATCACTTCTGTTATCAACTCCTTAAAAAGACACATGCATAAATCGTCCTAAAACCCTCACTCGAAAATTATGCCTCTGGTGTATGGTTTTCGAATATTAATAAATAGTGCACAAAAATCTACCCTGAGGTTACTTTTCTTGTTGCTGCCTGGATATTTCTGTCAGCGCATTGAAAGAATTTTGTACCCTATATACTTCTGGGCAATTTTTTCTTATTTCGTTCAAGTACCTGTCTTTTGCGCTGGGATACAACAAAATAATTGGGGTGTTCCATCACGGAGGGTCTATGACAGGCATCGCTTAAACTATTGGCGGAATGTTAACTCAGCGACCTACTGATTTATGAAAGTTCATAAGCTTTAAGTATAAAAATTATTTAAAATTGCCGTCTCAGGGATATTATCACCGATTTTATAAAAAAACTAGGTATTTGATCGAATCAGATGTTAAAATTTCAACTCAATTTTATGATTTCCCTAAAAAGTTCTAGGGATTAGATAAAATCGCTAAATTGGTTTCAGTCAACAACGATACGTTGGGTCAGGTTAGGTCTGTTTAGATGTTTAGTTACTTCAAAAAATTGCTGCACCGATTTCCTCATTGAAGTTGTCAGGTTAAGAAACATTACCTTCATTTTTATTTTAAAGGGCCCACAAAAAATAATCATCATAAATTTATGGAATGATTTTAAATTACATTTTTTTTTACATTTTATTTCCCTAAATGATCACTTTAATCACCTAAAACAATAATTTCTTCTGTTGGAATTTATTTTTTTCCCTATCCACCCAACTCATTGCAGAGATTGTGAATACTTAACCATTTTAACTATCTGAATATAACCCTAATCTGATTTTAAGAGATTATAAAATCAAGCTGACATTTCATCATCTGCCAGTATTGGAGAGACTGAATCATATCCCTGCGACATTTTATACACTTCACTAATGTAACAACAATGGTCATACGTTTGGCCTGTCTACGTAATTTAAGATAATCAGAAAATATTATTAATGTTTAGGTTAGATAGCTGGTCTTCCTTTAAAGTTATGTTTATTATTCTGATAATTTTTGGTCATATTCTTCGTAGGAAATGTATCTATAATGTATTTTATTCCTAGAAATACAGTAATTTATAAATGTATATTTTGTGTAAGTTCCGTAACCACTTGTAAATTATTTACCAAACTAATTTTAACAATGCTGTAGTAACCTTAATATATAACACTGTCCAGTGCAAAAGGTCTGTTAAATAAAATTTTGGAAAAAAAATCGTTGTCGTTTTTCTTTGGTATTGTTACGCGGGTAGGGTGCAGATTAGAGAAGAAAACACCAATACTCAACACTCTTCCTTTATTTCAAATAATTCACAAGCAAACTCACAAATACAATTTTACGCTAGGTTAATTCAAACACTAATTTACAAACTATATCACTCACTTCACTGATTCACTTCAGAGCTAGTTCACTGCACTTCTATATCGCTTGTTGTCGCTCACTTCGCTTCCAAAAATAGACTGCCGCCCTCAGCGCTTTGGGCGCCTTTTATATCGGTGGAGCTTCTTTCCAGAACACTCCACCGATTTCTAGGCGCCCATGTAGGGCAGCAGTCGAGAACAATCTCCCTCGAGACATTACTAGAATGTCCGAGATTTGTTTCTGAAGTCAGCTGGACGAGGCGTCACTTTATATGGGACGACAGTGATGCGATAGCCTGCGCAATGCAATAAGACAAGTAGCGCCATCTACTGAAATTCGAAGGAACCATTTGGCGCACTTTGGTAGTGTATCAGCGCTATGTCTTCGCAGCGGGGCGCGCTCGTAACACTGCCTCCTCCTTAGTTATGCTCGTCTCGAGCATAATTGTCTCCGTGGTATCGGGCCAGACGATCTACGTGCACAATCTTTTCCCGACATCTATCATTCCGGCGGATACGATATGTCACGTCATTGATTTTAGTCACCACTCTATATGGGCCTTCCCATTTTGGTTGCAGTTTGGGACTTTTTCCTTTTTTTCGTAATGGATTATGTAGCCAAACTAAAGATCCTTCTTCAAATACATTTCCATTAGCTTTGCGGTCGTAACGTGTTTTCATCCGCTCGCTTGCTCGTAGACCAGCCTCTCTAACACGTTTATAAACAGTGTCCATTTTTCCTCGCAGATCTGACACATACTCTGTTACACAATGGGATGCCTCTGGTGGAATTCCTGTCAGAAGGTCAGCTGGTAGTCTGAGTTCGTGTCCAAAATTTATGTAGGCTGGAGTTTCATCTACGCTTTCATGCACAGCGGTTCGGTAGGACAGCAGAAACAGCGGAATATACTGGTCCCAATCCTTTTGATGGTCTTCTACCAATTTGGCCAAGTGTCTTTCCAATGTCTGATTAAATCGTTCCACCATGCCATCTGACTGTGGGTGGTATGGGGTTGTCCTGGTCTTATGGATTCCCATTATTCGACATGTCTCCTGAAACACTCGGGATTCGAAGTTTCTGCCTTGATCAGTGTGTATCTCGAGAGGTACTCCATAGCGACAGAAAACTTCGTGGACCAATTTCTGTGCAACCGTGATCGCCTCTTGGTTTGGTATGGCAAATACCTCAGGCCACTTAGTGAAATAATCCATTACAACCATAAAGTAACGGTTGCCGTCATTTGTCGGAGGAAAAGGGCCAGCCACATCAAGAGCAATTCTCTCCCACGGAGCTCCAACATTGTACAATTTTAAAGTTCCCTTGCTCCGTGTATGAGGCCCTTTAACAGCGCTACAGATCGTGCATTTACGACACCAATCTTCTACATCATCGCGACAATTTATCCAGTAGAACCGTTGTCGTATCTTCAGGAGAGTTCTCTTTATTCCCAAATGTCCACCTGAAGTTCCATCGTGCAGGCATTGAAGAACTTCTTTAATCTTAGATCTGGGGATGACTAATTGCAGAGAAGTATCCTTTCCGTTAGTTGTTTCCCATTTTCTGTACAATATTCCGTCATGAAGTACCAGGCTCGACCACTGCGCCCAGTAGCTTTTAGTCGCTGTGCTCATTGCAGAAATATCTCTCCATTCTGGCTTTGTTTCTCCTGCTCTCTTCCAGTGAATAATGGGCATCAGATCATCGTCCCCCTCCTGGGCTAGCTTCATGTTTTCATTGCTCCATTCTTCGCTGATGTTATCCGTTCGGATGGCCTTTAAATGAACGGTCTCCTTTATCTCCTCCCTGATGCAGTGCTTACACTCTTCTGGGCAGGGTCGACGAGACAAAGCGTCAGCATTTCCATGGGTTTTACCACTCCGATGCTCTGTCTCAAACTGATACTCTTGGAGCTGTTCCAGCCAACGTGCAACCTGCCCTTCTGGATTCTTAAACTGAAGCAGCCATTTCAAAGCAGCGTGGTCAGTCCTCAAGCGGAATCGTCGGCCGAGAAGATACTTGTTGAAATGCTGCAAAGTCTTCACTACTGCTAGAAGCTCTCGTCTTGTCACACAATAGTTCCGTTCTGGTTTTGAAAGGGATTTGCTGAAATAACCAATAACGATCTCCTTGTCCCCATGACGTTGTGAGAGTACACCGCCGATTCCGGTATTACTTGCGTCTGTGTCGACTATGAACTCTTTATCGGCTTCGGGGTAGCCCAAGATAGGAGTGTTACAGAGATGTTGCTTAAGTTCTTGAAACGAATTTGCGCAGTCCTCGTCCCAATGAAATTGACGCTTATCTTCTGTAAGTCGATGCAGAGGCTTAGCAATCTCGGAGAAATTTCGGACGAAACGGCGGTAATATGAGCACAGTCCTAAAAAGGCACGAACTTCAGTCTTATCCTTTGGAATTGGCCACTCCTGTACGGCTTCGATCTTCTTTGGGTCAGTTTGGATGCCATTTCCGGAGATAACGTGACCCAAATAGCTAACCTGACGCTTGAAGAAAGAACACTTCTTGCAACTTAGTTTAAGGTTAGCTTGGCGAATCTTGCTCAAAACGTTCTCCAAATTCTTGATGTGCTCATCAAATGTCCGCCCTAATATGATTATATCGTCCAAGTACACCAGACAAGCTTCCCCGATCAGCCCAAAAAGTACTCGTTCCATAAGCCTCTCGAAGGTTGCGGGAGCATTACAAAGTCCAAACGGCATCACTTTGAATTGCCACAGCCCATGCCCTGTGGTAAACGCTGTCTTCTCTTTGTCTTTGTTGTCGATTTCCACCTGCCAGTAGCCGCTCTTCAGGTCCAGGGTTGTGAACCACTTCATACCACTCAATGTATCCAGTATGTCATCAATTCTAGGAATCGGATAGCTGTCCTTTTTCGTTACATCATTTAAACGACGATAGTCCACACAAAATCTGGTGCTGCCATCTTTCTTCTTTACCAGAACTACGGGTGAACACCATGGACTTGATGAAGTCTCTATAACATTATTTTTCTGCATGTCTGCTATCATTCTCTGAACTTCTTCTTCTTTAGCTATGGGAACGCGGCGTGGCCTCTGACGTATTGGAAGAGCATCTCCTGTGTCGATGCGGTGCTTAACGATGCTTGTTCTCCCAATGTCTCCGTCGTGCGAAGAGAAGATGTCTGAATATCGCATAAGTAGATTTGTTGCTTTCTTGAAATCATCAACAGTCAGGTCCCGTCTGCTTTCTTCCAAAAGAGTGGCGACTTTAGATCTCCCTGTGTCCAATTTATCTGAGGAAATTTCATCACATTTGCGTAGCCAGGAAACTTCTTCTTTGCCACATATTAGCACGCCATTTGCCACATCGATTTTACAGTTGTTAGTTCTCATAAAGTCCAAACCTAGAATGCAATCATCGATGATATCTGCTAAAACGGCGGTATGGCGATAAGTCTTACATCCAATTTTAATCGTAACTTCTATCTCTCCATAAACGGGTATGTGCTGGCCGGTAGCTGTCTGAAGCCTGCAACCATTAAAATACTGGTGACGATTCCGTATGACGCGGCCAAAGGTTTTTGACTTAACGATTGTACGGGATGCTCCAGTATCCAAGGTCAAGTTGCAATATATCCCGTTCACTTGGCCTTCAACGAGCAGGCTGTTTCCAGTACATGCCTGCGAAATTGTGACTTTTGGGGCTTCTATTTTACCAGCCAGCGTCCGCCCCCCGGTTCTGGCCTTTTCATCTTCATTTGCAGCATCAGGCCTTTCGGTTTGATTTTTGGGGCAATTGGGTCGAAGGTGCCCCAGTTCATTACACTTGTAGCACCGGGGAGTAAATTTACGTCTTACAGGTGCTCTGGTTTCCGACGACACCACTTCTCTTACTCGATGCGCTCGGGGATCTGATCGAACCGCTTCGACCTCCAACGCGTGGGCAAGAGCGTCCTTCACCGTTGTGTGGTGACTCAATCGTACAGCAGCTCGTACTTCGACGTCCCTGATGCCATCCACGAAAGCCTGCACCAAGTAATCTTCCAACGAAGATTTCGATGATGATTGATGGGCCTTTCGGACAAGTTTTTCGATTTCCAGTGCCCACTGTTGAAGTCCTTCACTTGCTCGTTGTACTCGATCACGAAGTTGAGCTCGATAGACGTGTTCCAAATGCTTGTCGCCAAACCTTGACTCCAGTGCTTCTAAAAGTCCGTCATAGGTGATTTGGGGACCTAAAGCCTCGAGAACATGGAGTGCCTTGTCCCGAAGTCCTAAGGTCAAAGCAGTTCGTGCTTGGTTCTCATTCCATCCATTTGCAATAACCACTGATTCAAACTGAAGTTTGTAAGCGGCCCAGGATGTCAAACCATCGAAAGGAGGAACCTTAAATCTTGCTCCTGCTGTTGCAGATGAAGATACAGTTACTCCACAGGTCTTGATTTTCTCCATTTCTTCGGATATCTTTGACTCAAGCCCGTTCAGTCGCTCTTCATGGCGCCCGAGAGTTTGGTCTTGCTCTTCGATCTTAGAGTTGACCTCATCAAGCTTCTCCTTTATTTTGGCATTGGATTCCCTAACGGCCCACATCAGTTCTTGCTGCTGCTCCTCCTGACGGCGAGCATGTTCCTGCGCCTGCTCCTCTTGACGGCGGGCCTGTTCATGCATCTGCTCCTCTTGACGGCGGGCCTGTTCTTCTTGACGGCGGGCCTGTTCTTCTTGACGGCGGGCCTGTTCTTGCATCTGCTCCTCTTGACGGCGGGCCTGTTCTTGCATGAAGGTCATCAATGCGTTCAAGTCCAAGGCAGGAGTTTGCGTCATTAATTGATGGCTCTCGAATTCTTGAGTTCCTGAGGCTGCTGCATCCTCGGCCGGTGTTGTGTCGGCTGCCGTCTGGCTCCTGGTCCTCACGCCTTCCTGGTCTTCTCTCGGTGTAATCGGCATCTCTAATCCCCGCTTCTGACACCAATTGTTACGCGGGTAGGGTGCAGATTAGAGAAGAAAACACCAATACTCAACACTCTTCCTTTATTTCAAATAATTCACAAGCAAACTCACAAATACAATTTTACGCTAGGTTAATTCAAACACTAATTTACAAACTATATCACTCACTTCACTGATTCACTTCAGAGCTAGTTCACTGCACTTCTATATCGCTTGTTGTCGCTCACTTCGCTTCCAAAAATAGACTGCCGCCCTCAGCGCTTTGGGCGCCTTTTATATCGGTGGAGCTTCTTTCCAGAACACTCCACCGATTTCTAGGCGCCCATGTAGGGCAGCAGTCGAGAACAATCTCCCTCGAGACATTACTAGAATGTCCGAGATTTGTTTCTGAAGTCAGCTGGACGAGGCGTCACTTTATATGGGACGACAGTGATGCGATAGCCTGCGCAATGCAATAAGACAAGTAGCGCCATCTACTGAAATTCGAAGGAACCATTTGGCGCACTTTGGTAGTGTATCAGCGCTATGTCTTCGCAGCGGGGCGCGCTCGTAACAGTATGTATCTCAACTTTCTGCTATTATGGGAACACACTATTTGATTGCGACGCAATTTCATAGAAATTAAACAAGCATAGAGAAACAAGAACAAATATATTTTTATCGTATCATTACAATCTTGATTTGCAAAAAAATAAATAAACAAACCAGCATGAAAAACAATTCTGACACCATCCCTATAAAAATTTTCGTCCAGCTAATGAAATTACGAGTGATTACGTGCTATTACTAAATTAATGCAGAATATAGTCTATGGACAGACATTAGTCAAACTGACATTTTGGTCCCATTCTGCTTTGCTATTTCTACAATTTGAATGATTAATTGGGTAGTTGTATTAAAACATATTATACAGGTACACCTAGGTATAGATGCCTGCAAACGAGGGAGGATCCAGGGGGGGGGGGGAGATATTGTAATTCTATCAAATAAGAGTAACTACATACACAATAGGATACACATACACTTTAGCAAAGATTAACAAGATTGTGTCGTCGGTACCCACGTACAGAAGTCTACAGTCAGAGGTAAGTGAAAAAATCAAGACACATACAAAAACCAAAACACTACCAGTCCTTCAGTGTAAAACATTTCATATGAAAGGTAAATATGAATCTAAGCTTCGCATTGAAGACAATATCACAATAAATTCATAAATATTTTTAAATATGTAACTATTCAATACCATCTTGTGATTTCATAAATATCAAAAGAATAAACCCTGAGTAATGATTTCAAAGGTTTTTTTTCACACTGCAGTGGAAATAAAATAATGTGTAAGCTTTATGTTATTCGGGTTTCATTGTAATTACGTTTGGAACTAATTATATATAAATCTGTACCTAATGAAATAATGTTTTATAATATAGATAGTGAGCAGTGACTTCACGTCACGAGGCGCATTCAACATGAATGGATTTGCGATGAAAAATATTAACATCAATAAGTTTACGGCATAGTGGACTTTTAACATGCAAGCCCAGCGATATTGAGATAATTCTTTCACTTACATGTAATTTTGAAATTGATATTTTAAGCCAAGAAAAATCGTTTATGCAACTAGACTATTACATCATAGTTGAAATTCTGTCGGTTATATGGAAATGTGAGTTAAAGGTGGGCCTGCAAGCATCAGAAAATTACACTCACCATACCCAGTATAATTCCAATTTATTTGATAATTGGCATCTATTATTAGGCAAAAAAATATATGATTGTGTTTTTTAAAAATCATAACCGAGTCACATGGCCGTAAAAATAAAATCTTCATACACATTTCCTTTCTCTATGGTTTTATACTTTTGTATAGAGCGTAATTTTCTGATGCCTACCGGCCCAACTTAAATGCCCCTTTCCTGGCTCGCACTTTTTTTAAAAATAAATAACTGGTCAGCGTCTGCTATGATGCAATGCAATTTGTAATTTTAAGTTATCTATGTATATATAGACCTTATTTACTGCAGCAAAGGGGCCCATTTCCGTGAGAGCGTGGGAACACTATGGATGTATAGCGACGTATTTTAAAAACTGCCCGCCGCGTCGTGTCTAGGTATTAACAGACCCTAATGAAAGCTTGGACGTCAATATTATTATATATTAAAAAATATTACATTTATACAGTCGATTCCCTTAGGTACCTAGTTCACTTGACATTTCTTTGTAATGTCGTATGTAAACCACAATAAAAAGACTTTTTCGTAAATACTAAGTTATATTCCAAGTGGGCGTAAAGTTTAATATGCAGTTTATCTTTGGACTAAATCGCATATTGCATGGTAAGTCCGGAGTTAGTTCTCGTTTCAAATTTTTACAGCCCTCTCTGAATATGACTAAGGTTTTAAAGAAACTGAACCCTATAATATGTTTTATCGATGGATTAGTCAGCAAGTAACAAAGACAAAGATAATCGGCTACTGTAGCCAAAACTGACTACAATTCTTTCAAAGTACTGGCTCCTAATATTATAAACTGCTCACAACATACAGGACACGCAAACGTATAGGCCACGTCGAAATAGGTACATAGTTTTAGTGCATTTAAGTTTTATCTATTTAATCACAAAAATATTAATAAATAAGTTATTGTACTTAATCTACTTTAATTATTTATATATTAATTGTACATAAAATGTATGCTAATTGTACACATATTTATGGTAAATATTTTTTAATTTCCTGTATATGTATGTCTCTTTTAAACACTTACACACATTTAAAATGCTAAAAGGCAATCTTTAAACAGCATTAAGATTGTTCTAGAAAAAAGGTAAAATAACATGAAACCAGAGTATTCAACAACTTTAAAGTTTTTTTTATATAATATCGTAAGAAAGTTATCTATTACTGCTTGTACCACAATATTAAATACAGAATATGATACCGGTTTCTATTTATTTCAGAGATTAAATCATGCATGCCACTGAACATTTTCGGTAAAACGTAAAACATCAATCACTCTGTTCTTTATTTCACTAAGAAAATAAGCAAATGTGTGGAGAAAAAGTAAAGTTTTAAAATAAATGTATATAAACTCTCATGACATCTCATTATATATTGAACTAAAGTTTAACAGCCATATTCACAGTAGGTGGACTAACTTTAATACGCCGGACTAAACCGGTTTTTATATGGTTAGTCCAGTACTAACCTCGTACTAAGTTTTGACAGGTTCTCTTTGAATACGACTGTAGGTATTTAAGTGGGGTAATTATATGCATACTGCCACGGTACCTATATGCATATGTATTAACATTTTTAAGTGATATACCTAGTTCATTGTATACATATTCTCTTGGATTAAGCAGAACAATTTCAAAATGTCTTTTAATATATACATACTTTTACATTTACCAACGTGTAAAATTCTCGAAATGGTATGTACAAATACAGGATGTGTGGTGGTATATTACAATCGACAAGTTTGTAAAAGGTGAAATCTCTTTATAAATAATAGGTCGGGGAAAAAGTCTTTTCGCATTATAGTATGTATGAACTTGTAATAAAATCTCTTTGGCTATACTATTTGTATCTGGCTGGTTTTGGTATCATTGAAAGTTTAAATTTTAAAGAACATAATTCCAAATTCAAATTAGGAAAATGTGTGATTCTCATTTGTTTTTCGTACTGTCAAAATGAGTGAATCTAATGAAGAAATTCGATACATTTTAAAATTTTACTACAAAAAAGGTAAAAATGCAACGCAAGCCGCGAAAAAAATTTACGATGTTTATGGACCTAGTGCAGTGTCTGTGAGAGTAGCACAAATTTGGTTTAAGCGTTTTCAATCCGGAAATTTTGATGTCAAAGATGCACGTCGCTCTGGTCGCCCTATTACGGATAAAATGGATGCCATTTTTGAAAAAGTGGAGCATGATCGGCATATCAGTAGTTACGACGTAGCTGAAGAACTAGGAATTGACCACAAAACAGTTTTGGCGCATTTGAAAAAAACTGGGTACACAAAAAAGCTCGATATTTGGGTACCTCACGAGCTCACTGAAAGAAACCTAATGAACCGTGTACTCATTTGTGATTCTTTATTACGACGTAATGAAACCGAACCATTTTTGAAGAAGCTGATAACTGGTGATGAAAAGTGGATCACGTACGACAAGAACGTGCGAAAAAGGTCGTGGTCAAAGGCCGGTCAAGCTTCACAGACTGTGGCGAAACCCGGGTTAACTCGCAACAAGGTGATGCTGTGTGTGTGGTGGGATTGGAAGGGCATTATTCATTATGAGCTGTTACCACCAGGCAGGACCATCGATTCTGAACTCTACTGCGAACAACTGATGAGATTAAAGCAAGAAGTTGAGAGAAAGCGGCCGGAATTAATCAACAGAAGGGGTGTGGTTTTTCATCATGATAACGCTAGACCTCACACATCTTTAGCCACTCAGCAAAAACTAAGAGAGTTTGGCTGGGAGGTGTTAATGCATCCGCCGTATAGTCCTGACCTTGCACCTTCAGATTTCCACCTGTTTAGGTCTCTTCAGAATTCTTTAGGCAGTGTCAGGTTAACATCACGAGAGGACTGCCAAAACCACTTGTCGCGGTATATTGATCAGAAGTCCCAATATTTCTATAGCAATGGGATCATGTCCCTACCTACAAGATGGCAAAAAGTTGTCGAACAAAATGGTACCTACATACTTTAGTTAAATGTAAATAAACCATATTAAAAAATGTTTTGAATTTTCTTAAAAAAAGCGAAGAAACTTTTTCCCCAACCTATAAAAGTGGATAGAATTGAATTAACACACAGTGTGATTATAAAAAAAAAAATCTTGGAACAGTCAGCTCTTTGGATGAAACCTACATATTCTCTTTTGCGATTACAACCGTATTCGTGTAGGTTATATAAAAAACAGTAAGACTCGGGGATGAAGCCGCAGTGCAGCAAGCTGTTATTAGAACTTCTTCATGGAATGGAATTATGGAGACGGAAAAAAATCAATGTTTTAAATTAGCGGCATGTAACATTTCATGAGATTTTACCAAATTACCGATTTTCAAGATGTTACAAAATGCCAACGAAACTGAAGCGGAGGATTTGTTTAAAATATTATGCAATTGCAACGTTTAAGATAATTAAATATTTATTCGAAAGGCCCGCCTTTTAATAGGAGCTGTTTTTGACCAATCGAGTTTTGCAAAAAAATTTTGAAAGTTTCTTGCAGCGAAAAGTAGTAAGTGTAACTTAGATTCGATGTTAAATAAGAAAACAAGTGCTATTGGGATACTTTACCAACGGAGCTGCCGGATAGATACTATGGAGTACTATGAAACTGTACACGAACTTGCCCCACAGACAGACTTCCCCGAATTGATTAAGGAATAAAAACATTTGCGATTGCTGATAAGTGCGCTATGTCAGGTCGATAATTTCTGACAAATCAGTGCATCACATCACTAAACAATCAGCACACGCAACGTTTCTTCCCCTAACATCCTTCAAAATAAATGTAAGACACGTTTTTGTGATTTTATGTGTTTGCATTGTACAATATGGAAAAATATTTTTCTTTTTTCCCGTACATTGATAAGCTGGCTGTGCCTCTTAAATAGGTAAAACATATTATAAATAAGTTTTCTAAAACTAAGCAACAAATATTATTATAACGCTCATAAAACAAATATTGTAAAATAAGTTATTAAATCCATTTCTGGAGTTTTTAAAACCTAATTTAATCAGTGCATGTATGAACCTATAGATAGGAAACATGATGTAATAATGCTAAGTACCCCGCATAAGATAATGCACATGGGACGTTGGAAAGAGACAATCGGCTAGTTTCGTCTTCGTAAAGAGTCATCTCTCTCGCACAATAGTGCACAGGTACTGAGTGACAGTGTGTGACAGCGATGACGCTCTACAAAGCCGAAACTAGCCGATTGTCTCTTTCCAACGTCCAGTGTGCATCATTTACCGCCGGGCACTGTACACACATGTGCTGAAGCACTATCGTACACACATAAATACGAAGTTGGGTCAAACGATAAAAAGTAAGAATGTTCTTTCTTGCTTTATCTATTACTACCAGCAAGTGACCGAGAGTGATATTTTGTTTCTAAGTAACGAATCTAAAGAATACCTTCCTCCGAATACTTCGACCAAGGGGTTCAGATTCATCAGCAGTGAGGTAGCTGCGGCAACCGTGCCTGTCGCGTCGTCGCGTCGCAGGGATCGGCAGCTCACATCCGGATCGTCGAGCATTAGGAGCCCTCGGGCTTCGGTATGTTGGTGTCGTAGGCTCGGATGACGTCGGCTTGCGAGACGGTGCCGCCTTCCTCTTGCGAGAACGCGAACCCATCTGTAAAGCGAGACAAGTCAGAGAAATTTGCAATGCATTCGCTGCACGATGAATAGAGAAAATGGTACCTACATACTTCCAGAACTTTTTTTTACAACATTCCAAGTTCATTGTGTCAGATTTAGGTTTGATAGGCCATTATAATAAGTATATCGCCATAGGACATTGTTTTTCTAGCATCCCAATTTATATCCCAGCAACAATCTCAGCCGGCAACCTCTAGTTTACTTCTAATTTGAGGACGACGAAGCATTAAAAGTCCCCAGGTCATCAAGCAATCGAATATTTTAAAACTGGTCATCAGAAAACATTTTAATAGGTACTATAACACATTAATTTTAAGCCTAAGTATGAAATTGTTGATTTATATCTCTAGCAGCAAGGTAAAGTGTGGTAAAGTTGCAGACAAAATGACTGCTGTGAAGTTTGCCGCTAGCTTTGTGTAAATTGAGAATATTTTTCGGCGCGTGCACCTCTGCAAGCAAACCGCCAACCGGTCAATACGGTTGACACGAGGTTAGTTAGCACAAAAAGGTCAGTATTTGTGCTATTACGCTAGAACAAACAGCTTAAAAAAAGTGTGAAATTGTGATCGAATGAAGCAAAATGTGCTAAATCTACCAAATTGGCGCAGACCACTTTATCCATCTGCACTGAAAAATTAAGTGTTAAAAGCCATCTAAGGATTGTGCTTTATAGAAAAAAATCACGTAGCCTTTAGTGTTTTCTCCGCATTTTGTGAATATGTTAACGTATAAATGATAAAATGTAGAAGGCAGATTTAAGTATCGCAATAAGTAATTTGCACGGCTGAAAGCTTGTCGGCAGTTTCTAAGAGGTGGTGGGATAAACCAATTAAATGTACTAATGTGGGATGAACATATTTTAATTATCGACTGATGGGCTATGTTTAATGAAAACAAAGGACTATTAACTATCATCTAAGGGGTAAAAACTGAACAAAGAAATATACTCACGTGACAGTTCCAGTTCCATATTTACCCTGGTGGCGGATCTACGCCTGAACACACTGCGCACATTCTTCAGTAGACGCGCGCTCTCAGACAATCTGACGGAATGGCAAGGCAGAAAGCGTGTGTCATTCCCTGCTTTCATCAACTGACCCCACAAATTTTATGGCACTTCGAAACGAATGCATGTTTTATTTTAATATCGGACATGGATGGCTTACATCACATACACTGCCATGATATAAGTCCACCACACCACATTTCCGAAGGAACAATGCATATTGCAATATCCGGCGGATCTGATTTTTTTTATTTAGTGACATTTCACTTAACGCTGCAATTGCAATGATTTAGAAGTACTTTCACTAAATTTAAAGCACTCCGTAAAGTTTAGTTCGATAAGAATGTAAGCCACTGAAATTACCCATACAAATGTAGTTTGGAAATCATTTGAAATTCCAATGACAATTATCGTATTTCTAACATCTGTTAATCCATCTGTCAGAAAGATTTTTAAATTAATTTAATAAAAGTATTTTTAAACTACGTTTGTATGAGAAGCATCGGTATTTACATTTATGGACTTTTTTAATTCTCGGTGACAAAAAGTTTCTACATCTTTTAAATCGAACTGAACTCAAGTGTCGAGGTGTCAAATACGAGGAGCACGTAACTCACCCGGGCGGAGCCACTGCGTGCCACATGCAGAATAAGGTTAGCATGCAAAGCGTTACGGGTGCCACGCCACATTCACGAGCCGTTCTACACTACAGTATATAGCGAAACGTTACCAGGCGCGGGCTCGCGGTCGGTCGGTCGGACGGACTGTACTTACATTGCGAGAACCTGACTAACGCGTGCTGCGTGCGCGCGCCGCTGCGCTCGCGACGTCGCAACAGGGAACAAACAATTCAGGTCAACATCACGCCGCTTCACCCATCGGCTCTACTCGCCAACCTTTCCCCAATCATAAAAACGGGTGTCTTCAAATTCTACCAACAAGCATTTACATATATATTACTATGTAAGGACAGGACCTTCAATACAAAAAAGTAGTGTTCTATGCGTCGCCGCGACATTACTTTGTCGCCAGACAGCCGCTTGCTGTCGTCATGCGCGTGTGCGTAGCCTCTGGCTAATAATGCGCCCCAAAATTGCTAATTGTGTGGTAAAACCTTGCAAGAGTTACATAAAAAACTTAAAATAGTCGGAATATCGCAACAGGCGACAAAATTGTATGAAAGGCCATATCCTTACCTCCAACATATCACTGCCAAGTAGGGATGCTATGATTTAAAAGCTTCTGTTTAGTGGAAACTTTTGGCTAGGTGACTCCTCGTTTCGTGCGAGTTAAGTCGGTTAACCCTCTGGTTGTACAGATGTACAGTCACATATTTTCATGTTGTTAAGCCGGAAATATGTAGACACAAATTCGAGATCTCTTTCTGTCATGTTGATATTAACCTTTGCGTAAATGGGACTTGAATTATTTCTCTTTCTAGTGTAATGACATCAAATATGTGACTGCAAAATATATTTATTTATCAAAATTTTGTGTCCAATTGTCAATTACATTATTTTTATAGAAGAAAGTAATTATATTATCTACCTATTATTTTTTATCGACTTTTCCTTCCGACATACAACTTTATTTCATTTGGTCTTTGTGTTAATAAGGTGAAATAATGTGTTCTTACTTCACGGTTGGTCACGTCTTAATGAGATCCAAATTTTCAAATTTTTTTTTTACGTTCGTTAGTGAAAAACTGACATGGATCTCCGATTGGGAAGCCTTTTATTTAAATGTAGTGTTTCACACTGTACACATTCTTAAAGATAATTAAAAATAATAAAATATCTTAATATTAATATCTCAGGGGTTGGTTGTGTTGGTTGAACATTTTACCAAGATTCAATATCGTCTATATTATAGAATCCAACAAGTGTCATGTTGCAAATAGAACCATTGTGCTGGTCAGATTTAAAGTCTTTTCAAATTACTTTATGACATTGCTAACTCTATATTTTGAATGCAAAGCTATCTGTACGTTATTTTCAAATTTAAGACTCAAAGCAAGACAGAGAATAATACAAATCAATCAAACAACCAATTTGAGTGAGTCAGGGACTAGGTGATCCTATGTAAAAAGTTATTTAAATAGGATACCACAAAGAATATTGTAAGCTACTTTTCCTGCCTTAACTATCCATAGTCATTTTACTTCTGCATGTTTAAGCAAGGTCAAACAAACATATTTTAAGGGACTGGCTCAATTCGTAATTTTATTCTGAATTTACTTATTTATATCAACATTAATTTAGATTCGACTAGAACTGAAAATAAAATTTGAAAGGCCTAGCATAAAAAGTTTACAGAAATCCGGTACACTAAAAAAACATGAGTTTTTACAAACAACGATTGTGTTAAGAGTGTACATAAGTAATGTGCAAATGGAGTGTAGGAGGAAGCACACTTATTAAGGAAGGTAAACATTCGATCCACGACCTTTAGTCAGGGAGCCTTGTGCCTAATTTTTAAAAATAAAAAATAGGGACTCATATCACGCTGGTGAATTTCTGTCCAAGTTGTATAAATAACAAACCTCTCTTAATATGAAGATAATAAGTAACAACAGCAATGAGCTAGGAAGGTGGAGTCAACTCCTATCGAAAATTCCACTATTACATAGCACCAATACATCTTGTGTTATGTGCACAGATACTAATCACAGTTTGCTAGCTAAAGATTTACCCTGATTGATATAAATTCAACAAATGAAAGCAGAGAAAATTAAGGACATATCACAATTTTTAGGCTAATCACGCATTTTTAGATCGATCAGTAGTATGTACTGTCATCATATCAAACACGGACCCCAGCACTAATGTCACGGACTCCCGAGAGGTCCACGGACCCCAGGTTAAGAAACCCTGCCTCTAGTACTACCCAACCTAATCCAAAATATACTGTTAGAAGTCATGGCCAACAGACCAATACGACTAAATATGTGCACAAACCGGAACTATTCTGCAAAGCCTCTCATAATTTCGAAGTCGATTTAGTGAAACAAAAAAAAAGTCCCTATACATTTTTCGGTTAGGAAAGGAGATATCACCCTTTGCAGAATTACCCGTATGTACGTGACTATACCATGACAATGTCAACATTACTTTATAAGATTTGCTGATACAAATTAATTCACAAGGTTAACTTAATATAATCACTTTTAACAAAAAAAAAATTTACAAAAAAAATAACCGACTTCAAAGAAAAAGCACTAAAAAGTAAAAAATAATTTCCATTTTTGTAGTTACGATTTCTGTTATTTTTTGAGTCGGCGTCAGCCGGGCACGCGCTGCGCCAATCAAGAGAACCTAACCTAACCTAACCTTGGCTGACACCGACTCAAAAAATAACAGAAATCGTAA
Organism: Incurvaria masculella; assembly: GCA_946894095.1. Taxonomy (NCBI): domain Eukaryota; kingdom Metazoa; phylum Arthropoda; class Insecta; order Lepidoptera; family Incurvariidae; genus Incurvaria; species Incurvaria masculella. The sequence goes on from OX335650.1 coordinate 13,863,938, forward strand.
CTACAAAAATGGAAATTATTTTTTACTTTTTAGTGCTTTTTCTTTGAAGTCGGTTATTTTTTTGTTATTTTTTTTATTTGTTTATTTTTAGTGAATCTGAAGTACACTTACTAATTTGTACACGTCCTTTCCAATAAAAAAAGAATCACCGAAATCGGTTGGCGTTATATTGAGTTATTCGTCCATTTGTCGCGCACATCTTAAGGTGGCCCAAGGTGGCAAATCGGAAAAAGTACTTTTCAATGTAATGAGATCGGCTCTAAGAATCGTAGAGAACTGGTGTGAAGGGAATGCACTCTCAGTAAATCCAAACAAAACAGGACTTATTCTCTTCACGAACAAGAGGAAGTTAGAAGACATAAAACTGCCAAAACTTTTTGGCATAGAATTATCCCTATCAACAGAAGTCAAATATCTGGGTGTAATCCTTGATAGCAAGATGAACTGGAACAAACATCTCGAAGACAAAACAAAGAAGGCGTGCATCTCCTTCTGGCAGTGCAAGAGAATGCTCGGGAAAAAATGGGGCTTAAAACCCTCCATAACACTCTGGCTATACACTGCTGTAATTCGACCAACCATAACCTAAGGCGCAGTAGTATGGTGGCCTAGGACGGAACTGAGCACCGTAAAAGCAAAACTCCAAAGTCTGCAACGCCTTGCATGCGTTGCAACGACAGGCTGCATGAGAACAACTCCTACACAGGCACTAGAGGTAATACTTGATCTAAGACCTCTACACCTGCATGTTCAGCAGGAAGCCGCTACAGCAGCTCTCCGGCTAAGAGCCGCAGGAACCTGGAAACAAAATCATGGAGTCCCTCACGCACGGATTATGACGGAATTCATGAACCATGTACCCATGCTCTCGGCAATCTGTGACAAGATTTCTACCAACCATATCTTTAAAAGAAACTATCACATCCAACTGAAGGAAGAACTCGCAGACCAATCAGGGGTGAGAGAAATCCGAATCTACACAGATGGATCAAAAACAAATTCGGGAACTGGAGCGGGTGTCTTCTCCCGAGATGCGAACATCAACATCTCAACAACCCTAGGCGCCTTTAACACCATATTTCAGGCAGAATGTGTGGGAATAATTCGAGCCGCAGAGGCAATCAAAACCAGGAAGATGCACGACTATAAGATAAGAATTATCTCAGATAGCGCATCTGTACTAAACGCACTGAAAAATAACAAAGTTAACTCGGGCTTAATTCTAGAATGTCATTGCGCCCTAGAAGAAGTAGCGAGAAACAATCACGTAACTTTGCAGTGGATAAGAGGACACAGTGGCTCTGTGAGTAATGACGCTGCAGATGAACTGGCCAAACGAGGATCCAGTACAGTACTAATGGGTCCAGAACCCATAGTGCCTATACCATTTAGTCAACTTAAAAACTGGCTACAAGATAGAACGCTTCACAATACCGGATGGAAACACCTGGTAGATTGCAGGCAGGCCAGAGAGGTCATCCCATCCCTCTCGCCTCATCGCCTCACGCACAAGCTGTTGCATCTGAAAAGAAATGATCTACGCACAATGGTGGGAACAATGACAGGACATTGTTCACTCAACAAGCACCTCCATAACCTGGGGGTGACGGACAGCCCTCTATGTCGTGGCTGCATGGAGACAACGGAAACAACCGCCCATGTACTGTTGGAGTGCAAGAGTGTGGCCGACCATCGGGCGCAGACCCTGGGAGCACCGGGATCCCTTGCAGAGGCCTGTGGTAATGTAAAGGGTATGCTGGACTTCTGGGACGAGCTGGGATGGCTTACATAGTCACCTTTGTTACGCACAATGGCCTCTCTGTGAAGTAGGCTTAGCGCGGAAAACATTTTGCCCAACTAACTAACTAACAACTAAGGCGGCCCAACCCGGCGGGCCTAACTCAATTGCGGGCACGATACAAAACCGTGCCGTTGCGCTCTGGGACCTTCTCTGTTTCAAAGAATAAGACAGGCTCCGTGATGAGGAAGATGCAACCTGTCCACAAAAAAGACAATGTGCATAGTGTATGATTTGGTAAGATTTACGAAAATTTTAATTTCAAAACGACTTATAGCTAAAAGTAAACCACGACCGCTGTAGTCAAAAATCTAACAAAAACCAAATACATTATAAATCTTGATTAAATAAGCTATGTCTGATGACTAATCTTTTTAAGATTTTCTTACTTTATCATTGCGTAATCCACCTCCAAAGTTATTGTATAAAACGCGCGAAAAATTCGAACTTTCGGACGTTATAACTTGGAAACCAAACACAATTTTACAATGCCAATGGTCATCAGACATCTAGTTCGATCAAATAAAGCTGTTTTGAGCAAAATTTTGGATCTCTGACAAGACATATTGGCGTGATCTTCTTTCCCCTTTTGTATGGGGAGATGAGCGGGATGGGCCACCTTAATACAAATTTAAGACTTTGATGATTTTCTCATGGATATCATTGTCAGAACTTAACCAAATTAAAATGGGACCACTTGGGAAGCACTAGCTTTCATTTAAAAAAATAATCATCCAAATCGGTTCACCCAGGCAAAAGTTATGAGGTAACAAACATAAAAAAAAAGCAAAAAAAAAACATACAGACGAATTGATAACCTCCTCCTTTTTTTGAAGTCGGTTAAAAATAAGGGTGCTTTTGTATACTTACAGTTTCCAATTTTTTGTTGTTTTATTTGAATTCTCCTGTTCTCTAACACGAAAAACTGTGATTGAGAATCAGTGATTGATACATGTGTATGAAAGGGTGTGTGATGTGTCATTGATAAATTATAGTGACATGTTTGGGTTAAAGATGAATAAATAAAAATGTGCAGTACATTACAGTCGTCACGTAATGTTAAAATTTACTTAAAATATAAAAATATTTACATTTTGAAAAATAATAACAATTATTTATTAAAAAACTTTGTGATGTGCACATTAACCTAAGCATTATCTCACATATGTAAATATGTATATTATCACAAAAATGTGGTAGTGGAAAATACAAATCACAAAAATGTGCTCCCTTTGAAAAATGTTTCTAACTATCTTTACGTTGCAGATTTAAAATTTCGAGCCTCTTCGATACAATGAACAACTTAAGTATATACGAAAATACTTAACAATTCTCGATTACTTTCTTCTAAGAAGACTAAACCCACTACACGGGTTAGTGGTAAATCTAGTCCACGCATCAGTCTCTCTCATTTCGAACTTAGGTTATGCAAGTAATAAATTACAATTCGAGGTAATTTCTCAACAAGGAACAGTAAAACCTTTGCAGATGTAATAGTCGTACGAGTGAGGTTTTTTAAATGCTTGTTCCCTTACGGTGTGTACACATAACTGCATATGGACTAATAACATAATATTTAGCTTCATGACAACTCATAGTCACTGCAATGTGATGAATAAACGCTAAAGATATCATAAAGAAAATAAATTTCCAATATCATATCCACACTCCGACACAGATAACTTCTGTATAGCATAACAAAGTATATCCAATTGAAATAAAAAGTGAAGCCAAGATAATTTGTTGAAGACTGATAGGACAGAAATATATTTTAAATATTTTCATGACATAATCAATGGATAATAAAACTCAAAGCTTATTGTAGATGTCGCATGAGCGACCTCACCTTAGAGATGTCACAACTGTCATTCCTGTAATGTTTTATTTACTAGTTTTTTAGATGTAATATGTACTTCATTATGCAGTTGTAATAAGGTGGTTTAGAGGAAAAGAACAGCTTCTGTTTATTTTTAAATACATTTTTTTCTTAGTTTTTTCTCAAGTTATACAAGCTAAAGAAATTCAGATTGAATGTCTTGGTTATTATGGTTTTGTTACTAAATCTCCCATGACACCGCTTCTTTCTGAAAAACAGAGCTTCTTTAGCACCCTGCGCATTTAGTGCAGGGTGAGCAGGATTTTTTTTGACATCTGTCAATGTCGAAATTCGGCCACGTGCAAAGTTATCAGTGTGGGACTGTATATCAAATAAATTTGTTTATACCGTTTAAATACTTTGAACATGTTATGAACCCTTGAACATTTTTTGCGGGTTCTTCTTTACCGGGTTGATCGAATCCGCGGATCTTTGTAACGTATCTTAGTGTAGTTTGACTAAAAAAAACTATTTTCTCGGTTTGTATGCAATCAACACTAAAATTACTGATAAGTCAACATAAACAACAAAACGAATCACAGTAATTGGTTTACAATAAATTTGTATACTTACATTTGTACAAATTTTACACAACATATGTATAATTATTAATTACAATGATTTAGTAAACAACAATGTGTATCATACAGAAACAATTCAAAAATGCAACTAGCATTTTTCTAAACATGGGAAGAAAAATCATGGAGATAATTGAATAATTCGGTTGAATAGATTGGCTAGTGAGGAGGTAACAAGAGAGTGGTTGAACATGTGGTGTTAGGTGGGAAAATGCGGTTCCAAGCAGCACATTCCGTGGAGGTTTGCTCGGTAATCCTAGTGACATTTAACAAAAACTGGCTACTTTATTGAATTTCGCAGTTTTATTACCATTTACAAGAGTCTGTTGAGCCGATCAATGGATGCATTAAGAAAACATGTAACTGACCAAATCAGAACATATGGTTTAGTGCATTCGAAACTATGACCTAGAAATCAAGCATTGAATAATGATGTCCAAAAACAAATTTTCAATGGCATCGATCGACCAGCGATAGCCAATTTCTATGAAAGTCATATTCGTGCCCAACCTTCCTTCACAATGTTGGGACATTAATTTTTATGAAGTATGATCTTACTTGGCAGATCAAAGATCTCTTTGTTTCATCTGATCTTTAGTTACCTCCTCCCTGCTATAGGCATTATTCTTAGAGGAAGACTATCTAAAAATAAAAAATAAATATATCGTACAGTGCCCCCATCAGAGTAGGCGCCACATTCAGTTTAAACGATGCCGGTCCCCAAGGGTAGAAGGCCAAAATTTGGCGATCATCATGCCGTTCACTGTACATATTTACTCGGCTAAAAAAATATTACTGTCATTTTCTATTGGAATGTTGCAGATTATAGGCACATTACTGACATGCGTGAGTCACATTGACATCTTTAGTGTGACAAATAATTTGACAAATGACATGGAGCACTGTAAAATCGCGCAATGATCATTCGGTCGGGGACGGCGTGCTCGTGCGGGCGCGGTGTCAGTGCGACGCCGCCGTCACGCGCGGTGTCCGTCGTGCGCTGGGCGCGGGCGCGGTCGGCGTGGGGGAGCGGGCGGCGCGGGGAGGGGGACCGTCTCCGGCGCGACGCTGTGCAGCCGCCGCCACTTGAGGCCCACTAGCTCCCCGGCCGCGCGCATACTAGCGCGGGAGCAACAGAGCAACGGTTCAGCACGACTCGCACACTACAACCCGTGCCCGGAGCCACGCGCGTGCGTGCCGACCGCACCGGTCGCGTTGGCGCGCGGCCGACCAACCCTTCACTCCACACCGCACACTTGTATTAATGGAATTTTGAAGCAGCGAAATATCGAAAAAACCCAAATTAACCATCTGACTGTACAGCGGCATCGGTAAGGACTTTTGGATGAAGTAGTGAGAAAATTCCTTTATTACAAGTGCATTACCACCGAGATATTATGTACCAAGCAGACAACATTTATTTACAGCGTGCTTACAAGTTCACAACACATGTATGATTAAAGCCTGTAAAAATCTGTACAATATTTGTAACAGTTGTTACATCCTACGAAATCACGCAAACCTTGTTTGTAGTGGTGGTTGTAACTGCTTTTTTTACAACTACAAACAAAGTTCAAGTGACTTTGTGAGATAAAAATGGTCAACTGTAATTTTAGATTCATGCAAAATTTAGCAATTTCAAAGTACAGTCTAAGGAAGTGAAGGATGACATGTGTGGAGGTGCAGGGAACGGGGCGGGTGTCCACATAAAAAAAAATCAAACCGGTTTGGGTCTTTGCTGATAACCACTATATGTACACCATATGATAAGTCATCTTTAACTTTTTTCGCTTGTAACAGGCTTTAAGCAAACTTAATCTCATAAAGTGTGCATCCTAAAAATTACTTCTAGTACCAGTTTTCTTGCATCAGGTCGGTATTATGTTAAGTGTATAAATGAAACATGTACAATAACAACCAATGCATAAAATTTAAATGTTGCACACTTCCGTTATCATAATATTATTGAAATTATTTAATAAAAATTGGTACAAAGATGAGTGAATGAATGAGTGTGAACACAAAGCCCATGAGTTTTGAAATAGTGGCTGTGTCGTGTTAAAATGTCATGCATACAATCAGACACACATTTTTATAGAATGAATTATTTATATATGAACACATTTACAGAAAGCTCCCCAACTTAAATACAAAAACAACAAAAACAGAAAATAAAAAAACTGAGTTACTTATGTAGATTATATGGTCTACTAACATATGTACGTTTATTTATTAGTACGCTTTTTTACTATAATGTCTTTGAACCGGCAATAATATTATTAAAATAACATTAATATACTTTCTAAGGTAGGTTATGCTCTGCGAAGCTTTTTGCGAAGCAAAATGTGTAAAGCTGAATGATCGAATGCCCATTCCTTGGGTACCATACTAGAGAAATGCTATGACTGCGACCCTATTTTGGTTTCGAATTCAGCCACTATATATCCAGCATCTACAGCTGTCCGCAGGCTATAGTGAGTTTGCTTGGAGTCAATATGTCCAAGAGAGTTGTTTCACGATCCTGGTAGAAGGACTACAGTTGGTTGTCATCGTTGTGTGGACAGAAATCATTGAAATATGAATAGTACAAAATACTGCTAAAATTTAGTTCACTCGTGAAGGACACCACAAACAATAAAAATACACCTCCAGAATCCTTAGTAAAGAGAATGGGGATGAGTGGATTGGACTATGGAAGCTGATGGAAACGGACAGAAGTCGCTGGACCATTTTTAGCCTGTTGAAAAAGTTCCAACATTTCAGTTGGCAAACAAAAGCCAACTCGCATGTGCTATATTGAGCCGCATTATTTACGACCAATGGCTGAATAATTTTACTGACGCAATTTAAAACAAACTAAAACTGATCAAACTCGAAAATGATGATCCGATTTTCTCCAGCAAACTGTTGTGCAGAATAAGACTGTATGTGTAGAAGAAGTACTAAGTGACAATGCTCATAAAGCGCACTGCATAGATTATCTTATTCCAATGAGTCCAACTGGCTTTAGCAATTCATGACTAAAACCCCTATTTTAGAGAATAGAAAAATGGAAAAGAGTCTTCCAAAATAAGATTTAAATATACATAATGTTTACGTATACGTATGTTAACGTACGTTACATTGTTTCCAACTGTTTGCAATCTAGTAAATGTTCAAGTAGCTTCGCTTCAACAATTTTTCACGGATTATGCGATTTCGTTTTTCTCTGCCGGAGAGAACCATACATCCGCAGAAAAAACTTAATATCTGCAAGTCACACACCGAACCAAACTTTCAGCATCACATTCAGCGGTTCGCTCAACACATAGCGTTAAATTTTTTGGGTGCAATCCTTTCCGTCCTGTCCATGGTTGCCCAACCTTTGCATGCATGTTATGAAATTTGATACAATCGGGATTTTTATGCATTAAGGAGGCACGGAGTTCGGGAGAGGAAGGCATTTCAGGAACCCAGGATTTCAGAGAATTCACAGATATTCATGCACTTAACTTGTAAGATATAAAACAGTTAAGTGTAATTTCAACTATTCCCACACCAAAATCCACACACATCGAAACCACTGGAGAAATATGAAGTCCTATTGCATATAGTAAAATAGAAATTGACAAGTCTCCAGGCATTATTACATCCTATTAAATACATTTTACGGATACAGAGTGTTAAGGTTACTTCTTTTCGATGTTTGCGGACATAATCGGAATTGCGGCAGACGAAACATCGGAAAGAAGTAAGCTTAACACTGTGCATACTTAAAAACTAAATAAACATAATAATACGTCCAATATTCCCCGCCCTGAGCAGACCCACACACCAAAAATATGAGTCACGAGGCAACATAACCTCGTTACAAGGACCCATTTTACAATCATTCCATAAACTAATAAAGTTTTGTGTAAGCTGCACAAAGTTCCATACTTTCTGGAAGCTTACTAAACACATTAGGCATCACAGTGACGGACAAACCGATGTAACTGATAAATAAATGTACTTTTAGTGACAATCTTGCCTAGACGATCATAGAAAATACCTAGTTAATATTAATATCATATTCTTATTTGATTTCTATTAAACACTACTCAAATAAAAAAAAGAAATATTTTAAATTTTGACCAGCAGTATCTTAAACAACAGAAAACTGGTCAGTTGAATTCAAAGTCAATAATCTTGACAGGAAGCAAGTAATGTTTAGCCACCCAAAAATTGGTGGCAGTAGAGATATCTTTGATAGATACAGTTTATGTAATTATTGACGGAATGTTGTACTTAGTAAAGTATACATTTATGGAAGGGTAGTAAAAAAGGCCTTAAGAGTTTGAGCGAGGTGACATAGGTCCTTGACTTAGCGTGTGAGGGTCGTGGGGCGGGGCGGGGTTGGGCGCGGGGCGAAGGGGGTGGGGAGGTGTGGGGAGGTACTCACGAGTGGCGCTGCTGGGACGAGAGCACCTCCTCGGGGTCGCGCTTCTTGATCTCGCTCTCGCGCACCGCCTCCGTCACACTCTTGAACGCAGTGTTGTGGATTCTGGACAAGATTGCACGATTTGGAAACTTCAAAAGTATCTTTCTTTAGTTTAATGGTTGTGTTAGGGTTCCGAAATAACACTTTTGGCGGCTCAAAGCGCCTGTCATTTGAGCACTCAATGATTAAATGAAATTTGTTATAAAAAACTGTCAGATCTTACTGTTCTCAGTAGGAAGATGGATCAAGTCAGTTTGAAATGATTGGTTATGACTCTATGGATATTTCTAGCCCACGTCAGCTGAATTATAAGGGTACGATACAATTGTATGCAAAATATAAGCATCGTTTATTGTATTGGTTTTGTATGTGGTGCATCAAATCGTTTACAAAGCCATTTGTTGTTTGCAGTTCAGTTTCCATGTAAAACTGTAAGTCCAATTTCTTACTTACTAGGTGATAGAGTTTTTCCTGCTCGTATTGTTAACATCACATTAAATAACGGTCGAAGTGGCAATTAATGGTGCCAGAAGTCAGCTTAGATTATAAACCGTTCAAGTGCGAGTCTCACTTTCACGAGTCTCCGAGTCTCGTTTCGTACCATCGTACAAGATTTAACACAAAAAATCACATTACATTTTTTTATATTTTACTTTTGGATGGACGGCAGTTCCGTTGGCACCTTTTGCGTACGGAACCTTAAAAAGGGATCCGACAGCATATTAACATTGACGCAGCGTTTACTCTCATTCGTTACTATTGTACATCTATTTAGGATGGACGCTCTGAACGTGTGGTACGGCGCAGGAGACGTAGACAGGTTATGATAAAATATGCAAGGTCTGCGAACCGAGGACGACTTTTGTACGATGACCGATATGGGGTATACCAAAAATAACTTACACCATGACAAAGATGTCAGGTATGAGCGTGGCGAGTGGGATGAAGATGAGGCCGAGCCAGAACACCACCGACGAGAACACCATGCGGTCCATGCCCAGCATCACCGCGCCGATGCTCACCGTCGGGTACACGTTGCTGTCACATACACACACACACACACAGGATAAAAAACTGATCGGCAGGGCGATCACCCAAATACTGTGACTTGCGACTTGACTGTTCTAGACCAAGGCCCTAATCTGAGTTTTGCCATATGGTAAGACAACAGTAGATTTCTCTCACTTCCTCTACAAACATACATCTACACGGTGTTGCAACAGCCACTACATAAAATTTGGGAAATGATTATTGGGATTGAAATAAAGAAAAAAGTTGATGAATTTTTTTTTTAATATCCTCTAAAGAAAAAGTGAGACATTCCATACAAAGTAATTTAGTGTAAAATAATGTAATGCTCCATAATAATGTGGGAACATTGTATGTAATTGGACGTGCATAACCTACTGTCACGACACCTGACACCCCACATCGGATCTAGGTTCCATGCCAAGACTTTCCTCATGCACGGTTACAACATTGCATCAAATAAAAAAAATATATCTTAGTAACTAGATACTTTAGATTAGAGAAAAAAAAAAAATTTTCGTCTAAGAAAAACATGAGGATTACACTCCCGAAATTTATGTAGTGACCGTTGCCTGCATTTAAATATGCTCCATGATTACAGGGTTAAATAATAAATTAAGCTTGGAAGTTGTTAGCTGCACCAGAATCTGTTGACACATGTTTCCAATAATACAATTTTCGTAAGTCGACTCACCTATAAATAACCAAGAAGAGGAACCACATGGCGACGGAGCCCCAGATGGCGACGTGTGTCACCCACGTCCACGAGTGCGTGGCGAGACCCGCCTTCAGGCACACCGTCAGCACCACGTACTGTCACCGACACACGCAAATTTACATGCATGTCTGCATGGAGTGTGTCACTGTGTGCTGTGACAGGAGTCGCTTGCAGTCGTATGACAAGCCAAAGCTGGTAGTAGCGAAAAGGTGGTTTTATGGCTGCTGTCTGACATCCCCAGCTATTTAGATTGAACAAAAACAAGTTTGAGGGATTTTCAGTAACCCTCTATAAATACTTTTGAAATTACGACTGGTTATATCATGTCGTCAGTATACTGGTAAAACTCGCCAATTGTCATTTTTTAGTGAAATGAGTTAATAATGCAGTTCTACTTAATATTCCAAGCTCTTTCTTATGGTAAATCCCATATATTGCTATGACATTTCGTTTTAAAGTTAGGTTGTGTAAACACATGGACAATTGTACCAACCATAATGAGCTATTAAGGTGGCCCAACCCGGCGGGCCTAACTCATTCGCGGGCTCGATACAAAACCGTGCTGTTGCGCTCTGGGACCTTCTCTGTTTCAAAGAATAAGACAGGCTCTGTGATGAGGAAGATGCAACATGTCCACAAAAAAGACAATGTGCATAGTGTATGGTTTGGTAAGATTTACGAAAATTTCAATTTCAAAACGACTTATAGCTAAAAGTAAACCACGACCGCTGTAGTCAAAAATCTAACAAAAACCAAATAGATCACAAATCTTGATTAAATAAGCTATGTCTGATGATTAATCTTTTTACGATGTTCTTATTTTATCATTGCGTAATCCATATCCAAAGTTATTGTATAAAACGCGCGAAAAATTTGAACTTTCGGACCTTATAACTTAGAAACCAAGCACAATTTTACAATGCTCTCTCTCTGACAAGAAATATGGGCGTGATCTTCTTTCCCCTTTTGTATAGGGAGATGAGCGGGATGGGCCACCTTAAACTTTCAAGTCCATTTATCCCGAAACTCAAATTTCTTCAATTAAAGGGTTTTATCAGTATACTGACGATATACTCCTTCATGCCACAGTGGGCACTATCGGCAAAACCGGCCAAGTGCGAGTCGGACTCGCCCACGAAGGGTTCCGTACCATCGTAAAAGATTTAACACAAACAAATCACGTTTTTTGTATGGGGCCCCCCTTTAATTTTTATTATTTTAAAATTCTACCTATTTGTTGTTATAGCGGCAAAATAAATACACACTCTGTGAAAATTTTAGCTGCCTACCTATTACGGTTCATGAGATACAGCCCTGTGACAGACGGACGGACGGACGGACGGACGGACAGCGGAGGCTTAGTAATAGGGTTCCGTTTTCACCGTTTGGGTACGGAACCCTAAAAAGTCGTTTTTTGTGACAAGCAGTTGGCAAATTGAAGTAGAGAGTTTTCTTGCAGCCTCACCTGACTGATGGTTGAGTTGCAGCTGCTAACAAAGTGAGTTACACGCTGTTCACAATTGAATCTTGCACGATAGTCACCAGTCAAGGTAGGAGCCAGTGTCAAATTGTTTTAGTCCCTGCATCCGCCAACTATGCGACAGCACGTCAGTGTCAAGAACACTGGTGGCATTGCGGGACAATGGAATTTTACCTTTTATATCAGATATCTTCCACATTTAGGGAGGGTTAAAAACCCTCTCCAAGACACGCTAGCAGATTGCGGGTTCTCTCAGTCGGCGCGCTCACCGTGTACACGAAGTTGCCCATGAGCAGGTAGCCACCGTCGCCGCCCGACGGCCACACCACGTCGTGCTGCACCATCAACATGGGCAGCCAGAACAGCAGCACCGAGTGCAGCAGCGAATTCACCATCCACACCCAGAACACGCGCACGTTGAACAGCAGCCCCTGCTGCGATGGGATGTACAGCGTCGGGTGCTGCCAGTGACATACACTTTGTTTAAGGAGTGTACGAGTACTATGTCCTTTTGCTACTGCTAGCACAATGATTACAAATCGGAGAAGCCTCAGATAGTCTTTTTGACGCAGCGTATCACCATGCGAGGAAAAACATGAACAATCTATAAAGGACATTACATAAGGGAATCAATATTTCATTCATCTAAACAAAATTTAAATCAAGTGTGGTGATGTTTTATTGGTTACCTAGAGGATTTAGCCACGCTCCTCTGGGAAGAGAATCTCTCCTTGGACAAGTACATTTGTCTAATACAACACAATGGACACCAACTAGTTGGATGGTGTTAGGTTTGGTTCTAGCAATGGCTAGAAGACAGCAATGGACTTGCCACTCGTTCTGTGTGCCTACAAACATCACCGGTAAAACGAAGTGTTGGTTTTCTGAAGTCTAGAAAGGGGGTCTTGGACCAGTAGATGTAGTTGAAAAGATCTTCACACTTGACCGATGCTAAACAGACATCGATACTTATACTGACCTTAATCATGACCTCAGCCGAGCACAACTTGTCAAAGAGGCCGATGGCAAATGGCGGGAGAGCCGTAAATATAACATTGTAGAATCCTATTGTCCACCGCTCAAACAAGATCTGGCCAGACCTGCACATAAATATCATTCCATTTTGAAATGCCAGTTCACCATCAGTGATTGAGACACTAACCCCAAGTTATACTCTGATGGAGATAATGATGCGGGAAGTGACCAAGTAGCCATCTATCAAAGACCTATTTTTTATGCAGACATGATTAGTCTACTATTACATATTTTAGATGAAGAAATTAAAACGGCAACTACGATTTGTTATATGTAACATCAGCATAATTAATGAGATCAGTGATGACATGTCATCAGTAAAATAGGAAAAAAATGGTTATGTAGTCTCACAGGCGAGTAGAAATGCTATAATTCCTATTTGATATTTTGTGGGACATGTCCACTATTACCAATGAGCACTATTTCAAGCTATTTAAATTTCCAGTTATATTATCAGATCATTTAATACAATTGATTGACAAGTGACCGGCTCTAGAAAAAAATAATTTCAAAGTGTCCTTCAACAGAAGTTGTTATACATTCTATTGAAGGACTATAATTTGAACAGACACTGGTTTTTTGCATCAGAATTATAGGATGAGAGACGCAAAAGAACGTAACGTTACTCACCAGGCGGAGTAGATGGCGAACCAGAGCTCGGTGACGTAGAGACAGATGTTCTTGTAGAATGAGTAGAGAATGAGCCTGCTGATGCGCGAGTAGTTCCATGCTCCGTGCACCAGCAGCAGACGGAGAAGGAACCGGAACTGTCCACAGTTTAGACATCACTAACAAGTAACAATCCGATAATTTTATGTATTTAATGGATATGACATTACCATTATCTCATTAATTTGAGTTTCAGCGACATCTACATTGAAGATTATTCAGATTATTTTCAAAATCTGGTTATAATGCTTCAAATGTAGATGTCGCTGAAAATCAAATTAATGAAGCAGAGAAGTGGTGCAGCTGGACAATTAAAAGCGACTGATGCGATTGCTACTCTTAATCGATACCGGATTTTTTTGTGAAGACAAAACAACTTTTCATAACTTAAGTTATTTCGTTTGCTATAGTAGCAGAGTATACAGGCCTATAGAGCCTATACAAGTCGTAAATGACTCGAGGGTCATTTGACAAATTTGAATTGTTTTATAATGTTAAGTCCCAAAAATTTCGAAAATTCTGAGAAATGGATACCGGAAATTGTTCGCGAGTTTAATATTATACGAACTTTTACAAATATTGTAATTGTACGGTGTGCACATTTGCTTTAGACGAGTTTAAATGCCTGGACCACAATTACTTAAATCCAACTCTGCAAAAGTTACAATGACCGAAAACGAAACCACTGTATCATCGCCAAGTCGTCGCCTGTCGCAAGCATGCGACCGTGCTTGTCGAGGGGAGGGGGGAGGAGGTGTCCACCTGCGCTATGCTGTAGTCGGAGGCGCAGACGGCCTGTAGCCCCTCCACGCCGGAGATGCCGACGCCGACGGAGGCGCGCTGGATCATAGCCACGTCGTTGGCGCCGTCGCCTATCGCTAGCGTCACCGCGCCCGTGCTCGACGACACCATCTCAACCACCTGGCGGCACCACAAACCTCCTTGTATTGGCCACTCAAAAGACTACAAATTGGACATGACTCTGTCGCAGCCTGATACTTTGATCAAGCAAAAGACACAAAATAAGTGTGTCTTTTGTTAAGATGAAATTTTATATGGCAGATGTGGTTTTAACATTAGTTTCTTTCAGGTAGGGTTAACAGTAAAATAAACTTCATTTTGTAAATACAAAAGGTGCAACTTAATGCCAGTCATTTTATACCTGTAGACTAATGGACATCATATTAAAGATCTATAAATCAATTGATTGGTATATCAATGATGTATTAGCCATCCATAACAGGTAAACAAAAATCAGTTTGCAACGGGAAGAAGGCTGAATGAACAAAGCAATATTGTTGACCTGCACCAAAGAGGACTTACCTCAGCCTTCTGCAAAGGCGAGACTCGACAGCAGACGACGACCTTGCATGATATGCAGAGGTCGAGAAAATCCTTCTTGAGGTCGCAGCCCATCGCGTACTTGAGCGTGTTGCCGTCCACAATCAGCGCCACCTCGTTCTGTTTCCGGAGATTCTCGCCGAAATCTGCGCTGTGTCGCGCGACCGTTTCTCTTGTTGCCTGTTTGGTCACAACTCATGATAATGGCTTGAAGGCATTTGTAACGTAATACACTTATCCTAATCAGAAAGAGAAATAAAGTAGTACACGAATGGGGCGGGGATTGAACATGACATTGTTTTTATATTTACATCACCCCCGCCCCCACGTCTTAAGGTGGCCCAACCCGGCGGGACGAACACATTCGCAGGCTCGGTACAAAACCGTGCTGTTGCGTTCTGGGACCTTCTCTGTTTCAAAGAAAAAGCCAGGCTCCCTGATGAGGAAGATGCAACATGTCCACAAAAAAGACAATGTGCATAGTGTATGATTTAGTGAGATTTACGAAAATTTTAATTACAAAATGACTTATAGCTAAAAGTAAACCACGACCGCTGTAGTCAAAAATCAAACAAAAACCAAATAGATTATAAATCTTGATTAAATAAGCTATGTCTGATGACTAATCTTTTTAGGATATTCTTACTTTATCATAGCGTAATCCGCCTCCAAAGTTATTGTATAAAACGCCCGAAAAATTAGAACTTTCGGACCTTATAACTTAGAAACCAAACACAATTTTACAATGCCAATGGTCATCAGACATCTAGTTTGATCAAATAAAGCTATTTTAAGCAATATTTTGGATCTCTGACAAGAAATATAGGCGTGATCTTCTTTCCCCTTTTGTATGGGGAGATGAGCGGGATGGGCCACCTTAAGCTAATAGCGGGTTAACCCTACCACCGAGAAAGGAGACCGACAGTTGTACATGGAATCGGAACCACCGACACCGAGTTCCTAGTCGCCCCTTACAAGATGCACGGGAAGAAATATAGTGGTCCCAATTTTATTAATTTATGTGCCGGAACCCACAGAGCACAGAGTCGCAGATAATTTGAATTTAACACTCATATTTGGGACGAACTGGCATGGCTCACATAGTCACCCCTGTTATGCACGTAACCTCAAGACGAAAACCACGCATGACACTCACATCTAAACTGTCCTCATTAAGTATGAGCAGGGGCATGCTGTGTGAGATGAGCCGTGCCGAGTGAGCGATGTTGATGGCCGTCTCCTGCTTGTCCCCCGTTAGCACCCACACGTAGATGTTGGCCTTGAGCAATGCAGCTATCGTCTCTGGAACTCCGTCCTGCAATGAAGTCACATTTTTGGATCAATTCACTATAGTAGAGCTGTCAAAAGGTTCGAGAGTTACATATATGATAAATATGTTGTCATCGTCATGTGTTTTATACGAACATTTCAGAGTATGCATTACTAGTTGATATTTTATGACCATGCCTAATAAGGTGTAAAATAATAAGGTGGAAGCAGTGCCAGCACCGGATCCACACCTAACAAGGAAACATCTACAGTTGAACAGACCACAGCTGAGAACGGTGGTTAGCCTACTCACGGGCCACTGCCAGCTAAACAAACGCCTTCACACCATCGGAGTCACGGACAGTCCCCTCTGCAGGGCCTGCTTGGAGGCGGAGGAGACACCGGCACATATAGTCATGGAATGTAGACAACTGCAGACATTTTGTACGGGGGTCTTTAGCTCCGAAAGGAGCGACCCGCAAGTGTGGAAAGACCCTAAAGGGCTGCTACGCTTTGTGGAAGAGCTCGGCTGGCTGAAATGAGCCAAAAGTCGGGTTACTGAGCACAACGGCCTCGTGTCAAGTGCGTTCAAGCGTCGGCAGCTACTTGCCGACAACAACAACATAAGGTGTTGAATTCAGCTTCCAATGGCTTCCCAAACTTATCCGGGCCCATTGGAAAAAGAGCAGGGTTTCGATTGAGGTTGGGATAAAATGAGTGGCCTCTCAACTAGCCCCTTAACGCTGACATTTCTGCTCACATTGCAGAAAAACCTTTCGACCATCCATTCAGCCATCGTTATTCTGTAGAATGCCTTCAGTGATAACTTCGCAGTTCTCTCCATATATGCAATTAGTGTCGATCCAGCAAGCCTAGATTCTTTAAGAAACTATTGAACGACTTCGCTGGTACAACGTTGTAAATTAAGAATGAAATGAATGAAATAATGAAAATGAGGACATGTTAATGGCAATTTTCAATATGGAATTTATCATGTTACAGATCTACTAATGCAGTCAAAAAAAAACAAACCTGTAATTTGTCTTCAATAGCTGTGGCTCCCAGTAGATGCAAGTCGGTCTCAATAAGTTGCGCCGCTTCGTCGAGTTTCTGTTCTCGGTACTGGATCGCTATACTCGCCTTGTGGTATGTGTTTGCCCACTCCTGTGATAACCACATTCATCTTACAATTGTTGTATAATGTTCACATAAAAAATTCTCATATTGTACTTTTGAGATTACCGCGGTCGTTAGACATGTTTGAACGGGCTGAATGATTAGCTCGAAACGTCGGAGAATGTCTCTTCCTGCCGCGTGAAAAGCCGTAACATTTTTCAAACAATTATCATATTGTTAGGTACATAGACTGAGGCATTGCAGGCAGCAAAATGTGAAATACTAAGGGTCTCTTCCACCAAGTACTGATTAGCTTAATGCTCACATTTAATTTTCTTACCATCTCGCAATCGATACCAGTACAAGATAATCAGCATTTTAGTAATAAAGGCCCTTAAGGTGGCCCAACCCGCTCATCTCCCCATACAAAAGGGGAAAGAAGATCACGCCTATATTTCTTGTCAGAGATCCAAAATTTTGTTCGAAATAGCTTTATTTGATTGAAGTAGATGTCTGATGACCATTGGCATTGTAAAATTGAGTTTGGTTTCCAAGTTATAACGTCCGAAAGTTCGGATTTTTCGCGCGTTTTATACAATAACTTTGGAGGTGGATTACGCAATGATAAAGTAAGAACATCTTAAAAAGATTAGTCATCAGACTTAGCTTATTTAATCAAGATTTATAATTTATTTGGGTTTTGTTAGATTTTTGACTACAGCGGTCGTGGTTTACTTTTAGCTATAAGTCGTTTTGAAATTAAAATTTTCGTAAATCTTACCAAATCATACACTATGCACATTGTCTTTTTTGTGGACAGGTTGCATCTTCCTCATCACGGAGCCTGTCATGTTCTTAGAAACAGAGAAGGTCCCAGAGCGCAACAGCACGGTTTTGTACCGTGCCCGCAAATGAGTTGAGGCCGCCGGGTTGGGCAGCCTTAAGTGTTGATTAAAACAAATCAGCATTTGGTGAAAACCATGCTAACTGTAGTTAGATTTTCAAGAATATTTATTTGATTAAAAAACTTGACACTCGTTTTAGTCCGGTTAATAATTGTCCATTTGTGTGACCTTTTCATCATAAAATGATAAATGATGTGCCGTGGTATTGCATATTAACAATAAAAAAGTTATGAATGTCACAAAATGTTGAGGTGTGGCCCACATGAGACGCGCGCAGTAAGTGCTGTCCTGTCAAGCAAAATTTCAACCTGCTGGCGGCCGTGTGGCTCGCTTAGACAACGATAAGCAATATCAGAAAACATACGGTGTATGCCTCCTCAGAAATGTTGGCGTAGGCAAAGACGAGTGTCCGGAGACCTTCCGTTGCAAAGTGCTCGAGGTGTTCAAGCGTGACCTCCGCGTAGCGCTGGCCATCAGGCGCGAGCCGCGGGAAGATGACTGTGTCAGCGCCTTTGCAGTATAGCTTTATGCCACCTGGAATTTGTCGTCATTCATATATTAAGGGCAACCAATTTGATATAATTTATTAACGCATTTTTAATTAATTAAATTTTTTTTTTAATATAGATCCAAATTGATAATCTGGAATCAGCTATATCAGTTGCATTAGGAATAATGTTTCTAGTACTTTCGAGGGGTCTGAAATTAAATCTATCGACGGAAGGGTGATCTTTGCACATTTTCTAGGTTTCAGCATCATAATTGTTTATAGCACTTGAAACTACAATGGCTTTAAATTATTGACCAACGGTCCCTTTAGCTATTTATTTATTTTATATTAGACAGGCAGCCTAGGCTGATGTGTCTTAATCGAGTAGTTCATTGATGTATTAACAGATTTTATTTTCTTTCACTTAATCGGTTTCAGTTCACTTAGGTACTTAATACCAGAAAAAAAAATTGGGTCGTAAGGTCAGCTCCCCCACACAACGAGCGAAACAGGTCCACATAAACGCGTACATACGACGATCTCAAGTCGGTCGAACACCAGTAATGAGATTTTACGTTTAAGGTCGGCCCGTAAACATCAGAAAATTTCGCCTCCCATACAAACGTAGTTTACTAATAATTTGAAAACCATTATTCCAACATACTTGATATTTGGTATCAAATATTAGGCTACAAATATCTGTGTCTGCATGCCTTTGTTTTTTCGGTAAATGTATTCTGGGTCAAACCACAGAGAAAACAAAATTCGTATGAAGATTTTCTTTTTGCTTTCACGAAGAGAACGGGGAGATCTTATTGAAACATTTAAAATTCTCAACTCTTCTTACAACTCTACCAATCTACAAGATATGTTCACCCTTGCTAATACTAAAAACCTGAGAGGACACTCAAAAAAGCTGTATCACAATCGGTCGAAGCAGAACCCTCGATGACACTTTCTTGCCAACAGAGTGGTAGAATCTTGGAACAGTCTTCCCAGTGAAGTTGTAAACGCTGTCTCCGTAAATTCCTTCAAAAATAAATTGGACAATCATATAAAATCTAAAAAAAAAAAATTATAATAAATAAATAAATAAGTGTTGTGATATAGGCGCATCAGCTTAAAGCTGCTAGCCTATCAATAATAATATAATATATAATAATATAATTTCGTTCGGTTTGGATTTTTCAAAAAAACAAAAGCATGCAGACACATATATTTGTTACCTGATATTAGATATTAAATATTAATTCAATTGGAACAGCGGTTTCCAAATGATTAGTAAACTACCTTTGTATGGGGAGCATAGCTTACGGGCCGTTCTTAAGGTGACGTTTTCGCTAATCGTATGTAGCCAGCCTCCTGGGTCCATGTACTTTTTTTTTAATTTGTGCTAACGTTTTGAAAAAGAGTTATGACTAAATGAATGATGAACACTGACCAGTTGGTGTGCGGACAATGACGGACATGCGTTTCCTGGTGGATGTGAAGTCGATGACATTGAGCACATGGTAGGTGTGCCGCTCGCCCAGGACCAAGATGTCGACGGCCTGGGGCGTGCGTGTATCGAACACGTAGCCGAACGCCGCCGCGCCCAGCACCAGGGCTCGCTCGTCTGCAACGCACATCGTCAATACAAAAAATATAAAAAAATATGAGAATTTACGTAGCATAAAGACATTATTCTGTATTTTTTATGTTGTTCCGATACACACCTCAAAAATTATAATGACTTTTGGTTACAGCTCCATATGTGCGCTCCAAGCTAATGATAGTTACACTTGTTCAAGTTAACACAGCTGAGTGAATGTACATATGATGCAGCACCCCTTGCAAGCTAGGCTCACGGTACGCTGATAGATTTCACATCTATACAATAACATTATATAACAGGCGAAGCATTGCAGTAAGACAGATTTTAACGCACACTGTAACTTTCATATGGTATCACTTTCAATGGAGTGTGGTATACAGCCAGCAAGGTAAGGAAGTCGTGCATGACGGGCGTGTTGGATGCTGCCAGGCTCTGGGCAATAGTAGATAATCTATCGTTCAATGGCGAGTGCGGTTGAATGACTGGGCGATGTGGCATAGTAGGTGACCTCGCCGCAGACCTTTTTCGGTATGACAGTGTGGCCAGCATGTTGAGGAACTGGCGCACAACAGGCGTGCTGCCACTGCTCATTTTTCCACAGCATGGCGCTCTTGAAGTCCTCGCCAGGCTTCGTGCAACAATACATAGTTTATCCATTCAATGGAGGCGGCACTGACCGGGTGAGGCGGCGTGGTAGTTGATCTCGCCGCCGACCTTCTCAGGTATGACAGTGTGGCACACGGCCAGCATGGTGAGGAACTCGCGCACGACCGGCGAGCTCGGGTGCTGCCGCTGCACATTCTGCCACAGCATGGTTCCCTCGAGCTCCTCGCCGGGCGTTGGGCACGAGTAGATTATCTGTTGGACAGACATTGTTTTAAATGCAACAGGAGGGTAGGCCCTATTTTATGATTAATGTTACAATGGCAGTCTTTCCCTTTTCTTTTTGTTCTGCTCATGATGTGCTAAGTAAGAGATGAACCTTCTTCACCGCAAACAATACATGTAATTTGCATCGTTATTTCAGTGAAACATCTGTCACAATTTTGTTTTTCTGTAACTTGGCGATGTGTGTAAACACTATGTCACTATGACTCCTAAACGTAATTAACATGATGCTGGCAAAATTAGCATGATTTCGAGTTATCTATTTCCTCATATTTTTTTCGGTACTCACTACAGGCAATAGCTATCTATATTCAAGCGGAGAAATGTCTCGTAGCTCAAGGATGCGGGGACATGCCTTCCAAGCCAGAGGTCATGGGCCGGAAATGTGGATCCCTTCCCATTCATGCACCACTTTCTTCTCTTTCTGAGTTGGATGAGTGCATTTAGTTTCGTGCAATGCGAGCTGTTCCATGGTTCGGAAACTATGTGAAATTGTAGGTGCCCTTCTCCTATCAACCGGTAGGGTAAGGTCGCCCGGGTAAGTACCATCGCATAGGATCAAAAGACGGTCGAAACGGCAATGAAACATTTGGTTTTCCACCCAGTTCAATGTAGCCGTGCTAATAAGGGAAGGTCCTGGACATTTTTTTTTGTGTGTCTTGTCTCTCTGCAATCAGTTTGAATTTGGAGCCCTTATCAGAGGTTTAGGTATGTGGATATGACTTGAAAAGCTGCCGTCCAATGATGACTAGCTTCATAGTTCTTTAGATATTTTACTGTATTTATTATTATTGTTTTTTTTTATTCGGCCTCAATTATGGGTCGCTTCAGCCGTGTTAAATCGTTTTTAGTGTCCAGTAGTCATAGGATTTGTGTGATTTTGTAGTCCTGGACATAGCACTTCATTTCTTAGGGATGTATTCCAATATCAAGACGGTGGGATCCATGTCCAGCTACAAAAAATTTAAGTGTAAAGTGTGCACCTCGGCGATGGAGCACTTCTGAAACTCCATGACGTTGCAGGTGAGCGTGCCCGTCTTGTCGCTGAAGATGTACTTGACCATGCCGAGCTCCTCGTTCAGGTTGGAGGTGCGCGCCATCGCCGGCGTGTTAGTCTCCGAGTGGTACATCTCGCTGTCCATCGAGATAAACTTCGCCTAAAATCACGAGTCAGTTGCGTTTAAGGAACTTCGCATGTGTTTACGAATTTCGAAGCGTTTCATTGAGCATATACTGGCTGAACCAGAAAATTTATGATACAAAAAAAAAAGAATCCGACGAATTGAGAACCTCCTCCTGTTTTTGAAGTCGGTTTAAAACATTATCACAGGTGTAATTTCTGGCTCCCGAGCACCGATATGAGGTGGTAAGTAATATTTATAAATTTACTCCTCTGGAAACCAGACATCTATACTATTCTGTGAACTATATAATTGACAAAACACTTCTTAAACGCACGGTGAAAATATAAAAAAAAAAAAATATTAACGCAATAAATATATTTATACCATGCATTTTTCATTAAGAAGTGTTTTGACAAAATTACATTTGAAAATGATGTTGATTTTAGATAATGGCACCATCTAGATTTCGTTGAAGAACTAGCGAGTGTTTCAAATTACATTATTGGACTATTTGGAGATATTTTATTCTTCAATATTCAATACCCATGGCATTAAAATGCAAGGCCAGTATGTCTAAAACCTGCATTTTACAAGGAAAATTTTACTTATTTCTTTATAGAAAGGACTTCACGTGAATATTGCATGTGACGAACAGTATAGCTACCACTTTCCTTGTTCATTTTCCTTAGTTAAATATAACCTTACATACGGGAAGAAAAAAGAGACTAAAATTATAAATTAAGATTAATGAATACCTAATACAAGTTCCCGATGCTAAGACATTAATATTTTGCGATGTGTTGTGATGACTCTTACCTGAAAAAATCTTACAATCTCAGCAGTGACTTGCAGGGATATTGGTATTAAATTGTTGTATAATATTAAAAATGTTAAAAAGTTAAAGCCGAAGGAAGCATTCTGCGCACCTGAAACAAAAAACAATTTATTACAAAATAAAGTAAACTGGAAGTCCAGTTACGAACAAAGAAACATAATTTTAAGATGTTTTTTTGTACTATTTGAATACTGAGGCACTAGTCGTTGAATTGGTCAGATTGTCAGTGCGCTTTTTTTT
This sequence comes from Incurvaria masculella, assembly GCA_946894095.1. NCBI lineage: Eukaryota > Metazoa > Arthropoda > Insecta > Lepidoptera > Incurvariidae > Incurvaria > Incurvaria masculella. The sequence continues at coordinate 13,887,382 of OX335650.1, forward strand.
TTTATAAAATGTCAGCATTGACTCCGATCACTGGCCAGTGTGAAAAGGATACAGCTATTAGAAACGGCCAGGTGCTCGAAGAAGCAATCTGCGCCCTACCCTATTTATTGAAATGAAATGAAAATGAATTGAAAATGAAAAAAATACTTTATTTGCAGCCATACGGTACAAAAAGGCGGAAATTAATGCCATAAGGCATTCTCTACCATTCAACCTCAGAGATGTAGGAGAGGTGCAGTGAGGCGGGCGGGTTGTTATTTGGATATTATTTTCTCGAATATTTAGGTTAGCTGTTAGAGATAGCTTCTGGCAATAAGCCTCTTCAATCGCCTCTTGCATTGGATAGGCTGCAGTGGTAAACAATATGGTATATTTTCATTGTGCAGTTGAAAATGGTTCCGTACCTCCCAGGCCGATGTACCAGTCGGTGTTGAGCCTGCGCCGGCTCCAGAGCTCGTTGAAGCCGGCGCTGACGAGCGAGAGCCCCAGCAGAATGAAGAAGAGCATCAGGATCTGCGTGTTGGTCGCCTTGTCGACCGAGGAGCGCTTCAGCGGCGCCTTGGTCGAGTTCTTCATGAGCTTGGTCTCGTGGCCGGTGTACACCACCGCGCCGAACACCCACGAGGTGTTGCGCAGCATTGCCCCGCGGAGCAGCATCTGCTCCAGGCCCAGAGGCACTGTTCTGCAATCACATCCCAACAAGTTCGCCTGCCTTACTTATAAACATATACTGTTATATTCAAAGTGGGCGGCTAACTTTTAGTGCTCGGATTATTGCCGGACTTAACTGGTTTTTGTATGGTTAGCCCGGTACTAATCCCGTACTTAGTTTTGACAGGTTCACTCTGAATACGACTGTTAGACCGTCGTTATTAGTGAGGAAATTCTAGCTGTCCAAAAATACTACTAATAAAGGTGGCATATGGTTACATGAGAAATTCAACAAAATGGCGACAATAACGCATCAGCTGATTTATTGCGGTGAATCTAGTGACCCTGTATTCTGTGCCGTATGTTTGCGTAAGGGGCTATGTAGTTAGAGGCATAAGGCCACGGTCGCGGCAGCAGTTGATTGAGTATATTCCTCGCCTCGTTCTTACAAAACATTCTTTCTCTTTCTGAGTCAGATAAGTGCATTTCGTCACGAATGCGGGTTGTCCCATTTTTTTTTTTCGGTTTGGAATCCTTATAAAACTGTAGGTGATGGGGTTTAAGCCGGCCCAGTTGGTACAATCGCATTGGATGAAAAGATGGTCGAAGCTATTACTGCGGGAATGTGGTGTATTGGGATAAAATCATAACAGTAGTTGTGTGGTATTAGCCATCCATGTCAGATTGCGCGACGTACTTGCGGTTGGACTCCTTGAGCATGCCGTTGAACTCGTAGAGGTGCCGGTTGGGCTGCTCGCACTGCAGCGTTGCGTGGAAGGCGACGAGCTCCGGCTTGTTGAGCAGGTGCGCCGTCTCCGGCGTCGCCTGCCGGATCTTGAGGTTCGTCTCGCCGTCCAGATTCGACGTCTCGATAAATGAGATCCCTTGCGGCTCGCTGGAATCACAATCACACGAAGCGTTGAGACATCCTTCAAACCACAGAAGATCCTAATATTCTTTTTAATCTTTTTTTTTTAATATTAAACATTGGTGTGATTGCAGTACTGAGTCTACACTAATACAATAAAGCTGAATGAGTATGTATGTTGCGTTTTCACGTCGAAACCGCTGAACCAATTTAGATGAAATTCGGTATCGAGAGAGTCTGAACCTTGGGAAAGGACACATTTTGTAGCGAAAATTAAACTCAAATGGTGTGAAAAGGGGAATGAAAGTTTGTATGGGGAGCTCATATAACCGACAACATCATTCCGAAAAGACATTGACACGAGCGGAGCCAGGTACCTCAGCTACTAGTAAAATAAATGGTTGAAGCGACTCTTAGTCTAGTGTATCGCGAATGTGATATGGGCGTGAGCAGTCACCTGGAGGCGAGCAGCACGAGGTCGGCCGGGAAGAAGGTGTTGTTGAGCACCTTACAGATGTCGCCCACCTGCAGCTCCTGCCACAGCAGCGTCGCCCACTCGCCGTCCCGCAGGACCTCCACCTTCCGCTGGTTCGTTTCGTCGTCTGCTCTGTGCCGCTTCTACAAGCATTCATTTTTATTTATGTCACTTGACATGGATGGCCAATACCAACTCACCACACTCCCGAAGGACATAGGTGCCTCGACGGAACGTTCCTTTTATGAACACAGTCAGTCAGTCAGTCAGTCAGCGTGTTTGCGTCCACTGCTGGACATACGCCTCTCCAATTTTTCTCCAGTCTTCCCGGCCCTCAGCGGTACGGATGACACGTTATGAGCAAGGCTACATAGAAATGGATGGAAAAGGCAGACAAATTTTCATTGCCGCTTCAACGATCTTTTCGTCCAATACCAAGCAGGGCGGGTTTAACCCTACAACCAAGCACGGGGAGGGGACCTAGATTTGTACATGGATTCCGAACAATGGAACAACTCGCATTCGTAATCTATCTATAATTAATTATCTATCGTAATCTATAATTGGCTTGTATTTTAGTATAAGATTTTCTGTTAACATGTCTGTCAATATAAGCTGTTGATTTCCTAAATAAATAATTTAAAAAAATAAGTAACGAAATGCAATTATACAACTCGGAACGAGAAAATGATTCACGAACGGGGCGGGGATATGAACCCAGATAGATGGGATGGAAGTCAAGTCCACTCGCCCCCTAGCTATGAGCCGCTCAAACAACTTTGCAAGGTTTGCAAATGCACATGTAGATAGGTAGTAACAGAGTTGAAATTAAGATATTTTTGATGTCAAATAGTCAACTCAGTAGTCCTTCGCGCGCTATATAATATAATATAATAATATAATGGAAATGAAGCAACTCTGGCCACATTCGGGTTCGTTTTTATACCACTAAGAAGGATCGGTGTCTGTGCCGAGGGACCCAAGGTGCTTGGAGGTGTCGAACACACGCCACCTCGTGAAACCACGCTCAGCGAGGCACCATACCAGTTAATTTGCAGGGCTATCGAGCTTATTTAAAGTGGCCCAACCCGGCGGGACTAACTCATTCGCGGGCACGTTACAAAACCGTGCTGTTGCGCTCTGGAGCCTTCTATGTTTCAAAGAAAAAGACAGGCTCCATGCTGAGGAAGATGCAACATGTCCACAAAAAAGACAATGTGCATAGCGTATGATTTGGTAAGATTTACGAAAATTTTAATTACAAAACGACTTATAGCTAAAAGTAAACCACGACCGCTGTAGTCAAAAATCTAACAAAAACCAAATAGATTATAAATCTTGATTAAATAAGCTATATCTAATGACTAATCTTTGAAGATGTTCTTACTTTATCATTGCGTAATCCACCTCCAAAGTTATTGTATAAAACGCGCGAAAAATTCGAACTTTCAGACCTTATAACTTAAAAACCAAACACAATTATACAATGCCAACGGTCATTAGACATCTAGTTCGATCAAATACAGCAATTTTGATCAAAATTTGGGATCTCTGACAAGAAATATGGGCGTGATCTTCTTTCCCCTTTTGTATGGGGAGTTGAGCGGGATGGGCCACCCTAAATTACTTTAACGCCTCGGTAAGAAAGCACTCGGCACAGAAACCAGTTTGAGAAACGAAGGGTTCTAAAAGCCTAATGTCAACCACCAATGGGTGCTATGATTCTCTGCAGCCTGTGGCTCGGAAGGATAAATTGGACGGGGAGTGATAAGGGGTGCAAGTTCAACAGAGCAGCGTCCATAAAAAACACCTGTAAAACAGACTATCATTCTACATGAAACTGTTTGGTTCCTTACTTACTAGATGCTAGGGTTGATTCTACCCATATCGGTACCATCGCCCTGAAAGAAAAGATGATCGAAGCGGGAATTAAAATTGTCCGTGTCAAAATTTAACATAGCCATGCAATATAAGAATGGCCCTGGCATGGCACTTTATTTCCATTAAGTGTGTTAAGCTAATATCTAGACAGTAGGTGTGATGGTATTGGCCATCTATTTCCAGATTATGGAAAAGATTGATTTTTTGGGTTAGCCCAAACCCCAAGGGGTCAACCCAAAAGGTGACAACGGGACCATATTAAAAAGCATCCGCTGTCCTTGCGTCTGCCAGCGAGCTGTATTGCAAGAACCGTAATAGGTACATCATTGAAATGTTCACGGTGTGTAATTTTCTTGCCGCTATAACAACAAATAAATTATTATTTAAAAATCAAAAGGGGTCTCCATACAAGAAACGTGATTTTTCGTAGTAAATCTCGTACTATGGTACGGAACCCTTCGTGTGTGAGTCCGACTCGCACTTGGCTGGTTTTTCGCGCAACGATTGAAACGTGCGCGAGGCGCAGCGGTACCGACCCAGTCCTCGACAATCTCCTTGAGCTGACGGTGAGTATGAGGATGAGCGGCGTGAGCGTCGTCCAGCGGCCCGTCGGCGACACGTCCGGGATCTGCTGCAGCAGCGCGATCATCAGGAAGAAGCAGTTCGAGTAGCGGCGGAACTGCTCGAACAGGAACGACTGCACGAAGCTCAGCACCCTGCAAACATGCGGGAGGCGCAGCGGTACCGACCCAGTCCTCGACGATCTCCTTGAGCGCGCTGACGGTGATTATGAGGATGAGCGGCGTGAGCGTCGTCCAGCGGCCCGTCGGCGACACGTCCGGGATCTGCTGCAGCACCGCGATCATCAGGAAGAAGCAGTTCGAGTAGCGGCGGAACTGATCGAACAGGAACGACGGCACGAAGCTCAGCACGCTGCAAACGTGCGGGAGGCGCAGCGGTACCGACCCAGTCCTCGACGATCTCCTTTAGCGCGCTGACGGTGAGTATGAGGATGAGCGGCGTGAGCGTCGTCCAGCGGCCCGTCGGCGACACGTCCGGGATCTGCTGCAGCAGCGCGATCATCAGGAAGAAGCAGTTCGAGTAGCGGCGGAACTGCTCGAACAGGAACGACGGCACGAAGCTCAGCACGCTGCAAACGCGACGATAAACAACTCTCAACGACACGAAGAGAACAGGGGAACGACTCACCAAATGTGCGAGGACATTTTTTCGATGATTCTTTTCACATGTGATGATTTTGAGCCATCAACAACCTTCCATTGACTGAGAGTGGACTTAATTAAAATAACTGCACATTGGGCCAACCGCGGAGGAGGGAGGTAGAGAGAAGGTGTTGTTAACTCATATTACTAGAGTACGCAGTGACTTCAGTGTAGGGGGAAGAACACTTAAGGTGGGTTCATGGTGATGCTCGGCCTTTCTTGCTAAATTCATGAAGAACCGGATTTTTTTTAAATATTATTATTGTAAATGTTTCCAAGACTATTGGGATTAACATTTCTAGCTGTACGAACAAAATTATTGGGCACCACCGCCAGCACTTGGTGGCGACTGACCGTAGGGGCCCCAGTTCGTGGGCACTCCATTGATTTGGTAGGAAGCCGAGAGACTCTTACTACCTTATAGATGCACCCAGTTTTCTTAGGCCAACTCCTCTCTACCTCCCTCCTCCGTGGGCCCAACATTCACCGAGATCTCTTTAATGCACAGTGTGTGAACAACGTGCTGAAGGCAAAGTAAATTTTTGAACATTGCTAATGGTGGAAAGGCGGAAAAAATCCAGACAAAATATGACTACCTCTTTTTTAAGTTGCAGCAAAGTTTGAAAACCACATGCAGTGATAGCTTCTTCTACTGATAAACAAAATTAGGCCTCAAAGCTGCATTTGACTGAATCTGGGCTTAGCCTAGTTTTTAGGTTTCCGTACCCAAAGGGTGCCAACAGAACCCTATTACTAAGCCTCCACTGTTCGTCCGTCCATCCGTCCGTCCGTCCGTCACAGGGCTGTATCTTATGAAGCTGAAAGCAGAAATTTTTACAGAGCGTGTATTCTGCCCGCTATATAAACAAATAGGTAAAATAAAAAATAATATGATGCATAAGTTTAACACAAAAAACGTGTTTTTTGGGTTACATTTTGTACGATGGTATGGAACCCTTCGTGTGCGAGTCCGACTCGCACTTGGCCTGTTTTTTTATTTAAATAAGATTCTGACCTAATTCAAACAATTTCACAATCAGTAAATCATTTACCAAAGAAACAGTGTTTGGCTTTCACACGAACTTCAGCACTGTTTATCAGAAAATGTAAGTACCACCATAGATTACATTTAATCTATGGTATCACGTATGTTGAATAGCAGCTAAAATGACAAACATAAACTTTACACCTGATATATGGAGATAGGTCTACCTGTATTGTGTTAAGTTTTGTTTTGATACAATTCTTACTTCCTTATCACTATCTTTAAAATCTTATTGCTGTTTCTTCAAAATGATAAGTCTGTACATACAGATAAAATTCTATTGCTATCATTTATTGCATCTAACAAATTGGATATAACAAGGGTGAGTCGGTAAACATTTATCGAAACATCATGACATCCAGGGAGGGGTTCTGTAATCTCGGAGATCTAGAAGCTGTAATGGAACTAAACTTCATACCGAGACCCGAGAAACTGACGTAGAGTAAGTTGAACACAATTCAAATATTATAACGTAAGTAATTTTTTTTTCAAATGTGATATTATCATTTTACTTAATATCTGAGAGATGTGTGTTACCCATGTTCGCAAACAAAATGTTGCTCACAAACTGCTAATACCTAATATGAAAATAAAGAAATACTCTTTACAAATTATTATAATTTAGATTGTATCTAAATATTGATTTTTTGGAATTGGGTAAGACGTTTTGATGACAATTTTGGTATTCTTCCAGAATCGACCCATCCATATAAAAAAATACCACTGCATTACAATTGATAAAAACTTATATTATCGCATTGGATAAAAAAAATGCTCATAAGATGGCTGTATGCAGCTGCATACAGTAGGACTGAAGCTGAACTCGGGAATTCGACAGAAGAATAATGTCATCGGCGAAGCGAAGATGACTGAGGAAATTTCCTTTGACGTTGATACCCATGTTGTCCCATTCAAACGTCTTGAACACATCTTCCAATGCGTTGGTGAAGAACTTGGGTGACATCACATTCCCCTGCCTTAAGCCTTTACCACGGAGGATCGGTTGGGTATTTTCATGGAGCCTCAAGTTTACAAAATGACACTTAATCAATGGTAGAGTTGATCATGGTAGGTGGACTATAGTATGACTATTTCTCACCCTGTTAAAACTTGCCCATTATGAGGTCAAGGCCAGTGTGGTAGGTCAATGAGCGACCTAGATAATGAAACGAAAATTCCAACTGAAATAACAATAATTACAACAACCTATACTGAGGTCATTTACGTTTCCTGGCTTCGAGCCAGTTTGCCGAAAATAATGTTCAGTTCCAAGGACGGTGAATAATTTCTGTTTAAGAGGAATTCTTACTATAAACAACTTTACTAAAGGTGTAGTCACAAGTTGGAGTTACAATTAGTACAAATTAGTCACAAGAAATATTATTTCTCGCTTTTGAAGACGAAAGGCAGGAACGGCAGGTAAATATGCCAGTTTTAAATATTAATATAGTTTGAAAAACGAAGCGAACAATAATAAATATGAGGGAAATTAGGTGTAGTGTTTGTCATGTAAATACGCTTCTTTTTTTAGGGTTCCGTACCCAAAGGGTGAAAACGGATCCCTATTACTAAGCCTCTGCTGTCCGTCCGTCCGTCCGTCCGTCCGTCTGTCACAGGGCTCTATCTCATGAACCGTAACAGGTAGGAAGCTAAATTTTTCACAAATTATGTATTTATTTTGCCCCTATATCAACAAATAGGTAAAATTATAAAATAATATAAATGAAAGGGGGCCCCATACAAACGTGTTTCTTTTGTGGTAAATCTTGTACGATGGTACGGAACCCTTCGTGTGCGAGTCCGACTCGCACTTGGCCGGTTTTTATGGAATTGGACATGGATTGCTAAAACTGTAACTACCGTCTTGATATTATCACAGTATACCGTATTCTCGAAGAAGAAGGTACCATACCAGGTCTGTTCTTTTATTGCGCGGCTACATAGAACCAGGTGGAAAACATGGACAATTTTCATTGCCGCTTCGACCATCGCTCATTCAAATGCGATGTTACCAACGTGGGCTGAAGGGGACCTGCAGTTTTGAGTAGAATCCAAGCTACGGACAGCCTTAACGTTCGAACCGTCAACCGTCCAGACCCAACTGCGCTTAGTGTTGCTTAACCTCGATGATAGAATACCGAGGGGTAACTCCACTGAGCCGTCAAGCTGAGAAATAACTACAACAACTGAGTTGGTTGGTTGCTTTTGGAATAAAACATTACTGTTGTTCGCACCATCTCTGATGCCGTATCTTTGTGCATCCACAAATTTAAGAGCGGTCGGTCCGTCTTGTTGGTCACCCACAACTCACCGTTGGCCTGGAGTGTCTAAGTCTGTTCTACAGTTATGGACGTTGCTCTTCGAAACTGGCATCCCTTATTCTGCCCCATCTAACCTATATCCGGAGCACCTGCCGCAGAGAATCAGAGCACCTCCATGTGGTTGACGTTAGGCTTTTAAGTATGAACCGATTCTCAAGCTCATTTCCCTGCTGCACCGCCGAGATATGGAACTGTCTGCCTACGGGTGTCTTTCCTTAAACCCATAACCTGGGAGTCTTCAAACGTAATGTAAACAAGCTCGATAGCTCAGCGATAGTCCGCAAAACCGCTGGTACCGTACCTCACTGAGCGCGGTTTTGCGAAGTTAAGTGGATTTGCCTTTCTGAGTACCTTTGGTCTATTAGCACAGCCACCTATACCAGATTTACATTTAAAATAATCTGAGTAATAGTGTCGAAAGTCGAATTTTTTTATTACCATCTCATGTCCACTGAGGAGAGTAGGGAAAAGAAATTTCATATGAATTGTTAATGTACGTCGACATTTCGTCTACCCACACACTGATCCATCCGGTGCTTCACCGAAAGCCGAGCATCCGATAGCAGCAGGCACCTCGCTACATTATTACACTAACAGAATTGGGAATAAGCTAGACATGCCGCTCGCTTAACTAACGCGGGCTCATCATTGTTTTATATGCATAATTCTGAGCTATGTTATCCATTTGTCTTGAAGTTTACACTACACAGTCACTTCTATTTTTGCAATATGAACTATTTAGTACTAGAACAAGTTGCCATTTTGTCAAAATGGTCTTGTACATGCGCTTGCTATGATATTAATTACAAAAGCCCTAAGATTTTGACCCAATTTCCTAAGGTTTTGACAGTCTTCTGAACGGGTCTTAAAGTATCCTATTTATTATTATCAGAGAGTGCAACCAATTTGTACATTTTGTACAAACTAGTTGCCCTGAACAAACCCGGTACATCTTGTATCATTACAATTTTAACAATTAGTAGGTACTACGTGTAGTAAGAAATTACTAGAAAATCTATTTTGAGTTGTTACAAATTCGTATCAATAATATCGAAGGTTTGTAAATACACCTGAATTAATTTAAAATTTTTTGGTTCTAGGTGATGTCAGAATCTCACAGAGGAAATACTTTATTATTGAGGCAGCTCTCAAACCATTTACTCTTAATTTTTCCATAGAAGGTAGCATTTAAATGGATGTTTTATACATTTTTTATCCAGAAAATTTAAGTAAGTTTATTGTCCATTCTTTTTCGTCCGTAGTAATTGAACCATTTTTAATCCATGAGTGTGTAGTTATGTACTATGTACACCTAATTTGTCTTGAAGTTTCCAGTCATATATTTTTGCAACATGAACGATTACTACTAAAATAAGTCGTCATTTTGTCTAGCTTTGTGTCTGCGCCCGATATGCCATTACATACTAGTGGGCGCGTGTGACTATAGCAACTCAATTTGAATGGAGTTTGAATACAAGACAGCGACAAGCACGCGGCAATGAAGAGAGAGGAAAGCCATTTCTAACCTCTGCTTCCAGAGTTCGCAATTCTGTGATAACACTGTTGAGTATAAACACACTAAAATGTCAAGGTTGGCCGCGAGGTAACGGTGTTGAGGCTCCATGAATGTTTGAAGGGGTAGGATATGTTGATTCACCCCCCGCCTTTGGAGTGATACTTATACGTCGACAACACATTCAGAGAAAATTAACCCTGTAGACGTATGTTTATCTAGGTCTAAAGTACTCTTCCCACAACATTGGGGCTGTGACTGGAGTTGCGCAAAGAAGTTCAGTGTTTACTAATGCAGACGAATGGTTAACATTAGAAGCCTTGATAAAAGTTCCAGCAGCGTTCAGACTTTTTAGAATGACTAACATATCCAGGACGAACTATACATGGCATTTGTAACAATCACATGATTTTTCATGCATGATGTACACAACAAGGCGTGACTTAAACATTGCCTCACCAAAACGTGGTACACATTCCACGTAAAAATGTTAAAAATACTAGACTGAAATTTTCAGGAAACGTCAAGGGCGTTAATCTGATTTCTGAATCTGAGGAGCATGGGCGAAATTTCGGGGCAATTTTAATTAATAACTAGTTTTATATTTGTAGGTATACCCAGGCATGTACTCGCATTATGGGTATGAGTAACTGGCAGATTTATTTCTTTCATAGATGAATATAGCAGCAGGCTTGTCTGTTGTTTCAAGTTCGTGTTTTCCAAATTATTGGTTTCTTAGGGGGATTGTGAGTGCAACTATGTAATATTTAAGCTTTTTACAGTTTTGTACATTTATATGATGTTATGTAATACTTGAATTGCTGCAAAATTCTCAATATAGTTTTACCCTTATTCTTATCATCATTTAGTCCGTTAGCTTCCACTTACATATCTCAAGAAATAGCGTTATTGCTGACGGCTCGGCTAGGGCTCGGGGCCGATCCTGGGGAGCCGGAGATTAATTTTGGATGGTAATTCCGCTGACAGGAAACACAGTCTCGATATCTATACGTTCCCAAGTGTCGCCGCGAGCTCACCTGTACTTGGCCGTGGAGATGCGGTTGCCGACATACTTGATGGGCTGCGGGCGGCTCACGAAGATGACGCGGTGGTCGCCCTCCGCGCCCGCGCCCTCCGTCGCGCCCGACGTCGTCGCATCGTCCTCGTCTGCAACAAACAGATGGCTGCATGAGCTTCGTGACAATTAAGGATTATTTATAGGTAACTGAGCTGAGGTACCCGGCTTCGTTCGGCAGTGCAATTACGAAACACAAAATTGGGTGTAGGTTGCTGTACTTACAGCAATATGACAGCTTTTGCGATTACGAAATCGATGCATTCACAAATGGTGCGGCACTCAGCGCTACCCGCAGCAATTAGGTCAACTCCATACATTTCGCGTCGAATCGGTATTACGAAACGGCAAAGAACTGTCAAATGCGGGGAGGTAAACGCCTATTTCGTCTGCTCGTCTAGTCAAGTACCTTAAAAGTTGACCTATTGTTGACACAGATTGGTCCGTGCTGGATGTAGGTGGATGAAAAACGGCTTCATAATCGCGCTTTAGAAATGACGGGGGCACCTACACGTACCGCGGCATCATCCTCAAATTTTGCGTAATCGCACTGCGGGTCAATGTCGTTTTGGACTGATGTCGGGCTGAATGATGTCCTGGATATTATATGAGTTCCCCATTTAAAGTTTCATTCCCTAGTTCACCCCCTTCGAGTTTAACTTTCGCCACGAAGGGTAGCATATGTCCTTCTCCAAGGTCCAGACTATCTCTATACCGAAATTCATCAAAATTGGTTCAACGGATAAGGTGAGAAAACGCAACAGACAGACAGAGTTACTTTTGCATTTATAACATAAATATAAATTAGAGGCAAAAATACGTTTCTGGGGTTACCAGGGTAAATTAGAACAGGCAAGTGAGTGATTAAATCTGAGTTTAGTTGCATTTCGTACAATGCCTTCCATCAAGTGGTTGGGAAAGTCGATATTAATCAACGTTAAGGAGACAACCTTATGTTCAAAGTACACATTTGCACATAAAATATTTCCTACGAGATCGCAATCATTTCCTTTAAAGGCGCAGGGCCATAAAATAGCCTTTCTTGATTAGCTGCTCATGGAACAAGTTTTATTGAATTCATACTACATTTTTTTTATGTAACTGGACATGGATGGCTAATACCAGACTGGATGTCAGATATTAGCCTGACACACCACATGGGAACTAGGTGTGATGCCAGGACCTTCCTTGTATTGCTCGGCAACATTGAACTGGATGGAAAACACGGACAATTTTCATTACCGCTTCGACTATCGTTCATTCAATGTGATGGTACCAAAACTGGCGGGATTAAACCCTACCACTTAGTAAGTAAGGAAGGGGACCTTCAGTTTTACGTGGAATCCGAACCACGGCCAGCCTCAACGATCTATTAATTAATCTCTAGTGTTTGTTACTGAGCAAAGGATCGGCAGTGGCCAAATTTATTACTTAAGGCCGGAAACATATTACCTAACAATTCTTGTTTTATGTGTTTGTTATAGAGACAACACCATAACCGAAAAGAAAAAAATAAAAGGTCATGGTGGTTTTAAACTATGTTACACACAATTTGCTGTCGAATTTTAAGCATGATTTGGATGAAAAGATGGTCAAAGTGGCAATAAAAAATGGTCCTCGTTTTCCATCTAGCCACGAGCACGTGCTCATAAAGGGAAGGTCCTGGCATGGCACCTAATTCGTTCGGGAATGTGATGTATTGGGCTAATATCATAATGATAGTTGTGTGGTATAGGCCATACATGTCAGGTTGCAAAAAAATTAACGCAAATGGACCAACGTTCAAAATTAATTTCCAGGCTCCGCAATTGCATTCTACGTATTTAATTCATATTTTATATTCGTTCGTTCCGCTCCGGCGGTCGAGGCATGGAAACATGGACAGCACCCAAGGTCAGCGACGTTGATGGATGCGTGGATGCAACGCGGTCAGTATAAGGCTAAATAGTTCGCAAGCTATCACGAGCCACCGCGCCACAATAATGTCACAGAAAACAAAGAAGAACGGGCAAAAATATATGAACCTAGAGACCAATAAAGATAAACGATATGCTATCGGAAAGGTTTTTTTATGTGTTTATTGCCACTTCGGTCTTATATCATGATGAATAAATAGTTTTCAAGGTCCAGAAGAAACTCATCAGGAACTATTTGACCCGCCTGCTACCCATTTAATGGAGGTACTTATCGATGAACCATAAATCTGAAAATAAGTAGTTTTTTTTGTTTGTGTTTTTTTAATTTAATAATAATTTCATTGTTTATGTAAAAACTACTTTTACTTGAAAGTAAAAACTAATGTTGAAACTGAAAAAAAATGTTTGTATGAAAAATACAACTTTTTATTTGTCAATAACTTTTTTTCTACAGCGATTTTGCAATAGAAAAAGTTTTTACACATAAAAAAAACCTATCCGATAACATCTAACTCATCGCTATGGTCTATAGACCAAAAACTTCCATCCACCTTTGAATTGAGAAAGTCCATGAACCAAGCCAGGTGAGAATGATGGTACAGTACAGAATTGTTGCAAAGTAATAAAATGTATTTAAATCAATGAATGAATCGGTCTTCTGAAAACTCAAAAATAACAACTGAAACTCTATTTAATTATTTTTCACATACGGAAAGAACACACTTGTACATAGCTGAAATGATGCAACATATTTGCTTGATTTATTTGAAGATTCCGTCATCAGTACTAATGTACTCTTCTTTTTCCTGCTCAGTTTGCACTATTATTTACTAAAGGAATGTTACGTTACGTTGGTAATTTATGTGTTTTTCATTTGAAGAAAGGCAAGATGATGTATTTACAAAAATCATCTATTAATGTAAGATAATAAAGAATGGTTATTATGCAAAATACTAACATGAAAGGCATGCTAACTGTCAGAGATGTCATTAATCTTATTCAGAATGAGGTCAACTGATCTGAATTCAGCCGATTCTCGTGCAAAAATTTTTGGCATTTCTCCAATATGTACACATATTGGTCCTTCAAGGCTCACTTTAGTGGTCCTTGAATATAGTTTGCCCCTTAATTTATACATGTACTGTTTACATATCAAATATGTTAGCATCGAATTGAGTGGTCGGCACAAGGTCACCTGACCAGTCTGCCTATATGGGAGGGTACTTTTCATTCACAATGAGTAATTATTTCTGGCGAGTATAAATCGATATTTCAAGCAATAATGAAGAGTGAACTGCTCATCAGAGTAAGAAACCAAAAGTTCTCTAGATTCACCTCAACATCTTCCTCCTCCTATTATATCCCACATCCTCATATTATAGGCGGGTATAATGTTAACACCATCACATATTAATACTTATAGCATGGATATTGCATAGCGCGCTTTGCTTACAAAACGAACAAAATGTGGGAGTGAGACGCCAACTCAAGTACCACTACCACAAGTTAGAGGGAGATGGAACACATCTGCCCGATGACATAACTTCCCAAATAATTATCATTACATACCCAGGAGTCGCGGTCATGGAAAATTAAATGTTCTTTTGTGAAATCTTTATGATTTCTCTAGTTTTCCTAAAAGAAAGCATTGTGACATGTGCATTTATAGTTTGTTAAGTGAACGGGAATAAAAAATCAGGACTAAAACCCACTGTTTCTTTATCGAACAAATTTCTTAACTTTTCCTCAATATTTCAAAGTAAAAATTAAATCATAACTTCAAATCATTATTAGAATGAATTGTGAGTCGGACTCGCACACGGACGATTCCGTACCTACCATCGTAGGAGATTTAACCCAAAAAATCACGTTTTTGTATGGGCGCCCCCTTTCATTTTTATTATTTTTAAATTTTACTTATTTGTTGTTATAGCAGCAAAATAAATACACACTCTGTGAAAATTTTAGCTGCCTCCCTATTACGGCTCATGAGATACTGTGACGGACGGACGGACGGACGGACGGACGGACGGACGGACGGACGGACGGACGGACGGACGGACGGACGGACGGACGGACGGATGGACAGACGGACAGCGGAGGCTCGGTAATAGGGTTCCGTTGACACCCTTTGGGTACGGAACCCGGATTTTTTTATTTTATTGGACATGGATGGCTAAATACCACACTCACTGACATGTCATGTCAAAAACTGTGTGAGCGGCTCGTAGCTAAGGTAGACTTCTTTTCCATATTTATACACCGCTTTCTTTCTTTTTATTAGTTCGATAAGTGCATTTGTCGCAAATGCAAGCTGATGATTCGGAATCCATGTAAAACTGTAAGTCTTCTTCCACTAATTGGTGGTAGGGTTAAAATGGTACCATCACATTGAACGAAAAGATGGGTGAAGCGGGAATGCACATTGTGTGTTTTCCATCGAGTTTAATGTAGCCGTGGGCATAAGGGGAGGTCCTGGCTTGGCATGTTATTCTTTGTGTTATTCTAATATGCCAGTAGGTCCTTAGCCATTCATGACCGTTAAATAAAAACTGACTTTCCGAAGGAGTTAAGTTAAGTTAAACATAGAAAAACATACATACTCACCAATTTTTATAGTAATCACTGGACATTATTTGTGTTGTGCATTTAAACTATGTTATTGCTTCTATTGTTTCTATTTTAGGTTAATTACAATACCTTGAGAACCAGCGGTGGTTGAAAACCAGCGGCACAAGTCTACTTCAGCAAACTTGCTGTAGTAAACGCAGGCATAAACGCTGAGCTACGTTACCGTTTCCCTACAGTTTTACATGCACATTGATCTATCTTAATAATAATATTGTAAAAAGTTGTAAAACAAGATAGTATGTACCGCTTTTAAGGGAATAAAATGCTTCTATTTCTATGAGAAACACGGATTTAATTGCCGCTTCGACTAATTTTCATTCAATGCGATGGTGGCAATTCGGGCAATTTTGTTAAAATTTTTTGTCAACGCCACCAGACCATCTCCTTAAATTATTTCTAATAGAGAATCCTTCATACCCTTTAATTCATCATTCTCATAGCTTACTGGACCCTTATTAACCTGTGCGAGCTTTCGGCTCTACATTCAAGAAGAAATACTCTAGAGCGGACACACAGCAACATGCAATAAGCGAGGCAATGTTGGAAAGGAATCATTGAAATATATTTGAATATCAAAAATTAAATATCCATTATTTGATCCATTAATCACATTTAGCTTACCTGCCTACTTGCTTGAATATTTTTAATACTTATAAAATACTTACGTCGATTCATTTTCATCACCATAGCTCGGTACAAGCTTGTAAACGCCATGGTGAATTCACAGTAGCTTTGATCAGACCATTAGACTTGTGAATTTATAATTACGACATAACTTTTTACCAATTGGGCGGGTGAGTATGAAATAAATTAGTTACCTATTTAATATTAAGCTCACAATAATTACAAAATATAGGATACATTTTTAAATAACACAGTTCATTTGACACAACATTATCACTGACATCATCCTTGTCCCGTTTGGGCTAAATTAGCTATTCAAGAGTGTTAATAATGTGAGGATCTCCAGCGAAAAACCGCCTTTTCTTACTTGCATAATTTTCACTGTCACGGACCTGTACTTGAGTTACTTAGGACATGATTTACAATAAATAGTCTCTTTTAAGCTTTTAATTTCGGTATTCTATCACTCAGTCGTATTATCGCGCAAAGAAAATGGGAAACTGTTTTGATTTTCAGCGTTTGGTCCAGCTGTATCGATCACTGCTTGTTCTCGCCCACAACAATACATAGTTGTGATCGAGCAGAAACGGTTCCACTCTGTCCTGTCTTTCCGTTGCAGGACGGAATTAGCGTTCCATCGGAAATATTGTTT
Organism: Incurvaria masculella; assembly: GCA_946894095.1. Classification (NCBI taxonomy): domain Eukaryota; kingdom Metazoa; phylum Arthropoda; class Insecta; order Lepidoptera; family Incurvariidae; genus Incurvaria; species Incurvaria masculella. Next base: position 13,904,257 of record OX335650.1, read on the forward strand.
GCAGAGCGAAGACAATATTTGGTCCGTACAGTCGTTTTGTCTGAAATCTATACACCGGAAATAGAGACAAATTTGAGATCTCTTTCTGACATGCTGACGTCAACCATAGAGTAAAAGGGACTTAGAAATTCCTTCTCTTTCCAGTGTATACATTTGATAAGTAACGACTGTACAGTGCAACCGAATTTTTCCCAAAGAGACCCAAACGATATTTTTTAAATGACAATTTCAAACAAAACAAAAAATAACGGAAAAAAAGTTTTAATTTTTCGATAAACTGGTGACAAAAATGTATTCTATGATTAAGTCATTCGACAAAATTCCTGTTTATCTTATTTTAATAATAAAAATGTGGAGCAATTTAATTTAACATAAACATCGGTGACTCTGCACAATTTATACAAAGAAACGAATGCTTACTTACGAGTAGCGAAGCATCCAGTAAATAATACATACGGATAGACATTATAACTACCAATATATCATCAAAATATTTAAAGTCTATCAAAGTCTACAAACATTTTAATCGATTCGATGACTACGAGCGATTTTTCAGCCTTTGCCCAGCGAACACGAGTTCAATTCACAGATGAAAGTGAATCATTTACGCCCATGAAGTCATCGCTCATCATATGATGTCGTGTCATCGCACTTTATTTAAATATAATTAGAAAGGAACAATACTCGCGGGTAACTCGTCTAAAAAGTCAACGCGAGTAGCTGTCGTTCTATCAGTAAGAAAATGTAACAGCCGTATTCAGAGTGGACGGACTATCTTTAATACGCCGGACTAAACCGGTTTTTCTATGGTTAGTCCTGTGCTAATCCCGTACTTAGTTTTGAAAAGTCTGAATACGACTGTAGTATTCAAGGATTAACTGTCCGTCAATATTATCAGAAATAGGTCTAAACGTCCCTAGACTATCCGCTAGACCGTCAGACTACAATCCACTTCATTTAAAAAAACACCGGACCAATCTTGGCAAACACTCTCCCTCTCAATAGAATATGCCGTAATTTTAATGAACTTTGTCGTACGCACTCACTTAATATATATCCGCCATCCTCCTTACATTCCTTCAAAAAAGTTTTGCGAAAATCTTTAAATTGAAACTTACAATTTATAATTTTAATTTTAATATAAATTCTTGAATGTGATACTTTTAGTTCTTAACGAGCACTTTGCATTTGCAGGACATACATTAGGTACTTCTGCCTAATTTAAAAAATATATATTTACTTGTCGAGCAGGTGTCATCTAAATTTTGTTTTGTTTTAAATTTAATTTATCTTTAATTTTCTTTATCTGAAAAGGCTTTACCTTTAATAAGTATGGGAAAGTTATTACATAATCATGTTGTGTTTATCTTCAATTATTGAATATTTCCATCTTGTTTTCTTGCTCTATTTTTGTTAAATTGTTTTGAAATGTATCACTGTTTGTAAACCTGAAAAAAAAAGGATGAGTCACTGGTGACTGTGAATCTCGAGCGAATGTGAATTGGAAGAAAAAATAATAAAGGTAAACATCACTTTGACGTTGCAAGAAGAATGCTTCGAATCTAATGGCATATGCACAAAACCAAACAATTCATAATTTAAGTCATAAAACTCTCACCCCAGATTCTTATTTCCACCTCGGCTATTAGGAGCAGACAAAATCGTATGGAACTCGATTTTGGGTCAGCAAAAATACCAAAAGGCGGAACACAAAACTGGTATTTTGATCGTCAAAACGTCTATTCTCAGAGCGGTATTCAGAGTGAGTGGACTAACTTTAACACGGGGATTATCCCCGAAATTAATAGCATTTTATATGGTAAGTCCGGTGCTAGTCCGCGTACTTAATTTTGACAGTTCACTCTGAATACTACTGTCAGTTATTTTCTTTTCGGTACAGTACAGAGCAGCCAACTCGAACACAACCCAAGTGTGCTCGCTCACTGCGAGCACAGAATATAATTGACTGCGAGTTAACAGTGGAAAAAGATATTGACCAACTCCTATTTATACATTAATGTTTTAGAGTGAGAGGAACCTACGAAAGAGTTTTGTAATGACGGAGCTGTGAATATTGAAATTTGACATTGACACAAAGTTTGACACATGAGTGTTGCTGTTAATAAAATATGTTTCCTCTATATTCAACGGCCTTCAATTTTGTCCCTGTCTGTCTATGATTTTCTGTCCCCGGTCCGTGCAATGTAAGCGACATATTTAGGTAGGAATTGTAAAACTTTAATTTTATAATGCTTGACTGAACCAGCTAGAAAGTAACTAATGTTATTATTTAATCCAGCACGCGGTGAATTCCTTATTAGTCTGGGAAACAATACGAAGTAGTAACTTCCTGGATACAATTTTCCAGCTTTAAAAAAATAATTATTCAGTGGAGCGGAAACCGAATCAAAAATTTAAATTAATTGTATTTATTTAGTTCAAAAGAAATATTTCCAAAACATCCATCAAACTTTTAACTGAGATATGGACCAAAAATTCTACGCCGCACCTAGTCACGATATTAGCCCAACGGACCGCATTCGCATCGCAATTAGGTGCCATGCCAGGAAATTCCCTTTCCAACGGCTACATTGAAATGTTTCAGAACTTACGGCTTTTCACGCGGCGGGAGGAGACACTCTCCGACATTTCGAGCTGATCGTTCAGCCCATTGACGTAGCGACTGCCGCCTTGACAACGGCCTGAACATTTAGTCGGCTGCTGCGTACGGACGTAGCGGCTGCCTTCGACAAACGACGGGCTGAACGATCAGCTCGAAACGCCGGAGAATATCTCCTCCCGCCGCGTGAAAGCCGTAAGTTTTCAAACATACATTGAAATGGATGGAAAACACAGACTATTCAACAACAGTATTCATTTTAGTCAGTCACTAAAAATTATATCTGTTACATATGTAGGTATGTTTAATAATATTATTTATAGAAAACATTAAATACATTCGTTGCATTTATCTTATACAAGGCTTCCTAATCTTTCGCTCTGCTATTTTTCGCTCGATATTGTTTTTCGCATTTGTCATTTTGGCGCCCCTTGCCACTGTGCGCTTAGAGCGACCGCTCCACTACCTCTGCCCTGGGGCCGCCCTTGGTCATGGTATCACCATCATATTCTAGAGAAATATGTAAGTAAGATATTATGTAGGTAGGATAAATACCCATACTAATTTTATAAATGCGAAAGCAACTCTGTCTGTGAACCAACTTTGATGAAATTTGGTGTATACAATTTGTATGGGGAACTCATATACCATAAAATGTTAGGTTCAGCCCGACAACAGTCCGAAAGGATGTTGACCCGAGCGAAACCGGGTACCTCAGCTAGTATAAAATATTTACAAGCTTCACAAGTTGCAAATTCTGCGATAGCGAGTGTATTGGCAGGCGAGGCCACACGGGAATAGTTTTCAGGTCGTTTGTTTCCATATCGGCATTTCAGTTCTGGCGTTGGTAAATCTACTAATTCAGTAGAAATGTACATATACATATAGTTACTCGAAAAAGGTAAAGGACAATTTCAACAAATTAGAATAGGTTTTTTTTTTGGAACTGGATAAGAACGACCACACGTCGTCATGATATTAGCCCAATACACCTCATTCCCGAATAAGTTAGGTGCCATGCCAGCCAGAACCTTCGCTTTATGAGCATGGCTACTGAATGGAAAACACTGTAAATTTTTCATTGCCGCTCGACCATCTATCTTTTCATGTCGCTTAACCCCGACCGGGTTGGTAACATCGCATTGAATGAACGATGGTTGAAGCGGCAATGAAAAATTTACCGCATCAATCAAACGTCCAGTTCAATGAAGCCGAGCTACATAAGGAAGGGGTGCTGCCAATATCATGATGGTCGGCTTGGAATTAGCCCGTCGTATAAGGACCACCATCTTTGTAGAACCCCTGGAAATAATCACCTGGTTTTCGCAGTCTCTGTGAGTTGGAAAGCCCATGGCACGGGTACTTCTTTGAGGGCCTGGCGTAAAAAATATTGACTGGTGATGAAATATGGTTAGATCACTATGATCCTGAAACAAACTGACAGTCACCTATGGTACGGTGTTTGGCGATAAGCCAACCCAAACGAATTATCGCCGTGCAGCACTAGCATACAAAAACCCACTGATCAAAGGAGTTACTTAATCTGTTCAAAAACCAAATGGTCGCCTTATTTTTCTGCAAGACGGATGTCAGAGGATTCAATAACGGTTGATCAACTCAAAATTATTGACAGCTTGGTGTGATAAAGGGACGAAGTCAGAAAACCTCTGGCACCCCGACAATGCGCACATGTCCGACAAGAACACTAGTTTTTTAATAAAAAAAGGTCTGTACCCGCCACGTTTTTTACCTGTTTTCAAAAAAAATAAGCAAAAATATTGTACGCAAGAGGTTTGAAGAATATCTACGGGTTCAAAGACCAATTAGATGCACTGGCAACTTATAATTTCAACATTTCTGAGGTGTATCAAACGGTGTAGAAAAGTGTACTTGATCGGGGTAAATATTTAAAAAATATCGATGTTATTGTACTTGAAAAAGAATGATTTGAGGATTTTTTCAAATGGTGTAGACAAGTGTATACGTGATCTGGGTAAATATTTTAATTAAAAAGGTCGAGGTCTATGATATTTGTTATGATTTTTAATTATGTAATTTATGTTGCCATTTTTTACACTTGTATCTAAAATGTAGGCACGATTAAGCCTATTCTCGTTGTTTCACGTTTCAACACTTCTCCTGGCATGGCACCTAGTTCCCATGTGGTGTGTTGGGCTGATACCATGACAGAAGGTGTGGTATTAGCCATCCAGGTCCAGTCACATAAAAAAAACATATGTAGGGGTGAGAATTTTTCATTCGAGTAGCTGTCATTCCCAATATTGAAAACAATTAAGAAAACAATGTTTTTATAAGCATAATGACAGCTACCTTTTCGTGTGAGAACGTCTCGTGTTCGTTCCATTGCATACAATGCCTGGCGTTACAACCCAAGCAGCTTAATAAAAAATACGCATAATAAGCGCTGAACGTACCGAGGATACGAAAAGTGCTCACGGCGCGCAGCATCCTCTTCCCCTTGAGACAAAGCTTTACTCATTTTACTTATTCGCATCGAGTGTTTTGACGAATTGGTCTCGCGTTGCACATGTTTTTTTGTGAGTAATTAACCACTGCTTTCGAGTTCAACAGCCGTTCATGCTGGAGCGTTGGCCTCGAGGTTTGACGGTGGCGCGGAGGCGTCGGAGGTGGCGGCGGGGGCTGAAGCGGCGGGGGCGGTGCGTCACGGCGCATAGAGATAGTAGTCGACGACCTGCGCCGCGTAGAAGAAGACGCAGACGGTGATGTAAAGAAACACCAGGATCTGCACCAACATGGTGGACGCTTCGGATGTTGCGACGCGCGACACACTGGACGCCGACCGACGCGACGCCTCGCCTCGCCCCCGCGCCGCGACTCAAGGAAGCCCTACCGCTGCAAGGTGAAGGCTTCGACGTGTTTTACCTCAATTAATTTGTAAGTCGAGTGTCTAGAGAAGGCACGTGTACAAATGCGAGCAACGGTAGGTAATAACGTGTATTGATGTGCAAAACACATCGTGGCAGCCATAAACATTTTCAACTGTATTGAAGTAAAAACAGCAAAGCAAATCTTGAAAGCAACTTGATATAAGATTTGTTATTACCATTTTTTTAACAAACCATATCAAGTGATGTGCAGAGCAGCGCATCATCGCCCTCGGCGCCACAGTAGGCATTGGAATTTGCAAGAAAAACGTATGTGGGTCAAAGTCCAATGTGTGGCGTCTAGGTGATGCCGTTTACATGTCGCAACAACGTTGGTTCTACCATCGCAAGACGCAGGCTTGATGCTGGTAAAAATAAAGAGGGTGTGATGTCGGCAACTACATCGATGTCGTCACCATCTTCGTTTACCCATTCTAGGACCTCACCACTTGGTCTGTGTACCGAGCAAAAGTGCTGTGATTGCGTGCCCCGTCGACGGCGGCAGCGAAATCCTCTTACATTACCAGCAAATGGGGTCCGCAGCCAGAAGGGCGCCATCGGCTTCGGCCGACGGGTTGGACTGGCAGGCGCTTTGTGGTTAGCAGCAGAAGTGGGCAACGTCTGTTGTACGGCAAACACGGTGCTAGTCTGGAGAACTATATAAATGTTAGGCGAATGCACTATATGCCTAAAAAAATGAGTGTGCTAAATTAACGATTCCGGCACCGTACTGGAGATATGGGAGCCAGCCTATCTGTAGTCCCAAGCATGGATTAAACACATTAGCAGCTTGCGGTATGTAAGCGTGTATATAAAGCTCCGGTGCTTATATCTGAAGAATAAGGAGTGGACATAGTACCTACTGAGGCAGCAGGACCCAATGACGTTTCGGTTTCGGTGTCCACCGTTAGACATGGGAGAGTTATATAATAGAAAATGCGAATCACACATCTCGTGGATGTCGCACCCAGTCGGCGGTAGCAACGACCTCTCATCACTTGATCAAATAGCCTCACGGTTCCTATAATACAGGCCTCTCGATGACTTGAAAGGTTCGCCACCGATCCGGAAGAACATTTGTTGCCTGATTGAAGCATTTGAGGCCGATAACCACTCGGCTCAACCCGAGGCTCAACTATCACGACTTTTCTTACAGGGTACGGGGCGCCTCAGAGTGTACGCCACTGGCACACTATGATGTGGTTCGGGCAGCGAATAAGGGAGGACATAAGTGACAATCGAAGCCAATTCGTATTGTAGCAGTATAGCCACGTGTTAGCGTAAATGCAATGACTGTAGTGGACTGTAGTAAGTTCGATTACAAATTCTGGACGCGCAACATCGAATGTTCGCCACACTGAAAAGCCTCCTGTGAAGTTCTTGCCTATTATTACGTGTCATTGGAACGTTAGAACATCAGTACACTTAGCCCCGATTGCTCGAAGATACGGCTGAGTTAATCAATGTTCAAACACGTCACTTTTCGTGAACTGCATGGAGTTCATTCTATATACTGTCTATACAAAGTGACGTGTTTAATCATACGTTGCCGATGATGTTGACGTGTACGACCGTACGTGCAACCGGGCCTTCGTGACTGAATTCGTAAGCGAGCAGTCTGGCCGGCGCTACCGCCATTGAATGTAAACGTTCTACGCGGCCCCCATACGAATTACTTTCTGTTGCCTTCTGTTCCTTCCTAATTCGCTGGGTCCAGGGCACTTGCAAGGAAACTGTATGTGGGTCAAAGTCCAAAGTGTATTTAATTTGTTATCAGAAAGCTCACCTGTTCTGTTGGCATCGAGATTCCTCCCGATGACTGATACGGTGGGCTGCTGGCCGCCGAGAGAGCCGAGCGGGATGTCCCGGCTGGGCGGCGGCGGCGGCGGCGGCGGCGGAGACATCCCATCACCCGATGCGCCACATGTTCTCACAGCACCACTCACTCACGCCCACACTCGCCTATCCGCCGCCGTCGTAATATAATTCACTTCACCACATCGTGTCCTTGCGCCAACTTGCTAACACAAGGATTTTAATAGGAATTCCTTTGAAAGAATGTTAATAAAGAGATCCGTCCGACAATAAATGATTAGATCACGAAAGCGATCACTCTCCTACAGCACTACTCCTACTACATACTGTCGAAAATTGCACCTAACGCAGCCGCGCCCCCAGCGTCGATTACTTCAAAATGACGTCTTTGGCTCGTCTCTACTTAATAAATTATAACCAGCCATTGATAGTGAAAGGTTTTTATTATTGTTATTATAGCCAATGTAACCCCGTTACAAGAAAGATAGCTATCGTGGGAAAAGGTAGCACTCTGACTGAAGACTTCCTTCCCGCTATCGCTTTGGCATTTTGGTTTCTACAGCGGTGATAAGATAACAAAATCGAACAGAAAGCAGGTAAGCCAGTGGCAGCTAAAAGCTACAAAATCTTTACGAGTTAGTTGCGGTTCGATACGAAAGGATTAGGGAACATTGCAGGGAATAGCGATCTAAAATCAACAGTACGGCGGCGGCGGCGTAGCCACGAGTTAGGGGAAAACGTCTGACTGTGGTTAGTTTGCTTACGAATTCGGGCGCGAAAAGTCGAATGTTTGTTGCATCCATGGTTGCACTGAATAGCGTCCTGTGAAGTTCTTACGTGTTGTTTGGATCAGAGAAAATCAGTGGTAAGTGAATTCGTAAGCGGACTGACTTGCCGGCGGTGCTTTTTCCGTCCTTCCCCACTGGCTGGAAAGAAATTACTTCTCTCCTCTATCGCTCCTCGACTGGAATAAACTCCATTTTCTAGAATGTATTTCGGTATTTCATTGTAAAAGTCATTAGCATAATGGAGAGGGATCATGGTATCCTTAGAACGGCCTAGAATATTTCGAATGACGATAATCAAGGTCACGTCATGAAATGGCCCTGGAAATTTAAAATCGGAACATGTGCAAAAAACCCGGCATTGGTGTAAGTCAAGCTATAATTTTTTGAAAAGTCGAATATTTATGGGGGGACACCGGGTATTCCGGAGGAGGGGGGGGGGGGGGGTTATGTGTCACCCCCGCCGCGCGCCACTACCTGGCTAAGCCACATGGGCACTCTACACTTTCCCATCTCTTAAAATCCTAACAGCAAGGATTTTAGGAGATATATTGTTAGAACACATGGCCTTATATGTAATTTACGTCAGCTACTCGACAGCGTCATCAAATCGGAGATTTTCAATCCTTCGGAAAAGCCTGCCACTAGCTTACAAGTCCATCCGTCGCGTGAGTGCGACACATGCGATAGTCGGCGATGTGCGGGGCGGCGCGGCGGGGCATGGAGGAGCCGCGCCTCGCCCCTGGCCTCAGGAAACTGAGGACGCGACAGCACGAGGATGACGCAAGCGTGGACACGGCGACCGTTTACGAGCTCGGCCGGCCGTTAAGTAATTGTTATTTTTGAAAGCAGATGGCCGGCAGTAAAGGCAAATGTGTCAAAGAGACGATACACCTCGTGCGTGGGTGGCGACTAGCGACCTACGAATGAAAATACTGATGGAAGAGTATGTAACTGTTGGTATGTGCTTATATCAGCCTCGGTAGCCCAGTGGTGCGAGTTCTTGCGATTCGATAAGCTGGGTGAAGCACCTCTGAGCGCGGTCGGGTTCTGGATGGGTGACCATTTTCAACCGTTGAGGCTGGCGGTGGTTCGGATTCTAGGTCTAGGTAGGTCTCTTACTTACTAGGTGGTAGGGTTAATCCCGCTCGAGTTGGCACCATCACATTATATGATCGATGGTCGAATCGGCAATAAAAAATGTCCGTGTTTTCCATCCAGTTCAAGTTAGCCGAGCAATATAAGGAAGGTCCTGGCATGGCACCTTGGTATTAGCGGGTCAGTTTGGTACTAGCCATCCCTGTCGAATCGTAAACTCACTTTCACTTAGCCCTGATTGCACGAAGAGACGGCTGAGTTATGTAATCAACGTTCAAACACGTCACTTTTAGTGAACCGCATGGAGTTGCTTCCATACTGTTCATACATACAATAACGGTAGCGGCGGCGAGTCAGCTCGATGAATTCGCTCAGTTGTTTTCGAGTTCCAACGACGAGATCACGTAATAACTGAACAGGACAACATAAGCTCGATGTTAAGTGTCCCGAATTCGTAAGCGAACTAACTACACTCAGTGCATTTCCTCTAGCCCCGTGGCTACCTGCCGCCAAACGAATTAGTATCGTTTGTTTGTTGTATTGAACGCGCATTTAATGCAGGGTCTAATTTGCTCTGCGAACAACTAGGTCACTGGTCACCGCAGGCATGCATGTCATATCGATAACAACGAATGCCGACAAGCTAAAATAACACAGTATGGAACGATTGAATCTGATCGCGGACTCGGCACAAGCATAGCGGACAGTAGGTGAGTATACCTACAAAAGCATAAAGCATAAGTTATTGTAAAAGTTTGGTTTATCACAGCATAGCTCAGGATCATCAGCAGGTATATTCCTGGCATTCAGTAATCCTAAGTATAGAAAACCACTTTTGTAGCGGTTTTCAAAGCGATTTTCTTGACGAAAATATTCCGGAGCATAGTTTTATTAAGCGATCAAGGTTTTCCGTAGAAAAACTCGCTTTGAAAATCGCTATACAAGCGGATTTCTAGACTCAGGATTCCTGATTCCTGATTACTGAATACCAGGAATCACTATAGATCTGCTGCTCACGCACGAAGATCGGCGATGTAATAATACGGATTTTTTTTAAAGTACATGTATTTATTGCACGGCACAGTGGAACGCGAATGGTGCAATACATTAGAATTTAGTTACATAGGTAATAATCCATGGCTAAAATTTTAGGTCCTATCAGCTCCCTACGTATTATGAGGTCTCGCCATTATTATAGCATAAGCGGCAGTGAAAAATTGTCTGGTTTCTTAGAAAAATATTGCAATATTTGGCGCCTTACTTACTTCGGGAATGCGGTGTGGTGCACTTATATGACGACAGTAGGTGTGAAATTAATCATTCAAAACTAGTTAAAAAATCAGCTTAGCGTGGCAGATAGCAACTATCGAAATATTACCTTGCCCAAGTACCCACTTGTCTCCATTACAGTCATGGGATATATTTGGTGTAGAAGAGCGACCGAAACAGACGGACATTATTTCCTGCAAAGGGAACAAATTTATGAGACACCATGAATCTATCTTTGTTTCAACTGGCGGAGCTACACTTTCAAATTCAACAGCGTCTATATTCTGTGGCCTCGCCATTGTCTATAGGAATGTTTTTTTCTGTAACCGAATTCCCGAAGAAATTAGATGCCACGACAGGGATCTTCCCTTTATGAGCACATTGAACTGGATAGAAAACGCGGACAATTTTTACATTGTCCTTTCGAAAAAAAATTCTATCGAAAGTTGACATAATCCGAGACATAATCGCAACGTTACGTTTTGCAACCGGGCTTTACTCTACTTCTTACTCCTCACTCCGAATCGGCTCCGGTGGGTGGGTCGCGCCACACACACAGCCACAGAATACGTAATAGTCGAGAGAGGTGTCGGACCCTAGGTCGGACACCTGGCCGGACACTTGGAACACGTCCAACTACTGCCAGTTTTGGCATTGGATTCGCGTCATCTGCTCTCTCAACTCGTTACCCTACAAGCCTTTGGCATTGTCTGTTATCGGTTATTGGAATCGGTTCTAGTACTTAGACATCTATGATCATGGTAGGTGTGTGAACAATGTGCAATAACTCATTTTAAAATAAAAGTGGAGTCATGGTAGACCTGCGATTGTTGCCTAAAAAATTGGGCCTAAGTATCGATATTTTAACATGGATTGAAGTTTCAAGTAAGTAAAACTTGTCTGTCTACGCCTTTTCTTTGAACTCATAAATTATCATAGAAAAAAACGGATACCGTTCAGAAAAACTTTTTTATGTTTTATGTATTGTTAAGTCCAACATACCTCATGTGAAGTAGGTGCACTGCCAGGCGCCACAGGAGCTACATACGATAAAATAGTCGATACCCTATCAATTCCCCATACTACGTGCGATAACTGTTTATATTTTTTCATGTTTTACTAGGTTTTTGAAATTTTGGATTCTAAAACATATTGTCGAAATCTAAGTCTGTATTTTTGATATTCCTTTTGGATTGGAAACAATAAATAAACTAATAAATATTGGAAAAAAAGTTTTTTTTTGCGTCAATTTTTTTCATAAAAATACAGATATTTACAAGTAAATAAAAAAATACAGACAAGGAATGAAGCTTTTTTCAAAAGATAAAAAAAATATATTTAAAATCGCAACTTCAAGGGGTAGGAAGACGTTAAATCGGGCCTGGAAGATGATTTCATCTAGTTGAATGGCAATCGCCGTGCCATGGCCAAGGACAAAGAATGGATTTCCTTAAATTTTCAAATATTCGATTTCCTGTGACTTCACGGCAGCTTCAAAAAACATTCCGATAGTGTTTGATTTTTCAACACATATTCGTATTTTTTGGAGCAGCAGCAGGGATTATAGATTGCAAAATTACTTTTCGTTAAAACATTTTTTTTTATTCAATAGTTTCAAAAAGTATGTCCTTCTACCTTCGAAGTTATATTGGAGAGTACAAGAATTTTATCCCGGTGGTTTCAGCAACACGGCTACGGCATTTATTATTGTCATTGACTTATATATATATTATTGTATTTTTTTAAATAATCAATTAATTTTGTTCAATCAAAAAGTTTTAAAAAAGTACTCAATTAGAACGATAAGCATCAACAAATAAGAAGTCAGGCTGGCGCCGAGTCTAGGTTTTCCATCAGGAACTAATGGATTGTAATTTGAAACCGTAAAACTTCAGGCTCCCAAAGAAAAGTGCCCATAACGTAATTTCAGGGGCAGAATCAAGTGGGTAAAATGAACAAACAATTTAAAAATATATCCGCCCCTATGATCACAAAAATCGTAGTACTTAGGTGCGACGTCGAAAGCCCCTTAAAGAAAACAGCAGCTTCCTAAAAGTCAATAGGGAAAGTTCAGCCCGAAGGGCATCAGTGAAGGGCAAAATACCAACTTTCAGGGGAGGATAGAACAATGGGACGGTCAGAGCTGCTAGTTCGAGTTGTCACCTAAACTGGCGTTTACGGAACTTTGAAGTTCCCTAAAAACGTCAATCTCCATATAAGTTTTTACTAGATATTCTATGGTATTACTTCTCCAAACTCGGACGTCCGATTTGTATGAAAACGCGGAGTCGGCGTAAACGACAACGTCGTAGTGACGTGAGTAAGCTGTCAAATCAAACTCGGACTCGCAATTTCGATTAACGCCCACTGCGCGCGCTCTTCATTTCTCCATACATTTGAAAACGCCGGTTTGCCGTAAACGCCAATTTAGGGGACAACTGGGACTACAGAGTAGCCAGTATGAATTCTCACCTAAATTTACGCTTACTTAACTTCCAAGTTACGTAAAAACGTCATACTTCATACACGTTTATATTAGATATTCTGTGGTTTTACTTCTTCAAGCTGTCAAAGCCAAACTCGGACTTCCGATTTGTATGAAAACGCGGAGTCGGCGTAAACGGGAACGTCGACGTATTTACGCCGACGATGAGTAGCTGTCGAATCAAACTCGGCCTCGCAAATGTTAGTTCCCTTAACGCTCACTACGCGCGCTCCTTAAGATGGCCCAACCTGCTCATCTCCCCATACAAAAGGGGAAAGAAGATCACGCCTATATTTCTTGTCAGAGATCCAAAATTTTGCTCAAAATAGCTTTATTTGATTGAAGTAGATGCACATTTTCTTTTTTGTGGACAGGTTGCATCCTCCTCATCACGGAGCCTGTCTTATTCTTAGAAACAGAGAAGGTCCCAGAGCGCAACAGCACGGTTTTGTACCGTGCCCGCAAATGAGTTAAGCCCGCCGGGTTGGGCCACCTTAATGTCTCCATACATTTGAAAACGCCAGCTGATCGGTTTGGCGTACACCCCAATTTAGGTGACAACTGGGACTTCGGACTCAGGCTCTGGCACCGAATTATGACGAATTCCATTCATTGTAAAGGCCTTTACCCGAAGAGAGGGCCACGATTTTTTATTTAGTTTTTTGCTAGTTTTACTTTTTAAAATTAAGGATTAAAAAGACTTTATTATTATTAATTGTAAATTCAATGAAATCTATGGTTTCTTAACCTTTTTATAGTCACGAACCCCTAGTAAATTTTTAACTTTGGTGGAATTCAACTAAAGCGAAAAAAAACAAGGAATATAAATAAAACTATTTTAATTTATTACCACAAAAAGGTAGACAACTGCATGTTTTGGATCGATCACACGCATTATTTGTTGTCATCCTATCAAACATGCACCCCCAGCACTCATGCCACTGACACCTAAGGAACCATGATACCAATATAGGATTTTTTTTTTCTTTATGCGACCCGACATGGATGGCTAATACCGTTGTGTTATTAGCCCAATACACCACATTCCCGAAGGAATTTGGTGCCATGCCAGGACCTTCCCTTTATGAGCACGGCTACATTGAACTGGATGGAAAATACGGACAATTTTTCATTGCCGCTTCGACCATCTTTTCATCCTATGCGATGGTACCAACCCGGGCGGGCTTAAACCCTACCACCTAGTAAGGGAAGGGGACCTACAGTTTTACATGGATTCCGAACCATGGAGCAGCTCGCATTCGTGATGAAAACGCACTTATCGAACTCGGAAAGAGAAAGACAGTGGTGCATGTCGGTATTGAACCCAGGTCTCTGGTACGCTAGGCCAGTCCCCGCGCCACTAGGCTACGAGCCGCTGATATTTGTGATATTCGGAATAACATCAAATCAGGGATTTATTTCAATCAATCTATAATTAATAAAGCTATAACACCACTTCCTTTTACGTCGGGGGTTAAAAATGAGATAACACGTCCCATGCCGAGGAGAGGAGGACGCCTATATTTATTAAGGAAATTAGAACGATTTCGATTGTTCAAGTTTGATTATTTTATATTTCTTGTTTCAGGGGCACAATTACATTGCTCATTTCATTTTGATTATTTAAATGGTTTCCGCTATTGAATTAAAAGTTGGTTGGCTCAAATTGAATAATTTATCAGTTCGGGACTGGATATTGTAAAAAAAAAATCAAGTATACTGGTAAACAGAGTGATACACGAAGCGAGTCGAAGAGTTCCCGCGCGAAAGTTCGCGGCACCTTTTTTGGGCAGCGCGAGGGCGGGCGGGCGGCGCACGTGTCGGGCGCGGCGCCCACCGAGACTGGCGGCGGCGGCGCCCCGGAAGCTCTGCCCCGCCTCGCCCCTCCCCCCCCCCCCACCCCAACGTCGCCCTCCGCAATGCTCTCAACATCAAATCGTGCGACCGCCTGCGCAGGTGAAACAGTAAGCGTACCCGGTTGCTATTTCTGTTGTAAGTTAATTTGCTCTCATTATTTAGGGTTCCGTACCCAAACGGTGCCAACAGGACCCGCAAAGCCTCCGCTGTCCGTCCGACCTTTCGTCCGTCTGTCAGCGAGCTGCATCTCAAGAAACTTAATAACTAGGTAGACAGTTGAAAATTTTACACAGTGTTTATTTATAATGCCGCTGTTACAACAAATATAATAAAGTTAGAAATCAAAGGGATAGGCAATGAAATGCAAGAGACGTGTTTTTGTGCGATAGTGCAATGGGACGGAACCCTTGGTGTCCGAGTCCGAATTCTCGAGCGAGTGTGATAATATGTAGTACAATACTGCCTATCGAAAGAAACAGGGAAATCTACATGTAATGTAGAGTCTGGGCATCGATGAAGACTGGGAATGTTCTCCAAAAAAAATCAACAATATGAATATCTGAAAGATTGTGATAATTATATCTTTCTCACTCATATGCAACACAAAAGGGAACTATCTAAGTCAGTTGGATTTGATGATTTCAACAAAGTCGTTCTTTATAGAGTTCCGTACCCATAGGGTATTAACGGAACCCTATTACTAAGCCTCCGCTTTCCGTCCGTCCGTCTATCACTGTGCTGTAATTTTCACAGAGTGTGTATTTATTTTGCCGCAAGAAATTAGTAAAATTCAAAATTAATATAAATTGAAGGCTGCCCCCATACAAAAAACGTGATGGTACGGAACCCTTAATGTGCGAGTCCGACTAGCATTGGCCGGTTTTTTATTCATGTGTTCTTGCTTAATTTCGTTGGAAAAAGCGACGTACAAAGCATATTTACTAAAGTTATCATGTCAATTCAAATTACCAATGGATGCCAAATTAAGATTTAACCAATTCCATAGTTCATATTGAGGTTGGTTAACAAAGGACTTGGTTTTGTTTTAATTTGGAGAGAAGTGACAAAATAAACCAGTGTGTACTGAACAATTTGGGATGTTCACTCAAACCATATATTTCCTTCCCTGTGCCCCAAGGTATGTAGTCAAGTCGTGTATATAGTCTGTATAGTGCTGTAAACACTAAAAATACTATACAGGTACTTTGGATACATTTATCGAGGATTGATAGGAAGCATCAAACATGTCTTTTCATAATGAGCTTCAGAACTTTCATAAAACCGATCGATAATATTTAATTTAGAGGTGGCTTGTAATCTAGAGATTTTGATCTTTGCGCTTGATACTTTATAATTAATTCCGTCATAGTTGACCGATAACATTTATTAACATGTGCCTATTATTTTATATATAAACAAAAAAAAATGCCCGCTTTCTTTGCCCCCTAAAATAGACAATGTTATCACAGCACGTGTTCAAGACAGTCACGCAATAAATATAATTAGGGTATAATCATGATTTTTTTTTGCAGCAAGGGAATTCGTCGTTTCAATAAATCAATCAAACCCAAAAAGCGGGTTGGGTTAGTTTAGGTTACTACTTGAGCTCTTTGATCAAACCATGAATAGTGCTGCATAAATGTGCACTAAATGTATGAAGGCAATATTAAGGAAAGTTCCCGCGTGGTGTGTTTGGCTAACATAATGACGGTAATACCATTATAAATATATGTTATCGGTACAAACTGCGGCAGACAATGTGCCAAGTGGTGCATTATCATTAAGTGGTTACAATAATACACCTATATAAAGTATATGTAGGTTTCATAACGTATGTTCTCTCCCACGATGCTAGTTATCATAAAAGCTAGCTCGTTTCTGCCCTTATACTTTGTAAAGGTGACGTATTCATCGAGTGCTTTACAGTTAATACAAATGTATAACTTCTTTGTTTGTAGGAGGAACCTAGATTTTGTCTAGAAAAGCTTTGATCTCAGACTGCAAATAAAATACTTAGATGCAGTAGTGCAGGTGCATTGTAAGTCTCCTTATGTAGGGTAAGTCTCGCCCGGGTTGGCTGTGAAAATTGCCCGCGTTTTCCATTCAGTTCAATGTAGCTGTATAATGAAGGTTCTGGCATGGCCGCTAGTTTTCATGTGGTGTGTCGGGCTTGTACCTTGACAGTAGGTGTGGCCAGCCATCCATGTCCAGTTACATACAAAAGTAATTGCGTGAAATTGTATTGGTACGTTAAGGCTGTCGTGAATTCACAGGAAATCTAAGATTTGAAAATTTTAAGAAATGCAATCTTTGCCCATCGGCCAAAGCACAATTGCACGGCAAAATCTTAAATTATTAATAATTAATATATTAAAATAGCGAAATTTTCTTTCATGCCCTAACGTTTCCCTACACCTAAACGTCAGATTTATTTTGTTTTTTATGACTTTATTTTTCATTAAAAAAATCGAAAATAAACGTAAAAGAGACCAATGTTTATTAGCCAATATTTTCCATTCGGAAAGGTACATTAAAAAAATTAAAACATACAGACATAGATTTCTACAATATATTTTAAAATCCAAAATTTCACAAACCTAGTAAAACATTTAGAACATGGAAACAGTTATCGCCTGTAGTATGGGATATTGATAGGGTAACGACCCTCTTAAATGTCAATACATCAGAAAGTATGGTAGTAAATGAGAATTTAACGAGGATCAATTTGAAGGATCGTTTTGGTCTAATATTTGACATAACATGGCCATCGGTTTCACACAAGAAACGAACTTATTTTCGAATTAGTAGACGCGGAAAACCCGTTGATGTAAATAATAAATTGCAAGTACTGGGCAAACGAAGAGGTGCGGTCGGACCGTTTTATCGATCTACGATAATATATCCGACGCCACGCAAATATATTATACTGTGTAAAACAATAACTTTTTTTCAAGTATTACGTTTATTATGAAATTAGTAACCAAATCATCTGAGTTGATACAATGTCGTACAAACAATGAATCTGTCCGCCCGATTTTTTTTCAAACTGCTGCTGTTTATAGAATTACTGGTTACTTATCAGTCTTATGATTACTTTAAATTTTCCAGGTGGTATTTTTAAGGGATAACATTGCATATTTTATATATATATGTAGTCAGTTCTTTTACGTCCACAGTAATCGAACAGTCTTATAAATTGACCGAATCCAAGAGTTACATGCACATCATTTTGGAAAATAAACGGATAATACTAGGCAACATTCTATAACACTACGGCTTGCATGGGCACATAATTGCTTGTAAATTACTCAGCGTGTTTACACTCGGCTTGATAATGTCTACATAAAAGAGGTGTTTACTACTCGTTGTGAAAACAGATGCGTGGAGTAGAGAATCTCAGTTTGTTAAGTTATAATTTAAAAATTAATATATATCCGTCCTTATTTTTCGCTTGAAGAAGAAAGAAGAGAGATTTATAAAAACCATAACTCTACCAGAGATTCTGCACTCCACCCAATTCAAATGTCTCTCCTTCTGAAAGATTCCCGTACTTATAAGCTTAAATATAAATTCCATAACGGGTCGGTTAAATGATGTAGTATGTAATAATACTGGCTGCGGAGTAGTGCGTATTTTTGCCGTTTATAGTTCAGGCTAGAGGTCAATGGTTCCTCGCCCCGTTCGTGCACTGTCAGCCACGGTAGCCCAGTGGCGCAACGCCTTGCGATTCGATAAGCTTGGTGAAGCACCTCTGTGCGCGGTTAGGTTCTGAATGGGTGACGAATTTCAACCGTTTAGGCTGGCCGTGGTTCAGATTCCACGTAAAACTGTAGGTCTCCTTCCCTAGTTACGGCGTGGTAGTATTAATCCCGCTCGGGTTGTTACCATCGCATTGAATGTCGAAGCGGCAATGAAAGACGTAGTCGAGCTTTATAAGGGAGGTCCTGGCCTGAGCAATATAAGAAAGGTCCTGGCATGACACCTAGTTCCCATGTGGTGTGTCAGTTTGGTACTAGCCATACATGTATAATTGCATAAAAAAACGGCGGATCTGTATTGTCAACAATTGCAAACCACGAGGAAAAAGCTGGCCGTTAAACAACCGAGAATGGTCTTCACTGCGGCTTCAGGACAACGCTAGACTCAAAGATTTGATTGCCCCTCTTTACGACAATTTTTTTACCAAAATAATCAATGAACAACCTATAAAGTGCATAGATAAACATGGTACACTTTGATTGATTAAATATATGATTTCATTATTTTTCGTTTTACTTTTTCCATATGAAATTGGCATTTAGGACTTAATATTTGGACGATGGGAAAATAATTAAGTAGATACAGTCAAAAGCTCATGAAGCTCTTACGTGGAGGGGCACCTGTCCCCCTGCGTCCCCCTGCGTCCCCCTGCGTCCCCCTGCGTCCCCCTGCGTCCCCCTGCGTCCCCCTGCGTCCCCCTGCGTCCCCCTGCGTCCCCCTGCGTCCCCCTGCGTCCCCCTGCGTCCCCCTGCACCCTCCTGCCCCCACTTGGCGACGCCCATGAACCCATGATACCGGTAATACAGAAGGTTCCTACAGCCCCGCAAATTGAGTTCGATCCGTGGAAGTGCAGGGCTGAGTGGCATTGCCTTTATGAGCACGGCTACATTGAGCTGGCTGGAATAAACAGAAATTTTTAATATTGCCGCTTCGACCATCTTTTCATCCAACGCGATGGTACCAACCCGGGCGGGCCTAGTACTACCGCTTGGTAGGGGGAGGGCACCTTAAGTTTTACATGGATTCCGAGCCATGGAGCAGCTCGAATTCGTGACGAAATGCAATCGAGCTGAAAAAAGAGAAAGTAAGTGGGGTCTGAACGGGCGGGGATTTGAACCCATATCAAATCATATCAAGGCAAGACCCCGCGCCACTAAGCTACAAAGCCCCATGGAAATTCCTATATATTTTTTTCGTAATATGTACCAAAATAATTTGTTCCTATTAACCTTCGGAATCAACTCCCGACATCAATGCATTATTTATTTACATCTGTAAAATAGTGCAGAGCGCGAGGTAGCGCAGGCGGGGTGTCGAGTGGCGAACGGAGCCCTTGGGATGTTGTGAATTATTGAGAGAACTTTCCGCCACTAGCTTTTCTTTACTGGAAAATAGGAAACTAATTAAGGTCATACGATATACTTTAGATAGAGCCCCATTTTTTACGCGACTGGAAATGGTTGGCTATTACCAGTATGAAATTTGCCCAACACACCGCATTCCCCAAGGAATTAGGTGCCATGCCAGATCAATCCCTTTATGAGCACGGCTGCATTGGACTGGATGGAAAAAACGGAGACTTTTTTATTGCCGCTTATAACATCTTCTCACCCAATGCGATGGTATCAACCCGGGCGGGCTTAACCCTACAACCTACATAGTAAGGGAAAGAGGCCTACAGCTCTACATGGATTCCGCACCATGGAACAGCTAGGATTGATAACTGCTCTTTTCTAACTGGGCGGGGATTTGAACCCAGATCTCCAGTCCACAAGCCCCTGAGCCACGAGCCGCTCGTTCATTCAATAAAATATTATGTCGTCAAAAAGTATGCACTCCTGCACTTTTGCGTGCACCAAAATCCATTCTGTAGGAGAATATTAACTTGACTGGAACTCATTGATTATCTAGATAATCAATGCGCTGGAATTACATTCATTTTATTGATCTACAAATTAACTGCGCGTGCTAAAGGGTGGAAAGCGAATTGATTTTCTAACTCCCTCTACGCGGCGCGGCGTCGTAATAAAAAGTAATGAAGCCAATAAATGGAAGGGCCGAGCAATCTCTCCGCATCGTCGGCGTTCAGTGTCGCCCTACGTCGGAATGCTTCCAAGAAACTGGAGTAGAAATGCAATTTCCTTGTTTGAGGGCACAACAGAAATTATCTTGTGCACGAGCACCGAGTAAGGAAATACTGGAGTGGCGAGTGAAACTTATCAGTGTAGCGGCAGCGTAGCAACGATTTAGGGACAATACATACACTTAAGGTAGCGCCGGCCAGTCAGTTCGCTACTAAACTAAGTTAAGTAAGTTCATTTTCTAATCAATTTGCACTGAGGGTAGGTATTTCTTTTGTTCTTGTTATTTGACGTAAGATGTTCTACCAATAATTCTTTAGCAGTGGCATGTATTTGTCTAAGCATGTATTTCATTAGTGTGAACGGAAAACCAGTAAAGTTTCTTTGCGGATTCTACTCTACTGGTTGATAGAATCCGCTGATATTTTTGACTGCCAAAAAAGTTTAAATAAATGAAAATGAAATTAACTCACTCCTGGTGGCTTACCCCGGTAAAGTCACAGGCCGGGTGAGCAGCCATCTGACATACAGCATTTCGATGCTGACTATTAAACAGTTCACCTAGCCGAATAACACGTCCTTTGACAGTTAGCATGGTACGAAATGTGAAACGGTTCGGATCTTATCACTCACTTGCCTGTTCGCGCGGCGAGTTACTTTACCATAGTGACCCGAGTTCCAACGACAAGTAAGAACTGCACAGGTTGCCATTCACATGTTGAATGTGTGAGCGAACTGACTAGCCGGCGCTACCGTCCTGAAACGAGACTAGGCTACTGCGCTGTGCGGAAGAGTATCGGCTATCGGTCGCCTCTCCCATCCTTCCATACTTTGTGCACAAGGCACGAAGGAAGAGAACTCCTCGGGGAGGTGATATTCCAAAGGAGGGGGGGACTTGGTGACGTAACTCACGTTTCCTCTCGCGTGAAGCCACGGGTCCTGACGCAACCCAACCCCTGCCACGTGCCAGAGCTAACTTGTGGGGATGCGAACCCAAACATGTTTGATTGACATTATAACGTCGAAGGACTGATCGGCATGCCTTTATAGTTTTTAATACTGGCTGGAATGCTTACAAAGCTTTGAATTAAAATGAAAGCAGAGTTTTAGACACTACTATGTCAGTACGTAAAGGGTTCTTTCACATAATAGACACTGCCGCGGAGTGTTCCGTTTTCATTTGATAATTTTTTTTTGTAATCAAAAGGCCAAGTGCTAGTCGGACTCGCACACAGAGAGTTCAGTACCATCGTATAAGATTTAATTTCAATTATTTTTTATTGTTACCTGCTTGTTGTTATAGCGGCAAAATAAATGCTCATTTTTTAAATATTTCAGCTGCCTATCTACATATTATGGTTTATGAGATATAGCCACGGAGGATAGAGGTAGAGAGGAGATGGTCTAAGCAAACTGGGTCTGTGTCCACCAAGTGGGTCGCTACGTCACAGCCCACGTGTTAAAGAAGGCGTGGCTTAGCGACATTCGCGACATGGCGCTGGCGGTGTTAGTAGTACGAGAGCGGACCGTAGTCAACCCTACGTCATCGAGTAACAACATGGGACCCATTTGTGGTTGTGCGGATTAGAATAGGCTTCCTAAAAATACTAGGTTGCCTGACCCAAACCTGGAACGTTTTGTGCAGTAGGTAATATTAAATCACTTTTTTGGTAGAATTTAACGTCATCGAGTAACAACATGAGACCTAGCACAATCGGTAAAGGTCATCAAGAAAAGCTAAAAAAAAGTAGGTTGGCTCGTCCTACCCTGGCACGTTCTGAGGTTGGCCGGTTTTAAAATGTCGAAAAATAAAAAAAAATACGTCATCGAGTAACAAGATGACAATACCACCATTCGATAGTCCTATGAACATACTTCATAAAAAAATTAGGTTGGCTGCCCTCAGCCTGGCACGTTTCCTACGCGGCCATGTTGAACGTCGGATGCGCCCAGTTCTTATATTCATCAATTGTTAAATTAATATAATATAACAGTTTTGTGATATGTATATCTATAAACCGGTGATGTTTTTATTGATCTGAACTCACCTTGGATAGGTAAAAAAAACAAAATGAAATATTTGTGATATATTGATAGTTTGGGTGCAATGGTTGCAAAAAAATTCATTTCAACAAATATTTTTCTTCTGTCGCGCAAGATACAACTAAATACATCCAATAAATTGTAAATCTCGCATTAGAGCAACTCAAAATATTTTTACCACGCAATAAGAAGTCTGTCACTTTTGAATCTGTTAGCTGTTCTGAGATTCAAAAAGTAACAGAGACCTTAAGTCCAAAGGACCGCAAGGTTTATGGAACATATTTACTAATCAGTTAAAGTCCATATGGGGTAGTATTATAGAACCTCTTAGAATTGTATTTAAGATGGCACATTTCCAAACTTATTAAAAATTACTAGGGTAATACCATTGTTTAAAAAGGGATCTCATAATGATGTTGAAAATTATCGGCCTGTGTCCTTACATTCACAGTGTTATTAATTATAATCAATTCGGATTTCGTAAGTGTAGGTCAACAGGAGATGCCATTGCCTTGATGTTAATATCTATTTTAACTTCTCTAGTTAAATCTATGAGCACCTACGGCATTTTCTGTGATGTATGAAAAGCTTTTGGATGTGTAGATCACAAAATACTTCCAGGAAAACTAGAACACTTATGGTGTTAGGGAAAATAAATGAGGTATTTGTAAATTATATATATTAAATAGACAACAAAATTGTGAAGTAAACGGTACTAAGTCTGATGTAGAATCAATCACTATGGGTATACCGCAGGGTTCAGTTCTAAGACCGTGGTTTTATATGTTGTTATAAATGATATTTCAAGCTGCATCGCAACAGATAATGATATGATTTTATTTCAAATCATCAATTTCATAAAATCTTATATCAGAACTACGGGAGTCCTTTATACAAGCTATGAACTCACTTAAATTATGGTGTGAAGCCAATAACCTACTTTTAAATGACAGTAAAACGAGTTTAATGCACTGGGGACCCAAATACGTAATGTGAATTGTGATGTATTAAATACAGCAAATGATCTATCTTCAGCTATAACTAAAGAAATAACCTTACTTGTGATACTTTTGGGGTTACCGTGGTCGTTAAATATATTTGAAAATTAATATGGCTTTTCACGCGGCGGGAGGAGACATTCGCCGACGTATCGAGCTGATCGTTCAGCCCGTTGTCAAGGAGGTTGTCCGCCACGTTCATACGCAGCATACGACTGACAACTAGGCTCGCCGTGGTCGTAAGTCATAGGTGTGGGTCGAGGTGGTAGCGGAAATGCGGTGATAGCGCTTCTACGGTCTGCCTAAAATTCACAAAGACGGGAACCCCCTTAGACCAATAGTCAGCCAGATAAATGCTCCTACCTACCTCCTCGCTAAACATGTCGCCTTAATATTTCAACCCCTGTCTGGCAAGACGTCGTCCTACGTTAAAGATTGGGCCCATTTTGTGGAATTGTTGTCTACAGTGAAGTTGGCATGCATAGATCTATTAGTGAGCTTTGACGTCGAGTCGCTGTATACACACGTACCAGTCCAAGAGTCCCTCGACATCATCAGAAGCTTAGTCATCAGCAACGACATCGACACTGAGTGCGTCAAGCTCCTGCCATATTGTCTCACTACGACATACTTTCTGTGGCAAGGACAATACTACATCCAGCGAGAAGGTGTAGCAATGGGATCACCAGTGACACCAGTGGTGGCAAACCTTTTCATGGAACCGCTGGAACACCGCACATTGCAAACTTCACCTCTTAAGTCAATGTTTTGGGTACGGTACGTGGATGACGTGATTTCAATCTGGTCACATGGTCGCCAATCACTCGACGCTTTCATCTCTCATCTTAATTAGGTTTACACAAATTTAAAATATACAGTAGATTGTGAGAAGGTAGGCACTTTGGCGTTCTTGGAAGTACTTGTTGCTCGACGATTGGATGGAATCCTAAGCCACACATTGTACCGCAAGCCGACACACACAAATCGTTGTCTACAAGCTACTTCGCATCATGCTCATTTTGGTGCATTTGTGTGGGTGCATTTGGAATCGGTCGCAAGAGCATTGAGACTCAGAGCACAGCGGTTGTGTGACAAGGACCATATCTTCACCGAAATGGACCCTGTGCTTCGAGAACATGGGTACAATTTTCGCAATGTCGGTTAGTCAGTCAGCGTGTTTGCGTCCACTGCTGGACATACGCCTCTCCAATCCTTCTCCAGTCCTCCCGGCCCTCAGCGGTACGGAACCACTGCTTTCCGCCTACGCACTTGTCTCATCTTCCCACCTGGCGAGTGGTCTTCCCACACTCCGTTTGCCTGTTCACGGCCGCCAGTGTAGGACACGGTAACTCCAACGGTCGTCGTCTCTTCGGCTGACGTGACCAGCCCACTGCTATTTGAGCTTAGCCACGCGGTGTCCAATATCGACTACTTTGGTACGTCGGCGGATTGCCTCTTTACGTACCATATCCCGTAGCGATATTCCCAGCATGGCTCGCTCCATTGCTCGCTGGGTAACTTTTAACCTTTGGACAACGGCGACCGTCAGAGTCCACGTTTCACACCCGTACGTCATGTCATAACCGGGAGGACGCACTGGTCATATGTTCGGGTCTTTAAATTTCTACGGAAGGTCAGACCTTAGAGCGAATTTAAGCTTTCCGAAGGCAGCCCAACCCAGTTGAATCCGTCGCTCAACCTCCAAAGACAGTCCTTGTATACGAAGCCGCAGGATTTGACCGAGATATACGTACTCTTCAACCTGTTCGATCACTTCTACGTCGATAACGATTTGTCCTCCCGTCATACCCTCAGTCGCCATGACCATGGTTTTATCCCGGTTCATCTTCAGACCTACCTTTATCGATGCTTTATAAAGGTCTTCCAGCATGGTTTAAAGCTGAACTCGGGAATTTTACAGAAGAACAATGTGATCGGCGTAGCGAAGATGACTGAGGAAAATATTCACTAACGTTGATACCCATGTTTTCCTATTCAAGCGTCTTGAACACATATTCCGATGCGTTTGTGAAGAGCTTGGGTTAGAAAATGTGGGTGAGAAAGTAACGTAAATATAAGATATAAAAACAGACCAAATGGAATTATCGATAACTCTGTATCACGATTATTTGAAACCGATTACGGAGTACCTCAAGGCTCAATCATGGCACCATTGCTGTTTATTATTTTTATTAATGACATTGCAAAAGACGCTATGCTAGTACTTCTCGCGAAAACCATAGTAATTTACGCTGACGACGCAAATGTAATTGTTACTGATAAAAGTATTGAAACACTCCTTACAAAAACAACAAAAATAATTGAGGAGTTGGGTAAATGGTTCGCAGCAAATGGGTTAATGTTAAATAGTGCCAAAACACACTGTGTACATTTTAAGATGAAAAATATTAAACATGAAGTGAATGATGAGATGTTTATCGAATATAACGGTGAAGTCATAACGTTTGCAACATCTACTATATTCTTAGGCTTCACGTTGGATCAAAAGTTACGATGGGACAAACACATTCAACATGTTTGTGATAAATTAACAAAAGCTTGTTATAGCCTCAGAACCCTGTCTAAATGCTGTGACTTGGATACCCTGAAGAGTGCCTACTTCGGTTATTTATACTCTGTCATGACCTATGGCATTGAGTTCTGGGGTTCTTCAGGGGAAGCGGTTTCAGTATTTAGACTACAAAAGAAAGCAATTCGGATAATTACACACTCTAAATGGGACGCACTTGTTTGCACGCCTTTGTTTAAAAACCTAAAATTGCATACTATGTATGATGTGTACGTACAAAGAACTATTTTTTATGTGAGAAATTATCCGGAATCATATAATAATTTCAAACACGGATATTCGACGAGAAATAAAAATGTGATCCAGCCAGCTGCACACTCAACATCAAAATTTGAGAAGGGGGTCCACTTCAATAGTATTAATATGTATAATAAGCTACAAAGAGACTTGCGAGAAGAAACTAACATAAGATTTAAAAAGAAGTTAGGTACATGGTTGCTTGACCAAACTTTCTACGATTTAAGTTATTTTAATATTATTGTGTAAAACGACGAATTCACATGATTGGTATCAATATTATAATCTGTTATGCAAATTCTTAATATTGTAATGTAATCACTGCGAATAAAATATTTCGATTTGATATTTTTGATTTTATTTGATTTGAGATCACATCCCCCTGCCTAACGCCTTTACCAAGAGGGATGGGTTGGGTATTTTAATGGAGCCTCACAGTCATCGTCGCGGACCGATACAGATTTCGGAGTACCTCGATGTAGCGGTGGTCGATTCTGCACCTCAGGAGAAAGTTTTCGACGGCCCATTTTTCAACTGAGTCGAACGCCTTCTCGTAGTCCACGAAGGCTACAAAGAGCGGCTACTCCTCCTTCTAGCTAGCTTAGCCACCCGGTGTCCAATATCGACTACTTTGGTACGTCGGCGGATTGCCTCGTTACGCACCATATACCGTAGCGATATTCGCCAAGGGAACATGAAGTTGGTTGAGCGCGTTATAGAGGAAAATCGAGACAGTAAAGTGTTTTCCCGTGCCGTCTCTACCGGCGCTAACTAAATTTCAAAACTCGAGCGAGCGGATGGGGTTGTCACTGCAATAAAGACGGATATACTTGAGGGGTGGTAAAAAATTATGACGAATTGTACTCCGCAGCAATGCATGCCCCGAGCCCAAGCAAACCACTCGACTCTGATAGGCGTGCCCCGCTCACTAGATACTACACCGAGTATCTGCCGGAGATTAGTGTCTATGAGATAAAGGCTGTTTTGAAAGGACTAAAATAACACAAGGCTCCAGATGAGGACGGGATAACGATGGAACTGCTAAAGTCTGGCGGGAGACCATCAGGAACTGCAAACACTGTGCAATGCAGTTCTCAAAAAAATAAGGCGAAGTTGAATAACTATCGACCTATCTCACTTCTAAGCCACGTATACAAGGTCTTTTCATGAGTCATCACGAGTTGGCTGACACAGAGGATGGATCAGTACCAGCCTCGTGAGCAAGCTGGGTTCAGGGAAGGATACGGCATAATGGATCACATATTTACTGTGAGACAAGTGGTGCAGAAGTGCGAGGAGCAAACAAGCCGCTCTTTGTAGCCTTCCACTTCTTTTCTAGTCCTTTACGAGAAGGCGTTCGACTCAGTTGAAAAATGGGCTATCGAAAACTCCCTCCTGAGGTGTAGAATCGACCACCGCTACATCGAGGTACTCCGAAATCTGTATCGGTCCGCGACGATGACTGTGAGGCTTCATTAAAATACCCAACCCATCCCTCTCGCTAAAGGCGTTAGGCAGGGGGATGTGATCTCACCCAAGCTCTTCACAAGCGATTCGGAATATGTGTTCAAGACGCTTGAATGGGACAACATGGGTATCAACGTTAATTAATATTTTCCTCAGTCATCTTCGCTTCGCCGATCACATTGTTCTTCTGTCAAATTCCCGAGTTCAGCTTCAAATAATGCTGGAAGACCTTTTTAAAGATAAGTTGTAGAAAGATAGGTAGGTCTGAAGATGAACCGGGATAAAATCAAGGTCATGGCGACTGAGGGTATGACGGGAGGACAAATTGTTATCTCGGTCAAATCCTGCGGCTTGGTATACAAAGACTGTCTTTGGAGATTGAGCGACGGATTCAACTGGGTTGGCTTGCCTTCGGAAAGCTTAAATTCGCTCTGAGGTCTGACCTTTCGCAAAATTTAAAGACCCGAACATATGACCAGTGCGTCCTCCCAGTTATGAGTGGGCTGGTCACGTCAGCCGACGAGATAACGACCGTTAGAGTAACCGTGTCCTACACTGGCGGCCTTGGACAGGCAAACGGAGTGTGGGAAGACCACCCACCAGGTGGAAAGACGGCATCAAGTGCGTCGGGGAAAGCAGTGGGTCCGTACCGCTGAGGGCCGGTAGGACTGGAGAAGGATTGGAGAGGCGTATGTTCCGCAGTGGTCGCAAACACGCTGACGGATTGACTGACTGTTCTCAAACCATTGTACTCTTATTTTTTTGTAGGTGGTAGCATTTAAAGGTTTAATATTATGTCGTTTTTTTTTGCTGTAAGAATAATAAGGTTTTCTAATTTGTCTCTTTGTTTACAGGTCACTATAGTAGTTCATGACAAAAATAATAGTATAAATTCTGGATCTAACACTAGACTCATCAGAAGGACTAAATCGTACACAGGTTTTAAAATGTTTTCTTGTTGCCACTGGAGTGTGCATCGCTTTAAGGTCCTTTCTTCAACCCCTGTCAGCCCATGCCTACGACATTAGAGGCGCACGCTTTACATTCGGCGACGGAGTGTTCAAATTTGATTGAATGTAAACCTAATGTAATGAAGAATTTTAATAGTCATAATAAAATAAATCGCCACAAAGTTACTATTCTTTAATTCACAGGACTTTAGGTTAAATATTCATGGTTATTTCCATCCTTTAAACATATAAATGTATATGTTTTCTATAACTAATACATAAATATTTTTACAGAGCTTTTCAGGTATTATTTAAACTATACCTACGACTTTTTAAAATTCCGCTTCGGTTTGGATACATTGCAACTTTGTTACGATAAAATAAAAGAGATACGTAAATAAAGAAAAGAGAGTGACGCCAAAGCTTACTAAACTTCCTTAATATGTGAGTGACGATGTGGACATGTACTTTTGTATAGACTCGGCAACGTTGCGTATATATTTATAGAAAACATATACATTGAAATGTTTAAAGAATGGAAATATACTCTAGAATATTTACCCTAAATTCATGTGAATTAAAGAATAGTAACTTTAAGATACTTCACTTATGTGTTTAAGTTTTGTGGCGATTTATTTTATTATGACTATTAAAAAATCTTCATTACGTTATGTTTACATACAATCTGATTAAAATCTTGTAATAACGAGGGCCGTGGCAGAATTTAAAGCGTGCGCCTCTAATGCCGTAGGCATGGGCTGACTGGAGTTGCGATTCCCTACGTTGAATGATCCATACGGTAGATTCCGAAAGCATATGTATATGAAACTTCCGGTTTTTACTCTTCAAGTATGCGGAACTATGTGCATAATAACCTAAAGTTAACTTGGTTAAACTTAGTTAATAATTAGATACGACAATGCCCTAATATCACGTAATCAATCAATACCTATATCACAAATATTTCATTTTGGTTTTTTTTAACCTATTCAAGATGAGTTCTGATCAATAAAAACATCACTGTTTATAGATAGACATATCACAAAACTGTAATATTATATTAATTTAACAATTGATGAATATAAGAACTGGGCGCATCCGACGTTCAACAGGGCCGCGTAGGAAACGTGCCATGCTGAGGGCAGCCAACCTAATTTTTTTATGAAGTATGTTCATAGGACTATCGAATGGTGGTATTGTCATCTTGTTACTCGATGACGTATTTTTTTTTATTTTTCGACATTTTAAAACCGGCCAACCTCAGAACGTGCCAGGGTAGGACGAGCCAACCTACTTTTTTTTTAGCTTTTCTTGATGACCTTTACCGATTGTGCTAGGTCTCATGTTGTTACTCGATGACGTTAAATTCTACCAAAAAAGTGATTTAATATTACCTACTGCACAAAACGTTCCAGGTTTGGGTCAGGCAACCTAGTATTTTTAGGAAGCCTATTCTAATCCGCACAACCACAAATGGGTCCCATGGTGTTACTCGATGACGTAGGGTTGACGACGGTCCGCTCTCGTACTATAGGTTGTGGGACAATATTATGGTCTGCGGCGCAATTTTCGGCGAACAGTCGATTACACGATGAGATTCTATGATGAGACCTAACCTAACTTAGCCTAACCTAACCTAACCTTGGCTGACACCGACTCAAAAAATACCAGAAATCGTAACTACAAAAATGGAAATTATTTTTTACTTTTTAGTGCTTTTTCTTTGAAGTCGGTTATTTTTTTTATAAAATGTTTTTTTTATTGTTAGTGAATCTGAAGTACACTTACTAATTTGTACCTTTTCATCTAAGATTTGTACACGTCCTTTGCAATAAAAAAAGAATCACCGAAATCGGTTGGCGTTATATTGAGTTATTCGTCCATTTGTCGCGCACATCTTAATACAAATTTAAGACTTTTATGATTTTCTCATGGATATCATTGTCAGAACTTAACCAAATTAAAATGGGACCACTTGGGAAGCACTAGCTATCATTTAAAAAAATAATCATGAAAATGCATTGGATGAACGATGGTCGAAGCGGCAATGAAAATTGTCCGTGTTTTCCATCCAGTTCAATGTAGCCGTGCAATATAAGGAAGGTCTTGGCATGGCACCTAGTTCCCATGTGGTGTGTTGGGCTAATACCATGACAGAACTTGTGGTATTAGCCATCCATGTCCAGTCACATAAAAAAAAAAAAGAAAAAAAATCGGTTCACCCAGGCAAAAGTCATGAGGTAACAAACATAAAAAAAAACAAAAAAAAACATACAGACGAATTGATAACCTCCTTTATTGAAGTCGGTTAATTAACGGGACCTCATAAAAAAAACCTGTTTTTTTTGTCTTAAATCTTGTACTTGGCCGGATTTTGACCGTTTATTGACCTGTGAGGCCAACTGATGTTCACATGTGTGACGACACGCAGCCAAATCAAACGGTTTTTGCGTGTACAGCTAAATTATATACATATACGCAAAAGAAAAGCCACTGTGGAGCTTAAAATAATTGAACTTGTTCAAAGAAGAAAAACTACATCGCCCACCGATAACTGCGTTTCCTAGATGGGGATGTTTTCTGATAAATTTTAAATTTATTATCACTTTCAAAGCAGCGAAGATTTCAGAATGAATCCCGTAAAATTAACCCTGATAAACGGACTTAAAATTCAAATGAATATTCGCGTGTAGTGTGACAAAGTTTAATATATCTAATGAAATGGGCAGCCGAGTTTAATAAAGTCGGAGTGTCACTAATTTTCCTGTCGGCGGACGCCGCGTCGCGTGACGGGCGGCGACGAACGGTGACGGCAGGGGTGTAGGGTGCAGCCGCCGGCAGTAGTGTGGGCGCGGCTCTGGTTTGGCGATACCAGAGTAGTCAGTCTGAGTTCTCACCTAAATTGGCGTTTACGGCAACCCGATCGACTGGCGTTTCCGTAAAAACGTCAAACTCCATACTAGATATTCTGTGGTTTTACTTCTTCAAGCTGTCAAAGTCAAACTCGGACTTTCGATTTGTATGAAAACGCGGTGTCGGCGTAAACGGCAACGTCGACGTTAGAAGTTCGGCAATCACCATCCTTGCTTATTTTTAAAAGAAGGTTATTTTTACATTTTAAGTAAATTAACCACTTCCTGTCCTAATAAATATAGAAGTTATTTTATCTCAATATGAACTATACTAAGTATATATTCTATATAAATATGTGTATTATCTGTTTATATAAATATATATAAATACATATAATTTTATATGTAATCGTATAATATAAAAGTTTATGTATTAATATATTTATTATATTGTAAAGTAGTATATTGCTATTTGTATGTTATAATATTTACAAATTTGTTAATTAGTTAAGTTTTATTACACTCTCTGTTACTTTTCTTTGCTACCTAATATGTTTTCGTGATATCCCTAAGGTATTCTGGTAGAGAATGCCCTTGTGTGTGAAATGTTCCTTTTTGCCATTGTTTTATGTAAAACGAGCAAATAAATGATATTTTCATTTTCATTTCATATTTACGACAAAGTTGAGTAAGCTGTCAAATCAAACTCGGAGTCGCAGCTCCTCAATTTCTCCATACATTTGCAAACGCCAGTCGATCGGTTTGCCGTAAACGCCACTTTAGGTGACAACTGAGACTACAGAGCCGGTAGTCTAAGTTGTCACTTAAATTGGCGTTACGGCAAACCGATCGACTGGCGTTTTAAAATGTATGGAGAAATTGAAGAGCGCGCGCAGCGGGCGTTAAGCGAACTAACATTTGCGAGTCCGAGCTTGATTTGACAGCTTACTCAACGTTGCCGTAAATACGTCGACGTTGCCGTTTACGTCCACACCGCGTTTTCATACAAATCGGAAGTCCGCGTTTGACTTTGACAGCTTGAAGAAGTAAAACCACAGAATATCTAGTAAAAACTTGTATGGAGTTTGGAGAAAACGCCAGTCGATCGGTTTGCCGTAAACGCCAATTTAGGTGAGAACTCAGACTTCACCTTCAGGCTCAGTCCGCAGGCCGGCCGCCACCACAGAATAATAGTCTGCCACGTACCCGATAGTACTATTTTTGTACCAGCGAACATTTCGCTGAGTGCATTGGTGATAAGAAGAATACAAAATTCTACCGACAATGTGTCTTCGTGCATTTAATTTGGGTTAAAGGATTAGGATTACTTCAACACAGACCTCAGTTATATTTTATTTTAAAAAGCTCACAAGGTTCAGAAGATCAATTCTTGCTACAACTACTGAAAATAACCTCAACGAGAAAAATCCTTATTTTCTCGCTGAAGTTATTCTTCCGATTCAATATTCTGTTGGATTTATGGATCACTTAGGTAGATGTATAGATATGTAAATTTTAACAATATGATTGCATTCAGTTCCATATCGGCTTAAGTGAAACCATATTTTATTATTTTTTTAAATAACTACTACTTATTTTGTCATTTCAAAAAGATTATAGATGCATTGATGGTCTAATGAATGACGCTCATATTCTGTGTTCAAATTAATGTGTTTTTATGGCTGATTTTTCATTAGTCTTATATATAGCCAGATAACTATTCGACGGATTTATTTTTGCTTCTGCTTATCCATCTGATATAGTAAGTCCATATGTTTATTAGTAAAATTATATTCAGATAATTGTGATAGAAGATATAAATCTCCGGCTATGGGCTATCCGTCTTTTGACAAACTTGAAATTGTACTTTTAGTCCGATACGTACTATCGGAGGATTAAAAAATTGGTCCTAAATGTGGTTTTACTTACAACCTGAAAGCAATCGGCACTTATGAAGCCTTCCCGCTCAACTCCCCATACAAACTTGGAAAGAAGATCATGCGCATATTTCTTGTCAGAGATCCATGGAAATGTTTAATTTCATAGCACTCATCCCGTCGCTACGATCGATTATCCGAATATCAAAGTAATGTCAAAGTTGATTCCAATTCTGAGAACACTCCTGATTCATAAACTAGAAATTCCCAGAATTCGTCTACAGTTCTGGTTATTCCTTTTTTCGCCGAGCTTTATTTTATTTAAAAAAAATTATTTCTAAATACGAGAAACAAGAGCTCTAATGATGAGTAACTATATCCACGTCAGAGATAAAATTCATTCATAAGTATATTCTTTAGAATATCGAGAATCATGGTGTCGATCGAATTTCTTAACGAACATCTGCCTTATTACAAAGGGCGAAGGAAGGTCCGCATTGATATCGAAAATGGCGAAAGTGGGCCAATTTGGTTTGCAGAAAAAATAGCTAAGGGAGCCTAAGGGCTCAGTGTCGTAGCTACGCCAATGCAACCAATACGGTCGTACGAGGGCGCTGTTTCACCGGGGCCCCAGCGGGGCCCAAACATTTTATTTTAGTGTAAATAACTAAACTCTTTCACAGAGGTTCTCAATCTTATTTCGTCTACCGCCCACTTTGAGAATTAATTACTTTCTAGCGCCCCCCAAAATTCTTAGCTTTACCACATCTTAAAAATCGCAATCGCAATCAGTACTTTAATAACTTCTATTTCATTTATTATTTATAGCGTGCCATATGAGTGTACTATTCTCATTATAGTCTATTTATAGTCTGGACTAGGAGTCGTATTCACTACGTATAATATTCACAACGTATGGAAGTATTTTTTCCAAAAAATGAAAACCATGCATATCGTATAATATTCACAACGTATAATGTTATACGTTGTGCATGAATAAAGTTTAAAAATAAAATCAACTCTTTGCATCATGCAGAACGTATAATAGTCACAACGTATAATATTCCTAACATGAATTCACAAAAAAAGAAAACCATGCAGAACGTATAATATGAAGCACTGCATAAAGCGCCCTAATAACGGTACATTTAAGGCTGAAATTGCTACGAATCGATATTTGCTACAATTTCGAAGGGCCTCCTTACGCTAATTGAGACGGTCGAAACTTCACGTGCGAGTATACGCTTTAAAAGTATATACATAAGGGCGCTTATCGTATGAAAATTTTCGATTATATGATATGCATGGTTCTTCCATTTTTTTTGTTAAATAAAGATTATAATATTATACGTTGTGACTATTATACGTTATGCATGGAGAAATAGGTAATTTTATTTTTTAAACTTCTTCATGCACTACATATAAAATTATACGATCTGCCGATTATACGTTGTGCATGGTTTTAAAATGTTGTTAAAATATGACATTATACGATCTGCATATTAGACGTTCTGCCGTTCCCCCTGGACTAGTAGCCCAAAGCAAATTGGCTGATGGGTGGATGGGGATGGCTGTTTTTTTATATCTTAATACTACTAGTACAACATTAATTTACAAAGCCACTATAAATTTATACATTCTTTACAATCAAACTGGGCAGGAATAAGACCAAAATAATCGATGTAGTGTAATTGGATTTGATTTTAATTTAAAGTACTTTAAAATATTAGAAAAACCCATCGCCCCCTAAACAGCTTCAACGCCCACCAATTTCTTCAGGGTCCTTTACCGCGCCCCTGTACGCCAGTTTTGCATTGGGGCCCAACAAAGCTAGTTACGTCACTGCCTAAGTTACAAAGATGTAATGGATGCACCAACTATAGTATACATTGACCTATGTGCATACATAGTGGTTTGCTAAATGCCTGCAACTATTAGCCATTTAATGTCAAGCTCTGCCGGGGGTAGGGCGGCATTTTATGAGATCAGCGTGGCCTTAACATTTTATTGGCATTTTAACCCTCGGAGTGTCGTTCCAGCCGTCATCGCCCAGAATCGCTCGTGAAGTAAAGAAGCGGTTTTTTTTTTGGAGAAAATATCTTAAAACGGTGTATCCACCCCATACACAAACGATTTCTTATGTACCTGTATTGGTACGCGGGAAAATCTGATGGCGCATCTAATCGTTTTAGGTTACATATATCGATGCTTAAAAACCATTTTTAGGGTTCCATACCCAAAGAGTGAAAACGGAACCCTATTACTAAGCCTCCGCTGTCCGTCTGTCCGTCCGTCCGCCCGTCTGTCACAAGGCTGTATCTCTTGAACCGTTGAAACCAGCTGAAATTTTCACAGAGTGTGTATTTATTTTACCGCTATAATAACAAATAGGTAAAATAAAAAAAAATCTAAAAATTAAACGGGGGTCCCATACAAAAAACGTCTTGTATCTTCTTGTACGAAACCCCTCGTGTCCGAGTCCGACTCGCGCTTGGCCGGTTTTTAAGTAATTGAACATGGATAGATAATACCATGTGATGATATTAGCCTAACACACCACATGGAACTAGGTGCCATGCCAAGACCTGCCTATACTGCTTGGCTACATCGAACTGGATGGAAAATACGGACACTTTTCATTGCCGCTTCCACCATCGTTCATTCAATGCAGTGAGGGATTAACCCTACTACCTAGTAAAGTAAGGAGGAGGACCTATAGTTTTACGTGGAATCCGAACTACGGCCAACCTCAACGGTAGAAAACGGTCACCTATCTAGAACCCAACCGCGCTCAGAGTTGCTTCACCGAGGTTAGCGAAACGCCACTGGGCTACCAAAGCTAACAGTACTTTGGGCTTCAGTAATTTTTACCAAAGTAAATTACAGGTAGGTATTCTCGTAAAAGCTTCTCAATATTCTGATGCTTGTTAGTGAAAAACGCTGTTGTAAACAGCCTGCAACAAGCCACCATACTCGTGTTTAACAATGATAACCGACCCTGAACAGCATTTAGGCCACATCAGACTAGTAACCTATTTAAAATTAAAATATACAGGTATTTTTTCAGGTGTGCATAATATTAATAATCTTTATTGAAATCCATACAAAAGTACAATGCAAAGGCGGATTTATTGCCTCAGGTACAATTTTGAATAAAAAAATGCTGGGAATCGAACTGGTTGATTTTGAGAACAATAACACAACCTGTATTACCAGTCAATAGTCTCGCTTATAAAAAAATAACTATGATAAGAAATGTTTAAAGGGAAACTAAATTAAAGTGTTCATATTTAATAAACTGTAAATATTATCAAGTAACCTCACTGATCAAACTGTTCGTTTGACGCTCATGGGTTTTCGAACTTTCACGGGCGGGGGCTGCGATAAATCATGTCGGCCGGTCAGGTGCTTCTTCACACCATGTTTTAAGACCACATGCAGCGCAGGATTAAGGGAGGGCTACCGGGGCAACTGCTCGGGGCCTCCACAAAAGGTAATCCCACATAAAATGTATTGTATAAAAAAAGTTTCGGTTAACCCAAATATACCTACCGTGAGCACTCATTTTATAACGAAAATTTGTTCAATACAATTAATAGTTATTCTAAATATATAATTAAATTTCTCGATTTAGCAGTTTTTTTGTTATTAATAATGTTTTTTAATAACAGTGTGTTTTTATATCATTTATATGTATACTTTTGTAACTAAAGTTTCTGGATTCTATAACCGAAATCAAACTCACAATAAATTATTTATTGCATTATTGGAACACCAGTTCAATCAGTCTTCTTTAGGAACCTCTTCAATGTATTTGTAGAAGGCATATACGGCCTTATATATACATAAGGGGTATTTGAAAAAAAAAATGTTTCCCTAGGGCCTCCACACACCTAAATCCGCCCCTGACCCCAGGTTGTACTGAGGGGGAAATACCGAGGGAAAAGCTTAAATAGTTTACCGACCCTATAGAAAATGATCTAGAGGATCGATTGGTCATTATTTTGCTAAAGACGATAGTGAATGGACGCATTCTCTGCCTGTTCCGCGTTGAACGATGGTAGAAAGGCTACATAGGGACAGTGGTATGCAGCTCCGACGAGCATTCTCAATGGTAGAGACGATAGAACACACAGAAAGACCCTGCATCCCTTTAATCATAACAGCGAGTATATTGTATCCCATAGATTATTTTACGTTCACTATTTTATCCAGTTCACTATGCTATCTGCGTAAGCGTATTTATTTTCGCGGTAGGATTACACCGTTGCTGCAACAGATTTTACGGAGCGCACTAAAAAACGTAAAAAAAGGTCAATAAACGGCATATCGAACAATCTGACACTACCGTAAAAAAGTATTCAGTTACTTATCTGATGCCCGTTGCAGAGTACGTACACAACCTACATTCTTGATTGTTAAGGTGGCCCAACCCGGCGGGCCTAACTCATTCGCGGGCACGGTACAAAACCGTGCTGTTGCGCTCTGGGACCTTCTCTGTTTCAAAGAATAAGACAGGCTCCGTGATGAGGAAGATGCAACCTGTCCACAAAAAAGAAAATGTGCATAGTGTATGATTTGGTAAGATTTACGAAAATTTTTATTTAAAAACGACTTATAGCTAAAAGTAAACCACGACCGCTGTAGTAAGAAATCGAACAAAAACCGAATAGATTATAAATCTTGATTAAATGACCTATGTCTGATGACTAATCTTTTTCAGATGTTCTTACTTTATCATTGCGTAATCCACCTCTAAAGTTATTGTATAAAACGCGCGAAAAATGCGAACTTTCGGACCTTACAACTTAGAAACCAAACACAATTTTACAATGCCAATGGTCATCAGACATCTAGTTCGATCAAATAAAGCTATTTTGAGCAAAATTTTGGATCTCTGACAAGAAATATGGGCGTCATCTTCTTTCCCCATTTGTATGGGGAGATGAGCGGGTTGGGCCACCTTAAGACATTGTTTCAGATTGTTCCCTGTGGCCTAAGGTAAACACCCGTGTAAAAAGTCAAATTGGGAACAATCCTATAGTATTCTAAGCAGGGCCCGATCTAGCTATTTAGCCGCTCCGGGCACAGATAATTTTCGTCGCCCTTTACGTACACAAAACTAACTCATTCGCGGGCACGGTACAAAACCGTGCTGTTGCGCTCTGGGACCTTCTCTGTTTCAAAGAAAAAGACAGGCTCCGTGATGAGGAAGATGCAACATGTCCACAAAAACACAATGTGCATAGTGTATGATTTGGTAAGATTTACGAAAGTTTTAATTACAAAACGACTTCTAGCTAAAAGTAAACCACGACCGCTGTAGTAAAAAATGTAACAAAAACCAAATAGATTATAAATCTTGATTTAATAAGTCTGATGACTAATCTTTATAAAATGTTCTTACTTTATCATTGCGTAATCCACCTCCAAAGTTATTGTATAAAACGCGCGAAAAATTTTAACTTTCGGACCTTATAACTTGGAAAACAAACACAATTTTACAATGCCAACGGTCATCAGACATCTAGTTCGATCAAATAAAGCTATTTGGAGCAAAATTTGGGATCTCTGACAAGAAATATGGGCGTTGTCTTCTTTCCCCGTTTGTATGGGGAGTTGAGCGGGATGGCCCACCTTAATTACTAATAACTTTATCATTTTTAGGGTTCCGGTCCCAAAGGGTGAAAACGGAACCCTAAAACGTCCGCTGGTCCGCCCGTCTGTCACAGGGCTGTATCTCATGAACCGTGATAGATAGGCAGCTGAAATTTTCACAGATTGTGTCTTTGTTTCGCCGCTATAACAACAAATAGGTAAAATTAAAAAAAAAAACATAAAAATTGAACGGGAGGCCCATACAAAAACTATTTTATGTGTTAAATCTTGTACGATGGTACGGAACCCTTCGTGTGCTAGTCCGACTCGCCCTTGGCCGGTTTTTCCATTGTGCATCTTGCCTATGTAGGTATGATGGCCCTTTAAGGCTTCATATGACGTTAACGTCCCACATTTTGGGTTTATTTTTATTTTATCTCAGCGCCGGTTAAGCATAAACACCGCTAAAAAAACCGCAATATCAAAGTTTAGACTATTATCTAGTGAATGACCGTAAAACGGTTTTAATAAGTTGTTTATATTCTTTAAAAAATATATGTTTGTAAACACCTATTTACAAGTTTTGAATAGATTTTGAAGCCGGCGTTTGGAATCTATAATTGATTCAGATAATTTTCTTTTTATGGTACAAGATCACATATTTACCTAGTGAATAACCGTGAAACATATATTAATTCACTTTAGAAAGAAGACTTTACAGGTCAAAAACCTAAATTTCGCTTCGTCGCGCTCGATTTTGACGCGCATACATCCATAACGAAAATTCAATGCTTCCGGAGATCGCCATTATCGTTTGTTTACTAAACCCTGGCGTCAGTTGGAGCCTTCACTAAAGGAACAATAATTTTTTTTCATAAAAATCGTTTCAGAAGTTAAACGGTTCATCACATATTTGAATTCATGAGCACTCAAGTGATATTAATGCTTTAGAACTTTGTGAGGAGTTGTCAGTCCTTTGTATGTTTTTTTTTTGAGCCTACGTGAAAGTTCTACCCAAGATTTGACTGCTTCTACATGGTTTCGTGATGTCTCATGAGATTTAAGCATATCACCTACACGCTTCCAATTTTTGCAGCCATCTTCAGATAGACCGGAAGTTGTAGTTGCAATGAATATTTTACAGCAAAAGCAATACAACGAATTTTTTGCTACAGAATATACAAGCCAATCTCTCAAAATGTCTTTACTGTTATTGAGCTTTCTCTTATACTATCTCGAATTAAACATTGATATGTTGTATACCGTGGGTCTGGAGAACCTCTATTTACCAAATATATCATTTCTTAGCAGCTTCACCTGTAAAAGCACCTTCACCTGCAATAGCACTTTTATTTATTGTTTATTATATTAGAATCGGACGTATGTTCTTCTGGAGGTTTAAGCGGAATCTCAGCTATAGCATCGGCATACAGTATCGAAATGAAAGTATCGATACTAATCAGGTATCGGTACTTTTTGCGCATCCCTACTTTTTCTTTCTTTCTTTCGAACTAAAATTATTCAGTTAAGTAAAATACTTAAATATTTCCACTATCCAACCTGAAGTAGGTTGTCAGGTGGCGCTTAAAATTCTCAACCTGCCTGCCAACTTGGGTGGTGGATGGCTAATGGCTAGGTTGGAAGATAGGAAAAAGTCAGTTTTGCCGCCCCTCATTTTTTGCCGCTCTGGGCAAATGCCCGGCTTGCCCCCCCCCTAGATCGGACCCTGATTCTAAGTTCTGACTGTACAGACTGCACGCGCGTGGGCACAGCGCGGTTCATTTGTCAAGCGGCTGACCCGCGCGTGCCACTGACGAGACGCCGCCCTCAGCTGTGTTCAAGAAGCAACGGGCTACTCTGTTCTGAGTGGTCAGTCTGAGTTCTCACCTAAATTGGCGTATACGGCAAACCGATCGACTGGCGTTTTCCGTAAAAACGTCAAACTCCATACAAATTTTTTACTAGATATTCTGTGGTTTTAATTCTTCAAGCTGTCGAAGTCAAACTCGGACTTCCGATTTGTATGAAAACGCGGAGTCGACGTAAACGGCAACGTCGACGTATTTACGGCAACGTTGAGTAAGCTGTCAAATCAAACTCGTACTCGCAAATGTTAGTTCGCTTAACGCCCACTGCGCCGATCGACTGGAGTTTTCAAATGTATGGAGACATTGAAGAGCGCGCGCAGCGGGCGTTAAGCGAACTTACATTTGCGAGTCCGAGCTTAATTTGATAGCTTACTCAACGTTGCCGTAAATACGTCGACGTTGCCGTTTACGTCCACTCCGCGTTTTCATATAAATCGGAAGTCCGCGTTTGACTTTGACAGCTTGAAGAAGTAAAACCACAGAATATCTAGTAAAAGTTGTATGGAGTTTGGAGAAAACGCCAGTCGATCGGTTTGCCGTAAACGCCAATTTAGGTGAGAACTCAGACTGACCACTCTGTTCATTCCGATAAGGGCGTAATAACAGCTGATTGCATTCAATTCAGTGAAAGCAAATTTGTTTAAAAAATAACAATATCTCATTTTAAAAAGATGAACGATACATTGGATTGACGGGCCGAACGATTAGCTCGAAACGTCGGAGAATGTTTCCTCCCGCCGCGTAAAAAGCCGTAACATTTTTCAAAGATGTTTAACGACCGCGGTAATCTCAAAAGTATCATACATTGATGGTATAGCTTTGTCAACGGTAAATATCTTTATGCTTTTGTATACATATTTTTCTAATTTGAGAAATCCAGGTACCTGAGACTTTCAGATGTATCTTTAAACAATAGTAGACCATCAATCTATAAATTTACTTTTTGGATTATCGAAATCAATTAAAGCTATTTTTTTTCTGTTAATTACCAAACTGAATGCAATCAGTTCATATTGCGCCCTTAAAGGTCGGAATAAAGGCGGCACAACGCGTGGAGCGATGATCCAGCTCTAAAGAAAAACCGAAACCAGAGCAGAGATAAACGTCACGGTGAACTTACATAAACAACAATCCTTCTAGCCTCACATGACTAACGCACAAAACCAATAATTTTCTTTCGAAACTTGAGTATTTTTTCATCTATACGAAATCCGACGCGGCATTATCTACTTAGTTGTAGACGATTTTATGATTGACGATTAAGTAATCTTGTTTTGATTTCGTGTCCCACCTCGGTGACGTGAGGCAGGAACAGTAAGTACGGAGAAGTTTATTGGATCAGCGAAAACGCCAAAGGAAATATTATTATATTTGCCAAAACGCCACTTCTTGTTGTTTTTGGTTCCGAGCAGCCAGCTCGAACAGATCTCTCACATTCCGCGCCGCGCCGCCCTGCCCCGTCGCTTGATGAATGATCAAAAACTGACTACCTATTCTA
Source organism: Incurvaria masculella (assembly GCA_946894095.1). Lineage (NCBI taxonomy): Eukaryota > Metazoa > Arthropoda > Insecta > Lepidoptera > Incurvariidae > Incurvaria > Incurvaria masculella. The sequence continues at coordinate 13,946,910 of OX335650.1, forward strand.
GAATTTTGGGTTAATTGAAACGTATTGTTTGTATGTAGGCCACGAGTGAAAACTCGTGACGTAAGCCATAATTGTTTAATACTGCCATTCCAGTTTGCGTGAAAAAATTCCGTTTATTTGCCATCTAAGCGGGCACTAAAAAATAACTGCAACGAATTTCGACTTTCAATTGATAGTAGATTGCAAGTCTAGCTGTGATTCTATGGTACCTACTTTGATTTCTCAAATAATGCAAAATTGCGCATATCCTATTAAAAAAATCTTTGAACCAATAAAACCAGCATCAGGTATTTATCCTTATAGTTTTTAAATATAGCTAGACCACCAATGTATCTTTCATCACTTTGAAATTTCTAAATTAGTTACAGTAAAGTTATTCTTAAAAATAATCAAATCTGGTTTCACTAAGTAAGGCTATACGGAAAGTTGCACCGGCCAGTACTTGGGATTAAAAAAAACAAAAAGGTTTAATAACTTATTTCTGATTATTCTGTAAATAAAAAGTTAGACTTTCCATACGAAGTAATTATTTAATTTAGTGTAATAATCAAAAACCGGCCAAGTGCGAGTCGGACTCGCACACGAAGGGTTCCATACCATCGTACAAGATTCAACACCAAAAAATCATGCAACGTTTTTTGTATGGTATTTTTTTATATTACCTATTTGTTCTTATAGCGGTAAAATAAATACTCACTCTGTGAAAATTTCAGCTGCCTACCTATTACGGTTCATAAGATACAGCCCTGTGACAGACGGACGGACGGACAGCGGAGGCTTAGTAATAGGGTTCCGTTTTCACCCTTTGGGTACGGAACCCTAAAAAGCATCTAATGTTCCGCAAATCTCATGTAACTGAATATGGATGGCTTATATCACTATTACTGGTTTGAACTCACGATATTAGCGTGACACGCCGGATCTAGGTTCCATGCCAAGACCTTCCATATACAAGGTTATAACATCGCGTCAAATTACACGAGACGAAAACATACATTTCAAAGATTAATATCTCGGTAATTAGACACTTATGAAAACATGAGGATTACGCTGGCTAAATTATAGAAGTAATGCAATGAGCTATTTGTCACGCCCTTGAGACATTGCCCTAGTTAGTGAGGATTTCAATATCATCAACCTTGTATCAGATTTTCTTATGCTTGAACGTGAAGTAAAATAACTTTTTCTATTTTCGATGCATGTGTTTTTACGTTTTTAGACTTTTCGTTTTCTACGTTACAATCTTCCGCGTGTATCTGACGCCATTTAAAAAAAGGGTTTTAGCTAAGAATATCTATTCTTTAAAAATATATCGGCACTGTTCTGAACAGGAGCGAAAGCACAGTCCAAATATAGCGCAGGTGATGATAAAGTAAACGTAAAAATTAGCGATGGTTTGAAGATATAATCGGCGGTCACTCAGCGCACAACCGGATATTTGGCCAGCACACCTACGCAGTCATCGAGCAAGGAAGTTCAGGTTAAGGCGGCCCAACCCGGCGGGCCTAACTCATCCGCGGGCACAGTACAAAACCGTGCTGTTGCGCTCTGGGACCTTCTCTGTTTCTAAGAATAAGACAGGCTCCGTTATGAGGAAGATGCAACCTGTCCACAAAAAAGACAATGTGCATAGTGTATGATTTGGTAAGATTTACGAAAATTTTAATTTCAAAACGACTTATAGCTAAAAGTAAACCACGACCGCTGTAGTCAAAAATCTAACAAAAACCAAATAGATTATAAATCTTGATTAAACAAGCTATGTCTGATGACTAATCTTTTTAAGATGTTCTTACTTTATCATTGCGTAATCCACCTCCAAAGTAATTGTATAAAACGCGCGAAAAATCCGAACTTTCGGACGTTATAACTTGGAAACCAAACACAATTTTACAATGCCAATGGTCATCAGACATCTAGTTCAATCAAATAAAGCTATATTGAGCAAAATTTTGGATCTCTGACAAGAAATATAGGCGTGATCTTCTTTCCCCTTTTGTATGGGGAAATGAGCGGGTTGGGCCACCTTAAGCGACCGAAACGTTCTGTATAGAGGCAGCGTAGCCACTGTTTGACCGAGCGAGCCCGAAATTCGAGCAGATAGGTATCCTTGCTTGGCCAAAAATGCTTTCGTATGAAAGTAATGTTATCTACAGGGCGCATTTTTGAACCGATCCTCGTGGAATTTTGTAAACAGGTTCAATATTACTATATAATTTTTTAGTCGAGCCACTTTTTGAAAATTCTGTCCAGCTCTGTCTGTCTCCTCTATGGGTCGTATTTCTCACCCGGTTCATTCGTTAATTTTATAGTTTTTTTTGTCGAGCGAAAATTTTTCAATATTTTGAAAAAAGTTCTTCAAAATACCTCGCTTGGTCACAGAGGAGGGGAGGGCTTAGGTTTTCGTCACGTAGTCAAATTATCCAGGGATATCTCAAGCTTTTTCAACCACAAAAAAACGTGCATGGTGTTGCAGTAGACCTGTCACGCGTGCGACTTCTGCGTATTTTCTCCAGGAGACCACAGTAGGTCTTGTGTGTCATGGAGGAAAGCGTGGAGTAGATAGACGTCGGGCCATCGATGAGGAGAAAATAATCCGGCAAGCGCCGTATTGATAAAGACAAATATGAGCCATTTTTTTTTAATATTTAAAACCATATTTATAAATGACTACGTGAAACTAGGGGAGGGAGGGGGGGTCTTGGCATATACTACGGGTGGTCACCCGGAGGGGAAAGGGGGTAGCTCAATGGTTTACAACTGCGCCACGGTCTCCTCAGGCAAAGTGCGGCAGGTTCGAGCAACGCCAACAATCAACTTTTTTATTTAATTTTTCGTTTTAGATTGCCACCATCCACTACATGGCAGCACAAACATTGATTTACCATTCTAGAATTCGTTGGTGACCCTGCCGCTCATAAGATATATCATAAAAGATAAGATAGCATACGATACTAATCCATGGCAAAAGCAGATTAGAGAGGTTTACAGCTAAGAGAGACACTAGTTAGTTAGTTTTGATACATTAACCGACGCGACGGTGATGCCGGCCAGTCAGATCGCTAACGAACTCGCTGACTTCGGATGTTCTCGATTTCAACAACACGTAAGAACAAGCAACTGCACAGGACGCCACTTAGTGCAACGAACATTCGATGTGGCGCGTCCCCGGTTTAATTCAATAATCATTAATTTAAACTTTTTTGGTAGTCAAACTACACTAAAAACTTAAAAAAACGGATAGATCCGCGGATTCGATCAACCAGTAGGTAAAGAAGAATCCGTAAAGAAACATTACTGGTTTTCCGGCACAGTAATGAAATACATACTTAGATCTAAATGCTACTGCCCTACAATTCTTAATAGAACACCTTAAAGCAAAGAGCAAGAACAAAACAAACAGCAACCCTCAGGGCAAATTGATTAAATAGATAAATTATTTTTTGTCGTTTTCAACTTAAGAACCCTTGTCGGGTGTATAAAACCCTCGTCAAGTTTGTAAACGATTCAGTTCGTAAGGGAACCGACTGGCCGACGCTACCGTCAGTGTGTTTATATTCAGATCAGTTTCTGTCGCCACTCCCGCCCTTCCTCGTTCACAGCCCTCGGCGTGCGTCGCGGCGCGCGGTGGCGGCGGCACCCGGCAGACCGGAAGGGCGTTGCTAAAAGCTCACATCCGGTGACGGTAGCGCCACGCCCGCTCCCGTTTCCGGGCCGCGTCGTTACCCCCCGCGCCTATACCTCTCCCCCCTCCCAAAATATAATTTGTTAAGTAGAAGGGAAAAAAAGGTATCGCCACGACGTCGCCGGTAATTGGCAAAGATAAAATGTCCGCCTTCTCCTTCACGAGGATAGCGAGTGATCCGACAGACCGTTCCAGGGGAGGTGTAGCAGAGCGACAGAAATTACGACGGGTCGAGTAGACGAGAGACCAAAATACGACCGACGGACAACGCTCTAGTGTCTCGCCAATTTCATGATCGTGCCTAAGCTTGGCCATTGTCAGCGTTCGTTTGCGAGACTTGGAGGAGACTTGAGGGCACGCTCTCTGAATTCTCTTCGGAGCTGCATAATGCCATCTGTCCGTCCCCTTTTTATATATTCTCTCAATGCGGAATAGGCAGGGTATGTACCTGCTGAACTAATCGATCCTGTAGACCCCATATGGAATGCAATCGCTGCCCAGGTATTTACCCCCAAAGTATGCGCTGTTCTTCAAAATGTATACGTTTATTTATTTATTCTGGAGAAAAAATGGTGTGATGAATCACCTGGCCGGCCTGTATGGTTTTCGCACACAGCGTTTAAGTTTCAAAGCCCTTGGGCTTCATCGGGCATCTCTTTGAGAGCCTAACGCGCTTCAACACAACGGCGGAATACTCTAACTGAACATAGCGCTAAGTCCTCCTGTATGAAGTTTTCTACTACATCTAGTTATTTATGAAAAGTACGAATAATTAAACAGGATACTTACGCTGCTGAGCACTTTGAGAAACGGATCGCCATCTTCTCATCATCTCAGGGGTCGCACTAAATAAAAATAAAACCATATCCACATCCATACAAATATTATAAATGCGAATGTAACTCTGTCTGTTTCGTTTTCACGACTGAACCGCTAACGAATTTTGATGAATTTCAGTATAGAGATAGTCTGAACTTTAGAGAAGGACATAGGCTACCATTTATAGCGAAAATTTTAATCTCGAAGGAAATTAATCCCAGATAGCAATGTAAACTTGTTTTCGACGTGCCATAAGACCGAAGCGACAAACAAGAAGGTTTGCTACACATTTGCCATGGGTAGTGAGTGCACTTGCGTCAAGTTAAAATCAAACTTTATAGTTTACACCCTACAAAATTGCATGTTGTTCATCAAATCAAAGGAGTTTCAATGTTGACATAACAAACTTGTGTAATGTTTATCACAACAAAGAACCTATAATATACTTTGTAGTTAAATGTTTAATTGTAGGTTCTGATCTGATCAGAACTAAGTACAATGATGTCAAAAAAAATTGCTTGCAGGCTATGCTATCCCAGCCTTTCTCGATTATCACTTCGAAACATTTATGCAACACTTATGGTGTATTCACTTGTGTTATATAGCGTCATCTATTGACGAAAATGTAACATGACCCGTTTCCAGCAATGTTAAAACAAACTATGTACAACATCCTTCGCGATCCTTATATTGACAAGTTTAAAATAATATTTAAATAAACATACTCCGGAAAATTTTACGAAACAAGATCAGCAAACTTGCGGCAACCGCCCTTGTTATCTGGGATAGAGGTGTGTATGGGGAATTCATATAATATCCAGGAAATAATTCAGCCCGACATCAGTCCAAAACGGAGCCGTTAGAAATATATTTGTTTCTTTACTCCTCCTAAACGGCTGGCGATTTTGAAGACATTTTTTGTGTCAGTTTAGGTAGGTCCCTGGACGGTTTAGATTAACTATTGGACCCGGTAGGTGCATGGCGATCCGATCGACTTCCGGAGTGGTCAGTGCGAGTTCTCACCTAAATTAGCTCTTACGGAACTTCGAAGTTACTTAAAAACGTCAAATTCCATACAAGTTTTGTTTTACTTCTTTAAGCTGTCAAAGACAAACTCGGACTTCCGATTTGTAAGAAAAGTGCGAAGTCGGCGTTAACGGAAACGTCAACGTAATTACACTCAACTCGCAAATGTTAGTTCGCTTAACGCCCCTTGCGCGCGCTCTTCAATTTCTCCATACATTTCAAAACGCCAGTCGATCGGTTTGGCACAAACGCCAATTTAGGTAACAACTACGACTAGGGGCTCTGGTTTTGCAACGTTGGCAACGTCTATCGGGTCCACTAGTATAATATCTTCAAAAAACACATGATTTTATTCTTTTCGCACATTTAATAAAAACATAGCATGCACTCACGTGATGTAGCGGACGCAGTTCGAAGGCTGCGAAGGTATGCGTAGCCTCTTCTGAATGAGGCGCGGACGAGGCTGCGGCCCGCGCGCAGCCAGCCGGCCCGCCTGCTGCTTCCGCCTCCGCCTCCGCTTCCGCCGCCGCACCGCCACTCGAGGAACCCGCCCCGTCTCCGCCTCTCCACCACCTCTAACACATTCTATGATTGTACATTTTGTCTGCCCATTCTTAGAATTTCGGGTTTTTTTCAGCGGTTGTCAATGCGATTATCTCGACGGAAAACCCTAAATCATTGTAATACCGTGCGGACCGTGGTTGTCTCATAGAAATAGGATGTCGTGATGTCGCGCGCATGCTATAGGTCTATGAGTTGTCTTCTGGTTGATTTAAAGATATTCACTTACTGGTAAGTGCCGTGGCTAACAGCAACAGCGTTAGCAATGATTGAGCATACAGAAATATGAGAATGATGTCTTAAAGAGGTACCTATGTATAGGTTTGTGGTTGGGATAGTGTGTAATGCTAGAGATGTGTGGTCCTATGTAAATGTAGATCTATCGAAACTTAAAAAAAACAATAAGCCAAGATATCGGTTAAAGAAAGCAATTTATTTTCGATTTAATGTGCTGGATGCTAATACCACACTTAATGTGATTTGTGATAAACTCACCAAATCCAAACTATTTATCACGCCTGGACCTTCCTTGTATTGCACGGCTATTAACACTATCGTTAACAGGATTCAATTCTACCACATAGTAAGAAAAGAAAGAAAGAAAGAAAATAAATGTATTCAAACCACAAAAACACATAAAGCAACGTAATTACATAAGAAAATGAGTTAATCTTGAATTTAAAATGAAATTTGAAAGAATACAAAAGAAATACAAAAGAATTTAAAGTACATATTAAAATAATAAACAGCGATGTTGTATGAATGGGTTCGGAGGCTCAACGAGAAAATCGCCCGTGGAGTAAGGAACTTCACAAGCGGCGCTGTTTTTCAGCCACCACGTTGTGTATGTTAAAAAATATATAGTTTTCGTGTCGCCGTGAGCAACAGTGAGCCGACTAACCAGGCTGCAGGCCAGATCAGTGATAAAGTTTCCAGATAGGTATGACAAGTCTGTGTGTGTAGGTGGTATGAGGGTGTGTACGGATGTGTGAAGACAAATTATTGTATACATACATTATTGTGCCTGAGTACATATATTAAATGAAAGGTTAAAGCAGAGTATTATAAATAATAAATATAAATTGTGTTAGAGGGAAAGGAACCTACAGTTTTACGTGAAATTCCAAACGCCCGCCTCAATGAACGAGAATTGTCAGAGCCAAAACACAAATGCATCCAGCGTTGCTTAACCTCGATATTCGAGCGCCAGGCATTACTTATTCCGTGGTCGGGGGTCGTGCCACTGCCCTAACGAGGCTGACAAATGTAAGTACATTTAATGTTACATTCAGTTTGCATTATATTCTGTAATTATCTGCTTATCATTTAGCCAATGTGAGTACATGTTTCACTACCGGCTGCTTCATAATGCTCACTCACACATCAACAATAATTTCTGATACAATTAATAAGCACACGTGTAGCTTACCTTCTAAATCCAGATTTTCATATTCGCGCTTAGAGCGTCCAGTATTTCCCACTGTTAGCATTTCCTTTCAATGTTACCACCGCGGGATAATAGTGTTTAGTTAATCCCAAAAACATAAAACAGACATGAGTAATTTCGCTCCTCGTGTAAACAAAAATACTTCACTCTGTGTCAATATTCAATTCAAGCGATATGTTGGATTTCCGTAGCGCTATCACGTTCTTTCCCGCAATTGACAAACACTCGGCGGAAAGAGCAGGGGCTTGTGAGGAGAAAACACGCAATCGACTTGCTGTAATTTGGACTAAAGCTGCTATTGGCTAGGTGCGGCGCGAGGGAAATCGTTATCATTCGCACCAATACCACCGATACCGATTCCAATACAATTTCGTGAAGGTGACTTGCTGTTTCTATCTTGGTTTTAGTGAACTTGCATCTGCGCTAAACGTGGTCCTCTTCTTGGGAAATCTGAGAATTGAGCTATATTCATCAGTATGTAGGCGATATGCAAACAAAGAAAAAACCTTTTTGCAAAAGGTAAGGCAAAACAATAAATTCGAATTTATTTCTTGTAAAACACGTTCGCCAAATGGCGACCACCGAACCTCACTCATTGAATGAAATACGCATGTTTTGCACAAGTCCAAATGGAAATTCAGGCGGCAAAAGAGTTGCGCCGCCGTTGCGTTGTTTTCGCGCTTCGAAGACACCTTTCCCGCGCTTTTCACTTGACGCGTTCTGAAATTTCGTGTGTTCGAATTTAGAATAAGGCGACAGAATTGAATTAAAAACTTTTGTATTTTGAAAATTAGACCCTATCAAATATAACTGTTTAGACAACGTTAATTTTAACATTTAGAGCCTACTGTCACCTACTACTGATTAGCTTAATCGCCAGATATTAAGGCGGCCCAACCCGGCGCCGGCGGGACTAACTCATTCGCGGGCACGGTACAAAACCGTGCTGTTGCGCTCTGGGACCTTCTCTGTTTCAAAGAAAATGACAGGCTCCGTGATGAGGAAGATGCAAAATGTCCACAGAAAAGACAATGTGCATAGTGTATGATTTGGTAAGATTTACGAAAATTTATCTACAAAACGACTTATAGCTAACCACGACGGCTGTAGTCAAAAATCTAACAAAAACCAAATAGATTATAAATCTTAATTGAAGCTAAGTCTGATGACTAATTTTTTAAAGTTGTTCTTATTTTATCATTGCGTAATCCACCTCCAAAGTTATTGTATAAAACGCGCAAAAAATTCGAACTTTCGGACCTTATAACTTAGAAACCCAAACACAATTTTACAATGCCAACGGTCATCAGACATCTAGTTCGATCAAATAAAACTATTTTGAGCAAAATTTGGGATTTCTGACAAGAAATATGGACGTGATCTTCTTTCCCCGTTTGTATGGGGAGTTGAGCGGGATGGGCCACCTTAAGGGCCTTTCTTAGCAGCTTGCAATCAATATCAGTACAAGATAATCAGCACTTTAGTAATAAAGGCCCTTTAAGTGTCGATTAAAATAAATCAGGATATGGTGAAAACCAGGCTTATCCGGAAGTGTATATTTTGAACAGACATTTGAACCAAAACTAAAATGTAATATTTTAACTAGCTGAGGTTCACGGCGCTGATATTTTTCGACATGTTCACTTACAATAATGTATTGTCTGTTAATCATGGTGTGAAATATTAATTTAATTTTTAACCGACTTTAGAGGAGATATGTGACATGTATTTATGTATAATCGACCGTGAAGCAAGGACACATTATTTGAAAAAAGAGCCCAGTAAAAATAACTACTTTACGAATTACTGCAAGGCTGGACCCGAACCAGCAAAACATACCATTCGCGGATATTGCGTCTACCAATTTCGCCACCGGCTATATACCCATAATTTTGAATTTTCCTACAGTCCCTCGTCCCGTAATGAATGCCTCCTCCACACAGTGTTTATGATTAGATACTAAGATTAGGTACTCAATTGTATGTTTTTTTATGTTTGTTACCTCATAACTTTTGTCTGGGTTTTGATGATTATTTTTTTATTTGAAAGCTGGTGCTTCCCGTGTGGTCCCATTTTTTGGTTTAGTTCTGACAATGATATCCATGAGAGAATCATATAAGTCTTAAATTTTTATTAAGTATGTGCGCGACAAATGGACGAATAACTCAATTTAACGCCAACCGATTTCGATGATTCTTTTTTTATTGGAAAGTACACGTACAAATTAGTTAGTGTACTTCAGATTCACTAAAAATAAACAAATTAAAAAAAATAGCCTATTTCAAAGAAAAAGCACTAAAAAGTAAAAAAATAATTGCCATTTTTGTAGTTACGATTATTGTTATTTTTTGAGTCGGTGTCAGCCAAGGTAGCCAAGGTTCTCTTGACTGGCGCAGCGCGTGCCACGCCGACTCATAGAAAAACAATAATCGTAACTACAAAAATGGTATGGTATTTTTTTTATTTCTAGTGCTTTTGAATCCGAATATTTTTTTGTTGAAATTTTTCACACATTAATTTTGTGCATCGTTTATGCTACCCTTGATGCTACCTATATTCGTGGACTTATTGTATAGAGTATAGAGATCCATGCAGCAATGTGATTGGCGAGCTGGATGGTAGCTAGATGATATTAGCCCAACACACCTCTTTTGCGAAGGAATGAGGTGCCATGCCAGGAACTTCTCTTTATGAGCTAGAAATCATCAAATAAGTAAAGGTCCTCTTCTTCACCTATGAACATAGCTAAAATTAACCAGGGTGGGTAATATGTGAAAGGATGCCGATCACCAAAACTCGAAATTTATTCAAACACTTTATTTACTTCTTTTAAAAATATTACATTCATTACACAAATTCTGCGACCAGTCCTACTGCCGGGCCGAGTGCGAATGCATCGGCCCGCATAAGTATATCTGTCCCTCTCATACATGTAGGTGCCACATTATTTATGCGTGTACTTATGTGATGATCGCCTGTACTAGGTAGGTATCCATATCCTGACTCCTAACATATGCTTAACGCTTGGACTGACCGGTGTGACCATGGAGATCCCGTTCATATCTTATTTACCAGTTAATACATGGCCGAAGGAAAATAGACCATGGCTCCACCTTTTAACGCCGGAACCCATATCTCTTATTTCATGTCAAAGGGTTTTTATGGCACACTCGGTTATGGGTCACCACCAATTCCTCGAGTTGTGAAATGCAGTTTTCCGGCTGAAGAGCATAGAGCTTCTTACTTGATCTTTTTTATTGAGAATCTTTTGAGTGATGTCGAGCTTCGGATACCGATTGGGCACTTTTAAGCAAATTTCGTAATATTTTTTTTTTTTTTATGTGACTGGACATGGATGGCTAATACCACAAGTTCTGTCATGGTATTAGCCCAACACACCACATGGGAACTAGGTGTCATGCCAGGACCTTCCTTATATTGCACGGCTACATTGAACTGGATGGAAAACACGGACAATTTTTCATTGCCGCTTCGACCATCGTTCATCCAATGCGATGGTACCAACCCGGGCGGGATAAACCCTACCACCTAGTAAGTAAGGAAGGGGACCTACAGCTTAACGTGGAATCCGAACCACGGCCAGCCTCTCTCAACGGTCGAATGGTCACCCATCCAAGACCAGACCGGACCCAGCGTTGCTTAACTTCGGAGAGCGATCGCCGAAGTGTCGCGCCACTGGGCCACTGAGGCTGACAGTCATCATAGATAGAGTCATCAATAAAAATAAAGAAATAAAACACATTGATAAGTCCGTCATTCCACATTTTGTTTTTATTTTATTTTACTTTCAATGTTCTTTTACGAAATTTAAGATAGCAATAAATTAATTATAATAACAAATTGTAATTACTATGTTAAAATTAAACTCGAAGTGGAGAGGTAGTGAAAATACAGATTCTGTGAATAAAGTGCCTACTACCGATGGGTTGTTCCTGAACGAACGGGTCAAAAGACCCGAATAAGATGACTGTGAACCCACAGACCGAACGGTGAACTCGGCTCTCGGCTCGGTTCGCGAACGAACGGGAGAAAAAAAAAGAAACGGGTACTCCATTATTTTCTTTGGTCCTACAACGTATTAGATATATTCTGCGGTCTTACTGCATGTCGCATTCTAATCAGAGTCATGAGTAAGAACGTTTTGTGACTCACCTGTAACTCACTGGTGAGTAACCAGTGACTCACCAGTGAATGTGAATTTCAAGATAAAACCCCGGTGTACTGGTGAGTCACCTGTGAATGTAAATTTGAAGAGTAGCCCCCGGGTCGCATAGACGATTGATCAAACGGGTCAGTAACACCCGTTCAATTGCCGGGTCGTTCGGTCAGACCCGGAACGCGAAAATCTCGCGAACGACCCATCGTTAGTGCCTACTACTAATCTTCATCATTATTGGTCTCTATACACCAGTATCCATATACTATCAATCCCATATAATGTTTTTGATCATAAATTGGAAACATGTACGGACGGCAACCTTGTCAGGAGGTTCATAGTAGATATACCTACTATCAGCAAACTCTTTATTGTGGCCTTTTGTGATTGACATTAGGTTTTTGAGAACGATTCATTCCTCAAATTCACCGCCAGGGAATGGAACTGTTTGCCGGCGAGTGCGTTTCCTTATACGTCCAACGTACAAGCCATATAGCTCTGAAAGTCAGCAAATCCGATGGTGCCATGCTGAGCGTGGTTTCACGAGGTAGCAGGAGCATAGAAATTATATCGCTTTCTGTAATACTGATCTTGGGAATGAAAGGAATTTTGAATTTCCTTTATCTGTTCAATGCAAAGACATGAAAATAAGTAACGGCTCTTGGAGGCTTTTTATGCAAACAATTTTAAAGCAAATCAATTGTCTTTCTCGTTGAAAATACCTTAAAAATATGTTAACAGTGCAATACAATTACAACCTCTGTTCAGTATTCCGAAAAGAAACAAATCTAAAATGAATCAACAAAATCAGCTGTAATAATTTTTAAAAAATGCAAGTATTCTCTCATTTACACATAATTTAATAATGTGTTAGATGAGGTGGCGAATAGGCATGACTCGTTTATTGCGTGGCAAAAGATTTATTTTTATCTTAAAATAGCCATGTCAAGTATTTAATTAATTTTCCCAACCCCTTGGTTTAATTCGAGCCGGAATCGACTCTAAATTGGTTTTTCAAATAAGTCATAAACTTGTCAACAGAAATAATCAGGGCAACCAATCCTCCACATCCTATGCATGGGTGAACTGAGGGAATGCACTCCTTGCTGTGGTATTTACCCCCAAGCATATACCTGTACAACATAAAGTACAAAACATGGTCTGAAGAAGCACCTGGCCGGCCGGCTCGAGTGCATCAGATATTGATTGTATATATGCCTTCTATGTATTCTGATCGGCTGCCCTAGACGAGCGATCCTATATATAGGGCTTATGGTGGAAGTAATCAACAGGTTGTAAGGTTATGTTAAGGGAATGTGTGCCTTAAAGTAGATGGCGCTACAATCTATTTCTGCTATAACACCTCAAACATAGGAAGTTACAAACTATAACTGTAGTGACGAGCACATTAATGGGTTCTGTATTTTATCTCATTAAACAATTACAAAAATAAGCTAGAAACTCTAAGGATGTGTGCAGTTTCCATTTACAATTAGCAACTTTTTGCACTAACTATGCTTCATAATGAACTCACAAATGATAGCCTTTTTTACATGGTTGCATGAGATTAAATACATAACTACGTAGTGTAGTGTGATGTTTGTAACTTGCTTTTTTTGGGGAGTTATAGCAGAAATAGCGAAAAACAACTGTTGCGCCATCTACATGGACGTACCCACCCCCTAATCTGCCACGCTCCACTAAATCCCAAAATCCCCTATTAGGCTCCCTCACTAGTACGGCGAAAGCCTATATAATCTGAAGGAACAGGAGTTAGTGGACATTGTTTTTATTTTCAAGTATCAAGGCCACTTTAACATCAAATTATCGTTTTTTTTCATCAAATTACGTCAACTCACTCTTAACATTATACCATGACGCATCCATACTCGCTCGTTCATCGCTGACAAACATCGACACACCTTTCGGAGTGAACCTTCTGTTACTTAAATAACTTATTTTAAAATAATTCTGTTCTAGGAGCCCTAATGCAGAAGAATTCGCGCCATGAACACAGTAAATGTGCCAAGTCTTTACGTAATACACACTGTATCTGTAATATGTTCTTGATTGGATTTATGTACACTATAGTTCTAGTCGGACTGCTGAGTTATCCATATCAACTGACACAATCAGTTGATCAACGGCGTACTGTCTTCTGAGTTCTTCTGCTCCAGATCGTATGCTGCAAAATAAAAATCACTGAATGAATATTACATATTATTATGATTTTCATCTTCCGATGGCTAACCAAAACATGCACATAATAACTTAATCTGTAAACTACAAAAAAGTTACCAAACTAAAACATAATTGTATGACTGAAGGCAAACAAAGGTGAAATCACAAATATATCAGTGTCATATCTGTATATCAGGCTCGTGGTCCGATTTAAATCATCGTTATCGTAAGCGCGTTCAAAACTGGTCTGATTCGCGCTTACAGCCCTCAAAATGGAGTCCCGTAAAGTATGACGTCATCGTTATCTCACTCAATCCCGTACACAGTGCTCACGCTTTGGAGGCAGGACACTGTGTGTGAAACTGCCAGAGTCATATTTTGACGTTTAAATAGCATAGTGTAAAAGCTGTAACATTTTTCAAACACAGTGTATCGTCTTTCCACATTATTTTTTCCACAAACCGTTGAATATCCCTCGGTTGAAGTTCAGTTTACAGCTGATTAGATTTAAATTTGAGGTGAACTACGATACTAATGTCATTTGTTCCATGTTTGTTGTTTTGTTTCCGTAAGCGCATACACAAATGGTCCGAATCGTTCGTGATGCTTACAGCTTTGAGCGTGCAATCTGATTCTGGACGTTTTTTTATGCTTTAAGCACTGTAATAGTTTACAGTTCAAAAGGGAACGCGCAGTAGAGCTTCTATTCTTAATCAATAACACAATACAATGTTAGTAAGTAGTATTCCCTTAAGAAGGTATGTCATGCAGCAGCTAATATTATAAGTACAGATAGTACGTCCTTTACGTACATATTGATATTGCCAACAACATGCGAATAGTTATTTAAAAGAGGTTATGTGATATATAAAATACATAAATAAGAATAGAACAAAGAATATGTTAATATTGTAAAGCAACAAAATAAAAGACATTCCCGATGTGTAAAAAACAAAATAATCATTTCAATACAATATCACCAACCTTATGTGGGCCCCAAAAGTTGACCACCTGTTACAGCTATATATACAATACACAGAATGTTATCATTTGTATACAAGACAGTAGAAATATGTATTTGGTTGTATGATACAAAGGTCCATTGGACAATCTGTGCCTAATTTTTTTGCGTTTTAAAGGTGCATAGAAATTAATATTCTCAAACCTGCACTTTACTAATTACATTCCCTGATGTAGCCTAATTTCAGTAAAATAACATTGAAAACGAGTCTGCCATGTTTAACTAATTAAGCTCTTTTAAAATTATAAATATGACCGATAGCATAGCATAGAGGAAGGTATAGATAGCTAACGTCATACGACGTACAAAACTCGCCGAAAACTGCTTATTTTCGCTGGTACTATGTATTCCATTTCTAACCAGCGTCATCTCCCGTCTCTGCCAGAACTAGTTAAATTAATATTAAACTAAGCTTGACTCCGAATGTTGCCAAGGTAGGCGCGTGATGAAAATGTTACATTTTCACTAAATTATGTAATGACATTGTAAAAAAATATCATTGGCATTTATTGGTTTGTATTTAATGTATTCTGAAATGTGAATTGCAACGCCACCTGTCTTTGAGTTTTATTGTCCCTATTCAACACTGGTATGAAATTGGCAATCTATCCCTTTTTCTTTAATCTATGCCGATGGTGAGCTTTGGGTAAACATTTGAAGAATTTATTACAGCTCGTAAAAATCTTTCCAGACTACGGAGGAAGGGGACTGACAGGAGGGCGGACAGATAGTCCTGAATATACCTATTTAGGACTATGGCATTCTAAATGATGTTTAGGTAATCATTTTTTATAAGGACGTCCATAATTTTTTCTAGCTGTGCTTAGTGATTTCTTTCTCGAATTAAAACGCATACATTTAAAATTTACACTTTATATTTTTCCATACAAAATCAGTAGGAATTTACAACATACAGACAACTTTAACATAATATTCTTTGCTCATCGGACCCCTCGTCATTTTAAGAAAAAACATTATATATTTACACAATTATAAAGTCAACTAACGTATCAAAATAAACAAAGAAGGTGTAGCATTACATTTTTAATAATGCAGCAAATTCTTACTAAACCACCTACTAACGTACACACTTATGGGTTCCTGGTTTTATATACGATTCTTTTGTACATATATAAAACCCCTCATATGAAACTGGCAAAACACACAAATAATTTTAGAGAAAGTATGACACACATGAATCTGAATTTGAAATAGCCTTGAAATTTTAAGTTAAAAAATACCGAAAAATACGAAATGGCCAAAGAACGAATGTTAAAAATACAATTTGAAATATCTAGCCATGTCTATGTACCCTAGGCATGTCGCAAAGAAATATTTCACAACACTACATATTAGTGTATAGTATACGTCACAAAACTACCTTGACAGGATTCAAGCTGGCAAGATTGAGGTATTTACTTCATTACGAAAAAAGAAGACTTGTACAGATCTCATAAGGCTATAAATAAAAAAAAAAAACGGTTTAAAGGCCAATACAGAATTCAGCGTTCATAAAATTACTTAACGACATACTTGGCTAAGGGTAAATGATTTACTTGAATTTCGAGAAATTTCAAATTAATACACATATTAAGTTTCCTTAAGTTTAAACATTAACATTTATGTAAGTAGCCGATAATAAAAAAAACTTTTCATCAAACTATAACAGATCATTGGCCTCTTCCTTGCTTTAAAAATGTCCATTTTGTAATACTTTCAGTTGTTGCTACAATAAGTAATATTCATTTATATTTTGGTTTGAATAGTTTTAGGTACAAAATGAGAAAGTAATATTTATATTTTTTATAGATAGTTTTATATATGTGGATAGAGTAAAACTCATAAGTACAATATTATTGACTGAATCCCCATTTTGATACATAGAACACATATATCATAACCATTATGGTCTAGACATTTGGAAAATGCTAAATATTCAGGGCTGTGTTCAAATCCCGGAAGAACCACAGTTCATGTCGCATTGGGTTATGGGTCTGAGTACCCCGTAAGCAATGTAGGTAGTTTAAAAAATATTTTGTAACCATTGTTCCAATAAACTGTATGTTTTGTATTTATTGAAGTTTTAAAGTTATTTTCGAATTACGTTTGAATGAGGATTGTAACTTTCAGAGGAATGTTATGGTTTTGAGTACCAGTCTGACGTTCTCAGGACGATCGAGTTTAAAGAATTCCGGTAGTATGACGAACATTGTTGGACCGTTTTTACAATGCTGGAATTTGAATGTCATACATACAGCTCTTTGTCTCCCCAATAACAGCCATTATAGGCACTATCATATGTATGTATGGATGAATAGATCATATCAGATAAATACGTACATCATAATATGAGAAAATATACAAAGTGCTCATACATATTAACTAAGAAATTGTGAAGCATCGTTTGCAAGCCATCACCTGGATTAAAAAAAAAAGCGAAGTGGGTTAGTATTTCTGTGCAAGCTTTGCGTCTAAATACATTAAAAAATCTTTTTTGTAAAATTAGACATCCTTCACACCGATGCCTCCTGTGTATATATCACATAACCCGATTACCCACCTATAGTAAAAACGTATTTACACACAACATATGCGGCCATTACACTATTTATAATAGGTCCATAATAAACCATGGATCATATATTAAGTAGCGGGTTCTATTACAATTTTATGTCAACTCATGTAGTTTTACTGGTAATTCACATGTCTAAATAAATCTGATGCGTACAGGATACTATGAATATGGGCCGCCGCACACATAGAAAACACAAATACATAAGTCTAATACGAAGAAGAACTCGCCTAACGTAGAACTATTTACAAATAAACGAATATCATTTGAGTCTCCGTAAACTACAAAACTATGCCTTTTGCCTATATTAATGTGACACTGCTACAAAAACTTATGTTCAAAATGGCTAACAATCCACATGATTTAGGAACGATGAAGAACATGATGTAAACAAAAAAAAATTTTAAAAAAAAACAATGCAGTAAAAACAGATTCTCTCAAAGTATGCATTAATAACATCCTAATATTATTCCAAATTTGAACACAATTTAGTAATTTTGTTTTTAAATATTTTCCAAACTACGTTTGTATGAGGACCATTCGTAACAGGCTCGCCTCAGTTTAAGATCAATATGTGGTCTGTGGTATTATAATAATATGTTATAACCTTTTTTAATGCTACATAAATGTTTTGGTTGTGAAACAAACGGATTTCATCCCTCTTTTAAGCCAGGATAAGAGACATGGGATTTATTCTTCTCTCAAGGGCAGTAGAAGATGGATCTAAAAAACTATCCATTCTCCATACAAACTCGCATGTAAACTCGAAAATTCTGCATCTCGATCTGATCCTAATGCCGCAAGAACTGAACCGAAGACCAAAACAGGTAACAACTCGCTATATAACTCTGTAACACACACTGATTGTCCATATCGTTTATCGTGATTCTTGGACCAGAATTAGTATGTAGTAATGTTCGAGCCAAACGTAAATGTGGGTAAAAAATACACGCAAACATAGAGATTAACGGGTGGAAATACAGTGGTAGGGGCTTCCAAAGTGCTCCCACGCCAGCCCCAGGACAGTATTTCAACAGCAGGAGTAATCTATAGATCTATAGTAAGTTAATATTCGACCAAGAAATCACGCTACTAGCAGAAAAATAAGACACCGCCACCACAATGGTTTAGCACTCTATTAAAATCTCCAATTATGCAAACTTCAACAGGAGCCCTCAGCATCAACATTCTTCATCTTGATCCCTGAAACTTGCTCTAAATTGACCGAAGGACGCACAGATTACGGTGGCACTAGGTGACACTGTTAGTTATGTGTGCACGGAGCCCTAAATGTCTGTGGCGCAACAAATTGACAACCTACCCGAGCATCCGCGAGGCAGCCGAAACCTATCCATACCTACAATCTTCGGAGCCAGTGCCCGCCAGTTACAGGTTGACAACCCGGACTGTCAAACGTTACTCTAGCACACTGAAGTGGTCCTGACGATGCATCTGTTGTTGGGGGCGAAACAGGTCGGCCATGTACTGCATCGCTCATGGGAAATCCGTAAGTTCTCAAAATAGAATGTACAGCGACTGTGTAAACCTTAGAACATATGAGATGTACTTATTATTAATGCTAAAGACCTTTCCAACCGTGAAGATAGTGGCAATAGTTGCTGTTTGGTTAGCGACGGAAACACCAGGAGATATTCAGACGGATCAACAAATTCCAAAACCGTAATCTCCCATGCTGCCACCATATGCAGGAATTTATTTTTTCAATTGCACCTTTGGCAATTTACCTTCAGTAAAAAAAGTATTAAGCATTTTTTTTCTCACTGTAACTGTTGGAGAGCTGCATTACAATAAGAAAATAGCTAACCTGGCCCCCTACTACGAACGCTATCGAGCAGGTGCTATCGAAAAGGCGACATCGCCTGTCAAAAATATTGTGTGCGTTTGACAGATGGTATCGACAGCGCTTTCGATACAAACTGTCAAACTAAACTGACATCAACGTTGTTCCTGAATGCCTTTTCTGTGCTTCATACAATCATGGTTAAACCACTCACCGCTCGTGATGTAAAGACCTCAAACCTGCTTGAATAAAATAAACTTTTAAATTTTATTAATTTTATATTGCTGATTTATGAGTTTAAATAATATTTTATAAGATTAATTAACTTTATTATAAGTTAGTCTAGCAAAACCAATAAATAATTTGTATTTTAGTTAAATTCTAGCCACACAAGAGAAGAAACGAGATTTGACCAAAGCTGGTTTTTTATTTAGTCTTGGGCAGTCCACATAAAGTATTATTATTAATTAAGACGTGCATTTATTTAAAAAAATAAAAAATATTTGTAACATTTTCTAATATCCCTGAAAACAAGACTAATCATCTAAGAACTCATTAATGGTGTTGTGACACAATGTCAACCCTAGTGGGATTGCTAAAATAATGCTTTAAAATAACTTATCCACCTATTTTACTCACGCAACCTATACATTCTAATCAAACACTGTTTTATTATATTACTCCAAAAAAACATTCCAACAAATAACATTTTCAACATTTTCCTAAATCTATAAAGAGATGAGATGTCAATGTGAACCTTGCAAGACTGCAGATAATGCCAATAATGCGCGGTTGAAAATAGATCAAGAGTCCAATTATTCCGGGAGGTCACGACACTTGATCACGATAAGGTAAATGGCTGAATCTGGGTTCACAAGTAAAACCAACCCTCTGATGCTAAATATGTCGGTCTGCCTGCGCCAAGTGGTTTCATTATCTAGATTGGCTATATAGATGTTGGGCTGATTAATATACTGATTTTCTAAAAATATTAATACATATTAATTATACAACAATAACCAGTCGGTGTTTTAATTGAACATACTTAAAGTTATATCTGTAATCTAAATCGCCTATAACTACGAAATGCTACCATATATTTGTTCAGTTTTGGTATTGCTAAGCAAGTATGTACGGCTATTGTCATGCTTCGTTATTTGCAGCCATTGGTCTTAATCCTGTGAACCCAGTTTCAGCCATTTTCGTTATTACCATTTTTGTCACGGTTGCCTAGTCTAAAGTAAGTTAATTGTCATGACTTGAAAATTATGAAAGTTTAAGCTAAACAGTTTTTTTTATTTATGCAGTAATATTCAATTAGAACTGAAACAGCTAAGAGAGATTTTAAAGTCTCAAATATAGTTAATTGGTAGGATTTATGTGTGAGTTTTTGTTAATTTTCCCTCACTTAGGTTCGACGATATCTTCCATCAAATATTTTTAGCCCTATGGAGTGAACAACCGCGTATGCGACAAAAAGTCGACGTGTACCAAATAAATATGGCTGTCTAGTAGTATGGTTGTAGGGTGATCTAAAATATATATATAGATCTTTATGTAAATATTTTGGGCGTGCAGTTGGAATGTTTACACGCATCAGCACTAACGCATACGTAGAGAATATAGTAGAAGCTAACACACTAAGGGGAAGTATGACTTGTGTTTCATCAGTCTGGCACGAATTGTGTAAAATGTCACTTTTAACACTAGTTATGATTGCCTTTGGTTAGCCTTAGTTTTACCTTTTAAACTATATGTCTCGACCTAATCTCTCGACACTTCCTATACCTAGTGTCAGCATTCTAATGGACACATCGCCAATGCACAAACATAGATCTTTGAAAATGTAGCAGTCGAACGTACAGGGCACTAGCTAAAATTTCTGTTCGATGCTGAAGGAATACTGGGTAAATAGCACTATACTCCATTCCGAGATGACCTGACCGGTCTTATATTTCAGCTCATTGCTCATTACAGTTAAGCATGATAGTAAGTAGCCATTTAAGCCCCTTCAAAATCGAGTAAGTGGTTCTAAAGTTATAAGCAGACAGAAAAACAGACAGATACCAAACGGTGTATTTTGTAAGAATAAATAGCCAATAACTAATATCATTATGTTTGGAAACGGTTTTCAAAATCTATACATAACTGAGAAGTGCAACTTACTTAAGGATTAGTCCGCAATCAAGATTTTAAGGAGGTTTAAGCAAGGTTTTATGGCTGCACAAATATGGAGCCACAGTCGTTTGTCGATATTTCTCCTAAAACTTCCCCAACAGTAACTATAACCTGTATTGACGAGCATACTAATAGTAGCGGGCTCCCCTACTGGTGCTAATTGGTGATTTATTTGAGCGTCGTGGGGACATATTAGATTTTGAAGCTTAGGTAATGAAATGAAAAATATCTTTCCACCAGGTTTTCAAAAGAGTTCCAAGAACAGTCACATAAAAATACTCAAGCGCGTCAGATTTTGATAGTGTCGTGTCTCTAATAATAGAGGTACATTCTGCTGGTTTGCATGGTGGGGGTGGCTGTAGGGTAGAAAATGCGAAAAAAGTATATGTATTCGAGCGCGTAAAGTATTCAGAGGGGATGTTAAGTAAACCCAAAAGAAGATCCCATTCAAAAGACTGACGATTCAAATGAGACCCAAGCTCGTAGCAGTTTTTTTAAATGAAAAAAAAATGCCATTTGGAAAGACTAGAGGGTTTTAGATTTACAAACAGTTCAGCTAACCCATAACCTGACAGTTATTTGGAGGTTAGAAAATACCTTTTAATAAAATAGTTTTTGATACCTACCGAAAAAATAACGGGGAGGTCAATTTTTTTTCATCGATTTTCATGAAATTTTCAGGATCTGCTAGTATTGTGAGTATTTATGGTTTCATTTATTGATCTAAATTGACTACACACCCTGTATTACTGCAGCTGCCAGATTAAACTTTTTTGACGATTTTAGTTACTTTGGCTTGTGGAAATCATCAGATTATATTTTTCCTGTTAACTTTAAACTATTTTCTTCAAAATAAAAAAAAAATCAACTGAAGTTGTACACTAAATACCCTGCGTAGTGTGCTCGCCAATACAATATAGTTTGAAACATATTTTCAAATAGTTATAGCAGAAGTTATAGTTACGAAAGATCGTAGCGCCATCTACTTTCAAGAACACCTTAATGCAGGCTGTTGACCGCGCAAAACGCGCTTTTGTCGAGCGAGGAGTGGCGGAGCGACTGCTCCGACGGACTCTCCTCCAGCGGAATGGAGTACAGGCGGAGCCAGCAAACGAAGGGGGGAAGCACTACGGAGGCGGGCGGAGCTAGCGTGGCGCGCGGACGTACTTGTGTTAAGGCGCGCCGTGCTGCGAGTTCTGTCGGCGCGCGCGCGGGCGCCGCGTGTTCGTACCGTTTCGCTCGGCGGCGACGTGGCTGGGCGTGGCGCGCGGCGTCGCCGGCGGCGGGTACGGGATGCGGAACAGCCGGATCTTGAGGTGCTCGCATATCTCCATGCACACCTGCCCGCAGTACCGGAACAGGTCCACCGTCACCCATATCTGGTGGGGGCCGACCAATTTTAAACATGCTGGAGTCATTTGGAATCTACTTCTAGTACTTTGTCTTGTAATTGTATTGAGCAGGAGTTCCCAAAGTGTGCGCCCTTGCAACCTAAGGCGCCGCGAAAAGTGCCTGATTACTTAGGACATCCTTTGGAAACAAATGACTAAAAGAATCATGAAAGAACTAGCGAATGCCGTTGAGTTAGCCAGATTCGCGTGGGACGGATTTTTAGCCCCGACACGAGAATGTAAGGTATGGGAACCCCCTGATGGTTCATAGTAAGTCAAAAGCCCCTGAAGGTTTCTTTATTGCCAGGACCACTCAGGAAGCCCGGGATGAGTGCAACAGGACTTCGACCTATACACAATTTGAAAGTAGGCTTTTATTTGATAACAATATTATGATTGAGTTCTTTGCTTTGACTCAGAATAAATTCACGTCCCTGCACTTCCTTTTTTATTTGTTGATGTTCTTGGGCTCTTCAAGACAGGTTTCAGGTTCAAAGGACCAAGTATTCTACGTTACTGAGACAGTTACAAGCTACCTCCCTGCAATATTCTTGCTCCGTAACGGAGATGCATACTAAAAAAGTGTGGAAATCTCTGGTATAGACTAATTGTTGCAAAACTTTAATAATCAACAAAATAAGTTCGAAAGCGTAGCGTTCAAGTTCGTAGCACACTTCACTGTAATACCCACGGAAGTTCTTTCGTAATGTCTAGAATATTAAGAAAGCATGCTTTTGTATTTTGCCGAGCAAACAGGAATATGTTACAGGGCCTGCGAGAGTGATCTTTCGCTACTTCGAGGCTTATCAATTCCAATTTAAAAGTAAAAATTAATTTGGTTATTAGAAATCTTTTCCAAAATTTTTTTTAGCTTTCATAGTAAATACTGGCAGTCGTATTCAAAGTCAACAAAAAAATTTAGTGGGTGGATGATCACCGGACTAACCATACGATGTCAGCCTCGGTAGCTCAGTGTACGACGCCTTGCGATTCGATAAGGTGGGTAAGCACCTCTGAGCGCGCTTCGGTTCTGGATGGGTGACCATTTTAAAGCGTTGATGCTGGCAGGGTTCAGATTCCACGTAAAACTGTAGGTCCCCTTCCTTACTTACTAGGTGGTAGGGTTAATTCCGCCCGGGTTGGTTGTGCTTCGGGTTTGTTTCCGCACTTAGACGGCAATACATCCATTGTACGTGTCAAGAAGCTACCCGCCCGGGTTGGTACCATCGCATTAAATGAACGATGGTCGAAGCGGCAATGAAAATTGTCCGTGTTTTCCGTCCAGTTTAATGTAGCCGAGCAATATAAGGAAGGTCCTGGCATGGCACTTAGTTTACCTTGTGGTGTATTAGGCTAATATCTGACGGTCAGTTCGGTATTAGTCATCCATGTTCAGTTTTTAATACGGACATAATCCGCGCATTAAAGTCTGAATACTACTGTTAGTGTTTAGTTTACCTGAGGCTTAAGGATGTTCCGACCCATACAATGTTTCTTTTACACAGAACGCAAAAAGTATTGCACTTTAAGGCACAAATTCGTCAAAAATATTAAATATAGCCATAGTAGTTGCAGCGAAAACATATTCACAATTTCAGGTTTAATGGTTTCAATATTTAGTTTGACGGCTTACCGCGCGTGTGAGGAGCAGGACGTGCTGCTCGACGTTTCGGAGCCTCACATGGGCTCCATCTTCAGGAGAACGTGCCTGTCGCGACGGAGGTAGGCACGTTACTGGCTACCCGCCGCTTTGCTTCACTTCTCAGCGTCCATGGCAACACTCGTACATTTTCTTGAGGATTAGCTGCGGTCCGAATTTCGTGTGAAGTGCAAAACACGCTGACTGTGTTTTCCTCGACGTCTGTTGTCAGTGCACCTCTCCGAAATTCAGTTCTTAGCTTATTCAGCACGGGTTTCCATATGGGCGAAAGACGGTAGGAATCTTCACGATTGAAGTTCTTGTGCTTGCTGATTTCGATGGACTCCCGAATGATTCGTGGGAGGTTTCGTTGTTCAGGTACTAGGACTTTCACCTGATCAAACCTCAACCAGTGCCCAGGTCCAGATTCTGCATGCTCACACAGCGCTGACTTCGTGATATCTCTGTTCTTAACCGCCCGTATGTGCTCCGTGATGCGTGTGCTGACGCTCCTCTTCGTTTGGCCAATGTACGATTTACCGCATGAACAGGGAACTCTGTAGACGCCAGCGGCGAGTAATGGTAACTTGTCCTTCACTGATCGGAGCATGGCTGAGACCTTGCGTTGAGGATACAGCACGGCTGGTAT
This sequence comes from Incurvaria masculella, assembly GCA_946894095.1. Taxonomy (NCBI): domain Eukaryota; kingdom Metazoa; phylum Arthropoda; class Insecta; order Lepidoptera; family Incurvariidae; genus Incurvaria; species Incurvaria masculella. The sequence goes on from OX335650.1 coordinate 13,972,057, forward strand.
GCTGGATCTCCTCAGTATCCTCGCAATACGGTCTGTCACTCCCCTGATGTACGGCAGGTATGCGGCTCGCCTCTTGACGTCATACTGTGGTTGTCGTTCTTTCCTTCTGGTTCTCCAATCTCTTGCCTTATAACCATTGCCTTGCAGCACTGTCTCAATGAATTTAATTTCCGCAGCAATGTGTAGTGGATCACAAAGACGTTCCGCTCTCTGTAGAAGTGATTTTGGTACCGATTGTATGTGTGCCGGGTGGTGATGTGAGGATGCATGTAGGTACCTATTGGTATGGGTCGGTTTTCTATATACCGTATGACCCAACTTTCCATCGGCGCACTTAATCACTAATACATCCAGGAATGCTAGCTTTCCTTCCTGCTCAATCTCCTTAGTGAACTTAATCCTGGGATGTATGGAGTTGAGGTGGTCTAGGAATTTGCTGAGCTCTGTGAGTCCGTGGGTCCACACTGCGAAAACATCATCCACGTAACGGATCCATAGTGCCGGTTGTAAAGCTGCCGAGTCCAGGGCACGCTGTTCAAATGACTCCATGAACAGGTTCGCCACCACTGGAGCTACCGGTGACCCCATCGCCACACCATCTGTTTGGACGTAGTAACTCTCGTTCCACAGGAAATATGTAGTGCTAAGGACGTGTCTGAGTAGATCGATGTACATCACGGACAGGTTGTTTTCTTGTAGAAGGGCTTCTATTCTCTTCAGCGCATCTTCCACAGGAACGTTCGTGTACAGAGACTCCACATCGAAGCTCACCATGATATGTCCGGGTTCTAGTGTTACTTCCGACAAGACTTGCAGAAAGTGAAGGACAAGGTACCATTACTCGCCGCTGGCGTCTACAGAGTTCCCTGTTCATGCGTTAAAACGTACATTGGCCAAACGAAGAGGAGCGTCAGCACACGCATCACGGAGCACATACGGGCGGTTAAGAACAGAGATATCACGAAGTCAGCGCTGTGTGAGCATGCAGAATCTGGACCTGGGCACTGGTTGAGGTTTGATCAGGTGAAAGTCCTAGTACCTGAACAACGAAACCTCCCACGAATCATTCGGGAGTCCATCGAAATCAGCAAGCACAAGAACTTCAATCGTGAAGATTCCTACCGTCTTTCGCCCATATGGAAACCCGTGCTGAATAAGCTGAGAACTGAATTTCGGAGAGGTGCACCGACAACAGACGTCGAGGAAAACACAGTCAGCGTGTTTTGCACTTCACACGAAATTCGGACCGCAGCTAATCCTCAAGAAAATGTACGAGTGTTGCCATGGACGCTGAGAAGTGAAGCAAAGCGGCGGGTAGCCAGTAACGTGCCTACCTCCGTCGCGACAGGCACGTTCTCCTGAAGATGGAGCCCATGTGAGGCTCCGAAACGTCGAGCAGCACGTCCTGCTCCTCACACGCGCGGTAAGCCGTCAAACTAAATATTGTAGTTATGTCCCGCGTAAGTTTTAAAATATTTAATGGTTTCGTTGAAATTGCCGATTAGAAGTTTTACACCATTAGATGGCGCTGTTAAATAAAAATCGTATTTAAATAAATTGTAACAAAACCCATAATCCTGAAATTGTGAAATTGTTTTCGCTGCAAGTAATATGACTATATTAAACTTTTATTATTAATTCGTGGCTTAAAGTGCAATACTATTTGCGTTATGTGTGCAAACAACTTTGTATGGGTCGGAACAGCCTTAAGCGTTTGCCTTTCTATCTGAATGCAACATTGACAGATGTCATTAGTCTTGGTATCTGTTAGTGCTATGAGAGTTCAAGTTGCTTTGGGGCAGAAGCAAAGCTGAGGCGTATCATATTGAAAATGTTTTCAAGAAGACGGTGTCTTGTTTGGCGAATGCATTTTTGGGAACCGTCATCACGACTTGTACCACACGTAGCTCCTAACCTTTTCAGTGCTAGCGGTTTAGGCGTATCTATCATTGACATTACGGCCAATGTTTTTTAAATTTAAATTTTTGCCTTAAACCTGGTTTGGTATGTCTCTTGCTATACAAATATAAAAATATCATTGCCGAAAGAGGGCGGCATTAGCCAACAGCTGGGAATCCTGCTACCCAATATTGTGGCCTCAGGAGGCTTAAATAGCACCTGTGATGATTTATGAATTACAATATTATAACTCACCAGACACAACCACAGCACGTAGTACTCTGGCAGTGCATTGTTGAAATACTGATTCATGAATAGCATGGCCGGCCCGAACAGCGACCAGTCCAAGTACTCCATCTCACTCTTGGTCATGTGAGCCACCTGTACAGCGAAGAGCCGGAATCATTTCACACACAGTTACACGCTTCTGGCGTAGAATCATTTTACACTTTTTTTCTATTGATTGAGTTAGGGCTTGAGCCATGTTTGGCTATGCCATCCCCATAGTAACTATTTGTGATTAATGTTTGCTGCGCAGGACAAAAGGGTTGTTAAAAAATGTGGTCACAATTCTTAGAGCTTCATGGATTATGAAGAATACATTTAGTCAGTCTGTGCATAGATCCTTCAACAGTTTGTTTCTCATGACTTGGTTTCGGACAAAATCTAAGAGTACGTGGAGCTGATCCTCTGCTTGTTGACAAGCGGAGCAGTTAGGCGAGTCAACTATTCGCATGCAGTGTCTTATTTACTCCTGGGCACTATTACACACTCCGTCAGGATTCTTTGGTTGATGGTTTTTAACCATGTAAAGGTGAAAACTTGCTTAATACGCTGCTTGTACCTGTATTTTACCCGAGTGGGAATGTAATATTCTAGGATTGTGCCAAAATCTACATAGCAAAATAATGTGAAGAGTAATAAGTTTTGTCACAGCAAAATGATGCATTAATCCATCCACATAATATTGTTTAAATTAATGTGAATGATAAGAAGAAGTACAAAATATGTATTGTAGGATGTAATTAAATTAGTTTATTATAGCCTTCAAGGGGTTAAAACGGAGAACAGATTTTTTTACAATTTAAAAAAAACTTACCCATGTTTTTAATTAATTGACTTATGTAGTATCCAAAACAGATTAATCCTCTTAAGGTGGCCCTTCCCGACAGGACTAACTTATTCGCGACCACGGTACAAAACCGTGCTATTACGCTCTGGGATCTTCTCTGTTTCAAAGACAAAGACAGGGTCCGTGATGAGGAGGATGCAACATGTCCAGACAATGCGCATAATGTTTGATTTTGTAAGATTTATGAAATTTTTAATCAAAAAAATACTTACAGCTAAAAGTAAATCAAGACGCGCAAGAAAAAAAATAAAAAACTTAATTATAAATCTTCATGAAACAAGCTAGGTCTGATGACTAACCTTTTGAAGATGTTTTTATTTTATTTTTGAGTAATCCACGTCCAAAGTTATTGGATAAAACGCGCGAAAAATTTGATCTTTCGGACCTTATAATTTATAAACCAAACACTATTTTACAGTGCCAATGGTCATCAGACATCTAGTTCGATCAAATAAAGCTGTTTTGAGTGGGATCTCTGACAAGAAATATGCGCATGATCTTCTTTCCACGTTTGTATGGGGAGTTGAGCGGGAAGGCCCACCTTAAAGCAATAGACTAATTTAATAGCATCCTGTATAAGTGCAAATATCAATTGGTCTGTTTCTTGCATTTATAAATACTTCTGGTAGTTGAATAATCAAACATTTTTGTTGGGCCTATCGGCAATAAAAAAAATATTAAGGATTATCGTTTTTCGTTTCGGATTGTGCAAAGAAATACCGAAAATCGTTAATTGAAACATAGATAGTTCACATTATTGTAGTTTTTGTATGATTATATGCAACACAACTTCTATTCTACATCAAATCGAGTAGCGCACACAATCAAATTACTACGGGCTCGAAGTATAGCGTTGCCGACGCCACACATGATGACGCGGTTGCCGAGCGTTTCTTTTGTCCATTCCTTATTAACGTCCTTGATTAGTAGCATGTACCCACCACTAGTCGGTTGGTGACCTTTGCGCAGACCATCCCGAAAGCCAGGATGTAGAGTGCAGGGTGGTTCTCGTATACGCGAGACTCACTCTTCTGATAGATGATGAAGGCCGGAATTACTACCAGCGAGAATGGTATCACCGGCGAGAGTATACTCGTGCCCTGGCAACACACATGCAGCTGTAACGGAGTTCTTGCAAACTTATCCTTAAGATTATGCCAAGTGTTTAAAAAACTTTCACTTTTGAGAAAATTAAATGAAAATCAATTTTACTGGAGAAATATTAATTGCATAATTTAACTGTCTAATTATACAGCATGTTTTGGAATAGGCAGCAGAAAACTGGTTCTAACTGTATAGAAAAATATATTGCTTAATGTATTTTTACTTTAACTTCTTCTTTTCCTTTCCTTTGTCTGGAAACTAATTTGAAATATTACTAAATTTTGTTTCATGTTTTGAGTTCAGTTAATGGAAAAAACAATTATCAAATGCATAGATTATCATCAGAACCTTTTCCAAAATATCATTTTGGTATTACATAGAATGTTACAAATACATCCAATTCCTTTCTCTTCCAAGAAAACTGTTCACAACTTTGAAAACATCTACACACTTTGGAAATGGTCCTTACATAATATCCCAGACGGAATTACTAATCAAATTAACCTACAACAATAAAAAATTGTAACACAAAGCTCGACAATGCGACATTTGTAACTGAAAGTGTTTGACTGTGGCAACACTGAGCAACGTTTCGCTCGGGGCCGGAGTTACCAAGATGTCATTCTCTGTCATGCTCCAATTCTCCGGCATAACCATGCACATGCCTTGAGCCGAAACTTTGGACAGTGCACTGTCTGTCATTCATATATTTATTTGAAAAATTACATTTAACTTTCGGAATATCAAAAGTAAATTGGTTTCACGAGAACAGGTTAACAGCCTTTACAATTATATAAATATCAATGTTTTACCAGAATACTGGCGGTTGATTTCCTATTTTCGTGAAATCCAAAATCAACATAGCAAATGAAGCATGTGAATCAATAGAAAAGCAACCCCTGAGACACTGCATTACTGAGTTAGGCAAGCAGTTCTGGAAGCCCAAAAAAATCCAACCACCATAAGATTCTTGCATGTGCAATTATTATGGGATTTTATGTATATTTTAATATTTTACGTAGATTAAAATTCCATAAAATTACGTCTAAGAACTGAGGAAAGCATACGATAAAACCAATTCATCACAACCGAATTCATAAATACAAAGATTGTTATAATAAGCTGGGTTAATTTGTGAACTATGAAAAGTGAGTAATAGAAAAGTGGATCATTATTGGAGTTCGTTTCAACTTGGTGAAGAGTGGTCGGCAAGCCCGGGCCACGCCGAGCGAGCATCCGACCCCCGACCAGTGACAAGTGAGTGCGGGAGGAGACTGCAAGCGGGTCCGGTCTCTAGCGGTTAGTACCTACAGTTGCGTAACCAACACATGACAAGCTAGTAACGTGTTCAGCTTACGGCGACCGTGGAGCCATTCTTGCCAACGCCACCGCTGAAGATGACTTTCAGGTAGCCAAAGCCGAGGTACGCCGAGAGCAATATCACAAAGTAATTGGACACCAGGTTCAAACTGAGATGGAGTGTCGGCAACTGCTCTCGGTAAGCGAGCGAGCGCACCGATTGGTCGGGGGAATGTGAGGGCGAGCCGGGCGCCGCCGCAGCGGGTTGCAGTGACGCGGCGTGGCGCGACGCGACGCGATGCCACGCGACGTAGCACGATGCATGGGATGGGATGGAGATAGCGGCAGCCAAAAAGATAAAACAAATACCAACATGCCATTAATTATACATACATAGGATTACACCGAGTAACATGGGGGCATGGGAATGACGGCAAACAGACAATATTGGGGTCACTCACAATGAAAACCTACACTTTTGGTAGTTGCTTAAGGGCCACCTTGGTAAGCACCACCCATTCAATCGTATTTATCTTGTAACTTAAAGATATATATTACTCTTTTTTATTTATTAATTTCTATTCAAAAGCAATGTGCTTTGACATATGTATTGTATTGATTTTTTTTTATTACATTGGACATTTTTTTTTATGCTTGATCATTCTTCTTGCTCTTCTATGCTTGATTTTGAACAGGATAATACACCAACCCTGTTACTAATAAACCTAGATCATCAGCTGAATAGTTATACAATGTTTTGTCCTTTGCATTGACAGGTAGTTTCTAATTTGATAGAAAGGGACAAAACATTGTATAACTATTCAGACAATAATCTGGGATTATTAGTAGTAGGGCAAAAGTATATTTTTAGGCTGTGACTAATAATATTGAGTCCGGACACATGCCCCTTATAATAAAACTTCCACCATAAGGTACAATTGCGTGGGGCCAGTACTGACTTTGGTGCTCTTCAAATGTTTATGGAATATAATTTTTTTATATTGTAGTCGATTACAGTAAAATACTACACTTGACAAATAAATGTGTTCCCGTAAAGTAGAGGTTTTTAGGATCACAAAGAGAGACGCAAAAGTATATCAAATAGGTACATGAAAAAATAAATATCAAACATAAATATTTACATACTGTTTAAAAAGATCTTTTCACTCATTTCGCTTGATTCAAGCAAGTAAAATTGTATCATGGATTTGCAGCGAAGTGAATTTAACCTACTCTAAGCCCCGGTTGCACGAAGAAACGGCTGAGTTAATCAATGTTCAAACACGTCACTTTTAGTGAACCGCATAGAGTTCCTTCCATACTGCCCACACAAAGTGACGTGTTTAATAATACTTCGACGTTGATTGTGATTTTTTGTTCTTTCGTGCACTCGGCCCTGAATCTTACAGTATTGTAATGAACTGGTATACACGAAAGCCACGAAATGGCACTAACATTTTATTCCCAATTTATTTTCCAAGCCTTAAGCAAAGCTGTTGATCACATAAGTGATGGAAATATAAAAAAAATACATTACAATCTTTTGCCGCGACATGTCATGACTGGAATGGAATGAATTGGATCCGTGATTTATTAATGTTATTAACATATATAGATGTAACATGCATATTGTAACACCCATATTATAAAATAATTCACACCAATCAACATATGATTTTAAAGAGGTTATTCCTTTCTATTTGTTAGACCATTGTTAGAGCACATAACCACATGAGCGTTGAGTCCACATTGTATACATGGTGTGGCAGTGAGTGTGGGAGATCCTTACGGCAACTGTGGAGCCGTTCTTTCCGCACCCCTTAGACCGGAACGTTTGGCAGAAGCCAACAAACACTTGCAGATATCCCGAAAAGCAAAGGATGGACACCGCCACGGACCATCGCACCGAAAACATGGGCATCTGTTATGAACAGTGCACTCCATTAGGCCTCCGTGGTGCATACATTCACACCCGCATCATTCACTGTCAGTCGATGAGCACCTCACAGAACGCCATGCACTTTTTTAAATTTAGTATGTAAATGATCATCAGATCATTGGCTTACGGTACTGGCAGAGCACTGAGGTGATGCGAGGATTCTATGCCGTAGTTAATATACGTAGTTCTAATGTATGTAGAATTCATATATAGATGTCCCGTAAGTAGTGGTTCAAACTAATAGTGGTAACAAAGGTTCCTATCTATCGGAAACATCTGCATTAATAAGAAATACCCTTTGTATATTTTCCGTTATAACTTTCCGAATAAAGAGTTTAGGACCTGGCTCAGAGCCATATAATTAGAATATTGCGCAGACATATAAAATTAAATAAAGTGGCGTAGCCACTCTGAAATAAATTATTTTACACTTAGCTTATACAAGTTTTCAAAATTATAAGCAAACTATCAGTACAGTAGAGAGTAAAACATAGAGTGGTTTGAGTCAACCATTTGTTCAGATTATTTTATAGAATTTTTTATATTTCAGTTAATAAATACTGTTAGACATTGTTACGTACAAATATTGTTGGACAAGTGTTGGGATTAGAGGGCCTCTAAAGTAATACTTTTTTTAAAATCAGAATGATTGGAAATGTGATATCATTTAAACGTTTCTATGAAAAACTTTTTCAAAAAAATTAAAATAAAAGATTAAAAATTAATCTATAATTGCTTACTGAGTTTTTAGGTCATTAGTTAATTGTAGACACTTGACAAGTCAAAAATCAAATTGCAATGTAATCTTGCAACAAAGAAACTCGCCTGCATTTTTAAAATTAATGTTAAATATTTACTAGAGTTATTATTCACTAAACAAATAATGACTTATGTAGAATGTAAGGTGGTTATTATAGGCAGTGACCTTTATCTTCACTATTCCTTGATTCGCTAAATTAGGGGACATCTGTACATGGTGTATTATTATGGAAGCAATACAAGAAAATTAGGTAAAACATGTTTGAAAAATGTTACGGCTTTTCACGCGGCAGGTAGAGATTCTCCTACGTTTCGAGCTAATCATTCAGCCCGTTGTCAAGGAGGCATCCGCGCTCGTGCGAGTCGTCTGCTGCGCACGAGCGCGGCGGATGCCTCCTTAACAACGGGCTGAATAATTAGCTCGAAACGTCGGAGAATATCTCTACCTGCCGCGTGAAAAGCTGTAACATTTTTCAAACATGTCTAACGACCGCGGTAACCTCAAAAGTATTAGGTAAAACATATTATTATTCTTAGACAAATTTATGATTATTGAGCAATAAATTCATACGGAGTTTCCAATGCAGCAAATGACTGCTCCAACCTTTTAAGCCGCAGCCACTATGGGAAGAAGTAGCGGGACAGCAGCAAAAATGGTGTTCTTATATATTATTTAAATATGGGGTTCTTTTATTTATATTCCATTAATATGACATGATAAAGTATGGCAGTTGCCCTTATTTATACTACACAATTACACAATTAAGGAAAATGGAGACCATTAAAAGACCTGCCACATGGTCAACCTTGGAAAAATTTGTCAACTACCTACGTAAACATTTTACACTATGTCATTGTGATAGATGCTGAGAGCGAATGAATTGAATCGTTATTGAAATACCGCTGGTGAAATCACATGCCCCATGACTCAGTTCCCCTCGGCAAACATGAATAGAACAACCTGCAGACTCCATCTCACATACATGTACCAAACTAGATAATATAAGACGTGTCCACTGTACCTGAATGTATAGAAGCTTTAATGCATGTTTCAAGGAGATGAGTGAAGACCTTCGCGCATTGCTCAGATGAGTAAGTAGGGTTAAGACACAATTTTCTCTAAAATTATTCATGCTATGAAAACAAACCCAGTTTTAACAAACAACATACATTTTACCAAAATATGAATGACTCGAAGCATTCAACCGCCAACTCCTACGAGTACATACACGCAATCACCTACACAAGACCAAAGCTGTTCAGCCTTTTTTAAATTCGACCCTTAGAGTGCAAAACCTGAGAGAGTAGCGAACCTGTGTACTAGGCCAATAAAGAAGGTTGGTAAATATGCCACTAATTTGACTAAACTCAAAGCTTATTGTAGGTGACGAATGAGCAATCTCACCTTAGAAACTTGTAAACTGTCATTCCAATGTTTGGCGGAAAAGAAGAGATTTTGTTTGTCTTCAATCGAATTTTAATGTATTAGACCAGCACAAAGTTTGAAATGAAATATTAAAGATAATTTTATTGTGATATTTTCTTTTCTTTTCAGAATAATAACGAGAAAATTGACTAAGCCTGGTTTTCACCAAGTGCTGGTTTATTTTAATTGACAATGAAAGGGCCTTTTTTACTGAAGTGCTGATTATTTTGCACTGGTATCGACTGAGAGATGGTAAGAAAAGCCCTTTAATGTGAGGATTAAGCTAATCAGCACTTGGTGGAAAATACCCTAATTGTAATTAATTAGTTTGAGTAAATACAATTTTAAAATCTATTCTGTTTTATTCTATATGGTATCTGAAAGCTATGACAGCTCTTTTTGGTGAGCTCGCTTAGACGCCACCTGTCGTGATAAATAAGTAGTTTTCTTCCTCATTGAAGATGATTGGTATTGATTGGACAAGGTAGCACGCTCTCAGGTGAGGCGAGGGGGTCTGTAGTGGTGGACGATGCTTACTGCCACCGTAGATCCGTTCTTGCCGACGCCTCCGGCCAATATTGACGCAAAAAGGCTGTAGACCGTTACACTCGCTCCCCCCAATGTCATCAGAGCTATCAGGTACCGTAACTCGAAGCCTGCACCCATCTGAGCCACAACCATCCCAAATATTCTCATCTGAAGGCTACAGCAGTCCCTCCAAGGTGAACATTCAAGTTACATACATTCTTCAGGAGAAAGGGTCTGAGTAAAACATATTACTGCAAATAAAACGTAGCTAAACATTTCCATGGGCCTTTGCCAGTTAAAAAATATCAAATTGCGTTCATTTTGTTTATCGGTCAGTAAAAAAAACTGAGACATCTTGAAAGCACAACTTTTACTACTATTTCCATGCATGACAAAGAAAACTACTCAGCAGTTTAGCTAATATCATGACGGTAGTTGTGTGGTATGTATATATGATGTAATATATGATTTATTTAGATTTTCACTGGTGTTTGGAATATTACTTTATTTACGATACACTGTGGTTTTTTTTGGACGTGTCGTTCACCATATTGAGGACACCGTCAGGAAACACGAAGCGACCTCGAGGGCCTCTGAAATGTCGTGCTGTCGGATGTCCATTACAGGTCCTCAGTTTTGCAGATTGTAGCTGAGGGATAGTACAGCCGTGGATGAAGGAAGTGACAAAAAAATTCACTCGGGGATGAAGTATTCCATACAAACTATGCTGACAGTGTCGCATTGGATCAGTGTTGGCAGCTGAATCTTTGTGTTGCCATATTTCGCCAGTAACGAAGACCAATGCCATGACAGCTTCTTACATGATTTTTTTGTTAAAAATGGGATGCCTTGATTTACCCACAACTACAATCTGAGGAGTAGTTGACGTTTGACTGGACGACGTGTCAAAAGTTCTCTAGGTGACATCTCGAATCATGACGATGCCCGCAAAATGGTAGATTTAAAACGTCAAGCTAAATATGTAAGTGAAGGATTGTTTATCTGTAAACATAGGTTAAAAGACATTTTAAATTGCAGCAATATTGCTTTACTTAATCAAAATCGTAAGTAAATATAACATGGCTACTATGCATGAGCATAATTAACTTACCAAACAGTTTTTCATCAGCAAACAAAGAAATGAAAAAAATTATGTAATGTAATCTCAGTTTTCATACATCATGTTATTATTAATAATTGGTCAATTCGAGCAGTTATCACATTAATAGCACAAAATGCTTCCGGTGTGTCGTTTGATTCTACAACACAATGCAATTTAGGTTTGTAGTTCAGTGAAAATATAAAGCATTATTTTTAAAGGAAAAATTATATAAAATTAGGAACACACAAAAACAACAAAAAATAACACTAATAGCTATGTTATTAGATAGTATGTAGTAATTTAAAGCATTGTTTTCTATAAGCCAAACATTGATACATTGTAAATTACAATATTTCACAATAACAGTAATTTAATGTAGTACCTACTAATAGTTGAACATAAAATGCAATCACATACAATACAAATTACCACATGCAATGGGTAAGATAGCAGACATTTGCAATAAAGAGGAGCATCTCTATGCACATCGATCACTGCAGAGTGAAGGTGTGGTGCAAGAGCTGAATTTGGATGTGGATTCTTCCAACAACCCGTGCCGCCATTGCTGTCGACTGTAGTGTGGCCTCCATTACGATGACTAAAGTCATGTATGGGGGTGCAGCTATCATTTATTTAAACAAATGTTTAACAATAAAAATCCACTCAATTTACCCAATTGGAGTAGGTTTCAGGTAAACAGTGGAGTTTCGATTATTAGGCTTCAGTCTACATTGAAACCTGTTGTCATTTCAATGCAGGTCAAGAGTTTTACCATGCAGAGGTGGGTTGGCTTGGTTTTTTTTGTTTTATTCTTCGGTCAGCAGGTATGACAGATATTTTTATTCTTTTTATTAGTTTCCAAGTAGATAGCTTTTAATGACCTATTAAGTTAAATTAAATCGAAAGTTTGCTTTTAAAATTAAAACATAGCTATAGGTAGGGAAAGAGGCAGTAGCACAAGATGTGATGTTAAAAGATAAGAAATCCAAAACGATAAAAATCTTATGGTATACATTGAGTGATTTTCTATCATGAATACTCATTAATACAATTAGTCTAAAATGAGGCACACACGCAAATCAAATTTGATGGCTTTAGTCTTTTATTATTGAAATACAAATGAAATCTACACAAAATTCTACTATCCATACAAATCCACCGCAAGCAAGTGTGGTAATCATGAATGTATGTCTGAGATCGCAGTAGTATAGAAGTCAAGCGAAGTGAAATGGACAAGGATATCATTACCTGAGTGGACCAGACATCGGCGCCGAACACAGCGGACACCAGGTGGATGGCAATGATGGAAAACTGTGCCTCCGTCACGTCGATCTTGCCTAGCTTGAGAGTGCCCGACACGTATGTCTGCCAGTGCGCGCAGTAGAACAGTGTCATTGCACAGAAGCACTGCAATCATCCATTCATACAATATATTAGTTGTGGATACATTGACAGTCGAAACCAGCTCAGAAACAATTTCAGAGCACTCTCTCTGAGATATGTATGAGAGATATGTGATGTTACCTCTCATATAAACCAAATTAATTGAGTTATGTCAGTGAGTGCATAAATAATAGATAGGGTTTGGATTTGCAGACTGCATGAGTTTAATTCAAGTTTTTCCATTGTGATTGATTTGTTTTTGTATTGTTGAAAAAAAATATTTTCTTCTTTCTTTCAAAAAGTATCAACCACCTGGGTGCTTCAAACAAGGGGTGAAAAAGCATCCATTCAGTCGGCATGGTTTCCACAGCCCCCAAGCAAGCCCATGTTTGTCATCGGGCATCTCTTATGCGTGATCTTAGCGTAAAACATATGCCAAACTTAAAATCAAAAAAGTATTTTCATCACACTTTTGCTGTAGTATTTTCCCAATTGGCCAAAAACTGTAAATAATTGAGATTTAAAGATATTCATAATTGAACATTTGTATCTTCAGGACAAGGGTCAGCGAGTGTAAACAGCTGTACAAACCGAGTACTCAGGGAATGTATGGCAGAATTGTTAATAACAAAAATACATGTGGCCATATACGTAAAGTGGCCTGTTGGAGAACTTGTGAGCACAGCTTGCTTAAGGTGGCCCAACCCGCTCATCTCCCCATACAAAAGGGGAAAGAAGATCACGCCCATATTTCTTGTCAGAGATCCAAAATTTTGCTCAAAATAACTTTATTTGATCAAACTAGATGTCTGATGACAATTGGCATTGTAAAATTGTGTTTGGTTTCTAAGTTATAAGGTCCGAAATTTCGAATTTTTCGCGCGTTTTATACAATAACTTTGGAAGTGGATTACGCAATGATAAAGTAAGAACATCGTAAAAAGATTAGTCATCAGACATAGCTTATTTAATCAAGATTTATGATCTATTTGGTTTTTGTTAGATTTTTGACTACAGCGGGTGGTTTACTTTAAGCTATAAGTCGTTTTGAAATTAAAATTTTCGTAAATCTTACCAAATCATACACTATGCACATTGTCTTTTTTGTGGACATGTTGCATCTTCCTCATCACGGAGCCTGTCTTATTCTTTGAAACAGAGAAGGTCCCAGAGCGCAACAGCACGGTTTTGTACCATGCCCGCGAATGAGTTGGGCCCACCGGGTTGGGCCACCTTAAAAACTCATAATGCCTTTGTGCCATAAATTATTAAGGTGCATGACAGTAGATTGTTTCGTGTGGTGGTATTCTGTCTAGCCCATTATGTTTCAGGAATGTACTGAACACTTTGCGACCATGTGTGTAATGCTTCTATACAGCTCATACGTATTCCTATGTTCGATCTAGTCGCGCGACCGGTTACACGAACAGGTTGTGCGAAGGGCTCGAAGAGTAAAATGACATTTAAGGGGTTATACAAAATAAACATATACAAAACAAAGCAAACATATTGTAAATGTACCTGAAAAAACATCCATGTGGGATAGTTGCCCATCTGTACAGCAATACACGCTGAGAGGGCAATGAAAACTGTGGAGATGGAGTCACAGCCATGGTCAAAAAGCTCTCCTAGCGGGGAGGAGCTGTTTGTGCGGCGGGCCTGCTTTCCGTCTATAGCGTCCAGACTCTGGTAAACCCACACACCCAGTGCGCACAGCACACACGACCAGCGCGGCAACGTTTGTTGTGCATCCGGGCTGTACCTGCAGTCATCACACCCACTACGTTACAGCAACAAGCTCTAAGTAAGGTATGCACCACACTGCTGTATGAAAATATACGCTGTCAGTTTAGGAGTATTTTACGGTTTTCATTATTGGACTTTTTCTAAACCAAGTTTTGCTAGTTTTTAGACGAGACCCTTTTTCATCATGTGTTAAAACACAGTGATTACAGACAGTAATTTTTATACACTACTGCACCGTAATCTTTATACACTACTGCACTGAACTGTTTATATGAAAAAAATTCAAAAACTTTTCAAAACATTAAACTGAAGGTGAAAGAGGTGAGCTGGAATGAGGCAATGGTCTGCTGCCCAGTGGCACTATGCCTTGGCGTTTGATCAAGGTTAAGCACCCGGCGACCACGATGTCGGGATTCTGGATGGGGGAGCGTTTAACCATTGAGGCTGCTCGTGGTTCGAATTCCTCCTATCCTTACCATCCTTACTTAGCAAGTGGTAGGTGAATGAAAGATGGTCAAAGCGGCAATATAATATGTCCAGTTCAATGTAGCCTTGCAATAGAAGGTCCAGGTATAGCAGCTAGTTCTCAGACTGTGTGTTGGGCTGATTCTTCATCAGGTAGGTGTGGTATTAGCCTTGCTTGTCATTTCATTAGAAAACTGCAGCATCAGTCGGAGAATGACCCCTCATTCTCTGACTGATCATGCTTTCATTAAGTAACAAGCAATATTTTTCTAAGTGATTAAGAGCTATTTTACATGGTCAGCCTATGCAAAATTTAGGTCTCTAACATGAAATGAAATGCCCGATTTTGTGCATATTTTCTACACTTACCATACAAGCACGAGTGTCGTGATTATGTTAACTACGAGACCAAGTGAGGTGATGAGGTTAGGTGCAAGCCACAGTGGAGTCCGCGCGACCAGCCAAGACCACCACGGTTGGAGCCAAGGGTCCAGCAAGCTCGCCGATGTGCATGAGTACTTGTGCTCGCTCAATCGCTTCAGCTGCACGGCGCTCAGTAGCCGTTCCTTATACAGCTGCATCGCCACGCTACGCTTTCTAGCACAAACGCATCTAGAGCACCGCGAACAACGCCTCGTTGCTCAGCTCTGAGGAGGACATCCGCTTTAGTACAAGTGTCAGAAAACCACAGATGCGCACAGGCTAACCATCAAAACGAAGTATTTCGCTTCTTCTTCTTCTTTTTAGGGTCCTACTTTTGGGTCCCTTTTAATGGCTTTCGTGCATCTAACACATTTCGCCAATGTCAAAGTTCATAGCTATATACAAATAGTGTAAAAGGTTCTGAAATTAGTTGCCAACGAAACATAAAAGAAAATCATAATTTAAGATCATTTGCACTGATAAATGAAGCAAGTAACTTTAGAATTTTAAAGTTAGATGAAGAGAGCAAGCAATTAATATTGGTAGGAAGAGGAATTTGGAGTAGAGGAAGGTAATCGTATAAAGGAGCAGTTTTATTAATAAGAGGACAACAGAAAAATATATGTTCCAAATTCCCGTCATCAAGGCCACATTCGCACACTGATGAGTCTTTAATATGAAGTCTAGCCAAATGAACAGGGGAACAGCAGTGGCCTATTCTAAGGCGGCAAATAATAGAAGTTGAAGATTTATTAATTTTGATACGATGAAACCAAGGCTTAGCAGGGATGTTAGGCTGGATCTTGGCGTAATTTGAACCCTTAAATCTACTAGAGTTAGCCCACAATTTGGTCCAATTTTCAGTAAGAGATTTTTTTGGGAGAGCAATTAAATCATGTGGGTAGTTTCTATATGGGATTTTATCCCCTCGCAGAACAGCTTGTTTAGCAAGATCATCTACCCGGTGATTGGGCAGGATGCCTGAGTGAGACGGAATCCATGCAAAGACTATTTGTTTGTCCGGGTTATTGTAGAGAATGTCTTTAATGGAAAAAGGAATAGGATTTTGTGTGTTAGAATGAAAGGGGTTCTGAGTGAGAGATTGAAGAGCACTACGGGAATCAGAAAATATTATAAATTTATTAGATTTTTTTAATAATAATGAAAACTTGACTGCCTCCAGTAATGCCGTTGATTCACCAGTGAAAACTGATGACTCTGGAGGGCATTTAATTAGTTGGTAGATGTTGCTGTTCTTATGAAATACTGCAGCTCCAACACTGCCTTCCTCCGTGAGTTTGGAGGCATCAGTAAAAATATACTCCCACCCTTCCCAGTTTTCAGATAGGATGGAATGAAAGACTTCATTAGCATTTGGAGACTCTTTTTCAATGCCAAAAAAAGGAATTACTTCTACATTGCTCGTAACTACTTGAAAAGGGTATGAAAACATTGGTAAGGAGTTAGAACGGAATACTGGAGCCTTGACATTATTGAACTTACGATAACTTTTTACAAGTCTGGTGGGAGCCTTTTTTTCCCAATATTTCGCAGTATGAGAAAATCGGGATAGTAAATTTAGTTTCGGAATTATTGGATGATGTAAGAAATAGCTTGCCCTGAACAAGAAACGATCAGCCAAGAACTGACGGCGAAAATAAAGAGGAGGTTCAACGCATTCTACTTGCAGAGCATTTATAGGACTTGATTTCATGGCACCTGTTATAATACGCAGGCATTTGTTTTGGATAATGTTAAGCTTATTAAGAGCAGTTCTATTGCAGGGTTCTAAAATATAGGAACCGTAATCCAAATGACTTCGTATTATTGCATTGTACAATAACTTGAGGTAGTATGGATGAGCTCCCCACCAAACCCCAGCTAGAGTGCGTATAATGTTAATATTTTTTTCACATTTTTTTATTACATAATTTAGATGAGAGACACCTGTCATTTTTGAATCCAGGATTATGCCAAGGAATTTAGTTTGAATATGTAATGGAATAATTGTATTGTTGTATGTGATAGTGATAGGGGGTACAATTCTTTTTCTACTGAATACTACTATAGAGCTCTTTTGGGCTGACAGTTCCAACCCATGTTCAGTTAACCATGTGTTCAAAGATCTTAGCGAGTATTCAATTTGTTCAGCTCCTTTAGGAATAGATTTATGGGGTGAGTATATTAGTAAATCATCCGCATATTGCAGGACACGTGAAAAGGAGTTTATTGATCTGTCAAGATCATGGGTGTAAATATTATAAAGTAAAGGACTGAGAACAGAGCCTTGTGGTAAACCTTTCCAGATTATTCTAGATTCGTTTGATTGTTCCTCTACTCTTAACATTATTGTTCTTTGAGATAATATATTAAAAATATATGCAACAATTTTTTCTGGTATATGTAGATTTAGCATTTTTTGTTTGAGCTTTGGTAGGAGGACATTATCGTAAGCTGCAGATATGTCTAGGAATGCAGCCACAACAGACTCGTCCCGAGAAAAAGAAAGTCGAATATCGGTAGTGAAAATCCCCAAACTATCCATTGTACTTCTGCTTTTCCTAAATCCATATTGTGTTTTAGCAAGAAGTTCTCTGTGTTCCACGAACCATTCTAAACGGTTTTTGATTAAATGTTCTGTAATTTTGCATAAGGTAGAAGACAGAGCAATCGGACGGTAAGAGGAACCATCATTGGGGTCTTTACCAGATTTCAGGATTGGAATGATTATTTGAGTTTTCCAGGAGTCAGGAATTACCCCATAGTCAAAGAAGAAATTAATGATTTGTAAAAAGTATTCAAGGGTTGTATCTCTCGATTTAACCAGAAAAGAATAAGGAATCCCATCCAGCCCTGGGGAAGAATCCTTAACATGATTCAAAACAATTTTGAGTTCTTTTAATGAAAATGGAACCTCCATGGGAGTACAACCTCCAACAAATGAATAAAGGGACGGGAGTTCATCTTCTGTAGGGGCGGATGGGGGGGCTAGCTTATTTAGGAATGAGTCTTTCCATGAAGCCGATGAAGGTATTGAAGCACTGTCTTCCGTGAAAACAGAACGGTACCTTTTAATATTGCGCCAAACTAATGAAGATGAAGTGTTAGGTGAGAGAGAAAGGCAAAAATTTTGCCATCCATTACGTTTTTTATTTTTAAGAGTACATTTAGTAACTGCTTGAATTTTGCGTAAATTTAAAAAGTTTTCATCAGTCATAAACTCTTCATATAAAGTTTCGGCATAGGAACGGTCACGAACAGATTTGGTACATTCGGAATCCCACCATGGAGGAGAAAGGCGATGATTTTTTGATGTATTTTTGAGCGGAATAATTTGATCTGCTGTGCTTATCAATAATGATGTAAATTTGGAGTAACAATGTAAAACATTGTCTAAGGTAACGATCGGCAGACTAGACATCTCCTCTTCTACTTTCAGACTGAACGTCACCCAATCAGCTTCATTCAAGCGATATTTAAGAAGAGGGGATTTATTTATGGAAGGAGGGGCCTGACAAGGAATATTTATAATAATGGGAAAATGATCGCTGCCGTGAGAAAATTTGGATATTTTCCATGAAAGACGGGCAGCCAGATCTGGAGTGCAAAGAGTCAGATCCACTGCACTCGGATTCTGATTCGGGGGAGTCCGTCTTGTGGGTGAACCATCATTCAGAAGGCATATGTTGTATTCATCTAGTAGTTCAATCAATTTATTGCCTTGGTGGTCACAATTTGCAGACCCCCACACGGAGTGATGAGAATTAAAATCGCCTAAAACCACATAAGGCTTGCGGATGGATTGAAAAATAGATTTAATAAATCGAGTGGTTGAGAGCGTAGGAGACGATACATATACCGAAACAAATGTTATATTGTCTGCCATAACGGCAACAACATTTATACCATCAACTCGGGCAGGAAGAGTGAGGGAAGAAAATGGAATTTTTTTGTTGATGAACAGGGCGCAACCCCCATATCCATCAGCTCGGTCATCTCTGAAGCTAACATATCCTGAAATCTTAAAGTGGGTTGATGGCTTTAACCAGGTTTCAGAAATTGCTATAACGATAGGGTGATGTTTATTGATAAGGTGGAGTAAATCAGATTTATTTTTGATTAAGCTACGACAATTCCACTGAATTATTGTAGAAGACATTCTGATGAAATGAAGCGAGATGAATGCATTCAAACTTGACCCTATAAAAATTAAAGAAAGCTAAGTTGCAGATAAAAAAAATGTTTGCCAAATGTTCTGCTACCATGCAGTAATAAATTTTGTGGTCGAAAAATCTGCTAGAGCTTTTTTTAATGACATAAAGAGGATTTTTTATTAAAACAATCCAAACATTGGTACAAAAATCTGCTGGTCGCAGATATATATTTTTGGAGCCAAATATTCTGCTACAACGCAGGTAATAAATTTGGATGCCGAAATATTTTTTATATATTGTCTTTTGGATAAGTAAAATAATATTGTTGAAGAAATTAAAATTTAAAGTGTAAATTGAAAAGTTCATATTGGATAAGAAGTTATTTTTTAATTTTGTCAGGTAAGCCCACTGGTGAGCGGATTCTGGAGTGTTTGAACCCATTATAAGCGTCTGGAGAATGATTAATAGCAGCGTTGGACGGTAAAGTATTGGAAGATATAAAACTTAGAAAAGCAGAAAATAATTTGTCAACATTTTCAGGGTTACTAAGGTCCATTGAAATAATTGGAGAAGAGGGTGTCAACAAAGGAGTTCGAAAAACCGAACCATTATGAGATGTTGGAGGAGTGAAATCATTAAGAAGGGCTTGATGAGCGTTGCGATCGTACCCCTGAGGAAGAGGGGCGCGAGCTCGAGGTTGCGAAAAGAATGTTTTTTTGTATGAGTATGTAGGAATGGATGGTTTATTGACTGGAGCGCTGGAGGTGACCTCTGCAAAGGACCGCTTAGAGGGCCTAAATTGACTGGCAGCCTCCGTATATGAAATAGCTTCTTCTGCCATTTTATGTTTAATATTTTTTTGTCTATTTTGTTCCGGACAAATTTTACTTGTTGCATAGTGTCTGCCTTCACAGTAAAGGCAGCTTGCATTTTCTTCTGTGATGTTGCAGTCATTGGCTGAATGGAATTCTCCGCATTTATAACAACGTGGCTGCGAACGGCATATTGTCTTGGTATGTCCATATCTTGAGCAATTGAAGCATTGGATGGTCGGATATTTGTAAAGTTCTACTTGAATAGAATTATACATTAATAGGATCTTATCAGGAAGACTCTGACCATCAAAAGTTACAACCACACTTTGGGATGGTTTCCACATAGGGGAACCATCGACCATTTTTTTGAAATTTAAGCGTCTGACTTTGAGGACTCTTCCTCCGCCAGGAATTTCAATGTCTTTCAAAAGATCCTCTTCGGACCATTCAATTGGAATTCCTTTCACCAATCCAATTCTTGTGACATTAAATGACGGAATAAAAGCCTTATATTTGGCTTCGGATAAATAATGATTTTGTATGAATAGATTGGCATATTGGGCGGATTTGAAGGTGACGGTTACTCTATTTCGTCCCACACTCTTTACCCCACCGTCTATGATACCTTGGAATGAGTTCCGTTTTAAAAATTGACCAAAATGAACTGGATGCAGAACAACTCCAGCCGATGGATTTGATTCCACCCTCTGGACGTGGACTAAGAAAGGAGCTTTGTCAAAGTCCCGGTAAAGTTCGGTATGATTTGGAGTTGAGATATCATTCGTGGAAATCCGGGATGGGCCTTGTTGGGATAGATCTTGTTGGGATAGGTCTTGTTTGGATAGGTCTTGTTGGGATATGTCTTGTTGGGGTAGGTCTTGTTGGGATATGTTTAGTTTGGATAGGACTGCTTGAGGCCCAATAACCTGAGAATTGGGAGCCTGCTTTATTTCATCATGTTCACAATCTGACGAGATAAAAGATGATTGTGATGAATCAATCTTAACTTTGAGTTGAGAGTTTTGTTTGTTACTTTTGTTTTTTCTTTGATGTTCTTTTATTTTTCGTTTCCTTTTACCAATTATGGCGGAAAAGTCCATGCCTTCATTATCAGACAATCTATCGAATGAATTGTGAATTTCAATGGTATGGCTGGCCTCTGGTGGGGTTAGGAATGCATCATTAAGGTTGTCGCTCTTATCGCTAGATGCATCTTGAGCGAGAATGAACCCCGGCGGCATATGATGGCGGCCGCCGGGGTCGTCCGGGTCGGGTGGTTCATTCATCACAACATCACCCTACTTACGCGATACGAAAAACCAATAAACACAAATAGGCAGAGCAAGCCGGGAAACACGACACAATGGCTTTACGGAACCACACAATCACTGATATTATTCTTTGCGATTTGCAAAAAAATATGCACGCGACCTCATCGACAGTCTTTTGTCTTCCTCAAGTATTTCGCTGGATGGATCGGTTCGGTCGGTTGCATTAGCCTCGCTCGATGACAAGAGTGGCGTGATGTTCCAGTTCAATCAAACAAGCTGTCAAACTGCCAATGTCATTTGTCAAAAGTGGTACTTCATATGTCTAACGCTAATATCTGCTTCGCCAAATGGGTCGTTCGCGAACGAACGGGTCTCGTTCGCAAAGATCCGTGTCTTCGCGATCCGTACTGTCTACCTACGGTCGATTAGATGCATGGACCGACCAACCGAACGGTGAGCTCAGTTCGCAAACAATCGGGTCAAAAGAAACGACTCGTTACTTATTTTCTTTGGTCCTTTAACAAATTAGATGTATTCTGTGGTCTTCCTGCAGGTGCGCATGATAGTATTGTGACTCACCGGTCCATCTGAATTTAAAGATTAGCCGCAGGTGACTCACCAGTGAGTTACAGTGGACTCACTGGTGACTCACCTGAATTTCAAGATTAGCCTCCTAGTACTGTGGTTAGTTACAGATAACTCACCAGTTAGTCACCTGTGACTCATCGATGCATTTTAATTTCAAGAGTTGCCCCCGGGTCGCATAGACCACCCCAACAAGTGACCAAATGGGGGTCGAAACGACCCGTTCAATTTGCAGACCCGGGTCGCGAAAATCTCGCGAACGATCCATCGTTACATTATATGCATCGCCAACATCTTTATCTCCGGGAATCATCTATATGCGCCTATATGCGCCGCGAAAAACTGGAGGCGCAGATACGTCTACAGTGATGTGGGGATGTATACGCAAGGTTAGGTTATATCAGGTTAGGTGCCCCTCCTCCACGTTAAGCCTTTGCACCCCCCCCCCCCCCCCCAATAGTGGCGGGCGGAGCTGCGAGGGGTTCGCAGCTGCACCGATGAGTTTTGTAAAACTTTCGTACTCATGAAATGACTGCCACGAGTCACAGTGGTGTTTTTTCTAATTATTCTAATTAGAGTGCAATGACAAGAGAACATTTGATGTTTGATGACGTCATGCGAAAGAGTTTCATTTTCATCTATGACTTGAAATCGCGTTCGCTTCAGAGTGCATACAGTTTGAGTTTTGCTCTCGCTAAACTTTTTTGGACAGAAGCGGTTGCACCGGGAGATTTAATAATAGAACCATAGTACCAAAGACTTAGGGCCGAGTGCACGAAAGAACAAAAAATCAAAATCAACGTCAAAGTATGATCAAACACGTCACTTTGTGTAGACAGTACGGAAGGAACTCTATGCGGATCACTACAAGTGACGTGTTTGAACATTGATTAACTTGGCCGTCTCTTCGTGCAACCGGGGCATAATCTCGGAACTTGTGAGTGTATATAACTTTAGAAAAAAAGAGAAAAAGACTCGCACGCTCAGGATTCCGTACCAACGTACTAAATATATCTAAAAAACACTTTTCTTGCATCGCGGCTTGGGTTGGTATGAGCCCCTTTAGTTTTTATTATGTTTATGTTTGGATGATGAATCTTTGCAGTCAATGTCTGAAATGCAGATGAAGCGTTAATTTTGAAGGTATAATCTGAAACACTGCGTTAGTAGGAGGAATTTATTACGGGAGGAGGGACTGTAGAAGAATTATGGATAATCAGCAGGTGGCGAAATTGGTAAACGCAATACCCGCGAATGGCATGTTTTGTTGGTTCGGGGCCAGTATTGCAGTGTATTCGTAAAGTAGTTCTTTTTATTGGTTATTAATTATTATTTTGTTGTTACAGCGTTAATAGAAATACACACTCTGTGAAACTTTCAGATGTCTACCTATTAAGGTCTATGAGAGAAGAACGGACAGCCGAGGCTTATCAATAGGATTACGTAGGCACCCGTTTGGATTCGGAACCCTAATAAATAATTCTGTGTTTCCTTTCAGGGTTCCCTACCCAAAGAGTGAAACCGGAACCCTATTACTAAGCCTCCGCTGTCCGTCCGACCGTCCGTCCGTCTGTCACAGGGCTGTATCTCATGAACCGTAATAGGTGGGCAGCTGAAATGTTCACAGAATGTGTATTTATTTCGCCGCTATAACAACAAATACATACAAAAAACGTGATTTATTATAGGTTATTTTATTATGAAATTTTCTATCCTCCGACTTCATTAGCATTATTTGGAACAAATAATTTTCAGAATAATAACGAGTATTTATATATTTAGTATGACGGCTTACCGCGGGTGTGAGGAGCAGGACGTACTGCCCCGCGTAAGTTTTAAAATATTAATGAGTCATTTATTTACTCAGGTTGAGTGGTTTTTTTTTTAAACTTCTATTCTGTTTTATTTTGTATAGTATTTGACGGCTTTGACAGATCTTCTAGGTGAGCTTGCTCGGACGCCACCTGTCATGATAACCATTGCAACGCGTTTTGAGCGAAATCCCCATTCAAATTCATTGCGACAAATTGGGTGCTCGCGATGGGGATTCTCGCCAAAATTCCTTTACTTCAGTTCGTTACAATAGCGTATTCTGAGCTCTCCAAAAATCTGTGCTGCGAACTGTCACAATTTTCTGTGGTACATATGCTTATTCTGTGGCTGTGCTCCGGGGCTGGGTGGGTGAGGGCGGTGTGTGAGTGATCTAAAAGCATCCAAGAGATCTTTTAGCATCTAGCTTCTCTATTGAGTCTGAGGGTGTTTCTAAACCTGTGTTCGGTTTTCTTAAATGATTGTGCATGGGGGGTGAAGAGGATTTCTTTACCGATGTACATAATAATAAATATATGAATTGAAATCAAAATCAAGAATTCTTGAATTGACTGTTCCGAAACGCGATGGGCAGGTAATTCTTTTTCCTTATTGCTTTAAAATATATCTAATCTTTATGCTCCTAGCTGGTGTTTAACCCCACTTTATCCTATTTTTTGGGCAGACATGGATAGGTCATATCATATCCAAACCTGTCACCATGAAGCATCATCGGGATCAGTCTCACAATCACTTGCTCTGATGTTCGTTTCTATTCCGTCCGAATTCATCAACTCATGCTTTCCCTTAAATAAAAATTCACTTTTTAAAGTCAAATAACGCCTCATAATGTACAAACGTGCCGACTGCCTTGCATAAATTTACAATTATTGTTATCCTTAAAAAAGCCTGATCGAGGATAGTCAAACCACAGATTAGCGATTGAAAATGTTAACACCTGTACACAACAAGGCCCATATTATATTAACTTTTATCATCTGACAAAATCACACTCGTTGCAGCGTCTTATATTGTTTTGAAAGAAAATTTTAAATTTTTAGAACAGAATCACTGCAAAAAATGCACACGTAAGAAAGCAAGTAATATATCAATTAATTGCAGCGGGACTCATGGGCAACTTCAGGTCACGTTAGAAAAGAATGCACATATGCCACAAAACGAAACAACAATAAAACTGGCCTAGCAATTTTCGATTGCCATCCTGCAACCTGCCTGCAACACATAAAATTGCATCGGCAATATAAAACATGTTTGTCTATATGGCCGGGACATACTAAAAATATTGTCATCATTTGATTGCACAGTCTGGCTGTACTTACTGGCAATGTTGCTGGCCAATGTGTTGGCCAGATATTGCAGTAAGAATATTGCCCGTTTCGACGCACCTTTACATCATATCAAATAATTAATCCTTATAATCTATTGAACACCAAGATTCATTACTACATATAGGTATGTAGGTACATACATTATCTACATTTGAAATCGTAGTTGCCAAGGCAAGACCTGTAGGCAGTGTTCAGAAAGTTTCTTAATTAGATTTTTTTCTCTCTTGAGCAATGCCCCAAGATACAGGTTTCACTAGGGTTGTGGTGCATCTGTTTTTTAACCCATTGACATAACTAGATATTTTTTTCACCCGTAGTATATTTTCAGGTCAATACATTTTGTTTGCCTTTTGCAATAAAGTTTATTTTCCCATTCATTCAGGAGATTGATCATTTGGAAAATTTGAGAATATGTGTGTAATATGGGTTTTGTACTCAAAGGTTTTTTTATCCTGTAGTGAATTACTTTAACATAATTTACTTTTCCCCATGGAATAACATTTTAAAAACGTGACTGTCCACATACTCCACATAATTCAACAAACATACAAGGGGACACAGTGCTCCTTCACGACTGAAAAGGGATGGGATTTTTGTTTATGGCTATTTATTTTGTACACTCACATAAAAATAGTTTCTGTTCGCAAACCAAACTTTACATACCACTAAGATGATGCGGAAGCGCTTTGGTTGCACATTCAGTAAAAATATTTAATCTGCCGGTTAAAATATTTACAACTTTTTAATATGTTGCAACACACTGTAGAAACCAACAGCATACTGATATTAGAGGACTGGAATCTACCTGACATTACTTGGCATACATACATTACTAGAGACTAGGACTATTATTGGACAATTGATTGGACCTATCTCAATGCATGAGTCTGAGTGCTATACAAGAAAATTTCGGCTCTTGTTGGGAATGTTCGGTTATACTCGGGGAGCCGCCTCCTCCGCCGCCCCCTTTCCCGGCGCCGACGCGTCCTAAAGCAGCGCTATTTAATTCTCTCTTACCGTTCCCTTTGGCTATTTTTCTTTAGGGTCGTAGCGTATTGCTAAATAGCCTATAGCCCCATTCTTTAAATGGGGCTATAATTTTTTCAAATCCGACTAGTGGTTCCAGAGATTAGCGCGTTCAAACAAAAAAGCATAAGCACTTCAGCTTTATTATATTAGTAAACTAGCTGAGGTACCCGGCTCCGCTCGGGTCAATGTCGTTTTTGACTGATTTCGGGCTGGTCAAGTTCAGCCTGCGTTTGCAATGTAAGCTGAAAAAATGTAATTATTTACGACATCACATTAGAAGCCTCAAATAAACAGTACTTTTCCACTATTTAATGGATGTTATTAAAAACCGCATCAAAATCCGTTGCGTTGTTTTAAAGATTTAAGCATACATAGGGATATAGGGACAGAGAAAGCGACTTTGTTTTATACTATGTAGTGAAACCTGTAGTTTGGTTTCAAAGTTATTTTGCTTTTAATATGCCCAAAAATGCATAATCACCCACCAGCCTCTAAATCTGATTTAATAAATGCATGGATATATTATAATAGGTATATGGCAAAAGCATGAAACGCAAATATAGTGTGTTTCAAGTAGAAGACGAGTGCATCTGTACTTTGCTTACCTAGATTCGTTCTTATCCTTATCTGTTAAAAATAAGTGGAATCCTCAATCTAACTTTACAGCCGTTAGCGTCTCATAAAGCCAGCACCACTTGATAATATTAAATCGATGAAACAGCTGAATATTGTACCAATCTCTAAGTATCAATCAAGATAAACAAAGCTTACGGGATATAGTTTTGATTTTTAATGCTGGTGTCATACTTTTTGTTTTATAAAATTTTTGATTAGGTTTTTATAAGATTATTGGTTTTGTTATTTTTGTTAAGACCACAACATGGCGCTAATGGGAAATTATTGTTTGTGCAGCGTTGAAACCTTTTGGCGAATACTAATGCCACATTGAGTATGACTCTGATGGAAACCTGGAATAGAGGGCGTTCAGATTTTCAGAAACCTGCAATTTCTTTCACAGGACACCACGGTTTGTTTTATTATCCACGGTTCGTTTTATTATCCATGCTCCGGATGCCAGATAAGCTGTCTACCATATCTCCTTATTTTTTGACAGTCATAGTTAATTAAATTGCTTGTGTCATTGCAGATCGGACATGATCCGGGGCAGAATCAAGCACTGGTTACACTGCTGCGGGCTGCTGTGCTTCATATTCGTTTTCCTCTTGGTGGCTGGTGCCATCCGGCTAGATGAGGTGGAGCAGCCAATGCTGGACCCACGCGCCACCTATGGTACAGTCGGCGCCGTCATCCTTTACCTGCTGCGCCTCTTCACGCTGCTCACCATCCCGCAGGTGCTCTTCAACTTCACCGGCCTGCTGCTCTTCAACGCTTTCCCCGGAAAAGTTAAACTGAAAGGCTCCCCGCTCCTCGCACCCTTCATATGCATCAGGATTGTGACGCGCGGCGACTTCCCGCAGCTAGTGCGGAACAACGTCATGAGAAACATGAATCTGTGCCTTGACGCCGGTATGGAGAACTTCACTATGGAGGTGGTGACGGACAAGGCGATCGGGCTCGCGCAGCATCGACGTGTGCGCGAGGTGGTCGTACCCGAGGGCTACCGCACCTCCACCGGGGCCCTGTTCAAGGCGCGCGCCCTGCAGTACTGCCTAGAGGACCACGTGAACGTGCTGGCCGAAACCGACTGGCTGGTCCATCTGGATGAGGAGACCCTCCTCACCGAAAACTCGATCAAGGGCATCCTCAACTTTGTGCAAGATGGCAGCCACCAGTTCGGACAGGGGCTGATCACATATGCCAATGAGCACGTCGTCAACTGGCTCACAACTCTGGCAGATAGCTTTCGTGTTGCTGATGACATGGGGAAGCTACGATTCCAGTTTTATGTGTTTCATAAACCGCTGTTCAGCTGGAAAGGATCATTTGTGGTGACACAGGTGAGTTGAACATGTATGTAACAAAATCAACTACGAAAATAGAAATTGTAATACAAATGTATTGGTCTTAGGAATAAAGTAAACTTCTTCAGAATTAGAACTTTATAACTGTTTTACACCAATTTTGGGGACAGGATAATAATATATCCGACACCACCTTCCAATATAATTAAATTCAAACTTTCAAATGAAAGATACTAAAATTTGAGGACTTGTATTAAAAAATAAAATCAGGTTTTCTTACATAGTTTACCATACATTCATTTCATTGAACTCTACCTTATAACTGGTCACAGCTGGGTGTTGAATCTAGTTCTTTGCTCTAAACCGGCTGTGCCGTGTATTTTTTTATTATTTGATTCTGTGCTTCAATCTGTCAATCCTTTACCTTAAACACTGTACGAGTATTAAAATAATCGTATTAAATAGTCTTAAAGAGTAATTTTGCTTTATCAAAAAGGCATATGTTAGGTTAATTCCAATGACCGCTCTACTGTAAAAACTGGTGAACGAGTGTCTCCGTTTACCTTGTACTCCCCCGTAATCGGATAGCAAAACTACATACAACTGTTTTACGTTTATATTCACGTGTAAAATTGTAAGGAAACTGTATAATGAGGAAGTATTGGCAATGTTTGTTACGGCATATTTTTTACAAAGGTACTGAAGTATTTTTCTGCATTCCTTAACTAGCCATAGTCCTTGAGTCATAATAATAGCAATCATCCGATATCTGACACTCGACAAATACCGATTGTATGCTGTTTTATACTAGGTCATTTATGCTGCAAACAGTTTCATTGTATGAAACTAGACATGTATGTACAAAGCATTATGTTGACATATCGTATTTTTTTAATGAATGTGTTTTATAACGAGTTTTCCGGTTGTAAAACTGTTTAATATTTTACTAGGTTGGTGCAGAGAAAAAGGTTTCCTTCGACAACGGCTTAGATGGCTCAGTGGCCGAGGACTGCTTCTTCGCCATGCGGGCTTACAGGGAGGGCTACTCCTTCAACTTCATAGAGGGCGAGATGTGGGAGAAGTCCCCCTTCACCCTGTGGGACTTCATGCAGCAGAGGAAGAGGTGGCTGCAAGGCATCCTGCTGGTGGTCCACTCGAAGGACATTCCCTGGAGGAACAAGGTCTGGCTGGCCATCTCGTGCTACTCGTGGGTGACTTTGCCGCTGTCCACCAGCAACGTGCTGCTGGCTGCCGTCTGTCCTATCCCCTGTCCGCACATCATGGACCTCGTATGCGGCTTCATCGGGGCAGTCAATATTTACATGTACATTTTTGGGGTGCTTAAATCGTTCTCCATGCACAGATTTGGCCCGGTGAGGTTTTGTCTTCTCATCGCTGGTGCCATCTCGACCATTCCAGTAAATATAGTCATTGAGAATATAGCTGTGATATGGGGTGTACTGAGCAAAAAACACAAATTTTACATAGTCAACAAGGAGGTTAGGGCACCAATAACTGTTTGATACCGCTTTACTTTTGTAGTCAAGCTTTCATACCATTGATCTTTTCTACATGCACAAGTTTATTTATAAAGGGGTCTGGGGGGGATAACGGGGGGGGTTTTAATCCCGATTTAACCAATATAATGTAAGAGCACAATTTTAATAGGTTCATTCTATTTTGGACTGCATACACCAAACACAGGCCCCCGAATGGAAAAGTGAACACTTTGCCAAAAACAAAACACGAATGAAACATGAACAATGTATTCCTCTGTAATTTTGGTTTTCCTTCAATTTCTTCACAGAAAACTCGAGGCATTGACAATCATTTAAAAATAGAATACATACTATGGATGGATACTTATTTAAATCCGTAATAATGGTCTTAATCAATAATTTTATTGCATTTTTTATTTGGAATGTTCGGCACTGCTGTTTGGTTTTCGCTTACAGTGCATTCTGAAATACTAGTTATATTTTTGTATTTTATGTTATTGTTACTGTATTATCATACATGCATCGGTATTATTAACTAATAATTTTAAATTTTCGAAATTGTAATTGAGTACCATAGATTTAAGGAAATGAAAAAGTTATCTGTGTTTTGCGTAGACATGTTTGGCAATTGTTATTGATTTCAATTCAATCATGTATGTGTGATATGTGTGGAGCTATGTGTGATCAAAATAAGTCCCACATTGTACTTGCACCGCCTCCGCCTTGCGTCACATTTATTTATGCCAATGTCAGTGACTGGTGCCATGTTTCGTGTAGTACAATTGCTAAGGTGAATCATTCATTATCAAATGTTCTCTCGAGCTCATGCACCGAGAGGTTCATAGAGGAGTCCTGCTTGCTAAATAATGCTTAATAATATAGAGACTGAGTGGTGGTACTGTATAAAGAACAAACATTTTGCTAAAAATATTTAAACCAAAATTAAATTTCATTTGCAATGAAGAAACCAGTGAATGTGCAGTGAAAAGTTATTGCACTATTTAAGAAGCATAGTTAACTCTTGTTTTTTGTTTCACTAAAATATTCTTGTTTAAATATATTTTGTGACACCGATTTATTATTAAGGTTTCGAAAATGTAACTCATTTCATTGTTTTGTGATTTAATTGTATGTCCAGTATTTTGATGCTAATGCAATTTATAAGTTTAAAATTTCGATGCTCTATTATTCATGTTAAGAAATTCATACTTAATTTATTTTGTTACAGATACTTTTTTATATGCAGTTTTGTAATGAGTTTACCTAAGAATATGGCGATTTAGAGTAAGCAAGAAACAAACAAATTAACATTTAAGGTTCACTTAATAATTTAAATATATAGATAGATATAAATGAAGTGGCATAAACATTGAAATAAAATCTTTATAGATTTAAATTCAGCATTCTAAAGGATTCGTCTAGTTTTGACCCACATGAGCTTATCATGTCTCTTTTTTAATAAAATTTCAAGGCCTGCACAATTTTTACACATTTTATTCTACCACATCAAGCTATATACTGTAAACTTTCCAATGTAAACACTTTATTCTTAAGGGCGTGAGAAGAGCTGATTTGCTAGTTTGACGTAAGTAAAACAAAATTTAATTCAATTTAAAAATATCCACAACCAATATCGATAATCAAGAAAGTTAATATGATGGCCTAGCTATAATTTATAGTGCTTTTCTCTCAAATTAGACAAATGTATATAAATTATCACAAAAAAGTTTGAACACAGAATAAGAGCGTCAGATATTTATCATTATAGGTTTCAAATGTAGCTAGACCATCAATGCATCTTTCGTCTTTTCAAATTCCAAATGAAGTAGAAGTTATTTTGAGTAATTTTAAAATATGATTTCAATTACGCCCTTATAGGAACTGTATGCAATCAGTTTTATCATGCTCTTAAATGGACACATTCGTTGCTGAAAGGTCATCCATAACGTAGCAAACATTTAATTGTCAAATTAAATGATGGTATCATTTGCTTGTGGACCAAAGTAGAGGTAATAACCGTTACAATAATTGTACTTATTTTAACCAGTCTAATAGCGGAATCACACTTGTTTGCTTCATTGATCTTTTTCAATGATACAATGGAAAATACTTGTGTGAGTCGATACTGAAGACAAATGTCAAATCGCTATCCCGCTATAAGGTTGGCGCAAAGTTAAAGCCACCATAATATGGCTGAGAGCAGCTCACATGCTTATTGCTGGTTCATCCAATGTTAATAAATATATTTATTTATATTAGATATGTCAAAGCGATACAAAGTTCTAATAAATAATCAACATTTTAGACGAAATCAAACCTGTCATCAACTTAGAAAAATTTAGTTAGCAATGTTTATAAATAAAAGCACTTTAAGTTAACATGATTACTAAATTATAGATTGATTAATTAGGGAGTAGAATGCCAGTGCATGTTGCTAAAGTTCCATTTTACGCGGCTCCCAAAATTGAAGAAAATTTTGACGCATTGTAGTGTGAATATTGTTACTATGAAGAATTTAATTTAATACATTTGTAGCAAGTCCAAAGTCACTGAGGGATATGACAATTTAGGCCTATTTAACAGAAATTTCATAATAAAGCGACATGGGGCCATTATTTCACTATCGTGCATTGATATGGATAGCAAATTTTTAGTAAAACATTTGTTACTGTGGGCTAATTTGAAATTTTGTTGGGATTTACACCGTCTTGAATGTTATAATCTAACATTATTATGCATTGGTTTGAGGTTTATAATTTTAAATATCAATGGATTTCTTGAGGAACCACGTTTTTTTGCCCACTGTCAGCCTAACCGTATTGGTGTTTTCACATTGATTTTTCTGACCAGTATATGAAAACTGAAACGGTTTTTTTCTGGGCAAAACACAGCAAAATGGCATAACATACATATGTTTATGTTTGTAAAAGCGTTGCTTTTCTATGGAATATTTGACTATATAAAAAAGTGAATGCTAAGATTACTTTCTAGATAGTGTAACTCCGAACCAACATTCTTTTGACCGTGTGAGTAACCAATATTCTACTTACTGTCCAGAGATAAAAACATTCTAACTATTGAGTTAAGGTCCTTCTTTTTCTTTCTTTTTTTTCGGAATGAAAAGTAGCGTATATCACTCTCCGGTCCATAAACTATCTCTATTCAATAAATCCGGTCGATCCAATGCTCAGTTTCTGTGTGAAAGAAGGACAAACCAATAAACACACTCCCGGATTCATAATATTGGTAAGGATAATCCTGTAATGACGGTGAATGATTCTGCACTCCCTTTAAATTAAGAATACGCTTTGCTACATTTTTAATGAAAGCTCTACTAGGTTATGCACAATCAATTATTATACATATGATAACACTTCCTAAAGACATTGCCCCTGAATCCGATGTTAAAGACCGATTCCAAAGGCTTTTGCCCTTTTTGGAACATTTTGGTAAGCTTATTGTGTCATCTGATGTAAAGTTGTTTATGTTGATGTTGATACACTTCCAGTTAAACGAATCAATCATTAATACTTTAAATTTTGGACCTGCGTTGTAAAACAATTATTGCATTGAACTCAATTGTAAGTACAAATACAACCAAGTGACATAAAATCAAAGTGCATTATTTCCTTCAACTGGAAGTATCCTTAGGTAACGACATTATATAAATGACTATATAAACATATATGTAAGTATTGCTGCTCTCAAGTATTCAATTGTTTGATTTTGATGATATTTAGTCTGCCCTTGGTATTGATCTAAGATATGATGCGAACTGTGTTGAACTTTTGGATTCAATTATTTTTAAATTTTGTTTGGCTACTCTAACGGAAGTATGTATACTCATTTTTCAGTTTTAGTCTACGATATCTGCTCCTCAATTTTCATGATGTTTTGTCATAATCTAAAAGTTATGGAATATTGTAAATTTTTTTGTCAGTTCTCAATAGTTACTACGTTAATTTTCTACATGCAATGTTGCACATTATAAAAGACCTCACACAAGACGATGTGTTCATGGAGCAAACATTTAGTATAGTCTCTTCCAAGAGGAGGCGAAAAAACATCCAAACATGTACTTTCGATTCAATTCTAAACTGTGTTTCATAATTAGGAGTGCAACGAGCAAAAGTGGTCGCTCAGTTCACAAATCATATGCTCAAAGGCCAATGTCCGTTTTTCCGACGGGGCCTAGAAACAGACTAGGTTGGAAGGTAAAATAACAGTTCCGTTATTTCTATAGAAGTATTTTTTTCAGTTACTTTTAGATTAACTCACTCATTTAATCTTTTGCGACCATTTTGCTTGTCGGGCTACGGTGTTGCCTGAGAGAGATAGAGAGAGAAAACATAAAACTTGCTGAACTACCCAATCGAGTCCGGATCCTGTCCTATTACATGTTAACTTTGATGTTAACTTTTAACTTTTTATGTTAACTCGGTGCCTTTTCAATTACTACCAATTATCAGTTTGTCAAATGCCTAAAATGTATTTGCATTTATAATTAGAGCCATTTATGTGGCCTTAATCAAAAATATGTTAAATATTCACTGCAATGGAACATGCATTTTATTAAACAAATACATCGTAGTTGTGCTGTGCACAAGTTCTGGTAAAAAAATGTATAATTTACACAACTCTAGATTGGATTTTGCGAGCCAGAAAATATAAATACAACCGATGTATATGTACGCAAGTACCTACTTACTCCTGTTCAGACTTCCAGACAGATCGCCACACTAGTCACGTTTTATTGTTTATTCTAAGTGTTTAAATGTATAGAAATTCATAAATAGGCATAAAACTATTATAGTTAAATAATAGAACTCGGTCACAATCCAAATGTGGACAATTAAAAACCTTCAAGCGGCCAGCAGGCAATGTCTCTTATGCTGAGAGTCAAAGACAGTTCTTGGGTCCTGAGACGATTTTCAAGTCTTCACATTACAATATACGAATTTTATATTACTCCCATACATTTTATATCAAAATTAACAGTCTTGACTTGCTCTTATCTAAAGACCCAAGAATTGTCTTTGAATCCCAGCATTAGTGTATAGAATTTGTTAATTATCAAGGCACACATTTTCAAGTTCACTGAAAAGAGAATAGCGGCCCCAGATTTCCTGAGTCCCTTTTACTCCAAGATCAATGTGAATATGACAGAGAGGGAATTTGTCTCCATTTCCGACGTAGTGACATGAGAATATGTGCCTGTACATTTGTCAGCCAACCATATTGCTATAAAGCAATATCTCAGGCGCCGAAAAGGTTTGTTAGCATTTATTTTTCGTTCCGCTTTTCGTAAAGGTAATATTTTAATCGAGGCTTGGTTATTGAGCTAAATCGCAAATGTGAATGAAAGGTCTCCTTGAACGCTATATTTAATTAATAATATAGTATGTAAATAATTTCTACTTAAAGTTGAGGATGGGTACTCATGATTGTTCAATATAATACACATTGAAATAATAAAATGGACTATGTATTTATAAAAAAAAAAACCAGCAGTAACCTTGAGGCACACCTGATCCGCTCGACGATTTTTGTATAGCGATCCAATCAGCCGATCCTAGTGTACTTGCGCACACCCTCTTAGTAGTCCCTTTCTCCTACTAGGTTTAAGCACAGCACACCCGGGTTGGTTGCACCCGGGTGCAACATTGGATGAAAAGATGGTCGAAGCGGCAATAAAAAAGTTCCGCGTTTTCCGTCCAGTTCATTGTAGCCGTAAATGAATGGTGATGGGTAATATCGGCTAATTGGACTCATATCATAACGGTAGTTGTGTGGTATCCATCCCCATCCATGTCAGGTTGCATAAAAAACTTACGAAATTTTATCCCATCCAATGACAAGTTTATGACCGACTTAGGTGGCCGACGCGCTTAGCTCGAACCCCTTTTTGGTATGTATGAAGTGTATGGAGTGGACTTTCTATATGTAGTATTATTACATCTTATGTTTCTGAGGTATCCCATTTCTATTGTTACTGGTAATGCCGGTCAACCTGTTAGTCTCTCAGCACCACTTTTGCCAGGCGTCGTAGAATGAGATAAATATTTCTACGACTATGACGCCAACCGCCTAGAGCAGGGCAGTGGTGGCGCGACAGAAATATTTTATGTACTTACAGTAGAACGCCACTGATTGGGAACACGGGTAGTCCGTATAATCGAAAATCCGGATAATCAATGTTCAGTAAAATAAAAGTATGTACCTGCACACAGGGTGTTAGCGGAGGTATGGTCCAAACGTTAACCACGTGGCATATTTGGAATATACATACATTTTTTTTGTAGGTTTTTACAAAAAATGTATGGGGATGACATTTTATTTTAAGTTGGACGACAAAATGGCTTCTACCTTTTTTGCTCCAAAAATGTCAAGGAAAACGTGCCTCCCTTAACAGCCTGCATGTAAGTAAAATTAACTTAAAAAACCGATTTATTGAAGAGTGAGACCGTTGTGAGAAATATTTATATTTATTGTAACAACATACTAATATTAAAAAATCTAATTTACTTAATCAAATTAGTGAAGCATGTTATATATTGTTTTTTCTTTTTTTTGTATTGCTTAGGCTGAAAATTGCTTGCAATGGGAAAAAACTGCTTATTTATCACAACAGGTGGCGTCAAGCGAGCTCACCTAAAAGATCTGTCAAAGCTATAAGCTACCATACAAAATCAAACACAATAGATTTGAAAATTTTATTAACTCAATCTGTGTCATTGCAATGACTCAATTCTCTACACGTTATTCCGAAAATAAATGGTTCTTAATTATGCTATTCAAGAGAAGTCTTGGGAAAGAAAATATCACAAAACATAAGCTATAATATTTCGTTTCATACTTTGTGCTGGTCAATGACATTTAAATTTGTCTGAAGACAAATAAAAGCTCATCTTTTCCTCTAAACCTTATTCTAACCGCATCGTGGAGTACATCTTTCATCCAAAAACTCGTAAATCAAACATGACAGGAATGACAGTGGTGAGGTCGCAGTTTTCTTCCCCATTTACTTCTCACAGTTTTATCTTTTCAACACAGATATCATTGATCCGTTTAAGTTGTAGTGGTTTTTAACCGACTTAAAAAAAAATTAGGTTCTCAATTCGTCGGAATCTTAATTTTTTTTACGACTGATGCTAGCTGTCGGGATGAGGGGCGGCGGATGTCACATGCAGGATATCTCGCGCGAGTCGTCGGTGGTGGTCGCCCTCTCGCGTCAATTTGCGTGCATAGCCACTAAAACTTATCGACGACCTAGGATGCTCAAAGCAATCAATAGGAGTCTGGATAACCGGACGTCCGGATAATAGGCGTTCTACTGTAATTCGATTGTTTTTCCAGGTAAGAAAACATAAATGTTCGAGGTAAAACTTCGAGATGCAGACAATATTTACATCTTCATCGCGGAAGAACATTATTAAAGAAACTCGACTTATGGATACATTCCCTGACAATGATAAAGACCCTGTTGCTTACTATATTCGACCACTGGTATGCTCGCCACATAATTTATCAGATCACATAGGATCGGGTAGCAAAATTGAACTGTGTCGTAATACGGTAATTGGCACTGACAGTACATTTTTAAGGCATATTAGTGTGTAGATCGATGCCGAAATGTTTTCTAGGTGTGAAATAATATGATATATTACTAGTAGATAATAAATCCTGTTCGCAGTTTTCCTCAGGTATGGCTTTGGACCCTGCCTAGATCATGAGTATTCCCAAGACGTTACCATTATTTGAGCCTTTTAACTGCACGGAAAACGGTTAATTGATCTGAATTATTTCCGATTTCTGTGGACAACTTCGTTTCGATCCATTATGTTTTAGGGATACATAAAGAGTGGTGAGCCCATTGCTGTCACCTAGGTATTGCTAGAGCAATTGAAAGCCTAAAATCACCGAAGTGGTGGGTTTCCTCACGAGGTTTTCCTTCACGGCAAAGAATTTAATGGAAAATCACTTTCAAATCGTAGCCAGGGCCTTCGAGACGGAAGACCGTTACCATTATGCTACGGACCTCTCAAAAGTGTTAAGTGAGTCACATTTCTATACAGTTTTAAGTGCTCCGTCGATCGATTGGTAATCCATTAAGTCGCCGATCACGACGAGTTTTGTGTAAGTAGGCGGCTCGTCCCAAGAGTGCCCGACGGTCGGCGGGAGGACAATGAGTTCACGTGAGGTGGGGTCGTAGTGCCTTCTATCCGCTACATAAATAAGTATTTTTATTTGACACAACCTTGGACGAATAATAACAATTCTCCTTTGGAATTTGCCAATCCGTCGTTATTATTTATCCAAGCACACAACTTTCAAAGGAGACCTAGAATTCCATCTTACTTTCTCCCAGAATGAAAATGTAACACGATTTTATCAGGTACGTGTATTTAACTCTCTTTCTCTGTTCGGTAAAAATTTTGCAATCTTAAATTAAAATTTGCAATCAAATATTCAAGGACTTTTTCAACGCAAATTTTTCTAAGACTTAAAACTTAGGTTTTTTTTTTTAATGCGACCCGACATGGATGGCTAATACCACACAACTACCGTTATGATATTAGCCCAATACACCACATTCCCAAAGGAATTTGGTGCCATGCCAGGACCTTCCCTTTATGAGCACGGCTACATTGAACTGGATGGAAAACACGGACAATTTCTCATTGCCGCTTCGACCATCTTTTCATCCAATGCGATGGTACCAACCCGGGCGGGCTTAAACCCTACCACCTAGTAGGGGAAGGGGACCTACAGTTTTACATGGATTCCGAACCATGGAGCAGCTCGCATTCGTGATGAAAATGCCCTTATCGAACTCGGAAAAAGAAAGACAGTGGTGCATGTCGGTATTGAACCCAGGTCTCTGGTACGCTAGGCCAGTCCCCGCGCCACTAGGCTACGAGCCGCTCAAGGCGGTAGGTAGGTATAGGCGCGTATTTCGTTGTAGATGAATTAGTCCGGTTTCAAAATATGGTAGATTTTTTCAAATTTAAATAACGAGAGATTAAATATTCGTGTATAACTTCCATGTTCAATTATTTCAGATCTATAATATTAGAAAATGTCTAATACCCGCGACTTCACGATTCACTAAGGGCCGAGTGAACGAAAGGACATAACATCAAAATCAACGTATGATTAAACACGTCACTTTGTATGGACAGTAAGAAAGGAACTCCATGCGGTTCACTAAAAGTGACGTGCTTGAACATTGATTAACTCAGCCGTCTCTTCGTGCAATCGGGGCTAAGCCTCGCGTATGAACCTGGCCGTGGCCGCACATGTAATGGGATTGCGGCCGGGGAGGGCGGAGCCGTGCTCGCGCGAAGCCCTACCGAGCTCGGCGTTCGTGACACGGTCGTGTGTAGACAGTGCCATCCACTTTCCTCTACTTAATCTAATAACGCGGCGTGCAGTGGGAGTAATGCCTTCCCAAGGGCGGCGGCGGCGGCGGCGGGACGGCAGTAGCGGCCGTCGGTCGGTCGGCGTCGGCTCTGCTGCCGCTGGACGCGAGGGCGAGGCGCGCCGTTATGGAGCCTCCGCGGATATTGGTGGAGGACTGCGGTGCGCGCGGACGGACGGACTCGAACGGCGACGCGCCGGAGATGGAAGGACAGGCGGAGATGGATCGAGGGTCAGTATCTGCGGTTACTGTCTACCGGAAACCGGCCAAGTGCGAGTCGGACTCGCACACAAAGGGTTGCGTACCATCGTACAAGATTTGACGCAAAAAAACCCTTTTTTTTTATTTTGCCTATTTGTTGCGGCAAAATAAATACACACTCTGTGAAAATTTCAGCTGCCTACCTATTACGGTTCATGAGATACAGCCCTGTGACAGACGGACGGACGGACGGACAAACAGCGGAGGCTTATTAATAGGGTTCCGTTTTGACCCTTTGGGTTGTGACGTTCGACCGGAACCCTCGCCTTTGCGGCGGCTCCGTCCGCGTCATCACGCGCCACCACCCCAAATTAAATGTAGAATAAGTGTACCCTTAGGGGGTAGCCGAGCCAAGTACTACCAGGGACAGGGAAAAGAATACGACCAATTAGTGAAAATAAAGGTGGGCGTTTATTACAAAGAAAATTAAACAAAATTGCTCAAGCGGTACATAAATGGTTTGCAGTTAGAAAGTCTGTCGTTGAGGCCTCCGTTAAGGGTAGAAAAACTTGGTGGTTGGTTCACTCAGTGGTGGACCACGTCGGTGCGCAGCATGGTGGGTGCACGCGCGTGCGGTGCGGCGCGCGGGGCGTCGGCTCAGAGCAGCGGCGCCGGCGTGTCGGCCGCGTCGTCAACGCCGGTCGACGGCGTGGCGGCGTGGCTCAGCGCTGCTCGGCGCGGGGCGCATCGGCGCGGCTGCGCGGATGGCCGGCCAGCGTGCTCGGCTACCTCGCCACGTCGCTGCCGGCGACGGCGGCCCATCGGCGAGTCGTGTCTCGGGTGAACGGAAGACATAACTGGGGCCCACTTGGTGAGCCCCGCAGGAACCGCTGAAGTCAATTTCGAAACACTTAGACGGGCGCTCACAATAAATGAGGCGTGGGCGCCGTAAAATGGTTACAGGGTGCTTGAGGAGCTAAAATAAAGCCAGGTCAATAGCGACCAAGGAGGAAATGAGTTTAATTAAATGAACAGGGCTGTGAGCAATCGCTAAAAGGTATTAAATTGAAGTTGGGTTACCGGTAGGTGGACCGCGGTTTGTAGAGGTGCGCTCTTTGCGAAGGCTGCTGGTAAAGTGGGCGACCCAAAATGGTCGCCGCACTACGAAATTATCATTTTCGTTTCTCTTTTTTTCTGAGGGTAAGGAAGATTTTAATTAGGTAAAACCACGGAGGGAGCAAGGCGATTGGATTAGCCTTGGCCAAGGAGCTATGAACACTGTAGTGGCTTACCAAAAATCCACTACGTGACACAACCCCCCCTCTCGAGGAAAGAGGACGACGAGCCGTCCGACCTGTCGCCCTCGACAGACCGAGTCCTCGAGAGTAAGCCAAGGCTAATCAGGCACAGGTGAAGCCTGAATGAAATGGGTAAGTGAACAAGGTCGGGTGGGACACAAATAAAAAAACAACAATCTTAAACTACGGGCTACCTACTGGAATAAATGCAGTAAAAAAAAAAAGGACAGACCAAAAAGAAACAAAATAGATACTCCTCCACACAAAAGGAACACAAATTAGGCTCTAGAACTTAATTTAAAAAGACGTGTTGGCTTGTTTATTTATTGTAGGAGTTCCCGTATTCTTCTAATAGAATACGGTGCCGCTCCTGTAAGGTACAAAAGAAAAGTACAGCACAAAAAAAAATGGCTCGTACAGGCTTAGATTTTTTTCATTAGGAGTTAGACTAAATCGTCCTTACCGCTCCTGTGAGGTAAAACGACGAAGTATAGCACTTAAACATGGCTCATACGGCTTAGATTTTTTTCATTAGGAGTTAGACTAAATCGTCCTTACCGCTCCTGTGAGGTAAAACGACGAAGTATAGCACTTAAACATGGCTCATACAGGCTTAGATTTTTTTCATTAGGAGTTAGACTAAATCGTCCTTACCGCTCCTGTGAGGTAAAACGACGAAGTATAATGGGTGCGACCGCAACCGGCTCGCACAACAAGTAAGTTGGCTTCTTTAGTTAGCAGTAGGAGTTGGACCATACAGTGTCGTTACCGCTCCTTTAAGGCACCCAATGAGCGGCTAGCGATCATGCCCTGAGCTTGAGGAGTTCAGGACACCCTTAACCTAGAACTAACCGCTTGGTGCTACGCACATGCCTAAACTACGGGACAACACATTATTTACAAGACCTGCTCTCGCGCCCTAACATGCATTATCTTTCGCTCGCCTCT
This sequence comes from Incurvaria masculella, assembly GCA_946894095.1. Classification (NCBI taxonomy): domain Eukaryota; kingdom Metazoa; phylum Arthropoda; class Insecta; order Lepidoptera; family Incurvariidae; genus Incurvaria; species Incurvaria masculella. The sequence goes on from OX335650.1 coordinate 14,013,563, forward strand.
AACATTCCAAGTCTGGTCATCCTACAGCGGAAGATCAGACATCACCTTGCAGTGGCCGTCCAGACCCTCGAAGGCGCGGGCCGGACGACCGGTGCGGGAGCGGGCCGCTCCAGACGACGTCACTAAAACTAACACAAATCAAATAAATTAACCACTGACGGCACCCAGCAGCATGGCTGGCGAGGTGACGTCGGGGAACCTACAAGTAAAAAAAACAAAACAACACTACAGTCCAGTAGGTACCCGGCAACTAAGTACTAACATTATCAACACAACAAACTAAATAAATCAACAAAACCAAACACGGTCCGCTTTACGAAGGGAACCGGTATAGGGATTAAATAGCCCAATAACGAGGTGAGAGAGGGACATAGGTAACTCTCCATAAAAAAATTAAAAAAATCAAAAGCTTAACTTTAAGGACTTAACGACCTACTTACTACTACTTGGGCCTAGGTAGTGGTACTGGAGGCACAGTCTAGGTCTGCCGGTCTGGCATGATACCGTTAGAGAAACAGGACGCGTGTTCAAACTGCCTATGTTGCGAGAAAAAAAAATTAAAAAAAATTAAAAAAAAATACTTTGGAAGGATTCACAGCCCATGAAGTGGATGAAGGAGGGTGAGGCCCAGTGCAGCGGAAGCCTTATTGCGAAAAAAAAATAAAAAAATAAAGTAAAAAAAACATTAAAGGAATCCACAATCCATGAAGTGGATGAAGGAGGGTGAGGCCCAGTGCAGCGATGAGCTAACATAAATGGAGGGGCATGATCGTAGCCTTGGAGGCAAAACAACAAAACATTATTTTGAAAAAAAAAAAAATTTATTTTGGCATAGTGTGAACACGCCTTAATACCTAGATGACCTAGGTGCCTAGATCCTAAAAAAAAAAGCGCTCAGCGCACGGGCACCCACGCGGCCACGGCGCGCGCGCCGTCGCTTCAACCGAAACCTAGCCGCCTACACTAGTACAATCACAAAACAAGAAAAAAAAACGGAACTAAAAGTGGGCATAATGCGCCTAGTAAAATTACTCAACTGAAATATTTTGCAATACGAGAACCGGTGAAAAGTTTCGTTCGTGAATGAATTAAAACTGAAATGAACTGTTGCAGTTCCGCTGTGACGCGAACGGAACGAGACGAATCGATTTCGGTGGCGTTCGCCAGCGTGCGCGCCGCCGTGATCGCGTCGCGTGTCCGAACGGCCGAGTAATAACAATACTTATTACGCGCCGACTTGCTCGGATTCGCATTCAATACATTTTAAATCTACCATAGGATAGAAAACGAGTTAGAAGCGCGCCGCGAATGTTTGCCGAGTGTCCGATTAGGCCCGCGAACAGAGGGCAAGGGCGGGAGCCAATAAAGGTGTGGGGCCCGTCGAAAACAAATGCGGCCGGGGACATTCCCAAGTGGAACGTATTAGTCCCGGCGGCAGGAAGAGAAACTGAAGGAAAAAAAATGAAACATCCGCGGGGCCTTCTAAACTCAAGGCCAGAATACAAACTACGTTTTGACTTGTGGTGAAGGAAAACATTACATAAGATAAGGGTTTAAAAAAAAACGGGTGTCCCCTCCGCTTAAGGTTCGCGGGGCAAGGGCGTTTGGCACTCGCCAAAACGGTCAACCATATAATAAAATGAAAACACTTTATTCAAAAAAAATAAATTGAAATGCAGAGCGCGTTGGGAGATCGGGTCGGAAATACGTTCTTAACTTCGCATAGATGCACGCATAATAAACTATAAAAAAAAAAAAATTTAAAAAAAAAGTGATCCCCAACGAATGAAGGTCGAGTGATCGGGCTGTGAAAGTCTTGAAACGCACGAGGTGCATGCGCAAGGTAAGTGAGAGGAAACAGTATGGACATCAAAAGTTCAAGGAAAAAAAGTGGTCCCCAACGAATGAAGGTTGGGTGATCAGGGCCGTGAAACTACGCGCCCGCGCGACCGCTCCGCGTCGCGACAATTAGATGGAGCGAGGGAAAGAAAAAAAAACGTGGGTAGTTTCGCGAGCAAAGAAAAAACAACTCGTAAAAATTCCTACGGCACACGCGCCGTCTGAACTAAATTAAAACAAAACGGAATCATACTGGGTAACAGGCGGGATCTACCGAGCGCTAACCAAAACAGAACGAAAAAAAAACGTGAGACCGTATCTAGTTCAGTAGGAGGGAGCGTGTTAGGCAAGTTTAAGTGAACGCGAAATACCAACGGGGAATCGAAAGTTTTAGATTATCGATGCGAAATTATGAATCTGTCGTCTCAAAGTGAGCGCAGTAAAGACATCGCTCGCGCTGTGTCGCGCGGCCATGTTGTGTAGTGAAATCTAAGTTCAATGTGAAGTTATCAAGGGCAGCTAAACATGGAATGAATTTATGTTTTTCAGCTGAAGGCGAAACGTAAGTACTGTGTGAAGTGAGTGGGGCGTAAACAGGATCAACTCGTTCGGTGGTCGAATCAACTTCGAAACATGGTTTCAAGGTTAGGTCGATCGCCGAATCGAACGCGTTATCGTCTCAACCAATGCGATAGCTCACTAGCACACAACAATCACACGTAAAAATGTTACAGCAAACAATTAATGAGAAAAAAAAATGGAGGGCTCAACAGAAACCTGGCTTTTTACAAATTAAATATTCTTTTTCCCTCCGCGGTTTGTAGAGGTGCGCTCTTTGCGAAGGCTGCTGGTAAAGTGGGCGACCCAAAATGGTCGCCGCACTACGAAATTATCATTTTCGTTTCTCTTTTTTTCTGAGGGTAAGGAAGATTTTAATTAGGTAAAACCACGGAGGGAGCAAGGCGATTGGATTAGCCTTGGCCAAGGAGCTATGAACACTGTAGTGGCTTACCAAAAATCCACTACGTGACAGGGTACGGAACCCTAAAAATCAACGTCAACGTATGATTAAATACGTCACTTTGCATGGACAGTATGGAAGGAACTCCACGCCGTTCACCAAAAGTGATGTCTTTGAGCATTGATTAAATCAGCCGTCTCTTCGGGCAATCGGGGCTCAGTGAGTGATCAACCCGATGGGTACATTCGGAACCAGGATTTTTGAGAAAATCTGATGAACGGTGATGTTTAACGAAGGAAAATAATGCGTAGAAACCTAGTTTAGTTAGACCACTCGCCATCCTGGAATTTGCCAATCCTGCTCCTACATAACTATATGGTACCTAGTTCCTTCGTAATTACCGATCCAATAGCACTTTTTTATGTAATTGGACGTGGATAGGTATACCGCATCCACCGTCATGATTTTAACCCAACACCGCATTCCCGTAGGAAATAAGGACAATTTTTCATTAACGCATCCGACTTAACCCCACTACCATAGAGATAGTAGACGTACTAAATCATAAATAGGCGCGTTAAAAATTAAATTAATAATTTTAAATGGTAATAAATTCACCAAAGAGAATTTTATCGGAGAGAGCCTCGTTTATATTGTTACGAGGGTGGGGTGAAGATTAAAGAAGAAAACACTAAAGTTAATAATATTCCTTCATTTCAAACAACTCTCAAATACAATTTTATTCCAATTCAATACTTCGCTTCGAACACTAATTCCAAATATCAAAGACCTAATATTTAATGTTTACGGATGTACAGTGTTAAGTAAAGCTTACTTCTTTCTGACGTTTGAGTATGAACACAAGGGTTCAGCTGCCCACACTGACGCATAGTGACACCGTGAGCATAGTTTGCACAGATAATTTCATCGTCCAACGAAGTGCTGTGTTACTACCCGCATCTGTAGCTGAACCTACCCACAGCTACAATCTCCGCAGCCGACGACCTTTAGTTGACTTCTAACTGGACGACGCGTCAGAGGTCCTCGAGGTCGTGCCGCGATCCTGATGATGTCCGCAACGTGGTGGACGAAACGTCGGAAAGAAGTAAGCTTTACTTAAGGTGGCCCTTCCCGGCGGGACTAACTCATTCGCGGGCACGGTCCAAAACAGTGCTATTGCGCTCTGGGAACTTTTCTGTTTCAAAGAAAAAGACAGGCTCCGTCATTAGGAAGATGCAACATGTCCACAAAAAACACAATATACTACTACTTTACATGTATGTATCAAAGAGTAAATAAATAAATAAATAAATACTAAACATAGTGTATGATTTGATAAGATTTACGAAAATTTTGATTTCAAAACAACTTATAGCTAAAAGTAAACCACGACCGCTGTAGTAAAAAAATTAACAAAAACCAAATAGGTAGATAAATCTTGATTAAATAAGCTATGTCTGATGACTAATCTTTTTGAGATTTTCTTACTTTATCATTGCGTAATAAACTACCAAAGTTATTGTATAAAACGTTCGAAAAATTCGAACTTTCGGACCTTATAACTTAGAAACCAAACACAATTTTACAATGCCAACGGTCATCAGACATCTAGTTCGATCAAATAAAGCTCTTTTGAGCAAAATTTGGCATCTCTGATAAGAAATATGGGCGTGATCTTCTTTCCCCGTTTGTATGGGGAGTTGAGCGGGTTGGGCCACCTTAACACTGTACACCCGTAACCATTAAGTATTATGTCGAACAACAGTGAAAATCTACATAAATAAACTACATAATAAACATATCAAAGAGCTAGTTCACTATCGCTTGGTTTCGCTTTGCTTCGCGTCTCAAAATTGACTGCCGCCCCGAGCGGTGAAGACGCCTTCTATACCGGTGGATATACTTTCTAGGTACCCCCTCATTCATGGCCCCATTCCGTCGATCTAACCGAATACCCTTCGCGACGGAAATAGATAAGTAGCGCCATCCGTTGACCAACTCAGGAACTAATATGAGCGCTTCGCTTGTGCCTTCGCATATAGCGCCCTCGTAACAATATTTTAATACAGAAGCACTAATTATATTTTATTCTTAAATTTAAGAGGCACATTGTAACTGACTGCGAGCGCCAAAACATGAAACATATAGGAATGTGACCAGCGACGACTCTTTGGTAAAAATACCAAAGCCAGAGATTTTTTGCTGCCATCCAAAGCAGCGAGGTGGTTAGCGATGCGTTCTTCATCTTTTGGCGCGCGCGGTCAGTAATAGTCGAATAAGTAAGTAGTCCAAACCTATTCGTTTTTGTTTTTTAGTTTAGCCTTTGTTCATTGTTGTAGACTGGCCATCGATGCCAAACTGGGCCGCCGTGTCCATTTCCCCAGTGACGTCATCCGTTGCCATGTAAAGTGAGTGTTTTTCCTAAATACCTATTGTTAGCATATCCTCTATATGTACATACACAGGTGTCGTAGACGCTAGCAATAGTAATCATTTTCATTGCGATTGAGTCACCCATCAAACATCGCAGTCCATGTGTACTCAGAGCCCCTAGTGCCACTTATCACTAGTCCCAACTGGCGTTTACGCCTAACCGATCGACTAGCGTTTTTAAATGTATGGAGAAATTGAAGAGAGTGGGCGTTGAGCGAACTAACATTTTCAAGTCCGAGTTTGATTTGACAGCTTACTCACCGTCGCCGTAAATAGGTTGACGTAGACGGTTACGCCGACACCGCATTTTCATACAAATCGGAAGCGCGGTTTTGATTTTGACAGCTTAATCATAATCAATCAAGAAACCAGAACACATAGTAAAAACTTGTATGGAGTTTGAAGTTTTTACGTAACTTCGAAGTTCCGTAAGCGCCAACAAGAACTCGGACTGACCACTCAGAACGCGTTTCAGAAGAAAACGTTTCACGCGTGTAACTCTCATCCGCTACCTAGTTTGAAATGTTGAAGTATGACCACGGAGGATAGAGGTAAAGAGGAGATGGTCTAAGCAAACTGGGTCTGTGTCCACCAAGTGGGTCCCTACGTCACAGCCCACGTGATAAAGAAGGCGTGGCTTAGTCATTCGCGACATGGCGCTAGCGGTGTTAGGTTGTGGGACAATATTATGGTCCACGGCGCAATTTTCGGCGAACAGTCGATTACACGATGAGATTTTGTGTAAAATGTTGCAAACATTACACGGGACAAAATAATCTAAATTTTGTAGGTTTTATTTGTCAGTAAAACACGGCATATTTTATAATTTGAGTCAATATTCGAGCATTGTATCGATGTATCGCTCTTGCTATGTGCCGATAGATGGCGCGCAATAATTTTCGTTTTACGGTAAGAAATGTTGATCTCATGATGCAAATTTTAATGACATTTTTAAATTATAATTATTTGAATCCGTGCGAAGGTATAGATTTAAATTTATAAGGTTTTTTTATAGAAAAAACACTTAGTAAAATTTAAAAGGCGCCATCTAGTTGTAGTCTTGTAACCACTAAGAATAGCTCTCGGAATAGCTGCTACCAGAATATCGATTCTTCCGGTAGATGGAATTCGCAAAAATGGGCGGTGCATGACCCCACCATGGAGCCATGTTCCCCCCGCTTCCCCGCACAGTGTCACGCTGCGATCCTTAGTAATATGAGTTAAAAACATCTCCTCTCTCCCTCTATCCTCCGTGAGTATGACACTCCGGAAAATACTTATCATGCTCTTTCTATGAATAGCCCTTGGAAATTCTATTTATCCACCACTCTGGCAGTATTTATTAGATATTCTTTGACTCTGGGCAGCGAAGTGACTCATAAAGGGAAGGTCCTGGCATGGCACCAAATTTCTTCAGGAATGTGGTGTATTGGGCTAATATAACGGTAGTTGTGTGCCATCCATGTCAGGTCGCATAAAAAAAGCGACACTCTTGAAACTCTATGTCCGTAAATTTAATTTGACGGGTTCCATAAAAAAAAATTCATCTCAGATGGTTCGATATTTGTTCCAAATAACTCAAGAATGTTTTAATTAAGGGGGTGTTAGAAACTGATTGCATGAATTTCCAATAGGATGAATGTGAAAGCACAATTTATTATTTTTAAATGTAATTACAACTGATTTTGAAATTTCAAAAAGATGAAAGATAAGAAATGATGTATGTCTGCGAAGCGAAAGAGGAGTGCTGTGATCGTACCGTATGGAGCTCTATCATCTCGGCCTACTCCTCCGCGAAATCGGCGTGAAGGTATGTAAACATGAAAGATAAATTGATTGTTTAGCTGTATTTGGAACATATAATTATAAATATCTATCTCCCACTTTGGTTAATGAATGTTTATGCACATTTGCATCGCGGTCTTACAGTGTTGTCTTTAAATTATGGCATCAACTATCGAAATTCGTTGCACTTATTTTTAATGTTGTTTTACTTCTGCCCCTATGGAGCTGAATGCAATCAGGTGCTAACACCCTCTTAAGGTGGCCCAACCCGCTCATGTCCCCATACAAAAGGGGAAAGAAGATCACGCCTAAATTTCTTGTCAGAGATCCAAAATTTTGCTCAAAATAGCTTTATTTGATTAAAGTAGATGGCTGATGACCATTGGCATTGTAAAATTGTGTTTGGTTTCCAAGTTATAACGTCCGAAAGTTCGGATTTTTCGAGCGTTTTATACAATAACTTTGGAGGTGGATTACGCAATGATAAAGTAAGAACATCTTAAAATGATTAGTCATCAGACATAGCTTATTTAATTAAGATTTATAATCTATTTGGTTTTTGTTAGATTTTTGACTACAGCGGTCGTGGTTTACTTTTAGCTATAAGTCGTTTTGAAATTAAAATTTTCGTAAATCTTACCAAATCATACACTATGCACATTGTCTTTTTTGTGGACAGGTTGCATCTTCCTCATCACGGAGCCTATCTTATTCTTAGAAACAGAGAAGGTCCCAGAGCGCAACAGCACGGTTTTGTACCGTGCCCGCAAATGAGTTGAGGCCGCCGGGCTGGGCCACCTTAAGGCGGGCCTTCCCTCTCAACTCCCCATACAAACGTGCAAAGAAGATCTTGCGCATATTCCTTGTCGGAGATTCAAAATAATACTCAAAACAGCTTTATTTTCAATACAAATTATATTTTTTTTTATTGTTATAAACACAGAACACATGCAAATACACAACAAGAAACAGATACATATGAAAAAAATAAATTAATATGACAATCTACTTAACCCTAACAAACAGTAATCATAAATAAAAAAGTTCTTCAAAGTCAGCTGAAGCTGCTATGGTCCCTAAGACACTTATTGCGTTACCCCTTTGGATCTCCAGGCTAATGCGGCGAATAAAGAAAGCTTTTGAGCGTAAGTCACCTGAAGCCTCCGTCAACATTTTACCTAGACTGTCAGCAAATTTCAAAGCTTCGTTTGACCATGCTCCTAAAGTTTCCACTGCAAAAGGCAAGAATTCGAATTGGGGTAACAGAGAATCATATTTTTTTATCTTATTTGATGCTGCAGTGGCTGCCGCAGAACCAGCTGAGCGCGAGGAGACACCTACGTGACTGGGTGCTAATGTGTCAACGCATGTGGCATCCCACACCTAAGCCTTTCCCCGCTTCCATGGAACGAGAGTCATACCGTCAGGTCGTTTCCCATCTGACCGTGACAACCCTGGAGGCTCACGCAAGCTGGGTATACCAGCGGAATTCGGACATCTCTTAATGATATCATTTATTGCGGAGTGCCTCGATATCCGACCTGCGCTCCGCTGGCATGCCAAGCCGTGGTGTCCGTTGCTGTCGACACTGGCCCCGCAAATACAAACATGGGGCTGACATACTCTAGCGCCAATGCGGAGAGCGACACAGATCCGTAATATGTTTTTATCTAGTAGTGTGCCGAGGTGTGGTGAGGGGAAGGTCTTTAGCCATGCTCCTGATTCCTCTCGGGATACTCCTAATAATCTTGCCTTGTTGGCATCTGTAGCTTTAACAATCATATCTAAAAGTCTCTCTTCAATTAAGGGTAAGTCCCATTTTTTCTGTATCTTCGGACAGAGTGGTATCTCGCGAGCCTCAGTAAATCTCAGCCTCCAGCTTCCATTGCCTCTTTCACGTAGTCGATCTCAAAATCACAGCCAAGTGATGGAACAAGAATTCTACCAATGAGATCGTTACTAGCATGAACAGAGGCTAAGAAAGCCGGAAGAGCCACATCTGTGACGCGTCGGATACCAATTCCTCCAAAAGAAATCGGAAGTGTTGCTTGCATCCAACTATCATCCTCAAGTATGATATTAAGCGTTTGTTCCAAGCTAGCTCTGAAAATACTGTCAACCTTTGACAAATACTCTGCTTTACACCAAAGCGGACAACAACGTAAGAAATATGTGAATCTGGGCAAGCAGAAACAGTTTTAAAGTAAAAAAAGTGATACATGAGGGTGCAAGTGTTGTAAACGCTCAATGAAAAAGTTAAGTTTTGAACATTTAGATGTTATCAGTGAATCAACGGAGTCATCAATAAGTGGCGCACCGAGAAGAAATATATTGTCTTTTTGTAACATTTTTATACCTGGTGTAATCAAGTTCAAATCATTCATTATTTCCTGAACTTTGTGATTTGGTACTGTCGGAAAAAACATAACCTCATATTTTTCGGAGTTTAATTGGAGTCCTAGTACTTCAAACTTCTGAATAATATTTCGTAGGTCACTGAGGACATCTTTTGTGCTCCCCGCGAGAACTCCATCATCCAGATACCATATGTTTAATTTAGAAATGAGGCTTACTATGATCGGGTGTAAGGCTAGACTAAAAATTGCTGGACCAAGGGGATCCCCCTGCTGACAGCCAACAGCAGAGTTCAAAATATTTCCGTTATAAAACAGATGGGACTGAACTGCATAACATTGATGCAGATATGGGTACAATTTTGGAATATTTTCTTTTACAGCCGTTAACAGAGAGTCCCGTTCAATAGAATTGAACGCGTTTTTAATATCTATTTTAACTAATATATCAGCCGAACTGGATTTTTTTATATAAGTACGAACAGCGTGAACTGCAGCCTCTGCACCTCCTTTGGTAGCGCAACCCAGTTGTACTGGTTGGAAAATGTCACCAATGGTTTTCTGAATGCTATGGCATGCTACCTTTGTTGCGAGGCGGCGCAGAGTACTTCCTACCGCAATTGGACGAATGCCCCCATCTTTCTTGGTAAATGCACAAAGGGATGCACCGTACAAAATTGGTGTAAATTCTTCAACTACTTTTCCCGAAAGCATCAAGTTTGTTATTCGTGTTATTGCGTCCAGCAGCTTACTACCAGTTTCACCGTTCGATTTAGTGACTAGATCTTTAAGATGCTGCGGAGATAGTCCATCCATTCCTGCAGCCGAACCGGTCGGAAATGATTGAATTGCTTCCATGATTGACTGTTTTTTCACCGTTAGTTGTTCTGTCGATTCCTGTAGTGTATCCGGTAAATTAAGTGGACGTGAGGGTGATGGATGTTTCTTCCGTAGTGTATCCAGCGTATTTTCATTTAGTTCGGCAAACTTGTCGGTTGATGCTAAAATCCTGACGGCACCTCGAATGTCACCTTCGAAAACTTTGAGCTCTGCTTTTTTGTAAAATGACGATTTTTGTAAACTCACGAGAGATTCTAAATGAGCGTTGTTAATGGAATGGTTGCAGTTTATATTTTTCTTTATTTTTGTTGTGAGTGAGCCTGTCATTTCCTTTCCTATGTGAAGTATTCTGTATGAAAAGGTAAATAATTGCTGCCACCAGTATATAGTGTTCTCCGATGAACATTTTTGTAGAACATTAGTCAGTTCTCTTGCCACACATTCTCTTGCTGCTCTTGGTATTCTGCGAATTACCGGTGTTGTCGCTTTTAAATGTTGAATTTCTTCCTTGAAACATATGCTTACGGAGCTCTCAGAAGGTGTTGTTATTAAAGATCCGTCTCGGGCAGCGTCTAGAGGAACATCGGGATGGGCTGAGCGGATATGGATTTTTAATCCTCGAATTCCCTTGTAACCTCGGGTTAAATGAAAGGGACAGTGTTGACATGGCACAATTAGAGTACCTTGAGATGTCTCTGGTGCTATTATCAGTGGGTTCGGGGGTATGAAAGCAGGTAAAGGCGGCGGGTCGAAAGACGTGAATGTGGCCACAGGAGTGGTGGCGACGTAAATATTACCGCAGCTACTGGTTGCGACATTCGACCGTCTCGACCGTTCTGCTGGAGAGATCGGTGCCCTGACAGCATAGCTGCAGCTGGGAAAATTGTTCGAATTTTGTTCCGGATCATTCTCAGTTGTTGTCATTTATCTAGTGCCATGTTTTACGATATAATCACACGCACGATGGGTGTACAACACCTAAAGAATATGAAAATTATGAATAATTGTTTTTACAAATAAAATATACGTTTTTTCTTCTTCGATCTTTATTTGATCGAACTAGATGTCTGATGACCATTGGAATTATAAAATAGTGTTCGGTTTCTGAACTGTTATAAGGTCCGAAACATCACATTTTTCGCGCGTTTTATACAATAAATCTGGACGTGGATTACTCAACAATAAAACAAAAACATCTTAAAAATCTATTTATCCACCACTGACCATATCAGGGAGGTTTTTTTGAGAAGAACCAATTTTAGGTACATATGTGCAAGGTAGATATGTGGTAAAGTCCATTATAAATGAATGAGTAAATAATCTAATAATATTATTATAAAAAAATAAAAATTGAGTCATTGCAAAATCAATGGCATTGATTAGAGGCGTTGCCGTATTGTTCACATATTCGACAGTAATTTGACAGGATCTCGAGTATGTTAGGTGAATATGAGATAAGGAAATTCGTCAGCGATGTATATCAAGTGTTTTATCTCTTTTCAGGTAAGTACAAATCCGCGTTCTTATTGCGTCAAAGACGGCGCGACGGTGACACGTCGAGGGCAGCGGGACGGGGAGGGGGCGGAAGCGCCCCGGGACGGGGACGAGTTGTCTGAGCCAGACCAAGCCAGACCAACATCCGGCGCAGGGAAGCGCGGCGCTACTTCCGCTAGCGCATCCCCGTCGACTTCCTGAAGGAAGTGAAGGAAACACGTTTTTACAAAAGGAACATTTCATTATAATCATAATATGTACCTAAAGGAAATGCCGATTTAAGCTCAAGCTATTGCTGCTCTTTGCAATTGTTCCACAGCAAGTTTGATGGCATTTGATAGCGACTGAATACAAAGGCTAGGTATACTATCAAGGAAATTGACAAACAAATCTACGTAGACTAAAATAGCCTCCTAGCTAAATGCGCACATAGGGGGAGAAACTTTTGGTATGTCGATGGGGAGAAGTAAAAAATCGGGCACTGATTAATTCAACTCTGCGCGAAAACATTTTTCATTTTCAATTTCCAGTGGGCGTCAGTACTTTTAAAAATTGTTTTTGACATTCGCTATATATTCTAGTGGCTGTTTTCCCCGGAAATCATTTTATAAACTTGAAAATTTAAAGGCTGACGGGCCGGTATCTTAAGATAACTCACGTGAGCCTGTGTAGATATAAACTTTAAAATAAGTATTTCGCAATTTGAAAGTATTGAGTAGTGCAACGCGAAAACTCTTATTTTGACAGCCTTAGATTAGCTCAGTCAGAACACAACACCTTCGATATCATTGGATAGTTTCGTAACCACAAGGCGGTTTTACACCAACATAATTCAAAGTACCAGGTTGCTAGAACGCGGCAATAAAAAAATATGGTAGATGTTCTCACCTCCTCTAGGTAACGGAAATTCAATAGTTAACTTTCGGTTACATTGCATATGTATATAGGGTAACCGAAAGTTAACTTTGAGACTTTTGTAACTGATGCTGGTGGAACCAGGCGTAAGAGGTTTATTTTGCTTGACTCTTATGACTATGAATAGCTTTTATCGGCTTTCATATTCCGTTTTCCGTTTCGGCTGCCTACATCGAAATGCACAGTCAATGAGACTTTGCTTTTTGATAGGCGGGCACGCACCAAAGCTTCCTAAGTGCTTGCCTGGGCACCCGAAGGCTCGAACGAACTAACAAACTGGGGTTCCTAGGTCTTGCCGGGTCCGCGGACACAAAGGATGTTTCCTTTACAATGCTTAATTCTGATACTTGCTACACCCACTGTCTCGTTACGACAGGTGAATATACCAAGAATATATACACTACCGAGAATCCCATAACGAATTGACCTGTTCTAAAAAATGCCTCGAACTGTTTCACGTGTTCTTCCATCCACGTATTTCGATTCAAATTATTTATGCTTACAGAAATCTGGACGGATCGGTTGCTTTTAATTATATTTTCATGTCGTGACTCCGGAAATGGAAACAAATTCGAGAACACATTTATCGTGTTCCACATTTGAGTAAAAGGGGCATTGATTATTATTATTATTGTTGTTTTTGTAACACTTCTAAAATATTTGGCCGTACGTACCGATAAGAGCATCTTCCCTCTGATTGGTACGCGCAGTCAAATGTTATGACATTTTATACCGCAGTAAGTTTTCAAGTAACTGTACACCTTTCCATCACTCTAACTAAAGTAATTAACAATTTAAGTATTGCTAACGTTAAGCGAATCACTACACTGTTGACAGAATACGGCCATTTGAAACCGACCAACCATTTAACAACTTACCGTTCTGACTTCTCGATTCATTGAATTATTCAATTCAATTCGGTTTCGGACATCCCTCGCTAAAACATTGAAGAGCGGCCGTAAAAGTTTCTTGCCGGAACTACAAAGCGTTTATGCTATGTTGACAGTCTCCTGGACTCTCACTAGCCGATGCGTACTATCACAGATACAATTTGTATGGTAGGTACTATTTAATTATTTTTTGTTTATTATTTTAAAATACTCTATTCTGCAGCACCAAGTGATGCCTCAGTAATTTTTTTTTTAATCTGACTGGACATGGATGGCTAATACCACACCTTCTGTCATGGTATTAGCCCAACACACCACATGGGAACTAGGTGCCATGCCAGGACCTTCCTTATATTGCACGGCTACATTTAACTGGATGGAAAATACGGACAATTTTCATTACCGCTTCGAACATCGTTCATTCAATGCGATGGTACCAACCCGGGCGGGATAAACCCGACCACCTAGTAAGTAAGGAAGGGGACCCACAGTTTAACGTGGAATCCGAACCACGGTCAGCCTCCTCTCTCAACGGTCGAAAGGTCACCCATCCAAGACCAGACCGGACCCAGCGTTGCTTAACTTCGGAGAGCGATCGCCGAAGTGTCGCGCCACTGGGCCAATGAGGCTGATATGCTAAAACATTTTAATTCTCGGTCTAAATGCAGAAATGTGTATTACAAAACTAACGCAGCAATGTTTTTGAGGAATTTACATTCTTCTTGTTACGTTAAAATAAAGCCAACTAAGTAAATTCGTTACTCTGAGTGAAAACAGCTAACTTTAAACATTAAATGTTACTGTATCTTTTCATTGTTTTGTTAACTGGGTAAAATTACTGTTTCCCTGTGTGACGGTTTCATTTATAGATACTAACCGCAATATTTGTGTGGATTTCAACAAGTGCTGATTTTCCAGGTCCGTTATTACTAAAATGCTGTCTGTATTGGTATCGATTGCGAGATGGTAAGCAAGGCTGTTTAAAGTGCTGATTAAGCTAATAAGTACTTGGTGGAAGAGACCCTCATAGTTTAATGATAAACACTATGCCATAAATGATCGAATTTTAACTCTCTTAAAACAGAAAACCGTTGGAAAGTTTTTTTCAGTTTATTCAATTTGGCATCAGATATTTTTTGAAAGCGGTTCATAGCTAAGGGTCGCTGTGCCTTGCTTCCTGGGACGCTCCGTTCATGTACCATTTTCTATCTATTTTTGAGTTCGAAAAGTGCGTTTCGTCACGAATGCGAGCTGTTCAGAATCCCTTTCCGCTACGAGGTGGTAGGTTTATTCCCGCCCATTCCATTTCATAAAAATATGGTCGAAGCGGCAATGAAAAAATGTCCGTGCTTTCCTACGACGATTCCTACGACAAACCGGTGTTTTTTTGCCAATTTCATGACAGCGACCGGGCGTGGTAAAAAAAATTATTGTAATTTATAAGAAGAATATATATAAACTACAAAATTTCGCCCTGCATGAAACCTGTGATTTTTTTAAATCGGCTGAAATACAATAGGTAACCGTGGAAGAAAAAAATCGATACTTCAGCCTCGGTAACCCAGTGGCGCGACGCCTTGCGATTCGATAAGCTTTTTGAAGCACCTCTGAGCGCGGTTGGGTTCTGGATGGGTGACTAGTTTCAACCGTTGGCTGGCCGTAGTTCGGATTCCACGTAAAAACTGTAGGTCCCCATCCTTACTTACTAGGTGGTAGGGTTAATCCCGCCCGGGTTGGTACCATCGCATTGAATGAGCGATGGTCGAAGCGGCAATGAAAATTGTCCGGGTTTTCCATCCAGTTCAATGTAGCCGAGCAATATAAGGAAGGTCCTGGCATGGCATCTAGTCCCCATGTGGTGTGATAGGCTAATATCTGACGTTCAGTCTGGTATTAGCCATCCATGCACAGTTACATAAAAAAACCGGCTATGTGCGAATCGGGCTCGCACACGAAGGGTTCTGTACCAATCTAGAAGATTTGACACAAATAAATTACGTTTCTTTAATCTTTAAGGGTTTTCTAATTTTACTATTTGTCGCTATAGCGGCAACAGAAATACACACTCTGTGAAAATTTCAGCTGTCTACCTGTTACGGTTCATGAGATATAGCCCTGTTACAAACGGACGGACGGACGGACGGACGGACGGACGGACGGACGGACGGACGGACGGACGGACGGACGGACTGACGGATGGACGGACGTCGGAGGTGTAGTAACAGGATTCCGTTTGGTACCCTTTGGGTCCGGGACCCAAAAAACGACAATGCGGTGCTCATTGATGGTGCTTGCAATGCGAGTGCTTTCGTGGCGAGGCCGCCCGCAAATATGTTAACCGCAAATGAGTTGCTGGCCTGAAAAGGCGTACACATATATTCTGAAATCACTCGTCGATGCGTTAATATTTAATTGCCCATTAGGTTCGCAGAGGCATGCTCGTGCAAACACCACTAGGACATCTCTTTCTAAGCTGGGGCTCGCGAGCAGCCGAAAGTTTCAAGGATTCATCCATAGAGAATTTGATTGGTGTACAAGTCCAACTGAGTTTTGTAGCACAAAAATAATCCACCTTTATCCTCGTGGGGTAGAAATATGTTTCTGATATTTTGCACATTAAATAAATCAATTAAGAGCTATGTCTGTACCTTGTTGATAACTTAATTTATATCCATGATAAACGCTCTTAAATATTTTCATACAAATGTTTTGAGGCTTATATTATGGATATATGATAAGTTTTATAAAAATATGTGAGAAACATCAGAAACATATTTCTTAATTTGAGTGAGGATACATCAACTTATATCCGTGATATACGACATTAAAAATGTGTACATAATTACAAAAAGGTGTATATCGTTGATACAAGCACGGAATATCCAAGTGCCTCTATCATCTCCTTTTTAAATTTCGTGCAATAATATATTTTAAGTCGCACGAGCAATGCGCAAGAGTAGCAATAGAAACGCTGCATACGTTCACGGATTGATGCCCACACACAAATTCAGTGATTTGCGCCACCCGCCGCCGCCACCGCCGCGGTTCCGCCACCAACCGCCCCACCGCCTCCGCCCCGCCCGCAGGTGCTCGCCTCCACCATCTCCACCCCCGCCTTCCATTACCGCGCACATTGGCGTGCAAGCCTCCGTGTAGAGTTGACATGTTTAACATTTATGTAAGCAACGACATGTCACAGTATCCGTTGTTTTTCTCTTTATTGTTTCAATACCCTAACAATATTCGAAGGTTTTATTAGAAGAACATATTTTGTACTTATTCAATAATCTTATTCGTTCAATAATTATGAACCACTAGTTATATATTAATTAAGCACATGCTTCGAGTAATCAGTGAAAGGGGCAGTCCAATGAGGTTTCTTCTTAAAATAATTAATAAGATGTTCACTAGTTTTTTTTACATAACTGAACAATGATATTGTTGCGCGGTCAAGGTGTAGATTAAAGGAGAAAAGGAGAGAATCCCAGATTGTTATAGAAATTTATCTCACTTCAGCAGTTACTTTTTTATGGATACAACATTGAAGAATCGGCTTTGCAATAGACTACCTACGCGCCTTCGTTGACCAGTTCAGGATCTACTTTGCGCGCTTCGTAGATCGCGAGATCGTAACAATATCTTATAATATTGTCAAAGTTATTTGCCCATTTTTTTATATAACTCGACATGGGTGGGCACCACCATGTGCCTTCATTATATTTGCCCAATACAATGCACTATAGCGTCGTGGATAGCATGAACGCTATCATAGCGTTATGTGTACAGAATTGGGCCTCAGCATAAAGGTGGGCCCGTAAGCATCAGGAAATTAAGCTCCCCATACAAACGTAGTTTCCTAAGCATTTGAAAACCACTGTACCAATTTGCTTGACATTTGGGACTTAATATCTAGCAACAAATATCTATGTCTGCACGTCTTTGTTTTTTCGAAAAAAATATCCTGTGTCACACAACAGAGAAAATAAAATGTGTATGAAGATTTTTGTTTGCTGTTATTCAACTTGATTCAGATTTTTCAGCAAAACAAAAACGTGCAGACACAGATATTTATTGTAGAATATTAGATACCAAATATCAAGCAAATCGGAACAGTGTTTTTCAAATTATCAGTAAACTACGTTTGTATGGGGAACACAGCTTACGGGCCGTTCTCCAGCCGACCATGAAACGACCGTGCCTGATGAAGGAATAACGAGGCACCAGAAACCTTTTAACGAAATTCGTAGACGCAATACCCGCGTGTGGTATGTTTTGCTGGTTGGGTTCATAAAGTGATTCTTTATTCCGCTATCTTTCTTTATGTATGTATCTTTTATCTTTTATCTTTTGTTTTTTTATATTTATTTTTTACGTTTCTCCTTATGTTTGCGAGCGGTGGCATTAATTAATCAACTACTTAAGTTTTAAACTTATTTTGTGACTGGCAAAATATGTTTGCCAGTTCTTATGTGCATGGAAGTATGCGACATTTATATCTTTGACATAGACCTAGTATAACGATTCTTGACATGTTTAAGTGTAGGTTACCTACCTATGAATGCAATAAAACAATACAATACAATACAATAATATCTAATGTCTTCTTACTTCACGGTTGATTTTCTTACTCAGTACATTCTTTAAAATAATCCTTACCAAATTTCTGAATGCACGTTTTTTTATCAGATCTTTTAAATATATGCTTTGGAAAATAAAGGCTACCGGCGACACGCAGCCTATTCTCACCGTGAAAGCAAACCTCTTGAAAGACTAAATCAAAATTAGTTTTGAAATACCTATATAATATCCCACTCGAAGGGATACATAATTTTTTTAAAACATCTTCAGGAACACTGTTAGAAAAGATTTTGCAATTGTACCTGTTTATGTGATAATACTAAACTTAATAACAATCGAAAAGGGTTTAAAAAGAAGAAGTTAAACTGTATTTATGAAACAAAAATAATGCGCGTAGAAGATAGCTGAAATCGGGAGATGTGGCCTACTTTCACGTTTCGGCTAAATACAATATTTTCTGGTAATAACATGTTCCTACTAATGACGTGTCCACAGGTGTTCATGCCTAATAATGTAATAGCAGTAGCAAGGTGTCAAGTGTTGCCAAGGGTTGTCGCGGGGCTGTCGGCGGCGGGCGGCGGGTGCGGAGCGGCGAAGGCGGCGCGCGCGGCACAGCGAGCGCCTTCCCGCCCTCGTCGTGCGCCGCGCCGGCCGGCCAGCAGTTGCGTGGAATCTGCAGGGCGGGCGGCCGTCTGCGCGCTCTCCACGCCGGACCGGTTCCGAAACACGTGTCTGCGATCGCGGCAAAGCCACAAGAGGGGAACATTATTTCAAGTGAACTTTCGTGACGATGTGAAGTGGTCCCGGGCGTTGTCTCGAGTTTCCGTCTTGCGAGAGGCGAGAAGTAGGAATTGAAGCGAGTTGTGCGAAGTTGTGCGGCAAGCGGAGGGCGCGGGGGAGGCGGCGGCGCGGCGGAGGGAGTCCCGTGCCCAGCATGCGGCCGCGGGGCGGTGCGGCGGGCGCGGCGGGCCCGGTCGGCGGCGGCGGCTGAGCTCTATCATGCCTGCTACGAAACGCGCGGTATGTGAGATGTTTACGCTCCGGAATACTTTACTATTTTGTTTATTATTAGAAAACAAGTATCACTCATCGTTCACAACACAATATTTTCTCGCGTACAGTGAATGAAACCGAAGTAAGTGGCAAAGAATATTCTTCGTTATGATTATCATGTCCGTTGATGGGATCAATATGCTAATAATGGCTCAGATATATAGTAAAATTTGGCTATTCACTATGTGGTTTTAAGTTTATATGTGCCTCCACAACTCATTTAAGCTTACTAACGAAATCCCTTCTTTTTTATTTTTATGGAGGATACGACATTACCATTATCTCATTAATTAGAGTTTCAGCGTCATCTACATTTTAAGCATTGTAATCAGATTTAAAAAATAATCCAACGAATGTCACGACCAAAAATGTTTACAGATGATTTACAAAATCTGATTGCTTCAAATGTAGATGTCGCTGAAACTCAAATTAGTTAATGAGATAACAGTGGTTAAAATCCCTTCTGTTGAAAATCAGATGTAGGTAATATTCGGGAAAAGTCCTTTTGAGAATCAACATTTGGTCGTGCGGTCACTGAAAGGCTGAATGGTCTGAAACAAATTATTAAAGGTCCTTCTAGTATACATCGTAATGATGTTTAACAGACAAACAAATATTCGTTAAACGAACATTTGCTTGGTCTGCACACTCAGTGGATTTGCCGACGCCGAGTTCCTTTTGTAGTGTTCATTGAAAGAGCGGGTCACGCAACAAAATTTCGAAGAATTCTGAACTTCACGGGAACATTTGAGCCGAAATGAAAACTTTACGGCAGAGTTACCTTGGTGTTGAAAGAGCATGTTACCGTGAGAGTAAAATGGCTGCTATATTTTGGTTGTCACAAAAGAACAATTGAAAACATTAATTGAATATTCAAATCAAAACATTGAAAACCAAAACATGGTATTGGAAAAGATATTTATCATTCAGTCTTTCTGTCTCTGTGAGGATACTGTTTTTCAACAGAATTGATTTACCCAAACCTTAGACAATAATTGTGTAAATAAAAAATGTGTTATTAATTTTTGCGTTGACTTGTATATGAATGGTTTCGTACAATTAGGTGTAGATTATTTAAACAATCAGCTTTCTAGGCTAATTAATACCAAAAAATAGCATCATATAAAACAACGCCATCTTTCAAGAAGCTGTTAAACTAAATGTATACATCTATAATGACGATGATTAAAATTAGCACATTAAAATACTAAAGGTGTCAGTATTAAATTACAATCATTTGACCGCTCCCAATTCTCGCGGAAAACAGGCTGACCCGATTTCTTTTCTGATGTAAAATGCAGAACGATACGTATTCATCGATTTATCGTTCGACGGATCACATGACTCAAGGGCCTTTTTCACCTGCTGCTGATTAAGGGCCTTTCTTAGCAGCGTGCGTTTTGTGCCCCATGGGCGTTGTCGAGCACTTTTACGGCGTACGCTATATGCCGCGCTTAACATAAAAAAATCTGTTACTCCAACTGAGTGAAAACAGTTAGGCTTAAACATAAAATAACTGTATCTTTTAATTGTTTTTTAACTGTGTGCAATAACTGTTTTCTCGTACTGTTTCCCTAACTGTGTGAAACTGTTTCTAGCTTAAGTATTTTTTCCATTCTTACTCACGTCTTATATTCAGTAAAAAGGTACTGTCCAATCTGTTAAAATTCCTGTACCTTTTGAAACTGGACAGTTGCACGCTTAATTTGTAGTCAGCCGTTTGCACGCTTAATTTGTAGTCAGCCGTAATGTTCACTCAGTCAAGATAACCGTGTCAACATCATTCTGATCTGCTACACGTGCTATTTTCTCCAAGCAGTTTTGGTCAATCGGTTAAAATAACTGTTTCTACAAACTTTTTTGGTTCTTTCATAAATACTTACTGTAATACATGAATAGTAATGAGAAATTGTCATAAATGACTGAATTCCAGATTCTCACCTGCGTGTCACCGGTGACTCACCGGTGGGTCACAATGCTTTCATACTCATTAAATTACAGCCACGAGTCACTCTAGTGTTGTCCCTTTCTAATTATTATATTTAGAGTGCGACGACACAACCATAACATTTGATGTTTGATGACGCCAGGCGAGAGGGTCTCAATTTCATCTGTGACTAACTTGTTTTCGCTTTCCTGGGTAGATAGGCAGTTGCACATATTTTTTTTCATTGATGCATAGACTATTATAAAACCTATATTGTTTTTTAAATAAATTAGAGAATAAAAAAAATTTGCATCAAATTCTGTGTCACTTACCTGTGAAATATGCACAGGTGAACGTCTCCACCTGTATAATGGACGCCTGAGACAAACAGTAATTATATTTGGTGTTTACATGGCGGTTACAAAATTACAGGTTCTCAATAATTAGTTATCGTGTCATTGATACGTTGTTTGGGCTTCAGGGATGAAGGCATAAACATGGCCTTATTTCTTAGATTCTCGTTAAACATAAAGACGTTTCTTTGATTTCGCTCACATTAACGAAGGTCATTACTCCAGTTCCAATGAAATGAAATACTAATTTACCAATCAGGATTTCATATCGCTGCAATTAGTTATTTGCAAAACAAAGATAAATAAATTGGCATTATTGAAGTAGCAAAGCCAAGGAATTTTTTAGTTCTATGTTTAGGTACCTACTCTCCAAATTGTAGGTTCAGTAAGTAACCTAATTGAATTAGAAAAACATGTTTTAGCTGCTATCTATAATTGAACCTAATGCCTGTTCAAGTGGCTTTCGGGCATCTTTCTGATGTGAATGCCAACGGACGCCGAACCTTATTAACTACATAGGTAAGTCTCGTTCTATCTTTCGTGCTGCTGTTCCTTCTTGTAGTTCCACCAAAGTACGGTTACGTATTATCTTGCGATAGGCTTTAAAATTTAAGTAGTCCCTTTTACACGTTTGTATTACACACATTCACACACATTGTACAGAAACAAAACAGTTTTATAAAACTTTTACTTTATTCAACGTTTTTTAAAAGTGTTATATTTTCACTCTTTTTAGTATTTCCAACCCTTAGGAGTTGTATTCTTTCAACAAATATATGAAAGGACCACCCCTGATATATCAGGAGAAAGAATTATTCCAATCTATTGACAGTTGGCCGAGATACCGAGTAACATACACATAACAAAAAAAATACACACGAATTGAGAACCTTCTCTTTTCTTGAAGTCAGTTAAAAATTGTTCCAGTTCTGAACCTTTTTTGACCAAAGCTAGAAATATTAATAGAATAGAAATGCATTGCATAATGTATTTTTATTTATATTTATTATACTCCTTACAAAGTCCTAATACTATTTTTAAAAGAATAATGCTATACATTATTATTCACTCAAGCGTTTCACTACATTTGTTCGGAGGTACATTTATATCGACCTAGCAGTGTTCTTTCTATTAAAGAACATACCTAACAAAAGGTTACTAAAATATAGAAACAATTTTCCTATTTTGTACACAATTTTATATATTGATTGGAAACAGTCGTATTAACAAAGATGTATTAATAAATATCTGGTTTTTTTGTAGTTTCATACGTTTGACGCAATCGCGATCGCAATTATGATTGAGTTGCTACATTTGGCGCCATGAACTGGGCTGTCAAAGGGGCTCTGTGTTTCTTCATGAGAAATTGTAATTTGGCGATGGATATGGCTTTATACCTTGAACAAACATATGAGGGAATAGGGTATTTTAACAAGGTCTTGAAATAATAGGCCAGTATATTTTGAAATCAGAAACCTAATAAAGTCCACTCAACTGAGTCAATATTCGTGAGAAAGTTACGACTCTGGAATACCCTGTAGCAACATTTCGAAAAGTTATGAATTCTGGATCAAACCTAAGTGGCCGCTTCCAAATACAGAAAAATAAATCTTGCGTTTGAGAGTAAAAATGCTTTCTGCATTTGAAAAACAAGCCCAATATCGATTTTTAATTTTGAAATTTGAAAAGGCAATGTTTATAATTTTATTCAACAAATTTTAGTTTTACAGTATTTAATACAAAAAATACGCCTACAATACTTAAAAAATATAAAGGTTAAACTGAAAATACCCCACCTGAGACAAATTACAGGAAAAATATGACAGGTTTAATATCCAAAGCAATATGACAGTTACAATAACATAATCCCAATATGGATATTTAATTTTTCAAGATGTTTGGTCGGTTTTTTTGCAAAAACGCCGTTCCTAGGCATAACATTTGGCACGGTGATGGTTTACCTAACCTAACCTAACCTAACCTAACCTAACCTGGTTGGCCACAGTCAATGTCACCAAGCCGCATACATTGGATTGAATCCAAGAGATTCTGGTTTGGCGACTCTAGGCGGCGGCGGCGCGAAACATTGAAGAATAATTATTATTTTTAAATGTTTTCGATTTTCATACAATTTTCAGGAATTAATGGTATTGTGAGAATTTATTTATGGTTTCATTTTTTATTGTAAATTGACTAGACAACCTGTTTGAGAATTGATCTAATTTCGGTACTACTTAATCAAGTTTAAGTTTGAAGTCAAAAACGGAGATTACTTTCTCCGATTTGCAAGCAATCTGTTGTTGGAGGACCGAATCGGATTAGAGGTCAGATTCTGAAACTTAGCCCGACACTTCCCGAACATTCCTTAG
This sequence comes from Incurvaria masculella, assembly GCA_946894095.1. NCBI lineage: Eukaryota > Metazoa > Arthropoda > Insecta > Lepidoptera > Incurvariidae > Incurvaria > Incurvaria masculella. The sequence continues at coordinate 14,037,354 of OX335650.1, forward strand.
TTAATTCAATAATATATATAATAATATATAATAAATAAAAACGCTATGGTACCAGTCCACGGCCGCCAGTGTAGGACACGGTTAGGAAACGGAATGTGGAAAGACCACCCGCCCGTGACCAACGAACATTTAATCTCAAGTACATGCCGAACAACAGGGGTCTTTATCTCCTTCAGTTGCAACGAGCAAACGTATTTTACTATAATTTCTCTCGAATATTAGAATCTTCAAAATATGTTTTATGTCGTTAGCCACCTGCTACATATGCTATTATTATTCAGAGCTTTTATCGCAACGGCACATCCAACGCAACCCTGGTTACGCTAAAAAGATGTCTTCAGCTGCTGTTTTAATAAATTTCCCGGCCGTAACCGTAAACCCCCAAGGCGACAGACCAGCTTTATAATGTGAGTAACTGCTTGAATTTGCCGTCTCAAATCGCCATTTTATATTCTAAAACGTCGTAAAGCCTTTACGAGTCCCGCTCTGCACTCGAGACGACTTAACTGCTTGCAGATTCGTGACGTAGGCCAGGCAACTATGAATGTTTGATGAGCCGAGCTAGACCAGCTGCAACTAGCGCATGACCGCACAGTGGCAGCAATTTTTAAAAAGTGGAAATACGACCTATTTATATGATTGACGTAATTTTTTTGTAAACTGAACGCAGACAACATACATTTGGCACTTGTTATCATACGTCAATAAACGAGAAGGAAAAATAATACAAAGTTTTTCTTGTATGGATAATCTAAAATTTATTTATTTTTTCTCTAGTTACGCCTTTCAAACTTTAAAAAATAAATGCAGTATATATAATTAACATTTTAAGAAAAAAATTGCCCCACCTCTAGCAATCCTTTGGGGAATAAAACATCTTTTTTGTGTTTCTTTATTTTGTTTCTTTTGCTGGGTATTAACATTGAATTTTTTTATAGTGTATTATATATAGTAGTGTAGTGTATATATATTTTAATTTGTGGTTATGTTTTTTTTAATGATTTCTCAAATAATCCTTCATTTTACCTTAAAAAAACAAAATCGTTAATGCTTATGTGATAAATGTCATGTTTTTAGATATGTTTTCGTATAATAGTAAAATAAAAATAGTAAAAGTAAAATAGTTGTTACTATACTATAGTAATACGCTTATCTTATGTCCACTTTTGTTTTTATTTGGACCACTGTGCTTGGGGAGAGAGTGCGCACAATTTTAGTGCCGCTCGGAATTAAACGGATGAAACGTTCCGTCTGCAGTGTCGACACGTCCTGATAACATCAATATAAATCGGTTTTATTAATAAGCTCCTGTTGCTACTTACTGGACAATTAAGGTGGCCCAACCCGGCGGCACTAACTCAATCGCGGGCACGGTACAAAACCGTACTGTTGAGCTCTGGGACCTTCTTTCTCTGTTTCAAAGAAAAAGACAGGCTCCGTGATGAGGAAGATGCAACATTTCCACAAAAAAAGACAATGTGTATAGTGTATGATTTGGTAAGATTTACGAAAATTTTAATTACAAAACGACTTATAGCTAAAAGTAAACCACGAACGCTGTAGTCAAATATCTAACAAAAACCAAATAGATTATAAATCTTGATTAAATAAGCTATGTCTGATGACTAATCTTTATAAGATATTCTTACTTTATGATTGCGTAATCTACCTCCTTATTTGATCGAACTAGATGTCTGATGACCATTGGCATTGTAAAATTGTGTTTGGTTTCTAAGTTATAAGGTCCGTAAGTTCGCATTTTTCGCGCGTTTTATACAATAACTTTGGAGGTGGATTATGCAACGATAAAGTAAGAACATCTTAAAAAGATTAGTCATCAGACATAGTTTATTTAATCAAGATTTATAATCTATTTGGTTTTTGTTCGATTTTTTACTACAGCGGTCATGGTTTACTTTTAGCTATAAGTCGTTTTTAAATTAAAATTTTCGTAAATCTTACCAAATCATACACTATGCACATTGTCTTTTTTGTGGACATGTTGCATCTTCCTCATCACGGAGCCTGTCTTATTCTTTGAAACAGAGAAAGTCCCAGAGCGCAACAGCATGGTTTTGTACCGTGCCCGAGAATGAGTTAGGCCCGCCGGGTTGGGCCACCTTAATGACTATAATTACTATAAACTCCTAAAACCGTTTGGTGAAGTTGTTTTGTAGAAATCCAACCACTATGGTTCTGGACCCATGTAGTACTGTAGGTCTCTTCCCTAATTTATAAGTGGTATCCATGGAGGTGAGGAAATACCTCTATGGTGGTATCATGAAACTCCTCCGGGTTGCTGTCAATGCATTGAATGGGGTGATCGACATTTAAAAAAGGCGAACGTCAGAACGTATAATATGCAGATCGTAAAAAATAATGTTTTGACCACGCTGCGCGCGCATGCTAGGTCTATGGTTTTGACACAAAAACAAAACCATGCACAACGTATAATAAAACCTACTACTCACCTTACGATTTGTCTTGGCAGACTTGTGGGGTTTTAGGTGGGGATAGGTCTGCGTTGACTCGCCACACGTTCAGACTGATCAGTGCGCCGCTCGTTTGGCTTCGATATGAACGTGTTTCCACGCTCGAGTTTAATATGGCTAAAGCGGCTCGTAGCCTAGTGGCGCGGGGACTTGCCTTGAATACCAGAGGTCTCCGTTCAAATCCTCGCCCTCTTCTTGCACCACTTACTTTTTAGGGAGGTACCCAAAGGAATCCTATTACTAAGCCTCCGCTGTCCGCCCGTCCGTCAGTCCATCCGTCCGTCTGTCACAGGGTTGCATCTCATGAACCGTAATAGTTAGACAGCAGAAATTTTCACGAAATGTGTATTTAATTTGCCGCTATTGCAACAAATAAGTAAAATTTAAGAACATAAACGTTAAAGGTAGCCCCATACAAAAAACGTTATATCTTATACGATGGTACGGAATTTTGAGAATGGCCATTTTTTTCTTTGCAATTCGTCACGAATTGGATGGAGCTCAACAATAAAAATAAATCCAAGAGAAAAATATAATATTTGGACCAAAATTTGGTTATTTCATAGGAATTAATGAAGTCACATAAATATTTTTAATGGAACTAAATATAGTTTATTTTAAAAACTTTTTAGCAATATCCATTCTTTTCATCATTCATTTGAAGAGTGAAGGGTGAGGCCAACCATACAACACCAAAATACTTTGATGAGGGAATTTAATATAATATAATTTTATTGGAATTTACCCGCAAGTTCCTATTTAATAATTCGTATTTGAAGCGTCTCATAGTACGGCATATCCCTAAGAAGGTCTATGACCTCTCCAGACTTTCTTTTCCTTCTCCAGCATTTTAAACTCGTACCTTTGTTTTCGAACGAACAGCAAAAGTGGCACACGGAGTCAGGCACAGCCGTCCGGGCGCAAAGCAACGAACGAACTGACTGAGTTTGGTCTGCAGCCAGCCCTACACACACTCAGATTTGTTTGGCCCCGCCCTGTTTGGAGTACGATGTTTTGACATTTGACAGATGGCTGGGTTGGATTGCCATGTAAAAATCTTAATGTTAGTTCCATTGTACCCCACGCCGGTTCTCTTTCCGCACGGACTCTACGCTGATTTTAAAGTCTTTAATTATTTTCACTTTACAGAGTTGCACTTCAATTGGATTAAATTTTAAATTTGTTAGAACTTGAATGTTTCTTCCGCTTCCGCCTTCCGAGCCGTCTACTTTTTCCCACGTCACATTTCCTGCACTTTTGTTAATAACCTTAAATAACTAAAATCTAGTAAAATTACGTTTTCCGAATTTTCTTTGGGGAATATCATGGCGGAAGTTGTGGTATCCTTTCCAGTTCCATAAAAAATATAAAACGAATTATCCAGAATTAAAAATGGCCTTGAGGGCTCTTAGGTAACTCGGACGGATAGACGGACCCAGAAAAAGGTTAGTTGCGTTAGCTGGGGGTCTACTCGTGAGATTCTCACCTGTGAGTCACCGGTGAGTCACCAAGCTATCGAAGCTTTCTAATTATTATAATTAGAGTGCGATGACACTAACATAACATTTTATGTTTGATGACGTCAGGCGAAAGCGTTTCACTTTCATCTTTGACTAACTCGTTTTCGCTTTCCAGAGTAGATATGCTGAGGCTTTTCGTAGCTTTAGGGGCCACCAGGGCGCCATAAAAGTTACGAAGTAGATTAAATCCCACCAAAAACATAAATGTGATAAAAAAGGGACCAACTGCGGTACAAAGAGCAATGTCACTTCGCCGATAAAAGAATTGCGATATAAGTGGGTGCCAAGTTTTATTGAATTTTCGTGAACCTCGGATCTAGAGCAACATTCGTGAAATCTCGCTAAAGTACCAGGTTAAAAACACATTGATGGGTGACCGATTTTTTAATTGTTTTCCTCTTCTTTATACGACTCGGTGTCGGCATTTGTTAAGTAATTTTTTTTATATTTGCATATTTGCATTATTTAGCTGTATTTTTTAGACGTTACGATTCATAACAGTTTTATATATTTTTTTGTTAAATATTTTCCGCTATATCTCAAGAAGTAGTCAATGCACAGAAAAGCTAATAATTACTTGGGATTATATGACTCAAATCTATTCTCGCATTGAGTGTAAAATTCGCTATATTTAAACGTAAAAGTCTTAGTGGCTCTTTAAGCTATTTCAAGATTGATTAAAAATGTATTTTGTTGAATTATAGAAGGGTCGAAAAAGTCAAATAATCATATGACACGGTCAGTGCCCCGTGACTTGTTTTTCCAGACGTTCCTTGTGTCTAGACTAGATTACGTACATTATAAGTAGATATAGACTAATTATGTACAGGATCATTGTATTAGGGTACAAAGATTTCATTTCATTTTGAAAAAAAAAATATGACATTCGAAAATGATAAACATTAAAAAACATCACAAAACATTTCGGAGTTGAATCATGTGTAATTTTAACTTACACCTAAGATAAGTTCTTTGAGTAGATACATTCAATATGGTAGAATTGCCGTCAAAATGAGGTCTGTTGCCTAATTGGATCGTTCCGAATTTTCAAATTATATTTTTTAGGAATTGGAAAATATTTTCATGACGGTTTTCAAGCTACTATTCGTTGTTATAATGAGGTTTTATACGCTAAGGTTTATGCCAGCAAGCTTAAGACCACCTTGCCTTGAAGGAGGGCATAAGCGCAGTTATAAACGAAATCAACCACATTTATACAAACCGGTCATTGAAAATTTCGAGAAAGTTGAAATGTGTCAGTAACGCTGTAGAGGCAATTTATCTTATGTGGTATTTATGTCACTATACTGTATTATAAAAAAAACCGTGTTTTCTATCAAAATAATTCCTTGCGTGAATTTTAGGGCACCTTTAGTTTGCACGCACGCAAACGTGTAGAGTTGCAATCGAGAAATTCATGAATATGAGGAGAATTACACAGCTGCAGAGGTTATCACGTTGAGTATACATACATGACGTGAGCCTTTAAAACGTCAATAGGCTACATATTAAAATATAAACAATGCAAAATCGATAGAATTCCACAGGGTTAAAATATCAAAATCAATAAAATTCCAGTCAATACTAAAATACACTTAAAATTGAAAATTTACAGTAAAATTGTATACACTTTAAAGTGCATACTATAAGATTATACATCTGCTGTAAATGAGCATTGTCTATTATAAAAATAAAATAAATATAGCTTAAATTATTAACTATACTAACTATAAGTATTATCTGTAAAGTGACTTTGATATAGAGTTAAACTAAAAGATTATAAAAAAGCGAATAAAATCTACTCTCTATTTTACATTTAAATATTAAAACATATTTATTAGCATTTGCCTCCTCAATGCGTATGTTTATTAGTGAACGCAGCGGGTTAATTAAAATCCTTTCTGCACTTGTTTATTTTGTGTACGCGAGTGCGTAACTCGCACGTACACAGTGTCGTTCTGTAGATTTAACTGGGTTACATTTCCTTTTTATAGCGCATCTTTCAAAGTTCACATCAGCATCACGGTTTATAGGAGCGGCGCCGACACCGAGCCAGCTTCCATCTCCGCCTGGTGCCGAGCCGGCACACCTCCGCCTGCTTTTATGGATCGTATAAATTCACTCCTCTCAGAATAGTTGTCTGCTCGTAGCATTTCAATCTGCTCTTTGCAACATACATTATTAGCGCTCCATGTGTTTTAAGAGAGTCGTTACCCTATCAGTTCCCCATACTTTTTAGGGTTCCGTACCCAACGGGTGATAACGGAACCCTGTTACTAAGCCTCCGCTGTCCGTCCGTCCGTCTGTCCGTCCGTCCGTCTGTCTGTCATAGGGCTGTATCTCGTGAACCGTAATAGGTAGGCAGCTGAAATGTTCACGGAGTGTGTTTTTATTTTGCCGCTGTAACAAAAAATAGGTAAAATAAAAAAAATATAAAAATTAAAGAGTAAAAACGTGATTTTTTTGTGTTAAATATTGTACGATGGTACGGAACCCTTCGTGTGCGAGTCCGACTCGCGCTTGGCCGGTTTTATTTTTTAATGAAAAACCGGTATGGGTGGCTGTGCTGAGGACCAAAGGTGCTTAGAAAAGCCAAATACACCTCGCCTCGCGAACTCACGCTCAGCGAGGCGCCATGCCAACGGATTTGCGGACTAGGCTGAGCTGTCGAGCTGGTTCGGATTACGCTTGAAGACTCCCAGGTTATAGGTATGAGGACAGGCATCCGCCGGTAGACCGTTCCATGTCCCGGCGGTGCGGCAGCGAAATGAGTTTGAGAAACGGTCCGATCTCCAAAGCCTAATTTGTAGATTGGAAATACTACGGGCGATAACTGTTTTCATGCTCTTAAATTCTTACTAGGGTTTTTAATTATGTATTATAAAATTATATTGTAGAAATCTATGTCTGTATGTCTTGACTTTGTTAATATACTTTTTAGATTGGAAAATATTGGCTAATAAACATTGGAACAAAGTTGTCTTTTTTTACGTTCATTTTCAATTATTTATTTTACTGAAAAATACAGATATTTACAAAAAAATCAAAACATACACACATAAAATGGACAAAGAATGCATTTCTTGAAATTTTCAAATCTTACATTTCTTGTGACTTCACGACAGCCCTAATGGATCGTAGAATCATGGGCTTGTTCTTTTTCAAAGTATCCGCCATTTTTGCTAACAAAGTCTTGTTTAGAGGCTGTGGTTGGAGACGTTAATATTACTGAAATTTAGCAGATTTAAGTTCGTTTTAACCTTTCTACCCTGTTATTACACAAAAAATATCGTAATCTCAACACACTTTGCAAATTATCTGTAATCTGGTAAACTATCTTAAGGCCTATCTTAACAGTTAGACAAAAATCTCAAAGATTAGGTGTGTATAATGTAAGTATTTTTCCGGCCGTTAGATACATTTGAAGCGTTGTTTTTTTAATATTCTGCTAAACATTTTTAATTTTAAAATAATATTTATATATTAATAAGGGCCGATTTTAATTAAATTAAAGCTTGCCAATTAAAGCAAGAAGACGTTAGCAAATTCTATTGACTCAATAGAATTTTCGGTGCAATCGGTTTACGGCGTAATTTAGTTTAGTTTTTCTAAACCCTTAAACTTCACCCCATTCACCCACTTCACTCTATAACTTAGCTGATAAAGAACTACTCATTTATGAAAACCATCGATATTCTATTAGAAAATATAAATTTCAATGGTTTAACGCAATCGACTATTCAAAGACCGAAGAACCTTGTTGTAACTAAATAAATACTTTCTCTCTTCTTTATACTATTTCCCCAGCACCATTAATGTCCCACATTAACGATAAATAGTTAAAATGTGAACCCATATTCGAGACAGCTCTAATATCGCTTCGCTCTATGGCTATGTTTACCATCTGCCCCACAGTATTCGGACTAGTGCAGAAAGCAAGATTAAAAACATGGCCAAGTGCGAGTCGGACTCGCACACTAAGGGTTCCGTACCATCGTACAAGATTTACCCCAAAAATAACAAGTTTTTTGTATTTCCTTTAATTTTATCATTTTTATAATTTTACCTGTTTGTTGTATTTCAGCTTCCTACCTGTTACGGTTCATGAGATACAGCCCTGTGACAGACGGACGGACGAACAGACGGACTGACGGACGGACAGCGGAGGCTTAGAAATAGGGTTCCGTTTTCACCCTTTGGGTACGGAACCCTAAAAACGATTGTGTACAAATAGCCAAAGCTATTTTAACTTTCTAATAACCTTATATTTAGCGTATTATATATTATCTGTATTCTAACGTAAGTTTTTAACTTTAACTTTCTAAATTAAAAAACTTTTTAAAGTTCCAATGAATGAAATAACATTAATTTGTAAAATTTCGCTCTTCGCAATAAACCTCTATTCCCATCGATTTTCCTACCGAGTTGTACCTACCGATTGTTTAAAAAGCGTCATAGAAAAGGCCCCGCCGAAATAATAAATGGGTGTTATCAGTTTACTAAGCCGTCATAGTAGCTTACATAAACGTGCCGTTTCAGATTTCTGACCAATTGACGAAATGATGCCTTACTGCCTAAGCTCATTTAAAATAGTTTTATTAAAAAATGCGTTATATTGTTAGCTATATACGCCATAAAAACAACACAATAATATAACACATACGTAGAGCACAACAGTAAATGCACACATTCATTCTATACGAGCGTAATAAATAAAAAAAGGCGCAATAAACACGCCGGTAAGGGGAGAAAGACGGCTCTTTAGCAGAATTGCTCACAGTAGAATAGCTAGACTATAAAACAGACTTGCGAGAAAAATAGCTAGAATATTATGGTTACCAGACCGTGAAGGACGCCCTGACAATAAAGGAAGTGACATGAGATACAGACATTACAAGTAAATACAGGTAATATTATGAAAATAATATATCAATTATGAATACATATTTTTACGATATTACCGTTTTTCCATACATTTGAGAGGAGTAGCGGAAATAATAATTTCATTTCGAAAATGAGCAGATTGCCGGGACATTCATATGAGGCGCAGGATTCTCACCTGTAATCTTCGAATGATATCCATGAGACTAATAAACCAAGTTTACAGCTTATTTTTAAATATAATTAAATTAAATCGAACCCAACCATAATTTTAAGTTGATGCCAATTTTTAATCTCAAATCATAAATCTCAATCATGTATCTCAAGTATTCATTGGATCTTTATTGTAAGGAAGCTGGCCCGGATTTTTTCCAATTAATATGCGCATGTTTCAATTGCTCTTTTGACCTAAAAGCTTGAAATAATTACCCGACTACTGCGAAGCAAAAAAAGGGGTTATTAATTTGACCGGTATGTATGTATGTATGTTTATCTGTTCCCTCATAACTTCTATTACTAATCTTATTTTGTAAATCAGGTAAGGTTAGAAGCGTCTTGATCGTTCGCTGGTTATAGGCTTGTTGCTTTACATTTAATTGAATATGGCGCACTCTAGATGACATAAAGTCAAGATCTAAAAAATATATTTTTAATGATGCCGTGTTGACTATCAAATGAAAGGGCTTAATTATTTCATTCTTGTTCCGGTCAGTACTTATGAAAGAAACATTATCAGAATCTAAAATGTGGACTTGCGGCTTCAGTTTTATTTTAAGGTGGTGTATGTGCATGTTAACGAATCGAGTCCGGATACTCCCCGACTCGCTCATCTTTTAATTCATTTTAGTAAATGTATAGCCTAAATAAAAACATATTTTCCAGCGCGACACAAAAGCATCTCATTTAATAAAATTGAAATAAAAGACACTCACCGTTTATGTTGCAGGAATTAAAGCGCGTCAAAGATTTTGAAATTAGTTTAAGGCTTGAATTTTTAAATGAAATGTTGTTTTTTGGTCTAGATCATACAATGGTGCAATGCCAAGTTTTTCAAAACCCATGTTTGCATAAAGGGCCTGTTAAAAAAAACATACATATCGATAGCTTCGAATACGGTCGTTCTAGGGAAGCGAGGGCCCGCTCGTGATGCGCTGATTGGTTAGCGATGCCAGACGATGATATATCGAAGAGCCGAGTGCCATTGGTTGGAGATTATCGCCTCGACATCGCTAACCAACGAGCGCACCACAAGCCAGACAGACAAGTGCGTGATAAAATGAGAACTTTTTAAATTAAAACTGATAAAACTAAACAATTCATAAAATTCAATATTTGTTGTATTTCATACCACTATCACTCACTTGTCGGGATAACCCGGTGATATAATTAACCTTGGTAGACCCCCGATTTTACGGTAATCGCTCCAATAACCCGATGCAACGATAAAGTCAAATATGACAGAATGTAGCCACCGAACATAAATACTACTTAATCACAACATAGGTTGGATTTCTTGTTTTTACCGAAGTCGTACAAATGATTTTGATGTGCCATTTGAAATCCACCGCGCGGGCTTGATTTCATAGGATTACTAAAATTAGATTAAATGGGGGGAGGGAGGGGGGGGCGGTAGCACCATACGGTACAATCTTAGCATATTTGTTCCACTGCCTCTACACATATACATATTTCTATACATGCTCTACAATTACATCTTGACACCAATCTAATCACGGTACATACTTATAGGCCGTCAGGGGCCAACTATTCCACCAGCTTCTGCTCTGTAAATATGTTTCGTCATTCTTTCATCACCTATTCGCTCCACATGTCCAAAGCATCTTAACGTACTCTTTCTCAATTGTCGTAACTACATATTCTTACAGTTGACAATGCTCAGCTATTGCGGAGCAGGGCCGGATTCTCCATATAGGCAACATAGGCATATTCCTGTGGGCTCGGCCCCGCAGGCCCTGAGAAAAATAAGTTTCTTGGCCTCGTTTTCGTTTCACGAAGGCCTTAGGTATTTTAAAAAATAAACATTTTACGAAAGCAATTTTACATTAAGTTAGTTTTAATAAACTTACAAAAACCATACGTAAAATAAACGTAAAATCAACTCCCTAATAAATTTTTGGTAAATTTTTCGACAAATTCAGACTATGAAATTACAAAGGCTTTTGAAAAGTTTAGGATACATTGATAGGTGTCTTAATACCCTGAGGGCAGAGGGGCTCCGAGACTTACATGCCACTATATGGCATAATCCGGCCCTGGTGGAACTTGTCCAGTATACTCACCTTGCAAACAATCCTCAAGGAACGCATTTAGATTACTTGTTTATTTACTGTCATTATATCTGTTTAGTTAAAACACATTTTTTTACAATACATTCTCACTATGCGTCATATTAGCAAGAAGTAAATAAAAATATGTTATGTTAAGTAAATGTACAACTGCAAGTGTACATTGCATATATGTTGACATTGTGGTCACAATCAAGGTCCTCTAAGCCTAGTAAATACATGTCCGAGCCCATCCGCAGACCAATTTTGTATGTGTGCCCCGTAGCGGAGCGGTTAACGTCAGTGGTTTCTGATGTCAGAGAACGCGGCTTCGAATCCTAACGTATGCACCTTAGCCGAGAATAAAATGTGCATTTTTGTTGCGGGTTAATGTGCGGGTCACTCCATGGTTTAGAACCCATGCACTGTAGGTTACTGTAGGTTATAGCTGTATTTTTAGGTTATGCTAGAGTTAAGTCCGCCCGGGTACCATCGCATTGAATGAAAGATGGCCAAAGCGTCAATGCAAAATTGTCCTACGTTTATATAGTAGCCGTGCTTATAAAGAAAAGGTCATTGAATGCGGTACCCACACAATTGACAGTAGGTATGGTATTGACCATACATGTCCAGTTCCATAAAAATAAATTATTAAGCCATGCCTATGTATTCAATTTAAAAGGGTGGCTTTAGGGAAGAGAAGCACTTGTTTAAGCACGATGACAGTACTTAACTAGGGTATTAAAAATTGAGCACATGGTGTTATTAAAAAATACTATAACTTTGTATCCTATACATAATACATACAATGAACGATAAATATGTTCAAATCTAGATAAGAAATAAGAAATAAGAAACGTTTATTGTTGCATTTAAACAATAATATGATAAAAATTACATGTTATGCACAGACAAGCTGATAATACTTATACAGCAAAAAATCCTTAATTAATATAAATAGAATTACACGTTAAATATACATAGCCTCAACTAAATTAAGAAGGTACAACAAAAGGTCTAGACGCAGCAAGTGACTAACATATGTTAGTCGCTGATTTTAAGCCTAGCCTATTTAAGTGACAGTAACTGGTAAACTATTTACAATTTCATAATAATAAATCGTAACATATAATAATATATATTTAAATTATAATAGTATATAATAATAGATCGGAAAATCTCCTACGAATTACCTACGAAACGGGTAAATTTAATTCTAAATTCATTTAGAAATGTGAAATATTTTTAACGCCTTTCTAATTTCTGTCGGCGAAGATCGGGCGGAGTGCGGGCACATTGTGCGAGTATGCTCCTCACTTCACTGAAGTGGCTAGAGCCTTCGGGGAAACGTGTGACGTGGGTTAAACGTTTATTTCATCCGACATCATTTTAGCTCCATCAAACAGCGAGCATGGAAGGACGGAACTAGAAACCGAAACTCGGAAGCGCCGGCGAGTGAGTTCGGTTAAGAATTCGCTTACTACTGATTTTCTCAAGTTACAACGACGCGTAAGAATACGTATTTTTTTTCGTTTTGGCCTCTATATACAAAGAGGTAATGCTGTTTCCTAAAGATATTTAGTTTTAAATTATGCCACCAATATCGACCAGTAGATACGTAGTTGTCTAAACTTTTAAATGTTTTCAAAGTTTTTTATTGCAATATTTCAATGCATATGCACATGAATTATTTTGAATAAAGAAGTATACACATTCAAACTGGTTTCAACTGAGTAATTTACGAGAAAGAATATTTTATGAAAACATAGGAGACTAGATAGATAGAAAATATTCAAGAAAAATATTATTGAACCGGACATGTTTTGATGTAGAAAACAGGTTTCTCCTGAGGGTAGATAAAATAGATTCTTGACTTAATATTAATTAACAACAAAGTGTTAAATTGACAAATAAAACAATATAAACAAGAATAAGACTAGATCAACTAGTTCCTTAGTGTGTATGATGTTGGCATCTCCATCTTCACTAATTATAAAACACTTTTTCGAGGGGTTTATGTAAAATAACGAAACTGATTATAAAACAATATTTTTTCGGAAGTGTTTGTCTGTCTGTCTGTCTGTCTTTAACAATGTTTGGCCGCTTTTCACAATGAAATGGCTAATTATATTTAGATGCGGTTTTCACTAACAGAATCAAGCACATCTCGAAGAAGTTTTGGCCAAATATCATCACGATATGTTGAAAAATGAGGGAGTAGTGAGCGAAAACGTGAATGACCTTTTTTGACCACCGAATTGACGCGTTGCGAGGAGGCGTCTCTGCAGCCGACCCTCATTCTAATTCTTACAGTCATAACGTGAGCGGCGAGCAGACTGAATAATATCATACTTTAACGCGAGCGGAGCCGCGGGCACAGCTAGTACCAAATAAATAAAAACGAACTACGGACCGACTCGTGGCTAAGCTGCTGGCGCCATACGAATGTGTTCGTGAATCGCTTCTTCCGTCCTTCCATACTCGCTACCGCACATCGGATTTGTGTAAAGGTTTTTATATTCATAATCTCTTCTTATTATTCCCTTTCTCAAAAGGAAAAAAGGAACCTTCATTTTGTCTGTCTGTCTGTCAAATCCATAGATTTACCTTCAGTGGTCAAGATCACATTTCTCAGAAACCTGTAGAATTATTCAGTTGAAATAAATAACTGATTTTTAGGTCAAAAATCAAGCTTTTAAACGAACTATTTTTGCTGCATACTTTGGCACTCGTAAATAATTCAAAGCCTATAGGGTACAGTCTGTGATTGCATCGTATATTCTTACGAGTTTACGTAGAGGGTCTTCAGGGCCTGAAAGAACATGGCATACCAGCGTTGAATAACCACAACTCATCTCCCTTCAAATCTTTTCGGCAGATCAATAATCGTGAACAAATTCGATCCGTACTTATAAATTGTACACTTTCAATGTCATTTTCATTAACTTCACCATGTTTGAATAATTTTCGATAATCTCAAATCGGCTCAACTGCTTCAAGAATATATTGTGCCTGGTCTAAAATTGTCCTTAGACATCCTATGAGACCTCACTTGAAAATATATTTTTCCTCTCATTGATTATTTTCCTTTCATCTTATTGTGTGCCCGTGAGTGACCTTTGCAGTACCCGTCTTCTTTCCCGGCTCCCGCAGCGAGAAAAAAGACCCACTTTTTGATATTTAATTTCACTGCCTCTTCAAGTATTTTCAACCTTTTCGTCTAAGCGTCGACTCTTAACCCTCGCGGCACTCTTTCTGGTGCCACACACCTTCTGAAGAAATTAAAATAATTACAGTGATTCATGTCGCGAAGTATACGAGAAACGCGTGGGACCGTTATACCCCTAACGACCGCACGCGCTCGCGCTGCCTTCGCGTTAATGAATTTCCTTTTCCCCCGTGAAAGATACGACTCATAACCCAGATAGCTCCGCCGCTGGCTGGTGCGTGCCTCGCATACAAGTCGCTGCCCATTAACCCTCTCAATGAGAATGCACTGCAGGCATACTCGATCGCCGCTCACCCGTGTGCAGTTTACGGAGCAATCGACCGCCTTGTCGCCACTTCAGAACTTTATAATAGTGATGTATTTTAACATCGATTAATTTAGACGTATCTTTCTGCAATCGGGCCAAGTTACATCACCTGATTGATGGATCCGCCGAACGATCTTCTATCCCTTTTGCACGGCAAAGTGCTAGATGGCGCGAAAAACCTGTGATGCTACGACGACGACGACGTATCGGCAGCGGTCGCGTATTCTCAAAGCAACTGATGCGACGTTGCCAGTATGAGCATCGGAACGTTATCACGGGGGAGTTTTGTAATTGGAAGCGGATTTGTAATTTTAGTATGGAGAAATATATTAAACCAAAAAAGGTTGTTCACCTTTATTGCTCCAAATATGGGAAGGAATAGGTTATCTTTTGGACCATACACATGAACCTGTTGAAGATATTTCCCTGAAGTATAAGCCGCACTCAAGTTTCAACTCAATGAACCATCTGGAATATATCACCGGGCTCACGCGCGCTGCCGCCGCTGCTGCCGCGCCGGAACTTCCCTGCCGCGTCGGAACTCCACTGCCGCGCTAGAACCCCGCTGCCGCGCCGGAACCCCGCTGCCGCCCAGCCGAGCGCTCCGGCGGCAGCTCGAGGGTGAAATTAAACAAGCCCCGCGGGAGCGAGCGGAGGAAAATATTTTCCCGCCTTTATATTTGCCCTCCGTCTGTATCATTGAGCGTGGATATTTATTTCTTCATTGAGTATAAAAACGGCGCCTTTTCGTAACAATCATAGATACAGTTCGAACAATTCGTGTAATGCTCAACACACAAACGTGTCGGTCATAAAATCGCTAGAAATTAGACAAATATTGATATATTCCGGGAGGTCACGACATTTTTGGTCACGATAAAGTAAATGGCTAAATCTGGGTTCATTGCTTTATTGATGCTTCTCTGATTTTTTAATGCCTGTCAAATAAAGTGAATTTTACTGCACCGGAAGGTCATAAGGCCATGAGTTCTGTGGATTTTTCCAACCCGCCCAAATTTATAATTTCACTTGGGGATGACAAGTTAATTGTAGTCCAAATCGTAATTGTTTCTTAAGGTGGTCCAACCCGACGGGACTAACTCATTCGCGGGCACGGTACATAACCGTGCCGTTGCGCTCTGGGACCTTCTCTGTTTCAAAAAAAAAGACAGGCTCCGTGATGAGGAAGATGCAACATGTCCACAAAAAAGACAATGTGCATAGTGTATAATTTGGTAAGATTTACGAAAATTTTAATTACAAAACGACTTAAAGCTAAAAGTAAACCACGACCGCTGTAGTCAAAAATCGAACAAAGCAAATATATTATAAATCTTGATTAAATAAGCTATGTCTGATGACTAATCTATTTAAGATGTTCTTACTTTATCATTGCGTAATCCACCTCCAAAGTTATTGTATAAAACGCGCGAAAAATTCGAACTTTCGGACTTTATAACTGTAATATAAACTTATAAACTTTGGTTTCTACCAAACACAATTGTACAATGCCAATCATCATCAGACATCCAGTTCGATCAAGTAAAGCTATTTTGAGCAAAATTTGGGATCTCTGACAAGAAATATGGGCTTGATATTATTTCCCCGTTTGTATGGGGAGTTGAGCGGGATGGCCCACCTTAAAAGGTCATGGTTTCTTCTTATATTTCAAATAATTATTTAAACGAAAGTAATTTGGGCGCGAACAACTCCCGGGTAACCCGAATGACTTAGAACGTTCGAGCAAAAGAAGTTCTGGACCTGAATCTGCGACTGAACCCTCCAGCAGTTTCAGTCACTGTCGTATTCATTCACGGTGGTTAGTCCGTTCACGTATTCACTGCACGACGCGACGGAGCAAGATCTCTAAAGATCCGGCTTTATCCGGCTTTGTGTGTATATCCAAACTGACGAATGGCTTTGCTTTACTCCTACAAATGGGCATTGAGTGGCGCGATACATTCATCTCTTTGAATGGAATCTTCCTACACTGCAGGTCCTTTTGATCTTTTCATTTGTAAGCAGCAGGGCTGGGGCTAGGTGAGAATATTTACATGCAAAAGAACAGCCTACTAGGTGTGCCCTTTGATTTAGAGGTGAACATGTTTAATCAACGCGTATTGTACGCACCAGTGCGTGTGTGAGTTTACACGACAAAGATATATTTATTTTTATATTTGTAGTCGTCATACTTTTTGAGAAAAAGCTAGATTTCGGAAACGCTCATTTTGTATGAAATTGGCGAATCTCTTCCATGTCCAGCAGTGAGGGGACCCTCGGCAAGTGAACACGTTCACGCTTGACCGGTTTTTAAAACTTCGTCTTTTTAAAAGAAGAAGAAAGAAGTTGAAATATTTTCACGAAATGGTTTAACTGTTTACAGTCGTATTCAGAGAGAAACTGTCAAAACTTAGTACGAGATTAGCACCGGACTAGCCATTCAAAAACCGGTTTAGTCCGGCGTATTAAAGTTAGTCCGCACACTATGAATACGGCTGTTTTAGTTTTTTTAACTGCTGTCATTATATAAGCCCCATACAAAAGATACCTTAGAAAGTAGTAGCCAAACCAGGACCTTGCCTATTCAAATATAAAGGCCCGACCAGTAATTTGGGAATGGACTGAAATTGCCTTGCTTCCACTAAAATTCATCCCGCGGATCAGTCAAATTGTGACATAAAGTGTACTTTGACTACCAGAAGTTTAATAAATAACACAAATGAATGAAATCCTAAATCTGTGGACACGACAAAATACTGACTAATTTATTATCAACGAATTGACATCTAGTCGGAACGGTAATAAAATTTGATCGTGTTTTTTCTTGGTGGTCGTCGTGTGATGGGATGAATGACGACTATAGCCATGCATCTACGACTTATAACATTAATATGTGATCATTGATCCGTGTAAACCAGTCTTTCTCAAAGTGAGCGATAACGCCCTCCTGCAGGCGTTAGAGGCCAACAGGGGGGCGGTAACGGGCTCAGATATAATTGGGGGGCCTTGAAGTGGTTTAGGGGGGCGGTGGCTGATTTTGTGTTTTTCTAATATTTTATAATAAGTCCTTACTTTAAACTTAAATTTAACCTACCTACTACACTAAATCGATTATTCTGCTAAATATTTTAATACAGTTTCGTCAATTGCCCTTATTATAACTTAGAAACAAGATATAATAGTCAACTCATGTGGCACGCTTTAAAAATAGTAAATTGAATTCATTAAAGTAATGATTGCGATTGGCATTTATAAGAAGAAGCCATACATTTTGGGGGGGCGTTGGCAATTAATGGATTCTCAAAGTGGGCGATTACATAATAGGTTTGAGAACTGGTGTAAACATTTAAAATATTCCCTAACAACATATACGTTACGATGCGCGAATGACGCCATGACGTTGGCGCCCAACTCGGGGGTGGCGATGGCATAGTGCGGGTTCCCACGCACACGTGACTTGCACCCCTTCCCTCCCCGCCCCGCCGCCTGGCCCCCGAGCCGCGCGACCCTCGAACCCGCCCGAGGGTTGTTGTTCGCGGAAATTGAATCCAAACAAAACGTTTCCGTAAATACCTTGCTACGTAGCGATTTACTTTGCACGGACATTAAAAGTTCTTGGAAAAAAGACACTTCCTCGTGCTGCATTGGAGACGGATCAAACTATGACGTAGGTACGTTTTTATTTTCTGGGAATTATAATAGCTTAAATTTAATAATAAAATTGAACACGATAGCTATTCCTTAGTTGTTCCTAGGTGTCATAAAAATACTACCAAAATGGTGGTGTAAGCTAATCCTCTGCTAAGTATGAAGATTTATTTCGCTTTTCCTATACCCTAGCCCTTTGGCTTCTGGCGCTTATTACGGAACCAACCGTAATTTCCGCGGGTGCGGGAGGGCGCGCGCCGCGTGCGTCGAGGTCAGGGAAAAAAATCATTACGATATATTTTTGTATGAAAGTGCATTATGTTTATGAGTGAATTATGCAAATTAATAATTATTCTTTACATGCCTTATTTGTCTTATTTAGAAATCGTGTCCTAAATATGAAATAAAAACATGTAAAGTAAAATCACGATTATGTTTAGGTATTTTACCTATATTATAACTATTTCTAACTTTTTTCTTTGAAATATTTGCATTTCATGATAGATAACCAAATTGCTAAGCCGACTATATACCTGGTCTGGGTGGATGGCATAGGCATTGTGGAAAAAAAAAACATTTCATTTGAGAATAATTTTCGTGATAACGACCGCAGTTTTGAACAGTATTTATTTTTATTTTGATGAAAATTTTCAAGGTAGGTACATGAAAACAAAGGTACGCATTGATATTCATTTATTTTATTAGATCGTATTTTTTGTTACGGAAAAATATGAGCAAAATCGTATAAAACTTGAAAAAATACCTAACTCATTGAAATTATCATATCTCTTACATCTAAACACTTTATGGTTTGGTTGGTCATAATTTATAATCTGATTGAACTATATTTTCATATTTGCTAAAATATTTGTGCACTTTATATTATAATTTACGAAAAAACTGCCGTTGACCTCCAACTATGACAGCAAATGGGTGACGTCACTTTTGTATGGAGAAATATTTATGCATCTAGAACTAACATTTGGAGTTACGGAGAGGCCAAAATTTAATGAAATCATCAAGGAATAACAAAATGTTAGGTTTTGAGGTGAGCACAATTACGGTAAACACCTTCTACTCGCGGTAATTTACGTCGGCATTTTGCCTATATTCGACACCAAATCGAAATGAATTCAAACATGAATAAATATCAAGAATCTGACCAAACCCACACATCACTCGGCTTCTTACAAGATGCAAGATAGTAAAAACATCACTTACCTCGACACTTTCACGGATAATCACTATATTTCTTACTTTTTACTTTCGCCGGCGGCCACCTGATCATTCAAAAATATTGATGAATAAAAATAATTATTGCCCGAGAGCAAAGGAATTTCACCGGTTACATTTGGTATCGTTAGAAAGAAAATTTATTAAACTTTTTAGTTTTGTCCTTTTCCGATGGACTGGAAGAATAAAATAGTCACTAAAAAATATTTCACCCCACACTGTCGCTGCGAACACACTCACAGCCGATATCGGCAGAATGGAATAGAGGGCACAATAGCTCTCTGCCGATATCGGCAGAATGGAAGGCAACCGGCTAGCATAGCGACGGAAAAAGACAAAAATGGCGTCATCAAACCAATCAGCTGTTGATATTTTAAAGCAACTTAAAAGCGTCCGTAACTCCATAAAAGCGTAAGCAAGAACGCTAAATAGAGCGTTTCAGCACTTTTGAACGCGACCACAATCACATTTTGTCTTGACAATCAAATGCGGAAACCACATTTTAGGCGCCGGTATATGTTTTTTTTAAAATTGAAATTAAATATTGGTTTTTATTAAAAAAAATACTAAAAGTGCATTTTAGGGCAATGCCTAATAAATAAATAATTAAATAAACTCTTTCTTTAATTAATGTGTTCTTGCTTCATGGTCGATTATAAATACAGTCAACCAAAGGTAAAAGGATACAATTCCGGCTAAACGTAAAAATGAATGGTGTTTAATTACAACGTCCGATTAAATTTTGTTAGGGTTTTGTTTACTCAGTAACTAGTAGACATCCTCAAATATGTTTGAATCTATAGGTACAAAACCCTATAATTGTTTCCACAAGTCAAATTATTTCGACTGTTCATCTTTTCATTCAACCCGATGTGTATCCTTAACTCTTTGTTCGAATGTACAAATCACATTCCTTGGATACAGCGACGTATTTTTTAGTATGAAAAAGTATATTTATCAGAAACGAAGATGAAATACATAGAAGAACAAATATGAACGGAACAAAGGGGTGGTAATAAAGAAGTTCTTAAATATAATTTAATGAATTTCTTAAATAAATTAGGATTATTGTCTGCTATCCTTATTAGGGTGAATTTCATTAACGATTATTTGCGTGACCTCGGTGGCGATTTATTTTTTCATGTTTTATCGACAAGGAATGGTTTGGTTAAAATAAGCAGTTAAAATTACAATTAAAATTAAGAGGAAGGCACAGATATCCTCGCGGTCGCGCCGCGATCCTGATGATGTTCGCAACATGGTGGATGAAACATCGGAAAGAAGTAAGCTTTCAAACTTATATCCTTAAACATCAAGAATTTCACTTTAGTGTTTCGGTTAATTTTGTCTTCTTAGCTTAAGATGAAACAATCTTTTTCATGTTTTGCAATAACACTTGATGAATTTACTGGAAAGAAGGTTAGCAATTACATGGTGCTGGGAAGAAGCTGTGTCATTAAAAGGGCGCATCCATCGTGCTCGCGATCTTTTTCGAAATAGTTTTTGTTCATTTTCAAAACGTATAATTTCCTCTATAAAGGCTGCACTTTCTTGTTTATTTTTCTTATCTCTATTTCGTTGACTGCTTATTCTATTTATTTCTCTCATAATCGTTGTTTTTTTCGTATCTAGTTAATTGGAACAATTTTCTCCTCCGGATTTTTTGTTCTGATACCTCTGCTAATCTTTCGCTTTAAACTCGCTGTGTAGTTTTTGATAATTGCTTATTCTTTCCTTCCTTTGCCTCTCGCAATCTTCTTTTATCTTCTCTACTTTGTTTTCCTTTACCCAATATTTTAATATTGGTATAGAATAAAAAAAACAGTAACTACTTGATAATTTAGAAACGAAAACAGAAAAGGTAGATGACTATGGCACGAAACAACAAGGGATTTAAGAAACACTGCTCTAGTTGTCAATGTTCGCTCAATGAGTGTTAACGTTCCTAGGACGCCGACGTCTCGACGTTTAGCTAAGTGTAAATGTTTCAAACCCCAAAACAAAAAAGTATCTATATTTGATAGATTTATATCATATTTAACAACATATTGCGTGACTTCTGTGGCAATTTGGTGATGTCGGTGGTGGAAAATGCCACCGAATTCACTCCACTGCAGTCACGTAATTTTCTTATTTCGCGCATTACTACTTTAAATATTAAGATTTCAAGTTACCAATTACGGTAAAACATTAAGGAAGCATTGAGCATTGATTTGTTAAATATAAACATATTAATACACCATTCATAAACAGCAGACAAAACACCACCGAAGTCACCTACATGGATGAACAAAAAAGTCAACACTGTTGCGTAACTATTCCTGTCAGCTGACGCAAAACGACTAGTCTTTCCAACCAGCTTAGAAAAATGCACTAGGTATCGCGGTGCGATAGGCAATTTACATTACGACTGGCCAAAAGTCGGGCATGTGCGGGAAATCTGTTCAATATATTTTTTTATCAGTAACTAAGCGTAATTTTTTATCTTTTATTTTTTAGTAATTTCCGCGAGCTTATTCACTATATGCCTAATGTTATTGGTTATGTTAAAACTCACTTCATCATTGTTTAACGAACAAAGTCCGCGAGGACACAATTGAGGAGAAATATTCTGATAATTTGGTCCCAAAATGTTTCTTTTAATCGACTAGCAAAATATATATTAAATAAGTAATGCTTGAAATTTATTCTGGACCTCGAAATCATGATAGGACATGAAATATTGACTGCTTGGAGAATGTGCCATTAACATACGCATGTTAAACTTGGATTTAAAATAAAGTTCAATATAACAGAGGGCCATTGAACGCAGCATCTTAAGCATTGAAATAACTGAAAAATAATGAAACACTAATATCAGGCATGAAATAAAAGTCGTAGATGCTTTGAAACACTCCCAACGTCTCAAATGTAAGTGGGCTGGGCACGTATCTCGAACTACAGACGACCGGTGGGAAAAACAAGTCACACAATGGGAAGACAAAAGAGATAGATGCGCAAAGAAAGATGGGTGTATGAAATAGCCAAAAGACGTGGAAAGAGAAGAAAAAAGGAACACAATGGAGAAGACCTTTACCCAAAGAGGGGTCCTCAATTGCTTAATTTCGTTTTTAGGCCTATTACTCAACCTCCGCTGTCCGTCCGTCCGTCTATATCTCATGAACCGTAATAGGTAAGCAGTTTAAATTTTCACAGAGTTTGTATTTATTTTGCCGCTATAATAAGACATAAGTAACATTAAACAATTAAGGAATAAAGAGGTTTTATAATTATTTTCATTTACCACACTGTCCCTTTTCTTTACAATTTACAATTTCACAAATTGTTTTAATAATAAGCCGACAACAAATGTTAAAGGATTATCTCGTTGCCGTAATACTAAGCCGTAAATGCGCCACCGCCGCTGAACATAAATCAAGTGTTGCTAATGAAAAGTTTCTCGTCTCTTGTATCTTTTAAATTAATAGTCAGTTAGCTAAAACTCACTAATGACACCTTGCCCGGAGCGGTCCGGAGCCACAGTAAGCCCTCGGGCATTTCGGGCGGCTCACGCAATTTAGAATTACGGGTCAAAATTACTGCAAGAAATGAACACTGTAGGAAACCCAAAAAGGCAAAAAGGGCAAAGAAAGGGGCCAAAGAATTACACGTACTATAGGATTTTGCTGCAAGATATCCATAAGGTCGAAATAATATTAAATATACAAAAGGGAACAACAATAAGTGAAAGAAATAAGGGATGTTTACTATACCCTAACTATTACCAACACAGAACAGGCAAAAACAGGATTGCACCAATACCACATCCAAAACGAAAAAGTCGTTAAACATCTAAAATAAAATACGGCAGAAAATTTTCAAAGCAAAAAATCTAGAGCAAAATTACTGCAAGAAATATTTAATACAGTTCTGCTCTAGTACTTGTGAAGTTCTTCTTTATGTAGAAACTCTAGATACTATTATTATCGGTGCAGATAAAAACACTGTCTGAAATTTCGCTTCATTCAGCGCGTGAATGTATAATATTTTTATCATTTTTTTTTTCTGATTTACTTATATGTATTTTTTCCTATAAAACAATAATTCTATTATTTGTACGAATAGAACAATAATTTTATTATTCATACCCTGCACAGTTATTAATGAATCAGATTTTCATCAATTAAAAACTCTTGATTTGAGTTATTCTATTGGTTAGTTATATCTTGAAACGCATAATTTTAGGTTTTCAGCTTCTTATTCACTGCTACCCCGACTCGCCTAAAATGCAGAATGTCAGACGCAAAATCAGTTTAGCGCTCGGAGTCGCGTGGAAGTGGTGACGAACGCATTCAAAATTATCTTCATGGCGTTAAACCTCGTCGGACAAGGCGCCTGTGTATATTTTAATAAATTTGAATAAACTGTTTTGAAGTTCAATCTCTGCCGACTAACTATGACGCGTCTCGTCTAGTGGGGGTACGCGGCGGCGGCACGGCGTCTTCTCGACAGACTCGGAGTCTGACGGATTTATTAATCTGCGACGTGGAAAGTGGCACGAGCAGCGAGCGTGGAAGGGAGAGAGTAGCAAGCGAAACTCGATTGTCTGGGGGTGTTTTTTTATGTAACTGGACATGGATGGCTAATACCAGACTGAACGTCAGATATTAGCCTATCACACCACATGGGGACTAGGAACCATGCCAGGACCTTACTTATATTGCTTGGCTACATTGAACTAGATGGAAGACTCATGGACAATTTTCATTGCCGCTTCGACCATCGCTCATTCAATGCGATGGTAACAACCCGCGCGGGAATTAACCTACCAGCTAGGAAGTAGGGAAGGGGAACTACAGTTTTACGAGAAATCCGAACTACGGCCAGCCTCAACTTTTGAAAATGGTCACCCATCCAGAACTCAACCGCGCTTAGAGGTTCTTACCCAGCTTATCGAATCGCAAGGCGTCGCACCACTGAGCTACCGAGACTGACAAAACAAAAGGCATAGCCACTTTTGCATACAAAACGGTAGCCCCAGCGAGTAAGTTTGCTTAGGAATTCGGTTACTGCTGATTTTCTCGAGTTCCAACGACACTTAAGGCAGTCGTAAAGTCACAAGAAATCTAAGATTTGAAAAGTTTAAGAAATGCATTCTTTGTCCATAAGCCAAGGCATAATTTTGCACGGCGACTGCCATGAAACTAGCGAAATCGTCTTCCAGGCCCTAACGTTTCCCTCCCGTGTCAGATTTAAAATAAATATTTATCATTACATGAAGCTTCATTCCATGCCCGTATCTGTTTATTTTTATTGTAAATATATATTTTTTCAGTAAAGAAATCGAAATTTTACGTAAAAAAGACAACTGTATTAGCTATTTTATTACCCAATATTTTACAATCTAAAATGTATATTAAAAATGTTTTAAAATACAGACGGAAATTTCGACAATAAATTTTAGAATTAAAAACTTCCAAAACCTAGTAAAACATTAAGAGCATGTAAACCTGCCTGTAGTATTGGGAATTAATAAGGTAACGGCTCTCTAAGGACACCTAAAAACTTTAAAAGCTATTTAGTGCAACGAAAATTCGATGTTACGCGTCCCGAATTCGTCAGCGAACTAACTACAGTTAGACGTTTTCCACTAACTCGTGGCTACGCTGCCGCCATACGAATGAGTTTCGATCGCTACTCCCGTCTTTCGATGATCGCTGGGCACGAGGCACCGCCACCCTGCGATCTTGATGATATATTTTCATTTACGCAGTCCAAACTAATTGGCGTGTCACTGTCCCAAAAAATTAGATCAGATTGTTATAGAATAATTAAATTTTCGTGTGGAAATTTTGTTAATGATAAAATTGATTAATTTTACACGTGCATTTGATAGAGATTATAACTTATATCATATGCTTCGTCTGCATTTGTCCGCCTCGGTGGCCCAGTCGTCTAGGCTTTCGATAATGGAGGTAAAGCGACCCTGGGTTCGGTCGGGTTTTAGATGGAAGAACAGCGAGGAAGGACGGGGTCGGCGAGTGAGTTCATTTACGAATTAGCTCACTACTGATATTCTCGAGCTGCATCCAACGGCACAAAAGAACAGGTAAGAACGTTACAGGACGCCATATAGTGCAACGAACCTTCTGTGCTGCATGCCAGAAGTCATGGGTTCGAATCCCCGCTCCGCATGCTCTCTTTTTATTTCTTTCTGAGTTTGATAAGTGTATTTCTTCACAAATGCGAGCTTGTTCCATGGTTCGAAATTTACGGCGGAGGATTAAGAGATGTGGAGGCCCTAGGGCAACACGGCAGTGAATGCCCCTAATATTTTTTCATATAACATGGAAGCGGTGAAGAATGCGTTCCACAAAGACATTGAAGAGTGTCACGTATATGCGTTCGTGATTTTCCGGACCTAGTTTGGGAAACGGTTCTGACAACAAGGAAACCACAGTTTTGGGGATAATAGAGTTTATTTATCTTTTCTGACGATCTGGGTTGGTACGGTACAACCTGAGGGGTGGGGCTCCACTTCTGTCCTGAGCCAGCGCTCTACTCCAACCGATGGAGGACCCGCTGGACTCTCCGTACAATAGTGAAGTTGGCGCAGGTTCCAGGTTCCACCCAGGCTTGGCTCCAATCCAGGCTTGACTCCATCCAGGCGTGACTCCAATTTAGGCTTGACTCAAATCCAGGCTTGGCTCTATCCTGGATCCCCTATGAAGGTCACTTGTTAAGACCTCCACCCTCTGATGCTGGACCCTCTCGTTTCCGAGAGGGTGCAGGGTCAGTTGATGAAGGTATCACAAATAAAAAATAATAAAGGTGTTGAACAATAAATACCTTTCGGGGATTCAATTTGGAGCAAATATGGCCGATGGCCAGACCATTGGTCTCTCCTGGGGCTCTATTAACGTGCAAAAACATAAATTATAAAATTTGTAAGTACTGGTCCATGAGCTTTTCCCGTAAAAACAAAATCTCCTGTCAAAATTGACATAAATAAAAAAAAAATACCTAAAATGATTGTTTCGTGGCAGGTTCAATTATCATTCATCCGACAGTATGTAGGTCTCGTTTCACAAACTCGTTTGACAAGAGGTCCCTAAGGAAGACTAGACGAACTGCTTTTTACAATGCTTCCAAATAATGCAAAAAAATATCTATTGCGAGGGCATGTACTTTGAAAAACAATAAAAGTATCACAAGTATAACATTTGGTTTTGTTTATAAGAATCAAGAAACTTTCTCTAAGTAAATATATAAACGATATAAAAACACACTGTTAGAAAGAAAATATATTACTGAACAAATAATAAAAAACTGGTCACTATAAAATAACTATCCATTCAACTGAACATATTATTTTCGTTATAAAATTAGTGCTCAAATATGAATATTTGTGTTTACCGAACATTTTTACCAAGCTTTTATTTCACTTGCCATGTTTATATGTATGTAATGTAGGTGTTTATTTTAAATAAGTATATTTTATTTGGGGCCATATTTACCTTTTGTGGAGGCCCCGGGCAGTTGCTCCCGGTTGACCTACTTTAAATCCGGCACTGGAAATTCATTTGAAACTATAAGTCCTCTTTCCCCTATAGATGGTGGGGTTAAGCCCGCCTGGGTTGGTACCATCGCCAAGGATGATACGTACGAAATGCAGCGTCAGATCTAATAACTCATTTGGTTGTTCACCCGGCTAGTTGATTTACGCAGGCTATATTTCATTAAAAAAAAATGTGTTTATTTACTTGGCACGATCATTTTAACTTGTGACTAGTGAGTTTTGTCAGAACGGTGTTGATCTGTCTGTTTATCGCCGTCCCGTGACTGCCATCGTCTTCACAGACGCCTATTGAGAACCGCTGACTCCCACAGTCTTGACACACGTCTGTTGACCGTCTACCTAGGAATTCCGCCGTCTTGACACACGTATGTTAAACGCAAATGGATTTTGAAGTTCGCATTCTTCTCAAACTCAGAAAGATAAAAAACTACATGAACGGGGCAAAGACATGGAGGTGAAGAAGTTACTTTTCACCTCCATGTTTCTGGCATAAAAATCAAGTCAACGCGTTACGATTTAATTGCAGGAACTCTTCAATTTCGTCCATTAAGGGATAAAGTGAGAATTGGCATCAATAAAAATAATTCAATCAACTAAGGCCTGCGTGATAAATGATAATGAAATCCTTCAATTTCGCTTCGATGATGATGTTGAGCCGGTAAGGCTCTCGCCGTACCCAACTAATTAAATTAAACACAATTTGGAGCGTAGCTAAATGAAATGGATTCCAATGAATCGTTACCGTGCGTCGCAGTCTATAAACCTTTTGTCGCAGCGTGATTATCTCCCTGCCATCGGCGTGCGTGCGTCAAATAAAACGTGTACAATTATATTTTCTCCCATTTCCCCTGTCATTTTATTTGTGCTCCCTTTTTTATCTCGTTTTAACGCGACACGGCGGCGTGTTCGTTATTCCGCTATGTACTCATAAAAGGCGGCGTCGAATTCATTTCGACGACGCCTCGGTATGGACGTGCAAGGGGCGTGGTGTGGCGGTGGGAGGGGGGGCGGGTGGCCGCCGCCGATCGTCGTCCGTCGCCAGCGAGTTAGGAGAGACGGAAATGGCAACCGAACCTCCTTTGTATCCTAGCACAGAATAACTAATAGTGTTAATGCCGAGACAGTTCGTTTGGGACGTGCTCACTACTGGGGGGTTACCACGGTAAATTACCTCGCCGGGTGAACGGACAATTGTAGTAATTAAATCTGACGTTGCATTTTGTGCCATTCTAACTGTCAGAATGGTAAGAAGTGACACTAGGCGGAAACAAAATAGGTGAATCTAAGGGTTAAGTGCACAACATCTTACAACAAAATTTAAATCAAATTTCACCAAAAGGAAATTTGGCGTGCATTATTTCCATGGAGAATCGAGTGGTTATGGTTGGCATTTGGTTGTGACGTCATTTGCGGGATGTGTACGCCGATTTTCGCCGGGACGGAGATTTGACAGCAGTTTGATTATAGTTGCTATCAGAATGTGATCAAACGGAGATTGTGCACTCCAGCCTAAATGTAATTCCGATTAACAACAGTCTTGCAACGTGACAATGGAGCCAACTAAGTAAATTGTTTGTTTAGATTTTCACTGTTGTTCGACATATTATTTTTCGTTTACGGATAAACAGGGTTCAGCTCACTTACTTAGCTCGACGTTTCGTCCACCAGGAATCCTGATGATGTCCACAGCGCGAAACGTCGAGCTAAGTAAGTGAGCTGAACACTGTTTATCCGTAAGCGTAAAATAATATGTAAATTGGTTACAGTAACTGAGTGAGAACAGTTAACTTTAAACATTAAATGTTACTTTATCTTTTAAATGTTTTTTTAACTGTGTACCATAACCGTTTTATATTACTGTTCACCTAACTGTGTCAAAACTGTTTCTACCTTTAGTATTTTTTCCATTCTTACTTACTTTTTATGTTCAGTGAATACGTATAAATGTCCAATCTGTTAAAATTAGTGTACCTCTAGAAACTGGAGAGTTGCGGGCCTGATTTGTAGTCAGCCGTAATGTTCAATCAGTTAAGATAACTGTTTCAAAATCATCTGATCTGTCATACATTTTCTGTTCAAATCTTTAAAATAACTTTTTTGGCTCATTTATAGATACTAACCGTAATAATATAAATTAATAGTAATGGGATATATTTTATCATTTATAACTAAATTGTAACTGTGCTAAAACAGACAACAGTTGGAAATATTGTTTTCAGTGTAAACGTCAGATTAAATCACTGACTTGCATGTTCACTCGGCGAGTGAATTTACCATGGTATCCCTCCCGATGTCCTCGAGTAGAACATACCAGAACCGTATTTATTTAAACGAACATTCGATGTTGCGCGTCCCGAATTCGTGAGCGAACTACAGTCATTGCGTTTCCACTAACTCGTGGCTACGCTGCCGCCGTACGAGCGAGTTTCGATAGTCACTCCGGTCGTTCCATGCTCGCTGCCCGTCGCGCCCCGCGTCGTGACACTAATGAGCCACCGGAAAGGCTCTGTAATCGTTTCCTAGACGTCCGGCAAAGTTATACGAGTGCGTGCGGTCGCATTTCGCGTAAAGAATGGTGAGAATTTATTCCGTAAACATGAGGTTGCGTGCCAGCCATGATTTTAAACTGTTGCGTCCTACTATCTACGCGCTTCGTAAAATAGACACTTGAGTAATATTTTATCATTAAAATTACTTGCCCACCCATTTTTTTTTTCAAAATAAAGAAAAAGTATATAGTTTTATTATAGATAAAAATAAACAAAACATTAAAGAACGTATTTATAAATTATATTCAATAAATTATGTATTACAATATTGTGTCATTACTGCACTATGTCTTAACCCTCTGCATTTATTAGTTTAACATTGTTTTTGTAGTAAATGAACTTAATATTTTTCCCATATTCTATTCATGTAATCACCATTACCTACCAGGGGGCCCATTCAGGTAGGAGTGAGTTCGAGTTTGGGAGTGAGTTCAGCTTAAATTAGCTGGAAACAATATTATTATTTAAATAAAGGAACTTTTAGTTTCCCTTCTAACGTATTCATGGAACAAACCCGATTTTGACCAAACTAAAATGATGTTCAAGAAGTGCGGAAACAAGAACATAAAAGTGAGTTGATATTTAGCGCCGAATTCGAACTCACTCTTAGCTAGAATATCTTTGGCTGAATGCCCCCAAATGTGACTGATTAATAATTTTTAGGCTTCCGTACCCAAAGGGTTCCAAACGGAACCCTATTACTAAGCATTCCTCAATCCATCTATCATTTCTTCTCATGAACCGTAATAGGTAGAATGCTGATATTTTCACAAAAAATGTATTTCTGTTGCCGTTATAACGACAAATAGTAAATTAATAATGTAAAATTTTAATAGTGTCAAATTTTGTAAAATGATACAGAACCTTTCGTGTGCGAGTCCGACTCGACTTGACCGATTTTTTAAAGAACCATGCGGACATTCATTACGCAAATAACTCAACAAAATTAAAAATGAAACTAAATTTGCTCAAAATACATACATTCGTATTCAGAGAGCACCTGTCAAAACTTAGTACGAGATTAGCACCGAACCAACCATACAAAAACCTGTTTAGCCGGCGGATTAAAGTTAGTCTGCCCACTCTGAATACACCTGTAGGTGGCTATTAATGCGAGCGTGAAGTACGTGTACCGCAGCGTTACTTCAGTGTTGCTGAATACGGCATTAGGTAATTTCCCCAACGTAGCGCGCATAATAAAATATTCAAAATGGGCCTCATTTTTGTTTTTTGTCCGGCCGCATTATACTGAGGGGCATTTGTCTTGCTTTGCGCGGAGAACTCCGCGAGGCGATAAATTACGGCGGAGCATAAAAACTGAAAAGTAAATTCGGGACGAACGTAACAATGCCGCAATTATTAAAACCTTTTTTCGTTGGTTACTATTTCACGCCGCATTTCCTGGAGTCCAATTAATTTAGTGTATGATAAATGAACTCTCTCGGGGATGATAAAGGTGATTGCTGGTGGAACCGCGGAACGAAACGACGCTTTACGTGACGCCTTCGAACAACAATCTTTTCGCATTTTTTCCATGTTGTCCTTTCTTATTTTTGTACCCTTACATATATGGGTTCGTACTTGAAAAACGAATAGACCAATCAGAAGCGAGAAATCTTAGCCGCTGGGGGGACCCGCTGAAATTATTTCTTGGCCCGCAAAATAGCCATTGTTATTTCACAAACTATTATAAAATTAAAGAAAATAAAAAACGATACGGTGCACAGAATTCGTTTACACACATTACAAAAGAAATATTACAGTTGGTCTTGCCTAATAAATTACTTATTACCGTTTTTATATTTTTTGCAGGTTGTTTATCAATTAAATATATCTATATACCTAATCGTGTGTCGGATCACGACTTCATACGAAGTATAATCTTGTTTATAACATGTATTTTTTAGCGTTCCGTACCCAAAGGGTGCCAACGGAACCCTATTACTAAGCCTCAGATGTCCGTCCTTGCGTCCGTCCGTCTGTCATAGGGCTGCATCTCATTAACCGTAATAGGTAGGCAGCTGAATTTTGACAAAGTGTGTATATTAAGTTGTATTTATTTAATAACAAATAGGTAGAATTAAAAAATAATTAAAATTAGGGGGGGACATAAAAAAGCGTGATTTTTTGTGTTCATTCTTGTACGATGGTACGGAACCCTTCTTGTGCGAGTCCGACTCGCACTTGGCCGGTTTTTTGGAACACTTATTTACTTACCTTCAAAAATCCTATTTCGTCTTCTGTAGGGGCCCTTATTAAATATTATTTTATTATTAATTATTATATTTAATTATCAAAATATTAAAGAAATTACCGTTATTTTACAGGTAACTTTTAAATCTAAAATAATCGTTGCAAGGTTATTTTGTTGATGGATGCACACGGCATCAGATGCATACAGAAGAAGTTACTAAATTCATAATATAAAATCCTCTCACTCCAAATGTTAACATGCCATCATAAAAAATATGCAATGCGTTGAGGTAAGTGTTGCCACATTTTACGGTTGATGCGATCAAGCAATCAAAATGTCTTTTCAATTTAAAAGTAGTATTTAACTATACTTCTAAAAGTCTGCAATTTAAAAACTTCTTTGTAAACCAGTCTAGTAAAGTAGTCCGGCGATCGGATAGCGAATTCGGTTCACCCTAATGAAACGTCTTTATTTATTCACACTTATTTTACAACCAATGTACACCATTTGGATCGCAATACTTGTGCTATCTTAATATGAGTTGTCAAATGAAGTTATGAAGTTATTAAAATATATGACTTCATAATAAGGTTTAATTAATAATAATAAGTGCATAGACAAATATAATGATATACGTAAGAGAATCAGTCCTTGCAGCCAAAAGTCTGTCCCTACAATGTAATTCATCATAGCAATACGAATCTTCGGGGGAACTGAAGCGTTTTGGATTGTATTGGAAAAAACTGTCCACAACTGATAACCACTGAAGCCTCGATTTCATTTCCGCAGACATCTATCACTCGCAATCTGGTTCCAAACTTACGATGCTCCACTTTTTGGAGGAAAAATCCCGGAATGTTTGAAGAGTATAATGTAGTGACAACTATAAACAACTGAGTGTTTTCACTTTTCTTCCAAGCGTGTATTTTTATGTGATATGTAATTAACAATTATAATTACCAGCCTAACGATTATAGCACAGAGCCCGTTGTCCCAGTTGTCACCTTAATTAACGTTTACGCCAAACCGATCGACTGGCGTTTTCAAATGTATGGAGAAATTGAGGAGCGCGCGCACTGGGCGTTAAGCGAACTAATATTTGCGAGTCCGAGTTTGATTTGACAGCTTACTCACCGTCGGCGTAAATACGTCGACGTTGCCGTTTACGCCGATTCCGCGTTTTCATACAAATCGGAAGGCCGAGTTTGTCTTTGACAGCTTGAAGAAGTAAAAACATAGTTGTTTACTACGTTTGTATGGGGTTTGACGTTTTTACGTAACTTCGAAGTTCCGTCAACGCCAATTTAGTTGAGAACTCAGACTGACCACTCTGGACATAATCCAAAGGTCGGAGGTTCGAATCTCGCTTCCGAAGGATGCCTAGATCGAAAATGTTTTTGATTATATTCAAAACCCGATTACAATGATTCCTATGTATGTAAATGAGTTTGTATAACCTTAAATTAAATCACTGACATTATGAACAAATTATTATTACGACTATAAAATATTTTTAAGCGATTGCCATAGCACTGAATATCGTATTGATGTTTAAAACCTGGTAAACGAATTTCGAAGAATTAAGTTTGTTAAAATGAAATTTTGGCCCTTTTTCTCTCAAGGACATTTTAAAAGAGCTACTAAACAAAAGTAAAATAAAGGAAAATAAAAAAACTCGAAAGTAATAATTCATGTTTTAATCCAAAAGTAATTGACTATTGTGTCCTAATCTCTAATTGACAGCTGTTTGTGATTTATTTTTTTATTTATTAAAAAATCCTGTAACACATTACGGCTGGATTTCACCCATCTATGGTTAACTTTAATGATAATCTTGAGATCCTTAAGAAGCCAGATATATCTTAGATAGATCTAGAATCAGGACAAATGAAAAAGGACAGAGTAGAAACAATAACGCTCCATCTTCTGTCGGGAAAAGAGCGGCGAAAGGTTGCATCACTGTTTTATTAAAACTATTATAGACAGGTGTCTAACCTATTTCTCATGGGACCCTTCATGCTATATAAATCAGAAACGATTGCGTATAAATTATTATTTGATGTTAAAACCGGCGGCGCCCACGGCATGGGCAGTTAATACAACTTTTCGTCATCAAAATCATGTTTTATTTGCGTGACGTCACCCGTGATCACATTTATTGGATCACATCAATGTGGAATAGTCTCGAGGAGCAGTCATTCGCGACACGAGAGTTTCATTTTCGTTAGGGAATTGCCAATAAAGGAACTTGAGATCCTTCTCAATGACAGCAACACCAAGTAACGCTTTCAGAAAATTTCGAAATGGCTTAATTAAATTTACGGGTAAATAATGTTGAGGGAAACAATGCTTTAACTGAGTTAAAGGGGTTTATTTGATCAGTTTAGGCGTTCCGGCTTTTCTGAGTCACTCTCTGTCCGTTTGCTGTCTGATTTTCAAAGTCTGTTCATACTATTTCGATGTAATAACTCAATTATGAACCGATAACTTTAGGGTTTCTAAGCTATTTTCAATCATAGCTTAGGCAAATCTTAGTGCTCCTATTACATTACGGGTTATAAGGAGCGTTGGATTACATCGATTCATAATTAAATTATATTTTAAATATGAGATTAGGGTACGGTTTTATTGGGCTTATAGGGCTGACAAATGGTGCCGAAATATAAAACTCGATAGTAGATAGTGTGACTTAAATTAGATTTCTGATATTAAATTTATATATGGAAATAATGATTGTAACTTAATTTTTTTTCGCACAAGGATGCATCGGTAAAGCATATCATATTTCGCTCTATATTATCACATGAATTTTGTAAAAAAAATCTATGTAGCAGTCGCTATATCCTAAAATCATCATGTAAATACATCATAGTTTATTTCTAATCGGCTATCGCACGTTTCCACCACTTCCAGCTACAAACATTCCAAAGTTACCTTTCGACAAAGAATATATAATAATTGCTTCGGTTACACCATATAATTATGCGCTGTAACCGAAAGTTAACTATCGGATTTCAGGTGACTGGAGGTAGTGAAAACAGGGGTATATGAACATCCAGTATAAAATAACATAATCAAGTGGACCGTATTATAATTTAAAAGTCCCGTGAATCGGTTTTTGTAAACGCCAATAAAGCACAAAATATGACATGCACCATACAACGAGAAAAAATGACACATATTTATGTTCAACAATATACATATGTTCTTTTAAATTTAATATGCATGGGCAACCATAGTTGCCACTAGAACACAAAATAATCACGTGAACATATGTAGTTCACTGCTACGCCGCCGCCGCTGTAGATCGATTATATAAAATTGACACAATAACACAAAATACGAATGTAGAGTTTAATTTCTACGTCGCCACTGTTAATAGGGTCTAGGTACAACCTCTATAACACGACATAATTTTGTGAACCGTAGCTTCATTTCAATTGTGAATTGTGTGAGTGAATTCGCCACACTAAAACACACCATATATTTACGGACCATTGTTTAAGTGCTACGCCGCCCCCGGTGTGATTCGGGCCCAGAGCCACTGTAACTCAATGTAATCATGTGAACCGTAGTTTATTTGCTACTCTGCCATGAATCAGTTCTATGAAACTACCACTTTATCACAGCATATTAATTCCTACAATAATAATTGAATGCGACGCCGCTGATGCCATTATTATGTCATTCGCTAATTTATGCTAACCATGTGTGCACCACAGTTGAATTGATACGCCTTTTTTAATCGTTTTTAGGTGCAGCCATTATAAAACATCATTCATGATGTGAACCGTAGCTTCATAGCTACGCCACCGTGGATTGGTTCGAGCCACTATAACACAAAATAATGACGTGAAGAGTAAGTAGTTCACTGCTGCGCCGCCGCCGTAGATCGATTCTATATAATTGACACAATAACACAAAATACTAATGTACACA
Organism: Incurvaria masculella; assembly: GCA_946894095.1. Classification (NCBI taxonomy): domain Eukaryota; kingdom Metazoa; phylum Arthropoda; class Insecta; order Lepidoptera; family Incurvariidae; genus Incurvaria; species Incurvaria masculella. Next base: position 14,073,189 of record OX335650.1, read on the forward strand.
CATAGTTTAATTTCTACGTCGCCAATGTTAATAGAGTCTAGGTACAATCTCGATAACACAACATAATTTTGTAAACCGTAGCTAGATTGCGACGCCACCGTGGATCGGTTCTATGAAGCATGAACGTTCATGTGCACCATAGTTAAATAGCTACTTCGCCGCTGTGAATTGACCTCAATGGAGAGCCACAATAACACACCATATATTTACGGACCATTGATTAAGTGCTACGCCGCCGGTGTGATACGGGTCCAGGTACATCCACTATAACACAATATAATCATGTGAACCGTAGTTTTATTCCGGGAGGTCACGTCAGTTTTGGTCACGATAAGGTAAATGGCGGAATCTGGGTTCACATGTTAGAGACCAACCCTCTGATGCTAAATATATCGGTCTGCCTGTGCCAAGTGGTTGCGTTATCTAGATTGGCTGTATAAAATAGATGTTGGTATTTAAATCCTGATGAATATACGGATTGTTTCGAAACATTGATACCTATTAATTATGCAACAATAAACAGTCGTTTTTTGTATTAAATACTTAAATATACCTAAAGTTATATCTGTAACCTAAATCGCCTATAACTATGAAATGCAATCAAATATTTGTTCAGTTTTGGTATTGCTAAGCAATTATGTACTGATACTTTCATGCTTCGTTATTTACAGGCATTTACCTTATCATATATATTTTTGGTCAGAATAACTACTTTTTCAGTAGCTTTATCTACGTAACGCAACCACTTGGCACAGGCAGACTGACACATTTAGCTTCAGAGGGTTGGTCTTTATCTCGTGAACCCAGTTTCAGCCATTTACGTTATCGTTACCCTTTGTCGCGACCTCCTAGTCTATGTATTTGCTACGCCACCGTGGATTGGTTCTATGTAACTACCACTTTATCACAACATATTAATTCCCACAATATCTTAATGCTACGCCGCTGATGCCGTTAATATGGTCTATATCATCCACAAATTATATTAACTATGTGTGCACCACAATTGAATTACTAAGCCGCTTTGAACATCTAGTTATACAGTAAATAGCCACTTTAATAAAAAAATCGTGCCCACAATGCAACAAGAAAAGGTATTTTCATTTTGGCACCATATTTCAGTTGCTACGCAATCGCTGCATGCATAGCCTCTAGAACAACATAAGCACGTGTCCAATATATTCCGGGAGGTCACGACATTTTTGGTCACGATAAGGTAAATGGCTGAATCTGGGTTCACATGTTAGAGATCAACCCTCTGATGCTAAACATGTCGGTCTGCCTGTGCCAAGTGGTTGCTATATAAAATAGATGTTGGTATGTACCTGCTGATGGATATACTGATTTTCTAGAAACTTTGATACCTATTAATTATGCAATAATAAACAGTCGGTTTGTTAATTAAATACTTATGTATACCTAAATTTTTATCTGCAACCTAAATCGCCTATAACTACGAAATGCCACCCAAAATTTTTTTCAGTTTTTGTATTGCTAACCAAGTATGTACTGATACTTTCATGCTTCGTCATTTGCATCCATTTACCTTATCATAAATATGTTTTGTCACCATAACTACTTTTTCAGGCGCCTTATCTACGTTACGCAACCACTTGGAACAGGCAGACCGACATATTTAGCATCAGAGGGTTAGTCTTTATCCCGTGTACCCATTTTCAGCCATTTACGTTATCGTTAGCATTTTTGTCGTGACCTCCCAGTATAATACTGCCCTCCTTATTAAAAAGCAGTAACTACATATGGACCTCATATGTAGTTACCGCCTTTTTAATAAGGAGGGCAGAATAGTTTGATTGCTACGACGTTGTAGACAGGATTATAAAGCATATTCATTATTCTACATTGTAGAGTTGTCACTAGTTGCATGGTATCCACGTTTACCGCGTTATTAGTCTAAGTCGCCGACAGTCAGCTTTCCGAGGTACTGTCAGTGCTCAAACGAGCAGTATTTTTAAGGCATGTTTTTCCCGAATCTCCTCCATCTGCGTTTTATACTTGAACCACCTGGCAGCCCTGGTAGTGTGTGTGTAGGTGTGGATTGTAGTCCCGGAGCGAACATAAGTGCTGCATATCCTTATTTTATTATTGTAAAAATGATATATTTGTAATTAGACACAAAAACTGTACCTATTCAACTATTTTACTATCCTTACACATTCAACATTTTCCACCTAACTTCCATTAGTTATTTTGTTAATACCTATCTAGGTTTTTTCCCACACCTTGCGGTCAATCATGTTTCAATATTTTTTTTAATAATACGCACGCAACGCTATGTTACCCAAGGAAGTGACATTAATTTGTTGAATTTGTAATTACACAAAATAAAAAAATCGGTTTCGATATACATATTTTTTTAAATAAATATTATAACCTCAGATAAAATTATGGCTTACATTGTGATAAATTAAATCAATATTTGCGAGACTTCAATAAACACAATAAAAACAAAGAAAACAAAATCCATTTTTATTTAGTTTTAGTTTTTCTGACACCATCGTTACTGGTTTTTAAAAATGTTTCGGCTAAGAGACACAGGTATCATTATATTTCGTCCTTTTCTTGCACTCTTATTCAGTTCGCGGATATAATAGTTTCAGCCGAAGACGGCTGAATATTGAGAATTAAAAAGTATTGCACCGCGCGCCGCCGACTATAACGCTAAAATGTGAATACGATGAGGTATATTAATTTACGTACAGAAGCTTAAATAGATCCTGCTTATAAAGATGAAATGCTCAAGTAATTAATGTTCTTATTTTCAATGCGTTCAATGTAAACCAAGATAGACATAATTTCACCACATTCTTAAATACTATAGAGTAGTTCAGTCGTTATAGATAAAGGATTTTGCGACTAAGTTTTTTTTTTATTCTATTTTTACAATACTATCAATGTTTGAGATGAGTCCAGGCCTTTCTCGCCTCTCGTATATTTTTATATTATGCAGCAAGTAGAAATTCCAGGAAATAAGGAAATACTTGCAAAATACAATTTGAACATATCTTTCCACTAAACCATTAAATCTCACGTTGTGAATGTTTAATATTGTGAGATTTAGCCATGCTCAAAATATAGTAAGGTCCTGACAAGGTATCATTGACTTATATCATGACAGCAGGTTCTATTCTAGCAGGTAAAAAAAATGGTAAGTTGAAATGCCAATATATTGTAAATGGTACGGCAATGGAGCTAATTTTCTCTGGACTTGCGGGAAGATAGCAAAGAAATGAACTTGTTAGGTTGGAGTCAGTGGCTGGAGTGCACAATCTCCGGTAAATCACATTATAAAACCAACTACAACCAAAACTCTGTCACGATCAGGCGACTATCGACGTGCACAACCGGAAATGACGTGACATGACAACCAACTATAACCACTAGATTCACCGGAGTCCAGGAGTTTTTTTGTATTTCGAATTCAAAGCCGGGAAAAATACCCTATATTTTAGTGCAATCCCGCGTACTGAACCGTGTATGGTTAGCATGGTAATTAAAATCGGTTTTGTCGACTGGCAACTATTAGAACCAACCGGAGTATTGGGCATCTGTTGCCAAACATAGTGGAGCAATAGATGGAGCAATATAGAGCAACTCCAATACATTTTCGGCAACCATCCCTGCGATATGGAGCGATATTGCTCCACATCGCTCCATACTTTTTGTGTCGCGCCCGGTTTATCGTGCACTTGCTCGCCACATGCGGACAATTAGTTGCTCCATGAATGGTTCCATACTTGCCCATGAACCATGTTGCCGGAGATTTCCGGATGTTGTCGTGATGACGAAATCGACAGAGATTGCTACAAGTTGAGCAACGTTAGTTGCCCGTGTACGGGTACTTAAAAGTGATGGATTGGCCTTTTTCAGATAACCTAATAGTCGTGTCCTGCTCCGAGACTATCCGGGTAGCCTACTTTTTATTCAGGGCATTAGCATATTGCGGCAGCGCACGACGACGTTTCATCTCTGACGCGATGGCGCGTTGGCGGGGGAGGGAGAGGGCTGGGGGCCAGCCATTATGCATGCATGCAGGCCCCCGGCGGCGCAACACGTGCCTGGTGCCCCATCGGCCGATGCAAACAACACTCTAAACTGTTTACGATAAAACTTAAAGTTGTTACCAACACGCGACGATAAAATATTCCACCTCTTAAATGTTAGCTGACGTGACATGCTCGTAACATGAACGACGACGACAGCGGTAGGAGAACATTTTAGTTGTGTTTTATGTTGGCGACTAAACTATTTTAGCCTATTGTATATTGGAATAATAGGGGAAACACTTTCATGCAAGGACATTGGATGGATAGCAACAGTAACAGGTCTCTTTCAGGAAGCTTGGTAATATATGGTAACATCGTGTAATTTTACGCTAGAAATTCTAATTTATTGATTTATTGTAAGGAAAACTGACAGCTAACAAGACATCAAATACAAAAATTACAATAAAATAAGAAAGTAGCCTAACTTCGTAATTAACCTTCTTGTATATACTACTAGCTGAGGTACCCGGCTCCGCTGGGGTCATTCTATTTTTGTACTTTTATCCTCTATTTCACCCCCTTTGAGTTCAATTTTCGCCACAAAACGTAACCTCTGTCCTGCTCTAAGGTCTACACTATATTTGTAATTAATTACAGCTAAAGTGTGGATTAGTTCAGCGTTTTAGTAGTGATAATGCAACAGACAGACCGAGTTACTTTCGCATTTTGCACTTGAGTATAAACCTATTTCGCCACTCCGTGGCCCTATGGTGTAATAGGAAGCAAAACAACAAGTAACAAGGTCTCTAAAAGGAAGTCGCAATTCAAAAATGTATCGCATCTTTGCCGAATCACATTTTTTTTATCTGAAATCAGAACTCAGTGAAATGCTCAGCTTTGGTTAAATTGCAGCAAAAAGAGACTCTCCCGAAAAGTTAGGCAACATATACTCATAAAAGTACCCGATACATTTGTAAATGCTTTTAATTACATGACTTAAGTTAAAATATACAGTTAGTTTTTTTATGTTATCTCGTACATAATAAAACAGTTTTATGTAACTGGATATAGGTGCCTAGTACCACACATACTGCCTACTGTCATGGTATAAGCCCTACACACCGCATTCCTGAAGGTATTATGTACCATGTCAGAACCCCCATTTATGAACAAGGCTACATTGACTTTCATTGAAAACACAGACAATTCTTCATTGCCTTTTCGATCGACTTTTCATCCAGTGCGGTGAACCAATCCGGGCGGGCTTAAACCTACCACCTTCTAGGTCTCCTAAGTTTTATTACTAGCAGTCCGCCTGCGTCAAAGTTCGATGAAAAACAGTCGGTTTTTCCATAATCTTTGGTTTTTCTGGACTTCTCTCACAATTTACCCCACTGCTCACCCCTTAGGAAGTTTAGCGTCATGCAATGGATTAAAAGTTGCGGAAAATTCAAGGTATAGGTATAAATAGGTTTAAACGTCTTCGAAATCGGAGAGGGCAGGCATACGTTGTAACGTTTGAGTGGCAGAGACATTTCGCCGAAGTTTTCCGCTCCCACCACTAACTCCTTCGCTGCAAACATTCTTGAACATAAACGGAACTATCATGTAACAACGATAGAAGTACTTTTAGTTTTTGTTCACCGTTCCATAGACTGAAAAACCAATAAAAACATTGAGCCCAAAATCTGGATGAACTTTGGAGACTACAATTAGTGATGTGAGTGAATGATTTAAGTTAAGGCACCTTAAATGCATTATCAATTTTTTTTTACTACGCCATGTTCTTTCAGATTATGTAACAACAAATACATTGTTTTAGCATTCCTAAGTACATTCCTTTCACTTCATGCAATGAAGATTAAGGTAGTGTGCTTATTAATTACCAACCATAAATGCATTCCAGAACATATAATTACGTCTAAAATAAAGTTAAAACAATTTCAAAGTTTACGTTTTAAAAGTTAGTACGTTTGACCTGTCACCATTCATATACAAGTTAAAATATTCTCCACACATGATGAGTTGGATTGGCGTCATGGATTTTGGAATATATTTAAATCCAAATCGTTCCGCGACTTCACGCAATCGAAGTGAGGTTCCACACACGCGGTAAATTGTTGAGCCAATTCTTGGAATCGTTGGAGTCAATTTTCCATGTGTGGCGGGTTTAAAAAGTAGTCGGTGTTGATTTACGGGCCAAATCACGACAGCAGTTAGGTTGTGTGACAAGTGTGACGCCGCGAGGTGGTGTGAGCGTGGACTGGACGGTGTGCCGTGTGGGTGCAGAGCGAGTGAGGGCGGCGGCGGCGGCGGCGGGCGGCATGCGCGAGCCGCGCGCGCTCCGCCACCGCCAGCGCCACCATGCAGCGCCTGCGCACCACCTTCAAGCGGTCCCGCACGCCCACCGGCGCAGACATGAAGACGCAGAGCAGCCTCGACGTGCCTAGGCAGGTGGGTCGATTTATCCGCACGGAACTAGCGAGCATGGAAGGACAGCAGTAGCGATCGAAATAGATTTTGATGGCGGCAGCGTAGCCACGAGTTAGTGGAAAACGTCTGACTATAGTTAGTTCGCTTACGAATTCGGGATGCGCAACATCGGATGTTTGTTGCACTAAAATAAATCGCCTGTAATGTTTCTTACGAAGACCCGTAAAGGGAGAGAGAACTCGAGAAAATCTGTAGATAACGAATTCGTAGTCGAATTAGCAACGCCGCCCCCATACAAACGCGTTTCGTATCTACTCTCGTCCTTCCATTCTCCCTGTCTGTACCTCTCCTTTTTCTGTATGTAATGTAGCGCTAAATGACACCTACTGCCATTATATTAGCCTTACATACTAAATAGGAACCTTGATGAACATATGAAACATCCATCGCATTGGATGAAAAGCGACGATTCAAAATTTTCCATGTTTTCCATCCAGTTCAGTGTAGCCATGCTCATAAAGAGAAGGTCCTCGCATGGCACCTTATTCCTTCGGCAATGTGGTGTATTGGGCTTATATCATAACGGTAGTTGTGTGGTATTAGCCATCCATATCAGGTTGCATAAAAAAATGTGCCATGACAGGATCTTTCATGATCTTTGAGAACGGCTAAGTTAAACTGGATGGACAACAAAACGAAATCGCCGTCTTACCAACTCGGGCACGCTTAACCCTTAGGTATATACCCCGGTTTTTAGGAGCGAAGACCCAGACGGAATTTAAGGTACGCATCACTAATGCTAAGGCTGAGATAAATAGTGGTAACCGAAACTCAGACTAACGAAAAGTAGTACTTTGTGACGTCACTTCGCAATACTTTGAGATTTCGTCCATCCAAAATGTGTCGAAGGGACGTCACAAAGTACTACTTTTCGTTAGTCTTAGGTTGAGATAAATAGTCGTAAGAGAAACTAAGACTAACGAAAAGTAGTACTTTGTGACGTCAATTTGCATGACTTTGAGATTTCGTCCATACAAAATGTGTCAAAGTGACGTCACAAAGCACTACTTTTCGTTAGTCTTAGCTTCTGTTACGACTTTTTATCTCAGCCTTAGTTTTGGTTACGACTATTTATCTCAGCCTGAGATTCAAAGACAGTTCTTCGGTTATGAGACGATTCTCAAGTCTTCCGACTGCCAAAGGAGAATGCCCATTCCAGTATGGGCTAGAAAAGCGAAAGCGCTAGAAATTTTTATGTACAGACATGAAACCTTAATTAATTCCTCGTATCATAAAAGTAACAATCTGTAAATTTAACTTTTTTCTACAATGGGGATAAGTCAGCAGACACGGCTAAAGATGAACTTTGAGGTTATTTTTGCACAGAACAGCGCGCGCTGTTTTGCCTACATTGTACCTACATACCATCTTTGGTTGATATTTATTTGCTACACCACTTTTATGAGTCACAGGCTGAGATAAATAGTCGTAACCGAAGCTAAGACTAACGAAAAGTTCATAATATTTGACGCCAGTCCAAAGTGGGGTGCTAACCGCAACGCCATCTCTAGTTACTTACTCGTATAGGTACCAACTTATTGTTTTTTTGTTTTACAAATAAACAGATTTCACTTCTGGACTGGTCATACCGAGCCTCGAATACCTTAATCGGCTCGTACGACATGCACTGGAATAAATTAATGCAGTGGAATATTTTCAATGGCTGAGCCCACACAGCAAGAAATCCTCTCCATTTTAAATAATTCTTAACTCTAGTAGATCATTAAATGGTACCTATTTATAAGTCATCCACTCTAAGACGACCTGCAGATAATATAATACCATTCAAACGTCAAAAGGCACGACTATCGATTTATTCTGTTCCCTAACCCTCAGTAGAGTTCACATTTAGCTGGACTACTCGCTATAGCAATAATAGTGCCAACTATCTTTTCCCTGATACTGTTTAAGTAAATTCTTAAGTGCATAAACATACCTTATCTAATGAGGCCCTGTAAGTAACCATTGTGACAGGAACACTCATTATGCAAATAAATATCCACCACCGATGGTACTTACAATGTGGGAAATAACCTCAAAGTTCATCTTTAACAGTGTTTACTGACTTATCCCCATTATAGAAAAAACTGAAAGTCACACATTTTTACTTATATGATACGAGGAATGAAAGCAAAGTGGATTCATTGGTGTACATGCTAACTGCTAGCGCTTTTGTAATGGGCATTCTCCTTTGATATAACTTCCATACATTTTATGTCAAAATTCGCAGTCTCAAGACCCGAGAACTGTCTTTGAATCTCAGCATTAGTCACAGTGAAAATCAGTAAACGCTCTGCTGAAAGTGTTTTAGGCTTATAAGCACAAACATATATATGTGGAACATATTTCCTGAATTAACTGATTGTTTTTTGTTGATAAATACTTATGTTAAGTATTGTATTTATTGCATACAACGAGAAAAAACCTCGGTTTGTCATGAATTTTACGAGCAGTTAAAAATGTTTTTTCTTTTTCTATTCACACAGCTTTCTAAAATCGTGTTTTTGTATTATGTAAAAATTAGATAAAGAAACATTATTCTGTCTATGTATTAAACATTCAATATGTTGCCAAAGTTAATTGTTTTAGGGTCGTTTTTACAACGTTAGATGGCTCTACATTCCATAAATTCTGTCTGAGTCTTATCTTTTAAGAATCGTCTAATACCTATTCAATAGGGAATGGAACCATTCGTTTTACGTGAATTTCGGACAATGGAGTGACCCCCTTACAAAAAAAATGCACATACAAATCAGTCTATGATAATAAATAATAATAAGTGCATATAGCCCTGTGATTCAACCGTGGTCAACGACACATGATACGCCGGGTAAGAGGAGACAATTACTCGCCAAATCAGTTCCCACCCACACAAACCCTCGGCTATATTTGGTTTGGCATGTACGTTAAAGTTGATTGGGTAGTCTTAGAAAATTGAAGATTGTGGGTGTCATAGTAAGCACGCTAAGGCACATCTCCTTTGATTTTATTTATTTTTTATTTTTGGCTCAGTGACCTACAAATGATTGTCAAGACATGGCTCACGAGTGAGGGTGTACCGGTTCAGGTGCGGTCGGCATCGTTCGATGAGATCAAGCTGGAGGCGGCGCGCGCGCAGCCGGCGGCGGCGGCTGGCGCGGGGGATGTGGGCGGCGCGGGGGCGGCGGGGCCGGCGGCGCTGTTGGCGGTGCCGCAGCACGGCGCTGCCGGCGGCCGCTCCAGGAGCTTCGACTCCGCCGGCAGTGACGACTCCGGGACCTTTCTCGAGGTTATTAACTGTTTACTCCCAGACCTAGCAAGTCTGATTAACTAATTCCTACAGTTTTTGGTTTTGTGAAATCTAAAACGTTTGCGTTACATTAGACCTAGACTTATTACCTTACCTGTTAACCCTGGAAAGCATATCCTTCGAGCTAAGGGCTACCGATTAAATTACTAGGTAGCGCCGCCAGTCGGCGAGCGGAGGTGACGCGACACTTGAATGCGCAGGTGCCGCGCCTGTTCGCGCGGCGGCGCTCCGGCAAGGGCACGCCGCCGCCGTGCGTGCACTGCCGCCACGTGGAGGCGTGGGCGGCGCGCGCGCGCAGCCTCGAGCGCGGCACGCCCGAGCGCGCCCTCTCGTCGCTCGCGTCGAGCTCGGCGGACGACGAGGACGACGACGACGACGAGCCGGAAGCGCCGCACGTGACGCTCACGCTGCCGCCGGGCGCGCCGCCGCCGCCGCCGGCGTCTCCCCCGCGCGACGCGCCCTCCTTCGAGCTGCAGCCGCCGCCCGACGAGCCGGGCCCGCCGGCGGCGAGCTCGGCGCGCCGCCGCTCCATCTCGCGGCAGGAGGCGTTCTTTGTCGAGCCGACGGGCAGCTCGCTCGAGAACGTGAGCGCGTCGGACGCCAAGTCGGAGGCGGAGGAAAGCGTCGCGGCGACGGCGGCGGCGGCGGCGACGATCCTCGTGAACGACATCTACCTGGCGGTGCCGGACCTGCGGCGGGACCGCGCCGCGTCGGTCGACTCGTGCTTCACGAAGCTGCAGGAGGGCGGGGAGGGCGCGTCGCTGGCGGTGCCGGCGGGCTCCCTGCGCTCGCGCTCGGTGGACATCGTGCTGCCGACGGCGGAGCAGGCGCGCTACAAGGCGCTCGCGCTGGCGGCGCCCGCCTCCTCCACCTCCGCCTCCCCCGCACCGCACTCCGCACCGCCCTTCGGCGCCGGAAGCAGGTTAGTCAGCTCCGCATCGATTTGTGCATTATTTTTTTTGCGCGCTCGTCGCAAATATGTTTGTTATAATTTATCTTAAATAAACTTATTTTTTTATTTTTGCATGAATTGTTTTTTTTTCTTTCAATTAAAAAACGTGGATTCTTCCTCTGGTGTGTGCTAACATAAGTTTGAATCTAAACGTATGCGACGAAGCATATTATTGCTTTTATTTTCGTGTCTTACTTTCGTCAAGACCACTGTATAAACGCATATTACATTTACCACACGTTACAAAACATGTAACGGAAAAAAATATGGAATTGGAACTTCGGTTCCCGAGCGCCGACGACGTTACGTTCCTAACTAATGCAGGGTCCACATAAGCTACGGGCCAATTTGGTAGATGAATGCCCGCACGGGAATTGGGAATTCCCACAGAGTTGCACTCTCAGCAGTGCTCAATACTTCTATAACTCGATACGTCTCGTGCCTCGCCAGGAAGTGTGGAATATTTTCTAAACTTTAAGGTTAACGGCCCTGGGACACGAACTACTGGACAGTAATTAGAATTACTTTACATGGCTCATGATCATCCAGCTAATGTTATTTAGGGTTTAATAAATTAACTGAGAACTGCTTCACTCGTAAAACGCTCCACGTTATCCTGAATTGTGATCCGTGCAAGAAAGATTAATATAGTCAAATGAAAGGTACCTACTCTAATATCAAACCCCTGGCATCCTTACGTTATGCTATGAACTTATTCTATGTATGATTAAACATGATTCTTACTAATAATCTGTACAGAACATTCACCTGTATTGTCTGTCGCGGGGGCAGTGGGATAGACTGAAATTTGTTCACTAAGATTCCCTGTAACATTCGGAAAGAGCTCAAACCCATCACCTCCATACAACCTCAGTACAGGTACTTTTATGGTCAAATAGTATGGTGCAGTGTTATCTAATTCCAGTCAGTCCTTGCATCAGGGTAATGTGCAATGGGTTAGTATGTTTTCGCGCTGAGCCATATGCTTGAATTCGGTTTTGAGAAGCGTCTAGCCTACAAGTCGAAATCAATCACAGAAGTGCCCGGATCCTCGCTTGCACGAACATTTCCGACGTAAATAATTCCGTTTCTTAGAAATCAGTCTGATGTCTCAACATCGAATTACATACATTAGTTCAACACTCAGGAATGCCAGCCCCATCCAGTCAGATAATTATTAGTATCTCTTGATTATTGCTAGGGTCCTTTTACATATCAGACATCAGCTGTGTCATCTGGAAGACGTCGGAGAACTAATAGCCCGCTCGAACAAGGCCTGATCATCCAGAAGTTTACATAGACTATAGCGCGCCCTGTTACTGCCACCCCACGCCCCTCTGCCCGACCCCCGCGCATGCGGCGGCGTCCCATCAGATTTAGGCAGACTGAGTAGTACCGAGTAGGTCGCTGAGCGAGTAGGTTGCGCACGCGCCCCTCGCGCGCTTCATCGCCGGCCGACATCACGTACAAACGAACCCTATAACTGGCAGCCCAACGTTCGGCCGTGTTAAAAACTGTGTTTGTCGCTGCAAATCAGTGGAAAATCATTGTGGACAGTGATACCTACTCCGTTAAACAATCGCTAAAAGTGTTCACGATTGTTAAACAATAAACAATAACATTTCAAATATCAAACATTATACCCAGCGAACAGTTCATTCGTTTTGAAGTGGCTTCGAGTTTCAACGAGCGTGCGCATCGCCTCGTGCGTCTTCTCCGCGCTCCGTTTGTTACAAAGCGGTGCCGCCGCGCCTAGTCCTTTGACGTGCCGCCGCGCCGCCGCTCGCTCAAGCAACGCAGTTTTGTGCTACGAACTTGGTTTTTTCGCGTATTTTCGTCCTGTGGATAGACGCGCACCGGTTCGAACTGTGCTGTTTGTGTAAATACCAACCAATATTCGCTGCAATGTTTGCTAACATTTTGGTCACGAATCGTGTTTTCCGTCGATCGTGTTGACGTTTTGCCTTGGTCATACCTAGGTACCTGGACTTTGTTTTCTATGGTGATTACAAGGTCGAGAGCTAATAGTGAAAGTCGTGGACAGCAACATCAAGCGATGAGTACTGACGACGTAGGCCATATCGACGGTGCGCCGGCTCCGCCGCCGCCACCGCCGCCGCCGCCCTTACCGCTTGCGCCCGCGGAACCGCTCCTGCCGTATGCTGTCTCGGGAGCCTTGCCGCTGCCCTCGACTTCGCAACCTACGCTGCCTGCGCATGCGCCTGTGCCGGCGCCTGTACCCGTAATCATGACGGATCAGCAGCTAAGTCAAATCCTTCATTCGATTCGAATGCAACCACCTACGTTTGCACCTCCGTCGCCCGTGGTGAGTACATTACCAAACTTTGCAAATTGTACTGCACGTTTCAATGGAACGGGGGACGTCAATGCATTCATAGATGCTATTGAGATTTATAAAGATTGTGTCGGCATAGAAGAGTCGATGGCAATAAAAGGCCTGCCTATGCTATTTACTGACTTCGCCGCTACGTGGTGGCAAGGAGTGAAACATTCGGTTCATCGTTGGGAAGATGCCATGACTTTACTTCATCAGACCTATGGACCGCGTCTGCCTCCTCATAAAATATACAGGGAGTTATTTAAATCTGAACAAGGTGAAGAAAGTACTGACGTTTTCGTATGCAGAGCGAGAGCATTAATTTCTCAGTTACCGCCGAATACACTAGCAGAGGATCCTGTGCAGTTGGATATGATATATGGCCTGCTCCATCGGCGCATACGTGAGAAGGTCCCGCGTAATTCTTTTAGCTCATTTGCCGAACTCCTTCGTCGGACCCGTGCAGTGGAAGACATGCTCGACGAGGTCCGCCCATTCCTACCAAAACGAAATGCTACACCTGAGTCTACCCAGCCTCCTGCTCGAATAACTCAAAGTAGTTCACCTGCGACCACAAGCAGTAGCAGCAAAAATGGAGCTCCGACAAGTCAGTTTAGACCACGATGTGTGTACTGTAAAAATTTTGGGCACACAAAAGATGATTGTCAGAAGCTGGCAAAAATGCAGAAAATCCCTGTCGCTGATTTAAAAAAAAATGAGTCCGGTTCTTCAGATCTTCGCCCATCCCTCACCTGCTTTGGATGCGGCGCACCCGGCGTGATAAGGTCGAATTGTCCCACCTGCAAGGAAGCAAAACGTGCTTCGACCTCGTCTCCTGCTTCAACATCGGCTTTTCAGTCCGTGACTGCTGTCGGTTCGAAACAAATAGACCCGCGTGTGAGACCCGTCCTCAGTGTTGAAGTGTTTGGCGCTGTAGGCAGCGCATTGATAGATACTGGCGCTAAGCAGTCAGTCGCGAGTGAAAGTTTAACCGCTCATCTTATCGCTAATGGTCAATCATTTGACAAAATAGAGACAAAGCTAAAGTTTGCTGATGGTACCACTAGGGTACAAATTGTTGATACTGCTCGTGTTAATGTAGGGGTGCATGGGGTGGTAGTTTCGACGTTGTTTATCGTTTTACCCGGCGCAACCGAATCCTTGCTAGGGATGAATTTTATTAAAGACGCTGGCATGATACTCGACTTCAATCAAGATCGTTGGACCTTGCAAACTACTACCGAATTTCATAGCATGCAATACGAACGTGAAGACCACGAACTCATATGTTCTTCTGTCAGTCTCCGCGAGAACGAGGGTACATTTCTGACGTTATCTGAAAAGGAAAAGTTGACCAGTCTCTTGCAAAGTAATGAAGACATCTTTAAAACAGGGGGAGGGCCAACACCTTTTGCCGTCCATCGCATTGATACAGGGAACAATGCGCCGGTTTCTGTACCACCATATCGAGTTACACCTGCAAAACGGGAACTGATGAGAACAGAGATAGATAAAATGCTAGAAGAAGAAATCATTGAGGAAGCTGAGTCTGAATGGGCCTCTCCGGTCGTGATGGTTCCCAAGAAAAATGGAGAAGTCCGTTTTTGCGTCGATTATAGAAAGCTCAATGCTGTCACGCGTACAGACAAATATCCACTTCCCTTAATTGATGAGCTGTTGCAAAATAGTAAACCAAATAGCATTATGAGCACTATCGATCTTAAATCAGGTTATTGGCAAATAGAAGTTGCTCAAGAAGACCGTCATAAAACCGCTTTCACGTCGCCATTTGGAACGTTCCAGTTTCGACGCATGCCCTTTGGCTTGAAAAATTCACCGTCGACATTTCAAAGGCTGATGGACCGTTTTCGGTCTGGTTTACAAAATGTAACAATCGTAGCATATCTTGATGATATCCTAGTGATATGTGATGACCTGGATTCACACCTGAAGGATCTACAACAGGTTTTCAATCGGTTACGCCAGTTCAATCTCCAAGCGAATAGAAACAAGTGTGTTTTTGTCAGAGACAGTGTGACTTATCTCGGACACGTGATCTCTGCGCAAGGAATTGAGCCAGATCCTTCGAAGGTACAAGCAGTTCTGGAACGGGAGCCACCAACCAATCTCAAAGAGTTGAAAAGCTTTTTGCAAACATGTGCTTGGTTCCGCAAATTTATACCGCAGTTTTCAGAGATAGCCCGTCCCCTTACGGATCTCACTAAGAAGAATCGACGTTGGCAATGGGGGGAGCCGGAACTTCGGGCCTTTGAAGAGTTGAAACTGAAACTCACTACCAGTCCCATTCTACGACAAGCAAACTGGGAAGAGCCTTACATTTTACGCACTGACGCAAGTGCTTACGCACTTGGCGCTGTACTCATGCAGGGTACAGATCCGTCGGATGAGAGACCGATCGAATATGCGAGCAGGCTGTTGACGTCAGCGGAGAGTAATTACAGTACAACTGAACGTGAAGCATTGGCAGTAGTGTGGGCCCTTGATAAATTTCGAGGATACCTCGAAGGAGCCCAGGTTCGTATTGCTACTGATCACCAACCGTTGCGTTGGCTTCTTACGCTAAAAACGCCCAGTGGACGTCTAGCTCGATGGGCCTTGAAAATCCAGTCTTACAATCTTGATGTGGAGTACACTCCCGGTAAAGCAAACATTGTCGCGGACACTTTGAGTCGTCCAGTTTGTAAGACGTTTGAAAATGTTTCTACCTGTGACGTCTGCCCAATCTCAATCGACTTGCCTCATCGTGGACCAGAGGAGATCCGCGCTGCACAACTTGAAGATCCAGAGATTAAGAAAATCGTCGTGGACTTTGAGGAAAATGATGCTTCGGCCCGATGGACAGACCGAGGTTATTACCTATCCCAAGGAGTTCTCTTTCGCTCTGATCCGGACGGAGAGTCCGAAGAGCCCCAATTAGTGGTCCCTGAATCAATGCGCGTTGATATCATGAAGTCGCTTCAAGACGCGCCGACCGCTGGTCACTTGGGCTTGGAGCGCACCATTAGAAAGGTCAAAGAAAGATATTACTTTCCAAATATGCGACAGTACATCGCCAGGTATATCAAGTCTTGTGACCTTTGCCAGAAGTTTAAACCAACCAACTTGAAGCCTGCCGGTCTTTTACAGACCCCAATCCCGCAGCAGCGCTTTGAAGTCCTAGCAATGGATTTATTCGGTCCTCTCCCAGAAGCAAGCAACGGAGAGAAGTGGATCCTACTTATCGAGGACACGGCTAGTAGGTGGGTTGAACTTTTCCCCTTAACAGATGCTACATCTGAGACCTGTGCCAAGGTCTTGATCGAAGAAGTTTTTATGAGATATGGTTTTCCCCGACGAGTCATATCTGACAATGGATCGCAGTTTATATCTGCTGTCATGCAAAAGGCTATGCACGTCCTTGGAGTCAAGCAGAGTTTGATACCTGTGTATCACCCTGAAGCCAACCCTGCAGAACGAAAGAACAGGGACATGAAGCAAATGCTGTCGATGCTAATCGATCCGGAACATCGTCGTTGGCCTGAGGTGCTGCCCGCTGTGAGATTCGCTTTAAATACTGCGCCCAACCAAGGATCCGCAGCATTTCTCTCATTTGCTCGTGAATTTCGCTCCCCGGTGGACGCGGAACATGACCTAAGAACCATTGTCAATCAAGAAAATTATGTACCTCAAATCACTCCTTACCTTCAGAATTTTACTCACTACCTTCAAGAGGTCAAATGGAAGGTCGAAAGGCAGCAAGACATTCGGAAGAACGCAGCAGATCAAAGTCGTCGTCCTGCACCCAAATATCAGGAAGGTGACCTCGTTCTCGTAGAGACCCATATGTTAAGTCAGGCTTCAAAAGGATACACGAGCAAATTTGCTCCGCGTCGCGAAGGACCGTACAAAATTCGAAAAGTTGTAACGCCAACCTCCTTCGAAGTTGAAGACAAAAATGGTCTTTGTCGAGGAAAATATCATGCCAGTGTCTTGACTCCTTATGCAGGTGATGCTAGTACCATCGAACATGCCAGGAAAAGAGGGAGACCACCCAAGTCACTCCCGGGTCGTTTGAGTGACTTGGAGGGGGAGGATATAGCGCGCCCTGTTACTGCCACCCCACGCCCCTCTGCCCGACCCCCGCGCATGCGGCGGCGTCCCATCAGATTTAGGCAGACTGAGTAGTACCGAGTAGGTCGCTGAGCGAGTAGGTTGCGCACGCGCCCCTCGCGCGCTTCATCGCCGGCCGACATCACGTACAAACGAACCCTATAAGACTAAGGCTGAGATAAATAGCCGTAACAGAAACTAAGACTAACGAAAAGTAGTACTTTGTGACGTCAATTTGCATTACTTTGAGATTTTGTCCAAAATGTGTCAAAGTGAAGTCACAAAGTACTACTTTTCGTTAGTCTTAGTTTTTATTACATCTATTTATCTCCGCCGACGATAAAGAAGATTGTCGTCAGTGCGAGCTGTAATCCCTTACCAAGAGGTTTCCTGTTCTTTATCTCGATACGTGTAATATCGAACGATTCCAATATAACTTCAAGAAGGATCACATCTATTTAGTCAGTGCGGCCATTTATTGGCCTGATTACTAAATAACCCTTGAATAAAAAAGAATAATTGGTGTCGCGAATTTCCGGCGGACGTAATTACCTCTTACGGTATGGCATAGCGTAGACAATACAAATATGTTTTACTGAAAATACAAGGTCTGCTGTCGCAAGACGGATTTCATTGATAATTTAAATAATAATAAAACCGATTTTTAATATTAGAAATTTGAAAGTAATATGATCGCTAGATATAAGTAATGGATAATTAGAACATGCATAAACAGATAATTCCATTTGCTTTTAAATATCTGCATTTCGTTAAATTTTTCTAAATTTGACACCGTTCTACATTTTATTTGGCGTGGGAAAAGGAAATATACCTTAATTAAAATAGGTTGATCGCTGGACAAAAAATCATAGACATTTTGTAAAAATGACACTTCTAATCGTCAGACTTAGCTAGTTTAGTGGGGGTAACTCGTCAGAATTTGCGATTTGGCTAGTACCAGGGCCTTAACGAAGAATTCGGAGAATATGCAGGATGTGCATCGCCCGTACGACGCCGCGTACCGTCCAGCAGCAGGTCTATTCCTGGCATTCAGTAATCAGGAATCAGATATCCTGAGTCTAAAAAACCGCTGTTGTGGCGGTTTTAAAAGCGGTTTTCTAGACGAAAATATTCCGGAGCATAGTATTCTTAATAAATCAAGGTTTTCCATAGAAAAACTCGCTTTGAAAATCGCTACAAAAGCGGTTTTCTAGACTGCAGTATAGCGTTCAGTGCAGCATCCCGCTCACCATTAGGTACTTTGAAATAATAAAATATCTCTTTTTCTTCTTTATAATATAATAAATATCAAAGTACTAACGAAGATCTTGTAAGGCACCATAACTCGCGTACATTGAATATTCTATAGATGCAGCTTAACTCGGGTTCATTCGGGCCGCACGAAGAACTCAGTCGACGCTTTAATTAATTTAAGTACCTACCTCGGTAACTGGCTTTTCGTAGCAAAACAACCAAACAGGTACGTGTAGGCGGGGATGAAAGTTTCGCTAAATTATTCAAAGTACCCACCCGTTGTCACGCCGCGCCGCCGCTCCGGCGATTAAAGTTTAACAGCAGAAGTTAAATAGCCTCAAAAGTTCGTAGATTCAAGTGCGGCGACGCAACGCCGAGAAACGGTAGCAATCAAGCAAATTGGTGGTCGTTTGATACTGTATAGGCAAGCGTGTTTCACTCCGCAGTAAAGGTACGATTGTGTGCGCAATGCAACATGCAGACTCAGTTGGCAGTAGTCAGCGAGCATGAAAAGACGAAAGTAGCAATTGAAAATCATTCGTAAGCCGGCAACGTAGCCACGAGTTAGTGGAAAACGTCTAACTGTAGTTAGTTGGAATTCGTGACGCGCAACATCGAATGTTCGTTGCACTAAATAGCGTCCTAAGAAGTTCTTACGTTCTTACGTGTCGTTAGAACTCGAGAAAATCCGTGGTATGGTGTGAAGCGAACTTACACGCTGGCGCTGCCGCCATTGTATCTAAATTGTCGCTTCTCCCGTCCTTCCATGCTCGCTGGCACTAGCACCGCTAGTCTGCCAGACGTAATTATTACGCAGATACAATTTCTTTTAGTAATTTTGTCTATTTAGTAAACTATTGTGATAATAATAATAATGTTGGAAAAGGATATCACTAAGCTCTATTGGGATCGACCAGTAAACCCGATATGTCAATTAAGTGCAATATGCCTGACATCGTCTTGGTCGATCCCTAGTCCAACGAGATTATCCTCGTAGACATACCACATTCCGAAATCCTCAACAAGGATGAACATGAGCAGCTGGTGACATGTTTAGTCATGGCCCACGGGGTTACCGCCACGTGGGGTGCACGGAAATCCACCATATCGTGGCGACTGTTTTCTCTGTGAACGGCGTTGTTCCAAAACATTTGGCCAAGCAAATTTGTAAAAAATTGTAATCCGCCATTTTTTGGCGGCGGCCATATTATATTTACAATGTGTAACTGTAACTCATAATTGTATTATCATCAAAACTAAAGGTGTGTAACAAATTTCAGATCAATCGGCCAATAGAAATAGAGTAAAATTTCAATTAAATACCAGGTTTGACCCACACAAGACACGAACAATGCAAGAATATTCCTTCACCAAGAAACAAATGTTTAGAGAAAGAAATATTGTTCTCTCTTTGTTTTTAAACATATTGAACCAAAGCTAATTGTTAGGGTTTCTTATCCAAAAGGTGCCTACGGAACCCTATTTCTAAGCTTCCGCTCTCCGTCCGTCCGTCCGTCCGTCCGTCCGTCCGTCCGTCCGTCCGTCCGTCCGTCCGTCCGTCCGTCCGTCCGTCCGTCCGTCCGTCCGTCCGTCCGTCCGTCTGTCACAGGACTGTATCTCATGAACCGTTATAGGTAGGCATCTGAAATTTTCACAGAATGTGTATTTATTTTGCCGCTATAACAGCAAATAGGTAACATTCAAAAATAATATTAATAAAGGGGCCCCCCATACAAGCAATGTGATTTTATGGTGTTAAATCTTGTTCTATGTACGGAAACCTTCGTGTGCGAGTCCGGCTCGCACTTGGCCGGTTTTTTTAGAATGTTTTTACAACGTTAGACCGGTCCACATTCCTTAAATTCCGTCTGAGTCTTCTCTTTTCAAAACAGTGTAAGTCTATTAACTTATTCTGTGAGCCGTCGCGTCACACGCGCGTGGGTCTGAGGCTGTGCGGTGTGCAGGCGGTGAGGGTTGCGCGGAGGGGCATAGATCCAGGGAGGATACGAGCTGAGCGAAGTATGCAAGAAATTACAACTCATTTCGACGTTATCCGAACTTTCCCGAGATAAATTAATCAAACTACGAAAACGAGGTTCCCGTGCATGGATGTCTTTAAACTTCAAGCCTCCGTGAAGTTGCCTCTAGCGTTAATGCTTCAAATTAATTGAATTAACGTTGTAGCTTGAACACCGTACTCAAGATTGGTTCAGCTCTTGAAATGTTCCCGTTATGTTTTACTGTTTAAATTGTGCCATAATTATTCTATATATGTGCCCATTCTAAGCATGCCTGAACCTGCAACCATTTTGCTGCATTTTACAATAAAATAATTATCAATAACCTGAGGTATTCCAGAATTCAGAGACCCTCCAACTCCGTAGGTCTCCCTCTGTGTTTTATTATCGGTACCACGGAGAAGTTAGCTGCAAAACGCCATCACTCCGTACCTCTTTTCGCTCAACCCGCAACAGGCAGGGAATGCACTAATTCACCGTCCTGTAAATCATCAACCAACCGATCCTGTAAATCCTTGATGTATAGTGTCCGTAACATTTTGATTACCTGCCCTGTTGAGGTATTTCCACCAAAGTACCAACTTGGCTTGGGTCCTTCATACAACCTGTCCGGCCGACATGCGATATTCACAGCCCCTATGAAGGTTCGAATGCCCATGGACGTCATCGGGTGTCTCTTTGACGTACGACATTTTCGCGCTCACATAAAAAAGTCAAATTTATAAAAGCCGTTCCTTACTAGGTCCGCAGTAGGAGCGATTTAGTAAGACAGTATTGTATTGTTTATTCATCATCCATAGACAGTACAGTGCACTCGGATTTGTCATATTTTAACATTAACCAGTTCGGCAAAACAAAACACAGCGAAGAAGAACTGGTAAGAAACTCCGCTGTTTTTTTTCAACTTCCACTTAGGGCCGAGTGCACGAAAGGACAAAAAACTACGTCTACGTATGATTAAACATGTCACTTTGTATAGAATGTATGGAAGGAGCTCCATGCGGTTCATTAAAAGTGACGTCTTTGAACATTGATTAACTTAGCTGTCTCTTCGTGCAATCGGGGCTTAGTCTAAATTTAGAAAAACGTTTGTCAATTGTTTTAACAAAAGAAAGGTGACCAACAAAAAATAACGACCTACCTATATCAATCTATGCTTAATACTTAGACACACCTACATAATTATGAAAAGCGTGACAATGTAATATGTACGGCGAGGATCTGAATTCGGAAACGTTCGTGTTTGTAAGTAAACATCAACTCATCAGAAAATAATGCTTCGAATTCGAAACAACCCTTGTAAAATATAAACAAAGCCGGAGTTATCTATCCCATTAAGGGCCTGGTACTAGCCAAATCGCAAAGTTAGACGAGGCACCCCAAGTAAACTAACTAAGTCTGACGATTATAAGTGTCATCCTTACAATATATGATTCCTTGTCTAGGAATCGAATGATTTTCGTTAATGTATGTTTCCTTTTTCTATACAAAATACATTGCGGAAACGGTGTCCATTTCCGAACTTTTTTGACTAAATGTAGAAATCTAAAAGCGAATGGATTTTTTTGTTTATGCATATATGCTGTTTTTGCTTATATCTAGAAATCGAATGACTTTCAGATTTCTAATGAGAAAAATCAACTTTTTTTATTTTTATTATTATTTAAATAAATGATGGAATAAAAAAATATTAACAATCCATTATCAGTCTGGAGTTCTATTTGGATTTGCTGAAGCGTTTCACTACATATTATTACATTTGTTAAAAAGTGCATTTGTATGGCGCGAGTAGTTGGCTAGTCCTAGCGCCTTAAGCGAACTCGGTCAAAAGTTTTTGAAACACCACCTTCTAAATAAAAACGGAGCAGGCGAGTTGATTGAATAGAAATTTCCTCCCTCGTCTTAAAAACTCTCGTCCTCTCCTGAACAAACTTATAAGACTCAATTTGGGTTAAAATTAGAAATTTCCTGAGATGGCGACCCAACGTCATATCGTCCTGTGATATTTTTCAAGTATGCCTTCTCGGCCAAATCCGCAATAAATTAATATAAAAATAATAAATAACGAAAAACACTCAAAGGAGTAAAAAGGCAGAATTTAATAAAAACTAAAACAGTATTAAAAAAAAATCTAGGCTGGAATCGAACATGTTGATTTTGAGAAAAACAACACACCTGTATGTTTTATAGCGTCGCTCATAAGGAAACATCCTGTAAAGTAAAGTTAAACGGCAAACTTAAGGAAAGTGTTGATTTTTAGGGTTTCGTACCCAAACGATGCCAACGGAACCCTATTAGTAAGTATTTTTACAGAGTGTGTATTTATTTTGCCGCTATAATAACAAATAGATAAAATAAAAAAATATACAAATTAAAGGCCCCATGCAAAAAACGTGATTTTCGGTGTTAAATCATTTACGATGAACCCTTCGTGAGCGAGTCCGACTCGCACTTGGCCGGTTTTAAATAAACTGATTAATATTTTCAAGTCTTCATACATTACACGTGCACCTTCAATAATTTAAAGAGAAAACGGGACCTACAGTTTTACGTGGAATCCGAACCACGAACGTAAAATGTATTTTATTTCACGGAAATAAATGTGTAAACAATTGTATTACTTTTAAAAGCCGGTACTCCCACAGCCAGCCACACAGCAGCGTCTACTCTTACATACCTAATGTAGCTAGGGTTGCTTACTGGCCAGCCGCTTAAAATTCGTAGTCATAAAAAATACCTGGAAGATTTTTTGAATCTTCCGAATACATCCACAACATATGGGTGGACGTGCAATAGTTTAGACGCATCGTTTCCAACCCACTTTGCATCTAAGAACTTGGCAATGGACATGTGGATCACCCACGACACGACTCCGACACGCAAGTCCTAAGTGCTCAAACAAGAACGTTAAACGTTCTTGCTCTCAAATAAGCTTACCTCTACCAAAGAAAATAAACGACTGAAGTGAAAATTACCTCTCTCCGCTCCGAGCAGAGCGGCGAGTGCCGTGCCCCCGCATTCGTCACACCTCCGCACCGTCACCGCTACCGCCCCAGCTCTTCTGTTAGTTCCCACCAACACCAACCCTCCAATACGTCTGCGACTATGTTTGCATGTGGCCTTTACGAAAAGGTTGGGTTAGTCGTTTTTTTAAAATTGGAGACAGCGGGTCTGATGCCAAGCGCGCTAGATGGCATTTCTCCTTCATTTAAATGTATGATCCGGTCACTATTTTATAGTGGCGTTGCATGTATCGCTGAGTATTTACTGTCTGTCAATGCATTTTACACATTCCTAATTCATTAATAACGCATATGACGAATGCGCTTATTGTGACCGGGGATGACAATTAGTTAGGGATTCCTTCAAAATAATGAACTCACGTGCTCATTATTCACGTACACCGTTTTATATGGCTTCCGAATCATGGATGGAATGGAATGGATGGAATTTTGTTACGAATGCAAGCTTTCGTAACGTAATTCACTTCGTTTCAAATTCGCTCCAACTCGGAAAGAGAAAGAAGATGGTGCACGACCGGGGCAAGGATTTGAACCCATAACCTCTCGCATGAAATGCAAGACCTCTACCTCTACTCCTTAATCCACTTTTCTTTTTGCGAGTAAATTTTCTCAGCGTATGTTCTGCTAATTCGTCATATCCTCGAACAATAGCTAATCCGAACCAGCCGCCTGAGGCGCGCGCAACGAGATCCAATAGATGACATGCTTCCAAAATAGCACGAACCGACTGAATTCTCGCGGCCGGTACTAGCGAGGAAAACTCGCTGCGACTAAACGCAGTATTCCTGGAGGTCACGACATTTTTGGTCGCGATAAGGTAAATGGGTGAATCTTGGTTCACGTGTTAGAGACCAACCCTCTTATGATAAAATCGGTCTGCCTGCGCCAGGTGGTTGCGTTATCTAGATTGGCTATATAAAATATATGTCGGTATGTACCTGCTGATGGCTATACGGAGTGTCTAGAAACATTGATACCTATTAATTACACAACAATAACCAGTCGGTCTTTTAATTAAATACTTAAATATACCTAAAGTTATATCTGTAACCTAAATCGCCTATAACTACGAAATGCAACCAAAGATTTGTTCAGTTTTTGTATTGCTAAGAGGATATGTACTGATACTTTCATGCTTTATTATTTGCATATATATCATATATATTTTTTGTCACCATAACACCTTTTTTAAGCGCCTTATCTATGTAACGTCAACCACTTCGGTCAGGCACACTGACACATTTAGCTTCAGAGGATTGTTCTTTATCCTGTGAACCCAGTTTGAGCCATTTACGTTATCGTTACCATTTTAGTCGCGACCTCCTAGTCTCCTAGCCTCCTACAGCGAGCCTTCCTAGCCGCTAGTCCTCGCTGCTTCAAAAAAGCCGACGTGTAACCTAGGCCTTAATACAACATACCACTGATAATTTTATGTGTCGCTATCGCCTCGCAGTTAGTTATTCTAAGTCTATGATTTCACCCCGGATTTCAGGTGTGAGTCAAATGCCGTGACTCAGCATGCGTGTGAAACAATATGGGGAGTGACATGCCGCGTACCATGTCACCAGTGACGGATGCGTTTTTAATTTGTTCCACGCGATTTTATCATTTCTCATAAACTCCGTGGGTGGTCATTTCTAGAAATAATTCTCAACAATGGTTTTCACTAAATCCAGGCGTTTTCATGTCATTATTTTCAGGCGTTTCTGTATTTCTAGCTTTTTTTGTTGTACCCTGCACCTATAATTATTATTATTGAGGTAGATAGCTACTATTCCTTATTTTACCTTACTTATTTCTTGTTATCAGTTGTCAAAATTTCAGGTGCCCACCTATTATGGTTCTTGATATACAGCCTTGTGACAGACGGGCGGACGGACGGACGGACGGACGGACGGACAGCGGATGCTTAGTAATAAGGTTCGGTTGGCAACCTTTGGGTACGGACAGTGGGGATTTACCAGCAGGCTGAGTAGGCTGGAGCCTAGGGCGGCAGATTTTAGGGGCGGCAAATTTGAGACCAACATTTTGTTTCTTGCTCCCCAAGCCGAAAGTACCATCTTCCCGTCCGCATTTGAGGCCGGAAAGAAAGCGTATTTTAGGTTTTGAAACCAGCGTAGTACCCATCACCGATTAATACATATTGCATTTTGTAGTCAGGTCAGTTTCATAAAGAATTTTATCATCACATTTTTTTCCCTACGCATGATCTAAACGACATACGAGTAATTTCACAACTTCAGATAGGTAGTTTTTATAATGAAAGTAAGGCCATAAATTTCAGGAAAAAATATTTAATACAAACCTGAGACAATATTAAGCACACACGCATAATATATGCGTGCGTGTATTAGAATGAATTTAATGGAGAGTGTAAAGTTATCTGTGATTTAAGCGAATTAATTGTTTAAATCAACAAAAAATCAGAAAATACTACCCAAGTTTTCTATGTCGGGTACAGATGACGTAAAATATACTTGCCGTCCTTCTAACTCTACTTCGGTTGATTTTAAATATGCCTGCAGCAGTGAATCCCCTAGCAGAACATAAGATAAATTAACATAAAACAAAAACACACCGGCCAAATCTTTGTTGTTTCGAACAAAAAAAAATATTATTCCGGAAAAATATCCAAAGTTTCAGAGTAACTTCCTACGTAGAGGTAACAAAAAAATCGTGCGCTGCACTATGATTCGTTTTGTAAATGTCCCCAAACTGTTCTAACAATTTTAATATGAGAAATTATTTTTTTACGTTTTTTTTGTCAATATTTTAAATAATGGAAGTCGATTTACTTAAGATACATTCGATGAAGCGATACAGGTTTTTATAAATCACCCTTGATATTTTCGAAAAGTTATGAAGTGAAATGTGCGAGCAAACATTGACAGCCCACGTTTCGTGTGTGACAGCTCCGAAGCAATATATTCACTATTCACCCACCTATGCCTCTAAACGCCCGCCCCTTCCCGGCCGACGATTGTGCTCCACGGAAGGCAACTGGCAGCGGGTGGCAGCGGGCTCCGCGTGGTGAGTGACGTCGCGATCACGCTGCGTGGCGTCGCGTCACTCACATCACTCGTACGGGTTATTACCCATTTTGTCACGGATTACTAACAGATCGACACGGATAAGTATTCTAGCGACTGGCATGGAAACTTTCATGACATTTGCAGAGATCAAAATGTTTCCCAACAATAAATGACAGCAGGTTTTAAGCGGCTCGTAGCCTAGTGGCGCGGAGACTTGCCTTGCATACCAGAGGTCTGGATTCAAAACCCATACCCGTTCATGCACCACTTTCTTTCCCATTCTGAGATGGAATCGGAATCGATGTAAAACTTTAGGTCCCCCCTTAGTAGGTGTTAGGTTGTTACCTATACCAGACATTGGGTCGGTGAATCTTTCGCAAGTTGGTTGAATCGGCAATGACCAAATTGACCGTGTTTTCCATCCAGTTCAATCTAGCCGTGCTCATAAAGTGAGGGTGCTGATATGGCACCTAATTCCTTTGGGAATGCCGTATGTTGGGCTATATCATGACTGTGGTTGTGATAGTAGCCATCCATGTCCAGTTACATGAAAACAGTATGGCTAAGAATCCTGTTAGTGATTACTCCTGGTAAGGCAATATTAAATAAATTTATTAGCTAACGATATTTGATAGCTTAGCGGTGTTAACCAGCTATTATTGTCATACCGCACCTGATTAGAACAGCTCGGTGTTATGACGTCAGAAATGCCATAATTTGAATTGGTTTATCTATATTCATTCTCACTAATAATTTAAGCACTTTTAGCAAAGTTGTAAAGGACATTTTAACTATTTAGGGAATATCTTCACTTATTCATGCCATCCAACGTGGCGTGCCAGCCGTGCGCTCCACTATTTGCAGCGACAGAGAAATGAATGTAGAGTCAAAGTCAGAAAGAGTAGATGGCTCCACGGTCGTACGTCGCTTTATCTGGGGGTTCACCGTGGTGAGTAAACTGGCCGGGTGAATAGCAGGTGTACAGGCAAGAGAGTGATTAAATCTGACGTTTAGTTGGATTTCATACCATGCTGAATGTCAAGCGACGTGTGAACTGAAATTGACCCGTTGGCATGGTATGAATTGCAAGTAAACTTCGGATTTAATCACTCTTTTGCCTGTTCACCTGATATTCACCTGGCGAATTATTTACCATGCTATGGCTCCTCAAAAATAGGAAGTTACCAACTAACTGTATTTGCGAGCACACTAAGCAATTATGTATTTAAAGTCATAAAACCAATTATAGAAGGAGCTAGCATTTGAGAGAGAATTGTGACGCAAACCGCAAAAGTTATTTATTACCAAATTAGCTTATTTATGCCCTATGCCTCATTATTGTCTCACAAATTAAAGCCTTTTTAAAACATAACTATAGTTATATTTTGTAACTTCCTATTTTGGTTAGTTATAGCAGAAATTGCGACGAATGACCCCAAAGCATTCAACTTTATTCGTCGTATTCGGATTTAAGCTCCTTTCTCTTCAGGGGTTTTCAGGTGTTTGTTCACTTCCGAATAGCAGAAAGTGTATGTACAGTTTTCTATTAGATACACGTAATAACTTCAATTATCGACGTGGCCTTAGAGGTTGTTCGTGAAGAGGATCGTCTACATGCGTACAAAGAAACGAATGTTTTTAGGGTGTTTGTCTCTAAACATGTCGTATAGTTAAAACGTGAGCAGTTCTGATAGAGAAACAATATTTGATGTTTTTAATGAGCTATAATAATTAAGCAATGTTGCTAACATAATTGCACCGCGTAGTAAGCGCATAGAAAAAGAATAAGTTAAGATAAACCCATAGAAATAGGATGTACCGCTGCGCGCGCATGCTAGGTCTATGGATAAACAACACATAATCGTTGCGACGTTTTGGGTGCTCGGGCTGCCAACAGATGCTACCCAAACTGCTGAAAGCAATAACATTGTGAATTATAGATATTTTGTTAAATAGAATCAAATTTGATTGTTATAAAAAAATGTTAACCTATATTTTGTATTGATGTTTAAAGTGATCATTGATTTGGTCTTGTAAATCACTGGGTGCGTCCTGTGAAATGATAATACCACTGAAACAAGTCTAATATCGTGCGGAATGGAAGGTGATTTACAATAATCCGAGATTTTATAATATCGCTAGTGAAATTGTAACATCACTGGTTTGTAACAATATTGTGGTGACATACATCGCTTATTTAGGCGAAAATCTCTGAATAGTATGTGGCACGGCGCACTAAGATGGCACCTTCTTTCTACCTTCCTTCTATTGGTACATACATATTTGATTGGGAGTCTGAGAATAAGCAAGTCGGACGCGTAATTTATTCTTTCCGAGGCTCCACTGACAATACTTTATGAATGACTTCTCAAATTAGCAAATGCGTGTCATTTAACTAGCATCTGTAGCGTAGTAATAGTTGTAAAACTGATATGAATAAACAAATAGATACACGTGTGAGAACGGTGATGAGAAAATCCATTAGATATTTTATAGTCTCAATAATGTTAATAGAAGACATCAGACAAACTGTTTTGGTTTCAAAGCAAAGATTTTTAGGAGGATAGTTAAATTTGAAATGATAAAGTTATGAAAGGCTGCTGTGGCCTGCCACTGTACACATGGAGCGAACACGAGTGCAATTCACAGATGATAGTGAATCATTTACGCTTAGCTTTCACACGACGTCATCGCTGATTATTTAATGTTGTCACATTCTAATTAAAATAATAAAAAAGGGACAAGCCTAGGGAGAAGCATCGGGTTATTATCGCTCCAAAACATTATTTATTCGCCTCGTAAGCGTGGAAAATCAAAAAGGTAATGCCATACGTGTATTAGGGATAATGACAGCCATACATGTAATAAAATTTTTAATTTAATTTAATTTAAATTTCTTAGTCTATTATTCATACATAAAGATGATTTTAAAAAATTATTCACCGTGTATATTGTCTACCTCTGAATAAACGAAAGTGGGGGAAAAAAACCTATGTAATAATGACTAAAAAAAAGCCTAGGTTAAATCGTGTGAAAAGGTTTAACGGACGTTGTAGCTGACATTCCATGAGTAATAAATTGTAAGCATTCACAGGTCGGTTAGTCACAAGCGACTGATGGCGAATGAAATACAAGATTGACCCCCGGGGGCTTTGAAACAAGAATCTAACAAAAACGCATTAGCAACTTCGCCAAAATGGGACGGGCATTGAACTAAAAAAACAACAAGAAGCGCCATCAGAGTCAAACATCATACAAGTGATCGTTTAAACTCGTTTTTCCCTCTAGCCTATGTGTTGCCTTCATGAAAATTATATTTTCCCGCTCTCAGTTATAACTTTTAATCAGCAAACGTTTTGCCATCTAAATTATTCATAGCATACTCATATTACTATTTATAACCAAATATAAAATTTGAATATTCAATTAACGCACAAAACATTACGCAAATCAGGTATTTTAAAATTGCAACTTTCGTATTAATCCTCACCTCAGAGATCTTTTTCTTAACCTGGTATCACTCAGTTATCCGTCCCATTCTGTTAGATCAGAGCGAGAGGGACCTAAATAGGAAAATCATGTATGCTAGAAAGGGCGCGCACTTGTCTGAGAGAACACCATCCTCCGGTGAACGCGATACACACACACTAGCACCACAAATGCATGACTGACAGAGACCTATCGTGAAGTACTTCATAGGATATACGTATGCTAGAAAGAGATACCGGCTTTTCCGATAGTTTTGTCGTTCAATGTCTGATATCACGATAACGACACCGCGCCGTACGCCATACTTGCTACACATATCACCATAATATAAC
This sequence comes from Incurvaria masculella, assembly GCA_946894095.1. NCBI lineage: Eukaryota > Metazoa > Arthropoda > Insecta > Lepidoptera > Incurvariidae > Incurvaria > Incurvaria masculella. The sequence goes on from OX335650.1 coordinate 14,103,526, forward strand.
GCCATTTGATAAAATTGTGATAGCAAACCTGTGATATGTGATTCCATCTTCCTTCTTGGCTTTCCCGTAATCGTTTTAATATTTTTACACTACAAACGACGGCACAATTCTTCCTTTCTTCTACGATAGAGCAGCACCTATACAGTCGACAAACACGCGCGAACGCCGTGACGGGTGTATCGAAACTGACAGCTCAGGTACTCTAAATTGTTCGAATTAGAGTACCTGACTTGACACGCAGGAGTAAGCTCAGAACGGATCTAAATGTTTTTTTATATCGATGGGGACGGGATAAAACTATGGTAAGAGGACAAAAAAAATAGGCACATTTTTTTCTACATAGAGACTGACAGTTTTTCATGCGAGAACTTCTCGTGCTCGCTTCGGACACAGAGCACAGGGGTTCTATAAACGGAAATTCCCCGCAGCTATGTCGGGCTTCAGAAAGCTTCTAAACTAGTGCACGTAACACCAAACCTCTCGAGCTTAGGAAGCCGCTGAAAAGTCTATTGAAAAGTGATCCTGCACACCATAATATTCGTTGAAACCTTGCAAAATACGAGCTAGTTGCTTATCGCTAAAGTGTATTGTATTAACTTTATTGGTAAGCTAACTTGTATCCCGCATATTCGTGTTGTTCTAACAATTGCAATCAATACTACTATCAGAAATGCGAAAGTAACTCTGTCTGTCTGTTACGTTTCACGCCTAAACGGCTGATCCAATTTTTATGAATGTCGTTATAGATAATCTGGACCTTGGAGAAGGACATAGGCTATATTGTTTGGCGAACATTTAACTCGAAGGGGGTGAAATTGGTGATGTAAGTTGGTTTGGGGAACTCATATAATATGCATGAAGTAATTCAGCCCGACATCAGTCCAAAACGACGTTGACCCGAGAGGAGACGGGTACCTCAGTTAGTTTAAAAACCAATCGATATTTCTATGGAGCACATTTCATAAATTTCTTCGTTTTAATTTTTCCATATAAAACACCAATTTTTAAATGTAAAGATTATGAAATATTTAGGTACCAACGTACTATGTACGTATATGCGGAAAACCACGACTATAAATTATTGCACATTTTCCCTGATGCTTGACCACAGAAACAATTCAAACATTATGAGCAGTCAATCGTTCGGCCCTCAGTCTATACACCGTGTGAAAATTAAGTAAATCACGAACTAATTTATGTGCTTACACAGTGAACATTATTAATAAAATCCTGTGTGCATCTTGCAATCTTAAAGGATATAACTTCAGTGCATACATTCATTTCATACACCTGCAAGTGCTCCGACACTGCATTCCGATGCAAGTAGAATATATGACTTGAAAGTTCTGACTTTATTTATGAGTGTGTGACAGTTTAGTTGACATTAATTAGAGTTTCAGCGACATCGACAATGGGGCCCAATAAGTAGATATGTGCTAGTGATGCGCTACGTTGACATGTCTTCATAACCCCTCTTCGCTTGACTTCGGCGCGCTGCGCCGCCGCGACCTCCAAAACGGAATGGTACTGATGTAAGTTATTTGCCAAGCTAATTTGTTCACTGTAATTAAAAGTAAGTATTCAATACGTATTACAATGGGTATTACGTACACAATATTCAAAGTATGTAGCTAAAAATGTTAAGAAAGTGAGAAGACAAAACACTAACCCGTTTTCGTTAAAGGAAGTTTTCGTGTCCCTCTAGGTCAGCGGTACTCAACCTTCATTCATTGAAACATTGCCTGCAAGCTCAGTGCATACACCTATAATCGGTGAACATACATTAAAAAAAACCGGCCAAGTGCGATTCGGACTCGCACACTAAGGGTTCCGTACCATCGTACAAGATTTAACACAAAAAACCGGCCAAGTGCGATTCGGACTCGCTCACGAAGGGTTCCGTACCATCATACAAAATTTACGACAGAAAAAATAGGTTTTTTGTATGGGACCCCCCTTTATTTTTTATTATTTTTTAATTTTACCTATTTGTGGTTATAGCGGCAAAATAAATACACACTCTGTGAAAATTTCATCTGCCTACCTATTACGGTTCATGAGATACAGCCCTGTGACAGACGGACGGACGGACGGACGGACAGCGGAGGCTTGGTTATAGGGTTCCATTTTCACCCTTCGGGTACGGAACCCTAAAAAATATTCCGATGAATTTAGAACCTCCTCCTTTTTGAGCTCTGGTTGTGTGATTTTTTTCGTATGAAAGGTAATGAGGGACCACGTTGATCGGCGAGGTTGATAGTTTTCAATCTCCAAGCAAAAGCTGCTGTCACAGTTTATATTTAAAAATATATATAAAACATCTCCTGACAATTTCTGCCGCCCTATTCATATTATGATTTAATTAAATAATTAAATATTTGTAAAACTCAATAGAAATAGCACTCGTCACTGTCTATTTGACAGAAAAAATGTCGGGGACACATTTTCCCGTCTAGCTCCCATCCGATAAATTATGCGCAACATAGTTTTAAAGAGGAAACTTATAAGATACACATTTTACAATATTTCTGCGACGTATCCACATCACGCCATTATCGATGGGGGGATTTAGGCAAATGACAGATATGATGCGCCCACTGAATTCGCTATGACAGATTGTTCTCTATCTAATCTGCCTTCAGACATGATCTTCGATTACGGGCGCTTAGAATCTTACATTGTATTCTATGCCTTTACGAAATAAAATGACCTATCTTAGGCTCAACCGGCGTGAAATGTGAGAAATTATGCGAGGGAATTGATTATTTTTTCACCAATCAGAAATGGATGTCAAATAGTCTACCCAGTAAGAACGCAGAAGGTATGATATGATATAAACGCTTCTGATTGGTCCAGAATGTATCGAATTCCTTCACCTATTTTCTCACATTTTAATCCAGTTACCCCCAAAATACGGTTAGTTATTCTCCAAATCAGTTTGACACACTACCTCTCTGTGCTTCAGATAGACTAAGAATATATAATAAATACTGACATAGATTACTTTAAGCGGCTCGTATCTAGGGGCGTGTGGACTTGCCTTCCATGCCCGACGTCATGGGTTCAAGTCCCGACCCAATGAATGCACACTTTCTTTCTCTTTCCGAGTTGGGTAAGTGCATTTTGCTACAAATCCGAGCTGTTCGATGGTTCGAAATCCATGTAAATCCGTAGATCCCCGTTCTCCTACTAGGTGGTAGAGGGTTAAGCCAGGTAAGGTCGGTACTTACTGTCGTGTTACATAAATGAAAAAAATGTAGAAGCGGCAATGCAAAATTATCCGTGTTTTCTATCCACTTCAATGTAGCTGTGGTCATAAAGGGCGATGCGATGTGTTGGGCTAACATCATGACGGTGGGTGTGACATTATCCATCCATGTCCAGTTACATACATATTATAAAAAAGGTTAGATAAACTCCGTGATAAGCGATCTTTGCCGTGATAATTTCAGACTACGCGTTTAAATACCCTCGATAAGGCTTTCTGTTATCACCGAAGCCCGTCGCTTTTTATCGCCGAACGCTTATCACACGTGTCGCATGGGACGCGCGCCACCGCGCCTCCGCTCCGCCACCTCTGCCCGCCCGCTCGCCCGCGCGCGCGCCGCGACGCGCGCCCGTCGCTCGGTCGTCTTCGGCGTCTGCTCGCTCGCACGCGCCGCTGCATAGTTTGTTTAGTTCCCGCGCATGTTTACAGAGTCGCGCACGTCCGCGCCATACCGCGTTGCTGTGTCTCCCGCCACTTCGGCTCGCTTACGCGGTTGAACAGTTCAAGATATGTGAAACAAGTTTCGTGATGTGATTCTCTGGAACGGTGGCCGCCGGGCAGTGACGTGGGATTCGGTGGGTGGAATTGTGTGGTGTTCGTGTGGCAGCGGTAGGATCTCAAGTGAACATGTGGGTCCAGGCAGTGTGTGTCGGAGTGTTGGTGATCGATCCACGTGTGGATTCGCTCACCTTCGTGAATATTTGAGGCCGGCGCGCATGCGGCTAATTAACACGACCTTCCGATCGCTCCATTGTTTTAGTGCTGCGACATTTCTAAATTTAGAGCATGCTATCGTGGAACTGATCACATCTAGCTAGAACTAGAATGATAACGTGCTCAGCTCGAGGCTGCGCTGGGAAGCGATCATGGTTTGCTACCTATACCAAAATTAAATCTGGACATTACTGATTACACTAATCGATACAACTCCACATACAATCCCATACAACCCCAACCAACACCATGTAACACACTGTCGACTTACGGGCCACAATCCCAAAATTGGATCCAACCGATCCTTTCGCTAGATACCTACTGAAATATAAACTACGGAATGCATTCACTTCCAAAGATACATTACCAAACGGAACAGACGGACAGACGCACAGACGGACAGATCACGGCCGCAACCCGACGACCGCCACGACTAATGCATTTATAGTTTGCACGACGCATAACTGTTCTTATTACCATTGGATAACCTTCGAACAGTTACCAGTTACCGGTAAACAGTTACCAGTGAACCATACCATAAATAAAGATATTATAGGATTCATTACTCAATTCATTAAATACAATAATCTCGGAACAGAGAAGGAATAATTAAAACTAATACTAATACTCAAATCAGCAGATAAAGCCCTCGGTTACATAGCCCCTACCGAAAACATACTGACCAGAATACTTCATCCTGGGTCACTTGATTAACCGATTGTACCCTACCGAAATACCTACTGGAGTCTAAGGGCCGAGTGCACGAAAGCACAAAAAATCAAAATCAACGTCAACGTATGATTAAACACGTCACTTTGTATGGACAGTATGGAAGCAACTCCGTGCGGTTCACTAAAAGTGACGTGTTTGAACATTGATTAACTCTGCCGTCTCTTCGTGCAATCGGGACTAAATCAACGATACTCAACCTTTATTCGTTGAGAGCCAACAGAGAGAAATAACATTTTTTTAAGGGTCCCCGTAGATCACTAACAAGCTAAATAAGAAAAGTTTGGCCGTACCGGGTGTTAGCGGAGGTTTGATCCAAACTTTTACCAGGTGTTACTTGTGCTATTTGGAGAAAAAAAGCTGGAAAACATGTTTTTGTACGGCTTAAAAATGTTTTGCCAGCCCCATACATGAGGACGGCGAATTTTTTTAAGCCGTTTTCTATTTTGTTTTTCTTCACATGGGCCAAGGAACACCTGGTAAACGATAGGTTACACCACACCTCCGCTGGACACCCTACGAGCTCAGTACACAACATACATTAAATTAATCTTGTGTGATTTTTTTCCCGGGTCGCATGAAAAGTCATGAGAGGCTACAAGCGGCCCGCTGGATGAATACCGCTGGTCTAAAAGTTAATTTTATTAGTGAGGCCATAAGTGTTACATTATAAAATAATATTACAATTAAATAATACAACATGACAAAAGCCTGGGGTATACATGATTACCAAGTTACAACAGGATCGCAAAGCCTTACTACACTACGTAATTAATTAAGTTAAGTATTCTCGTCCCGGTAAACTTTTCTTAACATTTACCTACATAGGCGCTACAGTTCCCAAAATCCTTGGAACTCTTAGCTCAGACATGAAAACTAAATAGGCAGGTAGGTGTCTACTTTACTTATTCTATACTATATTACTTATTCTGTGGTACAGCAAAGCTTATCCCACGGTCGCCATCGAATACATATGCTGCCGCCAAGGGCGACTTCGTGACTTTAATAGATAAATCATAGATAAAATGAAATTAAGCAATTCATAAATGTATAATAAAATGAATAAATCAATATATATAATAAAAAATAATTCAGCTCGACATCATCATAAACATTGTTAATAATTTTATAAAATAATATGGCGACCTTACGTGTAACATTTACTTTTAACAAATTCATATTTTAAGTATCAGATTATTCTTTTGGAGGTTCAACAAATGTAAGCTTCAAAATATTTATTTCGCCTTAAACACCCTATAATAGCCGCAAGCTACCTACCCTCGCCCTATCTAGGACAATAGTGCGCGCCATTTTGAAATATTTTTGCTTTATATCCAGCACTTCCGAGCGGAGCCCCAAGCGCTCGCAGGGGGCCATGTTAAGTGAAAATAAAATATTACAGAAAAAACCCTTTCATGGATAAAGAGAATGAAAAAACATAGCTTCCGAGGGAAGTTCTGAAAAGGGAATACATGAAAATGAAAAGGGGATACAAGCGATTTGTATTTGGAAATCATCTAAACATAAAAACTTATCAAACATATTTGCACGAATATCCTTCGCCGAAGTATTTCCCTCAGAGTACACCGCGGGGTCCTTCAAAGATGGTGTGAATAAGCACCTAGCTGGCCACCATGGTTTTCGCAGCCTCCTTGAAAGTTCGAAAGCTCGTGGGTGCCGCCAGGCAACTCTAAATTGAAGGCTAGGCCTTGCTTTACAAAATTTAAAAAATCCTCTCAATTTGTTCTCATAATCTGCAAAGAACGCGTGAGAAACTTAGGCAGAGATAAAAAGTCGCAACTGGAACTAAGACTAACTAAAAGTAATAAACTAAAAGTAAAGGTAGGTAGGTACTTAGGCTAAGATAAATAGTCGTAACCGAAACTAAGGCTGAGATAAATAGTCGTACCGGAAACTAATGCTAACGCAAAGTAGTACTTTGTGACGTCAATTGGCATTGCTTTGAGATTTCGTCCATACAAAATGTGTCAAAGTGACGTCACAAAGTACTACTTTCCGTTAGTCTTAGTTTTTGTTACGACTATTTATCTCAGCCTAAGACTCAGTAAAATTAGTACTTTGTGACGTCACTTTGCATTACTTTGAGATTCCAACCATACAAAATGTGTCAAAGTGACGTCACAAATCAGGGACTACTTTTCGTTCGTCTTAGTTTCTGTTGCGACCATTTATCTCAGCCTAAGGCTGTCATTTTGTCAATTTCGTACGAACGAAATGTCAAAATAATGCAAGGCTGAAGGTGAGATAAATAGTCGTAACCGAAACTAATGCTAATGCAAAGTAGTACTTTGTGACGTCACGTTGACACATTTTGTATGGACGAAATCTCAAAGTAATGAAAATTGACGTCACAAAGTACTACTTTTCGTTAGTCTTAGTTTCTGTTACGACTATTTATCTCAGCCTAAGATAAATAATCTCAACTAAGCTGAGATAAATAGTAGTTAATAACGTGTGACAAAGTTCTATTACAATTTCCTAGTTGATCCGATGGCATTAAGATAATTACGGTACAATTCTTTATAATGTGAGCCGATTCTTAAAATGTTGTATGTAATGCATGAACTCTCCCATGAACAGATGTAGGTTCATATCATATCATCTTCCACATATCTATTGTTCCTTCAAATGATGTCAATTCCGTACAATTGGATGTCAGCGAGCCTAGCCTAATACCTGATCTCCGGAGTCTCTGTATTTCCGATTTTTCTTTGTAATAAAAATCCCTTTCTCTCTTTATCCTATAAAGGCGAACATTTTCTTTTTGTGTTCGGTTTCTCGGTTATCGATAATAACGCACCGCGGGCAGATAACTAAAAAGTTACATGCATCATTTGCTCTCATAGTTTCATAATTGGGAAGATTGTAAATGAATAAATGAAACAGGAGCTTTTATGTTTTATGCAACCCGACATGGATGGCTAATACCACACAACTACCGTTATGATATTAGCCCAATACAACACATTCCCGAAGGAATTAGATACCATGCCAGGACCGTCCCTTATGAGCACGGCTAAGTTGAACTGGATGGAAAACACGGACAATTTTTCATTGCCGCTTCGACCATCTTTTAATTCAATACGATGGTATCAACCCGGGCGGGCTTAAACCCGACCACCTAGTAGGGGAAGGGGGCCTACAGTTTTATATGGATTCCGAACAATGGAGCAGCTCGCATTCGTGACGAAATGCACTTTTCCAACTCAGAAAGAGAAAGAAAGTGGTGCATGAACGGGGCGAGGATTTGAACCCGGGCCTCTGGTATGCTGGGCAAGTTAAGTAGTTAAGTAGACTTAACACTGACGTTCATATTGATTTAAAATCGTGTTTATAGTAAAATACTTCGACTCCATGACTCAGCCGTAAACTACAAATAAGCATATCATCGTATTTAAATGCCTCAACTCAGAAAACACGGACCTGCCGCATCTGCAGTTGATCATTATGTGACGTAAGGAATTCCAAGCGAACCCCTCGTCTATATCATTGCCTTTGACACAAAGCCCCGCATTTCGCCGTGTCGGAATCCATATTTGCTCAAGAATATTTGCGATATCGACGTGGGAATATCCTCAGGACGCCGCAGCGGGAGCGAGCGACACGTCCCGGAATTTATTTGAATAGTTGCACAAAAAGGGACATTCTGTGAGGCTGCGATGATGTATCAACGCTCTCGATAACGTTAACCATTAAATAAATTAATCGAGATGTCATTTTGATGTTTGTCTAAGGGCTTGCTTTTTAAAATCCTCAAATAGTAGGTACTTATCGGACTCCAATGCAGGTTCGTCGAAAGACGGATTGTCATTGCTGGAAATTATGTCTTCTATCACAATTATTTGATTATAATTTTACTAATAAACAAATGGGCTTACTATATCGGATGGATGACCAGGAGCGTAAATAAATCCGTCGAATAGTTATCTGGCTGTTTATCAGACTATTGAAAAATCACCCCTTAACTATGCCGATAAATAATTGGAAAATCGGAAGGTCTCAATCTTATGATTTCTTATGTCAAAAAAGGGGGCTGATTATGCAAACAGAGATTTTCAGAAATCCAAATCTAGATGCATTATTGGGTGGGAATATGTGTTCTATACTATACCTAAGTAGCAATGAATATAAGGAAGTCTTGTGCAAGACATAGATTTTCATAGAATATCATTTAAAGGGTTCGATATATTTTTTTCATACAACCTGACATGCGTAGCTAATACTTGTTATGATATCCCAATACACTACATTCCCGAAGGAATTAAGTGCCATGCAGGACCTTCCATTTATGAGCACGTATACGTCTATTTTTATTATTTAACCAGCGTAGTGGACCCTTATGGATGCGAGAAGCGCGGGAAAAAGATGTAAGAAAAGGTTTAGAAGAGGCCTACGCCGGCCGCAGAGGCGACTACCACTAAAATAAATTAACTTACATTAACATTCATTCATAATTATACATGTAACTATTAACACCTATAATATCATAAAATAGTCTAATATTATATGTCAACATTGAATTGTAGTAGAAATAAAGGCTATTTTTATTTTAATTATACGTCTCACCTCACCTCTATCCTCCGTGGTCTCGCCCCAGAGCATGCGATGGTCTCAATTATTCACAGCGGTGAAGCGCTGAAAGTGTGAAGGTGAGGTTCCGGTGACTAGGAGTGGCAGGGCGTGCGTCGCCGATGCGGAGTGCGCGCGAGTGCGCGACCGAGGCCCGGGGGTGCGCGCGCGTCGCTCCTATGATGTTCTTGGGTGGGGGGGCGCGGTCAGGTCAGGTCAGCTCCGCGGCGGTACGACGGAGGCGCTCAGGTCGCTGCGGAGCTCCATGCTGCAGTGGCGCGGGGGGCGCGGGGGCGGCGGGGCCGGCGGGGAGGGGCAGGAGAGCCCGCACCCGCCGCCGCCGCCCCCACCCCCGCCGGCGCCCACCCTCAGCGTGGCGCTCGTGCGGCGAAGGCCCGCCATCAAGATAAAGCGCAAGACCAACGTCTACGCTTACAGAAGGTTCGTACGAACAACTTTAAGTCTGTACTTACTAGTTGGGGAAGGGGAGTGACCTAGAGTTTTACATGGATTCCGAACAATGGAGCAGCTCGCATTCGTGACGAAATGCACTTTTACAACTCATAAAGAGAAAGAAAGTGGTGCATGAATAGGGCGAGGATTTGAACCCGGGCCTCTGGTATGCTAGGCAAGTCCACGCGATTTGGCCCTTTTTAGGCGTTCGTAGTCAACAAGGAACACTTATAGTTTTGCCATGTCCGTCCGTCTGTCCGACATTTATCTCAGAGAGCCTTGGTAATAAATAGCTGTAATTTAGCATAGATTTACATGTTATTTTTGTACACCTGGGAGTCTTCAAGCGTGATTTGAACTCGATAGCTCATAGTCCGTAAATCCACTGGCATGGTGCTGGATTTTCTGAGCACTTTTGGTCGTCAGCACAGCAACCCATAACGGTTTTTCATAAAAAAGATGCGGCAGGTACAAAGCGCACCACCGTAAACACCACAGTAGGCATTGGCATTTTCAAGGAAAACGTGTGTGGGTCAAAGTCCAATGTGTGTCAGTTACACAGAAATCGGAATATACTATTCCGATTTCTGTGGTCAGTTAGGATGATCCTGTTTGTACCCACATTTTTAGAACTACTATCATATTTTGAAGAAAATCGTATTCCAATAAAAATAATAAATGTTTAGAAATTTCGGAACGATCCATTGAAACTTGAAGTTTGAACAGTTGAGCTGACGTCAGTCCCGCCTACGAATGACTTACTAATTTCGGAACAATTTAAGTCCTACCTTGGTATTCATTACGTTCATTCGTTTTTTTTCTTGATGCTTGATTTTTCAGGAAATTATTTTTGTCAAAATATAGTTAACTTACTTATTGATAAGATTTTTATCCGTTATAATTTTGATGTATATAAGCTTATAAAAAATACTTTTTATGCCTATGTAAATTTGTATTTTAGTCGCTTTAATTACTCTTTGCGGATTCATTGAACTGTTGATCTTGGTTGATGCACATGACTACTTGGTAGATGTAGTTGGCAACGTTCACATTGTATTAATGAGTTGAAATGAAATGCATTTAAATATTGCTCGCGATGCGAAGAACACCTGTGCAAGATTAAACAAATACATTTAAATTAAAAACTTTAATATTGTCATTGAATGTATTTTACTTTTAATTGTTTGCCAAAGTTTTCTGAGATTTATATTTTTAGATTCTAAGGTATTTTTAGATACAATACCATATCTGTGAATGCAATTATGTGGATAGAGCTTTGGGGGTGGAAAAAATCATAACATTTACCTACGTGGGTGTAAATATGAATACGGGCAATTTATTAATAACTAAGGTTATTTTGTACCTGAAATTTTCCCGGAAAATACTGAAAATTCCGTGCGAACTCTCGTCAACTCGTCACGCCCAAGTTTTGTAGGCCACGAGGCAAAAATGTAAATTTCGCGGTCGACGCTTCACTTGATAGGCCAGGAAAAATATATTTTTACTTGCTTAGTAAGCAATTTCTCCACCTTCATATATGTTAGTTAAAAACTAATTATTCAGTTTGTTTGCATATAGGTATATTCACTTTTAAGGCGAGGTCTCACGCGTCCATTGAGTCTTTCACCTGGCGTACTATTTCACTAGCAATTCTGAAAATATCCGTCAGAACACACTTTCCATAGACTTGACATTTGCCTTTTAAACGTTTGAAGATTGTTTTCCGTGAATTTGTCGTTTGCTGTCTATTTTCTAACTTCTATTACATGGCGGTCTCATTGATGGATGGTCATCGAAGGATGCGAAGCATGTATACTATAATTTTATTACGGTATTCATAATGCCATTTGAATCCCAGCACCATAGTTGAAGGGGTTCGTGAAGAGGTATTCTTTAATTTAAAGTACTTAAATAACTAAACGAAACATACCTTTTTGCTGCAACGTACTATGGCAATGTATATTGATATTCACAGTTTTTTCAAAAAGCTAATTTCTAAATAAACTACCGAAATCGGGCAGACATTTCTTCCTGGAAAATTTCAAGATGTGTAACGAGGAACCAAATTTCAGTACCATCTTACTGTTGTACCGTAATTTTAGCTTACATTTTATCAACATTTTGCCGGCAACACAAAATCGACTTGAAACATGGAACAGTCAGCACTCATGTTGTTTTCACTGGAAGTACAGAAAGCAGCAAACAGAATGGAAACATAACTAAACACTTGAGAACCCCACATTGCTGCATCTCCGTGACATACGTAGCGTAGCAGATATATTTGAAAGAAAAATACATTCTTTCGAAGGAACTCAATGTATTTTTATTTAAAAAAATACTTGAACACAAAAAATACAGAATACTTCATTTGTTTCAAATACATTAGAATTTTAAATAAATCATGAATGTTTGGTTATTTCCTTCATACCTTGTATCATAATCGGGACCCAGGAGGCCATTTACATTACTCGATTTTAATGCGGATTGTATCTACTTGTAGCCCGATTCTCCTAAAAACTTAAAGGTTACATAATATAACGCTTCATTACCAGAGCGGTGAGTAGTGAGTGTTACATTCTTATAACTTGCGAAGCATCACGCTAAACCTCCAGAGGTGCGGAATAAAATACTTATTACTTGAGATCCAACTACTCGATTTAATGTAGCAGTAAAAGTGCAGAAAGGTTCTGGCGACAAATGATTTTTTTTTTAAATACCCACCAAACGTCAACCAAGCTATAAATTTGAATTATTGGAGGTTTCTCATTAAATCATGCTATTTCGCCTCAAACGATCTTGATTAAATTTGGAAGATGGATACATTGTCCTGGACCAGTTTTTTATCCATGAAATAACTTAGCCGACACTAACCCGAGTGGAGCCGGGTACCGCAGCTAGTATAAACATAAAATGATAGGTTCAGCCCCGCGTCCAGCCAAAAACGACATTGCCCCGAGCGGAGCCGGGTACCTCAGCTTATATTTTTATAAGGACCTGCCTAGGTACCTACACGTTTTTTTTAAATTTAAAAACGTTGTTTCTACGTCAGACATCAGCTTGACTATATATAAAGCGTTGTAGGCGCTCACACCGTTGGGTATTAATTAATAATTTCAAGGTATTCGGAGAAGTTGGCGTCGGGTCTATTATTTAAACTTTCGGGTGTGAACGTCGGGAGGTAGCAGGCAGAAAACTTCCCGGATTTAAAAGGCCTTCAGAGCTTCGGAGGAGATTTTTAATATATCATGCATGAAATGATGTCTCAGGATTAATATTTCTTACAATATTAATACATGGGGGGCAAATAACACACCTACCGACATTATATTAGCTAGACTATTAAATAACAAGACTAAATTAAGACTGTCATTAACGCAGCGGGACCCTGAGGTTTGAAAATTTTAAGAAATGCATTCTTTGTCGAGGGCACAATTTTGGACTGCGAATCGTCTTCCAGGCCCTAGCGGCTCCCTAAAAGTTTTCAGATTGTAGTCACATGTTTCTATTCAGTTCGAAATAGCTTCATTTTATGTCCGCATGGTTTATTTTTTTTGTAAATATCTGGATTTTTCAGTTAAAAAAAATCTAAAATAAAAGTAAAAAATACCACTTTTTTTCTAATATTTATAAGTCATTATTTTTAAATCTAGTCAGTCAGTCAGTCAGCGTGACGCACCACTGCTGGACATACGCCTCTCCATTTTTTTTTTCAGTCCTTCCGGCCCTCAGCGGTACGGAACCACTGCTTTCCGCCGACACACTTGATGTCGTCGTACCACCTGGCGGGTGGTTGTCCTTTATCATCTAGTAATTATATAAAAAAAAACATACAGACGTAGATTTTGACAATATATTTTAGAATCCAAAATTTTAATTTTAATTTTTAATTCGGTGTGGTGATACCATGGAGGATAGAGGTAGAGAGGAGATGGTCTAAGCAAATTGGGTCTGTGTCCACCAAGTGGGTCGTTGCGTCACAGCCCACGTGATAAAGAAGGCGTGGCTTAGCGACGTTCGCGACATGGCGCTGGCGATGTTAGGTTGTGGGACAATGTTATGGCCTGCGGCGCAATTTTTGGCGAACAGTCGATTACACGATGAGATTTTGTCTAAAATGTTGCAAAAATTACACAGAACAAAACAATCTAAAGTTTTAAAGAATTAGGTTTTATTTGTCAGTAAAACACCTCATATTTTATAATTTGAGTCGATATTCGAACATTGTATAGATGTATCGCTCTTGCTATGTGCCGATCGATGGCGCGCAATCATTTTCGTTTTACGGTAAGAAAGGTTGATCTCATGATGCAAATTTTAATGACATTTTTAAATTAAAATTATTTGAATACGCGCGAAGGCATAGATTTAAATTTCTAAGGTTTTTTTTATAGAAAAAAACACTTAGTAAAATTTAAAAGGCGCTATCTAGTTGTAGCCTTGTAACCACTAAGAATAGCTCTCGGAATAGCTGCTACCAGAATATCGAGTCTTCCGGTAGATGGATTTCGCAAAAATGGGCGGTGCATGACCCCACCATGAAGCGATTTTCCCCCCGCTTCCCCGCAGAGAGTCACGCTGCGATCAGTAATATGAGTTAAAAATATCTCCTCTCTCCCTCTATTCTCCGTGGGTGATACCGACCCGGGTGGGATTACCTAAGGCTTAATCCAAACCTTGAACGACACTAACCTAAGGCGCTCTTACGACATGCACGGTAACAAAAACCACCATTTGTACCCTTTTTAAGTGCCGGGCACGTACAAGTCAGCTTTTAATAATGAAACGGCTTTGAGTTTCTACGATATACCAGTGAGTGACATAACGCTATTGATCCGAAAGCGCCGTGTCACTGTTGTTATTTACGAATGCAAACTTCAAGACGAGTACCTATTTCAGGAATTGGACGACACTCCTCAGCTGCTTTCCAACGGCAGATTAGACGAGAGCATTTCGAGTTCAAGATGGTTCCGACCCGATAACTCCAATACGATCCTAAACTTGTTCGCTGCAGCTGCGTCGGGCTTCAAATTGGCTTAAATCGGCTGCTATTCGCGGCGCGAGAGATCGACCCGGCCGCGACCCTCTGCCTGTACCCCGCGCCGCCACCGCTCCGCAACCGCGCTGCCGCCGTCGACCGCGCCGCGTGGTTATTGTTAGATCATTTGGGCCAATCAATGCGCCATCCGCCTTTGTAGCCACAGTCGCGCAGGTGCGAGGGGTCCGGAGGGCCCATTTGCTCGTATTGACTATATCATAATCGATTGCTAGCACGGGAAGAGCTACAGCGGGCGAACTAAGCGGAGCGTTCAAACGAGGGAATCAGAGCACATCAAGGCGGTGAAGAATAATGAATGCTTCAAGTCGGGCATATGTAAGCATATCCTAAATAGCGGATTCGTATGCATTGGTTTCGATTCGACCAAGTCCCACGTTAGCAGCAGCAAAATACTAAGTACATGCAAGAAACGCTTGGCCCGGGAATCCTTTGAAATATTCAGACATGCAAACTTCAACCGGGAAGACAGCATCAAACTCTCTCCGTATTGGTCTCGTCTATAGACCGAAGAAAACACATGTAACAGTGGCACCATCTGATACCGTTGGATATGTGTGCACGGAGCCCTACGTGTCTATGGTCGGTCCAGCAAGTTCAAAATTTACCCGCATCCGCACGACAGCCAAACCTACCTGCACCGATCTCGTTGCCTACACCTAAAATCTTCTCAGCCGACGCGACGCCCACCAGTTGCCGTTTGACGTGCCGGGCTATCAAACGTTACTCCAGGTCACTAAAGTGGTGCTGATGATGCCTCCACCTGTCGGCACAGTACGGCATCGCGCACCGAAAACTCGTATTTTTTTTTTATTTATGAAAACAAACAATCTTAAAACGAACTAATAATAAAGATTTGAATAAAGCTTAAACCAGCAAAGTTTCAATTAACTTGGTAATACTAAATACATAGGCAAAGAAAGAGAAAATATGAAATGCTTGAATAGCAGATGTCTAACAAATTAACAAAATTAAAAAGAAGCAGTTTCTCTACAAAATAATAAAAAACTTCAAAAGTTAAAATACTAACAAAATATTAAGCAATATTGAACAAAAGGAAAAACGAAATAATGTTACCTAAACATTGTTAAAAAATAATCGAAAAGAAGAGATGCAACAATATGACAATTTTATTTTCTTAATAGCGTCAAAAAATAAATCAAAAACTTGAAATTTTGCGTCATACGTAGCACAACTACGCCGTATAAAAGAATTTTTCATGTAATTAGTTTTGCTGATTGGTAAATTAAATAGACTATCAGAAAGTAAAAAAAAGGCGTGAAACAAGGAGATCCACTATCGCCATTATTATTTAATTGCCTCCTGGAAGAAATATTTAGACGGCTGGACCTTGATACCTTTGGGATAAGAATAAACGGAGTGTACCTAAAGGTTTTAAGATTCGCTGATGATATCATACTACTATCAGAAACTCCTGAAGAACTTAAGGTGGCCCAACCCGCTCATTTCCTCATACAAAAGGGGAAAGAAGATCACGTTTATATTTCTTGTTAGAGATCCAAAATTTTGCTCAATATAGCTTTATTTGATTGAACTAGATGTCTGATGACCATTGGCATTGTAAAATTGTGTTTGGTTTCCAAGTTATAACGTCCGAAAGTTCGGATTTTTCGCGCGTTTTATACAATTACTTTGGAGGTGGATTACGCAATGATAAAGTAAGAACATCTTAAAAAGATTAGTCATCAGACATAGCCTGTTTAATCAAGATTTATAATCTATTTGGTTTTTGTTAGATTTTTGACTACAGCGGTCGTGGTTTACTTTTAGCTATAAGTCGTTTTGAAATTAAAATTTTCGTAAATCTTACCAAATCATACACTATGCACATTGTCTTTTTTGTGGACAGGTTGCATCTTCCTCATAACGGAGCCTGTCTTATTCTTAGAAACAGAGAAGGTCCCAGAGCGCAACAGCACGGTTTTGTACCGTGCCCGCAAATGAGTTGAGGCCGCCGGGTTGGGCCACCTTAAACGAATGTTAAGTATGCTACAAGAAATCCTTGAAGAAACTGGGCTCAAACTAAATGAAACTAAAACAAAGGTTATGACCAACTTTACTGAAATACCAATAGACATCAAAGGGAAAAAGCTCGAATACGTTCAAGATTACGTCTACTTGGGTCAGGTTGTGTCTTTCCAAAATAGACTAGAAAAAGAACTGGATAGAAGATGTAGCAATGGTTGGAAAAAGTTCTGGTCTTTAAAATGTATATTTAAAAGCAGCCATCTGCCGATAGGAATTAAAAGAAAAGTTTTTAATATGGCCGTAATCCCTGTAATGGTTTACGGGGCACAAACATGGGCTCTAACAGATAAACAGGCAGAGAAGTTAAGAGTAAACCAACGGGCAATGGAGAGGAGCATGCTGGGGATTTCTAGAGCATCGAGAATAAGGAATGAAGATCTGAGAAAGAAAACGAAAGTAGACGATGTTGTAGAAAAGGCAAGAAAATTAAAATTTGAGTGGGCCGGACACTTGGCTCGATGCTCAGATGAAAGATGGAGTAGACTCACTACGGAATGGATACCTCGAGACGGCGTGAGAAGCGTCGGGCGGCCGCTGACGCGCTGGAGTGACGAGCTGCGCGCGGCCGCCAATCGCTGGTGGACACTCGCGAAGGACAGGAATAAGTGGACAAAATTAATAAAGTCAATGATGAAATAATAATACAAAAGAGACATTGAGTGAAGTGAGTGAAGAAATTTAAAGAGTGGAAAAGCATACTTTTAATAAGATCAAGAAGTGAGCATTAAGTTTGTCTATTACAGCAGAGCTACATATTCATGTTACATAAAATAATTTGGATTAGGTTTAAGTATATTACGTGTTAAAATGCAACCCTGAAGGTACAAAAAAAAAAAAAAAAAAAAGTGCAAAAAGAAAAAAAAAAAAAAAAAGAAAAAAGAAGTTTACAAAAAAAAAAAAAGCACAAGTACCATTTTAAATAATAAGGATTATAGTATATGTAAGTAGTTTTAAGTATATTACGTGAAAAAAAAAAAAAATGTTATTAAAAATAGATTTAAGTTTAAATACCTCCAACTTACAAGATAAATACGTTAAAATGTTAAGTTTACTCGTAACTAATATTGTTTTTTGCAATGTAACATAAAGGTACTTAATCAGAAAAAAAAAAAAAAAAGATACAAAAGTGCGAAAAAAAAAAAATTATTAAAAAAAAGAAGCAAAAAAAAAAAAACAAAAAACCACAAGCACTAGTACCAATTTATATTTATAATAAGGATTAGATGTAGATGTTTCTCCGCTTATTTATTTATTTATGTAAGTCTCTCGATTTGTTTTAGCAACGTATACATGCAAAAATTCCCGGAAGGTCTAGTCAGCCAGGGAATTAAAAGACTACACCTCATGCCCGCAAGCATGAGAGGCCATATAGCCCAACTGAGGGTGGCACAAACAAATATCAAATATATATATATATTATTGTGCGAAACATGGCTTAATAATAATAATAATAATCAGAACGTGTGGCTCGGGCTGGACATCTGAAGGGTATCTTGCTCAAAAGATAGGGGCTATCAACATGGTTATTTAATATTTTAAAAAGTAACTTGATATCAGCTACTAGCAAACTAGTTCAACTAGTTCAGCTAGCAAAACGTTGTAAACTTAAGAATATATGTAGATCCGAATATCTAAGTATTTTAATTTAGATCATAATTCCTATTAATTAAGAATAAGATGTACCTAATTATCGTAGTCAAGAGTTTGCTCTTCACCAATGTATGTAATGTTCTTATTATAATGTTCTTTGTGAGCAGTAGTAATCAATCAATCACTGTAAACTAGTTTATAAGTATCAATGGAAAAAACAATACAATGACCAACCTCTTGAACTTGAACCTCTTGGAAGTTTTTTGTCGGCTCTTCTTCGCCCGAAGTAATCGAACCGACAGGGAAAAAAATGGCGAATCCGAGTGTGTAATGTACATCTAATGGAGGAAATAAAGAAACTGAAACTGAATACGTCAGCACACTGACGATAGCTCCTTCATTATTGTTCTGACGTCTACAGAGATGGTTCTCTTTCCTCCGTGCTCGTCTCCTCTCGGAATGTTCTTTGCTCGCGTTCGAGGCGGAGCCCGCACGACGCAATGCGGTCGTTAAACTTGTCGCAAAACCGATTCAAAGTAAAGAGCCGACTACGCTTCGCTGTTTGATCTCGAGTGGGCGGAGAGGTGTCGCCAAACAACACGGTGCTTCTCCGGATACTTTTACACATTCCTGTAGCTGGCGATATTGCGTACTTAAGCAAGGTACATTCGCATTAAGTATTATCACCCTCCAGAAACTGGGCGGATATATGTAAATGTCGCCCATGCTCGAGCCCTAAGTCCGACTTGTCATCTAAATTGGCTTTTGCGCCAAACCGATTGAGTAGCGTTTTCATAAGTATGAAGAATCGAAGAGCGCGCTCAGTGGGCGTTAAGCAAATTAACATTTGCGAGTCCGAGTTTGATTTGACGGAGTACGTAGGTATCGTCGCCGCCCGTTAATACGTTGACGTTGCCGTTTACGCCGACTCCACGTTTCCATAGAAATCCACAGAATAAGTAGTAAAACTTGTATGGGCTCGACGTTATTACGTAACTCGTTAACGTACACTTCAAATTACATCTGCACCTTTTATCTTATCAGAATCTGCACCTTATCTCCATTAGAGCTAATCTGCACCTCCTACAGGGCCAGGTAAAACACCTCATTTAGACGGTATTACCTGTAATCTTATGCTTTTTTGTTCGATTTAGGGCTGATTTTTCAATAGTCAGATAACTATTCAACGGATTTATTTACGCTTCTGCTTATCCATCTAATAAAGTAAGTCCATATGTTTATTAGTAAAATTATAGTCACATAATTGTTATAGAAGATATAATTCTCCGGCAATTACTAAATGTCTTTTGACAAACGTGAATTTATACTATCAGTCCGATAAGTACTATCTGAGGATTGAAAAATCGGCCCTAAGATTGATATTTCTTGATGTTACACTTGCAATAAAATTTGCAGAATGTGTTTTTGTAATTAATTAATTTATCTACATTCTACACATAATCCGTATTACTAATAAACCCAGATCTTCGTCTGAATAGTTATACAATGTTTTGTCCCTTTCTCTCGAATTCGAAACTGCATGTCAATGCAAAGGACAAAACATCGTTTAACTATTCAGACGATGATCTGAGTTCATTAGTGACAGGGAATTTAATTATTAAAAAAAATATTAGACATGCATAAGACGTTTTGTAAAAAAAGTTCATGAAAATATAATAACAGTAATGGAACTTGTGTGAAAGTGGACAACATTTGTACTTTTTAGGGTTCCGTACCCAAAGGGTAAAAACGGAACCCTATTACTAAGCCTCCGCTGTCCGTCCGTCCGTCCGTCCGTCCGTCCGTCCGTCCGTCCGTCCGTCCGTCCGTCCGTCTGTCCGTCTGTCACAGACCTGTATCTCATGAACCGTAACAGGTAGGAAGCTGAAATTTTCACAGATTATGTATTTATTTTGCCGCTATAACAACAAATAGGTAACATTATAAAAAAATTAAAATTAAAGGGGGGCCCCATACAAAAAAAGTGTTTTATTTTTGTAAATCCTGTACGATGGTACGGAACCCTTCGTGTACGAGTCCAACTCGCACTTGGCCGGTTTTTCTGGAAGCTTATGAAATAATAAAGTCATTTCCTTAATGTCTATGCCAGTGTCATACTTTTTTTTTAAATAATCCTCTTTCATTCAAATAAATGTTGTATTTTTTTTTACATAAACTGTCATGTATGACCCCTTTATTTCTGATATAGATATTTTAAATGCATTTTTTTAAAGTAGTCTCTCATTCATCAGCTATAAGAAAACCGCTCATAAAGTGCCCAGAGTGTAGTAGTTATTTTACAATCATCACTTTTTCATAATAACACAGAACATTTAAAAAAAAACTTAAAACTTAAATAACTTTAAAACTATTTATTTTAGATCCCGTTTCCCTGAGCCAAATTTGTTGCAAATGAGCTCTAAAATGACCCCTGAAGGAATGTAGCGGTATTCCAATCACCCTGTTTACTGTCTGGTACACGGGGATAAACTTAATACGCATCTTATAGTTTTAGGTTATATCGATGCGTTCTGCATGTCAGTCTCCCTTCCTGGCCACGCGGCCATAGGCGGGCCAGCAGTCTTGCCCGAACGTCTCTCAAAATATTTAAGTAGCGAGATTACAGACACAATAAAGTCTGGAGGATCGCCAACATTCGGCCCACGCGGCACGTAACATCAGCTATTTGCGTTGGGGCATTGGAGTTCCGATTCTAGCTCAGCTAGACGGGCACTTGTCATGCGGTGTGTCGCTATAACTGTATCAACAGCCACGCACGTGGGCAAAGACATCACCGTCGCAATTTCATGAGGCACTTGAAACCGCACGAGACTAATTCATGAATGCACGATACAAAGTTAGTCGCAGATGCTGTTTCTATTGCATACAATCCATAGAACGGAGTCTGGCTGAGATAAGTAGTCATAACAGAAAGTAGGGCTGAGATAAATAGTCGTAACAAAAACTAAGGCTAACGAAAAGTAGTACTTTGTGACGTCACATTGACACATTTTGTATGGACGATATCTCAAAGTAATGCAAATTCACGTCACAAAGTACTACTTTTCGTTAGTCTTAGTTTCTGTTACGACTATTTATCTCAGCCTAAGACTAACGAAAGTAGTACTTTGTGACGTCACTTTGCATTACTTTGAGATTTCGTCCATACAAAATGTGTCAATGTGACGTCACAAAGTACTACTTTTCGGAAGCCTTAGTTTTTGTTACGACTATTTATCTCAGCCCTTGTTTCTGTTATGACTATTTATCTCAGCCAGACTCCGTTCTATGGATTGTATGCAATAGAAACAGCCTCTGCGACTAACTTTGTATCGTGCATTCATGAATTAGTCTCGTCTTCGAAGTCGAAGCACGGCAACATTGAACTGGATGGAAAACACGGACAACTTTTCATTGCCGTTTCGACCATCTTTTCATCCTATACGATGGTATCAACCCAGGCGGGCTTAAAAGCTACCGAGGAGAGCACAGTTTTACATGTATTCCGAACCATGGAGCAGCTAGGTTTCGAGACGAAATGCACTTATCCAACTCAGAAAGAGAAAGAAAGTGATGCATGAACGGGGCGATGATTTGAACCCAGACCTCTGGTATGCAAGGCAAGCAATCGCGCCGCTAGGCTACGAGCCGCTCAAGTGTTTGCAGTGATTCGCATAACAACTAGGTATATACGAGCATTGTAGACCAAATATTTTTATACATACACACCTATAATCTTTGTAACCAAGATAGGCCAATCACTGGGAGTTAACCGATGTTAAATTTTACTATTAGATTAGGTAGTTAATTAGAATCCAATTAGTAAAATATCGACCTAGATAACCAATACCCTAACATAACTAGTATCAATACTGACAATACCTGTATCGGAGAAGATGAAAAAGGTTGCACCTTTTATGCTGTTTACTCGAAGCATCGGAGAGGCTTTACACAGTCTGTTCGAGCAGAAACGCTTCTACTCTGTCCTGTGCGTCCTGTTACAGAATAGAATCAGGCGGAAACAGCGTTGCTATGGCGACGCTTTATTTAATTAAACATTTTAAAATCGTGTGTAAAGTCAGAAGGTCTGTTACAATACTCCAGCCCATACACAAAAAAGAGAAGAGATAATAGTCTCTTTTTTAAATTATGATTGCTATCCTCACAAGCCATACGCACAACACCAAGAAATTTCTTTCTAAATTTATGAAAAACTATCATCGATCTATTCCAAATCCAACTCGAAATTACGTAGTTGCTGGCGATTTTAAGGTTCAGTTTCAATTTCAACTTTTGTTCCGATTCCGTGTTTCTCCTCCGCCATTTGTTTTATTCTTTTTTAGGGTTCCGTTCCGTGCCCAAAGGGTGAAAACGGAACCCTATTACTAAGCCTCCGCTGTCCGTCCGTCCGTCCGTCTGACACAGGGCTGTATTTCATGAACCGTAATAGGTAGGCAGCTGAAAGAGAACAGAGTGTGTATTTATTTTGCCGCTGCAACAACCAATATGTAAAATAAAAAAAAATAAAAAATTTAAAGGGGGTCCCATACAAAAATCCTGATTTTTTTATGTTAAATCTTGTACGATGGTATGGAACCCTTCGTGTACGAGTCCGACTCGCAATTGGGCGGTTTTTTTATTTTCCGTTTAGCACAGCAAGGAACAGCCAGCTCGAACACAGCCAATATCACTTGTTACGCTCCGCACCACCGCCGATGTCTCGTCAGGCGCGGAGCGCGGTGAGCATTGTGTCACCGTCTCGCTTATTATTCAGAGCACGTCGCTTCGCCGCGCCGGTGTGCGTCGGCGTCGGCGCTCGTGCCTGGCGCTCGACCACGTCACGCGCCGCCGCCACGCTCGCGCCGAGCTCCCGGGGACAAAGCACGTTCAACCGCACGTTTATCACATTGGACGCTATTTTATAATGATGAGCAAGTCCCTCAGCTTGTTCAACGTAGAAAGAATAATGGGATATGCCTTTTTCGGTATGAATGCCCTTGTTTATCATGTACAAACGTCACCACCGTAACCGCCACATAATGGATTGACCCACATATACGTTTTCCTTTCACATACATACCTATTAGGCGCCTTCTGTACACCTCGGTGCAACCAAACATTCGACTTGCACGCAATACGTGGTCGTGAAGTTCTCCCTCGGCTGCCGTCGTTATAAATAAAGGATTCCCTGCCCGTTCCCTTGTCTCCTGTAAAAAGGGAACTGCAAAGGAGCTGCAGCTCAGAAGCATTATTCGTCGTAAAAACAATAAAATACAGAGAGACCCTACATCTCTTATGAGTTGGAGGGCCTCTAAATTATGGGATCCCTCGGAGTCGTGACACAAGACACGGCACGGCGTTATATCGAGTTCAAGGAGCCAAGTATTTATCTGAACAATCGCGGTCCCACAGATGCGAATAATACTCAGCGCAAGATCCTATCTAGCAGCAGTTTTTGCTCTGCCTTGTAATACTGGCTGTGTTCGCGCATACTGCTCCGTGCCATTCGCTGCAAGAATGAGAAAAAATTGCGTTTTGGCTAACATTTGTCAGCCTGAGTGGCCCAGTGGCGCGACAATTCGGCGATCGCTCTCCGAAGTTAGGCAACGCTGGGTCCGGTCTGGTCTTGGATGGGTGACCATTCGACCGTTGAAAGAGGCTGGCCGTGGTTCGGATTCCACGTTAAGCTGTAGGTCCCCTTCCTTACTTACTAGGTGGTAGGGTTTATCCCGCCCGGGTTGGTACCATCGCATTGGATGAACGATGGTCGAAGCGGCAATGAAAATTGTCCGTGTTTTCCATCCAGTTCAATGTAGCCGTGCAATATATAAGGAAGGTCCTGGCATGGTACCTAGTTCCCATGTGGTGTGTTGGGCTAATACCATGACAGAACTTGTGGTATTAGACATCCATGTCCAGTCACATAAAAAAAAACATATTACCAGTTCCGAGTACCTACCTCGGCCGTTTTCGCTGATCATTCGACCGGTTCGGAATCGCTTGGAATCACTCCTTTTTGCTCCACCTCGCCAAGGTGAAACGCGGATCCGGAGCAAGATCTGTCAACTGTCACTTTAAAATTGCCCGCAACTACGTTGAACTTCGTATCTTTTGGCAATTAGGTGAGTTTTTGATTAATCTATACTAATATACTAATATACTAATATACTAATATATACTAATATACTTATATATACTAATAATATAATAAAGCTGAAGAGTTTGTTTGTTTGTTTTTTTGTTTGAACGCCCTAATCTCTGGAACTACCAGTCAGGTTTGAAAACATATTTTTACATTCGATAGCCTAATTCTTAAGGAAGGCTTTAAGAACATTTTGAACATCACGTAACGACCCTTAGGAGCCGAACAAAAAGAAAAATAGTCAGAGGGCGCGGAGCGAAAACGAAATCTATGAAATGCGAGGGCCGTGACGGCGGTGGCCACCCGACGAGGACCGAGTATTGCCGAATCGAGCCGAAGCGCGAGCGCGCGAAACGGTGACCAGCGTTGCCGATAACCACTCCTCCAATTCCCCTAAAACGTTCTTAGGATTCCCGGAATTCCGTAAAAATCCGGAATAGGAACCAAATTTTCATCGAAAATTTCGAATGACCAAAAAAAATGTCGTGCAGTCGACGGCCGTCCGAACAACTTTCGGGAGAAGATAAAATGCAAAGATGCCCCGATTGCTCGATTGTTCGATATATTTTTCGAATGAGCAAAAAAAAAAGGTAAATAAAAAGGCCAAAAAACTAAATTCCCCACGGATTGGCCAATTCCTCGCAAATTTCCCAACGCTTGCATTCCCCACCATTTTCCCCGAATTACCTCAAATTTCCCGTGATTCGGGGAGCGATCGGCAATGCTGGCGACGAACGTCTCGCCGCGATGCCCGCGCGCCGCCTCAGTCAAGACGCGCAGTGGCGCTCCGTGGTCGTGTGGTACACGGATTAGTATGAGATTTTTTACGTAAATTATTTGTATTCTTTCTACCAACCCGCGCGGTATGCTAACTTAGCGACAGCCGTTCCTAGCTACACGCATTTGTTTGGGCTTTTTAGGTTGATTGTTTAAGCGCGTATTGATAAGATATTACGGTTTCAGTTGAATGGTTTCTTATTTTTTGTTTGGTAGATTAGTAGGTACTAAGCCAAGCGCGGCATTTCGAACTTTCACGGGGGATACGAAACCCATGCCGGCTGGCCAGGTGCTGTTTCACCCCATGTTTCAACGACCCCGGGGGCCTTTGGGGGAAATATATCGGTATGGAGTCGATTCCATAGTTTACCGACCCTATAAATAAAGGATCAACAGGATTGGATGGTTTTTATTTTTAAGTGTCGGCTGGGAATGGGTGCATTGCCTGCCTGTTCTGCGTTGAGCAATTGTAGAAAGGGGACGGAGGGACAGCGTTATGATGATCCGTCGAGCACTGTTTGGCCGGCAAGGTGCTTCTTCACACAATGTTGAACAAATCTGATTACAACGATGCAATTTATATGTCCCTATGAAGGGGGTGATATAGGGGATGACAATTTGTATGGTTCACCATTATTGATGCTTCATAATTGTACCTACGTGTAGCTCGATTTATTCCGCAATTTTAGGTCTACTAACCATCACGCGAAATTACCAGAGAGGTGACCAGTAGTATGAAATTCTTATAACATGAGAACCAATTACCCGATTTAGATGAGGATGTATCTCAGTCTAGCCGTATGGGTTACTTAACATCACACTAACTTACGAGAGGAGTGAGAAGAGAGGGTTACATATTTATAACAAAACAATAAGTGGACTGCTCCTGCATGTGGAAATTGGCAGAGTACATCACTCTAAATCACGAGAGGGGTGACTGGTGCGATTAAAGGCTCATAACTTACGAACGACTCACTCGATTAATATGTGGATTGCATCTACGTCCAGGACCTATGGGCGCGGTCGGGGTTTGGATGGGTGGCCGTTTTCGATGGTAAGGCTGGTTGTGGTACGGATTCCACGTAAAAAAATTGCTCCCCTTTCTTACTAACTAGGTTGTAAGGTTAATCCCACCCGAGTTGTTACGTACCATGGCACTGAATGATAGATGGTCGAAGCGGCAGTAAAAAATGTCCGTGTTTTCCGTCCATGGCAATGTGTAGTAGTGCCAGTGCAGGATCGTCCCAGCGCGGCGACAAATGCTATTAAAAAACAATTAATCAATTGGCCCCAATGTTTTGCAATATATTCAAGTACATTCCTTCCACTGAATTTATAAATGGCAGTATTTGGATGTTATCTTATTCAATCATGCCACATCGGCTCAACGGATTTCGATCCAGTTTTTTTTGGTAGATACATTGTTTATCCTCTGTTAGTAAAGTAGTTCGACTAGCTTTTTGGGCCAGCCCTTTGGGTTACAGCCTGACATCAGTCCAAAACGACATTGACCCGAGCGGAGCCGGGTACCTCAGCTAGTTTAGATAGAAATTGCTTTTCCATATGGGATTAGAAGGATTTTGGTTTGTGTAAAGTCAAGACGTTCATC
This sequence comes from Incurvaria masculella, assembly GCA_946894095.1. Lineage (NCBI taxonomy): Eukaryota > Metazoa > Arthropoda > Insecta > Lepidoptera > Incurvariidae > Incurvaria > Incurvaria masculella. Next base: position 14,130,500 of record OX335650.1, read on the forward strand.
GCTGCACTTTTTTCGTTTCTGCGTTCGGGCTGGAGAGTTGCTCTGAGTCGTTCCGCCTGACTCCGTTCTGTAACGGACAGTACAGGGCGGAGTGGAACAATTTTTTTGCGAACAAACCCAAAGCCCAAATAGGACTCTTACTACTAGTTTTTCGCGGCACCGAGAATTGCAATGTGGCCGCTGTACCCTGCAAGACCGGAGGTGCAGTGAACGGTGTCCGCTTCGCAGCAGACCCCATCCGAAAACTTTTTCCAGGGTCTTTCCTGTTTCGCTCGAGGCGAAAGATGTCGACCGAAACGACATCTCATGCTGCAAGTTCGCAAATTAAATGGATTCGCACAAACAATTCGCATTCAAAATGTATCGGTTTCTCGATCAAATGTTCGAATGTTTGTATTTATGCACCCTACTACGTGTAATCTAATCAAATGTGAGTTACATTTCCATTGATGCCCCGGAAGGGTGTTGATGTAGTATTAATTAGGGGAGTGTTGGTTGTTGAGGAAAATGTTGCGATTATATTTCTCATTTAGGATTTCGGAGTCATAACTTTTTTATTATCTCTACGACGCGACGCGTAAAATGAACAGGAAAAGTGAAATTACAAAATCTAATGGATTGCTTTTTATAAAATAATTTAATTTCTTCTGTTAGCGAAACTAAAAAATTTTTTTGGTACAACCTACAGTGGTTTACAAATTACTTCACAAACAGAAAACAGATTGTAAAATCTGTAAATGACGACGGTTTCATGGAATCCTCCACTCCGCTAAAAACCATACAGGGAGTGGTTCAGGGCTCAGTCTTAAGCCCGATATTATTTGCATTGTATACCTCAGATATGTTACTCTCGTTAAGACATACTGCCTCACATATATATGCCGATGACACTCAGCTTTATATAGGAACTTTTCTAAGTTATGAGCATGTCATGAACACAGTCTCAAAATTAAACGACGATTGGAGCATCGAGATGATGCTATAGCTGATTGGGCAGAATCCCATAACCTAAATATAAATCCGAGCAAAAGCAAACTTTTATTTCTTGGTACTAAACACCAATCCAACACTATTTCCCAATATAACCCAGATGTACGCATGAAAGGGGCACCCATCCCAATTGTAGACCAAGCAAGAAATCTGGCCTGATCTTTGACCCTCAGTTAAGATTTGACGCTCACGTGGAAAGCAAACTTCCCAAATGCTTTGCAGCTCTAAAGACTCATTATAAACTTCGCTCCTACATAAGAACGGAAGTTAGGCGAAAGCTTACTGATGCACTTGTCCTGTCTAACCTAGACTACGGAGATACGGTCTACGGACCATGTTTACTTATTAATAAAACATCTAAACGAGCACAACGGGTTCAAAATGCCTGCGTTCGCTACTGCTACAATGTTCCTAAACATACCCACATCTAGTCCATATCTAAAAGACTCATCAACCCTAAACATGACAAATCTCTATAAGCTCAAATATGGTACCCTAATTCAAAAGGTGATACATTCAAAAAAACCAACATATCTTCATGAGAAATTGACATGGTCTAGCAAAAACCACAGATATCACACTAGGGCTAGCAGTTACTTATTAATTATCCCACGGCATACTCTAAGAGCATATAAAGGTAGCTTTAGTTACGCCGCAGCTAAGATCTGGAATGACTTACCTCCTCCTCCTATACGCATTAAAAAATCACATTCATTTAAAAATATTTATCGTAAATGGCTACTTGATCAACAATGAGAAAACGAATAATGATATAAGCATACCCACCTTCACACCGTACATAATCAGACTCTTTACTGCGTTTTCAATATCCTCTTACACACCCTGACACACACACATTCATACACCCTCTCACACCCTAACAGATACTCCGTCACCCTCTTACATACAAACACGTAGGTACACCCTAATAACTTGATATGCTATTAAAAAAAATGTAATACTAAACTATGTACATTATACTATAACAAATAACGTCGAAATATAACCATTATTTCCTAAGTAACCTTTTATATTACCATTACTGAGCAAGGTGGTGGCTGCAAACCAGCGGCTCTCGCCTGCACGCGAGGTGAGTCGAGAGCACTATCGCTGAGCCTCTTTCCTTTTCTTTTATCTCAACATAAAATAAACAAAAAATAATGTGTTAGATTCAAGTCTCTGCTACTTTAATTGTTAATTTTACACCTAAACAGGTTTTTTTTTTATGTGACTAGACATGGATGGCTAATACCACACTTTCTGCACTGGGCAACACACCACATGGGAACTAGGTGCCTTGCCAGGACCTTCCTTATATTGCACGGCTACATTGAACTGGACGGAAAACACGGACAATTTTCATTGCCGCTTCGACCATCGTTCATCCAATGCGATGGTACCAACCCGGGCGGGATTTACCCTACCACCTAGTAAGTAAGGAAGGGGACCTACAGTTTAACGTGGAATCCGAACCACGGCCAGCCTCTCTCAAAAGTCGAATGGTCACCCATCCAAGACCAGACCGGACCCAGCGTTGCTTAACTTCGGAGAGCGATCGCCGAAATGTCGCGCCACTGGGCCATTGAGGCTGAGGTGTTTTGCGCAATTGATCTGTATCTGTTTGTTTTATTTTGTGTTTCTTGGGAGAATAAAATGAATTTGAATTTGAATTTAGGTACCTATGTTATTTTCTAGAAATATCTCTTTTAAAACCACATAGCTTACACACAATTGCATCCTAGGTATAGTTTACCTACTGGGTCTACATTATATGTACAGTCGTTTCGTCTGAAATCTATATACCGAAAATAGAGACAAATTTGAGATCTCTTTCTGTCATTCTGTAGTCCACCATAGAGTAAAAGGGACTTAGGAATTTCTTCTCTTTCCAGTGTATACAATTGAGAGGAAACGATCGTACTAACTGTTATACTTACTCTCAATTCGTTACTTTACAATTGAAAAAAACTTATTTTTTTATAAAAAAAATATTTATGATGCTGTTGATTAGGGTTGAGATAAATAAAAATAACAAGACAATAGAATTGTCTTGTTATTATTAGTCTTGGTATTATTATCTATTATCTTATCTATTTATTATTAATTTATAAAAATAACAAGACCATTCTATTGTCTTGTTATTTTTATTTTTTCATATGTATCTGTTTCTTGTTGTGTATTTGCATGTGTTCTGTGTTTATAACAATAAAATGTGACATTTCTAAAAATTGGAAAGGATATGCGTCTAAATCTACCATGTGAATTCATTTATGTAATTCGTTGTACGTGCTAGATCACGCGCCTCCACCACGGAATAAGTATTTTCTTTCGGATTTTTTTTTAAAAAGCACGTAATTTTTACACGAATCTTTACGATATTCATGCGATGAAGCCTTATTAATATCTTCTCAAACGTCTGTTAGGATTAAGTAATTATTGTTAATCAAACAGATCGGAACATCCCTGCCGAGCGCCGCGGCTTGGCGCCGTGATCCCCCAAGGCTGTGCCTGGACACGCGCTTGCTTTACCTTAATCCTCGGCCCCACCAGAGCACACTCTCTTTGAAAAGTTGATCTGAAGAGAAATAATACGTGCTTACCATACATAGCATACACTTCAAAAAGCACAAGATGAAAATCCATAGCATCCAAAACTATTATTAATAAGGAATGTTTCAATAAGTCTAGGGTAGGTCTGCTTTTGTGCTTTTTACAATACATAACATAATAGTATGTATTGCAAATGTAAGTAGTTTATTTATTATCCATTGGCAGTATCCTCAGCGAAGAAGAATTGTCAAGGAATTCCGCTGTAAAATCTATTCAAGGTGATCATCAATTTACAGAATTAAATAACCGGTTGCAATTGCATCCTTTCAAATCATTAAAGTATTAGACACGTAAAATCAAAAATATTGAAGAAAAACTTCTTTGCTGGCGGGTCTAAAACTTTCTAGCGTTACGAAAAATTAAGATTTCTTGAGGGGAATATTTCGGTATGTACGTGGTGGTGGAGTCGGCGCAGTGGAGAACAGTGCCTCAGCAACGTCTCCACTCACTGTGAGGAAACGGAATAATACGTGATTTTGCCAAATCCCGGCATTTTGCATTCTCAACAGTTTTAATGTCATACTACTCGGAAATAGAGTAACTAACCTTACTCAAGCCAATTCAATGTTTGTCAATTTCACTACAATTCGATTCGATACAATTTCAGAGCCCAAATTCGGCCTTCTGCTTTATTTGCAAGAAACATCACAGAACAGTTTGAGAGGCGGCGAAATAATCTGTTTTTTTAGAGGTGCAAACCTCATCTGACTTTATTTTTATTTGAATATTAAGTAGTATCGAAATAATTTTTTCAAAGAATTAAATGAAATCGTTTTTTTTATAGCCACGCTTATACACACAAACAAAATGCTAACACAATCGAAACAATTAACCTATGTAATGGACAAGAATGCTTTCTACATTCTGACATTAGCCCTGAAAACACGATCAATGATACTGTTAGAACTGCGGTCAAAACCCTGCGAAAGTAGCTTTTAAACATTTAATGAAATATTTCGTTCGTCTGTAGCTCTTAGAATAGATCATATTATAAATTTCAAGTTACCTTTAATTTTTAATTTTATTATATACTACACGTTCTTTGTTTTCGATTTATTAATTAGTTTTTTCTAAATACAAGAAAACCAAAATAATCTCCTATTAAACTCAATCATTTTCTCCTTAATCATCCTAAATTAAGTAGATGTATCGTTTAACAGGGGTCAAAGTACCTCAGCTGTTTTGAAATTTCGGTCGATCCGGTTCTCAGAGTTCCGGTGCTCAGCACTGCGAAACTAGCTTAGAGCCCAACAAGCGAAATGTGCATGTATAGGTGCACGAAATACGGACTTTGTCTGGAGTTGAGCTACTGAATGTTATCTATTTTGTGCTATTGGTATGCACATAATCCTCGCCGTAAAGGCAGCACGGAGTGGACGGCCCACTCGGTCCTCCGAAAGCCGGAGTCGAGTATTGTTCGACCCAAATATCTGTGCCTCTGAGGCGGAGACAAGTCCTTCCTGGCACTATCCAACCAATATCGCATCGCCAGACAGGAAGTCGACGCGGAGGCGGAAGCGGCAGCGAGTTCCGGCCAGCGGGGAGGGCGCGGGCTAGACAGCAGAACCTGAGCCGATAATCGTCTCAATAGTTAGCTGGGCTCTTCAGCTTGAGCGATAGTGGCGCCAAAGAGGGACTTTGTCCGCGCCACCCCCGCCTCTCCTAACGGACATCTGTCGGCCGATAACAGACGGGGATGGCCGAGAAACGCCGATGTTGATACGAATTCCACTACGTTTATTCTACGTAATTGAAATCTCAATCTGAAATCGCCCAGAAATGAAACAGAACAAAGGTTTCGTCGTGGTGGCAGATTGCGAAATAACTACTTAGCTGTTTTGATTTTATATAAAAAACGGGCCAAGTGCGAGTCGGACTCGCACACGAAGGGTTCCGTACCATCGCACAAGATTTAACACAAAAAAAAATCAAGTTTTTTGTATGGGACCCCCTTTGAATTTTTATTTTTTTATTTTACCTATTTGTTGTTATAGCGGCAAAATAAATATACACTCTGTGAAAATTTCAGCTGCCTACCTATTACGGTTCATGAGATACAGCCCTGTGACAGACGGACGGACGGACGGACAGACGGACGGACGGACGGACGGACGGACGGACGGACGGACAGCGGAGGCTTAGTAATAGGGTTCCGTTTTCACCCTTTGGGTACGGAACCCTAAAAATAACATCATCACGTTTACCTTTCTGGCTCCCGAGCACAATATACTTATTACGGTACGAACATAGCGAGTCACCAAAAAAGGGAACCACCACAAAGGGGTGAAAATTCGTCGTCAGTCGCTGTCAGAAGTATATGTGTAGCCACTAGGTGCAATAAAGGCGGATTGAGTTCCGGTGCAAAAACTACAACAAAAAACTCAAAAAGGAAGATGGAATAATATACAATCGGTAAATAGAGGTGTACAGTTCATTCATGTTTTAATGATAAATTCAGCTGCGATTAAAAAAACCAAATACTAATATCTGTACAACCTGGCAATACTTTAAAGACTAGGAGGTCGCGACAAAAATCGTAACGATAACGTAATAGGCTGAAACTAGGTTCACAGTATAAATACTAGCCCTCTGAAGCTAAATGTGTCAGTCTGCCTGCGCCAAGTGGTTGCTTTACCTAGATAAGGCGCCTGAAAAAGTAGTTATCGTTATAAAACAATATTATTAATTCCAAATAACGCAGCATGAAATGATTTGAAACTGGTCAAATCGTTGGTTGCATTTCGTAGTTACGGGCGATTTATGTTACACATATAACTCTAGGTATATTTAATTAAGTAATAAATAACGACTGCTTATTGTTGTATAAATATCAATATGTCCAGACAATCAGTATATTCAGCAGATACATACCATCATCTATTTTGTATAGCCAATCTAGCTAACGCTGGCAGGCATCCGTCACTCCTAAATACCTACTGAGATCTTCACCTACGGCGCTTGGGAACCCGGGGTTCCAAATTCAGTCAGGGCCGCCGCGCGCACACGCTCGCACGTCCACTACGTCCAGTCGATCAGTCGCTTCGGAACGCGCGTTTTCGTCTAATCATCATATAATTAAATATAATAACTGTTGCGTGAACGGATATCATAGTACACAGGAGAATTTGAAGTTACCTTTCTTTACGCTACCGCAATATTCTGAAAGGTGAGTTTGTTTTTGTAGTTTAGGTTTATTGACGTTTTGCCTTTATGTAGGTAGGTAGGTAGGTTATATGTGGTATAGTGTTATGAGGGCCTATTGAATTGACTCGTATTTAACTGGTATCTTTGGTATCAGCACTTTTGTATACATTAGGTAGTATTTATCCATGTATTACAAGGAAAAACAACATAAATTGTTTTCGTCTAGTGAAAGAATAATGGGTACTCATTCGTGGCAGCTCCATGTACTTATTACCTATTCTCCTTTGCTGTATGTAGTTGGTTTTTAGCCATACCACGACCGTCCTTTCATGAGCACGGCGATATTAAACTGAATGGAAAACACGAAGAATGTTTCATTACCGTTTTGACCATCTTTGTTTCAAATGTGATATTATCAACCCGGCCTTAATCAACAATACCAAACTATACTAGACCAAAGTACCGATGTACTTTGGTCTAGTAAAGTTTGGTATTGTAAACACCGAAATAAACAGAAAACATCAAACTACACCGTGAAAGTCAATCAACACTAACCAATATCAAACAACACCGAAAAACTATAAACAACACATTACAGCGTCAGACATATTTGTGACGCAAAATCTTAAAATAATAATAATTGTAGATACATCATAAAAAAATAATTTCGTAACTTTTGTTTGTATTTTATTCGACTTTAAAACAATAGGCGACGGCGGTATGTGCGATAACCCTAGCGCAAGCCACATTCCAGCGACAATATTGTGTAGTGGGGAGGGGGAGCGACGACGCGTTTCATCTTGCCGCCGCGCCGGCAATGAGCGACGTAATAAATACTTTATCATAACGACAATTAGGATGCAAATTGAAAAATTACTGTCGGGGAGTGCAACTTCTGTGCGTAGCACTATTAGTTATTCTGTGACGCTGGTTCATCACATGCTGTAAAGGGCCATATAGATCTCTATTAAATCAACAATGTATTTAAGGTATTTAAGGCTGTTCCGACCCATATAAAGTTGTTTGCACACATAACGCAAAAAGTATTGCACTTTAAGCCACGAATTAATAATAAAAGTTTAATATAGTCATATTACTTGCAACGAAAACAATTTCACAATTTCAGGATTATTGGTTTTGTTACAATTTATTTAAATACGAGTTTTATTTAACAGCGCCATCTAACGGTGTGAAACTTCTAATCGGCAATAACAACGAAACCATTAAACCCGAAATTGTGAATATGTTTTCGCTGCAACTACTATGGCTATATTTAATATTTTTGACGAATTCGGGCCTTAAAGTGCAATACTTTTTGCGTTCTGTGTAAAAAAAAACATTGTATGGGTCGGAACATCCTTAATACTCCAGGAACTTTAGCCTTAAATCAGCACTTAGAAAAACATTAAATCCGAAATGCAATTTTTTCTCTCATAAACGTAGTATTTCATGTGGACGTGTGTACATTAAGTTTGCAACATTTTGGGGGGTCCGGAAGATAGAAATAAAATATGAAATATGTTTAAAAAATGATATCTCCTAAACAATGTTATATGTTAGCTAATTTTAGGTGTAATATTACTGTGAATTTGCAACAATTTCTTATTTACGGAACTGTGTAAATTTTTTTTTTGTACTTTTAATATCTGTAATATTTAATATCTGCAAAGCAAGTAATGAAAATTCTATTTTATTTGCTGAAATTGGAAACTGACCGCAAACTCTATATTCTGTGAAATTTGTAAAATGTTGCAAATATTAGAAGCACATTTTTTTTCATTTATAATGTTTACATTCACACAAAAGCTAAACAAAAAATTCGAAATACGTATAAAATCGTTCGTTGTATAGTTTCTAAAGAATTTAATTTGCTTTTACATATTCTAGAAAGAAATATAGCAATAACACGTTAGGTTCGCGGCATAGTTTTTTTTTAGTAAAAACATTTTTTTAAATACATTTCCGTAATTACAAAATTGTTGCAAATTCACAGTTACATTACGCCTTAAAAGACTTAACATATACAATTTTTTAATACCGTTTCTAAGTATTTGTTTAGGAGATATATATTTTTTAATACATTTTAATTTTTTTTCTATCTTCCGTGCCCCGCTAAATGTTGCAAACTTAATGTAAGCATATGAACATGAAATTATATATTTCTGAGAAAAAAAAAATCATTTCGGATTTCATGTGCTTCTCAAACCGTATCTACCCCGGTCTATAAGTCGATGAGGATTAATGCTGTAGTGGTTAAAATCGCTTCTAAAAATAGCCATTAGTTGTCGTAAAAAATAAATGACAATTTTTTTTTATTGTGGGATATCCATAAGAGATAGACATATACAATCGCGGAGTTTTCTGTAGACCTTTTCAATGTGTACAATACTTAATACATTATTTTGATAAATCTCGAAGGGTTCAGCCTGCGTTTGCAATGTAAGCGGAAAAAATGAAATTTTTTAGGACATCACATTTGAAACCTCAAAAATAACAGTATTTCTACACTATTTAATGGATGGTATTATACATATAAACCTTCCTCTTTAATCACTCTATCTATTAAAAAAACCGCATCAAAATCCGTTGCGTAGTTTTAGAGATTTAAGCGTACATAGAGATATAGGTATATAGGGATGTAGGGACAGAGAAAGCGACTTTGTTTTATACTATGTAGTGATATATAAAAATCACGTATCACATAGTGAATGTTCGTACACACTAATTGCCCCAACCACTCAAACGCTTCCAAAGAAATTTTGTAGATGTACGTATAAGCTTGTTTCAAGCCTAAAAGATAGGATAGTTTTGGACCCCGACTATAGGCTCCACACGGGTGCATATCCAAAACGGTGTTGACCCCAGCAGTCTAGTACCAGCTATTATTATTATAAAACATAAATGCTTACATAACATGCGTTTGGCCGCATGTTGAGGAAAATGAAAATAGAATGTAATAAAAACCAAAACGATGCTTTCGTACGGATGTAATAAGGATAATTTACGTTCTTCCTGCAGTAAGGGTCACGTCGAGTGCTTAGCCAAGCCCACGGGCAAATAAACGGGCTCCTTGGGCAACGAGGCTAGGCAAGACTGTCGTAATGTTAGGGGAGATAAATTGTATTATCTCCCTGCCAGCGCTTGAATAAGTACTTTCACTTATTCAAACACTCCTCTTTTGCGTAAAGCATTTTATCAGCCGGAAATATAAGCTCCACAGTGATGAAAACATTAAATTGAATTAGAATTCATATTTCTATAGGTACCTTACGAACCATCTTGTATCATCATCAGTGACGTCGAGACGTGCACTTTTTTATGTTAAGGTGGCCCAACCCGCTCATCTCCCCATACAAAAGGGGAAAGAAGATCACGTCCATATTTCTTGTCAGAGATCTAAAATTTTGCTCAAAATAGCTTTATTTGATCGAACTAGATGTCTGATGACCATTGGCATTGTAAAATTGTGTTTGGTTTCTAAGTTATAAGGTCCGAAAGTTCGAATTTTTCGCGCGTTTTATACAATAATTTTGGAGGTGGATTACGCAATGATAAAGTAAGAACATCGTAAAAAGATTAGTCATCAGACACAGCTTATTTAATCAAGATTTATGATCTTTTTGGTTTTTGTTAGATTTTTTACTACAGCGGTCGTGGTTTACTTTTAGCTATAAGTCGTTTTGAAATTAAAATTTTCGTAAATCTTACCAAATCATACACTATGCACATTGTCTTTTTTGTGGACATGTTGCATCTCCCTCATCACGGAGCCTGTCTTATTCTTTGAAAAAGAGGAGGTCCCAGAGCGAAACAGCACGGTTTTGTACCGTGCCCGCGAATGAGTTGGGCCCGCCGGGTAGGGCCACCTTAAGCGCGGCATATGGAGCACGCCAGGATCTCACATAAAAGGCGCCCGACGACGCCCATGGGCTTTCGGGCTCTCACAGGGGCTGCGAAAACAATGCCGGCCGGCCAGGTGCTTCTTTGCACCATGTATGAAGGACCCCAGGCTAAAACAAAGAAAGCTTGAACCCAAGACAAAAAAATCTTAACTAACCGAGTAGTGAACTAAAGGAACAAACTACCAATAGAAGTGCCTTAGTAAAAAGATATTCCAAAAACCATTTCATAAATTTTAACGGGCTTCATATAATACATTTTTATTATCAAAAAGTGCATTTTAAGGTGGCCCAACCCGGCGGCCCTAACTCATTCGCGGGCACGGTACAAAACCGTGCTGTTGCGCTCTGGGACCTTCTCTGTTTCAAAGAATAAGACAGGCTCCGTGATAAGGAAGATGCAGCATGTCCACAAAAAAGACAATGTGCATAGTGTATGATTTGGTAAGATTTACGAAAATTTTAATTTCAGAACGACTTATAGCTAAAAGTAAACCATGACCGCTGTAGTAAAATATCGAACAAAAACCAAATAGATTATAAATCTTGATTAAATAAGCTATGTCTGATGACTAATCTTTTTAAGATTTTCTTACTTTATCATTCCGTAATCCACCTCCAAAGTTGTTGTATAAAACGCGTGAAAAATGCGAACTTTCGGACCTTATAACTTAGAAACCAAACACAATTTTACAATGCCAATGGTCATCAGACATCTAGTTCGATCAAATAAAGCTATTTTGAGCAAAATTTTGGATCTCTGACAAGAAATATGGGCGTGATCTTCTTTCCCCTTTTGTATGGGGAGATGAGCGGGATGGGCCACCTTAAGTAAGAATGAGAGTATATATTCTACTTTGGTGGTGGATTTAAGCCAAGCTCTCTCACGAGTTGTTAAACGGAAATTGCCTGGCATGTTACAGTCGTATTCAGAGAGCACCTGTCAAAACTTAGTATGGGATTAGCATCGGTTAAAACCGGTTTAGTCCGGCGGATTAAAGTCAGTCCGCCCACTCTGAATACACCTGTTTGAGATAAAATCTGACATTTAGTTGCATTTTGTACCATGCTAACTGTAAAACAACGCGATGTTCGTGATTGTGAACTGAAATGTACTAGTTAGCATGGTAACACCAGCAAGTAACCGTAAGATTTAATCACTCACTTGCCTGTTCACCCGGCGAGTTATGTTACCGTGGTAACGCCCTGATTATCGGTCAAATTCAAATTAGTCACGCTCAAATTAATGGTGGTGTGGCACATCACAATGCTATAAACATTCTGATGTAAATTCCTTACTTTCTTCCAAGGACCGATTTACTTATCAAGGGACTCTCGGTGACCAATTTTTGTGGCGTTCAAAAATCCAATACCGCTGCCGCACCGCCTACATGTCATTTTGTGGTCTAATTTGGGCGAATTTGGGGTTATTCCTTTTTCGTCACCGGCCAAATTTGTATGAAAAATTAGCTTTCTTGTATTTATTTTCCACATTCGTCATCCTTATATTAATGTAACAAATTATTTTCCTTTTTCGTCACCGGGGTAGGTGAAAGTATACTTGGCAGATAAAATCAACATGCGTATTTCGTAATGAATATGGCCTTATTTCTAATTACACTATTATGATATTTATGTTTGTGAAATCACTAGTTTAAATCACAGACATCATAGGTATTGAAGTAATAATAGTAACATTAAAATTACTATTGGATTAAAATAATAAACAGGTTTTTTGTATGGAGCCCCCCTTTAATCTTAATTATTTTTTCATTTTATTTAGTTGTTATAGCGGCAAAATAAATACACACTGTGTGAAAATTTCAGCTGCCTACCTATTACGGTTCATGAGATACAGCCCTTTGACGGACGGATGGACGGAGGCTTAGTAATAGGGTTCCGTTTTCACCCTTTGGGTACGGAACCCTAAGAAGGCCCTAATTTACTAAAAATCGCTAAATCACAGAAATGCTTTTTGTTTATGTTTCACTTATTATAAATACATTTTACGACCTTCATTAGCATACATAAGTAAAGATTTTTCCATGATTAGGTACACGGATTTAACACAAATATACCTAATTGTGAAGAATCATTGCGTTTTTTCTTACTCTTTAACGAAACTTATTCAGTAATTTCCGATAAAAACTGCTCGAAGTCAAAGTACCATTCAACAGCTTTACCAGACTTGAACTGAATATTTGGTTCTTAGCATGTACCCAGGTCATCGTTCTTAGGGTTCCGTACACAAAGGGTGTCAAATGGAACCCTATTACTAAACCTCCGTTGTCTGTCCGTCCGTCCGTCCGTCCGTCTGTCACAGGGCTGCATCTCATGAACCGTACCTAATAGGTAGACAGTTGAAATTTTCACAGATTGTGTATTTCAATTGCCTCTTTAATAGCAAATAATAGTACGGAACCCTTCATTCATTCATTCATTCTTCAACATAAAAGAAACGTGAATTCTTTGGGTCGAATCTTGTATAATAGTACGGAACCCTTCGTGTGCGAGTCCGACTCGCACTTGACCAGTTTTTTCTTATTCCGGCGTCAACTCTCTGGATGACTCCAAGGGACTGCAAAAAAATTTGGTTTTATTTCGCCCATTAGCCGCACCAATGGCACCACCAATGCTTCCACCGAGATTGTGGCTCTGTGGCGTTCTGCAGAACATGCCCATACAAGCTGTATAAGACTGTTTGATAAAATAATCATTGAACAAAGTAGCTCCATCCGTATCTGGACATGTCTCCATGACACAGAGCCAACCTTCAGTCACGAACTCTTCAAGGAGGCAAGCAAGTAAAATGAAAGTTGCAAAGCAAGTAAAACCCTCGTAATTGTGTTTCTGTCAATTGGTTACGTCGCCTATTTGCGCCGTTTTTAGGGTTCCGTACCCAAAGGGTGAAAACGGAAACTAAGCCTCCGCTGTCCGTCCGTCCGTCCGTCCGTCCGTCTGTCCGTCTGTCACAGGGCTGTATCTCAGTAACCGTAACAGGTAGACAGCTGAAATTTTTACAGAGTGTGTATTTATTTTGCCGCTATAACAACAAATAGGTAAGATTAAAAAATAATTAAAATTAAAGGGGGCTCCCATACAAAAAATCTGTTTTTTTTTCTACGATGGTACGGAACCCTTCGTGTGCGAGTCCGACTCGCACTTGGCCGGTTTTTATCATGTTCCAATAATTCTTAGTTTAACTGTACCTCCCATACTGTGAGTACTGGATGACGAAAAAGGAAATTAAAAAGTCACCTTATTTTTAGGGTGACGAATGTGGAAATAAATTTGTTTAGCTTGTGACGTCACGATGACGAAAAAGGAATAACCCGAATTTGTTCGTACCTACTCCGGATCTGTCTTCCGACCACTGAGGTTTCGACTGACGGCTTTTGGGCCGAAGCAGTCTCAGGCTGATCCGCAGCGGATATTGTGTCCTGAATCCGATTAGCGCTCTAGAGTGTTCTGTTTCAGAAGCTTTGTTTACTCTCACCATTAATTTCCAATATTGAAACGTAGTAAATTTTCAGAATGTATTACTATTGGCTTCGTGCCCAATACCGTACAATTTAATTTATTTACCCCATTAATAAGAAGAAGTTTTACCATTTTTCTTACTGTTTTTGTGCTATAGATACCTAGTCGGAAGCCGTTTCAATCGTGCACCGGTCAAAGTAACATAGGGGTATTATAGTATAATTCCAAATTCTTCGCTTAAAATTTCCTATCAAATTCCAAATTGTGTTAAAGATAAAATGAAGAAATTAAGACCCTCTAGGATCTGTGTAGAATATTAGGAAAGGATTAATAAACGACAACAAAATACTAAAATCTGAGCTTCTATTTAGATATGTTACATGTATGTATATGCAGGAGGTAGCTATCACAAATCACATGGGGCCTATTTTGTAAAACACAATACCATCTCCAACAAAAAATAAGCCAATAGATTTACATACTTCATGAAACTGTATTGTGGATGTAATTTCATTGAATCTGTAAGGGATCAATATCTATCAGAAATATACCGAGCGTGGGTTGATGAAGGCGGAGTTTCGGCCGTCGTCGTTTTCGGTCGGTTTTATTCTATCCTTCAGAGGTGTTTCCTGAAAAGTGCCGATATCTCTGAGAAGCTATTTTCCGAAAATTAGGAATGCTCGGAACAATTAAAATTCACCGTTTGAAGAGAACAAAAGTCACGCCAGGAACAATTGAGTGAACAGTCGGACATCTAAGTGACAAGGCACATAATATCCCTACTTTTATAGCTACACGTATCGAGTGTTCGGCTATACTGCCTATTACTCTCGTAATAAGCACTACATGTCGAGATAAGTTCCAAATCGCAAAACTCTAACTTCATGGAATTTATTGTAAGTGCCAAACATTTTGATTTTTGGACAATCGTTTCTTGAAACTTCGCCAGACATAAGAAATTCGGAATGCTGCTTCTCTTTATTAACTTTAATTTCAATTAGAAACTTCTGCAAGGGTACTAGGTATCCTCGGAGATAATTTCCTAAAAAAGTTTAATAAAAGGACTAGAACTTGTCCCTGACTTACATAAATAAAAATCAGTGTATTACTTAACTTGTTCATATAATATCAGGAAAGTAACCAAGTAAATCATAACCAAGTTAGCTACGTATTAATTTTTGGTACCTTGCACAGGTTTGATGTAATGGCGGTTTCCTGATTATGTTTCACTGCATGCGGATATAATGTCATCGCACAATGTTTTGTCCATTTGACCTCAGAAATGAACCACACCCGAGAGCCAAACATATCTCAATGAAAGGAAAAAAATAATTTTCAAAATGTTATTCCCTTGGCGCCCACCCGCCACCCGCCGTCCGCCGCGCCCGTAGCCCGTAGCCCGTCGCCTCTCCACCCTGGCCGCGCCGTTTACATTATTCGTACATGTGATGATTTCAAACTCCACGAAGTATTTATTACAAAGCGATCTCCCAATGCGAAACCCTATGTACTTGTTTGGAATTCGATAAATTTAAAACCAGCAATGGCAAAACTTCTTCTCTGTAAGGCCGATCTATAATATATTAAAACACTAGCTGCGGTACCCGGCTCCGCTCGGGTTAGTGTCGGCTAAATTATCTCATGGATTAAAAGTAGCCTACATGACTTGTCCAAAATAGGATCAAACTGGTCCAGGACAATGTATCCATCTACCAAATTTAATTAAGATCGTTCGAGCCGAAATAGCATGATTTAATGAGAAACATCCAATAATTCCCATTTTGAGCTTCGTTGACATTTGGTGGCTATTTAAAAAAAAAACATTTGCCGACAGAACCTTTCTGCACTTTCACTGCTACATTGCTTACCTAGTAAGTAACGTGTAACCTAGGTAAGTTTTGCGTGGACTCCAACCCACAGCCAGCCTCAACATCAAAAATAGTAACCCATCTCGAACCTGACTGGTCCCAGAGATGCTATACATTGATAAAAAACGCACGTAAATCAGGTAAATGGTTCGCAAGTTATAAGACTTTAAAACTCACTACTCACCCTTCTGGTAATGAAGCGTTATATTATGTAGCCTTAGGGTTTTTAGTAGAATCAGGCTAGACGTAGATACAATCCGCATCTAAATCGAGTAATTGGTTCTCAAATATTTTATTCTATTGGTTGCTCCTCTGGCGATATACCGTGATGCCAAGTAGTCCTAAAGTTGCAGGAAATACCAAGCCGTATTACGGTACAATTAGTAAAAGTAAGCGCCTCCGCCGCTCCCCCCCCCCCCCCTCCCAGCCGCCGCAAAGCCGAGCCGTGCAGAGCATCGCAGTTTGTATGACAGCCACATCTTAGCGTAAGCGGAACTGAATTCTATACAAATCGCTAGTCCCTTGAAAATTCGCCAAACAGACACAATGGTCACGAAGTCTGCCCTCACGCCCGCCCTGCCCCCGCCGCCGCTCCCGCCGCCGCCCCCGGCCCCGCTCCCCCAGGTGTGAAGTAGCGCTACCGGCATCGTTTTCGCAGCCCCGTGAAAGCCCATGGGCACAATATCTTTTTAAATTGTAGCCTATGTGTTATTCTGACCTATAAGCTATATTATTGTAAAGTTTCATTAACATCCATTCAGTAGTTTTTACGTGAAAGAGTAACAAACATCCATCCATCCATCCATCCATCCATCCATTATTACAAACTTTCCCCTTTATAATATTTATTAGATATGGGGGCAGCATCGCAATCTACGAAGATGTTGTGTGATATTTAATTGAATTTACTAAATACTCACTTTTCTAAGGAAACTAATGACTTCTGCATTTATGATTCGAGCCTCCATGAAACGAAGGGAAAAAGAGAAAGTTGGTGTTTTTAAAACCATAAAGAAACTCTTGAATTCCTTGCCACGCTTTTGGCAGTTTGTAATGGACAAGTCACACAATTAGTAAAAGCGATCAAGTCATTAATATATAACATTATTCATAATGCCTGTATTCATTTGTCATTCTTATCTAGGCATTATGAATACGCTCGGTCACTTATGATATACTAGCTGCGGTACCCGGCTCCGCTCGGGTTAGTGTCGGCTAAATTATCTCATGGATAAAAAGTAGCCCACATGACTGGTCCAAAATAGGGTCAAACTGGTCCAGGACAATGTATCCATGTACCAAATTTAATCAAGATCGTTCGAGCCGAAATAGCATGATTTAATGAGAAACATCCAATAATTCCCATTTAGAGCTTCGTTGACGTTTGGTGGCTATTTAAAAAAAAAACATTTGCCGCGAGAACCTTTCTGCACTTTCACTGCTACATTGCTTACCTAGTAAGTAACGTGTAACGTAGGTAAGTTTTGCGTGGACTCCAACCCACAGCCAGCCTCAACATCGAAAACAGTAACCCATCTCGAACCTGACTGCTCCCAGAGATGCTATACATTGATAAAATACGCATATAAATCAGGTAAGTGGTTCGCATGTTATAAGACTTTAAGACTCACTACTTACCCTTCTGGTAATGAAGCGTTATATTATGTAATCTATAAGTTTTTAGTAGAATCAGGCTAGACGTAGATACAATGCACATCTAAATCGTTTTTATCTGTAAACTACAGATAAAAATGATGCTGAACCACAAATAAAAAACTTTACTATAGAGAACATGCTCCAAAAACAATCAGATAAATTTGATTTGATCTTACAACAAATGAGTACCCTGTTAGGCCTCATAACAAAACTTGTTGAAAAACTATCCAAATAATGGCGCTTAGAATGGCAACCTGGAACACAAATGGACTAGCACCGAACAAACACGAAATCGAACTGTTAATGAGCATGCATAAACTTGATCTCATTCTTATCTCTGAAGCGCACTGTACCAGCCAAACCAAAATCACATTCCAAGGATATAATACGTATGTAACAAACCACCCTGATGGAACTGGACATGGAGGAACAGCCATAATTATCCGAAAAAATATTAAACATCATCTACTACTTGATTTCAAAACAGACTACTTGCAAGCAACAACAATTGCAGTAGAAGATAACTGCGGACACTTCAATGTCTCGGCTATATACTGCCCTCCAAAACACAAAATTAAGGAACCATTGTTTAATGCCTTCTTCAAAACACTCGGAGGACGGTTTATAGCCGGAGGTGACTGGAACGCCAAACACACGTACTGGGGGTCCAGGTTGACTACCACAAGAGGCAGATGCTTAAAAAAGAGTATTGAAGAAAACCATTTGAGTGCAATATCCACTACAGAGCCAACATACTGGCCAACAGATGAAAAAAAAATTCCTGATCTCTTGGACTTCTTTGTTGTTAAAGGAATGTCTAGACACTATCTTAAGCCTGAAAGCTGTTTCGATGGGTCCTCAGATCATACCCCGGTAATTCTTACGGTAAGCACAATGCTCATTAGTTGCGACACTCAAGATATCCTCTACAATAAATACACTGACTGGGCCTCATTTCGACAATATATGAATGACCACATAAACCTAAAAGTACCACTTAAGTCCCTTGAAGATATTGAAAATGCTACCAAGTATTTCACGTCACTTGTACAAGAAGCATGCTGGAAAAATACTCCTACCATAGAGCACAGTGCACATCCTACAAATCATCCACTAGAGATAAGACAACAAATCCTAGAAAAACGCAGGCTCCGCCGTTTGTGGCACCAGAGTAGAAACAAAGCAGACAAAACTGTGCTTAATAGTGCTACTACAAAACTAAAAGCATTACTACGTGAATGGCACGACACCACACTCAGTACGAAACTGGAATCTCTTACTGCTACTGCACCTACTAACTACTCGTTGTGGAAATTCACCAAGTCCTACGATAGACCCCAGGAAGCAACTCCTCCTATAAGAAATAGCGACAACAAGTGGGCCAGAACAGCACAGGAAAAGGCTAATACATTTGCTGAGCACCTGGCCGAAGTGTTTGCACCACACGAAACCAGTGACAGTGAAACAGAGAGAATGGTAGATGCCATTATTGACCAAGACTTCCAGTTACACCCACCTCCTAAGCCAGTCACAACACAAGAGGTCAAAAGGACGATCAGGGAACTAAAGGACAAGAAAGCACCAGGTTTTGACCTAATCACCAAGGAAATACTGAAAGAATTGCCCAAAAAGGCAATAGTTTTCCTGACCACCCTCTTTAATGGAATTTTGAGGGTTCAACACTGGCCAGGTCTATGGAAGGTATCGCAAATTATAATGATACGGAAAATTGGCAAACCGGCAAACGATGTCGCTTCCTACAGACCAATAAGCCTATTGCCAGTACTGTCAAAGGTGCTCGAAAAAATTCTACTCTGGAGAATGTCGCCTCTACTTACAGAGAACCAAGTAATACCCAACCATCAATTTGGATTCCGGCAACAACACTCAACAGTGGAACAGGTTCACCGAGTCTGCAACAAAATAAGAAAAACACTAGAGCAGAAGGAATACTGCTCATCTGCGTTCCTTGACATCCAACAGGCATTTGATAGAGTTTGGCACAAGGGTCTTCTCTGTAAATTAAAAAAATCCCTTCCACATAACTACTTCTCCATATTGAATTCATACCTAACAGAAAGACTATTCCAAATAAAAAGTGGTGACGCTACCTCTTCTTTCCATGAAATCAGGGCAGGTGTACCACAAGGATCAGTGCTGGGACCTGTGCTATACACAATTTACACTGCAGATCTCCCTGAAGTTCCTGGAGTAGTCACTGCCACCTTCGCTGATGATACTGCCCTCCTGGCTAGCGATAAAGATCCTGAAGTGGCATCACAATCATTACAAAAGGGACTTAATGCCGTTACTGAATGGTTGCAGGCATGGAAAATAAAAGCATCTGCCTCCAAATCGGTACAGGTGACTTTCACACTGAAAAAACGCAATTGTCCACCAGTTACCCTAGAAAACTCCATCCTGCCACACAAAGACAGTGTAAAGTACCTCGGCTTACACCTGGACCGTCGCCTAACATGGAGGCAACACATAAAAACCAAAAAGGAAGAGTTAAAAGTCAGATATAACAACCTTCACTGGCTGCTTGGCCGCAACAGCAGACTGTCAACGGATAATAAGCTCCTGATCTACAAAAGCATCCTCAAACCCGTATGGATGTACGGCATACAGCTGTGGGGAAGTGCCAGCAACTCAAACATCGCCATGTTGCAACGGCAACAAAACATGATTCTAAGAACCATATCAAATGTCCCATGGTACACCACAAACGCTGAAATCCATGATCATCTACAGATGAAGAATGTTAAAGACGAAGTCCGGTCCACTGCAAACAAATATCAGGAGCGACTGAAAAACCACCCTAACATATTGGCTGCCCAACTAATTCGACAAAATTACCCAAAGCGTCTCAAAAGACATGACATCCTGATGCTGCAAAATCGTTAGCAGCTGCATTAGCCTAAGGAGATGATGTCCTTCCATGGGGCACACTCCACACAAGATCCGAGCCATCAACAAATCCGCTTATAGTCCAAGGACTGATCGCAGATAAGACCATAAAAAAAAAAAAAAAATCTAAATCGAGTAATTGGTTTTCAAGGATTTTATTCTGTTGGTCGCTCCTCCGGCGATTTAGCATGATGCCAAGTAGTCCTAAAGTTGCAGGAAATACCAAGCCGTACTGCAGTAAAAGTAAGCGCTGCCGCCGCAAAGCCGAGCCGCGCATAGCATTGCAGTTTGTATGACAGCCCCATCTTAGCGTAAGCGGAACTGAATTATATTTAGCCAATCCTAATTCCCGGGTAGTTAAATGTACATGTACTAAGTTTTACAAATCGCTAGTGCCTTGAAAATTCGCCAAACGGACACCAAACAGTCACGACGTCTGCCCTCACGTCCCCCCCCTCCCCCCGCCGCCGCTCCCCGCCACCGCCCCCGGCTCCTCTCCCCCTAGTGTGAAGTATCGCTACCGGCATCGTTTTCGCAGCCCCGTGAAAGTTCTAAAGCCCATGGGCACATAAATTGTAGCCTATGTGTTATTCTGATGTATAAGCTATATTATTGTAAAGTTTCATTAGAATCCATTCAGTAGTTTTTACGTGAAAGAGTAACAAACATCCATCCATCCATCCATCCATCCATCCATCCATCCATCCATCCATCCATTATTACAAACTTTCCCCTTTATAATATTTATTAGATTAATCACTTGTCTATAACATACTAGCTGCGGTACCCGGCTCCGCTCGGGTTAGCGTCGGCTAAATTATTTCATGGATAAAAAGTATCCGACATGGCTGATCCAAAATAGGGTCAAACTGGTCCAGGACAATGTATCCATCTACCAAATTTAATCAAGATCGTTCGAGATGAAATAGCATGATTTAATGAGAAACATCCAATAATTCCCATTTAGAGCTTCGTTGACATTTGGTGGCTATTAAAAAAAAAAGCATTTGCCGCCAGAACCTTTCTGCACTTGCACTGCAACATTGTTTACCTAGTAAGTAAGTAACGTGTAATGTAGGTAAGTTTTGCGTGGACTCCAACCCACAGCCAGGCTCAACATCGAAAACAGTAACCCATCTCGAACCTGACAGCTCCCAGAGATCCTATACATTGATAAAATACGCACATAAATCGGGTTAGTGGTTCGCAAGTTATAAGAATTTAACACTCACTACTCACCCTTCAGGTAATGAAGCGTTATATTATGTAGCCTATAAGTTTTGAGTAGAATCAGGCTATAGTCGAGCCGTTCTAAGAAGCATTTTTTGACACAGCAGTGTGGAAGAAAAGCTAATGACTAAATTATGGAACAGACCACTTTACCCCACGTTTTATATTTTTGGGACCAAATAATAACAGCTTGCTGATGTGTTTTTTTTTTTGTGTTATGACTTGTAGATTATATTTTATTCTAAATTGTGTCAATTAATTACTTAACAATGAATTAAATAATATAATTATTAACAAAATAATGGTACAGTACCAGCACTGGGAGTAAATTGCAATAGGGATGTGAACCTGCAAAATAATATTGACCATTTAAGTTTTAATATCTTTAATTTTCATAACTATTACTTAAATATTCTTATAAAGGAAAATCAAATAGATATCATCACGATTACCAATGTTGGCTTGTGAGAATGAATATTCGGTCTCGGGATTTCCAGCAATTAACGAATGCCTCCTTCATTTCTGAAATTATATGTTTAGGCACATATAATAAATGGAAAGTTAATTGCAATATCATCTAGCTTTTTAGGGTTCCGTACCCAAAGGGTGAAAACGGAACCCTATTACTAAGCCTCCGCTGTCCGTCCGTCCGTCCGTCCGTCCGTCCGTCCGTCCGTCCGTCCGTCCGTCCGTCCGTCCGTCCGTCCGTCTGTCCGTCTGTCACAGGGCTGTATCTCATGAACCGTAACAGGTAGGAAGCTGAAATTTTCACAGATTATGTATGTATTTTGCCGCTATAACAACACATAGGTAACATAATAAAATAATAATAATTAAAGGGGGTCCCATACAAAAAACGTGTTTTATTTTGTAAATCGTGTGCGATGGTACGGAACCCTTCGTGTGCGAGTCCAACTCGCACTTGGCCGGTTTTTCTAGTCAGTTAACTTTACACCGCTGAAGAAGAAAGTAGAATCAGTCGAATAAAACTGACAGTAATCTTAGGTGAAATAGAATAAAAACAATCGGCTTAGATTCACGATATTTGTACGTCGCCCTTTTTTTTTAATTTTGGGTGGTTATGTTTTCCTTTTTTCGGTCCTCAATACTGTTTTTCGACTAAAAAAGTGGTGCTCACCACAAAAGTTGTCAATTACTACTCACGAAAATGTATGTGGAAGAGGCTCCTTTTAAGGTGTACAGCAAAATGTTATTAAAATGTTTTGCTCCAAATATACAATGGTTAATGTTTAGAAAATTATTCCGTTGAAAGCTGTATATGTTCAAAAGATCTTGTATTTAGGTTATGAAACACCTTCCGAAATCAGATAATCACCTGTCCATCTGTATGAATGTGTTTTATTTTAGAGAAGATTGCCTATTATTAGATTTTTGCTTTTCCTTGTTGAAATGTTATCGATATAAAAGTAAAACTCTGGTTTTTACCCTTCCCTATCCCTCATCTGTCAAAAAACGTTTCTTAGAACGGTTCGACTATAGACGTAGATACAATCCACATCTAAATCGAGTAATTGGTTCTCAAGGATTTTGCCAAGTAGTCCTAAAGTTCCGGGAAATACCAAGCCGTACCCGCCCCCCCCCCCTCCCCGCACCCGCCCCCGTCGGACCGCCCGCCCCGCCCCCGGCCCCGCTCCCGCCGGTGTGAAGTCGCGCTACCGGCATCGTTTTCGCAGCCCCGTGAAAGTTGTAAAGCCCATGGGCACAATATCTTTATAAATTGTAGCCTATGTCTTATTCTGATGTATAAGCTATATTATTGTAAAGTTTCATTAAAATCCATTCAGTAGTTTTTACGTGAAAGAGTAAAAAACATCCATCCATCCATCCATCATTACAAACTTTCCCCTTTATAATATTTATTAGATAAGATTAATTTCTAAACCACCGTATGATTCGTAGTTAGTAACGCATATAAAACGGTAGGGCTCCTAACTTTCTTGCTGACTAGACGGTAGAATCAGGTCCAATGTTTGCCCGAATTTGGGTTTAGCCAAAGCAACGTCAGGATTTCTCCTAACATGTCAAGTTTTTAGGGCCGGGTCAGGAATCCAGTCCTTCGTTTGAAATGTCAGGGTTTTTATTTTATTCCATAAATTATAGACGCATTTTGTCAGCCTCAGTGGCCCAGTGGCGCGACACTTCGGCGATCGCTCTCCGAAGTTAAGCAACGCTGGGTCCGGTCTGGTCTTGGATGGGTGACCATTAGACCGTTGAGAGAGGCTGGCCGTGGTTCGGATTCCACGTTAAACTGTAGGTCCCCTTCCTTACTTACTAGGTGGTAGGGTTAATCCCGCCCGGGTTGGTACCATCGCATTGAATGAACGATGGTCGAAGCGGCAATGAAAATTGTCCGTGTTTTCCATCCAGTTCAATGTAGCCGAGCAATATAACGAAGGTCCTGGCATGGCACCTAGTTCCCATGTGGTGTGTTGGGCTAATACCATGACAGAAGGTGTGGTATTAGCCATCGTGTCCAGTCACATAAAAAAATTAAAAAAAACATTAGTTTAGTGTTAAATACTTCCGTTAATACTATTTAAGAACGGCCCGTAAGCTATGCTCCCCATACTAACGTAGTTTACTAATCATTTGGAAACCGCTATTCCAATTAATATGATATTTAATATCTAATATCAGGTAACAAATATCTGTGTCTGCATGCTTTTGTTTTTTTGAAAAATCCAAACCGAATGAAATGAAAGCAAATAGAACGTCTTCATACGAATTTTGTTTTCTCTGTAGTTTGACCCAGAATACATTTACCGAAAAAATAAAGACATGCAGACACAGATATTTGTAGCCTTATATTAGATACCAAATATCAAGTAAGTTGGAACAGTAGTTTTCAATTTATTAGTAAACTTCGTTTGTATGGGAGGCGAAATTTTCTGATGCTTACGGGCCGACCTTAAGGTAAATGTTTCAGCCTTTCTAGCATCAGGCATCCGTCACTCCTAAATACCTACTCAAATCGTCCTCCACCGCTCTTGGGAACCCGAGATTCCAAGTTGAGTCAGGGCCGCGCGCACACGCTCGCACGTCCAGTCAAACAGTCGTTTCGGAAATCGCACAGTCGACGTATTTATTCGTAATAATGTCTTATCATCAGATAATGTAATATAATAACTTTTGCGTGAACGGATGTTACAGTATACAGAAAAAAATGAAGTTATTTTTCTTTGCGCTAACGAAAGATTCTGAAAGGTAAGTTTGTTTTTGGAGTTTAGGTTTATTGACATTTTGTATTGACGTTTTGCCTTATCTGTAGGTATATGTGTTATGAGGTACATGTTTACACTTAATTAACTGGTATCAGCACAGCACTTTTTTAATAAATTAAGTATTCCATTCATTTGAGTTTCAGCGACATCTACATTTTAAGCATTGTAATCAGATTTTGAAAATAATCTGAAAAGTATTGGTCGTGACATTCGTCGGAAGCTGCTTCCGAATACTTAATTTATTAAAAAAGTGCTGTGCTGATACCAGTTAATTAAGTGTAAACATGTACCTCATAACACATATACCTACAGATAAGGCAAAACGTCAATACAAAATGTCAATAAACCTAAACTCCAAAAACAAACTTACCTTTCAGAATCTTTCGTTAGCGCAAAGAAAAATAACTTCATTTTTTTCTGTATACTGTAACATCCGTTCACGCAAAAGTTATTATATTACATTATCTGATGATAAGACATTATTACGAATAAATACGTCGACTGTGCGATTTCCGAAACGACTGTTTGACTGGACGTGCGAGCGTGTGCGCGCGGCCCTGACTCAACTTGGAATCTCGGGTTCCCAAGAGCGGTGGAGGACGATTTGAGTAGGTATTTAGGAGTGACGGATGCCTGATGCTAGAAAGGCTGAAACATTTACCTTAAGGTCGGCCCGTAAGCATCAGAAAATTTCGCCTCCCATACAAACGAAGTTTACTAATAAATTGAAAACTACTGTTCCAACTTACTTGATATTTGGTATCTAATATAAGGCTACAAATATCTGTGTCTGCATGTCTTTATTTTTTCGGTAAATGTATTCTGGGTCAAACTACAGAGAAAACAAAATTCGTATGAAGACGTTCTATTTGCTTTCATTTCATTCGGTTTGGATTTTTCAAAAAAACAAAAGCATGCAGACACAGATATTTGTTACCTGATATTAGATATTAAATATCATATTAATTGGAATAGCGGTTTCCAAATGATTAGTAAACTACGTTAGTATGGGGAGCATAGCTTACGGGCCGTTCTTAAATAGTATTAACGGAAGTATTTAACACTAAACTAATGTTTTTTTTTATTTTTTTATGTGACTGGACACGATGGCTAATACCACACCTTCTGTCATGGTATTAGCCCAACACACCACATGGGAACTAGGTGCCATGCCAGGACCTTCGTTATATTGCTCGGCTACATTGAACTGGATGGAAAACACGGACAATTTTCATTGCCGCTTCGACCATCGTTCATTCAATGCGATGGTACCAACCCGGGCGGGATTAACCCTACCACCTAGTAAGTAAGGAAGGGGACCTACAGTTTAACGTGGAATCCGAACCACGGCCAGCCTCTCTCAACGGTCTAATGGTCACCCAT
The DNA here is from genome assembly GCA_946894095.1 of Incurvaria masculella. Taxonomy (NCBI): domain Eukaryota; kingdom Metazoa; phylum Arthropoda; class Insecta; order Lepidoptera; family Incurvariidae; genus Incurvaria; species Incurvaria masculella. Next base: position 14,156,912 of record OX335650.1, read on the forward strand.
CCAAGACCAGACCGGACCCAGCGTTGCTTAACTTCGGAGAGCGATCGCCGAAGTGTCGCGCCACTGGGCCACTGAGGCTGACAAAATGCGTCTATAATTTATGGAATAAAATAAAAACCCTGACATTTCAAACGAAGGACTGGATTCCTGACCCGGCCCTAAAAACTTGACATGTTAGGAGATATCCTGACGTTGCTTTGGCTAAACCCAAATTCGGGCAAACATTGGACCTGATTCTACCGTCTAGTCAGCAAGAAAGTTAGGAGCCCTACCGTTTTATATGCGTTACTAACTACGAATCATACGGTGGTTTAGAAATTAATCTTATCTAATAAATATTATAAAGGGGAAAGTTTGTAATGATGGATGGATGGATGGATGTTTTTTACTCTTTCACGTAAAAACTACTGAATGGATTTTAATGAAACTTTACAATAATATAGCTTATACATCAGAATAAGACATAGGCTACAATTTATAAAGATATTGTGCCCATGGGCTTTACAACTTTCACGGGGCTGCGAAAACGATGCCGGTAGCGCGACTTCACACCGGCGGGAGCGGGGCCGGGGGCGGGGCGGGCGGTCCGACGGGGGCGGGTGCGGGGAGGGGGGGGGCGGGATACGGCTTGGTATTTCCCGGAACTTTAGGACTACTTGGCAAAATCCTTGAGAACCAATTACTCGATTTAGATGTGGATTGTATCTACGTCTATAGTCGAACCGTTCTAAGAAACGTTTTTTGACAGATGAGGGATAGGGAAGGGTAAAAACCAGAGTTTTACTTTTATATCGATAACATTTCAACAAGGAAAAGCAAAAATCTAATAATAGGCAATCTTCTCTAAAATAAAACACATTCATACAGATGGACAGGTGATTATCTGATTTCGGAAGGTGTTTCATAACCTAAATACAAGATCTTTTGAACATATACAGCTTTCAACGGAATAATTTTCTAAACATTAACCATTGTATATTTGGAGCAAAACATTTTAATAACATTTTGCTGTACACCTTAAAAGGAGCCTCTTCCACATACATTTTCGTGAGTAGTAATTGACAACTTTTGTGGTGAGCACCACTTTTTTAGTCGAAAAACAGTATTGAGGACCGAAAAAAGGAAAACATAACCACCCAAAATTAAAAAAAAAGGGCGACGTACAAATATCGTGAATCTAAGCCGATTGTTTTTATTCTATTTCACCTAAGATTACTGTCAGTTTTATTCGACTGATTCTACTTTCTTCTTCAGCGGTGTAAAGTTAACTGACTAGAAAAACCGGCCAAGTGCGAGTTGGACTCGCACACGAAGGGTTCCGTACCATCGCACACGATTTACAAAATAAAACACGTTTTTTGTATGGGACCCCCTTTAATTATTATTATTTTATTATGTTACCTGTGTGTTGTTATAGCGGCAAAATACATACATAATCTGTGAAAATTTCAGCTTCCTACCTGTTACGGTTCATGAGATACAGCCCTGTGACAGACGGACAGACGGACGGACGGACGGACGGACGGACCGACGGACGGACGGACGGACGGACGGACGGACGGACGGACGGACAGCGGAGGCTTAGTAATAGGGTTCCGTTTTCACCCTTTGGGTACGGAACCCTAAAAAGCTAGATGATATTGCAATTAACTTTCCATTTATTATATGTGCCTAAACATATCATTTCAGAAATGAAGGAGGCATTCGTTAATTGCTGGAAATCCCGAGACCGAATATTCATTCTCACAAGCCAACATTGGTAATCGTGATGATATCTATTTGATTTTCCTTTATAAGAATATTTAAGTAATAGTTATGAAAATTAAAGATATTAAAACTTAAATGGTCAATATTATTTTGCAGGTTCACATCCCTATTGCAATTTACTCCCAGTGCTGGTACTGTACCATTATTTTGTTCATAATTACATTATTTAATTCATTGTTAAGTAATTAATTGACACAATTTAGAATAAAATATAATCTACAAGTCATAACAAAAAAAAACACATCAGCAAGCTGTTATTATTTGGTCCCAAAAATATAAAACGTGGGGTAAAGTGGTCTGTTCCATAATTTAGTCATTAGCTTTTCTTCCACACTGCTGTGTCAAAAAATGCTTCTTAGAACGGCTCGACTATAGCCTGATTCTACTCAAAACTTATAGGCTACATAATATAACGCTTCATTACCTGAAGGGTGAGTAGTGAGTGTTAAATTCTTATAACTTGCGAACCACTAACCCGATTTATGTGCGTATTTTATCAATGTATAGGATCTCTGGGAGCTGTCAGGTTCGAGATGGGTTACTGTTTTCGATGTTGAGCCTGGCTGTGGGTTGGAGTCCACGCAAAACTTACCTACATTACACGTTACTTACTTACTAGGTAAACAATGTTGCAGTGCAAGTGCAGAAAGGTTCTGGCGGCAAATGCTTTTTTTTTTAATAGCCACCAAATGTCAACGAAGCTCTAAATGGGAATTATTGGATGTTTCTCATTAAATCATGCTATTTCATCTCGAACGATCTTGATTAAATTTGGTAGATGGATACATTGTCCTGGACCAGTTTGACCCTATTTTGGATCAGCCATGTCGGATACTTTTTATCCATGAAATAATTTAGCCAACGCTAACCCGAGCGGAGCCGGGTACCGCAGCTAGTATGTTATAGACAAGTGATTAATCTAATAAATATTATAAAGGGGAAAGTTTGTAATAATGGATGGATGGATGGATGGATGGATGGATGGATGGATGGATGGATGGATGGATGTTTGTTACTCTTTCACGTAAAAACTACTGAATGGATTCTAATGAAACTTTACAATAATATAGCTTATACATCAGAATAACACATAGGCTACAATTTATGTGCCCATGGGCTTTAGAACTTTCACGGGGCTGCGAAAACGATGCCGGTAGCGATACTTCACACTAGGGGGAGAGGAGCCGGGGGCGGTGGCGGGGAGCGGCGGCGGGGGGAGGGCAGACGTCGTGACTGTTTGGCGTCCGTTTGGCGAATTTTCAAGGCACTAGCGATTTGTAAAACTTAGTACATGTACATTTAACTACCCGGGAATTAGGATTGGCTAAATATAATTCAGTTCCGCTTACGCTAAGATGGGGCTGTCATACAAACTGCAATGCTATGCACGGCTCGGCTTTGCGGCGGCAGCGCTTACTTTTACTGCAGTACGGCTTGGTATTTCCTGCACCTTTAGGACTACTTGGCATCATGCTAAATCGCCGGAGGAGCGACCAACAGAATAAAATCCTTGAAAACCAATTACTCGATTTAGATGTGCATTGTATCTACGTCTAGCCTGATTCTACTAAAAACTTTGAAAATAATCTGAAAAGTATTGGTCGTGACATTCGTCGGAAGCAGCTTCCGACGAATGTCACGACCAATACTGTTGACCAATATGTCGCTGAAACTCAAATTAATGGGATAACGGTAATGCCGTATCCATTAAATACATAAAATTATCAAGTAAAATCCAAAAAAACTCTTAGTGTCCGATACCAAAAACGTCTTTGGTGACGACAGCAATAAGATTGATAGCTCAATCATTGCAGTCAAAATGCCTTAGCGTAGGATCAATACGCAAAAACATCATCAGCGCCATCTAGCAGAAGATAGGGGAAGCATTGTGTCGATTCGAATATAATCGAGAAATTCGTTGGCTGATGTAATTGTCGGGATAGCTCAGTTGGTTTAGAGCAGTGGACATGTAATCCAAAGGTCGCAGGTTCATGTCCTGCTTCCGACGAATGTCACGACCAATACTTTTTCAGATTATTTTCAAAATCTGATTGCAATGCTTAAAATGTAGATGTCGCTGAAACTCAAATTAATGAGATAACGGTAATGTCGTATCCATTAAATACATAATATTATCAAATTAAGTATTATTTATCCATATATTACAAGGAAAAATCGCCTTCATGGAAAATACTACATTAATTGTTTTTTTTAGTGAAAGACCGGAAAAGACACGTACTGACAAGTACCTATGTAAGTCACTTTTTTATGCGACCTGACATGGATGCCTAATACCACACCACTACCGTTATGATATTAGCCCAATACACCACATTCCCGAAGGAATTAGGTGCCATGCCAGGACCTTCCCTTTATGAGCACGGCTACATTGAACTGGATGGAAAACACGGACAATTTTTCATTGCCGCTTCGACCATCTTTTAATCCAATGCGATGGTACGAACCCGGGCGGGCTTAAACCCTGCCACCTAGTAGGGGAAGGGGACTTACAGTTTTACATGGATTCCGAACCATGGAGCAGCTCACATTCGTGACGAAATGCACTTATAGAACTCGGAAAGAGAAAAAAAGTGGTGCATTGAACCCAGACCTCTGGTACGGTAGGCCAGTCCCCGTGCTACTAGGCTACGAGCCGCTCATACGAGTAATACATAAGATTGTGCGGTCGGTCGATTCTACATCATAGCATATTCATTGAAACATGGCTTTCTTAGAGAGTCTTGATGAACACATCAAACGTTGTTATATGTGCAAACACGGACATACAAATGATACTGGCCGAATAACCACCGCTTTTCAGTAGGAGTTAGATAATTGTAGATACATTATAAATAAATAGTTTTGAAAGTTGTCTTTTATTCGACTTTTAAAACGATAGGGGCCGGCGGGCAGCGCGTGACAACCCTAGCGCAAGCCACATTCGAGCGACAAAGGTGTGTGGTGGGGCCCGGGGGCGAGGACGCGTTTCATCTCACCGCCGCGCCGACAGTGAGCGAAGTAATAGGTACTTTAGCTTAGCGTCAATTAAGATCAAAATTGATTACTTACTGTCAGGGAGTGCAACTTCTGTGCGTAGCACTATTACTTATTCTGTGCTAGCATTCTGTGAGCATAGGTTAAAGACGGTAGGACTCTTTACGGTTTAAGTCATTGTGTTTGTTGATTTAGTTGGATTCTTCATCCATACTCTGTTCCTTCGTCGTTGAGCTACTACATTTAAACCTTATCAAACCTGATGGCGATTCTGCATTATCACGTAGCGCTGATCTTGTAATATCCCTGTTTTAACTGCCCGCGTGTTCTCCGGGATCGCGTGTGATTCACGTTCTGAAGATCCCGTTCGTTTGGCCAGTTGATTTTTTGCATGAACACGGAACTGTTGAGACGTCAGCCGCGAGTGACGGTATCTTGTACTTCACTAGATCTATAGCTGAGACCTTACGTGGCGGCTACGCTGGCTTTTATCAGTGTCCCCGCAATCCACGGCAGGTGTGCGGCCCGCATCTTAATGTCATAGTTTGGTTGTGGTTTTAATTTCATATCTTTATCTGAATTGTTTCTTTGTAAAACTGCACTGTTCCGATGAATTTACCTCCGGAGAATATGTAATGGTTCCTTGAAGAAGCCTCGCTCTATGTAATAGTGATTTTGGAATAGATTATAAGTGTTCCAGTTGATTCTTTGAAAAATACATGTATGTCCCTGTTTATGTAGGTCTATACCGTTTGGGCAACCTTCCATCGCCGCATTTGACAGCTAACCACGCTAAACGTCCAGAACTGCCAGCAATCCTTGCTCTTCGACTTCCATAGTATAGTTTATTCTAGGGTTGGATTTGATGAGCTGTATTTGTCCAAGGGTCAATACCGCGAAAACATCATCCACCTAACACACCCACAGCGATGGTTTTAAAGCTACCGAGTCCAGAGCGTGCTGTTCAAATGACTTCATGAATAACATGTTCTCCACCACTGGAGTTGCAGGCAAACCCATCGCCAAACCAATGTTATAAAAATGTCACTGATCTCTTATTGATTGACCTTCAAGAATTTTCGTCTATAGATCTACATAGATGAACATTACTTTCACGTAAACGCAGAAAAAAACTAACCAAATGAAGTACCGATAATAGGTATTTACAAATTCGATTCATTTGGCCTACAAACTTTTTCAAATTGTCGAATCGTTCACTCACGGCGACCAAGACGAGGCAGATTTCAAGGCTTTGGAAGTGATTGTTTCCCAAACAATTTGTTAATAAAGCTACATGGATGGGCGTGCTTGCAATTATATTGAAAAAGTTAACGCGAATGTACGTAAAGTTCAAATAATCTATTCAATCTACAGATACCCATGTAAATCTACTGATTCAAGTTGGTCGTTTGTTAACGTGATTTACAGTCATAAACAATGTTATGATTTGTAATTATTAAGGCTGTTCCGACCCATATAAAGTTGTTTGCACACATAACGCAAAAAGTATGGCACTTTAAGCCACGAATTAATAATAAAAGTTTAATATAGTCATATTACTTGCAGCGAAAACAATTTCACAATTTCAGGATTATTGGTTTTGTTACAATTTATTTAAACACGATTTTTATTTAACAGCGCCATCTAACGGTGTAAAACTTCTAATCGGCAATTACAACGAAACCATTAAACCTGAAATTGTTAATATGTTTTCGCTGCAAATGCTATGGCTATATTTAATATTTTTGACGAATTCGTCCCTTAAAGTGCAATAATTTTTGCGTTCTGTGTAAAAAAACATTGTATGGGTCGGAACATCCTTAAGATGAAAATAATTACATTATCTATTTTTTTCTGTGGTTAGGTAGGTAAGGTTTATTTATCTGAAAAGGATACTAATATGAACGCACGGCTCATAGCCTAATGGCGCCTTGTATACCATCGGTTTGGGTTCAAATGTTTGCCCCGTTCATGCACCACTTTCTTTCTGTTTCTGAGTTGGGTAAGTGCATTTCGTCACGAATGCGAGCTGTTCCATAGTTCGTAATCCATGTAAAACTGTAGGTTCCCTACTAGGTGGTAAGATTTAAGGGCACCGTCGCATTGGATGAAAAGATGGTCGAAGCGGCAATGAAAAATTGTCCGTGTTTTATATCCAGTTCAATGTAGACGTGCTCATAAAAGGAAAGTCCTGGCACAGTACCTAATTCCTTCGGGAATGTCGTGTATTGGGCTAATATCATAATGGTAGTTGTGTGGTATTAGCCATTCATGTCACATAAAAAAACCAGTAAGTTTATAATAATCATCGGTGATGGTACATAGCTAGTAGCTAGCTACCCGGAAAACAGAATGGAGCGGCGCTTGCTTAGATATTAGCATAGATTCTAATGACATACTCTATTCTCATGCTCAGTGGCAGCACTGCTGTCAGCACTCTACTGTTTACTGCCCAAGATTAAAAGCTCTTCCTGTTGGATAACAAATCCGGGTGGTTCGCTTGCGTTGTAACAACGCTAATGCATGGGCATGCATGCCGGCAGCCGCATACAAATCAGAACTCTTTGAAGTCCAGGGTGCATGGCGGAGTGCTTACTTGGTGTCATATCCAAAAACGACTCTTCTTCCTTCTACAATCCTGTGTGTCCACCAAAATATGAGGCAATCCTTTGGTTTTTGTATACATTGGAATTGGTAAATATAAAAAAAAACGAAAAAGTACTTCGCATCACCTCATAAGTATCCATACAAACGTATATGTAAGTAAAGAGTTTCCTAGTTTAACTTCTGTAAGCTACGGAAGATAGTTTGTGGTAGATAAATACGTTTTGTGCGCAAGTGTACCTCGGCATTAGGGTTGACATGAGGCAAGAGACTGGGGTGTCTTGGTTTGGGGAAAAACTTGGGATTTTCTAAAACAATTTTCGATATCAATCGATTTCGAATGAATAATTTTCGTTGATGAATATATTTTAAACAAACTTGTGTACCTTGGAATAGCCAGATAGTGCGTTAAGATTTTGTGCGTATCTTTGGAATAATAACTAGGGTTGTGCCAAAATGCCTTATTTAGTTCATTTACTAAATCGGACATTTGTTGTGATTCGGGCGAAATGCGTTTTTTACTATTATGTAAAACCGGGGCCAAATTCTCTTTTTTGGACGTATGGCAACCCTAATCGAGGCGGGCGCGCGGGCCGACCCTGGAAATAGATCTCGTTCCCGAGATATAGGCCGTTATTAATTTGTATAATCCGTCCCTTTATTTTATGACGTCGTTATGTAAGTGACCTACGATTACGTTGAGCGTCGTGGGAAATGCTACTCTTGTTCCTACTAATGTTTATGGCCCGAGGGATTTCTACACTGTATTGCGTAGTATATGAATCGCAGACTCGATCACATACTACTATAATTCAAGAGGGCGAACGAGAGTGTGTATAGAGCGGTGGGATACTCTAATATTCTAATCTGAATACGTTTTAACAGCTTTATATTTTTAATATGTGTCATTGTTTTACAGCATATTTAGCGGAAAAAAGCGATGTCCTTGAGATAATTAACTTTATTTCGATACCTGAAAAAAAATTTGTAGCCCAACAAATTTTTTATCATTAAATAGATCTTTGAAAAATATTTGTTTCTCTGAAACAAATTACATATTTCAATCGGTGTCGGCTTTCAATTTTTATTGAAGAAAAAAACTGTGTCACTTTCGAATTTTCCTAATCATTGATTTGGATTTTTATGAAAACAGAAAACTCAATTCACTCACGGAATAAGATGCGATGTTCAGTCTCCCAAATCTTTGTACTTTTATCTGATTCAGATTCAAATTAGTTCGTTAGCACTGAATGCTGCGAATCGTTAATATCTAACTAAAACTTAGGATTTATGTATGTCAAACATTTTCGTAGTAAAAACATTTTTTTTTTATTTATCTTAAATGCTACAGGATTGTATGCGTGGTATGGGTATGAAGACGATTCGTGTATATAGATTGTAACCTATACAGGTAAAATTTTAGGCCAAATGTGAAACTATAACGAAAAACACTCAAAGCAGTTAAGGAAAGTGTTGATTTTTAATAAATTGATTTTGTAACGCCATGTTATGGGAGGCAGTGTGTATAGGCTGCCCTTCTGCCCTCCTCCCCGCACAGAATCCAGTATGGCGCCGATTGCGAAGTCGGCTGGTTGCGCGCGCATTTCTTCGAGCTACATACCTAACCTAATTGTATTGTTTAAGAGAAATTAAAGCAAGAACGAACTATTTTAGTGGTCTTCTTTCGTTAGGAGTGATAAAAACTAGCGAACCCGCTAAAATTTGTATTTTCAAGTATTCATACATACATAACACGTATCTTCACTATTGACTTACCGGCGTAAAATGTGAGGGAATTCGATACTGCCGATTATGCTATACGTTCTGAGCCATCGATATAAAAACAAAAATTTAGTTCAATGTTCTGAGCTCTTACTAGGAGAATATTTGGCATTCATTTCTGATTGGTGCAGAATTGATCGAATTCCCTGACATTTTACGCCGGGTCAGCCTTAGGAATAGATTATTATACCCCGTGATTAGACCCACGCCGTCAAAGAATATTTATTAAAAAGTGTTTTATTCAGAAAGGAACAACCATGCCTTATAAAATGTGGATAACAAAAACTCAAAATAATGGTTTATTGCTTATATGGATACTTTACCTCCTTTCACACAGTTACATTAATTAAAATATGATTTAAAATTTTTCTTTTAACACATAATGATTAGTCACTTCCAGCTCTTCTTTTGAGTGGGCGGACTAACTTTAGTAAGCGTTTTAAGGTCGGACTAAACCAGTTTTTGTATGGTTAGACCGGTGCTAATGTCTTACTAAGTTTTGACAGGTCCTCTCTGAATACGACTGTTAGAGTTCACATTTTTTATGCCCGAAAGATACTTAATTCTAATGTTATTTCCTTTTCAAATTCTGGTGTATCCACTTCCTACAGAATTGTTTCCTCATCACACCTACGGTTGACTGAAAGAAATCACTCTTAGTGATAAGTTCACCTTTGTGCGGTATTGTTGTTTTTCTGTATGTTTTCCCTGTAATTTTTTTTCACTGTTTCACAAAAAAATCCGCCATTTCAAGGTTATCCAATAATTACCGGACAGCCTGTATATGTGCTTCCCGTGCGGCAGACTGTCTGGATCGAGCTTTTATTTCCCACATCTGTGGCATGAAACGATCCAGATTTCGGAATTATGTTTCCATATTTTTCCTATCGACGTGATATAGGAGTAATACGCACTTCACATATTTCACCCAAATCGATTCCAAGAAACAGTAGCTCAAACGTATTTTCATGTCGTTGCACTGACTGGAAAAATAAATTATTCCTATGTTCTCTTTACTGCATGGTCGCTGTCATTATGATAGAAGGCGATATCGTATTTATCTCTATTTCCGATGTAACGACATGACATTACCGTACGTACAATTTTATAGTTATAGAGAAGTAATGACCGGTGACATGACAGATCAGATAGATGAAGTGCATTACAGATCAGATAGGTAGCCGCGCTCATAAAAGGGAAGGTCCTGGCATGGCACCTAATTCCTTAGGGAATGTGGTGTATTGGGCTAATATCATAACGGTAGTTGTGTGGTATTAGCTATCCATGTCAGGTCGCATAAAAAAAATGTGAGCAATGTATATTTACTGGTAATAACAAATGCTAGTATGTGCATGGGTACTAAATAATGTTTAAGTTACGATGCATAATTTGAATGTTTGAAGTGTAAATAATTATGTTTTTTACAACAACAAACAACAGAACACCTTGGCCCCAGAATGAAAAAAAGTAAGGACGTGACATCTGGGACGTCTATGAGACCCGCTGTCTCAAATTTCTAAAACTACCAACCTATACTTAAAATATAAGCACAGCGAGCTGTGCTAGATCTATGACATACATGCCATACGCAAACATAGTCGCAGACGTTCTGGATGGTTTGTCTTGGTGGTAACCATAGATTCCTTTCTCGCATTTCGAAAGCACATTCGCGGGCGTTGGCGATGTTTGCATTGTGTGCTATACAAGAAACCAATACAATTTATGCACAATTTGTCCACTCACTCTGTCTCCTTCTCTCTCTCTTGCAATCTCGTCAATAAATTAAATAAAGACATGTCAGACACGAATTTCGATAATAGCGTGCAAATTAAAACAATTTCGTTTTTAATTATTCAATTAATATCATAAGTATGTGTTAATTAAAGGCATTGATTGAGGTCGGAGGGGCTGTAGGATAATTCTCAGTTGTTCGGGGGTGGAACAAGGCCGCCTCCGGATTTATTTATTTTATTATTCCTATTTTATTATAATATTATTATTAGAATTATTATATTATTCCCATTATTCCAATTATGATTAAATCATTCCCAATTATTGGAAGGCGCGCTGCCCGCGAAAGAATTGCTTTCTGGTTGGAATCCAGCCTTGTACTGTTCTTATAATAATATGTAGATAAATAAAATAGTTATTTAACAGTTTTCTTTTTTTAATTTACGAATCCTTGCCTCACGGTCGACTCTACGCATATCATCAATGTGTTTTGTTCACAAAATGAAACAATGGGCTGGAGGTTGGTGGTCTCTCAAAGAATATTTAAAAAAAAATCCGTTTGTATCGTTTCAACGAGAACCGACTGGCACGGCCCAATTACTGCCTCTTTTATTTTTCACTTTCGCGCGAATGATCCCGTTCGGCTGGCTCGTTCCGTTCCCCCCCTCCCGCGCGGCCTCACCCCTCGCCTCCCCACCCCGCGCCCCGCCCCGACCCGCACACCTGCCGGAGGGAACGGCTGCTGAGGCGTGACAACCTTGTTACTGCTCTCCTGGCTTAACGTAGTGAGCTTGACGGAGTTGTGTCTATTTGAAGAAATCCGAACATGAGGGTACAATTTGGTAGCTAAAAAAATGTGTCGAATTTTCTGCGGCAGTGTCGGAGAAGATTCGTACTCGCGGACCGATGGTTCCGTGCGGAACCAATCATATTTTGCTAGGCTAAGATTGTAGGCTTGTGGCTGCGAGAAGACCAAAATATTACAATGTTCTCCCTTTCTGCCTGAGCATACCTATTCTTCCAGCACTTTCTCGCAATCCCAGTTGCGCTCCTGAGCCGGTAGTCTAAGTTGTCACCTAAATTGGCGTTACGGCAAACCGATCGACTGGCGTTTTCAAATGTATGGAGAAATTGAAGAGCGCGCGCAGCGGGCGTTAAGCGAACTAACATTTGCGAGTCCGAACTTTATTTGACAGCTTACTCATCGTTGCCGTAAATACGTCGACGTTGCCGTTTACGTCCACTTCCGCGTTTTCATACAAATCGGAAGTCCGCGTTTGACTATGACAGCTTGAAGAAGTAAAACCACAGAATATCTAGTAAAAACTTGTATGGAGTTTGGAGAAAACGCCAGTCGATCGGTTTGCCGTAAACGCCAATTTAGGTGAGAACTCAGACTGACCACTCTGATCCTGGTTCCACACCCGCTCTCATAGGTTGCATTCACAGAAGAAGAACGACACAATATGCCTACGGCACAACCTTCCTTTTTAGGGTTCCGTACCCAAAGGGTGAAAACGGAACCCTATTACCAAGCCTCCGCTGTCCGTCCGTCCGTCCGTCCGTCTGTCACAGGGCTGTATCTATGAACCGTAATAGGTAGGCAGCTGAAATTTTCACAGAATGTGTATTTATTTTGCCGCTATAACAACAAATATGTAAAATAAAAGGGACTGTAGGATTTAAGACTTATTAGTGTGCTTAAGGATGTTCCGACTCATACAATATTTTTTTTACTATTTATTTAATATTTTATAATTATTTTATATTTTAATATTTTTGACGAATTCGTGCCTTAAAGTGCAATACTTTTTGCGTTGTGTGTGCAAACAACTTTATATGGGTCGGAACAGCCTTAAGAGTTTTATACATAAATGTTGGACGAGTGGATTACTCATCGATAAAACAAAAACAAATGTCAGTCATCAAGCCTAGCTTGTTGCGTTAATATTCATAATCAATTTAGTTTTTACTTGATTTCTTGCTACAGTGTTCGTGGTTTACTTTTAGCGTTTTGTAAATTTTATTATTTTTCATTAAATATAACCAAATCAAACAAAACCAAATCAGCTTTGTGGATGTATTGCAACTTCCTCATCATGGAGCCTGTCTTTTTCTTTGCACCAGAAACGGTGCAGCGCAATAACAAGATTCTGTACTGCGTCCGCCAATAAGGTGGTGCCTTCGGGAAGGGGGCCTATAAGCTCCTATAAGGCGTAATGAGGCGTTTTTCGCTCCAAAATGTCTGTTAATATCGACCTTCCTTTGCCCTTTGCAATAGGGTCGATATAGGCGCCAAATTGTGACGGTCGGTGTGATATTAGCAACGAGGGCATTAGCCATGTCAAATTAAAAAGGACTGTTTCGAACAATAATTATTTGGTCATATTAAATACAGAATAAAAAAATAGATTACGTAATTTTCGCATTTTACGAATATTTTTGGAGTTAGGCATGTAACATGCAAAATTGTGCTCCTATAGTAAATGACTGCAGTGCATCAGCAACCGTCTGCAGTCACCGGCCGAGCTTGACGTTCTCGACGTAATCGATTGCAAAAATGTCACGCCCTTGCCCGTTCCGCGCGGTGAGCTTTGCGGCGGCGGACAGGCTGCCGTCACCGCCGCACTCAAGGTGGACCGGTTCCCGCGCGGCCGTGCGTGCGCGCACGGCGAGCAGTGCCGCCCGTGACCCCAGCCCATGCGGTCCCTCCGGCTGCACTAATTACCTGCAATCCGCGGCCGTTCGTGACTGACACGTTTCCATCGTGACCGACGCGTTTCCACCGCCCGTATTTGCGTTTGCGATCGTCGCGTGAGAATACTGCTCTCCGGCGGGTGTGTCGCAGTGCGAACCCGCCGCTCCGGCGTGCCGTGTGACCGTGATAAGTGAACGATGCTAGGATGGGTTTCCTGAATGGCTTCGCCATGCTGTGCCCCAGGACGAAGTTGAAAAAGAAGCGGAAGAGCCGGTCCAGGTATGCGAACATGTTTTTTATGTATACGTGTCTGACTGATTAGTATCGATTTGTTGTCGATCGCCGCTATCTCTACGCTTATCGGCTACGAGCCAGACGGAGCGATGATAATCTCACGCGAAGCATTTATCGATTTGTTTGTCAACTAAGCGATTAAAGAAGTATAACAAACATTTCCCAAATAGTAAATGTATTGAATACGCTATTAGGTCATGCCGCCGCACTGCTGCCAGCTGCCAGAGGCAATATTTACGTCAATGGCTCTCACATGAATAGCTGAAAATTGCCAGTGGCGCGACGGCTCGGTACTCAAACATCGAATTTAAGCAATATAGCTGACCGTTCCACCGTAGTTTGGATTTCAAATAAAACTTCCTTATATAGGTGGTACCTAGGGTAATTCGCGCCCGGGTTGATACAAGCACATTGAATAAAGTATGGTAGATGCTGCAATGCAAATGGTTCGTGTTCTATGTAAGTAGCCGTGCAATATAAGGGTAGATTCTGGCATCGAACATACCTAGTTCCCACGTGGTTTGTTGGGCTGATATCTTGGCAGTAGGTGTGTGGTATTATAGCCAGTTCTTAAAGAAAAAAATATATTCAGAAAGCCATTATGATCTTTTTTATTTTAATTTATTAATTTAATAAAAAGGTTGATTGAGAAATATACATTTGCAGTATATAGTTGGTATCATAGATTTTTAAACCAGTTATAGGTAGCTTTATCAATGTCGTAAAAATCCATTCGCAGTAAATTATACGAAATGGACTTGGTGAATCAGATCCACTGTGTTGGAATACATTTTGAAGAGTGTGGGTGGACTCAATTATTATAACGAATGCTCATAGATAAATTGTCAAAAGAAAAAATGTTGTTGAAGGCTCTAACTTTTTATTGTGCTTGTAAATTCGTCATGGGTAACTTTAACTAGGGACAGAATTTTGACACCGTTTTCACGATTGCAACCATTAAATAGAAAAGAGACAACAGCCCCAATACGTGTATGATCACAGTTTGTAACCAAGGCTACACAGGCTTCTGCAATGTCTAGAAATATTTTTAAAAAGTTATGGAGTTTACCAGCTTTGTTAAGGTATGTAAGAGCATATTCTGCTGGCCCGATTTCAAGGTTGAGCCATTTTGTTTTAAAACAATATCATCATAATTTTAGTAGTACGTGATTTTAATCTCTCTCTCAAAGATTTCAAAAGTCTTCGTAATAAATTATTTATTAAATAACAATTCTCGATAAGATTTTTATTTGGTTCCACAGAATCTAAAACTAGGTTACAGTATTATCGTTTTCTCTTTAATTTAACTGCATTAAAGAATTGTTATCAGATTTCATTCATTTTGGATGTTTGCAATGATGACAATGCTTGAATGTGTAGTATTGTCCCGTAATTATCCTATTCTGATAATTACTGGATCATGTCATCAGAAAATTACACTATCAACAAACGTAGTTTACAAATCATTTTATAAAAACTCTGTTCCAATTTACTTAATAGTCTGTTTGTGGTTAACGAACTTCAGTGTCTGCACGTTTTTAGGGCTCCGTACCCAAAGGGTGAAAACGGAATCCTATTACTAAGCCTCCGCTGTCCGTCCGTCCGGCCGTCTGTCACGGGGCTGTATCTCATGAACCGTAATAGGTAGGCAGTTGAAATTTTGAGTGATTTTTTTTTTGTTAAATCTTGTACGATGGTACGGAACCCTTCGTGTGCGAGTCCGACTCGCACTTGGCCGGTTTTTTTGTTTTTTCCAAAAATGTATCATGTGTCAAATCAAAGAGATAATACAATTTGTGTTAAGACAAAAACGTGCAGACGCAGATTTTTATTGTTTGATGTTAAAAATGAAATATCAAGTTAATTGTAACGCTGGTTTTCAAATGATAAGTAAACTACGTTTGTATTTACGGGCAACCTCATTTTCTGATGCTCACATTTGAATTATCTCTATTCATTTACGTGTCCGCCAGAGTTGAACAACAGCGACCTTCAAAATTAAACAAACAATATTTGCTGATGAAAAGGAAACTTTAGAGGTAGGAGGCCGGGGTTTGCTTCCCAAATTGTGTTATGATAAGAGGTCGATATCAGGCTAATGCGAATTTAATGGCAATGTGAAATTTATATTTAACGACAAGTATTTAGGGGGTCGGGGTCTCGCACAAGTTGCGCGCGCATCCCAAAGACCACGCCAAAAACTCTTTTTATTAAAAATCCATGGACGGGCGATTTATTTTCTATTCAATTATGTAAGCAAGCGCAATAGGTTATCGAAGAGATTTTGTAATAAGTGATGTGTAACTCTTAATAGGCCTTGTAGAGTGATGTCACGACGACAATGAGTCTTAAATTAAATTATAGTGCCAACGTTGTTGTACTGAGCGAGCCAAAAAATCTTGATTTTTTTATATAATACATTCGCATCGCGCACTATTCCTAACAAATAGGTAGAGAAAATTAATATGATTAGTCTCTAATATAAACACTCAATTTGACTTTTAAAAGTTATCTTTCAATTAAGATTCTGGTGTGCGTGTGTTCGTAATTCTTCCCCTCCTAAACGGTTTGACCGATTTTCATGAACTTTTTTGTACTGATGGGGTTACTTGGATGGTTATTAGCTAAATTTAGAAACGTAAGGTGGCGCTTTTGCCAATACAACATTTTATTTAACTAAAATTAAAATTACTTCCCGAGTTTTTTTTATATATTTTTATTTCTCACACAAATAAACTTGTTCAAAACGAAATGACCCGGTTGGAGCCTCCCGGCTCCCCCGTCATCTAGTATTCTTTAAAAATATTTTTCCCAGCTACTGTAATCAGGACACTTGTCAAAAATTGATCGGATGTTATTTATTATTTAATAAAATGCATGGAATCCAACCTCTGCACCCGTCTGCATTTATGTACAACTTATAAAAAACCGAAGACGAAAATGATGCATGCCAGAATCTCCTCACATCTGGTATCTATCCATCTTTTCAATCCTGGTACGTAGGATTGATCAATTCAGAATGTTGAAATGAACCGCGACAATGTAGCGTAGCAGCGTTCGCAGCAATTGTTGCGCGCGTTCAAAGTAACGTGCACTCGCGGTCAAAACTTGTTTACTGCGTCATTCACAAAATATTAGGGCGTGCGAGCAACCGGACAAATTTATCCTCTGTGCTAGAGGTAACTCGCACAAAGTTATAAGGAGAAAATCAGCTAGTTTCAACCGAGTAGTTTATCATTAAACAGGGGGCCCATTCAGGTAAGAGTGAGTTCGAGTTTGGGAGTGAGTTAACCTAAAAATAGCTGGGAAATATATATTTTTTTAAAATACGGTTACAACTATATATAACTGATATTCATACTTTCAACGTATTTATGGGACAAACCAGATTTTTACCAAACTAATATGATATTCAAGAAGTGTGGAAACGTGAACTATTTAAAAAAGTGAGTTGATATTTAGCGACGAACTCGAACTCACTCTTACCTGAATGGGCTTTAAATTTAAAGGAATTTCTGACTATTTCGTCAATGGTAACGGCCAGCCAAATATACTTACAGATGCCGCCACCATCACCCGCGTCAATTTATTATTTCTTTGCTTATGTGACATATTTTAATTTGATTTTCATGTAAACTTGTTAAAATGTCTGTCTTTGCTCACTACCGTGACAAAGTTTACATTAATTATTTTTATACTTTTTTAACACTTTTACAATGCTTCTTCTCTAGCGAATTTATAAACAATACTTTCTCGCAAAAAAAATATACTTTCTAGGCATGGTAATAATGTTAAAATTTAATTGACTCTATATTACAAAGCAAAACATGTATCTATTTTTTTATTTGCATAATATTTTTAAAATGTTGTATTTTGCAGTGGCGATGGTTTATCATAGCATAAAGAGCGTACATATGTTAGGGTTGCACTAAGAAACGTCATCAAATTGACGAAAAATGTTTTGCTAAATTTAACAGGCAAACGGGGCTAGCGCCACTTTGGTAGTTACCTTCCTCGTAATACCAATAGAATCCTTTGATAGTTACCTTCCATTATACCAATAGAACCCTGTAAACGCGTGTCTGACACGCACTTGGCCAATTATTATGTGCATTCAGTATTCGTTGACGCATTCAATGAAAGTAAACAATGTGCGGCCTTTGTTGTCCACTTTTGCCCATGAGCGTGGCCGGCTGGGACTGGGAGGTCTGTAGAACCGCGAATTGCGGCCGTGGGCGAAACGCTTCGCCGCACCCGCCAACGCCAGTCATCACAAGTCAAAAAGCCACTCGTGCTAGTCATACACAATGGGCACGAGGTGACTCGGCCCCATCGCCATAGCATCCCATATAATATTTATTGCATTTGTTACCCTAATCCGGGGTGAAGTGGAGGAGGATAGGCGAGGCATCGTTTTTAGTTTCCAAAAGACCTTGGAATCGGTTCCGGGCGGCGTCTCTCCTCGTCGGGTGTAACGGTCCGACTTTCCAGAGTATAACTCTGCGTATTGCGGAGCACATTAAGATTTTTGGTGACGAACTGAAGCATGACTTATCGATAAAGCCAAGTTCCCCTCAAAAAATCCGTGAGTCCCCAACGGGGAGCGTCAGTATTTCACGTCGGACCAAAAACTGCTGCTTTATGCGGCGCAGTGGTCGTTGGAGTATTGTTCGCATTTGGGGGATGGGATAGTTATTGTTGGTAGACACCAACATTAATTCTCCATCACATTACATTACATCTATGTTTCATTCATGATAAAATCATCACGCAGCATTCCAAGAGGAATTCGTTTTGGTAGGTCCGCACCCATCGCTAAGGGTGCGGGAGGCTTAACTCGCTAAAACATTAGATCCACCTTTTCAAGGAACAATTTAAAATATCTGATGAAAGAAACCTTACATTTATCCAGGTAGGTAACTACATAATTAGTTCTCCGACAACCGTGCATGTCGCGACAGCGATTAGCTGGCTTCGAATTAATTACTTAATAATTATTTGTTCGCTTTGTTCGCTTTCTGCCGTCTCAGACGTTCAACGAGTCAATGCTGACTATTAAATTCAAATATATTGAATTATTGCTCCCTTTGATCAAACTTTAGGTTGTTTCTATAATTCTCTAATTCTAAACGTCGTAGATTTGCATAAATTTGTTCGGAAGGACCTGTTTATTACAGTCAACTAAGTTAAATCATCACTTGGTTATTTCAGTTTCCGTATTTCCTCTATTAGATGTCTATTGCACACTCGGATTCGTCAACATTTATTTCTTTTTCTGCCGTTTCGCTTGCCTCTGGCGAAGTAGAGCCGACAAAAAACTTCGCTCGGTTCGTATTTTTTTTCTTGATACAAACTAGTTTACAACGGTTGACAACTACTGCTCACAAAGAACATTATACCATGTGCATTGGTGGAGAGCAAACAGGTATGCTATATTTCCTGGAATAGCAAAGATTTTGATAAAAATGCGCTAGGAAGGGTCTTAATTCCTTTTTCGCTTATAAATAATACATTCCTACGAGAATCTTTCGCTTTCATAATTTTGCTTGCTTCTGCTCCGTGTCCCTGTTTATTACAGTTAACTTGGTAATCATAGGGATTTAGTAAATATTTCTGATGTATTAAAAACTTTTTTAATCTTCTTTAGGGCTGTTTTGTTAGGTCATAAGACGTATATGTTAAAGCAATATTACATAAATGATTAGTCTATTTTCTCAGTTTTTTTAACCACGGGTTTTACGGTCTAAAAGAATGGAGTTCTACTCTCGAATACCCATAATTGGACCCACGAAAGATCCAAAAATGCAAAATCAGCCCTTTGAGTGCTTATTGGTGTTTCGGATTTTGCATGCCTTCAATGCAAAATTTGGAAAAATTGCCTGTATATAACCGTCTTCTCTAAATTTTCTTCGATATCGATCCAATTCTTTGCTACGAAGATAAAACTGCGCTGCTGTTGTTTAGGACCCGGTAATGGATCCTAGCTTATAAATCTCGTTATAAATGTTATGCACCACCGGAAGATGTGTCTCGGCTTTTCCAGAAAAACATTGCGACACTGAAATTTATGGACCACTTAGTTGAGCAGTATCGTACGATCTCCACACGTTCTCTGTACAATATAGAAATACGTGCTCCATTATTTCGTTTTTTTTTTCCTGGAAAGCACGGTTAGTAACTAATGGAATATTGAGTTCTGTGTAGTAACTCGTTTAGATTACTTCGGTCGCACTCACTTCATGATACTTTTCGAGTTATTAAAACACTGCACCATAGCAACTACTTTATTGGCCGCGTTGAGGGAAACCTTTTCAAAGTTATGTAAGGTAGTAGTGCGACATATGGCGTACGCTAGGCCCTAATAGAGGTGCCTGCCGACGCCCATGGGATTTCGACCCTTCACAGGGGCTGCGACCACACCATCTTTGAAAGATTAAATTGTACCATGCGGGCATGTTTCACACATTCCACAGTTTATCGACCCTATAAATAAATTATTTACAGGATCGGTTGTGCGCTGAGCGATGGTAGAGGGAACGAATGGGTGGCGTTATGCAACTCCGAAGAGCATTCTCACACAGAGAGAAATGCGGGGTATCTCTCTGCGTGAGAAGGAGGACTCCTTCGGAATTGGAAGAACGGCAGGCCTCTGTACCGAGTCCAATATACAAGAGTGCAAATATTTTTAAGTGTTGCATGCACTGAACAGGGGCGTTACCATGGTAATTAACTCGCCGGGCGAACAGGCAAGTAAGTGATTTAATATGAGGTTTAGATGCATTTTTACCATCCTATCTGTTAAATTTCAGAGCATTTGGCCGAATAACTCGTCGTTTGGCATGGTCCGAAATACAAATGAAAGTCAGATTGAATCCCTCAATTACCTGTTAACTCGGAGAGTTGATTTACCATTGGAACAAAATCGTTTGCTGAATTTACGAATCGAACATAACCTGGGCGAGGTTATGTTCGATTCGTAAATTCAACAAACGATTTGGTGACCGAGAACCGAAACATGTGACGTAGTTATATTATCGCAGTATGCCTAGGTAACGTATTCATCGAACGTCACCGGCGCCGGTGGCGGAGTCTGAAGAGGCTGCTTCGCCAGATCCATGCAAATAAGGTATTCAAATTTGAAGACCGGCGCGACGTGCGTCGCTATAGAGCAAATATACGGGCGTGACGGTACGGCACATGGGGCACGGCATGACAACTTTACCGCCACCCCCCCCCCCCCTACCACCTCCTCCCTGGTGCGCTGGCACGAGCCATAGTTGCTGCTGTAGGTGTACTAGGTGCTCTAGAGTTAATATACAAGTTAGTTGAGTAACTTGTATAGACATCTCAAAATCGACTCTACTAACAATTGTAAGAAGCGAAGGCAGAATCTGTGATTGATTTATTTTATTTACTTAAAACACTCAGTTCTACACAAGAAGCTATGACCGTAGAGTGCATGAAAAAAACCGGCCAAGTGCGAATACACAACAAAAATATCAGGATTTTTTTGTATGGGCGCCCCCTTTAATTTTAATTACTTTAAAATTTTACCTGTTTGTCGTTATAGCGGCAAAATAAATACACACTCTGTAAACCTATTATGGTTCATGAGATACAGCCCTGTGACAGACGGACGGACGGACGGACAGCAGAGGCTGAGTAATAAGGTTCCGTTGGCACCATTTGGATACGGAACCCTAAAAACAAGCACATTAAAAAAATATCCATACAAAACGTGTAAAGTACATACTTGGCTAAGAAAACTCTGCGCAATAAGAGAACTTTTTTTTAAATGCTTAGCATCTGGATGCTGGTAAGCGCGAACGCCTAGCGCCTCCATAATGTCCTGTTCTCTCGAAACCTTCCCTACAAGGCTGCGTTTTATGCTTCGTCATTCCACTTAATAGATTTTCGTATAAATTTCGTATAATAAATTAAATAAAATTAATAAGAAAACATACACAAATATATACCTTCACTCCGCTTTTCCGGAGAAGTAGGCAAAGATGATAGTGTTCCATACGGTACGATCACGGTACACCTCTTTCGCTTCATTTACATAAATATTTTTAATGCATGCTCTACCGATTATGTCGCAACGTATGTTCTCCTCGGCCTGCCCAGGCACTACACTTCCTCTCACTTCTGCTCTGTAAATTTATTTCATCATTGTTTCGTCACCCATTTGTTCCATATTTCCAAACCATTTTATCATTCCCTTCTCGATTCTCGTCGCATATTTTTTTCAATTGACACTGCTTTCTAACTCAGTCATTTCGAAATTTGTTCTTTGGATTAACTCCGCATACTTTCCTTAACGTATTTCTACTGTATTTATTCTACATTCGTGATATATCTTGCATTTGAAAACTAGTCGAATTACATCCTGAGCTTCAATTTATTCTTAATTATCCTGCTCTGTGTAAATTATAAATACATTTCCGGGTTATCTTAATTATCTATCGGCGAAGTCGCCAACCACTCATCTACCATTTTCACATTTATGTTTTAACGCGATACCATGAAACCTGCAAAATATAACATTCCTTACCAGTATTTGTATTCTCTTCGTTACCCTTTACATAATGATGTTGTAGGTATGCAAATACCTACTTACTTAATAGCTATAATCTCAGTTAAGGATGTTTGCTTATATCTTGTTTATTCATCTAATATGTAATCATGCTTCGGTGTACGTGACCGGGAACCGCGATGGTTTAAAAACACAATCAAATATCTCTATATCCTATAATATCCACCGATATTCAAAGTAGTGGTTCAAAGCCTAAAATTGTTATGAAACCCCGGTTTCTCCTAAACTAAATATTAAAGCAATGTTTATATTTTGAAAAAGAATCGGCAACATATAAATTGAAATTGTTGTTGTGTTGAAAAAATAGAATAAACTAAATCATATAAAACATATTATTGGAGTTGCCCCCGAATCCATCTATACCGGAGAGACAGACAAACCCACAAATTATTTTACCGAACCTTATTTGGTGGTCCAATGTTCTGTATCCTACTACCGGTATATGTATCATTCAAAAGTTTAATAACCAAGCAAATATATACTTTTTAGTACTACATTATTTTTTATTTTATTTCCCTTTTTAGGGTTCCGTACCCAAAGGGTGTAAATGGAACCCTATTACTAAGCATCCGCTGTCCGTCCGTCCGTCCGTCCGTCTGTCACAGGGCTTTATCTCATGAACCGTAATAGGTAGGCAGCTGAAATTTTCACAGAGTGTGTATTTATTTTGCCGCTATTACAAATAATAATCAAAATCATAGGGGGGTCCCATACAAAAAATGTGATTTTTTTGTTAAATCTTGTAGTATGGTACGTAACCCTTCGTGTGCGAGTCCGACTCGCACTTGGCCGGTTTTTTAATGAATGTGATATGTATGTAGAATCAACAAGGAAAAGACTCATTAATGAAAAAATTGCCTCTATTTCTTTAATTAATAAAAAAAATAAGAGTCGACTTGCTTCATGGTCGATTTTACATACATTCGTTAGGTAAACGTATCGAAAATCCTGGATTATCAATCCTTACCCAAACATATCGCAGAAGGAACACAGTCAACAACCATGAATGCTATCTCCCGAACTAATACAAACCTCTGTACCTTTATTTGCCTACTCTACCAAAACAAAAATACCTGCACATGCGAGGTTGTAAAGAAAATATGTTCTACTCACCCCGTTCTAATGAATTTAACTAACCTCAAGAGACGGATTATGAGTCTTGTTGCATATGTATGAACATGCTTCGTCTTACGTCTCATAGTTCAATTCACTTACGCTGTAGCAATTTTCGTCGAGCTAGGCCGTGTCAAAGGGTTTCGGAATCACGAATCTTCCGGACTGAAGGCAAACATTACCCGAAACAAAAGTTACGGAGTTTGCTTGGTTCAATGGCTTACTTTACAATGCGCCCCTTGCGTCGGAGATTGAATGCCTTGTCAGAAGATAAGTTCTCGATTTGTTCAGGATTGTATTGTTCCGTGAAGAGAGATGGAATGTATTGTTCCTGACTTTTGAAATGTATGAATATATTGCGTTGCAACTTATGTGTCCCGAATCGTGTTCATTAACACAGGGTTGTGATACATTATTTAAAAAAAAAATTAACAAAAAAAATAACCGACTTCAAAGAAAAAGCACTAAAAAGTAAAAAATAATTGCCATTTTTGTAGTTACGATTTTTGTTATTTTTTGAGTCGGCGTCAGCCGGGCACGCGCTGCGCCAATCAAGAGAACCTTGGGTATCTTGGCGGACACCGACTCAAAAAATTACAAAAATCGTAACTACAAAAATGGCAATTATTTTTTACTTTTTAGTGCTTTTTCTTTGAAGTCGGTTATTTTTTTATTAAAATTATTTTTTTATTTGTTTATTTTTAGTCAATCTGAAGTACACTTACTAATTTGTACACGTCCTTTCTAATAAAAAAAGAATCGGTTGGCGTTATATTGAGTTATTCGTCAATTTGTCGCGCAATCTTAATACAAATTTAAGACTTATATGATTTTCTCATGGATATCATTATCAGAACTTAACCAAATTAAAATGGGACCACTTGGGAAGCACTAGCTTTCATTTAAAAAAATAATCATCAAAATCGGTTCACCCAGGCAAAAGTTATGAGGAAACAAACATAAAAAAAAAACAAAAAAAAACATACAGACGAATTGATAACCTCCTCCTTTTTTGAAGTCGGTTAAAAATAGTCTTAGGAGTAGATTTTTGACCCATTTGTGGTGACCGTAGCGATCTCTATATATAGTTGCTAGCTTTAGTATGCCTACAAAATCACTACACACAGCTGCATATTAACTAGTCAGTGTGTAGATGGCGCGGAACACTTGGAGGTCCAAACTCAAGAAGTCTGCATCGCAGTATCTAAAGACAGTTAAGATATACAACATCCAAATCACAACTAAAGGAGAACACCTGTGCAAATGCTGTGTAGGTCTCAATGACCCACTTTTTTATCTTCACACATTTAAATGAGAAAAAAATATTAATACCTACATCGGGAGAGTTGTTATGCAATCCTATATCTCAAATGTAATATTTTTCTATCTCATATTTCTATATCTCAAATGTATGTATAGATTATTGTATTATAATATTAGGTAATATTAACATTAAAATGTGTTACATATGTATTTTCTCAAAAACAAAGTTAAAGTATAACGTACCAGTATGTTAGCAATGTAGTTAATGTTTCAAGCACAAATTATAGGGTACGAATACATTAACACCTTGCTTATAGATTCTATTATCTAGGTGTAACCGTACGTCACACAAGATAGAATAGGAGCTTCTGTCATGCGTCATCGCGCAGCAGCGGCGCGCGGAGGGGGGCAGCGAAACGTGACTGCTGCTTGGCTGTAGTATTTATGCTTCGATTGATTATTATTGAATAATCAAAGACCCTAGCTAATCACATCAACTTGCATCTACATTACTATTTAATAAAGCTCTACTTGTTCAATTCAAGTGAATACCAAGAACACATAAATGAATAAAAAAAGATCTCAAAATAACCCTGTTAAGACCCGAATAGATCAAAGCTAAATTCTAAATACAAAACTCTAATTGCAAATAACATAATATGCATGCCTCGATTTGCTTCGATAAATGTGCGGTCAAGTCAAAGGTTTTCCCAAGCTGAGCCGAATCGCCTTAACTGTCACGTCAACAGAGTTACCGTCAGTGATATGAATTAAATGAATGTCAATGGTTACCGTAAAATATTTCAAGCTTTTCTTTATTTAATCAAGTAGAAAGTCATTAGAGTAATATTTTAGAACAGTACATATCACTCGAATCATGTTGTATCGACCTAATTGTTGTACCTCGAATCATGTTGTTATCTATTACCTGTGCTATTACATACATTGAAAACCATATCATAAGCGACTTGGTACTCAACCTTTATTTGTTGAGGGCCAACAGAGAGACATGACATTTTTTGAAGGGCCGCATCACTAAATTAATTTTGTCGTGTGAGGTATCTTGTATACATACTCTAGTTTAGTTTTGGGTGCACAGTTAGTGACTCGGGGACGGCGGGTGACATAGAAAGTTTGCTTACGAACTTAGTACATACAACATTAAATTAGACTTGTGAGATTTTTTTCCCGGGTCGCATGAAAAGTCATGAAGGGCCGCATGCGGCCCGCGGGCCCTGGGTTGAATACCCCTGTTCTAGCCCCTTGGCAGCTTATTGACTCGACCTATATAGCCATTTAACCGTATCGAGTACTATCAAGCACCATTAGAAAAGCACTCGAAAACCACCAGCCACTCTGCACGGCGAATCGAATATGACCGCGATATTCTATATCGTTTTTACGAAGGCTCGGCAGCCCTTAATTTGAATAATTGAAAATGAATAGCAAGCGTAAGATAAAATAATTGGATTTAAGAAACGTGACCCGCTTTCAGAATGAGATCATCTTAACTCCATTAAAAGAGACAGTGGTGAGAACGGAACAGTACTATAGCGTTGTAATTGGTTCCGTCCTGTCATAATATTTATGTAATATTAGTAGATGCCCGCGGCTCCCCTCGCGTTAAAGTCCGTAGGTTCAAATTGCATCAAAATCATGTTATAATGGAACAGACGAACAGACAGACGCCATGCGGTGGAATTTATGAGTTAGTGATAGTGACGTGGCATTCTAAAATCGAATGGAAATGAATTAATTGTCTTATTTGTGTTTCTTACTATGTTTGGAACTTTTAACTGGTAATTAACAAGAAACGTATTCATTAAAAGGTGCCTTCACCTATGGTGGTTTTATATTTTATCTGCGATTTAAATTCAATTAGGCAAAAATGTGTACTTTTACCATAATGTTCCTACTTGTAATCCACGGTGTAATGGAAATGTTTCGGTTCAAATAAAATATTTTTTCACGTGCATCCGTGAATCGGTATAGAAAGTGCGCACAGGTGACAATGACATAAGTTATGTAGGTTTACATCACTGATCGTTTGCATACATACTAAATGGACCCGATATTTAATGGAAAAAAAACCAGTTGTCCGATATATTTCTCTTGCGTCGTAGCGGTGTGGAGACATAACCAACGGATTTTTTTAAGAAATTTCATAGTACTTTGTATGAAAACCAAACGGCTTACTACAAATCGACTTCGTGACTAGAATACGACAAGAAATCGTCTCAAAGGAAGTCAACGGCGCCGGGCGTAATATATGTAGACGAATGTCGAATATAGAGAATGATAAGTTCTTCTGTCCATTTTTTTGTACAGAATAAAGTCCAAACGGTCGTCTAAACATTAAATCCTGGCATATTTGGGGCAAAAAGGTGGATGAAATTTTGCTGTACGGTGCGCCATTTTATATCCATACTTAAATAATAAACACAAATCTCTCCGTTACTATGGATAGTGAAGATGAAGGATGGATGATACTGCGTGGAAACAATACTTAGCGTATCGGCCATAACTCAATTACCAGCTCTGATTTAGCATATACAGGGTACGCGAAATCAATGTATTCTCACAAATAGTGTTCAGCGAGCAGGCTCACATAAAGTCTCGATTAGGCATAGCACCACGGAGGAGGGAGGTAGAGCATAGAACCGAACTAAAAGCCTATTCAAATGCAAATAATAACAGAAATAGAATGTGCTGAAATCACACGCGCATGTGCAGTAGATATTTACCTCGTTCAGCGGGCCCCTGAGACGCGGCCGCAGGTAAGTGATGTTTATTCAGCGCGCGGCGGCGGCCCCGGCGACACAAAACGTAGCCGTGTATTTGCTAACTCATTAGACCCTAACAATACGAGCAAATTTGAAACAAAATACAGCAGTGTGGGCGAACTTGCGGTAAATATTTGCAATGAAACACCATGGCTACGTAAGAACGCACGACATGCGGCAATCGTCATCATTTCAGCCCTTTGCCGTCAATTTCTTAGCGGCAATTACACACCATTTTGCTCTATCACTTGCCCTCGTCAACCAGCTACCGCCAACAGGATTTACCAGGTCGTCTGTCAAAAAGAGCCGCTGGGCTTCCTACACTACGTTTGCCGGTACTTGGTCTCCACTCCAAAATCTGTTTCATTTGCTACCAGTTCTGCGGCAGACTTGGTCACTCCATTGTCACTTCAACTTGCTGATCTTATCGGGTTATTTCTGTCAAATTAGCGGCAATTTCACACCATTTTGCTCTATCACTTGCCCTCGTCAACCAGCTACCGCCAACGGGATTTACCAGGTCGTCTGTCAAAAAGAGCCGCTGGGCTTCCTACACTACGTTTGCCGGTACTTGGTCTCCACTCCAAAATCTGTTTCATCTGCTACCGTTCTGCGGCAGACTTGGTCACTCCATTGTCACTTAAACTTGCTGATCTTATCGGGTTATTTCGGTCACTTGTGTTTCATCGGCTATCGGTTCTACGGCAGACGTGGTAACTTTATTGTCACTTCAGCTTGCTGATATTATCAGTTTATTTCGGTCACTTCTTTTTCATCGGCTATCGATTCTGCAGCAGACATGGTCTCTCCATTATCACTTCGACTTTCTGATCTTATGAGGTTATTTCGTTCACTTTCGTTCTTTGACGCATCACCTGGTTGCTTAGAGAAATACTGAGCATAGCTCTTTCCATAGTTGAGTGACCTCGAAATGTTGGACCAGCTTTTTCGTAAGTGGCGATATTTTGTCTTCGGATTCAATGCAGGTAGCGCGCACTGGTTACATTCCCTGTTAAGGCACTGGGGTATAGGAGACGAAAATATACGACGAAGCTTCTTGAAAGCCACCCTCCCCAAACGAATTCGCCCTTGGGTCTCTTTGTCAAGTTGTTTTTGCCAAGTTTGGTAGTTTATCCCCTGTAAACATAATCTTGGACATCTTCTAGAAACGCACGACCGACTGAAACGACTTGGAATGATGCACTGGTCCGAACGCGGAATGGTGGGAACTTGGAACACCATTAAGTCGTCCAGCAACCGTTCGGCAACACGTTG
Source organism: Incurvaria masculella (assembly GCA_946894095.1). Classification (NCBI taxonomy): domain Eukaryota; kingdom Metazoa; phylum Arthropoda; class Insecta; order Lepidoptera; family Incurvariidae; genus Incurvaria; species Incurvaria masculella. Next base: position 14,185,812 of record OX335650.1, read on the forward strand.
AATCGAATCCTAAAGAACTATTTGGTACTGGGCTAAACCATCCCACAGATGTGATCATTATTCTATATCGGGCCGATTCATACACAATCAGTGTCTAATCTAGGGTAAGTTTTGCCGCACCTCTGGCTTTACCTTCAATATCACGCTTGAAATTGGAGTGGTGGACATCAATAACCGTGATCGCGCATTGAGATATTGTTTTTTGTGTATTCTACAACGTGTAGTTATTATATCATTATTGTTGACGTTCATTATGATTGCCACGTCATGTTAAGAATTGCTATTATCACACCTACTGTCATGATATCACACCGCTTTCCCCAAGGAGCTAGGTGCTAGTAAATTTGTTTTGAGGCGGCTACATTTAACTGGACGAAAAACACAGACAATTTTCCATTGCCACTTCGACCATTCGATTAATTGAATGCGATGGTATCTACGCTAGTCCACCCCACCACCTAGTAATTAGGGAAGGGGAGTTTGACACTGTTCTGCAACATGCTCGATCCACATTCGCTTTGAGCATTCATATTGAAATATCGAAATCGAAAGAAAGAGATGCACCTCGCTATCGAACCCGTGGTCCTCGATACAAAATACCACAGCGGTAATATCTAGAATACGAAGCGCCTTAAGTTGACCGACATACAGATGGACAGACAGACAGACGCCAGAGGTTAGAATTTACAACCACATCAAAATCAACTAAGTGGTTCTCCGTTTATGAGCGGATTGGATTTCATTACTCAGTTATTAAATATGCCCCGGCGAAACACTCATATAATGCGTGCCCCCACCCCTGCTGTAATTCACTTTTTATTGCTATTAAATCAGCCATGTAATTAAATACATTAAATATAATTTTACAGGTTTTATTTCTCACCTAAAATGAAATCTGAAATATGTAATTCATGCTAGATGTAGCTTTTAACGGCGCCTCGTAGAACGGTTGGACCAGTTCACTGGAATAATTTAAATTTTATTAATGGGAAAAAACCAGCCGATAATGGTATAGCTGTGATAATGACAAATCCTTCAAATTAACACACTACAAATTTTCTACAGTGCATTATACTCAGTCAGCCTACGGGAATCCAAAGATAATACTTATATTTTTTTACATTAAATCGATATCCGGATATGCGCTCTTGACCCGTCGAATATGGCATGATGTCAGGCACGATCGATGTTTACTTTGCGTAGTAACGTACAAACTTCCGAGGCAATTTAGCATGAACTTGTCAAAATGGCTGGCGTTAATGAACGTGTTTCGTAATATTTGAAGATGGAATCTTTCTATAAATGGCGTAATATCTAAAAAAAAATTGTCTAAGCCTAGCTTGTTCCATAATATTCATAGTCAATTTGTTTTTTATTTGATTTTTTACTACAGTTTTTGTGATCAAACCGAATCAAACACTATGCGCATTGTCTGCTCTGTGAACATGTTGCATCCTCCTAATCACGGAGACTTTTTTTTTTTAAACGGCAGACGGTTCCAGAGCGCAATAGCACGATGCTGTGCCGTGCCCTCGTAGACTTGGAAAACACGGACGATTTTATTTTACTGCTTAAACCATATTTTCATCCAAAACAATGGAACCAACACAAGCGGGCTCAACCCTGCCACTAAGTAGGGGCAGGGACACGCCAATATTATTACATATGCTTTGCTTATGAATATATTGATGAAAAAAATATTGCATTAACGGGGCGGGGATGACCTCTCGCTTGAGTAGCAAGCTACGAGCCATTAAATTGTTCATATTGTCTACAAAAATAATTTCCTGAATTCACGGTACTGTCTGCCATTACATTTTATTTTATTTTATTTATTAAGGAGAAGAAACAGAAAACAGGTACACATTACAAAGGTATGAATAATAAAAACATAAAAGACATTACTGTACCTGCCTCCACTACACTTCCCTCGAGAACATACAATAAAGAAATATAAAGAAAATATATCTAATATAATATATAGAATAAAATAAAATATAAAGAAATGACTCTAAAGAAAAAAAAATGTTTTTTCCTAAATCTTCGAGTGGGAAAGGATTATACTTTTTTAATCGTCGCATGACCAAAAGGTAGTAGGTCCTCTATACTAAATCCTAGTCCTCTACTCGATAAAAGTCCCGTTCATCCGTATTTCAATCTTCAATCCATTCCGTTCAATCGAGAGCCATGCCACTATTATGTGCCCAATAAACGGTTTTATGGCCGATAAAATGCTACAAAGTCGCATGATTATTATTAAATCTATAACCTTTTTATCCCTCGCACATTTTAGTGATTTTACCCATTGACTCTTAATCACGTCATTATAAGAATTATGAAAAATGAACATACGACCAGCGTGAAAGCAGCAAAGTTATGAACATCATAAGGATGTTCCGACCCATACAATGTTTTTTTACACGGAACGCAAAAAGTATTGCACTTTAAGGCACGAATTCGTCAAAAATATTAAATATAGCCATAGTAGTTGCAGCGAAAACATATTCACAGGTTTCGTTGTAATTGCCGATTAGAAGTTTTACACCGTTAGATGGCGCTGTTAAATACAAATCGTATTTAAATAAATTGTAACAAAACCAATAATCCTGAAATTGTGAAATTGTTTTCGCTGCAAGTAATATGACTATATTAAACTTTTATTATTAATTCGTGGCTTAAAGTGCAATACTTTTTGCGTTATGTGTGCAAACAACTTTATATGGGTCGGAACAGCCTTATCGTGAGGGCCCAGGAAGAGATTGCATTGTGAGCCCGTTAGGTATAGCAGTAATTTGGAACTTTGTGAATTGTCACACTTTGTAAGTCCAATGGCGACGCATGCGCAGTCAGCCGATGGGTCGCAGGTGCGCCGCCGCGCTCCAGCTGTACCTGCGGAACTTAATTCAGACTTACACACATACAGCTCTACAATATATCTACAGACGCAAGATCCGCTTAAATATTAAGCGACGAGCTAGCACAGGGGGCCAATTCTAGGAATTCCGAGTTGATGAATCAGCAGTGTTCTCAGGATATATAAAGTCATTTTGACATTGCTCTGGTATTCTAGTATTAGATAGCAGGACTAACGCAGGAAATGTGATATGTATGTATGTATGCAAGGACACGTCAATTATAGAAAGAGCCTTGTACAAAGAACTGCTTTAAGAATATACTGCAAGTCAGTCAGTCAGTCAGTCAGCGTGTTTGCGTCCACTGCTGGACATACGCCTCTCAAATTTTTCTCCAGTCCTCCCGGCTCTCAGCGGTACGGAACCACTGCTTTCCGCATACTACTCCCATACTGCAAGGCTGGAACGGAACCAGCAAAACATACCATTCGCGGGTTTCGCCACCTGCTGCATACCCATAATTTGGAATTCTCCTACAGTGCCTCCTCCCGTTATCAATGCCTTCTACTAACACAGTGTTTAAAATTAAACCTACACACATTTATTAACACTTTACCTGCGTTGCGGACATTGACTGCTAATATTGAACATTCAAACATATTGCCGTCATCACCAAAAAATGTATTTAGAATGAGACGCTAGAGCCAGTCCTATGTTGACTTTTAAAGTTGAATACTTTTGAAAAAAATATGGGAAAGCACTATTGAAAACAATACTTATAACAAATATTGGAAACGTTTCATTTCGTGCACTCGTTCCGTATGGGGCGACGATCGATTACCTGAATACCAAAGTGAATTCCTGTCCTGAGAATACTCCTGATTAATCAACTCGGAATTCCTAGAATTGACCTCCTGAGATCCGCTAGCTGGCTGGCTTCGTCTACCGCCGCGCCGCTCCATGGCCCCCGAGCTGCGGAAGTCAGGCTCGGAACATTAAAATTAATAGCTATTCGCGGCAATATACTCTCCCGTCAGTTTACAGCAGCCATCAATATTGTGATGTAAATGGTATATTGTACGGTTAATCGAAACTGACGGATTTACTAGCTAACGAACCGCAAGAATCGTAAAAGAATTTGTTCCCCGTCAGTCACGCTAGTATGTTGGCGTGAGGAAATTCCATCTTTGTTTAATTGTTTTATGCTACTGGAGATGGGTGTCTAATACCACCCATAGTCATATTGTAATTAGTCTAAACCACCGCATTCCCGTAGGAATTAAGTGCTATGCCAGGAAGTTCCCTGTGTGAGTACGGCTGCATTGAACTCGATGGAAAACGCGGACATTTTTTCATTGCCGCTTCGACCATCTTTTCATCCATGACGATGGTACCAACCCGGGCGGGCTTGACCTTACCACCGAGCAGGGAAGGGGATAACCGGTGATAACCTAAAAAACCGGCCAAGTGCGAGTCGGACTCGCACACGAAGGGTTCCGTACCATCAACACTAAAAAATCACGTTTTTTTGTATGGCGCCCCCCTTTAATGTTAATATTTTTTATTTTACCTATTTGTTGTTATAGCGGCAAAATAAATACACACTCTGTGAAAATTTCAGCTGCCTACCTATTTACGGTTCATGAGATACAGCCCTGTGACAGACGGACGCACGGAAGGACGGACGGACAGCGGAGGCTTAGTAATAGGGTTCCGTTTTCACCCTTTGGGTACGGAACCCTAAAAAAGGCTCTAATCTACCACACGTTACGCCACTTAATCCGTAATGAGAATGCACACGCACAGTATAAATTAGAAGACTACTTTGGCATCCTGTTACACCATGAGTCAGATTATGCGGATTAATTGGGATTGAAAGTAGTCCGTATAACAGAAATTGTATAGCTGTGGTGCACAAAAGACTTCTCGGCGAAATTTCACAGAATGGTGGAACATTTTGTAAACAGACGTCGAGACAGTGATGGCGGGGGACTCGGGGGACCCCGCGACTGTAATTGGTGATCTTTAAATTTCGTATTGGTTTAAAAGGTTAGGTTGCTTAGTGTTAATGCCACCCGAGCCGTGCGTCGTCGCTCGAACGCGCCGTCGCCGCTCGGTAGCGAACAGAGAGGCTCGATCGCTCGAAGCCCCGCTCGTACAATTCAATCAGAGACCAAAGTTCCACTCGATCTCTGACTGACGGACTGCACCGCCCCGTCGAACGAAGATACGAACGCGTGTCGCAACTTATACTCGTAGCGAAACGCGTAGGGCGAGAAACGTACTGAGCTTTCACGATAAATTTGACTTCGTAAGGTAACAATCAAAACGAATAAAATAAAACAAAACTATTATCACGGGGACCGCTCGCGGCGTGAGCTGAAGGCAGATAAATGAAAACGTAGACGACCGCTCGCGGTGGTTGCTAGAGACAGACTGCCGATTCGGTTCGGCTAATAGGACGGCTTCTACGAGCGTCCATACCTGGGCATCCTTCGCCCTATTGTTTGTATTGTCTTGCGAAGCCTTGCAAAATTATTATTGGTTGCATTTCGTTCGTATCTCCGCCTCCAGAAGCGAGTACCGCCTACCAGCCAGAGATAATTTTATTACACAAATCCATTATAATGCACAAAACAATACAACATTATAAAATTGTATATCAATATCCATTAGGTACCTACATACTTAAAAACAACTTCCTATATGCAAATCACATCATCGGTGATAGCTGAAAGGCATGCCACAGAATTATTTCTTTATATCAAACAGTTTAGTTTATAATTTCAGCGATCATAGATACAACAATATGATCCTTCTTTATTTATGCGCTAGGTACATATGCTCAACTTCCTTTTCAGTTCAAAAACTAACTAAACTGACTCCATGTTAATGAATTATAATTAACATAAGAGTTCTTTCCAGATAACTTTGCTACATATTATACTTTAGGTATAACATCTGACCACTACACATATGCTCACGGGATATGTAAACAGTGCTTTGTAACGTCCAGTAATACAAATTTCATGCAAACTTTAGTGGCATGGCAATATTTTCTCGAGCAATCAGGAACATTGATATAATATTGATATCAATTAATTCACATTCAGATTATTTAGGTATAACCATAAACGGAGCTTGATATAAACTACGTTACCAACTCGGCTTTACATTAACAATAATAGCTTAATATCTAGCATTCACAGAAAATTATATTCGTGGTAATATAATATGACTGTTTTTATGTACCTAGTAGTTGATAGGTATGAGCTTACCTTATTCAATTTAACAATAGTTCACAATAATACTTATTTTAAACAGTCTCAACCCTAAAATAGTTCATTGATAGTTAGGCACCCATTATCGGTGCTAACACTGTACTCTATTCACAGATGGTACCAAATAGGTATTTGTCTACTTTATTTTATTACCACTTCTCATAATCGAGTGGTGTTCTGAGACATCTAATTTAATTACTTCGATTCATACGATTTAATTAACACACACATAATATGTACACACTTGTACATGTCTTTTATTATAAACACCTAGATTTCTTAAGTATTTTATAATCATTAAATGTGTCAATCTACATACTCTGATCAACTAATTATTTGCATAGCATACTTGCGGTATTGCAAATAAGAACAATTATACAATATTTTTACATTTCATATAACGTTTTAATATAAAACACATTTATAACAGCATGTAGGTACCTCTTATGTGCCTACTTGGATATGCAGCTTTAGTGACCGTGGGAGCACTTTTGTCTTATTTGGACAATTTATGCTGGAAATATTTTACAGTATGGTTTTATTACAGCTAAAGCCGCCAATGGTTCTTGTCGGCCCGCCAAAGGCGGAAAGGAAATCAATTGTTTAGGGACGTCAAAGAAGTCCAAATTACGGTTGCGTATTATCTAACGGTAAAATTGCACATTTACTGTTGCAGGCCTTTACACCCTGGACAAACTAATGGCTTTATAGCCTGGGATGTTTTATTTTTGTCATTTTACGCAATATTTCTTCAAAAGAGTCGGTATTTCAAAGGCTCTTGGAAGGTTGGCGAAACGAATAATTACTGATTTCCCACGGTACCCAACTAGCACGTGTGCAGAGAGGGTTTATTCCAGGCGTGTCGGCTACATACCCCCCCACGTAAATAATAGTTTCTTTACTAAATTAAATCGCCGACACGCATTATCATTCCAGTAGTTCCAGTATACCCTTTCGGTACCTATTAAAACAATTTTAATATTTAACATAATCACAAGCAACAGTATTCTACTTACAAAACATCATACATTTTACATCTGAAAAACACTCATGGAAAGGCCTCAGTTCCTTTTGGTTCTGCCTATGTATTGGCTGACACAAAATTAAACAAATCAACATCTTAAAATACAAGTGCTGAAGGATGTCATAAAATAATCCTTTGACTGGTAATTATCTGACAGTATCATAACTTTCCAATTTAATAAAGTACAAATTAACACTAAATGTTAATTAGCTATTATTAGCTAACAAATATTTTCAAAGGTACACTTTTAGGAAAATGTATCACTGTAAAATACACATAACTCATACGTTGCGCCTTTTTGCGCAATCAACGACGATACAGTTCAACTGTCCAATTTAAGATAATTTCTTTGAACGCAATGTTCTGATCACTTCACTGATTTCGGTCCGACCTAATTTCACTGTCGCTAAGCTCACACGAAAGCTTCACTTACACTTTCAGTTTCACTTGCTCTGCTTTTCACTGACTCTAATTCTAATATTAACACCTATGGTTTCTACATATCTATTTTTCAAACACAATTAAACACGAGTCTGCTGCAACTACGACGCTACTGATGCAGCGCTGAGTGTCCTCCAGACGGTACAGGAGAATTACCTTGGTCACGTGGCGTCTAGACAAACCGCCTGCCGTGAAGACGTCGATTCAAACATTTCATTGTATGTACATACATCTCAGCACATCAATAACGGGCTGCCAATCCATATGCAAACCACTCCACAAAACATCTGCGCGTATTGATCATCTTCTCATTTTACCAAGCAGAAACATTTATTTTATATCGGCCGTAAATACGTCGGCTCTTTGTCCAAATCTCATCCCATTTTCGAACAATGAAGTGAGTAGGTCAGTTCCCGTGAGCAGGTGGTCATTTAGACAGGCGCCACCTGTTTGCTCTGCTACATCCAAAACAATACCACAGCTCTCTGGTTTGTTTACATTTTTTCCTTTTACCCCAATATCAGGTAAATACCGCTTCCTTACATTTCGAGGAATACAGGTAATCTATTCAGCGCAATTTTCTCGCTTGTGTTTCTTTGTTTTCTGTTCGTGGCGCCGATATACCAATCGATGGCGAACTCCCGTAGAACCATTTATCATAAATCTATCATATAATATCGTCAAGCCATTTTCTAACAGTTGTGTATGGGTCAATATCAACTTAAAATCCTTTAAAGTTATGTGTTCATGCTCAATTCAGCCTGCCCGCGGTGATTTTCGTCGTTCTCGTTTTCGCTGGCACTGCTTACCCTGCTCGATTGTATCCGTTCATGGGTACGTTCGTGGGCCGGTGACACGCCGTCTCGTCGTGCCACGGGGCTATTGTTTTCGGGATTACGCCGAAACGAGTCACGGTTTCTATAAAAGTTGGTTTGAACTCTGTGTCCGATGTTATTATGGAGCAAAGTGTGATGTAGATGAGGACAGCCAGGAACATTGCATTTTGCTGCCGCGCATATTGTGCTTGGATGTGCTCTCACAAGGCACTTGAAGCAACGGCGATTTTCTTTCACCCAATCCCATCTTTGGCTTACCGTCAGTGCTCTAAATTGTTCACAGCGCGGGACATCATGTGTGCTCTCTTGACAGAAAGAGCATTGACGCCGGTTCTCCGATGTATGAAAAGTAGCCGCGTTCTGCTTTCTGTTTGGCTCCCGTAAGCGGTCTCTCGGTGCCATAAAAGTAGTTTGTTCGGTTGTTCGCCGAACCGGTTCTGTTAGGGGCAGAGCCTGCGCCATACCTGCCCTAACACATTTTCGGGCTTCTGTTCGCAAAAAATTGGACAGATGTCTTACCGGCGGTTCTCCATTGGGAATCGGCATCCGGCATTTTTCTTCGAACCATTTTTCAATTAATGGTTGCGGTAGTTTTCTGGTGACCATTCTGAGCACATCAGTAGTGTGCAGATTAACTGACAAACCCATGTTGTCAATGGCAGCAATTGCGTTGGAAACCTTCATGGCAAATTGAGGTAGCTCCTTATAATAAATCGTAGGTAATACGCTCACCTTAGACAGATCCGAAATAACTTTTTCGTACATCGTATCTGGAAGTCCGAATTGTACATCGAGCGCCTCTAGCAGGTCACTCGCGGTAGTTTTCGCCGAGGTCAAGAGGGCATATACGGCCTCTTTCGCTGCTCCAGTGAGGGTGGCGCGGATTTCGTGCACTAGCTCTGCGTCTGTATGAGACCCCATCCGCTGTGCTTCCTTTATGGTCTCTCGGTAGTGGACCCATTCCATGGGATCCCCGGAAAATTTCGGAAAATGACGCTGGTTCTGATAAGAGAATAATCTTGATTTTGCCAGCTTATCAAGAAGGGCTGACATGTCTTGCACTGTTACGGGGTTATTTACGCTCCATTTCTGTGCCGGTAATAACGCCTCCGGTTGGCCGTTCAAACGGTTTTCTGCTGATTTATAATGGGGGACGGGAACATTTTCCGTGAGCGTGCTTGATTGTATTATCGGCGGCGCTCGATACAGTGTTACTGCGGCAGCGGGTCTCTCCAAAACAGGTTCTTTATTAGGAACCTCCAAAACAGTAGCATTCACCTGGCCACCGCTTTGTTGCTCGCCGCTTTGTTCATTATCAATGTCGCGAGAGCTCTGGAGCCACTCGCGATTTCTAGCCTCCGCAACCTGGGCACTGACGTCACTGCGCGCTGTATCCTCGTCTTCCGAATCTAAGTCGGCCATGGCAAACGCTGCTTCGTTCTCTACGCGTAATCTTTTGAGGGCTAAATTTTTATTTATCTCCTCCTGCTCAATATCAATGAGCTTGCGCTGACGCTCTAACTCCACTCGTCGTCTTCTCGATGAAGTGGTTCTGTGCGTATGCACACTTCTACGTGAGAGTGCCCGTGCCGACGTTTCGCCGTCGGCTGGCGGGTCTGCCCCTACCCCGGCTCTCTGCGTCTGCAGTTGGTCCACGGAGCGCGAGTTTAGCCGCTCGCTCCTCCGCGTAGTGTCTCGTGGCTCAGACATAATAAAAACTTGTACCTTCTGCTTCCGTAGGTGCTGGTGAAGATCCGGCTCGAAGGACCAATGTTAATGCCACCCGAGCCGTGCGTCGTCGCTCGAACGCGCCGTCGCCGCTCGGTAGCGAACAGAGAGGCTCGATCGCTCGAAGCCCCGCTCGTACAATTCAATCAGAGACCAAAGTTCCACTCGATCTCTGACTGACGGACTGCACCGCCCCGTCGAACGAAGATACGAACGCGTGTCGCAACTTATACTCGTAGCGAAACGCGTAGGGCGAGAAACGTACTGAGCTTTCACGATAAATTTGACTTCGTAAGGTAACAATCAAAACGAATAAAATAAAACAAAACTATTATCACGGGGACCGCTCGCGGCGTGAGCTGAAGGCAGATAAATGAAAACGTAGACGACCGCTCGCGGTGGTTGCTAGAGACAGACTGCCGATTCGGTTCGGCTAATAGGACGGCTTCTACGAGCGTCCATACCTGGGCATCCTTCGCCCTATTGTTTGTATTGTCTTGCGAAGCCTTGCAAAATTATTATTGGTTGCATTTCGTTCGTATCTCCGCCTCCAGAAGCGAGTACCGCCTACCAGCCAGAGATAATTTTATTACACAAATCCATTATAATGCACAAAACAATACAACATTATAAAATTGTATATCAATATCCATTAGGTACCTACATACTTAAAAACAACTTCCTATATGCAAATCACATCATCGGTGATAGCTGAAAGGCATGCCACAGAATTATTTCTTTATATCAAACAGTTTAGTTTATAATTTCAGCGATCATAGATACAACAATATGATCCTTCTTTATTTATGCGCTAGGTACATATGCTCAACTTCCTTTTCAGTTCAAAAACTAACTAAACTGACTCCATGTTAATGAATTATAATTAACATAAGAGTTCTTTCCAGATAACTTTGCTACATATTATACTTTAGGTATAACATCTGACCACTACACATATGCTCACGGGATATGTAAACAGTGCTTTGTAACGTCCAGTAATACAAATTTCATGCAAACTTTAGTGGCATGGCAATATTTTCTCGAGCAATCAGGAACATTGATATAATATTGATATCAATTAATTCACATTCAGATTATTTAGGTATAACCATAAACGGAGCTTGATATAAACTACGTTACCAACTCGGCTTTACATTAACAATAATAGCTTAATATCTAGCATTCACAGAAAATTATATTCGTGGTAATATAATATGACTGTTTTTATGTACCTAGTAGTTGATAGGTATGAGCTTACCTTATTCAATTTAACAATAGTTCACAATAATACTTATTTTAAACAGTCTCAACCCTAAAATAGTTCATTGATAGTTAGGCACCCATTATCGGTGCTAACACTGTACTCTATTCACAGATGGTACCAAATAGGTATTTGTCTACTTTATTTTATTACCACTTCTCATAATCGAGTGGTGTTCTGAGACATCTAATTTAATTACTTCGATTCATACGATTTAATTAACACACACATAATATGTACACACTTGTACATGTCTTTTATTATAAACACCTAGATTTCTTAAGTATTTTATAATCATTAAATGTGTCAATCTACATACTCTGATCAACTAATTATTTGCATAGCATACTTGCGGTATTGCAAATAAGAACAATTATACAATATTTTTACATTTCATATAACGTTTTAATATAAAACACATTTATAACAGCATGTAGGTACCTCTTATGTGCCTACTTGGATATGCAGCTTTAGTGACCGTGGGAGCACTTTTGTCTTATTTGGACAATTTATGCTGGAAATATTTTACAGTATGGTTTTATTACAGCTAAAGCCGCCAATGGTTCTTGTCGGCCCGCCAAAGGCGGAAAGGAAATCAATTGTTTAGGGACGTCAAAGAAGTCCAAATTACGGTTGCGTATTATCTAACGGTAAAATTGCACATTTACTGTTGCAGGCCTTTACACCCTGGACAAACTAATGGCTTTATAGCCTGGGATGTTTTATTTTTGTCATTTTACGCAATATTTCTTCAAAAGAGTCGGTATTTCAAAGGCTCTTGGAAGGTTGGCGAAACGAATAATTACTGATTTCCCACGGTACCCAACTAGCACGTGTGCAGAGAGGGTTTATTCCAGGCGTGTCGGCTACACTTAGGTTATGTATTTTCATGTTGTATTATTGTAATCTTTGCAGACAATGTCCGCAACGCAGATGAAGCGTTAAATAAATGTATATAGGTATAATCTTAAAAACGTTGTTAGTAGGACGCATCATTACGGGTGGAGAGACTGTAGGAGAATTCAAAATTATGGGTATACAGCCGGTGGCGAAATTGGTAGACGCAATACCCGCGAACAGTATATTATGCTGGTTCGGGTCCAGCCTTGAAGTATATTTGTAAAGTAGTTCTATTTAATGGGCTCTTTCTTCAATTAATGTGTCCTCGCTTCCCGGTCGATTATATCACTTTCCTTGGAATAAGCGACGTACCTGCTCTGCTTAGTGCGAAAAAGCATATTTACTTGTATTATCATGTTATGTATTTTGCCATGAAGCGTCTTCAAAATCGCATCGTTCCAGAAAATTCCAGTTTCTAAATCGAAGCGATAAAAAATAGGGTCATTTATATTTTTACGCATATTTTCACACTCGCAAATAAATCCAAACCTATAGGGTGCTTCCTGTTGACCTGAAATCATGAAATTTGACAACAAGCTAGGTCTCACAGCACAACAAAAGAAATGAAATGGATTAATTTTTTTCCAGTTTTTGTTATATCCTATAAAAAACCCTTAACGGACGAACTATCTACCTTCTGCGCGCGAGTCAGTCTCGCACACGTTCAATTTCTTATTAAGGCCCTGGTACTAGCCAAATCGCAAAGTTAGAGGAGGCACCCCAAGTTAACTAACTAAGTCTGACGATTATAAGTGTCATTCTTACAGTATATGATTCCTTGTCTAGGAATCAACTTATTTTCGTTAATGTATGTTTCCTTGTTCTATACAAAATACATTGCGGAAACGGTGTCCATTTCCGAACTTTTTTGACTAAATGTAGAAACCTAAAAGCAAATGGAATTTTTTATCTATGCATATATGCTGTTTTTGCTTATATCTAGAAATCGAATTACTTTGAGATTTCTAATGAGAAAAATCAACTTTTTTATTTTTATTATTATTTAAATAAATGATGGAATCAAAAAATATTAACAATCCATTCTCAGTCTGGAGTTCTATTTGGACTCTCTGAGGCGTTTCACTACATATTATTACATTTGTTAAAAAGTGCATTTGTATGGCGCGAGTAGTTGGCTAGTCCTAGCGCCTTAAGTTAATAAGCCCGAGGATAATTCATGCATTACTTAATACCAAGAAAGATTACTAGAAATTCTGAACATTTTCGGACGGATCGCAATAACATTGTGTCGCAAATTCAGACGTAGGACCAGAAAAAAACGTTTTCTGATTATTACTATCTGATTGAAATTTTGGATAAAAATCTGAATACAATGCTTCAATGCAGATGTCGCTAGATAGCGGCAAATTAATGACAATATCAGATAATTATCAACTTAAAATATTGCTTTTATAATTACTTTGCTTCGCTAAGCTAGCTAGCTAGAAGATGTTTGCTAGGGCAGGTAGACTCTTCCCCCAATTTCGAAAAGTTAAGCTCAGTATCTACTTTCCTATTAAGGCTCTACACCTCCCCTGCCCTTTCCCTTTTCTCTTCTGCGCAGATCTCGCGGCGAAATTAACAGCAGCCAAGTTTTCTACAACGCAGGAAAACGCGAAAGTATGCACCCGCCTTAACCTAGTGCATAAGTAATGAAGGAGAGCGTATAGCTAAGTGCGATGAGAAAGTATATTGCGAAACTCCTGATCCGAGGCATCCAACCCACGCTACTGATGAAAGATGTAACTACAAAGAACAAAGTTGATATCTATGTCAGCCTCGGTTGCACAGTGGCGCGACGCCTCGCGGTTCGTTAAGCTTGGTGAAGCAACTCAGAGCGCGGTTTGGTTCTGGATGACCGTTTTCAACCGTCGAGGCTGGCCGTGGTTCAGATTCCGCCTAAAACTGTAGGTCCCCCATCCTTACTTTACTAGATAGTAGGACCAATCCCGCCCTGGTCGATACCATCCCATTGAATGAACGAATGTCGAAGCGGCAACAAAAAATGTCCGTGTTTTTCATCCAGTTCAATGTAGCCAAGCAATATAAATAAGTAACTGGCATGTCACCTAATTCCTATGTGGTGTGTGGGGTAATATCAAGACGTAGTATTAGCTATCCATGTCCAGTTTCATAAAAATAACCTAATTTAACATCGTTACTATGTAACCGTTTTTCTTTTTTTCTGTTCCAGGACATAGATGACTAATGTAGCTAAGATCAGTCCTACTCTCATGATATTAGCCCAACATACCACCTAGGAACTAAGTGCCAATCCAGGACCTTCCTTATTTTGCACCGCTTCATTGAACTGGATGCAAAATACGGGACATTTTAATTGCTGCTTCGACCATCCTTCATCAAGAACATCAAATCCTTAAGTCGCCTCTTACGGCAAGCACGGGAAGAAAGGCAGAGGGACCACTTTCATTATCTTTAATTGCAGGAACCCACACAGAGCAAACCGTATATAAAAATGAAGGATTCGTATGCGAAATCCGCAATAAATTAGTTGTCTCAAGTAATTGTCTGGATAGCTCAGTGATTAGAGCAGCGGACGTGTAATTCGAAAGTCGCAGGTTCGAATTCTGCTTCAGACAAATGTCCGTACCAAAATAAATGTATGCATTTTTTCAAAGCTTTATAACAATGCTTCTATGTAGATGCCGCTGTATGTGTTTGAGTATAATAGAAATGGAAATATGAACCATTGAATAGGCTGAACGAACTGCGGTATTTGCAAACAATTAATGCTATGCTGATGAAAAGGTCCTTCCAATAAGATCGTAGGAATGCGGCGTTCCCTGGCGTCACCTGAGGGATTCCTACTGACTCCTGGAATGCGCTCCCCGATGCCCGCTGCGGCAGCGGCGAACACTATCTCTCCAGCAATGCCACATGCTAGGCACAAGTTCTTTGTTCTATGAATCAAGTCGATTTTTACTAGATTTGATTCCGTACTCGATGGATTCGACATCACCGTTATCTCATTCATTTGAGGTTATCCAAAGACATCTAAATTGTAATCAGATTTTGAAAATCATTATGAAAACATTTGGTCTGTCGTAAGCTGGATTCGAACCTGTGACCTTTGGACTACATGTCTACTGCTTTACCGCTGAGCTATCCCAACAAATACGTCAATCAACGAATTTCTCGAATATATTCGAATCTACACAATGCTTTCCCTATATAATTCGCATATTACAGTATCAACCTAATATTGCTGTCGTCACCAAAGTTGATTATGGTATCGGACACTAGAGTCAGCCGGAGAGCAGCTACTAGAGTTGTTTCGTGTACCGCACAGACCGTCACGCCATTCGTATTCCCTTTAGTCATAGGCAGAGCATACGATTAAATGAAATTTAAAAAACCGGCCAAGTGCGAGTCGGATTCGCCCACGAAGGGTTCCGTACCATCGCACAAGATTGACCACAAAACATCAGGTTTTTTGTGTGGGAGCCCCCTTTAATTTTTAATATTTTGAATTTCCTATTTGTTGTTATAGCGGCAAAATAAATACACACTCTGAAAATTTCAGCTGCCTACCTATTACGGTTCATGAGATACAGCCCTGTGACAGACGGACGGACGGACGGACGGACAGCGGAGGCTTAGTAATAGGCTTCCGTTGGCACCCTTTGGGTACGGAAACATAAAAGCTGTGTTTGCAGCAAAACATCATTGGCTTGTCACGAAAAGTTTCAACTTGAATGAACTGGCAAGTTCTTGTGCGAGCCGGTTCGGTGGTGGGTTGCGGGGTTGCGGCGGCAAACTAGTATGCGTGGCTGTGCTGAGAGTCGGCAAGATCGACTCACCTGCTTCCCAATCCTGACCTCCTGATCCTCGCCAATACGGAGACGCTCCTACCATCCGATCGTAACAGACTCGAGAGACGCCTTGGTGCAACAAGAGGGAGGGCTTTCACATCCCTCCAAACCGTCAATATTTTTCATTTTTCCATCATCTCTTTAGGCTTAGAATTAATTATTGAAAACGGAACGGAAATGCCAAAAAAGTTAGAGAAACTGAAACTGAAACTCAGCCTTGGCCGATTTTCGTTTTGTAATTATGTTTCTCCTTAATCTGAGGAGCACTCGCGAAGACAGCAACAATATACATTGTAGAAATAGGTAATGTCACAAAGTTGTGACATTGTTGTGCTAAATATTTCCTCATCAAAGGTGAGTCTCGTTATTAGCATTGAACACAATGCGTTTGATATTCACACCGCTAAATGTCCCTTATGAACAACGGCAGTAAACCAACAACCTCACCACGTACCCATCGCAGTGTCGTTATTGTCCAAAATGTTTTAAAAGTACTTTTATGGCACCGAATATAACATAAAAATATAACATTTTATCCCTGCAAATGTATTGCTCACCCTTCGTTATTTCAAGATTTTTCATTGAAAGCCAGTCGATATTGTCACACTTATTTTCTTCAACTTCACCTGGAACTATGTATGCACTAAAATATATAAAATATGAGATCGTATAATATATCAACTTCCAGGCATTTATTTCTCAAAAGATACGAGACTAGTGCGTCGCTAGCCGCCAGAGGGCTTAAAGGCGATGCCTCTGGAGCTTTGTGAGGAGCGCGCATTTACTTTTCAGGGTTCTTCAGCGTTCCGCTTATACATTTTAGAACTTGTATTTATGCGAGCAAAAAGGGTTTTTCTGTCCGTCCATCTATGTCTACGTTTTCAGCGTTCTTAAGATTATGTGTGTGATTTTAACTCAAGTTAGAAAGTGTGTTTGTAAACATTTGAACCGGCCTCGGGGGTTCCTTTATACATCATGTGAAAGATGTCTCGAGGCAGCATAGAATAAGTAATAGTACTACTCAATGTAGGCCCGTGAGAGTTTTTCTTTCGCAAAAGTCGTTTGGAAATCATCTGAAATGTCTGTGTTTTTGTCGATAAAGTCAGTCCATCGATATCTGTGTTTGAAAGTTCTCGTTTTTCGCTAAATCTTAACTGAGTTTACAGTGGACAATTACAGTGAAAAGAAAATCTACATTTAACATTTATTTTTGCCTGGGTCAACTATTTTTCAAAAACCTAACACATGAATTGACACTTATGTAAGATAAAAAAAATGTAGTCGTTTTATTTTTTTTCAAACTACAAATTTTTGGGTGTTTAAGTTGTGCAGTTGCGACATAGATGGCGCGCTAGTAACAATAGGCGTTTTACAATATTGTTCTGTTTTCCAAAATAATTGGATAAAAACGCTTCGGGTTTCGATCTTCCGCGTTCGGGTTATGGATGGGTGACCGTTCTGTCATTGACGCTAGCCGTGGTTCGGATTCCACATAAAGCTGTAGGCCCTTCCTTCCTAACGAGGTGTTTCTGTTTTATGTACTGGCATGCCATCTAGTTACCGTGGTGTGTGTTGAGCTAACATCATGACAGTATAGGTGTGTTACAAGCCTTTTAAAAACACCGGAGTATAAATAAGCCATCAATTTCCAGTTCCATATTTTTTTATGCACTTTCGTTATAGTGCGGAACCTCGAAAAGTCCGACTCGCACTTGACACTTGGCCTACCTGAGGATTTGTCTGCGAAGTTTTTGTGAGAATAAAGACGAAATAGAGATCGGCTTTTGCCACATTGTATGGTAGCTTTTAAAGACGCGCCTTGAGTATTAAAAATACTTTTAAGCTTCTGAAAGAGCGAGGGATCGCAAAAGCACACGCCCTGAAAACAAATTAAGGGAGAAGTTTTTGGATAATATTATTTCGTATGGTTTGTTAATGTATTTTACTATTTATGTATGTGAAAACCACTATAACAATTTTCTTTGATTTTTACTATTTCATTTATGCCGGCCAAGGAACTTGTATATTACGTAACGTTTGTATGTAGTAAACAAATTCCTTGGCTGGCACATATGTTTTTTTAATTCAAGATCGTCAAATGATAGTAAAAATAAAAAGTTAATACATTATATACAGGCTGTTAACGGATGTATGGTCCAAACGTTAACCACGTGTTCCTTGGCTTATTTGGAGCAAAAAAGGTAGATAACAATTTTTTAGTGCGACTAAAAAAAAATTCGTCCTCCCCATATATTTTGTGTGTATGACCTTTTTGGACCACCGATTTGACGCGTTGCGGGGCGGCGTCTCGGCAGCCGACCATCATTCTCACATTTATAACGTGAGCGGCGAGCAGACTGTATAATATCGAACTTAAACTATACAGGGCGTTAACGGAGGTATGGTCCAAAAGCTAACCACGTATTCCTTGACATATTTGGAGCAAAAAAGGTAAAAAGGTTTTTGTAAATATGTATATACGTTTTTGCTCACTACTCACGAATTTTTCAACATATCGTGATGTTATTTGGCAAAAACTTATTGTGGTATTTTTATCGCACCTAGTCACACGCGTAATCGTTAATAAAAACCGGCCAAGTGCGAGTCGGACTCGCACACAAGGGGTTCCGTACCATCATACAAGATTCAAATCCAAAAACAGGTTTTTTGTATGGAGGCCCCCTTAATTTTTTTATAATTTATAATTTTACCTATTTGTTGTTATAGCGGCAAAATAAATACACACTCTATGAAAATTTCAGCCGCCTACCTATTATGCTTATTTCATATTTCAAATTCTTTATTCAGTGGAGCATTTTTTTTTCAAGTATACTGATCACACAGTGTTTAATAATATGTATTTTAATAATATGTAATTGGTTTATGAGATACATCCCTGTGACGGACGGACGGACGGACGGACAGTGGAGGCTTAGTAATGGGGTTCCGTTGGCACCCTTTGGGTACGGAACCCTAAAAATTACATTTTAAATGCTGGCGTCCATTCCTTTTCTAACGTTCTTAGTGTGAAGTGAGCGCGATGCATACAAATACCCGTATCTACATGCAATATTTGTATTCCCGAGGAAGAAAAATAACGTCTGTAACAAAAATGGAACCTGGAACCTTAATTTTCTCTGAGTGTATGATATGTGCCATCAAATTAACTTGCGAGCGAGAATGTAGACCTCTCCAGTAATTTATGTCCGAATTATTTTCAATACTAATGTTATACAGTTATGTAAAATGTGGAGTTTTCAAATGAGATGGAATCCCAACAACTTTGATACCGGTAAAATGAGAAAACACCGCTTCTTTTGCTTTAAACTATAGTTCTTATTAGATATAGGTACGTTAAACTACGTCCTTTGTTTGAATGTATTTAATTTAAACCAAAATATTAATATTTTCCCACTTCGGAATATTTGTTCTAAATGCTTTTTTTATAAATGTGAATGCCTTAAGTTTCAGAAATGTTGTCACAAACAATTGATTAAGTCCTTAGTAGATTAACAGATCCGAAACTCAAATCAGGCAAGACAATTTTCCGGGTGTAATTGTTTACATGTTTATAAAAAACGCATAAAACATCATTTTGTTTCAATCAAGCCTTTTCTTAGTTTCCATTTAGACATCTATCCAAACATTTTCCTCCATAACAAAATAATTTCGGATGGGTAAATAAGTGTTAGTTATTTTTTTTCGTTGAATGGCCTATATGCAAAGATATTCCTATGTATGTAGGTACGTGTGTACTTGCGAACAGCTGCGGGCTGCCCCTGGCCTCTTGTCGAATCGAAACAAGTCGTGTTTATGCAAGCCCACACACGACGAGATGACCGGCCCGCGGGGAGGGGGGGGGAGGAGAGGGAGAGCTCCCGGATGGCGGGAGACACGGGCGGACATTACTTCCGGGCTAACGGTCCTGCCGGGACCGTCGGCCCAGAGCTGACTTTTCAGCCATTTTACGCTCCCCGCGGAGGTACTTATCGACTTTTGCTATACCGGATGCAGGCGGTGGTTGAACGAAACTTTTTAATTCAAAATTAAATAACTCACTTTAATTGAGTTACTAGCTGTGCCTGTTTGGAATTCTGACTGGTAGGTAGGCAAAAAAGACTAAAGACTGAACAAACTGTACAAGTCGTGGAGGAGATATCCATATTTTTGTCCAAAATTATGAACAATAAATCGGTAGCATATCTTGCAGGCGAGCTCGCGTTTCAACGAACTCTATTCAAATACGATATCAGTTCCAATAAGAAGCCTCATTTTTTCATGTCTGCTCGACGCGTTCGTTCCTGTGGATGTGGAATAAAAGGAAATCGTACGATCAAAGCTTAAAAGGGCCCTGAAAAGCGGGCCCGCTTTCAATAATATTGAAATTGAGTCTCAATTCATTATTCAGTGGGTCGCCTGTCGCCCATCGCCCGTCGCCTGTCGCCCGTAGCCCGGCGCCACTCACTTAATATTACCTTCCTGTCACATTACTGATTCCGTGACCATAGTGGTATCGACTGAGTTCATACGTGTAGGCGCCAAGTCGCCTGCGAGCCTAGGCTATCCATTATTACCAAGATCAAGTTTAATATAAACGTAAGTTTAACCTAAATCAACTGTTATTTACGTATGATCATTTATTATACACGAACAGAGGCACCCGGCTCCGCTCGGGTCAATGAAGTTTCGGACTGATTGCGGACTGAACCTAACATTTTGTGTTATACGAGTTCCTCATACACACTTTCATCTCTCCTTTTTCTTCCCTACGTCTTTCGCCCCGTCTTTTTCTAAGCCTATGTCCTTTCCGAAGGTACAGACTCTCTCCATGCCGAATTTCATCAAAATTGGTTCATCGGTTTAGGCGTGAAAACATAACAGACAGACAAAATTATTTTCGGATTTATAATATTAGTATTCGTATTTCGGATAATCATAGCAGTAATAGTAGAAATATCATAGTATCGCTTATTCTGCGGTATCGTGCTGTAAAAATGCAAGATTCGCACCAAGGTACTTTTCTACTATGTAGGCATGTATGGGTTAGTACGGGCCATGTAGTGACCTTGCCATCATATCACAAAACACACAACAGCCGTTACACGTTCATGTCGTTACACCAGAAACAGAGACTGTTCCAGAATACCTTTCTTAGAAAAGGGACTCGGAAATTATTTCTCTTTCCAGTGTAACTACATGGACACACGTGACTGTACCATCAAATGTGTTCGGACGGAACCCTATCGAAATGTCTTCGCAGTCAGAGGCGTATTTTTTCACAAAATATATCAACATAACTTTGATATCTTTAAAGATGCAGGCAAGATGTTTTTAAATTCACCGACTGGGCGTGGGCTGGGCAGACGCTAAGAAATGTTTCCTCTTCTAGTCAGTTATTACATGACCTTCGGGCATTTTTTTTTCTGGTACCATCGCATTGAATGAACGATGGTCGAAGCGGCAATGAAAATTGTCCGTGTTTTCCACCCAGTTCAATGTAGCCGATATAAGGAAGGTCCTGCCATGGCACCTAGTTCTCATGTGGTGTGTTAGGCTAATATCTTACGGTCAGTTCGGTATTAGGCATCCATGACTAGTTACATAAAAAAAATAGATGGCTAATACCACACAAGTACCGTTATGATAGTAGCCCAATACACCACATTCCCGAAGGAATATGGTGCTATACCAGGACCTTTCCTTTCTCAGCACGGCTACATTGAACTTGATGGAAAACACGCACAATTTTTCATAGCCGCTTCGACTATCTTTTCATCCAATGCGATGGTACCAACCTGGGCGGGCCTAAACCCTATCACCTAGTGAAGGGGACCCACAGTTTTGCATGGATTCCGAACCATGTAGCAGCTCGCATTCGTGACGGAAAGCACTTATCTAACTCGGAAAGAGAAATAAAGTGGGGCATGAACGGGGCGAGCACTTGAACCCAGACCTCTGGTAAGGTAGGCGAGTGGCGCGGGGCCACTGGGCATTGCAGCATAATCTGTTCCTCCGCGAATTAAACATTTATTTTATAATCAGTTAAAATATGTATTAATCCTGTATGAAGTCGTCGTTGCGCCGGTCCATCCTACTCAATAGACGAGCGACGAGTTTAGCGAGTGGGTTCCGCCTCACGGGCCGGGCGACGTGCGCGCGGCAGCGGAGGGGCCGCCCCGCTGCGGGCGGGGAGGGGCTCCCCCGCGCCCCTCGCGCCCACCCCCTCGGCACCGCCGCGATCTGTGTGGCGAGCGCGTCGACCGCGGCCCGCAGCTGCGCGAGCTCGCCGCTCAGCTTCGGCAGCTGGATCTTGTTGATGAGCTCGAGCTTGTCGTTGATGGCGAGCAGCAGGCCGTCGGCTGGGGGTGGGGGCGCGCATGCGCGGCACGTGAAGGGCCGGCGGCGCGCGTCCCCGCCGCCCGCGCACGTCTCGTGGTACCGCGACTCGCAGCCGCTGCACTTGAGGCCGTGCCCGATCTTGATTGACCTCGCGCAACTCCGGCACTCCATCTCCATTTTGAAAGAATAGTTCCTATTTCAATACAAAAATAAATCGACTTCTCTAAAATACTACACAGGGATCATATCGCTAAAATGTTTGATGTCAAAACATCAGTGACAATCTCGTGACGTATTTGTTTTGAAGTTTTTGGCAGATAAAAGATTTTGGGTCTGTTCGGGCAAACATGGTTCCATTCCGCCCTGTACTGTCCGTTACAGAACGGAATCAGTCGGAACCCTCCAGCCAAAACGCCGAAACGAAAAAAGTCCAGAGATGTACGTCACTTTACCGCAATGGGAAACGCGGGAAACTGAGCCATTTGTATCTCAATTAATTTAAAACTCACCTAATTTACAATCGATACCAAATTTAACTCCAACTTAGGTGTACGTAGTTGACGTTCAAGTGACAGGTGACCTGAACTCGCCCCGGTTCCGCGCTCCATCTCGGAGAGGTGGAGCAAAAAAGTGATTCCGAGCGGTTCCCAACCGTTCTAATGGCCTGCGAAAACGGCCGAGATAGGTACATGGAACTGTCATTTTGTTAGCCATAACGCTATTTCTTGCTTCTTCTTGCACCGAAGGGCACGAAGTAGGCTGCGCGAACACAGCCAAATACACACGTGATTTCCAAAAAGGCCAACTAGCCTTTTATCAATCCTACAAATAAGAAGAAGAATCAATTGAAATAAATAAAAAATATATTCGTACTAGCTTGAAACTTTCTGATACAGATTTTTAAATATGTAATCGTGTGGTTGCCAAGTAATAAATATGCATAAAGTATTCTACAACACAGACCCTCGCAGTAAAGGGTGAAAACGGAACCCTATTACTAAGCCTCTGCTGTCCGTCCGTCTGTCACAGGGCTGTATCTCATGAACCGTAATAGGTAGGCTGCTGAAATTTTCACAGAGTGTGTATTTATTTTGCCGCTATAACAATAAATAGGTAAAATAAAAAAAATAAAGCCCACCCCCCCTTTATTTTATACAAAAAACGTGATTTCTTTATGTTAAATCTTGTACGACGGTACGGAACCCTTTGTGTGTGAGTCCGACTCGCACTTGGCCGGTTTTTTAGATTAAAACATTTTCAGCGGTTATATCTCTTTAAATGATCATGGGTCACTTTGAAACACAAATACGACAGTTTGAATCTTAACTTCGGAATAAGGTGTAGATCCAAGTCACCACCTTTACCATTTCGGGGCACCATTCGTCACCAACTTGTTTTTGAGCCCCGGTGAGACTGGACCCGTGGACTGGACCCACCCAACGTGATACCTTCCTTCCGACTATTTGAAGTTATACAATAACATCTACATTAAAGCATTTTAATCAGATTTTGAAAACTATTGAAAAAGTATTTTGTCTGGATTGCGCGTCTTTAATGCAGATATCGTTGTAAACCCTTATAACGGTAATGTCGTATAAATACAATGTATCAAATATCCTCCTGACTCTTTGATCCATGTAACATTTTAAACATACTTCCCGATCAAATCTACATTGTCTCACGAATATCCTCGTATTAGTTGGCATGTGTTCACAAATAAAAATGTTTACGGCCACTGCTTTGTCGTCCGTACAAACGAAGGAATCTTCGTCACCAAAACTTATTCGCACGCATAAATACACAACGCAGTTGCCTTAGAAGTGGGTGTCTGCAACGTTTTGTAAAATAATAAATACGTTTAGAAAGTAATTGAAAGCATCACATAGTGCGGAATTGTTTCCGACGAATATACGTTTTAGAGTCTAAATTCGCTCCAAATAATGGAGTAGTGGGTATTATAAGTATTATGAGTATTATTAGGCAGAAAGATTATGTCAAGTGTCATCATATTACTTGATTTAATTAGTAATTCCTTTATTTAAGCTTTTGAGACATTTGTCTCAGTGTACATTTTCATCGCGCAATTTATCAAACCCAACTTTGGATGTTTAAAATGTATCAGGCATTAATCAGTATCGCAAACTAAGTCTATTCGAATACAACAAGTGCGAGTCGCACTTGCACAAGAAGGGTTCTGTACCATAGTGCAAGATTGAAGACAAAAAAAAACCATGTTTTTTTGTATGGGACCCCCCTCTTTAACTGTTGTTATAACGATTAGGGTAAGCTCAGTAATAGGGTTCCGTTGGCACCCATTGGGTACGGAATTTCTCAAAACGATGGCAAGCATAAAACAAATGTATACCTAAGTAATGGATTTCAATATTTTTTTTCTTGGATTTCAATGTTTATTATTTTAATAGCATCCGCGCATAACTTTTACTAGATTTACTTTAAAATGTTACAGATACTCAGTGTTAATTCAAATCAAATCAGCAAGTTCTTACTTGAAAACAATTTGCAGCATAACTTTCAGATTAGCCCACATACGTTGACCCTGAAAACAATCCTTCTTTTTGGGCACGTGTAAAAACTTCCTTCCTGTTTCAGAAAACTCGCGGAAGGCGCCACCGGTGGGGCTGGCAGTGGACAGCGAGTGCTGCGCTGTACACCAGACTGGAGCGAGTTGGCGCTGAGCGGCGAGCATCTATGGACGCCCACATCTGTCTCCGGAGACTGCTGTTACGTGGGCGACGCCGAGTGCCAGGTATGCATCGCCATGGAATAACGGACAACGCATTCGCCGCACGCTAGACTAGAGCGTGACTGCCCTATGCATCATGCACCTCTGATCGCCCAACTCCGTCTCCGGTGACTGCTGTAACGTGGACGACGCCGAGTGCCAGGTATGCATCGCCATGGAATAACGGACAACGCATTCGCCGCACGCTAGACTAGAGCGTGACTGCCATATGCATCATGCACCTCTGATCGCCCAACTCCGTCTCCGGTGACTGCTGTAACGTGGACGACGCCGAGTGCCAGGTATGCATCGCCATGGAATAACGGACAACGCATTCGCCGCACGCTAGACTAGAGCGTGACTGCCATATGCATCATGCACCTCTGATCGCCCAACTCCGTCTCCGGTGACTGCTGTAACGTGGACGACGCCGAGTGCCAGGTATGCATCGCCATGGAATAACGGACAACGCATTCGCCGCACGCTAGACTAGAGCGTGACTGCCCTATGCATCATGCACCTCTGATCGCCCAACTCCGTCTCCGGTGACTGCTGTAACGTGGACGACGCCGAGTGCCAGGTATGCATCGCCATGGAATAACGGACAACGCATTCGCCGCACGCTAGACTAGAGCGTGACTGCCATATGCATCATGCACCTCTGATCGCCCAACTCCGTCTCCGGTGACTGCTGTAACATGGACGACGCCGAGTGCCAGGTATGCATCGCCATGGAATAACGGACAACGCATTCGCCGCACGCTAGACTAGAGCGTGACTGCCATATGCATCATGCACCTCTGATCGCCCAACTCCGTCTCCGGTGACTGCTGTAACGTGGACGACGCCGAGTGCCAGGTATGCATCGCCATGGAATAACGGACAACGCATTCGCCGCACGCTAGACTAGAGCGTGACTGCCATATGCATCATGCACCTCTGATCGCCCAACTCCGTCTCCGGTGACTGCTGTAACGTGGACGACGCCGAGTGCCAGGTATGCATCGCCATGGAATAACGGACAACGCATTCGCCGCACGCTAGACTAGAGCGTGACTGCCATATGCATCATGCACCTCTGATCGCCCAACTCCGTCTCCGGTGACTGCTGTAACGTGGACGACGCCGAGTGCCAGGTATGCATCGCCATGGAATAACGGACAACTCATCCGCCGCGCGTTAGACTAGAGCAAGGCTGCGCTATCCAGCAAGCACCTGTGGTCGCCAAACTCGTATCTTCGGCGCCTGCTGCTTGCTACGTGGACGACGAGGCCGAGGGAAAGGTATTTGTTGCCATAGAATAACGCAGAACTCATCCGCCGCCGCCTGGACTGCAGCGCGGCTACGCTATGCAGCAATCACCTCTGGTCACCCAACTCCGCCTCCGCCGAATGCTAGTACGTGAGCGACGGCGTATCCTAGGTACGTGCACAAACGTCTGGAAAGTAAACGATGCTTATTACCACACGTTCGGCAGCTGCTATGGACGAACTCGAAAAAAAACATACTACGGAGGAATATCTGGAGATATTCCATTCAAATTCAAGAAATTTCAAGAAGAAGAATGTAGATCGTATCATTGTGAACCTCTATTATGACAAGTGCTTGCGTTCACGAGCCGAGCACTCACTTGAGGGGTCGATCCAAAGCCGGCAATAAATTATGTTACGGAAGCAACTCTTGACAGCGCCAACAACGGTCTAAGCACCTGCTTTATTTCTAAGTAGCGTCATTTAGCAGCAGCGACGCAATAACTCACCAGTATTCGGAACCCCCTTGCTAATGCTGTTGCCGATTGTAGCCGACGTATTTTCTCGTAAATCGCGAAATTATCTACCATCTCAATTCCTCGAGTTTGTAAGCTCGTTAAGTTTAACTGATTCCATTTGTGCTAATGCACCTCCTCGGGAATTCATTTGGAAATGTTATTTTGTTTGATGGAGAAACGGAGAAATCCAGCTTAAAAAGATAATCGTAAATTGATCGGTGGGCGCAAGTATGTTTCCGAAAATGACGCCTCAGCACAAGAGTAATTCAGAAATGATTTTCGTTGCATTTCTACTGATCATACTGGTCACTGTTTGATTTGTGTTGTTTGAAAAATTGTTGAAAATTTTCTATCAGGAAAACAAAACCGCGCAGATAAATAAATGTGATTAATGATGTTACCTTATATAAAAACGAGTCGTTTTCGATTTATTTCCAAACTATATTTTTATGAGGAGCATTGTTTATGCCTACCTATGAAAGAACTACCCTTTTGGTACTTCAAAGTCAGGGCAAACAGGTCAATAAGGAAGGTCCTGGCATGGCACCTAGTTCCCATGTGGTGTGTTGGGCTAATACCATGACAGAAGGTGGTATTAGCCATCATGTCCAGTCACACATAAAAAAAATAAAAAAAACAACAGTGAATGAAGGTAATCAAATCAAAAGCTGTATTTCTGCTGGTAAACTATTTCAAACACACACCAAATTCATGACTGCTAGCAGCAGCGTATTTTATACTTTCTGGACGGCGCGAAACAAAGCCAAAGAAGCAGAAAGACCTTGCGTAAAAAGACAAACCAAAAATACACCTTTAGAAGCCTATCGTGTTGGTATAAGTCGACGTTGTGTCTCCTTGTAGAGAGGGCTCATTGAAACAAGCGGCAGCTTAAACCTGCGCCCCGCACTCTGCTGTCACATTATTCTCGACAATTTCCCGAAGTGAGGTGGGATAAGGAGAGCCAAGAGCGTCTCAAAGAGAGACCAATCCGCGTGGATCAAAATGGCCCACGATTCCATTTATTGGTACTGAATTATTTTACGCGACGGGTGATTTATATGTACCATTTAATAATATATATTTCGATGGATCGATGTGTTTTTTCTTAAGTTAGTTATCACAGAATTATTAACTTAGACTTTAAGGTCAACAGCTCCCTGAAAATTTTAGGGTATCTCTTTTTCTCCAGTGGGTAGGCCAAAATGGATCATAAAGTTCATAATTCATAATCGCATCGTATCTGCTGATTAATAGGCGATCCGGTGAAATAAAAGTATTTAATTAAAAATTCATCAATCAATCGAAAAACAGATAAAAACTCACCGCAAGTGACATGGCTCCGCTCATAGCAACTTGCTTGAATTCTCTGCTAAATTGATTTAATTAGAGTTCAGAGGGAATCGTATAATAGCCGGATACGAAATTGGTAGACGCAATACCCGCGAATGGTATGTTTTGCTGGTTCGGGTCCAGCCCTGTAGTATATTCGTAAAGTAGTTCTTTTTACTGAGATCTTTCTTCGATTAATGTTTTCTTGCTTCGAGGTCGATTATACATACATATCACATTCCTTGGAAGTACGAAGTGGAAGTTCCTGCTTAGTACGAAAAATTATATTAACTTAAATCTACGGTCTACATGCTAGTTCCGCAAAGATTCTGATTGAAAGACCAACCAAAATAGGCAAGCGCTAAGTGATACCAACAACTTAAGGCGCTAGGACTAGCCAACTACTCGCGCCATACAAATGCACTTATTAACAAATGTAATAATATGTAGTGAAACGCTTCAGCAAATCCAAATAGAACTCCAGACTGATAATGGATTGTTAATATTTTTTTATTCCATCATTTATTTAAATAATAATAAAAATAAAAAAAGCTGATTTTTCTCATTAGAAATCTGAAAGTCATTCGATTTCTAGATATAAGCAAAAACAGCATATATGCATAAACAAAAAATTCCATTTGCTTTTAGATTTCTACATTTAGTCAAAAAAGTTCGGAAATGGACACCGTTTCCGCAATGTATTTTGTATAGAAAAAGGAAACATACATTAACGAAAATCATTCGATTTCTAGACAAGGAATCATATATTGTAAGGATGACACTTATAATCGTCAGACTTAGTTAGTTTACTTGGGGTGCCTCGTCTAACTTTGCGATTTGGCTAGTACCAGGCCCTTAAACAAGGAAAACAAAAAAACATTTAGAGGAATAAACCAAGGCTTTATGAAAATATACACAGCATATATATATATATATATATATATATATATAATACAGCACAAATATACATTGACAGTCTCGAAGCCAACATAAAAATTGAAATACTTCAGAGGCAAGCGGCAATCGAAAGTACAATGATTGCAACAAAATTTTTGTGCGGATATTTAGGAGAGATTAATGAAGAGGAAGGATGAGGAAGAAATAGACTCTTCTGCTCTTTTTCCTAGGAGGATCCTGGGCGGGAGCAGAAAGATACCGGCCTAACATCAGAGCCGACGACTCCAATCAAACAGGACGAAAAAAATTATATATATATAATGCAGAACTTCAAGAATAATGCAGAACTTCAAAAATGACATCATATTTGACGCTTATTCCTTTTCCTGGGAGGCACCTGGGCGGGAATAAGTCGGACTTCCGGCACGACGATGCCGGAGACTCCAACAGATTGGATGAAGAAATTCATATATTAGTAATAGTGAAGTATTTTTTTAAATGGTGCTATCTGTACAATTTAATTTGGTCGAGAAGAAAAGTTTCCATGCATTATTTTCAGAGAACACCCTTCTAAATAGCCCATTCACGTCTCAATTAATTCTTACCAGCCTAATTTTTTACTGCTATACCGCGCTATTTACCCCCGTCCTCCCCCAAGAGCCGCGGCAGGCTGCCATTAGCTTTTCCGACCGACAATTAACTCGTTACCGGTTGCTTCACATTGTACTGCTCTCCCCCGCACACTCCCCCCCCCCGCCTCGCCCCCTCCGCCCCTCCGCCCCTCCGCCCCCGACCCCGGACAGCCACTAAATCCAACGACTCGCAAAGAGCCCTCTGGAGCCGCTTTCTGACAAGACTGCGTGTACACTCACTGCCACGAGAACATTACCAATTTTTAAAGAATATTTTGTAATTGCTTAGCCCGTCGGGCGCTGTATGTACGTCGAGTTAAAAAGGTTTTAAAGTTTTTTTTTGTTAGTGAAAGACGAAAAAGTAGAACACTCAAAATTCAGAGCCCCCAAGTGCGTCCGTCAACTAATCTTACCAAAGAAGTTTCACTTCTAACGCATTTTAACATATTTTGTTCACTTTGGACTAAACGAGTTGTTCATCTCTCAGATCTGGGACATATTTGTCATGGCAGTTTTAAGATGTATTTAACGTGTTTTGCTCTCATTTGTTCAGGAATGAAATCGAGAAAATGAATTTCTTAGAAGCACGATTATTTTTTAAATCTAAATACAAGCAACAGATCCTTTTCTTTTATTTATTTTGGTATATCACACATACAAAAT
The DNA here is from genome assembly GCA_946894095.1 of Incurvaria masculella. Lineage (NCBI taxonomy): Eukaryota > Metazoa > Arthropoda > Insecta > Lepidoptera > Incurvariidae > Incurvaria > Incurvaria masculella. The sequence continues at coordinate 14,216,339 of OX335650.1, forward strand.
ATAAAATTAAATGAATCCAGCTTAGACCAATAGATCCGAAAAATAACCAAAAAAAAAAAACCAAAAAAATATTTTGTAAATAGTCTTCATCAAAGGAAGTAAGTTTCCACCTTTTTTTTTTCACAGAAGAAAAGTTCATAAATAGTGGATGCCCAAAACAAATTTTCATCACGACTGTTCTTGATCTCGCAAGGATAAGCGAGTGCGCGGTCGCGCGCTCAAAAAACCTCACGCCTAGCGGATGGCGCGCCGCCTCCCTAATGCGTAGTGTCTACACGATAAACCGGAGATGCTCTACACATCTACGCACACCTTCCGCACCATTCTGGGCTTTTTGAGGCCGAGCTCAGCCCCCAGCGACCCGCCCATCGACGCCAGCTTTCACGTTCTTTGCGTGAGGGCTTCATTTTCTGTTTTTTATCAAAGCGAACTGACGACGGAACTACGAAGAGGCTTGTTATTTATTTTATTTTTTTGCTAATAACAACGTCTCGTAATCTTCGAAACTCTTCTTAAGGTAGGCCATCCCGCTCAACTCCCCATACAAACGGGGAAAGAAGATCACGCCCATATTTTTTGTCAGAGATCCAAAAGTTTGCTCAAAATAGCTTTATTTGATCGAACTAGATGTCTGATGACCGTTGGCATTGTACAATTGTGTTTGATTTCTAAGTTATAAGGTCTGAAAGTTCGAGTTTTTCGCGTGTTTTATACATTAACTTTGGAGGTGGATTACTCAACGATAAAATCTATACATCTCAAAAAGATTAGTCATTAGACATACCTTGTTTCATGAAAATGTATAATCAATTTAGTTTATGTTAGTTTTTTTACTACAGCGATCATGGTTGACTTTTAGCTAGAAGTCGTTTTGTAATTAAAATTTTCGTAAATCTTACTAAATCAAATACTATGCGCATTGTCTGCTTTGTGGACATGTTGCATCCTCCTCATCACGCAGCCTGTCTTTTTCTTTGAAACATAGAAGGTCCCAGAGTGCAATAGCACGGTATTGTGCCGTGCTCGCGAATAAGTTAGTCCCGCCGGAAAGGGACACCTTAAGGTGGCCCAACCCGCTCAACTCCCCATACAAACGGGGAAAGAAGATCACGCCCATATTTCTTATCAAAGATCCCAAATTTTGCTCAAAAGAGCTTTATTTGATCGAACTAGATGTCTGATGACCGTTGGCATAGTAAAATTGTGTTTGGTTTCTAAGTTATAAGGTCCGAAATTTCGAATTTTTCGCGCGTTTTATACAATAACTTTGGTGGTTTATTACGCAATGATAAAGTAAGAAAATCTTAAAAAGATTAGTCATCAGACATAGGTTATTTAATCAAGATTTATAATCTATTTGGTTTTTGTTAGATTTTTGACTACAGCGGTCGTGGTTTACTTTTAGCTATAAGTCGTTTTGAAATCAAAATTTTCGTAAATCTTACCAAATCATACACTATGCACATTATCTTTTTTGTGGACATGTTGCATCTTCCTCATCAAGGAGCCTGTCTTTTTCTTTGATACAGAGAAGGTCCCAGAGCCCAACAGCACGGTTATGAGTTAGTCCCGCCGGGTTGGGCCACCTTAAGGCTGTCGTGAAGTCACAGGAAATCTATGATTTGAACATTTTAAGAAATGCATTCTTTGTCCATGGGCCAAGGCACAATTTGTACAGTGCCCGCGAATGAGTTAGTCCGGCCGGGTTGGGCCACCTCAAGGCTGTCGTGAAGTCACAGGAAATCTATGATTTGAACATTTTAAGAAATGCATTCTTTGTCCATGGGCCAAGGCACAATTTGTACAGTGCCCGCGAATGAGTTAGTCCGGCCGGGTTGGGCCACCTTAAGGCTGTCGTGAAGTCACAGGAAATCTAAGATTTGAACATTTTAAGAAATGCATTCATTGTCCATGGGCCAAGGCACAATTTTGCACGGCGTACGCCGTTAAAATTTCGAACTTTTCTTCCAGGCTCAAACGTTTCCCTACCCCTAAACGTTGCCAGATTGTAATTATTTTTTTTATCACTTGAGAAAGCTCTCATTCTATGTCCGTATGTTTTGTTTTTTTTGTTAAAATCTGAATTTATTGGTAAACTTTTTTCTAATATTTATTAGCCAATATTTTCCGATCTAAAAGCTATACCATACGGACATAGACGGACAATCAAAAATTTCAAAAACCTATTAAAACATTAAGAGCATGGAAATAGTTATCGCCCGTAGTATGTGGAATTGATAGGGTAACGACTCTCTTAAAGGGTAGTCACTAAAAAGCCCCAAATCGCGACGCCCTACTCTATTACGCTCAATTTTACTTCCATCATGACTTCTTAATTTTTTATATTAGTTTATGCAACGACATCTTCTACATTAAATCATTGTTATATATTTTTTTAAATAATTCGAAAAATGTTTTGTTTGGACATTCGTCTGAAGCCTCCTGAATAATCCTGTTTTAGACGAATATCGATATCCCTTCCTTTGCACCTTTCGTTGCCATATCAGAATTAACACGCAATGCAATAAATGGAGAAGCCTTATCTTTATTGGGGCCTTTTTCACCTACTGCTGATTACCTTAATCGCCACATATTAAGGACCTTTCTTAGCAGCTCGCAATCAATACCAGTACAAGGTATTGATCGCTCACCATGAAATTCAGGACACACGTGACAGAATATTTGAATGGACGAAAACATAGTTTCTATCAGTCAATGCTGCAAAATGCACTGTACTTAGGGTTGCCATCTCTAAAATTTGGCAACCAGGACAAGATGTGAAAATTTGCGTGAAAACCCCGGATTTTAGAGCCCAGAACCCGGATATGTCAACAGGTTTTTTAAACAGTCAGTGTAATAAAAAAACAGTTGAAAATATCATTAATCACCTTTTTATTATTTTCAGACCTTAAAATTCAATTTAGTGATATTTTATCATCATTTTAAATGTACTTACCTAATAAAACAGAATATTATTACAGTGTGTTACAAATTGTTTTACAAATCAGTTAGCTATACTGATAGTAAAGACTTTGAATTTGCAAGCCTGGACTACAAATGAAGCCCCGCCCGGACGCTCCCCGGATGCCCTCTAAACTAGGACAAATCCGGGGAAACCCGGACGGATGGCAACCCTAACTGTGCTACATGTTGGAGCTAAGAACTCGCACCGGCAATACTTCATTGATGGTAACATGGTGCAGGCAGTAAAATCACAAAGGGACTTCGGAGTGACCATTTCAAAGCACCTGAAATAGAAAGAACTCATAGTGGGAGTTGTCAAGAGACCAAACTCGTTTCTCTACTAGATAATAAAGGCATTCTCCTACTGTATGGTTTGGGGCGACAGCCGCAAATGGGTCGCTACCCAAATACCTACTTCATGAGTGGACTGTAGGAAATAATAATTTTGACAAATTGAACCCTGACTTGAACGGACTATAGGCAGGATAGGAGAGGACTCACCAGTGGCGTATTGTGGTCTGCAGCCCTCCTGACTCCTCGGGTTCCGTCTCTGCCAGGGTTCCGTGCACGGCACTTAAAGTCTTTTAACTGTGTGGCGCGTAGACGCTACGCGGGTTGGATCCACGGCCGGATACGATCGTTGCCGTGGATCGTGGAGCTGTTGAGGATATGCGAAGCCAGCAGAACGTCCGCCGGCATCGACATTTGCCACGAGTCTCTGGTGACCCACCGTTTTTCATTCGCCCGGCGCGAATGAAGGTAGATTGGTAAATCGTTTGTCCTCGGGAAATTAATTACACAAGGGTGTAACGGTTAAGTAGTAGGAAGAAAGGATGGGACATTGTTCAAGTCAATACATTCCCCCTACCAAAATCAATGTGTTGATTTTCCCTTAAAAAGAAAAAAAAAACTTAGTCGCTTCCACTCTGTACAAAAAATGTGTATCATAAAGTGTGAATAACATACATATGTGATTAAAGAAAAACTATTTATTTTAATTGTAAACAATAATATAAAAAAGATTACATACCTAATAACGTGAAACCTAATTATAAAGTATGCAGTATTATTAAATCAATTCAAGTTATTATTGGCAGTAGACAGAGCTTAACAACCGGTCTCTTCAAGAAACCATTTTTAGTTTTAAGTGTCACGACCCTCACAATACCGTCAGCACCAGGGTGTAGTTGCAACACTCTACCCAGAGGCCAATGCAGGGGTGCTGTCTGATCTGATTGAATCAGCACCAAATCCCCAATCTGAATGTTGCTCCCTGATGAGAGCCATTTCGACCTCTGTTGTAAAGTGTGCAAGTAATCCCGTTGCCACCTTTTCCAAAAATGTTGTGAGCAACTCTGAATCAGCTGCCAGCGAGACAGTCTATTTGAAGGAACGTCCTCAAGACTGTACTCTGGCACAGCGAGTAAATGATGTCCTACTAGAAAATGTCCAGCTGTGAGAACTTCAAACTCATTTGGGTCACTAGATAAAGAGCCGATAGGCCTCGAATTAAGCACTGCTTCTATCTTGCAGTACAAGGTTGTAAGCTCCTCGAACGTCAATGATCTATCACCTACCACACGCTTGAGGTGATATTTAGCCGATTTGATTCCAGCCTCGTGAAGTCCGCCAAAGTGGCTTCCGGTGGGCGGATTAAATTTCCAGGTCACTTGTCTAGCGGTGAAACCATCAGTCATAATTTGCTGATTATCCTTTGACACAAAGAATTTCTGTACTTCCTTCAGATGTTTTGCCGAGGCAACAAAGTTTGTGCCATTATCTGAGTGCAGTGTTTCACACAGACCGCGACGAGCGACGAACCGATCCAGACAAGCAAGAAAACAATCGGCCGACAGAGAAGATAAGACTTCTAAATGAACTGCTTTCGTTGAAAAGCAGACGAATAAGCACAGATAGGCTTTTGTAACCTTCGCATTTCTGCGCAAACTCTCTTTTATGTAAAACGGACCACCGAGGTCTACACCTACATCTTTGAAAACCTTTCCAGGAGTAACCCGGTTCACTGGCAGCTCTGCCATCATTGGTTGTAAAGCCACGGGCTTACACCGAAAGCATATCACGCACTTAGATAATACTGATCTGATGACACGTGTAGCTGAAATTATCCAGTACGACTGGCTCAGTATGCCTTGCAAAGCGCGGGGTCCTGCGTGTAGGTACGTTACATGAAAGTGCTCAATAATAAGTTTTGTCAAGTAACCTTTAGTGGGCAGGAATATCGGATGCTTAGACCTGTACGACATGTCCGCGTGCGATAACCTGCCCCCGACCATCAAAATGCCACGGGCATCTAAGAAGGGAGCTAACTTCCTTAAGTACGCACTACATGACTTTCCAGCTGTGAGAGCAGCTATTTCTGAAGAAAAATACGTGCTTTGTAGATTTTTGATTAGCATATCATGCGAATTATTCAGTTCGAGTGTGGTCAGAGCCCCACTACGACGTTCAGAAACTTTCTGACGAAGGTTATGTAGGAAACGCATGCACCACGCCAGGGTACGTTGCAATTTCCGATAAGAAGAAAATGTATTTACGAATTCTTCCAAGTGCGACGTTTCAGTTAGGGCAGGAAATGAAAAAGTGTCCACTTTAGATTTCAAGTCAGGTAAATCACATAAATTACTTTCACTGACATCGATTTTTGTGATAGGCCATTGTTCAGAATCCTCGCGAAGCCAGCTAGGTCCTGCCAGCCATTCGGGCTGTGCTGCGAGCTGCGAGGGAGTCGCTCCGCGCGAACACACATCAGCTGCGTTGTTCTCTGAGCGAACGTGATACCAGTCACGAGCGGGCACCACTTCGCTCACCCGACACACACGGTTCGCGACGAAAGTTTGGAGTTTATACGCAGGAGTATTAAGCCATGCTAAAACTACGGAGGCATCCGACATGGCTATAATTTTTGTTATGTTAACATCAGTCATCACCGTTTTTAGGTATTTGATGAGCTGACTGAGCAGCACGGCTGCCATGAGCTCGATACGAGGTATCGAAGCTACTGGTTTTACCGGAGCGACCTTCGACTTTGAAACCAAAATATTAACCTTCACATTTGACTGACAATCTTTACTCAGTGCATACACTACAGCACCATAGCCTCGTTCGGAGCCATCACAAAAGCCAATCAAATGGCACTCAGTGCAATTCGGTACCAAAACATGTCGCTCAATCCGCAGGTCTGATAACAAAGGTAGCTCGGAAATAAAAGATTGCCACTTTACTCTTATGTCAGTAGGTAAGCCTTCATCCCAGTTAAGTCCGAGCTTCCACAAGTCCTGCATGATGCATTTCGCAACAAATATACACGGCGCGACTAAGCCCACGGGATCATAAATTGTAGCTAGTAATCGCAAAACTGAACGTTTGGTTGTTATATTGTCAGTCAAATTTGTGAAAAATGTGAAACAATCCGAGGTAGGTAGCCACTGTAAGCCTAAAACCTTAATCGTTTGGTCATTATTAATCGAAACCGGTTTTTCATGATAATCTAATGGAATGCGAGATAATAACTCAGGAGTGTTACTCGCCCATTTCTTTAATTCGAGCCCACCGCGTCGCATTATAGCAATGAGCTCATCTTGTAATGTACAAGCTTCTTCAACAGTTTCGACTGACCATAAACAGTCGTCGATGTAAAAACCTTCTCGTACAACCTTTGCAGCGCGCGGGAAATGTATTTCCTCGTCACGAGACAGTTGTCGAAGTGTTCGAATAGCGAGAAAAGGCGAACAGTTAACACCATACGTAATGGTTTTTAGTTCATACGTTTTCAATTCGTCAGCGGGTGATTCCCGCCACAAAATGTGCTGAAAACTTCGATGTTCGGGATCAATTAATATTTGTCGGTACATTTTCGAAATGTCACCTGAAATGCATACAGAATACAGACGAAATCGAATAATGATATCCAGAATGTCACTTTGCAATTTCGGTCCAGGTATAAGTACATCATTTAGCGATTTATTCGAGCTCGTCTTCGCGGAGGCATCGAACACGACACGGACAGGCGTGGAGGTACTCGTAGGCTTGAATATAGCGTGATGGGGTATAATATAGTTGCTAGGCGACGCGCCAGCATAAATTTCCATGTGCCCCAGTCGCGCGTACTCCCGCATAAACTCAACATAGGCTTCGCGCAGCTCAGGTGAATGATTGAATTTGCGCTCTAATTGCAAAAAACGTTTTGCTGCAGCGTTGTATGAATCACCTAAGCCATGGGCACCGTCATCAGGTTTCAGCAAAAGAGGAACGATATACCTACCACAAGCTTCCCGCGTTTGTCGTTCACAGTATGTACTTTCTGCAAGCTCATCTGAAGGGTTAGACGGAATCACACACGGAACGGATTCGATTTCCCAAAATTTCGCAAGAACCTTATCTAACGGCTCACTACGAGTGACCGAAACCAAGCAGGTACTGTCAGAGTTATTCTGCATGTCAGAGCACGGCTCTAACTTTCCAGTTATAATGTATCCAAAAATGCTTCGCATTGCAACCGGAATATTTGAATTTATTGTGATGGTCTGTCCATCATAAATGTCCGGGAATACATCGGCAGCAAGTAATAAATCAATTTCCGATTTTTTATAAAATAATGGATCCGCTAAGCACAAATGTTTATACTCGCTCACAACGCCCTTAGGTATTTGTACAGTCGGCATATCTGTAGTGATTTTATTTAATATTACAGCACCAAATTGTAATATTGGCGCTTCGGAGTCGGTGGGTTTGATGACGCACTGACACATTCCGTAGTTTTTCACTTCACCGCCGCCTAAACCTGACACAGAATAGGGGCACTTGCTACGAGCAAGCCCCAAGCGCTGAACGCAACGCTCGGTGATGAAGGAAGTTTGAGCACCCGAGTCCACCAGACACCGGAAGGACTGATACCTACCGGATGCGTCCGCTACGTGAACTAACGCTGTGCCCAAAATCACAGAATAACCCTTCCCCTTAGATGAGGAATGGCACGCACTACGTTCTCGCTCGCTAGTCGAAAAACTTGCATTCATTTCAGAAGAGGGCACGGCCCTTACGATGTCATCCGAATGCAGTAAAACATTATGTTTTTTCGACTTACACACGGTACAAGCCTTGTTCGACTTGCAAGCGTCAGAGTGACGTTTAAGACACATTTTGCACAAATTAGATTTATGCACTTCTCTTGTCCGGTCCACGGGACTCAGATCGAGAAATTTAAAACATTTGTAGATCATATGATTGTTGCCTGAACAGAAATCACAATGCATCGATCGTGTTTGCGAAGTAGATGTCAATACTGCCTTTTTATTTTTATAACTTTGTCCAGAGGTACCAATAACTTTCGGCAGAGACGGAGGCACGGCCACCGAATCTGTCGATCGTTCGATGATCTTAATCTGATTATGCACAAATCTCATCAAATCATTGAAGGTCGGCATTTTATCCTGTTGGCAAGATTTTTCGAACTGTTTTCGGGTAGAAATATCCAATGCCCTCAGTGCAATATGACATAATGTAAAACTAGACAGATCTTCAATCTCCAGAGACTCGATCGCACGCAACGAATGTTCGAATGTCTCGATGAATGCATTCAGATTAGGAGCCGTCTCCTTAGTGAGCGGTGCAAACGTTAACATTTTATCCAAATACCGACTAGCGATCCTGCGCTTATCTTGATACTTTTCCAACAAACTATCCCACACTATAGAATAATTAGCAGCGGTTATTGGAAGACTTTTCACGATGTTTAGTGCATGACCCTTTGTACAGGACAATAAATAATGAAATTTATCAATGTCTGAAATCGACTTATTATTGTGCACCAATGAACAGAATGTATCGTGAAAAGTGCTCCAGTTTTCCTCGGAACTGAATGGAATCAATTCAAGTTTCGGCAAACGCGGTCGAGCTATACACGTCGTAGGTTGCTCACCATCGATGCGAACATCGCTCTGCGGGGGGCATCTACTTGCACATATTTTAATCTCGTAATAAAGAGTATCGAAACTCTCTAACTCTTTGTTACTTATCATCTCTGGAGGATCGAACTTCAACTGAACTTCCTGAATAGAACACACGGTGTCCTCAAATTCCGTTTTAATGTTATCAAGGTCAGCATATCGTATCATAAATTGATTCCACAACGAAGAGTTTTCAATAACACTTTTGGATAGATCGTATAATATTTGTAGTTTACTGAAATGTCTTTGTTTTCTAGCTGTTAGGCTTTGAAACTGACGAAGCACGGCAGATTCTGTCGGCATTGTGACGAATTAAACGTAAAATAAAATAATGCTACCAACTTATGATTTACGAGCTACACTCAGCTTGCCGTGAAGACAGCAAACAAACAATATTGAATACGGATTTCGTAAATGGAAATGTTTGGTGTACATATATATAAATAGGTACATACAATAGTGTAATGTATTATGGTATTTTGTAGTGGAAGTGACTACACGGACTTTGTACGACAAAGTTAAACCAAATTACCAATACTTTTTAACACAAAAAAAATTTGTTATGTTTGTAAATAACACAAAATGTGTGATCGTACGGTTCGACAGGACCATAAAATGTATGATCATACGGTTCGAAAGGACCAAAAAATGTATGGTTTGGGGCGACAGCCGCAAATGGGTCGCTACCCAAATACCTACTTCATGAGTGGACTGTAGGAAATAATAATTTTGACAAATTGAACCCTGACTTGAACGGACTATAGGCAGGATAGGAGAGGACTCACCAGTGGCGTATTGTGGTCTGCAGCCCTCCTGACTCCTCGGGTTCCGTCTCTGCCAGGGTTCCGTGCACGGCACTTAAAGTCTTTTAACTGTGTGGCGCGTAGACGCTACGCGGGTTGGATCCACGGCCGGATACGATCGTTGCCGTGGATCGTGGAGCTGTTGAGGATATGCGAAGCCAGCAGAACGTCCGCCGGCATCGACATTTGCCACGAGTCTCTGGTGACCCACCGTTTTTCATTCGCCCGGCGCGAATGAAGGTAGATTGGTAAATCGTTTGTCCTCGGGAAATTAATTACACAAGGGTGTAACGGTTAAGTAGTAGGAAGAAAGGATGGGACATTGTTCAAGTCAATACACCTACATAAGTGCAGAACTGTTTCTCAAACTGTACAAAACGTCCTCTCCTAGAGTACTCTTTCCAAATTTGGAGTCCATACTTCAGGAAGGACATTGACCTCCTGGAGAGAGTGCAAAGACGGGCTACCAAACTGGTACCAGCCCTGAAAAATAAGTCCTTTGAAGATCGTCTTGAAGCACTCGGTCTTACCACACTAAGAAAGAAGAAAAAGAGGAGACCTCATTAAAACTTTTAAAATACTTAATGCCCACTATGATGTGCTTAAACTCAAATCCGTATACACAATGAACAAAACGGGACTTCGTGGCCATTCACTAAAGCTTAACCAAACCAAGTTTAATTAAAACCCAGAAAGTTCAAAAAAGTAGTGGACTCCTGGAATAAATTGCCTCAAGAAGTGATTAGTGCTATCACAGTAAATGGTTTTAAAAACCAGTTAGACAAACACCTTAATAGTATTAAACTTAAATAAAAATACAATAATATTTTTAGAAGTGCACTCCAAAAATCAAAATTTTTATTACACGCATCAGCTTAAAGTTGTTAATGTATACTATCTATACTCTATACTATTATATAAAGAGGAAAGGTTTGACTGTTTGTTGATATGAACCGAATAGGCTCTGAAACTACTGAACGGATTTGAAAAATTATTTCACCGTTGGAAAGCTACAGTCTATCCGACGGACATAGGCTATGTTTTATCTTTAAAAAATTAGGGATCCTTACCAAAACTCCGATAACGTAACCCTAGGTACAAAAAAATTACCAAGAATGTTCCTTACATCGCGTGCGCTGCGAAAACTATTCACGCTAGAACAAAATGATGTACTACAATTTTATAGAACACATTATTATCTACAAAAAATGTCGCGACTGCATACATCTAACTATTATAGTTATGACACAATAAGTGTGCATTTATTTTAAAATAAGTATTTAAATACCGCCGCTAGAAAAGGCTCTTTATTTGTACCTAGATATTAATCCTTATCAAAATAAATAAATTATTATTTAAGACTGTTTCAATACCTTTATATTAATTTTTGAATTATTCGATTCGGACATTTCATTCGAAAGATATAATGAGTTTAAAAATTAGAAAAAACTCCGCTCGGCCAACTATGCGTTTTAGAGTTTGTAGGCGTCACTCAGAGGTACGGGAGGGGCTCCCTACGCAGCAGCCGTGTGCGGAATTTAAGAAATTATCGCTTGATAATATTTTGTCGCTTCATGATAATTAGTTTAGTAGGTAACTAAACGCATTCAAAAAGTTCTTTTCAGAACTAGACCCAATATGTTGTACATGTAGTTATCCTAATAAATTAGTGATTTAAAGAGTTTTTATGATTTTCGATTAAATACTTTTTAGTTGTATGTTATAGTAGTAGTTGTAGGTAGCTAATAACAGTTAAACAAGTTTGAAAAATGTTACGGCTTTTCAAGTGGCAGGAAGATACATTCTCCAAAGACATTCTCAAAAGCCGTAACATTTTTCAACAGTATCATAATAACAGTTAAGCTAATTATTTAGTGAAAAATAAAACAACATCAAATAATGTTTACTTCCTGGCTTTAACTCATTAAATTATTTATTTAATGGCTTTGTTTTGTGGTTATGACCTTTTTACAATAATTATTAGTATGAAAAATACAAAAAAATATATTCACAAAATTTGTTATTTTTATTTCAAATATTTAAATGTAGGTATATGTTTTTTTATTAGGAACTCTACGTAATAAGGGGTTTATTTGTGTATCATTGTGTCAAAATAATATTTTTTCAATTATATTATGCCCGTGCAAAGCCGGGACGGGCTGCTATCAATAATAATTATAATAAGGTAATCAGTACTTTAGTAATAAAGGCCGTTTAAGTGTCGATTAAAATAAACCAGCACTTGGTGAAAACCAGGCTTAGGGCCGAGTGCACGAAAGGACAAAAATCAAAATCAACGTCAACGTAATATCAAACACGTCACTTTGTGTGGACAGTATGGAAGGAACTCCATGGGGTTCACTAAAAGTGACGTGTTTGAACATTGATTAACTCAGCCGTCTCTTCGTGCAACCGGGGCTTAGTCTTGTCTTTTTAGGTGGCCCATCCCGCTCAACTCCCCATACAAACGGGGAAAGAAGATCACGCCCATATTTCTGATCAGAGATCCCAAATTTTGCTCAAAATATCTTTATTTGATCGAACTAGATGTCTGATTACCGTTGGCATTATGAAATTGTGTTTGGTTTCTAAGTTATAAGGTCCGAAAGTTTGAAATTTTCGCGCGTTTTATACAATAACTTTGGAGGTGGATAACGCAATGATAAAGTAAGAAAATCTTAAAAAAGTTGTCATCACACATAGCTTATTAAATCAAGATTTATAATATATTTGGTTTTTGTTAGATTTTTTACTACAGCGATGGTGGTTTACTTTTAGCTATAAGTCGTTTCGAAATCAAAATTTTCGTAATTCTTACCAAATCATACACTATGCACATTGTCTTTTTTGTTGACATGTTGCATCTTCCTCATCACGGAGTCCGTCTTTTTCTTGGAAACAAAGAAGGTCCCCGAACACAACAGCACGGTTTTGTACCGTGCCCGCGAATGATTTAGTTCCGCCGGGTTGGGCCACCTTAAGCATCAAGGTTTATCAAAACGATCTTTGGAGTATTTACATTGTTGAGACATATTTTTTCTATGAATATCTTCTTTTTAAAGCTTAAATTTTAATTTTAACCAACTTGTTTTGATACTATACATATATTGTTTATGTTACTACTCTTTGGTGACACTCACAAGGGTGCATAGTTTAAGCAAAGCAATGGATATGCAATAATCTAACGACCGACGAGTCATAGCCCCTAGCAACTTTTTGTTGAAAAGTCGTTCATCTTTATTACCGCAATTTGCTAAAAGGGTTGGCATCAATCATTTCTAATTAATCCCCTGTTACAATAAAAACTTCCCACGGTATGTCGCCTCGCTCGCGTTAGAATAGGATTGAGTGTTTCAATAGCGTCATTATACAAACTTCTACATATAAGACTGGCAGCAAGCACGCAATGCATGCTCAGAATTTGATATTTTGATCCTTCTGCTGCCCATTCATGACGTGATTGAACGCAAGTCCCAGACTAAAATAACTTATTTCCACAGCAACTTCAAAAACACCTCTATGGAGGCCAGTACTAATCTGTGATTGAGGCTTAGCTCTGGCAGTTTCAATAATGCCGAAGTACGTATTCGACACTGATTTTGTTTTATTCACTTGATACTTTCGATCAATAGTCCATGAATATTTTGTTCCCATAGCAACATCAAACAAATCTTTATTTAAGCTTAACCCCCACAGTTATACCCTTATGTAATTTATATTTTAAGACTGTTCACGTTGTGGGTTGTTGTCTTTGTTGTGGTTGCCTTAGACAGTTCTACCAAAAATATAAGTTTGGCAGTAGCATTTAGGTATTAATTGATAACTGTATTATATCATTTATATGTGGACTTAGTGTCTTCTTCACTGAGTTGAGCGAATCCGCGGATCAATCAAATTCTTAGATCATCTAAGATCAAATTGTGACATGACTTAAGTGTAGTTCAACTACCAGAAGTTGAATAAATAAATGAAATGAAACAGTTTCAAGAATGCTAAAGATTTTTTGTAAAACACTCGATACTTTCGAGAGCCTGCTGTTCTTGAATTTCCAAAAACGTTAATAACAATCAAGAATTAGGGCATCTGAGTACTTCGCTTTCTTCCCGGCGGGGCCGAAAGTTGACGCAAAACGGCGGATTCATTAATCATTGAGGGTGGCCAGTCAGCGCGGATTAGCGCCACAATGGAAATATCAGCTATTGCACTGAAAGTAAAATGAGGAAATTACCATTTCCTCCATTGCTGCCCGATTACGATAATCCACATCTAATACCCTTGGACTTAAGAAAGGGGAGAAAACGTTTTAAAGCTTAGTTCATCCTAGCAAAAGATAATGACGAGGGCACTAGAATAATGTGGAGGTGCCTTAACTGCAGCTGCATACTTTTTCTGTTATATGGTCAGAATAGCATGCATTCATCTTATTCATATAATTATTAGTTCGTCTCAACCCATAATATTCGTGTTAATCTTTGGAAGCATAGAACTTATAAAACCGGCCTCCCCAAACATTTTGTGTTTGCGGTACTTACATTAATTTTCTACCAACAATATCTCAGGAAATTGATTCATTTTATACAAAGACCTTAACGACAATGCCCAAAACCAAACTCGAACTGCATTTCTAACTCGCGTTTGGAAAATGGTTTAATTTTTTTATGCATTGGATTAGGTATGTAAGCCTCCATGTATTTTGTCTTTTAAAAATAAATCCACTGTCCAGTCCGGCACAGGTAGCTGCGTCTATCCGATTGCCTACTGTTCCAGATACCCACTCAGACAAACTGGAGTGAACGAACAATATAACACGGAGCCGCCTAGTGCAACCTTCTAAAATCCGTGATAATTACTGAAATCGAATCCGTACTTGTTAGTTTATTTGGTAACTGAATTCAAGACAAAATCAACCGTATGTACCTCGGTGCCCTATTAGAATTGGCTTACTGACTCGTGCCGCGGACACTGCTACACTAGTTTTTCATTTGCCCGCCAGCATTGGCCGTGTCGCCCTGTAAAGTAATATCCGACAAGTCAGGCGCAGAGCTGCAGCTCTGAAGCTTATCGCCAGATAACGTAATAGACCACCCCAACCCGAGCGCCGCGCCGGTTGTGTGTGACGCGGACACGCCGCGACAGGGTTAGGGCTGCGGGACGCGCGGCTGACACGTTTCTTCCACACCGACAAAAGGTACGTTTTGAAATGCAAATTCATTTTATAGAAATAGAAAAGTTGGCCGTCATGCTGACGTATAATCTGTGAAATGATTATGTATATTCTGCGGCTCAGTACGACGTCGCTTTTGTGAAGGCCCCACGAAGGTGCCCGGTTATTACGACAACAGCTGCCGCCCGCTCACACCATATAGCTTAGTATACTGGGAATACCTCGAGGTCATTTACATAATTACAGTGCCTGCGAAAATTCAAACCTATCAACGAAAGACGCCTAGTCGTGTGATATATTGGATCAAAAATGTTTGCTCGACAACTGTAAGTTGCGCATGGAGTTTTGCATTGCTATACGGGCATTTCTCAAATTGAGGTCTAAAACATGTGACAGTGTATTTTCTCCAACTCTCATTTCTAAAAACATACAAATGTTATATTTTTATTTCAAATTATGTTGCCTAATTTTAGGCCATGCAATTTCCAGGCTTATTTTTACATCCATTTTCAGGTAATTCTGAAAAAAACAACCAAAATGTCACTACTGTGCTGTGTGACCACTCCACTTTACATGAAACAATATTCAATAATTAAAAATATATGATAGTACTGCTTCCTATTGTTTTTTTTTATTTATCTTAGATGCACACGGTTCAACGATTTCATATTAATAAGTTTACAATGTACTAACAAAAAACACAGAGGTGATGTATGGATGATATTTTCCAAAATGTCTCATATCCCTAGTATGGCAACACAATTATGTGTGTGAATACTTTATATGCCCATAAACTTAGGGATCGAGTCAGATGTCAATGGCATTAGCGCAAAGTGCCATTTTTGAAAAGGCACTTTGCTAAAAGGGTTATAACGAAAAATGTCGAGAAATGTCACTACTATGGGTGTCACTTCTATAGATATTCATGGATATCATGCACTTGTTTCGTGCAATATGAACTTTTTTATTGCAAAATGGGTTCTCCAAAATGTTAGGCGCTTATTTGTTAAAGTAGGTTTTATATGTAGGGTAGGTTTTATATATAGGTTGGGGAAAAAGTTTCTTCGCATTTTTTAAGAAAATTCAAAACATTTTTTAATATGGTTTATTTACATTTAACTAAAGTATGTAGGTACCATTTTGTTCGATAACTTTTTGCCATCTTGTAGGTAGGGACATGATCCCATTGCTATAGAAATATTGGGACTTCTGATCAATATACCGCGACAAGTGCTTTTGGCAGTCCTCTCGTGATGTTAACCTGACACTGCCTAAAGAATTCTGAAGAGACCTAAACAGGTGGAAATCTGAAGGTGCAAGGTCAGGACTATACGGCGGATGCATTAACACCTCCCAGCCAAACTCTCTTAGTTTTTGCTGAGTGGCTAAAGATGTGTGAGGTCTAGCGTTATCATGATGAAAAACCACACCCCTTCTGTTGATTAATTCCGGCCGCTTTCTCTCAACTTCTTGCTTTAATCTCATCAGTTGTTCGCAGTAGAGTTCAGATTCGATGGTCCTGCCTGGTGGTAACAGCTCATAATGAATAATGCCCTTCCAATCCCACCACACACACAGCATCACCTTGTTGCGAATTAACCCGGGTTTCGCCACAGTCTGTGAAGCTTGACCGGCCTTTGACCACGACCTTTTTCGCACGTTCTTGTCGTACGTGATCCACTTTTCATCACCAGTTATCAGCTTCTTCAAAAATGGTTCTTTTTCATTACGTCGTAATAAAGAATCACAAATGAGTACACGGTTCATTAGGTTTCTTTCAGTGAGCTCGTGAGGTACCCAAATATCGAGCTTTTTTGTGTACCCAGTTTTTTTCAAATGCGCCAAAACTGTTTTGTGGTCAATTCCTAGTTCTTCAGCTACGTCGTAACTACTGATATGCCGATCTTGCTCCACTTTTTCAAAAATGGCATCCATTTTATCCGTAATAGGGCGACCAGAGCGACGTGCATCTTTGACATCAAAATTTCCGGATTGAAAACGCTTAAACCAAATTTGTGCTACTCTCACAGACACTGCACTAGGTCCATAAACATCTAAAAATTTTTTTCGCGGCTTGCGTTGCATTTTTACCTTTTTTGTAGTAAAATTTTAAAATGTATCGAATTTCTTCATTAGATTCACTCATTTTGACAGTACGAAAAACAAATGAGAATCACACATTTTCCTAATTTGAATTTGGAATTATGTTCTTTAAAATTTAAACTTTCAATGATACCAAAACCAGCCAGATACAAATAGTATAGCCAAAGAGATTTTATTACAAGTTCATACATACTATAATGCGAAAAGACTTTTTCCCCGACCTATTATGTAGGGTATTTTTGATAAAGCTAAAATATGCTAGCGATAAGGGGTGATGGGGCTGCCATTGAGAATGTAAAAATATTGTGATGCCATCGGTATCAATTTCCATGAAAAATATTTGGCAATATGTATTTTTGCATTGTATTTATTTGTATGTAATAGATTGTACTTATTTACTTTCCTAAAAAGCAAATACAATTAGGGCTAAATATAAAAAAAATGATTTAATTCGATTCTGTGGAAATAGGTCACATTCATGGATCCCAATTTTCTTTTATTTCCTTTTTCTGAAAAACAAAAAGACAAATAGCCCGTATTTTTCCTTAAATATCTATATTTTTATCGAAAATATAAGCCAAAGAGATATAAATTAAGAAAAAACATATTTTTTATTAATTTTATTGGAATGTTTTGAGAAATGCCCGGGCAAATGCCGGGTGGGGCAAGGGATTGTAACTAGTTATCTTATATAGATAGCAGACTCAGCAGAGCAAAACTCATGGAAATATTTTTTTTTTTTAGGTTTTAAATATTAAGTCGCGCGAATGACCGCCATTTACAGCCTTACAAAGACGGGCTCTTTCGAGAGCACTTCTAATTACTTTCCTCAGAATATGAGGAATTAGCAACCGTATTTCAGCTCGGATGTTCACCTTAGGTTTATTCATGTACACCTTTTCTTTTAAATAGCCCTAGATAAAATAATCCAACGCTGTTAAATCCGGGGAACAAGCGGCCAATGAATTATTGAAAATCTCGAAATTGTACGCTCGCCGAATGTCTGCCTTAGTATCATTATGGATAACGCTCAACTTTCATTTCATTTCATTTCATGCATGTATTTATAATTATTTTATAATCCGTCAGCCTCGGTAGCTCAGTGTGCGACGCCTTGCGATTCCATCCAGTTCAATATAGCTGAGCAATATACAGGAAGGTTCTGGCATGGCACCTAGTTCCTACGTGGTGTGTTAGGCTAATATCTGACGGTCAGTTCGGTATTAACCATCCATGTCCAGTTACGTAAGAAAAAGTGAAACATAAGAACATATACATATCATATTTTATGTTTCAAACCCCGTCGTGACTTTCGTCCCACCCAGTATAATTTGATCGTGTATCAGATACTGCGTCACACGACGTCTGCACTCTGTATATGGTAATTACTTAAAAAATAAAACATGCTCACGTCGACAAGACAATATATATGTAAATTATTTTTATGGTTCTTTCTATAATATTGAACTAAACTTAATCCAGTCTGTATCACGAGCGAATTTCTTGGATCTAAACTAGTAAATGTGTAATTATTTCCCCGTACAATAAACCGGCCGCACCCTCGGCCACACCGGGAGCGGTCCTTCCCGGTCGGGCAGAGGGAACGAGGCAGTTTTCCGAATAGTTGACGACATGTAAATGAGGTAAGTCCGATAAGAGGGTATCTCAGGTGCGGCGATTGAGCAGGGTCGGCCGCAGGTCGCGCTGGCGGCGCGGTGGCGGGAAACGGCGGGTGGCCGTTCGCTGTCATCGAGTAAGAAGGGCGGGAGTGACAACATAAACTCATCCGTCAAGCGAGAGCGCAGCAAGAGACTAGGAGGTCGCGTCAAAAATAGCAACGATAACGTAAATGGCTGAAACTGGGTTCACAGGATTAAAATCAACCCTCTAAAGCTAAATGTGTCGGTCTTCCTGCGCCAAGTGGTTGTGTTACCTAGATAAGGCGCCTGAAAAAGTAGTTATCGTTACAAGAAAAATATATGATAAGGTAAATGGCTGCAAACAACAAAGCATGAAAGTATCAGTACATTAGTAATACCAAAACTGAACAAATATTTGATTGCATTCCGTAGTTATAGGCGATTTAGGTTACAGCTATAACTTTAGGTATATTTAAGTATTAAATTATAAAACTGACTGGTTATTGTTGCATAATGAATAAGTATCAATATGATACTTTTGAGATTACCGCGGTCGTTAGACATGTTGCTGCGTTCGTACGCAGCAGACGACGACGACCGCGGCGGATGCCTCCTTGACAACGGCCTGAATGATTGACTCGAAACGTCGGAGAATGTCTCATCCTGCCGCGTGAAAAGCCGTAACATTTTTCAAACAGGTATCAATATGTCCAGACAATTAGTATATTCATTAGCAGGTACATATCAACATCTATTTTTCATAGCCAATCTACCTAACGCAACCACTTGGCTCAGGCAGACCGACCTATTTAGCATCGAGAGGGTTGGTCTCTAACCTTTCCAGATTCAGCAATTTACATTATCGTGACCAAAAATGTCGTTACCTCCCGGAATACAAGTGTTAGTGGTACATGGATACACTGACGGCAGCGCGTAGTTCAGTTCGCTTACGAATTCGGAACGCGCTACATCGAATGTTCGATGCACTAAATGGTAGCCTGTGCAGAGGCGTTACCGTGGTAACAGTCAACTACTTGTTATTCGGCCAAGTGAACGGAAATTTACCAGTTAGCATGGTACGAAATGCACTAAACATCATATTGAATCACTCAATTTCCTGTTCACCTGGGGAATAAAATTGCAATGGCAACCCCTAAATTCTTCCGAGTCGTTGGAATTCGAACACATCGAATTCGTAAGGGAAATGACTACTGCATATGTATTATTACCAAAAACTTGGCTACGCTGCCGCTGTACGGATGAGTTTCTGTCACCACTTCGGTCCTTCCTTGCCTTATGCTCGCTGCTCATGACTCCGCGCGCGTATTTGCCCATTTCATTTTGCGGCCGCAACACGGATAATATTTCATTATGTAAGTGTTTCACGATTCACGACTCGGACGTTTATTCGACGGGGAACGTTGATTATGGATGATGCGAGTGATGAAAGAGTAACGTGAAAAAGCTTATCAAATGTTCATCTCCTAACAAAAATATTGGCTCTGTGAGGGATGTCGAGGAAGGTATGTTTATCTTTATTCGGGCCAAAATGAAAGGAGAGTCATTTCAACGAAAGGTTTGGGAGAGTTTCGCTGGAATTCTACACAAAGGTACAACGCGTGGTTGTAGGTTCTAGCTTAATACAAGCTGAAGTAATATACTGACCTAGGGCCGAGTGCACGAGAGGACAAATAATCAAAATCAACGTATGATCAACGTCACTTTGTGTGGACAGTATGGAAGGAACTATATGCGGATCACTAAAAATGATGTGTTTGAACATTGATTAACTCATCCGTTTCTTCGTGCAACCGGGGCTAAGACTTTTCACATTGTGGGTTGTTGTTTCCTCGTAGTTCTTAGTTCTTGGCCTTAGACCATGTAAGTTTGGCAGTAGCATTTAGGTACGAAATCATTATTGTGATATATCATTAATGTGGACGAAAAAAAAACATAATTTATAGACCAGTGAAGTTTCTTGCGGGTTCTTCTTCACTGGTTGATCGAATCCGCGGATCAATCAAATTGTGACATGACTTAGTGTAGTTTGAATACCAGAAGTTGAATAAATAAATGAATTGAAATGAAATGAAGTAATGTATAAGTCAATGGATGAAATACTTAGCTTGGTTTTCACCAAGTGCTGATTTATTTTAATTGGCACTTAAAGGGCCTTTATTACTAAAGTGCTGATTATCTTGTACTGGTATTGATTGCAAGATGGCAAGAAAGGGCCTTTAATGTCGGGATTAAGCTAATTAGTACTTGGTTGAAGAGACCCTTAATGATGTTATATTTGAATAGATTCTAGTTACACTATCCTCTAAATGCGTTCGTATTTTTTGATCGATGGGATATCACACCTTTTTAAAGGCTCGTAGCTTCTATGCCACCCCCATCTTGCCGCCACGTTCGTGCACCTTTCTCTTTCTGAGTAGGAGGATTTCGTCGCCAAAGCGACCTGTCCCATTGTTCGGAATCCACGCTAGACTCTAGGTCCCTTTCCACTGCTAGGTACCGCAGCCTGCCCGAGTTAATCCATCGTCCAAGATGAAAAGAGGGTCGAAGTGGCAATGAAAAATTAGCCGTTTTGTGAATCCAGTTCATTGTAGACCTGCTCGAAAAGGAAGGTCCTGGCATGACATCTAATTTCTTCGGGAATGCGGTGCATTTAGTTAATATCATGACGATGGTTGTGGTATTAGCCATCCATGTCCAGTTACATTAAAAAAACCGTTAAGAGCAGGAATCTATATTTGTGCAGAGGTTTCGACTACTAAAAAGCAAAAAAATAAAACATACAGACGAATTGAGAACCTCCTCCTTTTTTGAAGACGGGTCCTGAACCATGGATTTACTAAATCTCAACTTTGTGCCGTTTCTCCTGCTAACCCACTCTAGGACCTGAGTCACTCTTACTTACCCGCTCCCTCCGAGACCAACCCTGGCGGCAGTTTAACGTAAATTTGTCACGTTATCCCCGAGATTGCCATAAGGTGGATCAGAAGCCAACCGCTTCCCGCCTGATTAGCCGCGTCCGCCTAATTCATCACGTAGCCAAGTCTTGCGCGCGAGATAACCCGGCGCGACACCGGCTAGCCTCATTTGTCAGATCTGATCCCACCGCAGCCGGGTGGCGGGGCGGGCCGGGAATGGCGGGGTAAACGGCTCTCACATTAGTCCCTCGCGGTTCGGTAAAGACTAGCAAACGTTTCGTTCGTGGGGTGATGAACTTGGAAAGAGCAGACGTCGCGGTAGACAATAGTACCTAGCGGTTACGCATACGGTGCAGGCCATACCTGCACCGTATGGTAACCGCTGTAGGTTACAAGAGAGCGAATTACATCAACACGTTTCCCCCCGTGGGTTCTAACAGCGGGCGAGAACCTTGGAGCAGGTTCGCAACTGATTTTATTTGTACTAATATTTACCAACCCCGACCTCCTCTTTAACTTCTGCCCATCTTCTGCCAATCTGCCAATCTCCAAAAACGAAAACATTCTGCCAATCTCCAAGCGATTTATTTAGAGTATGCGAGATGTTCCATGGTTGGAAAACCCGGTTCAACTACCCATTTTTTTATACCCCCGTGGGGTACGAAAAGTGAAGTAAAAAATAATACCTTCGTATCGGATGAAAATAGGATCAAAACGGCAATAAAATATTGTCCTTTTTAATTTCCCACCTAATAACACACCGCGTATTGGGCGAATATGTAACATATAATATATAATACTAGCTGCGGTACCCGGCTCCGCTCGGGTTAGTGTCGGCTAAATTATCTCATGGATAAAAAGTAGCCCACATGACTGGTCCAAAATAGGGTCAAACTGGTCCAGGACAATGTATCCATGTACCAAATTTAATCAAGATCGTTCGAGCCGAAATAGCATGATTTAATGCGAAACATCCAATAATTCCCATTTAGAGCTTCGTTGACGTTTGGTGGCTATTTAAAAAAAAAACATTTGCCGCGAGAACCTTTCTGCACTTTCACTGCTGCATTGCTTACCTAGTAAGTAACGTGTAACGTAGGTAAGTTTTGCGTGGACTCCAACCCACAGCCAGCCTCAACATCGAAAACAGTAACCCATCTCGAACCTGACTGCTCTCAGAGATGCTATACATTGATAAAATACGCATATAAATCAGGTAAGTGGTTCGCATGTTATAAGACTTTAAGACTCACTACTTACCCTTCTGGTAATGAAGCGTTATATTATGTAATCTATAAGTTTTTAGTAGAATCAGGCTAGACGTAGATACAATGCACATCTAAATCGAGTAATTGGTTCTCAAGGATTTTATTCTGTTGGTCGCTCCTCCGGCGATTTAGCGTGATGCCAAGTAGTCCTAACGTTGCAGGAAATACCAAGCCGTACTTCAGTAAAAGTAAGCGCTGCCGCCGCAAAGCCGAGCCGTGCATAGCATTGCAGTTTGTATGACAGCCCCATCTTAGCGTAAGCGGAACTGAATTATATTTAGCCAATCCTAATTCCCGGGTAGTTAAATGTACATGTACTAAGTTTTACAAATCGCTAGTGCCTTGAAAATTCGCCAAACGGACACCAAACAGTCACGACGTCTGCCCTCACGTCCCCCCCCTCCCCCCGCCGCCGCTCCCCGCCACCGCCCCCGGCTCCTCTCCCCCTAGTGTGAAGTATCGCTACCGGCATCGTTTTCGCAGCCCCGTGAAAGTTCTAAAGCCCATGGGCACATAAATTGTAGCCTATGTGTTATTCTGATGTATAAGCTATATTATTGTAAAGTTTCATTAGAATCCATTCAGTAGTTTTTACGTGAAAGAGTAACAAACATCCATCCATCCATCCATCCATCCATCCATTATTACAAACTTTCCCCTTTATATTATTTATTATATTATTAGATGTCACATATATGCTAATATCACATATAATATGTAATAGTAGCCGTCCATGTAGTGTGGCAGACTTTAAATTTGAGATTCAGTAATATTGCACCCTCGCAAGTACTAGTGCGTCCAATAAAACGTGACCTGCAGCCGAAACCAACATTTCGCTCCATATCCACATTGGGCTCCTGTAGGCTGATTCTCCAGAACACAATTTGTCGGCTCGCCTATGTTTTATCATTCCATCCGAGTATTTTTTACATTTCTGGCCATACACGACCCGTCAGTACTTCGATCGAACAGAACTTTTATCGGTATAATGGGTCGCTTAGCATATAAATGGGCATTTCGCTTTGGGTACAATTTGGCCGTTATTACTTACATCAAGCGAGCATCAATGATGGAGCATTATTGAATTACGTGGGCCTCCATTATAGTCCCCACGGGCCAGTACAAAATGCTTCATTGCGGCTTCTGGCCTCCCTTACCAAACTGTATTTCATGATAGCAATCAACTTTTTATTTACTGATTTGTCTTTTTTTTTCTTAGAAACTCGTGTTTTTTATATGAGCAATGAAGGCTTATGTACATAGATGATTATGTTTGCTCGATAGAGTCTGTGAGTAAATAGAACTCTTGTGGTGTACAAGGGAACTAACATTATTATGTTTAACTAACCATCTGAAAACAAAATATCAACTCGTTTTCGCTATTAAAGTGTACATACGTTTTTCTTCGAGTAAATTTGACTTATATCTTAAAATGTAGGAGTGTTTTAAGCTACATGAAGTAATTTTTTTTTAAATTACCGTGGTTGTTAGACATGCTTTTCACGCGGCAGGAAGAGACAATCTCCGACGTTTTGAGCTAAACATTCAGCCCGTTGACAAGGAGGCATCCGCCACGTTCGTACGCAGCAGTCGTCTGCGTACGAACGTCGGAGATTGTCTATTCCTGCCGCGTGAAAAGCCGTAACATTTTTCAAACAACATGAAGAAAAACTATTACTTCGTAATAAATAAAACACCAAATTTAATTTACTACTAGCGTGATAGTAAATCCAGATTTGATATATAGCTGAACAAAGAGAAAATGCACACATTCACAGTTGACATTCCAAAAATACGAACCCACCGATCTTCTAGATCCTTCAACTATATGGTCGGAAAACTATGGAATGAACTACCTTCCGAGGTATTTCCCCTAAAGTACAACCTGGGGTCCTTCAGACATGATGAACCTTGGCCATGAAGGCACACATAAAAAACATTGTACGTTTATTATAGTGTTTTATCATTGAATTCCTTATTTCATATTTTTAGGGTTCCGTACCCAAAGGGTGAAAACGGAAACAAAGCCTCCGCTGTCCGTCCGTCCGTCCGTCCGTCCGTCCGTCCGTCCGTCCGTCCGTATCGTCCGTGAACCGTATCAGGTAGGAAGCTGAAATATTCACTGATTATGTATTTATTTTGCCGCTATAACAACAAATAGGCAAAATTGTAAAATAATAAAAATTAAAGGGGGGGCATACAAAAAACGTGTTATTTTTGGGGTAAATCTTGTTCGATGGTACGGAACCCTTTGTGTGTGAGTCCGACTTGCACTTGTTCATCATTTCTATTGACAACGTTTGCTATTCACATCAAATCAACGCCGCTGGTAGTCCGATGTCTGCGAGCTCAAATTGGATTATAATTATTTTAATAAAATAATAATGATACAGCTGGCAGGACCGCACATCTCCCTCAGCTATCCATTTCATCGACAATGCCTGTATTTGACTTGGCCAAACTTACTTCCCACTATAAACTTTGACGTAAAATTTTTTATTTTTTTTTATTTTTTTCGGACAACATAACAGATTACAGACAACTAAACAATAAACAGATTAACAAAAATAACAATATAATAAATCCTAATCCAACAACTGTTGCCACAAAGTATTTTTTTAAATGTATACGGCATTTTTATTACTTCCTTACCTAGAGAACTTAGCGTAAATTATGTATATACAGGGTGTCCCGTAAGTAGTGGATCAAACGAATAGTGGGGATAGAAGAGGTCAGTGCCTATCAGAAACACCTACTTTAGATTCTAAGTCATTCCTAGTTTAGAAGTAATTAATTTATTTCTGATTGTTTTTAAATTTTCAGAATGTAAAATAAAAAAAAATTGTTTAAAAAAAGTTCATAACTTTTTCTAATTTTTATTTAAATTTATTGTTGCCGAATATCTTATCTTTTTAATAAAAATACATTTGCATCTAACTAATACATTATTTTAAATTTTAAATATGTTTTACGTAAAAAGTTTCAAATTTCAATAAATTCAACGCTAATTCCAACATTCCTGGTGCAAAAAAAATGTACTACTAAAAGTTTGCCCATAATATCAAAAACTTGTACACTTTATTGCGCTTCTAAAAAAGTATAATACCATTTTACTTTCATTTAAAAAAGTATTTTTTTCAAGTGAAGATCCGAAATGAGTGGTAATTTTCGACGCTGGCCACCGCGCTCACCGGATCTGAACCCATTAGATTATTTCCTGTGGGGATATTTTAAAGAAGCAGTGTATGAAAAGGAAAATTTGAATGAGCTAGAGTTACGACAAAAATTACAAGCAACAGCTGGTATCGTAAAAAATAACCATCGTGCGCTGAGAAGATTGAGAATAAATTTTATTAGAAGATGTCGGTTGTGCATTCGGGTTGGTGGGAGAAATTTTGAGCACTTGTTGTAGTCGATGAATAAATGGATTAGAGAACAGGCATTTTTGTTTTTATTCATAATAAAATCCATTTGAAATTTTGAACTAACAAAATCTATTTAATTTTAATTGCAGGCAAAATAATGGTCGATTGTCATATAAAATTTTTTTTTTACACAAATACCAGTATTTTAAATATTTTCAGAACTATCATCAAGCATACAATAAGTGTCTGATAAACAATATTAATATTTCTTAGAATATTGTGCAGTCAGATATTTCGAAAATTACCACTCATTTCGGTTCTTCACTTGAAAAAAATACTTTTTTAATGAAAGTAAAATGGTATTATACTTTTTTAGAAGCGCAATAAAGTGTACAAGTTTTTTATATTATGGGCAAACTTTTGGTAGTACATTTTTTTTGCACCAGGAATGTTGGAATTAGCGTTGAATTTATTGAAATTTGAAACTTTTTACGTAAAACATATTTAAAATTTAAAATAATGTATTAGTTAGATGCAAATGTATTTTTATTAAAAAGGTAAGATATTCGGCAACAATAAATTTAAATAAAAATTAGAAAAAGTTATGAACTTTTTTTAAACATATTTTTTTTATTTTACATTCTGAAAATTTAAAAATAATCAGAAATAAATTAATTACTTCTAAACTAGGAATGACTTAGAATCTAAAGTAGGTGTTTCTGATAGGCACTGACCTCTTCTATCCCCACTATTCGTTTGATCCACTACTTACGGGACACCCTGTATATTAATCAAAAGAAGAACTTATTTAGTAATAGATTAAATATAAAAAAAAAATACATATAAAAGGACACATCCCAAAAAAAAAAACAAACTACATGTTTTATATTTATAGTGTCGCTTAAATTTATGTTAGGTAAAAAAAAATATTAAAGATTTTTTTATTTTATGTTACATGTTTTCTTTTGCCTTTGCAGCCTTTAAAGACTGTTACAACACGCTTTATGTGTATGTATATTGAATCACATCTGAAAATGTACGTAGTATATAATATATCCACTCACTATTCATTATTAGCTACAAGTTTTAATAATTTACTTTTGAATGTGTACTGATTCATAGGAAAAGGGTCAACTAGATTAAATTTTACATTGTAAGTCCTAAACATTCGGAAGAAAGGTTTGCGTTTTCCAGCGTTATTTCTATTAAGGGGAAGATGAAATAAGTTAGAGCTGCGAGTGGTTCGTTGATTGGGTACGTGTATGTTCACTTGCGATAATAATTCGCTACAATTTATTTTATTATGGAGTATCTTATGTATAAACATAACATCAGAAATTTCACGTCGATGACTTAATAGTATTGGTTTTCTTATAACAGTAGTGCAACCTTGTCTTCTGAGTCTAAATTGTAAGACTCGGTAAAAGTATTTTTGGATGTTTTCTAAAGCATAGATGTATTTTGTATAGAAAGGATTCCAGATTTCCGACGCATATTCTGAGACCTTACTAACGAGTTAAATAGTATGACATAGCTGTCGGGGTTTCTGAATTCCTTTGAGTTGCGTAGCACAAATCCCATCATTTTAAAAGCTTTATGTATTATATTTTCAATGTGCTCATCAAAATGCAGTTTTTTGTCTAAAACTATTCCCAGGTCTCGAATACTGTTGACACATTCCAATGCCTCACCGCCTATCGTATATACGAAATCCGTAATATTAAGATAATTTAAGGGGTATACTAAGTCTTAAGTGACAGTCGGAAATTATTTGCTGAGCAAGTAGAGTAACGTCTTTGAATTCCTGTTATGTAACTGGAGACAGATGGCTAATACCATACTTACTGTCATGATATTAGAACACACGAAGAAATAATTATTAATAAGTATTTTCCTCACCTCCATGACTTCATGTGAACTAGGTGCCATGCCAGGACCTTCCTTACTCTGCATGGATATATCGAACTGGATAGAAAACACAAACATGTTCCATTGCCAATTCGACTCTCGCTCATTTTGTACGACCAACCCGGGCGGGATTAATCATACCACCTAATAATTAAGCAACCCACGGGAACTACAGTTTTAAGTGGAGTCTGAACCTCGAATGACAGGTCCCTTAGTCGCTTAGTTTCATGCCCCCCCCCCCCCCTGTAATCTGTATTATTTTTCAATTTTACCTATTTTTTGTTATAGCGGCAAAATAAATAGACACTCTATAAAAATTTCAGCTGCCTACCTATTACGGTTCATGAGATACAACCCTGTGACCGAAAGACGGATGGACGGACGGACGGACGGACTGATGGACAGCGGAGACTTAGTAATAGGGTTTTGTGTTCACCCCTTGGGCACGGAACCCTAAAAACCAATAGAGCAATGATATTTTTTATTTACAATTACATTAAACTAATTCTGGCAGTGACGGAATGGCGCTGGTTTGAAATGTCATAGTACCAGCGAAATTAGCCCCACGTCCCGCGACTGGGTACTAGAAGCGACGTCTCACTCCCACACTTTGTTCGTCTTCACCGCGCAATGCTAGGTCTATGCACCACTCTTATTCTTAACGTGACTTTCATGCTCCTTGGTGGTTGGTGATACAGCTAACACACAAAGCCCTTTCTAAAATTAGACACATTCCTATTTATACTCAACGACCTTATAAAATACAGCGCTGCTGATACAGATGACATGTGGCAGGACAAGTTGATCCCCCGGGACCAGACGCTGCAGACATAACCGTAAAGGGGCTTTATTTGCGGCAACAATGTGGGCCGTTGTTTGCAGGAATTCTTTTTCAATCTTCCGACAAGCGCGATATCTCCCGATGGCTTATCTTAAGTGAGAAAGAAAATCTGAATGTAAATCCGGACCAGAATGCGGAATCTCGGATTGATAACTCCCTGCATTCATACATAAGTAATCCAACCACGTTTTATCTTGTGAAAGCGGAGTTTCATTCGCGTGCATGATAAAGTTTTGTCGACCGAGTGGTTTATTATGGTTTTTGTGTATTGGAATCAATCCTTTTATCTCCGACCCTGTACAGATGACTTTTGTAAATGTTTACAATTCAGCTCTTGGAAGATCTGCCAGGTAAAGAGCAACAAATTTCTGACGATTAAACGAATATAAGAAAAAACATATCTTACCAATTGTGAGCGAAGCGAGTGTTCTATGTTCTAAAGGGTTTATATTAGTGTTTTTCCTAATCAACAAATAAGTTAACAAACCAAAAACTAAAACGAGAGGTGTCGTGGAACATCTGGTTCGAACAAAGTTCCTTTTGATATATATATATACTAGCAGCCCTTCCCGGCTTTGCACGGGCATAATATCATTTAAAAAAATATTATTTTGACACTATGATATACAAATAAACCCTTTTTACGTAGAGTTCATACATTGAAATAGTTTAAATAAAAAAACTTAGCTATCATTATTACATGATTATTAGATATTAGAGAAATAATAAATTCATAGTGCTATAGGGAGAACCGCGGCCTCCGACGCACTATTTATAGGCACGCTCCCGCCGCCCCGGCCGGCCGGTACCGGCGCAAACGCTACGTCCCGCAATTTTTAAATCTGTAATATCTTCGAAAATATTCATTTAAATCATATGCTGTAAAGGGACATATAGATCTATATTAAATCAACAATGTATTTAAGGTATTTCATTCGATAAGGATTAATGCTGTATTGGTTAAAATCGCTTCGAAAATTAGCCATTATTTGTCGTAAAAAGTAAATGACAAAAAAAAATTATTGTGGAATATCCATAAGAGATAGACATATACCATTCCGGAGTTTTCTATAGACCTTTTCAATGTTTACAATACTGAATGAAATAAATTGACAACGTTTGAGAGTCATTCAATGATAATAATAAGAAATTTGAAATAGTGATGAGAGGTTATGACTAGCACGGCTTGCTAATCGCATCTATGCTGCATTCATATAAAACGCAAGTTTTCTGTGACTTCACGACAGCCTTGCCCCCAGAGCCAGCTCGTTTTTTTTTTTCCTAAAAACCATCGCTTCGAGCGTACTGACCCGCGCGCGTTGTTCCAGAAACACGGCTCCCGCATGAAGTGCTCGGCGTGCAAGATCGTCGCGCACCAGGCGTGCATCGACGTGCTCGTGGAGCGCGTGCAGTTCGCGTGCAAGCCCACGTTCCGCGACGTCGGCGTGCGCCAGTACCGCGAGCAGACGTGCACGCACCACCACTGGGTGCACCGGCGCAGCGAGAAGGGCAAGTGCAAGCACTGCGGCAAGGTACTTACTCACCTAAGATACTCATACTCGATACAGGTCCCGGCTGCTAACTGGAACTTCACACCCACGTTTTTGAAACGACTTAAAAAAAAAGATTCCGACGAATTGAGAACCTCCTCCTTTTTTTCCAAGTCGGTTAAAAAGAGGAGGAGGTTCGCAATTCCTCGGAATCTTTTTTTTATGTATGTTCACCGATTACTCGAAGACCCCTGAACTGATTTGGAAAAATCTTTTTTTGTTCTAAAGGGTATACGTTGTAGTTGGTCCTATATTTTTTTTATCAAAATCGGTTCTGTAGGTTGCTACTTATGTGCAATAAACAACGAATTTTCGGAACCAATGTACCCAGAAATGTGTTTTTTTTTCTTTACAGTAGCTTTCTTTTATTTTAGGGGGAGATTGCTCGGTAAGAGAGGTTTTTTTTTTAATTCACTGTTATACAGGAGGAGGCACCGATTTCAAAAGATGATTAAAAAATATTTCACAAAAAAAATAACCGACTTCAAAGAAAAAGCACTAAAAAGCAAAAAAAAAAACATACAGACGAATTGAGAACCTACTCCTTTTTAGGGTTCCGTACCCAAAGGGTGAAAACGGAACCCTATTACTAAGCCTCCGCTGACCGTCCGTCCGTCCGTCCGTCCGTCTGTCACAGGGCTGTATCTCATGAACCGTAATAGGTAGGCAGCTGAAATTTTCACAGAGTATGTATTTATTTTGCCGCTATAACAACAAATAGGTAACATCAAAAAATAATAAAAATGAAAGGGGGGTCCCATACAAAAAACGTCTTTTTTTTTTGTTAAATCTTGTACGATGGTACGGAACCCTTCGTGTGGGAGTCCGACTCGCACTTGGCCGGTTTTTTTAAGTCGTTTAAAAATTAAGAAATTGTATATAATTAGTTAGGTATTAAAATAGCTTATCGTACAATAATTAAAAGTAACCAATTATTTTTTGCTTTTTAGTTCCGGTGTGTTTTTTTGAAGGCGGTCCTTTTTTATTTAATTTTTTTATTGTTATTTTAATCGATTAAACGGCTTTCTACTCACGGCATGATTTGTGCGGAGCACGACGTTTCGAGCCGTGAGTAGAAAGCCGTTTAATCTTTTAAAATGGACAGTTACCACGGTAATCTAAAAACTTTTTATTTTTATTTTATAAAACTGGACATGGATGGCTAGTACCAAACTGAACGTCAGATATTAGCCTAACACACCACATGGGAACTAGGTGCCGGGACCTTCCTTATATTGCTCGACTACATTGAACCGACCATCGTTCATTCAATGCGATGGTACCAACCCGGGCGGGATTAACCCAACCATGGCCACCCTCACCGGTTGAAAATGTTCACCCATCCAGAACCCAAACGCGCTCAGAGGTGCTTACCCAGCTTATCGATTCGCAAGGCGTCGCAACACTGGGCTATGGAGGTTGACACACCTGCGCGAAACAGGCATACCCCATGCTTAAAAATGAATGACGAAAAATTGGAGAAGTACGGTGGACGCCAAAAGGCAATTTGGCGTCAACACTTGGGTTGGTATTAATACTGAATTGCCATTCGACAAACCCGCAATGCTAACTATACACAGTCAATTACGTGGGAATGCACTAAAATATAGTATGTATTTTTTCCCGGCTGCACTCCGCTGACATTGACACACATCAGCTGTTCAGCTAGCGCCAAATTTATGTTTAACCGCGGATAATTGAGTGGTTATAGTTGGTATTAGGTTATAACATCATTTTGACATTTATCTCAGTCTAACACTAACGAAAATTAGTACTTTGTGATGTCACGTTGACACATTTTGTATGGACTAAATATCAAAGTAATGCAAAGTGACGTCACAAAGTACTACTTTTCGTTAGTCTTAGGCTGGGATAAATAGTCGTAACAGAAACTAAGACTAACGAAAAGTTTTACTTTGTGACGTCACTTTGCATTACTTTGAGATTTCGTCCATACAAAATGTGTCAATGTGACGTCACAAAGTACTACTTATCTACTACTCAGCCTTAGTTTCGGTTACGACTATTTATCTCAGCCTTAGTGATAATGCACTGATGGTATGTAGTAAGTTTGATTACCAATTTGATGCTCGATTGCACTAAATGGCCTTTACAACACAAGTCAGCGAATTCGTAAGAGAACTGACTGGCCGGCGCTACCGTCAGCGTATGTATTATGACTACACAGTCGCCACTCCCATCCTCCCTTCTCGATGTCCGCAACTACCTACCGCTGCTACCAACTGATATACGTCCCTCGATTAATGTCACAGTCAACGTTACGCCGAACGCAAATAAAATATATCGATCTCGGACGCAGTGGGGCGAGCCCCAAACCATTGGCGCGGTGCTGCGCTCTAAATAAAAAATAGGTCTCCACAATATCTCAGACTTTTATTGTACGTGGTTGCTAGAATTACATTAGTGGTTCTTAGTAGTAGGCCGCAGCTTAGTGGTCATGAAATACTTATTGTACCACATGACAATTTGGACCGATTTTTCAATCCTCAGATAGTACTTATCGGACTGATAACATCACCCATTGGATGAAGGAAAGCATGCAGTAGGTAGCTAACATTTATAATATGTTTTTATGTTCTCCTTTTTATCTTCTCAGAAATGTACTCTGCATTGTATGTTTTACTGTTCTTTTGTTTTCTGTGTACTTATGTCTTCTTCATCCAATAAATGGTTATTATTATTATTATAATATCACGTTTGTCAAAAGACGGATAGTCTTTGCCGGAGAATTACATCTTCTATCACAATTATCTGACTATAACTTTATTAATAAACATATGGACTTACTATATTAGTAGGATAAGCAGGAGCGTACATAATTCCGTCAAACAAACAAACTATTGAAAAATCAGCCCTTAGTGTGTTATTAGACAAGATGGCTAATAACACACGAATCGTCATGATATTCGCCAAAATACCGCATTCGTAGGCTACATTATTACAATTGCATTATACAAATTATTACAATTGACCATCTTTCCATCCAGTGCGATGTATCAATCCGGGCGGGCCTAACTGTACCAGCTACTATAAATAACATGGTTCCAGCGCACTGGTAACTGAAATATCATAGTCCAGCACACTTGATTGTGACCGTCTCTTCGTAAACGACGTCTACACTGAAATTAATAGAAAAAACTAAATCTGCTATCATTTAATTATCTCATGTTAAATGCCGTGCTATTTTAACTAACAGCTGTAGATAGAAAATACAAATATGTATTCAAAAATCATTCTACATTTACCTTCACTACCGTGAGTACGATACATCATGTTAGTAAGTAAGTAGTCGAACAACAACATAGCCAGGTAATTCGGAGATTAGATTGGCATACCAGCCACGCATTCCTGTTTCGGCTAAGAAACTTGGGGCGCGTCTGAAAAAATGTAGAAGGCCGTCTCGCTCTCAAATATTCAGTGGGGTCGCTCTCGGGGGCCCGAGGACAAATGAGGCATCATGTAAATTGATCACGGAACCTTTCTCGACAAGATGAACGCACTGAACGACGCGTACGATTTGGATAACCTTTTTATTCATTTCATTTTCGTTTTAATATAGGGTAGAGCCCTTTTGGGAAAACTCGTGTTGGTAATGATATTGGCTTTGCATTGTATTGTTGAGTTGCATTCATTCGTTGCTCACCTAGCGACCACAATTTTCCATGACATCCTCCTCTTTCCTGCAACTTAGTTAATAGCACCATCCTGAGGTTTCCTTAGGGCGTTTTCATTCACCTATGTTGGTTCAAGTCCGAAATTATTTTATCCTTTAAAGTTATCTGTCACCAATTTGAGTGCAAATATTAAGAGGTGATTAAGAAAGAAAGGAAGCCTAAAAGTTCAATACAGTGGCTCGTGCCTGTTTCCTCAGTCGAATTAAGAAATATATTTTTATAATTTATCAAAAAACAAAAACGTACAGGTGATTTATCTCTCAGTTGATTTATTTAAATGAGCAAAATGTCAGTTCCCATAAGTTCCCATTGTATGGGACCTGATCACCTCATTATTCTGTATTCTTTTTCTTCACAGAATAAATACGTATTGGTCTTTTTTAAATACTAGAAAAAAGAACAGGTTAAGGTTTATTTGTAAGCTTTTTTTTTTCTTACCATCACCGTCCCAAAATTTGTGGACTCGACACAATTTCATCTGGAAAATCGAGGGTTACCATCAAGGAAAAAATCGAACTTTAACCAACATCTGGCTTTAACCGTAAAATATGTATCACTCATGCTTCGTTAGGTTAGGTTAGGTTAGGTAACGCAAGGTGAGGTAAAATAACGCCTTTCTACTGGTGTGGCAATCACCTTGGGTCTTGGCAGGGACGCACCATCACAGTCCTTAGCAATTTAACTCACCGATAATAAGGGTTAATGGCTTAATGCCAATTCCTAAGGATAAAAAGGTTAACTGCCTCATGTTAAATTTTAGCAAAATCTTCAGAGTAAATTATTCAGCGGATGTAAAGGACGGAGATGACTCGTCGATTAGCTCGGTGCGTATGTATTCGAGCGGCCTAGAGTGTCACTGGACGAATTTACGTTATTGCATTATGATTAAGTAAATTCGATCAATCCTCTACGTAAACATACCTCGAGAACGTTTCACAAAAACTATATTTACCTGTGGTTATTTATAGACATATAACGTAAAAAAATATTAACATTCAAGGCGTAATCTAGTGGCGCGGGGACTGGCCTAGCGTACCAGAGGTCTGGGTTCAATTCCTCGCCCCGACATGCACCACTTTCTTTCTCTTTCTGTGCGGTCGAAGCGACAATGAATATTCCTCGTCCCGACATACACCACTTTCTTTCTCTTTCTGTGCGGTCGAAGCGACAATGAATATTCCTCGTCCCTACATACACCACTTTCTTTC
Source organism: Incurvaria masculella (assembly GCA_946894095.1). Taxonomy (NCBI): domain Eukaryota; kingdom Metazoa; phylum Arthropoda; class Insecta; order Lepidoptera; family Incurvariidae; genus Incurvaria; species Incurvaria masculella. Next base: position 14,251,750 of record OX335650.1, read on the forward strand.
TCTTTCTGTGCGGTCGAAGCGGCAATGAAAAATTGTCCGTGTTTTCCATCAAGTTCAATGTAGCCGTGCTCATAAAGGGAAGGTACAGGCATTGCACCTAATTCCTTCGGGAATGTGGTGTATTGGGCTAATATCATAACGGTTGTGTGATATTAGCCATCCATGTCAGGATGCATAAAAAAGTCTCTCTTTCGTAAATAATAATTATCTGTTACGTGTTCTTTCAGGTGCGTAACATTTTACTTAAATTGGCGTATGAGGAAATGTATCCAATTTTAAATAAAAAGGGGATTTTTTCACAAAACACAACATGTATACATATAAAAAAAAAAAGATTCCGACGAATTGATAACCTCCTCCCTTTTTTAAGTCGGTTAAAAAGAGGATATGCGTTATTAAAATGGAAAGATGTGTTCATCTCAATGGAAGAAAAACACATCATTATCGCAGAATCTCCAAATGTGCTGAATATACCGTAACATTTTATTTTAATCTTACACTTTAGTATAACATTACTTCATAGAAATTGGTTCTTATAAGTGCCACTATTGACTGGTGCAAGGCCACTATTGTCAAGGTGTGGTTTTTTCTTTAAATCAACGAGTTCGATTCCTGTCTAGAAAAAATATACATCGGTCTCGAGACTCCTTCGTCTGTCGTTGATAAGCATTAAAATAATAAAAAAACACATTATTATTATTTGGTTTATAACACTAACAGATGCAACTGATGCCTGCATATCTAGTTTTAGAATTACTGAGTTTTTGTTCCTTTTGGTATGACCCTCATATTAAAATTATGCACATCGCTGCCATTAATTACAATAAAACTGCACGTGTCGATTAATACCAATGTAACGATGACGGTTATAACATTTTCCCACGATGTACAGCTCCCGGGCTTCGTAGCAATAAGGAGAGTTTCTGTCGAGGTACGTAATTATATTTTCCGCTTCAAATATTGGGCCTCTTTGAAGGAATGTTTATTTTACCTTCGTTTGAATGTATTTTTTCAGAACCGCATCCGTTTCGACGGCTCGTTGTTTTAAAAAAGTAGAAATTTCGCGAATACTCACGCCAATGAGAGCTATGTAGAACTACATAGTAAGTGAATGTATAGGTCCTTTAAATGTTTTGTTTCTGTAATTCTTTTGTTCGTTAATGAGTTTCTAACAGTATTTCAATGACTTATTACAAAACCTCTCAGCTCAACGCTTTCACTGTGTGCTTACAGCGTTTTTAGGGACCCGTTCCAAAAAAACGAGAAAAGGTCTGGCTCTGGTGTCCGTCGGTCACACGCATTTCGTCTCGAGTTGTTTCTGAAAAAAAATACCAATACAGGTACACTCATGTTCTTTTTTTTATGTAACTGGACATGGATGGCTAATACCGAACTGACCGTCAGATATTAGCCTAACACACCACATGGGAACTAGGTGCCATGCCAGGATCTTCCTTATGTTACTCGGCTACATTGAACTGGTTGGAAAACGCGGACAATTTTCATTTTCGCTTCGACCATCGTTCATTTAATGCGATGGTACCAACCTAGACGGGATTAACCCTTCGCTTCGACCATCGTTCATTCAATGCGATGGTACCAACCTAGGCGGGATTAACCCTACCACCTAGTGAGTAAGGAAGGGGACCTACAGTTTTTACGCGGAATCCGAACCACGGCCAGCCCCAACGGTTGAAAATGGTCACCCATCCAGAACCAAACCGCGCTCAGAGGTGATTCCCCAGCTTATCGATTCACAAGGCGTGGCGCTGAGCTATCGAGGCTGTGAAAAAACCAAAACGTTATACTTTTTGAGAAAAGCTAGATTCCTGAAGCGCTTATTTTGTATGAAATTGCAAAATCATAATTCAAGCAGCTCGTAGCCTAGTGGATCGGGGACTTACCTAGCATACCAGAGTTCTGGTCTGGGTTCAAATCCTCGCCCTGAACCGTTCAATAACCAATTTATTTCTCTTTCTGAGTCGTATAAGTACATTTCTCGCTGCTCGCTCGTTACGAACGCGAGCTGCCTCATGGTTCGGAATCTATGTAAAACTGTAGGTTACTTTCCCCTACTAGGTGATAGGATTTAAGCCCGCCCGGGTTGGTACCATCGCATTAGATGAAAAGACAGTCGAAGCGGCAATGAAAAATTGTCCGTGTTTTCCATCCAATAAAATGTAGCCATGTTTATAAAGGGAAGGACCTGAAACGGCACCTAATTCCTTTGGGTGGTGTACTGGGCTAATATCATAACGGTAGGTTATGTCCATATATCCATGTCAGGTTGTATAAAAAAACAGACGAGGGCAAATTTATTCCATGTCCAGCAGTGACGGGACCTCCGACACGTTTAGGGTTGACTGGTTTTTAATGAAACCGGACATGAATTGCTACTACCGCATGTACTGCCATTATATTAGGCACCGCATTCCGGGAGGAGTTAGGTGACATGCCTATACAATTGTCAAGTTGTCATTGCAGTGGATTACTCAACGATAAAATAAAAACATCTTAAAAAGATTAGTCATCAGACATACCTAGCTTGTTTCATGAAGATTTATAAGCAATTTGGTTTTTGTTAGGTTTTTTATTACAGCGGTCGTTTACGTTTATCTATAAGTCCTTTTGTAATTAAAATTTTCGTAAATCTTACCAAATCAAACATTATGCGCAATTTCTGCTTTGCGGTCATGTTGCATCCTCCTCATCACGGAGCCTATCTTTTTCTTTGAAACAGAGAAGGTCCCAGAGCGCGAAAGCACGGTTTTGTACCGTGCCCGCGAATGTAACTCATTCGCGGACACGGTACAAAACCCCGCCGGGAAGGGCCTCCTTAAGTATGAATGGATCTCTTACTCTACTTAGCACTTATAAGTCTGGTGGTTCCACGCTTCCCCACTCCCGCTGTTATATCGATGCTGTCATTGAGGTTAATTTAATAATCGCGACGCCATTGACGATTTTCCCGAATAACCTTTTAATAAAGGGATTATCTTAACAACGATCCATTGCTTTTGCTCAAACACGGCGGACAAACTTAGAAGCCCCGCCCAGATATCTCAGGAGGGTTATATCTCCGACATCATAACTGAGATGAACACCTCATTCTTGCGAACATCTGACATCTGTAGAAGTGGAATTATCGTCGTATTTTATTGCCTCCTTCCGACTTTTCTACACTTCAGCACAAAACTTAAAGGAGCTAAAAATAAAAAAATAAGCCTTCAAAAAGGGTTTCTTCCAAAATCATGAGAATTTACATAATTCCAAATCGCAATAAGCGAATAGCCTGAATAATTTATTGTATAAAATTTAATATTTATTACCCTTGTTAAGAGAGCAATTAAGTGCCCAGACCAACTTCACAACATAATCAAATGTTGCCTAAGTACTCTACGGATCCGATAACAAAATGGCTGACTTTTTGAGAACGTCCGCCGACACAGAGTTATCCGGAAACCTTCGTCCCGGCTGAGCTGACCCTGCTTGAGTATTCTCTGGCTGGGCGGATCATTAAAATTCTGTTTCGTTAGTCCTGGCCGTTTTAATCTAATCTCACTCGGCCAATTTCAGTAATTCGCGCAGCTCTAAAATACGACTCATAGACTTTTCGAATCCATAAAGAGATACCTTCTTGGTTATAATTGCATTATCCAGGAATATTTTTCTATTTACTGACGGTTACCCGAGTCCGTGACAGTAAAGAGAGGGTTAAGTTTTTCGTATTCGTTGTTCGGAAATGATAAATTCATTTATTTGGTAAAATCCCAGTACTTAGTTGTTAAAATTACAACTCCTTTGAAATCATTATTACAACTTCATGGTTTAATTTCTGTGAACAAACCCAGGGATTTGATCAAACTCTTTAACTTTTCTTACAAATCCTTCTTTGAATTTCTTTACTCTGAAAAAGATTCTGCGCAACAACTATGGCCATATTTCAGTTATAATATGAATAATTGCCTTCAAGTACATTTCTTGGGTACTAGAAACATCGCTAGAAACATTGTCTGTATCGGACAAGTTTCGAACTCCTTTTAGTATGTCGAGATTTACATCCGAGTCCAAGTGTTAGAACCTAAGCCAATATCAAGAAACCAAATTTGCAATATCCTAAAACCTGTGCGACCAGTTTTATAGCCGGAAAACCTCGATATTCTAGCACCTTACCAATTATCTTTGACCTTACAACGCATTATTAGGAGCATTTTATGACAGCTAGAAATACCGGAGCGATGGTGTAAATGTTTATTAGTGAGACAGCTAGAGTATAATCTTCCCGACACGCTGAGTGCACGCCCGCTTACGACCTTATGTCCTTAAGGTGGCCCAACCCGGCGGGCCTAACTCATTCGCGGGCACGGTACAAAACCGTGCTGTTGCGCTCTGGGACCTTCTACGTTTCAAAGAATAAGACAGGCTTCGTGATGAGGAAGATGCAACATGTCCACAAAAAAGAAAATGTGCATAGTGTATGATTTGGTAAGATTGCGTGATCTTCTTTCCACTTTTGTATGGGGAGATGAGCGGGATGGGCCACCTTAAGCATCTTGATGTCTGGTATCAGAGATTGCCCTGCGGGGAGGAACATTATCGATGTTGCGAGTCGACTCGGCTCGGGTGCCAGTTAGCTAGCTAGTTAGAGAAGCTACAACGATAACGTTCCACAAGCAGGTGGTGTGATTTGCTGAATACGGTGTCCAAAAAAGAACTTTTAGATAACGTTAATTTAGCGAGAGCGCTTTGTTTTATGAAGCAATAAATAACGCGTTAATCTTAGCTTATTAGTTACTGTTTTTTAAGTTTTTCTTTTAATTTTCAAAGCGAAACCATATACCAGTAATGCAAAAAATGGTTGATAGAACAATGAGGAAGACTTTCTTCTGGAAATATTGTAATCAGTTTTATATCGATGGTCACTTTTTTCTCAAGTTTTAAGCGCGAAAGTTTTAATTTTTAATTAATGCCTTACTTTTCAACGAACCTTGAATTTGTTTTAATTAGCTTAGGGTTCCCTAACTTATAAGGTGAATTTTCTTTAAAGTAGATTAATCCATTAAAAGTGGTCTTGCGGGAAAATAAAACGGTCTATTTTTACGCTGTAAACATACTTAATAAATCCTGACAACTCCTCAATTTAGTCTTAACATATTATTTATCCTTACCATAATATGGACACAATATCACGTAGCCTGCGTGTAGGCAGACTTAGATAATGTAGGTACGTAGTTTTCATATTCCAAATTTCGAACGCGGATCGAATGGGCGGAGATAATTCCGTGCCAAAGTAGGCTCCTGTTCAGAGGAGGAATTCCATATCAGGAAACAGAATCAGGAAACCGAACTGGTGAGGAGCGGCTCTGGTACGAGGAAGTTACCCACACCCGGGACCGGGCATCGCAACTATTTTAATTGGAGTAGCATCACTCAAACTTACGACGCGTTGCAACTGGTCTGAAGCCCTTAGCCTAAGTTTTAAGTTCAAGCGAAATACCGGTAAAAAAAAAGTTAAAAGTAAAAAAGATTTATTTGTTCTTAATATTACATACATCGGTATAATTACAACCATGGGTTACAGTACATAGTTTTGATGAACAGGTAATATTTTAAGCCCTGGCTCCCACACTAGGATTCCCTGTGCTGTGGGAGTCAGTGTCTTTCGTCGCACTAATTGTGCACTGTGTTGGCGTTGGTAATGTATTAGGTCGACACACATTTCGTATGTAGATCCTCATTTTAGACATGCTCATACCTTTAAATACCTGTTGCCTTGCCGCTTATTTCGGAAACAAATTGGCGAAAGGAAAACTCTAAAAATATAAAAAATATATTTCGATGCTCGCTCTGCGCCGCGCCCGGTGCCCCGTGGAGTGTACGAAGGGCTGGGAAGAATTGGCTACAGCCATTCTCCGGTCGCCGATGCCCCCAGTACTAGAGCAGGTGCGAGCCGCGCCCCGCTGGGAATTCTCGAGCGGGGAAAAGTAATGAGAAATCGAAGGTTCTACCGCGGCTAGTTTGTATGTGGTAATATCCTCGCAGCTGATGGGAAGCTTAATCGAAATGCGACTCTGGCTTTCTTGCGAGATATCACAGCTAATGTTCTGTTATTACAAATGATGACTTCTTCATGTGTGACATATCGAAAATCCGCTTGGGACCAGTTTGAAAACGGTTTTCATTCATATAATAAATGTATACAGGTGAATTTTTCAAGTGGGCCAAATCCGAAACCATACGAAATAGCGAAAAACACTAAAAGGAGTCATGAGGCCGATTGGATAAAAACTGAAACTGCATTATTAGATGTTTTAAAAACAAATATTTTTTCTAGTCGGGAATCGAACTCGTTGATTTTAATCTTCTAAAAATTGGTTTTTAATTAATTAATACTAACTAAATTCATAAATAAATTAAACTAAGTTAATTAATTAATGAATAGCCTTAATCTGTTATATTTAAGCATGTGAGGCTTATTTATTGACGTATTAATCGATTGAATGCTTAAATGACCTGCTATTGAGATGTAATTAATATACATAGATATAGTGTGAAAACTCTCACGAGTCATGTGTTATAAAGCTATCATTATGTTTTATGAATTTTCGACCTTTAAATGATGTGGTTTGGTTATTTTCTCATGAATTTATTATTTATTCCTTTGTTTATGTATAGCGCAACATATACCGTAAGCCCTGGTCCTCATAAGCGTGCCCGACCACGCCCATGGGCTTTCGAATAAATTATAATAGTGGCTGCACATTCAGAATGAAGTGTCGATATTCCTATTAATATTTGGCGTTAATCAACCATACTTAAATAAGATTAAGTTTCATAAAATCGTGTAGTTGCTAAAAAAAAATACTCTTAAAATATAAATTCTTAAAATTGGAGGTAAGAAAATCGTCTCTAACACTGAAACAGGGGCCTCCATCACTGCATTGTCATCCATTATTAAATTATTAATAACGTTTTGGTTCATACAAACAGAGCGGTTAACTATGAATATATCTAGTTGCTGTTCATTAAAACCTAGAGAATTGTTTTAATCTGAATTTTATAATGATGGGCATGTTTATTAGTTAAATGTTAGATTTATTATCTTGACCACCTTGACATAGGTTTCTTCGGACCACCTTCCCAAAACCAACATTTACGGTCGCACTTGTGCACCGAATGCCACACGAATACATCCTAAAGGTAGACTTTCGATAATCGCGATAGACGTCAGTCGCCCGTTGCAGACAGGAAGTATCAGTGACGCAAGGTACACTTCCGATCATCGCTTCAGACGGCGGCGTCGATTAATAGCGACAGAGTGGCAACGCCAGATATAATTGTTTAGTTGCGTCGCCCGAGCACCGAAACCGGCGCTTCGATGATTGAACACACAAATGAATGATTTGACAATACGGTGCGCGCGCAGGAGCGGAGAGACGCTGAGGTACGTGGTAGAAGGGAATACCACCGCAATGCTGCTTTAAGATTTTCTGAAGTTATCTTACAACTTACCATGCGACCAACATATTACAAAATGTATTACATTTTGTATCACCTGACGTAAATACCAACATTTTTTTATTAAAATCGCTGTCCGATGTACGCACGTCGCGGGTCAGTATAACGCCGCGTCTGACGCTTCTGATCTCTCATAGCTTTTCATATTGCGTAGCGACGTAGGCGCGACACCACTGACGGTGCGTCTCTGTCGCGGGCGACCGACGCGCCTGACGCGATGATCGCAAGTCCACCTGAAGCGTTGCCCTGCGCGGAGCGACCTCTCCCACGAAATCCCATCCTAATTGCACGCCTACACGTAAATGTCACCGTGACACCCGCCAATATCTGATGGCGGCATGGACGTGTTGCTCGGGGCGAGGGGAAGGGGCGACGCTGCGGTGTCTTTTGTGTGCGGTCATTAGGGAGGGAACCTTTCAGAAAGCTTTTACAATCGAACTTGTTTTTTTTTCGCTCAAAGTAACATGCATATTGTTTTAAGGGCGTAATTGACCGAATACCCCTGAAGCTGTTGTTGGGTTGCTCTCGTAGAGATCAAAGCGAGTACATGTTAATTAACTTTTGTTATTTCGTGGTACCAGCAATAAAGGATATACATAATGGACGGTGGACATATCATCAATTTGAATCGTTTAATTAAAGGCTTCGCTAGTTCAGTCCATTGGTATACGTTGCAAAAACACGGTGCTCTTTTAAAACGAATGCCTCTGCGTCCGTCCGTCCGCATTTAATATCACAATCATTGATACTCAGATATTTTTTTCGGATTACTTTAAACTGACTTAAAATGAGAGTCGTTCGATGGCGAATGTCCGATTAAATGTTAATACTAGTTGTGCGTTTCTAAGTTATAAGGTCCGAAAGTTCGAATTTTTCGCGCGTCTTATGCATAGAGGTGAAGTTACATACCTCCATGCTCCATGGTTATGCAATATTTTTTTTAAATAAAAACATCTCAACAATGTTAGTCATCAGACCTAGCTTGTTTCATGAAGAGTTATAATCAATTTGGTTTTTGTTAGACTTTTGACTCCAGCGGTCGTGGTTTACTTTTAGCTATAAATCCTTTTGTAATTAATATTTTAGTAAATCTTATCAAATCAAACACTATGCGCGTTGTCTGCTTTGTGGACATGTTGTATCCTCCTCATCACGGAGCCTCTCTTTTTCTTTGAAACAGAGAAGGTCCCAGAGCGCAATAGCACGGTTTTGTACTGTGCCCGCGAATGAGTTAGTCCCGCCGGGAAGGGCCACCTTAACTTCCCATACTCTGCGGAAAGGGTTAATCCCATCCGGGTTGGTGCCCTCACATTGAATGTAAAGATGGTAGAAGGGGCCATTATTAGCCACCCACGTCCATTTACATAAAAAAATAGTAATTTTATAATGTAACATGATGTGTACGGGTTGGCCTTAAGGTTGGCCTTCCCGATCAATTCAAAATTATCAAATCAAATCAAAAAAATCAATTCGAAATTTAAAATTATACTCAAACCATACATCAAATTATACTCATACATCTAGTTCAATTATATTGAACTAGATGTATGATGACCATTGGTATTGTAAAATTGTGTTTGTTTTCTAAGTTATAAGGGTCGAAAGTTCGTTTTTTTCATGTGGTTTTATACAATAAGTTTTGACGTAGATATCCAAACGATAAAATAAAGAAAATCATTCAGTCATAACTTGTTCCACGAAGATTTATAATCAATTTGATTTTTGTTTTAATTTTTGACTGCAGCGTTCGTGATTTAGTATATTCGCTATAAGACGTTTTGTAATTATTATATTTATGTTAATCTTGCCAAATCCAACACTATGCGCATTGTCTACTTTGTGGACATATTGTACGCTCATCATCACGGAGATGGTATTTTTATTTGGAACAGAGAAGGTCCCAGAGCGTAATGCCGTAGCACTATTAGTTTTTCTGTGGTAATGCAAGAGTCCCGTCGAGAAGGGCCCTCTGCTGAAGATTCTAGCACACATAACATTAACACCGTATAATATAAAAGCAATGCAATATATTGTTGAACACGTATTATTATACTTATATCCTACAGCACACCTTCCCATGGAACACCTTTCAGACAATTAATCACGAGCTCGTTTGGTTTGGTACTTCACATACACACGTAGTGTTTCCAGAATGTGCCCTGACACGGCATGTTGGTGTAAGTTCAGTTCGGTGTTTGTGCGTCAGTGAGTTCTCGTGAATATTTTAGCAGGCAACGACGCAATGAAATAACGTGGGCTTCTAATTCATTAATGGTATACTGTGTGACAACGAACACATATATATATGTATTCCATGCATCGCACACGTGTGTATTTACATTTGAGTAAATTAAATTGTGATGTTTAAGATATGTACCGATGAGCTATCCTAGGCACAGTCCGCGAATTCGCTCGGTCTAAACGTGCTTCGATCCATGAGAGGTTGTTGGCTAAATGTAGCAGCTTAATGGTCAAATTAGCCACTTAAATGGACGGCTAGGCCGTTCAATAGCTAAATTGTCCAAATTGGTGAAATCAACGTTGAATGAAAGGGCTGAGCATCGTCTAGTTAACCTTTTGGTAAAATTAACTTGTGATGTATTGTTGGGACAGGTTAGGATGAGTTAATTAAGGATGGTTTAGATTATGTTACACTAGCTGAAGTACCTTGCTCCGCTCGGGTCAATGTCGTTTCGGGTTGATGTCGGGCTGAACCTAACATTGTATGTCATATGAGTTCCCTATACAAACTTTAACTCCCCATTTCACCCCATTTGAGTTTAATTTTCGCCACAAAATGTAACCTATGTCCTTTCCCAAGGTCTAGAGGTCTCTATAACCGAATTACATCAAAATTGGTTCAGCGGTTTAGGCGTAAACGTAGCAGACAGACAGACAAAGTTACTTTCGTATTTATAATATTTGTATGGATTAATTCGAACACACATGTTTGGATGTTTGTTACTCAATCCCGCAAAAACGGCTGAATTGATTTGAATTCAATTTGGAACATTGCCTGGATTAACACGTATAATTTTTATCCGGGTAAAGGTTTAGGTTCCTATGGGCTTACAAAAAGTTTGTCCAAAATGAGATTGCCCGAGCGGAACCGGTGCCGCAGCTAGGTATATATAATATAATGAAATAACTGGTGTCCCACGTCACCTCTCTTTTTTTTTACTTCAGGTGCTTATATAAAACGAAAACGATCAGAATGCTTCGATCGTGGCTATACCCTCTCGCTCTTTTGGTGTGCACGTACCTTTAGTAAATAAAGCCAATCTGCATATTTAAATCAAGAGCGAATCATTTCCGAATTTACCTGTTGCGTAAGCATACTGTATATTGATTAAGGTTACATAATATAAAATAGACATAGTCTATCCCATCCCTACAGTGAGTACGTAGCCAACGGTATACACTCGGTGGTTGAGGCCGACAAAAATAAATTCACACCCCCCTTGGCGACGCAGCTTCTCTGCAATTTCTCCGCCACATTTTCCTGAACACCAGAGCGGCGCACGTAATTTTGTCCGAGTATAAACCTTTGCTTAGCTCACAGGAAATGAATGCTATTTTTAACCGATGAAGGGAAAGCGGAGGAGATTTTCAAGTCGACGCCAATTAACTTTTTATATATTTGGCCATGCATAACCTTTTACAGATTTGTCCGATTCTGATGTTTTTTTGATTGGTTAGGGTTGTAATAATAATACTTCTATATTGTTTCCATTATGTCCACGAGACAATAATGTGTTTAATATAAAATCCATAAATCAATGTCATACCACTATTGCAGCACCATGCCAAGATAATAAAATCCACTAACCAAGAACTATTTTCCTTATAGTATAAAAAATTCAATGAAAATGGTTTTATGGATGGCTGAAACCACATCTTAAGGTGGCCCAACCCGGCGGGACTAACTCAATCGCGGGCACGGTACAAAACCGTGCTGTTGCGCTCTGGGACCTTCTCTGTTTCAAAGAAAATAACAGGCTCCGTGATGAGGAAGATGCAACATGTCCACAAAAAAGACAATGTGCATAGTGTATGATTTGGTAAGATTTACGAAAAATTTAATTACAAAACGACTTATAGCTAAAAGTAAACCACGACCGCTGTAGTCAAATCTCCAGTAGCCAAACCAAATAGATTATAAATCTTGATTAAATAAGCTATGTCTGATGACTAATCTTTTTTAGATATTCTTTCTTTATCATTGCGTAATCTACCTCTAAAGTTATTGTATAAAACGCGCAAAAAATCCGTACTTTCGGACCTTATAAGCGTTTAGTTGAGCGGGATGGGCCACCTTAATATATAAAAATCGCGTGTCACTATGTTTGTACACGCTAATCTCCGAAACCACCCAACCGATTTCAATGAAATTTAGTGAATGTGTATGGTTTTTGCCCGCTTAAAAGATAGGCTTATCCCGAAATAATAATACTGTTATATCCCAATAATACTGTTTCTGTAAAATGCTGCATAAAAATATATTAAGGTGTCACCTAGATGGGAGACGTCATTGGTACTTGACACACAAGTGTACACTAGTTCGGCTGCCTTTGGATTCAAAACTTTCACTGTACCTTAATTTATCTCCACGAGCGGCTCGTAGCCTAGTGGCGCGGGGACTGGCCTAGCACACCAGAGGCCTGGGTTCAATACCGACATGCACCACTGTCTTTCTCTTTCTGAGTTCGATAAGTGCATTTCGTCACGAATCAGAGCTGCTCCATGGTTCGGAATCCATGTAAAACTGTAGGTCCCATTCCCCTACTAGGTGGTAGGGTTTAAGCCCGCCCGGGTTGGTACCATCGCATTGGATTAAAAGATGGTCGAAGCGGAAACGAACATTTGTCCGTGTTTTCCATCCAGTTCAATGTAGCCGTGCTCATAAAGGGGCACCTAATTCCTTCGGGAATGTGGTGTATTGGGCTAATATCATAACAGTAGTTGTGTGGTTTAACCATCCATGTCAGTTCGCATAAAAAAAAATTAACCATTATTATTATTATTCTGTTTATGGAAAACGCCTGAATGGGGAAGACAACTCAAAGCTTATTGTAGGTGTCGCATGAGCGACCTCACCTTAGTAACGTCAAAACTGTCATTTTTAACCGACTTCAAAAAAAGGAGGAGGTTATCAATTCGTCTGTATGTTTTTTTTTTGTTTTTTTTTTATGTTTGTTACCTCATATAATTTGTATTAAGATGTGCGCGACAAATGGACGAATAACTCAATATAACGCCAACCGATTTCGGTGATTCTTTTTTTTATTGGAAAGGACGTGCACAAATTAGTAAGTGTACTTCAGATTCACTAAAAATTAACAAATAAAAAAAAAATTACAAAAAAAATAACCGACTTCAAAGAAAAAGCAAAAAATAATGTTTGTAGTTACGATTTCTGTTATTTTTTGAGTCGGTCTCAGCCAAGGTTAGGTTAGGTTAGGTTCTCTTGATTGGCGCAGCGCGTGCCCGGCTGACGCCGACTCAAAAAATAACAGAAATCGTAACTACAAAAATGAACATTATTTTTTACTTTTTAGTGCTTTTTCTTTGAAGTCGGTTATTTTTTTGTAAAATTTTTATCAAGCTTTATTTTCGAGTTTTTAGAAGCAACATGTCCATGATGCAGTAGAATAAGGTTTGGAGGAAAAGAAGAGCTGTTGTTTGTCTTCATAAACATTTGAATGTAATAGACCAGCACAATGTTTGAAATGAAATATTACAGGTTATGTTATTGTGATATATTTTTTCCTGCGACTTCATTTGATTAGCATAATTTGGAAAAAATATTTTTCAGAATAATAATGAGAAAAGTCGCAGAAAAGAGCAGTCGTTACACACCCCGATCTGCAGCAAATAAAAAAATGTATAAAACAACAAACGGCCAAGTGCGATCCGGACGCGGAACCGACGAAAGGTTGCGTACCATCATATAAGATTTAACACCCAAAAATCATGTTTTTTTATGAGGCCCCCTTTTAATTTTACGTATTTGTTGTTATAGCGGCAAAATAAATACAGACTCTGTGAACATTTCAGCTGCCTACTTATTACGTTTCATTCATTCATACAGCCCTGTGACGGACGGCCGGACGTTCGTATTTGCGTTTCGTATGCCTGTTCACCTGTCGAGTTAATTTACCATGGTGAAATTAAATAAATGTACCTACTTAAAAAAAATTACATGGCAACACTCGGACCCGCAAGCAATCGTTATTTCTGTAGTTTTTAATAACTAGCTAATACCCGCGATTCCGCCCACGTTAAAATACAACGAAAAGCTCTCGGTTCTACCCAGAATCGCCTCATATTTAATACCACCCTCGGGTTATTTAGCGTGATGTTAAGTATCTTATAATTGATGAGAATAATGAAGCTCAAGGCAGGTACAAACCGAATGCGAGTGGTTATAAGAGTGAATACTGGAGCCACGTGGCACTAGATGTATCATACGTCAAGCGCGGTTCTCACGTGAGAGGGAACTTTCGTGGGATCTGCGAAAACCATGTTGAGCGATGTGTAAAGAAGCCTAGGCTATAGTTTGGGGGAAATACCTCGGGCATTCCACCGTTTACCGAACCTATAAATAAAGGATTAACAGCTTCTTTGAGCTGGATAGAAAACGTGGGAAATGTTCAAGTCATTATACCTGACATAAGAGACAAGACCCCCCTCTCTGTTCCATTAACTCCTCGTCTGAAGGAACCCGTCAGGCGGGGTTCGCAACCTGGACTAAGGATCGGCCTTTATGGTTCTGGGTGCTACTGGGTTCACTGGACTCGCCCCCGCTAGCATATCACGACTTCATTTAATTGAAAGCACTAAAATATCTCCTGTCACATTGACTAGGGCCTTAGAGTAATAGATGGGTTACCAGACGTCCGGATTTATCCTTACAATCAGAATTTTTAGGATCTTGTTAGGAGGATTGTGTTCTATCTGTCGAGATGTCTTTTCGGATAATTCAATTCAACTCCAAACTTGTAACAAACAACCAAAATTGTATTTTCGAGCAGCAACCTTTTTTTGGCCATCTCCGAAGTTGTTTCCGGCAGCTCCGCAGTTTAAGCCAGCTGACTCCAAATTTGGATTTTGGGACTGCTGACCATTTTTAGTCATTGCGTTTTTTTCGTCATTTTATGTTTTGTATCAGGGCTTCCTAAACCGTGGTAACGGTAGGTATACTAAGGTTTTTTTCTATTTTGAATTGAAGCGACAAAAATACAACAAGTGGTTTAATTGCTTTAATTCTTTAATTCTTACAACTTATCGTCACGGTTGATTCTACGGAAATGGTGTAACGAAAAATGTGCAGAGAGATTTTGTTTTTCATTTCACTTAAAACTTGCAATGCCTAGAGTACGTGGTATACTATAGCAAACGCCGGCACTTCCCGGACATCCGGTATGTTTGTTCGTTCATTATAATTGTATATGAACTAAATGGATATTGGTAAGTTTTCCCGCGCGCTTTCATTCCCTCGCCCTCCGTCCGCCCTCGTTCCCGCCCAGCAAAGAAGCCCCGGGGCAATCCGTCTGCCTGAAATCTGCTCCTCGTATACACTTCCTCCAAGCTGTTCTGAGAAATTAAACGTTATGTGATTGTTTGAGGCTGCTGTATTTCGAGATAGAAGATAAAACATTAACATCATTGAGATTCCAGGTCGAATTCGCAGTCACTGAATAAATATTTTCGTGACTTTCCATACATTTTAACATCGCGATACTTACAGCTTTAGCTAGACAATAATGCAAACTTTGAGCTGTATAATTCAACTAACTTGAAATTGACGCACTTGAAATTATATCTTTTGTATCGTTTCGATTCCGTCATTTCAATTTGTTATTTTTAACACAATCGTAATTTGTTAACTTACTTTTATACGTAATGGGTGATTGTTAATACTGAGTGATTGCATTAAATTCACAGAATAGGAGCGAGACTTGGGTGTGGTAGAAAAGGCACGGATGTAGCATAAATGATCTCCTGTGTGAAACTTTGCGGATTGAGGTTACAGGACCAGGAGTTGCACTATACGTGGGGTCGATAGCATTGACACTTGAAAGATATGGTAACGAGAATTGTGAGGAGTGTATTATTATGTCCGTGTTGAGTGAATAGGCAACAAAATAATGAAAATAACAATTTACAGAACAGAATGAACTGGAAATATCATGGGCCGCCCGTGACATGACAATTCCATTCCTTTCTTCGTAACACAAGAACGTACCACGAATATATCGATGTAATATTTTATAGAGGTCAGGTCCGTAGCACCCGTAATCGCAGAGAATGTATGAAAAGATCTAAGTCTGTAGATGGTGTTTGGCGGTGGTCTGTAGATATTCTGTAGTATCCAGTTCAGTGTGGCCGTGATCATAAAGGGAAGGTCCTGGCATGACATCTAATTCCTATGAGAATGTAGTGTATTGGGCTAATATCATAACGCTAGTTGTGTGGCATAAACCATCCATGTCAGGTTCCATAAAAAAATATGCTGTGATCGTACTCCATGGCACGTGTGTGTAATCATTCTAAAAAATTAGATTGCGATAAATGACGGCGACTATTTCATGCGAAAGTGAATTTAAATTGAATGACTTTCACCCATCCGTCAGAATAAGAGACAGAATGAGTAATAATCTCAGAACAATGGGACCGATCCAATAACATTATTCAAATTCATTTTCAAATTCATTTTATTTGCAAATAGTTCCAACAGATTATAGATTTCTAATTCCTGCTCTCTACTTACATCGTCAATATTTACTGTATTATTAAATTATTACATTTATTACATTATATATACATTATACTATATTATATATAGTAGTGTATGAAACAAATGAAGACCTAGCAGCAGCTAAAATAAGCTACAGACTGCTAACTTAAATAGAGACGATATCTTATCCTTTTCCCTCGCTTTGAATTACCAGAATTAGATGAATGCTGTGCGGAGTGGAGGAACCTATGTACCCATCGTGAGGAAATTATATACAAGTAACTGGGCATTTGAGTTCCATAGAAGTGTATAATTCAAGATATTGAAAATTTTAATGCCCCACTAGAGGGAAATATCCGCCCGCTAAAACCTGTCGTGATATACCATTTAAATGTTTTATCCAAAACACCGCTTGAGAGAGATACATAAATATAAATTGCAACTTTATAATTACGATAACAGAAGGCAGGGTCTGGAAGCAGCACAGCTGCTCGCCTCGTCGACCCATGCTGCACACACTCAAAATTAAAATACAAGCTCGGGTTGCTTCAATTCCACGCTTCCAATTTGTCTTCCATCTTGCGTTATATTCCGTAAGTGAATAAAAAAATACCCGACAAAACACACTGCATGCGCCTTTAAGGCGCTAGGACTAGCCAACTACTCGCGCCATACAAATGCACTTTTTAACAAATGTAATAATATGTAGTGAAACGCTTCAGCAAATCCAAATAGAACTCCAGACTGATAATGGATTGTTAATATTTTTTTATTCCATCATTTATTTAAATAATAATAAAAATAAAAAAGTTGATTTTTCTCATTAGAAATCTGAAAGTAATTCGATTTCTAGATATAAGCAAAAACAGCATATATGCATGAACAAAAAATTCCATTTGCTTTTAGATTTCTACATTTAGTCAAAAAAGTTCGGAAATGGACACCGTTTCCGCAATGTATTTTGTATAGAAAAAGGAAACATACATTAACGAAAATATATTGTAAGAATGACACTTATAATCGTCAGACTTAGTTAGTTAACTTGGGGTGCCTCGTCTAACTTTGCGATTTGGCTAGTACCAGGCCCTTAACGTTTCTGTTTGCAGTGCACGCGTTTAACGTTTGCTTTCAATTTCTTGCTTATATTAAATGCGCCGTTTTTCATACAATATACCGTAGAAGTTCGTGAAAGATTCCTCTGATTTTATTTGGAGGTAAATTGTGCACACGTGTAGGTACGTACACCATTTTTGTTTGTTAATATAGCGTCTTTTTATTATAAGATTAAAAGCGCAGTTAAAAGCGGGTTCCTAAAAACCTGTCAAGTGCGAGTCGAATTCGCACACGAAGGGTTCCGCACCATGATACAACATTTAACACCAAATAATCACTTGAATTTTTTAAATATTAATTTTTTTCACCTATTTTTTCTTATAGCGTCAAAATAAATACAAACGCTGGCAACATTTCGGCTGCCTAACTATTACGGTTCATGAGATAGAGTCCTGACAGACAGACGGACGGACGGATGGACAGTGGAGCTTCCGTTGACACCGTTTGGTTACGGAACTCTAATAAAAAGGATCAAAATCAAACGCATGTTCATTTCTAAAAAAGCGTAAGTAAGTAATTGTAAAGAGAAATAAATGTCATTAATAACGTACTGTAATGTTCGTAATTTGATCTGTTTAACTGAATGCTCACTGCACAAAATCTACGGGCCAGATGGAACCTTAAGAACACTTCCTATCTCTGGAGTTACATATAGAAGATAAAATGGAATGTAAACAAAGATAGGAGCGTCAGAACGCACATTACAGCTTGTTTCAGTAATGTAATTATTATGAATGACCGTATTAACGATCCTTTTTCCGGATGAAAAATCTTATTAGCGTCGGAATACCCCTATTCCCATTCCAAACATTTCAGAATATAAAAGTAAATATTGTTATTCAGGATATGCAAACACTGTAACGTATTTTGTTTTAGGCGCCGCGCTGTTTTTGGGAATGAGGCGTGTAGGCAGAGAGCTGTACTCGTTGGCTGTGCGCCATCGACGTAACAAAACAAGAGTTTTAGATTATATCGATGCTGTGCGCCTTATTCTCCTCGGTGTTGTTTTGCAATATAATTTACTAAAACTGTTTACATGAAAACATCGTTCGTTTAAAGGTTTGTATAAGACCAATAACCGTTACTATTGAACTTTAAATGAACATTAGGCAATGTGTGTGTAGTGCTAATACAACTCCCCGGCTTGACAAAACGTTTTATATGTTTTATTAATTGTGCGAGTAGGTATTCTTAAAATAAATTATGCATGTAATGATAATACATAGCCGTAATAATAATAATATAATTATTATTATTTATTTAAATCAGGTGTGTTTACACAGCTATGAAATAGTTACGAGAGATGGCGCCACCACTGCATGAACATTGCAGTGGGGTTTGCATGTGACGGTTAGTTCATAAGGTTTAGATTTACATAAATAAAACAAGTTTTTTCTGTAACAATATCGGTAAGTTTTATTTCATAATATATAACGTTTCAGTAGTGTGTGCACATTGTTGGTTCAATCGAGCTGGATTATTTAAAAGTTAAAGTGAATTCGTAAGTAAAGTGTGAGTTTAGTGTTGTGCTATTCTGTGAACAAACTGTAAGTAGAAACACTTAGAAAATTCTTAAAGTTTAAATGTTGGACTCTGTCGTTTTCGTGGATAAATAACACTTAGGAATTTTCAGACTTTATTTCTTGGACTTGTAATTTTTACTGATGGTGAAACACTTAGAATATTTTTGCCTTTAAAAGATTTGCAAATAAATATAATTTTAACAAACGTTTTTTGGACAGTACAAAGTGAATGACATTTGAATAATTTTCAATATGGAGGTTTTATTGGATACTCAAGCTGACTTGTTGCATCAAATTAAACGGTTACAAACAAACTTTGATAAATCACCCAAGGACAGGTTAACGCAAGGCTACTTAGAAGCGAGGTTAGAAACACTTAAGGATTATTGGAAGGAGTTTCAGCAACAACACAGACAGTTATTGAAGTTTGGCAAGAAAGAGAGAGAAGATAAGGATTATTTTGCAAACTTACAGTATGATGCCTGCTCAGATGTATACTTAGACTTTTCTACAAAAATTAAAGAAAAATTACACGCTTTGAGCATGCAACATTCAGAGCCGTCTACGTTGAGTGAACAGCCACAGCAGCAACAACATCACTTAAGGACTAAATTACCACCAATTCAGATACCTAAATTCAGTGGAAATTACCGAGATTGGTTATCCTTCCATGATTTGTATGATTCACTTATCCACAAAAATGACACATTGAGTGATGTCCAGAAGTATCATTATTTAAGGTCCAATTTAAGCGGGGAAGCGGAACAACTACTTAAACATCTTCCTATCACATCGGTAAACTATAAGCATGCTTGGGAGACATTGAAAAAGAGGTATAGTAACAAGAGAAGTATCGCTACAACATACATGGCACGGTTATTGGGTCAGCGTAAAATTACAATGGAGTCGGCAAGGTCAATAAGAGAGTTACTTGACACAACGATAGAATGTCTGGAAACGCTAAAAAATATGGGGTTAGACACCGATGCGTGGGGTCCGATCGTTGCGCACATAATCATTTCAAAATTGGATACAGAGTCACACAAACAATTTGAAATGTTGCACCACTAAAGTGAAGAGGTACCAAGCTGGTCCGAAATGTCATCCTTTTTAGAGTCAAGATTTCGAACCTTAGAAACATTGCAACCACAACTAAAAAGGGATGTAACGCCTAAAGATACAATTAAAAGCTACGCTACGACATTATCGAAGTCAATTAAATGCATACATTGCAATGCTGAACATTACATATCTCATTGTAAGGAATTTGCAAATTTAAGTCCACAGCAGCGCAAAGATGTAGTCGAACGATGCCGAGTTTGCTACAACTGCTTAATACCCAAACATGCTGTCAAGTTTTGTAATCAGACAACCCGTTGTAAAAGATGTGGACGCAAACATCATACCCTTCTTCATGACGCAATCGTCCCTCAGACCTCAAGCACACCACCTCAAGAGACATACCCACTAGCACACCACTCCCACACCACTGAGACTGAACAAAGAGCACATAGTCAGAACAAGAAATCTGATGATTCAGCGGGAATCGCCTCCCTAAGTACTCACCTTACCAATTGTTACGTTATGCTTGCTACAGCCATGATAAGAGTAAAGTCACCTGATGGAAGATTTCACACCCTAAGGGCTTTAGTGGATCCAGGGTCGCAGATAACGATAATCAGTGAATCTACCTGTCAGTTATTACACTTACCAAAGATACCCGTCAGTGCTAATATCAATGGCATTGATAATAAGACTATGAACACCACAACTAAGAACACCACAGTTTTGGATATTACATCCAGAATGCACACAAAGTGGAACATACAGACTGTAGCATACGTCATGAGAAACCTTCCGTCATCATTCCCGTCAAGACAACTCACAATCGAACCCTGGTCTAAGTTTAAGCATCTAGAGTTGGCAGACCCAACTTTTCACAAGCCAGGCAAGATCGACATATTATTGGGCGCAAACGTTTACCCCAAGATTATGAAACAAGGATTACAAGTATTTGATGACGACACACTTATCGCACAAGAATCACAACTAGGATGGTTGATCACGGGATCATTTCAGGATGGAGTACACCATATCACAAACCATAACCTAGTCGTTACACATTGTAACTTAGAGATAGATAGTCTAATGAGACAATTTTGGGAAGTTGAAGATCACACAAAGCGGAGAAGAATAATGACACAAGAAGAGGAAAAATGCGAACAATATTACAAGGACACACTCGTCAGAGATAAGGAAGGAAGATACATTGTCAAGTTACCAGTTAAAGAGGAACCCTCAAATGTTGGAACATCTAGACAAATTGCAGTAAAGAGACAGACATACCTTGAAAGAAGATTTCAAAACAAACCTGATTTGAAAGAACAATACACAGAGTTTATGCGAGATTACATCGCAAAGGGTCACATGGAGAAAGTAGAAGAGAGCAAGGTACTTAAAAATAACTCTTTTTATTTACCACACCACGCAGTGGTCAATGAGACGCATCTTACAACTAAGCTCAGAGTTGTCTTTGATGGTTCAGCTACACAAGGAAACGGAGTTTCACTAAACAGTCAATTACTTACCGGACCTCCATTGCAAAAGGACCTGAGAGATGTAGTGATGCACTGGAGAAAACATGCTGTCGCAGTGATAGCGGATATTCGACAGATGTATCGACAGATTCAAGTTGACAAAAAAGATGCAGACTATCAAAGAATAATTTGGAGGGAGTCACCAGACGACAAATTACAAGACTACAGACTGACTACAGTCACCTACGGAACATCGTGCGCACCATACTTGGCTATCCGGACACTAAACCAGTTAGCCGAGGATGAGAGAGAAAATTACCCATTGGTCGCAGATATACTACTAAATGAATTTTACATGGACGACTGCTTATCAGGAAGCTTTGACACAAAAGGTGTTATCGAAATTGTGCAACAACTTATACAGATTCTACAGAAAGGTGGATTCTTACTCCACAAGTGGGCTTCCAACAAACAAGAAGTGCTAGACACTATTCCGAGAAGCTTGAGACAAAATACTGAAGTGTTGGAAATACCGTTGCATCAATCAGTTAAGACATTGGGCATTATGTGGAATCCCAAATCAGATAATTTCGAACTACGCATAAACCTACGATCAGAAGACGTTAAATTCACAAAGCGACACGTTTTATCGGACATCGCTAAGATATTTGATCCACTTGGATTTCTGGGTCCAATTGTGATACTACCAAAGATTTTACTTCAGAAAATATGGATGGAGAAGCTAGATTGGGACGATGAAATTCCTGAACACCTTAAAGATGAATGGTCAGCTACAAGGACGGAGATAATTGACATGCCACCAATTTATTTACCACGATGGATTGGATATTCAAACGAAGATGTCAAGGTCGAGCTACACGGATTTTCTGATGCGTCAAGTGTTGCCTATGCTGCAGTCGTGTATGCTCGTATAGTGAGAAATAAAAATGTGACAGTGTCAATTGTAGAGGCTAAAACAAAGGTAGCCCCAGTGAAACAGGTTTCGTTACCAAGGTTAGAGTTGTGTGCCGCGGTTATGTTAGCAGGATTACTACAAAATGCAATGTGCTGTTACAATGTGAAATCAAATAATGTGTACGCTTGGACGGACTCGAAAATAGTTTTGGCGTGGCTTGCACGACCAACTGCAAATTGGAATGTTTTTGTTGCAAATCGAATTACAGAGATTGTCCATAAGATTGAACCTAAGAACTGGTATCATGTCAGTTCAGCAGATAATGCAGCAGATGTTGCATCTAGAGGTGTCAAAGCATCTTGTTTAGCAGAACACAGTCTGTGGTGGTCGGGACCACATTGGTTAAAGGAGTTACATGACTTACCTATAGATGAATCACTGCAACTGGATGATGACCTACCTGTAGATATGCTAGAGTATAAGAATATATTGTGAATAATTACCAAGTTCATGAGAAGACCACGTTCTTGTCGAAATATTCGACTTTGACGAAATTGATTAGAGTCACAGCATACTGTATGAGATTTATTAAAAATTGTAAGGCTAAAGTATCTAAGAAAGTTATTCAAGTTGATAGTTACCTAACAACTAGTGAGTTAAGACAGGCGTTACAGGTTTGTATAAGAATGTCACAAAATGCATCGTTTGGAGATGAAATTACGAAATTACAAAATGTTCAAAACCATCTTCAGGTTAATACTGGTACCAGCTTATTAAACAAGAGAAATAAGCTCTTACCTTTGAATCCATATGTTGATGAAAATAAATTGCTAAGAGTAGGAGGCAGGATTGAACATGCTGATGTTTCGAGAGATTTTAAACATCCCGTAATATTGGCTAAAGATTGGTTTTCGAGTTTAATAATTGCGAATGCACATGACAAAACATTACATGGAGGTTATCAATTGATGCTGAATTACATTCGTCAAAATTATTGGGTCTTTGGATTAAAACAAAGTGTTAAGAAACATATAAGAGATTGTGTTACGTGTTGTAAGCGGAGAGCAAAATCAATGACACAGTTCATGGCTGATTTACCGAAATTTAGAGTTACAGCAAGTCGACCCTTCAGTGTCAGTGGTGTTGATTTCGCTGGTCCAATTATGCTTAAATCGTCAAATCTAAGAGGAAACAAAACTCAAAAGGCATACATTGCACTATTCGTTTGTATGTCAACAAAAGCAATTCACTTGGAGCTTGTTTCCTCCTTAGATTCTCCAGATTTTATTGCTGCTTTCAAACGATTTATCGCTCGCAGGGGCCATTGTCGGGAACTGTGGAGTGACTGTGGGACAAATTTCATTGGTGCCAGTAAACTCTTAAAGGTGATGCACAACCAAAGTAAAAAAGACTTACCTGTTGAATTATTGGAACTATTAGCTAAAGATGGCACCGATTGGCATTTCATTCCACCAGGCACACCCCATTTCGGTGGGTTATGGGAAGCAGGTGTTAAATCCACAAAACACCACCTTAAGCGTGTTATTGGGGAACAAATCTTAACATTTGAAGAGTATTATACTCTACTGACTCAGATTGAAAGTTGCTTGAACTCGCGTCCGCTTGTACCTGTTAGTGACGATATTGATAATGTCCTTACCCCCGGACATTTTCTCATTGGTGAGGCTCTACTTACAGTGCCTGATGATCAATTTCAAGATTGTAACATGTCATATCAGAAACGATGGAAATTAGTCCAGCAAATGTTGCAGGGGTTTTGGAACAAGTGGAGCCAGGAGTACCTGGTGACTTTACAGAACAGGTATAAATGGCAAAGTCTAGAGAAGGAGATACAAATAGACAACATAGTTTTAATTAAGGATGAAAGATGTCCTCCTGGTAAATGGCTATTAGGTCGAGTTATTCAGAAGCACCCTGGTAAAGATGGAATCACCCGAGTAGTTACAGTCCACTGCAAGAATTCGACAATAAAGCGTCCAATTCATAAATTGTGCCTTTTACCGGTGAATGTTTCTGAGTAATCATTGTGGTAAGATATGTTTACAGATTTTGATTTATATTAATGTTAAGAGTTTACTTTTTTGTTTATTGTGCTGAGCATTTCGCTATAAGTTCTTGTTCCTGTTTTACTATTCATTCAATCAAAAGGATTGTAGTATCCTTTGGTGGGGCGGAATGTTTACACAGCTATGAAATAGTTACGAGAGATGGCGCCACCACTGCATGAACATTGCAGTGGGGTTTGCATGTGACGGTTAGTTTATAAGGTTTAGATTTACATAAATAAAACAAGTTTTTTCTGTAACAATATCGGTAAGTTTTATTTCATAATATATAACGTTTCAGTAGTGTGTGCACAAGGTGCATTGTCCCATAACATTGTAAATAATATTAAAACTAAGTAACACATTAATAAAATCCTTACAATAAATTCGTCCCAAATATTTGCTACTATTCTATTCTCACTAATGGCTGAACGGCGAAGGAATGCCGCCTTCTGTTTGCGCAATACACCAAAGAAATCAGTCAAACTGTTCTCCGCGAACATGCCAGACGCACTACACCGCCACGGCAGTCCCATCATGCAGCGCAATGCATTGTTGTACTGCACACGCAGCGAGTTAAACGCTCGCTGCGTGTTGCTGCACCACAGGTGACCGGTGTAAAGAACAGAGTAAGCCTGACCTCTCCAGAGCACTGCGCAAACCTGCGAGCCAACATGTTACTTCTCATGGCGATAGCCCTCCGCTGCCGCTCCATGTCCTCGTCATCTTTTAGCCTATCGTAAGCACGTAATAAAGATGGTATGGTGCTATAGATTTTTATAAGAATCTTATCGGGAAACTACTTTCGAAAATGTCACAATTTTATTGATTTATTTTATATTTATAAAATAGAATATAATTATAAAACATTGATAGAAATATATAATAGATAAAGATAAAAAATATATATGATTATAGTGGCAGTTAATCGCACCCGAATGTCGAGCTGATTTTTTCCGGGATAAAGAGAAGCCCATGTGCTAATCCAAGACATAGACTAACCTCTGTCAGGTTCTATCCAAATAAGTTTAGCCGTAATAGCGTAATTGAATAACATACATCCAAACTTTCCCCTGAGTGCCATTAGTGGAATTCCTATTCGGCCACTGAATTCAATGGTAGAACAATGTGTTATTTTACGAGGTGTAAGTGCATCCCTTCGCAGCCTTAAAAGAGTTCAGTATGTATCGGTAACTGAATAGTTTTCATGGAAAAGACTATTAAAAAACTTCTCAGAAAAAAAAACAACAGAAGAAATTCAACAAAGATCATAAAGCAGCGAAATAATGTATATTTTTATAGCCTGACTTTTTTTTGAGTTATTAGTAATAAAGTACGTAACTTCACTTGAATGAAGTCAAAATTAGGCAGCGCTGTTTTCAAAATTAAGTTAAGTAAATTCCAGGTCAGTCGTTCAGCTTTACGGTTTCAAACTTTGGAAACATTGTTGCATTTTCTTTATCGGAAACACTTTTTGCCACCTTTTTGAAGCGAAGCTTCTTCACGGACGTTCCATTAGATGAGACGTTTGTTTTTTTCTAGGAAACCGTTCATTTATGGCAACCCCTGCATTAGGTCTTGCCATCAATACAATTATGAACTTCGAAGCATTCGTGGATCATGTGAATAATCTCTGCTGGTATTTCGCCAAAGCCGACTAACTAGTTGGTGGCTGATGTTCTCTTGATTGGACCAATCTCTTTGATTGGACCGCGTTGCATATCGTTTGGTCCCGACCAAATGAAGCATTAAATCACGGAGCATTGCAGCAAAGCCAGGCGAGCCCAACGCAAAAAAATATGCGCCTAATTGCTTCTTGGTAGCCAATCTAAGCTCTGATTAACGCGGTAGTCGGGGGGTAGCCATAGTAAATAAGAGTCAGATTCGCGTAGCAGAAGCCATTTCATGAATAATAAAATATGTTTGTTATCGTTTGTTGTGCCGAGAATGCTAAGAGGGTTAAGATGGTTAGGACATATGGAACGAATGGGTGACGAAAGAATGGCCAAATTTACATGCAAGAAGTGAGCGGAAGGGTCGTGCCCGGGCGGCCTAGGGTAACGTACCGCGACCGAATCGATAAAATACTTCGTAAAGGTAAGGTTACGTAGCACCCGTAATCGTAGAGATTCAGATAAAATTTATTTCTCTAGTAATTGTGGCAATAAGCCGGCTCTGCCGGGTGTGTCAGCTACATTTGATGTCTTGCGACTAGTATGCCGTAATCGTAGAGCGTGTATGCAAAAAATGTATATCTGTAGATGACGCGAAGTACGTGTGCTGTATGGCGCTCTAACATCTATGCTTATGTATTTATGTATGTATTTTTGTTACAACATTTATACAGATATATTGTCCTTACAGATAACTCAATATATTTTTAAACGACGTTTTTTCACGTTTTGAGTACTGTTTCCTCCTGAAAGCGTTCACCTACCCGCATGTTTATAAACGCGAATGACGTCAAATATTCATGATTCATATGAAACTACAGAATACATTGAACATAACTGCGTTCACCTGCCCGCATCGGAAAATGGCGCTGCGCATCCACTTTGTCATTCGTTCTGTTTTCCGCCCGCATCTGAAAAATGTGGATGACATTAAATGCGGCAGGGCGACATTAATATTGCAAATATTGAGAATATTGCTACGGGTTGCTCGTACCCTAGTGGCGCGGGGACTTACCTTGCATATCAGAGGTCTGGCCACGATTCGAAATCTATGAATAACTGTTGGTCCCCTTCCCTTACTAGGTATTAGGGTTTAAGCCCGCACGGGTTCGTATCATTGCATTGTAAGAAAATATGGTCGAAGTGGCAATGAAAAAAGGACAAGGAAGATCCTGACATGGCACCTAACTCCTTCGGGAATGTGGAATCATAACGATAATTGTGTCGTATTAACCATCCACTTTAAGTTGCGTAAAAAAAGGATGTTTTCGACGCATTAGAAATGAAGTGAAGGCTCTATTCCGAGTCTTTCTGAAATGGCAATAACCGTTCTTGTGTGGGTAAGAAAAGCATTGCAGACATGGCAATAAACCTCGTAATATAATACCAAAAACGTAGTTCTCTTTTATATATTTAGACAAACTTTAGTTAATAATATTTCTTTTTCATAGAAAACACTGTAGATATATATTTTTGGTTGTCCCTGTCAAAATATACTTTATTACAATTTAAGATTCCAAAATAATTTAGACAACATTATTTTTATTAATGTTTATTTACTCATTACATTATTACTTACTATGTACTTAAATGATTATTACATTATTATTATTTCAACATATTTTTCTATATACTACAGACAACTCAAAAGCTCGCCTCCTCTTTTAATTTGGGAATTATCCTTTACTTACGCCAAACTTTTTTTATTAAGAGGCTATGCCTAAAATTGAATAAAAGTACGAAACTACCATCAATTTCAACATAATGATAGTTGATAAACCGGATATTGAATTGTTATTTATAGTACTTAATTCATAAAACATTTTCCTCCGCTTTATAATATTTTTTTTGTTAATTCTGTTCCCGGCTCGCAAACGATAGTAAAAATTACGGCGTTAAATTTTATGAAAATGAGGAAAATTAATATTAATTTATGGAAATTTCGCATTGTTGCCGCGGTGGAGTGGTAGGGATTAAATTGAGAAGTATGTAATTAAGTATGGAATTTGTTGAGCAAGATTTTTTCCCCCTGATACGTTTTAGCATATTATGTAAATGTACGGATAACCACGCACATCATATTTGCATGTTTTTGAATATTCTCGTCGCAAGATTATTGCAAGTTTCACCTATCTATCTACGAATACACAACATCTGTCCACCCCGCTAGCGGTGATAGCGTTTTATGAAAAGTTGACACACTATGGTCATTACTTATTTACTAGCTAGTAGATATCGTATTGACATTTCTTTGATTAATTTTTTCGGGTTCCGTACCCAAAGGGTGCCAATGGGACCCTTTTACTAAACCTCGGCTGTCCGTCCGTCCGTCATGTTGAAATGGTCGTATTTCTATTGCCGTTATTTAACAAGACCTTGTTTTTTTGGCAAGGCACCGAATCCATTTTTTTGATAACTTTACCTATATCCATGATGTACGCCCTTAAACATTTTAATACAAATATTTAGAGGATTATATCATGGATATAAGATATAAAAAAATGTACAGACGTAGCTCTTAGTTGATTTATTTAATGCACGAAATTTCTGAAAAATACCTCTTCATTTGACTGAGGACTGTTTGACGTGCCATGGAACTCGATGACCACATTATCCTCTTAAGGTGGCCCATCCCGCTCATCTCCCCATACAAAAGGGGAAAGAAGATCACGCCCATATTTCTTGTCAGAGATCCAAAATTTTGCTCAAAAGAACTTTATTTGATCGAACTAGATGTCTGATGACCATAGGCAATGTAAAATTGTGTTTGGTTTCTAAGTTATAAGGTCCGAAAGCTCGCATTTTTCGCGCGTTTTATACAATAACTTTGAAGGTGGATTACGCAATGATAAAGTAAGAACATCTTAAAAGATTAGCCATCAGACATAGCTTATTTAATCAAGATTTATAATCTATTTGGTTTGTGTTCGATTTTTTACTACAGCGGTCGTGGTTTACTTTTAGCTATAAGTCGTTTTGAAATTAAAATTTTAGTAAATCTTACCAAATCATACACTATGCACATTGTCTTTTTTGTGGACATGTTGCATCTTCCTCATCACGGAGCCTGTCTTATTCTTTGAAACAGAGAAGGTCTCAGAGCGTAACAGCACGGTTTTGTACCGTGCCCGCGAATGAGTTAGGCCCGCCGGGTTGGGCCGCCTTAATGATTCGTTTCCCATCTCTTTATTTACTTGTTTACAGCACACAGCCCGTACCAGTGTGGCGGCGCTCACGCTTAGCTTTTGCCGCGAGACTTGTGTATGGCAGAAGAAGCTCGGATTTAGTCAAAGTGTACACTATACTTCCGAAATGTGATGGCATAGTGGGATTACCAAACTGGTACCGGAACGTTCGGTAAGGAGTCAGCCACGCGTTTGTTTCCCAAATTAGATTTCCGAATATGGAATAAGAAAAGCCTACCTAACCTCCTTTTTTACTGAGTGTTTACAGTTACATTCATTCCAAGTGAAAAATATAATAATTACATATTTATTAATCACTATCATCTTTCAAATTTAACAAATAACAAATATTTATTGAAACTCGAACATTACATTAGTTGTACTTTTAGAAATTCGTTTACATATCTATACACAATAAATACTTATTTTTTCAGCTTCCTTTGAAAACCTTTCATTCCCTAACATCTTTAGATACGTCTTACGAAGAGATTGTTTCCATGGATTTTTATTTATGTAACAAAAAACAAACATTGCGTGCAAAATCGATTTCCATATTCCTTCTTTCAGTCTCTTCTCCTTGATCGTTAATTTTTGGACATCGAAATTAGCTACAAATAAATAAGAAGAAAGATCTAAAGTTGTTCCTGCAGCAATAATAATAACAGCACATGTCTACGCCCCGCGTAGACCTGCTACGCGCGTCCCCTCTTGTGAAATGAAAAGGCGACTGAGCAGCTATAAATCCGCCAGCGCCACCTGTTGACGGACACGGAACTCTATCTTCAAATAAAACGATTCACTGTTTCTTTGTAGTTGAAACTCATTTCAGCCTCCATAAAAACATCACATACAATTTATTGTCAGATTAGGTTGCATAGTCGGTCCAGAGGTTTAACATTTCTGAAAATTCTGGTAGGGTTGATTTATAAATTAAAATCTTCAACAATGGCTTTAGGCATAGTCCAATGTTCAAAAACCCAACGTATTTCAAAAGTTCTTATTTAACTTCAACCACGAGTGTTTGAATGTTGACTGTCTACGACTCCGCCACGAGGCTGGCTTTACAATTTGCGGTATGAACCTGAAAGTTAGCCGACGACGCGACGTCCTATTTATAATGTTTCACGAAGGATTTTTCTCTGGAAGCCTCGTTCATACTCGTGTAACGGAATAAGACAAACAAATGTTATTAAGCTATAGAAACTTTATTTAGTTCCACGTACATTGTTTGAGCTTGCACACAATATACAAAAGAAGACCTTCATAAACTGGCGGTTTATCCGCTCTTAAAACTCATATAAAATCTTACCTGTCTGTCTTTCTATCTGATTTTCAGCTGATTGTGATTAGATTTATTCCTGCGTATAGCTTAATTATTTCCATCATTTAAACCACTTACCATCGCACTATGTGACCTATTCAATATGAGAATAGTCGGGGAGAAGGGAGACTGATTTTCATTGTACTTCATTCAATCAATTGCAGTTGTTTGATTCCTGCATTGAGTAATATTACACCCTCGTACATATTCGTCAACAATATTTTGGGTCTACCAGTACGATTAGCTCTGGCAAAGCAAAAACCATAAGATACTTCGCTAGGGTTGCCTTTTTTCAAAAGTAGCCAGCTATTTTACAATGGTTGATAGATGCGAATGCTCACAAAGAACATTTATATGTAGATAAGTGGAAAGCAAACTCTTGACCACCACAATGACGTTTTATTTTAAATTAATAGGAAATGTTATCTCAATTGTTCTGGTGTAAAATGCTAGTTTCTTGGTTTTAATTGAATCTGGCCTAATAAAATAATAAATGAAGTAAAATAAAACATTATAACATAGAAACAGCAACATTGCGCACGTACAAAAACAACGGTATATACCCTCGGTACATGAACTCGCACTTCATTAGGCTTTTTGTTTAAATTATCAGGGCTTCATGTATTTGCAATCATGTCCACACGACGAAAGCAATTTCATCGATCTCCTTTGAATATTTGAAGCCAACTCTCCGAAGGTCAGAGGTAACAAATAAAGAAGAAACTATTCCATTGGAATATAATGGCATAGTCAAGATGGGCCTTAAAACTACTTGTGGAAATTATATATTTGCCTTGTGGTAATTTTTTTAATATAATAAATGGAGTTCTTGTCGATAGTGTTCGAAGATATAAGAGGCAAGATTCGATGAAATATTTTTGTGATTTAATATGCTAGGCATTTTTTTGACATTCTTACTATACTGATAGATTTCATATTTATTTTATAATAATTGTATACATAATAAAACTTTACCTGTTGGTAACTTTGGATTTCTTCACCATAGGCATAGTTGTTTATTTGAAGATAACTTTCACACCATAAAAAGCTTATTAAATGTATGTTATTATACTATCAAACTACTAAGTAATTTATATGTTAAGTTAATCGCATTGATGGTTGTGGTTTCCTTTTTTTCTTTACCTTCGGCTAATCAACTAGATTTGGCAGGAGCATTTAAATCAAATTGTTGAAAATAAAACTATAGACTAGAGAATTATTTGCGGGTTTTTCTTCGTTAAGACAATTTAACCCGAGCATCAATCAGTTTGGTACGTAAGTTAGTGTTGTTTGACTACGAGAAGTTGAAATAAATTAAATTTAATAGTTATTAAATGAAGGTATTTTGGAAATCGGTTAAAATATATTTAAAGATTTCCTTGACTTTTTGTCGTTATAAACGAAAAGATTCCTGCTATTAGATTCCTGATGTAATGATTTCTAAAAGTGTTATGGGTTTAAATAAAGAAGAATGCCCATTACAAAAGCGCTAGCAGTTAGCATGTACACCAATGAATCTACTTTGCTTTCAATGCTCGCATCATATAATAAAAATGTGTGACTTTCAGTTTTTTCTATAATGGGGATAAGTCAGTAAACACTGCTAAAGATGAACTTTGAGGTTATTTCCCACATTGTAAGTACCATCGGTGGTGAATATTGTGTTGCTGTCACAATGGTTACTTACAGGGCCTCATTACATAAGGAATGTTTAGGGATTTCTGAATTTACTATTAGTTTTAGCTTTAGTTTAGTATTAGGTAAAAGATAGTTAGCACTATTATTGATATAGTGAGTACTCCAGCTATATGTGAACTCTACTGAGGGTAAGGGAACAGAATACATCGATAGTCGTGCCTTTTGACAGGGGTTTTCATCCATTTGTATGGTATTATATTATCTGCAGGTCGCCTTAGAGTGGTAAGACTTATGAATAGGTACCATTTAACGATTTACTAGAGTTAAGAATAATTTGAAATGGGGAAGATTCCTTGCTGTGTGGGCTCAGCCATTGAAAAATAATACAAGTTATTCCACTGCATTAATTTATTCCTGTGCATGCCGTAGGAGCCGATTAAGGTATTCGAGGCTCGGTATGACTAGTCCAGAAGTGAAATCTGTTTATTTGTAAAACAAAAAAACAATAAGTTGGTACCTATAAGTAACTAGAGATGGCGTTGCGGTAGCACCCCACGTTGGACTGGCGTCAAATATTATGAACTCTGTGGCTGAGATAAATAGTCGTAATAGAAACTAAGACTAACGAAAGTACTACTTTGTGATTATTTCGTTCATACAATCTGTGTCAAAGTGACGTCACTTAGTACTACTTTTCGTTAGTCTTAGTTTCGGTTACGACTATTTATCTCAGCCTGTGATTCATAAAAGTGGTGTAGCAA
This sequence comes from Incurvaria masculella, assembly GCA_946894095.1. Taxonomy (NCBI): domain Eukaryota; kingdom Metazoa; phylum Arthropoda; class Insecta; order Lepidoptera; family Incurvariidae; genus Incurvaria; species Incurvaria masculella. Next base: position 14,284,741 of record OX335650.1, read on the forward strand.
ATAAATATCAATCAAAGATGGTATGTAGGTGCAATGTAGGCGAAACACAATCCATGAGCGCGCGCGCTGTTCTGAGCAAAAATAACCTCAAAGTTCATCTTTAGCCGTGTTTGCTGACTTATCCCCATTACAGAAAAACGTAAAATCGTAAAATCGTAACGCGAGTCCTCAACTGGCGGGCGCAGGGCGGCGCGGCAGCGGCTAGTAAAGGCAGTCAAAAAATAAAAATAAAATACAATTTAACTAAATTTACTACATACTTACATGTGTACTTATGTAGCTGGAGATCAACGCTTCTATTCCATATAACGGTATTCAGTATATTTACCTCGTGTAATACTGGTGAAAATTTGAAATGTGCCTTCATTGCCAAATTCGAAACTATAAGAAATATCTAAAAACACTCAAAGAAAGCATGGGACCAATTTTAATAAAACCTAAAACTGCAGTTTTCGATTTATTAAATTAAAATGCATTTAATAATGTATTACTTAGTAAGGTGAACTAATATAAGAACAATGAAATATTTTTTTTGTTAAAAAATTGCCACATCTATTTTACAGTTGTTAGTTCTCATAAAGTCTAAACCTAAAATGCAATCATCGATGATATCTGCTAAAACGGCGGTATGACGATAAGTCTTACATCCAATTTTAATTGTCACTTCTATATCTCCGTGAACGGGTATGTGCTGGCCGGTAGCTGTCTGAAGCCTGCAACCATTGAAATACTGGCGACGATTCCATATTACGCGGCTGAAGGTTTTTGACTTAACGATTGTACGGGATGCTCCGGTATCCAAGGTCAAGTTGCATTGTATCCCGTTTACTTGCCCTTCAACGAGCAGGCTGTTTCCAGTACATGCCTGCGAAATTGTGACTTTCGGGGCTTCTATTCTACCAGCCAGCACATACCCGTTTATGGAGATCTAGAAGTGACAATTAAAATTGGATGTAAGACTTATCGTCATACCGCCGTTTTAGCAGATATCATCGATGATTGCATTTTAGGTTTAGACTTTATGAGAACTAACAACTGCAAAATAGATGTGGCAAATGGCATGCTCATATGTGGCAGGGAAGAAGTCTCCTGGCTACGCAAATGTGGTGAAATTGTATTTGTGAGTTTGCTTGTGAATTATTTGAAATAAAGAAAGAGTGTTGAGTATTGGTGTTTTCTTCTCTAATCTGCACCCTACCCGCGTAACAATTGGTGTCAGAAGTGGGATTCGAACCCACGCCCACGTTTGCCGTTTGAGAATTCTTCACAGATGTGACAATATTGGCTGGAGCCTTATTTTTATCAAATTATTGAGTTCGTATGGGAATACGGCGGCGTCGTGTGCCGCGCAGTCGAAACATCGCCACCGCGCGCGAATGTGCTCTAAACATGCGTTCATCGAAGCAGTTCCCAACCCAACAAATCCTCCAATACATCTGCAGCTGTGTTTGCGTTTAGTATATTTACGTTTCAGTTGGGTTGGTAATGTTGTAAAATTCTCAGATTAAACGCGCTAGAAGGCATATCTCCTTCCTTTTTATCTGAGGTTTAGACCATGCGTCCAACCTAAAGGAACCTGCCTTTGAGGGTCCCGAAATACACGGTTTATTTATACAACTTTTGTTTGACCGTTTTCCACTACGAAGTGAAGCGACACACTGATCAATCTGAGCGTGTGTAGAGTCTACGCGGGCTTATCCCAAATCCCCGAATCCCTGCCGAGATTCGTCTCGGTGCATGCTTGGCCGGTTTCACACATGCGACAATTATTGGCCCGAATAGTTCCCAAATTCTTACAATACCATGTCGCTTCTAGAGGCCTCAAGTAACATCATTTGATAAACTAATGGCCGAGTGCACTAAAGGACAATAAGTCAAAATCAACGTCAACGTATGATTAAACACGTAACTTTATATGAACAGTATGGCAGGAACTCCATGCGGTTCACTAAAAGTGATGTGTTTGAACATTGATTAACTCAGCTGTCTCTTCGTGCAATCGGGACTAAATTGAGAAAATTGAAAGTGAATTCTTCTCCAAAGGAACCGGGCAGCGCAAACTTTTGAACAGTGGATCTTACGCAATAATTTCATATTGCATTGGATATTCTCTGATAATATTTATTCTCAAAACTGACCCGTATCCCGGCCTCCTGAATTTTTGGGCCCGCATAAATATCCGTGTGCGTCCAACAACAAAGGATAAAAAACAGGACAAAGAGCACATTCATATTTATGTGAGTTTACTAAAGTTCTGAACCGAGGCGTTAATCCCCTAAAAAGGAAGTTCAAATATTATGAAAACAATTTGGCAGCAGCTGCATGTATGAAATTGGCCGGATTTACTCAAATTGGCGAGGCAGTGATAAATGTGTTTCACCGTGATTTCACCCCAACCGGACAACACAGATCTATGCGAACAACACGCCGGAAAATGGGGAGAAAATAGAAGATTATTCTTCCTAAACCTCCATTACATCATATGAGAAAGGTTGTTACGAATATAACCGAGATTTCCAACAGAATTATGTGTTGCATTTATCAAAGGCACAGACGGTGGAGGCATCCCCGCACAAAACGTTTCTATCGCCAATGCATAAAGCCCGTAGCTTAGCGGCAGTTTCGCAAGGGAGAGTTGGTTGCATCGAGTAAGAAATTGCGGCAGTGGCGACAGTAACTCATCTGTGTCCGTCATCGTGTGATGTGTGGGTTCCGGCGCGTAACTATAATACAATTGAGCCCACAGGATTTATTTCCGTGCATGTCGTAAGTGCCGAGATTACTCGTTCGTGGTTCGGGTTCCCCTTCCTTACCCTTAGGTGGTTAGGTTAATCCCGCCCCCAGGTTTGTACCATCGCATTTAATGAACGATGGTCGAAGCGGCAATGAACTTTGTCCATGTTTTCCATCCAGTTCAATGTAGCTTCGCAGGTCCTGGGATTGCTCCTAGACCTAGTTCCCGTTAGGTGGGTTAGGCTACTATCACAATAGGGGTGGTATTAGCCATACATGTACAGTCACATCAAAAAAATCTGTTTATATAGCTGCAGTATAGCTACTTTTAAATAATGTGGCATACTATGACGGCAGCGCCGGACTTATGTTCGCTTACGAGTTCTCTCACTATTGCTTTTCGAGTTCCAACAACACGTAAGAACTTTACAGACCGCCTTGTTGTATGACCATCTGTACAGACCGCCAGACCGATTGTGCGCAACGAACATTAGACGTTGCGCGCCACGAATTCGTAAGCGAACTGGCTGGCCTGCGCCGCCACCTCAATACAGATGATTTACGGTCGCCATTTGCGTCGTTTCTTACTCGATGGTTGGGTGGGTTACGTCCATTCTCAAAATGAAAGATTAAAGAGACTACTCCATCAAGCGCGAAGGCGATCCGGCTCTTCCATTATACATTATTCTGCCGTTTGCCTTCTGTATTATTGAAACGTGAATGTATGCCCTCTAACATTTACTGTGCCACTGGACGCGTGTCGCCGTGCGCAGCGGGCAACATTCAAACATTTTGATATAGAGTAAGGAAGGACGGGAGTAGCGACTGACACTCATCTATATAACGGTAGCTAGTAGTCTATGTAATGTTACACCATTCAATGAATAAACATTTAAGGCAAACAATGGCACTAAATTACCTTTTAATTAAATACAAACAGCCGTATTCAGAGTGGGCGGTCTAACTTGAATCCGCCGGACTAAACCGGTTTTTGTATGGTTAGTCCGGTGCTTATCTCATACTAAGTTTTGACAGGTGCTCTCTGAATACAACTGTGAGAGTTATGTAAAAACGTATATATATTAAGCGAAAAACTGAGAATCCAACATTACTAGATTTCAAAATATTACGGGATTCTGAGTCATTCGTTTTAAGGCGGCCCAACCCGGCGGCCCTAACTCATTCGAGGGCACGGTACAAAACCGTGCTGTTGCGCTCTGGGACCTTTCTCTATTTCAAAGAATAAGACAGGCTCCGTGATGAGGAAGATGCAACATGTCCACAAAAAAGACAATGTGCATAGTGTATGATTTGGCAAGATTTACGAAAATTTTAATTGAAAAACGACTTATAGCTAAAAGTAAACCACGACCGCTGTAGTAAAAAATCGAACAAAAACCAAATAGATTATAAATCTTGATTAAATAAGCTATGTCTGATGACTAATCTTTTTAAGTTGTTCTTACTTTATCATTGCGTAATCCACCTCCAAATTTATTGTATAAAACGCGCGAAAAATGCGAACTTTCGGACCTTATAACTTAGAAACCAAACACAATTTTACAATGCCAATGGTTATCAGACATCTAGTTCGATCAAATAAAGCTGTTTTGAGCAAAATTTTCGATCTCTGACAAGAAATATGGGCGTGATCTTCTTTCCCCTTTTGTATGGGGAGATGAGCGGGATGGGCCACCTTAAAGAAATATTATGTCTCTATACAAATATAAGAAATCCATGGTCGATGGTGTATGTTAGCGAAATCGATGATTGTAGTGATTTAGTGATAGTAACTCGTAATAAGCTTACTGTTCTTACGTGTCGTTGGAACTCGAGAACGTCAGTAGTGAGCGAATTCGTAAGCGACACCGGCGCTTTTTTTTTTTTTATGCGACCTGACATGGATGGCTAATACCACACAACTACCGTTATGATATTAGCCCAATACACCACATTCCCGAAGGAATTTGGTGCCATGCCAGGACCTTTCCTTTATGAGCACGGCTACATTGAACTGGATGGAAAACACGTACAATTTTTCATTGCCGCTTCGACCATCTTTTCATCCAATGCGATGGTACCAACCCGGGCGGGCTTAAACCCTACCACCTAGTAGGGGAAAGGGACCTACAGTTTTACATGGTTTCCGAACCGTGGAGCAGCTCGCATTCGTGACGAAATGAACTTGTCGAACTCGGAAAGAGAAAGACAGTGGTGCATGTCGGTATTGAACCTAGGCCTCTGGTACGCTATGCAGGTCCCCGCGCCACTAGGCAGCCGCTCAACCTGCAGTCAGTGTATCACTAAATCGTGGTTACACTGCCGCTGCACGGATGTGTTTCGATCGCCACTCTCGTCCTTCCATGGCCACGGGAACGTGTCGCCGCGCGCAGCGGGCAACATTCTTGCCGGGGCTCTAGACTTTTGATGAGGTAGTCATCTAACTTCAGAATGGGCTATCAATTGAGGAGGCGCGCGGTGGCGGCTTCATTAGTTAGGTGGGTAAGCCGTTTGTTTAGTTAGTCTCTGGGAGCAGTCCCTAACTAGTTCATTAGTTTGTTTCACTCGACACGTTTATTATAAGTTATAAATTATTCAGCAGTTATTTACTATAATTATACAACGTAATTTTATGCCCAAATGAATTATATTGATTATATGAATTGATTACTTTATAAATCTGTATACTTACCTAAAACTCCGTTATCCCTGTGTTCTTAATTATTTTTTTACTAAATGGCCGACCGATTTTGATGAATTTTTTACTTATGGGGTCACCTGAATGGTTTTTAGCTATAATCGCTGCGCGGCGATATTTTTCGTGGTCCAGACTTATTCTAACTTTCCGCTTAAAAGTTGGTTTTTTTTTCTTACATAAAAAACAAAAATGATCTAAATTTTCAGCGTCGGCCAGCCAGCCCAGCACTTTTTAATATTTTCAAAACTGACCGTTTGAATAACACGCCCGCAAACATTTTTGAATGCATTTTACTGGTCTCCATTTGGGTGAATGTCCAAAACGAAATTGACCCAAGCGAAGCTGGGAAACTCATCCAGTGACTTATAAATGTACATTTTCTCAACTAAATTCTGAACCAAAAACGAAACTGTTGGTGGTAGTTGGTGCTTTGCATCGTTGGTCCAATTTGGTCTTGATACCAGCTAGCTCAAAAACTATTGATTTTAGACCCCCGTTTAACTGGGTCAAATTTTATGAAAATTTGACCCATTAGAAGTAATGTATCGAAATTCCAATCACCATATATAAGGTGAGTTTATAATAATCTACAAGCCTTATAGGGTTGATTCAGTATCTGATATAGAACATCTTTTGCTAAGAATGTAGGGATGTGTTTTTTTTTGTTTCATTTTAATTTTTGAGAAATTTAAACAGTACGTTCTTCCCAGTATTGTAAACAACTTTTGCGAAAAAACTATGCACCTATCGGTAATGGTTTCTAAGAAATAATTAAATATTAAAATTAAATAATGCGCGCGAACTTCGTTAGAGCGGCGCCGGCGCATCGGCGCGGATAGCGGGGGCCAGATGCTACTTACCTAGGTACCTACCCGAACAGTTTGGTTTCGTTCCCACTTTGCCGCCCCGTGCCGAACAAATTCATAGCAGCGGCTCTAATGTAGGTAGGTATGTACATATCGAGCTTCTCTATTCTTGGTTGATGTATCTAACCATTTTTGCGTCGTTTTCCGCGTCCTTTTCCGTCCGATCGGCACTCACCTCACTCGTGTCCGATGCATAGGTCCGATTGCTTTCACAACGAAAACAAACGTCCTAGACTGACCTCTCTGCGCACGCGGCGCGCGGCGGAGGTAAATTGTGTCTTTCGTCAGTGGGTCGCAGTAGGGTCAATGCCCCGTGGTTGACCTATTTTTTAAATAGGCAATTGAAGAGTCAGTGCACTTTAATAAATTATTTTCTTGGAAACCATTTAAAATACTGGGAAGAACGTACTGTTTAAATTTCTGTAAAAACTCAAATGGAACAAAACAAATTACGTACCTACATTCTAAGCAAAAGTTGTTCTATATCAGATACTGAATCAACCCTATATGGCTTGTAGATTATTATAAACTCACTCAACTTATATAAAGTAAGTTTATTTTCCTCAACGAACATGTCCCTAGTTAGGTTACGTGTCTCTTATGGTAATCATAAAGTACTGTTAACGTAATGTAAATGTTCTGTTGCCCCCAGTCGCTGCAAGCCAAGCTGTCGTTCAGCTCGAAGGAGATCGTCGCGCTGAGCTGCTCTTGGTGCAAGGATGCTTACCACAACAAGGAGTCCTGCTTCAACGAGCAGCGGATAGGAGAGGAGTGCTCGCTCGGTGAGTTCTCGCCCTTCCTTCTTGATATTCCCTCATTGGTGATAGTCATACACTAAGTCCTAAATTTTCTCATTGGTGATAATCAAACATTTAACCCTTACTACCCTCCTCATTGGTGATAATCAAACACTAAGCCCCAAATACCCTCTTTGGTGATAATGAAACACTAAGCCCTAAATACCCTCATTGGTGATAATCAAACACTAAACCATAAATATCCTCATTGGTGATAATCTAACACTAAGCCCTAAATTAAATACAGTTCAACCGTGTCAACAATTTCGTTAGTATTTCATGTCATGCCAAAAGGCGGAGGGCATTGCTTGTATTGAGTATTGTTCGCATCTGTGAGACGGTACAGCTGAGTAGCTTCGCTTCTTGGACTCGATACAGCGCCGTTTTGTGCACTCCGCGACGACCCTGATGTATCCCATAATATATATATACTACAACTCCAAAGATAAAATACAGAGATAACCCTTTTTGGATTTTTGTGTTACTCTGTACTACAGAGAATGCTCTTCAGAGTAGCATAATGGCATTCCCCCGTCCCTTTTCTAATAAAGCTTAACGCGCAACATGCTGGAGTCCATTCACTGTCGATATATCTGGAATCAAAACCAAACGAACCTGTAAATCCTTGATTTATAGGGTCGGTAAACTGTTAAACACACTTCGAGGCGTTTCCCACAAAGTACAACCTGGAATCCTTCAAATATGGTATTAAGAAGCAACTGGCTGGCCGGCATGAATTTCGTAAGCCCATGGGCATCGTCACGCACATCTGAATCAAAAACTCAGGCGCTACATACATAAATCCTCAAAATTAACGACTTACCATTCGCTATTGCACGATAGTTAGCCGTCTGGTCAAAGGTGGCAACCTTCTCGGAAAAGTCGTGTAGTGTCTAAGGAAAGCCAGTAGACACTAAGACCCTGTAATTAACTTAACTGCTGTCGTCTAGTGCTATATTCATTACACTTCATTACACAGGCCCTAAGATGTGGACGTTGAAATAATTAGCTCTTATTAGTGGTTTTATCTACGGAAAAAAAAACGTTAATTAGCGAAAGAAGGAATATATGGATGTACTTGAAACGAATATACATTTCGTTATTCGTACAGCTCATCCCCGTGTCCCCTACACCACTTGACACCACAGAGCACTTGTTTTGTGCGAGAGGCAATGGGTTTAAATATTCGCCCCGGTCATGCACCACTTTCTTTCTCTTTCTGAGTTCCATGGTTCGGAACTCATGTAAAACGTTTTAGATCCGATCACCTTCCCCCACTAGGTGATAGGGTTAAGTCCGTGTGGTAGTAGCCATCTATGTCAGGATATAGGTTTGTCCAAGAACTTTAAATAGGAATGGACTCGAGATGTTCATAGTTCGCTTTCACTAAAAGTGTTGCTAAAATCGTTTAGTGGGTTATTTACAAAAGAATACCGAAAATAATTGATTGCAACATTAATTTTCGGTATTCCGTTTGCCCCTATTGCTTTTCAAAATTCTGTTGATTTCGCATGAATTTATACAACAAACTTTAATTTTACATGACATGGAGTCACGCGCGTAGCCTCTCCATGGGCTCGTTGCATAGAGTTTGCCTCTTCAGGCAAATACTCAGCCCCGCCGTTGCCGGGCATGTCTTCAATCCATTTGCATGCATCGATACCATGTCGCCATACGTTTTCGCTTCATGTCGATGAAGTTAGGTTAGTTTAGGTTAGGAAATAAAAAATAAAAAAAAGTAAAAAATATTTATTTGTTCTTAATATTACATACATCGGTATAATTACAACCATGGGTTACAGTACATAGTTTTGATGAACAGGTAATATTTTAAGCCCTGGCTCCCACACTAGGATTCCCTCTGCTGTGGGAGTCAGTGTCTTTCGTCGCACTAATTGTGCACTGTGTTGGCGTTAGTAATGTATATGAAATAATATATAAAGACAATAATGTAATGTATTAATGTATGTATATGTAAACACGTGTAAACAAAGGTGTTTTTGTATATATTAATATTAGCTGGAATTGTACTATCTTAGAGGTGATGTTTTTTCTTTTTTCATTTAAAAATATAAGTATAAGCTCATATAAGTAAAAAAAATATAAATATAATAACCTCATACCAATGGCAAAGTTCGTGAATCACCCAATAATCGTTTATGTATAAAATTTAGGTATGCGTGTGTTCATGATTATTCCTTTTTACTCCTTGCCGGCCTGACCGAATTTGATGAAATATTTTTTTTGTAGTCATGGAGTCACCGGATGGTCCTTAGTTATAGTTGAACCCGTTAGGTGGCGCTATTGTCGAGGTCTTTGGCCGAACAACGTCTGCCTACCAGGTCCGCTAGTATATTACATGTTAAACTGCTGTTGAAGATCGTTCGATCCATTGACCACGGTGTGCGCAGGTCAGCAAGGCAACATCATCGTGCCACCGGCGTGGATAGTGAAACTGCCTCGAAAGGGCAGCTTTAAGTCATCACTTAGAAAGTCACCAAAGAAGAAGAGCACGACTAAGAAGAAAAGCAAGGACTCGAAGGGAGAACAGAAGACGTTCGTTATCAAGCCGATACCCACCTCTACAGTTAAACCGGTGAGTGTATTATGAACAGTAATGTTGTGCACAAAATAATGCATAGTTATTAGGTCTCTACAACAAACACAACAAATACGATTGTTGTTATTAAATTATTTGCTGCTACAGAATAACACGTGGATAAATAGAATAACAGAAATAGGTGATTTGGTGAATCTGTCCGGTAAATCTCTCACAGTTATTCTATGTATCCTTGTGTTGTCCTGTAGTCATAATATTTATCAATTTCATTGAATCCTTATCATGACCGAGCTATTTGGTGATGTGTTTATACTTATAACACATTGATTAGGTGTCCAATTTTGCAAACACATATTAAAAACATAAAATATTATTATAAATTATTTACCTCCATTGTTAAAGAACTTACTAAGAATTAGGACTCCCATGCTTTTCCACGAAGGCGCGCCTCAAGGTTATATGCTGCAAGAACTTTAAAATATCTTGCTGGACTAGCCAAAAGAGCAGCATCATACAATCACAACTAATAATTAAAATTGTAAACACAAGCTTTTACATCAATTGTGATTTGCATCCCAGGTACTGGTGTTCATAAACCCGAAAAGCGGCGGCAATCAGGGCGCCAAACTGCTACAGAAGTTCCAGTGGCTGCTGAACCCTCGGCAGGTGTTTGATCTGACGCAAGGCGGCCCGGGCCCAGGGTCAGTACTGCACGGGTTCCCGTACCGCACACATATCCATCAACACCTAAACCTCGTGAAGCCACCTCTTCCACACTCCATTCGACATAATCATTTGTCACAATACCGGCTGTTTCATCACTGTGCTTCATTACCGGATCAATAGCTGCACTGCATCACGCTTCTTCGGTTCTTGGATCGTTTTCAACGATTTTTTGAAAATACTCATGTAGGTAGGTAGATACTTCTTGTTATTTATTTATGTATTTATGGAGAAAAAACTTCTTCTTTTAAGGGTGCTTATTTTGGATCCCTTCTTATGCCTGTCGTGCATCTAACACATTTCGCCAACGTTAAAGTTCATGGCTTAATACAAATAGTAGAAAAGGTTAAGAAATTCGTTGTCAACAGAACACAAAATTAAATCACAGTTTTAGATAATTTTCACCGATAAAAGCAAGCAACAAGCAACTTTAACATTATAATGTTAGATGAAGAAAGCAAGCAATTAATATTATTTGGAAGATAAATTTGGATTAGCGGGAGGTAATCGTATAAAGGAAAGATATAATCAAATTGAGAACCTAATTTTAAGTCGGTTAATAAGTTTTATTATTCAAAGGGAAAATATTTCATTCTTAATCCTGTCATCAAGGCCACATTCGCATACTGACGAGTCTTTAAGACTCGTGTAATCTGACATCCATAATCAATATTGAAAAAAATTGTCAAATTACATAAAGCGTAATTGTATGATGCGGGATGCCACTGTTGAAAAATCAAAACCGAACAGGTGACAACAAAAAGAAAATTTTCTCACACATTTTATTTTCCCTGTGGTTTGAGGTAAGATTTTTTTTTCGAAAAAAACAAAACGTGCGGACACAGATAATTGTTGCCTGAAATTCGATAACAAATATCAAGTGGTTTACAAATGATTACTAAACTAAAGGGAGCGTAATTTTCTGATACCGCGCTTTACATACTGCTTCGTTTACTAAATGCCATGTACGTATTGTCCTTCTGTCCGTCGCGATTCCCGATTTTTTAGCTAGCACAAAACCCCGCAGATAATCCAACCAATCAAATGTTCCGACAGTGTTTGAACTATTTGAGAGGCAATCAATTTTATTTTCATTCAATTCAGATTTGTTGTTTATTTTAGGACTACAAAACATTGTGATTTTAACTAAACAATACAAAAACGAATATAAGGATACAGGAATATACACTTCAGGTTAAAAGTAAAAAATATTTGTGAATAACCTCCCTTTTAATTTGTGAGCTTGAAAGTGTTGTTTAACTTTTAACTTCTTTAACAAGTCTCTTGTGCTGCGCAACAATCAATAAACACAAAACAGTTACTTTGGGGCTGGCATATTTAAAAATGGCTAAAGCCCCAATCAAATCAAGAAAAAAAATTAAAAAGTGTGTCCAAGTCGTAAGAGATCTTCTCTGTGTGATTTATACACAAAAAGGACGTTTAAAATAAATCATGTTATATCCATTTTAACCCCCAAACAAAACGAAATTCGTCGGTTGTTCTCATACGTTCAGTGGCACGTACAAGTAAGTGGACGAACGTGAGGGACCGCGAGGGACCGACGCTAGACTCAAACTTTCGGGTGAGCGATTTAATTTGCATTCTACATTACAAACTTAAAATAAGATTCGCTTTGCGGAAATTTTACCAAGCGAAGGATGTAAGGAAATTGCAATTTGTAAGTCCTCAAGCCTTCTCTAATGCTAACGAGTCCCTCAAAGAAAGACAGAATTACACCATTCGTTGCTACGCCGAGTGGAAAATAATGTTGCCGTCCTGCGTGGTGAAAGTAGTGTTAGTGTTTCTGGAATAAATAAGTACACTCGGTACCTAAGTACAGCGCTATTTATGAAATCCTTCCAAATTGAATTACTTTAATGTAACGATTAAATTAAAATATGTCTCTGTATGAATAACCCATCGGCTTCCTGATTGAACATACATAGAGTACATTTATCATAAGTATTAAATTTAACCTTAAAAGTTGATAAATTTATTTCGTTTATTTAACTTCTCCAAGTTACGTCACAAACGGATAGATCCGCGGATTCTATTAACGCGGTGAAAAAGAACCCGCAAAGAAACTTGACTGGTTTAATGAAATAACACAGCGGAATTTCTAGAAACTGTGTTCTAGAAACAACACCTCAAATCGTAATAAGGTCGCCCAAAAAACCATCATTATCGTAATTATCAAAGTGTTTATCGTTTTCATATTGTTTTCGAAAAAACTTGAACGTCATTTCTTCATTTACAATCGGATATAGTTTCAAATACCGCCGTATAATTCTCATTGGCCGGTTTTCACAAATAGGTGCGGTTCAGACGCCTCTGGCCACTAGAGGTATAAGAATATGTATGTTATGGACTTTAATACATGTAGAATAATGAAAACCCCCAAATAACTGCAATAATTCAAATGGTTTAATATCATTCCCGGATTATGTAAAGTCAACTTATGGCATCTGAATTTTAGTTACTCGTATCTGTACTGACCACGCACAAACACATGGACGGCCAGGTTTAGTATCGACATCAATATGATTCCAGGTTTTTTTTAATCTCTAGATACAAATGCCATAAGTAAACATATCAATGTTCACATTTCACTGCCCACAGATTGGAGTTGTTTCGCAAAGTGCACAACCTGCGCGTGCTCGCGTGCGGGGGCGACGGCACTGTCGGCTGGGTCCTCAGCGTGCTCGACCGCATGGGCACGCAGCCGGCGGTCGGCGTGCTGCCGCTCGGCACCGGCAACGACTTGGCGCGCGCGCTCGGCTGGGGCGGCGTGAGTATCTCCACTGTCTACTCCCTCCGCCCACACTGTCAGCGGCTGCATCGCACGCTCGACGTTGCGTCGGCACGCTGCTGGCAACGACGTGGCGCGCGCGCTTCGCTTGGGTTGTGACAGTGACTGTGTTCGAGCAGACTACTCAGAGCCATTCGGCGCAAAAAGGAGTAAGAAAAAGCATTTTGGCTAACAGAATGACAGCTGCGTGTACCTACTTCGGCCGTTTACGCTGACCATAGAACGGTTCGGAACTTTTTGCTCCGCCACTCCGAGGTGGAACACGGAACCGGTACCAGACCTGTCAACTGACACTTAAACGTCAGCTATCAAATCGCCTACAACTATAACATTTCGAGTTGAAATTAGGAGTTTTTAATGAATTTTGACAGAAATGGCTTGGTTTTGCGCTTTTGCCTTATATTAAAAGGATTTTAGTTTGTGTAATATCAAAGTGACATTCCTCTCTGCACTTTTTTAGTTTCGGCGTTCGGGCTGGAACGTTGCCGCCTGATTCCGGTCTATAACGAACAGTACGGGCCGGGATGGAATCATATTTTCCCGAACGGACCTAGGATCTCTATACTCTACTTCTTTTCCTGTCAGTAATCGACGTCGAGCACACTCAACGTCTCGGTAAGCAGCTGCGTTCGGAGCAGCGTGCTGTCGTTCCGTATCGGCAACTATTTGGCGCGCGCGCTCAAGTAGGCCGTTTGAATACCCCCCCGTTTACTCCCTCCCCAAGCACTGTCAGCGGCCGCTACGCACCGCAAGTAGTCGAAGCGAAACATATCGTTGAGTGAGACAGAATCAACAAAACTCGCTGCGACGGTTTTCGTGCCCGGGCGGCGCCGGCGGCTAGGGTAGCGTCTGGTAGCGTGAATACCTCCTCAAATTATTATCCACATTGGTGTAATTATGCATCCTATAATGATCTTCTGTGTTGACTGTATTTTTGTTAATGTTCAAAATATTCTAATTCATAATATTATGCTTTCTATGAAAAGCTTTCAATCTGATAAAAGTAATAAAATTGGAATAATTATTTTTTTTAATTATACGTTCTCATAAATATCAAACAACCTTTTTCTTTTAACATAAAATGTATATTTTTGAGTTTTAATATGAGCGTGAAAGCTGCCCTCAAAACATTTAGACAGGCAAGTTCAGCGAGAACTTAATTATATCTTGGTCGTCTGTCTATGGCCGTCTCGCCGTCGCGTCGCGAGCCTGGGGATATATTTGTTTAATTTGTTACTTTGAGCGCTACTTACACGTTTCAATTACATGTTTGCGATCACAGTGAAATATGAAGAGATAACTGCTTTCTGGCAAGTTGCATTGCATGTTTTACTGCGCAAGAAGGAGGGTTATGTTTGTCGAGTGTAAATTTAATTTATATTTATCATATTTGAAGACGAACATTTTTAATATTGTTGCCAAGTATCTAGACCTCCTCTCCACATTAGCGTTGGAGGTACCTTAAATTCTAAATATTTATGTCTTGTTATCATTAGTTAGGTTGAATAGATATTTTTCTTTGAGTATGGGCCGATTCTTACCCGACTGCGCAAGAAGGAGGGTTATGTTTTTTCGAGTGTATGTATGTATTGTATGAAGGATTTTAGCTTGAGAGGTGTCGTTAGATTCGCCTTAATTGGGAAAGTGACACTGCGTATATCAAAATTATAAAAAAAAATCATGGCCGATTTTTGGCGCCAAATTATGTCTTCAAAATGTTTTTCATAAATAATATCGGGTGGGGTATCAAAACTAAGGGGTTTCTAAATGGTTTACAAAAAGATATGCAACTTATATGTTTAAATGTAATTTGGAATGAGAAATTCTGAAAAACATCAAAATATTCAACGTAAAAAATTAATTCACAGGATTTTGTTTCCACAAGCGCGCTTGTACAACAACTCGGTCTCTGTTTTCAGTCGATTTATTAAGTTATTCAAAAGTTTGATAACCAGTCCGATAACTATTCCAGGAATTCATTTTACGCCTCTTTTTTTTATGTGACTGGACATGGATGGCTAATACCACAAGTTATGTCATGGTATTAGCCCAACACACCACATGGGAACTAGGTGCCATGCCAGGACCTTCCTTATATTGCACTCTGCTTTTCCATCTGTTTTATCAAGACTATATTTTTTTAATAGCAAAATTATATTAGTATAATAGGCATAGGGTATATAATAATCCGGTAGTCACTAAGAACATTTTACTATCAGACCGTTACGTACTATGGGAGGATTATAAAATCGGCCCTAAGTAAATCAAATTCCACGTAGGTACCTATCTGATACTTAATATTTTTAGAAGGAGAGAGAAATCTCATGCCAAAGAGATCTTAACCCAGGGCTCAGAACTTCAGAGACAATTTTATAGTCATATGGAAACTGTGGACGTAGAAAAAATACGAATTCGCTCAGAATATAGGTGAAGTATTTTTATTGTGACATCAAACTCAAAGGGTAGACTATCCCCATTTGGTTTGGACGTCGCCAGGCGAATCTAAACTTCTCATGTTCCTATCGGAAGAGCGAACAGCCGAAAGCTTTATCTCGTCTTAAATTCCCTTTGGTGTCATTTTCCTTTGAAACTTGTTAACTGTTCGTATGTGATGCGTACAGCACTAGTAGGATCCGTAGATTCCGTGAGCAAGAGCTCTTTAGAGAATTCCGAATGCCCGGAGTGTAGCTTTGTGATTTGATTGTGTTTTGTAACAAGGGTTACTCGCTTGACTGGCGGTAGGCTGACGCGGATTTCAGCAATGGTGGTTAACATTTCGTGCTGACAAATCAACTTCATTCCTAATTCCTGAATCCACTTGAAAACTCGTCCCTTGCAGTTCGCTTCCCCTCGCTTCGCATGAATTAGCGTCTTAAATGTTTTATTGCGTAAGAAAGGTAACATTTTCTTTCGCTGAAAAGACTTAATTTTCTCCCTCCGCCGCGTCGTCGGTTCGTTGGTTACCGTCCCGGTATTTAACATCAGCCTTTAGTGCTTTCTGCAGCAACTAAATAATTGCCGCAGTAACTAAAAAATATGTTTTATTCTAAAATAAAGTTATGTATAGAATCATTGTTTCGAATTTAGTTTAAAACAGATCGGTTATCTCATCTTTGTAACGTCCGCTTCAGTCGGAAAGTAAAGGTACTTCTCTGTCCATTTTACCATCGAATACAACAAAAAACTATTTTACTAATATAGGCCCACCCTTTACTCCGGGTTATTTGCTCAAATGTGGATTTTTTTTTTGCCAGAGTTAGTACTAGCTTGTGACAGTATTTTTTTTCGAAATACCAAGTCCAAGTGTAATCCCAAGATACACGCTTTCTTACTTCACATCACATCCACCTTTTCACACAAAACCCTTCGACGCAAGGCACACTAATGAGTACCTCACCATCTCGTTACCTTCGTCAAATGTACAAGAGCGGCAGCTGAGTTTTGTAGGTAAGTGAATTTCGTTACAAACGCGAGGTTTGGTACTACCGCATTGGATGAAACTATGGTTTAAGCGGCAATGAAGAATTGTTCGTGTTTTCCATCCAGTTCAGTGTAGCCGTACTCATAGAAGGAAGGTTCAGGCATGGCACCTAATTCCTTCGGAAATGTGGTGTATTTGGCTAATATCATGACGGTAATTGTGTGTTATTAGCCATCCATGTCAGGTTGCATAAAAAAAATATCCACCGGGGGTACAACATACAATACATACAATAGACTGATCTCGAAGGATATAAGTTTGTGTGAGCGCTTCTATTGGAATGCATCCCCAAAACAATTTGGAAATAATGAAATAAAGTAACCCGCCCTCTGTCCAATCCGGCACCGCCTATAATCCGACATGCCTGTAACAGTACATACTACACATACTACTCGTATAACGGTTTTTTTAAAAGAAGGTAAATGTAAAAGTAAATACTTAATTACGTTTAATTGACATAAATATGTTTAGTAATATTTATTTTGCTCAATATTCTTATGCTATAGCCTAGCTGAGCCTATTATTCCATTTTAAATAATATAATAATAATCTTGGCGTTTTTTTATTACAATAAAAAACAATATCAGACACCCATAACAATTACATCAATAAGCATCTCTCAAAGTGAATACAATGTCGGTCAAGTTGATCTGCACACTGTAACAATTACAACAACACGCATCTCTCAAAGCGAATACAGTGTCGGTCAAGTTGGCCTGTACACCATAACAATTACAACAACACGCATCTCTCAAAGCGAATACAATCTCGGTCAAGTTGGCCTGCACAGCATAACAAATTAGAACAACACGCATTTCTCAAAGCGAATACAGTGTCAGTCAAGTTGGCCTGCACACCATAACAATTACAACAACACGCATCTCTCAAAGCGAATACAATGTTGGTCAAGTTGGCCTGCACACCATAACAAATTAGAACAACCCGCATTTCTCAAAGCGAATACAGTGTCAGTCAAGTTGGCCTGCACACTTTAACAATTACAACAACACGCATCTCTCAAAGCGAATACAATGGCGGTCAAGTTGGCCTGCACACCATAACAAATTAGAACAACCCGCATTTCTCAAAGCGAATACAGTGTCAGTCAAGTTGGCCTGCGCACCATAACAATTACAACAACACGCATCTCTCAAAGCGAATACAGTGTCGGGCAAGTTTGCCTGCACACCATAAAAAATAGAACAGCATGCATCTCTCAAAGTGAATGCAGTTTCGGTCAAGTTGGCCTGCACGGTTCGCCCAACTGTTTTGTCTCCGTGTCATAATCCCTGACGAAGGCCCTGTGCCTTGTGCCGGCAGGGCTACGAGGACGAGCCGATCTCGAAGATCCTGGCGAACATCGGCGAGAGCGACACGGTGCTGCTGGACCGCTGGCAGCTGACGGTGGAGCCGAACGCGGCGGCGACGGCGGCGCAAGAGGAGGCGCGTAACGCCAAGCCCGACCTGCCGCTCAGCGTCGTCAACAACTACTTCTCGTTCGGCGTCGACGCGCACATCGCCCTCGAGTTTCACGAGGCCAGAGGTAATCCCATCTAAAACTTTTGTGTCGCGCGTACGACAAGAACATGACTCGTTTGAGGTCATCCAACGACATCTGCTTAATCGGAAAATGTTTAAGTTGATAGCCTGCTTCGACGAATGTCCAGACCAAAAACGTTTTCTGATCGTTTTCAAAATCTGATTACATGGCTTCAATGTAGATGTCGTTGGATAATTTCGAATTAATAACGATAATGTTGTATCCATTAAATAATATATACAGGACGTTCGGCACCTTGACCGTTATTATTTATTAGTTTTAGAAAATTACCCAAATCCCAGTTTTTGTTTTTTTATTATTGTACCGGCAAGAAATAAAATGTATTCGATTGTACGTATTCTGGTTTTATAAAAAAATATTATTTGATAAATTCATATCATAACAAAGACCCCCAAAATCTCGAGGATGAGTAAAAATATGACAGAATCACAATCGAGTGCTTCGTTTTATTTCAAAAAGTTTGCTAGTTTACCCTCTTTCCAACGTTATTCCACCTCATTTACAAAATCATTCACTTAGGCCACAATCAGGGATTTTTTTTTTGTGGTGGGGTAAACGTCGATGAGGATTATAAGTCTACTAACGCTCGATGAGTCTAATGAGTTATCCACGTCTGTAGTTTTATTATTAACGTAGATAGTTGAGCCAATTACTTAAGTAAAGATTTAGAAAACAAAAAAAATCTGGTGGAGCTTAATTTCTCATCTTAAAATTTTCAAATTACATTATAAAGTAATGGTTCGATTGGTCTTCGGGTAGGTTTGGTAGGACGACCAATAAATAAAAATAATCAACCGGTAATATATTAGAATGCAGCTAAGTTAACTGCTCTAACAACGTACTCCATGCAACTTGGTCGACGCCAGAGCATGCAGCCATAACTTTGTGCTTAAAATGGGTCAGGATTTTGTCATGGCAAACTTCAAATTGCGTTTATTAATGTCGCTCTAAAAATGTACTCATACACGTAACTCTTTGTAGGAACTCGACGACTTCTTTTGGCCGCCCAGTTAAACTGCTCAAATTCGGTGCCTGATTGTCTGGCAAAACGTGACTGAAGGCGCCATCCAATCAAGCGCTGAGGCCGAGTTTGCGCAGTTTAACTGTACAAAGAGCCGTCCGTGTGGACCTCGGTGCGGCCGGTCTCCTAAAGGCTAAATACACTTGCATTAATTTAAATTATTATTATAGGATTAGGGTAAACTATATGCAGTGATATCACTTCTATATCACGCGCATATTGTAGTTTTAGGGCACATATATTATGTGGTACGCGGGAAGAACTTGATGGCGCATATTGTAGTTTTAGGTTGTATCGATTCCTAGAACATTTATAGCACAGTATTTCGTGTTTTTTTTGCCTGCCCTGGTTATCCGAAATATAACCGTGATGATAATGCATCGATTCGATAACATACGATTCGTTTGCTCGAATTATTATACAATAATTATATATTATACATTACTAGCAGCCCGTCCCGGCTTTGCACGGGCTTAATGTCATTTAAAAAAATATTATTTTGACACAATGATACACAAATAAACCATTTTTACGTAGAGTTCCTACATTGAGATATTTGAAATAAAAAAAACTTAGATATTATTATTACATGATTATTAGATATTAGAGAAATAATAAATTCAAAGTGCTATAGGGAGAACCGCGGCCTCCGAGGCACGCTCCCGCCGCCCCGGCCGGCCGGTACCGCCGCAAACACTACATCCCGCAATTTTTAAATCATAATATCTTCGAAAATATTCATTTAAATCATATGCTGTAAAGGGCCGAATAGATCTATATTAAATCAACAATGTATTTAAGGTATTTAATTGGATAAGGATTAATGCTGTACTGGTTAAAATCGCTTCGAAAATTAGCCATTATTTGTCGTAAAAAGTAAATGAGAAAATAATGTTATTGTGGGATATCCATAAGAGATAGATATATACCATCGCGGAGTTTTCTGTAGACCTTTTCAATGTATATAATACTTAGTACATTATTTTGATAAATTTCGTAGGGTTCAGCCTGCGTTTGCAATGTAAGCGGAAAAAAATTATTTTTTTACGACATCACATTGGAAACCTCAAGAATAACAGTATTTCTCCTATATTTAATGGATGTTATTATACATATAAACCTTCCTCTATCTATTAAAAAAAACCGCATCAAAATCCGTTGCGTAGTTTTAAATATTTAAGCGTACATAGGGATATAGGGACAGAGAAAGCGACTTTGTTTTATACTATGTTGTGATAGTGATAGTGATAGTGATAGTGAAGTGATGATAATACATACGGTATGATAATTTAGAGATATCCTTCTTATAATTTATAAATGTCTGAAAATTGCGACAACGTGAATACCTTCCTGCCTTACGAGCCCCTTTTTCCTTCCTTGCTAGCCTTTAACTTAAACGGCTTACTTTAGGAAGCATATTTATTTATTTCCCTTTCAAATATGTATATCCGGACAGAACAGGAGGCCTTCAGATTCAGTTACATTGTTAAAACGGTAATGAAGGGAGTCTGCTTTCGTCAAAATACAGAACAAATTTAAATGAATACATAATGACATTATGTACAAACGAACAAAACAAACCAATTTTGTTTAACTTACATTTAAAAATAAGTATCAGTCGCCATATACGTGTTTAATTAATATACATTAATAATACAATTGAACATCAATACAAACTACGTTACAAAATAAAACAGTCACAGTGCATGTGCAAATATTCAAAATCGTGCAGCGAAATATTATATATAACTGAGTCACTAATTTGTTTGTTTTTTTTGTGTCCTACTTACGGTTTCCCGGCGCTTCGCCTTCAACGCCGCCTATTCCGGGAGGTCACGACATTTTTGGTCACGATAAGGTAAATGGCTGAATCTTGGTTCACGTGTTAGAGACCAACCCTCTGATGATAAATTTATCGGTCTGCCTGCGCCAAGTGGTTGCGTTATCTAGATTGGCTATATACAATATATGTCGGTATGTATGCTGATGGCTATACGGAGTGTCTAGAAACATTGATACCTATTAATGACACAACAATAACCAGTCGGTCTTTTAATTAAATACTTAAATATACCTAAAGTTATATCTGTAAACTAAATCGCCTGTAACTACGAAATGCAACCAAAGATTTGTTCAGTTTTTGTATTGCTAAGAGGATATGTACTGATACTTTCATGCTTTATTATTTGCAGCCATTTATAATCATATATATGTTTTGTCACCATAACAAATTATTTAAGCGCCTTATCTATGTAACGTCAACCACTTCAGTCAGGCAGACTGACACATTTAGCTTCAGAGGATTGGTCTTTATCCTGTGAACCCAGTTTCAGCCATTTACGTTATCGTTACCATTTTTGTCGCGACCTCCTAGTCTAGCCGGGGCCATCGTCAGGGCCACTTTAGTGCACCGGAGTTACGTCTGACAACCCGGCTCGTGAAACGGTAAACCGGGAAACCGTAATCTCGACAAATATTATTTGTCCAGTCAAGATGAACCTTTTTTAAAATGAAAAACCTTTATGCGTGGCTGCGCTAAGGACCAAAGTTGCTCAGAAAAGCCAAATACACCTCTTCTTATACGTGCTCGTAAAATGTTCAATCCTTCTGTTTTTTTATGTGTTGTTAGGGCCTAAACCAGAGTTGCATTTTCCAGAAACATGTGCGACCGACGTTATTTATGGTGGAAAAAACACGAAATGTAAGCACTTTTTTTAGGTTTTGCTCAATATCACAGTGAAGGAAGTATCTGTATGGTATGGTCACTCCATATACACTTTTAAAAGAGATTAAATTTGCTACAATTTGAGACCTGCTCAGTCTAGTCTCAAATGAAAGGAAATATAATGTTCTACAACTTCATTTGACTGATATTTGACGTGGGATGTGTATTTTGGAATCCCTGAAAGACCCTGCACTGAAATATTGAGCAAAAACGGAAAAAAGGTGCGGTTTTCTGTAAAGACGCCGCCGGTCGCACAGGTCTTTGGAAATTGTAAATCTGGTTTCTTACCATTAGCTTAGGTTACGTTAGGTAAGGGTACAATATATAAAGAAATCAGAACGATTGGACCTTCGCGAGCACGATCCCCTTTCCACTTATAACTTTAATTTATGTACAGGCATGGTGTAAACCTAAGAACAAATTCCTTATATTAAAGGAGGTATTTTTCCCTATATGCTATATTATTGCCTAATATATAAATTCGGAACGCAATGTTTGCAGGTAAATCTGTACCCACTGCGTATTGTATGAGTGGGAGTAGAGGATTTAAGAGGATAATGAGGTGATCAAGTTCCATACAATGGCTCGTGCCTGTTTCCTCAGTCAAATTAATAGTTATTTTTCTGAAATTTCGTACATAAAATTTTTTTACTGAGAGCTACGTTTTTATATTTTTTATAACTAAACTTATATCCTTGATGTCCAAAAAATGTATCAAAATGTTTAAGGGCGTACATCATGGATATAAGTTAAGTTATCAAAAAAAGCAAAACGTACAGACGTAACTCTCAAATAATTTATAGATTGTGCAAAATTTCAGAAAAATATTTCTTAATTTGACTGAGGAAAAAGGCACGAGCGATTGTATGGAACTCGATCGCCTCATTATCCTCTTAATGTTCCGGGCGCGTCGTGTAAGCCTCCTGGCGAGATTGGTAGTGCGGTAGAGCTTCAATAGTGGGTAGATACATAATTGAATCTCTTTCACGCTGAAAATCTCAGCTCGCAAATATGGAGGTGAGGCAGATTTCAGATATTTGCCGGCTGTAACGTACTAACTTACATATGTACTGCACGATGATATATTTTAAAGACCTCATACAGAATACAGAATTGGACATATATCGATACATACTTAATTTGTTTATTTGTTTATTTTCCTCTATTAGGTGTATACACACTCTTGGATTCGTCAATGTTTTATAGACGGTTCTATAACGACTACCACTGACCAGGGGGCCCATTCAGGTAAGAGTGAGTTCGAGTTCGGGAGTAACTTAACCTAAATAGCTGGGAAATTTATTATTATTTAAATAACGGAACTGTTATTTATACTTCCAACGCATTTATGGGACAAACTAGATTATTACGAAACTAAAATTAGGTTCAAGAAGTGTGAAAACATGAGCTATTTAAAAAAGTGAGTTGATATTTAACAGCTCTATTAGTTATTCTGTGATTTAGCGGAGAATTCATACTCACTCTTACCTGAAAGGGCCCTCAGAAACTACGCCGGGAGTCAAAATCAATCAAATACATGTATTCATATAGTTAAAAATAATATAACATTACCCCTTTAAATGCAACCACCTTCAAAAACGTTATAAGAGAGCAACCTCAACAATAAAGTACGAATAACATTCCTGTATGATATTCTGACCAACACCTAGAACCAACTAATGTAGAACCAACATCTGTGTTTTTATCTCTTATCATCTACGATAAATACTTGATATTTATGTTCCAAGTAATTAAAATAATGTATTCATACAAACCGGTACTAATAACCCGTATGTCTGTGGGCAAGCAGTGGCAAACAAATTTGTAAACTTAGACTAAGTGGAGATGAAAAAAATTTAGCGAAGTTTCTTGCCAGTTCTTCGCTGTGAATGCTGAACTGGCTAATGATAAAATATAACAAATCCGAGTGTGCTGCCTGTGGGGGAACGGCAGAACGTCTAATATGCAGATCGTATAATGTCATATTTTAACAAAATTTTAAAACCATGTACAACGTATAATCGGCAGATCGTATAATTTTATACGTAGTGCATGAAGAAGTTTAAAATTACTTATTTCTCCATGCATAACGTATAATATTATGATCTTTATTTAACAAAAAAAGAAAACCATGCAAATCATATAATCCAAAAACTTTTCATACGATAAGGGCCCTTATGTATATACTTTTAAAGCATATACTCGCACGTGACGTTTCGACCGTCTCAATTGGCGTAAGGTGGCCTTTCGAAATTGTAGCAAATATCGATTCGTAGCAATTTCAGCCTTAAATGTATCGTTATTAGGGCGCTTTATGCAGTGCTTCTTGGCATATTATACGTTCTGCATGGTTTTCTTTTTTTGTGAATTCATGTTAGGAATATTATACGTTGTGACTATTATACGTTCTGCATGATGCAAAGAGTTGATTTTATTTTTAAACTTTATTCATGCACAACATATAACATTATACGTTCTGAATATTATACGTAGTGAATACGACTCCTGCCTGTAGATAATGAAAAAAACAATAAACAATATTTAAATACAATTCGGGTGCACAGAGCCTTGAATTGTTTCCTGCCTAGACATCCTAATTTTGTGTAAAATAAAAGTTTGATGTATTTTTAGTTTAACCGTCTCTTGTTATCTTATCCATAATCTTATGCAATATTTTTATTGTTTAGTTTAAATATGTAATTAATATATAGTTTAAAATATGCACTCGCTTTGGCAGTCACTGTTGAGGATATAGTATTCGCCTGTAATTATTTACAGCACCGGACTTACCATACTTACCATATAAAAACCGGCTCATTCCGACCTTAATCCGCGGACTTAAGTTGGTCCGTCCACTCTGAATACTGCTGTATGTCCCCTTCCTTACTTAAATACTGGGTTGTGCGGTTTGTCTGTGTGCACCAACCCGCATTCGCATTGAATGAACGATGATCGAAGCGGCAAGGAAAATTGCCCGTGTTTTTCATTCCAGTTCAATACAGCCGCGCAATATGAGGTAGGTCCTAACATTGCACCTAGTTTCGATTATGAGGTGTATTGGGTCATGACATATGTGATATCCAGTTACATAAAAAAAAAACTGACGTTGATTTTTTGTAATGGAACATTTTTTTTATTAAACTGAATTAAATTGCTTCGTAACTACCTATTTTTCTCGTTAGGTTATAGTGCACGCAATGGCAAAAACATACATAATTTAAACATTAACGCCTGTCTTCACCACCACCAGTTGCCTGAAATCCGATAAGTGACCTTCGGTTACATTGCATATTTACATGGTGTAACCGAAAGTTAACTGTGTTGTAGCTGGAGGTGGTGGAAACGGGTAAGTCGGCTCCTGTAACTGTAACATACTGTCTATTTCTTCTTTAATTCTATGTAACTATATCTATATTGCTTCTATTTTTTTGCGTGGGAATGCACTATTTCTGGAATTGGCGACATTCAAGTATTAAACAGGAAATAGGTTTTTTTTTTTGGGAAATTGAAACATTGATCCGACCTGCTTAAATGGTGCATTTTGGTGCACGTGCTAATGAAACAAAATCGATGCAATTATGTACTGTTACGGGTTATGTACTGTTACTGTTATTGTCAATTACGGGTATTTGAAGATTAGTTATTCTGTGGTTTAAGTATGGATCCATAGAATTTTTAACCAATACAATCTGACTTTTTCCCAAGTCGTTGCGACAAATGTTAACCACTAAACCACGAAACCCACAAAAGTACTCCATCCTAAGCACTTTTAGGAAGGGTCTATATCGATAATCCTTCATTAATGATTGTGGGAAATGTACTTAGTATTTCCATTAAATAAATTTATAAAATAAAAACTAAATAAAAAATAAGAACATTTTGGATGGACGACAATTTTTCCTAATAAGCGATATCCACTCAAATTAAACTTTATTCTGGAACAGTATTAGCTTTTAAGTTTGCATATTTATTTGAATTTCCTTGTCTTTGAAACTGAAAAAAAAAATCCAGATAGCATTCAATATAATTAAAATCTCAGGCGCCCTTATCTTTTCTTAGAGAATTAATGAAGTCTTGTCATCTTTTTCTGTGGGCAATTCACGCGTGGGACTTAAGCTCCTTATACCGAGGCTTCACAGCGTTTCCATGAGGTAGTGACGTGCGTTCAACTACATAAGGATATCGACAAGCGTACACGTGTTACCTGAACAACCACAACCGGAGCAAATGTATAAATCAAGTCTCCAGGGAATCGGAGTCGGAAGATAAAACATGAGTACTTATATGAGAATTAGCAACAATATGTACTTAATTAGTTCACTTAGGTATGGCCTGTTGTTTCAACCGAATCGTCATCGTTCAGCCCCGCCCGCCCTATTCCTCTTGGGCGGGCTGTTCGGGCGGAGCTGACGTCACAGGCCGGACGGACGCGCATAAAGCCCTCCACGACGAGCTCCCGAGGCCAATTCTTGCGCTAATTACTTTACATACGGAATACACACTCCTGAATCCTCGCTGTGTCGGTAAATAACTTCCGACCTGTAGGCCTATTCTTGAAATTACGTTCTCAGGAATCAGAAAACTTTCGGTGAATAATTATTTTTCCGCTACTATAGCGGTTGCCAACGCGATTTTCTCGACGGAATACCTAGAATAGGCCTACAGTTCTGGTGCGTTTACGGATCGCTTATGGAAATGGATCTGTAATTTTTCGTTAGAGCTGAATTGGGAAACGTAAGGAAATGTTTTATTTCGCGCCACTCATTCCGTGTGGTGCTGCAATCGATTGACAGAATACCAAAGTTAATTCTCTTCAGATGTTTCAACTCGGAATTGCCAGAATTGCCATCCCGTGCCCGCGCGGCGCGGTGAAGGCGCGTCACTCGATCGCGAAGGGGAGACGGGAATGTGGGACGTCACACGTCACTGGCAGACAGGACCCCTCTTCTCTCCCATCCACTTGATGGAGAGCACGCACTTATCTGAAAATGCGCTCGCTTTTATTTCCTGATAGTTTCAATCGTCTGAGGAGCGGCTGTGCGATTCTTAAACGAGAACATTTTTTATCAAAAGAAATCGAAATGGGAAAAATCCTTAGTCTGCATAAAATAACGAATGCGAAGTAGATAACGCGAGTGCGTTCATCTTATTGTTAAACTTTCATAATAATAATGGTTCCTAGGCCCCCTGGAGAAGGTACCATGCCGATTAACGAAGATCCGACTTCGTAAAGATCAAGTACGTACCTACGATATGTAATTGTGCAAAAGAAATGTACGTAATAAGTATAAATACGATTAAAAAGTTAAACTATCTTATTGTACCGTATGGCGCTCTATCATCCCTGCCTGCCTACCCCTCTGGTTATGTAGGCATGTATATGTTACTGTTAAAGCCCGATGTTGGTTAACGTCCTAAATATGTTTTCCTTGATGGTAACTAAGATTTTCAGATTTATCTTCACCAATTTTTTTTTCCAATCTGTTCATACAAAAAAAAATTTTTTTTTTCTTGACATCAACTCCACCGTTAGTGGGTACATACATGGGTAAAGTGCAGAATTCTAATAAACTTCAAGGATAACAAATCTTTCGGACTTTAACCAACATCGGGCTTTAGCCGTAATGTAAAAATAGCCATCAATGCTTCGAGTAGACCACTATAGTTACCTTTTTCGACCCTCGTCCCAACTTGCCATCGAACAAAAACAAACCCGTGTCCGTTGTAAGTAAACATAAAATGTGTACTTGCGTGAACCCGACCCAACCCGCCCTCGATAACAACGTGTCGTCGTTAGTGCGTTGTGTTGTGTTGTTTGCGCCGCCGCCGCCCGCGCCGCCGCCATCGCATCGCTCTCCTGCTGACGTCTCTTCGGCCGCACTAATGGATAGAGTGCCGCGCTAACTTGATTTCAATTTTTTTTAAAGTATAGGTCAAGGTCTGCAATACATTGTCAATTAAATGTTAGAGTACGCGCCAAACCACTATTAGTTATACTGTGGCCAAACGTAGATGCGCCTCGTGCGTACAGACGCTCTTGGGCCAAGGTCATTTTTTTTTATGCGACCTGACATGGATGGCTAATACCACACAACTACCGTTATGGTATTAGCCCATTACACCACATTCCCGAAGGAATTAGGTGCCATGCCAGGACCTTCCCTTTATGAGCACGGTTACATTGAACTGGATGGAAAAGACGGACAATTTTTCATTGCCGCTTCGACCATCTTTTCATCCAATGCGATGGTACCAACCCGGGCGGGCTTAAACCCTACCACCTAGTAGGGGAAGGGGACCTACAGTTTTACATGGGTTCCGAACCATGGAGCAGCTCGCATTCGTGACGAAATGCACGTATCAAACTCGGAAAGAGAAAGACAGTGGTGCAAGTCGGAATTGAACCCAGGCCTCTGGTACGCTAGTCCAGTCCCCGCGCCACTAGGCTACGAGCCGCGAGAGTACAAGCGCGAGTTAATTTCTTTGCGCGCGAATTTAGACGCATATTTTTTGCGAGTTTGGCGTTAACTATACTGCCCTCCTTATTAGAAATCAGCCAAGTGAGAGTCGGACTCGCACACGAAGGATTCCGTACCATCGTACAAGGATTAACACAAAAAAATCACGTTTTTTGTATGGGGCCCCCCTTTAATTCTTATTAATAGGTTGTTATAGTGGCAAAATAAATACACACTCTGTGAAAATTTCAGCCGCCTACCTATTACGGTTCATGAGATACAGCCCTGTGACAGACGGACGGACGGACAGCAGAGGCTTAGTAATAGGGTGAAAACGGAACCCTAAAAAGGCGGTAATTACATATGGGACTCAGGATGGGCATATGGGGCTATAGGCATTACAGGAGGGCAGGATATATATGGTGTAAAATGCTGTGTGCATTCCAGCACGTGAAAATAATACAATTGGGCCCACTGCATTTCTTCGCATGGGATGCGTCGTTCGTGGCTCGTTTCCCACGTAAAACTGTAGGGTTAAACGCCGCCGCATTGCATGAACGATGATCGAAGCGGCACTTGAATATAGCTGTGCAATATAAAGGAAGGCCCTGGCATGGCAAATAGTTCCCATGAGGTGTGTCAGGTTATTATCATGCCAGCAGCACGGTAATAGCCATCCATTTTCACCAGTCACATACCAAATGGCTTAAAAAAAGACGATGAGTTACATTTATTTTTGTTCGTTATTTTGATATTTTGGTGGAGAATCCCGGTTACTTTAGGTGGGGGAATCATAGGAATCGGGAAGATCTTAGGTAGGTTTATAGGTTTTCGTTGTTCCCATCACAAGAAACTGTTCAGTGCGGGAAGCATTTGACGTTTTACGGGACCACGACTTTTTTCAAGAATTTACTCCCTGTAGGAGTTAGTAATTGTAGCTCGGTGAGATTAAGGCGTTGGTGTAATAATTTGGAAGACGTAAACTGCTTAGAAACACTTGTTTAATATAATAAAGAAATATGTATAACAGCGATAATCACATTGAAGGTCGGAGGAGAACAGAATGGGAAGTTCGTTATAATGTTGCAATATACAAAAATGTTATATCTGTTGGTTAATGTTGCCAACACTGCCAACTGTAGCGTCTTCGCAAAACGTGCAAAACGCTGTTTTGCAGGCCCTCAAAATTTCTACTTTGCGTACGTTTTACCTGTGAGATAATATTGTGACTAGGGCGAGGGGGGGGGGGATTTGTGATTGTAGCAGTTCCTGTGCGTAGATTCAATCTGCTGGAGCATTCTAGTTAAATCTAATCCAGTTATGACGTCCAGCTACTGCGTCCCCCCTCCCCGCCCCCTCCCGCGCCCTCAACGCCGCGACGACGACGACGGCGCGGCGGAGGAGCGCAGAAAAACACGGATGAATAACGAACGCCTAACAATATTAATTCTGACAGATTTTTCCTTGAATGGAATTGAATGTTTGGGAGGCATGCTTTCAAATGAGGGATGTTGGAAAGCCTCGCTCCGAATTTCTTTTTCTGTTCTTTACCCGCTGGAATAATTTGAAAATTCCAGGACTGGCCTCCTCTAAAGACAGTTTCAGAATTATTTCGTTAGTTCTCGTGTATTTTATGCAAATTAAATTAGCCCCCAATGTAAAAACATTAATGTTTCTAACCTGCGGTGTGAATGGATAGTATAATTTATAGATATGGTATAGATCCGGATCAAATACATAATTTCCATGTTTCTTTTTTTGAGGATCAAAATGACTGCTACATAAGTAGATTACTAGACAATAAGTACACGATGTTTATCGATGTCCTCTGTTCCTGATCAAAAATCGTGTGTTCATGAAATTGATTGAGTGATATAGTGTTGTCTCCACGAATTATTGTTGACATAGAAAAAACTGTGGAACCTACAAAGATTTAATGCGGTCCGCTCCTTGTGTCCTGCGCAGGTGTTATCTATAATGATCGAATGCTATATTGTTCCGAATATATGATGTTCTATAACTGCGCGGAGGCGAGGGAAGGATCGGCTCTCCTACAATCCGATCCTATCACATTCGAGAGTCACTCACCAGCGCTAGACACAAGGGGCTTTAAAATTAAAGACCGGCTAAGCTGTTCATCTATCTTTCAGATTGTAGTTTCTATATTTTGTAATCAAATTGATCTACCAAAACAAACCAAAAAATAATCAAAACCGTACTTTGCATGTTTCGTTAAAGCTTTCATTAAATATAAACTTCAAGGTTTTAATTAATTATTTAATTACACAAAGCAACGAGCAACTTATCTCTTCTCTAATAAAAGCAGCAACGTGAACTTGCCGTGCTTAGCTTCCGCCTATGTAGGTACCGTGAAATTGGTTAACTAATAATAATCAGTTTGTTGGTATTGACAGTTTTCAATTTCATCGATAACGTTTAGCAAAAGATGTTCTATGAAAATTGTTATTACATCACACAATAAAGTATTAAACTGGCAAAATTATGATACAGTTTTTCCTTAATTACCTGTTAATAATGTTAGTAATGTTTCGTCAATTTGTGGAAATGGACGCACACCTACTGGTATTAGCCCAAAACGCCACTCGGAAAACTAGGTACAATGCCAGGACATTCCTTATATTACACGGTTACATAAAACTGGTTAAAACAACCGTTAAGAGGACAAGCGTAGCGATTATCATCATATTTTGAAAATTAGCGTAAAACATTACTAAAGCGAAACAGAGCCGGTAGTTGCAGTTCTCACCTAAATCGGCGTTTACGTAACTTCGAAGTTCCGTAAAAACGTCATACTAAAAACTTTACTAGATATTCTGTGGTTTTACTTCTTCAAGCTGTCAAAGTCAAACTCGGACTTCCGATTTGTGTGAAAACGTGGAGTGGACGTAAACCGCAACGTCGACGTATTTACGGCAACGTTGAGTAATCTGTCAAATCAAACTCGGACTCGAAAATGTTAGTTCGCTTAACGCCCGCTGCGCGCGCTCTTCAATTTCTCCATACATTTGAAAACGCCAGTCGATCGGTTTGCCGTAAACGCCAATTTAGGTGAGAACTCAGACTGCCCACTCTGGTAGGGAATGCTGGGTCCATTCGCTACCTGTTACGCACATTCAACAGTTCCAACAAAATGAGCCAACATATCCTCTAGATCATTTATCTATAGGGTCGGTATTGTATTGTATATTATTCATCATTTGGGACACATAAGGAATACCCGTAGTCGTCAAAATCTAATACATGGCAAGGGTCTGAAATTACAGTTAAGAACGACCCGTAAGCTATGCTCCCATTAAAAACGTAGTTTACTAATCATTTGGAAACCGCTATTCCACTTAAATTGATATTTAATATCTAATATCAAGTAACAAATATCTGTGTCTGCAAGCTTTTGTTTTTTTTTTAATCCGAACGGAATGAAATGAATGCAAAAAGAAAATCTTCATACGAATTTTGTTTTCTCTGTGGTTTGACCCAGAATGCATTTACCGAAAAAACAAAGACATACAGACACAGATATTTGTAGCGTAATATTAGATTTGTAGCGTCATATAGAGTTTAGAGATATTCAAATATCAAGTAAGTTGGAATAGTGGTTTTCAAAATATTAGTCAACTACGTTTGTATGGGAGGCGAAATTTTCTGATGCTGACGGGCCGACCTTAAAAACTCACTATTACTACACACAGTTATAACTTAAGAATGCACTATTAAAATCTTACTTTCATTCATATTTATGAGTATGGTAAACAATGGAATAGACTCATGAAACACAAATGCCAAAGTCTCGCGAGCATCGGGGACAGTCCGTTCTAGAGATCCTTTAAATCTATGCTAGAGGTCCTCAGAGAGAATAGTTACTTTTATCTAAAACCTTTTTTAAACCGACCTACATAACAAAAACAGAATATTTGCAATAAATCTTTTCTCATCGTACAACATCCCAACATAACAATGTGAGATCTCAATTGTTATGCGGATGTGTACGTAGATACGTACGTACGTATGCTAGGATAATTCCTATGCAATGTGCACAGTATTCCTAGAGCCGGGATATTTATCATAGATGCGCGCAACCTAAAAGTTATCAACTTTTTTTACAAAACTGTAAAAAATAATTTTGCTTCAAAAGAGAATGCCCTCGCCACCAGTTGATTGCGTTCGACGTTACGTCAATATTGTGATACGCGCGCGAGTTTAGAGTTTTTTTGTTAAAGAGATTAAGAACTCGAAACTTGATGTATTTTCTACGCTTATGGTTTTTTTTTAACATATTTGATTCGGGTAATAATTCGAGTACGTAACCTAGTTTTCCAATAGAAAACATCGTGTTATTTTATCGTTTATTCTTAGGTTTACATAGGGGAAACCGAGAACTTTTGTCTATGCGGCTTATTCTTTACTCAGATCCACATGTAACTGATAATATCCCGTCACTTGCAAGGCTTTCATGAACCTGTGGACAGAGCCTTCAATACATTAATCTTAGTCGGAATTGGAGGCTCCTAATTATGATGATATTTTTATTCATTGAATGGATACGACCACGGAAGCGACATTGCCGTTATCTCATTACTCTGGTTAATATTACAATCATTGCAGTCAAAATGCCATAGCGTATGATGATAACGCGAAATCAGCGCTAATTAAATAAACATTGTTTGCGATTTGAATATAATCGAGCAATTCGTTGGCTGACTTTATTGTCTGGAATGCTCAGATTCGTATACTACTTTAGACGAATGTCTAGACAAACAATTTGATTATTTTCAAAATCTGATCACAATGATTGAATGTAGATGGCGTTGCATAACCCACGATCAAGTTTTATTAATTACGCTGTCACCTTGAAGTAACATAGAGCCATGTCTCCGTCGACAGAGGCGCATCCCGAGAAGTTCAACTCGCGCATCCGAAACAAGCTGTTTTACGGCACGGCCGGTGGCAAGGACCTCATGCAGCGCAAGTGGAAGGGGCTCGCAGAGTTCGTGACCATGGAGTGCGACGGGCGCGACCTCACGCCCGTGCTCAAAGAGCACAAAGTGCACGCCATCGTCTTCCTCAACATACCCAGGTTAGTGCACCAAGTATCCGGCGACAGACGCGCACCCAGAGAAGTTCAACTCGCGCATCCGAAACAAGCTGCTCTACGGCACGGCCGGTGGCAAGGACCTCATGCAGCGCAAGTGGAAGGGGCTCGCAGAGTTCGTGACCATGGAGTGCGACGGGCGCGACCTCACGCCCGTGCTCAAAGAGCACAAAGTGCACGCCATCGTCTTCCTCAACATACCCAGGTTAGTGCACCAAGTATCCGGCGACAGACGCGCACCCAGAGAAGTTCAACTCGCGCATCCGAAACAAGCTGTTCTACGGCACGGCCGGTGGCAAGGACCTCATGCAGCGCAAGTGGAAGGGGCTTGCAGAGTTCGTGACCATGGAGTGCGACGGGCGCGACCTCACGCCCGTGCTCAAGGAGCACAAAGTGCACGCCATCGTCTTCCTCAACATACCCAGGTTAGTACACCAAGTATCCGGCGACAGACGCGCACCCAGAGAAGTTCAACTCGCGCATCCGAAACAAGCTGTTTTACGGCACGGCCGGTGGCAAGGACCTCATGCAGCGCAAGTGGAAGGGGCTCGCAGAGTTCGTGACCATGGAGTGCGACGGGCGCGACCTCACGCCCGTGCTCAAAGAGCACAAAGTGCACGCCATCGTCTTCCTCAACATACCCAGGTTAGTGCACCAAGTATCCGGCGACAGACGCGCACCCAGAGAAGTTCAACTCGCGCATCCGAAACAAGCTGTTCTACGGCACGGCCGGTGGCAAGGACCTCATGCAGCGCAAGTGGAAGGGGCTCGCAGAGTTCGTGACCATGGAGTGCGACGGGCGCGACCTCACGCCCGTGGTCAAAGAGCACAAAGTGCACGCCATCGTCTTCCTCAACATACCCAGGTTAGTGCACCAAGTATCCGGCGTAAGACGCGCACCCAGAGAAGTTCAACTCGCGCATCCGGAACAAGCTGTTCTACGGCACGGCCGGTGGCAAGGACCTCATGCAGCGCAAGTGGAAGGGGCTTGCAGAGTTCGTGACCATGGAGTGCGACGGGCGCGATCTCACGCCCGTGCTCAAGGAGCACAAAGTGCACGCCATCGTCTTCCTCAACATACCCAGGTTAGTACACCAAGTATCCGGCGACAGACGCGCACCCAGAGAAGTTCAATTCGCGCATCCGAAACAAGCTGTTGTAAGGCACGGCCGGTGGCAAGGACCTCATGCAGCGCAAGTGGAAGGGGCTCGCAGAGTTCGTGACAATGGAGTGCGACGGGCGCGACCTCACGCCCGTGCTCAAGGAGCACAAAGTGCACGCCATCGTCTTCCTCAACATACCCAGGTTAGTGCACCAAGTATCCGGCGACAGACGCGCACCCAGAGAAGTTCAACTCGCGCATCCGAAACAAGCTGTTCTACGGCACGGCCGGTGGCAAGGACCTCATCCAGCGCAAGTGGAAGGGGCTTGCAGAGTTCGTGACCATGGAGTGCGACGGGCGCGACCTCACGCCCGTGGTCAAGGAGCACAAGGTGCACGCCATCGTCTTCCTCAACATACCCAGGTTAGTACACCAAGTATCCGGCGACAGACGCGCACCCAGAGAAGTTCAATTCGCGCATCCGAAACAAGCTGTTGTAAGGCACGGCCGGTGGCAAGGACCTCATGCAGCGCAAGTGGAAGGGGCTCGCAGAGTTCGTGACAATGGAGTGCGACGGGCGCGACCTCACGCCCGTGCTCAAGGAGCACAAAGTGCACGCCATCGTCTTCCTCAACATACCCAGGTTAGTGCACCAAGTATCCGGCGACAGACGCGCACCCAGAGAAGTTCAACTCGCGCATCCGAAACAAACTTTTCTACGGCACCTTTCTCTTCAAGGTCTCTTTTGGTTTACGAGTTTTCAAGTTTGCTTTTTAGTAGTAAAAACAACGATAAATGATTTAATCCAGGAACTAAACTTCTGCTGATTTGCTATTTACTTAATTGTGTCATTCGATATTGCTTCAGCAGATTAAAATATTTCTGAGTCCTTGAACGATCGTGTCTCGACCGTCTGTAGTGTCCGTAGTAGTGGCCCTTTGATTTGCAAAATTAGCACGACACCGACAATGGAATTAAATCGATTTAGGGCTTGAAGATTGCTCAAAACATTCCGAGTCGAGGAATGTAATATTTTGAGGCATCGACTAAAGATTGTAAACTTAAGACGAAGTGACAAAAGACTGAAGTAGATCATTTTAGTGCAATGTCGCAAAAAACGTTACAATGTTACAAATTAATAGGCATATGGCCAAAAATATTATTTAGTTCGCTGCCAAAGAGTAAATATTGTTATTGTTTGTCAATAGTTTGAAACAGTGCAATCAAAGAGTTGTTATGCTCGCAGTTACGGCGGCGGCACGCATCCCTGGAACAAGTCGGGAGGCACCAGCGAGCCCTCCACTGAGGACGGCCTAATAGAGGTCGTCGGTCTCACCACCTACCAGCTGGTGAGTGCCCCACTCTCCACTTTCTGCGCGTCGTAACCTACGCCACGTGCCCCACACCTGCAACGTGTGTTTGCTCTGGCTTCGAATCAGAAGAAACGAGAACTCCGTTATTTTTCTGCTTTGGAATATACGAAAATATGTCCTTTAACACCTATCATAACTAACTCTTCTTAATTGCCACAAGAAGGCCTCGACCGTGTCGTAAAAAATATTTCTGATGTCATTGGATTATCAGTTTGTTTTAGACAAATATAAAGAAATAGAAAAAAATGTGTAAGCTCATTCGGTTCACCCGAAGTATATTTTCTAGATGCCATGTTTAAAAAAATAATGTATCTCAGGCGAATAATTAAAGTGTAAAATTCCATGACGCCTCGTGTTAATGTAAGTCAATTGTGTTTGTGCAAATATTTGTCTCAACGCCGCGCCGGCTAGCTGGAAAGTTGCCTATCAGAAATTAGCCCCTTACAATCTAAGCATTCCTGCAGTTTCTATGCAAAGCATTTCCGCCTTATGACTGTTTCAGCCGCTGCTCCAAGCCGGCGGGCATGGTACGTGCATCACGCAGTGTCGGACGGCCAAGATCGTCACCACGCGCACCATTCCCATGCAGGTGGACGGAGAGGCGTGTCGGCTAGCGCCGTCCATCATCACGCTGTCGCGACTAAACCAAGCCATCATGCTCGCCAAGCGCAAGCCGGGCCGCGTAAACGTGCAGTAAGTGCCACTGTCTGTCCGCCGTGGTGCATCACACAGTATCTTACGCGTCAACGTGCACTAAGTGCCGCTGCCTGTCCGCTGCGGTGCATCACGCATTGTCGCACGGCCAAGATCGTCACCAGGTGCACCATCCCCATGCAGGTGGACAGCGAAGCGTGTCGGATAGCGCTATCCATCATCACACTGTCGCGACTAAACGAGGCCATCATGCCCGCCAAAAGCAATGTGAGCTGCGTCAACGTGCAGTAAGTGCCGAAGTCTCTCTGCCGCGATGCATCGCGTATTGTCTGGTGGCCAAGATCATCACCACGCGCTCCATGCTTATGCAGATGGACGGTGAGGCGTGTCGGCTCGTACCCTCCATTACATTAACCAGGCCACCTT
This sequence comes from Incurvaria masculella, assembly GCA_946894095.1. Classification (NCBI taxonomy): domain Eukaryota; kingdom Metazoa; phylum Arthropoda; class Insecta; order Lepidoptera; family Incurvariidae; genus Incurvaria; species Incurvaria masculella. Next base: position 14,321,838 of record OX335650.1, read on the forward strand.
GATAGCTATGCGCATATTGGTCTGCGTCGACGTGCAGTCATTATCAATTGTCTCAAGAACAACACCACTCGCACCCATCCTCAAGTGGGTTTTTTTTCCTAATATTTTTGATAAATACGATGAGAATGAATATGATGTTCAATAATATGATCTTCAAAACAGAAAGCGCTATGAATTCATTTGAAATAGTTTTAGGGGCCAAGAATGTACTTGAGAACACAGCCCTATGCCTTTGCAGACAAACGGCGGTGAGCGAGAAAGTGACGCTGGCTGTGAACCTCATCACCATGCTGGACTACGAGCGCCATCACTACGACAAGGAGTTGCTAGCCAAGGCCGGTGTGTATTCTCTTCCCAAAACTTTTCCAGCACATCATCTTCTCCAAACAACGATTCCCCTGCTGATTATGCTTCCTTAATGGCCAATATGGTTTAGTCACCCATCCTAAAGATGTTTTAAAATTGTCACACTGAGAAAAAATATTGTTGAATGAAATCAATACCGTGTCACCGCGACCCGAAAATCGAGTAAAAACAGAACCAGTTACTAAAACGTTTCTGGTTACAATGATCTGGAAAATTAAAATATATCAGATGCATAGTGCCAAATGCTTTGATTCAAATTAATAGACAAGTATTTTTAAAGCTAGAGTACCCTCTTTGTATGTCTTAAGGTGGCCCAACCCGGCGGCCTCAACTCTTTGCGGGCACGGTACAAAACCGTGCTGTTGCGCTCTGGGACCTTCTCTGTTTCTAAGAATAAGACAGGCTCCGTGATGAGGAAGATGCAACCTGTCCACAAAAAAGACAATGTGCATAGTGTATGATTTGGTAAGATTTACGAAAATTTTAATTACAAAACGACTTATAGCTAAAAGTAAACCACGACCGCTGTAGTCAAAAATCTAACAAAAACCAAATAGATTATAAATTTTGATTAAATAAGCTATGTCTGATGACTAATCTTTTAAAGATGTTCTTACTTTATCATTGCGTAATCCACCTCCAAAGTTATTGTATAAAACGCGCGAAAAATCCAAACTTTCGGACGTTATAACTTGGAAAACAAACACAATTTTACAATGCCAACGGTCATCAGACATCTAGTTCAATCAAATAAAGCTATTTTGAGCAAAATTTTTGATCTCTGACAAGAAATATAGGCGTGATCTTCTTTCCCCTTTTGTATGGGGAGATGAGCGGGATGGGCCGCCTTAATGAAACTAGCTAAATCTAGCATACACGCGATCGCAACTGAATGGTTGTTCTGATAACACTTAATTTATTCTTGAGTACTAAAACTGTGTTGATGGAACTATAACGTTTAACAAAAATATTGTTGACATATTCTTTCTCAAAGCATTCCTGACATATGCGAGATTTTTATGATATACTTTTAATTGGTAGTCCTTTTTTGCCCTATGTTAGCAACAAAATTTATCTTATTATTGTTCGGGCCATGGACGACACGCGGGACGTTTTCTCACCGCTCGTGTGTTGTTGCAGCGGAGCGAGTGGGCAGCATCGAGGTGAACCCTGCGGCGGACCTGGAGCATGTGCGCTCGCTCATACGAGACCTCATCCGCGACTCTCAAACGCACGCCAACCTCACCGACTGGTGGTTTGTTGACTGTGAGTTCATACATCCGTCTTGCTCTTTGATGTACATTTTTTTATTTGAATTATTATACATTTTTTTATGTAAATAAATGGATGGTTAAGGCGCTAGGACTAGCCAACTACTCGCGCCATACAAATGCACTTTTTAACAAATGTAATAATATGTAGTGAAACGCTTCAGCAAATCCAAATAGAACTCCAGACTGATAATGGATTGTTAATATTTTTTTATTCCATCATTTATTTAAATAATAATAAAAATAAAAAAAGTTGATTTTTCTCATTAGAAATCTGAAAGTCATTCGATTTCTAGATATAAGCAAAAACAGCATATATGCATAAACAAAAAATTCCATTTGCTTTTAGATTTCTACATTTAGTCAAAAAAGTTCGGAAATGGACACCGTTTCCGCAATGTATTTTGTATAGAAAAAGGAAACATACATTAACGAAAATCATTCGATTCCTAGACAAGGAATCATATATTGTAAGGATGACACTTATAATCGTCAGACTTAGTTAGTTTACTTGGGGTGCCTCGTCTAACTTTGCGATTTGGCTAGTACCAGGCCCTTAATACCATTCCACTGTCATGATATTTGCACAACACACTGCATCCCCGTAGTAATTAAGTACCATGCCAAGACCTTCCCTGTATGAGCATGGCTACATTGAAGTGCATGGAAAATATGGACAATTTTTCATTGCTGTTTCAACCATATTTTCATCCAATGCGATGTTACTAATGGTGTATCCCTACCACTTAGTAGGGAAAGACTACAGTTTTACATGGATCCCGAACCATGGAACAGCTCGCATTCGTAACGATATGCACTTATCCAAATCAGAAAGAGAAAGAAAGTGGAAACGGGGCGGGGAACCCATGACCTCTGGCATGGTAGGCAAGTCCATATCCCTGTAAGTAAATTAAATTAAATTATATGAAATGAATGAAAATTTAAATGCAATGAAAATATGATTTATTGCTTTCAACTATTATTACATAGTATGCAAAGGTCTCAACAATGTGATTGCAGCATGCACTGCGGAGCGCTTCTTCAGGATAGACCGGGCGCAGGAGAACCTCCACTACGTAAGCGATATCGGGAACGAGAACATCTACATCCTGGACATGGCGCCGCTCACGCCGGACTGCCCTGACACCGAGTCGACCGCGCCCGCCGACTCCGCGTCGCTGGAGCGCTCGGGGCCCTCCATGTCGCTCGAGACCACGGCCGGCCTGTCCGTCTCGCTCGACATCTCGCAGAGTGTGGACACGCCCAGCGCCGGAGTCTCCCTCGACGCGCCCGACCACACCCACAACAGGTGAGTCGCTTCACATCTACATCTAAGGGACCCGAGCAATATGCTGAGGCGGCAAGACCGACTGGGCTATGGTCTCCCTAGTGGAAAAGTTTCTCTTATTGCGTATAACCGCACGGTTAGTCAGTGAGAGCTCTATTCAATAAAGAGTGAAAGAGCATTCGAATCTGCCTGACATCTATCTAAACACGGAGTCTCTGGATCGCTCCAGCCAGTCCACGTTTTCCCTTTCTAACCTTTTATGCAAACAGCATATTATGTTCGTGGGTGGTACTCATGCGACCGATGAAGGTACCCAAGACGCCGAAAGATAAGGTAAGAAAACCCTACTGGATCCACCTACTACCTACCTACTGGATCCAGCTAGAACTAGGGTGCCTCACGTGTCTCGGCCCTCACTGGTCGGGGCCTACGGGATGCCAAGCTGGCTTCTGGTGCTCTTCGTGCGCCGTGCCGCCGCCGACTCTTCACGTTAGCACTAAAGACACTCACTGCTGCGATGGCACTGCCGAAGCGGGACGCTGAACACGTAGCTTTTATTTCGGGTTTCAAAATGCGACCTCTTCTCGTGAAGGCTTTTCACTTTCTCCTGAAGTGTCTGCCACAGGCACAGCGCACTTTCTACTGAAAATACGACTCGATCTGTCACAGCACTGACAGATCCTAAAGACTAATGACAGCTGTCGATGTTTTTGTCAGGGGGTAGGCAAAGGTAATTTCCATACAGCCGTATCATAAACGAAATATTATATTTATTGTAATATGCTCTGTTTCAGCGAGTTTGGTTTGGGTAGCTCACCGCGCACTTCGGAGGAGCTACTGAGCCCGCAGACGCCGCCGCTGCCGCCGCTGCCGACGACGCGCGCCGCACCGGAGCCGCCGCCTCCGGACGCGGCGCTCACGTCGCCGCCTCTCTGCACCAGCCCGCCCGCCAAGGACAAGGAGGCCAGCGAGAGCATCGCTAGGTTTAAAACGTTAGTTCAACCGACAACACCTCCTCTTTGTGCAGTCATATATTGTCATCTCGTTACACTGGAAAGAGAGATATTCATTAAGTCGCTTTCACTCCTAGGTCGACGATTAAATTTCAAGTTGATTTCAAATTTCTTATTTCCGGTGTGAAGACATGAAAATACATTAATAATGTAGGAATTTTCCATGTGGAAACCAAAGAAATTCAGCTAACATTTTTGATTATTACAAGATAAATTAATTTAAAAGATATTTTGACCATCAAATCACAATAATAAGATTGTATTATCAAATGTAAATATGTAAGTAGTTTTCTAGCATCTTTAATGGTATTCAAATCATTCATTATATTAGTGGTCTGTACTCACTTTAAAGTAAATACAAACGAATTCAAAATAACCTAAATGTCCTAAATCCTAAATGGCGCAAAGATCAGTTCTCTGAATTATTAATTTTAACAAATGGGGTGTCACTATGAATATCAAATGAACATTTACGAACACAGACCAGACAGAACCAGATTTATTAAAAAATCGGTTCACTTCGGCTGGCATAATCTTTGAAACAACTTATTAAATAAATAAATAAAAAATTACTTTAACATTAAAAAATTATATTATATATATAATTTACGTTAATTAACCAACAAGAAAAAAAAATGGCTTGGTAACAACGGCGGGACCATTCGCATGCATGGTGAACACTGTTCACTAAACCAATTTTTTGCTGTGGTTTGGATCCAAGATTTCTTCTTCCAAACACACAAAACTTGCAGACACACATATTGATTGACTCATGATAGTTTGGAAAAATCAACCAAAAGGTTAGCGGTTTTCAAATAATTTGTGACTATGTTCGTACTAGTTATATAAATAGTTAAATAAATACATGCATCATAAATGTTATTTCAGTGAGCATTAAATAGTTATATTACTCGTGTGCTAAAATCAATTTTCTTATTTTTTATGAAAATAATTAAACTGACCTACTCAAACACAATTTTATTTTAATTACGTCACTCAAAGCTGTTGATGACTTTCAATAACTTCTCCATGTAACAACTTTTAAATATCTTAAAAAGCAACTAAATTGTACAAATGTTCGTACATATGCATTAATACATTTAGTTTAGATTTTAGGCTGCACTGGAAGCGTAGGTTATCGCACCGTGTGAGTTCCCATTCTATGTTCCTGCACTCTGTACTTTTCTTCTCTCTTCTATTGCATGCAGCATTCACGAAAGACTCTTTGGACTAGATCAAGACGTATATGGCTATAGGTAAGAATCATTGCTAACAATAAGAATTTACCTATAGAAGCGAAGAGGAATCGTTATAGACTTACGATTTGGAAATAACTAGTGTGCTAGAATCTACCATGCTAGAATCCACCGCGTCATGCTTATTCATGTTTTATGTGCATGTAAAATTAAATATACATACGTACGGTGCTAAATATTTTTTTAGACAATTATGTAAAGTCACCACATTTTCTACTTTCTGAGCTCTCACGTTCCGTAGTCAAAAAGGAACGTGTCCTTGTATAGTTTCGCCATGTCCGTCCGTCGGTCCGACATTTTTCGTAATTAATAAAAAAAGGTATTCAAGTATTGTACACGGACCTTTTGTAACTAATTATCACATGGCATAGCCAATCGGAAGTGCAGTCAGCAACCGATCGAGTGTACTTTCGCACATTATTAAAATAATGAAGAAACAGAAATTGCCCAGTCTGTCTGAAATGTATACAAAAAAATCAAAACTCTCATACATATTGTGCTACCAACCGACTACCAATCTATACTTTGCAGATTTTTCGAAAAAAAATTACTGTTGTCTGAAATTTTACTGCGTTAAATTATTATGTAACTCAGGCTAGCCGTTTTTTGCTACGCTACATGTAAACGCTGAAAGACTGACTCAGTTTCAAAAGGTCCAATGCCAACAGCAAAGCGATCAGAAAACATGTCGAATCAACCGTGAAGCAGGACTTAGTACATATGGTTGAATTTTAACCATCTGCACACCCATACAATGTATACTAATTCCACCCGTAATGATTGCCTTCTACTAACACAGTATTCGCGGTCGATTCTACGTTGTTGTAGGTACCTTGTGCCCTATAGTCGAGTTTAAAAATTAGACATATTAAAAAACCCGCTCTTTTTGGTATTTTTTTTTTTGTTTTGGAAAAAAAAAACTGAAAGTTAGCTACCTACCAACCCTTCGCACAGCTAGAAGCAAAACCGTAAGCTATGTACATATACACCTATACACTGCACAAAACTGCAACCTATGCTAGCAACATTATTTTCAAAATATTAGTTTTATTCAATGCCATTTCTAAATGTGATTTATATTTTAGGGTTTCGGAGAGGATGTTTTTCAGAGTTGTTGAGCAAGTGGTTGTGTCCCTAAAATACATAAGTATTAAACTAGTATAAGTTCCTAAATATCGTTGCATCAGGTATTTCCTATAACTTCCAAAACGAGTGTCGCCATTGATTAATATAAATGCCAACATGTAATCATCATACGTGCGATTTCTCCGAAACCCTCTATTGCGTGAATGTTGTGCAGCCAGATCACAACCATTGTTTGCTGTAATCTGTGCTGTGAAGCAATTAATTAGAGAATTTTATTTCAGAAATTTGTTAGAAAGAACCACTGACGGCGTTCTGAAAGCTGCGAAGAGTGGAGACTTGAAATTGGTGAGACCCTATGATTCGACAATGTCCCTAAACAGACTCTTTAAAGATAGTCATACATACATTTTGCACATACACAAACGCAATGGGGGGTGATTTAAAAAAAAATCTAGAGCATTTCGTTTTTTTTACTTTTTTTTATGCAATCTGACGTGGATGGCAAATGCAACACAACCGCTGTTATGATATAAGCCCAATACACTATATTCCCTAAGGAATTAGGTGCCATGCTAGGACCTTCCCTTTATGAGTACGGCTACATTGAACTGGATGAAAAAAACCGACAATTTTTCATTGCCGTTTAGACCATCTTTTCATCCAATGCGATGATACCAACTCGAGCTGGTTTGAACCCTACCACCTAGTAGAGGAAGGGGACCTACAGTTTTACATGGATTCCGAACCATGGAGCAACTCGCATTCGTGACGAAATGCACTTACCGAACTTACAGAGAGAAAGTGAGTGGGGCATGTTGGGGCGAGGAATTGAACTGAATTGAAGGAATTGAGCTCAAAAAGTTTATTAGTCCAAGATTAGACTCAATAATACAGGCGTTAATTATATAGTGCTGCTTCAAATAGGCCAGTTTAGTGGCAGTGTCTTAGAAATGGCATATTTATGAAAATATACACATTAAAATCAAAAAAATTTAACAACTTGTAGAGCTTAGGAAACGAAGATAAAAAAATCCATACAAAATATGTATGTTACAGTTACAGGTCTGAGAAATTATAGGTCATGCAATGAGTAGTTTGAGTTTGGAAAAAAATCCTCATGAACCTAGGAAATATAGTAAGTAGTCTCTAAATGCGGAGAGTGCACAACCGCTGCTTGATAATCCCATTAAAGGCGCCTATTTAGTCAATCGAGTCAATTTAAGGTTCCGTCAATAATTTTCACAAAAAGTGACGTGTTTAATCGGTAATTTATGTTTAACCGTTGACTGAGCACCCGCAACATGAAAACTAAAATATTTCTGTGACTCAAAATACTGTACACACTTTCACAAGAGCTATTTCAACTTAATAACGAGTGGATTAGATATTAACTTTCATGTGGAAATGTACCTAGCGTTAAAAAATACAACCAAAATAGGTACTGACCTAGCAGGAGTTATTTTCATTCCATAATTTTATTAGACTATTAAATCTATTATTTTTTTTAAATCTGTCCCAACATTCAAGAAAAATCGCAGCTTATAGATCATTAAATATATTAGAGAGGTATTTTCTGTTATTTTTATAATGAATGTTTCAGATGGATGGTTAATATTATAATCTAGAATAATATTTTAATTAATACATGCAAATTGTAACATTTAGGGTGACGTGCACAATCTCTGGTTAGTTTTATAGTTATAGATCTCTTTTCTTTTTTCTTCAGGCGAAAAATTACAGAAATATTTTAATTTTACAACTATCAATAACCAAAAATTTTGCACTCCACGCTTAAGCAAGTAATTGGGAAGAAAACTGCTTATTTATAACGACAGGTGGCGTCAAAGCGAGCTTCTTGTATTTACTCAATCTATGCAATTGAAATTACTAAATTTTCTCCATGTTATTCCGAAAATAATTTGCTCTTAATTTGGTAGTCGCGGGGACGAAAATATCACATAAACATAATCTATAATATTTCGTTTCATACTTTGTTGATTAAATTTGTTTGAAGACAAACAAAAGCTCTTCTTTTCCTCTAAACATAATTCTAACTGAACCACGGAGTAGATCTTTCATCTAAAAATTCTTCAATCAAACTGGACAGGATCGGCAGTTTTGACATTTTTAGGGTGAGGACGCTCATGAGACATCTACAGTAACCTTTGAGTTATCTTCCCCATTACATTAGCATTCCTTTTATTTATGTAGTTGTTACCATCTAACATAGAGGTAACACATTTCATAGTACCTTTGGAAATTACCATATTTAACATTATTTGCTTGGGATGGTTAGCACATAGACACAGCAGGTCGGTACAAGTCCCAGCCATGAACTAGAACCCAACGGTAATATCTGACACCTACACAGAAGTATTTTAATGGTTCGTCTTGTTTTTACCACAGCATGAAGACTAGACTAGAAATGGTTATGCTCCCACTTCACTACCGCGCTCTTGACGCCGTCTTATACTCATACGTCTGGGCAATATTTCTTCTTTGTCTAGAAGTTTACATAGTCACTTATATTTTTGCAATAAGAGCTATTACAACCGGAATAATTCCCCATTTCGTGAAACTTGTCCTGATCATGTTGTAGTTGTTGTTCTTGGTAGTGCAAAGCCCCCTTATTTCTTGCCCGCCACACCAGCCAATATTGTCCATGAAGGCGACGAGGCGGCCCTGGTACCTGGAGAATCACGCAAGTGATGTAGGCGAAAGGTACCCTCCGTCGTTCGCTAAGCACATTGCACTGTAGAAGTACATGCTCAGCTGTCTCGATTTCTTTCATGCATAGAGGACAGTCTGTAATTCCAAGTGTGGGTAGGTGTTTGTTTAGTAAACCGTGTCTCCCTACCCGATATTATAAGATTGCAGGCAAGTCTTTGTTTAGGCTAGGTAACGTCGCCCTAAACTGCTTACAGTCTCAACAGTTGGTCCATCTGCTTGCAACACTTGAGCCTCTTCGCTTGAGCTAGATTGTAAGCTGCGCATCATTTCCATCTTCATCTTTGTGCCCTTTAACCCACTGGAGGATGACTTTGTTTTTGTAAGCAATGCTCTCTAGATCGTGGTAGATTGTGGGGGGAAGTGAGGTATACATTCTGTTTTCCACCGCTTATAGTCATGCTGCACTATCGAAAATAATTTTGATGGTAAAATCCTCTCTCCTCAACTTTAGCTGCTTCGAGAAACTCAAATATTTCTGCTTGGAAGATCGTTCTGTCCATCCTTAGCGATATGAATCCATGTATGTTCAGACTGGTGAGACAACTTCTGCACCAGTGCCCTCGTTAGTTCGTGAAATAACCATCCAACCAGCCCGGATTACAGGGCCTATATGAATGTCATATAGTTTTGTGAACACATATATGCATTAGATATACGGTTGGATCTTGCCTGTATTAGCAATAGTATGCCATATGCCCTATCTTGGATGGCCGTGTACTTAACTGGCCTACTAACTTTCCATATTCCCATAGCTTCGAGTCTAACTCCTGCCTCACAAAAAGGTCTAGTGGTGTAAAGCCCTATTACTTTTTCCTGGGTTCCTGGCCTCTTTCTTTTTCCAATAGGTACTCTTATTCGTTTAAAACAAAGCCCTTGTCCCGACATGCCATTATTTACGTGCCCTTATTTGTATGTATGGGCGACAAATGCGCGGTAGTAAAGTGAGAGGATATGCATTGCTAACATAGTCACTACTCAGGAGGATAAATAATAAAAAGGAGAGTTCTAGTTATCTGCCGGTACCTGCACATTATGTGATCCTTAGAATCATGATAGTCTTGACAGAGGTAACAGTTTACTACAACGGTTGCAGTTAAAGGATCTGCACAATGCGGGCTACTCGTTGCTGTCTATCGACATGACGGGTCGCACGGCACTCCATCTGGCGGCGCGCTACGGAAACAAGGACATAGTCAAATACCTCATCGCCTGCGCGCCCACCTCCATACTGAACATGAGTGACAATGACAGGTGAGTGGGGACGCCAATAACATGCGCGCTCGCAGAGCAGAACCGTCCGAGTAGTACGAATTTAGTGGAACTTTTAGAAAACTAAGCCTGAAGTTCTATTACCGACACGATACTAATGATTATTTTAAGTACGTTAACTGGCACACGCCCTTGCCACATAACACCTATACCATTCACCATCCATGGAAAACAACATTACCACGAGTGCAAGAATTTCTAGCTTCCGAAATCCGGAGATTGCTAAATTCATGCACCACACACAATAGCAGATCACCTAATGATGTATTCCTATGTCGTAAAAAGTTGCTATTAAAATGTACTCGTAAAACTGGAAGATAAAAAATGTAAAACATACATGTTACTAACCAGAGGACAGACGGCATTGCACGAGGCGGCGGCGAACAAGCGACGCGCGATCTGCTGCATGCTTGTGGCGGGCGGCGCGTCGCTCACGCGGCCCGACCGCGACGGACTCACGCCGCGCCTGCTGGCACTGCGCGCACAGGACCACGACCTCGCCGCTTACCTCGAGAGTCAGTACCTACCTATTTACACACTGCATTACTTAGTCAGACGAAACTGCACGAGGCGACGGCGAACAAGCGACGCGCGATCTGCGGCATGCTGGTAACGGGCGGCGCGTCGCTCACGCGGCCCGATCGCGACGGACTCACGCCGCGCTTGCTGACACTGCGCACACAGGACCACGACCTCGCCGCTTACCTCGAGAGTCAGTACCTACCCATTTACACACTGCATTACTTAGACAGACGAAACTGCACGAGGCGACGGCGAACAAGCGACGCGCGATCTGCGGCATGCTGGTAACGGGCGGCGCGTCGCTCACGCGGCCCGACAGTCCCAATGGATGATTTTTTTTATATTTAATTAAGAGTATTTTATGTTTGTTACTTATGTTGTGTTTGAGACATAGCTTATTTAATCAAGATTTACAATCTATTTGGTTTTTGTTAGATTTTTGACTACAGCGGTCGTGGTTTCCTTTTAGCTATAAGTCGTTTTATAATTAAAATGTTCGTAAATCTTACGAAATGCACATTGTATTTTTTGTGGACATGTTGCATCTTCCTCATCACGGAGCCTGTGTTTTTCTTTGAAACATAGAAGGTCCCAAAGCGCAACAGTACGGTTTTGTACCGTGCCCGCGAATGATTTGGTCCCGCCGGGTTGGGCCACCTTAAGATGAATAGCAATTAATAGGTGGCCTATACCCTGCAATGAGGAACCAGCTGAGTTTTAGATAAGAAATAAAACAAAAATACAATAACTTGAATATGTATTGGAAAATCTTTGTATTAAGAAAAACAATGCCTGTTGTTGTTACCGCAAAAGTATAAAATATGTATGGCTCAAATAAACTGGTATTCTTACTATTATGCACAGTATATATTTTTTAACAATTTATTTGTTTTAAAAGAATTTAAAAATAAATAATAAACTTAAAACTGCATTGAACCTTAATCAGCTCTACATATAGAACAAATTCATAAGGCTGCTCCAAGCTACAGAGACAGAAAACTCCAAACGACTCTCGTGTGGAAAGTAGAACCGCATCCTGCAACTGGAATAGGAACCCAATATAGATATCCATTTTTTTAATATGTTTTGGCAAACTATTTGGAACTACTCCATTCGTAGACATAACAATTGGCACAATGGTGGTGTTCTGTGCACACAACATGGTGGTCACCTCGTGGGTCAGGTATATTATTATTTAACGATAAAATCTATTACAATTCATCGTTGTATGAATATGTATGTAGATGATTGTTTAAACAATTTCTCTTTTCACAGGTCAAGAACATTTCCAGTTAATTTCAGAAGATTTCGAAACGGCCGTGTGAAGAGTGGTGGAGCCAACACAACGATGCGACGGGAGCAGCTCGGAACCGACCATATCGTCAAATTAATCAATATTCAAAGTATTTTTATATTTATCAATCCTTTGTACTCTGGTGATATTTGAGAATTATCGAATAGACAATATTTAATTTATTACGTACCTATAGCTTTTTAAGGTCTACTCAAATATGATCTAATAAGTTAATGTCACTACACTCTGCTCACACTGATGCAATCGGGAAGTAGCTCAACGGAAGTCTCATTGTTACCAGTGAGGGCAGGTAGTTCATTTTTTAATTCAGCGTATTAATAAGTACAGTTGTAGAGTAAGATGTAAATAATTAATTCGTTGGTATATAATAAGTATAATTTGCTTAAAGCGAACACCAATGCAAGCATACATCATTCACGATGGTTTATCTGTGTATGTATGCGTGTAGTCGTATCGGACAAGACCGGAAGTAAGTGTCGAATTTGGATCATTTGAAATAAAATTCAATGTGAAATGCTCCCCATACAAACCATTCGAAAGTAATATTTCTGTATCTGATATCAGTCAGTCAATATCCGTGTCTACATTATTTAGTTTAAAAAAATCCTAGGTCAAGCCAGAGCATTAATTTTTTCCTTTCGTTTGACTAAATTTATATTTAAAAAAAAACACAAAACGCTGATATTGAATAACTGAAGTAAGTACATATATCAGCAGAGTGGTTTTCAAATTATGTCCGTATTATTTCGTAACATTTAAAAATCAGAAATCAATATAAGCAAACTTCGTTTAAAATAATTGAATAAAACAAAACATACCTACATAAATAAAGATTCAAGCAATGTTTGTTATCTGGAAATTCGACTCGATTTTCATATACTAGTTAAGCATTCCCTAGGTTAAGTAAAAGTTCAAAGTGCATATAAAATTTTAATGTCTTTAATCTATCATTAAGAAGTCGATTAGTGCCTATCGACGGTTCGTTGTTGCCAAGCGTTTCGTATGAACGTACTGTGGTTCTGCTATGGTTTGAAAATGTTTTGATTAGAAGTTTTTAAAGTAAGCATTCACGAAATATACTTTTGTCAGTATTTCTATAGAATCTTCATACCACTCTTCAACCTCAAAAATAATCTGAAGGGTATTTAGAGGACTGACTTGATTTATTTAGTGTGCTTTTAATAGTCCTTTGTTTCCTGGCAACAGTTACAAGAGATCTTAATGGAATCTTAAATTTTGAAATAATTATGATCTGATTAATCATAATCATTATAATTTTAAACATTAGATTTTTCGTAAAAATCTAAAAATATTAAAAAAGTATTTTAAGTAAAACGCCATCTCATAAAATATCAGAATAATTCAGTGAATATATAAATTGTATTTGTTCATATATTTTATTGATCTGTTATAGTGATTAATGAAGTTTTTCCAATGTGTGTGATATTATTTGAGCGTTTGTTAAGTTTTCCTATAGTAAGTATTCCTAAGGGTTTGACCGTCTCCTAAGTCATTTTTTCATAAAAATATTTCAAATGTTGTCTGAAAAAATATTGTGACTTGATGTGTTAAGTATTTTCAATTACAGTTCTCATTAACATTGCAATGTGCTATAAAGACCATTTTCTAAAGAAAAAAAAATTGTCACTTTGTATTTGATAGGCCTAATTTATTCAGAATTGACACATTTATTAATAACATATATAAATTGTTAATTCCCTTTACTTTTATTGTAATATTAAAGATAAGAAAATATCTTTAATACTACAAGAAAAGTAAAGGGATTCGATATACATACACTTTTTCCATAATATAATAGAAATAACGATTGATAATATTTCCCGTAATATTATTGATATATTCATCGTACATGGCCCTTTGCTTTTCCTGTAATTTATTCAGAATTGACACATTTATTAATAACATATATAAATTGTTAATTCCCTTTACTTTTATTGTAATATTAAAGATAAGAAAATATCTTTAATACTACAAGAAAAGTAAAGGGATTCGATATACATACACTTTTTCCATAATATAATAGAAATAACGATTGATAATATTTCCCGTAATATTATTGATATATTCATCGTACATGGCCCTTTGCTTTTCCTGTAATATTTACAAATGAATATGTCGATTTAAATATACTTTTGCCTTAATATTCACATATTATTTGCTTTGCCTGTAATATTATTGGCCTATACATTTCTGTAACATTTATGATGGCCTAACTTTTAAAAACAATGAATTAACAATACTATTATGCAATCATTACTGTGTACCATGAGTGCACAAAATGCAGATCGACAGTGGAACACGAGAGAAATTAGGAAATGTAACCATGTGTGGTATTTTTCTAAAATTGAAACTTTTCAGAATGAAATTTTCATTCATTACCTAAAAGGAATTTTAATCTAGTACCGTTATCGAATTGTTTAGTATGAATTCAAGTATGTCAAAGATTTTACTGTTGATCTACTGCTGCTTCTAAAGTTGCTAATGAACAATTTCATATAATCAGTTAACTTGGAGACGTATCGTCATCGCTTTGACATTCTTATTACATATGTAATTTGTTAGCACAAGTATTAACGTATGAGAATGAAGCACAAGATGAACTTGCAATATGTTGCACTGTTGTTGCACTTAAATAGTTCGAACCCTTGCACTGCACCGCACAGAGAGTCTGAAGTGTCCTTGTGTACATTGAGAATTATATTTTCAGACAACATTTTAAATGTTCTTCGTAGTGTTCGCAATGCCCACTTAACTATTAAATAAGTATAATATAGAAGACACCTAGAGAAGTTACTAGGTTCCTAACGTTACATTTGTAGATGTTAAGACGTTTTATCGAATTTACATTACCTATTACTTACTCGATACTAAGCGATCAATGAAAGACAAAATGGTGAGAATTTTTGTCATAATGTAAAAAGTAAGCTCTATCCAATTACCTTGTATTATAAGTGGATTGTTCATGTACTTTCGAACAAGCGAATATATAAAAGGTTCCTTTCCTTACGAGCTAATTGCGTGGTTAAAATTAACTTAAGATAATATTAATTCGACCCCTTATTGTTTTGTGTGTTCGTGCATATTTTTCACAGCTAGCGATTGTTGGTAAATATGGTGCAAATAAGACAAACTTGTATCTTACTACAAAAAAAGTAAAACGGCGACTGGTCCTTAACTAACAGAGCTTATTCCTGCATATATTTATTCATTCAGTGTCTCTAGTCCACAGCATGGTCCATGCGAATATAATCTCGTTTCTTTCAAGGCTAGAAAGAGAAAGCACATTAGCACACTTGGCCGGTTGTGACCATGTTTAACACAATTCTAAGAAACTCTAAAAGTAAACTACATACATCAAAAATAAGTTCTTAGTAAGCTCCGGAATTATCTTTACATTTTTGTTCGTTTGTTAATAAATCTTATTTTTTCAATTCCTACTGATGGGATACAAACTATTAATTATCATTGTTAGAATATTAAAAACACAGCTGACCTAGATCAGATTTTACCATCCAAACAATCCCAACAAACATTTTAGTGACAATTTGCACTTAACTTAGTGTACTAACATCCGACTGCATTCAGTTCAAGAAAGGCGTAAGTTGATTAATTTTTATAATAGCGACAAGGAATCAAAACAAGAGATTTGTAGCTCGATGATCGAGCTTGCTTAGTTTAAAGATAATTTTGGAAGTTTTGATTTCCCAAATTAGGCAAACATCCATAAAATTTGATCAAAGAATCTTCATGTGTTCACTGTATTAGTTTTCAAATATATCTAGACCATCAATGCAATTTTCATCTTTTTTAAATATCAAAATGAATTGTAGTTATATATACACCCTTTTGAAAGTACGAACTGAATTAAAGCTGCTCTTTATTTGGCGGGATGGATCGAGTTCTACCCCCTTCAAGCGCCAGTGGCTACGAAGAACCAAAACTATATCGGGCTTGGTTTCTGCGCAGCCGCTGGTGCTTGGAGGGGGTAGGATTCGATCTGTCCCGGGCAATTGTCTGTCCGAGGTCTATAGGACTGCGAAGCAAAATCAATTCAAATGTTAAAAGTGTAAAGTAGAGATTAATATCCCTACCTACATATGACTTCGCCTGTTCCCTTTTAATCCTCGTTAATTCCATTTAATCTAACAAGACATTCAATTTATTGTTTTTGATGATAGAAATTGATGTTCTACAAGCCATAATAATTGAAACAGAAAATATGTCAGTACGACTTTCTCACCTCAGCATTCCTAGATCTCTTATACAGTGTTGGACATTTCTAAACTCTTTTGTGTTGTTATTGAAGAACCTAACCCTATAAAAATGTATGCCCATTCTGGGCACATATATTATGTACATCAGCCCTTCAATGAATCTCTTATGACTCTAACATTAGTGCCTAAATGTTAGTTGGAAATGTTTCTCATTTCAATGATACCCGTGGTTAATCTCTATGCACGTATTAAATGCACGTAAATTACAAACAAGGATCATAGGACTCCGCAAAATGCACCAACCTGAGTACCTGTAATTTCAGAGTTTCAGCTAGAACATTGCAACAGTAACTGCTTGTATGTAGTAGGTACTCTAACCTCATACAGTTGCTCCCGTGCCTTAGCACATTGTTTATTTCAATATATAAGCCAGTTCGTCCTCCGGAAAATTTAAAGCATCAATGAATGTTATGATGAAATGACAGTGAATTTTCATTTCTGATTTGAGTTTTATCTTTTTTCTTTTCTTGATTATGCGATGGATAGTGTGTCACGTGAAAAATTAGATAGTCTGTAAATAAAATTGTACAAGACATCCTAAAGAAACGAACACTCTAATTTGATTAAACCATAAAATAAATGTTGATTATTTGCTTAAAGTGACTGTCATGAAACCTGAATGTTCTTCATAATGTATCCCACTAGTTAATATTAATAAGTAAGGATAAATGATATTGCTACTCAATTTCGTATAGAGAGTGAAAACCTTAAATAACTGTATGACTTTACTTCATTGTAGAGTATTGAAATAGTATAAAACATTTAAAGTATTCACCCTGTATGCTACACTACATTGGAGGCCTTCTATGAAATCGTAGGTGATAACTTTTCTATGTATAGTGTACTTTCCGACCAATTCCCTATCGTATATTTATGACAAAAATATCACTACCAAGTATCTAATGTTTGTAAGGCACTGATAAGGATAAGCTAAGGCTGAGGAATGCAGATCAAGCCCATTGTGTATGGCAAGATGGAAAACACACCTACTGTTATATAGTGAATCATTATCTGTACATATGTGTCCTAATCGTTTGTAAATGAATCTAAGGAACGCCTTAGTTACCAGAACAATGACATCAATATAGTCTGATCCCCAATCTTATGACATGACTACCTGTACCTATGTATAAGGAGTAAATTTGATTTAGAAAATGGCATTTAAAGATAGGTACCTGATGTTTACAAAGTATGTACATTAACATAATAATAATAACAGCGGAGCACCAACTTGGCAACTTACGATATGCTGTTACATGGCAATCTATGCATATAGCCATTGGCTGTGTCTTACAATATGCTGTTGCATGGCAATCTATGCATATAGCCTTCGAAAGTGACTTACGTTATGCTGTTACATGGCAATCCATGTATATAGCCTTCGACAGTGACTTACGATATGGTGTTGCATGGCAATCCATGCATATAGTCATTGGCTGTGTCTTACAATATGCTGTTACATGGCAATCTATGCATATAGCCTTCGAAAGTGACTTACGTTATGCTGTTACATGGCAATCCATGTATATAGCCTTCGACAGTGACTTACGATATGCTGTTACATGACAATCCATGCATATAGCCTTCGACAGTGACTTACAATATGCTGATATAGTCTTCGGCAGCGACTGTTGAAGTTCTAATTTAACTAAACAGTCATATATAAAATGCATTCACTGATTTAAATAGACATTGCAAAGTTGGTGTTTCACTGTACCAACATCAGTACATATTTGGTGATTAATTTTCTCGAATAACTATGAACACCTTTAATTTTTCTTTTTCATACTCTGTGCATATCTTGTACCAACTACATAAAGCTTTAGTCGTGGTAAAGTACCTGCTCTTAATAAAACACTAAAGTAGCTATAAGCCTTTTGAAAGGTAATGAAACCAAATATTCATGTGTAATATATTGTCAGTAAATTAATATTTTCTGAGCACCACTTTGTAATATATGGAACAAATATAAATTCAAGTATAAACATTCTCAATTTTAAATTATTTTGGCACTCAAGAATCCACTGACCATTGTAATTTTGACGACTTAAATTATGAATAAATCGCAATGACTGAAAGTCATAAAGACTTGTTATTTATCTCTTTCCTTACGAAGCCCGGCACGGTAAAAAAACATGCATTGGCTCTATTGTACATATTTAATTCAACATTTAGGTTGTATCATGTAAACTGTGCATTCATCAACCATCGATCTTCAGGTCTATCATGAAAAAAAAAGTCCCTACTACTGCGCCGCTATCACATCTCGCCATTATTTTGCTATTGTTCCAATAGGCATGTGCATGGATGCACCCCAAGGTTTAGTGAGGGGTGAGGGGTAGTTTCAGAGAAGGCCATATAACGTCCATTCTAATTAACTCCAAATATGTTGTTATAAACACAAGAAAACTATAACCCTGACACTCGATAGAGCGAAATTTTTTATCTTAAAATTCATCTCAGTGGATCTACTGCTGTGGCCTCGACCAAACAGCTATTTTCTACTCTGTCCTCCTTATTAAAAAGGCGGTAACTACACATGAGGCCCATAGTTACTGCCTTTGTAATTATGAGGGCAGTACTGTAGTAGTACCATCATAGATTAATAACTAACTAATCTTTGGTGCTATGTACATTACTCGACTTTGGCGGGACCAAATCATAAATAATAAATAAAGATTTCTATTTCACATTGGGATTATCACATGCTCGGGCATTATAAATAACACTCTATCATATTTTTTTCATGTTAAGTGCGGCATATGGCATACGCTAGGATCTAACGTGCCCGACAATACCCATGGGTTTTCGAACATTCACAGTAGCTGCGAAAACCATGCCGGCCGGCCATGTTTGAAGGACCCCGGGTCGTAATTTGGGAGAAATACCTCAGAAGGGAATTCATTCCACTGTTTACCGATACTATAAATAAAGGATATATACGATCGGTGGGTTCTTATTTTTGCAATGTCGAATGTGAATTTGTGCATTATCTCCCTGTTCCGCGTTAAGCGAAGGTAGAAAATACTTGGTCCTTAAAATATACACATTTCAGAGAGTTAAGGTAATAAAAACACAATAGAGGATTCATTAATTTACTTTATTTATCTTGATTGAAGGCCACAGTCAATAAATAGAAAATTCCATATAATATAAAAAACTCTCCGATGCTGATTTCATGTCCTAGAAAAGTAAATTCCACTTGAACTTACTTCCCTGTGTCTTCCTTCAGTGACACTGTCCGATTAAATACCATCTGAAAGAGAAATAATAACTATCAGCAGTATTCAGAGAAAGAAAAAGTAAAGATCGGACTAAACCAGTTTTTGTATGGTTAGTCCGGTGCTAATCCCGTGCTTAGTTTTTGCAGGTTCCCTCTGAATACTAACTGCATACGTTTATTTTCTATTGATAACTTATGCTCCTAATTATATGATAAAATAGAGATAGATGACAGATAATGAGCCGACGAGAATTGGCTGTTGTAGTTTTTGCACAAAATTGTAGCAGTTATAGTAAACATTGTGCTGAAACACCATGCCAAACGTTTATTCGAGTGGGTCTGCACTGTCTCTAGCGTCTTTTTGTTCTAGTACCACTAATTTATATGATATCCCGAGAATGTGACAGAAGACAAAGAGCGAGTATTTTTGCGCAACAGTTTTTGCTCAGTATGACGAGGGGCAAAATGTATTTGGTCGGTGAGGACTGCACAGGGCTCGGACACGATTGAAGAATATTATCATATTGAATATGAACAATTTTATACAAAAACAAGCAGTTTGCACCTTTGTTGTGCATAATAAGAATGTCCAAATATGTGATAGATTGTAATATTAAGGGGGATTGTAAAACCATATTTATCACAAAGCATGATCAGAGCATACTTTTTTCGGTTCCTCTGCAGGCACACGTCTCGTTATTCATGCTCTTTGCTGACGGATAGTACGTGCTGGAATTACGAGGTGTGATATATATTTTTTTCTAGGTAACAGGTATTTCTAGTCACAACGTGTAATGTAAGTGTGGAAACACTTACATTAAGAAAGAAATTTAGTTTTGGCAAATGATATTTTTTTTCTTTACAAATGTTTATCTTTCTCTATGAACTAATACTATAATTTATCTTATTAGTTGTTATATAACATTTAAAACTAAACCTTTTAAAGGCTTAGATTAAAAAAGGCGTAATTGAGTAAAAATGGTTGAACTGATTTGGATGAAATTTGGCACATAGATAGGCTGGTCAAACACATAGGATACTATTTATTTCGAAAACATTTAACGTTCAGTCCGACATATATATAACATGCTCCGATTCGAGTGAACAAGGCCAAAGACACGAACCAGCTTGTCGGTGGTGTCGGGGTCCACGGCGAAGAAGCCGATCCTCTCGAACTGGAAGCTGTCGTGCACTCGCGCGCCGGCGAGCGACGCGTCCGCGAGCGCCGTCACCGCGCGCAGGCTGTCCGCGCGGCAATCGCTCAAGAAACCGCCCGGCACCTCGCTCGCGTCCTCTGGGTTCCTGTGACGGAACCTGGGCACGACAAACGCATAAAGGTTCAGTATTTTGAGTCGCCTTTTTCCATCACTAAAATCGCTACGGGATATGGTGCATAACGAGGCAATCCGACGTACCAAAGTCGAAATTGTACACCGGGTTGCGAAGCTCAATTGGCAGTAGGCTGGTCAATTCAGCAGAAGAGACGACGACCGTTGGAGTAACCGTGTCCTACACTGGCGGCCGTGGACAAAAAAAACGGAGTGTGGGAAGACCACCCGCCAGGTGGGACGACGACTTCAATTGCGTCGGCAGAAAGCAGTGGTTCCGTACCACTGAGAGTCTCAGTCAGTCAGCCTAGTCCTCCCTAGAGAAAATTTGGAGAGGCGTGTGTCCGGCAGTAGAGTCAAACAAGCTGATTGACTGACTGACTGAACTGAAATCATCTTGATAATTATCAATTTTGCTAACTTACTCCATTGAATAAAGAATTTGAGTCATACATTAAATCGCCCGTCCCTTTAAATTTGGCAGGAAACGTCTAGTTAGTAATGTTGGTTGTTTACAGATACTGTTCATTTACAAACAATGCAAAGTTTAATGGTTCAATGGTTTAAGAAAATACAGTAGAGTCTCAATAATCCGGCATTATTAAAAACCAATGGGTGCCGTTTTGTGGGAATGTTCGGATTACTGGATTTTATGGGGAAATTCAAGGTTAATAAAGTAAAGAAATCACTCGCGCAGCACCAAACACATGTTTTAAGCGAGAATGCAGGCATAGCGATACACGATTATTTGGACAACGGCTCACAGAATGTGAGCAACAGGATGCGGCCCGGGTGGTCGTGGAAGGAGTGGCAGAGGGGAGGCGAGAAGGGGTGATGCAGGATGCCGGGCTACTGGATGCGCCGAAATACTAAAGTACTCTACAGTATACACTCAAACACATCTGTAACAGTTATGTTTTTTAACACTGCGAGTTATATTAAACCGCAATTAAGAAATGTAGATGCTGCTTTTAAATCTTAAAAGAACTCTCAACATATGAAAAAAATTGCTCATTTTGTGTTTTCATATTACAGTCATGTCCAGTTTCATAAAAAAGAAGGGTATTAAAGACAAATGGTAGTAGGTAATGTACACTCACAGCGGCTCATAGAGGCGGACTTGAACGGACACGGGTAGCGAAACCCAGTGCACGAAGGCCTTGGGCTTGACTGCCACGTCGCAGCTCTCCGCCGTGCACTCCAGCTCCGTCACTCCCCCAGCGCTGTTGCGTATCACCTTGGTAACCTGAAAGTTTTCTAGATACTTTATCCTCTATACAATGCCTTACATCTGTTTATCTTGAATTTATTGTCACAATACTTAAGGTGGCCCATCACGCTCAACTCCCCATACAAACAGGGAAAGAAGATCACGCCCATATTTCTTGTCAGAGATCCCAAATTTTGCTCAAAATAGCTTTATTTCATCGAACTGAATATCTGATGACCGTTGGCATTGTAAAATTGTGTTTGGTTTCTAAGTTATAAGGTCCGAAAGTTCGAATTTTTCGCGCGTTTTATACAATAACTTTGGAGGTGGATTACGCAATGATTAAGTAAGAACATCTTAAAAAGATTAGTCATCAGACATTGCTTATTTAATCAAGATTTATAATCTATTTGGTTTTAGTTGGATTTTAGACTATAGCGGTCGTGGTTTACTTTTAGCTATAAGTCGTTTTGTAATTAAAATTTTCGTAAATCTTACCAAATCATCCACTAT
Source organism: Incurvaria masculella (assembly GCA_946894095.1). Classification (NCBI taxonomy): domain Eukaryota; kingdom Metazoa; phylum Arthropoda; class Insecta; order Lepidoptera; family Incurvariidae; genus Incurvaria; species Incurvaria masculella. The sequence continues at coordinate 14,344,523 of OX335650.1, forward strand.
GCACATTGTCTTTTTTGTGGACATGTTGCATCTTCTTTCTTTGTACCGTACCCGCGAATGAGTTAGTCTCGCTGGGTTGGGCCACCTTAAGGGCGTGATGAGAGCTCCAATTTTCTAAAACCACCAAACAAGGTATGGACATACCAGATTTGGCCACTCGTTCATTAAACAAAAATTAAGAAAAAAGATTATCGCGATCATTGAACATGTTTAAAAAATTACGGCTCTTCACACTGCGGTGTGTTAGTTGTGTAGTAGCGGTTGTGTTCTGCCAAGATTAGTTCCAGAAGCCATCGCGATTAAGAAGCACAGCAACTTCAATCGAGAAAACTCTTTTAAGCTCTCTGCAATGTGGAAACCCGTGCTTCAGCCACTGAGGAAGGTCAAGGAAGACGATAATATCGGCGACGATAATATCGGCGACGATATTGTCAGCTCATACTGGCTGTTGTCTGAAGTAAGGAACCCAGCCCATTCCTCAACCACCCCCACCCACAGCTACAATCTACGGCCACGGCGGGCCTAGCTGTCACAGTCGGCTGCTGCGTACAGACGTAGTTTTTTTTTTTTTTTTTTTTTATGTGACTGGACATGGATGGCTAATACCACAAGTTCTGTTCATGGTATTAGCCCAACACACCACGTGGCTGCCTCCTTGACAACGGGCTGAACGATCAGCTCGAAACGTCGGAGAATGTCTCCTCCCGCCGCGTGAAAGTCCGTAAATTTTCAAACATAATATAACCTTAATGACATAACCGGCGTGGCGCAGACCGACGGGCTGGTCGGGCGTGAGGCGCCGGAAGCCCCTCTCGGGCGTCTCGCTGAAGTCGACCGCGTCGATGTAGAGCTCGCTGCGCAGCGCCACCTGGTGGACGCCGCGCTCGGGCTCGCCGGGGAAGTCCGGCACGCGCACGCTCTCCTCCAGGCGCACGTTCGTGATGCGCACCCTAAGCGGCTCCAGCACCACCATCGCTCTGCCAGTTTGGTTAGGTTAGGTTAGGTTTGGTTAAAATTTAGGCATGTTGAAATTTAAGCCACAAATAAGAAAAAAAAAATTGTTTGTCTTTTGATTTCTGCAATTTCCTTGGAGTTTCCTATGGTGCATGCATGATCACGTGTATCGCCAGAGCTGTAAGTAGTGAATGTTAAGCTGTATTTGCCAAGATGTCACTAAACCAAACATCGGTCCGAGAACCGAATTAGCAAAAGGCAAAGGTAAGGCACAGCTGTTCGTCATAAAAAGCGAAGGAGAGAGTAATTCTATGCCTGCTTTTCCACACTTTCAAGATCCTTTCTTCTTTATTTGGTCCAATAATATTGTTTTTAAGTTTACACTCCATGTACGTGTAGTGTGCTGTAGGCCCAATCTTGAAATTTACATTAAAGATGAGGGCAAGTAGCTGTCATCCGCATTTAGGCATAATATTTTTTCTACAAATCGGATGACAGCCACCACTGAATAGACAGGAAGGAGAAGTGGCATGCGCTCGATATTGTTTGACTCGATGTGTTGACCATATATTTGTATGGGAATCTGGCGGTGCGTTGTATGCCACACAGTCGAAACATCGCCACCGTGCGCGAATGTGCTCTAAAAATGTGTTCATGTCAGTTCCCACCCACACAAACCCTCCAATACGTCTGGGACTATATTTTCATATGGCATTTACTTTTAAGGTGGGCCATCCCGCGCAACTCCCCATACAAACGGGGAAAGAAGATCCATATTTCTTGTCAGAGATCCCAAATTTTGCTCAATATAACTTTATTTGATCGAATTAGATGTCTGATGACCGTAGGTATTGTAAAATTGTATTTGGTTTCTAAGTTATAACGTCCGAAAGATCGAATTTTTCGCACGTTATACAACAACTTTGGAGGTGGATCACGCAATGATAAAGTAAGAACATCTTAAAAAGATTAGTCATCAGACATAGCTATTCTATCTATCTAATCTCTTTGATTTTTGTTAGATTTTTGACTACAGCAGTCGTGGTTTACTTTCAGCATAAGTCGTTTTGTAATTAAAATTTTCGTAAATCTTACCAAATCATACACTATGCACATTGTCTTTTTCGTGGACATTTAGCATCTTCCTCATCACGGAGCCTGTCTTTTTCTTTAAAACATAGAATAGTAAACGCGCTAGATGGCATATCTCTTCCTTTTTTAGGGTTCCGTACCCAAAGGATGCCAACGGAACCCTATTACAAAGCCTTTGCTGTATCTCATGAACCCTTACAGGTAAGCAGCTGAAATGTTTATAGAGTTTATAGAGAAATTTTGCCGTGTACCAACAAATCGGTAAAATAATGAAAATTAAAAAAACTGATTTTTTTTGTGTTAAATCTTGTATTATGGTACAGAACCCTTTGTGTGCGAGTCCGACTCGTTTTTTTATCTATGACAGCTGCTTATGTCAAAGCTATTCGTGTTCGCCATTTGAGTGGCACGGCAGACCTGGGGGCGGCGAGGTTCAGGTGGTCGCGGACGGCGGCGTCGAGCAGCGCGGGGTCCACGGAGCCCACGGCGCCCGTCACGCCGAGCGCGGCGCAGAAGCTGTTGATGGCGGCCGCGGGAACGCCGCGCCGCCGCAGCGCCGTCAGCGTGTACAGCCGCGGGTCATCCCAGTCTGCACATGTCATATAACAACTTTGAGCTAGCGTAATATTTAATAGTATTAATATATTTAATAAATTACCCTTGAAACTGCGTGAAGAGGACATCGAAATAAAATAGTTTAAAAAATTTTGATAAAATGGCTACTCTCCAAGTCATTTTATGATTTGAAACTCTTTGACATCATTGTATAAATACTTTTAATTTAATTAATTTATTTGACTACATATTTGAAATTTAAAATGATGACTTATAGCATATTTAGTACGTAATAGTTAGTAAGTAATTGTAATAACATGCATGATTTGACAATGTATCAATAATACTGAATAAAAAATCATTCATTCATTCATTCATATTATAAATCTCTTTAAATTGACTTAACAGTTGACAGAGCAAGGCTTAAATCTTTCAGTTTTCGATTTTTTTATAATGAAAATTACAGCAAAACGAACAACTATGTCGAAAAGGTTTTTTTCTGTGATTCAAGCAAGGTTTATATGTTGCAAAAAAAAATATTCCGACGAATTGAGAACCTCCTCCTATTTTTAGTCGGTTCAAAATGCAAAGACACAGATTTTGATCGCCTGATGTTAGATACAATCAATCAAGTAAAGTGAGACGGCGGCTAATAAATTATATCCAAACTACATTAAAACTCACTCTCATAAGAGTTAATGAAAATACGTACAGTGATATTTATAATTTTTCATTACAGTTAGTTAAGTGTTTTTTATTTTTTTTTTATTTATATGGATAGACTAGTATCTTTCGTTGACACCTCTTTATAACTTATTGTATTCTACATATGCATGAACTTGGTTTTTTAACTGATTCACTGAATTCGCCCAAATAAAATTACTAGGAAGTTTGTTCTAAGAGTCCACAACTTTGTTTGCAAGGGTTTGGCTTGGCGGATTTACGGGACAGCTGCATTGATTGGCCACGGTTGGTGTTTTTGTTGTTTGTACATTTCCTGTAGATTAGGTACATTTCCAATAGCTTAGGTACATTTTAGTGACCATCCTAGATCTTTTTTATGTTCTTCCTGCTGTCTTTTATAAATCGCTTCTTCCTATCTTTGTCATTGTTTGCTTTATGCGACTTTTCAGGTTCACATAGATGATATATATTATATAAATGAGATAGGACCTCACCATTGACAATTCCTTCCTGAATTAGTTTTGCGATCTTCCGCTTGGACACGACAGTATAGTTGACGTTGAGTCGCCCATACTCCCACTGCACCGGGCAGTAGATATCCAATGCGTTGCACAGCCAGTAATACGACGATCTGAGAATTAACAACAATACAGACTGAAACAAAGACTTTTGGCAGTTTAATTGCAAGAATAATAATAATTTGTTGTACCCAGCAAAAACATTAATTGTTGTTTATTGTTATAAGGGCTGATTTTTCAATAGTCTGATAAACAGCCAGATAACGTTTCGACAGATTTATTTACGCTTCTGCTTATCCATCCGATACAGTAAGTCCATATGTTTATTATTAAAAATATGGTCGGATAATTGTGATAGAAGATGTAATTCTCTGGCCATTACTATCTGTCTTTGACAAACGTGAATTTTTATTATCAGTCCGATATGTACTATCTGAGGATTGCAAAATCGGCCCTAAGTATGGTACATAACTAATCAAGTAAATCAATAATAATAGTATAAAACAAAGTCGCTTTCTCTGTCCCTATATACCTATATCCCCATGTGCGCTTAAATCTTTAAAAATACGCAACGGATTTTGATGCGGTTTTTTGTAATAGATAGAGTGATTGAAGAGGAAGGTTTATATGTATAATAACATCCATTAAAGGGTGGAGAAATACTGTTATTTTTGAGGTTTCTGATGTGATGTCGTAAATAATTAATTTTTTTCCGTTTACATTGCAAGCGCAGGCTGAACCCTATGAGATTTATCAAAATATTGTACTCAGTATTGTACACATTAAAAAGGTCTATAGAAAACTCAGCGAAAGTATATATCTATCTCTTATGGATATCCCACAATAAAAAATTTGTGTCATTTACTTTTTACGACAAATAATGGCTAATTTTCGAAGCGATTTTAACCAATACAGCATGTCGATTCTCGACACTCTATTGACTTTACAATCGAGTCGATCGATTGCCAAATTTCAATCCAGTTGCGTTTGAATTTGGTATTCTTGAGTTCAACTGTGTTCGGATTTTGCGATCGAATAGCATGTTAGTAGACCGAAGGAAAGTTTGCATCAGGTTCGCAGCAAGTTAGTAGTCCGACTAGCAACGCTTTTCAAGCAAACTAGGTTGTTTCATATTTAATCGTACAATAGAGAAGGATAGATGATCGAATACATTTAGGGCATGGTTGTCGAACCCATAACACAACGCACCTCGTAAATAGAACGTTCTTTCCATTTCCCGCGCTTTTTTTCCGTGTTGTTTGTCCGAGTTGATAATTTGATTTCGGTATAATTTGATTATTAAGAATGGTTTTCCTACAGTTTAAGCATTGTACTGACAACTTAGCAATAAACTATGGAGATTTTTTTTAAATATCTCCTCACTACGTAATTGAAATATGTGTGTGAAATGCAAATATTGTGTTGTAAATATCTACACTATTTAATAAACATAGTCCATGCCTTACTTTCTTGTAAATTTTAAGAAAAATAAAGGCATATGAAAAATTTTGAGATGGTTTACCTATCCGATAGAACGTGAGATCGGTGCCTGTGACATTGCTGTAGAAGCCCTTTAGCCTAACATTGTTTTATTACTCCCCGAAGCATAAAATTATAATGATGTGAGTACAAACATAAAATAACATTAAACAGATTAGATACTGTTTATTTTATTATTTTCATTGACATTGAGCATGCATTCAATTAATAAGTAAGGTTTCAAGATAATATTTTGCGCGAGACAGGTTGAGACAAACCGAACACACAAATCAAACAAAAAAAAATCACTACAGACGAGGCGAGCCGTATCCTTCACCTTCGAAGCGCCAGCGTTGCGCACGCAGTAACCAAATCTGATTCAGTTTTGTGTCTGCGCAGCCGCCGGCGCCGCTTACAAAGGGAATTACTTAATTTGAAGTGAGGCTCAAAATTCTTTGGAGGTTTGGAATTTAAATGAATTGAAGTGAGGTTATGTTGTATGCAAAGACATTTACTTAGAGAAAAATTGTTTTTGTTGAATTCAAAATCATCAAATATTTTCCATAGGTGTTGTAACAGGAATGAAATTAGAATATCGCACTTTGATCGCATAAAATAGTCCAACCGGTCTCAAAAAGTACCTCCTTTATAAACTGGAAAGAAATTGACTGTAACTCGATCCTAACCCAGTTCCAATCCAGCTGAATAACGTCGGGAATACCGATTCTGACGTTTCTCCATACATCGCGATGACAGTTCGATCGCAAACTCGCTCGAAATTAATTCCGCTACTACTCGCTGGATCGAGGGCGCTGCTGTCGTTTTCAAGAATACCAAAGAGCTGTCTGTCTGTTTTCAAGAATACCAAAGAGCTGTCTGTCAAGGATAGAGTAAGTTCAATCGAGTGTCGGGAATCGCCATGCAGCATTAATCCTTATCCAATTAAATACTTTAGATACATTGTTGATTTAATAAAGATCTATACGGCCCTTTACAGCATATGATTTAAATGAATATTTTCGAAGATATTACAGATTTAAATATTGCGGGAAAATATTTTATACCCGTGCGAAGCCGGAGCGGGCCGCTTTTTTTTTTTTTTTTGATGTGACTGGACATGGATGGCTAATACCACAAGTTCTGTCATGGTATTAGCCCAACACACCACATGGGAACTAGGTGCCATGCCAGGACCTTCCTTATAATGCACGGCTACATTGAACTGGATGGAAAACACGGACAATTTTCATTGCCGCTTCGACCATCGTTCATCCAATGCGATGGTACCAACCCGGGCGGGATAAACCCTACCACCTAGTAAGTAAGGAAGGGGACCTACAGCTTAACGTGGAATCCGAACCACGGCCAGCCTCTCTCAACGGTCGAATGGTCACCCATCCAAGACCAGACCGGACCCAGCGTTGCTTAACTTCGGAGAGCGATCGCCGAAGTGTCGCGCCACTGGGCCACTGAGGCTGACATAAATAGTCTAGTGGAAAAAAGCTTGGAAAAGTGTTCACTGATTCGTTCCTAAAAAAACTAAGACACTATTAAATTATAACAAACTAATAAAGCTAGTTATTAGATTCTACTAAGAATATTGGACCTTGGAATATTGGAATACCCTCAGACCAGATTGGTCCCTATAGACCAGCAATTCTCAAAGTGTGCTCCACGGAGCCCTAGGACTTCAGTCAGGTAAAGAGTTTCATACCTACCATTAGACATTTGATTATTTTTGAACATGTTTATTAATCTACTTCAAATTAAAATACACCTAAAATAGATTTTTACAATTTTAGGACTGAGTCAAATATTTTGCTATCCGAAAGGGCTCCCCAAAAACCAAAAAAGTTATGGGAACCACTGCTATAGACAATCAATGTAACATATGCTTACCGCCTGGACTGGAATTCCTTGGTGCAGAGCGAGTGCGTGATGTTCTCGATGCTGTCGCAGAGGCAGTGCGTGTAGTCGTAGGTGGGGTAGATGCACCAGCGCGCGCCGGTGCGGTGGTGCACGCTGTACTTGATGCGGTACGCCACCGGGTCCTGCTTGCCTTCCTCCAGCGTGATCTTCATGCGGAGCGTCGCCTCGCCCTCCTCCAGCTTGCCTCGCTTCATGTCCTGCGTATGTCTACATGTATTATGTGCATAGTGTACGATACTAATGAATGTTTGCTCAGTTTCAGTGTGTTTTGTGCGGAACAAATATAAATCAGGGATTTTATGCAGATTTAAGGGTTGTGTCGCTGGCCTAAACATAGGCAATCAAAAAATCTGAAACTGTCAATCAGGCGTGAATTTATTAATGTGTATACATAAGCCTCGGAAAAGTACACTCCGCATATAAACATAGTTTAGAAATAATTTGAAAAACTCTCTTCAAATTGTCTCGATTTTTGGTATACAATGAATTTCGTCGGTATACTGGTAAAACCCGTTAAAGTGGCCCTTCCCGGCGGTACTAACTCATTCGCGGGCACGGTCCAAAACCATTTTATTGCGCTCTGGGATCTTCGCTGTTTCAAATAAAAAGACGGGCTCCGTGATGAGGAGGATGCAACATGTTCACAAAGCATATTGCTTGGTTTGGTAAGATTCACGAAAATTTTAATTACAAAACGACTTCCAGCTAACAGTAAATCACGACCGCTGTACTCAAAAATCTAACAAAAACCAAATTGATTATATATCTTCATGAAACAAGCTAAGTCTGATGACTAATATTTTTAAGATGTATTATTTTATCTTTGAGTAATCCACCTCCAAAGTTATTGTATAAAACGCGCAAATTTTTTTAATTTTCAGACCTTATAAATAAGAAACCGAACACTATTCTACAATGCCAATGTTCAGACATCTAGTTCGATCAAATAAAGCTGCTTGGAGTATAATCTTGGATCTCTGACATTAAATATGAGCATGATCTTCTTTCCACGTATATATGGGGAGTTGAGCGGGAAGGCCCACCTTAAGTGAAGAAATGAGAGTTTCGAGATCAATGGACTCGAAAGTTGAATGGCTCATAATGTGTGGTATAAGTGTTTACACAACCTACCTTTAAAACTAAACTCCAGAAGAAAGAGCTTGGAAAATTAAGTAGAACTGCCTGTATAACTAATTTTACTATAATATGCCACTTACCTGGTTTTACCAGTATACAGACGATTTGCATATGTATGTTTTGATTCTTTGGAAAAAAATCCACAGAGAAATACTGTTATATGAACATTTTATTTTTGGTGTCATTTGACTCAGTTAAGACACTTGTTTTAAATTTGCAGACAGAGATGATGATTGATTGATGTTATACAGAAATTAAATCAGCGAAGTGGTTGTTAAACAATTTCCAAATCATCCCAAGTAACAAAATTAGGAAATAAGGTACGGGGAATAATTCCAGAGTAATCGTGAGTTAAACATTTTCAATGCAAGTAAGAGAAGGGCTTACCTCAAATAGCTGCAAGCTCTCTTCCCGCGGTCGGTTCCTCCAGGGCGAGGGTGGCGGGTTGAAGCCCTTGATCTCCTCGGCCCGCTGGTGGCACACGTACGCCAGATCCTTCTCTATCAGCCGCACCGCCCACCGGTACAGCTGCTCGAAGTAGTCCGACGAGTGGGTGATGGCGGCCGGCTTGTAACCTAACCGACAACTCCGGCATTCACAACTCGTCACCGTAGGCAAGAGGAAACTCGGCCGTAGTGCAAAATAGAGCGGAATCGATCAGAAATGTGCCATTATCATGGTATATAGGCCAGCAGGTCACTAATATATGGTCATACCAGCTGTCGATTGCCGCTTCGTCCGCTAAATGCGATAGTACCAGCTCAATTGGGTTTAACCTGACCACCTAGTAATTCAACCACCCGTTTAATTACCTACACTACGTGAAATCCAAACCATGAACGACCAATTCTTCCACCATTCCTTGGCCGCAAAAAAAAGGTTAAACAGGGGCAGAGAGGTTCAAATCCGTCCCTAAAATTTAACGAGGGGTACTCAATTTTATGATACGGTCGCGAAAGTTGGAAGCAGAGGCGGCCGCACGGGCTTATTTTTTGGCTAATTCGAAAAAATCCCGCGAATATTTCTTGTTATCATGTTCCTCCAAAGCTTTGCGACTACCATCGTCCGCGTGAGCTTTTTTTTGCTCATTCGTAATTTTCAACGAGTTCCCTTCCAGTCATCGAGTGCTTGCGCTGTCGCTGTCGTTATCCCTCCATAAAAACCTATGAATGTCTACTCACCCAGCCACTCCACCATGTCCTTAATGCCGACGAAGAACTTCTCCTCCTCCTTCTCGGGGTTGGTGTCATCGTAGCGCAGGTAGCAGAGGCCGCCGTGCGCCGCCGCGTAGCCGAAGTTGATGTTGATCGCCTTCGCGTGGCCGATGTGCAGGATCCCGTTGGGCTCCGGCGGGAACCGAGTCCGCACCTTGCCGCCCGTCGCCTGACATACATCAATACGACGGAGTCACATTCACATCACACAGGATATGTCAAAGTCTTATTTTTTACCGAATTCACAAAAGGAGGAGTTCTATGTTAGATGGTATGTTTTTATGTCTATTCACCGATTTCTTCATTTGTTGTGAAACTTGAAACTTGTTGTCATGTCATGATCCGCGGATTCGATTAACTCAGTAAAGAAGAACCCGCAAAGAAACTGCCCTGGTCTAAACAAACTTATTAATCTTCACTGGTTTAAATGCAACTGCCAAACAACTGAAAAGTCTTAGGGACGAGTACACGAAAGGGCAAAAAAACAAAATCAACATCAACGTATGATTAAACAGGTCACTTTTTTAGAACAGAATGGAAGGAACTCCATGCGGTTCACTAAAAGTGACGTGTTTAAACATTGATTAACTCAACAGTCTCTTCGTGCAATCGGGGCTTAAATTATAAAGTTAATCCCAGCGAGGTTGGTACCATAGCATTGAATGAAATATGGCCGCAACAGCAATGAGAAGTGTCCATGTTTTCCTTTTCATGGTCTTCCTAAAATTTAAGATACAATGTTTAATTAGAGTGAATTGAACCTATATCAATAATACAAAAAATTCACAGGAATTTTATTTTCGCATTTTTGTCAGACAATTCTGGGAATCTTTTCAAAAACTGTAATGTCTGTGGGTAGTTGTGAAATATATTAAATAACTTTAGTGAAGTGACAACTACCTTCAAGTCAGTTAGAAGATAACCTGAGCAGGCAGTACCGCTGCTCCTGATGAATAACTCATTAATCCAGTCATACCCTGCTGTAAGTGAATATATAACATTGGCGACGAGTGAAAATACAAGTGGAAAGTGAGGGAAGTGCAAAAATGGCCGTAAAATTCAGTGAATTTAATATGCAAAATGACAATTGGAAAAATACATCGAACGGTTTTGTTTTTGTTTGGTGGCTAATAACATTACAGAAGACAGCCTTAAAAAAGCTAATTTATTGTCAGTTTGTGGTCATGGGTTGTATGATTTAATTTTATCACTAACTGCTCCAAGTCAGGTGAGTGAAGTGACATTTACCAGAATCAAAGAAATATTGGACAATCATTTCCATCCTAAACAAAACGAGATTGTTCAATCATTCAAGTTTCACACAAGAAATCAAAATGTAGGAGAGAAAATTACAGACTACATAGCACAGTTGCGAAAGTTAACTATTGACTGCAATTTTAAAGACCTTGAACGTACTTTGCGCGATCGGCTTGTATGTGGCGTCAGAGATAAAGTGATTGATTGAATTGATTGAAAATTCTTTATTACGCCACAAAAAAAAAAAAACAATTTACAAAAGAAAGTATAGTGCAAAAACAACATAAGTGGGGCGCAAAGGCGGGCTTATCCCTCGAAGAGATTTCTTCCAGCCGACCTTTGGGCGTTTGAGAAATTTAATAGGTATATATTCGTAGGTAGTGGCGGTAGGTTTGGTGTGTTACTTTGAGTATTAACCTAAAACTAAGTAATCATTTGGTACATACATACATACATTAGTTATGAAATAAACTTACTTAAAAATATTATAACAATAAACCTACATATATAATATTGCATATAAATATATATATATATATATATATATATATATATTTATATATATATTTATATATATATATAATACATACATCATACATAAAGTGGCTCAAAAGGAGCTGTTACAGAAGTCAGATTTGAGTTTCAAGCAAGCTTGTGATATAGCTTTAGCTTATGAGACTTCTAGTTTGGACGTGTTGTTAATGACTTCCGGGAACAGTTCGCTTGAAACACACATACCGGCTAGCATGGAGGAACCGATGGACATAAACAAAATTCAATCAAATAAAAAACAACGCAACTGCTGGCGCTGTGGTAAACTTCACGGAGGGCCATGTAGATTCCGTTGGACTAAATGCCATTTTTGTAAAAAGGTTGGACACATAGAAAAAGTATGTTCCAATAAAAATAAGACCGAGGAACCTACAGAGCAGCGTCATAATGGAATGTACGAGGAAGTTTTGCAGAACTTAAGGACAGATAGGATTCCTCCTTACATGATACAAGTGAAATTAAATGATCGACCACTTCAGATGGAGGTAGATACTGGAGCGGGTTACAGTATGATTAGTGAAGAGACGGCAAGATATATATGGAATAATAAGCTACCTAACATGATTGATTCAAATATAATGCTGAGTACATGGACAAATAACAAGGTGTTTTTGCTGGGACAAGCATCAGTGTCTTTATGTTTTAAAGAAAAGATAAAACAAGTTAAAATTTTGATTGCCAAAGGAAATGGACCAAGTCTAATAGGACGTGATTGGTTCACAACACTAGACATTGTGTTACATTGTGACATTGAAAAAATTACTCAAAAATATAAAGGTGTTTTTGAAGAAGGACTCGGAAAATATAAAGGACCGGTGGTGAACATTCCTCTGAAACCAAATGCTACGGCAACATTTCTAAAAAGTCGACCAATACCGTTTGCGATCAAAGAACGGGTGCTTCAAGAAATAGATAGACTTGTAGCAGAAGACGTACTCGAACCGATTGCTCATTCTGAGTTTGCCAGCCCGATCGTTCCTATACTAAAAAAAAATGGTTCAGTTAGACTGTGCGGAGATTATAGATCGACCGTGAATGTAGCTACGGAAACAGATTCGTACCCACTCCCTACCTTGAACGAGGCCTTTGCTGCTCTACAGGGAGGCGAGATTTTTTCGAAGATAGACCTCGAACAAGCTTATACGCAGGTTATGGTTGACGAGCAGACTTCAAACATATTAACGTTGAATACTCCAAAAGGCTTATTTAAAGTGAAACGTTTGCCTTTTGGCGTGAAGGCTTGCCCAGGAATATTTCAAAGATTAATGTCTACATTGCTTGCTAGAATTGCAGGTATTGCAGTACTTCTGGATGATATTGTAGTAACAGGTCAAACGGAACGAGAACACAACAGCCGATTAGAACAGATTTTACAAAAATTACAAGAGGCTGGACTAAGAGTCAACAAGCAAAAATGTAGTTTTGCCACAGCATCCATAGAGTTTCTCGGTTACCGGATTGATGCGAATGGACTACATCCTCTTAACAGCAAAATAAAAGTGATCAAGGACACACCGGCACCTAAGAATATCAAGGAACTGCAGGCATTTTTGGGTCTATTGAATTTTTATGACAGATTTCTGCCTCAAAAAGCTACAGTAGCCGAGCCACTCTACAAATTATTAGAGAAGGATGAGAAATGGCGCTGGACCGCAAATTGTCAACAAGCATTCAGTTTACTAAAAAATATGTTGACTGCTGGCCAAACCCTGGTGCATTATGATTTAAAAAAAACCACTTATATTATCTTGCGATGCGTCTCAATATGGATTAGGTATTGTCTTGGAACACCAGATGCCCGATGGCTCAAGTAGGCCAATAATGTTTGCATCGAGAACAATGAACGCTCACGAGCGAAATTATGGACAGATCGATAAAGAAGCCGCGGCAATTATGTTCGGAATTAAAAAATGTCATCAATACATTTATGGTCGTAAATTTACAATCAAGACTGACCATAAACCGCTTCTGGGAATATTCGACCCCAAGAAGGCAATACCAAACGTGATATCTCCAAGAATGCTACGATGGTCACTATTGTTAAATTCCCATGATTATAAAATAGTGCATGTGCCTGGTGAAAGTCTCGGCAATGCAGATGCATTGAGCCGCTGGCCTGCGCCAGATACAGAAACCATGACGGATGAAGAGACACATGTTTTACTGATTCATGAGACACCGATAGAATTAAACATCACACCAAGAGAGATTGCAAAATTGACGAACAAAGATAACATTCTGTCGAAAGTAAGTTATTGGTTACGGAATGGGTGGCCAACGAAAACTAGTGAGGAATTCAGGGACTATCGGCTACGTAAAGATGAGTTATCGTTATTTGATGACTGTATTTTATGGGGTAATAGAGTAGTTATACCAAAAAAAATACATTCTCATGTATTAAAAGAGCTACATGAAAACCACGATGGTATCGTGTTCACAAAAGCTGTGGCCAGAAGTTACTTTTGGTGGCCACAAATAGATAAACAGATTGAGGAAATGATTGATAGATGTCAGGTATGCAAAGAAGTGAGGAATATGCCAGCTAAGGTCTCACATAAGTGGATAATTCCTGACAAGCCATGGTCCAGGCTGCATATTGATTTTGCCGGACCATTCCAAGGAAAAATATTTTTAATCGTGATAGACGCCTATTCGAAATGGCCTGAAGTAAAGATTGTGTCAGATCAGAGCAGTGCGACCGTGATAAATACTTTGATAGAGATATTCTCAAATCAAGGACTGCCGGAAACATTGGTTAGCGACAACGGGAGAGCTTTCACATCGGAAGATCTACAAAATTATTTGAAAAGTAACAGCATAAAACATATTTTGGTACCGCCGTATCATCCTGCATCAAATGGTCAAGCGGAGAGAACAGTTCAAACTGTAAAACAAAAGTTACGGAAACTATCGAACATACCATTTAATACGCGTCTACCAAAAATATTGTACGGTTTACGATCCACCCCGAGCACAACGACTGGGAAGACTCCTGCGGAGTTGCTTAACAATAGAAAATTCAGAACGAAATTCGACCAATTACATCCACTGTCAACACAAAGAAAAGACATAGAAGAACTAGAAGAAAATCAGAAAAAGAAACACAGAGAATTTAACATGGGAGAAACCGTAATGTTTAGAAACTATTCCAGAGGACCTCGCTGGCTGAAAGGAACAATACTTAAGAGAGTTGGCATATGCCGGTATGATGTCAAATTCGAGGACAGAACTGTGACAAGGCATATCAACCAGTTGCTTGGTTTTACTTCTGAGGGGAGAGATGATGCCATTGAGCCGGATATGCATGAAATAAATCAAGAAGTATCTCAGGCAAGCGAGCAGAACAGCAGCTATGGCACTATAAGAATACCACCACAGAGGTTCTGGGGTGACATTATCGGGATAACTGGTCCGGGGATGTCTGCGAGCCTAGCAACTGCTGAAGCCCCAGGCCCAAGCAAACGTCCTCGCGAAAGTGAGAGTCCGCCCGCTGTGAGCACGAAGATGGCGAGAACGCTTTCCCAAAACAGTATTAGTACTGATGAGGATGTGGATTTTGAAGAACTGTCAGACTAAGTAAATACGTAAGAACAAATGAATGTACATAGGTAAAATAAGTAAAGACAATAAAAAACGGTTAAAATGTAATATAAAATAAAGTGTCGAAGACTCTAGTACATCATAGTGAAAGTGATTGTGTACTTACGAACCTGGGGGAAAGGCATGTAATGTCTGTGGGTAGTTGTGAAATATATTAAATAACTTTAGTGAAGTGACAACTACCTTCAAGTCAGTTAGAAGATAACCTGAGCAGGCAGTACCGCTGCTCCTGATGAATAACTCATTAATCCAGTCATACCCTGCTGTAAGTGAATATAATAGGTCGGGGAAAAAGTCTTTTCGCATTATAGTATGTATGAACTTGTAATAAAACCTCTTTGGCTATACTATTTGTATCTGGCTGGTTTTGGTATCATTGAAAGTTTAAATTTTAAAGAACATAATTCCAAATTCAAATTAGGAAAATGTGTGATTCTCATTTGTTTTTCGTACTGTCAAAATGAGTGAATCTGATGAAGAAATTCGATACATTTTAAAATTTTACTACAAAAAAGGTAAAAATGCAACGCAAGCCCCGAAAAAAATTTGCGATGTTTATGGACCTAGTGCAGTGTCTGTGAGAGTAGCACAAATTTGGTTTAAGCGTTTTCAATCCGGAAATTTTGATGTCAAAGATGCACGTCGCTCTGGTCGTTACGACGTAGCTGAAGAACTAGGAATTGACCACAAAACAGTTTTGGCGCATTTGAAAAAAACTGGGTACACAAAAAAGCTCGATATTTGGGTACCTCACGAGCTCACTGAAAGAAACCTAATGAACCGTGTACTCATTTGTGATTCTTTATTACGACGTAATGAAACCGAACCATTTTTGAAGAAGCTGATAACTGGTGATGAAAAGTGGATCACGTACGACAAGAACGTGCGAAAAAGGTCGTGGTCAAAGGCCGGTCAAGCTTCACAGACTGTGGCGAAACCCGGGTTAACTCGCAACAAGGTGATGCTGTGTGTGTGGTGGGATTGGAAGGGCATTATTCATTATGAGCTGTTACCACCAGGCAGGACCATCGATTCTGAACTCTACTGCGAACAACTGATGAGATTAAAGCAAGAAGTTGAGAGAAAGCGGCCGGAATTAATCAACAGAAGGGGTGTGGTTTTTCATCATGATAACGCTAGACCTCACACATCTTTAGCCACTCAGCAAAAACTAAGAGAGTTTGGCTGGGAGGTGTTAATGCATCCGCCGTATAGTCCTGACCTTGCACCTTCAGATTTCCACCTGTTTAGGTCTCTTCAGAATTCTTTAGGCAGTGTCAGGTTAACATCACGAGAGGACTGCCAAAACCACTTGTCGCGGTATATTGATCAGAAGTCCCAATATTTCTATAGCAATGGGATCATGTCCCTACCTACAAGATGGCAAAAAGTTATCGAACAAAATGGTACCTACATACTTTAGTTAAATGTAAATAAACCATATTAAAAAATGTTTTGAATTTTCTTAAAAAATGCGAAGAAACTTTTCCCCCAACCTAATATAACAAAAACTATTTTACTTATAACTGGTAACAGGCACGTTACAGGGGGGGGATATTTGGGATTTATCCCCTCCCCCCCGAAATCTGACTGAAAAAAAAAACGTAAACGTAACTAAAAAACCTAAAAAAATACTCATGTAATGTTTATATAAAATACTTATATATAAATATTAAATACTTATAAGTGTGCGACTTAACTACGGACGGTACTTCTTTAAGTTATTAAAAAATAAAGTACAGTGATTACAGCGATTATTACAAATTTCACATGGTTGTTTCAATGTTTGCCCGCCCCCCCCCCCCCCCTCCCGAACCAAAAGTCTGGATACGTGGCTGTTGGTAAATAGTATTTCCTATGAGTAACATTTTCTGCTTGGTACTTTGGCTCCAGGTGATGTCCAGACTTTCCACCCTGGACATACAAAAGACACTTCCAAGAATAAATAACAGATCAGTCTCTTTACAGTTATTTTACACACAGTTAATTAATTTCACCTTGACGTGTTCCTGCAATAGCTTCTTGGTGTTGGGTGTGACCACGTAGCCATCTGTCTTGTAGTTGTCTCCCGGTGAGTGGAAGTCCAGCTTCTTCATCAGATCCGCGATGGAGGTGGCGCTCACCCCATTGCCCTCGGCTTGTTCTAATGCGGGTTTGTTCGCTAAGGACATACATACATAAATACCATTGCATCACTTCCCCAGTGATAATTTATTTACTAGTGAACTTGCAACATCGCTTTGCAGTTTTGTCCCATTAGGCACACCATGGGCTCAAAAATGTCTAAAGACATGGGTTTTTAGGATACCCCTTGCAAAAGCAGAGGATCCTATACCGTTGCAGGAGGTTCTTCACACCGGCACAACTACTTCAAACAAATCACATATCACGGTGATGGAATACTCTAGCCACATATGGGAAGGCTGTCCGCAGTACCTGTCGGTTTCCTTAAACTCAATGCAGCGCCAAGCCGTCTTGGAGACAAATTCATACCTTTTGTAACTTCTTTCTTAGGATTAATCCCAGAGTCTTTAGCTTTCTTGTCAGCCTTCGGGATGGGCGCGAGATCGGCTTCAGTCTTTGGGCCTAAAATGTCCAATATCTGAAAAGAAATAAGTTTTTAACGGAATCACAGTCCTAAGCCTTTGATGCAGAAAACTGCTTATTTATCACGACAGGTGGCGTCCAAGCGAGCTCACCTAAAAGATCTTTCGAAACTGTCAGATACCATACAAAATAAAACAGAAAAGATTTGAAAATTTTATTTAGAATAGAATAGAATAGAATAGAAAATAATTTATTCGATAGAGTACAATAGAACATAGCCAAGAGAACTTATTTTTTATAAAACAAAAAGTACCCTAGGGAAAAGGCTTATGACTCAGCGATGGTTCGCACTTACGAGAGCTGCAGCGTGCTGCAGCAGTCTGGCGACGCTGGTTTTCAGTCACAACCTGTGATGGGGATGTGTGAGGGTGTGTGCGCATGTGATGGTGTGTGTGTTAATGTTTATAGTTGTACATGTGTATTGTTTTTTAGTGATTCTATGTATGATTATGAGTAAGTGTATATTTGTGTGGATGTAATTTCATTATTTGTGCAAGACGAATGTGACCCTGTGTATGTATTAATTGTATTAAAAAATTTTTTTATTAAGTAATTAAAAAGTAAGTAAGTAAAAATTATGGCAACAATATGTAAAGATAACCATGTGAAGTGTTAATTATATACAGTGATAAATAAATAAATGCAAGCGTTTTTTTTTTCTTACAAATTACGTTCGCAGTATTACCTTCCATTTGGGGTTTCGACAGATTTTGTATCAGTATTAATTAGTACTCATAATTTACTGAGCCGGGTTCTGTTTGCCTAGATAGTAGCCAGTCCATGCAGGCTTTTTTACTCAAGCAATGCAATTGAAATTACTAAATTTTCTCCATGTTATTCCGAAAATAAATTGTTCTTAATTATGCTAAACAAAAGAAGTTTTGAGAAAGAAAACATCACTAAAACATAACCTATAATATTTTGTTTCATACTTTGTGCTGGTCAATGACATTTTAGATAGTTTTAAGACAAAAAAAGCTTTTCTTTTCCTCTAAACCTTATTCTAACTGCATCATGGAGTACATATTTAATCTAAAAACTAGTAAATAAAACTTGGCAGGAGTGACAGTTTTGACGTTTTTAAGGTGAGGTCGCTCATGCGACATCTACAGTAAGCTTTGAGTTTTCTTCCCATTACATCAATGGTGGACTTTAATAATACAACACCAGCATGCCCACATAGAATATAACTTAAGCATGATGAAACCAACTATTCAAATGCACAATACATACAATCAAAAAAACATCTGTTCAAACCAAACTAATTTCTATCAATATAATGAATATCAGCTTCAGCTGCTCTTTCATCAATCCAATAATAATAATAATTCCTACCACATATGTTAACTTATATGATAGTTGTGCAATAACTTTGACCTCATTAAGGCCATTGTTCAAGGCAATGTTATCAATTTTTTTTTTCAATTGTTTGGTTTATTTTATAAAACTCACTACTATCTTGACAGGAAACAGGAAATTTAAAATAGTTATAAAAGTAATGATCCTCCTTTTCGATAGGTGTCTTGGGTGGAGAATTTTTATTTTATTTTATATAATTTATTTGGGAACACACACAGTTACACACATGATTTATGCACACAGAAGACAATTTAAAAACTATTTGGTTGTACTTACATGTACAACCAAATCGTTTTTCAACATTACTTACATATACACCGCCTTTCACACCTAATATCAGGATTTACGGCCGTTTGCACCACCTCCAGATACAAAAATCACAAAGTCTTTATATTTATTTCCTAGGTTATATGTTTTAAAGGCACTATGGAACTGGCTTAGCTTAAAAAGTCCTACATGCGATGTAACCGATGAAAGTTTTTTTTAATCCTAAGACACTCCTAACTCTTTACTTCTCTTATGTCAGAAGCCATCTGGAATATGCCTCCCAGGTTTGGAACACAAGGTATGAAATTTATAAATACTGACTTGAGCAAAGTCATTCAGCATCTTATCTCAAGCATCTTATGTTTCGCACACAGCCAAGTTTCACATCCACTTTAGACGCTTGTAAACACTATAAGATACTTCCGTTAGACACTAGGAGAGAAATGCTCGACCTCACTTTTCTTATCAAAATAGCCAATGGCGACATTGATTGTGCTGAACTACTTTAGCGCATACACCTCCACGTCCCCTCACATATGACTAGAACCAGTTCACTTTTACACCTACCACTAGTTCATACGAAATACAAACAAAATTCCTTCTTCTGGCGTACCGGTCACCTGTTTAACGAGGTCCAGGACGATATCGACCTTTTCACCTCTAAGCCTGCTTCCATAAAAAACAAATACATTCAAGCTTTTCTCCAGATTTAGGCTGCTGCTTACATTTTTTTTTGTGTAATTCACATTGTCTAAATTTTGTCTGCTTTAACTGTTTGATTATTATTTCTGCTACTAACCTAATATGTTAATTTTGCGCTTCATGTTTGATCGTGCAGCTGTTATTCTCACTTTTTTATTATTTGTTTCTTCCAACTGTATGAGATAACTAATGTATTTTCTTTCGTTTATACAAGATCGTGCTACTGTAATTCTCACGTTTTTATTTTATGTTTCTTCCAGCTGTGGAGCGAGTAATTGGTGTTATTTTCATTTATATTATTTTTCTATTGTTATGTAAATGCACTGTGAGCTCGCCTTAATAAATAAATAAATAAATAAATAAATAGAAAGTTAACTTTGACTTGCCTGCACGTCGACTTCAGACTTAATGGCCTTTCCGTCGGCCCACGGCAGCGCCCCGCGCACCGCCTGCATCACGGTGCCTGCGTTGAATCGGTACCTACAGCAGAACTCATGTTGTATTGCACTGCATATTGGGATATATTAAATAAGGAGTGAACATCGTCCATGTGGCACTCCCCATTAAGGCGCCTATACACCATAGCGTATAGTCAAGAATACGCGCAGCGGAATCTAGCCAGTGCTATCATGTCAGGGAGGGTACGCACGTTTCGCGCGCTCCGTTCCCGTTCGGCAAGGTATGACTAGTCTGATTTTGTCAAAAAAATAAAATAAGAAGATTTTTTAACAGCAAAGTGGATGTGTACCTCATTATGGCTGAAAGGTATAAGATTTTTTTTATTTCATTCTTCTAAATAGAAAGATAACAGAAAAAATGGCTCCGAAAGGTAAAAAATGTCCTTTTAGAAATATTTTTTTATTTCGATGATTGTACAAGGGTTTTGGACAAAATGGGGATGTGTACATTCGCAAACGTACGTTCTATAAACTCAGTATTTTTTCAATGTTTAACAACCAAAGGCTTTACTGTAATCGACTTCAAAAAATGTTCAAAGCAACAAGACCTATCAGAACCATGGGCACCCTTTGCTATGAACCAAAGGGAATGGTTTATCATAAAATAATGAAGGCACATCTTTTCTTGAAGACATATTGAAGATATCTATATTCATTAGTGACCCAAGAGGATAACATCGAGCAGTGCGAAATCTCGTCCAGAATGCCCAGCTTGCCGGATATGGATAGATAAAATCACACCTAGAGACATTACATTAGAAAAGGCCCTGACTTATTTTATCACAACTTGAAATAGCTGGATGGACAACATGAAGTACCTTCATTGCCATTACGGCCATCTTCCCTTTAAACGCAATGGTACCCAGGCAGATAACGCAGAAGTACAGGGGAGGAACAGTATTTCATATGTTTTTTGTTGGATTAGTGGACGTGCCATATTAAAGTCATCCTACTGTATTGGTTTTAGTTTCCAGTTCGGGTTCATGCATCCTGGCGAGTAGCATAATAGTATTAATGAATGTAATGTCTAAATAAGAAATTGAATTCTAAAAACTTTAATTTGAATATTACATCAACATTTTTTTCTAAATTAATGTATGGAGGTAGTGGTGGCATTTACGCATCGTTTTTTAAGTTTATAAAATTCAATTTCTCACTGCGACACCTGTCATGTGATGTTCTACTAATTTTGTTTTGGTCATTTTCAAACGAATCATTAAAAATGTTATAGATGGTGTGAATCCAGAGAACTACAGCAACAGAAAAGATACTTTCTCGTTAAATGTGCAAGCAGTATGCACTGCAGATCCGTATATAATAAATATAGTAGTTCGTTGGTCTGGAGCTACCAATGAGTCATATTTTCAATTCCTGTGTGATCAAGGGAAGATTTTAAGATGGTGAATACAATAATTACTGGCTGCTTGGTGACAAACATTATGCAGTGAGACCATATTTACTTACTCCGTTACGGCATCTAGTGACCGGACCAGAAAAACTATATAATGAGAGTCATGTTCGTATGCGAAATGTTGTGGAGATAATGTTTGGATGCTGAGAGAGGAGAATTCCTGCATTGGCAATAAAGTTAATGACGAACGTCACTAGAATTCAGGACATCATCCAAGCTATTTCCTTATTTTCAGACGAGGATGAACCTGAACTCATGAGATGCAAAAATCATAATGTCAACAGAGTATTATGAATTAACTCATATTTTAGCTGACTAAATTGCGAACCATTCAGGTGGGTGAAAAAACATTTATTGCTAGGTGTTAAAATGAAAATAAAACTCCAATTTCTACTTGAGTAATAAAAATGTAATAAACTAAATTTAACATGTTTTTATTCCTTGGCCAATTTTGCCTTAAGTATAATCATTTCTAATTCGTGCTTTTCTGCATTGTGCCTAAGAGTTTGATCGTGCAACTCTTGTTGCTGTTTCCTCTTCTCGTCCCAATATTGAAGCTCTGCTGCTTGGCGCGCCAAGAGAACTTCTTTTTTCTTCTTGTGTAGGTCTTTTCTGGCCGCACTCAATTTTTTTCTGAAGGTCTTCTTGATCCTTTTACCTAATCAGAAAAACAAACAGGATATTAGTAAAGCTTCTTTCGTGTGTGCAACTCTGGGCTAAAATACCAGTTGGACCAATAACGAAATCTATATGGCATCATTATCTAAAGAGTTGAAAAATAATGTATTGAACCTATACGCAATTGAACCTATACGCATCAACATAATGTATATATTTAGATTTGGTGGAATCCTCCCTTCCAGACAATTTTGTGAAATTTTATATATTTGTCAAAACACTTCTCAATACCAAACGCATGGTGAAAATATTATTTTGAAAACATAATGCTAACACAGCCGAACTATTTTAACCATGCTTTTGTTATTAGTATTACGCATGGTTTTGGCAATACTATTTTTTACGGATTAGTGTAGGTGAAAATTCTGCCATATGTAAATTTTCAAAGTTAGGTAAACGCATATTACCTACAAGGCTTTTTTTTCACCTTTAAACAAAATGGTGGACTCAATGATAGTAACTTGTTTCAGTACCCTGGGGTGATAACATACATATCGATCATAAACAAGAAATTGAGAAAGAGAAAAAATATATATCTCTCTACACCCCACCACACCGTCCTCTTGGAGACCTCATGACACTTCATAACACCCAATCGTACTTCCATCATAACTCCATAATTTTTGGTTGTACATAGACTCCAAATTTTATCGAACAATCTTATAACTTTTTTTCTAACTCAAAATATATGCTTTAGGGCTGATTTTTCAATGGTCAGATAAACAGCCAGATAACTATTCGACGGATTTATTTACACTTCTGCTTACCCATCTGATATAGTTTTTTTTTTTTTTTTTTTTCTGTCTGTAACTTGGCGATCTGTGTAAACACAATGAGCCATTCAGATGAGTTTTGCGTTGTGGTTTTGTTAGCCGGAGGGATTCTTAGGAGTCCCTTTTCATTTGCTGTGGTCAAATCTCGTGGCTAGCGTAGGGACACTATGCCGCTTAAGTCTGGAATGTGTGACGCTTCCTGTGCCCACTAGTTTTGATGCTAGTTCATTGACGTGACTCGATATCCTCGTCTGATAGCTTTCGCTATGTTTAGCGATTTCTTGTTAGACGGTGTTAATTTTTAGGTCCTCGTGTATGTATCTGTTGCTCACGTAGTAGGGTATGTCTAGCATGGCTCTCAATGACTTGCTCTGGAATCTTTCGAGAATCTCTATGTTGCTATTGCTAGCAGTGCCCCACAGCTGGATTCCATACGTCCAAATTGGTTTGAGGATGGTCTTGTTGATGGCTATCTTGCTTTCATGTGACAGGCTTGATTTACCACCCATCAACCAGTACATTGACCTGAGTTTCATATCCAATTGTTTGCGTTTGGTCCAGATATGCTTTCTCCATGTGAGTCTTCGGTCTAGATGCATACCCAGGTATTTGGCATCTTCAGCCTGGGGGATTTCCTCATTGTAAAGTTTTATTGGAGGACAGGTCCGCCTTCGGAGGGTAAAGGTCACATGGACGGATTTTCCCTGATTGACCTTGATACGCCATTTGTCTAACCACTTCTCCACTTCATGGATGTGGGCCTGTAGTTTGGCTGATGGTATGACAGGATCCTCGTGTACCGACAGAAGGGCTGTGTCGTCCGCATAGGTGGCAGTTGTAGTATCAGCTTTCGTTGGTAGATCAGCGGTGAACAACAAGTATAGAACGGGGCCCAATATACTTCCTTGTGGTACCCCTGAGAGGATTTCAATTAAGGGAGCGGTTTCCTGGTTAAATTTTACTTCAAAGCATCTTCCGTGGAGGTATGATCTTAAGATCCAAAAGAAGGAATGAGGTAGCAGCTGTTTAATTTTGTAGAGGAGTCCTTCGTGCCACACTCTGTCAAAGGCCTGGCTTATGTCTAAGAAGATAGCTGAACAGAACTGTTTGCTTTCTAGCGTTCGACTTATAGTGTCAGTGATTCGATGTATCTGTTCAACAGTTCCATGTTTTTCTCGGAAGCCAAATTGATGAGGGGCAATAACATCTGGTAGACAGTCGCGCATCCTGTTTAGTATAATTTTTTCCAGGAGTTTACCTAAAATGGGAAGTAGGCTTATAGGTCTGTAGGAGTTCACTTCATGGAGCTGTTTACCTGGTTTGGGTATCATTATAACCTGCGCAATTTTCCACTGAGCTGGATATATCGCTAGTCTTAAGCAGGCGTTATAGATAGCAGTAATGCGAATCACACCCTTTCTGGGCAGGTGCTTGAGTAATTTTGAGTCAACTAAATCATATCCTGGTGTTTTGCCCTCCTGTAGTTTTAAAACTTCCCTCCATACTTCTCTTGGGCTAGTACTTCTCAGTGGTAAGCACATTTGCAGT
Organism: Incurvaria masculella; assembly: GCA_946894095.1. Classification (NCBI taxonomy): domain Eukaryota; kingdom Metazoa; phylum Arthropoda; class Insecta; order Lepidoptera; family Incurvariidae; genus Incurvaria; species Incurvaria masculella. Next base: position 14,369,297 of record OX335650.1, read on the forward strand.
GGTGCGTCAAGATATTTACAGACTTTTTTGTCGTGTTCAGGGTGTTTTATGGGCAGAGGCTTGAACACAGTTTTTAGGTGTTTCGCGTATGCCTCGGCCTTCTCAAGTTCTGTTCTTGCCCACTTGCCATCGTCGGATTTGATGGGTGGTATATGTATTTTTGGCCTTTTCAGCCTTTTGGTTACCTTCCACAAAGAATAGTTAGTGTCTTTGTTAGGAGTGAGGTTAGCTAGCTGATGTTGGAGTCGGTCGTTTTCTGTTTGGCGTATCATGAGTTTAAGTTCCTCAGAAGCCTTATTGAAGGCTTTTTTGTCGCAAGGGTATCTTGTGGAGTGCCATTTTCTCCGGAGTCGCCTTCTATCATTTACTTTATCTTTTATTAGTTTAGAGTAGTGGGGATTATATGCAGCATTCTGTCTCAGAGTAGGCGTAGATTCTTTGGCCGCTTGGTGAATGAGCTTGTTGACTGATTCAATGGCTGTTTCAACGCTGTCTATGTCATTAAGCGGTGAGTTTAGATTTATAGATTCCGAAATTTTGGTTTTATATCTCTCCCAGTCTGTTCTGTGATTATACAATCTTTGTGGACCCTCAAATAGAAGGGCCTTGTAGTGGATATTGATTATCACCGGTGTATGATCTGATGATAAGTCAGTACATTCTTCTATGTTTATTTGGCTGAGTGGAATATTTCTGCTAATGAAGAAATCCAGAAGATCTGGAACCTTTTTTGGGTCCGCTGGCCAGTATGTAGGAACTCCGTGTGAGGTGCAGTTACTGTTTAGGTCATTCATAGCTGCGTACAGTTGACGACCTCGTGGTAAGGTAAGTCTGGAGCCCCAGTACACATGTTTTGCATTCCAGTCACCACCGCAAATGTATCTGCTACCTAGCGTGTTAAAGTAGGTTTTGAAGTCTTCATTTGTAATAACGTGTCTAGGTGGGCAGTAGATAGCAGACACTGTTGTTTCTGCTTTGTTGTCTTGAATTCTGATTGAAGTTGCCTGTATCTTGTCAGTTTTATAATTATCAAGGGTGTAATGTTTGATGTTCTCTTTTATATCACTGCGGTTCCTCCGTGTGAGTTACCAGAGGGGTGGTTCGTAATGTACGACGTATAGTTTTTAAGGCTGAAATTGGTTTTAGGTGTAAATCTCGTTTCTGAGATTAGGGCCACATCAATTCTTTCTGTTTTCATGAATAGTTCCAGTTCCTGTCGACGCTCTGACAGGCCATTGGCATTCCAGGTTACTATCCATGATATAGTAACTCCATATGTTTATTAGTAAAATTATAGTCAGATAATTGTGATAGAAGATATAATTTTCCGGCAATGACTATCCGTCTTTTGACAAACGTGAATTTGTACTATCAGTCCGATAAGTACTATCTGAGGATTAAAAAATCGGCCCTTAAACAAAAAAAAAAACAAATATCTTCTATTCATAGGTAGAAGTAAATAGAAGTAATTAGACAAACAGTTTTATGTGGAATAGTCGTTGGATATGCAAAATTTTTATTTTGCAACTGATGAATTTATGAGAACTCATAAATAAAAAATATGTTGTCAAAGCTATGGCAGTGACTGCTGTACACCGCCTCGGCTCGAATATATTTGTAAAAACACTTCGCACCGTGCAAAAATGTTTATGAAAAAATATAAATGATATAAAATATGGAAAATATTATGTACTAGAAAGTAAAGATTTTTTTTTACGATTTAGTAAAGACGACATTGGTTTTCGCGGATTGCTGCTGTCGAAGATCGTAGTCACGTCCTCCTCAGCAATGCTCATAGTTCTATCATCCACATTTTGCTTTGAAGTTGAGGGAACCTGAAACCAACAAAAAACATTTAAAATAAATTATTTGATAGAATGCGGTAAACTAAGCGTCCCGTGCCCAGAATAATTCCTGTAGTATTGAATTGAATATTGTGGGTAAGATACAGAGGGGTCTTTCATAATGAGCTTAAAATATGCATTTCCGCTACAAAAATGAGTTACTTAATAGTTTGGCACCCAAAAAGTGTGTGGCACCTAGTTCCATTAAATCAGATAAAGACAAATGCATGTATGTCCTGGAGTAGACACATTCAATCCTAGTTTACCTACTTAATATAAATGGGAAAGTTTGGGTTGTCCCCTTTTTAAGCAGCAACAGAACAAAGATTGTCTATTGGCTAAAGAGTGTTATATGCTACTTTTAGTTTTAAAAAATCGACACTGTCCCGGGCAGATCCGGGTACCGCAGCTATTATTCATATCAAAAGTAGAAGACAGAGTTTCACTTTCAGTGTCAATAATTTCGTGAAACAGAAACAATGACTAAATCCTAAATTTATTTCTGTTGTAAAACACGAAAATAATGTTGTCAGCATATTTTATGTTCATTGGAATGTAATACTTCTCCAGCACTATAATAACTGAAAACTTACTAGAATTAACTTACAAAAAACATTAAATGAATCTCACAAAGTTAATGATAGGTAATGCTTCGGCAATCACGACATCATCACAGAATGCATCACCACAGTCCAGAGCAGTGGGAATGATGGACCCGTACCAATGGGTTACGTCATCAGCATTGCTATCTGGTGGACCTCCACCAGTATGGCACTTCTCCTGGCGCTCCTTCCTCGCATTCTGTAAAAAAATTACATCAATAAAGGCGTTGTGAGCATATTTGACTATTAAAATGCAGTGGAGAATGGGAAGACCTATAATGAAATAAGTAAAAAATGATTGTCTAAGGCTGAGATAAATAGTCGTAACAGAAACTAAGACTAACGAAAAGTAGTACTTCGTGACGTCAATTTGTATTACTTTGAGATTTTGTCTATACAAAATGTGTCAAAGTGACGTCACAAAGTACTACTTTTTGTTAGTCTTAGTTTCAGTTACGACTATTTATCTCAGCCTAAGTAGTTGAGAATGGTGAATATTCTTTGTTTTTATCAAAAAGCTAAAAATAAAATCTGGTGGAACCAGGTTTGCTCTGTCAGGAGGTGAGGTGCAGCCCTGTGCCCAAGTGAGTGGATAGCGCGTTGTTGATGCAAACTATAGATGAAAAGGAAGGAGATATGCCATCTAGCGCGCATACAATGAGATCCGATGTCTCCAATTTTCTAAAACTACGAACCCAACTTAAATGTACACAACACATGCAAACATAGTCGCAGACGTATTGGAGGGTTTTGTGGGTGGGAACGCATTTTTGGAGTACATTTGCGCGTGGTGGCGAAGTTTTCACTGTGTGGCATGCAATGCGGATTCCCCTACAATTAAATGGTCACTTTCACCACTTTGAACATATGGGTGGAGACGCGATTTTGACCGCATGCCACTTCTTCCTTTCTCTTCAGTGGTGTGAACATATTAACGACACAAATGTGCTAATAAATTCCCCCATGTACTAACTTTTTGCTGCCATGCTTACCTTGTTGGCAGCCCGCTTCATATTATCAAATTTATGTTTGAGCTGTTTCATGGTGCGGTGCCGATCGCCCACTGCATTAAATTTTCTTTCAATTTCCACCCAGGCCTCCTCTTTTCTTTTGGAAGTGACAGTATCGGTTTTTTTGCATAGCAGCACATCTTTATGCTCGTACAGCATTTGCTGCAGTCTGGTAGTTTCCTCATCGCAGAAATTAATGCTTCTTCCCCTGTAACTAATGACATGTTATCGTAACTAAGGATATAGATAAGACAGTATTCTATTATGAGCAGCGCTGGACTTTTACTTTTCTTAAGTGTATGCTACTTCATGCTGTGAAAGCAAAGTAAAGTGGCCCAACGCGAATTAGCGCTTTCTAAAATCTGCCACCCCTAGGCCTCAAATTGTCGTAGATATTAGTAGTCCCGATAGATTTGATCCTATTATTCATTGGTTGCCATATTAAGGCCAGTTTTTTGCGTGTTTAGAGAAGTAGTCAGGCGCACAAAAACATGGTTTCTACATGTGGACATTAAAGATCCTTTGAGCTACAGACATAGGCTTTTACTTTAAATTATTAGGCAAGGAATTAAAATAAACTTACTTTGGTGGGAAAGCCTCCAACAGAGACATTCTCTTCAGCACAGCGGCAGCTCGTCGAACGATTCAAAATAAATATGTACTCAAAAACATTCAATAGAAACAACTAGATATGCGCGTACTGCAAACTATTTGAAGAGAATGTGAGGTTATTCGATTTTTGAAAAAATATTTTTTTCTAGCCACCATTTATTATTTTATTTACATCAGATAAAGGTGTCACGTATAAGGAACAAATTCTTTGAAGTAATAAGAATTCATATTCATCGCACACATTACCCATACCTTCACTAATCAAATTGTCTAAAATATGTTTATTCTTGCTTTTATTATGGCCTTATACCGAGAAGAGATAATAAATACAATTTGAAATTAGAACACGTTTTTGTGATTCTGAATGCAGGTGTGTTAAGCTACATTTTGATTTATTTGATTAGTTAATGGTACAGTTCATGAATGCTAGAAAATATCAATCAGTTCGTTAAAAATAAAAAAATTCCATCACTTACCACTGTAGCATTACTTCACGGAATTTGTTCCTTATAAGCGACACTATTGGCTGGTGCAATGAGATAGTGTGCGTTACTTTTTACAAAATCAACAAGTATGATTTCCGGCCCGAAAACCATATTTTTCAAAAATCTAATAATTCAGTTTTAGTTTTCATCCATGAAGACACGATTGAAAAATTTAACTGAATATCTGTGTCAAATTGAAAATGCAAGTACACAAGACGGTAACGGATGATTGATTGAAAACAAGAACTAAGTATCTACGTGACTGGAATGTGCACTTCCAACTAAAAACCCCATCCATTGGAGAACTCTGCGCTTGTCAGTGGGACAACAAAAAAATAGTTGCTGAGACATTATCTCCAATAGGTATTTAAAGTAGGTATCCGGTTGAGTTTAATTAATAAATTTAACTGTAGATAAAATGAGAAAAACGCATCCACAGGTAAGTATAAACCACAAACGCAAAACATAAATTTAATAATGTTTTTTCGGTCTAACCCGTTTCACGATACGGTTCCTATTAAGTTTTTAAACATCGATAACCAGAGATATGGTTATACCACCCTAAATATTACAAAATAATGATTGGATAGTTTATTTTGCGTCAGGAACAACAGCACAAGTACCTCTTCTCCAGCAGTTCGGCCATGTGCTTTGCCATCTCGGTCTCGACGGCCGCCTCCACCTGCTCCGGGCTCACCTCCACGCCCACGCCGCAAGCCTGCAACCGCACACGTGCACGCTCACATCCACACCCATACAGCCTCACTAATAAACAATTCTAATTATTCCGCTTTATCTCAAAATAGTTACGCCAGGCTTTGTAAAAAGTGTTTTATTACTAACCAACCCAGAATAGTGAAGGAAACTTGTGTCACACCAACCATTTCGCTAACTAGCATGCATATACTTGCATGACAATCAACCTTTCTGGAATACCGGCGCATAAAATGTGGTTTTCACATTTTATTGTCAAGACAAAAGTCATTGTGGTCGCATTCAAAGGTGCTCAAACGCACAATATAGCATTTTTAGGGTTCCGTACCCAAAGGGTGCCAAAGGAACCCTATTACTAAGCCTCCGCTGTGTCAACAGAGCGCTACACGAGGTAGTGACCAAAATAGAGCTGGCAAAAGCTCCACCTTAGGGGTCTTCATAGATATTGAAGAGGCTTTCGACAAAACAAATTTCAACAGCATAAGCCAGGCGCTTAACAGATTCTTAACTGCACCGACCATTGCATTCATTTATTTATTTATTTAGGTACACCGACAGCTTAAAAACTAAACAATTGTATTGTATTGTATTGTTTATTCATCATCCATAGACAGTACACTGCACTCGGATTTGTCATATTTTAGCATTGGCCAGTTCAGCAAAACAAAACACAGCGAAGAAGAACTGGAAAGAAACTCCGCTGTTTTTTTTTTCAACGTCCACTTAGTCTAAGTTTACAAAAGTGTTTGTCAATTATTTTAACAAAAACATAGGTAAAACACTAAATTCACATGAATAAACAAAAATTTACAATCCATGCCGTATGCAACAGTTCATGACAAATATCATTTTATTTGCAAAGATAATCCCCTCCAACTAATATGTTGCCAATTGGAGCAGGCCAGTCCCCACAAACAGCACCCGTTCACGAGCATCGCGCCGGGCACAGCCATTACCTCTTTCAACCATATTATAGGGAAAGAGATAACCTGAGCCAAGCGTCACCGTAAGCAAGGACCTTTAAGCGATGCACTGCTCCAGTGGCAACACAACACTGTGAAACACTTGCACATTAGGTTTTAATACTATGAGTTTTGTCATAAACTACTACTGTCAGCTGATCACATAGTTACATATCCCTTTAAATGCTACCACCTACAGACAATTAAGAGTATAATGGTTTGAGAGCATCCCTATCAATAAAGTAATAATAGATTCCTATATGAGATTTTGACCAATACCGAGAAACAAATAATGCTTAACTAAAATCAAATAAAATTCGGGTGTATAGAGCCCTCGTCATTATTGATACGAAATTGTATCAAATCAAAATTGATTGGTTAGTAATTTCATACTACAAGTAGTACTTATCATAAAAGTAGTAAAGATACAAAATGTACCAGGTGTCAAAAATTTGTAAAAAATTAAATTAGTCAAAATAGTAATAATAATAGGATACTTTTTGTACCCAGTCAGCAGGCAGTCAAAATCTGAGTAAATTCAAATTTATCAGCTAGGGCATCTTTAATACAATAGTAAGCCTTCTGTGTTAGCAACTTCTTAACCTTAACTTTAAAAGATTTTTCAGATATATCTCTCACCTCTTTGGGCAATTTATTATAAAATCTAACACTGTTACATATAAAACTCTTAGATGTTTTGGCTAATTTATGACTAATTACTTTAACATTGTTCTTGTTTCAATTGATCTTTAATTAATAAATACAGAAATTCAAGCCAATTACAGGGTACCACTACTTATAAAAAGATAAGATTTCAGAGAGGATAAGAAATCTCCTTATGTTTTTTTATTTTTTATGTGACTGGACATGATGGCTAATACCACACCTTCTGTCATGGTATTAGCCCAACACACCACATGGGAACTAGGTGCCATGCCAGGACCTTCCTTATATTGCTCGGCTACATTGAACTGGATGGAAAAAACGGACAATTTTCATTGCCGCTTCGACCATCGTTCATTTAATGCGATGGTACCAACCCGGGCGGGATTAACCCTACCACCTAGTAAGTAAGGAAGGGGACCTACAGTTTAACGTGGAATCCGAACCACGGCCAGCCTCTCTCAACGGTCTAATGGTCACCCATCCAAGACCAGACCTGACCCAGCGTTGCTTAACTTCGGAGAGCGATCGCCGAAGTGTCGCGCCACTGGGCCACTGAGGCCCATGTTATGTGTCAAATAAATAAATAGTACCACGAGGGGAGTAATGGCGAAAGGCTGTCTACAGGGTGGTATTCTTTCACCCCTGCTTTGGAATATCGTGATGGACAGCCTTATGACGAGCCTAAACGAAAAGGGACATACGACTGTAGGCTATGCAGACGATATCACGATTCTGATTAGTGGCAAATCGGAAAAAGTATTTTTCAATGTAATGAGATCGGCTCTAAGAATCGTAGAGAACTGGTGTGAAGGGAATGCACTCTCAGTAAATCCAAACAAGATAGGACTCATTATCTTCACGAAAGGTTATCTGACTCAGATGTGCTTACCACCAAAGCATGTGACACCAAATTAATGAAAGCGGGAGATCTTAAAACTTCAGGAAGGTATATGCCTCGGCTATGACCTTATTGATGCCACTCTATCGAAATAATAATATGAATTAATACGCAATACAAAGTAAAACAATGAGAGCCATGTTCAATATTCCACCACACGTAAGCAATAAAAATGTAAACCTAGATTTCAATCTGCGAACAGTGAAGGAAGAAATTGAATCAAACAGCAAGAGTTATCAAGTCAGACTGGACCAACATATAAACGAGTTAGCTGCTGAACTGCAGGGAGTGGGCAGACTAACAATAGTATACCAGAACTAGCGACAAGATTCGCAGACAAATGACGAGGATAGCACCACTGGGTGCACGTCTCTACTGACGATACATTAACCGATGAAAATCTGACAGCATATTAGATTATTGTTTGGAACTAACAGATTGCTAAGTAGCAGGATACATAAAAAAAATATCTTCACGAACAAGAGAATGTTAGAGGACATGAGACTGCCAAAACTCTTTCTCGTAGAATTATTCCTATCAACAGAAGTCAAATATCTAGGCGTAATCCTTGACAGCAAGATGAACAGGAATAAATATATGTAAGACAAAACAAAGAAGGTGTGCGTCTCCTTCTGGGAGTGCAAGAGAATGGGGCTTAAAACCTATACACTGTGGCTATGCACTGCTGTAATTAGACCAACCATAACCTACGGCGCAGTGGTATGGTGGCCTAGGACGGAACTGAGCACCGTAAAAGCAAAACTTCAAAGTCTGCAACAACTTGCATGCGTTGCAATGATAGGCTGCATGAGAACAAGTCCTACACAGGCACTAGAGGTAATGCTTGATCTAAGACATCTACACCTGCATGTTCCGCAGGAAGTCGCTACAGCACCTCTCCGGCTAAAAGCCGCAGGAACCTGGAAACAAAATCATGGAGTCCCTCACACACGGATTATGCAGAATTCATGCAATCTGTGAAAACGATTTCTACCAACCATATCACATCCAAGTGAAGGAAGAACTCGCAGATCAATCAGGGGTGAGAGAAATCCGAATCTACACAGGTGTATCATAAACAAAGACGGGAACAGGAGGACATCTTCTCCCGAGATGCGAACATTAACATCTCAACAACCCTAGGCGCCTTTAACACCATATTTCAAGCAGAATGTGTGGGAATTACTCGAGCGAACGCAACCACTTAGCGCAACAACATTTAGCTTCAGAGGGTTCGTCTTTATCCAATGAACCCAGTTTCAGCCATTTACGTTATCGTTTTTGTATGGAGTTGGACTTTTTGAACACAAATATGAGCACTTCGAGTAATTTGGCAGTTATTTCACACGGAGTGTGGCGAATGTGTCAGAATATCAACAACTCTTGGGTTTTCGTCGCTTTTTCGTCTAACCTAGAGTAAAGGTGAAATAAATGTTCACACATTTGGCAATAATCTATTATCCACCATTATTAGTAGTATTTGCATTGGTGTAAATGTTTATTAGTAAGGCTGATAAAGTATAGTAGTACCATAAAGTAGTTGTTTTTACAGGGCCCTTTCTTTAATTAATGTGTCCTTGCTTCATGGTCGATTATACGTTCACACTTGTCATCTTCCTTTACTAAACCTACCTCATCCAGGGCAAGTCGGTCAATATTAGCATCGCCAGCACGACCCAGTAGAAACTGCAGGGCGGCATCGACCCGCAGTGTGGTGTCGAGGCGGCCACTGGTTATGTACTCTACGAGCAGCGGCAGACGGGGCAGCACTTGCGGCTTGAGCTTGGTGGCCAAGTGGTATACCAACAGTCCTGCACCGCCCGTTAACTGGGCTGTTCCCACCTGCCGAACGGTCAACTTCTCAATAATAGATCAGTGGCTGATTATTACAAGGTTAGGTTAGGGTTACGTTAGGATAGCTTAGGTTAGGTTGGGTTCAGTAAGGTTAGCCAGTTAGTCATATAGTCCAAATAGCACAAGATCCAAAACGCAGAGCATTCAAAAGTATGTGTTTTTTGTGTGTATTATAAAAAGAAAAAAATTGTATCTCATTGAAAAGTTCCGTATTCATAAGAGTTTTGGTTGCTATGGGTTCTGGATCTTGTACTTTTTGGACTGGATGTGTCATAAGATTACGTATTACTAAAATATAATAAGGTAATACATGTGGGTTTTTATGGTAATATCACATTACGTGGTTTTAGCCATAAATGTACAGTTCAATAATTTATTTTGAATAATAATTCATTTGATTATTGTTTTTGCAGGAATCATGTTATATTATACTATCGAAATTGCAATTATTTATTTTATTCAACAAAATATCATTTCATTAATATATTTGGCGCAGTTTAAGTTAGGTACACAAGAATGAAAAAATACTAATAAATAGTGCTTAACAAATGGGCAAAAAAGCAAACTTTTGCAATAGTGTCACGTAAAAGGAAACATACTCATGTAATCTAACCTAGCCTAACAATACCTTAACCTAATCCAACTAAATTAAACTACCCTTAACATTGGAAAATTCATTGTATTAGTTTGCCCTCAAACAATTCAATTACGTGATTCTAAATTATATGATTAAAAAAATAACCAAGGTTATTTAAGTATAATAAGTAATTTGGAGCAAAGCGAACTTACTTGCCGTGCATTCCGAAATATATATATATTGCAGAGACAGCAGCAATATACACGTAGAAGAACGTCCCAAATTGCTCATATTCACTCACTCAATGTGACTCTAGACCGCCCAGATTGTATAATGCGTGCACGGTTGAAAGCTTGTGCACTGTGTAACCCTCAAAAATGGCTGCCATGAAGCATGTTTATGTGCAGTTTTCTAATTGTGTGCACTTGTATTCTAACATAACAAAGGTCTTTTGCCGATTGTTAGTCTAGTTTTGTTTTGTTTTTCTAGGCATGGAATACCCACTTTCGAGACCTACAAGGCATTTTGTGGTGGTTAAGTTAGGCTCTGACACGTATGTCTGCTCAAATTTATTTCGATTTGATATTGTATAGGTAAAGATGTTTGTGGCTATAAGCAGCGATAACAGTTTGGGACACACATATTCACTGTGTCCGTTGTCTCTGCAATATACGCATTATGGAACGCACGGTTGATCTATGGTATGATTGTACATACATTTATAAAATGGATATTTTATCATTATTCTAAAGACAAAAGTGTTATATTTCTGACGTAATTAAAATTAGAACTACAAAATATTAATTAAAAGCAAAACATCTTAAAAATAAATTTGCAATTATTTTTAAATGCAATGTTATATTTATTAGGTATTTTTATACATGTTAAAAAAAGTTTACCTCTTTAGTGGCCGCCAGCAAGTATTTGGTGACGTTAGCATTCTTTAAAGTCTCCTTCGCCTTCTGCTCACTGAGACCAAGAGAAATGAACTTCTTGATCGTCTCTTCCTCGGCCTGAGACATGGTCACTCACTTCAAGTGGTAAGCTGCACTTATGTATGTTTAATAGCTCCTCCTCCTAGTGTGCGTAAACCAACACAATAAATAAATGATACCAGACATTTACTTTTGCCTGCTTCCCAGTGGTGGAAAGATGATGAGTTAAATTCTCAAAAGCGGTTATGTTATGATTTGCAACCACAGAACATAACAGAAATTTTATTGAAAATCAAACGTCGCAGACCTCGTGTCCGCACGTCACACCACAGAACATTCACAGATTACTCAGGAATATTATATTATCTATGATTCACAGAAAAGAATATGTAAACGTAATTCACAGATTATAAGCAAAGAGAAAATAATCAATGACACAAACATGAGTTACATTTATGCACAGCATATCTACTCTGGGATCTAATCGAGATTTTCACCTGTGAGTCACCGGTGACTCACTGGCGAGAATCTAATGAAGAGATCACCAATCGACCCACAAATGCAAATAATGATTGTGACAGTCTGCGGAAGTGCGAGCACGGAGATTTTGCAAATTGCAGCTGCGATTGCAACTCCGATATGATCTGTCAGTTTAATACATTCTGAGCTGTTAAAACGCAATTTTTAGTGAAGATATCAAACTTTCGAATTCATAAAATGACAGCCACGCAGAAAGTTCTGCGATAATTTCATGAGTGGATAGCCATAGTATTCAGAGTGGGCGGACTAACTTTAATACGGGATTATCGCCGGCCTACAAATCAATTTTGTGGTTAGTCCGGTGCTAGTCCATATACTAAATTTTGACATTTCACTCTGAATAATTTCCTCACCTCCATGCTCTGAATACTATTGGCCGGTGGACAGGATGTCCAGGGAAAACTCAAATACGACCGTTAAGGTGGCCCATCCCGCTCATCTCCCCATACAAAAGGGGAAAGAAGATCACGCCCATATGTTTTGTCAGAGATACAAAATTTTGCTCAAAATAGCTTTATTTGATCGAACTAGAAGTATGATGATCATTGGCATTGAAAAATTGTGTTTGGTTTCGAAGTTATAAGGTCCGAAAGTTCGAATTTTTCGCGCGTTTTATACAATAATTTTGGAGGTGGATTATGCAATAATAAAGTAAGAACATCTTAAAAGATTAGTCATCAGACATAGCTTATTTAATCAAGATTTATAATCTATTTGGTTTTTGTTAGATTTTTGACTACAGCGGTCGTGGTTTACTTTTAGCTATAAGTCGTTTTGAAATTAAAATTTTCGTAAATCTTACCAAATCATACACTATGCACATTGTCTTTTTTGTGGACATGTTGCATCTTCCTCATCACGGAATCTGTCTTATTCTTTGAAACAGAGAAGGTCCCAGAGCGCAACAGCACAGTTTTGTACCGTGCCGGCGAATGAGTTAGGCCCGCCGGGTTGGGGCACCTTAAAGTGGCCCATCCCGCTCATCTCCCCATACAAAAGGGGAAAGAAGATCACGCCCATATTTCTTGTCAGAGATCCAAAATTTTGCTCAAAATAGATTTATTTGATCGAACTAGATGTCTGATGACCATTGGCATTGTAAAATTGTGTTTGGTTTCTAAGTTATAAGGTCCGAAAGTTCGAATTTTTCGCGAGTTTTATACAATAACTTTGGAGGTGGATTACGCTATAATAAAGTAAGAACATCTTAAAAAGATTAGTCATCAGACATAGCTTATTCAATCAAGATTTATAATCTATTTGGTTTTTGTTCGATTTTTTACTACAGCGGTCGTGGTTTAATTTTAGCTATAAGTCGTTTTGAAATTATTTTTTTCGTAAATCTTACCAAATCATACACTATGCACCATCGACATACCCCAAAGCAATAGACCGACAATCAGAATACATCTCCATACAAATTTCCGTACCACCTTGCTTAGTGTGTTCCTACTCCTCTGGTGGCCCGCTGTGACGTCCCGAGGCTACCGGGCATTTCAATTCCTTCGTCTGTGAAGTGCGACCTGCCTGGGCGCGTACACACGGTGCATTTCGGCATTTTGTCGCATTTAAAAGGTTACGTTTGGCGCGTATGCTCGGATGTCAGGTGACGGCCACAGACTGACACGCAGTAGGGCATCAACGGTCGGTTAGCAGATGAAAAAGGAATGGATAGGGGACTAAACAAATTTTACGGTCCGTCAAAAGTAAGCTCAGTCAGCCGATATGCTCTCAGTCGGTGTCAGACGTCATGATGAATTCAGTTGGGCGAGATTTCAAAGTATCAACAAAATGTCGTCTTGTGTTGTTGAAAAATATGGAAATAACGCCATAAAGGACAACAAGAGCAATGGAATCACATTCCACGTATAAGTGCAAGCATATTCAGTATATTTTTAGTTTAGTTGACCTGAAACCTTTTATGTGTTGTAAAGGCGCAAACAGGGTTGGCACAAGCACACTTAAATTGTCAGTTCGATTTTTATTTTTGTTTTCATTTCAGTATTATATATTGAACTAAATTTTATTTTAAAAACAAGTAGGGCTGCCAAAAAACAATAGTCTACGTACTGTTTATTATTTTTTATAATGTCGTTTAGGATGTTTGTATAATATGTCTTAGTTCTGAGGCTGTGATAAAAAGGTACATCCTTGAAAATGGTCAACATTTTACATGTGACAGACAGCTCGTTTCCATAAAGATTAAAATTCTCAAGTCGTTTCTTGGCTCAAATGTCCTTTTGTCATTGAATGAGTATTCATTCCTTCAACCTTCTACATTTAATCATAGACTCCATCTTCTTAGGGCTATTATCGAAAAATATGTAAATGTAAAACTTTATCATATACATAAAACCAATCCGGGGATTAAAGCCGCCACAAAAGGACAAAAGCGTAATAAACTGAACCTATTTGAAGGAAATAAAAAAAAAAATTAAAAAGAAAGAACTTAGTGGTTTATCAAAATACCATCACACATTTACGGCGAACGGCAATAATCATCAACAGGTTTTACATAACACTGTACTGACTATTATTTGGACTATTTTTTAGCATCTAAAACGCATTGAACGAAATTTTTAAATGCATAAAATGCAAACATGGACAATTCAAGAATAATCAATATTATTTGTTTTGCAATGTTTGACCCATACTTGCAATACATTAATGATTCCCTCTTTGTGTTTATTTTATTTTATGATTTCAATATTTACAAATTGTGTATATTCGACTTTATTAATTTATCCTTAATATCGATGATTTTTACTCAGAATAACGATGGTTTAATGAATGATTCCATTAATATTTTTTTCATTTTCCCGCTTGCAAATTCGAGAAAAGATTATTTGATGCCTTGTTAACTATACAATCATGGTACTACTTGTTCTGACCACTATCACTAAATAGGAACCTTAATATTTTAATGCACAATACAATATATTGTTATTTATGTTCGTGATCATTTTTGGCAACCCTGCCGTTTTCACTTTCATTTTTCATTTAGTTTTGACGCGCCATTCTGCTCAAAGGGCTTAGGATGCGCGCATCGTTGATGTGTCATGATGGATTAGGATGAATTTTGCACTATATCTACGACCAGATGTCACAAATGTCACCATCCCTTTTTCTCATGCTATAACTAATACAATTTAAGGAAATTTTTGTCTCATTTCATTCTTCCGCGATTAGATGAATCTATTTGTCACTTTTTCGCATGATGCATTTCCTTATACCTTGGTCCTGCTCTATTACCCTTTACGTAGTAGAGTTTGGTGTGCATGTAAAAGTATAGGTGTGTGAGTTTTTTTTAAAAATAGGAACGCTTTTGAACTATCGTCAGTATGGAGGTACCGTATCCATTCTTTTTCATCTAAGGCGGTTAGGGTACATGTTGCGTGGCACGCGGGGAAAAGCTGATGGTGCATCTTTATGTTTTAGCTTTTATCAATGCTATGCACATTGTCTTTTTTGTGGACATGTTGCATCTTCCTCATCACGGAGCCTGTCTTATTCTTTGAAACAGAGAAGGTCCCAGAGCGCAACAGCACGGTTTTGTACCATGCCCGCGAATGAGTTAGGCCCGCCGGGTTGGGCCGCCTTAAGGTTCCGTGATGAGGAAGATGCAACATGTCCACAAAAAAGACAATGTGCATAGTGTATGATTTGGTAAGATTTAGGAAAATTTTAATTTCAAAACGACTTGTAGCTAAAAGTAAACCACGACCGCTGTAGTCAAAAATCTAACAAAAACCAATTCGATTATAAATCTTGATTAAATAAGCTATGTCTGATGACTAATCTTGTTAAGATGTTCTTACTTTATCATTGCGTAATCCACCTCCAAAGTTATTGTATAAAACGCGCAAAAAATACTTTCGGTCCTTATAATTTAGAAACCAAACACAATTTTACAATGCCAATGGTTATCAGACATCTAGTTAGATCAAATAAAGCTATTTTGAGCAAAATTTTGGATCGCTGACAAGAAATATGGGCGTGATCTTCTTTCCCCTTTTGTATGGGGAGATGAGCGGGTTGGGCCACCTTAATGTCAAACATAGGCATAGAGTACATAGAGTAAGACAGAAAAACTCGGCCAAGTGCGAATCGGACTCGCACACGAAGGGTTCCGTACCATCAACACTAAAAAATCACATTTTTTGTCCCCCCTTAATTTTTATTATTTTTTTATTTTACCTATTTGTTGTTATAGCGGAAAAATAAATACACACACTGTGAAAATTTCAGAGAACTTCTTGCTTTCGCTTTCCTGAGTAGATATAGTGAGATATGCAGCACATTCCGATACGAACTGTACACAATTACACTGCTAAAAGCGCATACAAGCGTCCGAAATCAGATTGTGCTGGTTGTGCTCAAAGCAGTAAGCCTTACAAACGATTCGGACCGTTTGTGTACGCGCTTACGGAAACAAAACAACAAACATGAAACAAATGACATTAGTGCTCGTAGTTCTCCTCAAATTTGAATCTAAACAATTGCTCTAACCTTAACTTGAATTGCGAACTGAGGGACATTCAACGGTTTGTGAAAATACACGGTGTAAAGACGATGATTACTCTTTAGAAACGTCAAAAAGTGACATTGACAGTTCCACACACGGTGCCCTACCTCCGAAGTGTGAGTACCACCTTTCCGAAATGTTTCAGTGTTGCTGTTATTCTATTTTAATTTGCCCGCTTGTTAAATACCTTTTGGTTTTCTATATTATCAACACGATTGCTTACATACGTGAAATTCGTTATAATTACTTTAGTAATGTGGGAACCATATATTGCTCCCACATACAAATAGTAGCTATAGCAAACATCTATCAGTATATGTAGGTCCATATATGAACATTTTACTTGGTCAAAAATAGGGAATTACCTCTCGAACAATGAAAGGCCTGTTTTGCTAGCGAGCGTGCTGTTGGTCTGAATGATGTCATGGCTGAAAGGCTACACTGCATTGATAAGAGAAAAGGAGTTTGTGGCGAATTATGTACATATTTTAAGATATTATTGATTATGAAATGAATTTTATATCACATTTTATTAATTATTCGGTATACTTGTTTGTTTTTACTGAGGTGTCTTAATATTTCTTGAATGATATTATTTTGGTTGATTTTGCATGAATGGTATTGAAATTAGTAATGAAACTATTTAAACACTATAAAGGATTACATTTGAGAATAACTGTGAGCACATTGATGCGTGTATTTAGGATTGGAAAGTTATAAAATATATATTTCCTATTTGGATCGCTGAATCGATGGTCTTGGCTAATCAGTGTAACCATTTCTTTTATAAACAAATGGACGCGGTAGGGACATGGGTCCTGAGTCGGGAGTGGGGAAAGGAATAAAAACTCACGCGCATTCGAATTCAGGACAGTTAAAAGACAGTTCAAGGAGAGTCGAGGGCAGTTCAGGACGATCGAGGATAGTCGCGCGGTATTTTCGGTCGGCAGTCCAGGACAAGTCGCGCAGTAGATTTTCAGTCTGCTTTTTTAAGTTCTCGGGGAGAAATTCGTACCTGTAAGGAGCGACACGACGGTTCGTTTTCGACTTACAGAAATTTCGCGGGGTGTTAACTCGAGGTCACCAAATTCGAATAATTATTAGTGTTTATTTGCTTTGGACGCTTAGAGCTGCCTCGAAGGCGCTTGCTCCACATTTAAATATAGAGACAGTGAGATTTTTATTAAATTTGTGATTTTAATTGCAAGAACATTAAATGTAAATTTTGGATTAAGGTTAAAGTGATTTGTGTATAAATCTATTATTTCGGGCGCGTAAAATCTAATAGACTATAGACTTTTATTGAACGAGTGAACGGGGAAGCAGCGTTCCAGACCCCAGACCAGACAGCAGATTGAACGCGAATCGATAAGTTTTTTTGCACAGTAATTACTGAATAATGTATTGCAATAATTCATTGTGTATCCGTGTAAAATGTTGTATGTCTTTATTTTCAGAGCCTTTATTTTCAGAGTCTTTATTTTCAGAGCCTTTATTTTGTTTCAGATAATGTGTTGTTTTCTGCAGGTTTACAAATTTATTTCGGTTTATTAATTCTGCCGTTTTGTTAATTTGCGTTTAGATTGCGTCGCGCATAACTTGCGTAAAATAAGTCAATGCGGAGTATGATTAGAGTTTAGAAAAATGTTATTTAGAGAAATAAATGTCAATGGAAATTGTTGGCTTTAGATGGGAGATAGATTGGAGTGGTTGAATATTTTATTTAAATATGTGGATGTATAGTTTTACTGAATTGAGAGATAGAGTGTGTTTGAGTGGATTCAATGGGATAGTTTTATTTGATATTTTGTGTGAACTAGTATTTTCAAATAGAATGTTGAGAGAAGTACGAACGATGGGTATGTTTGATTAGGTTTTTCTTTGCTTTGCAATAGTTGAAATATCGTAAATGTAAATGTCGATTCACTTTGCATTTTTATTACCGTAGATATGAAACTTGAAGAAGGTTCTATTATTTTGGGTTAAATCATTAAATTATTAGACTTTGTTTTAAATCGTAAATTCTTTAATTTGATTTAACCTATATTGCAGATTTCTCTGTGATATTTTATTACAAAATATTCAAGGACAACATCAAATAATTACCTTGATATTTTGATGGTTTCAACGAGTTGCCTAAGTTGAAACTATATAATCTGCTGATGGAAAATATACAATGAACTACATACAAATGCACTAAATAAATTGTGGTTCAAGAAATTAAATACATTTTTATTTAATTTCCTTTAAGCTTCAAATCAGTAAAATTCAAATCACGTAGATTTTGAAGGGGAAAGGCTTTGATGTGTTTCAACCAATATTTTCTGAACATCATATGTTCAATATATTCTCTACTCGTTTTGAGTTGTCTTCAATCACGATATGTGTGAGATATTTACAGACGTTTTCCAAACGTTTGATTTATAAACGATTATATACTTTCTGTATTTATGTTGGTGGATTTATCAACTTTAAATTGATTCTTGATATTGATTATGAGGTCGGCTACAATTCAATTTAATTGGATTGTAGAATACCTGTCTTGATTAAAATAAAATGACATGGATTCTGTGGAGATCTCGATAAAATAATAAAACAAACAGAGTTCACCACGTTGTTAGTTGACCGTGTTGTTCGATGGCCAATTATGGAGATATGAGTGCCTTTTGTGTTCATGGTTTAACTAGATGTGGAAAGTCGTTTATGTAGAAGATCCTTAGCTGAAAAGCGGGTGACTACCACCGTTGTGAACAGATTTCAGTTTGGGACCTGCAAATCTGCATCGTTGGAGGTTTGGTTAATCCTCAAAGCCAGTCGCTTACCCGAAGCGCACCGAGATCAGTACTGCTAGTAAATTGACCATGAAGACATAGGGAAATCGTGGCTTCATATTGTTCCCAGAGAACAGCTGAAAACCCCATACAATTTCAATGCGAATTTGAAGTTCGGTCATTGTGTATTTCAGACTATAAAGTTTGAATTGCTTTAAGACATTACATAAACAGCTTCCTGAACCATTCCATATTAGGGCACTGTGTCATATAATGACCGTGTTCACTGAATCAGCCAAATGTCCGAGGAAATATGCCAAAACCACACCTATTTAATTGATGGCGAGTACAGGCATTTGGAGGGTTTAGCACGCTGTTGCGTGACGCTGTGACCTGTGTGAGATGGCAGTAAAAATCCAACCCTCCATAGTTGGTATGCCTTATGTATGACAAAACTTCATTCATGCAATAAATCCAACCCCTCATAGTTGGTATGCCTAAACATCATTGGAATAACAATTCTCCGTAAAATATCCGATAACCCAATCGGTTGGATTTCAATTAAACATCTAAATTGACCATGTCATTTAGCAGTAACATCCAACCCGCCACAGTTGGTATGCAAATAGATTCAATCAAGTTATATGATCATATCATAAGCCTGACCTCCCCGTCAGCAGATGTAAAGTAGAGATCAATGACTTAGGAGATCTCTTTATTGTTTGTTGATTTTTGAACTTGGAAAATTCTTCAAAATTTGCATCAACGAAGAGGAGAAAGCAAGGTAAATATTTTTTTGCTTGGCCGGCTTTCACTCAGTTGAGCGGTGGAGAAAATCTTCAATTTTCAAGGGGCTCTACTGTTAGGGCTTAGCCCAAAATCGTCTTAATTTTCATCATTTTTTAATTTCCGCAAGTTTCATGTTTTCTTAGTTATAGAGTATGAGAAGAATGTATACAATATATTATGGTTGAGTAACATTTTAGTTAAATCCTAAGGTGTACTTTATATGAGGTTTAGTATAAATGATTGGATTAAAATTAAATTAATTATTCTAGACGACACGTGCCATTATTTAGTTGAGTTGAGTTTAATGTAGAGATGTATGTAAGGAAAAATAGGTATATAAGTTTAGTTAGGTAGAGTAGATAGAGATAGGTTAGGCTAGGTTGGTTGGGGCTGTGGGTGATTACAGTTGGTGCCGTGACCAGGATGTTTGTTGAAAAGCGTTTACTTGGGTATTTTACTTAGGTAAATTCTACGAATAAAAAGGATTTGGGTTATCTACGAATACAACAAAAGGGTCAATTATTTAAATGTTTTTTAGATTATTTATTAGTTTAAATATATGTGTCACTTTTAAATATATCTATTACTTTTAATTTTAATCCAAACGGTTTGATAGCGACAAAAGTTACGAAAGATTACGAACAGTCGATATGATCTAAAAATAGAACACAGCTGTTATAGTAAAACGGTACAATTTATTAAAACTACAGGGCGCTTTACCACTTCACATTTTTTTGTCCATTGAGCCGCGGGCGTGGCATAGGAAAGAATATCATGCATGAGGTCTTTATCTTCTGCAATTTTTATAGAAAACTAAAATTTTACATAAGAACTTTTACGTTTCAACAAGGAAATTCATTGTGTTTTGGATATAAAAATGTGTTGATTTTATTTGCAAAATGTGTATGTAATATAATGTTTTATGTGCTTTATATGAAGATATATGAAAATATTACTTTAATTTTAGATGTATGTTTTACAGGGTGACTTCATATTGTTATGTGCATACCTTTTATTCAGGAATTGTTACATGATTTGAAATTTTAAATATGGTGTGTCTCGCTTTAATCTTGAATCTATACTATTATATCTAATTTGTGTTTCGATAAAGGTGTATTTTTTACAAACTTCATATGATTCAGAACGGTGCAATCGTTGACAACTGAAATGTTTAGTAATACATAAAATGATTTTTACGGTTGCCTTACTTTATGGAATGTTAATTTTCATGCTTACAAAATGTGTTTTTATTATTTGACGGTTTCGTTTGCAGGAAAAGAAAAGTTATTATCTAACTGGGCTATGAAGAAACTAGAAGGTGTGCTTATGTATGAAACATGTTACGTGGAATACATGATCGCGGAATTCTAAGTTCGACACGTACATTGGAAAATTAATAAGACATGTGTAACCTAAATAGGAAACAATCGTCTTTGTTATAACCTGAAGGAAGTAATAAATTGGTTTATGTTTGACTTTTAGTTTAAATAGGCGGGAACTACTTAGAGAGCTGATTAACGACTATTGCTCACTCATATTTTAAATACAGGAAAGGTCCACTTGGGAATTATAAATATTAAAGTACAGTGGGTTATTCATTCTTAAAGTGGCGCTAGTTGGAAGGACTTCAACAACAATTGGGTATTGTAACATTAGGAAATTATTGGGCGTCGATATTATTTTACAATAGTTGAAAAGTACGAGCGTTCTTTGTTTTAACATTGAGTAAATTTCATCATGAGATTGATATGGGTTGGCTTGCTGGCTATTTTCAACTTTATGTTATGGGAGTTAGATGTAGTTATCCATTCGTAGTGTTATTTGCGAGGATTTTAATTTAACGTTGAATCAATAGTCAGTATAGGTTTATCTGAAACATAGATCTATATTTGAACGTTAGTGAACGTTAGAACTTGACAGCAAGTTAGGCTTACATTTGAATTAATTAAGATTAGATATTGTTTATTGGATGGTTAAGGGAACGGAGGCGTATTAGTTTGTTTTATAAAACTTTGAATTCGATTTAATACTTTTCGGATAATGAAGTTAGTTTATGGTTGCAGTTATAGAGATCGCGTTTGGATAGTATGCGGTTCTGAGTGTGATTAGATTATTAGTACTTAATTGAGAAAGCCTAGATTCGTTAAAGTATGCTTACTTCTCGGATTAATTTATATTAAATATGTTAGGACATATTTCGAATTGGTTATAGTTCTTCAAGTCTGGGTTGATTTGTTTTATTTACATAAAATTGCATTAAATTTCATGATTAAAGTTCAATCTATTTTAGGCTTCTTTATTGAGAATAGGTTAAGGATAACTTAGGTATTTGAGGATGTCCTAGATCTGACTTTGAGTGGATTATTGCCATAGATACTAGGAGCTTATTTTCTTTGCATTTAACGTTGAGTAATCGGAATATAATGACATAGACTTAGTTCATTTTATAAAAAATGTTATGGGTTGTTGAATTATCTAGTACTTATAATATTGCATTATATTGAACAATTAAGTACATTCAATTAATGTTCATTCATTAGTTTAAGAATCTTTTATTGTGGGAAATACAAAGCATAGTTTTACTTTCAAGTTTATAATTATCTCTAGTTTAAAAAAAAAAAAAAAACCACATGATGTTAGTTATCCAAGTATTATGTTGGTACCTACTTTACCGAGAGTTAGTTAATATTAGTTTGAGTCATTTTATACTTTCAGTCAGTGTCTTATATTTGTATGTCTAAATTTTTTTTCTTTTACGTTAACATTAAATACCTTCTTTTATCCGTTGATTTTGCTAAATTTGATCACGCATCATTTGATAAAATAATTTAATGGAAATTATGACGCCACCTTGCGGTGAAATGGCTAATCTCGTTCGAAGGGACTGAATGTTGGTATGTGTGAGTTGCGGCGCAAGGGCTTGGGAGTTCTGCTGTAAGATGAGAGATGGCGCTGTTGATTATCGATATAAATTTTGTTTGGTTCAAATTTTAGAAAGTTTCTCTGCTTTTTATATGGTTGGAATACGTTGTGTTTAAGAAAATATTGGACTGATAATCACGTTGAAATTAATTTCTCTCTGTGTAGTGGTCTAGCAAAGACAAATCAAGGAATTAGGTTTCCTATTATTGCTGAAGGATAATCAGTTAAGGAAAGGTTAAGTTTTGTGAGGTAAATTTCATATAATGAACAATAGAAATATAAAAATAAAATAATTGTAAAAGTTGGATAAGTAATGGTTTAAATGGGGGTCGTAAAATAATTTTAAATACTCGTGAAAAGATGAGACCAGATAAGCTTAGTTTAATGATTGGGGAGGCGAGTAACTAATAAGACATTAAGATAGGAATAAAACATTATTATTGTTAGATTTGAAAATTTTGTTTAATATTTAAGGAATTAAGAATTAAGAATAGACATTCAGGCATGCGACGCGCAGGCAGATTCCAATTCAATTGTATGGTCATTTTGATCATGTGCAGGAGACGCGATATTGGCTGTAAGCCGCTTCTCTTTCCTTTCTTTTCAGTGAATCCATCTTAGTTATGGGAACGAATACACTAAAATAGTTAAAAAAATTTTTTTTATATAATTGGTTTTTTTTGCAGATAGTTTTATAAATTAAAATTATTACATCTATTAAAATAAAATAATGAAAGTGTGAAGATTCATTCAGAATTCTTAGTCTATGTAAACTTTATTTCAAATCATAAGTTCTACGGATCGTAGCGAGGAGAAAAAAAAAACGTAGACATGCTACATCTTCGTAGCAGCAAATTAGGTCATATTATGTGCTACACGTCGTAGCAGGGTTTGAAGGCATAGGAGGAAATTATTGAGCGTAGAGGTACTACGAGGTTTTATTCTCAGTGTTGTAAGATGATGTATCATCATGATTTAGATTCGCAAAGATTATATTGATCAGTTTAAAATAAAATTAACATATTAAAAGAGTGACGTTTTAATTATTCAAACTTTGATCTGATTTATTTGTTACATGGAACTCGATGGAATAATTATTGCGGTTTTAATGATTATTAATGGAATTAATAATTTTCAAATTTGGTTTCAATAATATTAGATTTCGAATTAATAAAATTTGTGTAATTATTTTTAAAGTTTTAGGAATGATAGTGAGTTAAGGGATATAATAGTTAATACAGTAATTAGAAAACATTGTAGTTCTGGGGAAGTCTTTGCAGCAAGTCGAATTTGTATACATTCATAAAAAAAAATGTTCCATTGGGATGGTTGGGTCTCCCTTAATTAACAAAGAATATAATTATTTTAATACAGATATGTTATTTTATTACCCTTTTCTAAAGGTTTGAGATGTTTGTGTCTCGCAAAATATTGAAATGTAAAGGTTTCATGGTTTTGACTGACCGCTTTATGGTTTAGCCAAAATTAGCATGTTGTCTACCATTCGCAATCATCAGGAGGCGACTGTGGGAACCATATATTGCTCCCACATACAAATAGTAGCTATAGCAAACATCTATCAGTATATGTAGGTCCATATATGAACATTTTACTTGGTCAAAAATAGGGAATTACCTCTCGAACAATGAAAGGCCTGTTTTGCTAGCGAGCGTGCTGTTGGTCTGAATGATGTCATGGCTGAAAGGCTACACTGCATTGATAAGAGAAAAGGAGTTTGTGGCGAATTATGTACATATTTTAAGATATTATTGATTATGAAATGAATTTTATATCACATTTTATTAATTATTCGGTATACTTGTTTGTTTTTACTGAGGTGTCTTAATATTTCTTGAATGATATTATTTTGGTTGATTTTGCATGAATGGTATTGAAATTAGTAATGAAACTATTTAAACACTATAAAGGATTACATTTGAGAATAATTGTGAGCACATTGATGCGTGTATTTAGGATTGGAAAGTTATAAAATATATATTTCCTATTTGGATCGCTGAATCGATGGTCTTGGCTAATCAGTGTAACCATTTCTTTTATAAACAAATGGACGCGGTAGGGACATGGGTCCTGAGTCGGGAGTGGGGAAAGGAATAAAAACTCACGCGCATTCGAATTCAGGACAGTTAAAAGACAGTTCAAGGAGAGTCGAGGGCAGTTCAGGACGATCGAGGATAGTCGCGCGGTATTTTCGGTCGGCAGTCCAGGACAAGTCGCGCAGTAGATTTTCAGTCTGCTTTTTTAAGTTCTCGGGGAGAAATTCGTACCTGTAAGGAGCGACACGACGGTTCGTTTTCGACTTACAGAAATTTCGCGGGGTGTTAACTCGAGGTCACCAAATTCGAATAATTATTAGTGTTTATTTGCTTTGGACGCTTAGAGCTGCCTCGAAGGCGCTTGCTCCACATTTAAATATAGAGACAGTGAGATTTTTATTAAATTTGTGATTTTAATTGCAAGAACATTAAATGTAAATTTTGGATTAAGGTTAAAGTGATTTGTGTATAAATCTATTATTTCGGGCGCGTAAAATCTAATAGACTATAGACTTTTATTGAACGAGTGAACGGGGAAGCAGCGTTCCAGACCCCAGACCAGACAGCAGATTGAACGCGAATCGATAAGTTTTTTTGCACAGTAATTACTGAATAATGTATTGCAATAATTCATTGTGTATCCGTGTAAAATGTTGTATGTCTTTATTTTCAGAGCCTTTATTTTCAGAGTCTTTATTTTCAGAGCCTTTATTTTGTTTCAGATAATGTGTTGTTTTCTGCAGGTTTACAAATTTATTTCGGTTTATTAATTCTGCCGTTTTGTTAATTTGCGTTTAGATTGCGTCGCGCATAACTTGCGTAAAATAAGTCAATGCGGAGTATGATTAGAGTTTAGAAAAATGTTATTTAGAGAAATAAATGTCAATGGAAATTGTTGGCTTTAGATGGGAGATAGATTGGAGTGGTTGAATATTTTATTTAAATATGTGGATGTATAGTTTTACTGAATTGAGAGATAGAGTGTGTTTGAGTGGATTCAATGGGATAGTTTTATTTGATATTTTGTGTGAACTAGTATTTTCAAATAGAATGTTGAGAGAAGTACGAACGATGGGTATCCAGGTAGCAAGGTGACGTCTGCGACGCATAAATAACGTCATTCTTAGGTCAATTTAGGGTCAGTACTTTATTCGTCATTTCTGTACGTCGCAATAACGTTAATTTAGAGTTAGTCCTGGGTTGGTCATCGACGGTACGTCCTAAGAACGGCATTTCAAGGTATTTCAGGAAATGTTCCTGAAATATCCTGTCCTTGGATCCCTTCTTTTGGCTTTCGTAATTCTAACACATTTTGCCAATGTCAAAGTTCATTCAGGAAATGTTGACAAAAAGAATTAAAATAACTGAGCAGAATTGTAGTTTTTATTGTATTTCCTTTGTTTAAAAACTTACAAAAAAAATGCTTTAGAAATTACGCCGAGACCAACACAATGAACAACTTCTATTTTTTTGAAAATTATTGAAAAATAAATTGATCATAATAATCTGAATATTTTCTTATCCTGAAGTAAATATAATGAATTATTTTGAATATAAAAAAGTAAGTACCGAAAACGAGAAAAACGGGTAAAAGCCATATAATAATATAAAAAATAAATCGAGACGGTGCAAATGCGAAATCCCTTGCTTTTCCGCTACGGAAAAAAGATAGACCGTCAGTCAGTTTGACAGTTCGTTTCGATTTCCCTCCAACACTTTTATGGCCGGCCTCGTTCGCTCGTTCTTTGCGCTCGTTTTTATTTGAAGCATGTACGCAGTGATACAGTTTACGGAAAAGGACGGCGGAAGTGTCGCAATCGTTAACAATCAGTGGCTTACTCCAAGAAGGTGCGAGGTGTATTGGCCACCGGTAAAAGGGACAAAATCTTTTGAACGGATTTTAGCCAACGCACAGGCGTCATCACCAGATGATAAGTGGAAGCTGTATGGCGTGCAAAGAATTTTTTATGAGTCTGGTAGGTATTTGGTTTTGTTATTGTTATATAGACCCCGACTAGTCTTTAGCATTTTTCCGTTCTCCCGCAAGATTCTCTATAGCATCAACATGTGCTGTGAGGGTTACGGGAAAGCAGAAAGGTGTCTTATGAAACGTAATCTTTGCAACTAGCTTTGTGGTTATAGTGAAAGTTTACATTGTAAGTAACTTGGAAAAAAAACGTACGAAACCTTCGTTTTTCATAGATATTATTATAACATTGTATTTTATTTACCCCAAAATAGTTGCTGTGTGTTACACTGAAAGATGCTTTCGTAAGCGTGTCAGATTCACGCTTTAAACACACTATGCCAAACAACAACATGTTTGGCATATGAAATAATAATTTACTAACTTGGAAAAAAAAAGCTAATAAGGATTTGTTTCACACGATAATTCCCTTTTCTGCCAAATTCCTATAAAGGTAAATTTTCACCCTATCCACCGAGATGTTGTAAGAGGTGATAATGAGATTTGTTTGTGGTTATGATTCCACAATCTGCGGTTGATATGGGTGACCGACTTTTGAGGCAGGCCGTGGTATGGATTCTTCTTAAAAGTAGTGTTCCCTTCCTTACTTACTAGGTAGGTTTAATTCCACCTGCGTTGGTACTATAATGGTCAAAGCTGCAATGAAAATGTCCGTGTTTTCCATCCAGTTCAATGCAGGCATGCAGTATAAGGATAGTCCTGGCATGGCACCAGTTCCCAGGATGTCTGCTGGCTATTATCATGACAGTAGGTGTGGAGCCTTGCATGTCCGGTTACCTAAAAGTATTTTTTGTTGTGCGTTGCCCCAACATGAACCTGAGCGTAAACGGTGTAAGAAAATAAGCAAGGGTATTCCGTCAATTCTGCACCAATTAGAAATATTTACGACAAGACTTCAGCTCTCTTATCAGTGGGAATATTTGACATCCACTTTTGATAGGTGCAGAATTGATCGAATTCCCTCACTTATTTTCTCACATTTCACCCAGAAGTCGCTGATAGCTTGGATTTAAATTAATGGAAAAAATTGTTTGGGTTCCCTGGGTTCCCTTTCCCTGTGAAAAACACTGCTTTATTATTATAAACCTGCCACCTATTATCCATATTTTTTACAGATTTTGTGATTGTGATTTTTTTATTTGCATGTTTAGATGATATAGAGAAGGTAAAAAAGAAACTGAAGTTAGTTGAACTAACTTCAGACGTGCAATCTGAAGAGGACACACAACAGAACAATAAAAGAAGAGCTCCAAGGACAAAACGATATCTTTCCAGCAGTGAAGAAGACAATGACATCCATATCAGGCCACCACCTTTAAAAAAACAATTAGCATTGACTGTGCGACAGCCTGGACCCACAGCTGATGTATTTACAGGAACCTCATCGCAACGTAAGCGCTCTTAATTTTCTTAACATGAACATATAAGTAGGTGAAAAAATAAGAGTAAGAAACTCATGAGTCATCTCTATGTGTGTTATTTACAGTAACAGATAACATGTTTTGTCTTTATTTACATGGTTTGGTTTACATGGTCGAAGCGGCAATGAAAAATTGTCCATGTTTTCCATCGAGTTCAATAGCCGTGCTCATAAAAGGGAAGGTCCTGGCATGGCACCTAATTCCTTCGGGAATGTGGTGTGTTAGGCTTATGTCATGACGGTGGGTGTGGTTTTAGCCTTCCATGTCCAGTAACAGAAAAAAAATATTTTGTATAGACTTGCAGTTTGTAACATGTTGAGTGTTACTTTCACTATATAGCTTATTCCATAAGTTTACATGTAAGGGTAACTATGTAAATTTAAAAACCTGGAATTGTGTCTATCTTTATTTTTTTGTTATGCGCACGTAATATAGAAAAGTATATTTGCCAACAGATCTCCAAAAATCGGATAATGTTGCTGAAGATGATATATCTGTATTGAATATAGTTGATCTCCCTTTGTTGACTAGCAGTGTGCTAAAAGGTAAGATATTACATACTGGTATTTTTTTGGTACGTAGCAGCCATTTTTATAAATACGCCTTAATTTAGGATAAATCATTCAATGCTATGTAGTGCTATTTTTCATTACATGGAACATTCAAATGTATACTTGGTTTTATGTTCTTTCAGAATTTTAATTGCATACCAATGGAACAACGAACATTATTTAAAACAATGACAACTTATAAGTATTTTTATTTTCACCATGTTGTTTTTTGCATATCCACAGGTTTAGAAGACGAGTCGATAAATATAAAAGATAGTCCTCACCTCCAGAAAAATATTCAACAACGTAAGCTGAATTTTGGAGACAGCGCTCCAGCTACGCCATCATGCACACAGCTAAGGGAAGATAATCCTCAGGCAATATTTCATAATCTACAACCTAACTTAGACCCCGTTTCAGCATCAGCATCGCAATCGTGTGTCACAAACTTGACAGGTACTTTATTTTGAAAGTTTTCATTATACTTCTTGGTGATTGCAGCTTTCTGCAAAGAAATAATTATTAACCGACGAAAAACTGAGGAGGTATACAATTCTGCTGTAATTTTTTTTTTAGTATGGTATGTCCTTGTATTATTATTATTTTTTCTAATTACTGATCTAAGTCTTTTTTTAAGTTTATGCGGGACATAACTAAAATATTTAGTATGACGGCTTACCGCGCGTGTGAGGAGCATGGCTTGCTGCACTCAACGTTTCGGAGCTCACATCGGCTGTCTTCAGGAGAATGTGCCTGTCGCTACGGAGGTAGGCACGTTACTGCCTACCCGCCGTCCTGCTCTATCTCTGAGTGTCCATGGCAACACGTAGTAGCATATAGCATAGTCCATGGAAACATGGTGGCGACAGGCACGTTCTCCTGAAGACGGAGCCAATGTGAGCTCCGAAACGTTGAGTCATGCTCCTCACACGCCGGTAAGCCGTCATACTAAATATTATGATCTAAGTCTATCTAAGATTTCGTCCTATTTTCAAATATTGTTTTTACTCGTTTTCTTCTGTGTCTGTTATGTATATTTTATCTGTTTGGTACACATTTTGGTATTCATTTTATACTAACTTTCCCAAAGACTTGAAATTTTAAATGTAGCTCGGGGACTGGATGAAAATTTTTATCAATCAAATGTTTGTAATATTTTTTCTTTAAAAATTTTTAAATGTGGGTTGCTTTCATTGTAATATGTGTAAATATAGCCGTTGTGCACCCCATGTTTTTTTTTTGAGAAATTTGTGTTTTTTACAGAGAAAGATGTTTTTTTTATTGATTTGATTTGTTTTCTTTTATTTACCTAATACTGTCAAATATTTTCTAGCGTTTCAATCGAAAGTACTGTCATTATTGACTATACTGAAAACACAAAACGATCAAATTATACACATACTTAAGGAAACTAAGACTGCAAATTGTACCTTGAAACCTGAATTGAAATTCCCGATGAAAACAGCCGAAGAGCTAAATGCCATTGAAAAAACATTGGAAAATAAAGAACATTTTGATAATTTGGTAAGTTCTACAACAGTACAACCCGCTTTAATAAAGGTCCCAATATCCATGCCCCCATTTAACCAAAGTATTCCCTCAATGCCTCTATGTTGTGGGTGAAGAGCATACACAAATATAAGTAAAGAAGATTTAAATAGAATAGTCCCTGTGCATGTTTCCTACTTAATAGGTTTTAGGGCTTAACCTGCCCAGGTTAATACGATCACGGTGGATGAAATATGGTTAAAGTAGCAATTTTTCATTTTTGCAGCCCAGTTGCATTTCCATAGTTCCTTCGGGAATGTAGTATCGGGTTCATATTTTGACAGTGGTTGTTATTTTATCAATGATGTATTTAAGGAACTGCCATATAAAAAAAAACAGATTTATACATACACTTACGTATGTATATTGAATTCTCATTTTACAATCAAAGTTCTACTGTATTTAAATACACTCTTTTTATTACAGGTTTCATACATTAGAACCCTGGGAGGCAGGGATATTGCAAGCAAAGTATCTCGCATAATGAAATTCGCTTTATCTGACCAGCTAGCAGAACAATATAATTTCTATGGAAAAAGGTCATGGTCCATGGTTAGTTTTGATTTGACCTCTGGAGCTTCAAGTGCCTTGAGGCATGCTTGACTATCCGAGAGGATAAATATATTTTGGCTTTTGTAGGTGCGTTCAAGGTTTTCGTGTACACAGTCAATTATTGCGTACATCTCTGCCTGAAAGATGGAGGCAAAGGACCCCAGGTTTATAGATTTCCGAACCTTAGGTCGCTCCCCATATACTCCTGCCCCTACTCTGTCCCTGCTTTTGGAGCCGTCTGTGTACCATACTAGGTCTCCATCCCTGAAGCTAGGTCCCTTATTAGACCATTCACTTCTTTCAGGTATTTCTATTGTGTACAGTTTAACAAAACTGTATTCTGTTTTCATGACATCTGAAGTCATTCCCAATATTGGAATTTTCAAAAGATGGGCCTGCAGTCCCTGCATTTCTTTTGATAGCCAACTCCTCTGCCCTCCAGCCTCAAGGAGTCTCTGCATGCTGGCTCTGGCTTCCTTTTGTACTTGAATATACAGAGGGACGAGGTTAAGCATTGCCTCCATAGCTGCAGTTGGAGTTGAGGAGACGGCCCCAGTTGTGATGGCACAAGCTAGTCTTTGTAGACTGCTAAGTTTATTTCTGCATGTGATCTGTGTGGTTTTATTTTGCCACACGATAGAGCCATAGGTAACCATTGGCCTGACTATCCCCGTATAGAGCCATATGGCTACTTTCGGTCTAAGACCCCATTTCTTTCCTGCAAGACGATAGCAGGATCCCAACCTGCTATCGTCTTGCAGGAAAGAAATGGGTAAAGAAGACTCGAAACAAGACCTGAACATGGCTGAAAAAATTCAATACACAAAGAAGGCTGTAATTGGGCAACGTCAATTATTGAGAAGAGCCAAAGAAGCAGAGTTAATTGTAATTTCAGATATACAAAAAACTAATGCATCTAATGCAAGTGCAAGTTCATCTTTATCTAATATGCCATCTACATCATGTTCAAATTCTCTTCCCCAAAGTTTATCACGTAGTAATAGCGATAGTTATCATAATTCAATTTCAGAAGAAGGGATTGTATATGAAAGTGAAAATATTAATTTGAATGTTGAGCAATCTACATCCGATTCAGATTCTGATGATAATAAAGTTATTGATTTAAAAACCAAGTTAACACATTGGGCAACTATTCAACATCAAATACCACATAATGCTTTAGATAGTCTCCTAAAAATATTATCTTCTCTGTATCCAGATTTACCAAAAGATAGCAGGACATTATTGAAAACCCCAATTCATTTAAACGTCACCGACTTAGATACTGGACAATTTGTATATCTGGGTTTGCTTTCACAAATTCAAAAACAAATAAAAACATTTAATTCTAATGCTGTGACTAGAGAAATTAAAATATCTTTTAACATTGATGGATTACCCCTGTTCAAAAGCTCTAACACACAATTGTGGCCCATACTAGGTTTGCTTAAAAATTATCCAAATGCTAGACCATTTGTTGTTGCCCTTTTCTGTGGTAAAACTAAACCTTCACCATTAGAACTTTTTCTTAAGCAGTTTGTGGACGAACTAGCAAACATGCTTGAAAATGGGTTTAATTTTGAAAACATTGATTACACTGTTAAAATCCATAGTTTTATTTGCGATGCACCAGCACGAGCATATATTAAGCGTACTAAACAGCATGGTGGTTATTCAGCTTGCGATAAATGTGTTGAACCAGGTGAATACCGAGGCAGAGTTATATATGAAAGTGTTTCAGCACCTAAAAGAACTGACGAATCATTTCGTTTAAAGTTAGATGAAGATCACCATGTCGGAGAGTCACCACTTTTACGTCTGTCTATAGACATGATATTATTATTTCCTACTGAATATATGCATAATGTTTGTCTAGGGGTGATGCGTAAGCTATTAAATGTTTGGATCAGTGGTGATTTAAATGTTCGTTTACAGAGCCACTTAATTAAAACCATGTCGGAAAAACTAATCTATTGCTCAAAATTTATACCAGTAGAATTTAATAGAAAACCGCGAAGTTTGACTGAGTTAGCTAGATGGAAAGCCACTGAATATAGAATGTTTCTGCTGTATGTTGGTCCGATTGTTTTGAAAAATATCTTGCCACGATCACTTTATGAAAATTTCTTGCTTTTTTATTCAGCTATTACTATTCTTTGTTCAAGTAACCATATAAAAAAAATTGGTATAGATTTCGCTCAAGAATTATTAAATATGTTTATAAACCATTCAAAATTGGTTTATGGTTTACACTTTTTGGTATATAATGTACACATGTTATGCCATATAGGTGATGATGCACATAAGTTTGGTGCCTTAGATGAATATTCAGCGTTCCCATTTGAAAATTATTTGAAAACTTTGAAAATTTTAGTAAGATCACCCAACAAGCCATTACAACAAATTGTGAAAAGGTTGAAAGAAATGGAATCGCCAAAGTTACATAGTTCCTCATTGATAATATCTGTTTCTGACCACTATTGTTCTGGACCTGTCCCTGAAGAAAATTTGTATGAATGTTATAAAAAAATAATATACAAAAAATATACAATGTATGTTGCAGCATCTCGTGAAGCTGATTGTTATTGTCTCACAAAAAATCGAAAGGTATTCAAAATATATAATATCCTTGAAAATGATGGTTTGTTCATTTATGGAAAGGAATTTTTAAATTACCAGCCATTTTTTGAGTATCCTTTTAGTTCTGTAGCCATTGATGTAATGGTTGTGAAAGAATTGTCACATTTTAAACTAATATCTGTAAATGACATTTTGAACAAATGCGTGGTAATCCCTAACGAACATTATACTTTAAGTATTCCTATGCTTCATGATTACGATCTTAATGTATGATTACATATACCTATAGATACAATGGATACATAATAAGGTTTTTAATTATAATATATAGCTCGTTATGAAGACACAAATATGGAAAATGTGTACTGTAATAATGATTCCAATGTTTGAGAATTTTGTAGTTTATGCAGATACATAAGTTTATAATTATATTCTTTGTTTGTTAGCATGCACACATTTCAATAAATGTTTTAACAGTAATGTTTATTTTCATATAAAAATCCTTGCACCAAAAAAATTCATTGTTTTGATAAAACAGTAAAATTGGACATAGTTTGGTTAGGTATGCACATTTACACACGCCGTATACACATACACATGTGTTACTGCCTCTTCGCGTAAGATAGTGCAGAGGGTGGCATGTGTACAGGTACATATGCATATAGAAGCCACCTTAACAACCTATTTGAATGAGATAATGCCGATGTTGGCATGTGTACAGCACGTACATACCGGGTGTTAATGCGGCTATGGTCCAAACGTTAACCAGCTATTCCTTGGCATATTTGGAGCAAAAAAGCTAAGGAACTTTTTGCTGTCCGATTAAAAAAAATTCGTCTGCCCCATAAAATTTTGGAAATACCGACACGTTAAATGTATGGGACGGTCGGATTTTTTTCAACCCGTACAACAAAATGTTATCTGCCTTTTCTGTTCCAAATATGCCAAGGAACACCTGGTTAACGTTTGGACCATAGCCCCGTTAACACCCTGTATAGAAGCCAAGTTAGGCAATGTTTGATGAAGACAACATATTGTTCTACTTAAACCAAACCATCCACGGTGTACAGAAACTAGCAGTTCAGAGCCGAAAGGAGGTGATTCTGCATATGAAACTAAATATATTTTTATCTACGATTTCTGTTGTCAAGACCAAAAAATTAAATCCGACATATGGTGGACGAACCGACGGACGTGTAATAGAAAGCTACAAATACGAGGTGTACAGAAACCAATAGTCAGAGCCAAAAGGGGGTGATTTTCTACACGAAACTAAACACCTATTGATTTATGACTTGGTTTGAAGACTAAAAATGTAATCTTCTCCATTTGTTGACAAAAATGTTTGAGGAGAATGAAATTTTTTGTCTTAAAACCGAAGTCATAAATCAAAAGATGTTCAGTTTCGTGAAGAAAATCACTTCCTTTTGGCTTTGACTATTGGTTTCTGTACACCGTGTATTTGTAGCCTTCTATTACTCGTCCGTGTGTCCGTCCACAGTACGTCGGTTTTGTGTTCTAAAGACGTCATTATAAGGTCACTTAAGTCGTACCATTTTAGTCTTTATCGACCGTCATTTTGACGTCCATATACAGACATCCTCGACGTCATTTCATGACGTCTGGATGTCCAGCAGATGACGTCAATTTGTGACAGCCTCACGACGTCTTTTTTCGGCGTCAGAGGGACGTCGACAAAAGACGTCGTGAGGCTGTGACAAATTCACGTCATCTGCTGGACATCCAAGACGTCATATTATGACGTCTTTTACGTCGAGGATGACTGTAAATGGACGTCAAAATGACGCATAATTGCTACCTGGGGTTTGATTAGGTTTTTCTTTGCTTTGCAATAGTTGAAATATCGTAAATGTAAATGTCGATTCACTTTGCATTTTTATTACCGTAGATATGAAACTTGAAGAAGGTTCTATTATTTTGGGTTAAATCATTAAATTATTAGACTTTGTTTTAAATCGTAAATTCTTTAATTTGATTTAACCTATATTGCAGATTTCTCTGTGATATTTTATTACAAAATATTCAAGGACAACATCAAATAATTACCTTGATATTTTGATGGTTTCAACGAGTTGCCTAAGTTGAAACTATATAATCTGCTGATGGAAAATATACAATGAACTACATACAAATGCACTAAATAAATTGTGGTTCAAGAAATTAAATACATTTTTATTTAATTTCCTTTAAGCTTCAAATCAGTAAAATTCAAATCACGTAGATTTTGAAGGGGAAAGGCTTTGATGTGTTTCAACCAATATTTTCTGAACATCATATGTTCAATATATTCTCTACTCGTTTTGAGTTGTCTTCAATCACGATATGTGTGAGATATTTACAGACGTTTTCCAAACGTTTGATTTATAAACGATTATATACTTTCTGTATTTATGTTGGTGGATTTATCAACTTTAAATTGATTCTTGATATTGATTATGAGGTCGGCTACAATTCAATTTAATTGGATTGTAGAATACCTGTCTTGATTAAAATAAAATGACATGGATTCTGTGGAGATCTCGATAAAATAATAAAACAGAGTTCACCACGTTGTTAGTTGACCGTGTTGTTCGATGGCCAATTATGGAGATATGAGTGCCTTTTGTGTTCATGGTTTAACTAGATGTGGAAAGTCGTTTATGTAGAAGATCCTTAGCTGAAAAGCGGGTGACTACCACCGTTGTGAACAGATTTCAGTTTGGGACCTGCAAATCTGCATCGTTGGAGGTTTGGTTAATCCTCAAAGCCAGTCGCTTACCCGAAGCGCACCGAGATCAGTACTGCTAGTAAATTGACCATGAAGACATAGGGAAATCGTGGCTTCATATTGTTCCCAGAGAACAGCTGAAAACCCCATACAATTTCAATGCGAATTTGAAGTTCGGTCATTGTGTATTTCAGACTATAAAGTTTGAATTGCTTTAAGACATTACATAAACAGCTTCCTGAACCATTCCATATTAGGGCACTGTGTCATATAATGACCGTGTTCACTGAATCAGCCAAATGTCCGAGGAAATATGCCAAAACCACACCTATTTAATTGATGGCGAGTACAGGCATTTGGAGGGTTTAGCACGCTGTTGCGTGACGCTGTGACCTGTGTGAGATGGCAGTAAAAATCCAACCCTCCATAGTTGGTATGCCTTATGTATGACAAAACTTCATTCATGCAATAAATCCAACCCCTCATAGTTGGTATGCCTAAACATCATTGGAATAACAATTCTCCGTAAAATATCCGATAACCCAATCGGTTGGATTTCAATTAAACATCTAAATTGACCATGTCATTTAGCAGTAACATCCAACCCGCCACAGTTGGTATGCAAATAGATTCAATCAAGTTATATGATCATATCATAAGCCTGACCTCCCCGTCAGCAGATGTAAAGTAGAGATCAATGACTTAGGAGATCTCTTTATTGTTTGTTGATTTTTGAACTTGGAAAATTCTTCAAAATTTGCATCAACGAAGAGGAGAAAGCAAGGTAAATATTTTTTTGCTTGGCCGGCTTTCACTCAGTTGAGCGGTGGAGAAAATCTTCAATTTTCAAGGGGCTCTACTGTTAGGGCTTAGCCCAAAATCGTCTTAATTTTCATCATTTTTTAATTTCCGCAAGTTTCATGTTTTCTTAGTTATAGAGTATGAGAAGAATGTATACAATATATTATGGTTGAGTAACATTTTAGTTAAATCCTAAGGTGTACTTTATATGAGGTTTAGTATAAATGATTGGATTAAAATTAAATTAATTATTCTAGACGACACGTGCCATTATTTAGTTGAGTTGAGTTTAATGTAGAGATGTATGTAAGGAAAAATAGGTATATAAGTTTAGTTAGGTAGAGTAGATAGAGATAGGTTAGGCTAGGTTGGTTGGGGCTGTGGGTGATTACAGTAAAATAGTGTTAGATCAAATTCAATAAATAAAAGATAACAAACACCGAACTTTATACGAAGAAACGATCCCGGAAAAGAACAAATTACTTTATTTTCCATCCTGGTATCCCTCACCACGGAAACAAGTCCCTAACAATGGGCGTCTCCTTCTCTCGCTGAACACGCGCTTTTGTGTTCATACGCTCTATCTCGCTCGCTTATACTCGCACACAACCAAATGATGCCCATTCACCAACTTGTTCGTTCCTAATGATTGATGTTTTCGGATCTTTCAATCGCGCATTAGCCCGGCACTCACACGTATGCATGGTTACAAGCATGACGGTTGCAGCCACCGCGGTCGCTACCGTATT
The DNA here is from genome assembly GCA_946894095.1 of Incurvaria masculella. Taxonomy (NCBI): domain Eukaryota; kingdom Metazoa; phylum Arthropoda; class Insecta; order Lepidoptera; family Incurvariidae; genus Incurvaria; species Incurvaria masculella. The sequence continues at coordinate 14,406,974 of OX335650.1, forward strand.
ATTATTTCGGACGAAATGTTTTCTTGATTTCTATCTAATGATATGTATGTTTGTCTATGATAAGTTATTATACGGATCTTTGTATTCCTTTCCCTCCGATTTTTATACCTTTTGACCGCGTATTTTGGCATTTTGTCGTATTGCAAAGCCTGTAGATGGCACGTACGCTCGGATGTCAAGTCGACCTCAGACTGACACGCAGTAGGGCATCAACGAGCGAATAGGGCGCATATTACGTGGTACGCAGGGAAACGCTGATGGTGCATCTTTAGTTTTAGATTATATCGATGGTAAATATAATACAATGTAAAGTAATATAAGTAATGTAATATAAATGTGTCGGTCTGCCTGCGCCAAGTGGTTGCGTTACATAGATTGGCTATATAAAATAAATGTTGGTATGTACCTGCTGATGAATATACTGATTGTCTAGAAATATTGATACCTATTATTTATAGAACAATAACCAGTCGATTTTTTTGATTAAATAATTAAATATACCTAAAGTTATATCTGCCACTTTAATCGCCTATAACTACAAATTCCACAAGCGATTTGTTCAGGTTTTGGTATTGCTAAGCAATTATGTACCTACTGATTTTTCATGCTTCGTTATTTGCAGCCATTTACCTTATCATATATATTTTTTGTCATCATAAATAGTTTTTCAGGCGCCTTATCTACGTAACGCAACCACTCGGCGCAGGCAGAGCGACACATTTAGACCCTGTGAACCCAGTTTCAGCCATTGACATTATTGTCACCATTTTTATCGCGACCTCCCAGTCTAAAAAGGCTGAAAAGATCGAAAATACATATTCCACCTTAGATTCATCTAAGTATTCCACCCATAAATACCAAAGATGGCAAATGGGTAAGAACAAACTTGAGAAGGCCGAGTAATACGCGAAATACCTGAAACCTGTTTTCAAGCCTTTGCTCATAAAACATCCTGAACACAATAACAAAGTCTGCGAATATCTAGATGCACCACTGCAAATATGCTTACCACTCAGAAGTACTAGCCCAAGAGAAGTATGGAGAGAAGTCTTAAAACTACAGGATGGCAAAACACCAGAATATGATTTATTTGACTAAATGTTACTCAAGAACCTGTCCAGAAAGGGCGTGATTTGCATTACCGCTATCTATAACGCCTGCTTAAGACTAGCTATATATCCAGCTCAGTGAAAACCTGCGCAGGTTATAATTATATCAAAACCAAGCAAAAAGCTCCATGAAGTTAACTCCTACGGACCTATAAGCCTACTCCCTACTTTGGTTAAACTCCTGGAAAAAATCCCCCCTCATCAGTTTGGCTTCCGAGAAAAATATGGAACTGTTGAACAGATACATCGAATCACTGACACTATAAGTCGAACGCTAGAAAGCAAACAGTTATGGTTCTGCTATCTTCTTAGACATGAGCCAGGCTTTTGACAGAGTGTGGGGGTATCAAGGTCAATCAGGGTAAATTCGTCCATGTGACCTTTACCCTCCGAAGGGCTGAAGATGCCAAATACCTGGTCTAGACCGAAGACTCACATAGAGAAAGCATATCTGGACCAGACGTAAACAATTGGACATGAAATTCAGGTCAATGTACTGGCTGATGGGTGGTAAATCAAGCCTGTCACATGAAAGCAAGATAGCTCTCTATAAGACCATCCTCAAACCAATTTGGACCTATGGAATCCAGCTGTGGGGAACTGCTAGCAATAGCAGCATAGAGATTCTCGAAAGATTCCAAAGCAAGTCATTGAGAGCCATGCTATACATACTTTACTACGTGAGCAACAAATACATGCACGAGGACCTAAAAATCAACGACGTCAAACAAGAAATCTCTACACAGCGAAAGCTATCAGACGAGGATATCAAGTCACATCAATGAACTAGCATCAAAACTAGTGTGCACAGGAAGCGGCACACATTCCAGACTGAAGCCGCATAGTGTCCCTACGCTGGCCATGAAATTTGACCACATCAAATGATAAGGGACTCCTAAGAATCCCTCCGGCTAACAAAACCACAACGCAAAACTCATCTGAATGGCTCATTGTGTTTACACGGATCGCCAAGTTACAGACAAAACAATAAAAATAAAAAATAAAAAGTAAAAGTCACACAGCTCGGGTGGAAGGAATTAGAAGGGCAGCTTCAAAATCGGTACCTTGAGCCAGACCCGGTCAAGTGCTTTCGCGATAGCCATACCTTTGCCATGACTTTTGAGCGCATCACCCATCTCATGTGAGATGTAAAATAGGAGATTTCTGCAGATCAATTCGGACGGATTCCGATGATCGCTGATAAGTTTGTTTCGGAAATGATTAGAACACAATAATTTCCAAAACCAATGTTGACATTGCGGTTGACAAATTCATTAATATTCTTCAAAGCAACGTAGCTGAACTGATTAACATTCCTTTCCACCATAACAAATTTTTCATGACTCCCATAGACGAACACACTCACTTTTCATAAAGTTTCATACAATGGCTCTAACCTGTTTCCTCAGTCAAATTAAGTAATATTATTCTGAAATTTTGCACATTCAATAAATCAACTGGGAACTATGTACGTCTGCACGTTTTTGTTTTTTTTAATAATTTTAAATTCAAAATTCCATGGGCGTCGTCGGGCAACAAATCTTGTGCATAAAATAAAATCAGTTTGCATGAAAACCATTCAAGGTCTCAACATAACGAAAATTTTATAGGACTATGTATCACTTACGTCATATAATGGGAAGAAAAGTTTATGTCAGTTTGACTGCAAGAAAAATGTAAAGACAAATAAAAGATTTCAAAGTAAAAAGTCGTATTCTATTCATGGTAGCATCACACTGCGCCGCAACAACATTTCTGGCGACCGTGACAGGACTCAGTCAGGTCTAAATTACCACAAAGTGATTGAACAATTAAAGAGTCGCTTTGTCAGAGATGACCTAATGATTGAAAATTATGTGCGAGAGATTTTGAACATAGTAATGACTCAAGTTACGCAAGGGAAACAATCCAATTTACGTAGTCTTAAGCCAAGCTGCATCCAGAAGGATACTTACACAACAGGACATTAAGGAAGAAAAACCTATTCGACAGCGGACGACCAAAGTAGGAAGTGTAGTGAAAGGCCCAGATAGATATAGGTTCTCAATAGAAATCTTGACTTTATTATATTGTAAACCCTTGAAAAAATGTTAAGGTAATTAATTTTATTTTGTGTTGACTTTTGAACCCCAAAAGTCAAGATGAGGAGTATGTCATATAATGGGAAGAAAAGTTTATGTCAGTTTGACTGCAAGAAAAATGTAAAGACAAATAAAAGATTTCAAAGTAAAAAGTCGTATTCTATTCATGGTAGCATCAGACTGCGCCGCAACAACAACTTAAATAAAGCACAAAAAGACACGTTAACTGATTTCAACTGTCTATTTCCATGTACAGATGTTGAAAGAAAGATAAATATTCATTCAGATTGCAGAGACTACATAACCATTTGTAAAATATGAGGAAAAATAAACAGTTTCGAGTTCACACACTTAATCTGAATCATCTTCTATAGTAACTGGTGATTTGGTCCGTCTCTTTTGTGTGCTTCTAGTGCCTATAGCATTTGAGAGCCAGTCGGCAGCACTACTCTGAGTAGCCTTTTTGGTGCGAGGCGTGCGAGGTTCAGGCTTAACCGGCGGATCTTTCGCAGCATTGCGGCCCCCTCGAGAGCCCCGTCCACCACGCGACCCACGCCCACGTACTGCTTTCGCCGGAATGGCTGTCACCTCAACTTCTTCGTCACTAGACTCTATCACTATTCCACTCTGTTTAGATTCCTTTGCCTGCTGCTTGGGTTCCTGTCCCTGCTGCTTTGAGTCTAGTGCAACATTCATAATATTTTTTAACTCTTCTCCTTCAATGTTATCAAGTTCTATCTTGCACAGAGCTATTTTCTCCATAACTTCCTCCGCGGTCTCTGCCTTTGAATTCATAAGGAAATCAATATAGCGTTTCTTATGTGCTTCAAATATCTTTCGGAATGTCTCATCATTGTTCTTCATAGTGAAATCTTTTACTGCATCTCCCATCGCACGGACTGACAGCACTGCAAGCCGCTGGTCCGGTGGCCGCTCTTTGTAATATCGCTCTAGGAGAGATTCCACATTAAAATCTTCAACCTCCTCTCGCACTGCATTCTCCAATGCTTCCCTGTCTATGTTGGCAGGGTCATACTTGCGCTCTTTTATCCTCTTTTCTGATTTCATGATAAGCACATCAGCAGGATTTGCAACAACAGCACTGAATTGTTGTCCAAAGCGAACTATATTAAAACCCTGCCCTTCATGTTCAGTGAACACACTAAGCCTCACAAGAGGCAGCTTAGGTTGAAGCTGGTGTCCACTGCGAAGTTTCTGTGCTTCATCAATAGCTTCGTATACTTTTCCTGCAAGAAATTCTTTTACCTTGTCACATTCATTGACTCCTGTTGCTTGTAAATTTTCTTCTGAGAGAACGATTGTCTTGAATACAAACGGTCTCACTGTTTTCAATGGGATTGGGGTCAACCTGAACTTTTTTTTATATATTTGAAGCAAAGCGCAGTGTTTTGGTAACGATTCCCCAACTGCTAAGGAGGTAGCGACTGTGCTACCAGGTTGTGTGACATAAAAGTTGTTTTGGCAGTTCAGCTCTTCCTTCACGCGACACTCGTGCTCGTGGCCCCACACTACCATATCTAGAAAAGCCGGTAAAACATTCTCATGAATAAAGTTGAGGGCTCCGCGGTCGGACCTGTTTTGATGTAGTGTCAGCAGGTTAAACCACTCGGCGCCATCATCAGGAAGCTCCATTTCCACCTGTCAAATCAAATGAGAAAGTGAGATTATGGATGGCTAGTACCACACAACTACTGTTATGATATTAGCCCAATAAACCACATTCCCGAAGGAATTATGTGCCATGCCAGGACAGAGAAGCGTCTCGTAGCCTAGTGGCGCGGGGACTGGCCTAGCGTACCAGAGCTCTGGGTTCAATTCCTCGCCCCGACATGCACTACTTTCTTGCTCTTTCTGAGTTCGATAAGTGCATTTTGTCACGAATGCGACCTGCTGCATGGTTCGGAATTCATGTAAAACCGTAGGACCTGCCCCTACTAAATGATAGGGTTCAAGCCCGCCCGGGTTGGTACCATCGCATTGGATGAAGAGATGGTCAAAGCAGAGTGTGTATTTATTTTGCCGCTATAACAACAAAAAGGTAAAATTAAAAAAAAATTAAATTAAAGGGGGGCCCCATACAAAAAACGTGTTTTTTTGTGTTAAATCTTGTACGATGGTACGGAACCCTTCGTGTGCGAGTCCGACTCGCACTTGGCTGGCATTTTTGGGGTTCCGTACCCAAAGGGTAAAAACGGAACCCGATTACTAAGCCTCCGCTGTCCGTCCGTCCGTCTGTCACAGGGCTGTATCTCATGAACCACAATAGGCAGGCAGCTGAAATTTTCACAGAGTGTGTATTTATTTTGCTGCTATAACAAAAAGGAAAAATTAAAAAAAAAAAAATTAAAGGGGGGCCCCATACAAAAAACGTGTTTTTTTTTGTGTTTAATCTTGTACGATGTACGGAACCCTTCGTGTGCGAGTCCGACTCGCACTTGGCCGGTTTTTTATACCTTTTGAGGAACTTCAGTTACATAGATTAGATGCTTTAACTAACTTTCTTAACAATTAACTAAGTTGAACCAAAGAAAAAAAGTTAAATCAGGTGAAGATTTCTCAAAAATATATGATGTTAATGCCTCTGTTCCTCAAGGATCTGTACTTGGCCCGGTGCTATATTCGATCTACACTGCAGACCTGCCGACAACGGACCAGGTGGTGACTGCAAGATATGCCGATGACACTGCATGTCTTCCTAGTGACCTAGACCCGTCAAAAGCTTCCAAGAAGATACAAACACAACTGAACAAGATCGATCAATGGCTCGAGACATGGAGAATCAAATGTAGCTCAACAAAATCCAACCACATCACGTTTACACTGAGAAAAGGAGATTGTGCACCGGTCACCATGGGGGGAGAAGAACTACCAAAGAAAACCTGTGTAAAATACCTTGGACTACATCTTGACAGGAGGCTCACTTGGTCTAATCATATTAAAGCAAAGAGAACAGATGCAAGTCTACAATATAAAGGTAACCAAATATAATACAGGTAACAAAATACTGGTGTTTAAGAGCATCATCAGACCTATCTGCAGCTACGGAATAGAACTCTGGGGGAGTGCGAGCAATTCTAATCTCGAAGTACTCCAAAGGTTCCAAAATATAGTGCTGAGAAATACAGCCAGAGCACCGTGGTTCACTCGCAACCAAGAAATACATTAATACCTAGAAATGCCAACGTTAAAGGAAATGGTAAAAAACCAGTGCACAAGTTACAAGAACAGGCTTGAAAAACACACAAATAACTTAGCTAAAAGTCTATTAAAGACAAGTGACACTGTTTCCCGTCTGAATCGCTGGAACATCCTAGACCTGGACACGAGATCGTAGATCGCACCGATAGGTGGAACTGACCAGGGAATGATGCTTGCTGAAGCATCTCCTGCAAAAAAGAACCACCGGAAACCATCTGATTATGGCTCTGTGGAGCCGATGGCAGATCCAAAAAGCAACAAAAAAAATTAAATAAGTAAGTACAAACCACCATTTTCATTTCCTTTTTAGGGTTCCGTACCCAAAGGGTAAAAACGGAACCCTATTACTAAGCCTCCACTGTCCGTCCGTCTGTCTGTTACAGGGCTGTATCTCATGAACCATAATAGGTAGGCAGCTGAAATTTTCAAAGAGTATGTATTTATTTTGCCGCTATAACAAATAGGTAAAAAAAATTACAAAAACGAGATTTTTTTGTGTTATATCTTGTACGATGGTAGAGAACCCTTCGTGTGCGAGACCGACTCACACTTGGCCGGTTTTTCTATCTGCCCAGTTAAGAAATTGTTTTGCAAGTTACTTTATTTTTTAGTTTATAAGCTCTACCACTCGGCTGATATCAACCGAGAAAGCTATAGAAAAAAGTTAAATCACCGCACGATTGCAAAAATAATGGAGTATATTAAAAAATATACTAAAATGTAAATCAAAACCACAAATGTATGTAGTTTATGTGCAGTCGTTACTTATCAAATGTATACACTGGAAAGAGAAGGAATTTCTAAGTCCCTTTTACTCTATGGTTGAGTTATGTCAGCATGTCAGAAAGAGATCTCAAATTTGTCTCTATTTCCAGTGTATAGATTTCAGACGAAACGACTGTATGTAAGAGGTATCCGACGACGCCCATGGTTTGTTTAACTATCGCAGAGGCTACGAAAATCATCCTAGCCGACCAGGTGCTTTTTCACACAATGTTTGGAGGACATCAGGTTATACTTTGAGGCAAAAAGTGCGTACCAGTTTTAGAATAGACATCAAAGTTCTAATACTGCTATATGGGTATTATATATGAACCATTTTCCCAACTACTTATTAGTAACAGTTTTTGGAGATACTATTGATAAAAAAATAATAGCAGTAACATTCAATTCACACCTTACTCTCCTTGAAGAGCCTTGAAAGTCGTTGGTCCTTGAGGTGACTGAGGCCGTAGAGGGCAAGGTTAGTAGCTCCCTTGCGCATCAAAACGGGTGAGACTTTCACATGGGTGTAGTCAGTCCACTTGCCGAAGTAGTTGACGAGCCCAGCCTGAGACAAGATGTCGAGCGAACTCACAGATACCTGCCCGACTGGGTCATCGTGGTTGCCATGGATAGAAAATATAGGGTATGACACATTTATGTTTGGGTCCTCATAATTAACGGTGCGGCCGAAATTCTTGGTTTGGTCCGAAAGTAGTTCTACAGCGACCGGTTTGTCTCCGAAGCAGTATTGACGAATGAGTTCCGTGCACCGGAGCAGGCAACGCGGCGAGGGCTTAGCGTAGTGAAAGAGGTCACCGGCGAGCAGGATGAGATCCACGTCGTTCTCCACAGCTTGCACAAGCACCTCCTCGAGGGCTAGAAAGCTGTCCTCCCCGCGCACCGGATCAGTCTCCTCGAAACCCAGGTGCACATCTGTCGCCAATAGGATATTAATCACGTCGTTGGGGTTTCTTTCTTCTTCCATTTTTGCAGCTCGGTTGGAATTGGCTATTTAGCGACACCACATTCCAGTGGTACATTCAAACAATTACATTCGCTAAACGACTATAAAATCGTTATCCTCTTTGAATTCAATGCACTTAGATAGCACAGCAAGTACAGCAACGCATTTCGCGCCTAGAAAATACATAGACTTGACAGTAGCGCTATTTGACAGTAGCAACTTTTTTCCTAAAAAGAAAGAAAAATACTTTCGCCATTGAAATCTCAATAGTTTCTTAGAAATAGAAATAGAAAGCAATATTGAGATTTTTTTTAAATTCTTAACATTATTTTCCCTACACTAGCCTGTAGGCTGTTTTGCAGGAAATAGAGACTATGATAGAGCTTCCGTGCGAGCACCGAAAAAGTAGCAACTATTTGAATGAAGTATCTTCACTCTAATTGCGACTTGACAGCGGGCCCACTCAGCTCCCGATACAAACGGGGAAAGAAGATCACGCCCTTATTTCTTGTCAGAGATCCAAAATTTTGCTCAAAATAGCTTTATTTGATCGAACTAGATGTCTGATGACCGTTGGCATTGTACAATTGTGTTTGGTTTTTAAGTTATAAGGTCTGAAAGTTCGATTTTTTCGCTTGTTTTATACAATAAATTTGGAGGTGGATTACTCAACGATAAAATCTTTATATCTTAAAAAGATTTCATGAAAGAAACTATGTCTGATGAAGACATAGTTTCTTTCATGAAAATTTATAATCAATATTGTTTTTGTTAGATTTTTTACTACAGCGGTCGTGGTTTACTTTTAGCTGGAAGTCGTTTTGTAATTAAAATTTTCGCAAATCTTACCAAATCTAACACTATGCGCATTGTCTGCTTTATGAAGCTGGCTTTGCATCCTCCTCATCACGGATCCTGTCTTTTTATTTGAAGCATAGAAGGTCCCAGAGCGCAATAGCACGGTTTTGTACCGTACCCCGCGAATGAGTTAGTCCCGCCGGGAAGGGACACCTTAAACTGCAGGAGCGCAGCGACTTTTTCGAACTCTTTATATTAAACTGATAAATCATACCCTGCATTCCAAAATCTCATCCGTCAGTTGACTCTGTATGTCTTTACATTCCGAGCATCGATTACACAAAGAGACGGCTGAGTTAATCAATGATAACACGTTACTTTCTTTCCATACTGTCCATACAAAGTGACGTGTTTAATTATACGTTGACGTTGATTTTGATTGTTTGTCCTTTCGTGCACTCGGCCCTGGGTGAACCGCATGAGTTCCTCCCATACTGTCCATACAAACTGACGTTTTTAATCGTACGTTGACGTTGTTTTAGATATTTTGTCTTTTCGTGCAAAGACAATCCCCGTCTATGCTTCACACTCATTTTAAATCATTACAAAGAATTATTATATATAATTAAAATGAGAAAATTTTGCACGTGAGGCGATAGTTCCATAAACAACGTGTAAGGAACCATAAGTGACTCTGAATCACCGTTGAGTATGAATTACAAGATTAACCTCACTGTTTGTCAAAAAAATAACCTAGAAATTATGTTCTGTGAATCCAACAAGAGCTTTAAATAATTTCATTACAAATTCCACTGAAAATTCACCATGTTCCGATTACCATATGGTGAACGTGTTGATCCAGCTGAAGAGAAGCGGCAGGCGCGAGAAAACACTATCGGCACCGCTATCACATTCCTTGTTCTCTGCGCAGGAATTCGACTTGGTGAGCAATATATATATTTCTGGACACAGAAATCTATCACATTTGAATTTCCTTTCATGAGTTGTTGAACCACCGATTTGTCGAACCAAGTATGCTGTGGGAGCGACCTAAGTCGAACCGGGTTGTAACTTGACCCGTCCCACCGCTAGTTAAGAACGGCCCGTAAGCTATGCTCACCATACAAACGTAGTTTACTAATCATTTGGAAACCGCTATTCCAATTAAATTTATATTTAATATATAATATCAAGTAACAAATATTTGTGTTTTTGCTCAAACAAACAACAAATGCTTTTGTTTTTTGGGCAAATCCAAATTGAATGAAATTAAACCAAAAAGAAAATTTTCATACGAATTTTGTACATTTACCCAGAATACATTTGCCGAAAAAACAAAAACATGCAGACATAGATTTTTGTAGCCTAATATTAGATACCAAATATCAAGTAAGTTGGGCCAGTAGTTTTCAAATTATTAGTAAACTACGTTTGTATGGGAGGCAAAATTTTCTGATGCTTACGGGCCGACCTTAAGGGCCTGTTATGACACACCCAAAATGTCTTTACAAAAGTTTTTAAATCTTAAATGATTGAGAGCGCATCTTAGGTTTTCATACCATATATATTTTAGGGTTAAAAGGTGGCACAATATCAGAGCCGGTAGTCTCAGTTCTCACCTAAATTGGCGTTTACGTAACTTCAAAGTTCCGTAAAAACGTCAAACTCCATACAATTTTTTACTAGATATTCTGTGGTTTTACTTCTGCAAGCTGTCAAAGTCAAACTCGGACTTCCGATTTGTATGAAAACGCGGAGTCGACATAAACGGCAACGTGGAGTAAGCTGTCAAATCAAACTCGGACTCGCAAATGGTAGTTCGCTTGACGCCCACTGCGCGCGCTCTTCAATTTCTCCATACATTTGAAAACGCCAGTGGATCGGTTTGCCGTAAACGCCAATTAAGGTGAGAACTCAGACTGACCACTCAGAAATGTTCAGTTAGACATTTTCTGAAATGCGAGCATTAGGTCCTGCGAGGCTAATTCCACTCTGTGAATGGCAGCCATAGTGTCATGTTCGCTTTCTGGGTTGGATAAGTGAATTTCGTCATGAATGCGGGCTGTTCCATGGTTTGGAATCTATGTAAAAAGTAGGTGTGCCCTACGGGTTAGGCCAATGTTTCTTAGGCCGTGGTCCGAATTGCGCTCAGACGCTGACAGCGGTGAAAGTCCTCAGAGCCTTTATTACGAGTTACAAATCACTTATTGAAATTTCGCTGAGCTCTTCGATTCCGCAGGTTTAAAACATTGAATTTTGCTGGCGAAATGTCCATGGCCAAATGCAAGCTCTGTTCAATTGTAAACATTCAACGGAATTCAAGGTGCACAAAAAATAAAATGGTAACAACAGCATGTCAATTCCCGACACTCGATTGAACTTACTCTAACCTTAGTAAGTTTTTTTAAATTTTTTATTATTTTTAGGACTTTTTAAGCTAAGCCTATGCCAGTCGACAGACAGCTCTTTGGTATTCTTTTAAACGGCAGCAGCACCATCGGTCCAGCGAGTAGTGGCGGAATTAATTTAAGGAATTAGAGCGGGTTTGCAATCGAACTGTCATCGCGATGTATAGAAAAACGTCAGAATCGGTATTCCTGAAGTTATTCAGCTGGATTGGAACTGGGTTAGGATCGAGTTACAGTCAATTTCTTTCCAGTTTATAAAGAAGGTACTTTTTGAGACCGATTCGATTATGCTATGCGATCAAAGTGCGATATTTTATATGCATTCCTGTTACAACACCTATGGACAATATTTTATGACTTTGAATTCAATAAAAACAATATTTATGTAAGTAAATTTCTTTGCATACAAAATAACCTCACTTGAATTGAAAACCTCTAGAAAATTCTAAACCTCACTTCAAATTAAATAATTCCCTTTATAAGCGGTGCCAGCGGCTGCACAGAAACAAAACTGGATCAGATTTGGTTACTGCGTGCGTATCGCTGGTGCTTTGAAGGGGAAGGACTTGGTTCGCCCCAGCTGTACTGAATTTTATGTTTTGTTTGAGATGTGTGTTCGGTTTATCTCAACCTGCCATTGTGCAAAATATGGGTCATGGGCAAAAAAGTGTCACATTTTTACGATATTTCATGTCCACCTGCTTTGAAAATTTAAATATCCAATTAGGTGTAATAATTAGTATTACAGTTTGCGTTTTCAGATGCCAGGGTCAATCAACAGTGATATTATTGAAATCTCAAGGTCAATGCATTCAACATTTTTTTTATAAATTTAATTTTGTTTGACCCATGAATCGAGGCTCCATACAAATTTGCAGTGTCCACCTAGGGGGTGTTTATGTAAAAAAAAATCTATCTCAAAATGTTGTGTGAATATTTCCAGTTATTTCATAGATATGAATACTATATTAGTATTGTCTTATGTTAATTTATGTTATTGTAGTGGGGAGGGTATTTAAGATAATAAAAAAATAATAAAAATTAATGTCCACCATATTTTCTAATTTTCGTTACTCATGCTTAGTTACCAATTTTCTTTAAAGAAAAACTTTCAAAGTAAGTGGAATAAGGTATATTATATGCTGGCACTACTGACTGAGCTGTCCAAGTCATGACTGTCAGTCAGTGACAGTTGGGTAGTCTGTTGTTTTCGTTTTGAATATAGTGGTCACTTCATTTGCGGATTTTGCGAAATTGTGATGGTGATTACAAAGGCAAGATGTAAGGAAATCTTTACTATTCAATCGTATTCGTATAGGTAAGAACTGGCTTTTCAGTAATATGCATGGAAATTGTGTCCACAGGCAGTTTACATTTGTCACAAACAGTTTTAATGCAAAACTTCTCCCAAAAATCTCATTTTCGTTACATTTCGTTACTTTTCGTGGCATAAGGTACTGTTTACACTGGTGATTTCACCTTGACCTCTGGTAATTTACTTTCAAACAACTTTTGTCATCATCAAACATTTAGAAAATGAGATTTTCTGTGTGTGTTCTTTTTTTAAGGTTTTAAGAAATTATGAATGGCATATTGAATGTTGGGAATTTAGCTTTGTAGAGGGCCGGTTTGATCGTAAATTGCTAGTAAGGGTATTGTGTAGACCGAGTTAAAAGATGAATTCTAGTGAAAGAATTGATGTGAGGAGATGGGTAGTTACGGAGAAAATGTTTTATGAAGATTATTTTTCCGTTTCTGCAATTTCGTCACACTCACTCGCTTGCTGTACACATGAGCTTACTTACTACTACTTCATGTGTACCAACGGGGACTTGAACCGGGCTGATGTTTTTTAAAAAAATTCTATGTTTTTAATCATTTTAATTTTTTTTATATTCAAAAAAAACTTTGCAGGGTGCAAGGTAATTGCATTTAATTATTTAACTTACTTTTTATTTTTTTTTATTTTTTATTGATTATATTATTGTTACTGATAATCATTAAAGTTTTCGGCTCTATTCGTAACAATTTTGATCGTGAATGATAATTTTGAACCTTTGGCAAAAAGTATTAAAAAGTGTCCAGTGAGAACGCAACTTTACATTCTCATTTTAGTTACTTTTTGTTGCTTTCTAATTTTCGTTACCTAAACTCTCATTTTCGTTACCGGAACATTTTTTGCCCATGACCCATATTATCTTGAAACCTTACTTATTAACTGAATGAATAATTGCTCAATGTCAATGAAAATAACAAAATAAACCGATTAGATTTAAATAAATTTTATTTTATGTGTACTCACAGCATTATAATTTTATGCTTCGGGGAGTAATTAAACAATGTTAGGCTGAAGTGCTTCTACAGCAATGTCACAGGGATTGGTCTCACGTTCTATCAAAAAGGTAAACCATCCCACAATTTCTCATATGCCTTTAATTTCCTCAAAATTTACAAGAGAGGGCAGTCATTAAATGAAAGTAAGGCATTGACTAGGTTTATTAATTATTATAGATATTTACAACACAATATTTGCATTTTAAAAACACATTTCAATTACATAGTTAGGAGATATAAAAAAAATCTATAGTTTATTACCAAATTGTCAGTACAATGCTCCAACTGTAGGAAAACCATTCGTAATAATGAAATTATACCGAAATAAAATCATCAACTCCGACAAACAGCACAGAACAAAAGTGCAGGAAATGAAAAGAATGTTCTATTTACAAAGTGCGTTGTGTTATGGGTTCGACAATCATTCCCTAAATGTATTCGATCTTTTATTCCTCTCTATTGTATGCTTAAATATGAAACAACCTAATCTGCTTGAACGGCGTTGCTTGTCGGACTACTAACTTGCTGCGAACCTGTTGCTAACTTCAATTCAGTCTGCTTACATGCTGTTCGATCGCAAAATCCGAACACAGTTGAACTCAGGAATACCAAATTCAAACGCAACTGGATTTAAATTTCACAATCAACCGACTAGATTGTAAAGTCAATAGAGTGTCGAGAATTTACATGCAGGGAAACTTAATCTAACCTCTTGCGTAATGTGTTATATTACAAGGTTACATTTGGTTAAATAATTGGGTGGGAATATTAACATTTATATCTCTTTTAAAATTTGATTTTATGATTAGGTTAGATGAGGTTTGGTTAGGTTAGGTTAGGTTAGGTTTCCTCTGACATGACACTATCATGAAATGCTAATTTTAAAAATTAAACAGAATAAAGCTGGGAGGCTGGTAGAAATCGAGGAAAGGTGCAACCCGAGCCATGACCCTGCCATTCTCAGTCAATATTGGCTAAACAGATTCAAGGCGTACATCAACTTGACTGCCAAATTTGTTAAAGTAAGAGACAATCCACCAAAGGAATGAATAAACTGGCCAAAACTTGCCAAAAAGTGTATGTCACATGAGAACTGGCTCGTTTCATCTGGTTGTAAGTTGAAACTGAATATGTTTTTCATTCTTTCAGCGCCAATAATATTGGATTACACGAAAATATAAATGGATCGATCATGCAGTGCACCAACGAATCTTAATGGCAGTCCGTTGCAGCAAAGAAATAAAAAGTTGCATTATAATTTTGGTTGGTACCTACATAGCTTTTAGTGCTGATGGCTTGTTTCAATAAAAAATATATGTTTACACAGTGATATATTGTGATCTATTTATTGTGTTCATTAGTCCATAGTTAGGTAACACACAGTTCCCAATAATTATAAATGTGAATTAGTTCCACTGCATATCTTCCTCAGCGCATGTCGTAAGTGTGGACTAAGGGATTTGTCCTTCACGATTCCGATTCTTAAGACAGTCGTGAAGTCAGCGCGACGCTGACATTTGAAAATTTGAAGAAGTACTCTCCTTGTCCATTGGTCTACCCTCCGCGCACCGCAACTCAACGCACACACACACCCTCTCGCAGTAGAGGCATAACGTACATAATATGTAGGTGCCTATAGATGCTGTAAACCGCCGCGCCCGTAATCACTCATCTCGTCGCCTTTGAGGTGGCACCATGATCATTCAAAACACAAAAAATATTTAATGTTTCTACTTGTTTCTCACTTTACAGTTCAGTTACATTTTCTTACGCTGTCGGTTTTTTTATATTAATTAGTGGAGGTACGGTCCAAACGTGAACCACATATTCCTTGGCTTATTTAAAGCAAGAAGGTCATACATTTTGTGTTTAGGTATTTACAATATAGGGAGGATTTTTTTTAAGTCTTAAAACAAAATGTCACCTTTTTTGCTACAAATATGCCAAGGAATACGTGGTTAGCTTTTAAACCATACCTCCGTTAACACCCTGTACATAGTTTTTTAGAATATTTCTCTCACCTTCGTTGATTATAGGTACAGTCAATTGGTAAGCGAACAAATTTGTTCCACACTCAATTCCTATGGTTATCTATTAATCGTTTTGACCACAGCATTTCATCCATGTTTTAACTAACTACTAGTTAAAATTCAATAATCTCCATAATAACCATGTAATTGATATACACTACTTCATAAAACTGGAAGTTGTCTCTTGACTGACAGATAACTTTTCCGTCGGTTTGATGGTCAACTGACTGTTTGTCAAAAGCGCTGTTGAAGCCATTTTTTTTTATTATTGTGCTATTTGATTTCCAATTGCACAGATTTGAACTTTGACTGGATGTAGTGAAAGCGACCCGGCTTGATCTTTTGTAAATATATGTGGGCCCAATGTCCACAACCACCCAATCGAATGTGGTACCTTGGAGCTTATGAACTGTTACATCCCAACCAAAATTTAAAGGTGAAATCCTTTTTCTTGCCCCCGAAGCGCATGAAAATATAACGTTCAGGGTTCAGTTTGTACACCAACTCCTGGTTTATTATTTTGAATAATATAACGTGTTAATAATATGTTAAATGTTCTGGACTTGTTTCCAAAAGTAACCCAACTTTGGCAAAGCTGTGCTTTTCCTTCCCACTGGTCCCAACAACGCACGTTACGCAACGTTAAAGATCAGTGATGTTATGATGATATCTTATGTATCCTATATAACAGAAGTCCTCATCGGGGGGCGGACGACATGTTCATAGGTGATGTACTTTGGTAAGGCTTTTAGATATTATCAGAGTGATACTTCTTTTTGGTACCACAGTATCAAGGCACGGTAGGGTCGCCCTCTTGTGGAACAAGCGGACCTTCCCCAGCGTGACACCCATTGACACCGGAAGTATGCATGTAGCAGCTATGCAGCTACAGTGCGCTGATAGTAAGGCGATAACGGTGACGTCGGTCTATGCGGCAACCGAGCATGTGGAAAACACCCTAAGCGACGACTTGACAGGAGTTTGTAAAGAGTATGCAGTCCAAAAAATTGCATTAAAATAATATAGTTTAGTATATTTAGTAGTTTAGTATATTATTTAGTATAATAATATACTTTATCACTGTAAAGTAAAATTTTCATATGAAACATACCTATATATGCATGTTTTATGTATAGATAGAATAACCCTTTATTCATTTAAATTTAAATTACCTCCAACAATTGGTGGTCCATGGCAAGACAATTTTTTTTTATCAAATAGTCCGTTATCTAACTAATAACTTAATATATATATAACTTAATAACCACTGATCTAACATAAACGTGTGCCTTTTGAATCCGTCAACCTCTTCGCATTCAATGCTCGATTGTAGGTCTCAATACTACTAAACTATTTTTTTAATAGTATTTTGTATATATTATATTATATTGACTTGATACACTTTATCTGTATCAAAATTGACGAGGGCTCTGTTCACCCTACATAACTGGTAAGTTGACGAAGGCGTTTACACTCAAAAACCTTGCAATAAATACTCAATATGTATAATTATTAGGTTAAGTAATTTATAATTTAAGACTTTTCACATTGTGGGTTGTTGTTTCCTCGTAGTTCTTAGTTCTTTGCCTTAGACCGTTCTACCAGTGTAAGTTTGGCAGTAGCATTTAGGTATGAAATCATAATTGTGTTATATTATTAATGTGGACGAAAAAAAAAGACAAAAAAAAAACATAATTTATAGACTGGTAGTGAAGATTATTTGTGTAGTTTGACTACCAAAAGTTGAATAAATAAATGAAATTAAATACTGCAAGGCTGGACCCGAACCAGCAAAACATACCATTTGCGTCTAACCAATTTGAGCTGCTCGTAGCCTAGTGGCGCGGGCACTGGACTAGCGTACCAGAGGCCTGGGTTCAATTCCGACTTGCACCACTGTCTTTCTCTTTCCGAGTTTGATACGTGCATTTCGTCACGAATGCGAGCTGCTCCATGGTTCGGAACCCATGTAAAACTGTAGGTCCCCTTCCCCTACTAGGTGGTAGGGTTTAAGCCCGCCCGGGTTGGTACCAGCGCATTGGATGAAAAGATGGTCGAAGCGGCAATGAAAAATTGTCCGTGTTTTCCATCCAGTTAAATGTAGCCGTGCTCATAAAGGGAAGGTCCTGGCATGGTAGGTGCCTTCGGGAATGTGGTGTATTGGGCTAATACCATAATGGTAGTTGTGTGGTATTCGCCATCCATGTCAGGTCGCATAAAAAAAAAATTTGCCTACACTGAACTGGGTGGTAAACACGGACAATCTTCATTGCCGCCTCGACCATCATTCATCTTAATTAATTGTACACATGTACAGAGCGCATCACCCTCGGTGCCACAGTAGGCAATGGCAAATAAAATGTATGTGGGTTAAAGTCGAATGTGGCGTCTAGGGCGATGCCATTTATACATTCATATTAATTTTTTATTTTTTTTTAATTTAGGAAAAAAAAAGCAATTTTCATGCAATTTAGCTACATTAACCGGGAGTGCGATTATGAAGCGCAAAATAAGGTGTAGGTGCTGCACCTACCCCAAACTGACATTAAGATGACTGTTACATAAAAAATCTGTCAATTGGGGGCACCTAATTTTGGGCTTCGTAATCGCACTGCTGTTCTTGATTTAACCAATGGAATGTCACGAAAGTGGGATTACTTTCTCACTGCCGCAGGTTCAATGTTTTGCTTATGACTGCTCTGAACCCGTAGTCCCAGCTGTTACCTAAATTGGCGTTTACGGCAAACCGATCGACGGGCGTTTTCAAATGTATGGAGAAATTGAAGAGCGCGCGCAGTGGGCGTTAAGCGAACTAAAATTTGCTAGTCCGAGTTTGATTTGACAGCGTACTCACCGTCACCGTAAATACGCGCACGTTGCCGTTCGCGTTTTCATACAAATCGGAAGTCCGGTGTTTGACAAGTAAAACCACAGAATATCTGTGGTTTTATGCATATGTTGGCAATGCAGATATTGGAGATGGGCACCTCCTTGGCAAAGACGCATCTGCGGCCCAGTCGCAGCTTCGTCGCTGGCGACAGACCTCCGGCCGGGCCGCAGACGACTCGCTGGCGATGAAGATACTAGCGATGCATATGTTGGCGAAGCAGATATTGGCGAGGCAGATGGTGGCGATGCAGATATTGGCGATGGACATATGTGTTGCGGTCCGAATTGCGCTCAGACGCTCACAGCGTAATTACTGTAATACGCCTCTATTACGAGTCATAAATCACTTATCGAAATTTCGCAGAGCTCTTGATTCCGCAGGCTTACAACATGGAATAGACCTGGTATTTGGCCATGGACTGTTTGGTTTGATGACGCCATTTTTCTCTTTTTCCGTTGAAACCCTGTGTAAGGCGAAATAAGTCTTCATACATTTTGCAATAATCTATCTATTCCAAGGCCTAGCTGAGCATCAGCTTACACTACTATTATTAGTAGTATTTTTTGCAGCTAGGAATAACTCAGGAACTGCGATGGTGTAAATGTTCATGAGTAAGGTCATTAGTCGGCTATGGTAAGGCTGTTTATGAACACTTCTTGTGCATTCCGAAATGCGATGGCGAGAAGGTCTCGCTTGTTTGCTTCTGTCAAACTCCTGTAGAAAAAAAGATGCTTACTTTTTCTATATACAGCCGTATTCAGAGTGCGGATACCGGTTTTTGTATGGTTAGTCAGGTTCTAATCTCGTACTGTGTTTTGACTGGTTTTTCTGGGTCACCTTTTCCAATAAATGTTGTCTAATATTGTAGCAGCGTTCGCGAGGGGAACGCTTCTACTCGAATTTTGGAAACTTTGGTGACCCCGACTGAAGTATCAGAAAAGCCTTCCGTCGCCGCCACCATAAGACATTGCATCTGGCGAGCGGCGGCACAGGAGCGGTTTATCCTGCATGTAACCTACAGCACCTAGCTGTTCCCGTCGTGTCGATCGCTGCCCCCCGTCGCGTCGAGGCCGTAGCCGCCACCGTGTAGCCGTCCTCGTTGCGGTCCTTACCGACTCCGTGTCGCTGTTCCTGTCATGAGCGTAGCCGCACCGGCGTGTCATCGTGCAGTGTAATTAACCTTTGTCAAATCCCGAAGTCCCACCTTTTTTTGATGCAAGCTTTACTCAAACTGCGGTCCGAAATTAAGATCTTGCGTCACGTTGACACCAAGAATTTGTGTGTGGACGTCAATACGTAGAATTGTTCCCGGGAAGGTCGGAGCTGCACCTGACGGAGTCCGTTTCGCACTGGACAAGCACGCCTGTATCTTGCTCATCGGCAAACTTGCAAAGCAGTGCCTTGTGCCAGGTGCGGCCAAATGCTTTTGCGATATCCAGGCCGATAGTCATACCTTCGCTACGAGTGAGACCTAAACTAGAAGATCCCCACGGGTTAGGATCTTAAATTGAATTCCTGAACTTGAATTTTGAACTGAGGGACATTCACGGTTTGTGAAACGATGATAGAAATGATGAAGAAACGTCAAAAAGTGACATTGACAGTTCCACACACGGTGCCCTACCTCCAAAGCGGGACACAGCGCTAACTTCATACCGTTCATGGGACGCCATTTTAAGGGGTGTAAGCGCTAATCGGAGTGCGTGCCACGTTTACATACTCTTTGGTGCGTGCTTTTAGTAACGATGGTTCAAATCGGACCGCGACTTAATAAAGCGTAAGCAGCGCCAATTGGGTTTCCGGCAATTTATTGAAATTCTCGACTGTCGCATCTGTACCACAGTTCATTGATGTCTTTCTTTCACCGTATCTACCTCGCGTTTGCGCACGGACGCAGTTTCTCAGCTGGTGGTGGTTCGCGTCATTCCGGATTCTTTTGATCCCTTGTAGTGAAATTTATCGGTCGCGGCGGCCACGGACTGAAGTGTACCGGATTACCGCCACACGACACCCTTTTCTTCAATAGTTGCAGGAACCGGCGCTTTCGTAAGTACTCCTCCTTTGTCTGCGTAATGTCCTCTGCATGCAGCAAGAAATGGCTCCGATTCGAGGACAGTTATTTTACGCGTGCTGATATATCCACTTAAAGGCAAGAAACGTGCGTTTATGTTCTTAGATACTTCGCAATCAACCGATCACATCTAAAACGAATTGGAAGTCCATTGTAGGTTCGATGCGTCATTCTCGTCACGGCACGAAACCGACCACTCGAGCCAGGAACAGAGAAAGCTTACTTGCATGAGCGCCTCATGCATCTTTACCGATCTAGTGTGTTTCATGGATGAAAAGTGCTCTTAAACTACGTGTCGTGTAATATAGTGTCGCATATAAGGAAGAAATCCTGTGAAGTAATGTTATGCAGCAAACTAAAGGAAAGTGTTTATTTTTAATAAACTGATTAAAATTTTCAAGCATTCGTGCATTTCCCATACCTTACCCAATTTTGAATACAATGATGTCATTTTGAATACAATCACTAGATTAAAAATCGCCACTTTAGTTTAGTTTGTCGTGTAAGATTACTTCACAGGATTCGGATTTGGATTTTATTAGGATTTTAATATTTTTATATTTTACTTCACAGGACAGGATTGGTAAAAATCGGATTTGTCCCACGAATACATTGGAAGGTAAAATAACAGTTCCGTTATGAAATAAAATAATAAAATTGTTTCCAGCTATTTTTAGGTTAACTCATACCCCGCACTAGAACTCACTCTTACCTGAATGACCCTCTTGGGGGTCCATTCAGAGCAAGAGCGAGTTCGAGTTCGGGAGTGAGTTAACCTAAAAATAGCTGGGAAATAAATTATTATTTAAATAACGGAACCGTTATTTATACTTCCAATGTATTTACGGGACAAACCAGATTTTTACCTAACTGTAATGATGTTCTAGAAGTGTGGAAACAGTAACTATTTAAAAAAAGTGAGTTGATATTTAGTGGCGAATTCGAATTCACTCTTACTCTGAATGGACCCCCTGCACCAAGGGCGTCGCCAAGGGGGGGCAGGGAGGGGCAGCTGCCCCCCCCTAGAGATTCTAAAAAAGTTGCCAAATATAATGCAACCAAAGTCCTAAGTCTTTGAGTTGATTTGCTTGTTGTTCAAGCCTTGAACAATCATTCCCCTACGTCGAAACTGGAATGAATTCACCAATGAGAATGAGAAAAGTATGAATTGTAGTAGGTAAAGTCAACCGGCCCCCCCCCCCCCCCCTGCGCCATCGGCTGGCGACGCCCTTGCCCTGCACACTTCAATGCTTATATTTAAATTCAGGTTTATATAATGCTATCGACCCGCCCCATCCTCGCACGGTTTTTTTTTAAACAATTTTAAAACTGACATACGCCACAGAATAACGCAACCCTTTCGGTCATGCTATAGTAAGTGCACGAAGCGAAGCGCCCGAAGTATGGGATGACAGTTGACGGGACTGGTACAAAGGTTAAGTAACTCGCCGGGTGAACAGGTAAGTGGTGATTAAATCTGACGTTACATAGCACGTTATGTAATGAAACGAGTTAACATTTGGTTAAATCGCTGCATTTTTCGCAGTTTTTTGTTACTCACATAGTTTTAGAGTTTTATTAGGTATATATTTTGTATAGACTTTGAGCTATCCGTCGAATATAGACACTACCGATATTGTAAGAAATATGCAGGCATCCACTACACTAAACGCAAAATAATGCAAAAGCTTCATATGAAGTTTCAAAACTTATTTTTTTTTATTAATAACAGGTCTGAAGCCTTATTCTGCTGATTGATAACTGTGCGCGTTATGTTTGTGTTTTCTCAAAACCGCATGTTTCGCGCGAAATGGTATTCTACTAACGTAGTTTGCAAAACGCATGCGTTGTGTTTGTGTTTTGTTCGCAAACTCGTAACGCGCGCTTATGTTCTCGTAGGCCGTGTGTTTTGCCGAAAACTTGCGGTTTTGAGAATTCTATTTGTCAAATTCGGAGCATCAAATCGCCGAACTTCGAATATCACTTTTCTACATTACGTTGGCATATCGCTGTCTCTTTCTTTTCGTATGTCATATTTGAGTGAGAAAATAACTGTCAAAATCGTGACAGGTTATTTTACCCTGTAGGCGGCGCGCAAGACAAACCACTCCATAGACAATAACAAAACGCGTGCGTGAATTAGCTGAATACCGATTTTTGGAAACCGCACTCGAAACTTAGCGTGTTATGTTTGACGGAAACATAACTTATACGGAATGGTTTGAAATTGGACAAATAGCAGAATCGTGCTTCTGGTGAGGGGAACATTTCTAACGGTTGAGTCTTTTAGCACATACATGTGACCAGCGAAGGAAAAAATGCCACCAACATTCAAGAGATGGCAGCAGTTGTATTGATTTTTCAATTTTAGCCGTACCAAACTTTCTAGTCAGCCAGACGCCCGTTCTACGGCATCGTTATAATTTTTTTAAGACGGCGCAGCACTCAGGGTCACACGTGGACTGTGTGTCACACTACTGGCTATGTTGTCGAAAGTTAGGCACTGCGAAAGTAGAAGTAAAAAGATTTTTTTTATTAAAAACTCATTTTTACACACAAAATTGTATTATCAACAAAATTATTTCTTTACATTGGCATGAAGGTGGAGATTTATTACTATCATGTCTTTAGGGTCCATAACATATCACATTTTAAATTATAAAAGTTTGAAAACAATAAACATTTAAGATTACTACTATTTTAAGATATCTACTCATTATTTTTTCATGCCTCACGTATTTCTTCTTAGAGCAAAACATCGTTGGAGTTATAGATAAAAATATCGACGGTAAAACTGTCGACAGTGTCCCAACACGCGCATGTTGCCTCATATAGATAACTCGATTGCTTTAGTACATCGTTTGAATATATTTTTGTGCAAAATTCGTAAAAAAATGTTTTCAATGTTAAGTGAAATTGCACACATCGTCTCGACGCACCCGCCCATATTAAGGCGGTGCAGTGTTCGTAAAGGGTTAGTATACCAATGGACCAGACATTTAATGCGTTTTATGACGCTAACCTCCAATATTTTGGGGTTATTTTTATTTTATCTCAGGGTCGGATAAGCAAACATGCGTAAAACATAGAAATATCAAAGTTTGGACTATAATCTAGTGTTTTTACCAGATATTCTGTGGTTTTACTTCTTCAGAGTCAAAGTCAAACTCGGACTTGCATTTTCATACCGATTTGTATGAAAATGCGGAGTCGGTGTAAACGGCAACGTCGACGTATTTACGGCAACATTGAGTAAGCTATCAAATCCAACTCGGCCTCGCAAATGGTAGATCTCTTAATGCCCACTGCGCTCTTCAATTTCTCCATATATTTGAAAACGCCAGCCGATCGGCTAGCCGTAAACGCCAATTTAGGTAACAGCTGGGACTACGGACTCTGATACTTAGACGCAATAAAGGATGCAGTGATGAAATGAATCTCCCGAGATTGTGCCCCAGGCCTTGCACTGTGCACCTTGCTTACAATTCGTCGCACCCGGGACGTACAGGCGTATCTAATTTTAATTAAATTTGCAGTAGAGTTGAAAAAGTGATCATTTCTCTGTTTTATTTCATACTTTCGTGAATATACTGCAAATGATGCTGTAAAAAATAACGTGGTAAGAAGCTTTGCTAAGAGTTTTAACATAAGTAATAGAGCATATAACTTAATATATGTATTCTAAATATCTATATAAGAGCTATAATTGTGAGATACGCCTTTATGTCCCGAGTGCGACGAATTGAGCCGAGTAACATTGATTACAATGGAAAACGCGAAGGCATTTTCCATAGACTGAATGTAAAGACACACAGTCAACTGACGGATGAGACTAAAATTATTTCATACAATAATATTTAAATATAAAAAAAAATTGTCTTGGTTTTTTACGCCTATTAACCTCACAATCTACAAATGCACAGGTCACCATTCTTTCTATGAGAAAAACTAGAGAAATCATAAAGATTTGACAAAAAATGATTCCACATTACACATTAGCGGTCATTTATAGCGCTTCGAATAGTATGTTCCATCTCTCTAATTCGCGTAAGTGGTACTTGAGTTGGCGTCTCACTCACACACTGTGTTCTTCTTGTAAGCATAGCATGCTCATGCCAGGTATGTGGGATTTTCTGCGCTGTTTAGAAATTCAGTAGCCTGGCCATCTAGCAGACATTCGATTCGCTTGAAAGAATTTGTAGTTGCTTAGTACTGTAACACGGAAGATACAAACAATAGGTATGGAGAAATTGTGCCAATGCCAATTTTTACACCTTTTGCGTTTGCTGTACAGCTTTGCGCACAAGTAGGCCTTAAGGTGGGCCATCCCGCTCAACTCCCCATACAAACGGGGAAAGAAGATCACGCCCATATTTCTTGTCAAAGATCCCAAATTTTCCTCAAAATAGCTTTATTGATCGAACTAGATGTCTGATGACCATTGGCATTGTAAAATTGTGTTTTGTTTCTAAGTTATAAGGTCCGAAAGTTCGAATTTTTCGCGCGTTTTATACAATAACTTTGGAGGTGGATTACGCCATGATAAAGTAAGAACATCTTAAAAAGATGAGTCATCAGACATAGCTTATTTAATCAAGATCCATTTGGTTTTTGCTAGATTTTTGACGACAACGGTTGTGGTTTAGTTTTAGCTATAAGTCGTTTTGTAATTAAAATTTTCGTAAATCTTACCAAATCTTACACTATGCACATTATCTTTTTAGGGTTCCGTACCCAAAGGGTGAAAACGGAACCCTATTACTAAGCCTCCGCTGTCCGTCCGATATTTGTTACCCCTTTGATATTTATTATATTTCCATACAAACAACTTGATTTTTTTGTGTTAAATCTTGTGCGATGGTACGGAACCCTTCGTGTGCGAGTCCGCCTCGCACTTGGCCGGTTTTTGTGGACATGTTGCATCTTCCTCATCACGGAGCCTGTCTTTTTCTTTGCAACAGAGAAGGTCCCAGAGCACAACAGTACGGTTTTGTACCGTGCCCGCGAATTAGTTAGTCCCGCCGGGTTGGGCCACCTTAAGGTGGGTTATTTAACAAAAAAATCAAATCAATCTATGTTTTGCCAGTAAACAGTCCTCTCTCTAGAAACTAGAAGTCATTGTTTGGACTATACTCATTTTTGTTTAGATATCCATACTATAATATTGTAAATGAGAAAGTAACTCTGTCTGTCTGTTACGTTTTCACGCCTAAACCGTTAACCAATTTAGATTAAAGGACATTGCCGATTTTACTATGGGCCAGAAGCGTTACTACTTAAACGATACCGTATCAACCAAACGTATTTTCATTCCTAACATGCTTACACAGAATAATTAATATGGTTTACTTTACTTTCACAGCAGGAATAACCCATCAGACCCTTTTAAAAATGCATATTTGAGGTTAGTCTTGTGAAATGTTACTTCTTTTTGTGTCTTTGTTTACACGGAAAGGCTGAAGGACTTTCAGCATAGAACCATAAATATATTTTTTCTATTAATTCCGAAAAAGGCATTAGCTTATTTAATCAAGATTTATAATCTATTTGGTTTTTGTTAGATTTTTAACTACAGCGGTCGTGGTTTACTTTTAGCTATAAGTCGTTTTGTAAACAAAATTTTCGTAAATCTTACCAAATCATACACTATGCACGTGGAAATGATTTCAAAGGTAAGGATACGCCCTTACATAGAATTGAAACAAATCTTCTCCATACAAGCAAAAAGTAGCGCCATCTATCCAAACTCGGAAGAACTACGTGAGCGCCGTGTCAAAGTCGTGTTGACAACTCGCCGCCATGTTGCATTAGGTCCAACGATGTAACCTTGTACCTGCGTCCTTAAATGTTTTCTTTTTAATTTAAACTTTTATTTTCCTTTAACTTTTATGAATGAAAAATGTTTTTTGTAATTTCAATATATTCAAGTTAAATACAATTTAAATTTTCTCTTGTACCTGCTTGGTCTGGATCTACCTGCCTGTCATGTCAAAATTTGTTTTCGTTATATCTAGGGAAACACTGGTCGTAGACCCATCATGCGACCACTCGAAGTAAAGGTCCCGACCTGATCTATCTGCCTGTCATGTCAAAATTTGTTTTCGTTATATCTAGGGAAACACTGGTCGTAGACCCATCATGCGACCACTCGAAGTAAAGGTCCCGACCTGATCTATCTGCCTGTCATGTCAAAATTTGTTTTCGCTATATCTTGGGAAACACTGATCTTGGACCCATCATGCGACCACTCAATGTAATTGTCCCGACCTGATCTACCTGCCTGTCTTGTCAAAATTTGTTTTCGTTATATCTTGGGAAACACTGGTCGTAGACCCATCATGCGACCACTCAAAGTAAACGTCCCGACCTGATCTACCTGCCTATAATGTCAAAATGTGTTCTCGTTGTATCTTGGGAAACACTGATCGTGGACCCATCATGCGACCACTCAAAGTAAACGCCCCGACCTGATCTAACTATCTGGAATGTCAAAATTTGTTTTCGTTATATCTTGGGAAACACTGATCGTGTGACCCATCATCTACGATCAGTGTTTCCCAAGATACAACGAGAACAAATTTTGCCATGAGAGGCAGGTAGATCAGGTCGGGACGTTTACTTTGAGTGGTTGCATGATGGGTCTACGACCAGTGTTTCCCAAGATATAATGAAAACAAATTTTGACATTCCAGATAGTTAGATCAGGTCGGGGCGTTTACTTTGAGTGGTCGCATGATGGGTCTACGATCAGTGGTTCCCAAGATACAACGAGAACAAATTTTGACATGACAGGCAGGTAGATCAGGTCGGGACGTTTACTTTGAGTGGTCGCATGATGGGTCTACGATCAGTGGTTCCCAAGATACAACGAGAACACATTTTGACATTATAGGCAGGTAGATCAGGTCGGGACGTTTACTTTGAGTGGTTGCATGATGGGTCTACGACCAGTGTTTCCCAAGATATAATGAAAACAAATTTTGACATTCCAGATAGTTAGATCAGGTCGGGGCGTTTACTTTGAGTGGTCGCATGATGGGTCTACGATCAGTGTTTCCCAAGATACAACGAGAACACATTTTGACATTATAGGCAGGTAGATCAGGTCGGGACGTTTACTTTGAGTGGTCGCATGATGGGTCCAAGATCAGTGTTTCCCAAGATATAATGAAAACAAATTTTGACATTCCAGATAGTTAGATCAGGTCGGGGCGTTTACTTTGAGTGGTCGCATGATGGGTCCACGATCAGTGTTTCCCAAGATACAACGAGAACACATTTTGACATTATAGGCAGGTAGATCAGGTCGGGACGTTTACTTTGAGTGGTCGCATGATGGGTCTACGACCAGTGTTTCCCAAGATATAACGAAAACAAATTTTGACAAGACAGGCAGGTAGATCAGGTCGGGACAATTACATTGAGTGGTCGCATGATGGGTCCAAGATCAGTGTTTCCCAAGATATAATGAAAACAAATTTTGACATTCCAGATAGTTAGATCAGATCGGGGCGTTTACTTTGAGTGGTCGCATGATGGGTCTACGATCAGTGTTTCCCAAGATACAACGAGAACACATTTTGACATTATAGGCAGGTAGATCAGGTCGGGACGTTTACTTTGAGTGGTCGCATGATGGGTCTACGGCCAGTGTTTCCCAAGATATAACGAAAACAAATTTTGACAAGACAGGCAGGTAGATCAGGTCGGGACGATTACATTGAGTGGTCGCATGATTGGTCTATGACCAGTGTTTCCCAAGATATAATGAAAACAATTTTTGACATGACAGGCAGGTAGATCAGGTCGGGACGATTACAATGAGTGGTCGCATGATAGGTCTATGACCAGTGTTTCCCAAGATATAACGAAAACTAATTTTGACATAACAGGCAAGTAGATCAGGTCGGGACGATTACATTGAGTGGTCGCATGATAGGTCTACGACCAGTGTTTCCCAAGATATAACGAAAACTAATTTTGACATAACAGGCAGGTAGATCAGGTCGGGACGATTACATTGAGTGGTCGCATGATAGGTCTACGACCAGTGTTTCCCAAGATATAACGAAAACAAATTTTGACATGACAGGCAGGTAAATCAGGTCGGGACGATTACATTGAGTGGTCGCATGATAGGTCTATGACCAGTGTTTCCCAAGATATAACGAAAACAAGTTTTGACATAACAGGCAAGTAGATCAGGTCGGGACGTTTACTTCGAGTGGTCACATTATAGATCACATTAAAAAAAATCTTTGATTACCCACTTATACTTATATCCACTCCAAAATAAACCAGAAAGAAAAAGGACGCCCGTACAAGGATAATTCACCTACACGTGCGACGCGCGGCATGGCGTCACTAGCCCGCTTATGAAGTTTGGTAGTTATTTAAATTATCGATTGAAAATGCAATTATTCAATTGTTGAACAGAAAAAAATATTGTCTGAGTTTGCGTATCGATGAAACGTTATTACATCTGTCTTTGTAACTTTCGTATCGTATTTTACGCATCCTTTTACTACGCAACAAGGGCATTTTCACGACTCAACATCACTCTGCAGTGGTCCGCAGACGACTGAGTCGCGTTGGCCCTAAAACGAATATTTTAGGGCCAACGTACTGGTGCCATCAGTCGTGCGCGTTGACCGGGTCCTTACGAAGTAATATATAAGTCAATGGCACGTGGTCTTTTTTGTGGACATGTTGCATCTTCCTCATGTTGCGTCTTTTTCTTTGAAACAGAGAAGGTTCCAGAGCGCAACAGCACGGCTTTGTACCGTGCCCGCGAATGAGTTCACAGAATAGGTAGCTACATTTTTAGGTCGATAACGCGCAGTATTTATTGTTAAAAAACCAAAGATGCGCCCCCCAGTACTCATGCCACGGATCCCTAAGGGTCCATGGACCCCAGGTTAAGCAGTGTCTTTACTAATGCAAAGTAATTGCGAACGAGTGAATTACTGTAACTGTAATGACGTTAAGTCTCCCCGTTAAATGGCCTAACAGTAATTCATACGCACACTGATACTTTAACTGACCCAACCATTTCCGCAAGACGCATTAAGGTGGCCCAGCCCGCTCATCTCCCCATACAAAAGGGGAAAGAAGATCACGCCTATATTTCTTGTCAGAGATCAAAAATTTTGCTCAAATAAGCTTTATTTGATTGAAGTAGATGTCTGATGACAATTGGCATTGTAAAATTGTGTTTGGTTTCCAAGTTATGACGTCCGAAAGTTCGAATTTTTCGCGCGTTTTATACAATAACTTTGGAGGTGGATTACGCAATGATAAAGTAAGAACATCTTAAAAAGATTAGTCATCAGACATAGCTTATTTAATCAAGATTTATAATCTATTTGGTTTTTGTTAGATTTTTGACTACAGTGGTCGTGGTTTACTTTTAGCTATAAGTCGTTTTAAAATTAAAATTTTCGTAAATCTTACCAAATCATACACTATACACATTGTCTTTTTTGTGGACAGGTTGCATCTTCCTCATCACGGAGCCTGTCTTATTCTTAGAAACAGAGAAGGTCCCAGAGCGCAACAGCACGGTTTTGTACCGTGCCCGCAAATGAGTTGAGGCCGCCGGGTTGGGCCACCTTAAATGCTAAAAAGCGTCGTCGTGTCGGTCGGCGCTGTGTAGCGTTGCGTGGTGGTGTCGGCCACTCGCGCGCTCATGTGTGCCAATGATAAAACTTGGCCTAGTTTCCCTCCGCCCCTCCCCTCACACCCCGCACCCCGCGACGCTATCGAACCTATGCACCTCGACCCCACCCCGTGTGCCTCTACCTACTGCCTACCCACAAAACCGTACATCATGGTAGAGTCTGCTCAATCAGTCCGTTTGCACGGGTAGTTTTAGGAGAAATAGAAAAAACGCATCTATTACTTGCGGTCATGTACCTACTGGATTGTTTCAATTTGATTTTTTATTAAAACTGTTTGATGAATAGATGAATCTCTCACAATTTTAATCGGAGTAACAATAGGTGGTGCAAATGAGACATTTCCGCAGCTTTACCACGAGTGGAGCCGTATTTCTACCTTCGGAGGCGGATATATTGGAGGTACAATACTGAATATAGAAATAATGACCATTGAGCATGGAGTTTTATGTATTGGAGGTGTTAATACAGAGCACCGAGGAGGCGGGTTCTCGGAATGGGGTGGATTCGGAAAGACCATTGCTAGTAAGTATTACATAATTTGGAGACGCTCCAACTGAGAAAGGATGAAGGGTTTCTTTATGCTCACTATCGTCTATAGGTACCACGGAAAATGCTCTTCGAAGCTGCATGACACTCCCTATCCATTCTATCAACGCCGTCCAAGCCAATCCATCTAGTCAACGCGCAATGGGCAGGAAATGCACCTATTCGCTGTCTACATTCCTCCTATGAGGTATGGGTTCGTAAACTGGTATGATCCATCGGCCACGAGGGGGCCCCTCTAAGCGCACCGGTGTGGGCGCATCCCGTAGCGGCGGCGCTCTCCGAGACGACGCGAGCCTTGGTTTCGAACGATAGGTGGTGGTACAGGACTCGCAGGCAACCACCGCCCTTATCTCGGAGAGCCCCTCATCCGCCGGACCGCTGGGCGCTGCGCACGGACCTTGAGCGCGTGTCGCCTGTTGTAGCGCCTCCTAGCGGCGTCAGCCGGTCCCCTTTGCAGGGAGCCAAAGCGGTGGGTAGTGCGGTAGTGTTGAGGATCTATGGCCATGAGATGAAAAAAATAAATGCATTCAAAATATCCATAAACTCAGAAATAAAGGGTCATAAATGACAGTTTGTGTAAAAAAATTACAACAGTTATTTAAATCAAAGATTACAAAAAAAAGTACGACACGTGGCATGCAAATTGTGGAAATAACTTTATTATTCCGTAAGCTTTCAGAAAATGTACGAATGTTGTCCACTTTCACACAAGTTCATCCTTTTTAGGGTTCCGAACCCAAAGGGTGAAAACGGAACCTTATTACTAAGCCTCCGCTGTCGGTCCCTCCGTCACAAGGCTGTATCTCATGAACTGTAATAATAGGTAGGCCGCTGAAATTTTTACAATTTTTATTTTGCCGTTATAACAACAAATAGGTAAAATAAAAAAGTGATAAAAATTAAAGGGGGGCCCCATACAAAAAAAAGTGTTTTTATTGTGTTCAATTTTGTACGATGGTACGGAACCCTTCGTGTGCGAGTCCGACTCACACTTTGCCTGTTTTTTTTATTTAGTTGGGTTTGCGATGTCGATTTTACTTTAAGAAAAAGGTCCTCTTTAAGGTGTAAAAAACCAGTAGACAATGAAGCAACGTGTAATTATGTGTACAATTAAACATTTAATAAAAAAAATCCGCTAAAATTGTAGATGTGCACAAGAGCAAGTCGGTTCAATGTTTTTTAAAACTGGTTCTTTGATTACTTTTAATTTAAACAGTCTGCAATTGGACGCTTTTGCAGGTTTTCGGTTCTTTATGGCACTTTTTTCTGTGGATTAGTAAGTTTTACGCAGGCTATTCTTACTTACCATGAAACCCTCTCTTACCGAAATGAAAAATATAACAAAAACCTTTTGAATTGTAAGGTTGATAGTGTTGTGTTAGAAACGACAATTGGGAGAGTTTAGTTCGTTTTCTGCGAAAATTAAACATATATTTTCAGATATACTTTAAGTAATTTTCTTAAACAAAATCATGAGTTCCTTTTTCCTTTTTGTGATGAATGCTAAAAGCCTCAAGAGCTTGTCCAGAGGCGGTCATCTGAGCCGAATGGCCTGTCCTCGCCGTCTTGTAGGAAACAACGTCAGCGAAGTAGGTAGGTAACCTAGGTTGCCTTCTCTCCTGAAGTATGTACGCCGCGGGGCTGCGGCACAGTGCTGCGGAAGCAGCGGATGCAACGGGTTCAAGGCTCGCTGACGCTGGGTGCTAATGCCGGCCATTCACGATCAAGTCAAGTCAAGTTTGCTGCGGATTTGAGGGTGCATCCAGTAAACTTGACAGTGTATGGATATCAGTTTGAATAATAAGTCTACTTGATGCGAAAATCTAATTTCGATTCTGCCGACTTATTCGTGTGTGTGAAGCATGCATGTCAGTTTTTCGTCCACAGCCATAGGTCCCCCTATGGCTGTTGAATTAGGGGAGTCGCCGATTATAGACGTTTTAAATAAGTTTTTCGTATTAATCACGGTAATCTTTCCGAGTAATCCTCAATTGAACAAATACATATAAAGTCCTTTCTTTTCAATAACCAGTTTTACAGCAATTAGTGCAATGCTTTATTTTTGCTGTATTCTTTCTTTATTACAAGCAATAGGCCTATGATGGCTACGCGTCACGGGTGGTGTCGCGATGGTTTCAACTGGCAGGCATAATGCAAACTTGACCGTGTGTGGTCCATATAGGCTATAGATATAGACGAACTGGCGATGCAAAGTGGACGGTAAACTTGACCGTGTGTGGTCCATATAGGCTATAGATATAGACGATAGTGGACGGTAAACTTGATCGTGTGTGGTCCATATAGGCTATAGATATAGACGATAGTGGACGGTAAACTTGATCGTGTGTGGTCCATATAGGCTATAGATGTAGACGATAGTGGACGGTAAACTTGATCGTGTGTGGTCCATATAGGCTATAGATATAGACGATAGTGGACGGTAAAATTGATCGTGTGTGGTCCATATAGGCTATAGATATAGACGATAGTGGACGGTAAACTTGATCGTGTATTGCCTGCATAATGCATCGAGCGGCGGACTGGCGCGGGCGGTGGACAGCGAATGCGGGTCAATGGCGGCGCGGGGCGCGGCGCGGTCAAGGCGGCTTCTATTCTGGTCAGCCCGAGGAGCCGCTAGCGAAGCGCGCTCGGCGGTGTTCAAAATAAAAATGAAGAACTCTTGAGCCAAATCGAAGGCGGAGGCCGAGTGTGTCTGGGCAGGTGGGCGTGAAATGTAACTCATAAAAAACCGGCCAAGTGTGAGTCTGACTCGCACACAAAGGGTTCTGTACCATCATATAAGATTAACAAGGATACACGGTTTTTGTATGGGTGCCCCCTTTAACAATAATATTTTTTTTATTTTACCTATTTGTTCTTATAGCGACAAAATAAATACACACTTTGTGAAAATTTCAGCTACCTACCTCTTTCGGTTCATGAGATACAGCCTTGTGACAGACGGACGGACGGATGGACGTACAGCGGAGGCTTAGAAGTAGGGTTCCGTTGGCACCGTTTGGGTACGGAACCCTAAAAAGCGGCTTCTATCGAAGTCATCTCGACACTCGCACTTTCAATACTAGTTCCCCATTAAACTTAGTTTGGAAATCATTTAAAAGCCACTATTCCAATTAATTTGATTTTCTGGTATCTAACATCAGAGCTGGGAGGTTACTATGGTAAATAAACTGGCCGGGTGTGTGATTAAATCTTGCGTTTAGTTGCATCTAATACCATGCTAAGTGGTATTATTTCAGTACACTTGGCCGAATAACATGTCATTTGACAGCATGATACCACTGTTCCAATTGAATTGATAATTAATATCTAATATCAGGCAACAAATATATGTGTCTGCACGCTTTTTTTTTTTTTTGAAAATTCGAAACTGGTTTATTTCGATCAATAATATATTTTTTTAATTTTAGAATACAAGTGGGTATTTTTTTAACCTTCATCATGTATTTGTAGCCCTCTTTCAGTGAAACCCTCGCGTGACCTTTTTGCCCCTCCCTTGACGGACGCAGCTGTTTTTTTTTTCAAATAACAACATGATTTGACTGATTTTACTCAGATGATAAAAAGTGATGTAGGTATAACCGGCTGAGACACCAAAGGTACTCAGAAAAGCCAATTTCACCTCACCTCGCGAAACCACGCTTAGCGAAGCACCATACCAGCGGATTTGTGGACTATCGTTGAGCTATCGAGCTTGTTTGAATTTCGTTGGAAGACTCCCAGGTTATAGTTTTAGGAGACATCCGTCGGCAGACAGTTCCATATCTTGGCGGTACCTATGGCAGAGAAATGAGTTCGAGAAACGGGTCATTCTCAAAAGCCTAATGTCAATCACAAGGAGTGTTCCGATTCTCTGCGGCGGGTGCTCCGGATATAGGTTGTACGGGATGCAAGTTCCGCAGAACAACGTCTATGATAGTACCTGGATACTAACCGTCTGTGGCTCAGGGACCCCAGGCCAACGTTGAGTTGTGGGGTCACCAACAAGACGGACCGCTCGGAGCTGAATTGAGTCCGAGGACGCCAACAGGTACTGGGGTCTACCTTCCCAAATGTGGCCACAGTATTATATAACCGACCTTATCTTTTGTAAAGCAGAAGTAGTTGTGCCTGTGAAAAGAACCTTTTGCAACGTGTTATGATCCTTAGTTTCTGCGATGCAAATTTTGGCCTTAGATTCAATACAGCGCCGAGAACCCACGTCTTCGGATATGTTGCAGCCCAGTAGGTTCAGATGCTCCGAGACAAGTACGACATTTCCCTGGAAACTTGCTAAGATAGGAAAGTTCTACCTAGTCAGAAAAAACACAGCATTGCGTCTTGCGAACGTTCAAGGAGACAAGGTTCTCCAAGCCCCAGATGGCTACTTTGTCTAGAACATTGTCCACCTTGTCAACGATAGAATGTAGCGCCTCGCTGAATAATGGATAACATAATCGTATAGTGGACGTATAAGAAGCATCAATTGGTGCCTTCGCTGCGTTGCTACTGTCTGCCTTCGCAGCAAATAGCATTGAAATAATGTATGTCTGGCCTTCTTGTTACATTGTACTATCGTTCTCGAGCGCTATTTACCTTGCAATGCACTTGCTGACGGAGTCGGAAGAACTCCATTGTGACGCACTTAGCGGCTCGTGCTAACACTGCACTAGAGACGGGTCATTCCGAGTCCACCCCATTCCGAGAACTTAATGAATGAATGAGAACTATTTTATTTCTCCTTTAAACGAGCAAATACCCTACTCTACATCATTCGGAAATCATTTCAGAACCTGACCATAGAGACATTAATCAAAACATACAAATCTCACATTAGACCACTCCTGGAATATGGATTCCAAATATGGAATCCCTGCTTCCCTACTAGATCGAATTCAAAGAAGAGCGACCAAGATACCAAAAGTACTAAAGAAGAAACCATAAGAGGAAAGACTAAAAGTGCTCAAGCTGACAACCTTGGAACAACGTAGAGAAAGGGGTGACCTCATAGAAACAAACATACAAGATTCTCAATGATTATTACGACTGTCCAGAACTGCAGAACCTCTTCACTAGAAACACAAATAGTCATCTCCGAGGAAATAGCCAAAGCTCAATGCCACTGTCAGCTCAACTAACCTAAAACAGCACTTCCTGTCGGATAGAGCAGTGGAAATGTGGAACAAGCTGCCAGAAGATGTCGTTCAAGCACCCACCACCAATTCTTTTAAAAACAGGCTTGACAAACGCCTAAACACGCTAAAATAAAGTAACCGTAATAACAAAGCACCAGTAAACCCAGACATGACCACACCAGCTTAGGCTGATCGTTCATCTAATAAATAAATAATAAAATAAATAAACTCTCATCGACCTACGTACTGGCTGCACGACCTTTTTTTTTGCTTATTCGTTTTTCCCGACCGTTTTATCGGAACTTCAGAATTTTGCTGCTTCTCGGAGTACCATTGAACATTCCTTCCGGAGGTCATTCGGGAAGGAACATTCCTTCCGGAGGTCATTCCGGATGTGTGGAGTACATTCCTCTTAGGAGTGGGAGTGACGGAACGCTGCACTATGCATATGAAATAGGTGCCTGGCATAGAATAAGTTGGCGAACGGGCGGTGGTATGCATGCGGTCGGGTGCGGAACGACATGGCGACACTTGACGGGGCGCATTAGGTCATCCGTTGTTCGGAGCGGCCATTTATTTAGTCGCCGCCTCCGACCGCCAACGCTCGCGGCTCACGCGGGCGGCTCGTTGCCGGGCGGACCTCGTCTCGTTCGGCACATCGAATTCTATCGTTCGGCGAACGTCGCCATCGCTGCCGGTCGACGAACCCCGCTCACGTGACGCATCGGCCGTCCGCGACGCGATCCGATCTTTTGTGTAACGCCGCGAGGATTCTTTATTTAGATAGACGTATGGAATAGACGCGGCGTACGCGCGCGCGAGGCGCCCGGCCTTGCAGCGTCCCGCGCCCAAGGTCCCCCGCGGGCGGCCGTCGACCCCTCCCCAGTATCGACCGGACCGGCCCGTCTGCACACACGTCGCTCCGAGTCGCTTCGGATCGACTCGCTTGCACCTTGTCTGAACTCATTTCGGCGGCGTCGCCGTACCCTGGGGCCATTGAGCTCGGGCGAGAGTGCACAGTCGCAGAAGATTAAGAACGGCCCGTAAGCTATGCTCCCCATACAAACGTAGTTTACTAATAATTGGAAAACCACTGTTCCAATTTAATTGATATTTGATACTTAATATCAGGCAACAATAATCTGTGTCTGCATGCTTTTGTTTTTTTGAAAAATCCAAACCGAATCTGATGAAAGCAAAAACAAAATCTTCATACTAATTTTGTTTTCTCTGTGGTTTGACTCAGGATACATTTACCGAAAAAACAAAGGCATGCAGACACAGATATTTGTTGCCAGATATATGATACCAAATATCAAGTAAATTGAAACAGTGGTTTTCAAATGATTAGTAAACTACGTTTGTATGGGAGGCGAAATTTACTGATGCTTACGGGGGCACCTTAAATGCCTATTATGTGTTGGGCAAAGTCTGCGTCGTCGCACGACACGTGCGGTGGCTGTGTTTACGAACGGCTAGGGCGAGCTAGTGAGGGCGCGGGAGAGGGCGAGGCACCCTCGGCGTAGTTCGTCGACCCCCAGAGCGCCTCCGCTCCGTGCCGACCCTCCTTCGCACCGCGCCCCGTCGCGTGCAACTGGTTCGTAGGTATATTGCATGTACGCATGCGTGGACATTCGGACGTGTTGCACTGGCTGCGGGCGAAGCGTTAGTCATTCAACACTTATCCGAGGTCCTAAGCACTGCTTGGCGAATGTCGACTGAACACAACTTGACAATTCACTCATTTCACGTAGTTCGGGCCCTAAGTTTTAAATAAAATACATGTAGCTTTAGGGTTCTATGTGGATTATATTTTGAGCGGTTTTTTTTTTATGCGACCTGACATGGATGGCTAATACCACACAACTACCGTTATGATATTAGCCCAATACACCACATTCCCGAAGGAATTAGGTGCCATGCCAGGACCTTCCCTTTATGAGCACGGCTACATTGAACTGGATGGAAAACACGGACAATTTTTGATTGCCGGACCTACAGTTTTACATGGATTCCGAACCATGGAGCAGCTCGCATTCGTGACGAAAATGCACTTGTCGAACTCTGAAAGAGAAAGACAGTGGTGCAAGTTGGTATTGAACCCGGGCCTCTGGTACGCTAGGCCAGTCCCCGCGCCACTAGGCTACGAGCCGCTCGTAAGCTCGTAGTAATATATACAGACGATACTTTCGGAATTCTCTACGACACACATTCAGCCCGTCAGCATTCGTCCAGTCCATGATTAGGCCTGAGGTTTAGCCTTGTTTGCACCGCCACACACCGGGCAATCAAGGGCGAGACGTCTTACCTAGTCCTCGGCTGCGCGGGACGGGCGGAGCGTAGGACAGCACCGGGCGGCGCAGAGTCGGCAACGCACGACGCGGGCAGGAGTATTGACCTTCCAGCGCGGCGACTCCGTCGGAATCGACGGTCGTGCGGGGACGCTCGCGATCTGTCTGTACGTACAGGCATTGCGACGCCTTTCCGGCCCTAGTGTTTCACACAATGATGATATCGCTGCGTTTGTTGTCGGACGCGGAATGCGGGAGCATTTTCGTGCGGCACCGGCTCCTGTGCCAAGATTTTATGGCGCAAAGGTGGCGGTAGGCAACCATCAGATTGCGGGATGTATGTACGTGGGATTCGTTGGCGGGTGACATTCGGCATTCGTCGTCGTCCGACGTGTGTTGTAATGCGGCGGCGGGGGGGGGGGGGGGGGGGGGAGGGCGAAAAGTAGCAGCGGCGGCGCGGTGCGCGGTGTCTACGTTTCGTCACAAGGTCGTTGATCTCGGGGCCGCCTGGCTCGTCCTCTGGCGCGTTCGCCCTCGCCCTCCCCCCCCTCCCCCTCCGCACCGCGTTGACCGCGCGCGCTCCCTCCCTGCTCCATATCGTATCGTACATTCACTATTGCGTTCTTTATTTGAATTGGGGGACTTGGGAGCGGGTCCTAGATACTATTCAATTGTTGGGTGCATACCTAGTTACAGCGAGGAAGGAAGGAATGCAGTGGCGATCGATACTCATTCGTACGGCGGCAGCAGCGAGCGTAGCCACGAGTTAGTGGTAAAGCACCGAGTTCGTTTACGAATTCAGGACGCTGTCCACGTGTCGTTGGAGCTCGAGAACAATCGGTAGTGTGCGAATTCGTAAACGAACTGACGCTACTGTCTCTGTACGTCGTCACCCTCACTGAGTCACCCCCGTACAAACGAGTTTCTGTTGGCACTCCCTTCCTTCCTTCCTCGCTGTAACAGGTTACTGCCTAGTTCGTACAGCCGTTTCCTACCTGAAAAGAGAAAGAATTCCAAAGTCCCCAGACTTCATGACAAAGAAATCTAAAATTTGTCTCTATTTCCGGTGTATAGATTTCAGAGGAAACGACTGTACATGCATAAAGTTCGATTAATGGGATTACCTGATTTTGACGCACATTTGCATCGTGACGGCCAATTTACAATACAACTGCCGTTAAACTAGCCGTTTTTTCTGAGGTTTGAATAAATAAGTATTTATGTATTTATATTCCTAAAAGTAATTGTGGAGGGATTCTATTTGTGCGAAAATCTTATGCCTAGGTTTCTCTTTTACACGTGCTAAATTTAATGTATGTTCCAAATGGTCGCTTTTCGCCCTTCAAAACTCTTTTGCACTCGCGCACTTAGACGGATTGACAGCGGCTACGTTGAGGTCGTCGCGTCCCAACGACTGGTATCGAGCGGCAGACGTCTGCCAGGGCGGCTGACCTGGCCTGGCCCGGCCTAGCCTGGCCCCGCGCCCGTGCCCCGGTCACCTTGCTGCCGCTGGCTGCACCCTGCCCCCCCCCCCGCCGCCCGCCTGCACCCTGACCCCCTCCCCTCCCGCAATGAACTCAATAATACAACAATGAACTCTAACGTCAATAGGTATACATCTTACGGAGGTCGCCATTATCGTTGTTTTAAAAACAAGGTTTTTATGCTGGACTCAGTTGGAAGATTTAATTTTTTTTATTCAGGAATCAATCAGTTACACAAAACATACAAATTTATACAATACACATAATATTTAAACCAAAAAGATTCCATTAAACAAAATAACATAGAATTACCAATGATTCGAGGTTCTGAGAATAAGGGTAAATACAAACAAATAAAACATATTACGTGCTACGTAAACTAACTAAAAATAAAAAGAAACGGTTTCGAAAAAAAAATAAAATTACATAAGAAATCTAGACCAAAGAATACAAAACAAAAAAAAATCTATAACTTAAAATAAATATACAACTTCCTGCGACAGCGCCCCGAACACTCATGAAACAAGTGTCTTCCACGCAGAAACTCAGTTGTAATAAAAAAATGGAAAATTGATCCACCACTTTCAATTATTGACAATCACGGAAAATTACGTTTCCTCCAAATAACTCAGATGCCATGGAGTTGCCGAACTGGTTGACGGTTGATGACCCGCGGGTAGACGGCCGCGGCCTTCGCGAGACTCGACCCCCATCACGGCCGCGTTGGCATTCTGAGCCTGTAGTCCCAGTTGTCACCTAAATTGGCGTTACGGCAAACCGATCGACTGGCGCTTTCAAATGTATGGAGAAATTGAAGAGCGCGCGCAGTGGGCGTTAATCGACCTAACATTTGCGAGTCCGAGTTCGATTTGACAGCTTT
This sequence comes from Incurvaria masculella, assembly GCA_946894095.1. NCBI lineage: Eukaryota > Metazoa > Arthropoda > Insecta > Lepidoptera > Incurvariidae > Incurvaria > Incurvaria masculella. Next base: position 14,447,659 of record OX335650.1, read on the forward strand.
CTCAACGTTGCCGTAAATACGTCGACGTTGCCGTTTACGCCGACTCCGCGTTTTCATACAAATCGGAAGCCCGAGTTTGACTTTGACAGCTTGAAGAAGGTCGAAGTCAATCTTGACGGAAAGGCATCTCGACAGCACCTTTGTAGCTCCAGCGAAGCGACACAACACTATTCCTGAGATTTACAAGGCAGTTCTTGGGTCTTGAGACCATTCTTACGTCTTCCGACTGTCAAATTGGACATTACTAAGTAATGCCAAAATTTACAGTCTGAGTACAAGACTTCAGAATCATCTGAAGACCCCAAGAACTGTGTTTGGATCTCAGCATATGACCTTCCAGCGCAGCAGCATGTGAGACGAGAAGTGGCTCAACAGTATCAATAAGCGTAACGTGAGGCCTGGTTACACAGTACGAGCTGACAGTTGACAGCTACTGCTAATGTGTACGCGCATGACAGTAGACCTACTCGCCTCGCCCGGTCACACGGTGAGAGTAGCTGCAACAGACAAAGTCGTTGTGTACAAAATGTCGGAAGCTCCAGTTTCTCGTAAACATACGACCAATCACAGTTCAACACACAATAAGAATAGAACAGTTATAAAATAGATACATTGCGCTGAAATTGATACAAAAAAGGCAGACAGTGGAAGCAAGCAAAAAATAAACAAGGCTAGTGACAGGGGTAATTCCTATTATGCAGTCACACTGGCTGGTGGCTGCACTGTATTAACGGACCTGGAACTGAAGCTGTGTAAAATGCAGCAGTTTAGCTACGCCAATGCAACCAATACCGCATGGGGACCTTATTCAAGGGGTCCCCTTGATTCAGGGCTTCACTGGAATCAGGCGTTTTAGTCTCCTGTAGTATAATAGGATAAAAGTGTAATAATGAGGTTATTAAGACTATAAAGGTTTATTTCATGAAGGTACTTCATTTTTTTTACACTGGGCCCAAAAAGGCTTGTTATGCCGCTGGTAAAATGTGACAAAAAATCTGTGAGGGAATTCGATAAATTCTGCACCAATCAGAGGCGGGTGTCAAAGGCGCAGATGTTAAATATTAACGTTACTGATTAGTTTTTTATGTAACTGGACATCACACCATGGTCATGATTGCCCAACACACCACATTTCCGAAGGAATTAGGTGCCATCCCAGGAGCTTCCCTTTATGAGTACGGCTACATTGAAATGGATTGAAAACCCGCACAATTCTTAATGCCCGTTTTCAACATATTTTCATCCAATGCGAAGGTAACAACCCGGGGCGGCTGACTCAACCATACTACCTAGTAGGGGAAGGGGACCTAGAATTTTACATGGATTCCGAACCATGAAACAGGTCGCAATCGTGACGAAATGCACTAATACAACTCGGAAAGAGAACGAAAGTTGCATTAACACTAAGCTGCGAGCCGCTCAAATGCAGAATTGATCGAATTCTCTCACTTATTTTTCCACACTTCACGCCGGTAACCCTCAGGCCAGTTCGCACTGTGTGTAGCCACCAGGCTTTATATTGACATTTCTTGTCGGAGCGAGCTGCCCGTTCGTGTTCGCGTCATTACTGTAGTCGAAGTGATCAATGTCACTCGCGCTTATTGTGTTACCGTCCATTAGGCAGTCGAGTGAAAAACAATTGCTACATTTCCGGAAAATCGTCATGCTTCTTATGTAATTCGCGAGCACGCAGTACTCGTTTCGGCCGCGTCTCATTACGTACGTTTCTAACCCAGAAACTAGTTTTTTCCGGTCAGAGCCGTCTAGCACGCAGTCCACGACAGCTTTAACCAAACATCCTCACGGGTGCCATGCCGTTGTTGGGTCCCGAGCCGGTAGTCTCAGTTCTCACCTAAATTGGCGTTTACGTAACTTCGAAGTTCCGTAAAAACGTCAAACTCTATACAAGTTTTTACTAGATTTTCTGTGGTTTTACTTCTTCAAGCTTTCAAAGTCAAACGCGGACTTTCGATTGGTATCAAAACGCGGAGTGGACGTAAACGGCAACGTCGACGTATTTACGGCAACGTTGAGTAAGCTGTCAAATCGAGCTCGGACTCGCAAATGTTAGTTCGATTAACGCCCACTGCGCGCGCTCTTCAATTTCTCCATACATTTGAAAACGCCAGTCGATCGGTTTGCCGTAACGCCAATTTAGGTGACAACTGAGACTTCGGGTACCGATCACAGTAGGTGTATGTAGATAAGAGGGTTCCCTCTTTTACCTATACATTAAATGGTGCCTATTTGAGGGGTATATATGCGCCATATCTGTTGGTCAATTCGACGTAATTCAGCTGGCAGTGAATCCAGAATCTGATTTATTTTCCCGTTTCCTTAGTTCAGAGTACGTTACCCCGACAGTTAGGCCTGGGCCACATGAACGGAATAAAACCGGACGAACGAAATTTATGCCTATATTGGGAACTCCGGAATCGGTGAGTGCATGTGGCCGGACCCATACACTTCCATAGGTGATTCGTGAAATTAATTCCGTCCGTCCGGTTTTTTCCCGATCAAGTGGTCCAGGCCTGTATAAAATATTAGGTACATGTAGCTTCATTTGGTACCTGCTCGTACGTCCGACAGTAAATTAATAATCTTTGGTCCGACGACGACGTCCACCGGCGCCGCTCGCCGTCTGTATAAACAAATAGAGCAGAAAGTACAGTTAGAAATCATGTGCGGACGGTGTGTTGGCGGAGCGGCGCATCTAAACCAAACTTCTTCATTGATAGAAACGGCGCTTTCACGGATCCTTGCATTGTTTGTGGGTGCAACTCGCTCGTGTACAATGGGCTTCTTTGTGTTGCGGGATTCTAAGGGTTCAACAGATGGGTTGCTTCCCGCGGCTTCAGGTAGAGAAAAGGGAATATTGTTTTGAAGGAGACACGACCGCGACGACACGAGACGCGGCGCTCGGTGCGGATGGTGCATGCATGGAGAATTTACTTCGAGTATCGACGTCGTACCTACCTCACTTGTATAATTATAGATTTGAGTTGTGAAATGATGAGAAATCGCGCAAACATGCAACATAGGTATAGCGTGTAACTTTGCCAAGACCTTTCATTGGGTACTAAAGTTTCGCGTCGCATGTGTACATCACGTCTTATCAATGTCATTGGTCTCTCACAACGACTCCTTCGGTGCCGCCGCCGTCACCGCGGCTGTGAAACCATTAACGAATGACTGGCATCGTGGCTGCATATCGTATCGGTCGGAATTATACCGATTATTGGCGTTATCTGATGTTCCGAGGCTCCTTCGGGCCTCGATCGGATGCGATGCAGCACTGTTTCCTAGAATCGGGAGGCTGCCGCATGTGACGTCACGCGGGTGTTCGCGGGGTAGCGACGGCGGGAGCGGGGCCGAGGCGGTGGAGCCGGCCAGCCAGTCAGCGCTCGGCGCTGGAGGTAGATAGAGCGGGCGAGGCGAACGGCAGACAGAGAAGTCAGTCGCCCGTCAGCCGCCGCCACCGCAAGTGGCGCGCTATCCGTGCAGTGCAGTGCGCGCCCCGTTCCGTGTCAGTATCGAGCGACCGCGCCGCCACCGCCGCTCCCCGCGTCGCCCCGCAGCCATCTGGGTAATCATTTGGAACGCGACCCCGTTACTAGCATCCGCAGTGTGTGCGGAGCGCGGCGCGGCGTGCGAACCGCTTGCTGCGGCGAAAGGTGGGGCTAACGGAGCTTCTTCGTCACGAACGCCCCTCCGCCCCGCCCCGCTCTCGCTTCCGTCACATTCCACGCGGTGCATGCGAGGCAGCGTCGATAGTCGTGCTAGCCAACGACTAGCAACAGCTGGCTTCATAGCGTATTATCACTTTCTACGTCGCATCGGATCGGCGCGGAGGCGGAGGTCCCCGCTCGCGGTCGCGTGCCGGCCCCGCAGATATACCCAGTGAAAGGAGCGGCTTAGTAGCGGTGCGGGGGCAGCAGAATGTGGCGTGCGCGTTTCACAACGTTCTACAGTTCGGCCTCCCTCCGACACAGCTGATCGAAAAACATACCGTTAGCACTTGGATGGATTTTCATACTTTAAGTAACTTAATACTTAAATATAGTTGAAAGATCCACGGTCGGAGCGGCAATGAAATTTTTTCAATGTAGCAGAGCAATATAAGGAAGGTCCTGGCATGGCACCTAGTTCCCGTGTGGTGTTAGGCTAATATCATGACAGTCGGTTGGGTATTAGGTGTAGTATCAGCAACATAAAATAAAAAGTTCCGATTACATTAAACAATCCTGCAACATCTAATTTTCTATGCTTATAAATAAATCGAAACCACAATATTGACCCTAAAATAATTATGTTGTTATATATTCTACTCTTTGGAGTCTTCAAGTTATGGAAAACTAGCTGCGGTACCCGGCTCCGCTCGGGTTAGTGTCGGCTAAATTATCTCATGGATAAAAAGTAGCCCACATGACTGGTCCAAAATAGGGTCAAACTGGTCCAGGACAATGTATCCATGTACCAAATTTAATCAAGATCGTTCGAGCCGAAATAGCATGATTTAATGAGAAACATCCAATAATTCCCATTTAGAGCTTCGTTGACGTTTGGTGGCTATTTAAAAAAAAAACATTTGCCGCGAGAACCTTTCTGCACTTTCACTGCTACATTGCTTACCTAGTAAGTAACGTGTAACGTAGGTAAGTTTTGCGTGGACTCCAACCCACAGCCAGCCTCAACATCGAAAACAGTAACCCATCTCGAACCTGACTGCTCCCAGAGATGCTATACATTGATAAAATACGCATATAAATCAGGTAAGTGGTTCGCATGTTATAAGACTTTAAGACTCACTACTTACCCTTCTGGTAATGAAGCGTTATATTATGTAATCTATAAGTTTTTAGTAGAATCAGGCTAGACGTAGATACAATGCACATCTAAATCGAGTAATTAATTCTCAAGGATTTTATTCTGTTGGTCGCTCCTCCGGCGATTTAGCGTGATGCCAAGTAGTCCTAAAGTTGCAGGAAATACCAAGCCGTACTTCAGTAAAAGTAAGCGCTGCCGCCGCAAAGCCGAGCCGTGCATAGCATTGCAGTTTGTATGACAGCCCCATCTTAGCGTAAGCGGAACTGAATTCTATTTAGCCAATCCTAATTCCCGGGTAGTTAAATGTACATGTACTAAGTTTTACAAATCGCTAGTGCCTTGAAAATTCGCCAAACGGACACCAAACAGTCACGACGTCTGCCCTCACGTCCCCCCCCCCTCCCCCCGCCGCCGCTCCCCGCCACCGCACCCGGCTCCTCTCCCCCTAGTGTGAAGTATCGCTACCGGCATCGTTTTCGCAGCCCCGTGAAAGTTCTAAAGCCCATGGGCACATAAATTGTAGCCTATGTGTTATTCTGATGTATAAGCTATATTATTGTAAAGTTTCATTAGAATCCATTCAGTAGTTTTTACGTGAAAGAGTAACAAACATCCATCCATCCATCCATTATTACAAACTTTCCCCTTTATAATATTTATTAGATTTATTAGATTAGATGGCAAGCAATAGGCGTTTATTATTTCCAACAAATCTGAGATAAAAACAGCAATTACCTATTCATGTTCAAGCTGAACAATAACTTGCATTGGCTGTTAGGTATTTACATACAAGTGTGTCTTGGGAGGAATACTGTTTTATTATGTATTCAAACATCTCTTGAGGAATGCATAATGATAAGAATTTGTTTCTCATTTCATCAGCATTTCAAATACTATAGGTACCTATCACAGGTACCTATAGTGCTTGAAATACTGGCTGATATAACAATATATGGTCATGACCTCGAAATACCTTCAGTTATTACCCTATTAGTGATACCGACATTCATTCATTCTATGCAGCAAACTTATATGTGGGTTTTGACACTTGCATAAAACATACTTTGTTCCTTGCTCATAATGCTATGCATATCCCGTGGACAAGGGTAGCCTAAGCCGGTATCAGCTGGTAACAGCGCGTTCCGTACGAAACAAAATGTCAAAAAATTTTTTGTTTGCAAATTCGACTACCTCTGGCAGTAAAATACCTATTTCATTTCTACCGAAACCCATAGTTTAAAATATATTTTCATGCCATTGGGAATTCAAGTGTTTGTGTGAAGTATCGTATTTTTTTGCATATTTTTCATCCAAGGCCACCCTATGGTCTCACGTGGAGGTTGTAGGCTTCATTTCTATTCATTTCATTCAAATTCATATTTCTTCATTTCCTCCTCATTTCTATCTTAGTTTAAAATGTGCATTTTCACTAAGAATTACTTACTGGGTTGGAACCCATCTAAAACTGTAGGATTAGCACGCTCAATGCATAGTAGTACCAAGTTAATTATTTCAGTATTTTCGGCTTCAAATTATAATGGATGAAATGTCATCTAAACAACTTGGCAAAGGATCTGATGGAAGTAAACCCAATAAATCGTAAACTAATATGGAAAATACCCCAAGACATACTGGAATAGCTGTAATAATAAAGTAGGATGTGAGAAAGGTCGCATATCGAGCATGACAATTAAATAAAACCTTTGTTGGTTTCCTAGTAAATGTGCCAGAAAGGAGACAGATCGTAGTAAATAAAAGAACAAAAAAATTTTTTTTTTCACTTCATGTGTCAAATAAATACATTAATATTCTATTCTTTTTTATCTTTTCTATGTTATTTTAATTCGTCTAATATGTTATGTTGGCAATTGGTTATGTCGGTGAGAAGTTTTTTTGGACAGCATCTACTGAATCTGAGGATCCTGCGGGATCTTTATCTTCAATACTTTTTTCGTCCATGAAGTTACTTGCCTAATTCTTTGGGTGGCTATCTTTGTAATTAATTGATCGGATCTTAATGTCCTTTCTAAGGCCCCATTTCCACGTCTTGCAGAGGCGTTTACACGGGCGACAGTTCTGTCTTACAGTCTGTCTTGACATTTAATTCGAAATCGAGAAATCGAGTTGCACCTAACATATTCAAAGTTATATTACCAGGCTTCAGAACACAAATAGTTTCTCGAAACAATTGGAAGACTCTTTTTCTGTAGGGCCAGTTTCTGCAACCTGCAAAAGCTGATAAAGTGCTGCCATTCTCCCACAGTATCGTATATGTATATCGTATATGGTATATACCCACGGGTCCATCTAGCGTCAACAGTTTCGTACTAACAAACAGAAACAAGCGCTCTGGGAGGCGTTAGTATCTCCCAATATTTGCTTGCTATCAGCTGTTGGTAGCACCACAGATTGCTCATATAATCACTGAGTCCGAAGGTATTATTTATAGAAAACACAGAATTGAATTCCATCAATGGCGACGTTTGTCTTGTATTTAAGGTCCTATAGGGCTACTAAAATGCACAAATAGTCGTTTTCGATACTTTGTGTATTCGTTTACATTCAATGGGTCTTGAGTGACTACGCTTAGTGTGTAACATCACCGATCAAGTAATGATTAACTTTTGTGCAATACAAATTTTAGGCTTTAATCATACGTTGTCGGTGATGTTGACGATTCCGTCCTTTCGTGCACTCAGGCCGTAATCCAGCCAGCAGTACTATATTCAAATTTGTAGATTTACTCGAAAGCTGTAGCCAATAACTACATTTTGGTGTCGACTATAAGTAACATATATCGAGTCAGGATTTACTGTTGTAAATATATTTTGCAAAGTTAAATACCGAAGACACAATAAACCCCAGACCTACAGTCTGGTCGCCGAGATAATGAATTTTTGACGTCTGTCAGTTGGTCATGACAAGTTATGGGCAAAATTGAAGTAACACAAATATTTATAACACCTAATATTTCACACATACTTTTACGAAAAATATGAACGTAGTAATGATATTACGCTGCATGCCTTCGTGCGTTTGGTTTGGGCGTAGCTGTACAATATTATTAACTAAATTAGTACATTCTATTATAACCAAATTAGAAATAAAAAGGTATTAAATATAACAAAACAATTGCACTAGAATTGTTTGCTTAATGCCTACAAAAATATGCAAGTGCAGTCGTGTGTAGTGTCTATAATTCAGTTTTAAATTTCATTAATGCAAAACTTAGTGAGAAATAATTTATTATCACTAAATACAATTCGCATAAATTCATTTAGCCATTATTCATGGTATGAAGAAGCACCTAGACGGCCAGCATGGTTTTCGCAGCCCCTTAAAAGTTCGAACGCAAATGGGCGTGGTCCTGGCTTACGCCATATGCCACGGTTTACATAAAAATTAATAATTGAAAGATCCGCTGACCTGTTATTTTTATCCTTTGCAGGTAAATTGGCCCCACAACACAATTAACATACAAACTAAACTTGATTTTTTGTGTTAAATCTTGTACGATGGTACGGAACCTTTCGTGTGCGAGTCATACTCGCTGGACTTGGCTGGCCATTTTTACTGTCTGCCGGCCTGCTTTTGCATACTATAAATAGAACTGATGAGTCCATTATTACAATGAGGATTATAATCCATTTAGCACAATCAATATCAATTCGCATGCATACAATCATATTTTAATCTCCTTTGTTTAAAATAAGGTCGATGACCCCACACTAGTGGAGTCAATGGCACATTGACAGGATGTCTTTGTTAATAAAATAACATGACAATGCAACATTTATTCAGGTGATATAACAGTTCCTAATAATTACCTACCCACATATAAAACCATCAATAATAAAATAAGTCATATAATAGTAGCTGTGTTACCCAGCTCCGCTCAAAATGAATTGTTTTTTTTTTTATAAAAAGTAGTCTGCGACACTCTCCAGTCCATAAACTATAGCAAAAACATAAAAAACCCGGCCAAGTGCTAGTCGGATTCGCAAACGCATGGTTCCGTTACATCGTACAAGATTATAAAAAAAAAAATCATGATCCTTTGATTTTATTTTAATGTTTACTGTTTGTCATAGTGGCAATATAAATACACATTGTGTAAAAAATACAAATGTCTACCTATTACGGTTCATGAGATACAGCCCTGTAACAGACGGACAGACGGACAGCGGAGGCTTAGTATACGGTTTCGCCGGCACCCTTTGGGTACGGCACCCTAAAAATCGCCAGTTTAACCTGATGATAAAGCGTGTGTATGTTTGTTGCAGACGCGCGTTGAATAGAGTTGCCGCAGTGGAGAGGGCGGAGCGCTCGCGAGTGAGGGAGGCGGCTGTACCGGAGTGTGCCACCGCCGGCAAGACGGAGAGCGCGCGGCAAACGGGGCCCGCGCTTCGTGCCTCGGGGAGGACGCCTGCCGTCCCCCCGTCCAAGAAACGCTGGGTCCCTCCCTCCCTTCGGCTGCAGGATGTGCCCGACGAAGATGCCAAGCACGACATCATATTTCGAAAGGTCATTACAGTCATATTTGCGCCGTCTCATCAAAGTATAATTGTACGTACCGAGGTGGCTATGTGAGCTGGCATCCCAGCTCTTTATTTATTTATTTGATGAAGGAGCAGCCGAAGCTGATGTGTTCATGTCTGGGTTCACTGGTGCTTTGTTATTACGGTTACTTTAGTTTAGTGTTTTTAGGTGTTTGTCAAGCCTGTTTTTAAAAGAATTGGTGGTGGGTGCTTGAACGACATCTTCTAGCAGCTTGTTCCACATTTCCACTGCTCTATTCGACAGGAAGTGTTCCCAGAAGTATGTGGTTACGTATTTTGGCACAGGCTCCTGAGAGGAACCTAGGATTCTTGCCCATTGGTTGTTGGCCACACTCCTACATTCTAATATTACCGCTACCGCATGTTGGTCTGTTATTAAAAAAATAAATGATATGTGTATATTGGGAAGCGTAGGTTCGATGCCTGATGCTCTCGCTTAGAATTTGATTATGTTAAAATGAATGCTTAATGGTGAAGGAAAACATGAGGAAACTTACCACTTCGGTAGCGAAATATTTTCTAGTGATAGATAGAAAATATTTCGGCAATAATGGGCTCACCACTTATTATGTGCCCCTAAAACATATTGGGCAAACCCCCTGGGGGTCCTGAGACCGAATATCGATACTTGGAAGACAGAAAAACCACTATTTTATAGGATGCATGACAAAAATGCCAACGAACTAATTTTATTTATTTATCAATATGTTTGTGTACATTGCAGGTGCGAGGCATCCTCAACAAACTCACCCCGGAGAAGTTCCAAAAGCTGAGCGATGATTTGCTGGCGCTGGAACTTGACTCGAGCAAGGTGCTCCGGGGGGTCATCCTGCTCATCTTCGAGAAGGCGCTGGACGAGCCCAAGTACTCGTCTATGTACGCTCAGCTGTGCAAGCGGCTGAGCGAGGAGGCGCCCAACTTCGAGCCGCCCGACAAGCCGTGCACCTTCCGACTGCTGCTCCTCAACAAATGTCGCTCCGAGTTCGAAAACCGGGCGAGCGCCTTCGAGGCGCTAGAGGGGCGCCGCCTCTCCGCCGAGGACGAGGAGAAGCGCCACCTCGCCAAGTGCAAGATGCTCGGCAACATCAAGTTCATCGGCGAGCTCGGCAAGCTGGAGATCCTCGCGGAGAGCATCCTGCACCGCTGCATGCAGCAGCTGCTCGCGCGGCGCGGCACCGCCGCCGAGCACAACGAGGACCTCGAGTGCCTCGCGCAGCTCGTGCGCACCGTCGGCCGCGTGCTCGACTCGGAGCGTGGTCGCGGCCTCGTCGACCAGTACTTCTCGCGCGTCGACACGCTCTCTGCGAACCGCGAGCTCGCGCCGCGCATCCGCTTCATGCTGCGCGACGTGCTCGAGCTGCGCCGCAACGGCTGGGTGCCGCGCGCCGCCGTCTCCTCCGAGGGGCCGATGCCCTTCCAGCAGCTGCGCACCGATGACGACTTCCACTCGCGGCGGAGCGACCCGCCCGCCGCGCCCGACCCGCTCTTCCGGCACGGCCTGCGCACGCGCTCCGGCCTCGACGACATGCTCTCGGGACTCTCGCTCTCGGCCACCTCCAACAACCTCGTGCCCCCGCCCAACGCCTCCGACAAGTTCAACTTCGGCGGCAACGGCTTCGGTGGCGGCGGTCGCGACAACTACCGCCACCGCGGACACAACCACAACTACGGCGGCGGAGGCGGCTACGGGCAGCGCAACCAGACCGGCGGCGGTGGAGGCTACAACAAGCACCACCAGAACAATTCCAACAGTCAGTGTCAGTGTCATTACTCACCATTCATCACTCTTTGCCATCTTGGTCACTTTGCAGCAAATCAGATTATTGCATTTACACGTAATTTTGATGGTTGATTTTGACTCATGTTATAAATCACCAGACGATTAGTCACCCCATGTAAATTGTCCATAATCTATTTTGGTGCCACCTTCTCATTAGATTGGAATTGTGCAATTATGTTTAGAATAATGCTTTAGTACCTATTATTAACACAGTCATTTTAATCATTGTTTCATAAATAAATCATCACTGTTGTCCAAAATGAATCCCACCAATGTGATTTGTGTTGCGCAGACAACTCGAAGGACGTCGCGCCACGCTTCAACAAGAGTCGCATCTTGGTGACGCCGGGCGCGATGGAGGACCTCCAGATGCGGCCGGCTGCCAACTCACTGCTGTTCAATGCCAACAAGCTAAGCAAGCCGCACTCCACGCCTCTGCCGCTCTCCAACCCCGTCTCCTCCAGTCAGTATAACATGCTGGTGCAGCCATTCTAGATCCCGCATCCCTTTGTAGCGTCATTGTGATTTCGTATGCCTAGTATGCATGTGAAATCACCTGTACTCCTTGAACCTGGAATGCACAATTTGTTCCTGCAAGTACAGCCGATCCTTTAAATAGAGCAAGAACAACTTTTGATTATCACGAGTCACAAAAATTTGGCCCTTCTGCGACTTCAATTCTGTGTTGGAACTTGGCTAAAATAAAATTTTATAATTTGCACAAGTTATTATAACTTGTGCAAATTATCAAATTTTATGCAGCCCGTGATGCTAAATGGTGCTTTACTTGAGCGTTGTGAGGACATTTTGAAGATTAGATGCTAGAAAGAACAAATGTTTTTATGATAATACTCTTTCACCGGTGAAATGTCAAAAAGCAGCCGTGGCGCTGCTGTCACCTCTGCTTCCATGCGGCTGTTCAGTTAGCTGCAAACTATTTCACAAAATGACCCGAGTTTTTGTTGTTTGAATCGGCAGTAATTGCCATTATGTTGTCCTTTATGAAGAAGAATAGGAATTCAATATGTTTGTTTATATTTTCACTGATGTTCGACATATTATCTTACAAAATTTAACAGTGTTCAGTTTACTTAGTTGACATTTGACTGGACGAAGCGTCAGAGGTCTTCCAGGTCGCGTCGCGAATCCCGATAATGTGGTGGCTTCGTCGAGCTAAATAAGTAAGCTGAACACTGTTTATCCGTTAACATAAAATAATAAATCTGAATCCATTTTAAAAACACACACCAACCTGCTTTTTCAAATTCACACCGTCTTCGTCGACCGTCCATGACCGTCGTCACCTGCCCCGACCACACTGAGCACGAACACACTGGATTCACGAATAATGCTACTCCGGGTGGCTCTGGGAAATAATGTGCTCTGATATTTTGACATGAAACCTGTATGGCGCCCGCTCCCCCGCCGGTATTCAATATTTATTAGAATACCGATGGTATTAATACTATCGGCAGTAATAATAATAATTCTTGGTCATCATGATTAATCGGTTGCAATCCTTTTCAGACGTTCTGACGCCATCGTTCGCCAGCGCCCCTCCGCTGCTCAAGGAGCCGAGTATCACGATCAAGCCGGCGGTCGACAAGAACGCCAAGCCCAAGAAGGACAAGGGTCCCAACAAGGAGGAGCTGCTCAAGAGCGTGGCCGAGGTGTGCGCTGCGGCGTGCGCTGAGCTCGCGGACGCGCCGCAGCCTGACGGCGCGGGCGAGGAGCCGCCGGCGGCGCTCGCCGCGCACTTGCAGCGACTGCGCGCGCTCGCACTTAACGACAAGATGCTGCGGCTCGCCGTGCACTCGCTGCTCGCGCACGCGCTGCAGCCAGGTTCGTCTCTCTTCCTACTACCTGTTACCTACACGTCGCAATCGCAAAACTCGAGGAGGTGCTCCTGCAGTGGCTGCCGTGTACTGTTGTTCCTGCACGTGCTTCACTACATGCTATATTTGATGGGATGTCCAAGCACCAAGGACTGTGGACATCCAAAACTATATCGGGTTTGGTTTCTGTGCAGCCGCTGGCGCTTGGAGGGGGGTAGGGAATCGATCCACTTTGCGCAGGATATTCCGATTAGAGAACATTCCATGCAGTTTTCCATAGCGATTTAACATTGTGGGGTCTAAGGATTTGGACACGCATTAGAAATGTCGATAAGCAGCCATTCGCGTTTTTTAAAGTATGCATAGACTGCTTGTGTATTCACTACTGACCGCTGACAAAATTATACTATCTTGCTACGTCGTGTGTTAGTGCCGCAGCGCAATACCATCTGTGTCCAGTTTTCTTTGTCAGTATGTGTACCTGTAGATCTAATTTGGGTAGTAAATGTAAATATTCTGTCTCAATACTGCTAAAGAACTTCCCAAAAGAAATTCACAGTAATCTGTTGCAAAGTCAAAATGTTCCTTACATTGTGTAGAATAGGCAAGTTTCGCATCCACCAATTATTTATAATTCGGTGTGCCCCTTTATAAAGGAAATAATTTACCGTTGCAGAGAGTACAGTGTGGGTGTGCGTATCGCTGGCGCGAGGCATCAAGCGCGGCTCGGTGGTGGACATCATCAAGGCACTGGTGACTGCGCAGCACCCTCACTCGCGCCTGCCCTCGCTGCTCGCGCACGCAATCTTGCAGGTGAGCCTGCTTCTAGTTATTTACTGCTCGTATATATTTTGTAAACCCTAAAGGTGGCCTTCGGAAAGTCATGCTTCCTATACAGACGTACTTTGGAAATCATTTTAATATCTCTATGTCAAAGGGACTAGATTTTATGACAGTACCTTCCTTAAACAAAGATCCAATATGTGATAAACAAAGATTTAGCGGCTCGTAGCTTAGTGGCGCGGGGACTGGGCTAGCGTACCAGAGGTCTGGGTTCAATTCCTCGCCCGGACATGCACCACTTTCTTTCTCTTTCCGAGTTCGATAAGTGCATTTCGTCATGAATGTGAGCTGCCCCATGGTTCGGAAACTGTTGTAACCTCCACGTATAACGTGTGCGTGGAGAGTGTACACTGATATACCCTATTAATTAAAGGGACCAAAAACACACTGTAAAATTATGCGATTTTATTTTTAGTACGATATCGCCATGACAATAACAAAAACCCAAACCGGAAGTACAATAGTGTGGCCAGCTAATATAAAACAAGATAAGTGTTGCTACACTCTTCACCCCTTTAACAAAAAATAATAAACATAGGAAAACTTAAATCACGAAAACAATGTCGTCTCTTTCTTAGACTAAAATAACAAAACAATAACTATAATTCTTGCGAACATGAAAGCATCTGGTTCACGTGTCTTTTCCACATTAATCCTTCCACTTGAACTAGATACGTTACCCCTTGCACAGATTGTTCCTTAATTCTTTTCTTCTCTTCTTTTGTTTCTTGTTTTTATTTTTTCTATAGTCGCGAACCATCACTTTATTACCCACCATAAAATCAGTCAGATTTGCACCTTTACTGTTCTTTATCTGACGCAGGCTTTTCTTATCCAGGCTTTCCGTTACTCGAGGTGAACGTAATAAGGAGACCCGGGACCGCAGTTCGCGACCAAACATTATTTTTGATGGAGTAACTCCCGTGGCCCTATTAAGTCTATGAATCTCCTTGTTCTCTTTTTCTTTTAATGCGAAATGTACTGACCTTGGTCGCAGGAATTTTGTATTTACCTCTGGCTTCAGTTTTAAATGCATGGATGAACCTTTAAAGTCACCCTCACCTGATTTATATACTTCTGAAAACTCAGACTTTAACTTGTTCGTCAAATCGTCAGTGTTGGCCTTTAATTGGTTGACCGCAGCGTTTTGATCAAATTTGAGAGGCCATAATTTTAGTTCATTGAGCCAGTCTCTGCCGATTACCCGCGGAAATCCATCCTGCACAACAAATATTTCCATATTCTCAACATTTACACACCCATAGTATACTGTAGCAAATGAAATCTTTCCAAATGGTTTGGACACTGATTTGTCAAAATTCGTAAAAGATACATCTGCTGGTAACAGTTCCAAATTTGGAAAATACAATAATTTGTCTTTCATGCACAGAGTTGTAACGGCGGACCCAGTGTCGACTTGAAATTTTAAAAATATATCATTAATCTTAATATCAATGTACAAAGGCTTAATTTGATTATCTGCGGGAAAACTGTTTTTTAATATTGTGTACTTCTTGATTTCACTCTCATATTCATCATCAGAGTTTTCTATCCTGGCCAAGTCCATAAAAGCCTTTTTAAAACTGCCTTCACTGTCGCTTGAGGATTCGCAAACGATTTCCACGTTCTTTACTGACACACTCTTTTCCTGATACTTGTCACACATTTTAAAAATGTGGCCTTTTATTCCGCATTCGCTGCAATATTTGGAACGCAATGAACACTCTTTTCTAAAGTGACCCATTCTGCCGCAACAAAAACAAGGGCTTGCACTATTGTCGAACCTCGATCTCGATGCTCCAGCCGCGTGACTACCGGTCGACGGCTGCAGCCGGCGTTCGTCACTCGTGCGTTCCCCGTAGCTCTGTACTCGCCCATTTCTCCAACCGGCCTTGCCGATGCCCCTTGAATATTCAATTTTTGAGTGAAAAAGTTGCGTTTCAATATTTTCGTTGCTGTCGTTTCCCTTAGAATTTTTGAATGCAAATTCAATTGTACGAGCCACTGTCTTTAATTTACTTAGTGGTTCGCCTGCGATTTTCATTAATTCATATTTCATTAGCTCTCTGCACACTCCATTGAGAAGGCATTCTTTTATTTCTTCATCTATATTTGTAAACTCACATTTGGATGCCAGTTTAAGGAGTG
This sequence comes from Incurvaria masculella, assembly GCA_946894095.1. Lineage (NCBI taxonomy): Eukaryota > Metazoa > Arthropoda > Insecta > Lepidoptera > Incurvariidae > Incurvaria > Incurvaria masculella. The sequence goes on from OX335650.1 coordinate 14,463,651, forward strand.
CCAGAATATATTGATCGATTGATTCCTCTGGCTGCTGTACCCGTCGACGAAATATAGCACGATTAACGACCTTGTTGTCCCTGGGGTGATAATGATTCTGTAATTTTTCACACAGTTGCTCGTAGCTAAATAGCGTCGGTTTTGTTGGTAAACAAATATTGGACAACACTTCATAAACCGTTGACGATAGTTTGGTAATGAGCAGTGGAACTTTTTTCTCCTGTGGTAGATCATGAAGGAGCACGAAGCAATCGAACTGTTCCACGTACTTTTCCCAGTCGCCTCCCGTAAATGGATCGATGTTTGACGTTGACATTTTCGTTTTGTTTTAATTATTTTCCATTAGTTTGCTCCTTGGATTTTTGGGTGCAAGCTGCCAATTTTACGATGTCGATTGATATGTTGGAAATTAAACCTAAGAACTTCCACACGGCAAAATTACCAATAAAATGGCGGCCTTTACCTATTGTGTTGAGGTGCGCACGCGTAACTTCGTTCCTCGTCGCCAGTTGTTGTAACCTCCACGTATAACGTGTGCGTGGAGAGTGTACACTGATATACCCTATTAATTAAAGGGACCAAAAACACACTGTAAAATTATGCGATTTTATTTTTAGTACGATATCGCCATGACAATAACAAAAACCCAAACCGGAAGTACAATAGTGTGGCCAGCTAATATAAAACAAGATAAGTGTTGCTACAGAAACCATGTAAAACTGTAGTTCCCCTTCCCCTACTAGGTGGTAGGGTTTAAGCTCGCCCGAGTTGGTTCCATCGCATTGAATGAAAAGATGGTCGTTCGCCGTGTCCGTGTTTTCCATCCAGTTGAATGTAGCCGTGCTCATTAAGGGAAGGGCTTGCATGGCACCTAATTCCTTCGGGAATGTGGTGTATTGGGCTAGTTGGTTGTGTGTTATTGGGTTGTGTGCTATTAGCCATCCATGTCAGGTTGCATAAAAAAAATGATAGTAGGGAAAGATTGCTGATAGGTATAATAAAAGTCCACAGCTGGCGTTGCAATACACATTTCAGAATATGTCAGTCATTGACATTCATCAATAAATCAATGATATTTTTTAATTACAATGATATTACTTAATTTATAGTTCAGATGTCACATTTTCATCACGAGGCAAAATTTGGAATTAAGCTCAGTTCAATGACGGAGTAACTAGTTGTGGCAATGACGGAAAATGGCATAAATCAACTTCATAGTCCCAGCGAAAATAAGCAGTTTTCACAGAGTTTTGTTAGTTTTATGACGTCAGCAATCCCTACTATCCTCTGTCTATGCCTTGATTATTTCACTACATTCCTGAAGAATCCTCGCGAGTGATTTGCGGCCTCGCTTACAACATGAGGAGGCTTGCTGAGCGGTTTGCTTTGTGTTGGCGTTTGCAGAAGCTGTGCGGCCTCGGCGACGTGGCGAGCATAACGGAGGCGGGGCAGCACTACCCGCTGCTGCTGGAGCTGCTTCAGGAGCTGCAGGCGCTGCTGGGGCAGGACAAGCTGCTTCAACTCTACAACGAGAGCGAGGTTTGAACCTCTTTACGTTCGGAAACACCACTGCTCACAAAATGGGGAAGGGAACTGCTTATTTATGGCGACAGGGGGCTCTGAGCGAGCTCACCCAAAAGATATGTCAAAGCTGTCAGATTCCACACAAAATAAAGGAGAATAGTTTTGAAAATTTTCAACAGAAGCCGTGGGAAAGAAAATATCACAAAAACATAACCTATAATATTTTTTTTCATACTTTGTGCTGGTCAATGAATTTTAAATTAGTTTGAAGACAAACAATACCTCTTCGTCTAAACCTTATTGTTTATTGTTTATTCATCATCTATAGACAGCACACTGCACTCGGATTTGTCATATTTTATTATTAGCCAGTTCAGCAATCCCAGCAAAGAAGAACTGGCAAGACACTACGCTGTTTTTTTTAACGTCTACCTAGTCTTAGTATACAAAATTATTTAGAAATTCTAACTGCATCATGGAGTAACTCTTTCATTTAAAAACTCGTAAATCAAATTTGACAGAAATGACAGTTTTGACGTTTTCAAGGTTAAGGTCGCTCATGCGACACCTACAATAAGCTTTTAGTTTTCTTCCCCTTTCTCCCTTTTTTTTCGAGGACGCCAACAGGTACTGGGGACTGCCTTCCCATATGTGGCTACAGTATTCTATCACCGGCCTAATGTGTCATTTTTGCAGAAGTAGTAGCATTGGGTCTCGCGAACGTTGAATGCGACAAGGTTCTCCTGGCCCCAGTCGGTTACTTTTTCGAGAACAGTATCCACCTTATTTAATACAGAGCGTTGCACATCGTCGGGCTGTGCATCTCTGCTCCTCTATTCCCTGACATACCCTGGCGGTAATAGGAGAATACATTAGAGTGCTTTGATAAAGTACTTAGCCAGTGGTCTGCTAACGGTACCAACGCTAGTACCGCGCGCGTGTGCAATATAAATCAGTCACCTAAATACAGGCAAAGCAAGTGTTTAGAAACAACTCCTTATTTTGTCTATGGCTAGGAAGATTGATAAAACTGGTTCCTATACTCAGTTCATGTGCTTACGACATTTCTGAATTTGTGACTACTTTACATTATTTCTTACCATATTCCATAAATCTTGAATGCATGAATTTTGAGTTGAAAGCAGAAAGTAATACCATCGTGTATTACATTGTTAGTAATGAAATCCAAATACAAATCTGATGGATTCAACAAAATAGAATGTGGAATGATATTTACAGCCTCTGGTAAGTCTAATATATTTTTTATAATTTTTCTCTCAACTCCGTGAATTTGGATATAAAGAAGTACCTAAACATTATTTTTTAAAGCATATTGAACATATCTTTATTGATGCATGTCACATTAGAATGTGTCAATGTTTTAAATCTAATTTCCTGTGTTTGCTTCATAATTTCTAACGGCACAACAAAACATAAAATAGATCATTTTTTGGCATAGGTTGAGGATATGGGTTAAAAAAGGTTTATAGACGTGGTGGGAGGATGAATGTTTCACCATATATTGTATTCACATAGTCTGTGCTGCCCCCGCAGGTGAACCTGGCGAACAGCCTGCCGGCGGAGACGTCGCTGGCGGAGGCGGTGGAGGCGCGCGGGCTGGGCGCGTTGGTGCCGCAGCTGCGCGTGCAAGCGGAGCTGGCGCGCCAGCTGGCGCTCGACCCGTCGCCGCAGCACCTGTTCCGCTGGATCAAAGCCAACGTGGACGTCGCGCTGCGCCACAACGCCGCCTTCGTCTCGTCGCTGCTCACCCTGCTCGTGCAGTACATCACGCAGGTACGCACACGATAGCCGGGAGGGGTATTTTTTTATTTTTTTTATTAAGGTTCATCTACAAGAACACCACTCAAACATACCTAGAAAATACAGATAAAGGGTAATAGACTGAGCGCAGTCTTAATTATAGACGAACACAACATTCACTAATATTTATGGTACATTCGAGGGCTACTCCTCAAATGGATCGAGGCCTTCCTGACAGGCCGAAGACTCTCCGTCCGAGTCGGCGAAGTATTCTCCGATAAGAAGCATGCCTGGAGTGGAGTTCCCCAGGGTTCTGTTCTGTGAGTGTCACAAGAGCTTCTTAGCAGATGACTCCAAGTTCTTCGCAAACCCCCATATTCTCCATGGGGAATTACAAGAAGACCTAAACCGAGTGAACCAGTGGTCAATGGACTGGCTGATTAAACTGAACATTCAGAAATGCACTGTTCTCCATCTAGGGAAGCAGAACCCGCACCTTCCATACTTTCTAAACAATACCCGACTATCTGCAGTGCACCAGCAAAGAGACCTAGGAGTCCTTGTAAATCATGATCTAAAGTGGGAGCCTCATATTGCACAGATAATAAAGAGAGCTAACTCCATGACCTATCTCATCAATAAGTCCTTTCGCCACCTCACTCCTGAAGTTTTACAAGTCGTATGTACGACCTCTCCTGGAGTACGCCTTTCAAGTCTGGCAACCCTACTTCATCAAAGATATCACTCTACTTGAAAATGTACAACGAAAGTTTACAAAAATCCCTTGGCAGCTAAAAACCTTACCCTATGAAGAAAGATTGAAGGCCCTCAAACTACCAACCCTGCACCAAAGACAGATGCGAGGCGATTTAATAGAAGTGTACAAAATGCTTACTGAGAAATACAACTGTGAAGCAATGAAGGAAATGTTCACACTCAATCATAACACTCACCTCCGTGGCCACACTCTAAAACTGAATAAAACAGAACACAAAACCAACACACGGAAGCACTTCATAACCAACAGAGTGGTTGACGATTGGAACCAACTTCCAGAGGACATTATAAGTGCAAACAACACTAATCAATTTAAGAATCGTTTGGACGTTTATCTAAATAAATACATTTTTAAAATAAGCAACTAAGTGAACTGAAACCGATTAAGTAAAAAAAAAAAATTTTTGTTAATATATCAATGAACTATGTACTCGATTTAGACACATCAGCCTAGGCTGCCTGTCTAATATAAAATAAATAAATGTATACCAACTTGACACAATTCGAGCTAAAATTTAAAAATAATACTAGCACATAACAATATGTGTCGATGTACGCATCCTGGGTACCAGCGCAAGGGCCACCTTACGTTTCACTTTTTAAAACGATTGGCAGCAGCGCAGCTTTAGCACACACAGAGTAAACTTTATATTCTGTGTTAAAAATTGTTAATGTCAACGCTTCTAAAATTGAAAAAGTTGTGACTAAATCATTGTCGTGGGTCGTGTCACTAGAAGCAATGGTGTGATACTATCAGTTTTATAAGATAAAAGTAACTAAAATCATTATCTTTAGGATACTTATCCTACCATAACTTGGTTGGTTTCATATTTTATCTATTACTATCTAGAACGTTTTTTCCCCCAAGAAACTAAAAAATCAAAATACATATAAGCGATTTATGTGAATGTCAGGAGGCGGGCACGGAAGGCGCCGGCGCGGGGGCAGGCGCCGCCGCCGCGGACAAGGTGCCGCAGGAGAAGGAGAAGGCCCTGGTGGAGCAGTACGCGCCGCTGCTGACGGCCGTGCTGGAGGGCCGCCCGGCGCTGCAGCTGGCCGCCGTGTACGCGGTGCAGGTGCACGCGCACCACCACCACTACCCCAAGGGTGCGTACTTTGGGCGAACGGAGGGGGAAAATGAGCAGAAAGGAGAAGCGTGGGCACCTGGGTCGCCGTCTGCAGTCCAACAATCAGATTCGCGATCGATTTTGCTCCCGAAATGCGTTTCCAAACCAAAAACCTTTAAAACTTCTGCAACTATGTTTGTGTCGTCATTCAAACCGTCTCCGCTATGAGTAAATGTTGCCATAATTATATTAACTGATTGCTGTCTTCGTTTTTTTTTTTTTTCAACAAAAGCTAAACTTCATAAGAGAATTAAAGTTTTTTTTTGTCAATCTGCTGGACAATACTAATCTATGTCCTGTCTATTGTCCTGCCTTCTGAAGTATAATAATTCTTGTTTGAACTTTCTCTAAAGTTTTAAGGAATGTAATATGTATGCATGTAACGACCGTGAAGCAATCAATTAATATTTCCTTGTTTCACAGTAGATTGTTTATGATGTGTATTATCACATTCCTTAGAAAAAGTATATTTACTTAAGTCAACCTAGGGCTGGCTCTAGTGTCTGATGCCAAATACGATTTTGGAGACAACGGCAATATGTTTGAATGATCAATCTTTACAGCCAATGTAGGCGTTAGTAGGAGGCATTAATTACGGGAGGAGGGACTAAGAGAATTCCAAATTATGGGGAAATTGGTAGACGCAATACCTGCGAATGCTGGTCCAGGTCCAGCCTTGCAGTACATTCTTAAAGTAATTCTTTTTACAGGGCTCTTTCTTTAATTAATATGTCCTGCTTCACGGTCAATTAAACATACATACATATAATATTCTTTCTTAAAAGCAACGTACTTAGCACGAAAAAGTATATTTGCTTTTCTCTAAAGTTGTTAACATTTCTGCACTGGTTTAGCTGTAGGCGTTTGTGGCGCCGCCTACTTCGGTAGAGTAATGTCTTAGATTGTAATGTGGGATCGGTGGGCTGGATGTGAGAGTGTGACGTTGTGGTTCAGGGATGCTGCTGCGCTGGTTCATGTACCTCTACAACCTGGAGGTGTGCGAGGAGGAAGCGTTCCTTCGATGGCGCGAGGACGTCACCGATGCCTATCCCGGCAAAGGGGAGGCACTCTTCCAGGTCAGTACGTCTTTTCGTTAAGGCTTTTTTTATTTCTCATTGATGTCATTGCAATCTTTCTTTTCAAATTCATTCAGTTATGTTGATGAAAATAAGTGTGGGCAAGCATGTGTCATACATCGGTATTGTTATCTCACCTGACCAAAATGTTGTCCTCTTTCATCTTCCGAATGCCCTAATGTCACTCTCTGTCAAACTCTAGATACAATAAATATGTTTATATTTTTTCTACATAGAGTTTGACAGAAGCGAACATGAGATCTTTTCGCTTTCACTTTCATGAGTAGATATGCAGAGTCTAGGGGTCACAGAATAAACATATGTGTTTATTAGTTTTCTGTGTATTAGTTATTATGTGTTAGTTTGTGTCGGATATCCTCGAAAGTGCCACAGTTGCTTTGTTTTATTAGTTAATTTTGTTTATTATTGTGTTGTTGCGTGTTCTTCTAATATCTGTTCTTCAAATAAATATTTAGTTAAAACAAATTATTTTGTCTTAAAGTTTATTCCATATTTTTTGTAGAACCTTTTTTTGCACTCCATACCGAAGTTTGTGAAGTGAAGTGAGGGCTTTTCCAGTTTGACATCCAAAATGGCGGTGGTCCCCGTCCTATTCTTATTTGAATCGCATTGTACTCGTATAATGAGATGACAACGTGATGTGGTGTGCAGGTGAATGCGTGGCTGACCTGGCTGCAGCAGCAGGAGTCGGACGAGGAGGAAGGCGACGAGTAGCCGCCCCCCCACCCCTCCGACCCCGCGCCGCCGCCGACGCCGCCGCCCCCTCGCCGCCGCGCGCCGTAGTCAAATCTCTATCGTTCTGAACACTCCACCACCGCCACCCCACACGCTCCACATACCCCCACTTAGTCAAATTATTAATTGAATGGTTCGCGTTGCCATTTTCCATTGTTCTTCGTAAAATTTTAGGTAAAATGTGCCTTGGGCCGACCGCAATCTTCGTCGCGTGTATCGCACGCGGCTCCCGATAAGCTATGTTTGTAAATGTTGGAGTTTTCCGGTGCTCACGATCATCTTTATGTAAGAATATTATTTTAATTTCGTGCATCTCATTATATAAATATAATTATGCCAAATGATTTAAAAAATATCATGTTCCCCTTCAACCCTAGAACTAACTGGCAGACGACATCCCGGGACGGCGGCGTGGGAGGGGGGGACACCCACCGCCGTCCTGCCTACCGTTCTAGCGTTGAATAGGTATTTTTTTTTTAGGTTATATGGTGTGTAATAAATAGTCTCAAGATAATTTTTTTGTAGACCTTTTACTCAATTTTGATACTTTTACAAATATACAATTGATAATGTTTGTTTGGACTAACGACGGCACAGCCTGTCTCCGCTAGATATTCTTTTGCATCTTCACTTTCCCGCTCTGCACATATTGTGTTCAAAACCGATTATAAACCTTAGTGAATGTGTTTATTTTTCTTCAATATGAATTAAATAATCAATTTTATTCAAGCAAGAATGGACTTTAAAATTTTATGTAAGATGTAATAAAATAACAAAAAAAAAAGGTAAAATTTCACTGTATCCCAGTTAAGGATTTTTAAATGAAAAAAATAATAATAAAAAGTAATTCCTAAGGGTGTAAGGAACTGGATGCTGTGTGTGTGTTGTAATTTTGCTATGGGTATGAAGTTTTAGTGAAATGAGAAAAAGAGAACACTGATAATATTGTAATCCGAAAGAGAAATAAACCTCAGTGTAATTTATTATAAAACACACAGATTTGTTTTATTTATTAATATCCATCTTTGAAGATTAACAATATGTGGGACAAATTAAATGTTTGAAAAGGTCTAAGGTATGGAGTCAACATCCATACTATCCACGAAAAGTGTCAATGAGTGCAGATAAGGAAATCAAAAGGAATTCGAGGAATCGTACAACACCGTCGGCAGCATCTGATGGTATGGTCACATACTGAGCAAACATGTCCAGTCATTGTGTTTGTCGCACAAGGTCTTTTTCGGCCTTTGCGAACGATATTGTGTGGCCAAGATGCAACGAGCCATAGCATTTCTTTGAATTCATTACTATATCGGCGCATGTAATAAATAACATTGGCCTAATTTTAATATTGATGCCTCTTTTGGTATTAGTGCTAACATGTAGCTACACGGGTGTATGGAGGTATGGTCCATACGTGAATGAGCAAAAAAGGTAGATGCAAGATCAAGTACGACTTAAACAAAATATTCGTCTTCCCCATACATTTTGTGTGCAGGTCCAAACATTGGCTCCAGGTCTTACCACAAATCGTCAGCGATATAGTATAGAGCTAAGTGGTAATTCACATCAGTAGTGAATCGAATGGAACATATGTTTGTGCTAGGTAACATTCTTATTTTCTTAATAATTAGAACAGGTGGGTAGGTCTGCCTCGGTGTTTCCCATTTGTTCTCGGGGTTTAGTTCTCTTCATCATCTGAAAATAATTAGCCTAAATGAGGTTAACATTTTATGACTACATGAGAATGCTGATTATACGGATCAATTGGGACCAAAGGCAATCCGGATAGTTGGTCTCTTAGAAAAATAAAAATACTCATGAGATTATTAATGTCTTACGTATGTGATACATGCCAAAACAAAACTACATTCACAATGTATTACAGTGTGGCCACCGAGAGAATGAACTTTTGATATCTGTCAGCTGGTCATGACTAGTGACGGGCAATAAGTAACACTAATATTATAACACTAATATTTTATATGATTAAAGTAATATTAATATTTTACGAGAAATGTAAAATAGTAACAATATTACGCAACTTGCCTTTGCACACTCGGCTTGGACGTAGGTTTATAATGCTATTAACACATTATATTAGTACTAAATTAAATATAAAAACATATAAAACCTTTTTTTTTTTTCTTTTTTTTTGTATTTTTGGCAGTTCACTAATGCGGTGCTGGGTAATTCTGTTTTAAATTAAATTGAAGCTAAACTTATTCAGGACTAGGGATCGATAATCTGCTGTCTGCTGCGCTCACAAAAACGGATTTTAGCTCCTGTTTAAAATTCAAGTGTGCTGTGGGTTTCCGTCAAGTTTAATGTGCACAACAGTGGAATATCTTATATTTTAATAAGTTATAATAACAGTATTATAGAAAACAAAAGTTTCCGTGGAGACCATATTTCTGCTCGATTTCTAGGGCGGATCGGCATGGTAGATTGCTTCTGTATTGTTTGAAGGGGTCGAGTCTCGTCGGCGCATGGCTGACATTAGGTTCCTTACGTACTAGGGTCATCGGGTTAATACCATCGCATTGAATGAAATGGTCGAAGTGGCGATAAACATTGTCCATGTTTTCCATCCAGTTCAATGTAGCTGAGCAATATAAAGAAGTTCCTGGTCTGGCACCTAGATCGCCAGGAGGTGTGTTGGGGTAATATAACACTGGGTGCGGTATTAGGTATTTATGATATGATATTCGTTCATTCAATGCGATGGTACCAAACTGAGCAGGATTAAGCCTGCCTGCAGTTTAAGGTTTAATCCAAACCACAAATGACAAATCCCTTAGGCAGCTCTTACGACATGCACGGTAGGAAATGCAGTGGCCCATACCGGAACCCACACAAATGAGAAAATGTCAAATTATAAAGATTGTTTGCAATTATTATAAGAATAGAAATCCGTTATCAAATACGTTAAGTTGTAATGTTTTGAATTTGATTTGACTTGTCCAAGCCGTTCAAACAATCATGGAAAAACCGTTTGTACTTTCAGATGATTGAGGCTATCTGGATAAGAGGTTAATCCATATAATCGGCGTTCTACTGTAGTTAAATAAAAAAAGCAATCTTTTTCTGCGGGAAAACCAAATAATGTCTCATTTGTTGCAGTAATAAACATGTCTATATTGAAGAAATCCACTGGAGCGTAGCAAGTATGCACCACGGGGTAACAACGTCAGTAGTCCTGGGGCGTGGCGAGTAGTGGTTTTGTTTGCGATGCTCGACCTTCGAACGCGAGGTTGTAGTGCACGTGACGGGAGCTGCACGGCGGAGGCGGCGGGGCGGGCCGCGCGGGGCGGGGGTGCGGCGGCAGCGGCGTCGGCGCTGGCGGTCGCGACACCAGCGTGGAGCGCCGCTTGCACACCTGGACGTCCAATCAAATTGGTTGGCGGACCGACAATGATGAGCCAATTTGAACCTCATTTTATTGCCAAGGTAAAGGTGTGACATTAAACGATAAAATTTAATGTAATTTTACCGTCGTTTGCAGAACCTCTTCACTAGAAACACAAATAGTCATCTCCGTGGTCATAGCCTACAGATCAATGCCACTGTCAGCTCAACAAACCCGAGACAACACTTCCTGTCGAATAGAGCAGTTGAAATGTGGAACAAGCTGCCAGAAGATGTCGTTGAAGCACCCACCACCAATTCTTTTAAAAACAGGCTTGACAAACACCTAAAAACACTAAACTAAAGTAACCGTAATAACAAAGCACCAGTGAACCCAGACATGAACACATCAGATTAGGCTGCTCGTTCATCAAATAAATAAATAAAAATAAATAAATAAATGGAGAAGAAAATAATGTATGGTTAAGCACTCATTAATTCTAAATATAGCTATAGTTCTTGTGGCTAAATATTTTTATAACTTGATTAAGTACACACACAGGTCTAATTCCTGTGGAATGTACAAAACGGCAATTGCCATACTACATGTAATGAAAAAAAAAACAAATTATATTAAAAAAAGATGAATGTAGCGATGGCCTACCTCAATAGCGTCAACAACGGAGGCAATGCACACATGGACACACACATATTGCTGCTCAGTTTGCACCATGCTGGTGCGCGCGCGTCTCATGCCATGCACCATTCCCGCCACGTCGAGGTACTCGGCGCGCGATGCTAGCTGCAGCATCAGCCGGTCCAGACAGATGAATGTGCCTGTCCTGTAATGCAAAATACAAACACATAGGTTCAGCTGTTTGGTCTGCACCCTGCGCACCGTTCATTACGCCCACCACAGCAGTCTTTTGCATAAGCCGTGAACCACACATTATTTCTGCCACCACGGTCAGTTATTTGGCGCGCGATGCTAGTAGCAGCATCAACCGGTCCAGACAGATGATTGTGCCTGACCTTTAGTGCAACACACAAGTACTGCTGCACTGACCATCCTGGACCCGCTGACCTAAAGGTATTCAGGTTCGCGATGCTAGCTGCAAGACTAGTCGTTTAAAGCACAGTGGCCAGTACTCTGTGTGTACCTACAATATGCTGCCTATGATGTTGAATAAACAATATGGTGGCCCTACGCCATGCAGTATGCCCGCCAAGTTCATATACTCGGCGCGCACTGCTAGCTGCAGCATCGGCTGGCACAGGCAGGTGAACTTGCCTGTACTTTTGTGCGACACACTTGTACTTCTGCTCGGTTCGTATCATGCTGGCGCGCTGTGCGCTCTCCGGTATCTCGGCAGGATCAGTTGTGCCCAGCAAATGTACACTATGCGTACTGTTCCTATATGTACCATACTGGTGTACGCCCGCGGCATGCCGATGGTGCACGGTATGTGGCATCATGCCAACTGAGAGCAAGCGAATGCTCTAAATGACATGTATTATGGATTTTTGGAATCTTATCTATAACTGCATAGTATGTGGGTGCAACTTTACAAAGAACATTTTGTAGGTAATTGTAAGAACTTTGTACCAATGCCTTATATGTGACAATCAGGTATTTGATTTGATTTGAACTGAAGAAAAATAGTGCGGAAAATCCTCAGGCTTAGGATCACTGAAGAGAAAGGAAGGAGAAGTGGCATGCGGTCAAAATCGCGCCTCCGCCATATCGTCAAAGTGACCATATAACTGTATGAGAATTCGGCGGCGCGTCGAATGCCACACAGTCGAAACATGTGCTCTAAAAATGCGTTCGTCAAGTAATTTCTTCCAATTCGTCGGCAACTAAATTAGGGTTGGTAGTTTGTGAAAATTAGAGACAGCGGTTCTTATAGTAGGCGCGCTAGATGGCTCTTTCCTTTTTATCTACGGTTAGGATGTATCCTGCTAGTGATTATCGGTCACCTCACAGTCAAGAAGCCATAGTTCACGTGGTAGCAAGGGCTGTCAGAACACGATGCAGTGGTGGAGCGTTATTGGCTCGGTTATTGGAGTAGGAGTAGATACCTGCCGACGCCGGCGCTGCAGTGCACGACAACGGGCCGCGCGTCGGGCGGAGCGAGCTCGCGGAAGGCGCGAACGAACTGCAGTAACGTGGAGGGAGGTGACGGTACACCAAAGTCGGGCCACGAAGTGAACTGGAAGTGCCTCACCTTGCGCCTCGCTTCGCCCTGTGCACGCAAGAAGCTTGGTTATCGTTATATGGCATGCTTTCAGGGGTATGTATGAAGTTAAATTGTAAATGCACAAATTCAGTCGACATTCCAAAAATAAAAACCCACCAAACCCCCAAAGTAAAACCTGGGTTCTTCAAACATGGTGTGAAGAAGTAACTGGCCGACCGGCATGGTTTTCGCAGCTCCCCTGAAATTTCGAAATCCCTTGGGTGTCATTGGGCACCTTAAGAGGTCCTGGCGTACGACGAATGCCGCACTTGACATAAAAGAAAAATTGGCTATTCAAAAAGACAGTTGACACGCCAGGCTATCGAATTCAGTGCAGGGTTTCGTACTGTCGACGCGATATCTCCAAAGATATCACACGGCACATGTCGATCAAGACTGCTTTGTAATAGTACCCATGACGATATAAAATCAAAAGTCGTTATTGCAATTAAGGATTGCGCTTGCTTATTAAGTCGATTTTGCATCTATACTAGGCAGGCGAGTTTTGTGAGCACTGGAATAAAATGTTGAAGTCCCCATATATTTTGAGGTTAGGTTACGTTTTTTAGGATATTATTTCGCATTTTGTAACCTTTACCTATTTTAGTTAATATAAAAAAAAACTTTAAAATTAAATGAACTGAATATTCACCACTTTTGAATGTAATTATTGTGGCCACGCATATCATGAAGCCAACTTGAAAAATGTATGTCACCAAAATGTATGACCTGCACTGTAGCCATCTCGTTGACTGTAGCCTACTGCGAAGTTGTCCACAAATATGTATGAGATATGAACTGCGAATGCAATTATTGGATTGAGTTCACAAGTATTTATAACACAGTTCACATCTAGAGATAAGTGACAATAATTGTGAAACGACGACTCCTGTACAAGAAAATGTAAGGAAGTTCATGTTCAAGATCGTGCGCCGCAAAAAAAATCACACAAATATAATGGTCACCTTAGATATGAGCAATTCGCTTGTGGTCCAGTTGCAGTAATGTGTCTCCCCGAGCAGAGTGACCGTGATCAGCCCGCACGCGACTGGAGTCTCGTCGTACGGCCAGTAGTGGTCGCATTTCTCCGTGCCCTTCTCCACGCAGCGCGTCAGCATCACTATCGCGCTTGCGCCACTCTCCCAGCACATGCGCCAGAAGTCGCCACGCGTACTCGCCATGGGGCCCTGCGTCGCAATGAAGCCCTTTGGCGAGCGGAAACCCTTAAACAGTGTAAAGAATTACATGTTATACTCGTAGTCTCGTAGCCTAGTGGCGCGAAGACTTGCCTAGCATACCGGAGGTTTGGGTTCATGCACCACTTTCTTTCTCTTTCTGAGTTGGATATGTGCATTTCGTCATGAATGCGAGCTGCTCCATGGTTCGGAATCCACGTAAAACTGTAGGTCCCCTACTAGGGGAAGGGGACCTAGTTTAAGCCGGCCCGGGTCAGTACCATCGCATTGGAAGAAAAGATGGTTGAAGCGGCAATGAAAAACGGTCCGTGTTTTCCATACAGTTCAATGTAGCTGTGCTCATAAAAGGAAGGTACTGGCATGGCACCTAATTCCTTCGGGAATGTGGTGTATTGGGCTAATATCATAACGGTAGTTTTGTGGTAAAAGCTATCCATGTCAGGTTTCATAAAAAAAAAGGTACAAGCAACTCTACATTTACGCGTATGTCTGATGCTTGCGATATTCTATCTATTAATCTAAAGTACCTAAAGGCTTGGGCCTTCTATCTTTATTATACAGATTGAGAATCTTTTCAATATTGCCTCACAACTACACGTCTAGTTTACAGTACTCACAGGTACATAGTTGGCGTTGATATAGTCGGAGCCCTCCTCGTCGTCGACGGGCTGCAGCTTGAAGCGGGAGTGGTCGTATGGCAGGATGTTGGTGAAGCGGTTCTTGGTTTGGTTGCACGGCAGGTTAGCGGCGGTACACGGCTGCTCGCGACCAACGAATTTCAACTCCTCAAACTCCTCACTAAACCTAGAGGTCATATCAGAAACTATAGTTACAGATCAGAATTCCAAACAATTGCCTGCTTGCGAAAACAATATTGCCAAGATAAGCATACAGGTGTATTCAGATTGGGCAGACTAACTTTAAACCGCTGGACTAAACCGGTTATTGTATGGTAGTGCGGTGCTAATCATGTAGTAAGTTTTGACAGGTCCTCTCTGAATACGACTGTTAGTCTTTAAACTAAAAAATATATAACATTTGTTTATTTTCATGTTCATAACTTATGGTTTAAGAAAATAATTAATGTTTCACATTATTTCTTCGAACCGAAAATGTAACGAAATTAAACAATTGTAAATAATCAAGGTGGCTTAGGTTTTGCGCCCTCAAGTAAATAAAATAAGGTAGATGTTTACTTCTCCGGCGTTTCGTTGATCATGTAGCGGACGCAGCGAGGGAAATCGCGCAGGCGGATGGGGCGGGAGGTGACCGGCGGACTGCGCGGGGCAACTGAGGGACCGGCACTTCCCCCACAGCACACGTGCGCGCGCAACCAGTCTCCCGCACCGCACATCCACAGCAGCGCCCCCCACATGCATACTGCCACCACCGAGAGCGCAGCCAGGGCTGCTTCCAGCGCCGTGTCGTCAGCCGCTACACCACATCGCATAAACTATGTTACACCAACACTTTCGATTATTATTTTTTATTTTGAATACTCAATGCTTACTAGTCAATTACCGCATTCTATCCGTTAGTCCGCGTAACGGGTCAAGTGGGTTTCAATAAGTACATGAATAAATACTTTGATTGATTGCTTAAGAAACAAGAAAACTCTACATCGATGCATAAATGCTTAACATCATGGCGCATCCCATGAGCAGATATGATAGAGCACCATAGTGGCTTATTTACTGTCTAGCTTGTGTTAATCTGCCTTTTTGTACTGACCTGAGATAATTGTTTGCTCTGAGGAGTCCGTAAACAACGTTTGGTTTGTGTAGGCCCGCAAACAGACAATATAGGCTGTGCTTGGCTTCAGAGGTCTATTGCAGCTGCCATCACTCTCAGTACATGACGCATTGTCACCTATTGTAAAATTCCATTTCTCCTTGTGGATGGACACCGAATCTGGAACCTACTTTTCTAATCACATATAGGCAGCTCCATAAATACAAAAAAAAGGATCTGGTCAGCTTAGCTCATTTTAATTATTTCTAATTGCCCATCACAAAGTTCCTATAATATATGATGAAAACATAAAGCATGAGGGAGAGCCCAACCCTAGGTGCAATGAATATTTTATTTTTAGACTTATAGTAATATTGCTATAAAACAATCATGCATAGAATTACGATAAGGATGATGAAGACTTAAATCAAACCTATGAAATCTGGCAGGAGTCGCTTTTTCCGTGGGCATCCGAAAAAACGTTTTTGGGAAATCATTTCAAAACCACATTTAGTTAAATTTCTTGTCTAATCGGTATCTGTATCTGTACAAATATGTTTTTCTTATTGTTTCGTTGTACATTTATTTTATGCTATCAATTTAATTTTTTTTAAAAGTCAATAAAAACGTGCAGAAACAGATAATATTTCACTTATGTTATCTCTCGATTTATTTCAATTGAGGTCCTGCACACTCTATTTTCAAAATTTTTACTTAAATCAACCGAGCTATATATATGAAAAACATATATTTCGATTAAATTCATTTAATATATAATTTAAAAAACATATTTTTAATTCTCATTTCCAAAAAGATGGAACATTCGGGGAAAGTATGATGGATGGTTACTATTTTATTTATTTAAAACCAACTTTTTTCGATTTTAACATATTTGGTGTGCACACCCTTACACCTGTTTCCAACAGCTTATCAAAATGGTCTCGCATACTTCGTGACAGTCCTTTGCTGCCGGCTTATTTTGGCTTTGAGATCTAACTTCAGCGACTGCTCGATCTTCAAAAAGTTTAGTCACAAGTATCTGTTCGCTCACCTTTATTTCAGTCCACAACTTTTGCCCGCTTGCTCGTATTTTCACAGAGTAAAGAGTAATATTTCCATTGCTGTCGGCATCTTTGTCATTTATTACTGACATCGTTAATGTTGTTGGGGACATATTATTATGTGACAGTGTGATGCTAGCAAAATTTCTTGGCGGTGCTTCTATGGGCAACTGCACTGCACCATTAAATGTGTCACCTAAATACAGTAAAAAATAAACTTTTATGCTTCTTTTTTAACATTAAATATGCTATCACAGGGTTCACACAATTATTGTTTCTAACTTTTAAGCTACTTACAGCTTATACGTAATTAACAGTAAATTAAAGGTTTAGTCGATAATTTCGAAAATTATCAAGTACATAATGTACATGACTCATAGGAACACACTAGATAATTCTGTGTAACTACTATAAATGTTTTCAGTTTATACACACAACCTAAAACCAAATCTTTCGGAAGATACAATTTAAGAACGGGCCAGTGAGGCAATATGTGGCTACCCTTTGAATGGTTTAGGTTCATTGAACAACAGGGTTGAACATCAACATAAAAAATGTCTAGTGACCATTCATATTATGTTAGTTTTCTGATTATCTATTAAAATTTAAAAAAATACTTTCCGTTGCCCGCACAGTTCCTGGCATATATTTTAAACTTGTAAAATGTGCCCGGTGTCAAATTTCGAAAGGTATGACTCTGATTACGACCGACATCTTTGATTTGTGGTTTATCCCATTCATTACGTAGCTCCACGAAGAAAGATATTTCTTTGGAGTTATACTCCGTTACATTAAGATCCCAGTTTAATGTTAGGTTATGAACTGCATCTTTGATGATTACACTGAAAATAAAATTATACAGAATACAGTAGATATCTGATAAAGCGACATTATGTGGATGAATATTGTAATTGGTTTATGCAACTTTCGGTTGAATATATTTTTCAATGTACTTTTTGTCAAAACGGGGTAGGTAGACTATCTAAGCAACCATTGTTGAAATACGGGAATGTTATATATTTATTTTATTTTTTTATTTATTTATTTATTTATTTCAGGAAAAACAAACAGAGTAACATAGAAAACTTAATATAAGTGTTAATATATTGCTTAGAAAATATGTTAGTCCAGCTTCGTATTTCACAAGTTTTGCAAAAGTAGTAGGACGAAGCAGTATATGTATAGTGTAGAACAGAGAAACAAAATAAGAAAAACTTACAGCTATTGATTAACTTTTATATTAAAGATGTTATATGCTAGTAAGCAAACCACAGTCGATATCGTCGTTGCAATGCCTATGTGATGTACCAATGATATGTACACCATCCATTTTTACTTTGACCTAGAAGAGTGTACTTTGGTCTGACATTTTGTACTGTTAATTATTTATTTATATGTTTAAATTATTATTCCATATACAGTACAGGTACCCTGATTTTTTATATTTTATCATTAGCCAGTTCAACAATAACAGAATGACTGGCAAGAGAGTTCGCTAGATTTTTTTTCAAATTCCACGGATGCCCGTTTACACACCTCCAGCTCCAAAAATTCTAAAGCTACCTTTAGTATACACCATGTAAATATGCAATGTAACCGAAAGTTACTTATCGGATTTCAGGTAACTGGAGGTGGTTAAAATCGGGATTAGTCTAAGTTTACCAAAGTATTATATCCATGTAAAAATAGTTGCCACTGGTTACAGACGTGTTAGTTGTTGGGACCTGTTCGTGTAAATTAATTAATTGGATTACTTGCAACATTTAAATTAAGAAGTTACCATTGATGATAGGAAAAAAAATACAGGCAAATACACTATAATTATTTGAATTCAAGCAAATCAACCATGCAACTTTAATGTTAATACAATACAAAAAACGCAGTTCTTCTTTACATATTTAGACAGCATTTCATCAATAAAATTATTTTTCTTACTGCAGGGAACTGTAGATACCATAAATTAAACTGGCAAACTTTAGTAAATATACTTTTTCGTACTAAGCAGGTATGTCGCTTATTCCAAGGAATGTGAAACTTTAATTGCCAGGAAATAATAAAAAAATTAAAATTTGTCACATCATATCATACATGGCGCCGTAAGGAGAAAGCGCAACCATTAAACTTCCATCTCTATGATCATGCCGTTTAAAAGAGAAAGACAAATAGATGTGATTATTTTTTTAACGGTAATGTGCGTTAACGCTTGATGTGATGTTAGCAAAATTGGAAGTCAAGTCGAAAATGTATTGTATTTATTTTAAATTCCATCACCGCATGCACTTTCCTATTGCAGCCAACTCACAAGCTCTTCTCCGCCTTAATTTTGGGCATTCTCCTTTAAGCATTAGTTCTTTTTTCAATACTTCAGATGTAGCCTTCACGCCATTATCGGAAGTAGAGTCAATTACTACGATTCGTAGTTTAACCCCCTAGAAAGAGCTGTAAGTATGTAGGTATATTTGACAATATCTAGGCTAGATTCGAACAAACCGATGAGATTTTATGTGTACATTGCGAAACTACTCATTTCTATCCCAATAAGAAAATTACTTACTTACGAACTTTCTCAGGCGGCATTTCTTTTGTAATCACTCTACATTTCCATTGTGTGGAAAACTTCGTTGCATTCAAATATATCTCCCCCACCGAGACAACCACCTCAAACTCCGTGTAAGGCGTCAATCCATGCATGTTCCATGTTTCTACGGTGCTGTTAAAATATCTATTAATATTATTCTTAGGCCCAAAATCGATTTTGTAGGTGGGGCTTGATATTCTTTTAGGTTTATCCCATATCAATTCTATACTCTCGTTGGTAATACTAAATTCTAGATTCTGCACCGGACCTGGCTCTGAAAGCAAAAGTGCCATTGTGTAAAGTGGAAAAAACTATATTTGTTACATTCCGTGTTTCTATAAGATACTCACGCGCAAGGTCCGCCACATATTGTCCGGTCATATTAGATATTTCCGAATCTCTCAAAACAATAATGTAAGTGTTGTTAGGTTCTAGTTTCGCTACGGGCGGAGGCGGCGGCGGTGCTGACGACGTCCGTACAGCCAGGTCAGCACTAGTCGTTGGTTCACTCAACAATAGCAGATCCGTCGCAGAAGTAGCATTGTTTGGTACCAGTTGCGGTATCGGCGGAAGAGGCGGCGATGGCAAAGTCGTCGCGGCACTAGTGGCTGCCCTACTCGACCACGAGTCAGAAGTCGAAAGTCGTTCTGTCGTGGAACTAAAATCATCTGTACTCGTATCGGTAACACTAGAAGTAGAACTTTCCGGAGAAATAGAACTGGTAATTGCATCGTATTTGCAAACTTTATCATCGAACCATATTAAATAACTACCCTTTGATAGCTCACAAAACTTAAAGGACTGGCGAGTACCTGAAAAATTAAAACGAGGTATCATATAAACCTGAAAAACAAATTGAAAATTAAATGAAGCAGACATAAAACTGTTGCAAGAAGTGTCGAATGGGGCAAATAGCTGCCCTACGAAATATGATTTCCAACATACATTTTATTAGGGCACCTTAAACACCATCATACTTCGTCCTACATCTCTCCACAAAACATGTAATCTCTTTTGATAAAACCTTTTGTGTCATTATTATTATAACATTTAACATAAGACATAAAAATGTTTCATAGTGAAAGGAGCATATTGATTAGGTGATAGTTTTCTTTTCTAAGGTCATGTTTCAAACAAGGAATTATCCCAATAAACTCAAATACTGCAGTGCATTTTTTTATTAGTATTGGTTCAGATTCTAAATAAACATAGATTACTATTTTGTCACAGCTCACTCTATGTGCATACAAAATTGGCATAAGGGAACTACGACATCTAAATTCGGTTCTGGAGGTTCATATAGCAAAAATATGACTCTCCAGAACCGAATTTCCTTCAAAATCTACTTTCTTCTCAAATCCTACCTTAATTTGGTTTTGTATTCACTACTGGCAGGCATAATTTCATAAATTAATTCACAACGTGATCTACTGTTTATGATGTTTTGCGTCCACAATTCCGTTGGATGTGAACACATCCACAGGTGTATTCGTAAAATGAACAAGTATAAAGTATTACCACCAGCCTGCGGCACATTTGTGGTAGCGGTCGTGGGTTCCGGTGCCGTAACGTAGCAAGGCGATAGATCAGTAGGTATCTCATTATCACACGAATTCAAACCATCCTGCAAAAAAAATTGTTTCGTGGAAACAGACAATATACTTTCAAGGTTTTACCTTTTTACCTAGATACATACTACCGCAAATACATTGTTAAAACCACATCACCGGTATTCCAAATTAATTTTTTTTTAAATTATATTTGTTGGTAAATATGGATATTATATCGGTAACACCCATTAAAATTACTAACTAGATTGTAAGAATGTGTAAGTAGTTGTGAGAATGGATAAAAAATTAAAGTGGCTATACTTACACCAGGATCTATGAAGTCACATGGGACCTCGTGGTTCTGTGAAAATACACAATACAATTTTATTAAAAATTCAAGCTGGCAAAATTGGGAGTCCCTGGTGCCACGCCTCGGTATTCTATCATCAAGTTTAAGCAAAATTGGGCGAAGTCGTACTCTGGATGGGTGAAAGTTCACCGCTGAGAGTAGCCGTGGACTGTTTACACATAATAGGTGGTATTGGGTACTCGTTTCCATAAGAGATGGTTAAAGCAGAAATTAAAATTGTTCGTGTTTTCCATACAGTTTAACGTAGCCGTGTAAAATAAGGTCCTGGCATGGTACCATGTTACTATTTGGTGTCGGGCTAATATCATGACAGTAGGGGTGGTATATGCCATCTATGTCCAGTTACATAAAAAAAATGTACGGACTGGTCCAGTAGATGTCGGCAGGTCTACCTGCGTTAAACTCCCAAAAAACACAAAAATCTCCTAAAAAGAATCGCAAAAAAATCTCCTAATAAGCAGTTCTCAAGCGGAGAGACAGACAAACTCCAGACGTTGGATTATATATTTTTTTTATGGTTATACAACAGTTAGGCCTAATAACAGTAAGTGATTACGCGAATAGACACTTATTAATTTATTCATATGTTTTAGAGAGGCAGCATACGCTGATGAGTCTAAATCCAATGATTAACTTGATTTAGCTGTTAAGTGATTTTAGGGTTCCGTACACAAAGGTTAAAAACGGAACCCTATTACTAAGCCTCCGCTGTACGTCCGTCCATCCGTCCGTCCGTCCGTCTGTCACAGGGCTTTATCTCATGAACTGTAATAGGTAGGCAGCTGAAATTTTTACAGATTGTGTATTTATTATGCCACTATATCAACAAATAGGTAAAATGAAAAAATAATAAAAATTCAAGGCGGCTCCATTAAAACCGGTATTTTTTTGTAGAACCCTGCACAATGGTACGGAACCCTTCGTGTGCGAGTCTGACTCGCACTTGGCCGGTTTTTTAAATTATTTTTTCCTAACTTTAGATTTTCTTTGACATGGCTCTATCCAGTCTATTTGTTAATTGGTTGGTGGTCGTAGCGTTAATCACATCCTCCAGTCTATTCCATGCCTCTACTACTCGGTTGGACATGTAGTTTTTGGGAGTATTCGTTCTAGAGGTGTAAGATAGTAAAATGAAAGATGGTAAATATAAGAAAGGTTCTGGCATGAAACCTAGTCCCCAAAGGTGTGTTGGGCTGATATCATGATAGTAGGTGTGGTATTAACCATCCATGTCCAGCCACAAAAAAAAAATTGCAAGTTGCAGATAATGGCGACTCACGGGACACTCCTGTGCCGCCAACACGGCCGTCACTGACAGAGTCAACAGCACACATCTCCACATCTTGTGCGTTTGCACACACGACACTCGATATAACCGAGTCTCTTACATCATGCTCACTGAACGCTCCCGAGGGCACTGAAAATTAGATGAATCACAGGGCAGCGGCTCTGGCCACATCGAGGAAAACTGTCATCCATCAATAAGGATAACTGAATAGCCAAACTCTTTATTAACTGCAACACCATCCTCAATAATTTTATTTATTAACATTTTTTTACTATGAAGCATTTATTCAATTGACGGATACATATCGTGATTTAACAAACCAATCACTCTTTACTTTAACGTTTTTTCGGCCGGGGTGTGCACCTGTTTTTATACGAATTTATAATTTAGTTCATAATGGTTCAGATTCAATATCAAACTGTAGGTGGTTCCTCCCTGTACCACTGCATTAAATGAAATATGGTTGGATGGGAAGTGGAGAGCTCGCAACGTCGGACATTTCAATGTCGTACAAAAAGGTCCGGACCAACCGGCGGACAATCCGGAGACAAATGTCCGGACCAACTGTTTTTTCGATTATTTTCAAAGTCCAATTACATATCACAATACTTCGATTTCGATGTCACTGTTTAAATTCAAATTAATTTCAAATTAGTATTTTGAAAATTATTTTTAAATGCATCTTTGCTAAAATATACAATCGAATATAATTACCGTGATGCCTACTAAGTGTCTCAGGATTAATAAAACCTTTGGTTAAATATTTCAGAATTATTAAAACTATTATAAAACATAAACATTTTATTAATATACATTTCTTAAATTAAACTTAAAGATCAGACTAAGTCGTAGTCTTATCTTACACGAGACTATAATACAATAAGATTTGTATTTCACAAATGGCTAAAGATATTGCCAAGTCTATCAATTACAATAACTGTTGTGGCACCTTTTACTTACTATTAATATTTTTAAATAATTTCATTATTATAGACAAATGAAGGCAACTTTTTCTATGATTTTTAAAACTTATTGATTGTGTCGTTGAATAGCTATTTCAAAATATGCCATGCAATATTTTTTAAAAGGTCCCATCATTAACGTGGTATTTGCTTCTAAAGTAAAAAAAGTTGGTCCTCTCTTTTGCGAACCGTAGGTTAAAAATATTCAAAAGTAAAAAAAAAACATATTTGTTTGCTTATACTTTTATACATTTTCACTTACTGAAAAAAAAACCTTAAAAAGTATTTTTTGTGGAAAATAATAATTGATAAATGCTATTATAATCCATATTATTTTTGTGGATGGTTTTAAAAATATTTTTCACCAAAATTATTCAAACATTTATGAGTTATAAAGGCTGTGTCTCACAAACTGTCAGGAACTCGGAATTAATTTAAAGTTATCCAGCGAAATCTACATAAAATTATCAGAAAAAGTATTTGGTCTGGACGTTCGTCGAGCATACTGCTTCTGACGAATGTCCGGACCAAAAACTTTTTCTGATTATTTTCAAAATCTGATTACAATGCTTGACGTAAATGTTGCTGGATCACCTCAAATTAATGAGATAACTATAATGTCATATCCATTAAATCAGTAACCTTAAAAACAAAAAAGTTGCCTTCAAATTCACCTCATAAAGTTATACTGTTACCAAATTAACGCCCTGAATACAATACACCACGTGAGCAGTTAGTAAAATAAAGCTGCTAAGTGTCACCGCGGATGAATCGTGTCAGAGCTCGGGACGGAAGAGCTGTTCTCGCAGCTCCCTACAATACTGTTGACTCCTACAATATGCATATTTGTTTACGAAAATAAAAAAAAAACGATAATGTGAAAAACATTCCATAAGTCTGTGTTGGACACAGAGCAAGAGATTTCATTTCATGAAGATCTGGTGCCCAACGAAGAATAATATTATGTACATATGTACATTCATGAACTTTGTGCCTAAATGTTTATGTACAAACCAGGCATTCATTAATTGGTAAAAAGGTTAAAATATTTCATTTTGAATAAAATTAAGCTGCCTTTTAAGTACGTGATTGAGCTTAAACCTAATAGTTAGCTTATATTTAATGTATATAAATAAAGTAGCTAACTAGATCTTGTTAGCTGCATTCTCTACACCAATAGGGTTGCACTGCACCACATGTATGTCAACCATTTGTCAAGTTTGAATTTATCTATGTACAAATACACCCTATAAAAACCTTCGACGCAGACCTATATTTTTGAAATGACTCGCTTACAAGAATGTTTAGACCTTCTGTACAAACTGTAGTCACTAATAAATTAAATTACATATATATTTATTTAACCTTTCCTCAAGTCAGTAAGTAAAATGGAAGCTATAGTAAAAATAACTCCATTTCACTTTAATCGGAGCTTTAACTTGTTTAAAATGTGATAATACAAGGGAGGGAATTCGATCAATTCTGCGCCAAACAGAAATTTATGTCAAATATTCCACCAGTAAGAGAGCATTATATGACATAAGCACTTCCGATTGGTGCACAATTGGTCGAATTCACTCCTCTATTTTATCACACTTTACGGCTCCTAACCAATTACATGGATACCAACATTATTAATTACACTAATGTGATTTTTTTCACAATTTTACATTTGTGTATTGAGTATGGGCCATCGAATGTAATATTATTGAACAGTCTATAAAACATTCAGACAACTAGTTTTCTCAACTAGTTCGTACCTACAGCATACAACTCATGTAGGTCATTTGAAAATTTAACAAGCGAAATACAGTTTCCCGGTTACGCATTTCAATGAAAAATTCAAATCTTGTAACATTTTTCAAAGACAAATAACACATTTTCATCATCAATTCAATATAAAACATTTACTTGCACAAACAAAGAGATACGTAATGCTCGGAAATAGCAGCTGCAGGTGGGTACCTGCAATGCTGGAAGAGCTATCATCACATGCCTGACTCTGCAATGCCTTCGTCATCTGAAAATAATTTAATACAATCACATTAATATCTGTGTTATAAACTTTCATGAAGTCCTAAGGGACTCGCTTGCATGTAAATTCGCATGTAATGATTACACATGCACACGGTATTAGAATGTAGCGGTGATGTCGGTATGAGTAACCACACATCCACGCGTATAAATATACATCTCTACACCACTACAAACAAGGCAAACGTTACTTAATTCACAAATTAATTATAAATGTTTAATATAGCTTAGCAGTTGCGGCGAAAATATTGTAAGGATTTCGGGTTCATTGTTTTTGTCGTAATTAGAAATCATTTCATTACAACAAAACCGATAAACCTAATTCAGAAAAAAAAATCATTGCAACTACGATTGCTATATTTAAGATTTTCAGTTAATTTGTGCCTGAAAGTCCAAATACTTTTTATGTTTTGTGTGCAAAGAAACTCTGTATGGGTCGGAATACCCATAAAGAACAAATGTAGAATAACAATTGAGAATTCTGATTATAGCAAAATTGGCAATCGAAAAGGATTTTATATTTCCCGTAATAGGCTGAATACTTTTGCAGATATCAGATTATATAGAAGTGCGGTTACGTTTCACTATACACATCACTCGATCCTAATACATTCCTATGGCCAGAAATGGGCCTACTGTGCATACATTTGTTTCTTATGTACTACGGTTACTTCATTATGGACACTCATCATATGTACGAACAGATAGGACACGGCACCTCCATAGAGAGAAATGTACATATATGCCCCCATGCTTAGCAGTACAGAAAACGACGGCACAATAAAGCTAAGCAATGTTAGTATTTTCTTAGGCATTAATAAAATCCAAGCAGACAAATATAATTATCATGCCATTATTAGAAAGACAT
Organism: Incurvaria masculella; assembly: GCA_946894095.1. Lineage (NCBI taxonomy): Eukaryota > Metazoa > Arthropoda > Insecta > Lepidoptera > Incurvariidae > Incurvaria > Incurvaria masculella. The sequence goes on from OX335650.1 coordinate 14,489,898, forward strand.
GCATCATGCCAAATCACTACATATGTACAATCACAGTTTACATAATATGTATTGACTGAATATTGATAAAGTTGTGCATTGTTTTGGGACACAATTATACAGAAAGGACATCGGTACATAAAATGCCTAGCCACTGCACCCAACTGGCTTCTGATAGGCCAGTGATGGCATTCTATCAGAAGCCTGTGACCTGCAGTTCATTTCCTGACGTGATCGAACGCTCGACCTACAATAAGTTTTTCCTGATTTTTAGGTATTCCGGAGCTATGGTTGCATGTGTCGGCTTCACAAGGGGCTGGTGGATTTGCCCTTTTGGAAATTATCAAGATACTGTATAAAATCCAAATTTGTAGCTTATCTTTGAGTTGTCTTGTGCTAATATCGTCGGGAATAGAATCAGAACAGGCATGAATTTTATCCAAACAAGTGGCAGCAGACCATTCAATTACGTCAGGAATTGCCTAGCTGTGCCTTTATGCGAGTGTATTGCTCATTGCCCAGCGTTCTATGTCCTCGTCGATGTCTCGCGCTGCCAGGGGACGAGTATACATTAGATGCATGCTATATGTAACCGGAAAGTAAAGGCCGCACCTGCGCCCGCCGCCGCCGCCCCTCACCGCTCCTTCTCGCCTCCGTTCGCCATCGCAGCCACGCTGGGCTTGCCTACGAGTCACAAGCTGCCTTCAAACACTACCACCTCTATCCTTACAACTCTCTTGGCTGTATACACTCGGGCTGTTTTAGAGCTCTCATTTCATTACATATCTCTTCCACATTCACTCTCGAACATGTTCGACGCTATAACTAAAAGTTTTAAGTGCACAGCTTTAACGTTTGGCACGATTATAAGATTTAGGAATATACAAAGCGGAAGATTTTTTGCATGCAGTGGAATTGTGCCGTTAGAACCAACACCTTGCGTTATTGCTCAATTACCACAAGTATCGCTCAGAAGATTATCCATTGTATGCCTCAACTAATGTTTCCTTAAAATACATGAGTCAAACCATTTCTTAAAATTGGCCACATCACAAAGGAACTGGCTGTTTTGCAAAAAAGGGTAGTTTTTATATAACATTTAGCTGCTTTTAAGTGTTCAGAGAAAACCCAGCCAGATTTAATGAAAAGTTACGTTTTACAGTATGGTTGGCCAAACAATGGCATAGACAAAGGATAGTAGGGATATATTGCTAATGTCATACAATGTACAAAACTCGCTAAATAGTTCCTATTTTGGCTGTTACTATGAGACTTCTAACCAGTGCCATCTCCCGTCTCTGACAGAACTAGTTGCACCATTATTAAACTAAGCTCAATTCTAATTATAGCCTAGGCAGGCATGGCAAAAAGGTTACAGCCTAACTTTAATTTAAGTAATTTCATTGAAAATAAAAAATATCATAGACATTCATTGGTTTGTATTTAACGTATTCTCAAATGTGAATTGCAACACCATCTGTTGACTTTTATTATCCCTATTCAACACTTGTATGACGTTAGCAATCTTTCCTTATATCATTTATCCATGATGATAGTAATGGCTTTGCAAAATGGGAATATTGTTTAATGTCTTTTTACATCTTACCGCCATCGGCTACGGTCAGCTGATAACAATATTCAATTTCAATTTTAGATTTGCATACTCTCATTTTTTGCTCTCGGCATTTAGATTTTTCGGGTTTGCTTTAATAAATATATGACGTGAAGTGCAATGTTACGTCAATGCGGCTAGAGAATGATCATCTTTGCTAAAAAATTGCAGCGTAATGTTAAATCATGGTCGCTTTGGAATGCGTCAAATACGAAATGGTGGCACAAAATACATAAAAATTAGAGATACCTCAAAACCAGTTAAAACATTAGGTGTCTACAGAGAAAGATATTCGTCGCACCCGGGAAAAACAGGCGTATCTCATTTTTATTAAATTTGCAGTAGTGTTGAAAAAGTGATAGTTTCTGTGTTTTCTTTCATATTTTACTGAATATACTGCAAATGATACTGCAAAAAATAACCCGGTAAGAAGTTTTGCTAAGAGTTTAAGCAAAAATAATAAATATCTATTATATTATATATATCTATATAAAAGCTATAATTGTGAGATACGCCTGTATGTCCCGAGTGCGACGTATTATGTACAACATTAAAAAAAAGTTTAAATGATAATATAGCTTCTTTTTCAATAATTCAAACATTTTATGTTTATAGTTAACCCTTTCCCCGCCATGAACGTATATATCCGTCAGAGCAAGGCATTCTGCAGGCGCCATCGTCGGATATATCCGACAGAAAACTACTCCACTTCAAACATTAATAAAACTTTACTGATTACGAAATAATGTGTTTTATTTACATAATTGCACAGTACATACTAGCGTTCATTAGATTTCTACTGTTTCAACAGTGGAAACACACTATTTGCAACAAATCAAACAACAATTCAAGACTGCATATTATCGAAATAATTGTAGTGTGGCGTATTGAGAAGGATTATGCCAAAAAACCTTGGCGGTGAAAGGGTTAAAGAAAAGTTCCTGTACCTCGAAACAGTTTGATTGAAATGTATTGCCTACCGCGGCGCATGTGCCTAAGACGGTTTACATTATGTGTGAAGGTGACGACGGATGCGGCGACTCACCCTCGAAGGCCTGGTTGTGGTGTATCTGGTTGGGGGCGGGGTGCAGGTCCTGCCCCTCGAGCACGGCGACGAGGCACTGGTGGATGCAGATGTACTGCTGCTCCGTCTGCACCATCCACACGCGCTCCTTGCGCATCGCGTACACCATCCCGAATATGTCGACGTACTCGGCGTGCGACGCTAGCTGCAGTAGGATGCGGTCCAGCGTGATGAATGTCCCGGACCTGCGGATATACGCCACAGCAGGGATGTGTATGCCAATATGTGTTGATCGCGGCAGGGGAATGACGCACGATGAGTTAATAGCATAACGGGATGATCAAGTTCCATACAATGGCTCGTGCCTGTTTCCTCAGTCCAATTTTCAGAAACATTTTTCTGAAATTTTGCACATTATTTCAATGAACTAAGAGCTACGTCCGTATATTTTGTTTTTTTGGTATTTTTTTAAGTAGGGACAATGTTGCCAAATTGCTGACCAGGTCCAAGGAACAGCGTTTCTCTTACACTGAGAATTTAAACAAATATATTATTACTTCTCTCTAAGATTGTCATCGCTTCAATTAACATATTTATAATACAAAGAAATTGTGGATTAGTGGCTCATGTGGGTTAGCACAGTCTTATCTGGATGGCAGAGTCCGCTAACTGTGAGCCGGAGATCTGTTTTTAGCCACGTTCTCAGGCAAGTGCTACTCTGGAGTGATTAGTCGAACACACATGGGAAAGCGAGATGTATTGTATTGTATGGGTGGCAAACATATTATCAACTGAATAATGCTTAACTTACATCTCTGAAGTTAACAGTTATGGGTAGTTATTAATTCGAAATGGATCAAACTTTCGCTAAAGTCCCAATTTCTATCCTAGGAACTACCACTATATTAGAAGTATCATGTCAAAAATAGAAATGTATGTCTCCTCCGATGTCATGCCCATACGTTTTTTTGCCAAAATGTTGGGATGTTTTGTAATTCTAGCTTTATATGAATTTATCTGTCTCTCTATCTCTTGTTTGACAGTTGGCATATCCAGGTCTCGGTGTATCAAGTCGTTTGTTACAAACCATTTTTTATCATGCAGAGCATTTTTTTTTAAACGGATGATTTCTATGTTGGTGTGAGGCTGAATACCGTACATCCAGACTGGTTTTAATATGGCTTTGTATATTAGATGTATTATATATGGTATGTATGTCGATAGATAGGTAGGACGAGACATGTGCAGGTGCGATGTGCGTACCTGCCGACGCCTGCGCTGCAGTGCACGACGATGGGCCGCTGGTCAGGCGGGCAGCGGTCGCGGAAGGCGCGCACGAAGCGCGCGAGCGTGGTCGGCGGCGACGGCACGCCGAAGTCGGGCCACGTCGTGAAGTGGAAGTGCTTGAGGACACGTTGTTGCTCGCCCTGAACACGCACCCACATACATACTATGTGAGTATCATCAGAAACCATGACCCTCTATTTGGTTTGTAAGGAGATTAATTTTTATTTCTATTCCCTGAACACTGAGCAAAGACTTCGTGGACATTCTCTGAAACTCAATCATAAGAGCTTCAATTCCAACCCGGACAGAACACTTTCTGTCAAACCGTGTTGTGGAAGACTGCAACAAGCTGCCGGAGGAAGTCATAAGTGCTAGCTCAGTGAACAGTTTCAAAAACTGGACAATCATGTAAAAAATATAAAAAGAAACGATTCGTATTATGAACATTTAAAATAAAAAATATTTAAAATAAAAACAATGTGCACTCAATCAGTGAAGTACACGTATTAGCTTGCAGCTGCTAGTGTATATAATAATAATATTAAATTACATTGCCACTGAACTGTCAGGCTCTCAGATCAAAGAGGAAGGAGACATGCCATCTAGCACGACTATACAAGAGACTGGCTGTCACCGATTTTTAAACACTACCAATTCAACTTAAACGTACGCAAAAATTGTCACAGACTTATATGAGGGTTTGTGTGGGTGGGAAATGACTTGGCAAACGCATTTATAGAACATATTTGCGCACGGTGGCAATGTTTGGAATGTGTGGCTTAAGACACGCGATCAGGTTCCAATTTTCAAAGAGCACATACGGCGGAGACGCGTTAAAGGCCACATGCCACTTCTCGAGGACAAGCTGATCAAAGCTTAAGAGACTTCTAGTTCATATACAGCATAGTTTCAAAAAGTATGTGCCTTGAAGATGCGAGTGAAGTATGCTGTGATTTTCTCGCATTACTGCCTCCTTGTTTCACCTTTTCTTTCTCCATAAACAGGAGTTTGCCAAGACCAAAATTAAGCCCTTTAAGACCCTTTAGCTGAGCTAGTTAGTTAGAGTTTCCTGACACTGAAGTAAGATGGAACATGAAACGAGACCAACCCGGCAGAGTTTAGAACTGCTTGACCCGCATAGGAATCTCAGTGACAAAATGGACACAGAGAGCAGTACTCACCCGACACAGCATAAACTCGGTGATAGTCCAGTCCGGATAGTGGCTGTCGTTGAGCGTCGTGACGGATATGTCACCGTAGTAGACGGGCCGCGTGTCGTACGGCCAATAGTGGTCGCACTTCTCGCGTCCCTTCTCCACGCAGCGCGTCAGCATGACGATGGCGCGCGAGTTGCTCTCCCAGCACATGCGCCAGAAGTCGTCGCGCGTGCAGTGCAGCGGGCCCTGCGTCACGATGAACTCGCGCGGCGAGTTGTAGCCCTGCGATACGCGTATCGTACAATGAATCGTCGGAGCGCTAAGACTGTTCTCAGGCGAATTTGGTTAGTTACATTTGCAGGGTGAGTTGGCAATGGTGGATCAAATTTCCAACGTCAAAATGAATATTTTTTATGCACTTTTACAAATGTTGTCAAAAAAAATGTTATTCCGTTAGAGATACAACATTGTAATTTGAGCACACCCCTGCATAGTTTTTGTACAAAATATCAGCATCATTAATAATTAATATATATATAACTCACACCTGAAATTATGACAAAATTATAGTGAAGGCTTGCCAGCCAGCAAGGTATTCAACCAGCAAATCCTGTTGCAAATGATTCGGGAACGAAGAACTAGAAAGAAGCATCTTATTCGACAGTTGGATATTTTCCTGTCGTTCTTCGTTTCAGTCGGTTCTTGAGCCGTTTGCACGACAGGTCAGACGCGGCACACAGTTACTCGTGGCATGGCGTGTAGTAAAGTACTTACAGGCACATAGTTGGCATTGATATAGTCGGAGCCCTCCTCGTCGTCGACGGGCTGCAGCTTGAAGCGCGAGTGGTCGTACGGCAGTATGTTGGTGAAGCGGTTCTTGGGCCGGTTGCACGGCAGGTCGGCTGCGGTACACGGCTGCTCCCGGCCAACATGTTTTAATTCCTCAAATTCTTCGCTGAACCTGAATGGAAGCGTTATAGTATCAAAGAAAGCTCCAATTTATGCATAAAACGGGCATATAGATCATGACATTCATAATGGTGGTGTAAGTCATCAAATGAAGAATACAACTTAAGGTGGGCCCGGAAGCATCAGGAAATTTCACCTCCCATACAAACGTAGTTTACTAATAATTTGAAAATCACTGTTCCAATTTACTTAATATTTGGTATCTCATTTCAGGCAACAAATACCTTTGTCTTTGCATGTCTTAGTTTTTTCGGTAAATGTACCTTGGGTCGAACAACAGAGAAAAGAAAATTTGTATGAAATATTTATTTTTGCTTTCAATTGATTCTGTTTCGCATTTTTCAAAAAACAAAAACATGCAGACACAGATATTTCGCGCCTGATATTAAATATCAATTCAATTAGAACAGTGGTTTTCAAATGATTAATAAACTACGTTTGTATGGGGAGCATAGCTTACGGGCCGTTCTTAAGGAACCAGTGTTCCATTCCCAGCGATGCATGAGTTATGAGTGATTTCCAGTGACCGAAGTTACAGCGATTCATAATAACGAAGTTCCTTTGCTTTCAAGCTCAGCTCAGGTGCATGCAGTTGGACTGTGGTCAACTTACCCAACCAATACAATCAATCACTTTTGGTTTTTCAGATCGAATGCATTCGCGTCATGTAACATGACTGCTTGCTGATATCCTTCATAACAGAAAATATTAAGGTTTTTGAAGTGTTTACACATTTCGATATTAATAAGGTTCCATCTGCACGTGCAGGCTTTTATAGTAGGTTAGTGGGGTCATTTACAAGGTTTTGACCCATGAGACCTTTTTTTGATTATTTTATTTTTTATTTTTGATAAGAACCAAAATCCCAGCTTGTAATTTTTTTATTTTTTATTGTACAAAAAATACAAAAATACAAAATGTTTATTTCAGTAAGCCATTTTACATACATAATAAAAATCTTACAAACTACATATATATTATTATTTAAAGCTAATATAGGCAAAAAGACAAACCATTTTTATTTACCTTAAATAATTGGTATACAATGTAGTTGAAACAACTTTGGCTGTTACATATCATTTTTAAATCCTACCCTCTGCACTAGCCAAAGACGGTGAAGCAGATGGCAGGTATAACCATAGAGCGAAGCGTGGTTAGAGCTGTCTCAGACGTATGTTAGAATGTTAGAATTGTTTTTTTTTATTTTTTTTTATAGATTGGTATTTTATTGAGGTATTTTATTTGATTGGTAGGGTGAAAAACAACTTAATAAAGAGATAAAAAGGAAAAAAAAAACTTAAATAAATAAGTTTACTTACTAAGTGTACTAATAGATGATAAGTGTACCCAACTTGTAAGTGTGTAAGAGTGTCGTTTGGATTTGTGGCGTATGAATGTGATGTGTTGTATGTATAATGCTAAAGATGGTGTGGGTGAATGAGATTGTTAATAATGAAGGATTTGTACTTATATATTTCTCGGCATCTATATATACAGTTATTAATATTATACAGTGATTGAAAGCAATTCTTCAGTCTCTGAATAATGTTTCACATAATTCAGAGACCGTATAAGCATGAAATAAAATGTATAGGATTTAACTATGTATTCTTGCCTCATAAAAATATTATTCGATGAAGTTAATATCATGAAGAGGACTTATGACCTCCCAAAGTCTCAATCATGAGCAAAAATATGATAGAAATATCACCACACCTGTATAGGATTTCACTTTATCGTCTGATCCAAGCCAATTTTGTCTGAAATCTCAATACATCTCAAATATACTGATTTGTGTGTATTAGGGTTCGGTACCCAAATGGTGCCAACGGAGCCCTATTACTAAGCCTCCGCTATCCGTCCATCCGTCCGTCCGTCTGTCACGAGGCTGAACCGCACAGAATTAGAAACAAGGACTTACCGAAAGTCCGAGTCAGCCGACATGATGCGGTAGTGTTCGGGGAAGTCGGCGACGCGCACCGGCCGGCTCGTCTCGGCGACGCTGTCCGGCAGGCTCATGGAGTCGCGGCGCGCGGCGGCGGCGCGCCGGCCGGCCCCTCCGCGCCGCCGCCGCGCCACCACCGCCGCCGCCACCGCCAGCGCCAGCAGCGCGAGCGGCACCGTCACGCCCACGATCATTGGCGTGTTGTCCACATCTGCTTATGGCATATTTCATAGCATATTACCGGGTGTGAGCATTCTGGAGAAATTAATTCAAAAAATTAAGTTGACCCATATAATGCTCTCATTTTATAGCATTCAAATCAATGATAAAACTAGATTTTTTTTTCCACTTTTGAAATTATGGGCATCTAGCCGTCTCTACTTACTAATTTCAAAGATGTAACATGTCAAAAAACTACCTAAAAACAATTTAACTTTTGTACTCATTTCCTAATCTTTTGTATCTTACAATATTTAGTATTTTAAGATGGGGGGATTGAGGCTGCCCATGTTTCGGATTACATGTAAAACTGTAGTTCCCTTTACTTACTTACAAAGCGTTAGAGTTAATCCCGCCGGGGTTTTTAGCATCGCATTGAATAAAAGATATTTAAATCGTCAATGATTATTTTCTGTGTTTTATATACAATTTAATGTAACAAAGTGATGTCAAAGTGGTATCTGTCCTGGACTAATTGGCAAAACTTTGGATTTTAAACTAATATTTGTCATGAACTGTTGCATATGGAATGAATTGTTGATTTTCGCGAACTCTTTGTACTGTCCCCTATTGTCAATGATAAAATACTCACTATTAATTTTACAAGCAATTAATAGAGTTTATTCTATTAACAGGTACCAGTAACATGTATAATACAAACTTCATGGATTCAGAAAAGTATCATACCTCCAGAATCACCATCATCCATTCTAGCACTACATATGTCCACATGTAAATCAAGGATTTTGTATAGTTTCAGTGGATAAATCTCTTTTACTAAGACCAGTGTACATATTTCCACATAACCTCACACATAAGGCGTCACACCAACAGGCACTGGCGTCCATGCTATCAAGGATTTAAAGAGATACTACCGCTTTACAGATTGATAAGTCAACTGTGTAGTAATAATCTTGATTTACAAGATAATGTAAGTGGTGTTGTTTGTACAATATCATAAAACATTATCACATCAGCAGTGATTTCTATGCCCACGCTAGTTGGGATTTAAATTAAATTTTATGCAAGGGGTACAGTTGCTTGTAGTCAGAACTGAAAGGGGGGTGGTTCTATACACAAAACTGAACATAAATTGTTCCATGAATTCTGTTTAAAGGACCAAAAAATCATCTTTCCCTCACATTTTTGTGAGTTGGTAAGTATCAACAAAAGTGTAAAAGCAAGATAATGACTCTTTCGGCTCTGACGGTGGGTACATAGCTGAAAATCATTGAAAAATTAAAAATGTATGAGTTAAAATTAAAATACTGCCCAAGTTCCAAAATATATTATCGCCATTCTACCATTACAACAACTTTTCAAAAATAAAAATTTAACAAACCTGTCTGCACATCGCTGTATGCTGTGTCTGTGAATTTGTCCGGAGCAGTGAATGCACGCACCTGCACCCAATCAAAGGAGTTATCCCAATGTAGTGCTGTAGTCCTTCTCAACAGTACTAGAGAATAAACTAAAGGATTGGTATAAAACTCTCAAGCATCTCGGAGTAACGTTTGTGATCCCAGTTGTGAATTATGTCTTCAGGGCAGTATCTACACCTCTATCTCTCTTAGGAATATATTGGCGACCCAGCAAATAAAAGGTAAGAACCGCATTCTCACTCGAATATTTGTACAATACAGTATAAATGTAAAATCTCTCAAAAAAGAATATTACTTTTGATTAAATAATTATATTTTATAATCCTCGGTAACTGAGTGGCACGCAAAGCCAGTGTGCTATCATCAAATTAAAGGCCTGTTTCAATGGTGGACTGACAGGTGGTAAATAATGCCACTGAACTGAAAGACTCTCTTGATGAGCGCATGACCACCAAATTATTAATACCATAATTTAAAAAAATGTATCCGTTTTCCATTATTGACACACTCTGCAACCAGGGATGTTATAGACTGACTTTGACGTGATAGCCGGTGGCGCCAGGTAGCGTTAGGTGCAGGACTTGAGAGGCCAATTTTAGTAGACGGGCGAGCGCGGGCTATACGGGCTATCTCACAAATATTGACGTGATAGCAGACACTGGCCTTGAGAGTATGTTGCAACAGGCCAGAGTGGCTCGGACATATCCGTTTTAATGAAGTAAACCTTGACTAAGTTATCATGTAACCATGCAGGAGGTGGACTGACCTTTACGTGGTAGCGAGTGCCAGGTTTCAGAGGCCCATTGCAGTAGACGGGCGAGCGCGGACCGCAAGTGTCTGCTCCAATTGTGTAATCTTCGACCGAGTTCAGTGTGAAAGGGTTATAAGGCTCCATAACCTGTAAAAAAATGGTCAATATTTTTAAAAACATATTTCCTCAAACTGCAGTTTTAGCAAATGTTTCTATCCAATAAAAATATTTAAGTCATGCCCATGGAGCTCAGTGGCCGACTTTCAATGTATCCCAGCTTTTGCATACTTATGTCAGGTAAAGAAGAACACCATAAGTCAAGAAACTAACATAATTAAAGAGAGGAGATGATTGTTTGCTGTAACGTTACATGCAATTTCATTAATTTCAAACCTTGATAATATAGTCCGTCTCCATCCGTTTACTAAAACACATTTTCCACAAAATAATGCTTACACTAAAGGTACAAATATGTAAAAACCAAATGCAGTTTTTAATATAGACGGTAGTCTATGAATGATTATTGAAAAAATATGTTTAATGAAGACGTTTGTTATGGTTGAATGTCAAGAAACAAATCCTCAGAGGAAAAACCCTGTTGCTCTGAAAAAATCTTCCGGATCCCAAAAATACAAAGATGCAATGATACCTGGTAAGGTGGCCAGACACTGTACTCCTGCACGTCGCGCCAGGACGGCAGCTCCAGGCCTGAAGCGTTCTTGCTGGCATCCTCGGCCACGATTATCGTGAACACCGTTATGTTTCCGTTTTGGGATGAGAAGTAGTTTTTCCTGAACCGCACCTGTTATAAAATGACATGATGAGAAAACATATGTATCAGATATATTATTGTATTATATGAATCAAAATAAAAGGTTAGCAAATTATATGAGTTACTCACTAGAGATTTAAGATGTAAATACCTGTATAGTTGTGGAGGTGCGACACACCTCGGTGGGAAAGATTTGAGGACGCGGCTTAGGCGGCGCAGCTATCGACATGTTCTGAACCCACACACTCTCGCCTCCTGCACATGCACACACATCAAATACATGATTACTTGAACTATTTGAAAACATTGCATTCCAAATCAAATTCATATGAACCATAATAAATAAAGGGCCGAATGGAAAAGGTGGTAATTTTCTTTCATTTCACGATTCTCCCGAGTGACATGTAAGTGGCAAGTATGTTAGATGAATATCCCAGATCCCAACGGTTCAACCGGTTGGGGGAGTCAGGTGGTCATAGACAAATAAACATTTGCGATACAATTGAATAATTCGTTTTGTTTGTACGATTAAAATACATTGCTTCAATGATAATGGAAGGGAGCAGTAAACAGTTTATAACCTTAGCAATCTACCAATTCTTTAAATCCATTTCGAATCTGAAATCTTGCATAATTTAGATTATAGATCTAAGAGCTTTGATTTAAGGGATTTTTTGGTGTTCTTAGTTTAAAAAAAATATAAATCATCAATCTATTATAATTTAGATGGAATAAATTGAATGTATAAATAAATAAATAATAAATGATATCTGAGGCTGCGGTCTAAGCATGCATCGGAGTCTTACAGTTTGTCTCTATATGATTGCTAGTCCATAAATCTACAAATTTATTTGTTTATTTTTTCGAAATTATTTGTACTTATTTTTGAATAGCGGGAAATTTTGTTTTTCTTATGCCCTCATCGAACTGAACATGTGAAAATGATTTGGCCACAAAATGTATGTGATAATGTTCATAATTAAATTGTGCCTCAAACAAAAAAAAAACAAGAAAAAAACTCACCAGCCCCCTTGGCGGTCTCGGCGTGTATCCTGAACACGTACGTGTTGCCGGGAAGCAGGTTGGTGATGGTGCCGCGCGTCGCATTCGGCGGGAAAGTGCGCGTGCGCGCGCGCCCCGACCCCTGCAGCCCGTACGTGATCACGAACGCCGTCAGCACGCCGTTGTGCTCGCTCTCCGGCAGCGACCACGTGAACGTCATCTCGCTCGGCTTCGAATCCAGCGGGTGGAAGCTGTGAATGGATTGACGGTTAGCATTCTCACAATATGCTAACAGCCATGCTGGGAAAATCGCTACGGGATATGGTGCGTAACGAGGCAATCCGCTGATGTACCAAAGTAGTCAATATTGGACACTAGGTAACAAGCGAGCGTGACAAGGTAACAACTCACTCGGTGACGTTTTCAGGCACGCCCTCCTGCGTCTGGTAGAAGCGCGAGAGGCCGCGCGACTTCATGAGCGACGTGGCAGGCTCGCCGGCGCGCACCTCCACCGTGAACGTGTAGTTGCGGTACGGCTTGAGCCCCTCCACCGTCGCGCCCTGCTCCGGGGTGAACCGCTGCACCAGCTGGTCCTCCTCCACGATGTACGACAGCTCGTAGTCGGTGAGCACGCCGCGCGGCTTGTCCCACGTGAGGGAGATCGAGCGGTCGCCGATGTGCGTCGCGTTCAGTTGCGTGATTGGCTTCGGATCTACAAGTGAACGGTGTCGGTTACAATCACTCTGCATGTGAGTTTTAGGTTCAAGTCACACTAATTACGATTCAAAGTAATGCAACTGTTTCCGGAAATTACCCCAATTTATTTGAACATGCTTCTATCAACTAAAAAAGGTTTTGTGCATAAAAAAATTTTGAATGTTTTCACTGTCTCAAATAATTAAAAAAATCGGCACTATTATATAAAACTGAAATTCTAGAAATTTGTTTATAAGTAAGTGTATATTATTGCAATATATTAAACATGCAAACTATCAGTAAGACATAAACGAAAATAAACACACAAGAAGCACGCAGCAACAATCGATTCGAAATCAACACTGAAAAATTAAAACACAAAAAGCAGGCGAGACGTAAAAGCTCTCTATAGCAAGGAGAATAGTTTTATACTTTTCCGAAGACACATCTTCATCCAATACCGCGACGGTCGCCTGCACTTATTGTATGCCCGCGGAATCTAAAGAAGATAACATCCATTTTATTCAGCATTCTGAAAATTTTTCGTCATAAAGTTTGTGAGATGAATGTGAATTCTCCGTCACATGAAAAGCGCCTGAATACCAAATATACTGAATGTCACCTATGTTATTGCTGGGTGGACAGTAACATGAGCAGATATCGAAAAGGATTTTTGGTAGAAAAGGTTTCCTGAATCAACATAGACTTCATGTCATCCTAAGTATAAACTCCAGCCATTTAGACAGCGAACTGCCATCGAACGTAAGGAACATAATATAATCATACTCACAAAGTCGCATCTGTCGCTGAACAGGATGGCTGGTGACATTGGCGCTGACGGTCCACATGGTGACATTGTACAGCTTGCCGGGCACCAGGTCGCGGAAGACGACCTGCCGCACGGGGTCGTCGGCCGCCTTCTCGACAAGGTGGGCGGGCTCGCCGTCGCCCAGCGAGAACCGGTAGTGGTCGAAGCGGCTGGCGGCCGGCGGCGTCGCCGTGTACAGCACGGTCACCGTGTCGCCCTCCGCATGCTCATGGTCGTTCACCACGGAGATCTCCGACTGGATGAGCGGCTCTGCAAGTGCCCGCGCCCGTTACACGCGACCCCTAACTGCGCCACTCCACCCACCTCCCCCCACCCCCTATTCTTCTTAGGGCTGATTTTTCAATGGTCTAATAAACAACCAGATAGCTATTGGACAGATTTATTTACGCTTCTGCTTATCCCTCCGACATAGTAAGTCCATATGTTTATTAGTAAAATTATAGTAAGATAGTTGTGATAGAAGATATAATTCTCCGGCAATGACTATCCGTCTTTTGACCAATGTGAATTTGTACTATCAGTCCGATGAGTACTATCTGAGGATCGAAAAATCGGCCCTTACTCCCCTTACTTGTCTACAGGACGCAGAACGAGTGTGCGTGCGTACGTAAAGGGATTTGAATGCGAGTGTGTGAGTGGGCATCGTGAGCTTGGGCACCGAACTGACCGTCAGATATTAGCCTAACTAGGTGCCATGTCCGGACCTTCGTTATATTGCTCAGCTACATTAAACTGGATGGCAAACACGGACAATTTTCATTGCCGCTTCGACCATCGTCCATTCTATGCGATGGTACCAACCCGGGCGATATTAACCCTACCACCTAGTAAGTAAGGAAGGGGACCTTCAGTATTACATGGACTCCGAACCACGGCCAACCCTTAACAATTAAAAATGGTCACCCATCCAGTACCTAACCGTGCTCAGGGGTGCTTCCCCAGCTTATCGAATCGCAAGGCGTCGCACACTGAGCTACCGCGGTAACAAGAAGGAAGAGGACACAGGAGTAGGGCACAGTGTATTTTCTAGTAACTATCAATCTGCGATGCTGTACTGCATGAGAGTGGATGGATCTTGTAGGCATTTAAATTTTCGAGCTGATTACAGCTGGCTAAACAAGAAATAAACAATTTATGCCATTCTGGAAAACATTGAATACCGACTTAATTTTTGTGCAATGTTTATAAAATTCACCCCAAGGGTTGACTGGAAGAAATCACTCTTAGTGATAAGTCCGCCTTTGTGCAGTATTGTTGTTTTGCTGTATGTTTTCTTTGTAATTGTATTTTTGTTTATGCACAATAAAGAATTTATTCATTCATTCATTCAAAATTACCACAATGAATACAAACCTACCCTAATTTATACCGTGAATTCAGTTATAGTGAGCAACATCTCTACACAACCAAAATTACTTTAATTATTGGCGTAACATCATAAAACAAGTAAGACACGGCATAGATTTTTGCCACATGCCATGCTCCAATGGTTTTGCAATATAGAAGCAGTAAATATGTAAGCCTCGGTTATGAATGTCCTGGTGTGACAACATTACTGTATTAGTTTGAACAACCAACTAATTAGAAAGCAAGTGTACATGAGTTAAGCATCTCATCTTCAGTTTTAAAAGAAAACGATTGAGGGTCTCTTCATTAACAACCAATAAAGTATAAAACCGAAGCTGTATAATCATTGTCGATCTAACTTTACCAGAACTCGGATTAATTGATTCAATAATAAATAAACGCTCAACTTTATTTAACTCCTTCAATTCTAGGCCATTTAATATCCAATATGTTGGATCGCACTGGCAGAACATTTTGGATGGGGAAATACAAGCGAAACTTGTACATGGAGTTAAGGGATGGTAATGGCTTGGAAATATAAAAACTGTCTTTCCTGTCAATTTTGATACACAGTTTATAGATGAAAGGTGTAGTACTCTCTATCAATATTGTTATTTTCTTTCCCATGACTTCATATGATTAGATAATCTGGGAAATTTAATTTTATCAATAATATCCAGGAAATTGAGTTATTTAAATTACATAGTACTGATTTATTACTGAATAAATTAGTTTTTCAATCCAGGAATTATTTATGATAATATGTTTATCAAGAAATGCCAATTACAGCAGAGTATGATTTTACAGCAAGAGTAATATGTCAAGAAAAAATTATCAGTTCAGACAGCAACAGAGGCATCACAGAGGTCACAAACGGAACGAGACGAGAGGGTACTGACTGGTACGCGTATCCATGTTGAAGAGATCGCTGGCGAGCGAGTAGGAGACGGTGTAGATCTGGAAGTGGTATCTGGTGCCGGGCGTCAGCTGGTACACGAGGGCCTGCACGAGCGGTCGGGGCGCGGCGGGGTTGGAGGGGGCGGCGGGGGCGCCCGCCCCCGGGGGCTCCGCCGTGATGTTCTTACTGTGGCGGGGCCCGGGAGTCTCGGCGCTCCACCATGAGACCACGTAGTGCTCGACGCGCCCCTCCGGCCGAGGCCACTCCAGCGTGATATTGTGGGTGTCCACCAGCGACGCCACATTCGACACCGGGTTCGGCTCTGAAGACAATAATACCGTTTGTCGTAGTAAGATTTTTTGCTTGAGATTTTGTATGTACACAACAGCAGAAAAAGGTAACACATATGTGTTACCTTTTCAAGTGAGCTTGGTATTGTTACAGTTTACTCGAAGTATATATTTTTAAGCCTGGTTTTTACCAAGTGATGATTTATTTTAATCGACACCTAAAGGGCCTTTATTACTAAAGCGCTGATTTTCTTGTACTGATATAGATTGCAAGCCGCTAAGAAAGGACCTTAAGGTGGCCCAACCCGCTCATCTCCCCATACAAAAGGGGAAAGAAGATCACGCCCATATTTCTTGTCAGAGATCCAAAATTTTGCTCAAAATAGCTTTATTTGATCGAACTAGATGTCTGATGACCATTGGCATTGTAAAATTGTGTTTGGTTTCTAAGTTATAAGGTCCGAAAGTTCGATTTTTTCGCGCGTTTTATACAATAACTTTGGAGGTGGATTACGCAATGATAAATTAAGAAGATCGTAAAAAGATTAGTCATCAAACATAGCTTATTTAATCAATATTTATGATCTATTTGGTTTTTGTTAGATTTTTGACTACAGCGGTCGTGGTTTACTTTTAGCTATAAGTCGTCTTGAAATTAAGATTTTCGTAAATCTTACCAAATCATACACTATGCACATTGTCTTTTTTGTGGACATGTTGCATCTTCCTCATCACGGAGCCTGTCTTATTCTTTGAAACAGAGAAGGTCCCAGAGCGCAACAGCACGGTTTTGTACCGTGCCCGCGAATGAGTTGGGGCCGCCGGGTTGGGCCACCTTAACACGTGGCGATTAAGGTAATGAGCAGTAGGTGAAAAAGGTCCTAAATCTATTTATTTGGTCGGAACTTTAACCGCTTAGCAGTTAAGCTTTTTACCTTCAATACTACAGTTTAATTAGAGTTTCTCAGGGCCAGTGACGGTTTAAAGAAATTAACAATGTCTGAGAACCAGAAAATGCATTAAAGACCAAAGACACGGCCCCTCGTGGCGGAGCTCGGCTTAAGGTGGCCCAACCCGGCGGGACTAACTCGTTTGCGGGCACTGTAAAAACCGTGTTGTTGCGCTCTGGGACCTTCTCTTTTCAAAGAAAAACACAGGCTCCGTGATGAGGAAGATGCAACATGTCCACAAAAAAGAAAATTTGCATAGTGTATGATTTGGTAAGATTTACGAAAGTTTTTCTTTCAAAACGACTTATAGCTAAAAGTAAACCACGACCGCTGTAGTCAAAAATCTAACAAAAACCAAATAGATTATAAATCTTTATTAAATAAGCTATGTCTGATGACTAATCTTTTTAAGATTTTCTTACTTTATCATTGCATAATAAACCACCAAAGTTATTATATAAAACGCGCGAAAAATTCGAACTTTTGGACCTTATAAATTAGAAACCAAACACAATTTTACAATGCCAATGGTCATCAGACATCTAGTTCGATCAAATAAAGCTCTTTTGAGCAAAATTTGGGATCTCTGATAAGAAATATGGGCGTGATCTTCTTTCACCGTTTGTATGGGGAGTTGAGCGGATTGGGCCACCTCAAGTAGAGGTTCTCAAACTTATTTCGTCTACCGCCAACTTTGAGGATATTTTTTTTCTAACGCCTTCCAAAATTAAGTCTAATTTCACTTCTTCAACTTAAACTTAATCCCCTCTGGGCCTTTTACTGCCCGCCTGCAGGCCTCTAGCGCCCATTAGGGGGCATTATCGTCCAATTTGAGAAAGACTGGGCTGAAGTAACTGCCACCCAGGCAGGAGTTACAACTGGCTACCTTGTACAAGTGCCGAAAGGAGCCTCTTAGTGGTGTATAAGTAGCTTGTAAGCTGTAATAAGCTGAGTACTCACTGACGGTGTGGTTACCCTGCTGCGGCTTGCCACTCTCCACGTTGTGGCTAGCCGTGTCCAGCTGGATGGTGTAACGCTCGCCGTGCGTCATGTCGATGATCTGAAATCCGGACAAAGCAATGAAGAGTAAGAAAATTGGAAATTCCGAGTAGCATGTTTATATTGTATAATTCGGCGTACAATCGCGGACTAGACTACACTAAGACCAATCTATTTTCATTTAATTTCATTTATTGCAACTTTTTTGGTAGTCAAACTACACTAAGGTTCATAAAAAACTGAATGATTCGCGGATTCCATAAACTCAGTAAAGAAACTTTACTGGTTTTCCATCCACATACTTAGATCTAAATGCTACTGCCAAATAATTTTTGGCATTGTAAGGCAAAGAATAAGAACAAAAGAAAGAGCTATATATTATATTCTGTCTCACAAATGCGACCAGTCTTCAGAATGTCAGGACTTTCTGGAGTTTCGAGAAGGTTTAGTATCTCTAATATGGTCGACACCCGCAAGATGCTCATATTGCTCGGCGGCAGAGGCATATACACGGTGTGGGGGCGGGTCTAACCTCTGCCTCGGTGTGGTTGGGCTGCACGGGCGGCAGGCGCACCCACTTGTCGTCGGTGTCCGTCTTGTAGCGGATGAGGAACTCAGTGAAGGCGCCGGCGGCAGGGTCGGGCGTGCTCCAGCGCACGAGCACCGAGTTGCTCGACACGCGCGAGATGCTCATGTTGCTCGGGGGAAGGGGCACTGACCCACACAAAACACAAACACATATAGGTACTGTGTTGTACTGTGATATATGATTAACTAGCTGCGGTACCCGGCTCCGCTCGGGTTAGTGTCGGCTAAATTATCTCATGGATAAAAAGTAGCCCACATGACTGGTCCAAAATAGGGTCAAACTGGTCCAGGACAATGTATCCATGTACCAAATTTAATCAAGATCGTTCGAGCTGAAATAGCATGATTTAATGAGAAACATCCAATAATTCCCATTTAGAGCTTCGTTGACGTTTGGTGGCTATTTAAAAAAAAACATTTGCCGCGAGAACCTTTCTGCACTTTCACTGCTACATGGCTTACCTAGTAAGTAACGTGTAACGTAGGTAAATTTTGCGTGGACTCCAACCCACAGCCAGCCTCAACATCGAAAACAGTAACCCATCTCGAACCTGACTGCTCCCAGAGATGCTATACATTGATAAAATACGCATATAAATCAGGTAAGTGGTTCGCATGTTATAAGACTTTAAGACTCACTACTTACCCTTCTGGTAATGAAGCGTTATATTATGTAATCTATACGTTTTTAGTAGAATCAGGCTAGACGTAGATACATTGCACATCTAAATCGAGTAATTGGTTGTCAAGGATTTTATTCTGTTGGTCGCTCCTTCGGCGATTTAGCGTGATGCCAAGTAGTCCTAAAGTTGCAGGAAATACCAAGCCGTACTTCAGTAAAAGTAAGCGCTGCCGCCGCAAAGCCGAGCCGTGCATAGCATTGCAGTTTGTATGACAGCCCCATCTTAGCATAAGCGGAACTGAATTCTATTTAGCCAATCCTAATTCCCGGGTAGTTAAATGTACATGTACTAAGTTTTACAAATCGCTAGTGCCTTGAAAATTCGCCAAACGGACACCAAACAGTCACGACGTCTGCCCTCCCCCCGCCGCCGATCCCCGCCACCGCCCCCGGCTCCTCTCCCCCTAGTGTGAAGTAGCGCTACCGGCATCGTTTTCGCAGCCCCGTGAAAGTTCTAAAGCCCATGGTTACATAAATTGTAGCCTATGTATTATTCTGATGTATAAGCTATATTATTGTAAAGTTTCATTAGAATCCATTCAGTAGTTTTTACGTGAAAGAGTAACAAACATCCATCCATCCATCCATCCATCCATCCATTATTACAAACTTTCCCCTTTATATTATTTATTATATATTATATTATTAGATATTAGATAAGAGAGGTCGAGCAGTGAAGAAATGTCTAATTTGTACATCTAATTTAATTTACTATGGTAACATTAACGGAAGGTCTCGGCATGACCTCAAATTATTTCAGGAAAGCAGCATTCTGGATTAAGGTGGCCCAACCCGGCGCGCCTACCTCATTCGTGGGCTCGGTACAAAACCGTACTGTTACTCTCTGGGACCTTCTCTGTCTCAAAGAATACGACAGGCTCCGTGATGAGGAAGATGCAACATGTCCACAAAAAAGACAATGTGCATAGTGTATGATTTGGTAAGATTTACGAAAATTTTGATTTCAAAACGACTTATAGCTAAAAGTAAATCACGACCGCTGTAGTCAAAAATCAAACAAAAACCATATAAACCATAAATCTTGATTAAATAAGCTATGTCTGATGACTAATCTTTTTACGATGTTCTTACTTTATCATTGCATAATCCACCTCCAAAGTTATTGTATAAAACGCGCGAAAAATTCGAACTTTCGGACCTTATAGCTTAGAAACCAAACACAATTTTACAATGCCAATGGTCATCAGACATCTAGTTCGATCAAATAAAGCTATTTTGAGCCAAATTTTGGATCTCGGACAAGAAATATGGGCGTAATCTTCTTTCCCCTTTTGTATGGAGAGATGAGCGGGATGGGCCACCTTAATTGAAAGGGAACCAGAAAAATAAAAAAAGGACAACTTTTACTTGGGTTCTGAATTATGAAATGAACTGGTTTTTAATGTAAATTTATTTATTTATGTATTTTAGAGAGGCAGCTTAAGTTTAATTAGTTTAAGTTGGATGTGTTTTGTTTGCATGTGGAAAGTTATTTAGGTAGTATTTGGTAACACATTTTTTTTTGTCAATTGCCATTGTAATATGGATTAACTGGTTCTTGTTTTGTTTGCTTTGTGTCTTGTTTGTTTTATTTTCTTTAAAAATCAGTGTCCAAACGAATTTTGAATTGATTGTTTGAGTTAACATTAATTACGCCTTCAGGGAGCTTTGTCTATATCTCTACAACTCTATTTGTAAAGAAATGTTTGCAGGTGTTGGTGTTATGTTCCGTGCAGTTGAGTTTCAAGCCCTCTTAAGTGAGTGTTTTTATTTAAGGTGAGCATATTTGCAAGATTTGCGCAATCACCCTTCCGACGGCAGTTCCTGAATGCATGTTTCAATATCTAATAAATATTATAAAGGGGAAAGTTTGTAATAATGGATGGATGGATGGATGGATGGATGTTTGTTACTCTTTCACGTAAAAACTACTGAGTGGATTTTAATGAAACTTTACAATAATATAGCTTATACATAGGCAACAATTTATAAAGATATTGTGCCCATGGGCTTTCGAACTTTCACAAAAACGATGCCGGTAGCGCTACTTCACACTAAGGGGAGCGGGGCCGGGGGCGGCGGCTGAGGGGGGAGTGGGGGAGAAGTCGCTCATGGCTTATTGCGCTACGCCGGACGTCATGCCGGTTGTGTCCATTTGGCGAATTTTCAAGGCAATAGCGATTTGTTAAAAACGCATTGTACTTAAAGTAATACAGGCCCAAGGATAGTTATTGGCAGTTTTTTTTTGTTAGGAGTTACACGTACAAAAAGATACTTCATTTTTATTTTCATTATATAGATAGGTTACTTACCCGTTAATTATAAAGAATTACTTCGTTTTTATTTAAATTATTATAGGCTGTAGGTAGGTAAGTAATTGGTCCTATTTTGGATGTTTTGGTTCTTTTATAATAATGTGAATAACATAACAGCAATAATAATGTAAAATCTATACTAATAATAAATCTGTAACGGTTATTCATGGAGTAAGTTGCTTTGTTTTATAAGATATTAGGTTTGTAGACTTTATTTATAATACTAAAACTTTTTTAGAAATCATTTCTGTATGTATGTATGTATATTTCCTCCATAACTCTTAAACCGATTATCAGCATGAGATGAAACTTAGTACACGTACATTTGACTACCAGAGATTTAGGATAGGCTAAATAGAATTCAGTTCCGCTTACGCTAAGATGTGGCTGTCATACAAACTGTAATGCTATGCACGGCTCGGCGGGAGGGCGGCAGCTGGAGGGGGGAGCTTTTACTAATTGTACCGAAGTACGGCTTGGTATTTCCCGCAACTTTAGGACTACTTGGAAAAATCCTTAAGAACCAATTACTCGATTTAGATGCGGATTGTATCTACGTCTAGCCTGATTCTACTCAAAACTTATAGGCTACATAATATAACGCTTCATCACCTGAAGGGTGAGTAGTGAGTGTAAAATTCTTATAACTTGCGAACCACTTACCCGATTTATGGGCATATTTTATCAATGTATAGGATCTCTGGGAGCAGTCAGGTTCGAAATGGGTTACTGTTTTCGATGTTGAGGCTAGCTGTGGGTTGGAGTCCACGCAAAAGTTACCTACGTTACACGGTACTTACTTACTAGGTAAACAATGTTGCAGTGCAAGTGCAGAAAGGTTCTGGGGGCAAATTCTTTTTTTTTAAATAGCCACCAAATGTCAACGAAGCTCTAAATGGGAATTACTGGATGTTTCTCATTAAATCATGCTATTTCATCTCGAACAATCTTGATTAAATTTGGTAGATGGATACATTGTCCTGGACCAGTTTGACCCTATTTTGGATCAGCCATGTGGGCTACTTTTTATTATTATTATTATTATTTGGTTTATAACACTAGCAGCTATAAGCTGATGCGTGCATATCAGGTTTTAGAACTACTGAGTGCACTTGTTTTTTTTTTTGTTTTTTGTTCGTTTATTTATGGTCTATTTTCATATTTATATTTGTCTAGTAAATTTTTGAACCCATTAACTGTTTTGGCATTTATGACTTCCTGTGGTAGTTGATTCCAGGAGTGTACAACTCTGTTGCAAAGAAAATGTTTTCTGGGGTTTGTCCTTGATGAAGACTGGTTCAGCTTTAGGCTATGTCCTCTAAGGTGAGTCAATGTGTTTATTGCAAACATTTCGTTGAGCTTGGAGGTACTGTAGTAATTATTGAAGATCTTATAGACTTCGATGAGGTCTCCACACTGCCTTCGCTCATGAAGAGGTGTGAGCTTTAGTGCCCTTAGCCGTTGCTCATATTCCTGATGCTTTAGATGCACAATCATTTTTGTAGCTCTCCTCTGGACTCGTTCTAAAATATCGATGTCTTTTTGTAGGTATGGGCTCCAGATCTGAAAGGCATATTCTAAAATAGGGCGGACATATGTTTTGTAAAGTTTTAAAAATAGTTCAGCGGTTATGTAAGAGAAAGCTTTTCTTATCATGTAGAGCAATGAGTTAGCCCGCTTGACAACTTCCATTATGTGTGTTGCCCATTTTAAATTATTTGCTATCGTAACACCAAGGTCGCGCTGAGATGTGACTTCTTCCACAATATTGCTATTAATTAAGTATTGTAGGTGTGGGTTTTTGGGTCCGATGTGCAGCACTGTACATTTACTGGCATTTAGTGACATTAACCACTCTCTTGTCCACTCAATGATGTCGTCCAAAGTACACTTTATTTGATTTTGAGCTATTATTGGGTTTGCAAAGAACTTAGTGTCATCAGCATAGAGCGAGAAATTAAGTTTAATTATCGCTCTTAAATCTGTAAGGAATAAACCAAAGATGACCAGGCCCACAACGGATCCTTGCGGCACACCGCTGAGGACATTGTATGGGTCAGAAACTTCTTCTCCTACTCGGACACGGAACGTTCTGTCTTTAAGGAAGTCCTTGAGCCACAATAAGAGATTTCAGCGGAGCCCAAAGTGCTCTAACTTTAATAAAAGCCGTTTAATGGGCACTCTATCAAACGCTTTTTCGTAGTCGAGGTAGATCACGTCAATAGGATTTTTTTCCTCCCATTCAAGTGTCCATTTATTTAAACACTCAAGCAGGTTGGTCACTGTTGACCGTCTCGGTACAAATCCATGTTGTTCGTCCAAAATTACATTCTCCTGTGACACAAATGATCTTATTTTCTCAGTTATAATTATCTCCATAGTCTTGCACACTATTGGACGATAGTTGGCAGGATCAAGTTTGTCACCCTTTTTGTACATGGGTGTTACTATAGCCTCTTTCCAGTCTGTCGGCAGCTTTCCATTTTCAAAGGACAGAGTCATTATATGTGCTAGTCTGTTGCTGAGTTCAGCAGAACACCTTCTGAGAAAAATTGCTGGGAGCCCATCTGGCCCCATTGCAGTGTTATCTCTAAATGAGTTCAAGGCTTTATTTACTGCAACAGCGCTGAACTCTACTGTTTCTAAAGAGCTTTCAATTCTCGGTATACATATTTTAGGCATAACATCATTGCTCTTGCGAACATATGATTTTAAAAATTGTTGTGCAAAGATGTTAGATACTTCTTGGTTGTCGGTTACAATTTCGGAGTTCTGTGCGCGGAGAGCCGGTGGAATACCTACCTTTGATGAGAGCTGCTTACGAATATATCCATAGAAAGCCTTGGGTCCATTGTCTACTATTCGTGTTTCAAACACTTGCCTGGCTCGCCTTGTCATGGCTACAGTGTTGTTATTTATCTTATGATAAGCGGCATATGCCTCAGCGGATCTGTTCAGCTGGTAGAGTTTCCACAATTTCTTCTTTTTGTCTGCGAGATAGATAATTTCTTTGTTAATCCATGGTTTGTTTTCCGATACCTCATTTTGCTTAGATATAGGTATGTGGGTGCTCAGTATTTGCTTAGTTGTTGATCTAAACTCATCCCATGAAGCAATGACTTCAGTGTGTTCATTATTTGCGATGTTCCCCTTTCTCAGTGATGTATTTATTGCTTCATAGTCTGCCTTAAAGTAGTTAGGATGTGGGTTCACAATATTCTGATGACTGTTATTTAAAATTATTTGTACAGTGGCTATGAGAACAAGGTGGTCACTTTTGCCTATATTGGCATGGTGTTCTATTTTTGTGCACAATTTAGGATCATTACACATGACAAGGTCAAGAAGTGACTCCTCATTATTTCTTTTTCGGGTTGGACGAGTCACTAGCTGTTCTAGGTTGCTATCAGTGTACATTTGTATAAACTTGCTAGTTAGCAAATCCGTGAAATAATTTAGCCGACACTAACCCGAGCGGAGCCAGGTACCGCAGCTAGTAATATATATATATATAATAAATTCAGTAATATTTTAAGCGATTACGTGATATACAATACCCATATTGTGGAGCGATTTGATACTCACGGACTGCCTGGAAGTATGAGTGTCGGTCGGAGGCGCGGCCGTGGCTGACGGCAGCCACCTGGATCTCGTACTCGGCGCCGGGGAATAGCCCTCGAATCTCGTACCGCGTCTCTTGCGTCACAACCTGCACCACACACACAGTCATGGTCAATGCAATTGGCGCGGGTTGCTTTATACAATACCAATAAGAATTTTGCATAAATGGATTTTGATAGGACCTCGAACATGGGTCGCTAAATCAATACTCTGCCTGTACATTCAAGATTATTCATAATCGCTCAGTTTTGAGCGGCTCGTAGCCTAGTGGAGCGGGTCTTCCCTCGCATACTAGAGGTCTGGGTTCAAATTCTAGCCTCATTCATGCACCACATTTTTTTCTTTTCTGAGTTGGATAAATTTTGTTGGTATGCACCAAGAAAATGAATCCAAAACGAATGCAAGCTACTCCATGGTTCAGAATCCATGTAAAACTGCAGGTCCCCTTGCCCTACTACGTGGTCGGGTTTAAGCCCGCCCAGGTTAGTACCATCGCATTGGATGAGTGTTCATAATGGGAAGGTCCTGGCATGGCACCTAATTCCTTTGGGATTGTGGTGTATTGAGCTGATATCATAATGATAGTTGTGTGGAATACCACTATACTGGCTAATGGATAATAGCCATCCATGTCAGGTTGCATAAAGTAAAATACGGAGCCATTCGACGTTGGGGTGTACTCTCGTAACTTTGGGGTGTTACTCCAGAGCAGAAACATTTTTACTTTTGTTTTAAAACTTCTGCAGAACCTTTCCACTCTTCTAAATTCCTAACTTTAAAATGTTTTTTGGCATCGATATGTTGTTTATTTATGTCAAGTGCGGCATATGGCGCAAGCCAGGAGCTCACAAAAAAGGCGCCCGATGACACACATGGGCTTTCGGATTTCCACAGGGGCTGGTTGTACATCCCAGGTTGTACTTTGATGGAAAGTTTCCATAGTTAACCGACCCTATAGATAAAAGATCTAGACGATGGGTGGGTTATTATTTTGGGAATGATCTAGACGATGGGTGGGTTATTATTTTAGGAATGTCGAGGGTGAATGGGTGCATTCCCCGCCTGTTCCGTGTTGTGCGGTGATAGAAAGGAACAGAAGTTGTTAATTTTGAGACCCTCTGCAGAGAGACCCTGCATTTTCTTCTCGTATTGTAGGTTGCAACTGTGACCTTGTGGAAGGTCTCCGCGCCCTTGCGACGGTAGAGCAGCTCGTAGCGGTCCTGCTTGGAGTCGACGTCGCTGCGCCAGCTGATGTCGAAGCCGCGCTCCAGCGACTTGAGCTCCCTCAGCGCAGGAGCCAGCGGCCGCGTCGCCACGTACCACATTGTCTCGTTCGACTCCATCTTGTTGGACACCGCTTGCACCTGAAATTCACGAAACAAGCTTAGTCGTGATCAAAGATTGAGGTATTCAAGAAAATAATACATGTTGGTTATACAGAAATAGAAGGTATTTTTTGGCAGTACAGCAGAATCTGATCATAATATTTCAGCCTATAAGGACTCGTACCCATACTACGTGAATTCCTAGAGTACACTCTGCCTATCGCCTTGCCCGCAAACTTATAACATTGGTTAGAGGAAAACTTAGAATGTTTGTAGGTTTGATGATGGGCCATTATTTACTAAACAAACACGACACACACTTGGAATCACAGACTGTCCTCTGTACAGGGCCTGCATGGAGGAAAAACTGATCACTAAACATGTGCTTCTGCAGAGTATTGTGGGAGTTGCTGCTTCCGCCTGCATTGCTTACGCAGGTTTGCAGGCACCCGGGCTGCCTTGTTGCCTTCATGGAAAACATTGCTGGCTAGGGTACTGAGGGGAGATAGCACAAAAGACAGGACTAAGAGGTACCAAGAACAGGCAGCTGCCACCCCCGACAGCAACAACAACACAACATTAAGGCCCTGGTACTAGCCAAATCGCAAAGTTAGACGAGGCACCCCAAGTTAACTAACTAAGTCTGGCGAGTATAAGTGTCATTCTTACAATATATGATTCCTTGTCTAGGAATCAACCTATTTTCGTCAATGTATGTTTCCTTTTTCTATACAAAATACATTGCGGAAACGGTGTCCATTTCCGAACTTTTTTGACTAAATGTAGAAATCTAAAAGCAAATGGAATTTTTTGTTTATGCATATATGCTGTTTTTGCTTATATCTAGAAATCGAATTACTTTCAGATTTCTAATGAGAAAACTCAACTTTTTTATTTTTATTATTATTTAAATAAATGATGGAATCAAAAAATATTAACAATCCATTATCAGTCTGGAGTTCTATTTGGATTTGCTGAAGCGTTTCACTACATATTATTACATTTGTTAAAAAGTGCATTTGTATGGCGCGAGTAGTTGGCTTGTCCTATCGCCTTAACACTAGTGAGTCAACAAAGAGGTGTAGTACCGTGATGGAGTAGTTTCGGCCGGAGAGTAGATTGTCGAGGAGTATCTCTGTGTTGTCGGTGGCGAGCGTGCTGCTGTCGTCTCGCGACGGCTCCACCTCATGGTATGACACCTGTGACAGACGCACAGCATCACTTGAGACAATATAGAGAAGCGGTTCAAATACTACTGTCCTCCACGTTCCAATATGGCCTTGACCCATTACTCACAAGCCTACGCTTTGTCTCTTATCTAGGGAGACTATTGACCAATGCAAGGACCCATATAAAACTGTAGTAACTTGGTGGTAGGGTTAAGCCCGACCGGGTTGGTGCCACCAAACAAAACTATGGTCGATGCGGTAATTAAAAATTGTCCGTGTTTTCCATCCAGTTCTATGTAGCCGTGCTCGTAAAGGGAAAGTCCTGGCATGGCACTCAATTCCTCCAGGTAAGTGGTATATTTGGCTAATATCATAAAGGTAGTTGTTGTGGTATTAGTCATCCATTTCAGTTTCCATAAAAAAAATAATGTAGTTATCATCAAAAGAGCATTACAATCATGTCTTTTCACAGCGTTTTAGAAGTGTGTGTTTTTTAAATTTAAAATACAGTTATCTCGAGCGGGAACCTTGTACGAGTCCTGCGTGCTGCCGTTGGAGGGCGCCCACGACACGAACACGGCGCCCGTGTCCTCGCGGAGCTCCCACTTGAGGTTCTGCACCGGCAGGGGCCCTGCGGTCACAACCGACATGCTTTGATATTCACCTTCCACGCTGCACATCTCTGGGCCAAGCAGCCAACATTTATTTTATAGATTTTTTTTATGTTTCTTATATAAATTAAATCAATCTTTATGCAATGAAATGTTACGGTTAAAGCCCGAAGTTGGTTAAAGTCCAAAATATATTTTTTCTTGAAGGCAACTAAGAATTTCAAGATGTACCCATGTCGAGTGCACTAATTTCGACTTTATGGTAAGAAAAAAATTACCTTAACAGTTTTTTCTTTAAATATTAATATGATTTTAAATATTAATTTTCTTTTCTTAACATCTGCTCTTAATTAGTGCACTCTAATGCCTAAGAGTGCAGAAATCCAATAAACTTCAAGAAAAAAAAAATTTGGGCCTTTAACCAACATCAGGCTTTATCCGTAATGCATATAATCAAAACGAAATCTATAAACAGCGAAAAATCTTCACTGAGCAATACAGAATGGACGGACACACGTGATGCCGGAGTACTCACTGAGAGTGACGTCCACGTTGGCCGGCCAGGAGGTGACTTTGCCGGACATGGTCTTGACGGAGACAGAGTAGGTGCGGCCCGGCTCCAGGTGCTCGCGGAACAGCCAGGCCGTGCTCTCGTTGCGCGCGCGCACCACCGGCTGCAGCCGCCGCTGGCTCTGGATCGACACCTGGTATTTGTCGAATTCACTGGAAACAATGTTTATTTGTTTATGAATTGTGTCTAAATATACACGAGCAGGTTAAAGTTGATGTGTGTATGTCACTGGTTATTTATTCATTTCCAGGTCGATTCTTGATGCACATAAAAACCATTTCACCAAAAATATTGTTTGTCAACTTTACTAAAGACTTTACGAAAGAATGCTTCTGATTTTAATTTTAACTTATTTTTTTATTTTTACTCATATTAGATAGTACATACAGACTCAGCTCAAAATTTGAAGAGGAGCACAGATTACATATTATAGCGTGAATCCTGTTGAAGGAAATATCAAACACAGAGTACTAGTAAAAATAAGCGAAACAGACACTGGCAACACAAGCCCTGTAGGAAGATACAAAAGAATTTGATGAACTAGGCAAAGCCTGTCTTTCGTGATACCCGATGTGAGGCTCAGTATCGGAAAAGAAAAAAAAAGGAAGTCACATTACACTATTGGTCTAAGCCTTTAAGGTTGTAATAAAAAAAATACAACTATAAAATAAACATTTGGAATGCATACCGAACTATTATTGGCTGTCATCTAAGAATGTTTTGTGAGTGCAGGGCTCCGAAACAAAAATTGTCTGAAAATGCTACCATTGGAAACTTCTACTACCTATTTTCGGGAGAAAGACTTATAATATGTTTGCAGCATTATTCTATAATTTTTTTTTTTCAAAACAATGTGCAATAGGAAATTGGGTAACAAAACAGTTCTCGTACACATTCTTTGACCCATGCGAAAGCATCTTGGGCTGAACCGTCGTATCATGTAAGGGAATTCGATCAATTATACACCAATCAAAAGTGGAGCTGAGTAGGCGCTATCGAGGAGACGATATCGCCTGTCAAATATATTGTATGCGTTTGACAGATGGTATCGACAGCGCTTTCAATACCATCTGTCAAACGCATACATTATTTTTGACAGGCGATATCGCCTCCTCGATAGGGTTCGTAGGAGGGGCTCAGAAGATATGACATAAACGTTTCTGATTGGTTCAGAATTAATCGAATTCCCTCACATGTTACACCCCAAGTTTGATACAAATGGGCTACATTAGCTTTATTGAATGAGACTGGCGCCGTCACCTCTCGTCCTTGGGCGGCTCCCAGAGCACGCGGAAGGCGTCGGAGGTGACGGAGGCGCGCTCGACCGTCACGTTGAGCGGCCGCAGCGGCACGGTGCGGTACTGCGCGGTCGTCGGCGCCGATATCTCCTCCTCCGATATCGTCTGCACCGATATGTTGTACGCACGCCCTGCAACACGCACCCATCCCCATTGTTATACGCACTTCACGAGTCACGCATGCCACTTCTGGACGAGAAAGCACCCGGTATTATTTCACTTAACTTCCTATCATTTCACTTATTTCGGTCTTGTTTCGCCAATGTTATTGTAGTATTTTCAGCCTCAATGGCCCAGTGGCGCGACACTTCGGCGATCGCTCTCCGAAGTTAAGCAACGCTGGGTCCGGTCTGGTCTTGGATGGGTGACCATTCGACCGTTGAGAGAGGCTGGCCGTGGTTCGGATTCCACGTTAAACTGTAGGTCCCCTTCCTTACTTACTAGGTGGTAGGGTTTATCCCGCCCGGGTTGGTACCATCGCATTGGATGAACGATGGTCGAAGCGGCAATGAAAATTGACCGTGTTTTCCATCCAGTTCAATGTAGCCGTGCAATATAAGGAAGGTCCTGGCATGGCACCTAGTTCCCATGTGGTGTGTTGGGCTAATACCATGACAGAAGGTGTGGTATTAGCCATCCATGTCCAGTCAATTAAAAAAAAAAAAAGGCAAATAAAGCAGAGAAAAATTAAAGATGGGTCAAATTAAGAATAAAGTTATCTGTGCTTCTTGTCCAATTCAATGTAAATAAAGAAAAAGATCCTGAAATTGAATGTTCTGGGCTAACATAAAAATGGTGTCATAATTTTGTTAACGTGAAAATTGGCTTAGTACATAACATATATATAAGCAATTTATTGAGTGCATATGACTTTCGAAATTTATATTTAGGCTCCACCCGCATTAAAGTAACACGTAAAATTCCTCTCCTCAAGTAACGTAGCATGACAGCAAGTAGCCTATAAATTGTTCGAAAGAACCGGGCAAACAGAAGCTCGACTTAGGATTTCGACAATCAACATGAATGAAACAGTATGTTTATGCTGCACCGTGTCTTTGTAGTATTACCGGGTACGAGGCCCTTGAAGGCGGCCTGCGCCGGCCCCGGCGGCTCGCCCTCCTTCTCCACGAACAGCTCCGAGTCGCGCGCGTCCGCCGGCTGGATCGACACCTGCACACGGCGACCCACAGACCACGTCACACACCCTCGCACACCGAGACGCACCGAGTATGGCTCTGAACAGAACATACCGTGATCAGTCGACGTCAGCTACATAGCCTAGTGGCGCGGGGGACTGGCCTAGCCTGGGTTCGATTCCGACATGCATGTCTTTCTCTTTCCGAGTTTGATAAGTGAATTTCGTCACGAATGCGAGCTGCTCCATGGTTCGGAATCCATGTGGTAGGGTTGAAGCCCGCCCGGGTTGTTACCATCGCATTGGATGAAAAGATGGTCGAAGCGGCAATGAAAAATTGTCCTTGTTGTCCATCCAGTTCAATGTAGCCGTGTTCATCAAGGGAAGGTCCTGGCATGGCACCTAATTTCTTCGGGAATGTGTTGTATTGGGCTAATATCATAACGGTAGTTGTGTGGTATTAGCCATCCATGTCAGGTCGCATAAAAAAAATCCATCTGGAATACAGTAATACCCCTCGGTACATAAATGTTCGCATCTAGTAATCTTCTAAACAGTGGATGAAGCAGAAATAAGGGAAAAAAAATACTCTCAATAAATTACTAGATTTACTTTGAAAGTTTTGAGCTTCATGAACTAACTGACTTTTCACCTACACTCTAGGATACTCCTTTCAGAGATGTGGGTGTAGCTTCTCTGCCGGAGACCATGGTTACAATCCCTGCCCCGGTCACACACCACTTTCTTTGTTTTCTTCTCTTTCCATAAGTGCATTTCGTCACGAATGCAAGCTGTTTCAAGATTCGGAATCGGTGGTAGAGTTAAGCCTGCTCGGGTTGACACTATGGCATTACAAAAATATTGTCGAAGCGGCAATGAAACATTGCACAAAATTTTTCATCCGGGCCCCCTAGTACGTACTGTATCGAGCAAGCGCTATCGAGAAGGCGATATCGCCTGTCAAAAACTTATTATGCGTTTGACAGATGGTATCGACAGCGTTTTCGATACCACCTGTCAAACGCATACAACATTTTTGACAGGTGATATCGCCTTCTCGATATCGCTTACTCGATACCGTTCGTAGTAGTGCTTCAGTTCAATGTAACCGAGTTCATAAAGGGAAGGCTGTGTAGGACTAACTTTATGACGGTGCCTGAGGTCATCCACGTCTTGTTATATAAAAACGAAGAATGTCTGTGACGCTGCATACCTTGTAGTGCGAGTAGGCGCCGGCAGGGTAGGGTGGCTGCCACAGCACCAAGAGCGTCGTCTCATTGCGGAACCACACAATGAACTTTCCCGGAGTGTTGGGCTCTGAAAAAAGGCGACATTCATGTGACGTCTATCGTCGTAAATACATAACAACGATCGTATAAATTATATGAATGCATGGATGAATTATATTATAAACTCTTCTTTGATCATCACATAATTTGCATTCCCTCTGCCAGTTACTCTCCATCGCTGAATGTCTGGTGGGTCGAAAGTTCCACTATCTTTTATGTAAATCAGCTAGAAACTAGTGGTCATTACTCAGGAGAGGAATTCCAAGTCATGAAGTGAAAAACTCAACACAGTTAGAAATTAATAAAATTTTAATTGGAGTTAATAAAATCAGGTAGGCAGTATCAGGGACGCAGCTTTCCACACAATCCAATCGGATTGAATCAGAATATCTGGGATCGGCCGGACCAGACCGATGAAATCCCAAGGGTACTAATTAATTAAAATTAATCCCGTACTAATCAATTACGATAGTAGTAGCACACATTTACAGGGTGTAAACCATCGTTAATCCATTTCCAACGTAATCGATATTCGATATTGAACACATTTTTCATGATTTTTTTTATTGAATTGGTCAAAATAAGAATATTCAAATTTTAAATGTACGGAACATGCACTGCTTCCATATTCAAATACGAATATCTCGTAAAATTCTGGTCAGATCTTAATGAGGACTTCACCATTTAAGATATTACGTCAAAATCTCTATTAGCATGAAAACGATCGACAGTCTTTTTTTTTTATTTCTTTGGTTTGTCAACAGTGACTCATTTCGCAGATTACAAAAAAAAATCTTACAAAGAAACGGGAAAAATACTTAAACTATCACTAATAAGAGACCAACACAACATGATATACATTTCTTTTTCAAGGGTCTAAGTCTAACGGTGTAACAGAGTTAAGTACATTTCGAAACGATATGATCGAACGCTAACGAGTGTATAAGTAGGCTAAATATGAAATATAATTACTAATAATAATTAATAATAAAATAATTGCTATTGAAAATCAGTCAAAATTAAATACATCCTGTATAAAATGTTAGAACAAAATGTTTCATCGTAACGGTTCCACCTTTCCGTAACGATGATGCCTTTAATAAATAAAAAAGCTGACTTGTAGTAAAGTTGCGGCTGGTGTAGGCGACGCTCTCCTTGTCGTCGTAGTAGGTGAACGCGTGCAGCTGGTACGAGGCGCCGGGGTAGAGCTCGCGCAGCGTGTACTGGAAGGCGCCGTCCTCCGCGCTGAAGCTGCGCGGCGTGCCGCCCGGCTCGCTCAGCGGCAGCACCTGTCGCAGCGACGACATTACAAAAATAAGAACCCACCGATCCTCTGGCCCCTTCATCTATACGGTCGCTAAATAATGGAATGAACTCCCTTCCGAGGTTTCCCCCAAATTAAGACCTAGGGTCCTTCAAACGTGGTTTATTGTTTATTGTTGTTTATTGTTTATTCATCATCCACAGGCAGCACACTGCACTCGGATTTGTCATATTTTATCATTAGCCAGTTCAGAGTTCACGGCAAAGAAGAACTTGCAAGAAACTTCGCTGATTTTTTTCAACGTCCACTTAGTCTAAGTTTACAAATTTGTTTGCCACTGCTTACAGAAACACGGGTTATTGGTACCCGTTTTTGTCAATACATTAAATTAATATTAATTCACAAAAATCTACCATTCACGCCGTATGCAACAGTTCATGACAAATATCGGTTTATTCTGCAAAGTCATGTCCGTCATCTAACATGTTGCCAATTGGAGCAGGCCAGTCCCCACAAGCAGCACCCGTTCACGAGCATCACGCCGGGTCCAGCCATCGCCTCTCTCAACCATATTTTAGGGGAAGAGGTGACCCGAACCAAGCGTCACCACTAGCAAGGACCCTGAAGCGATGCTCTGCTCCAGTGGCAACAAGAAGAAAAAAATAAAAATTGTTTTACATGTCCACGTTTAGTTTTATTACTATTACTATTATTTCTGTCATGATCTACTACTGTGTGAAGAAGCACTTGGCCGGCCAGCATGGTTTTCGAAAACCTAAGAGCATCTTTGGGCACCTAATAGTTCCTGGGGTACGCCATATGCCGCGCATAACGTAAAAAAACCGCCCGCGCATACACTCGTCACCGAGCCGTCCAAGTCGCTCTCCTACAGAAATGCTGCCTTTGCGTCAACGTGTGGTCTTGTGACCTTACTTGTAAGAATTCCCCATCCATGTGCATTTTTAGGGTTCCGTACCCAAAGGGTGAAAACGGAACCCTATTACTAAGCCTCCGCTGTCCGTCCGTCCGTCCGTCCGTCCATCCGTCCGTCCGTCCGTCCGTCACAGGGCTGTATCTCATGAACCGTAACAGGTAGGAAGCTGAAAATTTCACAGATTATGTATTTATTTTGCCGCTATAACAACAAATAGGTAACATTATAAAATAATAATAATTAAAGGGGGGGGGGGGGGCATACAAAAACGTGTTTTTTTTGGTAAATCTTGTGCGATGGTACGGAACCCTTCGTGTGCGAGTCCGACTCGCACTTGTTGTCTATTTAGATCCTGTTTTTTTCAGCGTATATCTGAATGTGTCGCCCTCTAGACTGTGACCCTCCCGGCCGTTCAAAGAATATAAGGCTATAGGTACTTACTTTACTTGTTAAATGTAGAATTCATGCAATTATAATAGGTAAGCTATTAAAGAGTACCGATTCACAGAGCTTGGCACAGCTAACAGAGAAGTATGTATAAATGAAAGAAATAACCCCCTTATTTCTTTCATTTATACATACTACAGTACGTAGATAAATACAGTTCTCACAAAGAATTGATAATACAGAAAATTTAAACATATTCTTTGGCTAAAGGTAATCACTTCCAGCCATCTTGCCTTGCGAAATAGGTGATGTGTTAATGTACTTATGATGCTATTAAAAGTCTGTAACAAAACAAAGATGGTCCAAAAAAAGAGAACAGTAGGTCATTAGTAACCATAA
The DNA here is from genome assembly GCA_946894095.1 of Incurvaria masculella. Taxonomy (NCBI): domain Eukaryota; kingdom Metazoa; phylum Arthropoda; class Insecta; order Lepidoptera; family Incurvariidae; genus Incurvaria; species Incurvaria masculella. The sequence continues at coordinate 14,525,594 of OX335650.1, forward strand.
CGATCTATTGTCATCGAAACGAAATAGTGATTGTAAAGGATTTACTTCATAATGTACGAGTATGTACACAATCGACCACAATAACCCTAGAATGATCGAATGCAGTAAATTTCCAATTCTGCTGCTCAGCCCATTTAATTATATTGTGTTTTCCATATCTGAATGGTGATGGTTTGGATGGTCGAAACGTTAACCACGTATTCCTTGGCCCATGTACTACTTTCTATCGTATAGCCAAAAAAATGTGTGCTATGTCAATGAACAGTTTCAAAACCATTTTGGAGTGTTTGCAACAAAACCCATTATAACAAATACATACAATTACAAAAGTGCAACTATTGGAATACACACATCCAAATCTTGATGAATGCCTTCGATGTTCCAAAAATGTATGGGAACCACAAAAAAATCATTCACATCATTTCGATTCTTTTTCGTTCTGCCTATTCTAACAGTTTATGTAGTAAATCCTTAAAAAGGATCAGTGAAAGGATGAGGAAAGGGTCAGTCATTCAGGGAATCTGTTGTACAAATGTTTGGTAATCTCAGGTAATCTTATGTGCATAAGGTTTTTGTCTCACACGAAATCTACGCTGATATTTTAAATATTTTTCTAGGAACCTTGCAGTCCTTAGTAATCTTACGAAATCCTAGACAATTTGATAATCCTAAAAATTTTGGTTAATCCCTTAGGAATCTTTGGTAGTCCTTGGTAGTCCTCTGTAAATCAAAAGGTAATCTGGTCATTTATTTATTTATTTGTTTGGAAAAGCAAACAGGAACAGACATTATAAACATACAAAGACAATTTAATACTAATTAACTAGATGTGTACCCAGCACCGCAATTCACACATAATATAAAAAATAATAGGGCTTATTATTTCAGAAAGAAAAACAAACATATCATCGGGCTAATCATAAATTGACTTCTGGTAATCTTGGTGTACACTTTTCTCTCTAGTGACTGATCCCTCGATAAAAATGATCGTGACGTAGGTTACCTTGAAGCGGAACCCGGAGTAGCGTCCCTGCGCGGGCGGACTCCAGGAGATGGTGGCCTGCTTGCCGCCGCGCACCGCTACCGTCAGGTTCGTCGGCGGCTCCGGGGCTGCGAACACACGCATCCCCCATTCAATGCCTCTTCCGTACTCTCCGGCATTCGGACTTGAATGTTCACTCTTTGCAGTCAATGTCCGCGACGCAGAGGATCTTTGTGACGTTACTTGGTTAGTTAGTTGGTTTAACTACCGTTTTAAATAAATAAAAAAATATATATAGGTATTATCTTAAACACATATCAGAGAGGGCGGACTAACTTGAATACTCCGGACTAAGCCGGTTTTTGTATGGTTAGTCAGGTGATAATCTCGTACTATGTGGTGACAGGTGCACCCTGAATATGACCGTGCGTTAGTAGGAGGCATTGATTACGGGAGGGACTGTAGGAGAATTCGAAATTATGTGTATAAAGCAGGTGGCGAAATTGTAATACACAATACCCGGGAATGGTATGTTTTGCTGGTTCGGGTCCAGCCTTGCAGTATTTTCGTAAAGTCGTTATTTTTACTGGGCTCTTTCTTTAATTAATTTGTCGTTGCTTCACGGTCATACATACGGTGATACATACATATCACAAACCTTAAGATAAGTTTACCGTTATGTAGTTCATGTACAGTACAGTTCATATGGCTGTCGCATGGGTAAGCGCTGCTCGTATCCCGTCCGGTCGAGTCATTCACAGGCAGCAATTACGAATACGTGGCGTGACGTGAAGATATATTGAAGATATAAATTAAGACATTTTTAGACATTTCAGACAGTTCAGTGGCCCAGTGGCGCGACACTTCGGCGATCGCTCTCCGAAGTTAAGCAACGCTGGGTCCGGTCTGGTCTTGGATGGGTGACCATTCGACCGGTGAGAGAGGCTGGCCGTGGTTCGGATTCCACGTTAAACTGTAGGTCCCCTTCCTTACTTACTTGGTGGTAGGGTTAATCCCGCCCGGGTTGGTACCATCGCATTGGATGAACGATGGTCGAAGCGGCAATGAAAATTGTCCGTGTTTTCCATCCAGTTCAATGTAGCCGTGAAAAATAAAGAAGGTCCTGGCATGGCACCTAGTTCCCATGTGGTGTGTTGGGCTAATACCATGACAGAAGGTGTGGCCATCCATGTCCAGTCACATAAAAAAAAAAATCTAACACCACCCCGACTGTCATGTCAATAGCTCAAAACTAAAACTCCAAAAAAAATATATGTGCCACGCACAAAACCGGCCAAGTGCGAGTCGGACTCGCACAAGAAGGGTTCCGTACCTTCGTTAAAGATTTATTATAAAAAAAAATTGTTTTTTTGTATTGGGCCCCATTTGATTTTCATTATTTATTAATCTTACCTATTTGTTGTTATAGCGGCAAAATAAATACACACTCTGTGAAAATTTCAGCTGTCTATCTGTTATGGTTACTGAGATACAGCCCTGTGACAGACGGACAGACGGACGGACGGACGGACGGACGGACGGACGGACGGACGGACAGCGGAGGCTTAGTAATAGGGTTCCGTTTTCACCCTTTGGGTACGGAACCCTAAAAATGCGTATCACACGTATACAATATACGTGCCGGGCAATCGACCAGCCCGGGCGGGCTTACCCCGATGTGATGAAATGCACTTATCTGACTCAGAAAGGGAAAGAAAGTAGTTCATTAACGGAGCGGGCATTGAACCAATGATCTCTCGCATGAGTAACAAGACCCGGCGCCCTGAGTTACGAGCAGCTGTATGGTTAAGGATCGCATACAGGACAAAATATATCTCCAACCAAACGTTGCCACCCCCTGTACCCATTTAGGGATGGAAGATTTAAATATCCCGCCTTAGTGCACCTCTACTCGGGTACTCAAGAATATGTACTGAATATAATCCAGCCATGCACCATATTCATAATGTAGTTATTTACAGATTTATTTCTTTAATTGACGTGTCCTTGCTCTAAAGCCCATTCTACATACATATCATATTCGTTGAAAAAAGCAACTTAGGTACTTTCCGAGTACGAAAAAGTATATTTTGCTCGAGGATATTATTATATTTTTTTCTTCAAATCTCAAATCTCTTGGTCCAGTGGTTTGGGCGGCATTGTCTGTCAGTTAGTAACGGTACTGTTTTTCAAGTGGAGATGAATCTTAATAGTAGATGAATTACAAAACATAAAAACATCCACTCGCATAAAAAACCGATCACGCGTGAATGTGTTCAACGGCCGAGAATCCCGTCACTGCTGGATGTGGAAAAAATTCGCCATCGCCTGATGATTATTTTACAATTTTATCCGAAATTTGCGCTTCAGAAGTCTAGCCCATTCGCAAAAAGTATGACGTTTATGAGGGTATCTACTAGTAGGTCCACAAATGCCTAAGTGTACTTATATAGAGCAGAAGTGAGCGGAAGTGTCGTGCCCGGGCGGCCTAGAAGACCCGTAAAGAGTATGTATGTATGTCTATAGATGAAGCGAAAGAGGTGTGCTCTCTCTGCCTACTTCTCCGGGAAAGCGGAGTGAAGGTATGTATTTATGTATGAATGTACTTATGTATTGTTCTTCTGAATTTTCAAACAACGGTTAATAGGAGAACAATTCGGGTAAGATACAAATCAAATAAAAAAAAAAAAAAATATTGCAAAAATAAAGTTAGAACTAGTACATAGATGCAGCTTGTCCTCAACTAAGCTAGGCTTGTGCTAGAGGAGCAGCCATGACATATTATTTGGAACATATTTGTACATTTCCTTAAAACAGTAAGCAGGATACGATAATTTAAGGTGGCTCAACCCGGTGGGACTAACTCATTCGCGGGCACGGTACAAAACCGCGCTGTTGCGCTCTGGGACCTTCTGTGTTTCAATGAATAAGACAGGCTCCATGATGAGGAAGATGCAACATGTCCACAAAAAAGACAATGTGCATAGTGTATGATTTGGTAAGATTTACGAAAATTTTAAATACAAAACGACTTATAGCTAAAAGTAAACCACGACCGCTGTAGTCAAAAATCTAACAAAACCAAATAGATTATCAATCGTGATTAAATAAGCTATGTCTGATGACTAATCTTTTTAAGATTTTCTTACTTTATCATTGCGTAATAAACCACCAAAGTTATTGTATAAAACGCGCGAAAAATTCGAACTTTCGGACCTTATAACTTAGAAACCAAACACAATTTTACAATGCCAACGGTCATCAGACATCTAGTTCGATCAAATAAAGCTCTTCTGAGCAAAATTTGGGATCGTTGATAAGAAATATGGGCGTAATATATGTTATATTACAATATATAGCTTAAATAGTTACAGTTAAGGTGGCCCAACCCGACGGGCCTAACTCATTCGCGGGCACGGTACAAAACCGTGCTGTTGCGCTCTGGGACCTTCTCTGTTTCAAAGAATAAGACAAGCTCCGTGATGAGGAAGATGCAACATGTCCACAAAAAAGACAATGTGCATAGTGTTTGATTTGGTAAGATTAACGAAAATTTTAATTTCAAAACGACTTATAGCTAAAAGTAAACCACGACCGCTGTAGTATAAAATACAAAAACCAAATAGATTATAAATCTTGATTAAATAAGCTATGTCTGATGACTAATCTTTTTAAGATGTTCTTACTTTATCATTGCGTAATCCACCTCCAAAGTTATTGCATAAAACGCGCGAAAAATGCGAACTTTCGGACCTTATAACTTAGAAACCAAACACAATTTTACAATGCCAATCGTCATCAGACATCTAGTTCGATCAAATAAAGTTATTTTGAGCAAAATTTTGGATCTCTGACAAGAAATATGGGCGTGATCTTCTTTCTCTTTTTGTATGGGGAGATGAGCGGGATGGGCCACCTTAAGTCGGTGATTAATTATGTTTTAATACATTTGACCAGCATACACAAGAATCCATAGCACCTTTTTTTGCTACGGGCCCCTAAGAAATAATGCAAAACGGAACTCGGCGCCGACAGAGCTGTTACGAGCCGGGGTACACATCGCAATGGCAATGATTAATGATAGTGGGAACGATTATCATTCAGCGAGTGCATTGTGCGGGCGAGAGGAAACACCGAAGGACTGCAACGTCGTTCGCTATCTACATACAGCACAGCACACGCGGCGGCATTGTGTGAGCGTGTCCGCACCGCTGCTCATGCAGAACTAAACAAGCCATTCCACGGAATATATTATACGGCGGCTTAGCGTCTGATGCGCTCCGCTTAGCAATCAATATCGCACAACACTATTTACGTATCCTGCCTTACAACTAAGCACAAACAACATTTTTTGCTATGAATTCCCCATACCACGGGCGATAACTGTTTCCGTGCTCTAACTTTCGTATTCAGAGAGCACCTGTCATACCTTGGTACGAGATTAGTTTAGTCCGGCGGATTAAAGTTAGCCTGCCCTCTCTGAATACGGCTGTATATTTTTTACTAGGTTTTTGAAATTTTGCAGTCGTACCTATTCAGAGTGAACCTGTCAAAATTTTGTACGGGATTAGCACCGTACTAACCATACAAAAACCGAGACAAAAACCGATTTAGTACGGCAATAATCCGCGCGCTAATGTTAGTCCGCCCACTCTGAATACGACAGATAGATTTTAAAATATATTGTCGAAACCCATGTCTGCATGTTTTTATTGTTTTCGTTTACTCTTAAGATTTGAAAATGTTGTTTAATAAACTTTGGAAAATTTTTCTTCTTTTTCCTGTCATTTTAGATTATTTTTTATATTTACATACAAATAAAAATTTGCAGACATAGAATCAAGCCTTTTCGAGTGATTAAAATTGTTTTATTATTAAAATCTGACAAATTTTCAGGCCTGGCAGACGATTTCGCTGGTTTAATTCGAAGTCGACGTGTAAATTATCATGGCCCATGGACAAAGAAATAATTTCTTAAAATCTCAGAGCCCCGCTGCCTTCACGTCAGTCTAAACGCCTTTCTTAAATCTTATTTCAGCCCTGCCAGCTGTCTCCGGGCGTAGGTAAGCGTTGGCTTCGTTACTGTTTCGTAAGTGTCATAGGACGCAAGACGTCATGGTTTTGAATAGCGTCAAATGAGAACCAACCGAAATAATGTTCCCTCTCGGAGCCGCCAACGAGTTTTGCAATATACAGGTTTCGGTTCGCTAGTCATTACGAAGCGGGCTGACGGAGGCGGCGAAACGGTGGCGTGGTGCGGCCGTGCGGTAAGGTCACGTGGACCGGTGGTCGATGCGATCGCCTCAAGGAATGAACGGCGGTCGTCGTTGCATAAGTATACCACTACATAGATGCCGAAACGGGAGCCCTCGTCGGTCGAACTGGTGGGAAGCAGACCACCCACAATCCACGCGTCCGTATACCCAGTTCGATAGTTTTATTCCTAATATTCTTTGATAGGTCGGTCATGCAACGATACCGTGAACGTACCGCCAGACTGAGGCCGCACGCAACGGTCGCGGCGGTTGCGGTGGCGGCTGCAATGGCGGCTACGGCAGGCAGGCAAGCGGCTACGGTTGAATTGCGAAACGACTAATTTCAATTACACCCACAATACACACTTCAACGAATAAACAGCGCCAGCAGCGCTGCATTTCTCACGACGAGATTGTTGTGGCTGTGCTTCTGGGCTAAACGTTTTCTAGGGTATCTAACTATGTGCGCTAATGGACGATCAGTTCGTAAGTGTTGCTACACATGAACTGGCTGCATTGTCTCTAACCCGGATTCACGAAGCACGCGAGGATAGGGGTTCTCAGTTCTGTGTTAAAAGCTAGGGAACAATCCAACCAAAATCTAGCTTCATGAGCGAGGTAGAGACACTTGCCAATATCGGTAAGAGCGACCAAAATCCAGCTCAACGTAGAGTCTCAGAACGCGAGGGTGCCATACATAGCAGTTAAACATCACAGAACTCGCTCTTAAAATGAACACGGGGCAGAAAAGGATAATCTGGATTTCAATAATTAAAAAAAAGTTGTGCAAACATATTAATACAAAAAACTATTAAACGATACATCATTTGTAATATAAAATGTTAGCATGACGAGACAGAAAAGACGTAGCTAGGAATCTGATATAATAGACTCTGTGCTCAAAATCTTCTACAACTGCTTATGCAAATAAATATCTGCAACGATTGGAGTCCCACTAGCATTAAGCCACAGCTGAACTCTTGTAACAGGCAGCAGCAGAGAATGGCTGATATTTTGTCGAGCAATATTTAAGAGTACGTTTGTATGTCTGATGACAGATATAGTTCGTACCGGCATCAGTGGCGTAACCTGCTATGGGAATTAAAGAAATCCCAGCTGTTCTTTTGAAGGAATGCACCAGTCTTTCAGCTCTTAACGTAAATAATGAATAAATCTTTCGAATATGGACCACTGCCGAGGATCTGGAAGCAAACCAGTTATTCCGATGAAAAAAAAGGGTTGGAAGTTCTCAGCTATTAACTACCAATCGATACGCCTAACTAGAATTATTTGCAAGACTATGGAAATATGTATTTTGCTAACGCTCTAAAAACATTGCAACGAAAAATGTTGGACAAACAACACGGATTTGTGCCGGGCATATCTGCCGTTGCTCACTTACTCACATGTGATAATCATTGGACCGCAAAGTGGGATCACCGACATCTACCTAGACGAAAAACTTCACACCAAGCTTTCAGATTTTCTCACCAACAGAATGAGAGGGAGAGATTACTCGCTTAGAGAGGACGAATCTCTTGCCTACCATTGTTGACCCCCTATTGGGCACGTGATTGGGGAAATGAAAGAGCAGAATAAATACGTACAAAGAAACCTGAGTTATTGTTTGAATGAAGTAGCGGTAGCGTACGTAGTGGAGCTGGAATGTGATAACTGTAGCGTGCGCCATCAGCTAATTTATCTCAGGAGGTAGGTAGACGTTGCGACTCGCGACTCTGATTTCAAGGGCACACGCCACGGCCGACTTTCCAACCGCAGCCGCTGTATGTTCGACTAACATTTGTTTAGAAGGGATTTAGGTGTTAGTGGGAAAATTATACATATGACCACGTTTAACAGACTTTATTTCAATGACCTAAGAGTGCGTTTATATTGTTTACAAAACCAACAGAAATATAGGTCGTCCATCACGACACGAAGCTTTGTTCCTTGACGAGAATAACATTCTGGAGGATACAACACTCGGCGAGATTATGACATTTATGTTTTTAATGTTGACCTTACTTTATTTTGTTACTAAACATGACTAACTCGACCCGAATCGCAAATTAGTCAAGAGATCGCCCCAGGATTGAGAGCTCGTAATCATATCCATGTTAAAATCAACGACCTCGCAGTCAATCAGCGATTGCACAGAAATCCTAAGATACATTTCCGAAGCGCGCGGCAGCGGCAGACGGCAACGGCACTTACCGCAGAAGCAGTGCGGCACTGAAAAAAACGACTATTTATTATAGTTTTCAATGGATAAAAGTGTATCCATGACGGGCGGCATCGACCGGTACCACATTTACAACTATAGTAAATAGTGGTGTCTCACTACTTCCACCGCGCCGGCAAGTGCCGCTGCGTCTGCAGCATGCCGCGCGCGTCGAAAGTGTACCTTTAGCCAGCAGACGCACGGCGCCGACGACGGCGGGTGAAATCGACAAATCGGCCGGGCAGCTAGCGCCTGCGTTGCGCTGGAACACTTGAAAAACACTTTCGACACGAACAGGCTGTCAAATATCGCAACATGCTTCTTTGTTAATTCACAATTAAATCTTATAAGTAAACCCAAAAGGAAGCGTCTGAAGCATTGAGCATTACGGATCCTAATCACGCAGCCAAGAAATTGAACCTCTTTGAGGAAAATCTCTATTATATCCAAATCAATAGGCAATGATCAATCACCGCCGCCACGACAGTTGCTGGACAAATGTGGATAAAGTGGACACTACCGCCATAATTGAGATTGCAAGAGTGAATGCCGGTCCAAATTAACAAACCACTACCATTTGGGAAAACCAACCGTGCGATACAATTGACTGCAGCTCCTAGAAACGCAGAGAGTTCATAATAGTTTTGAACAATAATGATTAGTCAAAAATGTCTGCGCCATCGGTGGAGTGGACACAGCAAACGCGTTGTCGCGCGGGCGGCGCATGCTCGCAGCGTTTTCTAATTCCTGACTGGCGCTCACAATGTGGAACTTCACTTTCTAAAACACCAGCTCTTCTCTGGCGTTCCGTTATGCTTATGAATCACTCGTCATCCCGCCTTACTATTTTACCCGATTGGAAAATTTGAAATCGATGTCGCAATGCGCATGCCAGCAGCATTTTCCAACCGCAGGGACCTGCTATTTTGTTCATAGCTACAACATCGACCGCAAGTTTATGTTAAATGTCAAAATCCTGCAAACCTATCTGGTATTTGCATAGTTTTGTGTAAAGTTACGTAGATGGCTAGTAAAACATGTAATCTACATAGTGTCATGTTATAAGCACATCATAACAAAGCAGGTGCAACATCGAAACCTCAATAAAATCAGGTAAAAAACATCCGAACTATAAATAAAACTGTTAAATTAAAATTAAAGTGAAGAAAGAATATTATTGAATATAAATATTCTTTGCTAAGGCGCACGCGTGGATCTAAAGCAGCGGTACTAAACCTTTATTCGTTGAGGGCCAACCGAGAGACAATAAAATTGTTTAAAGGCCGCATTGCTAAATGTATTTTGTTATTATAACATTTTGAGTAACCTTATATAAATTAGAAACGTATTCAGCCATATTTTAGTACGTTAAAAATGTTTGTGTCTTTTACCACTTCAACAGTCGGAAGATTTGTTAAGTCGCCTGAAGGTTTTTTTTCAAAAGCAATAATGTTAATCCTCATTTGGCTGATGACTTATTTAGAGACTTGCAAGTCTCTAAATAAGTGACTTTAAGTAAGTAAAATTGTTGCGTAATTTAGTTCAAAAAGCCATGCGACCCCTAGTTACGGGCCGCCACAGGAGTACCGCAGATCTAAAGCTTCATCTTTTACATGTTTTTAGTCTAAACTTATTCTACATTATAATGCAATGATCATAAAAATAGTTTATTGCTTGAGTAACTGATACCGGAATTAATTACAAAACGGCGAGTTGGAATCTACTAAGGCTTGCATGAAAACTAGGTTCCAGGTGAGCAGGTCGCCGAAAGAGTCATTGGAGTATTAGATGTCGAAGTCGCACTTGGCAGCCGGCGAGTCGTGGGAGTGGTAGAGGCGGAAATTTTACTTGGTGCCGGGGAGCCCCTGGAAGCTAATGACGTCGCCGAGCTCCTGCACCTGGTAGGTGGTGTTGGGCGGCGGCTGCCCGCCCGCTGACGAGTGGTCGAGCCGGTAGCTGGAGCCGGCGGCCACGCGCCTGTCCGAGATCTCAAGTAATCAGTCTACAGAAAGCGTAAGTACTGACCGGTGACGATGGTGTGGTTCCAAGTGAGCAGGTCGCCGAAGGAGTCGTTGGATTAGTAGAGCCGGAAGTTGTACTTGGTGCCGGGCAGCCCCTGGAAGTTGATGACGTCGCCGAGCTCCTTCGCCTGGTAGGTGGTGTTGGGCGGCGGCTGCCCGCTCGCCGGCGAGTAGTCGAGCCGGTAGCTGGAGCCGGCGGCCACGCGCCTGTCCGAGATCTCAAGTAATCAGTCTACAGAAAGCGTAAGTACTGACCGGTGACGATGGTGTGGTTCCAAGTGAGCAGGTCGCCGAAGGAGTCGTTGGATTAGTAGAGCCGGAAGTTGTACTTGGTGCCGGGCAGCCCCTGGAAGTTGATGACGTCGCCGAGCTCCTTCGCCTGGTAGGTGGTGTTGGGCGGCGGCTGCCCGCTCGCCGGCGAGTAGTCGAGCCGGTAGCTGGAGCCGGCGGCCACGCGCCTGTCCGAGATCTCAAGTAATCAGTCTACAGAGAGCGTAAGTACTGACCGGTGACGATGGTGTGGTTCCAAGTGAGCAGGTCGCCGAAGGAGTCGTTGGAGTAGTAGAGGCGGAAGTTGTACTTGGTGCCGGGCAGCCCCTGGAAGTTGATGACGTCGCCGAGCTCCTTCGCCTGGTAGGTGGTGTTGGGCGGCGGCTGCCCGCTCGCCGGCGAGTAGTCGAGCCGGTAGCTGGAGCCGGCGGCCACGCGCCTGTCCGAGATCTCAAGTAATCAGTCTACAGAGAGCGTAAGTACTGACCGGTGACGATGGTGTGGTTCCAAGTGAGCAGGTCGCCGAAGGAGTCGTTGGAGTAGTAGAGGCGGAAGTTGCACTTGGTGCCGGGCAGCCCCTGGAAGTTGATGACGTCGCCGAGCTCCTTCGCCTGGTAGGTGGTGTTGGGCGGCGGCTGCCCGCTCGCCGGCGAGTAGTCGAGCCGGTAGCTGGAGCCGGCGGCCACGCGCCTGTCCGAGATCTCAAGTAATCAGTCTACAGAGAGCGTAAGTACTGACCGGTGACGATGGTGTGGTTCCAAGTGAGCAGGTCGCCGAAGGAGTCGTTGGAGTAGTAGAGGCGGAAGTTGTACTTGGTGCCGGGCAGCCCCTGGAAGTTAATGACGTCGCCGAGCTCCTTCGCCTGGTAGGTGGTGTTGGGCGGCGGCTGCCCGCTCGCCGGCGAGTAGTCGAGCCGGTAGCTGGAGCCGGCCGCCACGCGCCCGCCCGGGATCTCGATGACGAGATCTGCGGCGCGCGCGCACGCCTGCGGGACACAGGGAATGCAATGTCAACTACATATGATCCACAACAGCACAAGTTCAACAAACATGTATGCGCAAATGCATAAAATTTAGGTTTATTACAAAGGCCAAGTTGCGCAGAGCGTGTCCAAAGGAGACCAATTTCGTCTCTCCGGCATCAAGCAGATATTTTACCCTCACTGAATTCAATTCGTACATTTGTTTACAACATTATAAAAACAATTTTAGATCGGTATGGGTCAATTTAATTGAAGGCTAATAATGAAAGTCACAGTTTTTATCTTAGATATTACAGACTCAAAATTTCATCTATTCCCTACAATAATATACGCTCAATATGAGGTGGACGCGCTGCGGAACGGATAACGAGAGCGTGCGAAAAACGCGGCAGGACCCTACTCTTATAAGTAAGTAAATGCAGATTAAAAATGCAGATGCAAGAAATAAAATAAAAACATATTTTCTGTGTATGTAAAAAATGGTCCTCAATTCTAAAAGGTTTTTTTCTAATTACGGTGCAAATGCCATGGCAGGACAATAGTTTCAGTTGCGACGATTTTTGATTTTCTTTCTTTGAAACGATTTTACTTTATTATCTCAGTTGCTGATAATTTAAATATGCTAGTTTTGAGCAGTCAATAAGATTGACGACGCTAAAAATCATGTTTTTATTTGACTGACACTCCGGCTCCGAACAGGTTGCCACTTATTTTTGCACATAACCTCATACTTGTGTGGCGAATACAAACTAACCTGCCGATTACCCAAGGTAGATGAATGCGACCAGTTTGTCGAGCGAAATCTGTGTTAGCGAGCTGCATTGTGCAAAGTTACACAGGCTGAACCCAAACAGACCTCCGTTCGAGAACAGAAGTAGCTTCGAGCTCGGAGACGTGAGAGACCACACGCATGATGTGTGAGAGTCGGGGAGAACTATTAACTTTTTCTCGTATTCTGTAACTGTTTTCTTATAGTTGTGCGACTTGCTTTGGATGCCAGAGATCATGGATCCAAATCACTGCCCCATTCATACACCCTTTATTTCTCTTTCTGAGCTGGAGAAGTACATTTCGTCACGAATGCGAGCTGTTACATGGTTCGTTAAATGGTTTAAACCGGTCTGGGTTGGTACCATCGCATTGGATGAAACGGCAATGAAATTAATGTGGCCGTGCTCATAATGGGTGGGCATCGCACGTGTGTAGGTTAATATGGTGACGGTGGTTGTGGTATTCATCCATGTCCTGTGACAAACAAAATCCGTGGTCGGAGTTAATCTGTCGTGACTCGTGTAGTTGTCAGTGGTATAGAAAGGCAGTGTGGATTCGCCGGAGGCCCGGGCCTGGGGTCAACACACGCGCCGATCGCGACGCGGCCCGGTAAGTACATGCCGGCTCCGCCGCCTCCGCGCCCCCGCCGTGTAGAATCGAGAGCGAGTTTTGCAACGAGTCGGCCACACCTGCGCTACCATACGCTACTATCCCGCGATCCCGCCATGGCAACAAGTTTTTTACCACGGTCAAGGAAGTGAACGGTTGCAACCCTCTCAATGTTCTGTGGTTGCATCATAGACAGTACAACAGCACAGCGTGAATCAATGGAAAGATAGAGATCGCCTCCAATTATCCCCAATTATAGTTTCGGACTGGGGTTAAGCGAATCTTGCAACGTTCCTTGCACTTTCTCCGACCATGCTGACACATTCCATCTCCAAGCAACCTGGCAGGGAAGCCCCATCCCTAACTTCTTCTGCCTTTTAGGTCAAAGGTGTTGGCTTTAATCGCTTCATGGAGTCCAAACCAAAGCTTGCCTCAAATAAATTTGGTATCCTTTACCGATCTCGACAGCTATGCGCACCGCACCAACGTCTGTTGCTTTAAAAGCACGGATCCGTCCCATGGTGGAATACTACAGTTACCTCTGGTACGGTTTGCCCATGTACTTGCTCGCTACTTTCATGCCATTTCGGGCTATCCGTCTGGTTAACAATCCCCACAGTCTACAGAAACATAAACGCATAGTAGGATCTCTATGATTATTTTATAACATGGTTGCTACTCTGTGAAAATTGCCTCCTTGATTCCGCCTTCTCCTATCCAAATCCAAGACACATTGGCAGAACACCCATTTGTAGTACTTACACGTGTGTTTAGAACACAAGAATATTCTCCAGGGATTTCTTGTCGTATTACAACGTTGTGAAGCGGTATTCAGGCGCATTTTTCTACAATCGTACAACCAGACCTAGGTTGCATAGTCTACCCTTTATAGACATCGACACACCTTCATGGAATAGTTTAGTAGTCAGTGGTCTTAATCAGACCAATAGATTCTGGAAAATGTTTGTCTCGCTGGAATGTTTACTAAAAAAAATTACACAAATATGCATACGTCAAAAAATTATAGGCACTGTTGTTGGTTAAGTTCAATGTAGCGGTGCAATAAAAGAAAGGTCCTAGCATGGCACCTAGTTTTCATGATGTATAATATGTTGGGCTAATATATTAACAGCATGTGTGGTATTAGTCATCCATTTAACGACACATTAAAAAAATACAAATACCTTTTACTGCAAGGTCGACTTAATTTTGGCAGAAAGGGATCCAAAATGTATCTCTATTACCTGAAAGTATGTCTCTGTACATTCGTGAATGATAAAACCGATGGTGTTGTAGTGTTCGTTGATGTTAGCTTGGCGGTCGTGACGGCCAGTCTGGTCGGAAGGACACAATAATATAATAGACGCCGCGCCGGGCAGTGAAGGGGGATATCCGATTCCGCTGCTCTCAGCCAGTGAAGCGGCTCATACAGTTTCCTGAGAGTGTATTTTGTTTGTGCAGTCAAGTATTTTCATGTCGTTACAGCGGAAATAGAGAGAATTTCTTTATCCTATTCAGTCATATTGATGTCGACTTTGGAGAAAAAAAAGATATGTGAATAACCGATTCTAGCCGAAAACGGCAAAAATAATTGAAGATTAAGAGAGTCGTTACTCTTTTAGATTGAAAAATATAGGCTAATAAACATTGGAACAAAAGTTGTATTTTTTTAAGTTCTTTTCGTTTTTTTAACTTCAAAAATACAGATATTTACAAAAAACCCTGACAAGTGCGAGTCGGTCTCGAACACGAACGGTTCCCGTGCAATCGTACAAGATTTTACACCAAAACATCACGTTTTTTTTTATTTTGCAAAGTTGTGGTCATTTGTTGTTATAGCGGCAAAATTAATACACACTGTGAATATTTCAGCTGCCTACCTATTACTGTTGCAGAGGTTTGGTAATAGGGTTCTGTTGGCATCCTTTGGGTACGGAACCATAAAAAAGATACGGAAATAGAATGAATCTTTCTCAAGTAATACATTTTTTCATTAAAATCTGACAATGTTTAGGGGTAGAGAAACGTTACGGCCTGCAAGACGATTTCGCTAATTTGATGGCAGTCGCCGTGTAAAATTGTGCTTTGGCCAATGGACAAAAAAATGCATTCCTTAAAATTTTCAAATCTTAGATTTCCTGTGTATATATGCCTTTATTTCAGACAAGTTTACATTGTTATTAAACACAAAATTTAGTTGACTTTGTCGACATCGATAGCGTTGTCTGTTTGCCCTTTGTTGGCAAAGGCCTCCTCCAAGCTCTTCCATGCTTTTCTATCCCTTGCTGTCCTCGTCCATGTGATTCCTGCCTCGGCTCTTATCTCATCCTCCCATCTTTTATATTGTCTCCCTCTTTTCCTTTTGTTGTATTTAGGACACCAATTCATTATGGTTTTGCTCCATTTTTCCCTTCCTCTGATTGTATGTCCTGTCCATCTCCATTTGAGTTTTTTGGTTTTTACTGTTACATCTTCTATTTTTGTGCGTTTTCTTAGAGATGTGTTTTTTACTCTGTCGAATTTAGTTTTCCCAAGCATGCTCCTTTCCATTGCAGACTTCTAGTTGTTTTGAGTGTGCTTTGGTTAATGCCCACGTCTGGCATCCATAAGTAAGAACAGGTAGGATGCATGAGTTGTATAGTTTTCTCTTAAAAAACATGTTCGTTTCTCTGTTTTTCATTATTTCTTTAAGTGACCAAAAGCGTTTCCAAGCATTCCCTACTCTGATTTCCATCTCTTTTGCCATTAAGTCTGTAGGTGAAATGATTTGCCCGAGGTACAAGTATTCGTTAACGTATTCTATTTCTTGGTTATTTATTTTAATTTGTTCATGTGTGCTGTTGGTCATCATTTTAGTTTTTTCCGTATTCATGGTAAGCCCCACTTTCCGGCTCTTTTTATCTAGGTCGCTGATCATAACTTGGATTTCATTCTTTGATGGCGCAAATACAATGAGGTCGTCAGCGAATCTCAAGTGTGTAATTTTTTCGCCATTTATATTAAGGCCATATGAGTCCCAGTCGAGACCTCTAAAGATGTTTTCCAGAACGGCTGGAAATAGCTTTGGAGACAGAGGGTCGCCCTGCCGTACTCCTCTTTCTATTTTTATTTCTTCTCCCTCTTTTTCCAATTTGACCTTCGCAGTGCTATTCTGGTATATATTACGGATTATCCTTATGTACTTAATTTCGACTCCCTGGTTTTTTAATGCTAGCCAAATATGTTCATGCTCCAGTGAGTCGAAAGCTTTTTTGTAATCTACAAAGCAACAATAGAAGGGGATGTTATATTCTTTACTTTTTTGGATAATTTGTTTGGCAACAAATATATGATCTAGTGTCGAGAAATCACTTCTAAATCACGTATGATCAAACAAGTCACTTTCTAAATGCAATGGAGCTAAGTCAACTCCATGCTGTTTACAAAAAGGGACGTGTTTGGACATTGATTAAATTTTTCGTCTCTCCTGCAATTGAGTTACACACCTAGAGACAATTGTGGCGAAGTATTGTAAAAAGATGAACAGGTGGATATCTGAAATCAGTACATAACTTGCTTGGGCATTCAACCAGCAACCATGGACATAGAATCGTTATTAATTATTCGATTAAAGAACGATCAATGAGTAGCATAATCCGCAAAATCTGCCCGGTTCGGAGGGGTCATTCAGGTAAGAGTAAGTTCGAGTTCGGGAGTGAGTTAAAGTAAAAATAGCTGGAAACAATATTATTATTTAAATACCGGAGCTGTTATCGGACCTTCCAACGAATTCATGGGACAAACCAGATTTTTAACAAACTAAAATGACGTCCAAGAATTGCGGAAACTATTTCAAAAAGTGAGTTGATATTAAGCACCGAACTCGAACTCACTCTTACATGAATAGGCCCCCTGGTTCCAATTCTAATTGGTAATCCTTTAGACTGGCCTTCCTCGGTCGGCACACAAACGTCTGCATAGATGGCCGTCACCCAGCATTGCTTTCGGCCAATGTGTCGCAGTAGTTGTGCGGTTGCGTCGAGCGAAGGTTGATGAGACAGTGATCCCGCCGAGGAGTTGCTTATCTTTTACCCAGCTAATTATTTCCTTAGCAGAGCTGAGAGCACTTTCATAGCCATGAGATGACGGAATGAAAGTCACTTCCGTAATTTTCACAGAGTGGTGAATTTTCCAAATATAGTTTTTCTAACATTTTGTTATGTTCTTAGTTACCTTACATTACTTTAGATTTTTTTTCAACGTTCGTTTTTTCTATTGAATAATTTTGAGCGAATTATATGCCAACAAACATGTTTTGCTGCTATTGACTATTAGATATACAAGCTAGTTTTAGGCGAAAAGAACATCTAAACAGGCAATAGCCTTCTTCGTTAGCTAATTATGCCAAACGAGTTTAGTGTTCGTCGTTACGAAATAGAAGTTTGAAATGGCCGTAAGAAATGCTATGACTCAGCTCAACAAAATAAAAATGGATTTGTCTCATGTAATATGTTTTGGGTATGTGTATTTCCTGCTTTTTGTATTGTGCCGCCGCCGTTCAGGATACAATCCCAAAAACAGTCCCTAATGACGCATTTAACGGACGTTATAATCAATGAACTGACAATGCTACAATATGCGGCATGTGTTTACTGAATGTCAGAATAGTGTAGTAGAAAGCAAGATTCAATCACGTGCGAGTACGATCTCGGCTAACTGTGATCTAGGTACGGGACATTATGAGAATCATAAAAACACAACTTTTTTTTAGGTTGAATTTAAATTTGATTTTTGAAGATTGCGTTTAACAGGGTCATTACCCCATCAATTCCTCATACTACGGGCGATAACTGATTGCATGGGTTTTTAAAATTTTAGAAAATCGTTAATTTTTTTTAATATACCTTTTAGATTGGAAAATGTTTGCTAAAACATTGAAAAAGATTTGTCTCTTTAACCTACATTTAAGTTATTTTTACTGAAAAATACCGATAAATAACAACACATGGACATAGAATGAAGCTTTCTCAAGTGATTAAAAAAATCATTAAAATCTGAAAATTTTTTGGGTTAGGGAATCGTTAGGGCCTGGAAGACGATTTCGCTAGTTTAATGGGAGTCGCAGTGCAAAATTGTGCCAATAGACAAATAATGCATTCCTCAAAATTTTCTAATCGTAGATTTCGGCTGCCTTCACGACAGCCTTATATCACTCAATCCCTTTACTGTGGGCAATCGGCCGCCCTGCCCCGTCGTCGTGGTATTATCTACTACTGTGGTCGAAGAAACATGAACTTTTCTTCTTCTACAATACAAAACTGGACGTTTGCAGAAAGTCAAAACAACAACTCTCTAAAGCAGCTTAGATAACGACAAGCACTCAATTATAGTCAAGGCGAGGCTGATCCGAGTTACGAAAAGCGCCTTGAATGTTGATGTGACAAATTGTGGCCTCCTAACGTAGCATTGTATGCGAGATATTAGGTATGTATGCAATTACCAACCCATGCAGTCACCTGAAGAAAGCTTTTTTGAATATTGTGAAAAATTGGTTTCAAGGCGACTTAGGATTACTTGATTTTTAGCGAAGTTGGAACTAACCCTGAAAGTCAAAAGAAAAAAAGAAAGAAAAGAAAATGCGTTGTAAAAAGAATCAATACAGTTAGAAGGCCAATGATGAACTGCTCCTCTACAAGCAGTGATATACGCTAGTAATATATGTCTGTCTACAAGGCGCAGATAAGGTCTTGCGTGGAGTATTGTTCCCATTTTTATTGTTCACATTTGTGGGACGGTTCAGCTAAGTATATGCTTGGCTCCCTGGACTCGATACGGCATCGGGCCGTGCGTCTCGTCGACGCCCCCGAGGTGTCCCTGAATTTAGAGACCCTTCAATTCCGAAGGGATGTAGGGTCTCTCGCTGTATAAGATCGTCTTTTCAACGGAGAATACTCTTCGGAACTGCATAACACTGTTCCTCCGGATCCTTTCTAACACCGCACAACGCGGAACAGGCAGAGAATGCACCCATTCACTGTCGACGTTCCCAAAATAAGAACCCACCCATCCTTAAGACTTTTATCTACATGGTCGGTAAACTATGGAATAAACTCCCTGCCGAGATTTTTTCCTCAAAGTATATCCTGGGGTCCTTCAAACATGGTGTGAAGAAGCACCTGGCCGGCCGGCATCGTTTTCGCAGCCCCTGTTAAAGTCTGAAAGCCCATCGGCGTAGTCCCGCGCCTTTTTTGTGAGGTGCTGGCGTGCGTCATATGCCGCGCTTAACTTAAACTACCAAAATATTGTCTTAGACATCCTTTTTAACCGACTTCAAAAAAGGAGGAGGTTATCAATTTGTCTATATGTTTACTTTCGCCTGGGTGAACCGATTTTGATGTTTTTTTTTTATATTAAATATTTTTTTATATGGTTTAGTTCTGACAATGATATCCATGAGAAAATCATATAAGTCTTAAATTTGTATTAAGATGTGCGCGACAAATGGACGAATAACTCAATATAACGCCAACCGATTTCGATGATTATTTTTTTATTGGAAAGGACGTGTACAAATTAGTAAGTGTACTTCAGATTCACTAAAAATAAACAAATAAAAAAAAATTACAAAAAAATAACCGACTTCAAAGAAAAAGCACATGAAAACTTTTTTTTGAAACAAAACCGTCCATGGGACCTGCAAATAAACGTTCAGTTAGCCCCGATTGCACGACTAGACGGCTGTGTTAATCAATGTTCAAACACGTCACTTTCAGTGAACCGCATGGAGTTTCTTCCATACTGTCCATACAAAGTGACGTGTTTGATCATACTTTGACGTTGATTTTGATTTTTTGTCCTTTCGTGCACTCGGCCCTTAGTCTTTTGGATTAACCAAAAAACCTAGCAACCATCAAAGGTCCTGCGTTTCGTGGAGGACCTTGTAAGCCGGGCTACAGGTACAACGATCCGAAGACTAAGGAGTGCACGAAAGGACAGAAAATGAAAATCAACGTCAAAGTATGATTAAACACGTCACTTTGTGTGGACAATATGGAAGGAACTCTATGCGGTTCACAAAAAGTGACGTGTTTGAACATTGATTAACTCAGCCGTTTCTTCGTGCAACCGGGGCTAAGTGCCTGAAGCAGCCTCAGAAAATACAATATCATGATTTTTCGTCAGGTTTAAAAACTCGGGTTCCCTAAAGCCGGGCGACGATTAGGCGCAACGGGGCCGGCCGCAACAAGTCGCCTGCCATGTTTATATGGAAGTGAGTCTACAAGCGGCGGCCGCAGAGGTGCGACTGGCTCCAAAAATCAACTTGCTCATAGTTTTACTAGTACAATGTGTCATCAAATTCCTGTAGGACTATTCTTGGAATTCCATGCTCAGAAATCAGGAATATTTCAGTCGCGAAAACGCGAAGTATTTTATAGGGGTTGTCAAAGCGACGTTCTCGACGGAAAAAAACCTTGAATCATTGAAATACCGTGCTCCGGACTCTTTCCGTGGAAAAAGAGCTTCGATGACCGCTATAAAAGCTGTTTCCTCGACTGAAAGATTCCCGATTATTGAGCACGGAATTCCAAAAATAGGCCCAACAGAGTAATGAGCGATTGTGTGATTATCCGCGGGCAGAGGACGCGGGCGAAAGCTCGAAGTGACAGTTTGGTTTCACACGTGCGGAGAGACTCCGTGTCGTCGCCAGCGCATCTGGTCCTCGAAGCGGATGCGCTGCTGACGGAAACCGCTGCGACGAAAGCGCTATTCTGATGGGGTGGGGACGCCCAATAGACTACCACTGTGAGAACTGTTGTCGGTTTTGGGCGACGAAACTAGTATAGAAACGTTTTGTGGATGGAAGAAAGTCAGATAACACAATATTCGAACATACTTTTCAAGCAATGTAGAATGACACAATGGCGAATGTTTTTAATTATCTTAAAATATTAATAGTGAACGCTAAACCTGGCGGTTTTGGTACTTTGTAGAAAATGAAGACAACAAAATAAAAAAACAGCCGGCAACGTCTCGACATATGGCGCGCGCCCCGGGCCCTATCACATAAGAGGTGCCAACGGGCTTTAGAATTTTACCGGGCGCTGCGAAAACCTGCCCGCCGGCCAGGTGCTTCTTCACTCTGTCCCAAGTTGAACTTGGTCCATTCCATAGTTTACCGACCATGTAGATAAAGGATATAAAGGATCGGTTGGTTCTTGTTTTGGAAATATGTGACACAATGCTGTACGCTGTGCGATGAAAGCACAATGGTTTGAGGCAGACTGGCGGCGGGAAAGACCAAAGCAGCTGTCAGCGGAGGGCCTGGTGTGAATTATTCACCAATTTAAAATTATGCGCCTTTATTAGTTTTCTTTAATTTAAATTAAAATTTAAAATATATTAAATTAGATCATTTGCGAATTATTTATATTACTTGAAAACAATCTGACTGCTATATGGATATTTAACTTTAAATGTTAGGTGAGATCATACAAACAAATCATATTAACATATGAAACATGCACATACAATGGGTACGTAAAAAATATGGATTGAGATCCGTGTCGAATTTCGGAGTATTCACGGCAAATTTACCGCACATCACGAAAATAAAGCTGTTTTATTTCTGTGATCAGTGGAATTTTCCAAGTGCGGTGTTATTGTCAAACCCGCCATGGCGGTCTCATTTCCGAACGGAATGCCTAACTATTTACTATATTTACAAAAAAAAACAAAACATGCAGACATAGAATGAAACGATATTTTTTTTATTCAAATCTGAAAACGTGTAGGGGTAGGGAAACGTTAGGGCTTGGAAGAAGATTTCGCTATTTTAATGGCAGACGCCGTGCAAAATTGTGCCTTGG
This sequence comes from Incurvaria masculella, assembly GCA_946894095.1. Lineage (NCBI taxonomy): Eukaryota > Metazoa > Arthropoda > Insecta > Lepidoptera > Incurvariidae > Incurvaria > Incurvaria masculella. The sequence continues at coordinate 14,547,551 of OX335650.1, forward strand.
CCAATGGACAAAGAATGCATTTCTTAAATTTTTCAAATCTTAGATTGACTGTGACTTCACGATAGCCTTAAGCCCGCCCAGGTTGGTACCATCGCATTGGATGAAAAGATGGTCGAACTGACAATGAAAAATTGTCCGCGTTTTCCATCCAGCTCCGTGCTCATAAAGGGAAGGTCCTGGCATGGCACCCAATTCATTCGGGAATGTGGGATTATCCACACAACTATTAGTCATCCTAAACATTAAATAAGTAATTAGCAATATTAGTCATAAATGTCAGGTTGCATAAAAAAACTTTTCATGTGCAAGATGCAGACTGTTCATGAAACATGACGAAATTATAATGGTTCACATCTAGCCGGAAATCTAAAAAAATAGAGAAATATTTTATAGAAATTTAATAAACTTTTTGGAAACTTTATTTGCCGATTTTTTTCGAGCAAAGTTTCTGCTGTAGACGCGCAAGTCAGGCATATGCCATAAAACCCAGCCCATTGTAATGTCACAGAATACTACGCGCGCAAGTAGCTGTGGGTGTAAATAGATGTGTTTACAACATAACTTCGAAAAACGTAAAGCATTACAAAACTATCTTGCATCCCTTCAAAACGATTCAAATTGAAAATCATTTATTTCGTATCATAAAACAAGTAGGTGGTACAGTTATATATTCCAAGGTTACATCAGGTTTTTTGAAACGTGCCATTGATGGTACTAATAGTTCCCACATCCTGTAAAATATTACGATTCTGCACAACAGAGCCGGTAGTCTCAGTTCTCACCTAAATTGGCGTTACGTAACTTTGAAGTTCCGTTAAAACGTCAAACTCCATACAAGTTTTTACTAGATATTCTGTGGTTTTACTTCTTCAAGCTGTCAAAGTCAAACTCGGACTTCCGATTTGTATGAAAACGCGGAGTGGACGTAAACAGCAACGTCGACGTATTTACGGCAACTTTGAGTAAGCTGTCAAATCAAATTCGGACTCGCAAATGTTCTGCGCGCGCTCTTCATATTCCGGGAGGTCACGACATTTTTGGTCACGATAAGGTAAATGGCTGAATCTGGGTTCACATGTTAGAGACCGACCCTCTGATGCTAAATATGTCGGTCTGCCCGTGCTAAGTGGTTGCGTTTTCTAGATTGGCTATATAAAATAGATGCTGGTATGTACCTGCTGATGTATATACTGATTATCTGGACACATTGATACCTATTAATTATACAACAATAACCAGACGGTTACTCAATTAAATACTTAAATATACCTAAAGTCATTTCTGTAACCTAAATAGCCTATAACTATAAATGCAAGCAGAGATTTGTTAGTTTTTGTATTGCTAAGCAAGTATGTATTGATACTTTCATGCTTCGTCATTTGCATCCATTTACCTTATCACATGTATTTTTTGTCACCATAACTACTTTTTCAGGCGCCTTATCTACGTAACGCAACCACTTGGAACAGGCAGACTGACACATTTAGCTTCAGAGGGTTGTACTTTATCCCGTGAACCCAGTTTCAGCCATTTACGTTATCGTTACCATTTTTGTCGCGACCTCCTAGTCTATCAATTTCGACATACAATTTAGGTGGGAACTCAGACTGCCCACTCAGGGTGTAGGTTCCGTTGGACTTAGTTAGCAGACGGATGGCTACGTTTAAAGTGATAGCGAACTATGGACTACTTGCGTCCATGCTTTTGACACACCACATGGGAACTAGGTGCCAAGCCAGGACCTTCCTTATATTGCTCGGATACATTGAACTGGTTGGAAAACACGGACAATTTTCATTGCCGCTTCGACCATCGTTCATGCAATGCGATGGTACCAACCCGGGCGAGATTAACCCTACCACCTAGTAAGTAAGGAAGGGGACCTACAGTTTTACATGGAATCCGAGCCACGGCCAGCCTCAACGGTGGAAAATGGACACCCAACCAGAACCCAACCGCGCTCAGAGGTGCTTACCCAGCATATTAAATCGCAAAGCGTCGAACCACTGGGCTACCGAGGTTGATATACTCACATAATTGGCTAAAATTGCTGGCTTTTAAAACATTACTTCCGATAGCAGCCCAAAGGGATTTAATTGCTGTAATAATTTATTCACCAAAACAGTTGGGACGATCGAAGGGTATGCGGCTGGCCGGCGCGGTAGCGTTTTCCGAAACAGAAAAATGCAATGAAATTACCATATTAATGATAGCTAAGCTTTTTCGGAGAACCATTACTGTGGTCCAGTGGCACTGATTGCTCTAACAAGAAATATTTGCACTGACACGAGATTGCACCTTATTATTGCTAGCCTCGTAAAAGTCGGAAGAAAATATTTCTGTTGCTGGCGCCTACTTACTTGGGATGAAGGCCATCGACCGAGCTAGAATGCGCGCTTTTGAATTACATACATTACGGCATCTTTAAATCCGTCGGTCTGCGCCAATAGGAGTAACACAGTTATTACGAGATGTGATGCGAAATGTGTTGGGAGCAAGCGGGAGGGCAGGCGGAGACACTTCGTTCGCAAGAAACAAGAATAAATAGATCGAGCTACGTTCTCGAAGGTCTCAGTTTTATCCTAGGCGTCCATTACATTATACAGGTTCGACACATTTATAAAACTGTATCCCTTGCATGTCCAAATCATAGATTTCGTAAAAATATTTCGGATGCTGTACTTTTGATAACACAGCAGACCAAGGTCATACAGTCATATCATATCTCTTTCCCTAAATTATGGTCGAGAGAGGTAATGGCTGTGCCCGGCGTGATGCTCGTGAACGGGTGCTGGTTGTGGGGACTGACCTGCTCCAATTGGCAACATGTTAGTTGGTGGGGATAGTCTTTGCAAATAAAATGATATTTGTCATGAACTGTTGCATGCGGCATGAATTGTTAATTTTTGTGAATTCATGTTAATGTAGTGTTTTCTTTACCAATGTTTTTGTTAAAAAAATTGACAAACACTTTTGTAAATATAGACTAAGTGTACGCGGAGTTTCTTTCCAGTTCTTCTTCACTGTGTTTTGTTTTGCTGAACTGGCCAATGTTAAAATATGAAAAATCCGAGTGCAGTGTACTGTTTATGGATGATGAATAAACAATACAATACAATTTGAGCGGCTCGTAGCCTAGTGGCGCGGGGACTGACCTAGCTTACCAGAGGTCTGGGTACAATTCTGACATGCACCACTGTCTTTCTCTTTCCGAGTTCGATAAGTGCATTTTCGTCAAGAATGCGAGCTGCTCCTTGGTTCCATGTAAAATTGTAGGTCCCCTTCCCCTACTAGGGGTAGGGTTTAAGCCCGCCCGGGTTGGTACCATCGCATTGGACGAACATTGGTCGCAGCGGCAATGAAAAATTGTACGTGTTTTCCATCCAGTTCAATGTAGCCGTGCTCATAACGGGAAGGTCCTGGCATGGCACCTAATTCCTTCGGGAATGTGGTGTATTAGGCTAATATCATAACGGTAGTTGTGTGGTATTAGCCATCCATGTCAGGTCGCATAAAAAAATCAATACTAACTATTCGGTAAAGTTAAATGCATAATATTAATGCAATAATGGAGCAGTGGACAAATATAATTATTTATAAGCTTTCAAAGGGTATTTTATTATCTATCCATTCTTCCCTACAAGTTGCGAGAGGCGAAAGTAAAGTCAACAAAGGTAAATAGAGAATAGATTGCTGTACTTGTTGATATTTTTAATTACCTACATTTTATTTAAAGTAGTGCCCTTCCATACCGCTGTGCAGTGAACCAATAGATAGTAGGTAGTTGTCATAGGGCAAATGGTGAGAAACATTATTGTGAACATGTGGAACATCAATGAACATGTGTTACAATAAGACGTCATCATATTGAATGGTACGATAAAAGGGTTCAAAGAGTAAAATTACTGAACAGACAAATAATATTACATTTTCATCATTTGAAAAAACTTAACAACAATAGCCTAAAATATATTAAACTTTTTTCAACGTTTTCCCCATGGTATGTTATGAACTTTTTCAAATGCTCGTATCAGTTTTTAAGATTTTTATTCTACTCCAATGTAGAGTACTAAACATCGCTGATTTGAAAGCTTCGGATTCTTCTTCACTGGACAGGAACGACGAATTTGGACGACTTTCCGATTTGTGTTCGTGTCCTGAAGGGAACCGTCCGTCACCAACACTAGTTGTCTTCATTAACAATTTTCTGTCCCAAAGCATGATGTACAGTTACGCTGATGGCAGCATGGAGAATAATGGTTATGTCAGGGATTGGAGGAGCAGAGATGCACAGCTCAGCGAGGCGCTATGTTCTGTGGTAAATAATATTTGTTTAATACAATCTGATATGGATGGCTTATACCATCAGGAGTGTCTCTTTATGAGTACCGCTACACTTATGTTTACTGGATGGAAAACACGTAGATTTTTAGGGTTCCATACCCAAAGGGTGAAAACGGAACCGTATTACTAAGCCTCCGCTGTCCGTCCGTCTGTCCATCTGTCACAGGGCTGTATCTCATGAACCGTAAAAGGTAGGCAGCTGAAATTTTCACAGAGTGTGTATTTATTTTGCCGCTATAACAAGAAATAGTTCAAATTAAATAATAATAATAATTAAAGGGGGGCCCCATACAAAAAAATGTGATTTTTTGGTGTTGATGGTACGGAACCCTTCGTGTGCGAGTCCGACTCGCACTTGGCCGGTTTTTTATTCATGGCCACTTCAACCATAGTTTCCCTTTCCCATACTAACCCAGGCGGGCTAAACCCTACCACTTAGTAGGGGAAGAGGACCTATATTTTTACATTGGTTCTGAACCATTAAACAGCTCGAATTCGTAACGAAATGCACTTATCCAACTCGGAAAGAGAAAGAGAAATGACTAGGGAGAGGATAGGACCTCGTCGAGACACTCAAGGTTGTGGTAGGTAGAAATAACAATTTTCACACCATACTTTGGAAGACCTTCTTTCAGCACGTCTTTTTCCCTTTTGCATATTTATAGCATTTACATGTTGTGCTAACAGATGGCGTTGCTTAAGTCAAGCTCGTAACAGTATTTTGGTAAGAACGGTTGGTGGCAGCAGCGGCGACTCGCAAAACTAGGGCAAAATTGAGTCTCGTCAGGATGTCGGGCCAAGAAGGTCCATAACGGTGACAGTCTCGATATATCCAGATGGATGGCAACCCTATACATGACTAATGTAAGACTACACCGTGATATTCGCATTCCTTTAGTAAAGGAAAAGATAACCAATACAGTCCAATTAACTATTGACCCAAAATGGTGAGCGGTAGTATTGAAAATGGAGGAACTAAAGCTATTTTTAATTAATTGAATAATTAAATTCGTTTGTCGGCTCTTCTCGAACCGACAGATTTATAACGTGTCCAAGTGTACGTATCCTACCTAAGGAGAAGAAATTAAATAAAAGTGCCAAAATATAAGCGTACACCCCCACATCCTGGCTTGCCATCTAATGGATGGAAAAAATCAACCTCGGAGACTGAAGCGCAGAATCCCTCAATATTTATTACCAACCACACAATGAGTGAATAGATGAATGAGTAAAACATTATCTACGGTTACTATTGCAAGATTGGGTGTGCCAAAGGACACCCACTTTCACAAAAGACATTAAAGAAAAAAAAACAAATCAATTGCTGAATGCCCTGCCATAGAGACAGATTACAGTTAGAAGGATAAGAAAATATCAATGGTTTCACTGAAAATAATTGGGCAAGTAGGAAACAAAGTTTTGAAAATTTCAAATTGTTTAGTGACCACATTATCGTGCACACTGCAGCTTTGCAAAAGCTAACCGCTGCTGGCACATACTTTGAAGGTACTAAAGCAAGCATACCTGGGAGCATAGAGCTAATAGAGCTCACGGCCTTCCACATAGTAAGATTCGCAGTAAGCGAAATAAAGGTTGGATTGGGGTTGAGAAGAGAGTCACGCGGGTTTTTTATATTGCAATATTAAAATTATAGCTACAAATAAAGTAACATTTTATTCTTAATACCGTTGCTGCGGTTTATGTGAATGTTTTGCTGTAAGATGTTTTTTATTGAGCGTCCATGTGCAAGGCGGTCTGCCGCCATGCCGTCGAAAGCTCTATTTACACTGCATTCCAAAATGCGTATATTGCGGAGAATGCAACAATGTACGCGTACAAGACCGTTCCGCATTGCTTATATTCACTCCCGTGAACGTCATGTTGACATATGGGATGTGACTCTAGACCGCACACAGATCGTACAACGCGCGCATGGTTGAGAGCATGTGCACCTTGTACGCTGTCATCGAGCTGTCAATAAGCGTGTTTATCCAAAGTTCTCTGATCGTATGCACTTGTATTCTGGGGTGAAATTTACAAGAGTGCGCCATTCTTAGCTTCTAGCTGGATATCAGGGATCGTAGAGTGGATTTTTAGAAGCATTTTTGGTCAAGGAACATGGGCGCGGAAACGAAATTTTCTATCTAAAATATTTTTCTGAAAATATGAAATCCCGTCAGCAATATTAACGTTCGTTCTGTATTCCGACGCGATACTATATGCGTCGATGCGACGACGATGGCGGCGCGCGATGCAATATTAACGTTCATTCTGTATTCCAACGCGAACAGGTCAAGTGCGTAGTATCTCTCTATAGTCTGTGGTCAAGTGACAAATTCATATTGCATGTAAAATGTTGCCAATATGTAATTTCCCATAATTTAGGGTAAAAGTAACAATTGCTGTACTCGTATTGCTCCAAAACCGACTTAGCCGCCCCGACATTACATATTGGTGTGCGTCATCCCTAGAGTGTTTTTTAGAAGTGCGGAGAAAAAAAAGCTCGCGCAGGAGGTCCTGAGCGGAGCGAGAGGTATGAGATGCACTCGCGTAGCGAAAGGGCCGACCAAGCGAGTCTTTCGGCGTAGCCATCAACTTACCTGCCTGGGCTTCGAGGTGCATTTAAAAAAGGCTTTTTTTAAGCTTATTTAGCTTATATTAGAGTTAGAACCTCACGGAATATATCATTTGGCGTCTGGCAACACTTTTCGGTTGCAATGTTGATTAGTGAGTGGCGCAATTGGACGCGGTGGAAATTATTAAGCGGATTTCATATTTTCAAAAAAATATTTTAGATAGAAAACTTCGTTTCCGCGCCCATGTTTCTTCACCAAAAATGCTTCTAAAAATCCACTCTACCATCCCTGATATCCAGCTAGAAGCTAAGAATGGCGCACTCTTGTAAATTTTTTCCGTATTCTGAAATAACGAAGGCCTTTCACCGATTGTTGGTCTAGTTAGACAATTGTAGGCCTGAAATAACCACTCTCGAGACTTACAAGGCATTTTCGAGGTAGTTAGGTTAGGCTCTGACACATATGTCTGCTGAAATTCATTCCTATTTGATATCGTGTGATTATCGCTATGAGCAGTGATATCAATTCGGAACACAAATATTCGCTGCATTCGCTTTCTCTGCAATCTTTGCAATGTATGCATTTAGGAACGTAGGGTTAGTTTTCCCCGACTATACCTCGATTCTGAATCAGTAACTCTTACAAAAGCCAACGTCCGGTGTGTAGGTCGGCTAATAACTTGAGCACCACTTACTCGATTCTAAAGGGTTATGATTTTTTCTGTTAATTCTAGGATACTTTCAATCACGCTATTTTACTTGAGTGTTGAGCGAGCTAGTGGGGTTAGACGTCAGAGCAATCGGAGAAAAACAGTCTGTTATTGAATAAAGCATTGATTGGAACATAAAATGCAAGGTGATACTTACAAAAAGAGCTGCCCAAAGCAGCAACATGTCACAGCCGCCCATTCTTCCACCGACCGCTAGTACCAACTTAACATGATTATGAACTAGCAACGGTCTGCAACGGTACACTTCGCTTGGTCCAGCGTTTTCAACAGCACTGAAGTTCGGTCTTCATGGCAACAACTGCGCTTTGCAACCAAACTAGCTTTCCATGACAGTGGGTGAAAAACTTATGGTTCACTAATGGATACATACACATACACAAGACATCTCGAAAAGCTTATAAAGTAAACATAAGACGCAGTTATAGGGCGTCGATCTTTGGAATTTATCATCAATGAAGAATCTACATTCACAGCAAGAATAAAACTTCGAACAACAGAGAAATCAAACCCGCCAAGCACCGAACGTGCACCGACCGAACTATCTATGCACACTGAATTCGTGACTGACGGACGCAGCGTTGCCGATTACAACTCCTCATATTCCTCATAAACGTTCTTAGGATTCCCCTAAATCCATAAAAATCCGGAATAGGAACTAACAGCTCTATTCAGAGTGGGCGGACTAACTTTAGTACGTGTTTTAAGGTCGGACTAAACCGGTTTTTGCATGGTTAGTCCGATAATAATCTCGTACTAAGTTTAAGGTAAGGTCCTCTCTGAATAGGTACGACTGTAAGTTTTCATTGAACATTTAGCCCCGGTTGCAAGAAGAAACGGCTGAGTTAATCAATGTTCAATCACGTCATTTTGAGTGATCCGCATAGAATTCCTTCCATACTGTCCACACAAAGAGACGTGGATTTTGATTTTTTGTCCTTTCGTGCACTCGGCCCTAAGAATGAGCAAAAACAAAAAAAAACAGATCGTGCAGCTGACGGCCGTCCAAACTACTTTCAGGAGAAGATGAAGTCCAAAGTTGTCTACAATATTTGTCATATTTTTCGAATTAACAACAATGACGAAATGAACTCTCCGCGGATTGGCCAATTCCCCGCAAATTCTCCGACGCTTGAAATCCCCACTATTTTCCCCACAAAACCTCAAATTACCCGTAATTCGGGCAATCGGGGAACGATTGGCAACGCTAGACGGACGAGTCGACAATAGTATACAATATATAATAGGTATGTAGAGACGAAGTATGCGCCTATGAATGAAAGAAAAGTAAACGAATGGAATGAGTGTGACCATCTTCAAATTACGAATCCTGCCAATTAAAGGCATTAAAATGTGCCAAAGTGCGAAACTCTTAAAACCAGCTGAAGAATGAGATTCTAATCTAAATCGCTATGATTATAACGGATTTGGTTTCTGCGCAGCCTCTGGCGCTTGGAGATAGTAGGCTCGATCTGTCCCAGGCAGTATACTATTGTGGCAAGAAATTCTACTTTTTAGGGTTCCGTACCCAAAGGGTGAAAACGGAACCCTATTACTAAGCCTCCGCTGTCCGTCCGTCCGTCCGTCCGTCCGTCCGTCACAGGGCTGTATCTCAGTAACCGTAACAGGTAGACAGCTGAAATTTTCACAGCGTGTGTATTTATTTTGCCGCTACAACAACAAATAGGTAAGATTAAAAAATAATTAAAATTAAAGGGGGCTCCCATACAAAAAACGTGTTTTTTTTGTTTTTTTTTGACAACCGCCATCAGGTTGATATCTGAATCATTGCAGTCAAATTGCCTTAGCCACAGCCTCCTCTACTTGTCTCTCTCGTCTCTATTTGAGAGACAATAGAGAAGGCTGTGCCTTAGCTCAGAATCAATATGCGAACCTAGCGCCTTCTACTAGTAGACAAGCGAAGCATATTTTTTTTAAATATTTTTTATTTCGATGATTAAACAAGTGTTTTAGACAAAATGGGTGTACCTTGGCAAACGTACGTTCTATAAGCTCAGTTTTTTTTAATGTTTAACAACCAAAGGCTTACTGTAATCGACTTCAGAAAAACGTTCATGTTTAGGCCAATACTCCCAAAATGGCACATATATTGTCACACTCTTAGATTTCATCTAAGGTCACACTGACTGAGCGCTCCGATTTGAACTGTAAACGAATACATTTCTAAAATCCTATGCAATCATCCCTAATAAAATTGCACGCTCAAAGCATCAAGCATTACAAACGATTCGGACCGTTTGTGCATGATCTTACGGAAACAAAACGACAAACTTGGAACAAATGACGTTAATTGCAGTAGTTCATCTACAATTTGAATCTAATTAATTCCTCTAAGTTGAACTTTAATTTTCAACAAAGTTACATTCAAAGGTTTGTGAAAAAACACGGTGAAAAGACGATAGACTACACTTTAGAAACGTAAAAAAGAGACATTGACACTTGCACACACAGTGCCCTACCTCCAAAGCGTGAGCACTGTGTGCGGCATTGCACGACGCAGCGATAACTTCATACCATCGATATAAAAAAAACATTTAGATCCGTTCTGAGCTTACCCCTGCGTGTCAAGTCAGGTACTCGAATTCGAACAATTTAGAGTACCTGAGCTGTCAGTTTCGATACACCCGTCACGACGGTCGCGCGTGTTTGCCGACTGTATAGGTGCTGCTCTATCGTAGAAGAAAGGAAGAATTGTGCCGTCGTTTGTAGTGTAAACATATTAAAACGATTACGGGAAAGCCAAGAAGGAAGATGGAATCACATATCACAGGTTTGCTATCACAATTTTATCAAATGGCGTTATATTATGGTGATATGTGTAGCAAGTATGGCGTACGGCGTGGTGTCATTATCGTGATATGAGACATTGAACGACAAAACTATCGGAAAAGCCGGTATCTCTTTCTAGCATACGTATATCCTATGAAGTACTTCACGATAGTCAGTCATGCATTTGTGGTGCGAGTGTGTGTGTATCGCGTTCACCGGAGAATGGTGTTCTCTCAGACAAGTGCGCGACCTTTCTAGCATACATGATTTTCCTATTTAGGTCCCTCTCGCTCTGATGTAACAGAACGGGACGGATAACTGAGTGATACCAAGTTAAGAAAAAGATCTCTGAGATGAGGATTAATACGAAAGTTGCAATTTAAGGTGGCCCAACCCGGCGGGCCTAACTCGTTCGCGGGCGCGGTATAAAACCGTGTTGTTGCGCTCTGGGACCTTCTCTGTTTCAAATAATAAGACAGGCTCCGTGATGAGGAAGATGGAACATGTCCACAAAAAAGACAATGTGCATAGTGTATGATTTGGTAAGATTTACGAAAATTTTAATTTCAAAACGACTTATAGCTAAAAGTAAACCACGATCGCTGTAGTCAAAAATCTAACAAAAACCAAATAGATCATAAATCTTGATTAAATAAGCTATGTCTGATGACTAATCTTTTTACGATGTTCTTACTTTATCATTGCGTAATCCACCTCCAAAGTTATTGTATAAAACGCGCGAAAAATTCGAACTTTCGGACCATATAACTTAGAAACCAAACACAATTTTACAATGCCAATGGTCATCAGACATCTAGTTCGATCGAATAAAGCTATTTTGAGTAAAATTTAGGACCTCTGACAAGAAATATGGGCGTGATCTTCTTTCCCCTTTTGTATGGGGAGATGAGCGGGATGGGCCACCTTAAAAAATACCTGATTTGCGTAATGTTTTGTGCGTTAATTGAATATTCAAATTTTATATTTGGTTATAAATAGTAATAGGAGTATGCTATGAATAATTTAGATGGCATAACGTTTGCTGATTAAAAGTTATAACTGAGTGCGGGAAAATATAATTTTCATGAAGGCAACACATAGGCTAGAGGGAAAAAATCACGTTTTTTGTATGGGGGGCCCCTTTAATTTAAATTATTTTATAATCTTACCTATTTGTTGTTATAGCGGCAAACAATCTGTGAAAAATTCAGCTGTCTATCTGTTACGGTTACTGAGATACAGCCCTGTGACAGACGGACAGACGGACGGACGGACAGACAGACGGACGGACGGACGGACGGACAGCGGAGGCTTAGTAATAGGGTTCCGTTTTCACCCTTTGGGTACGGAACCCTAAAAACGAGTTGAAACGATCACTTGTATGATGTTTGACTCTGATGGCGCTTCTTGTTGTTTTTTTTAGTTCAATGTTTCATACCGTTAACGGGACGCCATTTTGAGGGCTGTAAGCGCGAATCGCACCAGTTTTGAGCGTGCTTTTGGTACGATGGTTATAATCGGACCGCGACCCATATGCCCATTGCCAATATTTGCATCGCTACCATTTGCCTCTCCAATATCTGCATCGCGCCAACATATGAAAAGCCAATATCTCCATCGCTGGAGAGCAAAACCATCTTTACCATAAGGGCTCACGGGGTCCGTGCCCAGGGTCCTCATCCTCAATGCGAACTTTGCGATACAGAGTGGTCAAAAAGAAAAATAAACATATCAATTAACTTTTGCCAAACAAACCGTATGACGTCGTGTAACAATTTTGTTAATATTTTTTACGAAAACTTTACATAATTTTAAAAGGGTATCCACTCGCACTGTGTCAAACATCATCAAAAAACAAAAATAGCATCAAAACTCCTTGTTGGATTACAACAAAATAAACTATTTAACAAAATAAAGTCTCCTCTCAATAAATACTGATAGCAAAGAACAGGCTCCCCGACGCTTTTAACTATATATTCTGTGACAGGCACCTATTGTAATCCTACTGTGTCTATTCGTATGTTGTTGTTTAGTGTTGTAGTCTAGTCACGGCAAGGCAGAGCCGCTGCAAAACGATGAAACACAAAAGCATGTAAACGCACATACTCGGATCGAACCTCGATTCTGATGGATGGAAAAAAGCGTTTAGCTTCCTTTGCTATTGAAGCAAATGTATCCCCTGTAAACCCGTGCGGTCGTGCCGACCGTACTTTCCCGCGCGAATTCGAGTAAAGTTAGTCACGAGCCCCGGCCCATTCTTATTTAAATCGCATTGTACCTACTTATGCAGTTGAAAAATGCAAATGAAATTTATCATCGCATGTCCGTGAAAATATTTTAGTTCCACTTTATTTAATTTCACTGTACTTTTGTCCGGTTTAGATGGCAGCAGCTGTAATAAACTTTAAAAAAAACTGGCCCAGTGCGAGTCGGACTCGCACACGAAGGGTTCCGTACCATCGTACAAGATTTAACAAAAAAAACATGTTTTTTGTATAGGGCCCCCCTTTAATATTTTTTTTTTTATTTTACCTATTTATTGTTATAGCGGCAAAATAAATACACAATCTGTGAAAATTTCAGCTGCCTACCTATTACGGTTCATGAGATAGGTAGTAATGGGGTTCCATTTTCACCCTTTGGGTATGGAACCCTAAAAATTAACTTTAAGAAATGAAAAAAGAGCATAAACCAATTAACGTTCGAATGTTGAAAGCCTTTGCCAGCCCCTTTAGGAAAAAAATATGCCATCTGTTTCTTTGACAGTTCGAAATGTTGCCATGTAGTTGCCAATTTATTTTTATTGAATAGTGTTGTTTTGTGATTGTGGCGAAGGCGAGGCAGCGAAAGTGCGGGCGGTCCGATTTGATTTGACTTTTCTTCTGCTCCTCCACCGGTACCACTTTCTGCCCGCGCTGCCAGTCCTACGTTCCATACGGATGTCGTGAATTGCGAATTTGAGAGAAGATCTTTTGATGTACGGGATTGTCAATGTTCCATCGACGACATATTCAAGCGCTCTCTATAAATAAATAAAGCGGCAAGATCGGTTGCGCAACATGGTGCGCCGCCGCTCTCAGCTGAGCTGATGCAGTGGATCTTGTGTGGTGGGTAGCGCCGCGGCGCTTGCGGCTTCTGACCGGCTTAGTTGAGGCAGAACCAGTCGAGGGTGCTGCGGTGGTAGCAGCCGGAGTGTTGACTTGTTCTCCACGTCTCAAGAAGCCGCCAAGCTGGAGCGCCTACCGGAGTACCTACGGGACACCGTCGACTGGTTTATGGGGTAAGTAGAGTTAAATTATTCCTTCGAAAATACTGAGTATTGATCTGATCCGAAATTTTTCCTTTGTTCCTTTCTCTGGTCGTTATTACTACGATTTTTTCTGAATCCATGCTGCCATTACCAAGGAATGACAACAATTCACACTACAACACAAACGAAATCACACTGAACGTACCAATACTGAGACCAATTGGCCTTTTATTTGTACAATAAAGCAGTGCTCCGTCAGTCCAGCACATTACTAAAGTTGTTTCAAATAACATACAAAATGATTTGCTAGTGTTGGAGGTCATAAGAATGGAAGGCAATAAATCCATTACTAAAACCATATTTTTTACCATGCTAGAAGTATGGGGCACTAGATTAATTTGCTTGAACATTATCTAGCCGTGTTGGCCAGCACTATTTTTTTTTAGTGTCCCGTCACTAGAAAACATAGAACTTTATGGGATCGCCCTGGTGTCTGTCTATCGGTCATGCAGATATCTTGGAAACCAGTCATCCAATTTAAATTAAGAATACAAAATACACAAGACAAGATCATTTATTGGGGCGGCATTATGTTATTGGCAGGTTTGATAGCAAATTTCTGCAGGACTTGATGTTGAACTAACATTGACCGTTTAGGTTAGGGTTTATTTATATTATAATCATTACATTGATTTCCCTCAAAGTACAACCTGGGTTCCATCAAACTTTGTGTGAAGAAGCACCTGGTTAGCCAGCATGGTTTTTGCAGCCCCGGCAAAGCTTTTTAAAAATTAAGCTTTCCATTTAAGCCATTTAAAATAATGATAAATAAAACCAAGTTAACATTTTTAAAAGGCTGTCAAATGGACATGAAAACCATTGGTAAGCTTAAGTAAGGTTAGGTTACTTTGGGTATGGTTAGGTTATCTTATCTCCCCCTCCCACATCCGAAGGGTCCCTAAAAAATGCTGTCATTTGCCTTTGCTTTAAGGGAAGGTCCTGGCGTGGTACCTAATTCCTTCGGGAATGTGGTGTATTGGGCTTATATCATAAGGGTAGTTGTTTGGTATTAGTAACATCCATGTCAGGTTGCATAAAACCTTGACCTTCCAATAAGTAATATTGTATCCAATTACCTGATTGGTAAGATATCTATACAGAGCCGGTAGTCTCAGTTGTCACCTAAATTGGCGTTACGGCAAACCGATCGACTGGCGTTTTCAAATGTATGGAGAAATCGAAGAGCGCGCGCAGCGGGCGTTAAGCGAACTAACATTTTCGAGTCCGAGCTTGATTTGACTGCTTACTCAACGTTGCTGTAAATACGTCGACGTTGCCGTTTACGTCCACTCCGCGTTTTCATACAAATCGGAAGTCCGCATTTGACTTTGACAGCTTGAAGAAGTAAAACCACAGAATATCTAGTAAAAACTTGTATGGAGTTTGGAGAAAACGACAGTCGATCGGTTGGCCGTAAACGCCAATTTAGGTTAGAACTCAGACTGACCACTCAGAATGCTCGATACGAAAATGCAACAAATTACCTATATATTGTTTAATTATATCTAGTGGGGTATCACTGTATAGGTACTTATGTGACGATTAATAAATAAACTAAGGGATAATTTGTCATTCGTGGTTTGGATTCCACATAAAAATGAAGGTCGCATTCCTTACTTAGCAGGTTGGTCAATCGTATTGAATGAATGATGGTCAAAGCGATTTTGTCCATGTTTTAATCCAGTTCAATGTAGCTGTGCATTATAAGGCAGGTCCTGGCATGGCACCTAGTTCCCATGAGATCTTTGGGTTAATAACGTGACAGTAGGTGTTTAATTGACATCCATGTTAAGTTTAAACAAAAAACAATTATTTATAAACATTGGCTCGCGGCTTAGTGGCGCAAGGACTTTCTTGCATGTCAGAGGTCAGGGTTCAAATCCCCGCCTCGTTCGTGCACTATCGTTCTATTTTTGAACAGTATAAGTGTATTCAAATTTTTTATGTAATAGCTGAGGTACCCACCCGGCTCCGCTTGGGTCAATATCGTTTTGGACTGATGTTGGGCTGAAACATTTTCTGGAATAGCCCAAAGGGCTGGTCCAAAAGGCTGGTCCAGGACAATATATCCATCTACCAAATTTAATCAAAATTGTTTAAGCCAGTAATGATTTAATGAGAAACATCTAAACATTTGGTGGGGATTTTTCCAAAAAATGTGTTCCACCAGTACCTTCCAGCACACTATATTGACATTGATAGAAAATCAACACAGGCTCTTACCACCTAGTAAGTAGGTTAGGAAAGGGACCTAAAGTTTTACTTCGAATCCGAACCGAAGCCAGTTTCAACATCGAAAACGGTAATCCATCCGGAACCTGACTGTGCCAAGAGGTGCTACACGTTGATAAAAAACACATACAAATCGGGTGAGTGGTTCGCAAGTTATAAATTAAATACCCCTCTGGTTATTAAGCGTTATATTAAGTAACTTGTAACTTTTTAGTAGAATCATGCTAGACGTATATGCAACCCGCATCTAGATCGGGTAATTGGTACTCAAGTCATAAGCATTTTATCCCATTTGTCAGACCTCTGGCAATTTAACGTGATGGTAAGTATACCTGAAGTTGCGAGAAATAGCAAGCCATACTTCGGTACAATTAGCATTGAAAACAGATAAGTCGTAACAAAACCCTAACCATGAGATTTCGTATCCCTAACTTGAGGAATTATGTGGTGTTGCTCATAAAAATGTTCATCCATCATTTTTTGAGATGAAATGTAGCATATGTCCTTCCCCAGGATACAATATATCTCCGTGCCATATTTCATTGTGATCATTCAATCATTTTGATGTGAAAACGTAATAAACAAACAGAGTTACTTTTGCATTTATAATAATACCATTTGTTTGTTTATTTTTAGCTGAATGTCTCGTCATATAAAATCGTCACGTAATTTTGACACAGCAAAAAAGGTCTTGTTACATGTATCACACAGTCTTTGTCATATCACACTCTAAATCTAAATAAACACATGACGCAATCTCTGTGCGGACAGCGGTAAAAAAATAATCCGTTCATATGATACTTTATTTCATACTGATCACTCCGAAGGCTATTTGTACCCTATAGTGAGCCTCAAGAACTAACTGTGTACCTTAAGAGACACATGATATTGCAAACTTTCCTGTAGACCTTTTAAACAACTACCATTTTTGAGTACATTGTTTTGATTTTTTCTCTTAAGGTGGCCCAACCCGCTCATCTCCCCATACAAAAGGGGAAAGTAGATCACGCCCATATTTCTTGTCAGAGATCCAAAATTTTGCTCAAAATAGCTTTATTTCATCGAACTAGATGTCTGATGACCATTGGCATTGTAAAATTGTGTTTGGTTTCTAAGTTATAAGGTCCGAAAGTTCGAATTTTTCGCGCGTTTTATACAATAACTTTGGAGGTGGATTACGCAATGATAAAGTAAGAACATCGTAAAAAGATTAGTCATCAGACATAGCTTATTTAATCAAGATTTATGATCTATTTGGTTTTTGTTAGATTTTTGACTACAGCGGTCGTGGTTTACTTTTAGCTATAAGTCGTTTTAAAATTAAAATTTTCGTAAATCTTACCAAATCATACACTATGCACATTGTCTTTTTTGTGGACATGTTGCATTTTCCTCATCACGGAGCCTGTCTTATTCTTTGAAACAGAGAAGGTCCCAGAGCGCAACAGCACGGTTTTATACCGTGCCCGCGAATGAGTTGGGCCCGCCGGGTTGGGCCACCTTAAGGATTGGCCAGCATTAGACATGTGTACGAAAACTGTTTTTTGACAACACTCCTTCTCATTTCAGCCATTTTGTATTGTTACAAATTGCGTACACAAACCTTGTATTCATTTTGTATGAGAGCCACATCTTAGCGTTACCGGTACTGAATTATTTTTAGCATATCCTATGTCCCGTGTAAGTAAATATATCTGTACATACTAAGTTTAAGTGGCGGAACATGCATACATACATTCAGAAAAGTTTTCTAAAAATCTTAAATTTCACATAGTCTACCAGGCATAGAATTTGCTGATGACTGATTGATAGTGACTTACTCCATGAACATACCTTACAGATTTATTATTAGTACTAGCTGAGGTACCCGGCTACGCTCGTTTGGGACTGATGTTGGGCTGAATTATTTCCTGGATGAAAAGTAGCCCATAAAGCTGGTCCAAAAGGCTGGTCCAGGACATGTATCCATCTACCAAATTTAATCAAAATCGTTTGAGCCCATATGGCATCAGTACATAGTATAAAACAAAGTCGCTTTCTCTGTCCCTATATCCCCATGTATGCTTAAATCTTTAAAACTACGCCACGGATTTTGATGCGGTATTTTTTAATAGATAGAGTGATTTAAGAGAAAGGTTTATATGTATAATAACATCCATTAAATAGTGGAAAAATACTGTTATTTTTGAGGTTTCCAATGTGATGTCGTAGTAAATTACATTTTTTCCGCTTACATTGCAAACGCAGGCTGAATCCTACGAGATTTATCAAAATAATGTACTAAGTATTGTACCCATTGAAAAAGTCTACAGAAAACTCCGCGATGGTATATGTCTATCTCTTATGGATATACCACAATAACATTTTTTTGTCATTAACTATTTACGACAAATAATGGCTAATTTTCGAACCGATTTTAACCTGTATTGGTTGGCATTAATCCTTATCCAATTAAATACCTTAAATGCATTGTTGATTTATGTGCCTATAAATAGTGCGTCGGAGGCCGCGGTTCTAGCACTTTGAATTTAGCAGTGATCGGACGCGTTTATTATCGGAGCTCTCTAATATCTAATAAATCATATCTAAGTTTTTTTTTATTTCAAATATTTCAGTGTAGGAAATCTACGTAAAAAGGGATTATTTGTGCATCATTGTGTCAAAATAATATTTTTTTAAACGATATTGTGCCCGTGCAAAGCCGGGACGGGCTGCTAGTAATTTAATAAAAAACATTCCAATATTCCCCTTTAGAGCTTCGTAAAACTTTGGTGGCAATAAAAAAAAAGCATGTCAAAATCGGATAAGTGGTAGCAAAACCTTAAATATGAGGGATATGAAACTTGAGGAATTATATGGTGTAGCCATACAAATTTTGGTTGCACAAAATACTGAATCTGTGAAATGTTCTAAACTATTATTTTGAATGATATAGTGTGGAAGAAAAAAATAATGTTTTAATAAATGCAAAGGTTAATGAAATATACGTTACGTTAGGTATTAATAATGAATTGTAGAAAAAAGTTTTTTTATTAATCTGCAATAAATTAAAAATGTTATTGTGAGTGTACCTTGGGAGGTAAGAAAAATTATATCACATACTTATCTGGTGGCATTTTTAACACCAACAATTTTCGATTATGTGGTTTTTATTTTCCTCTTAAGGTTTACAAATCAGATACACCAACTTTCCTCATTGTATCAAAAATGCATTGCATGGTATAAAAGAATGAAGTGTAGAAACAAAGGCAGATAGCGACTATAAGTGAGGGGGCAACCTCCTTCGGAGCATTCCGGTTTGTTTGACAGCCACATGTTAGTGTAAGCGGAACTGAAATCAGTTTAGCCTGTCCTGCATCCCATGTAGTTAAATGTACGTATACCAAGTACGTGTCCAAGGGGAACATATATACATACAGAAAATATTTCTAAAAATCGTCAATCATACGTCGTATCAAACATAGAGTCTACAAACGAAATATCTTATAAAACAAAGCAACTTACTCTATGAATATCCCTTACAGATTTATTATTAGTATAAATAGAGACGATACCTTTTCTTTTCTTGAAAAATATTTACGAAAATTCAAGTTTACATGCAATCGAGAAGTTAGGCAGGTAAAGAATGCAGATTTGGCATTTTCGTATGGATTGATGAAGGCATCCTATATTTATAGAGAGGTTAGTTCGAGTGCGGGACTGGTTAGTCGCTGCTTGTTAGTCTTCACAAACTAAACCCCGATTGTATGAAGAGTCGGCTAGAGAGTTGTTTCCTATCAATTCCCCATACTATGGGTGATAACTGTTCACATGCTCTGAATGTTCGACTAAGTTTTTTAAATTTTGGGTTCTAAAACATATTGTCATAATGTACGTCCATATGTTTTGATTTTCTTAAAATACTTTTTAGATTGGAAAATATTGACTAAAATGCCTTTTTTTACCTTAAAATTATTAATGTTTACCTTAAAATTATTAATTTTGACCTTAAAATTATATTTTTCTTACCGTAAAATAGATATATTTACAAAGAAAATTAAAACATAAAGACATATAATGAAGCTTTTTTGAAGATTTTTAGAAGCTTTTTAGAAAAAACCTATTAAAAAAAATCGGCCAAGTGCGAGTCGGACTCGCACACGAAGCGTTCCGTACCATCGTACTAGATTTACCACAAAAAACATGTTTGTTTTGTATGGGGCCCCCCTTTAATTTATATTATTTTATAGTTTTACCTATTTCTTGTTATAGCGGCAAAATAAATACATAATCTGTGAAAATTTCAGCTTCCTACCTGTTACGGATCATGAATACAGCCCTGTGTCAGACGGACGGACGGACGGACGGACGGACAGACAGACAGACAGCGGAGGCTTAGTGATAGGGTTCCGTTTTCACCCTTTGGGTACGGAACCCTAAAAAAATTAATAAAATCTGTCATTTTTTTAAGGGGAGGAAAACGTTATGGACTAGCAGACGATTTCGCTGGTTTAATGGCATTCGCCGCGCCAAATTGTGCCTTGGCCAATGGACAAATTTGCATTTCTTAAAATGTTCAACATCTTAGATTTCCTGTGATTTCACGATAGCTTTGTGCGTGGTATTGTACAACGCTGCAACTGGGGCCAGGCGGCAGCAGAGCCATGGCAACCGCGTTTCACATCACTGTTTGACCCAAATCTGTAGCGCCAATCGCCCTGCACAGCACTTTATGGATGTTAGCAGCACTTCAGGTACTTTGTGTAGACTAATTGCTATAAACTGGCACTTTGTGAACATTTGCCATGGCTAAAACTCGCAGTCGCGAAAGTCTAGACTTATAAATCATCTTTATATGCGTAAATTTAGTCTGAGCACTTTTGAGAGTACCTATTCTCTTGGCGTAATGTAGCAAACCACACTGTGAAAAATCTGATTTGAGATGTGATAATTCAGTTTGACACGTTTTCACTGGTTGGTCCTGTCGAAATGTAGTTTTTAGCAACGAATTATCAAGATCAGTGTCCAGACCAGTAAGAGTAAATGTTGACTAGTTAAGGTGTGATTTTTCGCAAGTGCGCGGGCAAGAACTGTATTTTTCTTTGATATAAATTCAGGGAAGGGATTACAAGTATACTGGGTGAACATTTTAAGGCCTTCAGGCACACTTCAGGGCCAAATCCGAAACATAAAGAAATAGCGAAAAACACTCAAAGGACAAGGCCTATTTTGATAATAACTAAACCTTTATTATTTTTTTCAAGCCGGGAATCAAACTCGTTAATAAAAAAAAACCCGGTGTTATTGCACAAGCCCGTAGTGTCGCGTATAAGGAACACATTCTGTGAAGTAATGTTGTTCGGGAAACTGAAGGAAATGGTTGATATTTTTAATAAACTGTTAAAATTTTCAATCATTCACATTTCAAGCAACCTTTACGGCGACCAGTTGTCAGGTTCAAAAGAAGTGAAGAATTCGATCAAATGATCATACCTTCTGCGCTCTTATGGGTAGAATATTTGCCATCCACTTCTTTGGTGCAGAATTGATCGAATTCCTTAACATGTTTTCTCACATGTTACGCCGGTTCAGTCCCTGTTCGAGGTTATGCCTAAGTGTCATGAACCTCGAGCCAATGACTGGTCGGAACCACTGCCACAGGAGCAAACCGGTAAGTCGCGCAAAACTCGGTACTCTGATATGCCGCCGTCGCCGCCAAGGACCTCAAAAGCGACAAGGACATCGGGGAATAACCACTTCGTGACGCGGCTTGTTCTGAGTGGTCAATCTGAGTTCTCACCTTAAGGTGGCCCATCCCGCTCATCTCCCCATACAAAAGGGGAAAGAAGATCACGCCCATATTTCTTGTCAGAGATCCAAAATTTTGCTCAAAATAGCTTTATTTGATCGAACTAGATGTCTGATGACCATTGGCATTGTAAAATTGTGTTTGGTTTCTAAGTGATAAGGTCCGAAAGTTCGCATTTTTCGCGCGTTTTATACAATAACTTTGGAGGTGGATTACGCAATGATAAAGTAAGAATATTTTAAAAATATTAGTCATCAGACGTAGCTTATTTAATCAAGATTTATAATCTATTTGGTTTTTGTTCGATTTTATACTACAGCGGTCGTGGTTTACTTTTAGCTATAAGTTGTTTTAAAATTAAAATTTTCGTAAATCTTACCAAATCATACACTATGCACATTGTCTTTTTTGTGGACATGTTGCAACCTCCCTGATGACTCCATACACGTTTTTACTAGATACTCTGTGGTTTTACTTCTTCAAGCTGTCAAAGTCAAACACGGACTTCCGATTTGTATGAAAACGCGGAGTCGGCGTAAACGGCAACGTCGACGTATTTACGGCAACGTTGAGTAAGCTGTCAAATCAAACTCGGACTCGAAAATGTTAGTTCGATTAATGCCCACTACGCGCGCTCTTCAATTTCTCCATACATTTGAAAATGCCAGTCGATCGGTTTGCCGTAAACGCCAATTTAGGTGACAACTAAGACTACCGGCTCTGGAGATGTCATATTCCGTTTGCCGTTTCTGAAGCGTATCTTGCCTGATGTGATACCTACGATAAAGGGAATTTGTCGTACGCTGAGGCCATACGAATTGTTCTCGTTACGCTTAACTGCGGGTGTTGTGGGTTAAAACTTGCTAATTTCATTCTCGCGAGCGCCTCGTGACCTTGGGCGAGGCGAGACTGGAAATGTAGCATGTTCGGTGACATGCAGCCATTTTTCCACCACGACGAAGACCGCGATCACAGAATAAGTCCAAGATTCTATGTTCACGAACATTTACTTTCGTAAGTGGCTTTCCGACTGGAAATAACCGAATCCTTGTTCCGTTTTTCGTTAGGGCTTTCTAATTTTAAACTGGCAATTTAAGTTATGACGTCGGTTAAGTCTAAGGTGCATTAGAACTTCATCGCATTTGCCCCAACGTGCCCGCCGAAGAACACATAAAATATCGAACGTTCATAGTTCCAACGTCAACATGAAAGCAATCTAGAATTCATACAAGTATGCATTTTAAACATGTCATTGCATGGAAATAGTACCGACATAAATGTGAAAAAAAGTGAACAAAAAACTTAAAGTTCATCATGTATGTTGGCAAATCATCATAGCAATATCTTGTGAATATCACTCCTAAAAACGTGATATTTTTTTTTATGAAACCTGACATGGATGGCTGGCTACACAACTGCATTGATATTAGCCCAATACAACACATTCCTGAAAGGAATTAGTTACTATGCCAGGACCTTCCCTTTATAAGCACGGCTACGTTGAACTATGGATTGAAAATCGGGACAATTCATTGCCGCTTTGACCATAGCTTCATCCAATGCAGTGGTACCGACCTGGGAGGGCTTAACCCTACCAACTAGTAGGGGAAGGGGAACTATAGTTTTACATGGGTTCCAACCATGGTATAGCTCGCATTCGTAATGAAATGCACTTATTCAACTCAGAACGAGAAATAAAGTGGTGCATGACCGAGTCGAGGATTTGAACCCTGACCTCTCGCATCAAAGGAATCGATTAATCATCGTCATTGGACTAATTGACTATGTACTTCAAAGCTTCGGGATAGATTCTCAACATTATAACTATTAGGTCATATGTGATATCATGAAGGTCGTTGGACATCTTTGATTGGATTTCTGTGTGCTAAATACATATTAAAATTACACTATTACATTTTGGAAACATATTGGCGGTGCATGGTGGGAATGAAGATCGTATAATCGTATCCTGATTCGGGGCAATGTCCCCTTGGTTGCGACTGTACACGCTGCGGAGTGAGCGGCCGCGGTGCGGTGGAGGGTGGGAGGAGGCGGCACAGGTGAGCCGCGATTTGTTATCGCCGACTGATAACGCCTCGTGATGTCATTTCGCATCGAGGTCGGAGCGCAATATTCATATGTCGCGCCGGCCGCAGTAGCCGCCGCGGTGCCGCGCGGGCCAGACCCGAACGCGCTGCGCGATTCGCTCTCCGCATTCCGACAACGATAGGTGCGCGGTCAGTTTAGATTTGTTTACCTTCCTAGCGAGAACCCGTATCGCCGTGCTCCGTACGTCGCTGCGTGTGAGTGACGAGAGATTAATCTGCGCGGAAAGTAGATCGATCACGCCCGAAACGTCAGCGAGCGTGCGACGGCGACGGGGCCAGCAGGTGTGCTAGTTCGCGACCGCGCCGTCTCGCTTCGCGCCGGTGGAGTGCATGAGATGCTGGGTGCAGTGTTCGGATGTGCGCGAAGGTCGGCTGGCTGAGCGGGGTGATGGGCGACGGCGGCGCCGGCAAGCTGTGGCCGGCGGGCATCCTGCGCAAGAGCGGCGTGCGGCTGGCGCGGCGCGCGCTGCACGTCAAGTATCGCAGCGTCGACTCGCCGACGAAGTTGCCGCCGCCGGCGCACGCGCTGCCGCCCGACGACGACGATCTCGACGTCGCCTCCGTCTCGTGTTTCTGCAGGTAGATGACTTTTTGCCTTTTACCGCCGACGCGCGCAGGCATCTGTCAGGGAACCAATCTACCCAGCCATCTATTAAATGTCAAACTACTCTTGTATCTTTTTGGTATAACTTGTTTGTCGAGCTATGGGAACGAGGCCGTTGTCAACGTAACAAAATGCAGCGCCCTCAAAACATATGACAGTTCTTTTGACAGCCTCAATATCTGTGACAACTATAGATAGATGACAAATATAGACAAGCTATACATTAAAAACGCATTGAATGATAGTTACATGTTTTGTCGAACGACACGAAAACGGAGTCGCCAACAACGCTGACGGAATCGGCCTCCAGGTCGGATCTGTATTTTTGCAACAATGACGAGGTCTTTTGCGACGGCAGCGTGGGTCGCGCGTTGTGGTTATCCTTGCAATCGCGTACGTCATGCTCTTGACCAATGCTGTAATCGTAAAATGTTGCAACGATCCCGACGAGTTTAGTTTTACGCGTATTTACGATTTACCATTTTGTTAAAAACAAACAGCCATGGTACTCATGGAACGCACCCTAGAAGTTCTCACACGAGTAGTTGTCATTCTCTAAGAAGAAAGAAATACTCCTTTTTAGGGTTCCGTACCCAAAGGGTAAAAACGGAACCCTATTACTAAGCCTCCGCTGTCCGTCCGTCCGTCCGTCTGTCACTGGGCTGTATCTCATGAACCGTTATAGGTAGGCAGCTGAAATTTTCACAGAATGTGAATTTATTTTGCCGCTATAACAACAAATAGGTAAAATAAAAAATAATAAATATTAAAGGGGGGTCCGATATAAAAAACCTATTTTTTTTTGTCTTTAATCTTGTACGATGGTACGGAACCCTACGTGTGCGAGTCCGACTCGCACTTGGCCGGTTTTTTACATGGACGATGACAGCTACTCGGCTGCACTATGATTACCTCTAATTCTTTCTCCTAGAGGTGAGAGACGTAAGATGTCATTTATAGTGGATGGGGGTATCTGTTTAAAATATGTTAGGTTCTATATACCTTTGTTTCTATGAAAATAACGGATCGTATAAGCCTGTCTCCGTATATGCTCACTGCTCAGTGATGTAATGACACATCGCGATGATACTTAAAACCTAAACTATCGTTACATATAATGTTAAAGGTGCATGTAAATAAAAAAAAACAAACGCATAATTATATGTTTAGGATCCAATACAGAAAATGAGTTAGTTATTTTATGTATTTTAATGATTTGTAGAATAATTAATATTAAAACTGAAAGGATTTAAAGCGTGTTACGCGCTCAACAAACGGCGCGGTTGCAGTCAGCTGACGCCGCCGTGTGCTGCGTGTTGACACTTCGAATTTAAATCACACTTCACTGTTTTAAAATTTTGTGTGTAACGTGAATACGAGGTTGTTTTAATGCAAAAAATCTTCTGATCCGACGGCCACTAATTTTTAGGGTTCCGTACCCAAAGGGTGCCAACGGAACCCTATTACTAAGCCTCCGCTGTCCGTCCGTCCGTCTGTCACAGGGCTGTATCTCATGAACCGTAATAGGTAGGTAGCTGAAATTTTCACAGAGTTATTATTTTGCCGCTATAACAAGAAATAATTAAAAAAATATAAAAATTAAAGGGGACCCTATACACAAAACGTGTTTGTGTTAAATCTTGTACGATGGTACGCAACCCTTCGTGTGCGGGCCCGACTCGCACTTGGCCGGTTTTTCTCCGTGTATCACGATGGAAACAGATTCGTCGTTCCGTGCCGGTACATGCGTAGCTGCGATATGGCAATATCTCGTCGCGTATCATCATTTATCAGCGCTATCAAGCGAGGCGCGAGTGGTGGTAATGCCAGATGTCATAAAATAGATAATTATTTACCGAAAGAGCGCGTAGTCGTGGTAACAAAGGTATATTTACGGTAGGTATTTGTCTTTAAACGTGTCTCATATCATATCGAAATATTTATGCATTTTGACCTGTCTGCTCCAATTCACGGATACTCAAACATTTTTGCAAGGTCGTTTTAGCACAAACTATGCTATCCAAAGGTTGCGTGTGTCACAAGTATGTGTGTACACTATGTTTGTGATAATTCCTACGAATTATGAGACATGGCGATGCCTTCTTTCCAATCTCGGGTGCTTTTTTAACCGACTTCAAAAAAGGAGGAGGTTATCAATTCGTCTGTATGTTTTTTTTTTATGTTTGTTACCTCATAATGTTTGCCTGGGTGAACCGATTTTGATGATTATTTTTTAAAATTATAGCTAGTGCTTCCCAAGTGGTCCCATTTTAATTTGGTTAAGTTCTGACAATGATATCCATGAGAAAATCAAAAAAGTCTTAAATTTGTATTAAGATGTGCGCGACAAATGGACGAATAACTCAATATAACGCCAACCGATTTCGGTGATTCTTTTTTTATTGGAAAGGACGTGTACAAATTAGTAAGTGTACTTCAGATTCACGAAAAATAAACAAATAAAAAAAAATTAACAAAAAAAATAACCGACTTCAAAGAAAAAGCACTAAAAAGTAAAAAATAATTTCCGTTTTTGTAGTTACGATTTCTGTTATTTTTTGAGTCGGTGTCAGCCAAGGTTAGGCTAGGTTAGGTTAGGTTAGGTTAGGTTCTCTTGATTGGCGCAGCGTGTGCCCGGCTGACGCCGACTCAAAAAATAACAGAAATCGTAACTACAAAAACGGAAATTATTTTTTACTTTTTAGTGCTTTTTCTTTGAAGTCGGTTATTTTTTTGTTAAATTTTTTTATGTCCTATTTCTGGTACTATCAAAGGTATTTATGCATAATATTAATGCCACATGATAATATTGGTGTTTGAGTCATAATTTATGCAATTTTAAGACAATGTTTGCAATATGCCCTGGCCAATAACTGCCTTAGATCAAAGAAGGAACGGATGCGGTGGCCCCATACTGGTGATCTTTTAGCGGTCATATAAATAGCATATTTCATTATGACAGGTCTACGCTGTGGGCGCTCTATGCACCACTCCTGGAGTGGAGAGAAATACTATAATATCGTATGAAAAAATATGCTGGGCCAGCGTACATTTCAAAGACTATCGGATACGAACGATAACCTTCATTCCCTTCTTCAATACTAATTCTAGTTCTGTTCTCCTATCCTGATTCCTTTGCCTTATTTTGCTAATTGACGTAGACAACAGATCCCTTAAATTCACTCAGTGGCAAATATCTTCTTCCTTTCACATTTCCCCCACCTGAAAATGTCATGAAACAATTTTGTATAATGGGGAAGATAACTTAAAGCTTATTGCAGGTGTCGCATGAGCGACTTCAATTTATAATTGTCAAAACTGTCATTCCTGTCAAGTTTTATTTTAGGGTTTTTAGATGAAACTCCATGATGCAGTTAGAATAAGGTTTGAAGGAAAAGAAGAGCCTTTGTTTGTCTTCAAACAAATTTTATGTAATAGAGCCGGCACAAAGTTCGAAATTAAATATAATAATAATAATAATAATAATCGTTTTCCAGTTTTAGGTTTATATTTTTTAATGCTTATTTTTGTATTTTTGTATTAAATAATGTACACCTAAAATTTCATAATAAATATATACTGTGAATAATAATACAATTCTTTATTGTACACCATTATAAAACAGTTTACAAAAGGCGGGCCTAATGCCAAAAGGCATTCTCTTCCTACCTACCCTTGGGATGTAGGAAAGGTGCAAGGCGGCAGACAAAAAAGGACAAATGGAAGTAAGATTTCTTATCAATAAAGATATGTGTATATATACTCAACAAGAATATATTATTGTGATATTTTATTTTATATTTTTTCCTATGACTCCATTTGATTAGCATAGTTTGGACCAAACAATTTTCAGAAAAATAACGAGAAAATTGATTCATTTTTAACCGACTTCATACTACCTGGGTTGAGTTTATACAATTTTAATGTTTTATTTTGTCTGACAGCTTTAACAGATCTTATAGGTGAGCTCGCTTAGGCGCCACCTGTTGTGATAAATAAGCAGTTTTCTTCCCCATTTGTAGCTACTTTTAAGGTATATTATACCTGTACCTGTACCCGTTGCAACTAGTATACTTATATTGGTGCCCACGCACCATGACAGGTGCGTGGGCGTTCGGCTGCACAAGACACCGGCTGGGCGAGCGTATTATTAGCGAGTGTATACCGATGATCACATGTCGGCAGTTTCCTCGGAACAACAAGTTCATTAGCACTTTGGAAATTCACTGCTCGTTGCCTCATTGCGGAGCCATGAATGATTTGGTATATTCTACACTCTCGAAATTCTCCTGTTCGACCTTCGCACCGTGCGTATTCTCCCTTGAGGATTATATTGTACTCATATGGATTTAAGGCATGTCAAACTGTAGGTCTCCTTGCCCTACTGGTTTATAGAGTCAAGGAGAATTGCGTTGGATGAAAAGATGGTCGAAGCGGCAATGATCTACCACACAACGCGGAACAGGCAGGGAAATGCAGACAGGAAAATGTATACAATAAATAGTTGCCTGTGTTTTCCATCCAGTTCAATGTAGCCGTGCTTATAAAGAGAAGGTCCTGACATAGTAGCTAATTTCTTCGGGAATGCGGTGTGTTATAACGGTTTTGTATTAGGCCATAGCATGTCCAGTTTTAAAAAAATAAAAAGCCACGATGAAAAAGTTGGTCACTGGAGTAGACAAACAGTAGCCTGAGCCTGTCGTCCCAGTTGTCACCTTAATTGGCATTTACGGCAAACCGATCGACTGGCGTTTTCAAATGTATGGAGAAATTGAAGAGCGCGCGCAGTGGGCCTCAATCGAACTAACATTTGCGAGCCCGAGTTTGATTTGACAGCTTACTCAACGTTGCCGTTTACGCCGACTACGCGTTTTCATACAAATCGGAAGTCCGAGTTTGACTTTGACAGCTCGAAGAAGTAAAACCACAGAATTTCTAGTTAAAACTTATATGGAATTTGACGTTTTTACGGAAAACGCCAGTCGATCGGTTTGCCGTGAACGCCAATTTCGGTGAGAACTCAGACTGACCGGTGGACATGATTTTACATAGACTCCTAGATAAAAATGTCCGTAAGCAATGGCAATCCCGCCCGACGCGCTTCTTGGTTGAATCTGGAGGAAGACATGTGTCCCCCTATCTATAAAAAAATTAAACAGATGTTTTAGATTTAGTAGCGGGGGTAGGCAAGCAAACGAGAACAATCATTTCGCTCCAATGAGGTGAACCTGTAATTTCCTCTCCATGGCTATAAATACTGGCCCTAGTAGTTCTAATTTTTACCCTCTCTTCATAGAAGCAATGCCCTCGGATGTATAGAGAGATATATTTTTTCTAATTCCCAAAACTCTCAATATAATAGAGAAATTATTGATTGAACAATAATTTAATTCATCAATGCAATTGTCGCGCATAATTAAAAACGTATTAACTGCAGCAGGCTATCGCAACAGTTTGACTATATGTGCGCTCGAAGCACATACTTTAGAATCAGGAACTCGGCTGTCGGTGCCTGTTCCTAGCTGGCCCCTCTTCCACGGCGCGGAGGCGGTCGCTGTGTACGTGCTAAGTGGTCTCAGTGACCCGCTCCACACCGGCCAGTTGCTACATCGGCCGTTCACTATTGGGGACAAATGTGTACAGGCATTACCGAGTTTGTTTGACTTCTGCGGCCGCCATCTCTGCGGAGCCCCGCGCCGCGGGCGACTGACTTGCGCAAACTCCTTATGTCTTGTGGTTTTTGAGGTGACATTATATGTGTTCCGTTTTTCGTGCAGATTAAGCCCCTAAATTGCTTTTTTGTTCAGCTCAAAATACCTTCTTATGTTTGTTTTTATGTGACTGGACATGGATGGCTAATACCACACCTTCTGTCATGGTATTAGCCCAACACACCACATGGGAACTAGGTGCCATGCCAGGAACTTCCTTATATTGCACGGCTACATTGAACTGTATGGAAAACACGGACAATTTTCGTTGCCGCTTCGACCATCGTTCATCCAATGCGATGGTACCAACCCGGGCGGGATTTACCCTACCACCTAGTAAGTAAGGAAGGGGACCTACAGTTCACGTGGAATCCGAACCACGGCCAGCCTCTCTCAACGGTCGAATGGTCACCCATCCAAGACCAGACCGGACCCAGCGTTGCTTAACTTCGGAGAGCGATCGCCGAAGTGTCGCGCCACTGGGCTATTGAGGCGCAAATTAATACTGTAAACATATGTATGTATGTAGACGAGGTACGCTGTTCTTAGGCAACCATTTATCCGTATACTTACATTTTAGGCCCGTCCCCGGACGGTTTGAGAAACACATGAAATCCGAAATGATTTTTTTTTTTCTCAGAAATATACAATTTCATATTTATATGCTTACATTAAGTTTGCAACATTGAGTGGGGCCCGGAAGATAGAAAAAAAAATTAAAATGTATAAAAAAATATATATCTCCTAAACAAATATTTAGAAATGGTATTATAGAAATGTATTTGTTAACTCTTTTAAGGCGTAATGTAACGGCGAATTTGCAACAATTTACTAATTACGGAAATATATTAAAAAAAATGTTTTTACTAAAAAAAATCTATGCTGAGAACCTTACTTGCTATGGCTACCTTTCTTTCTAGAATATGTAAACAAAATTATATTCTTTATCCTGTAAAGTTTTTAGAATGTTGCAAGTCTTAGAACAGTATTTTTTTTTAAATCCAAACTTTCTAATGCTATAAACGGTAAACAAAAAATCAGAAATAAGATTTCCGTCATTCAGTGTTAACATAAATCAATTGTGAACATTTCCCTAATTTTGCAACATCGCAAGAAGTCTGGAACAAGGTAAAAATGAATTAAATCTGCAAGCGTTTTACAGGTGCCGCTCTCACAGGTGTATTTGTTGCGCAGCCATATGCAGACATTTATCAGTTGTAATTGTATGAGTGAGTAGGCAGCGGCACGGGGAGACAGACGGAGGACGCTATCGCCGGGTGGTGCGGGGCGGGAGGGGCACGTGCGTGCGACAGTTACATGTGTAGGTACTTTCGGGTATTACGTCTTGGAAGACGCAATATCCACGAATGGTATTTTAGATGGTTCGGACCCAGCCTAGCAGTATATTCTTACAGTAGTTATTTTACGGGGCTCTTTCTTTATTTCATATGTTCTTGATTCACGGTCGAATAATAGATATTTATTTTATTTATTTAGCATGAGTGACCCTTGCGAGCCGTGCACATTTTATAACATAAATTAATTATCTTAGAGTTTATAATAAAAAATAATTATAAATACATTATTAAAATTCACAATACATTTTCAATACATAATCTGGTTCAATAAATGTCAATATTAAATTATTCTAAATTACAATTAAAATTATTGAAAAATTCTTCTATAATATAAAACGGGTTACTTAACAAATATTCTTTTAAATTAATAAAAAAATTGGCTATTGTTAAAAATTGTTTGATGGAAATAGGTAAATGATTGTAAATTTTTACTCCAGTATAAAAAGATTAATTCTTAAACAATAAACATTTTGGGCCTTTTGGTCGAAAACTGTCGTTATTTGTTAAGTCATATATCTGCAATTCCTTTACTTTATCTAAGTATTAGTTTTTCTTATATACTCCAATGCATATTATATTACAGTCATGATTTTTTAGGGTTCCGTACCCAAAGGGCGAAAACGGAACCCTATTACTAAGCCTCCGCTGTCCGTCCGTCCGTCCGTCCATCCGTCCGTCCGTCTGTCCGTCTGTCACAGGGCTGTATCTCAGTAACCGTAACAGATAGACAGCTGAAATGTTCACAGAGTGTGTATTTATTTTGCCGCTATAACAACAAATAGGTAAAATTAAGAAATAATTAAAATTAAAGGGGGTCCCCATGCAAAAAACCTGGTTTTTTTTTAATACATTTTTTTACGATGGTACGGAACCCTTCGTGTGCGAGTCCGACTCGCACTTGGCCGGTTTTTTATTTTACGAAAAGGGGTCGGCAACTTTCGTCATATTTTGCTCCACAAATAATTCGTATAACTTTCTTTTGAAGGATGAGAATACTTTTTTTAACATTAGCGGCTCGTAGCCTAGTGGCGCGGGGACTGACCTAGCGTACCAGAGGCCCGGGTTCAATACCAACTTGCACCACTGTCTTTCTCTTTCAGAGTTTGATAAGTGCATTTCGTCACGAATGCGAGCTGCTCCATGGTTCGGAATCCATGTAAAACTGTAGGTCCCCTACTAGGTGGTAGGGTTTAAGCCCGCCCGGGTTGGTACCATCGCATTGGATGAAAAGATGGTCGAAGCGGCAATGAAAAATTGTCCGTGTTTTCCATCCAGTTCAATGTAGCCGTGCTCATAAAGGGAAGGTCCTGGCATGGCACCTAATTCCTTTGGGAATGTGGTGTATTGGGCTAATATCATAACGGTAGTTGTGTGGTATTAGCCATCCATGTCAGGTCGCATAAAAAAAAACAATTGTTTCCCCACACATCTATTCCGTACCTTAAAATCGATTCTATATAGCTAAAATAAATTATTCTTAAAGTTGATATGTGCACAGTGTTTTTATTGATCTCATCGCATAACATGCACTGGCTATCTTCCATACATATCATAATATAACATACATATCACACTCCTTGGAAAAAGCGACGTACTTGTTTAGCACGAAATATTATCCCTGTTACTAATAAACCTAGATCATCAGCTGAATCGTTATACAATGTTTTGTCCTTTGCATTGACAGGCAGTTTCTAATTCGATAGAAAGGGACAAAACATTGTATACCTATTCAGACGATGATCTGGGATTATTAGTAGCAGGGTTAATGTACATATTTACTGAAACTGCCTGGTTTAATATTTGTTCATAACGATATCTTAATCAAAATTTAAATATTTATACGATCGTTTTTGTTTGAGTCGGTATTGTAATGATTTTTTTAAAGAACTATAAATGGATGGCTAATACCAAACTGAACGTCAGATATTAGCCTAAAACACGACATGGGAACTAGGTGCCATACCAGGACTTTCCTTAAATTGCTCGGCTACATTGAACTGGATGGAAAACACGGTCAATTTTCATTGCCACTTCGATCATCGTTCATTCAATGCAATGGTACCAACCCGGACGGGATAAACCCTACAACATAGTAAGTAAGAAAAGAAAGAAAAGAAAAGAAAAATACAGTTTATAAGTAAGTTAATAAGTAAGGAAGGGGACCTACAGTTTTACGTGGAATCCGAACCACGGCCAGCCCTAATGGCCTAAAATGGTCACCCATCCAGAACCCAACCGCGCTCAAAGCTGCTTACCCAGCTTATAGAATCTCAAGGTGTCCCACTACTGTGCTACCGAGGCTGACAATGATAAAAATCTCTTTATGGTGGCGTAGTTTGTCTTCGAAAGAGTATTTACTACTTCACGTTTCATGGTAGTTCGGATTAAAATAAAACTGTAGGGGCTGTACTATCGCATTGAATTAACTACGGTCAAAGCGGCAATGAAAATAGACGATATTTTCCTTCCATTACAATGTAGCCATGAAATATAAGAAAGTTCCTGGCATGGCACCTCGTTCCTATATGTTGTTTTGGGCTTATATCATGACACTAGAGGTGATTATAGCTAAAGATGTCCACTTTTTTATTTTGTAATTTGCTGATTTTGTAAAATTTAAGTGGGGTTATAGTTTATTTAAAAATCTAGACTTAAGGTGGGCCTTCCCGCTCAACTCCCCATACAAACGTGGATAGAAGATCATGAGCATATTTCTTATCAGAGATCCAAAATAATACTCAAAATAGCTTTATTTGGTCGAAATAGATGTCTGATGACTGTCGGGCATTGTAAAATTTTGTTAGGTTTCTAAGTTATAAGGTCCGAAACTTCGAATTGTTTTGCGCGTTTTATACAATAACTTTGGAGGTGGATTACTCAACGATTAACTAGAAAACCTTAAAAAGATTAGTCATCTGACATGGCTTGTTTCATGAAGATTTATAACAAATTTGGTTTTTGTTAGATTTTTTACTACAACGATCGTAGTTTACTTTTAGCTATAAGTCGTTTTGTAATACAATTTTTCGTAAATCTTACCAAATCAAACACTATGCGCATTGTCTGCTTTGTGGATATGTTGCATCTTACTCATCACGGAGCCTGTCTTTTTCTGTGTAACAGAGAAGGTCCCAGAGCGCGATAGATCGGTTTTGTACCGTGCCCGTGAATGAGTTAGTTCCACATTCGTAAAGTAAGGCAATGTCTTTGATGTGTCCGTTGATTCTGCATTAATAACACATTTGTTGAACAAAGCGACGTATGTAATTTTAGTACTAAAATTTATATTTTATTCAAATATTTGCTTATCCGTCCTGAAAGAAAATAATAATAATAAAGAGTTTACTTACACCCATTTTCACTACCATCAGCTACAAAAATCCCAAAGTTATCTTATGGTTACACCATGCGAATATGCAATCTAACTAAAAGTAAGCTAACGAATTTCAGATAGCTGGAAATAGTGAAATCAGGGGTTAGTGGAGTGGCTGCTCTATAGACGGATACCCCCTTCTTCAGCCACTGGCCGTATTTACTTATTTATTTATTTATTCATACAACAATATACCTAACATTACAGCGTAATGGCCAAGGCGTTAGGCAATTTATAGATAAAGTACACACCTTATTTAAAAAATATGCAGCTTCAAAGTAAACAGCAACTGCCTTCTGGAACTCGGCCAGAGTGCAAGCATAGATGTCTATTTTGTCAGATATATCATTTAGTGCTGTAAGCGCATGGGTGAGCGGCGCGTGACGCAGCATGTTGGTGCGCGAGGAGGGCAGCGCGAAGCGAGGATGAGAGCGCGCGCGACTGTAATTTTCTGGGGCGAACAGATTAACACTCTCTAGCACTGAAATATTTTGCACGTGTCCAATTACTAAATTAAACACATATTTTGTTAACTGCGATTCGGATAAATCGGATAAAAATTATAATTATTTTTATAAAGGAATCTCAAAAACTTTTTTTGCACTCTTTCAAGCATGGCAGTATATTAAGCCTCATGAGGGTTCCATATCATTGCATTGCATTCTAGCTTGCTTCTCACAAATGTGTTGTACAGGATTTTTACGGCATCTGTACTGCGCAAATGGTACGCTTGTCTCAATACAACACCCAGGGTCCGAAAGGAGCTTTTGCATAGTTTGTCGACGTGATCATGAAAAAAGACAATTTGGTGTCCATGATGACACCTTAATTTTTCTGACTTGTCACTCTCGAAAGCAAGACATCACCAAGTCAATTTTGGTATTGAATAGGCTCTCTGGAGTGACTCAATGTCAATATAGCGCACTTGTCAGTGTTGAAATAGAGCTATCGCCAGTTATCGCCCGTAGTATAGGGAATTGATAGAGTAACAACTCTCTTTAGAGGTTTTTATGCTAGTGTGTCGAGATCAATCTCGTTTAAAAAAGGCCGAGAACTCGCGAAAACGAGATCTTGCGAGATCGGGATTGCATTCTTGGTATTAATCTAATCTAATTAATAATCTTGCTATATCTCGCGGAGTTAGGGTGGTTAACCTTAAAACTCAGAAGGGAAAAATAAAAATACTAATATTGGGTCAGCGATTTACGTTTGTTTGTTACGATACGGGGTCATATCAAAACTTCTTGTTATGTTTTTCGCTTTTCTGATAATTTTTTCGTCGGTTGAATTTCTTGAAAACATTTTTTTCCTGGTTCAAATCTTCCTATTATTTCAGATAATGACTATGCGTGGCGAAATCAGTAAAAAGGTGAAATTATTAAGGCGAACAATTTATCATCCAAAATAAAAATATAGATAAAACAAGCATACCATAAGCATACTAAGAATGTTAAAAATAAAAGGACTAGAGGCACGGTCGGCATCCCGGCAAAACATTCTTAGTAATTGCCAATTATGATCGCATCAATTCTATTCCATTTTCATCTCAACACACCGCATTTACGATGGAATAAGTGCCATGGCAGGACCACCCCTTTTTAACCGACTTCAAAAAAAGGAGGAGGTTATCAATTCGTCTGTATGTTTTTTTTTTTTTTTTATGTTTGTTACCTCATAACTTTTGCCTGGGTGAACCGAATTTGATAATTATTTTTTTAAATGATAGCTAGTGCTTCCCAAGTGGTCCCATTTTAATTTGGTTAAGTTCTGACAATGATATCCATGACAAAATCATAAAAGTCTTAAATTTGTATTAAGATTGCGCGACAAATGGACGAATAACTCAATATAACGCCAACCGATTTCGATGATTCTTTTTTTATTGGAAAGGACGTGTACAAATTAGTAAGTGTACTTCAGATTCACTAAAAATAAAGAAATAAAAAAAAAATTAACAAAAAAAATAACCGACTTCAAGGAAAAAGCACTAAAAAGTAAAAAATAATTTTCATTTTTGTAGTTACGATTTCTGTTATTTTTTGAGTCGGTGTCAGCCAAGGTTAGGTTAGGTTAGGTTAGGTTAGGTTAGGTTACGTTAGGTTAGGTTCTCTTGATTGGCGCAGCGCGTGCCCGGCTGACGCCGACTCAAAAAATAACAGAAATCGTAACTACAAAAATGAAGATTATTTTTTACTTTTTAGTGCTTTTTCCTTGAAGTCGGTTATTTTTTTTGTTAATTTTTTTTTATATGAGCACGGTTTCATTGAACTGGATGGAAAACACGGACGGAAAATCCGTATGATGAAACCAACCCGGGAGGGCTTAACCCACCCCCTAATACGGGAAGGGAACCTACAGTTTTTCATGGATTCCGAACCATGGAACCGCTCGCATTAATGACGAAATGCATTTATCCAACTCAAAAAGAGAAAGATAGTGGTGCATGTGCATTGTGGGGATTTGAACCCAGACCTCTGTCGTGTAAGGCAAATCCACCCGACACTGTGGCACGATCGCTCTATCGCAAATGTCCACAGCCATTCTGTATTATCAACAATGTAAATCAATTTACACATGAAAATTGAACACAAAATAAATGCGGCGATGTTTAGGTAGCAAGGCGGGGAGAATCTGTCGAGCCGACCGGCCCCATCCCCCCGCGTCCACCGCAGTCTTCCTAGCTATATTTACACGCGCTACACTCACACAGATAAGTGGCTTTACGTCCGTGTACGAGTGAAAACTGGTAATTATAGTAATGTTTTAATTCAACCTAGTTCCGGACGATTTGTATTGTTGCAAAATTAATAGCATATTATTGAAAGATAAAACTACAAAATGAATTATTCAAACCGCATTTCGAATTTTTTGTTTAGCTTATATTCGAATCTAAAAATTATAAATGAAAAAAAATGTGCTTCTAAGTTTTTAAACATTTTAAATTTCTCACAGAATATAGAGTTTTAGGCCATTTACATATTCCAGAAAATAAAACTGAGTTAGCAGTATTTGCTTTGCAGATATTACGGAAATAGTACAAAAAAAATATATTTACACAGTTCCGTAAATAATAAATTGTTGCAAATTTACATTTATATTACACTTAAAATTAGTTAACATATTCGATTTTGAAATACCATTTCTAAATATTTGTTTAGGAGATATCATTTCTTAAACATATTTCATATTTTATTTCTATCTTCCGGGCCCCCCAAAATGTTGCAAACTTAATGTACACACGTCCATATGAAATACTACGTTTCTGAGAAAAAAAATTGCATTTCGGATTTAATGTTTTTCTAAGTGCTGATTTAAGTCTAAAGTTCCTGGAGTATTTGTATTCCATTCCTTAGGAACACCTGAATTTAGCTAGATTAATGAACACTCATTTTACATGAGATTGCAAAATAATCATCAGGCGAGGGCGAATTTCTTCCATGTGCAGCAACGGCACGTGAACACGTTCATCCATTTTCAACCGACTTAAAAAAAAACGAGGAGGTTCTCAATTCGTCTGTTTTTTTTTGTATGTTTACTCGATATCTCCGGAAATTGTCAATTGATTTGCATAATTATTTTTTCATCAGTAGGGTATATCTGAGGGGTGATCCTTTCATACATTTTATGAAAGAATACCACTCTTAAGGCTATATCTGTTTTTTCCTGTAAAAAATCTAAACATTTTTTCCAAAGTTTGACGATATATTTTTTAATCCAAAAATTTCAAAAACCTTGTAGAACATTTAGAGCATGTAAACATTACCGTCCGTACTATGGGGAATTATTTAACGACAGTCTTATGCACGATCACGAACCGAAGCGTAAAATTGAGTGGTTGGAGGTTGCCGCCTATTTGCCGTTGCTGGGAATGTGATGACCTCGCGCTGCAGAGTGTGTCCAAATGCTTGAAGATCGGATCCGATCCGAGGCGACGACGTCACGGCGATGCCGCCTGGTGTTTTGTAATTTGTAACAATCTAATAATGTGTTTTTGCCACGAACCTATTTATGTTTAAAGGTGGTACCTACACAGTGGGCCGCATTTCAGCCCGTGTTTTTTGTTTTGAATCGAGTCAATCGAAGCCAGCGAAATCGATGATCTTAGCCATTTAGTGATAAAGTGATGTGTAACTTGTAATATCACAATTAAGAGGCAAGAAGTTCCAAGTCTTTGTTTAGGTTATGTTTGCTTCTTTGTCTTTTAAAAAAAACTGTCGAAAATATATTTTGGTTATACTATGTTTAAAAATGTGTTCAACAAAAGGTGGTGGCGGAAGACCAGCGACTGGTGGGATTATACCCATACAGGTTTTTGCTGAGCCATAGCCTTTTTACAAATTTTGATTTTTTTTTGTTTCCACAATCCCTTGCACCTGGAATATATGTAATCTTGCAAATACATTGTTTTTACTTTACTCTTAGAATGTGGAAGCATTATTTAATTTAATTTTATTTTATAATTAAGCAAATTCGGGTAGTCAAAGTCATAAGTCTAAGGGCCGAGTGCACGAAGGACAAAAAATCAAAATCATCGTCAAAGTATGATCAAACAGGTCACTTTCTATGGACACTATGGAAGGAACTCCATGCGGTTCACTAAAAGTGACGTGTTTTAACATTGATCAACTCAGCCGTCTCTTCGTGCAATCGGGGCTAAGTCGTGTCACAAATTAATTGATCCGCGGATTCGATCAACCAGTGAAGAAAAAACTTCACTTTATTAACGAAATAACAAAATTGTAAAAAAATTGTAACGTGTAGTTTTCTTGTATAAATTTAAATGAATGGTTTTGATTACTCGACTACCTTGATTTGCCTCCTTTGAACGGTGGTTTTCAAATTAATTTCTAAGCTACATTTGCTTGGGCAGTGCTATTCTCGGACAGGGAATGAAGGTTTGATATTGTTGGGTACATTATAACTGGGATATGCAAATTTCAATCTAGCATTAAAATAACAGATCGGTCCAACTCTCAGATCAAACAATAAAGTAGATGTATCATCTAGCGCGCCTGCGATGTCTTGTACCCGTTGTCTTAAATTTTCGAAAACTACCCACCCAACCTCCACTTGCATACCACATGCAAACTTAGGCTGAGATAAATAGACGTAACAGAAACGAAGACTAACGAAAAGTAGTACTTTGTGACGTCAGTTTGCATTACTTTGAGATTTCGTCTATATAAAATGTGTCCAAGTGACGTCACAAAGTACTACTCTTCGTTAGTCTTAGTTTCTGTTACGACTATTTATCTCAGCCTTAGTTTTGTGGGCGGGAACTAACTTAGCTTACGCATTTCGGAGCACATTCGCGCGCCTAAGCGACGTTTGGACTGTGTGGCATACGACGCGCGACCGATTTCCCATACAATGATATATGTGGACAATCTGTTCCTTGATCCATTCATACCGCGCGGCGGTGGAGTCGCGGCTTACGACCGTATGACGCTTCTCCTTCCTTTTCTCTTCTGTGGTCAAACCCATGTCTTCCGCACAGGAGACGGCTAAGCTGCGGGTCTGTCACTCACGTTGCGAGACTATGTTAACATGCGTTCTTGTTAATTTTGTGATTTCCTCAAACTCCAAAGCTTTTATGCAATCATGAACGCATATTTTCCAATTTTTATTTTTATTTATTTATTTAGTTCTATCCTATTATTTTTAAATCTCAATTTCTGGATATAGGTTTCATTTCAGAGCTGACTAAAAAGTTTCATGCATAGGGTATCAAATAAAAAAATAAATAAAAACAATTATCTGACTTGTCCGTGTCACTCACTCTCCGTGGCACCGTCGATAGAGAAATTTAAAGCGAATGAGTACCTGCTGGATTGGTACTCCATGATTAGAATTTTAACGAATTCTGAGTATTATATTGTCACCGGTCATCCGCCCCTCCGCGCCGCCGCCCCCCCGCCATCTTCCGGGCGCCGTCGCACTGCGCTGCTGTCCGGTGCGGTGCGGTGCGCACGGGAACTTTGCCAATTACGAAAGTTACCGGAATCCGCCGACAACGACGGAGAGCAGTTGACGACTCTGTTCAAAAGTTATAATGGCCGTTTGATTCTAGTTTGATAGCTTTGATTAAGTGTCCTATGTGTTTGAGTAGGTGTCCTATGTGGATTGAGAGGTTGGAAACGAAACTTTTATTTCCCTCAACAATGTTTGGCTAATACCACCGTACTGTCTCGATATTAGCCTAACACACCACACGGGAATTAGGTGCCATGCGAGGACGTTCCTTATAAAACACGGCTACCCGGGCGGAATTAACCCTACTACTTAGTAGTGGGACCTACAGTTTTACACGGAACCCGAGCCACGACCGGCGAATCTCTTAGTCGCCTCTTACGATATGCACAGGAAGAAAAGTATTGGGACTACTTGTATTATTTGTATGTCCTGGAACCCACACATCCACCCTACCGGAACGAATTCGTGATTTTATTGATTATGTAACATGTAAGGTAAATAAAAGTAAGTAAATATACTTTTTCGTACTAATGTATAATCGACCGGGAAGCAAGGACACATTAATTAAAGAAAGACCCCTGTAAAAATAACAACTTTTCGAATATACTGCAAGACTGGACCCGAACCAGCAAAACATACCATCCGCGGGTATTTCGTCTAACCAATTTCGCCACCTGCTGTATACCCATAATTTGGAATTCTCCTACAGTCCCTCTTCCCGTAATCAATGCCTCCTACTAACACAGTATTTAAGATTATACATACCTACATTTATTTAACGCTGTACCTGCGTTACGGACCGCCTAAACGCTAACTAATAAATTATTTACCAATCGATGTTCTGTAACATGCTCACATAATTTACTAAATATTATATTCTACTGAACAGGTTTCCCTGATCTGCCTAACCTAATACGTATTAATATAAAATAAAATTGCATTTATTGATAAAGTTTTAACTTATTTGCTTTCATTGTTACAGGTAAGCACCCATTGGCTGTTTTGATCGTAAGTGTGTAATACTGATTGTATTGAGTTAAGGTCTTTTCATTTAATTTATCACTAGCTGAGGCTCCCGGCTCCATCACTTGGACATTCGCCCGAGCGGAGCCCGGTAAAATGTGGTTTCACGTTCACGAGTACGTGGAATATTTAGAAATTGCTTTACAACAGTATCAGAATTTGCTTTATCAGACCTAAAATATTTCTGATTCTGTTCAAAATATTTTTTTTATGCAACCTGACATGGATGGCTAATACCACACAACTACCGTTATGATATTAGCTCAATACACCACATTCCCGAATGATTTAGGTGCCATGCCAGGACCTCCCCTTTATAAGCACGGCTACATTGAACTGGATGGAAAACACGGACATTTTTTCATTGCCGCTTCGACCATATTTTCGTCCAATGCGATGGTACCAGCCCGGGCGGGCTTAAACCCTGCCACCTAGTAGGGTAAGGGGACCTAAAGTTTTACATGAGATTCCGAACCATGGAGCAGCTCGCATTCGTGACGAAATGCACTTATCGAACTCAGAAATAGATAGAATGATTGCGGCACTTCAATTTAGATGTCGCTGTTCAACCTACATTTTATGAAACATTGTATTGTCGCAAGAAAATCGAGCTAGATCCGGGCGGACTGCATGGTCTCTTTAGGTTATCTTAACCATTGCTGTAAAAATACCTTATAAGGATTGATACGCAAACTCAATTCGATCTAGTAGACTGAAGCTGGGGGGTCCATTCAGATAAGAGTGAGTTCGAGTTCGGGAGTGAGTTAACCTAAAAATAGCTGGCAAATATATTATTATTTAAATAACGAAACCGTTATTTATACTTCCGATGTATTTACGGGACGGACCAGATTTTTATCTAACTGTAATGATGTTCAAGAAGTGTGGAAACATTACTATTTAAAAAAGTTAGTTGGTATTTAGTGACGATTTCGAACTCACTCTTTCCCTGAATGGACCCCCTGTTCTTTAAAAATAGGTGAGAAATAGGTGAGTGACGCAATTGTCCTGATAGGTCAGGAGTTATTTTTATTTTGTTTTAGAGGAACCTTTACAGATTATCTTAGACTACTACATGATCTTGATCAAATTTTTAGGCTCATGACAAAGTTTCATCGTATACAATTTGCTAAAATGTCTTAAAGATTTGTACTAACTTGCAACATTTCGCAACCGTGTGTGTGATGGCAAGAAGGAGTGTATTTTACATAATGTGTTTATTTATGGGTGATACAGACACGTCCGTATGTCTTGAGTGTTTGCAATGTGCATAGGCGCGTAAGTGTATTAGGCGCCGACCATCGGAGCGTGTCGGCTGATCTTGATAACATTTCCGATTCGATCCTTGTATTGTTTTATTCAGTGTTTGTTTTTTATAGCAATAAATATTTTCATCTTAAATGTATAATATATTTGTAATTTTATTGCTTATTTATAGTGTTAAAATATTAATTTAGAAAATTTTGCTGAATATCTCTAAATGTACTTTTAATCTACGATGCTGTGGACATTAATAGGTTTAGGACAGAGTTTTACGCGTAGTTTATTTTACATGCCCCGCGCATGTTAAACAAACAAAAATCCTATCGAGCTAAAAAGTCGAGGTCGTCTTGTATGCGCTGGAGCAGATTGTTCAGGTTGAGCAGGACATATCCTTATATGCGAGCGAGGAGGTCAGAGCAATCAATATTATATTATGGATTATGTTATACAATAACATATATCCGCAACTGATCTCCTCACACGCACGAGTCAGCGCAACTTTTAATAGTCCACCGCATCCTCATAATCCACTAGGCGCATTTTTAATGATAATTCAGGTGTCTGATAAATTAGCTTAGCGCAGCATACGTTTAATCAGAAAGGTCGCAGGTTCGCAAACTGCTTCAGGCCCTAGACCGATTTTTTTCTGATAAAAAAGCGAATTATAAATTCTTCAAGGCACATTAAAAATAGGGTTC
Source organism: Incurvaria masculella (assembly GCA_946894095.1). Lineage (NCBI taxonomy): Eukaryota > Metazoa > Arthropoda > Insecta > Lepidoptera > Incurvariidae > Incurvaria > Incurvaria masculella. The sequence goes on from OX335650.1 coordinate 14,591,429, forward strand.
CATGGAATAGGTAAGGCAACTAATAATGCCATTGAACACGTTTTATTATTAGGTCTCATCACATTTTGCATTCAAAGTAAAAAAAAACACCTGTATACCCTATGGTTGTGATTGGAAAACCCTTAAAGGTAGTAATTTGAGTTAAATTATAAAACTATATTGAATATCATTGAAGATAATATGGGTAATGCAAACTCTCCTTTACAATCTTGTACTAACATATATTCATTATGTATGTATTGTTTTAAAATAAAAAAAAGACCTGAATATAAATATACAAGATGTTATTAGGTAACCATGGCTACCTAAGGCAAGGGATTTCACCATATATTTATTGATACCTCTATTACCATATATTAATCAATTGGTGAAACAATATTAAATCTATGCTATTACAATTACCGCTGTTCTGATCAGTCTGCAATTTTGTTAAGGCGCGAGCTTCGTCGAATCTGAAAGCAAATTGAATTATTTATTTGAGATTGTTGGCCCGCGTCCAACTTTCCAGGTACCTACGTCATCGACAGCTCGCGAGATTCGTCTATTTATGCATATGCTTGCATCTTTATTGGTATATTTATCGCTCATAAACAGAGGACGAAATAACTTGGTGCTAAATCAACTTGAAACAAATTCGAAACGCTCTTTTCTCTTGATCTAGTATTATTTTTATTTCACGTCATCCATCTCCACTGCAACGCCTCGCCGTCGTTCGTTTGCAAAATATTTTCCAATTATTTAGTCAATTATTGAAAAATGTAACCGATTATCCTGTTCGAAGCTGTTGTCTACCACATTTTCTTCATTTAATTTAAAGCGGAAGCTACGTTAAGACAGTAATTACCGTATCAATTCCCCATACTACGGGCGATAACTTTTTACATGCTCTAAGGAACTTTAGCCTTAAATCAGCACTTAGAAAAACATTAAATCCGAAATGCAATTTTTTTTCTCATAAACGTAGTATTTCATGTGGACGTGTGTACATTAAGTTTTCAACATTTTGGGGGGCCCGGAAGATAGAAATAAAATATGAATATGTTTAAAAAATGATATCTCCTAAACAAATATTTAGAAATGTTATTTAAAAATGTTATATATTAGCTAATTTCAGGTGTAATATTACTGTGAATTTGCAACAATTTCTTATTTACGGAACTGTGTAAATATATATTTTTTTGTACTATTTTCATAATATCTGCAAGGCAAATAATGAAAATTCTATTTTATTTTCTGAAATTGGAACCTGACCGCTAACTCTATATTATGTGAAATTTGTAAAATGTTGCAAATATTAGAAACACATTTTTTTTTCATTTATAATTTTTACATTCACACAAAAGCTAAACAAACAATTCGAAATACGTATAAAATCGTTCGTTGCATAGATTTAAAGGATTTAAATTTATTTTACATATTCTAGAAAGAAATATAGCAATAGCAAGTTAGGTTCGCGGCATATATTTTTTTAAGTAAAAACATTATTTTAAATACATTTCCGTAATTACAAAATTGTTGCAAATTCACAGTTACATTACGCCTTAAAAGACTTAATATATAATTTTTTTTTATACCGTTTCTAAATATTTGTTTAGGAGATATATATTTTTTAATACATTTTAATTTTTTTTTATCATCCGGGCCCCGCTAAATGTTGCAAACTTAATGTAAGCATATGAACATTAAATTATGTATTTCTGAAAAAAAAAATTTTTTTCGGATTTCATGTGGTCCCAAACCGTATCTATCCGGGTCTAAAATATTTTTCTAGGTTGTTTTTTATTTTGGATTCTAAAATATATTGTCAAAACGTACGTCTGTGTGTTTTTATTTTAGTGATTAACCTTTTAGACTGGAAAATATACACATTTACATAAAAATAACAACATAAGCACATAGGATCAAGGTTTATTAAGTGATTACAACATTTTTAATTAAATTCTGACAACTTTTAGGGTAATGGAAACGTTAGGGCCCGGAAGACTATATCGCAATTTTTTTCGCAGTCGGCGTGCAAAATTGTGCCTTGGCCAATGGACAAAGAGAGCATTTTTTTTTCAAATTTCCGAGTACTGTGACCCTTTTTTTACTGTAAGTACTTGGGCCTATAGCATTTAGAATTTTACGTTACCCATACAAACGTAGTTTTATTATTTATTTTAAAACCACTGTTCCAAATTACGTAATATTTAGTCAAACAAAGACAAACAAATATCTGTCGCACTAAAGAAAATCTATCCTGTATCAATCCACAGCTTAAAAAAATATTCAAGTCAGTTGACTTGGTTGAGATAAACCAAATATCAAGTAACCTGCGGCCTTATTGCCGAACAGCGACTGTCGCTGCCACACTGCTAACGAGTCATCGCATACAACATTTTGTGGCTACCGTTACTGCGGATAAAAGATAGGCAACCGCATTTATTTTTTATCCGTAGCCGCCACCGACATAGTATATGTCGTCGGTATCGGTAATCCATGGTAAGTCGATGGTAGCCGCAACATTTTGTATGCGATGACTCGTTAGCAGCGATACCGACGCTGGCAGCGACAGTCGATGTTCGGGAATAAGGCCGCTGGAGCAGTGGTTTTAAAATTATTCGTAAACTATGTTTGTATGGGGAACACTTGTAGCTGACGGGCTGTTGTTAAGACGACCGAAGCCACTGCTATCGATCGATAGAAAAGTACCGATGAAACAAAAGGAGTTTACCTCTTATTCTCAAGATACGAATTTTCCTAATGGCGACGCATTGGGACCATGGAGGTGAGCAATGTAAGGAGAAATAACTACTATACAAAAAATGACGCCACGCGACTTACAACATTTTATCGCCGTACACATTTGTGGCGCAGTGACGAAAACGGAGAAAAATTCAATTGGAAGTCTACCAAATTGGTAGGTAAACTGATAAATATGAGAATTATGGTCGTTACGTCATTCTTCATTCGTAATGATGTATTCAGCGAGTGCCAAAACCAAAGAATATGTGCCGAAACAAAGGCCAAATTACTCCGGCGGGACAATTGATGTGTCGACACTTTTTTAGTTCCATCCGTTCTCCTGTTATTTCTTCACCTCCATGGTTGGGACGCGATCTTCCCGCTATCGTTGGGGCTAACAGCCTGCACTCTTGCTTCTGGACGCTTGCTCATCGCCTGTCCCTCCCCAGCGTCGTCCGCCTGACTAAGCCCCGCAGTGCGATTACGCAAAATTTGAGGATGGTGCCGCGGTACGTGTAGGTGCGCCCCCGTCATTTCTAAAGCGCGATTACGAAGCCGTTGTTCATCCACCTACATCCAGCACGGACCAATCTGTGTCGACAATAGGTCAACTTTTGAGGTACTTGACTAGACGAGCAGACGAAATAGGCGTTTACCTCCCCGCAATTGACAATTCTTTGCCGTTTCGTAATACCGATTCGACGCGAAATGTATGGAGTTGACCTAATTGCTGCGGGTCGCGCTGAGTGCCGCACCATTTGCGAGTGCATCGATTTCGTAATCGCAAAAGCTGTCATATTGCTGTAAGTACAGCAACCTATACCCAATTGTGTGCTTCGTAATTGCACTGCCGGTTGCACGAAGAGACAGCTGAGTTAATCAATGTTCAAACACGTCACTTTTAGTGATCCGCACAGAGTTCCTTCCATACTGTCCACACATAGTGACTTGTTTGATCATACTTTGACGTTGATTTTGATTTTTTGTCCTTTCGTGCACGCGGCCCTTAATATTTACTAAACCTATATTTACACAATGCACCCCAAAATGACATCTAAGTTTATTATTTTTATCGACGTCAATAAGATTCATATCCCGACAGTGACCCATATACCTCCGAAGCAACGCGACGCCGACGTCTGTCGCGGCGGGAAATGGAGGCTCTTCGCGGGGGCGCGACCCTGACCTTGACTCGCTCTGCTCTGCGGAGCGCGCCGCCACCCCCTCCTCCACCGTCCTCCCCCCGCGCCTCCAAAACTCCAGGAATATTCGACGCTAGTGGGGTGCACTCACATATCAAGAAGCGGCCGCGCTCGATCGGCGTTCCGTGTGGGTGGCTGCGTCGATGCAGCGATCGACGAAACAGTTTCTACCGCTCGCATGTTTCCTAAAAAGTCAGGGTTTTCGATACATAACTATAGTCGATTTTCAACTGAAGCTACTATTCAGGATTTTTATTGTTATACCTAAAACTTAATAAATTGAAAAATATTCGTAAGGTGACTTAAACGTATCACGTGCGTACGTATTATATTAAAGCCACATTTCCAATTACATTTTTATTTGAAATCTTATATCATGCAACTTTTTTTTTTTTTTTTAAATCTAAACCGAGACAATCTGCTTCTGCCGCCATGGCCGCGACATTTTTTTTTCAAGCTCCCCTTACAAAATAAGAACTCATTATTTCGAGCTAAACATACACACCGAACCTTGTTAAAAATATGTATTGCAAATCACTGAATCGTTCGGTTTTCTTAATCGTTGAAGCGTTCTGACCAAACTCAAGTTTTTCACGTGAATATTATTCGTTTTCCACTCACGCCGACGCATAAATAGCTCTAAATCCGACGTTTCCTAGTTATTTTTTATATTAAAATACAAATTATTTGCATTAGAAATGTGGTCGTTATAATGAGAACTTGAGACTACATAAATAAATCCTCCTGCGAGGAAATGAATCCCTGTCTCGAGAAAATGTTCTTTGTGCGCGGGAAATCTTGTGCAACTAACTGCCTCCGACGACGCGACGCGATGCGACGTCGCGACTCCGCCGGTTCTTGGGGCCGTGTGCACGAAAGAACGTTAACGTCTATAAAGCCATATCAGTATACATTTGCGTTGGACAAAAGTTAATGATTACGTTGATCGCTGAGGTTAACCGCTAATCGACATTACTCGCGTTAAAGTTACTGTTAAAGAATATTTAAAAGTGTAGAAAACTACTATTATTTTTGTTATTCGGTAGTTTAATACGACTTTAAATGCACAACAAACGTCGCTATTGACGCAATACAATTCTTTGTATGCCTTGTTTATTAGGCTGGGACTCGGGCTAATATGAGTTATCTAGAAAACAGACATATTGGGACTCTCGGCTCGCGTTTGTTTGGAAGAAAAGTTGACGCCTGATCGCGCTTCTATTCGTCTATTGATCTTGATTTATTGTACTGCTGGAAAAGGACAGCACTGTGTCAGCTTAAACTATTCGTATTTTACCGCCTGGCAACCTAACCTTGACGAAAATTTGTTTCGTGCAAATTGATATTAGAAGACGGACAATAATCTGTTACATCATCGTTAAACGTAATCATAACGGATAACATTTTTCGAGCCGTCGCGTCATGCATTCGGGCCTTAGTAGGTACTATTACTTATTCTTTGTCTCGTCTCCGCTAATGTGTTTAAGGCGGCCCAACCCGGCTGGCCTAACTCATTCGCGGGCACGGTACAAAACCGTGCTGTTGCGCTCTGGGACCTTCTCTGTTTCAAAGAATAAGACAGGCTCCGTGACGTGGAAGATGCAACATGTCCACAAAAAAGACAATGTGCATAGTGTATGATTTGGTAAGATTTACGAAAATCACGACCGCTGTAGTAAAAAATCTAACAAAAACCAAATAGATTATAAATCTTGATTAAATAAGCTATGTCTGATGACTAATTATTTTACGATGTTCTTACTTTATCATTGCGTAATCCACCTCCAAAGTTATCGTATAAAACGCGCGAAAAATTCGAACTTTCGGACCTTATAACTTAGAAACCAAACTCAATTTCACAATGCCAATGGTCATCAGACATCTAGTTCGATCAAATAAAGCTATTTTGAGCAAAATTTTGGATCTCTGAAAAGAAATATGGGCGTGATCTTCTTTCCCCTTTTGTATGGGGAGATGAGCGGGTTGGGCCACCTTAAGATGTATTGCAATTTTGCGCAGCTCGAACTTTGTGAACGTCGTTGCATGGTAAGTTGGTGGCAGTGTTTATTTTTCCCGATGTCACTTTGAATGAATATTCATAAATAATTTGCAAAACGAGTAAGTTAGTGCGGTGGTCCTGACAACTTCAAGATTCTTGGTTTAAAACTGAAGCGTAATTGTCACTGGTACCTTAAATTATAAATCGGTATGGTTTGAAGCTAGATATTGGTAATTGCATACAGTCATGATCAGTCAACGAAAATTATATCACATTTCGCGGCAGGACACGCGAGAAAAGATTAGTTACTGATGGTAGTCTAATGATTAAGGTGGCCCAACCCGGCGGGACTAACTAATTCGCGGGCACGGTACAAAACCGTGCTGTCGCGCTCTGGGACCTTCTATGTTGCAAAGAAAAAGAAAGGCTTCGTGATGAGGAAGATGCTTAATGTCCACAAAAAAGACAATGTGCATAGTGTATGATTTGGTAAGATTTACGAAAAATTTAATTACAAAACTAGCTAAAAGTAAACCACCACCGCTGTAGTCCAAAATCTAACAGAAACCAAATTATAAATCTTGATTAAATAAGCCATGTCTGATATCTAATCTTTTTAAGATGTTCTTACTTTATCATAGCGTAATCCACTTCAAAGTTATTGTATAAAATGCGCGAAAAGTTTGAACTTTCGGACCTTATAACTTAGAAATCTAACACAATTTTACAATGCCAACGGTCATCATACATCTAGTTCGATCAAATAAAGCTATTTTGAGCAAAATTTTGGATCTCTGACAAGAAATATGGGCGTGATCTTCTTTCCCCTTTTGTATGGGGAGATGAGCGGGATGGGCCACCTTAAATAAAATATTAACATTTGAGGGTCATAAACATGCAGCCGCCAATTCTTGATGGGATCTAATAATGCTCGCGCTATAATCGGATCGCGTGTTTCCATAGCAACATCACACGAACTTCTAATCAGGTCTTAGGACTGACAGTTTCAAAGAATACCAATCTACGCATTCTATGCTGATTTATAATTGTTCCGTATTAAATACTTCACAAATTTGTTTATTACAAATTCATCTTGGTGGCACATTTCTTTCCAAACGTTTCGTTAGTTATACTTTAATTTTTTTTTATTAGATAGAAAAAGGACTGTCATACTACTGGAATGATGCGTGCTAACTGAGATGAACGATTTGGAGCCATCTTGGCTGCGAGTCAGTCAATCAGTCCTCGTCATCACGCACTCGAAGCGTACGCGTGTTGTTCCGCAACCCAGCCGTCGATGCGTCGATATTCGATCGATTCAGCAGCGTTCCCACGGGACCAACCACCAAGTTTATCGAAAACCTATGGACCAGATAGTGTGTGTGTCGTCAACAACCAACGGACTCCAGGCGCCTGAGAGTAGGAGAGCACCGAATCGGAAGTCAAGGTTGGTACCATGCTTGTCTGGAGTATACAGTCCAAAATCTATCAAAATACCGTACAATTATTAATGTAGCATTCGTTGCTTCCGAGAATAGGCCTGCTGGATAAGATTCGTTAGATTGCAAGGAACCTTCTCCGTCCATAAGTCAAATACCTCTATCATCACCTCACATTATTTTTGTAGTTGAAATATAATTGTAAGAAAAAAGCGTATGGTTATGAATAAGTTCTATTGGAATGAAAATAAGATACGATAGAGCTCATAAGATATTTAATACATCACACCTTCTGTCATGATGTTAGCCCATCACGACACATTCTCGAAGGTGCCACGCCAGGAGTTTTGACCCAAAACGTTTGCTGGGTAACGGAAACGCTTCGTCCATTTTTCATTCGATGCGCGGGCCGGACGGAAACCTACAGTTTCGCTTGGGACCCGCAATTTCAATTAAATATGCAAATTTAAATGCCGAAGAAATGAAGGCACACCTCGATATCGAACATCGGTCTGAGAAACAAAAATCCAACCCTTGACTCCGGGTCGCTGAATGTATGCATAGAAATTTAAATTGAATGCAGTTAACTTTGGTATCACGTTATGTTTTTTTTAGAAGTGTATATTTTGCCATTATTTTCCCGGTGCGTTTAGTGGCAACACATCCTCAGACCTCCGATCAAATAAAGGAAGGAGTTGTGCCATATAGCGCGACTACTATTAGACCCGCAGTCTCCAGTTTGCTAAAACTATATTAAGGCGCTAGGACTAGCCAACTACTCGCGCCATACAAATGTACTTTTTAACAAATGTAATAATATGTAGTGAAACGCTTTAGCAAATCCAAATAGAACTCCAGACTGATAAATGGATTGTTAATATTTTTTGATTTCATCGTTTATTTAAATAATAATAAAAATAAAAAAGTTGATTTTTCTCATTAGAAATCTGAAAGTAATTCGATTTCTAGATATAAGCAAAAACAGCATATATGCATAAACAAAAAATTCCATTTGCTTTTAGATTTCTACATTTAGTCAAAAAAGTTCGGAAATGGACACCGTTTCCGCAATGTATTTTGTATAGAAAAAGGAAACATACATTAACGAAAATAGGTTGATTCCTAGACAAGGAATCATATATTGTAAGAATGACACTAATAATCGTCATACTTAGCCCCGGTTGCAAGAAGAGACGACCGAGTTAATCAATGGTCAAACACGTCACTTTTAGTGATCCGCATAGAGTTATTTCCATACTATCCACACAGAGTGACGTGTTTGATCATACTTTGACGTTGATTTTGATTTTTTGTACGTTCGTGCACTCGGCCCTTAGTTAGTTAACTTGGGGTGCCTCGTCTAACTTTGCGATTTGGCTAGTACCAGGGCCTTAACCCAACTTGAACGTTCAGTGTGGGTGAGAACTGACTCGACGAACACATTTGCGCCCCGTGCCGATGTTTGAACTGTGCGCGGCTGGTTCGGATACGATTATATGTACAAATATGTACGGCGGCGGCGTCGCAACTGACGGCTACATGACACTTCTCCTTCCGGTTCTCTCCTGTGGCGGAGACAGTTCGCCTGAGTGCGGGTCGCGTGGCGCCCCCGAGGAATCGCTCTTATTTTTTATTTTCTCTCTTTTTACGACCCGACAATGCTTTTTTCCAGTTCGTTTTGCAATCTTGCGACTGCTCCATATTCAATGTGATGAAATAAACATTCATTGACACTACACCTCGTGTTTGTCAAACCATTTTGTTAGGTAATATGATTAGCCAGGGCATTTATGCATACCATAAGTAAACATTTTCCATAGAAGGCTGGACGTGTCGTTAAAGAGAGTAAGGGCGTTTTATATTTGAATGTTTAACAATTTATTATCTCGTTGCTCCGTTTTGAATTTAATGTTTAAAAGAGAATAAACAAGTAAGATTAAAATACATCAATGCACAACTAAAGCTATTTTATTATATATCTTTTCACCAACCTTTTAAAATGCAGTTAGAACATTTCCATGCATAATATTTGCACTTCAGGATTAACATCGCTCAACCATGAGCTTCACATTTGGCGAACAATATTCTCTTTACTAGAGACGAGAGCTCTTAATTCCAATGAACAACGCGAGCCCTAATCCCTTCAGAATGTTATCCATGTTATGTTTATAACCACCATACCTACACATTCGCTTCATGTGAGCAACTGCCCTACCTGCAATTGTTTGTTCTGTAGAAGTCCAAATAACGTTTCTTATAAAACTATCTAGCGTTTATGATTGGTCCTATGGTATTTAAGAACGTTTGCATTAACAGGAAAGGGCGCATATACAAGGCAGTCCAGCATTGAAGACTTTCTGTAGAGGTTTTGTATGTGATATTTTTATTCTATAACTGCGTGACGGTGTTAGTAGTGCATCACAATATCGTGACATAAAGTGGAGATTACTTAGTCATATTCGCCTGTTCATCTTGAACTCATTTATCTTCATAGATGCAATTGGGAAAACAAACACACAGGCTTTATAAAGTATACATAAAAAAAAAAGTTAAAAGTTCAATAAAGTTTGGGTTGGGATTTTGGATTTGATCGTCATTTTCAAAATCGCACCAATTTTGTACCAGCTTAAGGTCATAATTATCAATAAAAGTGTTTTTACTACTTCTAAACATTTTTATTGTGTTCTCAAATAAATTGTAACCTTTCTATTGCACGATTGTGTAGTAATATCGGTAATTATGCAGCTTGAGGGCTTTTGCGAAAAACGATGGCTTTTTTTTTTCTTCGGAAACTTGTTGTTCTGATTGCAACAAGTGATATTCCATGGGGGGAGGCAAACATTTCCCTTAAATTCCAATAAGCGTTTGCAACCGACATGCGCCATCCCGACATGGACCAGTTAGGTTAAGGTTAGTTTATAGAATCTTCTTTAAATTATCCTTGGCTATTTTTTTATAGAGCACGAAAAAATTTTGGTAGTTATTATAATATATATATTTTTTTATTTTTTCCTCCTCCCATGGAATATCACTTTTTGCAATCAGAGCAACAAGTTTCCGAAGAAATAAAATGTTTCCCATCGTTTTTCGCTAAAGCCCTCGAAACTGCATAATTACCGGAATATCTTCAGTTTCAGTTCATTGCCACAAAATGGCGTTTATTTTCATATTTTAGAAACATACATGATACATTATGCTGTACACGCGAAACCTTTCGGTTTGTCTGCGTGTGACTATACGTGGGCTATTTAATGTTTACATTCCAAGCAATTTTTGTTCTTTTACATTGCACATTTATATTGCATAACATGAAAAAAAAACCAAAAGAGATAAATATATTAAAGTAGGAATGATAAGGTTTACATAATTATGACACATATTTAGATGGGTATATAGAAGTAACATACAGAAAAATAAAAATTTAAACTTAACTTAAATTATCCAAAAGATAATCTTTGATACATTTTTTAAATTTAGATTCGGGAAGGTCTTTCCGTACACGCAGTGGAATAGAGTTCAATAATTTAGGTACAGTATATTCGAGCGTTCTTCTTCCAAAGTAATTTGTGGTTTTGGGTACTACATATTGTTCCTCCTGCATCAATCGGTGCAATGTGAGTGTTGAACCTGTATCTTGTGAGTTCTATCGTAATATTGTCTGGTGAAAATTTTATACTGACACTTGGCTTTAACCGGCAACATTTTGAAATAACGAAATAAGTGATTGTGGTTTCCGCTAGCTTTTCCTCTTTCTGCCGGAGGTGCGATTGCCTTGAGCAATCTATACTGTAAATTATATACTTTTTTCTGTTTTGTGTTATTGTAGTGTTTCTGTCACCGGTATAACACGAGCTCTAAAAGAGCCTAATCAATAAATCTGTTGCACAGTGATACATAGAGGTAAAATAAAAGATTACAATGTCACTAAAGTGTTGTATTGTTGACTGTCTTGGTGACTGTTATAATTTTTCTAACTAAAGTGATAGATAGCATACAGAGCTGTAATATTACTTAATATCACTATTGTCGTGTTTCGGTGACATTAAATGCGACTTGTCCTCATAAAGCTATGTAGGAACTTGAATTCTACCAATAAGACAAATAAGGGATAATTAAGGAATAATCTTCTATGATACCTAGTTACACAGCCACAACGTGTTACCTAACGCGTTTATGTGACCAGCTGCCACCGCGGAAAGGTTTATGTACCTCTTTTATGCTATTATGTGATATAATGCTTTTGTCATTCGACCTTTTGCTTTTTGGAAAATAACTGTGGCAAGCGTACCAGTTTTGCCTTCAAATTTCTTCACGCATCTGCCGGCGTCAGCTTGCGCTCTAATATTCACATATTTAAAGGGAATATTTTCGCCTCGCTGGAGGAAGATTAACCGCTCAGGTTGTTCGCTGTCGAGAGTTTTGACAGGCTTCAGAAAGTTCAACACTGAATCATAAAGTTTGCGTGGTGGTAATTAATTTCAACCGCAGCTGACCGTGATGAAACTTAAGGTCGCAGATGAGATTTTTTATTGAACCCATAGCTGATTTGTTTACATTTATAGATAGGTGTGTATCGGTGGCTTATAAATCAGTCGCTGGCTATAGCAGGCGGATTAAATTATCCGCGATAAAAAAACCGGCCAAGTGCGAGTCGGGCGAGACCATCGTGCAAGACTTAACACAAAATGATCACGTTTTTTGTATGGGGGCCCTCTTTAACTTTTATATTTTTTTATTTTACCTATTTGTTGTTATAGCGGCAAAATAAATACACACTCTGTGAAAATTTCAGCTGCCTACCCTGTTACAGTTCATGAGATACAGCCTTGTGACAGACGGACGGATGGACGGACGGACAGCGGAGGCTTAGTAATACGGTTCCGTTGGCACCCTTTGGGTACGGAACCCTAAAAAGAGCCTTGCTCCAGTGATTCGCTGTGATTCCAAGTTGCAGATAGGCACCGAACCCAAGTTAATGAGCTCAGGCGCGGATCTCGGATTGCGCGATGGATAGAGGGGGGCCAAAATCAATATTGACACAAATCGACGTTAAATAAATATTTGATCTTTCATTTTAATCCCAACTGGCCAAGTGTGAGCCAGACTCGCTTGTCGACGTTTCCGTTGAAACTTTAACAGTCGTATTCAGAGAGGACCTGTACGAGATTTGAACCGGACTAACCAACGGTTTAGTTCCGACCTTAAAACGAGTACTAAAGTTAGTCCGCCCAGTCTGAATAGAGCTGAAAGAGAATGCACACTTTAATACCTATTTGACATTTCACTAAATAATTCGGTTATTTAAACGCTATGCGTCGATCGAGTCGATAAAGATCGAGTCTTAATTTGTTCAGCCCCACTCACAAAATTAAACCTTTTTTACCTAATTTCCGCACTGGGTTTCGTGATATATGTACTTGCCGTGTCCTATAACAACAAAAAGTGTGGTGTTGTCAAACTACGCCCTTTTGTTATAGCTACTTTAGCAATACCGCGACGCTATTACCATTACCGTTTTAACTAAACACGAGGAGGTGTTAGCAATAGCTGAGTGATGCCATTCGCTTTGCTGCTACTTAGCCGCCAGGCGCATGTATTAATTTTCCCGGTTCAGCCGAGGACATGACATTCAGGCACGTTCGCAATGGACTTAATGTTGAAATATATCTCGTAAAATATAGTCGTAGAGTGGTCACCAGTACGAGCGTCGCACGTGACTCTGTCTCAGGATTTCAGCTCTGTTGGTCATGTAAACGTGACGTCAAACACTTAATGAGGACCACTTTTACGACTGCGCGTGTCCTTTGTTTCTCAATGTCCTCGGTAAGTGGCCTTTCGTAGAATAAGTAGCACGGATGAATAAGGCCTCCCATCGAACAATTTTACCATAGTTCTGATGATTGTGTGGCAGAATACTACATGATCGCTCGTAATCGTAGAGCCATGTATGAAAAGGTGTGTATGTGTACTTAGTCACCTAGGCTTGAAGATGTTCGCGCAAATATATTTAGAGATGTGGATATTTTTTTATTTGGACGGAATAATTTGCTCTAATTTTCATTAGCTTTGATTTGATTCCTAAAACTCATAGAATGCGACGAACCCCGCTAAAGACTTGGCATATTTAATAAATTATTTTAACTTAATGACCGTTTTCACCATCAATAACAGATAACATCCTAAATAAAACTTTATATTACGTAATATTGCGAAATCGCAAAAAAAATATTTAATTGATTGATTGAAAATTCTTCATTACGCCACAAAAAAAAAACAATTTACAAAAGAAAGTATAGTGCAAAAACAACATAAGTGTTAATAATAGTTTTCCAAAAATAACTAAAATGGGTGATAGAAGAACGTGCCGTTATTCCTTTAAATGTTTGCAATGGGAGTGGGCAGATTCCACGTGACGATGAAAAATATCAAAATCACAAGGGGTCGACAGAGGGACAAGATCGCAAGCTCTTTGTTTAATTATCCTTCTTGTGCACGATAGGTTAGTGTAAGCGTTGAAAATATGGTAATGCTACAGACTACAGGGTCCGTCACTCGAAGTGTTACCAGTTGAAAATGATGTTATTTGGTTAATTGAAGTACGGTTTATTGAAAATTGTATCAAAATGCTAAACAAAAATTGAATTTTAAGACAATCATTGTTATTATTAGATATAGCCTCCTTTGGCACTGATGATGGCAGCCTGCAATCGTGCATTGCAGGCTGCACGAAGATGGGAGCGAACCGAGGAACGTGGTTCTGTAAAAAAAAATGTGTCAGGCGAGCTTTGTGGGACGTTGCTAAGTCTTGTTGGAACGTCCAGCTGTTTGTGCCGAATTGCTTACGTGCACATGGTATGAGCATCATTTACGCCCTTCTCGATAAACACGGGTGGAGAGCGACCTTTTGCGGTCACTGCTGCCTAGACCATAACAGAGGCAGGCGCTTGCTTACGAACGGCAACTCTATCGTCTAAATTATCATTGGACTTGCCCTGCAGCCAAACACGAGCATTGTTGGGCAGTAAAAAATGTTTTATCAGAAAAAACTATGTTTTCCAGATCGCCCCGTTCGTGCAAGGCGTTCAGTTCTCGAGCTCTTTGTAGTCGGACAGCCTTCTGCACTGCAGTATGATGCTGACCTTTTTGTAGAATACTTGAGTCGGATATTTTCAGACTTTTCACCAATTTTGCAGCGAGGCAGCGGCGAGGATTTCTTTGAATTCGAATCTTTACCTTTCGAACCATATCACGTGATGTTGCTGTTTTCGGATGACCGCCTCCATGCCGTTTAGCAATGCTCCCGGTTTGGTCATAATGCTTAAAGGTGCGATGCACTAACATTTTGTTCACACGTAAATGTCGGAACTCCCGAACGATGACTGATTGTTATTTTGTGGCCAAATGGAAAACAATCACATTGTTACGTTTAATATACATTGCGAAAATTTATTATCAAATTCAAATTAGTTCCCGATCTTTTCGCCCACTTAAAAAAATGAAACAAACGAACGTTTCCCCATAATTTGGCGCGCTGACATTATTTTTTTTTAAAATAGAAGCAGTGTGAAGTTAGTAACAGTTCGTGTGACGGATCCTGTATACACCGTGTATTATACCAACTCAATGTATAGCCATAAGTTTAAAATATCCAAGACAAGAAACGCTCTGCTAAAGAAGCATGGAACGCGACGACGTTCAAGTTCGTTGGCAACGCGATGGTTCGCAATGCCTTTGGAGCATGTGTGCACTTCCTCTTTAAGGATTGAGACTCCAATGAGAGTGCGTCTCGGCAAAGCTTCGCGTAATAGCGTAATGACACCAGGTTGCCGACCGCTGCGCTGCGTCTCTCCCGACACGCAGCCACGAATTAAGATGTTCGCGCCGCAACGGTCACGCGCGGAGGCGGATCTGATAGCGCCTGGCGCCGACGCGTCGTGTTTGCCGAGCGAGCACAGATACAGGTCCCGGCAGCTAACTAGAACTTATGGTCGCACGCTGATTGGGCTGCGCCGAGGGATGGCGGCCCGGCAGGTTTCCTGTTTCTTGCCGGGACGTGTACCGTTCAGCCGTTAAGGCGTCGTTGCAGAACGGTCGTGCTTTTCCAAGCTTTGCGAATTATTTTTCTAAATGAGAGTCATTGCAAGGCAGGATTATGGTCAGGACTCAAGTGAGAGGGACAAATTATACCCCCTTGAATTCCTTACTATTATACGTAGATACGACCGCAACAAAAACATAAGCAGACATACATAACGAAGCGCAGATAGAAGCCAGAAGTGCCATTCCAAGCGATCTCAAACTTAAACGCTGATATTGGTGTTGGTTAAGTTAGGTAACAATTTCTTTTTTTATTGTATGATAAATTCGATAAATTACCGCAACAGAGGCTGCCAGAGCATTGCGTGCATATGCCGCTAAGTCAGGACTGAGGCAATTAATTTCGAGCAATTTCAAAGCAAGGGATGCAATTGCCCCTCTTTAGGTCCACTTCTTCGATCGTCGCATGACCTTTTATCGTCATCTGAAATTCCTCGCTTGAGTATTTTAGTCGTGGCAAGTCTTGCTTTTGCTCCCTCCTAGATTCACGCCCGGAGTGGTCCCGTTAGCTCTCCGCCTCGGTGACACGAGGCGACAGCGACGGTGTGATGCTGGAACTAAACACTGTTGCCGCGCTCGGTTACCGCCCCCTGCTGCCGCCATAAAGCCGCATTTAGACATCCTTACTTTTTAGCATGCATACGTAGAAATCCCTGTCGTTAGCACGTGTAAATGTTGTAATTCAAAGTGCGATTTGTCATAAGCATGCTCGCGCCATATAATTCCGTGAAAGCGTGCCGATGGACTGAACGGGACACTTGAGCTTGCTCTAATTTTAAAACTGAATGATGTTTGGGTGTTTGCACGTAATACACGTTGGCCCACTGCATTTCTTTCTGTGCATATCATAAGAGCCGACTAAGAAATTCGTCGTTCGTGGTTCTGATTCCACGTTAAAGTGTAGGTCCCTTTCTTGCTAGGTGGTAGGGTTAATTCCGCCCGGGTTGATACCATCTCATTAAAAGAACGATGGTCGAAACGGTCGTGGAATATCCTGGGATGGCACCTAGTTCCCAAATCGCTTGACAGTAGGTGTTGATATTTATATCCAGTTGCATACAATAAACATCAAAAAATTAAGCTCTCCATACATTGACATACACGCATCAGCTTTAAGCTGCTAGTGTATATAAATAAAAAAAACGTAGTTTAATAATAATTTTAAAACCACGAACTTTCGTTTAGTTCGGTTTGGATTATTTCATTGAAAGAAACGTGCGGATACAGATATTTGTTGCCTGATATTAGATATTAAATATAAATTAAATTGGAATATTGGTACCCAAATGATTAGTGAACTACGTTTGCATGGGGAGCATAGCTATTCTTAAGGTGGCCCATCCCGCTCATCTCCCCATACAAAAGAGGAAAGAAGATCACGCCCATATTTCTTGTCAGAGATCCAAAATTTTGCTCAAAATAGCTTTATTTGATCGAACTAGATGTCTGATGACCATTGGCATTGTAAAATTGTGTTTGGTTTCTAAGTTATAAGGTCCGAAAGTTCGAATTTTTCGCGCGTTTTATACAATAACTTTTGAGGTGGATTACGCAATGATAAAGTAAGAACATCTTAAAAAGATTAGTCATCAGACATGCCTTATTTAATCAAGATATATAATCTATTTGGTTTTTGTTAGATTTTTGACTACAGCGGTCGTGGTTTACTTTTAGCTATAAGTCGTTTTGAAATTAAAATTTTCGTAAATCTTACCAAATCATACATTGTCTTTTTTGTGGACATGTTGCATCTTCCTCATCACGGAGCCTGTCTTATTATTTAAAACAGAGAAGGTCCCAGAGCGTAACAGCACGGTTTTGTACCGTGCCCGCGAATGAGTTAGGCTCGCCGGGTTGGGCCACCTTAAGGAATAATATCCGGTAAAGACCGATGCATGGTGATATCTTGTGGACACTTTTATCCTTAAATCAGTACTGGCTATATCATGAAGAACTGTTTTTTTTTTTCTTTCTAATTTGTCTTGTTGTTGTGCATGTTTTGCTAATGTACTGGCATTAAGTGGTCAGAAATATTCAAATAGTAATTATACATAAGTAATTATTCTGCAGATGTGTTAACACAATTTCTTTAAACACGTAGATGCTGAAAGTGCATTCGATTTGTTTGATTGTCTACTTGCTTGTATGACTGAAAACCCCAAAACATATTTGATAGATTCCAATGTCTGGGGCGAAAAGTTCCGAGCGACGACGTAGTTTATGTCCAAATAAAAAATGGTGGCTCGTGGTCTACTTCATGAATGCTGGCCATGTCCACGAGTCGCGGGTCTTTGACTTCGCTTCGTTGAAAACACATTTGCTATTTTAATGGTTTAAATAATAAACTCTCAAAATAATCACAGTAACACGGTAACTCCGCCTGACCCGATCCGAGCTTGCCAACGTTTCGGATATGTGGACACGCTCGTCTTATTTATCGCCGAAGAACCAATGTTCTTCTTGTGCCTCTTGTAATCGTATTTAATTTTCTAATATTTCAATCAAAAATTAGTTTTTTTTAAGCGAACTGATTCGTTGCAACGGTTCTTCCACAGAAGAGATAAGGAAGGAGACGTTTCACGTGGTCGCATATAATCGTATGGACAGAAGGCCGCGTTTCTTCGCGCTTCACTTTTGTGACTATGTTTGCGTGTGGCATGCACGTTTAAGGTGAAGCCTTCCCGCTCAACTCCTCATACAACCGTTGAAAGAATATCATTTTCAAAATTTCGCGCGTTTTATACAATAAGTGTGGTTGATTACTCAAAATACAACAAAA
The DNA here is from genome assembly GCA_946894095.1 of Incurvaria masculella. Lineage (NCBI taxonomy): Eukaryota > Metazoa > Arthropoda > Insecta > Lepidoptera > Incurvariidae > Incurvaria > Incurvaria masculella. Next base: position 14,609,669 of record OX335650.1, read on the forward strand.
AGATAAAAAAAAGGCTGAGCTATCGAGCTTATTCAAATTACGCTTGAAGAGTCCCAGGTTATAGGTATGAGAAAATGCATCCGCCGGTAGACAGTTCCATATCCTGGCGGTGCGGCAGAGAAATGAGTTTGAGAAACGGTTCGTTCTCAAAAGCCTAATAACAACCACAAGGGGGTGCTCTGATTCTCTGCGGCGGGTGCTCCGGATATAGGTAGGATGGGGATGAATGAGGGATGCAAGTTGCACAGAACAAGGTCCATGGTAGTACCTATAGAATAGACTGAGAGACCCCACGCTTGTCTTCAAAACAAGCGCAACGACGATTTTGTGCCGTGCCCGCGAGTGAGTTAGTCCCTTCGGAAAGGGCCGCCTTAAGTTGGGTTTGTACTTTTAGAAAATTGGAGACAGCGGGTCTCATAGCAGGCGCGCTAAATGGCACATCTTCCATTTTCGATGTGGGGGTTCTTGTAATTAGATTGAAATAATGAGTACATTTGCTCTCGGTGGGTATAACATGAAATAAGTATTCTGTATTCTCAGCGAGTTGTCGGATGTATCCGCGGCGGGCGGAGCGCGCTGCCGCTGCATCTGCCCGCCGGCACAAGGTCGCGGCAAGGGCGGCGGGACGGCGCCCGCCCTACCTACGGGTATACAGCGCCGCCGGCTAGCCGTCCGCCCCCGCGGCGCGGGGGCGGCACCTACATCAGCATGAAATTGACTGCTTTGCCGATGCGGCACTTTATGAGACCCTATTTATGAAAAGTACAATACCCCACATTGCCTTGGCTGGATGTGAGATTCACTAAATTCCAATCACTCATCCAATACTCTTTATTTTCCTATTCTGCAATCTAAAGTGAACAGCTACGTTTTGAGCTGCCAGATGTAATTTTATTTTTAATTATCGTCATAGGTTCATCCCCGCCCCGCTCTTTCACCACTTTATTACTCTTTCTGATTTGGATAAGTGCATTTTCTTACGAATGTTCCATGAAATTCTAGGCAGTAGAGTCAAGCTCGTCCGGGTTCGTAACATCGCATTGAATGAACGATAATCGAAACGGCTAAATTGTTCATCCAGCTCGATGTAGCCGTGTTCATAAAGGGAAGGTCCTGGCATACCACCTTTATTCCTTCGGGATTGCGGTGTGTTGGGCCTAAACCTGAAAACACTATGGCTGGTCATTTTTTACCCGACTGCTCAAGAAGGAGGGTTATGTTTTTCGAGTGTATGTATGTATGTATATGTGTATTTCTTTGGCACGCCCTGCAGCCTAAACGGCTTGATGGATTTTCGCTTAAGAGGTATTGTTAGATTCGTCTTAATTGTATACTTGGTACACTTGGTATATCAAAATTATGAAAAAAAAAAACATCCTATTTTTGGCGCCAAATTATTTTATAATGATTTTATTATGTATTTGTGAACTGAGATTATTTTATTATTGTGAAAATCTCATAGATGTCGAGCAAACGAGGCGACCCAAATAAATGTGTGCTTGGAACTGTCATCGTAACACGATTATGTAGCGGAACACTATCGCTGCTGGCGTTCATCTCGCTCGTGATGGATGGCGGAAATTATCGCCCAGCTTGGGGCCACTCGAGACGTATTGCCTGTTATTATGGCGATCTCTTTTTGGGCCTGCTTTATATATTATATATTTTTTTATTTGTCCATGGCTCTAGACATGTTATTGAACCAAATTATCTTCATATAAATGCTGTGAGACTTTACCATCGTATCATGTTTGCTTTTTGATTATCCCGACCCCAAAAAAGGAAAATTTACATTATCATGTGTATAGCTATCGATTTGCTTGTCCATAATATGTAATTTTTTTATGACATATTGACGTATTAACTTGAGATTTAGCATGGGAAATCATACTATTGACGAAATATTTTGAAGTTAAAAAATATTATTATAAAAACATCGTAATGTTAATGTTATGTATCAGCATTTTCGTTTCAAATTTTCTTATTACGAATGATTAATGTTTGTATGAACGGATTTATTTTCATTATTTTTTCGATACAATATCGTATTCTGCTGATGATACGTCTACCGCCTTAATTTTGTGCTGCCTTGCCTCGCAGCATCCAACTAGCGTGTGTTCTAGGGCTTCCCGCCCCTCTGTCCCTCCGCCCCGCGCCGCCACCGCGCCGCCACCGCCATGGAGATCGACGATCTCCGTGGCCACCGCCGCCGTCTTTCTCCGTGCCTCCTTATTACCTTCAACGATCAAACATGTCTGGCTGATGTGATGACGATATTGGCTCATCATTTAGGAAAAACAATATGGTATCAATCACTGCTTATAATACAATTATTCAACTTATATCCTTTGTCGCTTACCTTAATACCCTAGTAATATCGCTGTGATTTTCATAAAAAAACGATAACTGTGCGCATGGTTATTCATCGTTTATTCATGACATAATTTACACTTTGCTATTTATTCATGACGAATTATTATCATTTACATATTCACGCGATAACAGTACAATGAAACAGGATAGTGAGGTTTTCCGCTCGGAGATTCCGGGATAGAGTGAGCCTTGCTCAGTGATGGCTTGGACATTGTACACCATTCCGTAGTCAATCCTGTTTACTCACATTCAAATAGTTGCCTTAAAATAACGCGGACCATCTTCTTTGTTTTAGTAACTCGTTCTAATAATTACATTATCTTAAATATCGATTCCCACAAAAAGATAATTTTTTTTTACTGAAGTCTTACGTCTGGGCTATTCTTTAAATTCGTTACATAGTTACTAAAACCAAAAAGAATACTTAAAAAAAACCATATATACGTTCGTTTTCTCATCTGTTCATTTTACTAAACAAAAAAAATATTTTAAAAGTGTGCCTTCATGGCCAAATCTAAAACTATATGAAATACGAAAAACACTTAAAGGAGTCATGGGGTCGATTTGGTTAAAAACGAAAACTGCATTATTAAAATTATATTTTCTACTCGGGTAGCGAACCCGGTGGTTTCAGGAAAAATAACACTGCCTGCACAAGCCAATAGTGGCGCTTATAAGGAACACATTCTGTGAAGTAATGTCGCACGTCAAACTAACGGAAAGGGCCCATTTAACTATTGCTTACTAATTTCGCATACCAATTCGCATGCTCCTGATTTTCATGAGTTTTCACAGGACACGATTTAGTGCAAGAAATATTCGATGTTGCGCGTCCCAAATTCGTAAGCGAACTAACTACAGTTAGACGTTTTGGACTAACTCATGGCTACGCTGCCGCCATACAAATGAGTTTCGATTGCCACTCCCGTCCTTCCATGCTCGTTGGCGTCGACTATAGATATCGAGTTCCGTCGGGGCGAGATCGGCGGCAGAGCGCGACAGTGCCGCTGTGACATTGTCCCACCACTCTCCAGCGCCGATGTCCCGTCGCAACGGTAACTCGACGCTCCGCGGCCGCCGCTCCGCCGCTCTAATGGAGCCGGGTACCTCCTGTTGACACTGCGGGCTCGGGCTCGGGAAATGGGCCAGCATCGACCCGCCCGCCCGCCGCCGCCACGCCGCCTGCCCGGATGACAACATCCCACCTATTTATATCCCGGCGACACTGCTGCGGATGCTTCGAACGACGGGCAATAACGCTGACCAGTATTTTGACGATTATTTACTATTTTTGATTTAACTGGGCATAGATGGCTTATAACACTTATGTGGCTGGACATGGATGGCTAATATCATTTTATATGACTGGAAATGGATGGATAATAATATTTTATGTGACTGGACATGGACGGATAATAAAATTGTAAGTAACTCGCCATGGATGGCTAATAAAAATAGTTTCCGTGTAATTGTAAATTGATGGCTTATAACACTTTTTGATGCAACTGATTATGTCTAGTATCCGTTTTGAGGGTTCCGTACTCAAAGGGTGCCAACGGAACCCTATTACTAAGCCTCCGCTGTCCGTCTATCCATCCGTCCGTCCGTCCGTCCGTCCGTCACAGGGCTGTCATAGACTCATGAACCGTAATAGTTAGGCAGCTGAAATTTTGACAGAGTATGTATTTATTTTGCCGCTATAACAACCAAAACGTAAAATTAAAAATAAAATAAAAATATGAAATTTCATTTTTAATTAAAATTAATTAATAAAAAAAATAGTTAATAAAAAAACTAGATTTTTGTGTTAAACCTTGTACGATACCCTTCGTGTCCATGTCCGACTCGCACTTAGCCGGTTTTTTTGTGTAATTGTACACCGATGGCTAATGTCACACACGGGCTTAATCCTACCATCCAGTGGGGGAAGGGGACTTACAGTTATACATGCACTCTAAACTATGGAACAGCTCGCATTCATGACGAAACGCGCTTATGCTCCTGTGCTGCGAGCCGCTAAAACACACCTGTCATGATATTAGCCCAACACCCCTCATGGGAACGAGGTGCCGCCGGTGCCTTCCTTAGATTTTACATTGAACGCTCGATGAATAACGAGGAGTTTTTATTGCCGCTTCGACAATAATTTATTTCATGCGATGGTACAACCAGGGCGATAGTATTGTATGTGAAGAAGTACGTATGTTGTAATGTGTGTATGATGTCAAAATGACAACAACGCCATTTTGCACGAATACAATTTAGTTTCTAAGATTTTTTTGTTTAAAAATAATGTTTCTATAATATTGAAGCCTTGAGACGCTAAGTGACACTTGAGTCAACACTGCGTGATGTGTTACAACCAACCCGTGTTGCTGTACGCCAAGGTCCTTGATGAATTTCAATTTGCTAAACCGATTCGACATCCGCTACAATATCCGACTAACGAAGTCAATATGTCGCCGGGAGTGGCGGCGGAGCGGCGTGTCTCATCGAGCAAGGAAGGACAGACATGGCGATTGATAATACACTGACGGGAGCGCCGGCCAGTCGAAAGCCTTACGAAACGATAGGTACGAGCTGCTCATGACGCCATTTAGTGCAACAAACATTCTATGTTGCGCGTCCCGAATTCGTGAGTGAACTGACTGGCCGGCTAATACGTAGCTACGCTGCCGCTGAAGACGGTCGTTTCCCTCTAAAGGGGGCCCGTCCCGGCGGGACTAACTCATTCGCGGGCAGGGTACAAAACCGTGCTAATGCGCTCTGGGACCTTCTCTGTTTCAAAGAAAAAGACAGGCTCCGTGATGAGGAGGATACAACATGTCCACAAAGCAGACAATGCGCGTAGTGTTTGATTTGGTAAGATTTACAAATATTACATTAATACACATTATATTAATACACGACCGCTGTAGTAAAAAATCAAACCAAAATCAATTTGTTTATAAACCTTCATGAAACAAGCTAGGTCTGATGACTATCCTTTTTAGGATGTTTTTTCTTTATCGTTGAGTAATCCACTTCCAAAGTTATTGTATAAAACCCGAGAAAAATTCAAACTTTCGGACCGTATAGCTTAGAAACCAAACGCTATTATACAATGCCAATGGTCATCAGATATCTAATTCGATCAAATGAAGCTGTTTTGAGCACAATTTTGGATCTCTGACAATGCATGATCTTCTTTCCACATTTGAATGGGGAGTTGAGCGGGAAGGCCCACTTTGATTCCCCATATCTATGATCATAAAGGGAGATAACTGTTTACATGATTTAATTTTTTTTCTAGGTTTTTGAAATGTTGGATTCTAAAATGTATTGTCAAGACCATCGTTTGTATACCTTTTTTTTTAAAGGATTTTTTTTAAACCATTGGAAAAGTTGTATTTTTTTTACTTTTACTTTAACTTTTAGGGACCCTACCCCGGACTAGTCGTGGGACGAGAAATGAGAAATGGGTTCGTATAACTGTTACTAGTGTAAAAACGAAGTATTCATTTTACGCCGAGCAGTATGGCCGCTACACATTTCTTGTAGCGCACTGGATCGCGCACGCGACTCGCCAACGAAAGCCCGTAGGTTGCGAGACGTCTAGACGCAACGACCCGCCAGCCGCGACTGTCTCGCTCGCGCAATGGCGGGCGGCAGTAGCTATAACCGGCTTGGAGCCGGCGACTCTCGTAACTGGAGTTACGAGTAATAGTTAGTAATATTAATAATTACTTCGTTGCGGCTTGTAGCCGGCGACTCTTTACCGCCGGTTACCGCCGAAACTGTAATGCGCGCGCGCAGTGCAAAGAGGGGCTACATTGTTAACGACCGCCGTTGTGGTTTGCTTACAGAAAAAGTCCTACGATTAGTATTTCTAAATGCTAATAGGGATATAAAATAAATGATAATTATGTTTATTTATCATTTGTGTTATATTATTTCTGGGGATTATTTTGTCGAGGATAAAAAGTTTTGTCTGCCTTCTTAATTGTTTGCGATAACTACATAGCAACAAAACCTCTTTCTTGATTTAGATTTTTGTTGAGAATACAGGTCACTGCACTCGAGATTCAGAATTCATGTGAGATGATCGAACCGTGCTAGATGTCATTATACCCATTCATGTCCAGCCAAAAAAAAAAAGAAGGAGAAAATGGAGAGGGGGTTTTTTTCATTTCTTTTTGCAACAGTTTCCGCAAACGGCTATCGGTATCAGCAATAACGGTTACTAACGTTTTCGAAGACCAGTGGAAACACCCACGACTACCCCGGACAAACCGTTGGGGCCTGGAAGACGATTTCGCTAATTTAGTTCGAAGTCCGCATGCCAAATTGTGCCTTGGCCAATGGACAAAGAAATAATTTCTTAAAATGTTCAATTCTCAGAGCCCCGCTACCTTCACAACATTCTTAACGGGTGAGTTTCGGTCGCCACTCCCATTAACCTTTACTCGATGGCTCGTCTCGTCGTCTCGTTCCGAACTAACTGTTTTTAATTTAGCCGATTGTCGAGCTTGTTAGGGCCCGTGTCCACGTGCCGCCCCCGCGCGCGGCGGGAGGTGGTCGATCTGTTCCGAGCTCATCTCCGCGCTCCGCTCAAATTGCACCATTTGTTGAACGCCATTGCCTCCGTAATTAGCAATCGCTGACCGGAACACAACCTTCGCGACCCGCGTCGAGTACACGGGATATGACGTTACCAATAATGTAATAGGAAAGGAAATGAACTGCGGTGTATTCGCCTTTTTTTATTTTGATATCGCTGCGATTGCACCTTAGCTACTCGTACTTGCGTGCAAGGATCTGTAGTTGCAAATGTTCCGAGTATCTTCAAATATACTGCAGGGAAATAATTGAATATAACACTGTAACGACCACAAAAGAGAAAAAAATAAGAGAAGGGTCATATAGGGGTATAGACATGTTGTCCAAAGTTGGCTCGAAGTTTAGGGGCGCGGGGACTGCCTTCGATGCCAGACGTCATGGGTAAAATCCCTGTCCCTTTCTTGCACCACTTTCTTCTCGTTCGGAGTTGGATAAGTACATTTCGTCACGAATGCAAGCTGTTCCATCGTTCGGAACCCACGTAATACTCTAATGGGGTCTTTAATAGATGACAGGGTTAAGCCTGCCCTGGTTGGTACCATTACATTGTATTTATTGATTTAATGAGGCAATGAAAAATCGTCTTGTGTTTTCTATCTAGGTAAATTAATCCGTACTCATAAAAAGGAAGTTCCTGGCATGGCACCTAATTTCTTCGCGAATGCGGCGCTATTGTCATCCGGGGGGAGGGGGGGGGGAGGTATTAGCTATGCATGTGCTACATAAACAAACCCTCCAACACGTCTGTGACTACATTTGTTGTAGTTTTTGAAAATTGGCGACAACGGGTGTCATAGTATTCGCGCCAACGACGCATTAAATAAAAAAAATATCGTAATATGAATTCCCGGAAGGTCTAGTCAGCCAGGGAATTAAAAGACTACACCTCATGCCCGCAAGCATGAGAGGCCATATAGCCCAACTGAGGGTGGCACAAACAAATATCAAATATATATATAGTTAAGGATATTATTGTGCGAAACATGGCTTAATAATAATAATAATAATATGAATAACAATTGGTTCTTTGGTTTTGACCTATGTAGGTGAATTGTTAAAGGCAACGCCTTGTATAAAATCGTTTTCCGGAAGTGTGTTGATATCTTTAGATATATGGCTAAAGATATCAACACAACCAGAGAAAAAGGGATAATTTACTTCCGAGAAATCTGACTGCCTCATAAAGGACAAACAGTTCTGAAATTCCAATATGTGACCGCGGCTATCGGTCCTACCCTTCCCTAAATCGATGCTTCCCCGTCACCGGTGCCGGAAGAGCTATTTCCAGCGATCCCCCTTCCCTCGTCCCGTGACCGATTTCCATCAACCCACATAACTTCTGGTCGCGAACTCACTTCACGGCCACTCTATAATTTACCGGGCTCGAGGCACGAAGTACGCGGTACTAAGTTGATTTGCAGGTATGTGCAATAATTCATTTAACTGGTAGGGTTTATTTTTAAACATTTAAGAATTTTAATGGTAATCAATGTAAACGTTTCGTCAAAGCTACGATAAATAGAAAATCCTATCTTTTTTATGCAACCTGACATGGATCATCAAGGAGCTACCGTCCACCTAAAGTGTGAGAAAATATGGGTGGGAATTCGATTCGACTCCTCTCTCTGATCGGTGGATTCGACAGAAGCGTTTATCTCATAACATCTTATGGGTGGAATGTTGAACATACACTTCTGATTGGTGCAGAATTGATCGGAAATTCCCATTTATTATATCACATTTTACGCTGGTCCAATCCCTGAATATCTCATACAGAAACTGTTTGTTTGGTTAATAATGAGTATGTACGGATAATTGTGTAGTGTGTATGTATATTATGTATCTTTATACAAATTTACATATAACATAACAGATGAATGACAACCGCCACTATCAGCGAAGTAATCGTGTGTAATGTCGGCGGCTAATACGAACCTTATCGGTGAATGTTGGTTGAAATGCTGACTATTATTTTCTGGCTTTCAGAGATTGTTGATAAGTTAATTTGATCTAAAGTAGATACATGGAAGATGAATTTCGTAGTCTGAACATTTTTATCGATGCAAGAATTGGTCTAGATAGTTTTTTTTTTCTTATCTTATTTTGTTTTGTTTTTTCGATTCCGCTTCTTTGTATTTTCTTACATTGAGTTAGTTTACGTAATACATAATATCTTTTGTCTGTTTGTTTGTATTTTCCCTTATTCTCAGAACCTTGAATTACTGTTATTCAATGTTATTTTGTTTAATGGCATATTTTTGGTTCAAATATTATGTGTATTGTTTAAATTTGGATGTTTTGTATAGCTGTTGTGTCCTGAATAAAAAAAAAAAAACCTTTTTATTGAGTTTGCTCCCTAAATACACATTTCCCTAGAGCACGTATCTACTCGACACAAACTATGAATCAGCGGACAAAGGTGACGCAACCATCAAAGATAACAGTCGTGGTCGTAAAGATTCTCGTAACGATAGAGGCTCGTTTTAGTATTACATCAAGCAGTGCGCATCTCAGCACGCGCATCATCGACCGACTTATCTCAAAGACTCCACGCTGCTGTCGCCACGAATTCCCCAAGCGACCACGTCTCATTCGTAAATTTCTTGCGCCTCATCATTGGCATTACCTTTTTTAATTTAATGTTCCTCATTGGGATTTCGTAATCGATTCCGGTACGACCAATGAGTATGTAAGCACCTTTCAGGTAGAATATTTTTTCCTAGGGTAGCATTTTTGATACTCGAGTGCCAGGAGTATGCTCTTCAGGGTTACCTCGAGCCGCCGCCCCTCTTCTACCCCTTGGCCCGTTTCCGCTTCCCGCCTCCGCCGCGCCGCTCTCCTCGCCAACCACTTCGCTTTCCTGCATGTTCTTTGTGGGCTGCCGTTGCTTTTTATTGTGTAGGCTTTGACATGGCTTCTCTGATTTCTTTGAATAGTGAGCGTTAAATATTGCACCCATCGGCATGATTCGTTCATTCGTGCGAACTGTCCGTGTAAAGATTACTATAGTAATACTAGCGTTTTCCGGTCACAACGGAGCCGTTATACGCCCGGTTCCACCACCTCCAGCTACAAAAATCCCAAAGTTATCTTTCGGTTACATCATACAAATATGCAATGTAGCCGAAAGTTAACTATCGGATTTCAGGTAGCTGGAGGTGGTGAAACAGGGGTTAAAAGAACCAATGCCTTGGCGTTAGGTATTTAAACGTGGGGTTAATAAACTCACTCTCGAAACAATTATCATTTGCGAATCACTGAACTTTATCACTGCCATCTATGCCGCTCCACACAAAAATATGGTCATATCTCTGACGACTTTTATATCAACCTTTGAAACGGGATTAACAACTGAAACAGATTTAAATAATCTTAAGGTCTATGGTTGCGTGCTGACTAAATCTGTGGGTTGAGCCCTTCCATATTCAAGTTTCCACAGTCCGTCTATTTTACACATATTCAGTTTTTTTCATAAAGGTAAGTTTTTTATTTTAAACTAACATTTTGTTGCATAGGTAACAGCAATACTCTTAAAAGTGCAATTATTAATATCAACCAAATTTTCATTTCAAGTTCCAAGGCTCAAGAGAGTGGTCCCGTTGCAAAAAGCGAAAAAAATCCGCCAAGTGCGAGTCGGATTCGCAAACGAAGGGCTCCTTAAAATCACGTTTTTTTGAATGGGGACTCCTTAAATTTACTTACATACATACAAAAAACGTATTTTTTTTGTGTTAAATCTTGTACGATGGTACGGTATCCTTCGTGTGCGAGTCCGACTCCCACTTGGCCGGTTTTTTTTTCGTTCGGCTCCCCAATATAAAGCGTTGCCGCGAGTGTCCATAGCTGGAGTCCCGAAACTAAAATGCATGCGACCGAAAAGAATCTCGGATCGTGGAGTTAGCGGGATATTGAGTGGACACAAAGGTTCGGTCGTGTCCGCGCGCACGACCGCGGCGGGGAGGGACGAGGGGGAGGTGGGGCGGCGGGGCGGCACGATCGGTCGCCGCGAGTCCGACAATGCGGTTCGTGAGATACCACCATTTCCAATTTGCTTTGTGCGTGGAGTGAATTTTTCGAAGCTTTGTGAAGATCGGCGTTCAAAATCGAGTGAAAGTCTATCCACACAATGACATCAGAATCTTTCTAAGTTATAATAAGTACGAATCGTTGTATTGATGAACCCCGTAAAGGTAAACTTTACAGAAGATATAAAAGACTTCATGCTGAAGACTTTTTACATGAACGTGCATTTATTAAATAAATATAAATTGGTAAATGTATCTAATTGTACGTTTTTCGTTAGGGCAAAACGTGACTGTCAGTCGTTAATATAAAAAAACCGGCTAAGTGCAAGTTCGCACAAGAAGGGTTCCGTACCATAGTACAATATTTAACACAAAAAATCACGTTTTTTGTACGTGACCCCCCTTTAATTTTTAATATTTTTTATTTTACCTATTTATTGCTATAGCGGTAAAATAAATACACTCTCTGTGAAAATTTCAGCTCACTACCTATTACGGTTCATGAGATACAGCCCTGTGACAGACGGACGGATGGACGGACGTACAGCGGAGGCTTAGTAATAAGGTTCCGTTTTCACCCTTTGGGTACGGAACCCTAAAAAGGCTTGACTTATGCATGGTGTTTCTTAAAATTACAAGGAACGAATGCATCATTAAATAAAAAAATAAAAAAAGAGACACATCACTTCAAGGTCTGCTCGGGTGAATGTTCAAAATGAAATAACGGTGTCGTGACCGATTTTGATGCAATTTTCGGGCAATCTTCAGATTAGCCCTTCAGGCAATCTTCAGATTAGCCCAGCGGGTGATCCTGTGCAGTTTGGAAGTTTAGAAGCACTGCTCGAGTAAATGTCCAAAATGAAACAACGGATTTTTCAGGCAATTTTCAGAATAACGGATGTGTAGCAGGTGAACAGGCAAGTGAGTGATGAAATCTATCATGATTACTGTCAATCGACGTTTTATTCGGCCAAGTGAACTGAAATTTACCAGTTGGCATGTTACGAAATGCAATTAAACGTAAGATTCAACAATCTTTTGCCTAAGGAATGTGACATGTATGTATGTATAATCGACCGTGAAGCGAGGACACATTAATTGAAGAAAGAGCCCAGTAAAAAGAACTACTTTACGAATTTACTGCAAGGCTGGACCCGAGGGGTCACTCACTCAAGGAATCTGGTGTACAATCGTTTGGGAATCTCAAGAATCTTAGGTGGGAGTCCGAGGAATCTGGTGGGAGTCCGGAGAATCTCGGAAATCTTATGTAATCCCGAGTAATCCTAAAGAATCTGGAAATCCCAAGGAAATCATTGGGAATCCTATCAAATTCATGGAAATCTCGGGTAATCTTAGGCGGAGTCCGAGGAATCCGATGGGAGTCCGAGGAATCTGGAAATCTTATGTAATCCCGAGTAATCCTAAGGAATCTGAGAATACCAAGGAAATCATTGGGAATCCTTTCAAATTAATGGAAATCTCGGGTAATCCTGGGCGGGAGTCCGAGGAATAGGAAAATCTTGGGTAGTCTCGAGTACTCCCAGGGAGTGTAGGAATCCTAAGGGAATCATTGGCAATCCGATCAAAATCTTAGATAATCTTGTCGGGGTCGGACTAAACCGGTTTTTGTATGCTTAGTCCGGTGCAATTCTAGTACAGTACGTAAGTTTTGACAGGTTAGTTCTGAATAAGACTGTAAAGGTTTTTAAAATAAGAGTACCTTATCTCGAGTACGTGAAATATTTACTAGGTTTTTAAATATAGACTTTTATAACGGCCCAGGCAAAGAAATAATCAACTTTGACCTAATGATGGCTGAGATACTAAGGGATTTCGAAAGATCGGAGTACCTCATCGTGAAGTTGAGTATGTCAAATATGTATTATGGCTTCAAAAATGGTATTGCATAATGCATCAGGCAAAAAAAAAAACAGGGCTGACCTAATGATCGCTGAGATAATACGGGATCTAATCTAACAATGATAGCGCGGCCGTGGGCGCGGCCGCCAGTTTGCGAAGAAATCACGCACACGTGTGCGCACGACTGTGCGCAGCGCGCACCCCGCGTGTGCCCGACGACCCAATTCCAAAACATATTCAGTCGTATTCAGAGTAAACCTGTCAAAATTTAGTACGGGATAAGCATCGGATTAACCAAACAAAAACCGGTTTAGTCCGACCTTAATACGCGTACTAAGCGAATAGAAGGTTATCATGCGTATACTACTTTTTAGGGTTCCGTACCCAAAGGGTGAAAACGGAACCCTATTACTAAGCCTCAGCTGTCCGTCCGTCCGTCCGTCTGTCACAAAGGTGTTACTCATGAACCGTAATAAGTACGTAGCTGAAATTTTCACAGAGTGAGTATTTAATTTGCCGCTATAACAACAAATAAGTAAAATTTAAAGATAATAAAAAAATACAAATAATATGATTTTTTGGTGTTAAATCATTTACGATGGTACGAAACCCTTTGTGTGCGAGTCCGACTCGCACTTGGCCGGTTTGTTTACTGTGTATTGGGTGGGCGACTTTTAGTCAGTGATTTTGATTAAATAATTAGTTGATTGTAGGTATGTTGTGAACCGAGCTCGGGGCGGACTAACTTTACTACGCGTATTAAGGTCGAAGTAAACCGGTTTTTGTATGGTTAGTCCGGTGCTAATCTCGTACCAAGTTTTTACAGGTTCACAGTGAATACGACTGCAAGGGATTTCGAAAAAGAAGAGTACCTACCTAATCGCGAAGTTTTCTACGTGAAATATTTGCTAAGGTTTCAAATATAGCCTTTTATAATGACCCAGGCAAAAAAAAAAATCAACCCTGACCTAATGATGGCTGAGATTCTAAGAGATTTCGAAAGAGCGGAGTACCTCATCTTGAAATTTAGTATGTGAAATATGTACTGTGGATTCAAAAATGGTATTGTATAATGCCTCAGGGAAAGAAAAAATCAGCGCTGATCTAAAGATCGCTGAGATAATATGGGATCTAATTTAACCGGACTCCGCCTGGGTGAATATGTCCAAAACGAATATCGCACCAACGCGCACCGGCCGGCCAGGGCGCGGGGGCTCCCCGCCCGCCGCGCCGTTTCCGCCTCCCGCGGGCTCCGCTCGCCGCCGCCGCCCGCGCCCGCGCTGTTGCCGCCTCGCGCGGACGCCGCGTCCGTGCCGACCCCCGCCGGCCGCGCCGCCCGCCTGTCTGCGATGACGTCACGGACACGTGCTGCGCGCAACGCGCAATTATAGGTATCTATGAATCGTTGGTGGTCACTAAGAATCTTTAGAAATCCCGAAATCATTGGAATGTACCAAAAATGTGTTGGTAGTCCTTAAAAAATCCAGGTAATCTTTGGTAGTCTCTAGGAATCTTTGGTAGTCCTCAGAAATCTTACGAAATCCCAGTATATTTGAAATCTCCAAGAATATTTGGTAGTCTTTGGAAATCTTTAGGAATCTCCAAGAATCTTTGGTAGTCTTTGGAAATCTTTAGGAATCTCCAAGAATCTTTGGTAGTCTTTGGAAATCTTTAGGAATCTCCAGGAATCTTTGGCAGTCTTTGGAAATCTTTAGGAATCTCCAGGAATCTTTGGTAGTCTTTGGAAATCTTTAGGAATCTCCAAGAATCTTTGGTAGTCTTTGGAAATCTTTAGGAATCTCCAGGAATCTTTGGTAGTCTTTGGAAATCTTTAGGAATCTCCAGGAATCTTTGGTAGTCTTTGGAAATCTTTAGTAATCTCCAAGAATCTTTGGTAGTCTTTGGAAATCTTTAGGAATCTCTAAGAATCTTTGGTAGTCTTTGGAAATCTTTAGGAATCTCCAGGAATCTTTGGCAGTCTTTGGAAATCTTTAGGAATCTCCAGGAATCTTTGGTAGTCTTTGGAAATCTTTAGGAATCTCCAAGAATCTTTGGTAGTCTTTGGAAATCTTTAGGAATCTCCAGGAATCTTTGGTAGTCTTTGGAAATCTTTAGGAATCTCCAGGAATCTTTGGTAGTCTTTGGAAATCTTTAGTAATCTCCAAGAATCTTTGGTAGTCTTTGGAAATCTTTAGGAATCTCCAAGAATCTTTGGTAGTCTTTGGAAATCTTTAGGAATCTCCAGGAATCTTTGGCAGTCTTTGGAAATCTTTAGGAATCTCCAGGAATCTTTGGTAGTCTTTGGAAATCTTTAGGAATCTCCAAGAATCTTTGGTAGTCTTTGGAAATCTTTAGGAATCTCCAAGAATCTTTGGTAGTCTTTGGAAATCTTTAGGAATCTCCAGGAATCTTTGGCAGTCTTTGGAAATCTTTAGGAATCTCCAGGAATCTTTGGTAGTCTTTGGAAATCTTTAGGAATCTCCAAGAATCTTTGGTAGTCTTTGGAAATCTTTAGGAATCTCCAGGAATCTTTGGTAGTCTTTGGAAATCTTTAGGAATCTCCAGGAATCTTTGGTAGTCTTTGGAAATCTTTAGTAATCTCCAAGAATCTTTGGTAGTCTTTGGAAATCTTTAGGAATCTCTAAGAATCTTTGGTAGTCTTTGGAAATCTTTAGGAATCTCCAGGAATCTTTGGTAGTCTTTGGAAATCTTTAGGAATCTCTAAGAATCTTTCGTAGTCTTTGGAAATCTTTAGGAATCTCCAGGAATCTTTGGTAGTCTTTGGAAATCTTTAGGAATCTCTAAGAATCTTTGGTAGTCTTTGGAAATCTTTAGGA
Source organism: Incurvaria masculella (assembly GCA_946894095.1). NCBI lineage: Eukaryota > Metazoa > Arthropoda > Insecta > Lepidoptera > Incurvariidae > Incurvaria > Incurvaria masculella. The sequence goes on from OX335650.1 coordinate 14,625,363, forward strand.
ATCTAGAAATCCCAAGGAAATCTTGACTACTGGGAATCTGGTGTACACTTTTTGCTCGAGTGACTAACCCCTCGGCTGGACCCGAACGGTCAGCAAAACATACCATTCGCGGGTATTGCGTCTACCAATTTCGCCACCGGCTGTATACCCATAATTTGGAATTCTACTACAGTCCCTCTTCCCGTAATGAATGCCTCCTACTAACACAGTATTTAAGATTATACCTACATGCATTTATTTATCGCTTCATCTGCGTTGCGGACATTGACTGCAAAGATTGAACAATCAAACATATTGCCGTCATCACCAAAATCGAATTTGGCATCAGACGCTAGAGCCAGTCCTAGGTTGACTTAAGTAAATATACGTTTTTTTTTAATTTTTTTTACTTATTTACCATAGTAACCCTCCTGATCTGTAAGACTCCTGATTTGTAAGATCGCTGGCACAGTGTGGAGTGTTGCAATTCGGATTAAGTCCCTAGTTCTATGGATGACGCGCATCGTCGGAGGGGACTGTGCGGCGGTGGCGGCGGCGGCGGCGGAGAGTACATCAATCATCTCTGGGCTGGCGCTCGGAAGCTGCCGAACTTCAACACATCCATCAAACTACACTCAATTTAACTCGCATAGCAAGGAGTCGTCAAAGTAATCTCATGCCTAATTCTGTTACAATTTCGCGCTCCTTAGGGATCCGTAGCCAAACGGGAAAAACGGGACCCTCATGATTTCGTTCTGTCCGTCTGTCACAGCCATTTTATTCTGAGTCTATTGGCACTATAGGAAAAAATTATGTGATCCAACTTTAAATAAACTTTAAACGAAAATACGTTTAAACAAGATAACGGCGTAGAGTTTTTGAGATACGGTATATTTACGGATTTTTTCCCGTCTACCTAATCCTTCACTGTTCGTGGTCGGACACGCACTTGACCTCTTGAATTTCGGATATGAATTGAAGTGGTACATTCACTAACACGTGTTGTCAACATAAAAATGTATTGTTTGGTGGACCAGTGCTAGTATTATCCGATGGATCCAAGCGATCAAAACTTAGCATTCAACAAACGAGACAGGGTCCCTACTACGAACCCAATCGAGTAGGCGATATCGCCTGTCACAAATATTGTATACGTTTGACAGATGGTATCGACAAGCGCTGTGTACGCTTGTGACGGACGGCCGTCAAATTTGTGAAGATGCGCCTGGAAACTTTGCTCCGGCTGATTACGATTCTACTTTTTTTGGAACTTAGACCAATCTTGCTAGAAAAAAAAAACAAATTTTGACGAGTAAGTCAAAACCGCCTGAAGAATGCATTGATTCCCGCTCCGAGAATTAATTGCGGTGAAGTTTATTAATTTTGAATAAAGTGCATCGATAAAAATATGCACACTTAAATTGATGACATAGAATTTCCGTAAATATTGTTTTTCTTCTTTTTGTTGTAACTATTATTTTTGGATTAAATTTCATTTCGACATGCCTCAAGTTGCCATTTACCGAAAGATAAACTAGAAATAAATTCGCTATCGCCAACTTACGTCCGTATATTACGCCTCTGACCCTAATCCACTCAGAGGTCCGCAGCCTGCGCCGCTATTGGACAATGCGTGACCTCAAATTATACAAACTAACAAACGAAAGAAGTCACAGCACATCAATCATGAAACATTTTAACGAATTTGTTGCATAATTTGCGCAAAACGAAAATATATTTATCTCTTCAACCCGCTTCACGGAAAACCACATTTTCCTCAGTTAGTTAACTTAGTTATCCTGTTTAGTTACACTGTATATTAACGATCCGTCGTAATTCCACATCTGTTCCTATTTGGGCACAGTTTTGTATACCTATGAAATAAGTTGATCAAAATATTTTAACTCCAGCTGAATCGATCAATGTAAATATATAAGTAAAATTATCTTTCTGAAAGCTTTTAAGAGCCTACATTTTGAATTTACATGCAAATATGTCGCGCAGCTACCCTCAGGAGAAACCTGTTTTCTACATCAAAACATGTCCGATTTTTTTTTCTTGAATATGTTTTTAAATCTTAGTAGCTACTCTCCTATGTTTTCATAAATTAGTTTTTATCGTAAATAACTTCTCAATATTCCAGTCATTAAAAAAAATGCAAAATATAAAGGATTAGCGTGATATAAACGAAATGTCTTTAGAATTTGAGAGATTCATCGATACAAAATTAAAATACTCTGGAAATATAATAAGTTCTAGTCGCTCTCAGGACAGGCAAAGAATAGTGAAGGCTCGACGGCAATATGACAGAAAGAGATCTCGAATTTATCTAATTTGTCTGTTTGTTTCTGTAAATTGTCATTTCGGACTGATGTCGGGCGTATTGTTCCGTGATAAAAAGTAGCCCATCTGCCCATAAACTATTGTACCTACCAAGTTTCCTATTGGTTCAGCCGTTATGGAGTCATTGAAGAACAAATATTCAAACTTTCCCATGCATAAATGACATCAGCTTAACCGCCACACATTGATCTTTGACACACATACGTTTTCTTTGCAAATGCCAATGCCTACAGTGGCGGTGAGAGTGATGCGCTCTGTACAATAATAGTAGAATTCGTAAAATCGTTTTTTCGCATCAGTAGTGCAAGAAACGGAATATTTTTGTACATTTTCTGAATTCGGATCTTTGGCCATCGCTCCGGTGAGATATTGGGCTCGGTGCGTCGCGCGACCCCGCCGCGCCCCGCCCCGCCTCGCCCCGACGAGATCACTTAAGCCGTCACTGGAAATACCGCCTAACATGTTGATTTATGCCGTCATCTCTTCGTTTCGAGAAGAGGCCTCCGACTCGTCTACTCACCATCGACCGAGATCTACCTATAATTTCGATTCCTTCATCGAAAAACGTTACGAGACACCTTAAAGCTTTTTTAAGATTATTAAAGCAATCGAAAAAATACAGCTGACTCCCCCGAGTTTCAACCCTTTATTTAGGCGTCTTTAGTTTTATGAGTCAGTGACACGTACACAGGTACTAGTCGGATGAAAGAGATGCCCGGAATCCGAACCGTTAATTAATGAGGAGGTGATTTGGGTCGATATGGTCCTGCAGGCGGGCTTGACAGCTTTATGAATTTAACATATTTAATTAAATTTAGTTGCAATTTTTTCTTCCTTTTCTGTAAAGTAGCTAGAATTATTCTGTTTTCGATGGAGGTATCTATTTATTATTACGTATAAATGCCGTTTATTTTTCGTTAATTCAAATTGGTATAAATGCATGCGAGTAACACGCAAGCGTAAGTCAAATTTGCTAAAACCGTTCACTGTATTATTTACTCTCATAAAAGTGTTTGTTGTTCCCGCACTTCTGTAGGCGTTGGCGGAGCGGAGGAGGCGCGATAAAGGACCTATCCTCCCCTTCTTTCCGCGCATCGGCCTCAACACCCCGCCACCCCCGCCACCCTCGCAGCCCCCGCCGGAGTCAACATTGCGTCAGCAGCCCACCGCCCGCGCCCCCACCCCGGTGCCCCCCGGCGATGATGTCATCCGCGTTGTGCTGGAACAAGGACTGACTCACCTGGAGTTACATTGTCCGGAAGTGTATTTTACTTCAACATTGCTAAACGTTTTGACTATGTATTTCGACCTGTACTTCTCCTAGGTGCTCGCTTAGGAGAGGCAAAACAGGTCATGTGATTTCATGTTAGAAGTGAATTGGGCCAAACCACGGAGGATAGAGGGAGAGAGGAAATGTTTTTAACTCATATTACTAAGGATCGCAGCGTGACACTGTACGGGGAAGCGGGGGGAAAATCGCTTCATGGTGAGGTCATGCACCGCCCATTTTTGCGAAATCCATCTACTGGAAGAATCGATATTATGGTAGCAGCTATTCCGAGAGCTTATTCTTTATGGTTACAAGACTACAACTAGATGGCGCCTTTTAAATTTTACTAAGTGTTTTTTCTATAAAAAAACCTTAGAAATTTAAATATATGCCTTCGCGCGGATTCAAATAATTTTATTTCAAAAATGTCATTAAAATTTGCATCATGAGATCAACATTTCTTATCGTAAAACGAAAATAATTGCGCGCCATCCATCGGCACATAGCAAGAGCGATACATCGACGAGGGGTCACTCACTCAAGGAATCTGGTGTACAATCGTTTGGGAATCTCAAGAATCTTAGGTGGGAGTCCGAGGAATCTGGTGGGAGTCCGGAGAATCTCGGAAATCTTATGTAATCCCGAGTAATCCTAAAGAATCTGGAAATCCCAAGGAAATCATTGGGAATCCTATCAAATTCATGGAAATCTCGGGTAATCTTAGGCGGAGTCCGAGGAATCCGATGGGAGTCCGAGGAATCTGGAAATCTTATGTAATCCCGAGTAATCCTAAGGAATCTGAGAATACCAAGGAAATCATTGGGAATCCTTTCAAATTAATGGAAATCTCGGGTAATCCTGGGCGGGAGTCCGAGGAATAGGAAAATCTTGGGTAGTCTCGAGTACTCCCAGGGAGTGTAGGAATCCTAAGGGAATCATTGGCAATCCGATCAAAATCTTAGATAATCTTGTCGGGGTCGGACTAAACCGGTTTTTGTATGCTTAGTCCGGTGCAATTCTAGTACAGTACGTAAGTTTTGACAGGTTAGTTCTGAATAAGACTGTAAAGGTTTTTAAAATAAGAGTACCTTATCTCGAGTACGTGAAATATTTACTAGGTTTTTAAATATAGACTTTTATAACGGCCCAGGCAAAGAAATAATCAACTTTGACCTAATGATGGCTGAGATACTAAGGGATTTCGAAAGATCGGAGTACCTCATCGTGAAGTTGAGTATGTCAAATATGTATTATGGCTTCAAAAATGGTATTGCATAATGCATCAGGCAAAAAAAAAAACAGGGCTGACCTAATGATCGCTGAGATAATACGGGATCTAATCTAACAATGATAGCGCGGCCGTGGGCGCGGCCGCCAGTTTGCGAAGAAATCACGCACACGTGTGCGCACGACTGTGCGCAGCGCGCACCCCGCGTGTGCCCGACGACCCAATTCCAAAACATATTCAGTCGTATTCAGAGTAAACCTGTCAAAATTTAGTACGGGATAAGCATCGGATTAACCAAACAAAAACCGGTTTAGTCCGACCTTAATACGCGTACTAAGCGAATAGAAGGTTATCATGCGTATACTACTTTTTAGGGTTCCGTACCCAAAGGGTGAAAACGGAACCCTATTACTAAGCCTCAGCTGTCCGTCCGTCCGTCCGTCTGTCACAAAGGTGTTACTCATGAACCGTAATAAGTACGTAGCTGAAATTTTCACAGAGTGAGTATTTAATTTGCCGCTATAACAACAAATAAGTAAAATTTAAAGATAATAAAAAAATACAAATAATATGATTTTTTGGTGTTAAATCATTTACGATGGTACGAAACCCTTTGTGTGCGAGTCCGACTCGCACTTGGCCGGTTTGTTTACTGTGTATTGGGTGGGCGACTTTTAGTCAGTGATTTTGATTAAATAATTAGATGATTGTAGGTATGTTGTGAACCGAGCTCGGGGCGGACTAACTTTACTACGCGTATTAAGGTCGAAGTAAACCTAATCGCGAAGTTTTCTACGTGAAATATTTGCTAAGGTTTCAAATATAGCCTTTTATAATGACCCAGGCAAAAAAAAAAAATCAACCCTGACCTAATGATGGCTGAGATTCTAAGAGATTTCGAAAGAGCGGAGTACCTCATCTTGAAATTTAGTATGTGAAATATGTACTGTGGATTCAAAAATGGTATTGTATAATGCCTCAGGGAAAGAAAAAATCAGCGCTGATCTAAAGATCGCTGAGATAATATGGGATCTAATTTAACCGGATTCCGCCTGGGTGAATATGTCCAAAACGAATATCGCACCAACGCGCACCGGCCGGCCAGGGCGCGGGGGCTCCCCGCCCGCCGCGCCGTTTCCGCCTCCCGCGGGCTCCGCTCGCCGCCGCCGCCCGCGCCCGCGCTGTTGCCGCCTCGCGCGGACGCCGCGTCCGTGCCGACCCCCGCCGGCCGCGCCGCCCGCCTGTCTGCGATGACGTCACGGACACGTGCTGCGCGCAACGCGCAATTATAGGTATCTATGAATCGTTGGTGGTCACTAAGAATCTTTAGAAATCCCGAAATCATTGGAATGTACCAAAAATGTGTTGGTAGTCCTTAAAAAATCCAGGTAATCTTTGGTAGTCTCTAGGAATCTTTGGTAGTCCTCAGAAATCTTACGAATTCCCAGTATATTTGAAATCTCCAAGAATATTTGGTAGTCTTTGGAAATCTTTAGGAATCTCCAAGAATCTTTGGTAGTCTTTGGAAATCTTTAGGAATCTCCAAGAATCTTTGGTAGTCTTTGGAAATCTTTAGGAATCTCCAGGAATCTTTGGCAGTCTTTGGAAATCTTTAGGAATCTCCAGGAATCTTTGGTAGTCTTTGGAAATCTTTAGGAATCTCCAAGAATCTTTGGTAGTCTTTGGAAATCTTTAGGAATCTCCAGGAATCTTTGGTAGTCTTTGGAAATCTTTAGGAATCTCCAGGAATCTTTGGTAGTCTTTGGAAATCTTTAGTAATCTCCAAGAATCTTTGGTAGTCTTTGGAAATCTTTAGGAATCTCTAAGAATCTTTGGTAGTCTTTGGAAATCTTTAGGAATCTCCAGGAATCTTTGGCAGTCTTTGGAAATCTTTAGGAATCTCCAGGAATCTTTGGTAGTCTTTGGAAATCTTTAGGAATCTCCAAGAATCTTTGGTAGTCTTTGGAAATCTTTAGGAATCTCCAGGAATCTTTGGTAGTCTTTGGAAATCTTTAGGAATCTCCAGGAATCTTTGGTAGTCTTTGGAAATCTTTAGTAATCTCCAAGAATCTTTGGTAGTCTTTGGAAATCTTTAGGAATCTCCAAGAATCTTTGGTAGTCTTTGGAAATCTTTAGGAATCTCCAGGAATCTTTGGCAGTCTTTGGAAATCTTTAGGAATCTCCAGGAATCTTTGGTAGTCTTTGGAAATCTTTAGGAATCTCCAAGAATCTTTGGTAGTCTTTGGAAATCTTTAGGAATCTCCAGGAATCTTTGGCAGTCTTTGGAAATCTTTAGGAATCTCCAGGAATCTTTGGTAGTCTTTGGAAATCTTTAGGAATCTCCAAGAATCTTTGGTAGTCTTTGGAAATCTTTAGGAATCTCCAGGAATCTTTGGTAGTCTTTGGAAATCTTTAGGAATCTCCAGGAATCTTTGGTAGTCTTTGGAAATCTTTAGTAATCTCCAAGAATCTTTGGTAGTCTTTGGAAATCTTTAGGAATCTCTAAGAATCTTTGGTAGTCTTTGGAAATCTTTAGGAATCTCCAGGAATCTTTGGCAGTCTTTGGAAATCTTTAGGAATCTCCAGGAATCTTTGGTAGTCTTTGGAAATCTTTAGGAATCTCCAAGAATCTTTGGTAGTCTTTGGAAATCTTTAGGAATCTCCAGGAATCTTTGGTAGTCTTTGGAAATCTTTAGGAATCTCCAGGAATCTTTGGTAGTCTTTGGAAATCTTTAGTAATCTCCAAGAATCTTTGGTAGTCTTTGGAAATCTTTAGGAATCTCCAAGAATCTTTGGTAGTCTTTGGAAATCTTTAGGAATCTCCAGGAATCTTTGGCAGTCTTTGGAAATCTTTAGGAATCTCCAGGAATCTTTGGTAGTCTTTGGAAATCTTTAGGAATCTCCAAGAATCTTTGGTAGTCTTTGGAAATCTTTAGGAATCTCCAAGAATCTTTGGTAGTCTTTGGAAATCTTTAGGAATCTCCAGGAATCTTTGGCAGTCTTTGGAAATCTTTAGGAATCTCCAGGAATATTTGGTAGTCTTTGGAAATCTTTAGGAATCTCTAAGAATCTTTGGTAGTCTTTGGAAATCTTTAGGAATCTCCAGGAATCTTTGGTAGTCTTTGGAAATCTTTAGGAATCTCCAGGAATCTTTGGTAGTCTTTGGAAATCTTTAGTAATCTCCAAGAATCTTTGGTAGTCTTTGGAAATCTTTAGGAATCTCTAAGAATCTTTGGTAGTCTTTGGAAATCTTTAGGAATCTCCAGGAATCTTTGGTAGTCTTTGGAAATCTTTAGGAATCTCCAGGAATCTTTGGTAGTCTTTGGAAATCTTTAGGAATCTCTAAGAATCTTTGGTAGTCTTTGGAAATCTTTAGGAATATCCAGGAATCTTTGGTAGTCTTTGGAAATCTTTAGGAATCTCTAAGAATCTTTGGTAGTCTTTGGAAATCTTTAGGAATCTAGAAATCCCAAGGAAATCTTGACTACTGGGAATCTGGTGTACACTTTTTGCTCGAGTGACTAACCCCTCGTACATCGATACAATGCTCGAATATTGACTCAAATAATAAAATATGAGGTGTTTTACTGACAAATAAAACATAATTCCACCTACAAACTTTAGATTATTTTGTCCTGTGTAATGTTTGCAACATTTTACACAAAATCTCATCGTGTAATCGACTGTTCGCCGAAAATGGCGCCGTAGACCATAATATTGTCCCACAGCCTAACACTGCCAGCGCCATGTCGCGAATGTCGCTAAGCCACGCCTTCTTTATCACGTGGGCTGTGACGTAGCGACTCACTTGGTGGACACAGACCCAGTTTGCTTAGACCATCTACTCTCTATCTCTATCCTCCGTGGGCTAAACAAACTACTTGTGTCGTCGATGGGGTAACTATTCCGAGGGTGAGCGATTGTACCCAATGGCAATCAGAAATTAAAGTTTAGTAGATATTAAGGCTCTCGTGAAGGCAGCGGAAATCGAAGATCGACATGGTCTACAACATGCAGACGTAGATTTTGACAAACATGAGGAATTGACAGGGTAACGATTCTCTTAAGTACTTAGGTCAGGCCTTGATGGGGGTGGGGAGAAACAACATTGAAAGAAAGGATACATTTAATGAAAAAAAGAGTAAATAAATTGGACAATCAGACAAATTCTTTCAAAGAATGCTTACTTAGAGTTGTCAATTTTTTAAAAGACGATAATATAATTAACACTTTATTCATTATCCCATAGAATTTACAATTTGTATTTAATTATGATAAGACTGTAAATTTATTATAATTGTATTTATTATGTCGGATCGTTTGATCTGAAATAAAAGAATTATTATTATTATTATTGAGATGGCTAAGAGCTAACTGCACCACAGTTAGCTCCATGCCGAAGTAAATGAAATGGAATGAAATAAAATTAAACGAAGGCTAATGAAAAAATTTAAATCGAAAGCTAATAAAAGCTTGAAATTGCATCCGGATACTTGCGGCTATTAACATGTTGCAAAGATCTTATAAAATTAATATGCTCCAAGACACAGCTGTCTTGCGTGGCCATTAGCTAATTGCATTAAATATAGAGTATGCAATTCGGTGATAGTAATGATATGTTCCGGATTGGAAAGAGTGCTCCATTAGAGTAATATGGAGAAGCATAAGAAAATTACTCTCCCTATATTCGTATATGTAAAATTATTTAGAAATTTATCGAAGACCATTCTTCCTATTAACTTGATTTTTAACATCTAATATATGTAAAATTAAATCTGAGTGTGCTGCACAAGCATTGATTTTTTCACGCACGAAAAAAAATGTTTTCATTTTGCTGTCGTGACACAGATATTTTATCGACTAATATTAGGTACAAAAAAATCAAGTCAATCGGCACAGTGGTTTTCAGATGGGTTTTCAGGCTAAGTTTGCATGGGAAAAGTGCTTCTCTTATGTTACTTATGTTCTTCGAGAATTCTGAAAAACTTTTTCAAATCGGAATCCATGTGGCCTGATTCTGCGTCCGTCATGTATCATATTTGATTCATCCTGCAACAATCGGATTGGTTGTTGGTATTTTTAATAATTACCGAGGATGAACTAGATTCGGAGAACCTCATGAGCGCGGGAACATAAGTTCAATCCCTACCCCGTAGATGCACTTTGTCAGTTTCTATTAATAAGCACATTTCGTCTCGAATGCGCGCTGTTTGGTGGTTTGGAATCCATGTTAAACTGTAGGTCCTCTTCCCCTATTAGGAGGTAGGTTCAAGAATGCCCGGGTGGTATCATCGCATTGGATGAAAACATGGTTTAAGCGACGGTCAAAAATTGTCAGTGTTTTCCATCCAATTAAATGTCGTCGTGGTCATAAAGGAATGGTCAGTTATGCGGTGTGTTGTGCTTGTATCATTTCCACTCGATAGATGGCTTTACCACACCCACCCCACTTAACCAAATGAGATCAAAAAAAGATGTTACATATATCTCGTAGCATTTTTAGAAGTTACACGAAACGTACAATATATATTTTTCTGGTTGTAGAATGTTTGTCCTTACCATTTTGTATAAACATTACAGCAGCAATTTTGGTAATTTATCAGTCAAGGCGCCCAAATGAGTACCTACCCAACCTGCATGTTTGACATTAGGAACGGTTTTATAAATCATAATTTAAAATATTGTTTGCAACATTGTAGGAAATGTATCCTGCACGATGTTGACATAATTGGAAGAAAAGTGACCGTTCGAGAGTTAAGTGGAGTTCGTGCAAGAGAAATCGTTGACCCGAGCTCACCCAGGCCTGGAATTCTTAGTAGTACTATATTACTTTACTTATTCTGTGCTTCTAGGTGCCCGAGAACGAGATTGTCTTCTAATATTCCGGGAGGTCACGACATTTTTGGTCACGATAAGGTAAATGGCTGAATCTGGGTTCAAGTGTTACGAGACCAACCCTCTAATGCTAAATATGTCGGTCTGCCTGCGCCAAGGGTTGTGTAAGCTAGATTGGCTATACAAAATAGATGTTGGTATGCACCTGCTGATGAATATGTTGATTGTCTGAAAAGATTGATATCTATTAATTATGCAACTATATCCAATCGTTTTTTTTATTGGATACTTAAATGTACCTAAAGTTATATCTTTAACCTAAATCGCCTATAACTACGAAATGTAACCAGAGATTTGTTCAGTTTTGGTATGCATGAGCAAGTATGTGCTGATACCTTTATGTTTCGTTATTTTCAGCCATTTACTTTATCACATTTTTTTTGGTCACGATAACTACTTTTTCAGGCACCTTATCTAGGCAAGGCTACCACTTGACACAGGCAGACTGACGCATTTAGCATCAGAGGGGTGGTCTTTATGCTGTAAACCCAGTTTAAGACATTTAAGTTATCGTAACCATGTTTGTCGCGACCTTCTAGTCTATAAGTCTGTGTTCGAAGTGTAAGCCCTGACACTTACACTCGTAATTGTAAGCACAGACATATTTAAGCGACATGTCTCGCTATCGACCACTCGGACATTTGAGCTCACGAGCGATGGCGGTTGTTAGGAAAAATAAATCCAGTTGTTGAATTATTTATTGGTCCTGTCGTCTCCTGTATAAATTATTGCTGTCTCGGCACGCGTTCGGTGGTGATGACATAATATTGTGTTCAGTTTGGCCATATTTGGCTCTGCATACTAAAACCACTTTATTGCACACTAATCCATTGCCCGCGGAAAATTACACGATTTGACTCATATTTAAAATCACTGCTCAGTGACCTAATTTATATGTAAATGGATGGCTAATACCACAACCATCGTCATCATGTTAGTTCTGAAGAATTTGGGTGCCGTGCGAGTACTTTCCCTTTAGCACGGCTTCATTGATAGATCAAGGATAGATTCAATTTCTTGTCCTCCCATGGCTTACCGCTTAGGTCAATTGATAACCTTTTTCTACGGATACCGTCACATAATTCTACCCGCTTTACCGATTCATTTACAGTTAATGCAGCCCGACTATGGAATCAATTACCACTTGAAATCAGGAGCTCAGCCTCTCTGGATATTTTCAAAAAACGCATGAAATCATTCTACCTTGCAAAATGAGTTATGTTTTATATTGTAATATTTATGTTTGAATATAATGTAACATATATTTAATATAAAATAAAAGAATTGTATCTGGTCTATTTAATGTATGTATTTTGTATATATATATTTTTTTTTAATGGTTAATATACATATTTTTCTAGCTGACTTTTGTCTGCTGACACCTTCTTCTACATAATTATTTTGAAGTATCAATAAATAGTGCACAATATCAAATCTTAGGTTACTTTTCTTTTTGTTGCTACCTGTATATTTTGTCCCATTATCGGGTTGATTGGAAGATATTGACTTTAGGCAATAAGTCCGCCCTTGCATGTACCATTGTGTATGGAAGCAATAAAGAATATTATTATTATTATTATTATTATTATTGAACTGAATTTTTATTTTATTTTTTATGTGACTGGACATGGATGGCTAATACCACACTCTCTGTCATGGTATTAGCCCAACACACCACATGGGAACTAGGTGCCATGCCAGGACCTTCCTTATATTGCACGGCTACATTGAACTGGACGGAAAACACGGACAATTTTCATTGCCGCTTCGACCATCGTTCATCCAATGCGATGGTACCAACCCGGCGGGATTTACCCTACCACCTATTAAGTAAGGAAGGGGACCTACAGTTTAACGTGGGATCCGAACCACGGCCAGCCTCTCTCAACGGTCGAATGGTCACCCATCCAAGACCAGACCGGACCCAGCGTTGCTTAACTTCGGAGAGCGATCGCCGAAGTGTCGCACCACTGGGCCATTGAGGCTGACACGAACAATTTTTCATTGCCGGTTTGACTTATCTGTTCACTCAATACGTTGAAAAAAAAAACCAGCCTGTTCTTTTTCAGTTTCCTGCCAGTTCTTCGCTGGGATTGCCGAACTGGCTAATGATAAAATATGACAAATCCGAGTCCATTGCACTGTCTATGGACGATGAATAAACAACAATACGATGGGCCACCCTGGGCGGGAAGTCCCATCTAGTAAGGGAAGGGGAGCTACAATTTCACATATTCCGTACCATGGAATAACTGGTATTCGTGACGAATGCAACTGGGAAAGAGAAAGAAAGTAGTGCATGACCAGGGCGACGAGTGAACCCATGACCATTGGCATGGAAAGGAAATTGCCGCACCCCTGCGCGCTACGAGTCGCTCTAACGAGATACAAAGCTTGAAACAATACTTACATATGACTCAGGGCCGAATTTTCGATTTCCTCAGATAGTACTTATCAGACTCACGTCGACAGATAGTCATTGCCGGAGAGTTATATCTTCTATCACAATTATCTTTTATTTTACTAATAAACATATGGACTTACTTGCCCGACGACGCCCATGGACTCTCGAACTTTCACGGGGGCTGCAAAAACCATGTCGGCCAGCCAGGTGATTCTTCACACCATATTTGAAGGATCCCAGGTTGTACTTTGGGGGAAATATCTCCATTACATAGTTTACTGGCTCTATATATTTTTTTTTACTGCATACTTACCAGCCTATCTTTGTGGCAGAAGGCCACAACATTTCCACAATACCCGATTATTTGCTAGCATTACAGTACTACAAGCAATTATAACTTTTTTTCCCCTAGCACATACCAGGCCGGAAAAAGGCAGTTTAATTGACAGCCCTATCAAAAGACAACTTTGCTCTATTTCCTGGGGATTTGGTAAGGGGAAAGGAAAGGACCTTTCTCCATACAGCCTAAACGAAACGTATTATACCTATTATTCTACTATGGCAGTATTGCAATGTGAGAGTCCGCTGTATTTGATGCATTTTGCGTCGAAGGCGGCCAGTTTCGGAGTTGTGGAAGTCAGTGTTAGTAGTCGAAGTTAGTGAGGAGCTTGTGTGGTAGTATTTCGCTGATGTAACTGGTAGGTGTTGATTTAGCTCCTATTGATTGCAATTTGCGGCAGGTGGAGAGGTCAAGTGGGAGAGCGAGGGACCCCCTGGCCTCTGCCTCCGCTTCGCAGTCCGCCCCGCATCGCCGCGCCGCCCCGCGCGTCGTCGCAGCGTGCCCGCACTGTCCTGCTGATCGGCTCTCTGAATAATGCGCCGCGTGTGGGCGCAATTTATGTACCACGCACGAATAGTTATTTTAACGACCGAGGATCACGTACCTATCTCACAATCTTAAATCTTTGACCGGCATTTCCTGTGGTCTAGGTAGTCCATACTAGCCTAACTCGAATACATTTGAGCGGCTTGTAACTCAGGGGCGCGGCCATTTGCCTCGCGTGTCAGAGGTCATGTTCATGCACCACTTTCTGTACCCAGCGGCGGCAGCTGCGGTAGCGTTGGAAGCGCGGTGGAGGCGACACGGCGGCGACGGCGTTGCTCGCGGCGCGGCTGAGACGGTGCTCGTAAATATTCGTTACGCCTCGATTTGCCTAATGTACAGGACGACAACAGCCACTCGACAACAACTAGTACAGAAACACTTCCGCAATGCTCTGCTGAAATACGACGCTGTTATTTTGGTCACTCAATTTAGGTCTGCGAGCTTAATTTATTCAATCTGCGTTGATAGCACAGGGCAAAATAGGATATTTTGGAAACAAAAAGTGTACTTTGTAATAGACATAAGGATCTGCGGAGTCCACCCTAAATTTAGGAGTTCTAGTCCCTTCCAGGGGGTATGGGCACGGGGAGATTTTTTAAAAATGAACCTTTTACAAACCAGTCAAGTGAAGTGTCATTTTATATATAGTTTCAAACGTTTCAAAATACTTTGATCTGTCACACGTGTCATTTGCAGCAAGCGGTACTGTTCCATCGGGGCTCCATATGACGCTAACCTCAAAGATTTTGGGTTTATTTTTATTTTATTTTAGCGTCGGTTAATCATAAACACCGGTAGAAAAATCGAAATAACAAAGTTTCGACTATTATCTAGTGTATAATAAGTTGCTTATATTCTTTAAAAAATATATGTTTGTAAACACCTATTTACAAGTTTTTACTAGGTTTTCAAGCCGACGCTCTGAAACTACGAACGATTTATAAAATTTTCTTATTTGTGATACAAGATCACATATTTATCAAGTGAATAACCGTGAAAAATATATCAATTCACTTTAGAAAGTAGACCTTACAGGTCAAAAACCAAAATTTCTCTTCGTCGGTCTCCATTTTCACGCGCATACAACAATGAATCCAAACGCAAACTCAATGCTTCCGAAGATCACCATTATCAGTTTCAATTTCTTTATTGCCTCCATTAGATGTACATTACACACTCGGATTCGTCATTTTCTTTTCCTGTCGGTTCGATTACTTCTGGCGAAGAAGAGCCGACATGAAATTATCGTTTATTTGCTGAACGCTTGAGTCAGTTGAAGCCTTAATAATCAAAAATACTTTACCATAAATGACTGAATTTTACCTGTGCACCACTACCAGATTGACAAATATTAGGTACATGCCACCCATAATCTGTAGAGTATGTATGAAATTATGCATATCTGTACAGAAATGCTCCCCTCTATCATTTCTGTCTACTACTCATGGGGTGCGGCGTAATGGTATGCATGTATGAACCAAATAATCCAGTTAACGATTTGTCATCTGAGAGAAACTGCTACAACGCAAATCAGCCCCTGGAAATCTAGGTGTACATTTAGCAAAGTAAAATGAGCTGAATTTGTATAAAAAATTCACGCCCATTGCACAGCACGCGTTTAACGAGCTGCGCAGTTAACAAGCGTATAATTGTCACAGTGCGATGCCCTTCTTAACTACTAGATTCCATGGCCTTCGCTGTCGTCTTACCAGAGAACATATTTATACTTATTTACATTTTATCCAGGTCTATTTTTGATGCTTCACATTTTGTTTTCTTTAACTCTGGAGTTTGACAAATACTTATTGCACAGGAACCAGAAAATAATCGCTAAAATTAAAAATATTTTTAAATAAAAAAAGGACCGCCTTCAAAAAAACCGGAACTAAAAAGCAAAAAATAATTGGTTACTTTAAATTATTGTACGAAAAGCTATTTTAATTCTAACTAATTATGTACAATTTCTTAATTTTTAATCATCTTTTGAAGTCGGTGCCTTGGGTTGAGTTCGCTTCGCACGCTACTGACCGAACAGACACTATTTCAGCCGAACACACCCGAAGTCTACGAGAGCGTAAACAACCTGAGTCAGCAATGATTGGTCCACAGACATCGTCATTCCACAGAGCATTTTAAGCAACCGTTCGTCTAACTGGAGATGCCCTTAGCGTTGGTTTACGGTAAGCTGATATCGATACAGCGCAGCGTACTGAAATTGGGTTTCAACGATTATTAGTACTTTCGGCTTTATAAAGGCGCGCAATGGTGAAGGAGTACGTTAATTCGCTGCTCTGTGTTAATTGGTACTTCCCTGCAACATCGTTGTCTGAACGAGACGATTTCTGCCGAAATTGGTGAGATATGTACTAACCGCACACTCGTTTTGACACGTAGTTGAGAGCAGACACCTCAAAGTCGCTACCTATTGTTTTCTGTTCTTTTTTATATTTGTTTTTTTTTGTTTTGTGTTGTGTAGGTATTTAGGTAGAATAAAAAGTACAAGCTACACCTACCTAAATATTTATCATATAAGTGGTCGTTGTTTTTATATTGGTTTGTTCGTAGGGTTTTTATGTAAATATTTTGTTTTTACTGTGTTAGGTATTTAGTTTAAGTATAAGGCATATTTAAATTACAAAGTACTTGCCTAAATACCTACTTACATACGTTTTTCCGACCTGTTTGTTTATTTAATTTTTGTTTTTGTGTTTTGTTCAAGTAGGTAAATGTAAGTAGCTACCAACTTATATTTCTTTCTTAGCCATAGGTGATATTAATCTAACTACTTGCAGCCCTTAAAGAACGTCTACCCAAGGCACCGACTTCAAAAGATGATTAAAAATTAAGAAATTGTACATAATTAGTTAGAATTAAAATAGCTTTTCGTACAATAATTTAAAGTAACCAATTATTTTTTGCTTTTTAGTTCCGGTTTTTTTGAAGGCGGTCCTTTTTTTATTTAAAAATATTTTATTTTTTGCTTTTTAGTGGTGGCTTAACTTTTGACTCAAGGTGGGCGAGCCCTCCTGCTCAACTTCACATACAAAGTGGAAAGAAGATATACATACATATACAATACAATACAATACAATGAACGAGCATTAGCAGAAATGAAACCAATGAGAAATCTCATTTCTGACGAAAGGTAGACCGGTAACTATCTGGATTCATGAGTTCACGGTAGATACGTACGATAATTGATACGATGAGATCACGTGAGATAGAGTGCTGTGACAGACGGACGGACGGACGGACAGCGGAAGCTTAGTAATAAGGTTCCGTTGGTGTCCTTTGGGAACGGAACCCTAAAAAGACAAAACAACGAATGACCGGAACCGCTGAGCTTCTGAATTTCTCATCCTTACATCGTTCCGGATAGTCTGTTTCTTGCGTAAGTTTAAGTTGTATGAAAATGTGTACATATCGGCCTCGTTTATCCCCCCTTAACAGTTGAATTTTGTAAAATCCGTTGTGAGCGAGCCTTTTCGTCTTAACAAGAAGTCACTGAAAATTTTAAGTTTCGAGGATAATTGGTTTCAGAGATCTCAACATGAGTGGTTTTCGCCTAAATGTGTTCATTTTGACCTGTTTTACCCCCCTAATAGTATAATTTCCAAAAATATTTTCTTCTTAAGCATTCCCATCTAAAACAAACATACTCTGACATTTCTGGGTTCAGCGGCTCTAGAGATAGAAATGTGTACAATTTGCCCTCTTTTACCCCCTTGAATACCCCCAACAGTTGAAGTAAAAAAAAACCTCTCATACTGAGCAATCTCACCCGAAAAGAAAGCTACTGTAACTAAAAAATCACATTTCTGGGTTCGCGGGGTTAAGAAATTCGATGTTGGTATAGTTAAGTACCAAACTACTGAACCGATTTTGATTTAAAAAAAATGGGACCAACTAGAAAGTATACCCTTTCGAACAAAAAAAGAATTTTTCAAATCGGTCCAGGGGTCTTCGAGTAATCGGTGAACATACATAAAAAAAAAAAAAAAAAAAAAAGATTCCGACGAATTGATAACCTCCTCCTTTTTTGAAGTCGGTTAAAAATTGGCTGAAGTCTGAAAAATCTGTGACTGGAAAAATCGTACTAGAGCATCAAGGAATACTCGGATGACTAAGGTGTACTTTCATTATACAATGAACGAAATTATGCATGCGATGGATACGATTTATGCAGCATTCTTTTAGCAGCCCCTGGAAAACTTTTGAAAGCCCATAGGCGTCGTCAGTCTTTTTGAGAGCCTAATATCACAGAATATGTAATAGTTTAATATGCTTATTCTGTTGCTAGTCAAATTTGTGACCGTAATGAATTTAATAATATAACAGGGTTTGCAGCTTACCTGCGAGATCATAAACATTTTGACTTTTGACTTCTGAAAAATTTTTCTAGGCCAAACACACAGATACTTTTTCACGCTGTTCATCTTTCATTTAAGGCGCTAGGACTAGCCAACTACTCGCGCCATACAAATGCACTTTTTAACAAATGTAATAATATGTAGTGAAACGCTTCAGCAAATCCAAATAGAACTCCAGACTGATAATGGATTGTTAATATTTTTTGATTCCATCATTTATTTAAATAATAATAAAAATAAAAAAGTTGATTTTTCTCATTAGAAATCTGAAAGTAATTCTATTTCTAGATATAAGCAAAAACAGCATATATGCATTGACAAAAAATTTCATTTTCTTTTAGATTTCTACATTTAGTCAAAAAAGTTCGCAAATGGACACCGTTTCCGCAATGTATTTTGTATAGAAAAAGGAAACATACATTAACGAAAATAGGTTGATTCCTAGACAAGGAATCATATATTGTAAGAATGACACTTATAATCGTCAGACTTAGTTAGTTTACTTGGGGTGCCTCGTCTAACTTTGCGATTTGGCTAGTACCAGGGCCTTAATGATAAACTATTACACCGATTAACGAATGAGTTGGGTGAAGTAAATGCAATCTTATACAGTTTTGAACATCTTATTTTTCCCTAATATTTTTCGATATTGGGTTTTCCCTCATGTTTTATGATAGTGGCTGAGTGCGTGTAGATAATTCCTGAATAAAGGCTTAAGGTGGGCCTTCCCGCTCAACTTTCCATACAAACGTCGAAAGAAGATCATGCCCATATTTCTTGTCAGAGATCAAAACATCTTTATTAGACCGAACTAGATGACACTGAAAATAGTGTTTGGTTTCTAAGTTGTAAGGTTCGAAAGTTCAAATTGTTCGCGCGTTTATACAATAACGTAGGATGTGGATTACTCAATAATAAATTAAAAATATCTTAATAAGGTTAGTCATCAAACCTAGCTTGTTTCATGAAAATGTATAATCAATTTAGTTTTTGTTTGATTTTTTACTACAGCGGTCGTACTTTTAGCTATAAGTCGATTTGTAATTAAAATTTTCGTAAATCTTACCAAATCAAACACTATGCGCATTGTATGCTTTGAGGACATGTTGCATCCTCCTCATCACGGAGCCCTTTCTTTTTCTTTGAAACAGCGAAGGTCCCAGAGCGCAATAGCACAGTATTGTACCGTGCCCACGAATGAGTTTGTCCCGCCGGGAAGGGCTACCTTAAATGAAATGTTCCCCTCGGCTCGGGGACCGTGCGAGAGGTCTCCGGCGCCGCCCGCCCACACGTCCACCCCCGCCCTTGACCCAGTTGGAGCGCCCCGCCGCCCGCCCGCCCCCGCCGCGGCGACCGGAAACTGTTCCATTCACCGCGCCTCAATGATGACCGCGAGCTTTATGTAATGAATGTAAATATCTCACGGTCGTACCGGACATACAGAGTGCTATAAAAGTTGCAAACATTGGAATACCACCAACGCTTTATACCTATACCGATTGTCGGTATTGTAGCTAATAGCTATGTTATCCGGTGCGCGAAGTCTATTTTTCGCTAAATTTCGCGGACATCGACATGGTATGGAGATGAATGATGATATCATAGATGAATGACCGAGCGTAGCGAAGGTCTCCGTTTCAAGATTGGGCAAACATGTTTTTGTATATCCGGCTGTTCTCCTCTAGAGGTCGCATTTCTCAACCGATTCGCGTGAAAATTTGCAAGCAGGTTCGATAATTTCATAAAATTTTAAGTCCAACATTTTTTTTTAATTCTCTTGCGAAAGTCTTTCCCTTTTAATTCTCTGTACTGCGGGTGATAACTGTTTACCTACTCTTAATGTTTTGCTAAAATATATTATGAAAATCTACGTCTGTTCATTTAGTTGGTATACCTTTTTTATTAAAACATATTGACTGAAAGACATTGGAAAAAAGTTGTCTTTTTTATTTTCGTTTTAGTTTTTTTAACACAAACTACAGATATTAAAAAAAAAACATACGTACATAGAATAAAGCTTTCTTAAGTTATGAAACCTTTTTGATTAAAAAATGACAACTTTTAGGGGTAGGAAACCGTTAGGGCCTGGAAGACGATTTCGCTAGTTTAGTGGCAGTCGCCGTGCAGAATTGTGCCTTGGCCAGTGGACAAAGAATGCATTTCTTAAAAATTTCAAATCTCGGTTGGTGGCAAAGTTGAATTCTTCATCTGCGACGATATCTCGGTTTGGCCATGTACCTACCCGGGGCTGCTTGGCCGAGGCGCCAGCGACACCCACTCGACCCACTCGAAGAGCCAGCGACGCGACACCGCCGCCGCCGACAGAACAAAGCCACATTGTTTCTCGCCGTTTCTTGTGACGAGCACACCGCAGACTTCAGGCGGGCATATATTTACAAATCTACGCTTTTATTTATTGAATTGACGACGTCTACTGCTACCCGGCCATTTGGTAATATGGATCGGATCACATCAAAAACCCCTGTATTCCATAATGCTTTGGAAACTTACGGTTTTCGGCGAAGGCGGTTGGAGGCGAAACATGTCGGCCAAGCACGGCATTGCACACCGGAAAACCGTAAGTCTTCAAAACATTATGTACAGCGACGGTGTAAATCTAAGACCCTATATTCCACTATTGACTTCTCTGTATTACTGTCAGGATAGCAAGCATCTGATACAGCTACGTCACCAGACGTGCACGCACACATGTTTTCGGAAATGATGTTTTGTTGAATGGGAATAGGATTAGGCATAGATACATTACAGTAGGGAAAGATTGCTAACGATATAGAAGTTTTGAATAGGGATAGATGGCGTTGCAATTCACATTTGAGTTTTTTAATACAAACCAATGAATATTAATGATACTTTTGAGATTACCGCGGTCGTTAGACATGTTTGAAAAATGTTACGGCTTTTCACGCGGCAGGCAGAGACATTCTCCGACGTTTCGAGCTAATCATTCAGCCCGTTGTCAAGGAGGCATCCGCCACGTTTGTACGCAGCAGACGCTCAGTGAAAGATCATCTTCCCTTGAAGTCTCCAGGCGTGTACAAAATTCCGTGTTCCTGTAGGAAATATTATGTTGGTCAGACAAAGCGAAGTGTTGCGACACGGATTACGGAACACATTCGATCGGTAAAGAAGAAGGACGCCGCGAAGTCAGCTTTGTGTGAGCATTGCGAATCAGGACCAAATCACTGGATACGGATCAAAGGAGGTCAAAGGAGACGATAGTATCGGAGATGATATTGTCAGCTCATACTGCCTGTCGTCTGAGATTCGGACCGCAGCCGAACACATTTCCGCTTCCGCCCCCACCCACAGCTACGATTTACGACCACGGCGAGCCTAGCCGTCACCTCAGTCGTCTGCTGCGTACGAACGTGGCGGATGCCTCCTTGACAACGGGCTGAATGATTAGCTCGAAACGTCGGAGAATGTCTCTGCCTACCGCGTGAAAAGCCGTAACATTTTTCAAACATAAAAAAATGTTAATGATATTTCTTATTAACAATAAAATTACTTAATTTATTTTTAAAATGTAACGTTTTCATCATGCCTGCCTAGGCAAAATTTGGAATTAAGCTTAATTTAATAACGGTGTACCTAGTTCTGGCAGTGACGGGAGATGGCGCCGGTTAGAAATGTCATAGTAACAGCGAAAATAAGAAGTATTTATCTAGTTTTGTACGTTCTATGAGCGGCTTGTAGTCTAGTAGCGCAGCGACTTGCCTAGCATACCAGGGGTCTGGGTTCAAATCCTTGCCCCGTTCATGCACCACTTTTTTTTCTCATACTGAGTTGGATACATGCATTTCGTCACGAATGCGAGCTCCATGCTTCGGAATCCATGTAAAACTGTACATCCATCCCCAGGGTTTAAGCCCGCCTGGGTTGGTACCATCGCATTGGATGAAGCGGTACTTAAAATTTGTCCCTGTGCTCGTAAAGGGAAGGTCTTGGCATGGCACCTAATTCCTTCGGGAATATGGTGTATTGGGCTAATATCATAACGGTATTTGTGTGGTATTAGCCATCCATGTCAGGTTGCATACAAAATTGACTTTGTCTATGGATTATGGCCGACAAATGTCAGAGGAGTGGAGGTGGGCTCTCGGAATGGGGTGGATTCAGAACGTCCCATCGCTGGTGGGGCCGTCATCGAATCAACGCTCCACACAAATTGATAAGGCAATGACCTCGTCAATTGTGAATGCAACTTGCCCCGCGTCTCTCGCTTCATCTACGTCGGGAGTCTGCTGTTATTAATGGTCGGTCACCATTATTAATATACCAACCGAGGTTCCCGGCCAATTTCGGGTCAATTTCGTTTTAGCATAACAGAGAGAGTAACGCCCGTTTACTTTCTTTTCGCATACCGTTCTTTCAGAAGTTTCTTCTTTTTGCTCGTGTCTAATGGATAATAGCGTAGGTTTAACCTATACTTATTCAAGAATTACCTATAAAATGCAAAAATCTGTTCTCAAATCCGAATAAAGATTGTTCAAACAAAAAAAACTAAAAACCAAACAGCTTTATTATCTTTTACATATATAATTCTTCGAGACGTGTGCATGTCACTAAACTCCTTCTCAACGGTTGGACCCATTTTGATGAAACTGTTTTGTGTGTGCATGGGGTAGATTAGGTTAGGTTAGGTGACGCCTTTGTCGAGATATCGACCCGAGCGGAGCAGGGCACCTCAGCTAGTATTAGTATAGATATCCCGTTCTAGAAAAACCGTTCTTGTTGCCCTGTCCCTTTGTTCACGAACCGTTCGCAGTCCTATGCATCGTGTGTATGAAACTGTAATATCCTAGGAGAGATCGTTTGTGGTCTGGCGTGTTAGAACGACAAAGGCAGACAATGACGCAACTCGACTTTTCCTGTTCCCAGGTGGGCACTTAGAGACAATTGCGAGATCAGCGACAGTTTTGATTTGTGTGCGGGTCGGTTCAACTATGTATTTTAATAAATAGTAATGCGGCGAAAGAGGAAGACGATTATTAATAAATAAGTATTAAATCATGATTGTAAACAGGGTCTAAACGATAGTCCGATATTCGATATTGAAATACCTTTAAAAATATAAAACAAATTATGCGTAGAAAATTTACTGTTTTGACAGTATCAAATGCGAATATCTCGTGAATTATGGTCAGGTTGTGATAAGGTTTTATAATTTAAGATTACACTTCTAAAACTCAGGTGAATTTTAGCAAGCGTGCATTCATGGCCAAATTTGAAAGTATACGAAATAGCGAAAATAAATTAGTTTTTTATATTTGGCCATGAAGGCACACTTGAAAAATTCAGCTGTATACTAGTGGCTCTCTGAGCTGTAGACCTCGCGAGTTCGTCTTTGCATGTTCACCGCGCGTATTTTTTTCACTTGGTACTCCCCTTACGAATTTCTTGTCACAAAACAAAAATTTTGTAACATTTTTGAAAATTCTATACATAATTATCGAAATGCTCACAAATTTTACGAGATTTTTAAACAAACATTCATTTAAGACAGTCGTTACCCTATCAATTCCACATACTATGGGCGCTAACTGTTTACATGCTCTAAATGTTTTACTAAATTTATGAAATGCTGGATTCATAAATATATTGTCAAATTGTACTTCTGCATATGGCAAATATGGCAACACCAACATTTTAAACTGTCGTCTTAAAGTTTTATGAACTGTCAAAGTAAGCTCAACAGCTAGTGGTTATCAGCAGTGTTTTCAAGAAAAAATGGTGAGTATTTGTGGCTTATTCTATACTTTATAAATGGTAAAGGTTGT
The DNA here is from genome assembly GCA_946894095.1 of Incurvaria masculella. Lineage (NCBI taxonomy): Eukaryota > Metazoa > Arthropoda > Insecta > Lepidoptera > Incurvariidae > Incurvaria > Incurvaria masculella. Next base: position 14,649,539 of record OX335650.1, read on the forward strand.
ATTCGATAGCCTTGTTATTTTGTGACACGGGTGCAGATCCGCATAGAACGCCGCCATGTTATGCAAATAACCGTTCTGCAGTGACCCGTGCTTCGAAGCATTGGAACGAACTCGTTCTACAATTCTTATCTCACAATACGTTGAAGATTTCTCGGCCACGAGACGATTTCCGACGAATACGGAATGTTGCCAAATTTTCAGCGCAGCTCCTGGTACAGGGTGGTATGTGGAAGGTCGCGTGCTGTCTGCCAAGTAATGCAGGATTGCTGCACTGCCTTTGCTATTTCGGGCTTTAGTTTGCTGCAGGTATTGTAAATTGCAATGGCACTGTTTAAAATAAGTATTTTTTGTCATGTTTTTATGTAACCTGACCTACCCTAACCTAACCCAACGTCATGATATTACACACATCGCATTCCCGAAGGAATTAGGTGCCATGCCAAAACCTTCCCTTTATGATCTCGGCGAAATGGATAGAAAACATGGACAATTTGTGACAAAATGCGATGTTACCAACCCGGGTTACCCTAACCCTAGTAGGGGAAGGTTACCTACAGTGTTACATGGATTCCGGACCATGGAACCACTCGATTTTTTAACGAATTGCACTTATCCAACTCATAAAGGCGGGATTTGAACCCATGACCACTGGCATTCAAGGCAAGTCCCGGTGCCCCTGAGCTTTCAGCCGCTCATAGTAATATCTCGTTAATACAACCATTGCGCTCGATCGTCAATGTCGTGTGAAATTCTGGATAGCGAAGGAGATTTATTTTTCAATATGCCATAATGGATTCGATAACCATTATCTTTGTAATTTCCGTTTCGACGTGGCCGCAGGGCAATAAACTGGAAGCGTCATTATTGCTCTGTGATTGTGATGAAATGGCGCTTCTCCGCCGCCCCGCGCGCCCTCTCGCCCGTGGACAAACGGACCGCGACCAACTGTTTTATTACGCTCGCGAGATAGACCTGCGACCGCAAGTCCCCGCCGCCGACGCGCCGCCATTCGTCCCATTGTCGAGGGAGCACACTCGCCTCGACGTTTAGAAGCCTGCCCTGTGTGTAGACAGCAGCGAGTAAGGATGGAAAGGAGAGGCGACCGGAACTTATCCGTGTAGCGGCAGCGTAGCCACGTTTTAGCAATAATACACTAACCAGCGCCTGCCAGCCACTTTTCTCCCGACGTTCAGTCACTCCTAATTTTCTACTTCCAACGACATGCAAGGACACGTAAGAACTTAACAGGAAACTATCGAATGCAATCGATCATTCGATGTTGTGCATCCCGAATTCGTAAGCGAACCAACTAGCATCAGTTAATTTTCACTAATATGGCTAAGCTGCTGACATACGGTTGAGTTTCCGTCATCACTCCCGCGTCCTTCCATGCTCGCTGGTAGACACTGACACTCAATCGACCATGCTTGATTTCTGATAAAAGCATTCTCCATTCGCTATCTCGAGTCGCATAATGGTAGAGTTTAGCGATAAAATACCGGTTGAAGAAAGACAAAAAACTATTGAGTAACATCCCGATGCAATCACGCAAGGAATCCTACACCTTACCATGCATTATTGAATGATTCGTCGCCTGAGTGGCCTAAAAAAACCATGCAGTTGGTGAATAAGGCAAGGTAAGTGTTTAGTTTAGTGACCGAGTTGTGCGGATCTGTGAGCACTGATGTAGAATATTGTTTAGTCTGTGGCTATAGAGTTGTCACAATTAGATGGTCGAACTGAGAAGAGGTTATATTTTGTTAGAAGGCCAACGACATGTGTATTTTGTGCGGGTTACGGTTTCGAGTGAGTGTTTTCGGTGCGGGCTACTGTGCCTGTGCTTTTGGGAGTGCTGTAGTGCAGTGAGGTTGTATTCTTCGGCCAGCCAACACCAACCCGCGACGCCGACACACAAGGTCACGCCGAGGAGTTAGTGAGCTCCCTAGGATCCTATCCCAGACCCATATGCTCATGACCTCTGCAGAAGCATTACTTCATTATCATTATCGTGGTCGCATGCGAGTGACCCTGGAGTGTTGGTACATTAACGCTCCTTTCATATGTATATATCGCCATCCGGGACGTAATTAAAAAAACGATGGAATTCGCCAAACGGAAGAGACCCCCGGAGCTCGGAAGCCCCACGCGCAGCCGCACGCGCCGCTTCCGATCGTCGCAGCACCCCGCCGCACTTCCTGCGGAGGGCGGAAGTGAAGAGTTCGGGTAGAGACACTCGCTTCTCCGGTGTCACGTGAGCTGCACGTGCACGGGACGCGCGCGACTTCGGGGAGCGCAGCTGCTCGATGGCACGCGACTTCACCGAGAGGGGGGGATACGAGAAAAATATTAATTCAAAAATAAATACATGGTTCCGAAAAAAATCGTAAATATTAATACACAAACAACAAACACTTTGCCTTTTTTATGGAACTGGACATGGATAGCTACAACCACACCCCCCGTCATGATATTAGCCCAAGATACCGCATTTCTGTAGGAATTTGGTGCCATGCCAGGACCTTAATGGGCACAGCTACATTGAACTGGATGGAAAACAGGGTCATTTTTTCATTACCACTTCGACCATATTTTATCGAATGCGACGGTACCAACCCGGTCAGGCTTAGCCCTCACACCTATCAGGGGAAAGGGGACTTACAGTTTTACATGAATTCCTAACCATGTAACAGCTCACATACGTGACAAAATGACTTATGCAACTCGGAAAACAAAAAGTGGCGCATGAGCTTCGTGCGCTCTCTGGCATAGGCCAGAGCCCCTGAGCCCCTGAGTTACGAGCGATTCAGATCCCTTGAATTCATCATACCTACGCATTGGCACCGACACGTGGAGTATCGTTCAACGAGAACCCTGCACCTAATTCACAATAAAATGTTGATTTATGTGTTTGTTTGAAATAAAGGCAAGGACCTAGTTAGTACACACCCACACACACGTATGACGGCGTATGGCGGCATGACGTCGTATGGCGGCATGACGTCACGCGTCTTGTCGGTTTATAGGCGATTTGAATAGATTTGCTTTTCAGTTTGTTGCTCACACATCGCCAAATCATCTTTTCGCGGCTCGTAAATAAGCTTCTACTCGAATAATGAATGGCGGGCGCGCGAGATATGCCATCATAAATATATTTTAGTCGAGCTGACTGAACTCCAAACAAAACTCGCGTTGTATTTTCAAGAGAGACCAAGCTCTTTATTTTTCTTCTATAAAACTGGTGCGGTGCGATGCTATGTAGCGGTCACTTCAATTTATTTTACATGTAATCCAATCTCATCGGGGAAATAATATCCGACCATATTTGAATCGATTGTATAATATTTGAAAACTTTCGGGCTCTTTGGACATGGATAGCAAGATTTGAATTAGCCGCATTCCCCTAGAATGAGGTGCGTTGCTAGGAATTTTCTTTGATAAGATCACAGCTCATTAATATGGATTTATAACACAGACCATTTTAGATTTCCGCTTGGAATATGGTCGATATTCCATGTTCATTCTAATGTTTCCGATATAGAAGTATCAATTTTGAGGTTAAATATAAATAAACTCCATTTATTTTAATCCAAATGTTTCCAAGTTGTTCTTTAATTTTTATTAGTCAAGTCCATTTGGAACTTACTATTTCATTTATATTAACCATGAAACATAAAGACATCAAATCGACAGGTCCTCTTTATTTGTTTGGTGTCTGAAGGAATCTACAAGGTGGGCTGCGCATGTCAGGAGCAGTACTGGACCTGCGAGGCGATGCGGGGGGCAGGATCTGGAAATAGGAATTTTGATCCTGAACCATATTTTTGTCTTTTAGTTTTTTTTTTGCAGAAACATCTCCTCAAGTTGTGCCAGAACGATTAAACAAGAAAGAATTTGTAATATACGAGCGCATAACATAAAACCGCGGCTGAAATAATCTAGCTCACTGATTTTCATGATTTTTTTTTATTGAAAAACCATAGCTTTGAAATGTCTGATGCAACCTTCGAACAAAATAAAATATGGCCTGACCTTCCGTAAACGTGTCGAAAATTAGAACACCGCTCCGAGAATATTGATGATGCCTTTTTGAACATTATAGCTAAATAAGCCAACACCGATTTTAGATTAATGTTTTTGTTTAAACACAACGACACTTCATTGCTTTCGGGAAAATAGTTTGATTCTACCCCGCTTACAGTTCTTTGTCCTTGCCCTTTCAAAATGTTTTCTTTGAGTGATAGAAGGTAAGATAAGTATTATTTCAGGGGAGTTGTAAGGAGCCGAAGTTGAGCGAAGACTTCAGATCGAAAAAGGGAGATGTGCCATTTAGCGCTCCAATTTCTCCCCGCTGTCACCAATTTTCTAAATCGTTAAACGTACCTGTCACACGCAAACAGTCGCAGACGTAACGAGGGTTTGTGTGGGTGGGAACTGAATTGGGCGAACGCGTTTCTGGAGCACTTTCACGCGCGGCGCCGATGTTTGGCCGTGCAACGACATACAAATATGCACAAATTGGTACATATGGCGGCGTCGCGAGAAACGAGTTCATGACACCTCTCGGTCCTTTTATCTTCTGTGGTGACGACGGAAAGTTATATTTGCATGTTCCTGTCTGCCCGGGGCAGTGAGTCGGGTGTCTGGCGGGGGCGGGTGTGCTGTTCGTGAAGATTTATGGTGTAAGTTACCCACTGGTGTCCCCAACCTCGTATATGTATAAGGGAGTATACTCTGTTTGAAATAATAGACACCTAGGACATAAAATATTGACCGCTTACATGTCGGTGCGCTCCCCTAGCGAGTGTCTTCATATTTCAGTCAGATCCCACATTTTTTTTTATGCGACCTGACAGGGATGGCTAATACCACACAACTACCGTTATGATATTAGCCCAATACAACTCATTCCCGAAGGAATTAGGGGCCATGCCATGACCTTCCCTTTATAAGCACGGCTACATTGAACTGGATGGAAAACACGGACAATTTTTCATTGCCGCTTTGACCATCTTTTCATCAATGCGATAGTACCAACCCGGGCGGGCTTAAACACTACCACCTAGTAGGGGAAGGGGACCTACAGTTTTACATGGATTCCAAACCATGGAGCAGCTCGCATTCGTGACGAAATGCACTTATCGAACTCGGAGAGAGAAAGAAAGTGGTGCATGTCGGAATTGAACCCAGACCTCTGGTACGCTAGGCCAGTCCCCGCGCCACTAGGCTACGAGCCATGCCAGTAATGTGATAATCCTCGCGAACTATATTATCACCACCACATTGTGCTTCGGTTGTCGACCTATCTGTACGGTTTTCTTGCCAGCAGACGGGACTTTTTCGGGCCTTTTGGACAATTTCTTCCATCGTGCAAGTGTTCACACACGCACTTCCTACAGCTGAGTAAAATGAAGGGCAATGAAGATTTATTTTAAGCCTCCCTTCATAAACGCAAGGACTGTTGCCCCCTAATTAGGGTTTCCCGTTTAGGCCAATGACCGATGAGTGGACACAGATGTGTTTCTAGCTTTGAGCTTCTCTTTTCTGGTGGAAAGTTATTCTTTATTAGTATATTATTAAAAACAAAAACGTACGGACATAGTCCTTAGCATATTTATTTAATGTGCAAAATTTCAGAAATGTTTTATGGAGGAAACAGGCACGAGCCATTGTATCGAACTCGATCGCCTCATTATCCTCTTAACAACGAGCAATGGGTATGTGTGTGGCGGCAGCGTGCTGGTGGTAATGCACAGTATGAACGGCACGGATACCCCAGTAACATTGGTAATTGTATGTTCGACGGCAGCTGGCGACGACGACGCGACGTTATGGTGAGCTGATCGCGCGCACAGAAGCCGGATGCGATGTAAATAGTTTCACCTTGATCTGTAGTTAGCGAGCCATGTGACGCGACGACGCGTCGCTGTCTCCTAGCAAGCAACACGGGCGCCACTTTGGGCAGACTTAGCCCCGGTTGCACGAAGAAACGACTGAGTTAATCAATGTTCAAACACGTCACTTTTAGAGTTCCGCATAGAGTTCCTTCCATACTGTCCACACAAAGTGACGTGTTTGATCATACTTTGACGTTGATTTTGATTTTTTGTTCTTTCGTGCACTCGGCCCTTAGAAGGCCATGGGCGTTCGCTGCTTTAACCTGCATTGTGTAATACCTTAACGGAAGATTTTTGCTGTGTATGTGTACCACCATGCTACCCCTGATGAGGGCTTTTGGGACCTACCATATAAAGTGACAATGCACGCGGCTCCGCCCGCGTTAAAGTCCGACGAAGAACCGTCGTTTTTTCCGATTTAACACCCCTGAACTGATTTAGCGTGATGGTAGTAGCCTTCAATTGAAGAGTCTAATCAAAATTTAATAGATGTTAAATCGGAGAGTGATTGTCATGTTTTAAGTGGACAGATCGAAATAAAGGCGGGCAGACGCTAGGCTTTGAATTTTATAAGAATGTTCTGGTCGCATAGTTTGGAGTTTAACAGGGCGAGCAAACTTTTGTCAAATAAACAAAATCACTTTGTTCTTCTAGCAAAATACACTTTGTTGCCAAAGTTTGATGGCAAAGTCTACGTTGTGATATTCACAAGATTGATTTATCTGAAAAATTATAAATTTGTTAGAAAAGCTATTCTAACATTGCGATAATATATATTTAACATAAATAAAATCGCAAATCCATGTTAGTATATGTCGCGTGGCAACATAAAAGTTACCCACTGGCAGCCCAGAGGAAAACAAACTATGTGGTATTTGCTTTTAGTGTTATAGTCTCGTTTAGATTACTATGTAAAAACAACAATTTGAACCCCACTGCAGCTATGCACGTCTTAAATGCGCTTATAAAATTGGCCAACTAAAAAAATAGTTGGTGAATTTACACTATCCTAGAACCTAATAACATATCAAATAACCCTACTTGTTGCGCAGTCGGGTAAAAATAAAACTATATCGTGCTTTGCGATTTTCTATATAAGCTATAAGCTTTTTAGGGTTCCGTACCCAAAGGGTGAAAACGGAACCTTATTACTAAGCCTCCGCTGTCCGTCCGTCCGTCCGTCCGTCCGTCCGTCCGTCCGTCCGTCTGTCCGTCTGTCACAGGGCTGTATCTCATGAATCGTAACAGGTAGGAAGCTGAATTTTTCACAGATTATGTATTTATTTTGCCGCTATAATAACAAATAGGTAACATTCTAAAATAATAATAATTAAAGGGGGGCCCCATACAAAAAAACGTGTTTTTTTTAATCTTGTGCGATGTTACGGAACCCTTCGTGTGCGAGTCCGACTCGCACTTGGCCGGTTTTTTTACTGGTCTTATAGCACGGAAGCATAGCTAGCTATTAATTTTTAATACGAGTGAAGTCGTCGGGCCACTGTTATATTTATTTTGTTTATTTTCTTATCTTCTTTATATCGACACTGCGTCGCCCCGCGCCTCCGCCTCAACCGAATGTTGGCACCGCGATTTCTTGAAGATAAATACGGTATGTTTATTTACGTAACATGGCACCAGAATCGGAGAATGTATTAAGTACTAGTATTTTTCTGTATAAATCACATCCTTATATTATAAACTATTTTATCATGTGTTATGTGACTCGGAAATTATGAATCGGAACCCTCGAACTCACACTTCTCTTGTTTACCAAATAGTCCAGTAACACGACTACGGGTACAGAAAATAGTCTGCAAATTATTTTAGAAATGTTCAAGAATTCTACATATTTAATTAACTTATAATCAACATTATTACGGCTTTTACACCATAAAATACTTGTAAGACTTTACATATTATTGTATTATTGTTATTTAAGGAAGTTCTAATTCTAATTAACTTGCACTGAGAGCCAGGGGGCAGACACAGAGGGTTTATTTTGTTCTTGTTCTTTGCATTAAACTGTTCTACCAAAAATGTTTTAGCAGTAGCATTTAAATCGAAGTATGTATTTCATTGCTGTGGACGGAAAAACAGTAAATTTTATTTGCGAAATATTCTTTACAGAGTTGATCGAATCCGCGGGTCATTCAGTTTTTGACGCAACGTAGTGTAGTTTGACTAGGTACCAAAAAGTTTAAATAAATGAAATTTTATCATAACTTCTATCCATGATTTTGAGCGGCTCGTAGTCTAGTGGCGCGGGGACTTGCCTTGCATACCAGAGGGGCTGGGTTCAAATCCTCGCCCGGTTCATGCACCACTTTATTTTTCTTACGAGCTGCTCCATGGTTCGGAATCCATGTGATAAGGTTTAAGCCCGCCCGGGATGGTGCCATCGCATTGGATAAAAGGATGGTCGAAGTGGCAATAAAAAAAACGTCATATAAATACGTAACGCTAAGGCCTAGACCATATGATCGGAATAAAACTGGACGGACGGAATTTTTGCCTTTGAAAGTGCCACATGCACTCACTGATTCCGGAGTTCCCAACACAGGCGGAAATTCCGTAAGTCCGGTTTTATTCCGATCATGTGGTCCAGGCCTAACTATGCTGGCCGGCAGAGCGCTGGCGGCGCGGCGGGCGGTTGCTCGCAAACTGTTTACACAAACTCGTGCACTATGGTCCGCGAGGCTCGGATAAACATTGACGTGTTCGCATTTGTTTATTGTTGTAATTTGTTTTTTCCCTCGTTGCAGGTGAGTGATCCGACGACGCGTCGCGTGGGCCGTTTCGGCAGCAGAGCGTGAGTCACTCTTTATCGCTAGCGACTCCAGCGCGTGTCGCGCCAAAGTTTTAAAAATAATCCTGGATGGAGAATCAAGCAAGCGGTCACGAATGCCTTTCCAACTATGTCTAGGTGACCTCTGTTGCCCTTCAACACCCTCTTGAAGCCGAAATGCGTGGAAATAAACAGTAAGACATAAGCAAAATATGGGAGACTATTCAACACACATTGCACCTTATCATTGGCAGGGTATTTACCTTTTTTCCACCTGCTGTTATCAATTTCACGTGCGTGCGTGTGATGACTAGTTCGTTATCAAAACTCCAAGGATGTTATCATTATCTACATCTCATATATTTTTACTTTAAATGACCCACCTTTATCAGTCTCGAGTTGTGCTATAAATATGACAGTTTGAGCCGGGGCGTGAGGCGGCGGGGCGCGGCGGTTTAAGGTCACGTGGACGCTCCGCCTAAGTCACCCTTGACCCTCTCGGACCGTGTCGTAAATAACTAGCGACGTGCGCCCCGAGGGGAGGGGAGGGGCGGGGGGGGGGGGGGGGGGGGAACGGCTCCGGTGGATCTTATATAGGGTTGCCAATTGATCGGTTTTTCCGGGATCGCCGGTATTCGTCCCGTATCCCGTAGTGTTTGGCCCGTCTTCGAAATGTTCCTCTTAAATATTTAAACATTTTTCAATGCTGATGTTACGGGCTAATTCCTAATCTACACCGCAGGACGTCTGGCGTAAACAAGACCCCCAGCGCGTTTAGTATTATCCCTACATTCTTGACCTCTCATAATAAAATCATACAAAGTAGATCTCTGCTTTGATATGTATGTAAAATTAACCTTTAAGTACACATTAATAAATCTGTAAAAATACTTTATAAGCATAGTGGTCAATATTTTCAGTCAATGTCCGTATGTAGGTAAAGCGTTAAAACAGTATTTGTAAATTCTTAATTAGCTATTAAATTCTTAAGAAGCAATAATTACGGGCGGGCGCACGTAAGAATAATTTTTAGTTATGCGTATGTTAGTTATGCGGGTGGCGGAATTGAAAGACGCACTGGGGGTAGACGGGAAGTGAACACTCTATATAGAGAAAATATAGTTCTTTTATCACAGGTTTCTTTCTTTAATAAACCTTCATATTCCTATCCTTTCATCACGTACCAAAACGTACGAAAAGTATATTCTACTTAATAATTTACTTTATTAGTTACTTTAGTTTTCATTATTTGATTCCGAGTGCCGATATTGGCATCCCTATTCGCGAAGCAAGTGGAAATGTTTCCTCTAATAGCGATAACGATTGCTTGTGTATCTATTGGGTTAGCGCGTACGTCTGCATTTATATCACATTCATTGATTCAATTTACATATTAACAAACGTTAGTCGGCTAGACTTGAAACAGCTGACAAGAACTGAAATATGTTTGTATATATGTATTATTACGATGCTGTTGCATTGAATGAAACCACCTATTAAACGTTATAAATACTAATAAATTGGTGCAGTATTTGATTAACTTAGTACCTAATGATTTAAATTTACATATTTACTTCTATTTTAAATGTTGTAGGTATGACTCAAAGGCTTGTTTAATTATCTATGATTTGTTTAATTTTATGTTTTCAGAATAAATTACATTTTTTTATATATTTTGTGTCCTCATTGCCTGTTCAAAACGTGACGTTTATATGTATATATATTTATGTTTATATATATACAATCTAGTAACTTTAAACTAAAATCCGACACATGCTTTGTAATATATGTGTGAATCTCCTACATTCTCTCCTCCCGTAATCAATGCCTCCTACTAACAAAGTATTTAAGATTCGCCATAATTTGTTTTAACCTTTTACCTACATTGCGGACATTTGACTGCTAAAATTAAACAATAATAATGCCAGTCTCATTTTAAACCATTGTCAACCAAGCTTTATACCTTTACATATAATAGAAGAAAATGTAATCGTGTATTGCCAATATTCTCTAAGAGAAGAAGAAAGCTAGAAATAAAATTAATGACGGCTGGCTTGCCCTATCTGTGACACATATATGTAGAAACATATCAAATACGGTATTTATGCCGCTACTCGACGGGATAACAGTAGGGTGAAATGTAGAAACATATTAATATATGATAAAAATAAGATAGTGTTATTACGTGTATTACGCTGTTACCTGCAGGTTAGTAAGCATTGGTGAAAGAACTGAATAAATCTATAGTGCATCTGTGATAGAGTCAAAAGCAAAGGTTGCTTATCCCATGCGAATCAAGAAAAAAACTGGTCCAATAAAATTAAACATAAGATCGAAATACTGGACGAGAAATGAGCTCTAATTTATTTTTAATTACAATATTTATAGTAATCAATGATAGTTTTCAGGCTGAGGTTATTTATTACAGTCCGAAAACGACTTCTTAGTTTGAGAATTTACAGATTTCAGGCAGAATTAATTGGAAGCTCTAACGAAGTCAATTAATGTAGTCTTTTAAAAGTTTTGGATCCGTCATTTCATTTTATAATTGAATACTTTATTGATTGATTAGTTTTGTTTTTATTTTAATTTCTGCAGTACAAATACAAGCATACAATACCTTTTTCCATATATGTTTTGGCAATTATATGAGCATTCATTTAAATTTTAAAGAAAATACCAAATCAAAGAAACATACATAAAGTGTTTTTTTAAGAATGGCTCAATACGTAATACAAACGTAGCTGACTAATCATTTGAAAACCGCAAATTTTCTTCAAATTTTCCATCCGTGTGCAAATATTGTTTCTGTTTTAGATATTTTGTGATATTACCGTCTCTGTGGGCAACAGATGCCATTTGAATAATGAAGAAGACTTTCTCAGGCTGTCGGAGGACCTTTTGCTCACTTAAATGGGATAATCTTAAATTTCCCAAAGTTCCTTTATCACTTATTCTCTAAAGCGGCTCGAATAATTTCATAATTATCTGGAATCTCGACGAATTCTCTCGTAGCCCACGGAGTTAACTCTACGACCGTCCTTTTCTTTGACGAGGCGACAGGAAATGGAATACATTGAATAATTCAACTGCAGGTAACAAATGGACAATGGGGAGATGTTCTGTCGCGTGTCGTGCCGCCGCCGCCTCCGCCCTGCGTTCTCAATAGAAATAGAAGTATGCAGACAGGCGGCCGTAAATAAATCGCCATACATAATGCAAGGCGTCCGACACAGCGGCGGCGGCGTGCGGCGCGGAGGCGCTGGGAGGTGTCATACCTGGAATCGAACCGGAAACCTTCCAGCCAATCGATCATCGTGCCAAATTGTCTGGCCGGCCTCGCGCACGGTCCGTCACCACGGTGGTGGAGCGAAATGTTTTATGGTTGAACCCTTTGTTATATCAAGATATCATTCACCTTACATTGAATTCCGGCGAATCGAAAGCTTACAACGATTTTTCAATAGCATGTACCGATCGATGTATGTTATATTCCGGGAGGTCACGACATTTTTGGTCACGATGAGGTAAATGGCTGAATCTGGGTTCACATGTTAGAGACCAACCCTCTGATGCCAAATATGTCGGTCTGCCCGTGCCAAGTGGTTGCGTTATCTAGATTGGCTATATAAAATAGATGCTGGTATGTACCTGCTGATGAATGTACTGATTGTCTGGAAACATTGATGCCTATTAATTATGCAACAATAACCAGTCGCTTTTTTAATTAAATACTTAAATATACATTAAGTTATATCTGTATCCTAAATCGCCTGTAACTACGAAATGCAACCAAATGTTTGTTCAGTTTTTGTATTGCTAAGCAAGTATGTATTGATACTTTCATGCTTCGGTATTTGCATCCATTTACCTTATCATATATATTTTTTGTCACCATAAATAGTTTTTCAGGCGCATTATCTACGTAACGCAACCACTTGGATTAGGCAGACTGACACATTTAGCTTCAGAGGGTTGGTCTTTATCCCGTGATACCCGTTTCAGCCATTTACGTTATTGTTACCATTTTTGTCGCGACCTCCTAAACTATTATATTGTTATGTACTTAAGAGTATACAAAAGACTGAAAATTACATACATTAAAAATGTTGTTCCCGAAATGTGTGTCTTTTTCATAGGTAATATACAATGAAATAGCCCTCTATGTAACAACATTTTGTGGAACCCATCTTGTTATGTTTGCTATACGTTGAACTTGCGGGGATACATACGAAGCTATGCACTGTTTAGGTAGGAGTCAGATTTATTGGAGAAGGCTCTTTTCGTGGAAGTCCTGTGGCCTAAAACATGATGGCCGCCACCCCGCCGGAGCTAGGGCGGCGGGGTTCCTGGGGGTTGGGGGGGGGGGGGCAGGGAGGGGTTGAGGAAGCTATTTATGTTTTAAAAGCATGCTTTTTTTCTAAAACCGGTTTCGACAAGAAAAAACCCGAAGCGGTGATATATATTTAGGCATTGAATACGATGTTTTTTTTTGCTGAAACATCGGCGCGCTTATTTTAGGTCTGTGGCGGGACCCCCACAATTTCGTGTTGGGCTTCAGCCAGAAATGCCTAAACAAGGGATCAGCCGTTGGGAGACCCGAGTGAGCCCTAATATTCGGTTCTCGGGAGCCAGAAATAGCACCCGTGATCAATCCCAAGAGTTGTATTTATTATTAATATTTAAATATATATTTTTTTAAGATATTAATATGTTTCGTGTGCAGCGGCAGTTACATAACATGTCCCTAAAAGCCTTGCGCTCGGATTGGACGGCGACTGTATGTGTGTAACGTCCGATGGTAGCGGATGGTCCGATGGCAATTAGATAGAGTAGAGTGGATCGGCTAATCTAATCTGGCAAATGGCATGGCGCAGCGCTTGTGACGTCACGCTCCCTTGCTGTCCTCAGCACTCACTCGCGTTTACCCCCGCACCCCGCGAATGCCGCACACCAAACTACACTAAGTTACGTAAAAAACTCAATGATCAGTCACCATAACATGAACAGTAGCGAAATCTCATCAGCCCTAAATATATTGTTCTTTGGGGACCAAATCTACCTACATCTTACCCTGAGAATAATGAAACCGTTAATTAAGTTATATCGCAGCGCATCAGGTATGTTTTGCGAGGAGCGTGTCAACACGTTTAATGCTATCGTGCGTGTTTTGGTCTGGAATCAGGTTGTGTTCCAATACAATTATTTGTGGGATAGCTGATTGGTTCCACTCAGCAATCTTTCAGAAATGGCATGGGATTTTGCTTTTGTGACTGACTTTATCTTTTTAAATTATTGTATTGTTGTCATTTTAAATTTAAGTTATATGTAAAAATATTGACAATCTATGGACCTTGGGTCTGCCAATAAACAATATTATTATTATTATTATATTAGATAAAACCAAACAATGGACTACAGTATTGACTCTATAGTTGTAAAGTAAAATAATATACCAATTAATTGGAAATCCTGACAAGCGAACGCATCTTGTCATCGTCGTAATAATTTGCCAATTTTAATTGTTTCAATCCATTTTCAAACCAAAGATATAGCTATTCAATTGTTCAACCAAACTTTGTATTTTTTTTTTGTTAAATAAACAGCCTATGTACCAAATATACGTTAAAAAAATTAATGACCTTAAACTAAAACCAATTAGAGATGCCATTTAGTTATGGACACGATTAGAATTTGGTAGACTTCTGTTTAACAAACAATATATCACATTAATATAATATATGTCGGCAGACAAGCATTACCCCAGTCACCAGTATTTGCCAGTGTATTAGAGAGTGCCACGGGAGTATACAACTACTAATGGCCGTTAATCATTAGTAGAACTGTTCACCGTATAGTCAAATTGCAACGAATTGACGTGCTTTGCTAATATCCCATGTCTGGCAGCTCTTTTAATGTTGTCAGGTGATTTTTTCAAGTGTGTCCTCCTTCATGGAGAAATGCGAAACTAAAAGCGAAAAACATTCAAAGGGCCGATTTTTTTAAAAATGTTTTATAATTTAAATTACTGAAGGTATCTTGATGGTGCTTGAAATGATTAATGATTTAATTAAAAAATCATACTTTCCTTTAGGTAGTTTGCCGATGAACATTACTTCACCCAATTTGTTCTTAATATGCGTAGTAATATAGTACTTTTGACTGGTGCAATAACACAGATGCGTTCTTTTTCTCAAAATGAACGAGTTCGATTCCTAAAAATATTTTTTCAATTGAATAATGTAGTTTTATTAAAACGTCCCCATGACAACTTTAGTATTTTTCACTATTTCTTATAGTTTGGGTCTTTTTTTTTTTTTTTTTTATTTTTATTTCAGGTTTATCAACAGTGATACATTTCAAAACATATTAATAAAAATGAAGCAAGAAAACAAGATGGAAATATTCACTAATTAAAGATAAACACAACATGATTATGTAATAACTTTCACATACTTATTAAAGATAAAGCTAATGTTTAAGATAAAGTAAATTAATGATAATATAATATATATTTAAAACAAAACAAAACAGAACTAAATTTAGACGATAACTGCTCGACAAGTACATTTTTTTTTTTTTTATTAGGCAGAGGTACCTAATGTATGTCCTGCAAATGATAGTGTAGTGCTCGTTAAGTATCATATTGAAAGAATTTATATTAAAATTTAGATTATAAGTTCTAAGTTTCAATAACTTTTCGCAAAACTTTTTTGAAGGAAGTTAAGGAGGATGGTGGATATATATTTAGTGAGTGCGTTCGATAAAGTTCATTAAAATTACGGCATATTCTATTGAGAGGAGAGTGTTTACCAAGATTGGTCCTGTGTTTTTTTATATGAAATGGAATGTAGTTTGACGGTCTAGCGGATAGTCTAGGGACGTTAAGACCTAATTCTGATAATAGCGACGGACAGTTAATAAGATTGTTCATTATTTTAAAAAGAATTGTAGTGTCAGATATAAGTCTTCTAGTTTCGAGGGAGTGGACTTCATAAAATTTTAGTCTGTCGTAATAATGAGGCAGGAAACGAGCATTTTTGTCTGAAAAAGATAGATAGTACATAAAGTTTTCTTGCACTCTTTCGATACGATTAATGTGTACTTTATAGAATGGATTCCAAACAGAACTCGCATATTCTAGCACGCTACGAACAAACGCGTTAAATAGTATTTTTTTTGTTTTATAATTTTGAAAGGCCTTGCTGGTACGTTTGATGAAACCTAACATTTTCAAAGAGCGCTTAATTATGGCATCTACATGAGAAGTGAAGCTGAGTTTTCTGTCGAAAATAACACCAAGGTCCCGGATAGTATCAACTTTCTGAAGTGTATTGCCATCAATCGTCTTGGCCATGTAGTCACACTCGATACATTCACCCTATGTATTGTACGATAATATCTTATTGGTCGAGTTAGATCGTGCCACGCGGTGCCGCGCCGGCTACGTCAGCCGCTCCGGCACGGCGCGGCGGAGCGGGGGAGGACGAGGCGATTGCACGGGGGGGGGGGGGTCGTTGCGGTCAACTCGCCGCGACTCTGCGCTCATAAACTGCACTTCTGTACTTGTAGTTCATTTCATTTCTTTAAACTTTTGGTAGTCAAACCATACTAGCGGCTCTCTGCGCTGCACATCTCGCGAGGCTGTCTTTGTGTAGCTTGAAATTGAATAAATGTTCACCGCGCAACTTAAGGTGGCCCAACCCGGCGGGCCTAACTCATTCGCGGGCACGGTATAAAACCGTGCTGTTGCGCTCTTGGACCTTCTCTGTTTCAAAGAATAAGACAGGCTCCGTGATGAGGAAGATGCAACATGTCCACAAAAAAGACAATGTGCATAGTGTATGATTTGGTAAGATTTACGAAAATTTTAATTTCAAAACGACTTCTAGCTAAAAGTAAACCACGACCGCTGTAGTAAAAGATCGAACAAAAACCAAACAGATTATAAATCTTGATTAAATAAGCTATGTCTGATGACTAATCTTTTTAAGATGTTCTTACTTTATCATTGCGTAATCCACCTCCAAAGTTATTGTATAAAACGCGCGAAAAATGCGAACTTTCGGACCTTATAACTTCTAGCCAAACACATTTTTACAATGCCAATAGTCATCAGACATCTAGTTCGATCAAATAAAGCTATTTTGAGCAAAATTTTGGATCTCTGACAAGAAATATGGGCGTGATCTTCTTTCCCCTTTAGTATGGGGAGATGAGCGGGATGGGCCACCTTAAAACAAAATTTCACGCACCTTTAGGTTTTGTCACAATACATTTGACATTTTTTTTTAAACATTTTTCAAATTGCTCCGCCATTCTAAAAAGACCCAAAAACTGAATCGCCCAAAAATCCTTATAATTTACGATCCTGCTCACAATATTTCACGATAATCGGTTGATAAATGCGACCGAATAGTCATACGAAAGCATTTTTGCCCAAGCTGAAATGGAGACGCTGTGCTCGGTTAAGTAAGTTCCGTCAAAAACTAATAGATCCGCGGATTCGAGTAATTCGATAAAAACAACCCGAAATTTAACTTCGTTGGTTTATAAAAAAAATCATGCTACTATTTTTTTTGAGACCATCAATACAAAGAACAAGGAACAAAAGAAACAGCAACCTTGAAGAAACATGACTGGTCCAAAGGGAATATTGAACGGCTCAATTACTGTCTTAGCTCTAGTTTGCTTGATGTAACATTAATTGAGGACGGATCCACCGTTAGTGCAGGCCGTGATTCGGCTTCCACGTAAAACTGTAAAACTGGTCCTCTTTACTTACTAGGTGAGGAAGAACCTCAAGGTCTCCGATAATTTGGTTTCGGCTGACAGAGTGCCGCCGATAGCAAAAATGTAACAGCAAGGCCCCGATTACGCGTGTCATTCATTCTAAACAGCTGTTCGAAGTAAACATCGACGTTATTGTCAAGATAATATTTTTTGTGACAAATGTCTTGGTAAGCGTCAGCTGGTGTGCCTTTGTGTCGCCGCCGCCGCCTCCGCACGGCGCCCTTACAAGCCACCCGGTTGGAAGGGGAGGCTGCCGATATGAATGGAAATGTACCTTACACACATACCCAGAAACTCAGATACATTTTTTTTACACAAAAGTTTGTACCATCAGGGAGCTTTCCTGGAGAGGGAAGCACATTTGACAGAACAACATGCAGTACGATATTCTACGGATATAAATTTATTCATCAATCATTACCTTATGTAACGGATGCTAAGACAATTTCATAAAAATCCTTCAAACGTATTACTGATAGCATGCCTCTCTTAGGACAATGCAAAGATACACAGAGCTTGCAGCGATAATTGGATGTTTCGTTTCGCCTCAAGGAAAAAACAACAGCGAAAACATTCCGAAAGGATATTGCGTCGCGCTATCTCCCGCGGCCCTCCCCCGCTGCGCCTGCGAACAGCTGATGTGGCGGGGGCGGTGGGTCGCGTCACCACCCCACCCCACCCCGCTCCCACACCGCTCCCTCCACGCGGCATGTCGGACGGAGGCTTGCTTTCACATGGCTTGTTCCTCTCTCATTATTAAGAGAGTCGTATTATCATTTCATTTCATTTATTAAGACTTTTTTGGCAGTCCAACTACACTAAGCCCCGATTGCATGAAGAGACGGCCGAGTTAATCAATGTTCAAACACGTCACTTTTAGTGAGCCGTATAGAGTTCCTTCCATACTGTCCATACAAAGTGACGTGTTTAATCGTACGTTGAAGTTGATTTTGATCTTTGTGCTTTCGTGCACTCGGCCCTAAGTAACGTAAACTTATTGATTCGCTGATTCGATCAACTCAGTAAAGAAGAATCCGCAAATAAATTATACGAGTTTTGCGTCCA
This sequence comes from Incurvaria masculella, assembly GCA_946894095.1. Taxonomy (NCBI): domain Eukaryota; kingdom Metazoa; phylum Arthropoda; class Insecta; order Lepidoptera; family Incurvariidae; genus Incurvaria; species Incurvaria masculella. Next base: position 14,668,076 of record OX335650.1, read on the forward strand.
CAGCAATGAAATTCATACTCGTACTTAGATCTAAATGCTACTGCCAAACAATTTTTGTTAGAACAGTTTATGGCGAAGAAAAAAGGGAACCACCCTCGGTGCAATAGATTACTACGGTCGATAACTGTTTACGCGCTCTAATTGTCTTACAGTCTTATTCAGAGGGAACCTGTCAAAACTTAGTACGAGATTAGCACCGGACTAACTATACAAAACCAGGTTACCCGGGACAAAATAGCACTTTTGTATGGTTAGACTTTGCGTACTAAAATTAGACAGTTCAGTCTAAATACGACTGTAAGATTTTAAAGATGGTATTAGAGACCACGACTAGATAGATACCATAGACTAACTACACGTTGGCATGCTGCCGATGCAATGCGTGTATTGCCAGCGTCCACTGCGCCATAAATTCACGTCACCTTTGAATTTGTCGGATGTTTAGGTTAGGTCTGTAGCTGGCAGACCCGTATGCGTAGTCCGAGTTTTCTACTAAATTGGACTTTACATAACTTCGAAGTTATATTTTAAACGTCAAAACCATACGAGTTTTACTTCTTCGACCTATCGAAAATTAACTCGGAATATCGATTTGTATGAAAACGCGAAGACGGCGTAAACGGCAACTTCAACGTAATTACGGCGAAGATGCGTAAGCTTCCCAATAAAAGTAGGACTCGGACTGAAAAAGATCAATAAAATTGGAACAGTGTTTTTCAAACGATTAGAAAACTACATTTGTATGGGGAGCATAGCTAACGGGCCACTCTTAAGGTGAGAATTCGGACTACGGGCTTGATTTGATCGCACCGATATAGGTGATTATACAGGTCCCGGAAGTAGTGGATCAAACTAATACAGGGCATAGATTGGTAGGTTTATTTTTGTATTAATTTCTGAGTGTTAAATAATTCCCAGCATGTAATGTAGATATAAATTAAGAATACATATTTTTTTATTTGATTTGAATTAATGTCAAGTTTGTGAATACATAGATTACCAGTTTTTTCTTCTGTAGATATACTTCACGTACCTGTTATATGAGATTTAAAGATGAATTAAAACATTCTTAACTCCACTATAGCCCGAAACCAGTGATAAATAAATTACGATTATTCCTGCGACCTCCGCTTCCTGTCTAAAAGTAGAAAGATGCGCTTTCGAGCGTTGCAGAATACCGCTGCTGAACCCGTAAATGTAAATAGCTCCGGTGCAAAATGAACGCGAGGGAACGGGGCAGCACTGCGTCACGGCGCATGCGCTGTGCCGCTCGCGTCAGCTGGTTTGCGGCTGTTCCGCCGCGCGAGGCGCGAGCGTTCCCTCCCGCCGCCCGCCCGCCAGTGTTCCGTCGAGCGCGCAGCCGAGCGGTCGTCTGTCAGTTGGCGCCTCGTCCGCGGAGAGAGTTGCCGGCGCGAGTCGGATCGTTCGTCGGTAGAAAGTTGCGAGTGAGTCGTGCGCTGGGCTCCGGTGGACGGTGCTGTGCGGTGGCGTGCCATGTGAGCGGGGCCGGCGCGGCTGGGAGCATGCTGCGGTCGCCGGCGCACCACGGCATGGTGGGGCTGCCGCCCCCGCCGCACGCGCGGCTCTCGCTGTTCGACTCGTGCCACAGGAAGATCCGCCTCATCGGCGGCGGGCCGGTCGCCTTTCTGGGAGGACTTGTTGCGTAAGTTCATCCCCGAAGCTATTACAACGACTTGAACCTTTTTTTAGGGTTCCGTACCCAAAGAGTGCCAACGGAACCCTATTACTAAGCCTCCGCTGTCCGTCCGTCCGTCTGTCACAGGGCAGTATCTCATGAACCGTTATAGGTAGGCAGCTGAAATTTTCACAGAGTGTGTATTTGTTTTGCCGCTACAACAACAAATAGGTAAATTAAAAAAATATAATAATAAAAATACTAAAAACGTTTTATTTTTGTGTTAAATCTTGTACGATGGTACGGAACCCTGCGTGTGCGAGTCCAACTCGCACTTGGCCGGTTTTTTTATTCCGTTCATTATAAAATCCCCGTGCTCTTGCTTAGGTTACTCAACTCACCGGAAATCTCAACTCTGGCTCATTATTGTGCAATCTGTTGGTAAAAGCGGAACTAAATATAACAAACTTCGTTTATTAAGCAGGTACCTAGCAAACTCCAAACCTTTCTGGGGTAGCAGTTTCTTCTCTTTACGGTCCATTTTTATGTTTGCATATTAAATACGTAGAAAAAGAGGATGTTCTTACTCATGTCAGGGCACGATAAGTAAATTCAATGAAATAATCCTTATTTTTGTATCTTTACGTTAAAAGTGTTAGATTATAGGTTAATAAACAGTTTAACTTTTGACAACAACGTAATAGGTATCCCTGCACGATTTTATAAATGTTCGACGATAACCCAATTATAGCTTGACTTCTTCATTAAATTACTTGTAGATTGGCATAAAAATACTATTCGCGTGTCCGGTATGGTCAAAGTTTAATTATATCCGTAAAATATACAAAAAACGCAGCGCGATACATTCGAGTTAAACGCTCGGTTTTGAGTGGAGGAAACCTGCGCGAGATGATGAGTAGCTATAAGAGTATCTGACGACCTTTTTTTAGGGTCCCGTGCCAAAAGGGTGCCAACGGAACCCTATTACCAAGTCTCCGCTGTCCGTTCGTCCGTCTGTCACAAGGCTACAGGCCTAGAGCCATGAGATACATCTCATGAATCGTAATAGGTAGGCAGCTGAAATGTTCACAGAGTGGCATTTATTTTGCCGCTATAACAACATATGGTAAAATAAAAACAAATTAAAAGGGCACTTATGTTAAATCTTGTACGAGGTACGGAACCCTTCGTGTGCGAGTCGGACTCGCACACGAAGGGTTTTTTTCTTCAAGCAAAGTTTATGCTATGGAAAGTATGGAAGCTAAAGTTATCAATTTTGGTGGCGTTAGCTATTGAATAGAGCATTTGAGGGATACACTAAATCGCCCGTCCATGTATTTTTAATATGCGTATAGAAATAAAAAATTACATAAATGTGTTGAAAATATGTATCTGCACAAATATAAAAATCCATGGACGGGCGATTTAGTGTGCTCTATTCAGTGGTGCAAGCGAGCGAAATAGATGATCTTTGCGATTGATCGATAAGTGGTGTGTAACTTGTAATAGAGGCTCACGTCTGTGATGCCGAAATCATGCTTTTATTTAGTTCATTGTTTGGAACCCATGTACCAATCAACTTTTTTTTATGCTACTGGACATTAATGGCTAATAGCACGCTTACTGTCATATTAGCCCAACAAAGTTCATGGGAACTTGAAGCAATGTCAAGTGCGAGTCGGACTCGAACACGAAGGGTTCCGTACTATCGTACAAGATTGAACATAAAAAACATCATGTTTTTTGTATGGGGCCCCCCATTAATATTGTTTATTTTGTAATTTTACCTATTTGTTGTTAGAGCGGCAAATAATTGCACACTCTGTGAAAATTTCATCTGCCTACCTATTACGGTTTATGAGATACAGCCCTGTGACAGACGGACGGACGGACGGACAGCGGAGGCTTAGTAATAGGGTTCCGTTTTCACCCTTTGGGTACGGAACCCTAAAAACTTACTCAGCAATAAGCACTGTTTTTGTTCTGGTAGGGCAGTATTTTCTTCAGGAATAAGGTGTGATGGCTTAATATTATCACATTAAAAGTCATAACATGCAAGAAAAATTACTGCATTTTATGTAAATTAAAAAGTTCTCCTAAATATTTTTATTTAGACTTTCACTGTAGTTACACATTATTATTTAAATGTTTTCGGATAGACAGTGTTATGAATCGCTTACTTGTTTAAGTCAACGTTTTTTACAATGCGATGTACGAAACGTTGACTTACGCCCAGTTTCACCACCTCTTGCTACAAAAATCCCAAAGTTATCTATGGGTTACACCATGTAAATATGCAATGTACCCGAAAGTTAATTATCGGATTTTAGATAGCTGGAGGTGGTGTAATCAGTGTAAACAAGTGGTGTAAACAAGTAAGCGATTCTCCTAAATATCCTTATTTCTGTATAAACTATTAAAAGAGATTCGAGAGCAAAAGTTTAAGTTTACAATATCAGACACCCCGTAATGTATCTCGCCAAGATGGAACGCACGTCTTCGAGCGTAGAACGAAAAGGAAGATAAACATTGATGTGGGCTCGAGTGGTAGTTATTTACCGAGATTGTTCCCCTCGGAGCCGAGTGCGTCGCGCCGTGGGATGGGGCACCCACGTGGCGCCGGCGCAGCGCCGCTCCCACGCGGCCGGCGGCGCGCGCGGCGCTCCGTCCACCGGCCGAGGGGCTACAATCGCGCGATTTGGTGAGCGTAGGTACCTGCGTCGCGTCGTCGCGGCGCACACGCATCCAGATAAGGGAAGCGGTCGGACGGGTCGCGCGGCTACCTGCTGAGCGGCGCGGCGGGGGAGAGGGGGAGGGAGCTGGAGGCTCCGGGGAAACGTCCTCGATCCTCTCGCCGTGACGTGACAGTCGGGTGGCTGTTGCACGCGCCTGCTTGTCGAATATTGTGTTTGTGTGTAGCTGGACGTGGCTAATATGAGACATGAGAAATGGGTGCCATACCAGGACCTTCCTTCTTCGTCTACGTCATGCACGGAAATAAATGCAGTGGTCCTACTTGAATTTATTGTATATGCCGGAACCCATGAAAACCAATCAATTTACCCAAAAATAAGTTTTCGTTATATGTTGTTTCTTTCTCCATCCACTAATGTTTGTTTCTGAACTTATTACAATTGTCAACAATCATTATATCCTACTAGGAACTCTACTTATGAATCCAACGTGTGTATACCAAAGTACCTACTATACCTGTAGTAGCAGAGTACCGTCGTTACGGAAGTGTCTTTAAGTTTTGCCGTTGAAAATGAATCATTGTTTCAAAGCAGTAGTGGCGTTGTACAAAGCGAATATCGGCCATCGTGCAGATTCGCGCATAATCAATCCGAAACGACCCGTTGCATGTAAATTATTGCAATAATTCCAATCAACACGCGGAAACATCAAACGGGACAATCGAGGATGTTCTATTGTTTCAAAAGATCGAGCCAGCTATACCGACACAGAACGAATCTGTGGTGTAACGTGAGAACAAAGGCATTGCCTTTGTTGTGCACTGCATTGAATGAGTCTTACGAGTCTGGTCCAGCAAGCAGCGCAAATTGATACGGCCGCGCGCACGGATGTGATTGCTGTAACACGAAATTTGCACGCTCCGCACCGAAACGTTGCCGTATTGCAGTTTAACTTGCCTACAGTCTGACATGCAGTTTTTTTAAAACGTAGTATATACGGGTGTTTTGCTGAAGTGACTAATTTGTATGGGGACCGCGAATAAAAATCGGAATTAAAATCTAAGTGATAATGATTATTTTCTTGTAATACTTAGTACTTTAAATTCCCGAAGGTTCTAACCCGAAACACTCAGTATATTCCGTTGGGTACACACTTGTCTTGGTTAAGGCCTTGTCTTGCATTGGTTGGCATAAGAATAATAGTAGGAAGTTTCATATTTTTGTATAATCAATCTATTATTTCATACTAAATAACCTTATTCATGGTTGTTTCAGTTCTTAACTTACAATATTCAAAAGCATACCAATAATTTGAGAACCACTATCAGTTTGCTCGATATTATTATCTAGAGTCTTCTTTTTTGAAAAATCGAAACCAGTGAAATAAATAACAGAAAAAAGAAAATTTTCATACATTGGTTTTCTTTGTCGTTTGAAACAGGATACATTTTTCAAAAGAAACAAAAACATGCAGACATCAAAACGGTGGTTTATAAAATGATTGGTAAACTACGTTTGTATGGGGAGCGTAAATTTCTAATGCTTACGGACCTTCAGCGAACGTTCATGGCTACCGTCAGCGCTCTGCCCCATCAATATGCAACGAATCAAGGCCCATCAATTAATTAGATGGATAGAGGCGGAGGCGCGGTGGGGAGGGAGACGGCGGGGGTTGACCTTGGCCGAGGATAGATTCGGGCTTTCCGCCGCATTAACCCCTCCCCGCGTCCCGCCGCCGCCGCCCACCCCCGCCCCCCTAGTCCGCGGAGTCGCGCTAAATTTGACGCTGAATTAACTCGCAACGAACGACGCGACGACGTCACCTCCCCCGCCCGCCTCCACCCCCTGGCCTTGACCTCCGCCGCCCCCTGAGGCCCACGTAATGGTGTTTGCGTGTTCAATCTGGTAGCCACCGGCATCGCACTAGGTTTAATATGAAAATATGCTTCTTTTTTAGGGAACCATGTTCCGGTCGTTGTGTAAATATTTTCTGAAAGAACATTAAAAATAATAAAGTAAAACTTATTGTTCAACGTAGAGCCAATGCGCATGGACCCACCGGGTCGGCTTTATCTTGTTCCGTTGGAGAAATAATTACAGACAACCTGCCTTCCTACTCTCAAAAAACATAAACACAACACATCTATGCATCTGTAAATATTTCTGGCAATTCATCCGTGTAAATTCTACATATTTTTTCCGCGAATACATTTTTAAGCGCACCGTCATTTCACAATATTTTCAGTTTGTGGTAATTCAATCTCATCGCCGCAAATAACGAAAACACGAAACGAGACGAGCGAGGTTCGCGCAGTTTGAAAGCGTTACGTGTCGGTCCAGTGACCCAGTGCTCGGCACACCTGGTTCTTATCGCGACTTGTGCGCGAGCGATTTAGCGACCAGTTCGATGCTCACCTTGGCATTATCGTCGCCGCTGCCCGCGCGCCGCCGCCTACGCCTCGCCCGCAACGTGTTGTATCCAGCACCGTCGGCTACTCGTTTTGTGAAAATAAATTACGAATTAATGGAAAAACTCTTAGGGCCGAGTGCACGAAACGACAAAAAAAAATTAACAAAAAACTAACCGACATCAAAGAAAAAGCACTAAAAAGTAAAAAAAAAAATTGCCATTTGTGTGGTTACGATCATTGTTATTTTTTGAGTCGATGTCGGCCGGGCACACGCTGCGACAGTCAAGAGAACCTTGGCTACCTTGGCTGACACTGACTCAAAAACAATTATCGTAACCACACAAATGGGAATTCTTTTTTTACTTTTTAGTGCTTTTTCTTTGAAGTCTGTTTTTTTTTTTTTGTTAATTTTTTTTCTATTTCAGTGAATCTGAAGACACTAACTAATTTGACTAAATCAAATTAAAATGGGACCACACGGGAAGCACCAGCTTCCAATAAAAAAAATAATCATCAAAATCGGTTCACCCAGAAGAAAGTTATGAGGTAACAAACATAAAAAAAACATACAGACGAATTGATAACCTCCTCCTTTTTTGAAGTCGGTTAAAAAATCAAAATCAACGTCATCGTACGATTAAACACGTCACTTTATATGGACAGTATGGAAGTAACTCCGTGCAGTTTTCTAAAAGTGACGCGTTTGAACATTGATTAACTCAGTCGTCTCTTCATGCAATCGGGGCTTAAAGTCGTATGGAGCACCTGTCAAAACTAAGTACGAAATTAGCACCGGACTAACCATACAAAAACCGCTTTAGTACGGCGGATGAAAGCTAGTCTCCCCTCTCTGAATACAATAGTTTATATTCGTATTCAGGGTGGGCGTACTCACTTTAATCCGCCGGCTAAACCGGTTTTTGTATGGTTGGTTCGGTGCTAATCTCGTAGTAAGTTTTGACAGGTGCTCTCTGAATAAGACTGTAAATGGATTCGCACAAATTACCAACACTGAGTGGCGCATGAAGCTGGTTGCATCTCTTTTCAACGTTTACTGAATATAAAGGATGTGCTTATAGCTAAAATTAATTAGCGGCAGGTAATAAAATGGAATAAAGCTCTGTTTCGGTGTTTTCGTGGAGAAGTCAATCCGGTCCTCTTCCAAGTATCATTAAGAGGATAATGAGGTAATCAAGTTTCATACAATGGCTCGTGTCTATTTCCCAAGTCAAATAAAAAAAAAACAGAAATTTTGCACATTTTCTTGATATGTTAACTTATGTATATCCGTGATGCAGACCTGTAGCAATATGTATACAAATACAAAAGGCATGGATATCATGGATATAAGTTCATTTACCAAAAAAACCAAAACGTACAGAAACAGCTCTCACGTGATTTATTGAATGCGCAAAATATCAGAACAATATTTCTTAATTAGCCTGACGAAACAGCCAAAAGCCCAATTGACTTGGACCAAGGGACTTGATCATCTCATTTTGCTCTTAAGAGCACTTTTAACCGTAACTAATAAATTTTAATAAACGTTGAAACGTGTACTTCGTATGTATAGCATGTATGAAAAGATGTGAGTCTGCAGAGGAAAGGAAAGTATGCTACGATCGTACGGTATGGCGTGTTTTCCTGTCTACCCCTCCGGGGGGCCTGCCGGCGTGACGATATTTATTTATTTATACACACATGACAAATACATTTCACAAAACAGTAAACCAGTGCGTAGAAATGTATTTATACTTAATTGCAATATAGAAAAAATAATAAATCAAACATTTAATTCAATATGGATAAGTTAACTTTCAATAGCCTTCCAAAAATGTCGTTCACACTCTCTCAAACTTACTGGTACGGTATGTATGTACAATATCTTTTTTGTGTTTCCTGTTAGAATACATAGCCTTCCAATATAATTGAATGTGAATTTTTATATAAGGTGAGTTTAAAATAATCTACAAGCCTTATAGGGTTGATTCAGTATCTGATATAGAACAACTTTTGCTAAGAATGTAGGCATGTAATTTTTTTTGCTCCATTTTAATGTTTGAGAAATTTATGCATTACATTCTTCCCAGTATTGTCAACAACTTTTGCGAAGAAACTATGTACCTATCGGTAATGGTTTCCAAGAAAATAAATCATTAAAGTGCACTAACTCTTCAAACTGCCTATTTGAAAAATAGGTTCCGCGCCGCGCCGGCCGGCGGTGCGGAGGCGGCGCGCGGCGGCAGAGTCTATTTTACCTACCCGAATAGTTTTGCCTCCTTCCCACGCTGACGTACGCCGCGCCAGGCTATGGATTTGGTCGGCGCGGCTGTAATGTAGGTATGTACACAAGCATGCATGTCCTTTTTCGCCCGATCGGCACTCGCTTCACTTAAATTCACTCACGTGTGATACTCAGGTCCGATGCGCGTCATGGACCTTGACATACTAATTGCTTTCAAAACGAAAACAAACGTCCTTCAGTGAGAGGGGCGGCGGCGGCGGAGGGGGAGATGGGGTGGCGGGGCTTCTGTCTGCGCACGCGGCGGCGGCGGCGGCGGCGGAGAATTGTCTTGTGTCAGTGGGTCACGGTCGGGTCAATGCCCCGTGGTTGACCTATATTTTTAATTAGGTAGTTGAAGAGTTAGTGCACTTTAATAAATTATTTTCTTGGAAACCATTACAGATAGGTGCATAGTTTCTTCGCAAAAGTTGTTTAAAATACTGGGAAGAATATACTGTTTAAATTTCTCAAAAATTAAAATGGAACAAAAAAAATTACATACCTCCATTCTTAGCAAAAGTTGTTCTATATTAGATACTGAATCAACCCTATAAGGCTTGTAGATTATTTTAAACTCACCTTATATGTAGGTGTATATTTCATTCAACCGTCTAATTGAGCTATTTTGGGCAAATTCGGCACTAAATCTTTCATAATCGCATAAATTCAAGATGAGCGACCGCAAGCTCTGAAGACGAAAACAGAGGCGAAGGCGAGCGCGGAGAGATTTATGAAGATTTAAAAAACGATAAATTAGGATGGGAATGAGGATAACAAGTCGCGCTTTACTTATTTCTCAATTCTCTATACCTTACATTTTAAATTTTGGCTAGGAAAACATCTCTATTTCTCAATAAAGTTTAAATGCTGACCCGTTACCAATTAAAAGGATGAATGAAACTAAAATGGAAAAAAATAACTCAATTTAATCGATCATAATGAAAAGTAAATTTAATTGCCAGATATTTACATTAGGCAATAAGTCCGCCCTTTTATGTACCATGTGGAAGCAATCAAGAATATTATTAAACAACGTTCGCGCTTTAAAAATCAATTAAAGCCAAAAACAATAAAACCTTTATGCACAACTTTCAGAAATAGGTCGGCCGTCGCTAACAATAATAATTCTAAATCGCTACCCATACAAACGTAACTGGGAATAATTTCAAAACCTGAGCCGTATTTGTGCCGCGGAGAATTTTGCAAATTATTAATGAATCTAATAAAAGAGAGGCACAAGACGTTGTGCAAGTCGGGGTGATGGATTCCGGGCATTTATCAATGCGGAGCGATCGCGCGCTCCGACCGAAACTGGCAGCGGCGCGGCGGAGGTAGCGGGGGCGGAACGTAACCTCTTCCTACTCTCGCCTGTACCCATATAATAGAAATATTTTAATCGTAATATTTTAAAATAACACGCTCTGACAGTTTGCCGATCATAGACAAAAATACCTCAGCCATTATGCTTCACGCAACTATGCTTGCTGTTTATTCTGAACAACTTCAAAACAAAACATGTCAGGTGTCTTTTCATAGCGTGGCAATACGACACTGTCCTCGCGTTCACACGCGCCCAGGCTCGAGGCGATGTCTGGTGGCGGAGGGGATCGGCCCGTAAACGCAGTGATCGGCTGTGCACGGTCCTGCCCTGCCCTGCTGACTATTCTGTCCTGGAACGACCGTTCACCACTGATCCGTCTCGCTGCCCCGTATTAGTGTGAGCTCCAAGTGCTGGTTGGAAAGACTCCGATGGAATACGCGACGGCGGAGCTGCACGATTGGTCAAGTCTGTCGAACTACGGTTTGGTTGGTGTGGATAGTAGCCTTGCTGAGGTTTGCCAAATCTTATCACCATTAATGCACACACCACTGCAGCGGGAACAAACAAGGCACATTACTATTTTATTCGATTACGCTCAAACAATACTATTTTGTTATTATTTTCCGGTGGCAGCGTTTAAAAATGGTAATAGAGTTGAATTTATTGTGAAAGTTTACACACATATTTGTAAAAAATACTTCCGGCGACGTTTGTACATAAACGAATAAATTAATAATCTCGAATCTGAAAATGATAGCCAAGTTGGCCCACGTTTCTACAGCTTGGCCAACAGTGTAGCGCTGGCAACACACGGACGCACCGCTCCCCCGTACCCCCTCCCCGCCAACACCTCGAGTAGCTATTTCGACCCGCCCAAGGTCACTCCCAATCGGCTTGCATCTCTATCTATCAGTGTTTTCCTGCCGACCGCGGCTGTTGATATGAATCGAAATAAAATATAACGCTGCTGTTGCGGATGGATATTTGTGCGACGCACGTGTAGCTAGCTTCAGGTAGTTCATCTTTATCATAAGATTTAACTAAGCTTCTTTCTATTGCTAAGCAGGCGTCATCGATTGGATATTTTTATTTTCTTTAAAAGGTCTCGATCTGACTTGTGTCTGCTCCTAATCGTTTTGTTCAGCCCTTGTATTCAGATATACTAGTACTCTCATTCGTTGTATGGAAATCTCCGAGGAATCCTAGAATTTAGAGATCCCCAAACTCACGATGGATGTAGGGTCCGTTTCCATGTAAAATGCACTTCGGAGCAGCATAACCCTATTCTTCTGTCTGAGCTGTTTGTGCAGCTCAACGCAAAACCGGCAGATAAATTGTCCATGAAAAGAGTAATTAAGGTTTCGTGTAAAACTCGAAACAGAAACGAATCTTCTTAAGCTTTTTATATAAAATCCTTGAAATTTACTAGGTACCTAAAATAATCAATACCATAAGAAAAGATAAATAATTAGAAGATTTGAACCAATGACCTCCACCGCCACTTTGTATTACAGACGGACGTAGTGAGCTCTTCACCAGAATTCACTAATTGACGTGAAAATATTGGTAACTTTAAAAAATAGTTATCAGACAATTTGGACTTGTGATTGGTTTTCGGACTACGGCCGGGACTGCCTCGGTCGTCATGGCAACGCAACTTTTTTTCAAATTTGGAACGGTATAATTTCCGTTCGCTTTACTTTTCATGACGATTAACTTTTTCTGAGTTAGGTTACGTGTCCCAAGTGTCTCATCAACAGAAGCTTTATATCAAGAAAAGGTGTATATTTCTCTTATCCATAAATTAATTTGTATTCATAAATAAATTAGTTAAATTATCATCTAGCTAAAAAATAAAAAAAGTATTCCACCTTCGAACCAATATGAGTGCAATTCAAGAACGAGACGAGACCATACAAGTGACGCCAGCCGCCTGCTCGTCTCTACGAACTCGTAAATCTTGCAGTGCAACAACTATTGCGTAACCTTAATTGCTACTTAGCTGCATTACTGCACCGCTCGATGCATTACGCTCTCGTCTGCCGCCACCGATATAGATAAAACTGCCTATAATTGATGGATTTGTTCTCATTTCTTATTACTGGAGAGTGTATAATGGCAGCCGTGCATCGCTGCGAACTCTACATAACATGCATTATTCACTTCATAGTGAATTTTTTAAACTTGCGAGAGAACTGTTATAATGGATGCAGTATTTCCGCGGTAGCCATGGATAAATATCACAGGGAATATACGAAATAATCAGATTTGAGTAACCATGTAATGCCCAATGTAAGGTGCGGTGTGTTTTCGTTTCAGAGGCATTCCGATCTGTGCTTTTTTATCGAACCGTACCTAGGTTGGCAATATCACATTTGTTTTTTTATCGAACTGAACATAGATTGGTAATATCATATTTGTTTTTGTATCGAACCGAACATAGATTAGTAATATCACATTTGTTTTTGTAGCGAAGATTTGTTTTGTATTTGATTGTTTTGTATGTATTACGTGGGGGGAGGGGTCAAGGTTTGTGTTACGTCACGATTTAAGAATAGGTTAAGGTCACTTTGCAACCGCGACCGATGCCGATTGGAAAATTTAAATTGTGATTTTTTTTATTACTGCGATCTAAAAGTAAACTCTTGAAACCCATAACTTCAACTTTTAGAAAAGAAACCGTTACAACGCGATTCAATTATCTGACTAGCTTCACTCGAATTTGCGTGGGAAAGTACGCGGCAACACCGCGGCAAAGTACTGAAGTTTGTGAAGTGGAGTGAGGGTATTAGCAGTTTGACGCTAAAAATGGCGGTGATCCTATCCCATTATTATTTGAATCGCATTGTATTAAAACGAAATGGAAGCGTGATTGTTACGTCGCCATGGAAACAAACAAACAAACAAACGAACATCTTCGTTACCGTTCTTCGATCGCCGTTGCATGTTGTTTTAGCATTATCTGAGCTGAGCGATGTTATAAATAAAAATGTAACTGAAACCAATGAAACTGTCGAGTTTGGGTCAATCGTGCACCAGAAGTCCCTAAGCCTCGTACACAAGGCGACGCTTTCGATAGACACACGGTCTAGACGACTTGACCCCAATTGTTCAACTTTGTACTCCGATACGTGGATCTGTGTTGTTTATTTTGTGTCGTTATCGGCAACGGGACCTGGGCGTGAGCGATCTACACGCTTTGCCCATTGGGCATTGCTAACGAAATGTGGCAACATCTCCATTGTGCCGATATAATATTTCCTATTGGTAACAGCGAGCCCGTATTAGGGTATTCGTTGCGCTACAATTCGACATAAATGTGCTGTGTGAACCGTTGTGCGATCGGTTGCAAAACACCCACGAAAGCAACAGCGCCTTCATTGCATCGCAGAATAATTAACATGCATCTCGGAATTGTCATTCACGCCAGCGGTCTCTTGTATCGAAGACCGCGGGTCAGAATCCTAAGTTATGCGCCTCTGTATTATCTACGATTGCTTTCTTGTTGAGAATTCAGGTCACGGCATGGTTCGGGACCCATGTAATACCATCCCTATGCCTGTTGGGATAACCGAGCTTTACAATCGCATTGAACGTTAGTTGGTCGAACCGTCCATGAAACAATTTCGGTGTTTTCCATCCAGCTCATATTTATGGGAAGATTATGTCATGGCATCTAGTTTCTTCAGGAATCCGTGTCTTGGGCTAGTATCATGATGGTATATTTAGTCAGCCATTTACAATTCTATAAAAAACAAACCTAAGGAGTGTGTTACGGCTAATGCCTAATTGCGGCTGCTCCTAGGTCCACTGCTACCATAGCAGTGATACAATGTTAGCCTACCGTTATGTAACTTGACCAATAACTGATTGGTTATACTTACAAAGTTGTAAGTCTGTGAAATAGGCTAGACCTAGTTTTAGCTAACCGCGACTAGCTGCACCTAAAAGTATACGCTAAGAAGGTGTAGGCGAGTTCTATCAGACTAAGATCGGTTACACCTAGCCGGGTTTAGCTTCGCACCTAGCCGCAACATATACCATGTTTCTACCACAGACCTAGCACGAGGACGCTGTCTTACATTCTACGTATATGAGCCTGTAGTCCCAGTTGTCACCTAAAATGGCGTTTACGCCAAATCGATCGACTGGCGTTTTCAAATGTATGGAGAAATTTAGGAGCGCGCGCAGTGGGCGTTAAGCGAACTAACATTTGCGAGTCCGAGTTTGATCACCGTCGGCGTAAATACGTCGACGTTGCCGTTTACGTCGACTCCGTGTTTTCATACAAATCGGAAATCCGAGGTTGACTTTGACAGCTTGAAGAAATAAAACAACAGAATAAGTAGTACTAACGTTACTTCAAAGTTCCGTAAACGCCAATTTAGGTGAGAACTCTGACTGACCACTCTGGTTTCTGCTTTGTTTATCGGCCAATGACACATTTGTGTAATCCTAAATAAAGCCCAGCTCGTTGTCACGTGTAATCCGTTGTGCGAGGCATCGGTGGCTTGAATCCTAAATAAAGACAGTTGCAAAAGAGCTACATAGTTTGGCACAATAAATGACCATTGTCGTCAGCCATCGGGCCAGCCGGCGGAACGCGGCAGCCGGCACGGTCGCCCCGTTTAATTGCACGAATCGTACAGGTAGGTACTTTCGATAACGGCCGATCCGATGGCCAATTACCACTGTTTGCCGCCGCGGCCCCGTTACGTGCCCCGCTCCGGCGCCTCGTCCGTCCTCTGTCGACGTGCGGCGTGTCTCCGGCCCGTCCGCCGCTCGCCCGGGCGCTCCGCCGGCGGGCCCCCGCCAGCAGACTGGACCGCCAAGACACGGTCGGCGCTTACCGTTTCGGCGGACATGGGAAATCGTGCGCAAACTGCATATTGGGGCAACATTTCGCTATTGCACCACAGAAGAGCAATCGACATCGCAAAGGGCAAATCAGATTGCGACTGACGTCGTAAAATGGTTGTTAAATTTCGATTATTAACACGTCAGAGACAGAAAAGGGCAAGTTCAGATGGTTTGGACAGGTAGAAAGAATGAGCGAAAAAGAATGACAAAAGTAAATTTACTGAGAGATATTCGTCATATTCGTAGCAATCGTAATCGGAGAGGACGCTCTTGATACCTGATCGTAAGGCATGACCCTTCTCCTTCGATAAGTAAACCACACGATAGATAATGCCCTCTTTAGTCGGCCATATATACGCCCATAACAGCAATAACACAAAATTTGGGTTTAGCCGACATTTTGAGCTTGAAACTATAACCACAACTTGTCAAATTTTAATTGATCTATGCGAAATCACCTGTGTATTGAAATGCCTTTAGCGGCAATCAGTATGGTAGTGGCGTCCATTTATAAAATAATTATGTATGTAGCAAACATGCGGGCATTGTACCGCTGATGGTGCTGCCAGTTCATTAGCCGCGCGATGACGTGACGACACTATGATATTCCGCAGTGTCTATCATTACTTCAATAGGACCCTCCAAACTTAGTTTCAAAACGTACTGGAACGTACGAGAGAATCTAACTCATCTGGAAAACAAAAGTTCTCTTTTAGTCTTCGCCTCGCTTCGTCCGGTAACTGACCCGAGGCGGCGGCGGCGCTCTGTACTTGCAACAAGTACTAAGGTTGACAACCCTATCGCTGAATATTCATGGCTTCTCAGCCGACGACGACGGCGGCGCGGGCGACGAGATGCCTCCTTCGCTTTGTTCCACTCTGTTTACACGAACGCCTTTTATAATCCCGGCACGTATCGAGCGCGGCAAAGGATATGCAACACAACGGCCGGTGTCGCCGATGAAATCCAAAGACTTAAAAGCCATTTGGCATAAGCAAATACAGCTTTGAGGTTAAACAAATGACTAACGCTTAATTAACACGGCATCTTTGGGTAAACACAGCCAAACCTGCATCGTTTACGTTTATTGACTTTGTTCAAAACGCCGAGTTGGTCTCGAAGACTGCCAGAATTTTTCCGAAATTGGGAGCAATCGGGTACGGAATAACGGCTCTGTACGCGTACTGCTGCCTCGAGAGAGTAGTAGAGTCGTTACAGCGGTAATTAGCTACTTTCTCTGCACCGCGCATCGGTGTGTCAACGAGTGCCTTCTGAACTCACAGCCAAAGCGTCCGTTCAAGCGAGCTGATGTCGTATGGCTGCTGGTATTCCCGACCGGAGTACCAGAGCGGTGCTGTTTGGACACGATCTTTGAGGAGACTTAGACGAGATTGGAGACGATTTAGAAATTCACTTGCCAAAATACGTTGCTGCAAGCATTTAATCTTACCGAACTATGATTGTATGCTGCATAAATGCGACAGATATCTTGATGCCTAGTGAGGATGAATGCCTACTGTAAATGCGACCGGTTAGAAGCCCATGATTGTTCGTCAGGAACCATGAAATCTATGCTAATTTAGCTGTACAATCTTCATTAATATGCCAACGAGATGAACGAATGAATGAAGAAACGCCTAAACAAACACCTGTAGTAAAAGTCCTGACTGGCGAATAGTCTGTTAAATTGATTCAAGAGCCACGAATAAATTAATAATTCTGGTAACGTAAAAATTACTATTATGTAGCGTTAGTGAGTCTCTTTTGGTCTTACTTGTATGTACAAACTTTAAATTTGGTCGAGGTCGTTCCATCTAGTTCAGTGGGTTCAATTAACATTATTTACGTGCCTACGCGGCAACTCCTACGCAGAGTGAACCGTGAGAACTAATTATACGGTACTCGCACATGTTATGATTAAGAATATGTACCTCCAATTAATAGTGTATTTAGTATCTTTCAGCTTTGATACCATACTTATGAGCACAGGAGTTAATTTTTAGCGTTTTTTTACTAGATCACAGCTGTCAACGTGTATGTCTTTGAACAGAGACAAACCCGCAACCGACCTGGTGTCATGAGCCGCCTCGCCATGAACGCTAGACGTCCCCTAGAAGCAGGTTCTTGCAGTTACTTTATGATCGGGACGCATCAAACAAATAAATTCCTGGAAATATAAAATCATTTCTTAAATATTCTCCATTTCTGCTATTGGTTCAATATCCAATCCAAGTATTTCAATTTTATAATGTTGCTTTCATGTTTATCAAAATACAATGACTGTGTTTTCCTCGACGTGTGTGGCCAGTGAGCTCTTCAAAAAATGAGTTAATTACAGCACAGATCTCCATACGCATGGAATGCAGTAGGAATCTTCGCGATTAGCAATATACTCTCGAATTTTGCGTGGAATTTCTCGTTGTAGTACCTTATCAAACCTGAATCAGAGCCCGGGTCCCGATTCTGCGTGTTCACACTGCTCACTTTGTCATGTAACGGTTTTTAACCGCTCATATGTACTCCGTTATTGGTGTGCTGTCGCTCTTCATTCGACCAATGTACGACTTTTCCCAAAACGCTGTAAGGTTTTCTGTACGAGCATCCGACTGGACGTCTATACAAGTAATTCAGTTTGTGCCGTGTGGATGCGGAGTCAGCTTTAGCTCGAGCTGCGGACGAGGAGACACGAGAAGCGGCGAAGCTAAAGTGTGCCCCTACCTACCGCGTCCACCCTCGGTGCCGCCGCCGCTCTGCTTCGACGCAAATTATATATGTTCAGCTAGCTCCCTAGGACGACGCGCCGACAATCTCCTACTGTCCTAGCAGCGTATCAAGCCCTCACTTGTTGAAAGGCGAGTTGAAAAGTATTGCTCCGCGGTTGTTGAATGCTGTTTATCAACAAAGTTTTCGCGCGTATCTTTGCATTGCGGTGCCTCTTGTTGTACACAAGCCACAAGCGGATGCGAGCTAACATTAATGTATTTGCACACATCTGTTAACAAAGTGAAAACTGTGTCACATGCAGAGTACCCGCCATGTTTCGCGTATAATTTTAAATTATTTGCATGAACCATTAATTTGTCGAATAAACGCCACTCTTGGTACTGAAATTGTTATAGTTTCACGCACAAGAAAAAGCAGCTAACATTATTGTTTTAGGGTCCCGTCGCAAAAAGCGAAAAAAGGGACCATTCAACTGTTGAACCTTAATTTCGGACTTGTGAAGTAGGAATGGGAATGCATTCCTCTTCGGATCCGGAATGACCCATTCGTTGGCGTGGAGCGGAGTCACCAAACTATCGCTTATTCTGTGTTAAAGCGCGATGTTGACCTAAATATTCTGAAAGTGTAATTTTCAGTGCGGGCGCATGCGGGTCGGTTGGCCAACGTGTGCTCTTTATCAGCGCCAACCTCGATGCATGTGCGGGTACACATTATCGCACTTGCGACACGTAGCCACCTACCACGCACGCGTCGTGTCAGTCGCCTCGAGCGCCGCGCCGAACGGGAAACTCGCCGGGATTCCCGCCGTCGTTGTCTCCAATCGCCTCGAGACGGAAATTCCCTATCACACTTTTTAGGGTTCCGTCGCAAAAAGCGAAAAAAGGGACCTGTTATGATCAGGCTGTGGTTTCTGTCGGTCGCACGCATTTTGTCCCGAATTGTTCTCCTATTAACGGTTGTTTGAAGATTTTAAAAATAATATTAACATAGATACACTTATTTATGCTGTTGTCCACCAATTATGATTTTGCTCAAAACGTCATACTTTTTGATAAAAAGTTAGATACCTGGACCCAATTTTCGAAATTCGCGAGGGCGATTTTTTTCCATATCCTGCAGTGAGAGGCCTTCGGCACGTGAACACGTTCACGCTTGACCAGAATGTTTCCATGGAACTGTACATGGACGGCTAATACCACACTTAATCCCACGATTTTAACCAACACACCGCAGTGTAGTTTTCAAGGCTGGCTTCTATTTAGAATTAGAACAGAATTGTATTCTAGTTCTTACACGAAGAAGCGGTGATCGTGTCTTATCTCCTTCAAGCGGCCATGGCGAAGCGTGGCGATCGTGCAGTTGCCCTAACATAATACGGAGATTTCAAAACAAGTGTATCAACAAGTCATACAAAGAAGAAGCGGGATATAACACGTGTTCGTGATTCTCTAAACACATACAACCATCACTTCCACGACTGTACTCTCCTTCTGTACCTTCTTCCGGTGAATTTCAGCTCCGGTACCTACGTATTCCAAGAATAGGAAGTGGACCATGCGGCACCGCAACATGATACATACATCTCCTGTATCTTCATTCTTCAATCGTCGACAACAATCGACTAAAACAACCACTAGCCGACCTCAGCGCCGTTCTGTCAATGTCAAAACCCATACCTTGTCCCTCTATCGTTTGGTAAACTGCATTCCTTTTAACGATATCAACAACACGGAAAGCAAGTATAACATGAAGTGCTAGGCATTGCTGAGGAAGCGTTTTCGGTATGCCCAGGTATTTGTCTCGGCCTGTGGTCTGGGCGCAGTGCTGACCCAACGCGCCGTGCCGCAGCTGTTCGTTCGTCACACGCCGTCGAAAGCTGCAGTCGCTCAGATAATGTTTTGGAAGTTTCGAGTGTTGCAAGCGACCCCGTTTTCGTCTGCGTCGTCGTTTTGTTCCGTGCGGCGGCAGCGCTGGCACGGCTTATTAAAGTTCCGAAAACAAACACGTACTTCATCAACTATTTCGAAGATCCCTTTTGACTTTGCTTTCTTTTAATAGGTACAGCTATTCATGAGTTTGGGGTACAGTCGTTACTTATCAAATGTATACACTGGAAAGAGAAGGAATTTCTAAGTCCCTTTTACTCTATGGTTGACGTCAGCATGTCAGAAAGAGATCTCAAATTTGTCTCTATTTCCG
This sequence comes from Incurvaria masculella, assembly GCA_946894095.1. Classification (NCBI taxonomy): domain Eukaryota; kingdom Metazoa; phylum Arthropoda; class Insecta; order Lepidoptera; family Incurvariidae; genus Incurvaria; species Incurvaria masculella. Next base: position 14,688,204 of record OX335650.1, read on the forward strand.
GTGTATAGATTTCAGACGAAACGACTGTACATTCATATGTGAGAAGCAGCTGGAGGGTACAAGAAGTTTTTATTTCGGATTTCTTTGTCGTCAAAAAGTTGGTATTTTCATTATGTGGGATACGTACGCCTCAGGCCAAACTGCACAGTAGAGCCGTTCCGTAACGCAATTCAAGCGTGCTTGTTTGTTGAAACCTCTAGCCTTCTAGATGCAACCGACAAATATGGGCCCAGCCAGTGCCGGTGTGCGTCGTTGTTTTTGCTCATAGGAACCAGTTTCCATCAGCGGGCAAGTCGCGGGTGTGTGCCGTCGTCAAGAGTGACGTAACCTGCTCGATAACCCTTGATAGTCGCTTCCGCACCGCGACCGCTTCCGCCGCCGCCCAACCGCAGCCGCCGCGGCGTCTGCTGCCGACGCACTGGTCGGATCGTCACAGCGGGCGCCTATTATTTTCGAACGCTACTTTCGCGCGTCTTTACGATTGCAATTAAGTATTATACACATAAGTATTGCTTAAAGCCGCAAGAGGTAACGCTAAATTGCAATTTCTTTAAAAGTTAATGGCGTTCCATGAAGCGGGTTAAAATGCCCGTAGTCGTTTCGAAACTGACGCTATGGCATGAGTATTTTATTTCTTTGGCACGGATGGAAAGTAGAGCAACGTCGAGTCGGACGGTTTCGTGCATTGCGGGAGTCACGGCATCGCCGCGTCCTCTGGCGGGCGCATTCATCATATTTACTGAACGATTTCGTTTACTTACGCACTCTCGTTCAAAATTGAACCCAAAACCTATGCAAGACAATGCACGAAATTTTAATAAATGCAAGGCATTTCGTGGTCATTCATACATTTTCGATCTTATCATGATGAGGTCTAGAAACCATGAAGATAAATTTAAACTGGTTCTGAGGGCACCGACTATCGAAATGTCTCTGTGTACGCAATCATGGCTCGTTCTCTTTTTCTCTGTAAAATGTGTCGGTGATTTCCATCCATTCATCCAGTTTAATTTATGCATGCTTGCAAACAGAAGGTCCTAGCATGGCACCTAATTACTTCGGAAATGCGGTGTTTTCGCTCATATTATGACGGTGGGTGTGTATCAGCCATGTTCAGTTACATAAAAAAAACCAATTCAAGAGAAGTGATTTCAAAGATTAATTAATCCTAGCGAAATATTTACCCGCCCAATTCATTGCCCGATTGGTTGCTGAATTGTCGTTCATCTGCGAAGTAACACCTACCTTTTGCCAAAGTGGTTAAGTTGTTCCAGCAAAAGTGCGCTGCCATCAGATAAAAGTGTATTTACGGGCGCAGTCGGGCATCAATATAGTTTTTTTTTTCTCCGAGAAGCCGGCGGCCGTGTGGACATCGTTATGCTGGGCACGACGCGCCCGCCCCTCCGCCGCGCCGCGCCCGCTAACGGTGGGACCTCGTTCGTCGAGGAAGGAAGGACTGGAGTGGCGACCGAAATTCGTCCATGCAGCGGCAGCGATCGGTGGAGCCGGCCAGTGAGCCTAATCTTTGTCATTTGCAGTTAGGGTAGACCTAAATCTCCTGTTAGACGATAGAATGTACCTAAGCATTGATTGCGATTGTGAGTGTAGGCGAACATTGTTGAACACAACTAGACTACCACTTATAATACAGCCTTTGGGCCAGTTTAAGTCGTAGCGAATATGATTTGTTGTTTTTATTCGTATGAATAAATGAAATAAATGAAAAGTATGAAGTTGGCTTACGATTCCACTCACTTCTGTGGGAATACCATTATAAATTGACTCGCCGGGTGAACAGGCAAGTGGATGATTAAATGTTTTTTTATGCAACCTGACATGGATGGCCTATACCAGTCAACTACCGTTATGATGTTAGCGCAATGCACCTCATTCTCGAAGGAATGAAATGCCATGCCAGGACCTTCCCTTTATGAGCACGACTACATTGAACTAAAAGAAAAACACGTACAATTCTTCATTCCTGCTTCGACCATCTTTTCATCCAATGCGATGGTACCAACCCGGGCGGGTTTAAACGCAACTAAACGTCAGATTTACGAGCGGCCCGTACCATACAAGAGGTCTGGGTTCAAATCCTCGTCCGATCATGCACAAATTTATTTCTCTTTTCGAGTTGGATAGGTGCATGTAGGTCGTCACGAATGCAAGTTGCTCCTTGGTTTGGAATCCATGTAAAACTCTAGGTCCCCTTAATTTTTAGGGTTCTGTACCCAAAAAATGAAAACGGAACCCTATTACTCAGCCTCCGCTGTCCGTCCGTCCGTCTGTGACAAGACTATCTCATTTACCGTACGTAATAGGTAGGCAGCTGAAATTTTCACAGAGTGTGTATTTATTTTGCCGCTATAACAACAAATAGGTAAAATCAAAAAGTTATAAAAAATAAAGGGAGAAAAATTAAAACGTGATTTTTTTGTGTTAAATCTTGTACGATGGTACGGAACCCTTCGTGTGCAAGTCCGAAGTGCACTTGGCCGGTTTTTAGATGTTAGTGTTAATGCCGCCTGCGTTGGCATATCGTCGTACATTTTTTCCTTAAATTGGCCATGCTCAGGGAAGGTTTGAACATGTCAACTAATACCTTAGCGAAAACGTTGTTATATCATGGCATTAGCCATTCATATCCAGTTCCATAAACAAATGGTAGCGAAACCAGTTCTACTGTCCCTTCTGAATAAGGAAATGGAAGGTAAAATATCCCAGTATTTATTATCGCAAATACCATACTGACACGTAACGCTTACGGTCATTTTTCCGTTGCGCATGAATCAGACGCGACAAATAGGGTCATGTGGAATGTTTTACGTTACAATATAATATGTGCGTTGTTAAATTCTGTTTTTCTGTTGATTTTACTTTTTGCCATGCGTCCAGAGATTATGTTTTGTACGCATTATGTTTTGAATTGCTACGTGCTACGTTATATGACATGCTCTGGTTCCGTAGCGATTGCAATTTAAAAAAAAAAAAAATACGATTAAAACATTCCTCATTTTTGCATTCATTACTGAAGTACAATTACAAAAAAACGGCCTAGTGCGAGTCGAACTAAATATATTTTTTTAAACATGACCTCTATGCAGGAAAAGCCACAAACCAAACATTGTGGATCTTGCAGCAGCGCTAGCAAGGTTTCATCAACGTTTGTACATTCAATTTAATGAAAAGCTACCGTGCTTTAGATACATAAAACAATGGGCGGCGGCGGACGCGGCGGAGGAGTATCGGAAGCGGCAGGTCTAGCCAAAACGCCTCTCTCGCTTTCACGTCATGCGGGGGGGGGGGGGGGGGGCGCATCCTAGTTCGTTCAGTTGAACAACCTATACAACCAATGACAATCACAATACCAATACCAATACCAGTCGTATTTCGAGTGAAATACGACTGGTACTACCATACCATACCACACCGGACTAACCATACTGTTACGAGCGCGCCATCTGTTGGAGTTCGGCTGCAACGTCGATGCGTTTCGTCAACAGATGGCGCTGCTTACAACTTCTATCGCGAAAGTAAGTGAGTAAAGTGAGTGAACTAGCTCTCAGTGATACAGTTCAGCGATATTTAGAATTTGGTGATCGAAGTGACACAAAATTGTCTTTGTTTGTGTTTCATTCGTGAATTGTTTTCAATAAAAGAACATTTGTTAACTTTTGGTGTTTCTACTCTAATCCGCACCCTACCCGCGTAACAATTGGTGTCAGAAGTGGGATTAGAGATGCCGATCACACCAAGGGAAGACAAGGAAGGTATGAGGACCAGGAGCCAGACAGCAGCCGACCCAACTCTGGCTGAGGATGGGGCTGCTTCAGGGACGCAAGGACTCGAAAGCCATCAAACAATGACGCCGAATCCTGCATTGGACTTGGCTGCGCTGATACATTTCATGCAGGAAAAATTCCGCGAACAAGCCGTCCGTCAGGAAGAACAGTCGCAGGAGCAGGCCCGCCGTCAGGAAGAGCAGGCCCGCCGTCAGGAAGAACAGCAACTAGAGTTAATGCTGGCCGTCAAGGAATCCAACGCTAAAATAAAGAGGCAGTTGGATGAGGTCAGCACAAGAATCGAAGAGCAAGACCAAACCCTTGAGCGTCATGAAAAGCGGCTGAACGGGCTTGAATCAAAGATAACTGAAGAAGTGCAAAAGATCAAGACTTGTGGAGTGACTATGACTTCATCGGCAACAGGGGGAACAAGATTTAAGGTTCCTCCTTTCGATGGCACAACATCTTGGGCGGCGTACAAACGCCAGTTTGAGTCGGTCATCAAAGCGAATGGATGGAGTCAAGACCAAGCCAAGACTGCTCTGACCTTGGGATTACGAGACAAGGCTCTCCATGTACTTGAAGCTCTTGGCGACGAGGTCACTTATGACGAGCTTCTTGAAGCACTTGAATCAAGATTTGGTGACAAGCACTTGGAGCACGTTTACCGCGCTCAACTTCGTGACCGAGTGCAGCGATCAAGTGAAGGACTTCAGCAGTGGGCCCTGGAAATTGAAAAACTGGTTCGAAAGGCCCACCAATCATCACCGAAGACTTCATTAGACGATTACTTGGTGCAGGCTTTTGTGGATGGCATCAAGGACATCGAAGTGCGAGCGGCTTTACGACTAGGCCACCACACAACGGTGAAGGACGCTCTTGCCCACGCATTGGAGGTTGAAGCAGTCCGATCAGATCCTCGAGCGCATCGGGTAAGAGAAGTGTTAACTTCGGAAACCAGAACACCTGGTAGACGTAAATTTACTCCACGCTGCTACGGATGCAATGAGCTGGGGCACCTTCGAACCAACTGCCCCAAGACCAAAAAAATAATCTCCGATGCTGCGGTCGAGGATGCGCAGCAGGGAAACGAGTGAAAGCCAGTACCGGGGGGCGGGTGCTGGCTGGTAGAATAGAAGCCCCGAAAGTCACAATTTCACAGGCATTTACTGGGAACAGCCTGCTCGTTGAAGGTCAAGTGAACAGGATAAAATGCAACTTGACCTTAGATACCGGAGCGTCCCGTACAGTTGTTAAGTCGAAAACCTGTGGCCACGTGACATGGAATCGTCGCCAATATTTCAATGTTTGCAGGCTTCAGACAGCTACCGGCCAGCACATACCTGTCCATGGAGAGATGGAAGTGACAATTATAATTGGAAGTAAGACTTATCGTCATACCGCCATTTTAGCAGATATCATAGATGATTGCATTCTCGGTTTGGACTTTATGAGAACCAACAACTGTAAAATAGATTTGGCAAATGGCGTGCTCAAGTGTGGCAGAGAAGAAGTATCCTGGCTACGCAAATGTGATAAAGTTTCCTCAGAGGCGTTGACCACAGGGAGATCTAAGGTGGCCGCTCTTTTGGAAGACAGCAGACGGGACCTGACTGTTGATGAGTTGCAGAAGGCAGCAAGTCTGCTTACGCGATATTCAGACATCTTCTCTTCGCACGAAGGAGATATTGGTAGAACTAGCATGGTTAAGCACCGCATTAATACAGGAGATGCTCTTCCAATACGACAGAGGCCACGACGCGTTCCCGTAGCTAAGGAAGAAGAAGTTCAGAAAATGATAGCTGATATGCAGAAAAATAATGTTATAGAGACTTCGTCAAGTCCGTGGTGTTCACCCGTAGTTCTGGTGAAGAAGAAAGATGGCAGCACCAGATTTTGTGTGGACTATCGACGCTTAAATGATGTAACGAAAAAGGACAGCTATCCGCTTCCTAGGATTGATGACACGCTGGATACATTAAGTGGCATGAAGTGGTTCACAACCCTGGACCTGAAGAGCGGCTACTGGCAGGTGGAAATCGACCAAAAAGATAAGGAGAAGACAGCATTCACGACAGGGCATGGGCTGTGGCAATTCAAAGTGATGCCGTTTGGACTCTGTAATGCTCCCGCGACCTTCGAAAGGCTTATGGAACGAGTACTTTTTGGGCTGATCGGGAAAGCTTGTTTAGTGTATCTGGACGACATCATCATAATAGGGCGGACATTTGACGAGCACATCAAGAATTTGGAGAACGTTTTGAGCAAGATTCGCCAAGCTAACCTTAAACTAAGTGGCAAGAAGTGTTCTTTCTTCAAGCGTCAGGTTAGCTATTTGGGTCACGTTATCTCCGAAAATGGCATCCAAACTGACCCAAAGAAGATCGAAGCCGTACAAGAGTGGCCAGTTCCGAAGGATAAGACAGAAATTCGTGCGTTTTTAGGACTGTGCTCTTATTACCGTCGTTTCGTCCGAAACTTCTCCGAGATTGCTAAGCCATTGCATCGACTTACTGAAGATAAGCGACAGTTTACCTGGGACGAGGACTGCACGAGTTCATTCCAAGAACTTAAGCAACGTCTCTGTAACGCTTCTATCTTGGGTTATCCCGAAGCCGATAAAGAGTACATAGTCGACACCGACGCGAGTAATACCGGAATCGGCGGGGTACTCTCCCAACGTCATGGGGACAAGGAGATCGTTATAGGTTATTTCAGTAAATCCCTTTCAAAGCCTGAAAGGAATTATTGTGTGACAAGGCGAGAGCTTCTGGCAGTGGTGAAGACTTTGCAGCATTTTAGCAAGTATCTTCTCGGCCGAAGATTCCGCTTAAGGACTGACCACGCTGCGTTAAAATGGCTGCTTCAGTTTAAAAATCCAGAAGGGAAAAATCCTGGAACAGCTGCAAGAGTATAACTTTGAAACAGAGCATAGAAGTGGTAAATCCCATGGAAATGCTGACGCTTTGTCTCGTCGACCCTGTCCAGAAGAGTGTAAACACTGCATCAGGGAAGAAACAAAGGAAACTGCCCGTTTAAAGGCGATCCGAATGGATAACATCAGTGAAGAATGGAGCAATGAAAACATGAAGCTAGCACAGGAGGAGGACGAAGATTTAATGCCCATTATTCGCTGGAAGCGATCAGGAGAGGCAAAGCCGGAATGGAAAGATGTTTCCGCAATGAGCACTGCGACTAAGAGTTACTGGGCTCAGTGGTCGAGCTTGCTACTTCATAACGGTATCCTTTACAGAAAATGGGAAACACCTAACGGTAAGGATACCTCTTTGCAATTAGTCATCCCCAGAACTAAGATAAAAGAAGTTCTTCGTTGCCTACATGATGGAACTTCAGGTGGACATTTGGGAATAAAGAAAACGCTCCTGAAGATTCGCCAGCGGTTCTACTGGATTAATTGCCGCGACGATGTTGAAGAGTGGTGCCGCAAATGCAGGTCCTGTAGCGCTGTCAAAGGTCCTCAGACACGGAGCAAAGGAGCTTTAAAACTCTACAATGTTGGAGCTCCGTGGGAGAGAATCGCTATTGACGTGGCTGGCCCTTTTCCCCCAACTAATGACGGCAACCGTTACTTTATGGTTGTGATGGATTATTTTACTAAGTGGCCTGAGGTATTTGCAATAACAAATCAGGAAGCAACCACGGTTGCACAAAAATTGGTCCATGAAGTTTTCTGTCGCTTCGGAGTACCTCTCGAGATACACACCGATCAAGGCAGAAATTTTGAATCCCGAGTGTTTCAGGAGACATGTCGATTAATGAAAATCCATAAGACCAGGACAACTCCATACCACCCACAATCAGATGGAATGGTGGAACGATTTAATCAGACATTGGAAAGACACTTGGCCAAATTGATGGAGGAACATCAAAAGGATTGGGACCAGTATATACCTCTCTTTCTATTGTCTTACCGAACAGCTGTGCATGAAAGCGTAGACGAAACTCCAGCCTACATCAACTTTGGACGCGAGCTTAGACTACCAGCTGACCTTCTGACGGGATGTCCACCGGAGGCCTCTCGTAGTGTAACAGAGTACGTGTCAGATCTTCGAGGGAAAATGGACACTGTATATAAACATGTCCGAGAGGTTGGTCTACGAACAAGCGAACGGATGAAGACACGTTATGACCGCCGAGCTCATGGCAACGTATTCGAAGAAGGATCTTTAGTTTGGCTTCATAATCCTTTACGTAAGAAAGGAAAAAGTCCCAAACTGCAGCCAAAATGGAAAGGTCCTTATACAGTGGTGACTAAAATGAATGACGTGACATATCGTATCCGCCGGAATGATAGATGTCAGGCTAAAATTGTACACGTAGATCGTCTGGCCCGATACCACGGAGACAATTATGCTCGAGACGAGCATAACTAAGGAGGGGGCAGTGTTACGAGCGCGCCATCTGTTGGAGTTCGGCTGCAACGTCGATGCGTTTCGTCAACAGATGGCGCTGCTTACAACTTCTATCGCGATAGTGATTCGGTGGTGCTGGTACAATATAACAAAAATGTTTGGCGCATCTGGCTGAGAGCAATTTCTGGAACGGTCGGGCGATTCCCGATGGAGATTGTTCTCGGCTGGCCCGCCAGGTGGGGGCGCCTAGAATTCGGTGGAGTTTTCTAGAAAGAAGCTCCACCGATATAAAAGGCGCCTCAGCCAGCACTGCCGCCAGTCTATTTTGAATAGTGAAGCGAGCAAAACAGCAAGCGATAGTGCAGTAAAGTGAGTGAACTAGCTCTCAGTGATACAGTTCAGCGATATTTAGAATTTGGTGATCGAAGTGACACAAAATTGTCTTTGTTTGTGTTTCATTCGTGAATTGTTTTCAATAAAAGAACATTTGTTAACTTTTGGTGTTTCTACTCTAATCCGCACCCTACCCGCGTAACAATACCATAACCGGTTTAGTCCGACCTTAATACGCGCACTAAAGTTAGTTTGCCCACTGTAAATACTGCTGTAAAAGTTTCAAAAGAAGGTGCGTTTGTGATTAATTGTATGCAACCCTTTACTACGCCGCCGTTTTTATAAAAAAACTGCTATGGGTAGCTGCGCTGAGGACCAAAGGTGCTCAGAAAACCTAAATACACCTCGCCTCGCGAAACCACGCTCAGCGAGGCACTGACTACTAAACTATCACTGAGCTATCGAGCTTGTTCTCTAGCATACCTCCAGGTACTATTTTCAATAATATTACTCTGAGATCATAACGCGCACCTATAGCTTACTGACATTACGTAATATATGTTTACGTTTCCTCTATTAAAAAAGATATATTGACGATAGACCGATATCGATGATCCTAGGCAGATGTATGGTATCGTCCATAACGGCACTGAACCGAGCGGAGCCGCTAGTCGCACTTTAGAATATAAATCCAAATAGGTGACGACCATGGAGGTGGTGACGACCTCGTTAGAAAAGCGTAACTTGTTTCTTGTGATTAGGCACACTCGCATGCAGATTTATTACGCCGCCCGGGCGGTGTGAAATCCGTTGTCCTTGACCGACGTCGATGTTGTTCACTAACAGTTTGTGTTTATTTGTTTTCAGGTAAGTTGATTGGGCACGAGCATTTGCGTTTGCAGTGCCATCAAGCATGCCGATGAAGATTTCATGTTCCCGGGATGTAAAAACAAGTAACTTCATAGTTAGTTATGTTTATGAACAGCTAATAATTAAATTAGAAGTAGAATATGTTTATGTAACTAGACATGGATGGGTAATATCATGGTACATATATGTATTAGCAACTAACCCAATACACGCTTTCCGGGAGTACTTAGATGGCATGACAGGACATCCCCTACTACACTGAACTGAATGGAAAACAAGGAAAACTGTTCGTTGCCGCTTCAAATATCTTTTTAACCGACTTCAAAAAAAGGAGGAGGTTATCAATTCGTCTGTATGTTTTTTTTTTTTTTGTTTTTTTTTTTATGTTTGTTACCTCGTAACTTTTGCCTGGGTGAACCGATTTTGATGATTATTTTTTTAAATGATAGCTAGTGCTTCCCAAGTGGTCCCATTTTAATTTGGTTAAGTTCTGACAATGATATCCATGAGAAAATCATAAAAGTCTTAAATTTGTATTAAGATGTGCGCGACAAATGGACGAATAACTCAATATAACGCCAACCGATTTCGGTGATTCTTTTTTTATTGGAAAGGACGTGTACAAATTAGTAAGTTTACTTCAGATTCACTAAAAATAAACAAATAAAAAAACAAATTTAACAAAAAAAATAACCGACTTCAAAGGAAAATCACTAAAAAGTAAAAAATAATTTTCATTTTTGTAGTTACGATTTCTGTAATTTTCTGAGTCGGTGTCAGCCAAGGTTAGGTTAGGTTAGGTTAGGTTAGGTTAGGTTAGGTTAGGTTAGGTTCTCTTGATTGGCGCAGCGGGTGCCCGGCTGACGCCGACTCAAAAAATTACAGAAATCGTAATCAAAAATCAAAAATGAAAATTATTTTTTACTTTTTAGTGATTTTCCTTTGAAGTCGGTTATTTTTTTTGTTAAATTTGTTTTCATCCAGTGCTCTCCTACCAGGAGAGAGCTTAACTCTACCGCCTAGTAGGGGAAAGAGACCTAAGTTATACGGGGATTCAGAATCATGGAACCAGCTCGCATCCGTTACCAAATGCACTTATCATGCTCATAAAGAGAAAGAAAGGGGTGCATGAATGGGGTGGAGATTGAAACGATCACCTCTCGCATGAGAAGCAACTCTTGAACTACGAGCCGCTCATATTTAACTAAGGGCTGATTATTCAATAGTCAGATAAACAGCCAGATAACTATTAGACGGATTTATTTATGCTTCTATTTATCCATCAGATAAAGTAAGTCCATATGTTTATTAGTAAAATTATAGTCCGATTATTGTGATATAAGATATAATTCTCCGGCAATGACTATCCGTCTTTTGACAAAGGTGAATTTATACTATCAGTCCGATAAGTACTATCTGAGGATTGGAAAATCGCCCCTAACTAAATTTTACTACTCCTAACTAAACGTATCTGATTGTTTGAAAGTAATCGTTATATTGCCGTTGCCGTAGCAATACTGTTAAGATATTGTTATATTGTTATTTTCATTGTTCGATACCATGTCGAATGATACAAAAATCCGACGTTTGATCTATTCTATTACCGCTGGCATTATTGATTTCGAGGCTTCGGCCCATTCAAGCGACGACGCTTCATAATTTCGAGAAGAAATAGGCGAGTTGGAGGCTTACGCAAGCGTTCGCAAGCTCTATTAGTTTTGTGATTGCCATCTCGCATAGATGCATTGTGCTCGTGCGATTGTGTACTCCTCGGGCGAGCAGCCCGAAGATAACGCATGTTACTATTGTGTAGGGCAGTGAGTTTATTTCTCCGATGGATAACTTGAACCAGTGAGTAGGAATGACGTTAGCGTAGCCACTCTCACATATAATATTAATTGAAAATTCTTTAATATGCCACAGAACTATTATGTAGGATGGTGAGTTTCTTTTTCCGATAGATAACTTGGACCAGTGAGTAGGAAGGACGTTAGCGTAGCCACTCTCACATATTGATTGATTGATTGATTGAAAATTATTTAATACGCCACAAAACAATTATCATGTAGGGCGGTGAGTTTCTTTCTCCGATAGATAACTTGGACCAGTGAGTAGGAAGGACGTTAGCGTAGCCACTCTCACATATTGATTGATTGATTGATTGAAAATTATTTAATACGCCACAAAGCTATTAAGTAGGGCAGTGAGTTTCTTTCTCCGATAGATACTTGGACCAGTGAGTAGGAAGGACGTTAGCGTAGCCACTCTCACATATTGATTGATTGATTGAAAATTATTTAATACGCCACAAAATTATTATGTAGGGCAGTGAGTTTCTTTCTCCGATAGATAACTTGGACCAGTGAGTAGGAAGGACGTTAGCGTAGCCACTCTCACATATTGATTGATTGAAAATTATTTAATACGCCACAAAAAAAACTATTTATAAAAGAAAGTATAGTGCAACATCAACTAAGTGAGGCGCAAAGGCGGGCTTATCCCTCGAAGAGATTTCTTCCAGCCGACCTTTGAGTGTTTGAGATGTTCAATGGGGATATATTCGTAGGTATATCGTAATAATAATAAGATTGTTTATTGTTAAAACAGGCGGGCTTAATGGCAAAGGGCATTCTCTATTTACCAGCCATTGGCATGTAGAGAGATGTACATGGCGGCAGACAGAAATAACTCGGAGCATTTTTAAGATAACATACATATATAAAACACTGTTTCTATATATTCACAATTTGACAGAGATAAATGTGTCTCGGAGTAAGATTTCATCATGAGAGTGCTTATAATGACGATAGCGCAGCTCAAGAGGCGCGGTTGTTCGGAATCCATGTAAAACGGTAGGTCCCCTTCCAACACTAGGTGGTAGGGTTAAACCCGCCCGGATTGGTACCATCCATGGAATTGAATTAGAAGATGGACGAAGCGACATTGATAAACGGTCCGTGTTTTCCATCCAGTTCAATATAGGCATGCTCATACATGTAAGGTTCTGGCATGGCACCTTTTTCCCTTAGGAATGAGTTTTATCGAGCTAATGTCATGACAGAAGGTGTGGTATAAGCCAATAATGTCCATATAAATAGTAAAATCCTATACGTCCTGTCCCTCGAGATGAAACTCATATCCTGCTAACACTGATGATCACGTAACCCGTAATAACAAAGCCAGAGAAATAACGACCAATTTTGCGGTCGCCTTTCGCCGTGAAGATCGTTAGCTTCGTAAAGTGACGCGTTATGCAGTCGCCTATTAGTCGTCCAACGTAACCCTAGCCAGGGGAAAATTGGAATTGCACTTTTAACGTCGAGTAACGTAACCAATCCGCGCATTTTCTTTCGCATCTCTCACTTCGTTGTTCTCTGGCAGGGGCATTTCGATAAGCAATTGATGTCATTAAGGGGGTGTTAGTTTCATAAGGGCGTAGGTAAAACAACATTTAATTTTATTTAAAAATAAATACATCGAATTTCGATATTTTTTGTATGGTATCTTTCATATTTATTATTATATAAAATTTTACCAATTTGTTGTTATAGCGGCAAAGCCCTATGACAGACGGACGCACGGACGGATGGACGGACAGCGGTGGCTTAGTAATAGGGTTCCTTTGGCATCCTTTGGGTACGGAACCCTAAAAACTTATAACCTCCAGAAAAATATTCTAAAATCGATATCTTTGAAGAATTATTTTTCAGTAATTAAATGAAGCTCTACGTTTCAAAACGAATTAATTAAGTTTGAGCAGCTTAGGACGTTTTGCCCTTAATTAATTTGAAAGTCTTCTCTAGTCGTCTGCCGGAATTCTGATATTATCATCACGCCTTTTTTTACGGTCGTTTTATATGTGTAGAGTTCTTGCGTGTGGTCCCGGGCAAGTTCCGACTCTCCTTCTCGATGACTAAGGATATTCCAACAGATTGTATTTTTAGGATTTCGATGTAGTATCTGTAGCTTCGGTTATTTATTATTGATTATACTTTTCTAGTGAAACCACCACACAGGGAAGGTATTGAATAAAAAGCGTCCTATCATAATACTTCCTTACCGACAGAATACAATTTATTTTTTATGGTAGCCCTTCCCGACGCGGCGACGGCACTAATTTACTCGCGGGCACGGCACAAAATCGTTCTATTGGGCTCTGGCTCTGTGTCTGTTTAAAGAAAAATATTATGTCTGCCTACAGAACCTAGACGAAAAGTAAATACATAAATAAGAGAAACAGCTAATCTGGTTGTATGTAGTGAACGCCCCCTCTTGTGTCCCGCGCCGCCGTCTCTATGCGGATCGGATGGCGCGATCCGCGCCCCTGGAGCTGCAATGGGGTGCAGGGAGTGCAGGATCGGGAATCGGGAACCGATTCTGAAACACAACATATAGGTCGTAAAAAGCAGTACTATTTCGGCATTCGCCGTTATGAAACTTAATTTTATTTGCTATGGAAACGGTGTTTTTAATTTTGGCATCGAGTGAAATAAGTAGGGTTGATTGCCAGCACCACGCATTCATGGCATTGTCAATCTATACTACTGTTAGAATGTTCTTCTGTGTGGATATCAGTGCATTTTGTTGAGGCCCTCATTAAAAAAGAAAAAGACAGTCTTCGTGATGAGGAGGATGCAACACGTCTACAAAGCAAGCAATGCGCATAGTGTTTGATTTGGTTGGACTAACAAAGATTAGTTAGATTATTTGGTTTTATCGTTGTCATCCACGTCCAAATTTATTGTAAACCCCAATCTTTAGAAATATGCGCATGATCTTCTTTCCACGTTTGAATGGGGTGTTGCGCGGAAAGGCCCACCTTAAGTAGTAAGATTGAAGCAAGCTTTATGTTTTTTTTTATCCATAAATACTGATCGAGAGTGAAAATCTGAACATACATCTTTGGTTGTTTTCTTGGATTGGTCGGACACTGCCATGCAGTCTCATATGTTTTCTTGCCACAAATATAACTTTATGGGTTTTAACGAAGGGCTCTGATTTGGTTATATGTGATATAGGTACACTTGTTGACCTATACATACTTATTACTTATAGTATGACTCCACATGTACGCGGGCGCCCACTGTTTGCTTAGGTGTGCCATCATCACTCTGTTTGCGTAAGAACGAGCCACGAGAGTAGAAATACATCCAATCGTTTACCAAGCGGCTTCTCAACTTTTGTCTCTATTTTTTCTGCTCTTAAACGTATCTTTTGGATATCTAAAGATGGCGCGCCATTTTTTAATTTGGCTGCATGTAACACACGTCTCGCATTCGAAACAAAATCCTACGCTGACCACTCAATCAAACTCCATTCACGAGGAGAGTGCATAAATCAGTGTAATGGAGTGCGTTTGTTGGAGGTGCGTAGGTGACGTCACTCACGAACGCCCACGCGCTCACCGACATCTATTGAACGAGCTTGAAAGGCAAACAAAGCGAGTTCACTGAGCCTGCAGCGCAGCGCTGTGCTCGTAGAAAGCGCATCTCTTTTATTTCAGAAGCGAAACAATCGCCAAAATTCGTGCGAAGAGAACGCAGATTTTAATACAAAACTTGGCATCAACATGCACCTACATGTATGTGTTAATTCATAAACAATTCACGATCATTTTTAGCGACCAAATTCTGTATATAATGCGGATGTAATGAAAAAAATCGTCAAGTTCTTCGTAGCCATGCAATCACAGCCTAGCCCTGTTCAAAGTCATTCTTGTACAGTTTGGTTTCTGAACAAAATGCAAGTTGACATTAGTTGAACCCTTAGTTTTATTCCTTGTATGTTCTAAGTTTCAAAAGACGGATCGGCTCTGCAATGTCTTTGTTTGTGGAGTGTAATATATCGTGATTAGTGGGCTAATATATATGGCTTCTGGTGTTTCTGTGCTGTATTACTTTTGTCTTGAAGCTTACACGGCCACTTCTATTTTGACAATATGAATGATTACTACTAAAAAAAAAGCTTCCGACGTATTGAGAACCTCCTCCTTTTTTTCGAAGTCGGTTAAAAATAAGTTCAAAATAAGTCGTACTAGCGGGTATAATAAATTGGAGAGGCGTATGTCCAGCAGTGGACGCAAACACGCTGACTGACTGACAGCGGGTGATCGACCGACACACGACACAACGCACTTTCTGTGCATTTTGAATGTTAATATGGCGACTGACTTGTAACAATTATGTGTAATACATCGCGTTACAACCCGAGCATTACAGTGCCGCGAGCCGCGTGCTTCACTCGACTGTCGGTTTTTCGCGGATCCCTTTGAGTGTTACATTGCAAATAATGTAACAGTGAGTTGCCACCTTGAAAATGCGACCGGCAGTAAAGCGAGAGGATGTGTATTTCTCGCTTATTTCCAATTCCGTGGTGAGCGTCGCCATCGTCTCGGCGGCTGCACGGCGTAGTGGCGGCACCGCGGCGGCAAGTCGTGTCGCTAATGACGACCAACACATAATGTGTTTCTTTTACGCACCAGACACCATTCCGCCTCTCGCTGCGGATCATGTTCGCACAAATCGAGAACACGCATTAGCTCCCCGCACACAATGCACCACTTCTTGTGGACACTTATTTTCTCATCGTTTTCCCTTATTTTATTCCAATTACGAGCTATTCTTCTCGAAATAGCTCTCGTACCGTCGCGGTTGGAAAGTTATACGCACTCTGGACTTTTGGTTTCAATCCGATGTTTCTACCAACTCGATACTTAGTGGCCAGTCTGCGTTCTCACCTAAATTGGCGTTTACTGCAAACCGATCGACTGGCGTTTCCCGTAAAAACGTCAAACTCCATACAAGTTTTTAATAGATATTCTGTGGTTTTACTTCTTCAATCTGTCAAAGTCAAACTCGGACTTCTGATTTGCATGAAAACGCACTGTCAAATCAAATTAGGACTCGCAAACCACTGCGCGCGCTCTTAAATTTCTAGATACAATTGAAAACGCCAGTCGATCGGTTTGCCGTAACTGCCAATTTAGGTGACAACTGGGACTACAGGCTCTGATCCGCCTTATTCAATTAAGTGAAAGGGCGGTCGTTTGCGATCGGGTCCGTGGAACGGTGACCCTTGGCGCTTGCAGTCACGAAGTGGTCCGAAAGGGACTTTCGTTCGGATTGAAGAGCGCGGTGGTTGTGCGCGGAGGATAGTTTGCGCAAGGCTGCCTGCAGCTTGCCGCCGCCTCCGCCGCCGCGGTTGCACAACCGAACGGTGAGCGGCCGTATCTGCAACCGCCTCATTTGCACACATCGCCGTCGCTTGCCTCACCGCGCCTCCTCCGCTCCGCCACACTGGCAGGATTCGCTCTTATCTACGCGGGCATCGTTCATTTCACTTTTCGCTGCGCGCATGCTCGCGTATGGACTGCTTTAAATGGCTGACTTGTTCCGCGCACGCTCATGGTACCCATTTGTCTGGGTTCAATGCCTTCCGCATTTACTTTTCGGATGCTTTGGGTGAAGTCGATTAGTGGAAATAACTTATTTAATTTTTCACACATTGTTCTTTAGTTATCTGCAAGTTTAGGTGGATTTTCCGAGTTACCAAAGAACATCAGAACAGACAAACCGATCTCAGATCGCCATACCACGCTCAACGAGGCACCATACCTGCAGATTTGCAGAGATATCGCGCATGCTTAAGTTACTTTTCAAGACACACAGGTTGAAGGTATGAGGAAAGGCACTCGCCGGAAGACAGTTCTATACTCTCGTTGTGCGGTAGAGAAACGAGTTTGAGAAACGGTGGACTCTCGAATTACTGCTATCAGCCACAAATGAGTGCTCTGATTTTCTGCGGCGATTGCCGCGGATACAGGTTGGATGGGGAGGGATAAGAGATCAAAGTTTCACAGAGAAACGCTTATGATGATACCTGTAAAACAGACGTGACCCTACGAAATGAATATGTTCGTATATCATCGACGCCTCGAATGGAGTGAAAAAAAGAAATTATCACGTACACTCAAAACAAAGCATGCGAATCTTTAATAGGAGGAGGCCGCGGCAACATTTATTGAATCGTTCAATAAATACTGCACACAAGCCGCGCGCTACTGACCCGTTTCAAATATTGGTTCAAGATTGCCCCACACGTCAAATTTGTTTCTTTTCCGGCGAGCTTTGTGGATGCGCTCCGTCGCCGGCGTGGGTGTGTAAACAGGCGATTGACCCATATGCATGGTGTTTGATGCGGGCGAGTGGGCGACCCCGGCCGACCGGAGCCGCGTTACGACACCACCGGCCGCCGCGTGATTTGCGGACGGAGACTTATTTACTAGATCCGCACGCGTGTTTATTTCATTGCGGGACCGCCTCTCGGCGCCGCAGCGTGCGGTGGGCGGGCTATTTCGGACGCGGACGAACGTGCGCCGTATCGCGACTTTCTCATCGCGCACCGCCGCCGCCACCGCGCGCCGCCGCCGTGCGGGCTACGCGCGAGTTCGCGTTGCGTTGCGCGCTCCGGAACTGGGATCTCGCGTTCCCATCTCACCGTGGTACGCGTGCCGAACGAAACTCATCCGTTTAGCGGCAGCGTAGCCACGGATGAGTGATAATGCACTATTAGTAGTCATAGTATTGCGCGCAACATCGAATGTTCGTTTCACTAAATGGTGTCCTGAAGCCTCAGTCCGCTAATAGATAACTCCACTTTCGAGCGTTAGCGTTATGAGATAACCCCGGAATCACACAAAATTGTACCAAACTACTAAAACGCACGCATCACGCATTCATAACGCTCGAAAGTGGAGTTATCTATTAAAGGACCTAGGCAAAAATGCAGGACAGTAAGTGAACGAAATCATGGCGCTACAGTAAATGTAAGAGTATGTATATTTACTAAAATATGCTGCGCTGCTGCTATACGAATGAGTTCCGGTCGCCACTCCCGTCCTTCCCACTCGGTTACATATGAACGTTACGTTCACCATAGAGATTATCGCTGGAGGCCATTCCTATATGGCGTGGCGTGACTACACTGCGACCACGGCGAAAGTGATGGCATTCCATTTGAGAAATACGCTTCAAATTATGCACGTACTAGCTGGGCGATCTATAATTATATTGCGACAAGCATGGTCTGGGTCCGCTTCAAGAAAGCGACCACGTAGTTCCTGAGACGCAATGGTTTGTGGCTTTGCTGGTCGATAAAGGATAAATTAGGACTTATCGCGTATCACGACCTTCTCGGCACTATAATCACTCACTTTATTGACTTCCCATGGCGCGGTTCGCTTCGAAGATTGGCGCTCGAAGATGCTTTTATTTCTTGCGTGATTTTATTGGTCGCAGTTTACGACCTCGGAGACCTTCCATTCGTGAATGGTGAAATCGTGGTCAAATTAAACCTTATCCGATGCAGCAACGAAAGCTTCAAGTAATGTTCGGTAATGGGGTAATCGGGCATTTGAAATTGTATTTTACGACTTAATTAATTGGCATTCGCTCTTCTTTAGCTGCATTCATCATACTTACGACACAGAAACACGAAACATTTCACGTCAAAATCACAACATCATCATGGACGCCATTTCTGGCTCCAAGCACCGATGTGCGGTTACAGGGTACCCAGCGGTTGACTATTGTCAAACTTGTTTCGCCCAATTGTATTGTATTATATTTCATTTTGTCAAATTGGTAGACAAGCTACACTCAGACAGGTCATTTTTTCTTATTTTAAGGCATACAGGCAAACATAGATTCAGCTTACAATTTCTGGACCAATTATGGTTTTTAGCCAAATATAATGGCGAACTAATTTCTGTGTCATTAGCTTTTTAGGCCCTACACCACCAAAGTGATGGGGTTCCTCACGATGTTTTTCTTCACCATAAAGCATCGGTGTTACATATGTGATGCACTTATCAAACTCTAAACGAGAAACACAGTGAAGCAGCAAGTTGGTATCGAACCCACCGGCTCCAAACCCCTCCAAACCGCTAGGCCACGAACGCAAAATCATAGCATTATAATTCAACATGAACTGGCAGAGGATGTCAATGACATGAATGGTTTTTTTTTACATCGGGCTCAGATAGCTAGCAGTGGACCCGGTTCGTATGCACAGTCAAATGGTCAAAGTTTCTCGATAATGGCCGTTTTCAAAGCTGGGAGGTCGCGTCTGATCCTTGAGTCCGATAGAAGGAGCACACAAACGAGTCGCCCGTCACTTCCAGCTAACAAACAAACCTGAGAAGTGATCCAAGCGAACAATGCCGCTCGCCTCCGCTTATTGTTCCGTCTCGAACCTCGTCCGCGGCGCGACCTGTTGCAGTGCGTCTCGCTCCGGCGCCCGGCCGTGTCCGCCTGCTAGAGGGAGACGGCCGTCGCGGCGTCGGCCAGCTCGGACAGTCGCGTCGCTCGACGAACAAGTGGGCCTCCACGGTCGATGCGCTTGCGCAACGCCGCCGCTGCATTTGCAAGTTTTAGATAAATACAAGTTAATTTAAACGGTATGAATTAAGAAAGCACGAGGTTATCTTCGTTTGGCCATCGCATAAAATTTGTCTGCTTTGTGCGTTTGTTACGCACATATTAGCTTTTCTTTTGTTATCGGCTTCGAAATACGATTATGGAAAGTTATCTGGTTAAAAAGTGACCTGGGGTCTTAACAATCATTTTATGAAATTATCCAGTTCAATGTAACCGTGCTTATAAAGGGCAGGCCCGGGCGTGGCACCCAATTTCTTCGGTCGTTGGCTGATTTCATGACAGTGGGTATTGTAAAAGCCATTCATGTTCAGTTACATAAAACATACAAAATAAAGGTAGATAGTCTATGTGGTCTAAAGTCTAGTTAGTAATTGCTTGCACCAGCTTACGATACATGTATTCTGAACGAACATGAAACTATTCAGTGTGTAATCAGTTGGTCCCGTTGATATTGTCGCCAGCGCAGAAGTTAGTGAAGTTGCCGGCTCCGCCCGCGGCCGCTTCGGGTACTATTACGAGGGTGGATCATAAAGTTTTTGGAATCACACACTTCTAACAGGTATTTTGAGGGTAATCTGTAATGAAAGTGAGCAGTCACTATTGTAGTGTTTTGACGTAAAATATAAATCAGCTGTGGTTTAAAGTTCTTAAGAAATATTTTTTTTAATTTAAGTGGTCGCCAAAAATTACGTAGAATGGAGAAAAACAAGATTTGTGTCGTTGTAAAGTATCTGTTTCTGAAAAACATTTCTGCTAATATTTTTTTCTGGATATGCAGCAAACATTAGGGGACAGTACACCACCATATTTCACCGTTGCTTACTGGATATCTGATTTCAAACGTAGCAGATCGAGCTGTGAAGATGACGCCCGCTCTGGTCACTCGACCACCTCCCCCACAGAAGAAAAGGTCCAAAAAGTGGAAAAAAATGTCTTGGAAGACGGACGAGTAACAATAAACCACCTCTTAGAGGCTCTAAAGATTAGTTATGGCAGCGGTAAAAAAAAGTTGACAGATGTTTTGAACTTAAAAAAAGTGTCAGCAAGATGGGTACCACGAATGCTTACTGACGAGAACAAGAAGCAACGTCTTGACTCCTCTAAGCGGAATCTTGACATCTTTCAAGAAGATCTTGAACTCTTCTTAGGTTTTTTTGTAACCATGGATGAAACGTAGATGCACCACTTCAATTCCGAGACAAAACGACAAGGCATGTACGACCAACGACCGTCTTCTCCTCCCGTGAAGAAATTTCGTGTTGCTGCGACTGCATGCAAAGTTATGGCCTCTGTGTTCTGGGAGGTTGAAGGAATTCTCCTAATTACCTACTTGCCTAAAGGTTAATCAATTCCCAGTTCATATTATGCAGATTTAATTGCGAAATTGCGAGATATCATTAAAGAAAAATGACGAGGAATGTTGACGTCCGGCGTGCTGTTTCATCAAAACAAAGCGCCCGCTCACAGATCTGAAATCGCCCACACTGCAATCAGTAATTCTGGCTCCGACCTTTATGAGCTCATGCCATATTAACTGGAGTTAGGCCCCAGTGATTTTCATGTATTTTGAAAATGGAAAGAAAATCTCCGTGGAACCAAATTCGAGAATAATGGCGGGGTAATGCCTGCTTTGGAGGAGTTTTTCGATGCTCACGAACAATATTTTTTTAAGGATGGAATAATCAATCTAGAAAAACGGTATACCAAGTGTATCAATTAGAAAGAGATTATGTAGAAAAAAAAATTTAGTTTCAATCAAATTTTCATTGTTTTCATGGTCATTCCAAAAACTTTATGATCCACCCTCGTATTACTGCGTTAGGCACGCTCTACGGTGTTGCTAGCTGGTCGATGCATGCAATGCACGCCAGCTGTAATCACCATGCGACCAACGCTACTTTCTAGCTCTCCACGCTTACATACTGCTCATTCATTTTATTACAATTCCTGCCATTTAACGATCCATTACCGTGCCACTCGATGGTCGTAAACGTCTTTTAACCACTTTAAAGATATCGAGGGTTTCACGCTAGCGAATCGCTCGCAGTTAGGGAAATTTATTGATATCAGTTTCCTAATTGCGAACTATTTGTTCGAATATAATTACCGGTAATGATATACTTAGGTGGATTCGGGAGACAGCTATCCTCCCTGTACCTGCTGACGGCGAGGTAGTGCGCCTGAGGGGAAGGGGGAGGCAACAGGTGAATCCGAAGGACCGTCCTCTCCCCGGATCGCACCCTCGTTCGTCGATGGCCCCGATATGGTGGTGCAGTGTCGATATGTCGATATCGCCCGAATTGCTATGCTGCTGATATTGTATGAAAAAATAAATATTTGCCGCTTCCCGCGTTTAATTTTTATGATGCAGGACATTAATATCTATATGAAAAAGGACAAAATATTTAGTTTCACGTCCCTTAAATACATTTTAATATTCAGTCAGTCAGTTGGTTGAATGTATCATTGGCTTACCGATTCATCATCATTCATTTATCATCGTTGCCGACCTAATAGATTTTGCGGGCGATACACCTAACCGAAACTACTCAATCTCTCAGAGCCGCTAGTCTAAGTTGTCACCTAAATTGGCGTTACGGCAAACCGATCGACTGGCGTTTTCAAATGTATGGAGAAAATGAAGAGCGCGCGCAGCGGGCGTTAAGCGAACTTACATTTACGAGTCCGAGCTTTATTTGACAGCTTACTCAACGTTGCCGTAAATACGTCGACGTTGCCCTTTACGTCCACTCCGCGTTTTCATACAAATCGGAAGTCCGCGTTTGACTTTGACAGCTTGAAGAAGTAAAACCACAGAATATCTAGTAAAAACTTGTATGGAGTTTGGAGAAAACGCCAGTCGATCGGTTTGCCGTAAACGCCAATTTAGGTGAGAACTCAGACTGACCACTCAGTTCTGTAGACGCCGCATCGGGTATAATCGCATGGCTACTCTGTCGTTCCTGGTCGTGAATGTCCCGTCCTTACTTTCGCTTTCATGAGCGCGCCTTTGTAATGCTCGTAAGCGACGGCGCTTTCTTCCCCACACCTTCTCATGCGTTCCCGGTCCCCGAAACACCGTTTAGAGCTAAAGAAAACAAAAATCGAAGACGGTCGATACATTTAAACAGTTGATGAGACAGCACTGTCTCTTCCGCCGGCCGTTGTGTAGCCGCCTCCGCTGCCTCCACCGATGACGGCGTCATTAGATTCCCGCAATCCCACTGCCCGCAATTACCGTCAGCCCTCCCCACATCATCGCGCCGCCTCCCCGAGCCGATCTGACAACGGCGAGTGAATGATGACTCGGCAGGTCGTCCGCCGCCGCCTCTACAAGATTACAACAGCCCTAATCCGCTGAGTGATTCGACGATATTAATGAAGTCCGCTCTCGAAAATGTTTGTTCATTTGTCAGAAAATTGTTCGTAGCACTTCAGCGGTGATCTGTCTTCTTTTGTAGACTTTAAGAGGAACGACTGGTTGTCTAACTAAACGAACTTTCAACACTTTGATTGTGTTTTTGATTGCTCTACATTTTCCAATTTTCGCTTCGCTTTCTTAGTAGGTCGTTTTCCGTCTTAAATAATTACCTTCTGCCAATTAAACAGGCGAAATAGTCAGACACAAGTAGAGAACAATTTATCCTAATCCCGGTGTACGACGTCACCGCCGCTCCGCCTCGCGCGGAGTCGTTCGTAATCCCACAACAAAGGGAAAGGATTCGCCGAGATAGCGGGGCGCAGTCGTTTCGTCGCGAAAGCTCCGGATTAGGTGCGTTCAGCCAATAAACGGCCGAATATTTTATGTAGCTCCTCGGCTTAATCCGGACTGACACAGTCTTGAGGAGCCACCTATGTAGCTCTCTACTTTATGTAGAATCTGATTGGAGAGAGAAATGTACACCAGCTATGGGTAATTCCGGCTCCAAAGAGGAATGCATTCCTATTTCTGATCCACAAGTCCGGACAACCCTTCATGGTTCAACGGAACTGGAGAACCCGCTAAGGGTACTCCGAGAATTGTCCGCCAAAATTCGGAATGCTTGTAAATTAACTCAAGTTTTCGGCGGAAGCGCCCCCCTCTGCCTCCAGCTTGAATGATTGTTTTCTGTGAAGAGTGGGAATGGGAGTGGGTGGGTAAACGTCAGGAACAACTAAAGGAGCAATGAAAGCAGAGAAGGCGGGTTCTCGGAATGGGGTGGGCTCGGAATGCTCTATCGCTGGTTGGACATTTACGAAGTTTGCCATTTTTTTTATTGCCCGAGTTGGCCCGCCCCAAACATAGATTTTTGGGTCAGCTCATTTTGAAAAATAATATTTCTGGAAGTCACCATGATCACGATACAACCAAAAACATATTTGGTTACGGTTTTGACTTGAATTGAGTTCGATATTCTACTGCGAAGGCTGGAGCGAAGGCTGTGAAGGCTAACATAAACCTATAGCACCCACATACGTGGCATGAGCGCGCTGTGCTTACAAGACGAACACAGTGTGGGACGTCAGCTCAATTCTTTGTTGTTGTGGGATTACCGCGAGTTGGAGAGAGACGGAACATACCTTCCTGATGAGACAACTTTTCGAATCGCTATCAGTACTTAGTGTCCGCGATCACGTGTCAAATAAAATGTATTTTGTCTAAAATCTTTATGATATCTCTAGTTTTTCTTAAGACCTCCCCGGGCGGCGGGACTAACTTATTGACGGGCACAGCATAAAATACGCCACCATGTCAAATACTGTACTCTCAAAGGGAGCGCACCAAGAAAATAAAATGTACTCAAATAATGTATAGAAAAATTTCCTAGCTTGTAGTAGTATCAGAATGCTCGAACTGTGTTTTTCCACGAGTGTTACAAATGTGTAGCGCAATAAAATCAAAGATCTATAAAGGTACGCAATTTATATTTATAGTGTAGCAGGGTGTGTAGGTGTGTGTGCGGTCACGCGATGCTCGTCGGCCTTGCGTGGGCCGAGATACTCGCACGAGAGTGGCCACAACCACCTCCGCGTCGCTACCGCATCGCGACACTACCGCGCCACTACCGCGCCACCACCGCGCCACACTTCCTCACTATATTGTATACACTGCAGCGAATGTTTGTCCCGCTTTGCTCACCTGTTTCACACGTGACTGTACCCGGTCCTCACCCGCGGCTCACTCCAGTGGAGGGCACCCATGTCACGAAGTGGGGCCAAAGTTCGCCTACGCAACTGTCGGAACTTTTACGGTTTATGTTTCCGAGTTCCGACTGTACAAATTATGACGTTAGACGGATTTCAAAAGTTGTATCCAATTTCGTGGAGCAATTACAGGTTGCATGGAAGCGTATATGAAGGCTTATCCTCGAACTGTTTTTTTGGCCTCACAGTTCTAACAATACCCTAACACTTTTTAAAGGACATTGGACAAAATTTACCCACTCACTAAGTTTGCGGCCACGAAATCCATGGTAACTATGGATTAATAAAAAGAAAGGCACTGTACATTATTATTTATTATATATATTTATATTATTAATGATTATTGTTTATAGCTGTAAATTGTACTCTGTAATACTGTGTGATTCCTTAATAAAAAAAAAAGATCACACTTCTGGGTTCAGTGGTCAAAAATGTGTTGTTTGTTGTATTTAAGTACCAATTTACTGAACCTATTTTGATAAAATAAATATGGGACCACCTGTAAAGTATACCCTTACAAACAAAAAAATAATTTTCTAAATCGGTCCAGGGGTCTTCGAGTAATCGGTGAACATACATAAAAAATCATTCCGAAGAATTTAGAACCTCCTCCTTTTTTTTAAGTCGGTCAATAAATGCCTAATGCAATGGAAACTTATTACTAAAGTTACCTAGCTATATAAAACACGAAACAAAAAAAAGTGTTAAAAAAAAGAACTTGCAATACTTGTGTGGATCTTTGTCGCCGCGTTAAGTACGCATGTGACAACAGATCTGAGTGTTTCATTTTTATGGCAGGAAAGTTAACCAAGATAAATATCTCGGCAAAGGTATGAACTCGGCAGGGTGATGGCTGCTCCGATAAGGTGAGAGCCTCCGTCATGCCAGTGGTTGTGCATAAGCTGCGCCGTGTCTGCTTCGCGTGCTATTGGCTATGTTTTTTTTCCTTACCCTTAATATTGAAGGAGTATCCTGTCGGGGAAGTTATATTGTCAGAAATGCTAAAAAGAAACCGCAATATCAGATCGTATCAGCTGAATAGAAAGCCTGGCGCTCATAAACGATTCTGTAGTTTTATTGCTGGAAAGTGAATGGATATAATATCGTTGGAGGGTTCTCTACACGCTAAATAAGATAGGATTTTATGATTTTTTTATCGATTGAAAGGGCACTAAGCGACTTAAGGCAGTTGATAAAAATGGTGTTTTGCCTAAGTCTATGCAAAAATACAACGTTGTTTTCTAATTTGAGATAGTATTGTATTGGATAGAGCAATATAGCAGCAAGTCCGGCGTGTATTAAAATGTTTGCTGTTAGTTGGCTAGCGCGGGATTGCGAAACGGCCGAAGTGCCCGAGGCATCGTAGGCGCTCACGCAAATGTCGAGGCACATAATAAGAAATATCGAGGCATGCCGCAAGAAGAAAGATAACTTGTCGTTAGTGGCGGATAAACAAACACCTTATGCAACAAAACAATAGATGCCGAAGGACAGTTGTAATATCCGTAAACCGGGTATCCGGAGTACAAGATTGTAAATAGGCCTGTCGTAGCCTAGCTAACCTAACTTGTCCAATACAGACATCTGACGACACTGCAAAAAGTTGTGCATGGTCTTACATACAAAGATTCGCGTCGACTTGAGAACCTCCTTTTTTTGGTTAGATAAAATTAATGTATGATTCTAAACTTCAGCGATCAGGTGATTTATAGAAGTGACTGACCTGACCTAACTTATGGGAATTTTAAGTCATGTTTACAAAAATCCACTCCTCCAGTTACATTCAGGTTTTTATGCTTAGCTATTTTTAACCGACTTCAAAAAAGGAGGAGGTTATCAATTCGTCTGTATGTTTTTTTTAAACGATGCCACGTCCACTTTCATGTTCTACCATCGTCGCACGCACATGTCGCGTAGTGTTGTTTATCTGCTCTGATTAATTACAGCATTGACCTTCCCGAGTTGACCGCGCTGTCGTGTCGTGCGCGAGTTTCTACCCCGTCCCCCTTTCTCGTCTCACCAGTGACCTCACTTGACATTTCTACAGGTCTTACCCCCCTTGCCGCCCACCTACGCACGTCAACTCCTATCGATACAACGTGGACGACGACGACGCCATGAAATTATAATTCCAGGTGGAACGTTTAACCTTTTATAATTATATCTCATGCGGCCTATTAGTTAATCGATCTGCTAATGTGGTAGTGTTCAACGTGAAGAGTTAAAGTTTTCGTAGACGTCGCAATTCAGTAGCTTTGTCGTGTAATAGTGGCTATTTTATTTTTCCGCTTTCATTGGCAAAGCTCATCTCCGAATGTTTCTGGTTCACTGCCACTTCCTCTGGCGAGCTATCGATGACACGGAACGTTGGTTACGCACAGAGATCGGCTTCGTTCAAAAGAAATTACTCTTCGTAGGCACTGGAGTTGAAAAACAAAATTTGAAAACAGACTTTCACATCAATGCGTACCTAAACGCTCTTGGCGTTAAATTATTTCGAACTGATTGAATTCAAGAGATGTTGTTAAAAGGGCGGTAAATGTTATAAACTATGTTATCCTTGTTTTACGTTCAAAAGATCTTTCGAATAACTTAATCTGATAATCTTTGCAACGTGGTGAATCTTTACTAATGAGATGAAACTTCAACGTAGGCATATGCTTAGTTTACTCATACAGGAAATATCAACTCAACAAGAACAACAGCAACATTCGACGCTCACTAGCAACATTTAGTGTAGAGAGTGAAGTGGCGAAGAGGATAGAGATAGAATTAGAAATCGGCGGAGCATTGTGTCGGCCACGCTCCACTTGGTTGGCGGCGCGCGGCGACGCTGGCGACAGCAGCTGCACTCTACCGCTCCGGCAGCGTCGCCGACGCCTCTCTCCTGTCCGTCCTGCTGGCGTCTCGACGTTCAGCGCGTCGGGGTGCATCCGTGACGACTGTGCCGCAGTCAACGTTAGTATTTGTGCTGTCATGAACACACAACAGCCGGCACTAACGCGTCAGCTTAAACTTCCGGTTTTGGTAGGAACGCAATAACAACGAAATACGTATGAATGACTCAGTCATTACTGTACTAACGCTCGTTTTCACCACCTCCAGCCATTAAAATCCCAAATTTATCTTTCGGTTACACCATGTAAATATGAAATGTAACCGAAAGTTAATTATCGGGCTTCAGGTAGCTGAATGAAATTAAATGTGGCGGTGAAATCATGGGTTCAATCTGCCGTTTCAGGCTGACCGTTATAACACATGGCTTGAGCCAATGAGAGGTTGTAGACCACAATAATTGACGTACACACAGCCGCAGCGAACGCGCAGACAATAAGGCAGGGTCACGATTGCTGCGCCAGTTCACTTGTGCAGCCACCAATTGGACAATAATAGCGCGACGCGTGCGACCTAAAAGTATTAAATGATTCGTTCGCATAGCCGTGTTCTGAAAGCTGCGACCCGTGCCGACCGCTCGTTATCCAATTAACTGGCTACTTTGTAAATGATCCACGCGATGGTCCGTCCTGATTTTAATGGTCTATTTTATGACCTTCGAGGCTGGTCCGCCCCGCCTTCGCGCTGTTCGGGTGCTGTCTGACTGCAAGCGGTCTGTAGCCCTGTTCTTGTGATTACATACCCAGGAATCAGGTATCTTCCACCGCTAATAAAGCGGAATACGTGTAGGATTACTATGTTCATTGTCCGGCTAGGCTACAGCTCATAAGCGAAACCCTCCATGCAAACGTGGTAAGAAAACTACTGTGCCTACTTGAATTGTTGTATGGAATATCAGTCATTCAATATGTGACTGCAGGTTTTTAGGGTTCCGTACCCAAAGGGTAAAAACGGAACCCTATTACTAAGCCTCCGCTCTCCGTCCGTCCGTCCGTCTGTCACAGGGCTGTATCTCATGAACCGTAACAGGTAGGAAGCTGAAATTTTTACAGATTATGTATTTATTTTGCCGCTATAACAACAAATAGGTAACATTATAAAATAATAAAAATTAAAGGGGGCCCAAAAGTGCAAACAAAAGTATTTGGTTTATTGTTACCAAAAACCAAGTAAATTCAAACAATTGTGTTCATATTATTTTTTAACTAAGCATTCAGACCTAGGGAACCTCATTTTCGGATACTTACGGACGGGTTACGACTCATGAGAGTGTGATTGGATGAATTATTGTTTTGTTTACGGGATGGTGCGTGTGCGCCCGCGACCGCGCCGCGCGCCGCTTCCGGCGGAGTGGACCAGTTTTGGAATCACAATTGGGCTGGTCGGACCGCGCTTTGGGAATTGCGCCAATTTTGTATGAAGCACAGGATCTTTATCGCAGTTGATATCGTCTTCTAGGCTTACTTGAACCTTAAATATTTAGATGTAATACGTCAGAGATATAGTTTCCTTAATGTATGAGGCGCCGATTATTATCAATTGAGGGATAATAATGGGCAACTATCTAGGATTATTGACCGAGCGTAGCGAAAGTCTCCGTTTCAAGATTGGGCTAAAATGCTTTTTTATGTCCGGCAGGTCGTCCTCTCCTCTACAGAGCCGGTAGTCTCAGTTCTCACCTAAATTGGCGTTTACGTAACTTCGAAGTTCCGTAAAAACGTCAAACTCCATACAAGTTTTTACTAGATATTCTGTGGTTTTACTTCTTCAAGCTGTCAAATCAAACTCGGACTTGCAAATGGTAGTTCGCTAACGCCCACTGTGCGCGCTCTTCAATTTCTCCATACATTTGAAAACGCCAGTCGATCGGTTTGGCGTAACGCCAATTTAGGTGAAAACTCAGACTGACCACTCTGGTCACATTTCTGAACAGATTCGAAATTTTGTAAGCAGATCCGTTATTTAGATATTTTGAAAAAAGCTGTTTACCCCTGCAGGTCGCATTACTCAACCGATTCTCTTGAAATTTAAGCAAGCAAGCAGGTGCGATATGAATATAGAATTTTATTATATATTTTTTTATTTTTTAAAAAATTTGACATTTACAAAAAATTTACAAATGTTCAAAAGACAGACTCGCGAGGTCTACAGCTCAGAGAGCCACTAGTTTAATATCACGCGATCAAACTGAGTTGGAAATAGTTTTCGTAAAACACGACTTCCAACCAATCAAGCACAATTACATGCAAAATCGTATCTCTCAAACGGGACCTTGAACTTTCTACACCTCGAGTCGTGTACTTTTCTCGTCGCAACCATTCGGAGTAGTTTCGGTCGCATAGAAGCTTCCACATGGAGTATAACACGCGTTTGTGAATCGACGTGACTTGCAGGTCGAATGGAGAATTGACTTTCGCGCGCTCTGCACGGCGGCCGGCCCGGGCCTATTGACCCAGTGAGGTGCGGTGGCAGCTGCGGGCCTCTGTGCGTGCAGCGAGGATGGGAGCTCAAGTGCGCGGACGGACGAGCAAGACAGGACGGGAGTGGCGACAGAAACTCGTCGGTGTAGCGGCAACGTAACCACCTATTTGTGGTCTTACACTGATGGTAGGGCCGCCCATTCATTTTGCCTACGAATTCGGGACACCATAGATTAAAGAGGAAGGTATAGATTGGTGACATCATACCAGTGTTGAACACAGATGGCGCTGCAATTCAAATTTCAGAATACAAATACAAACAATGAATATCAATGATATTATTATTATTAGTTTAAATGTAACATCACGCTTACCCTCGCGCGAAATTTGGAATCAAGCTTAGTTTAATGACGGTGTAACTAATTCTGGCAGTGACGGGAGATGGCGCGGGTTAGAAATGTCATAGTACCAGCGAAAATAGCAGTTTTCGGCGAGTTTTGCACGTTGTATGACGTTAGCTATCTATACTTTCCTTTTAATCTATGGGTGCACTAATTAGCAGCCTGTGAAATCTAGAATATCGGGAATGGGCGAATTCATAGGGAACTGACTGGCCGGCGCTACCGTCAGTGTATGTGGTGGTGTGTGTGGCTATGCTGCCGCTATGCGTATGACTTTTGGTCGCTACTCCCGTTCATTTCTGGCTCGATGCACGGAGGCGTGCGGTGCGGCGCGCGGCGGCTGCCATTGGCGCCCGCTCCGCGCGACCGGTTCGCTGGCGTTGCCGGGCGGGTAACCCTCCCCCTAACCCCTCGCTCCCGACCCTACGCCGCGACGCTACGCTGACGTCGCAGACTGCCATCTTAAGCCTCGGTCACACGTAGCTTTTTTAGGGTTCCGTACCCAAAGGGTGCCAGCGGAACCGTACTAAGCGTCCGCAGTCCGTCCGTCCGTCTGTCACAGAGCTGTATCTCATGAACCGTAATAGGTAGTAAGCTGATTTTTTTACAGAGTGTGTATTTTTTATTTTGCCGCTATAACAACAAATAGGAGACATTTTTAAATTTTAAAATAATTAAAATGAAAGGGGGGCCCATACAAAAAACGTGAGTTTTTGTGGTAAATCATGTACGGAACCCTTAGTGCGTGAGTCCGACTCGCACTTGGCTTTTTTTTTCTAAAGCAGCAAGACTAGTTCTAGAAAAACTCGTTGATTCCAGTCGCCGCCTGCTTGTCACACGCAGCGTTTTTTCCTCGCTAGTCGATTGCGATAATTCAGTCTATTCGTGCTTTTAAGGATGCCAACTATCTGACCCCGTCGCACGCGCCTCGGGCAGCTAATTCGGCTTAGCATTGTTCGATAATGTGAAGAATCAGCTGAGCAAATGCTCAGAAAACTCTGCGTGTGACAAGCAGGCGGCGACTAGAAGCAGCGAGTCTTTCTAGCCGCTAGTTCTCGCCGCTTTAAGGTGGGCCTTCCCGCTCAACTCCCCATACAAACGTGGAAAGAAGATCAGTCACATATTTCGTGTTAGAGATCCAAAATTGTATTTAAAACAGCTTGATTTGATCGAACTAGATGTCTGATGACCATTGGCATTGTAAAATAGTGTTTGGTTTCTAAGTTACAAAGCCCGAAAGTTCGAATATTTCGCGCTTTTTATGCAACAACTTTGCAGATGTATTACTAACATCTTGAAAAAAAATTCATCAGACGTAGCTTGTTTTATGAAGATTCATAATCAATTTGGTTTTTCCCTGATTTTTGACTACTCGTCGTGATTTACTTTTAGCTATAAGTCGTTTTGTAATAAATTGTTTCGTAAATTTTACCAAATCAAACTCTATGCGCATTGTCTGGTTTGTGGACATGTTAAATCCTCCTCATCACTGAGACTGTCTTTTTCTTTGAAACAGAGAAAGTCCCAGAGCGCAATAGCACGGTTTGTTACCGTTTCCGCGAATGAGTTAGTCCCGCCGGGAAAGGCCACCGTGTGACCGAGGCTTTTCACGCCACCCAGCTAACTCTAGACTTCTCCGAGCGCCCGGTTCAAGTTTTTGACTCGCCCAGGGCTATTCTCGTCGGCTTATGATTCACGAAGAGTTCCTGGTGCCGTGAGCACGCTGCGTAGATGTTGTTGACGGCAACGACGATGTCCACTGAAGGCCAAATAATAACAATGTTTACGTTTAGTCGCGATCGTCTGTTTTCAGATGAGAAGCCGTTCTTGCACAAATATTACTTGTTGACACTTATTTATTCACCTCAACTCGTTTACAATCCTTCAATATGATAATTACGTAAACGATTGTTTGTGTTTTAAACGCCTAGTAGCAACATGAGAAATAGTTGCAGCGGTCTGATGTCTGGGTTCCTGCACGTACGGCTTTTCACGCGGCGGGAGGAGACATTCTCCGACGTTTCGAGCTGATCGTTCAGCCCGTTGTCAAGGGGGCAGCCGCCACGTTCGTACGCAGCAGCTTACTGTAATGAACACTCTTCTAAGGGATTCGTCGTTCGTGGTTCGGATACCAAGTGAAACTATAGCAGTCGTATTCAGAGACAACCTGTCAAAACTTAGTACGAGATTGGCACCGGACTAACCATACACAATCCGGTTTAGTCCTACGTATTAAAGTTATTCCGCCCACTCTCAATACAGCCGTAGGTTCCCTTGCTTAATCCCGCCCGGTTTGATACCATCGCATTGAATGAACGAGGGTCGAAGCGACTGTTTTCTGTTACTGTGTAAAATCCTTGGATGGGCGATTTAGTGTGTCCTTCGAATGCCTAGCATTTTTCGATAAGTGATTGGTAACTCGTAATAGAGGCTCAGGTACGGTTTATCGATTCCCGTCTACTCAATTGGTTTCATTTGCGGGTCGAATCGATGGAGACTGTAGCTAGGGCAGGTCAGGGCAGTGCACGAGGTCCGTCGATGTGTCGGCTTGCCTCCGCGCGGCGGCAAATGGTTGCAACTAGGTCACGTCGTATCTTCTAATCAGTTGCTGCCAGCGAGCATGGAAGGACGGGACCAGAGATCGAAACTCATTCGTATGGCGGCAGCGTAACGACGAGTTAGTGGAAACCGTCTAACTGTAAATAGAACTAAGTTGTTCGTTTACGAATTCGGGACGCGCAACATCGCATATTTTTGCGCGCGTGTCGTTGGAACTCGAGAAAATAAGCGAACTTCGTCGCCAGCGGCGGGCGCAGCTGTCGCCGTGGTACCCATGTAAAAGTGGCTAGTCTCGGTTGCTACTTCCGTCCTGCCATACTCGCTGCTGCCGCCATAGGATGGCTGGGACGCGCGCCTGTTACATAAAATCAATCTCTATTCTGTCGGATGTTGTATCTAGTCCGATGCCGCCTGGAAGCTGTTGTTATCAAATGGATATGGAGCGACTTGCTATAACAATAGGCATCGTTACTAACTAATGATATTCGCTACCGTTGGCCGAATTGGAGGTGTAGAATCGTGCGCGAGTGAATGGGTTGTTAGTTGTTGACGGCGTGTCCGCGCAACATTCCGAGAATACGAGACAAAATGGCGCGAAGTGATAATGTTGGTAAACAGTAATGTCGCGACTGTTAGCGCTTGCGTTGCTTGATAAACACCAAACACCAAGCTGCGTGCATTGCGTTTTAGCTATCGAATTATATGTTATTTCAACCCTACAAAAAGTAACGATACATTTGAGCTGTGATTTAATCGATATAACCCTTCATCTTTCAGATAATGTAACACACTATGTGTAAGAAATCTAATAGATCAATTGAGGCGCTTGCCACCTTCTAACGTGATTATTGAATGATGCTAAGTGCATCATTCAATAATCACGTGCGTCAAGTGCGTCAAGAAATGGAGTATAGAATTAGAGTAAAGCAACTCTGGGCACGATCGGGTTCTGGATGGCTGACCTCTTTCAAACGTCGATGCTGGCCACCTTAAAGTATTAGTCCAAGTCCATGCTAGGTTAGTCCCGCTACGCATTGAATGAACGGTGGTACGGACAGTACCACCGCATTGAATGAAATATGACCGAGGCGGCAATGAAAATTGACTGGTTTCCATCCAGTCCAATGTAACGGAGTAATGTAATAAAAGTCGTGGCATGGTACCTAGTTCCCATATGGTGTTTGGGCTAATATAACGACAGAAGAAGAGCTATCTATGCTCCATTAACAAATTTTTATACTGGCCTTCATCTAATTTTAAGCTCCAAAACTAGTCTATTTGACCTTTGCAAACTTGTGTTTTGTGGTGAGGACCGCTGAGAACCAGTTAACATTGACATCTCTTAATAATAATATACTTTGTCAATGTCTAAATAGTCCTGTTTTAACACTATTATTGCAAAACGTTTAGCAATGTGTATACTAAATGATATTTTTTATCGCATCACGTGTTTATTGGCCCATTACGTGCCGAATTATCTAGAAACCATACTAGGGGGCTTGCCTTGAGTTATATTGTCAAATCTTGTGTTCAGTTCGCTTAAGTTCGCCTAGGCATTTTTATGTAACTGGACTTGGACAGCTGATACCTTTTTTTTTTTAAAAGCGATTTGGGCACACATCTTCTAGCGAAACCATGCTCGGCGAGGCACCATAACAGCGGATTTGCGGACTATGTTGTTCATATTACGCCTGAAGACTTGAGGAAAGGCACCCGCCGGTAAACAGTTCTATATCCTGGCGGTGCGGCAGAGAAATGAGTTTAAGAAAAGGGCTCCGATCCGATGTGTTGACGATTGCACTTGTTTGAAAACTTACGGCTTTTCACGCGGCGGGAGGAGACATTCTCCGACGTTTCGAGCTGATCGTTCAGCCCGTTGTCGAGGAGGCAGCCGCTACGTCCGTCCGCAGCAGCCGAGTAACTCTTTATTATGTCTAGCTGGTATCCGTCTGAATTAATTTACTGATTGAAAAGCAGTTACCAACTGCGTACATCTTGTTAATTTCCATCAATACATACAACACCTCACAAAAATTTCATCGCAATCGCACACAGGACAAAACATTCTCCACGCAAGTTTCGCCAATTTTATAAAATCCTTCCTTAATGCACCCCTTTGAGGAATATTTAATCCTTTTCGAATATCTAGGCCCTGCGGTCTACCCAGTGCATTGACTATTATTCAGCCACGGCCCTGTTCTATAAGTATAGATGATATTCTGCGATATCGGTCGCGCTACTTCTGATGGCCGCTAATCAGCTGCCCCCCCCCCCCTCCCCCCCTTTACCGTCGTCACCGCCACACCACTGACACGTTTGTCCTCGTGGCACGGTCGAACCCCTCCGCCCGTCTCTGATGAGCTCAATTGCTTATTTGCTGCCAATTTATTGTCTCGCGAGTCGATTACTCCGTTCTTAACCTGCATTTACACATGCTTAAATTTGAGCATCCTTTAACCAACGTCTAGTTCTTCAGTTCCGCTGATAAGCGTGCTCAAAGAGACGTAATAATTCAGTGCTTAAACAAATATCCAATGTAACCGAAAGTTACTTGTCGGATTTCCGGTACCTGGAGGTGGCGAAAACGGGTAAAGTTTCTCAGTATAACGAAGGCAATCTTATTTTTATTTTATTTTATTTTATTTGGGAAATCAACAGCTTACATATCTAGTACAATTTTTAAAAATATTAGAATATATCTTAGAATATAGAAACTGCCGATTTGCAATCGAATGCAAGATATAACATGAAAACCAGAATCAACGTAAATGATGTGGCCTTCAAGGAAAGAATACACAAAACGCAAGAACACTATGCCTGCTGGCATTAATCGATGAATAAGCCGCTGGGTAGGTCGTCGTGTGGTCGCTGCCGCGCTGTCGCCACCGCCATTGTCTGTCGCGCAGCTGCACGCAGAAGTGCATTAGCGTCGACGGGTGCGGTGGATGCGGTGCCGCGGTGAGTGGGCGGCGGCGGGCGGCGGTCGGTAACTCGCGAGCTGTTCCGGGCGGTGATGGCCCACTTTCCATGCTGCCAAACGATAACATTATACGTCGCCGCGTTACCTATTGTACTTTGCATTCGCCGCTCATTTCTTTTAGAAAGCTGCGTGACACTGAAAACATTGTTCGACGATAACGGCAGCACTCCGCAGTGCGGCCTCGGGGTCGTGAAATCAAGGAGAGAAATATAATAATTTGCACATACACAAAACCCTGAAGCGAGGGGTCAGTCACTCAGGGAATCTGGTTTACAATTGCTTAGAAATCTCAGTAATCTCAGCTGGTAATCCGAAGAATCTCTGGAAATGTGGAGTAATCTTAGGGAATCTGGGAATCTTAGGAATCTGGTGTTCAATTGTTTAATCTGGTGGGAGTCCGAGGTATACCTGGAAATTTGGAATAATTTTAGGGGATGTTATTACTATTCCAGGGAAACCGATGGTTCCATGACCTTTTCTTGCCAATTCGAAAAAAATGGAAGAGAAACTTTGTGTTTGTAGACAAGCAGGCGCGCGAGCTTTTTTTTTTGCTTATTCTAAATACCTGCTCAAAACAAAGCTTTATGGTTATTCTATGCATCTTGGAGTCCTTAGTCATCTTAAAAAATCCCAGAATCCCTTGGAAACTTCAGTAATCTCTTGACAATCTTTGATAGTTCTTTAAGAATGATAGAAATGTCCAGGAATCTTTGGGAATATTTGGAAATTTTCAGAAATCTTTGGGAATGGAGTCCTTGGGAATCCTTAGGAAACCTGGTATTTTTAACTACTGGTAATCTTGGTGTACACTTTTTGCTCCAGCGACTGACTCCTCGCCCTGAAGAAAAGTCCTTCGCGTTTAGTCTCACATTAAACGGTTTGCGTTCTTCAGTGTCCTGACCCAGATATCACTCGGCTGAAAACCATTAGATTGAGTGCCGAAAGCGACCGCAACCGTCTTGTCACTTGAGTGTGTCGCGCGCGGCGGCGGCAACGTTTTATCGCTGCCCTAAACATGGAAATATAAGTCCCTGTTGGTGTGACGCAGTTAGCGTTAGGTGCAGTCATTAATTAAGTCTGCAGTTAAATATAGCCCAGCCGTCACAGATTCACGATCCGTAATTTTTACTCTGTTTGAAGTGAGCGTGTAGCTGCGTATTGACAGGATTTCGCTCTCGTCAGCCAGAGCTACCTTCGAAGAGAGGACGCACGTATCATAATGGCGTCAACGTTAACTGCCCCCAAACACAAGGCTAATAACATCTTTAGATATTGTGGCGCTGGTGACCATGTCTATAGAGCAAACTGCAACGTATTGACGGACATACGTTCGAGTATGATTTAAGACAGTTTTATTCGAGTACATTCTGTTCGGCTAAACACCTCAACACACCATCCAGGCGATCAAGCCCGCACGTGGTGGAGTTTACCCAATTCATTCGTACAGTCTCTTCATTTTCTTGTTGGTAATAACATTTTAGAGGCAGTATGATACTTATAAACAGAGGTCGCAATATTTACGCACATACTTGAACACGCTAATGACATGAGCAAAGCCTTCGCAAAAGGCCGACGGCTCGCCTAGCCCCAAGGTTACTTTGTACGAGCGCACTAACAAGATTGTAACGCCTCGGATAATGTTCGCGGTGAGGAGAGGCGTTTGTTTGCATGGATCGCAATGGTGGTGTGATTATGCTGGACAGTGATGTATTTTCATATCCTTAACAACTGGAAAAATAAAGGATTTCTACGTTCATTTCACACGTCAAGGTCTTTAATTTGTAGGCATCTATTTCCGATGTAACGACATGAAAGCACAGAATAAAAGTACGACAAAGTGTATGTATTGTTTGGGTACATTCTCAGCAATTAGGTTGGTTCTCGATTCAACCGAAGGCTCTGGTTCCATTTTCTCTGAGAGATATCAGGACTCTAGGCACTGTGGCAATATTACCTGATGAATTCGCAAAGGTGATTGGACAGCGGCAATTATATGACGAAATGTCCAATTTACAGATGAACTATAAAGGTTCGCAAATATCGGCAAACACTGATGCATCAAATATTCGCAGCATAAACACACACACCACCGCTGTCGACAGAGAGAGAAATTCTCAAAGGGTAAACTCCGCGAGCTGTCAGGCAGACGCCATTGAATAGGTATTGTTTGCGATGAATAAACACGAAAATTCCACGAAACAGAATCCTGTTTCGATAACATTTTGTATTTTGGGGGCTTAGTGGCGTTCTATCGTCTTCCTTCTCGGCTTCATACGCCAAGGTAGACAGAATACAAGATCGTTTGAAGTAATCTGAAATAATATTAGTACATAATTTATATTTAGAAATATGCAAACTTTACAGGTTGTCTAAGGCTACACTATAATACAATGCTAACTTGTAAAATAGAGCGGTGGTATTGTGTCCCACGAAGGAATCTATGAATGTGGCGGACTGTGGAGCTGTCTCAGATCGGTCCTCCTCTCCGCCTCAGCTTTCTTCGTGGGACACAATACGTCTAAGGGCCGAGTGGACGAAAGGACAAAAAATAAAAATCAACATCAAAGTATGACCAAACACGTCACTTTGTGTGGACAGTATGAAAGGAACTCTATGCGGATCACTAAAAGTGACCTGTTTGAACATTGATTAACTGGGCCGTCTCTTCGTGCCTTTGATTTTGTGTCCTTTCGTGCACTCGGTCCTTGTTCAAATGTTTCATAAAAACTATTGTTGGTTTTTGTTCGTCGTAGAGACAACGCCATGATTAAGCATAATCGCTTGTTGCAGGTATCGCAAGTTGCTACAACTGATTGGGAGAGTTCTGACGAGTCCATGGCGTGCCCAGGGGTCACTCATGAAAGCGAACACGAGAAGTCTTCGTGTTCGCTTCTGTCAAACTCTATGTAGAAAAAAGATATGCCTACGTTTGACAGGAGCGAACACGAGAACTTCTCACTTTCGCTTTCATGAGTCGATATGTAGCTCCGGCCACATTTTCAATCATTGTGATCCCCTCGACCCTACACATTATGTTGCGTACTTCATTAATATAATATATAATCGGCGTACGGCAGCGTTCTGTGGACTAGCGCAGCGGTTGCCACTAACCGCACGGTTATCTGGCAGGAAATGGGCAGCGGCTGGAAAAACTCAATTGGGTGTGACGAGTGGTTTAATTAACTCTATGTGCACACACTAAGATCCTAAAACTCTGAATAACCCGAGTTTTTTTCTGGATCTCTTAAATTATCCAGTTGAGTGATGTGGGCTGCCGCGACATTTCGAGAT
This sequence comes from Incurvaria masculella, assembly GCA_946894095.1. Classification (NCBI taxonomy): domain Eukaryota; kingdom Metazoa; phylum Arthropoda; class Insecta; order Lepidoptera; family Incurvariidae; genus Incurvaria; species Incurvaria masculella. The sequence continues at coordinate 14,727,728 of OX335650.1, forward strand.
GGCATTTGGTTGGCCGTGTTTTGGCAGCGGTCCACTAGCAGTTCGGAAGCGTGCGCGTGCACCGGCCGAGAGGGACGCCAAAAGGCGTGCAAGGTGAACGTACGCATTAACGCTTTTGCGTCATCATTTCATAAGTAATATGTTTTAATGAAAAAATGTTTTTCCTGTGGATGCATACAGATATTGAGGTTAGGTATTCAGAGATGAAATGATCGTCGCAGGCTGTGAACGAACCAGACGTGGCGTCGCGCACGCGCCGCCTCCGCCGCGTGGTATCGCAGCCCCCGCCGCCGCACCGCGCCGCGCACGCAGCCGGCCCCACAGTGCTCGAACGAGTTATCGAACGAAACGATGCCGACCGTCACCGTCCGCCACTAGCCGAGTCATCGTGCGGCCGAGGAGCCTGCAGCCTGCAGTCGACAGCCGACTGGCCGTGCGCGACGACAGGCGAGCGCGCGGCGCGGGGCGGCGGCGACGCAGCGGAGGCGCGCGTCGCGTCATTCAGTCCGTGACGCGATGTGCTACACGGTGGTTCTCGGCGTGTTTTTCTCTCTGCCCTCCTACCTCTCCACCGCCGCCGGAGGCTTCAAGTGAGTGGCCCGAACGAGGCTGCGGCGAGTCGCACGGAATACGGAGCGTGCGAGCGCGCGCAGCCCCGCGAACTCTCCGCGCCCCCTCCCTCGCACCGCCGCGACCGTGCCGTGCCGTTCGTGACTGTGCTTTTGAGGTTTCCGGAGCGTCGTCGTCGGCGATGCCTTGACATGGGGATCGGCGAACTCGCGGCGAACCTCCGAGTGTTGGCAAAATGGTGTTAGCGTGTTGGTGGGTAGTGAACCTTTGCGTCGTGGTGCGTGCTCGGTCGCACCTGCGACCTTCCAATCCGCGGCTTTGTACTCTTGACTAACTACTGCATGCTACTGCTACGCGTTTGCAATTGGAAAATATCTGTTGACTGTATAAAAGTTCTAGAACAGTATATGATTTATCGGCACTGCACTGAAAATACACAGCGCGAGTAACAAAACCGAGGTGGGTTTGTCCGGTTTCCAAGTCAGCACATTTCTGTTTCTTTGTTCGCTTTGGCGCGCGTAGGTGTCAATATACTCGATGTACCTGGTGCTTACAGCAATAATTAATAAACGGTTGCCATCTGGTTATTCCAGCATGTTCATAAATTATGATGACGGCAGAAGTGTCTTATTGCGAGTTTCACCTACATAAGTGTAATTTCGCACAGATCGGTTTCTTTTCGTGGCATTTTGGTGTTTTTTCTCAAGCTTTTAACATTACCGTTAGTGTCATCCTATCCGGTGGTAGCTTTTGCCAAGAACTGTATTTTATTTACTGTGATAAACTTTTTTTTACGAGTTTACGTATCTCCATGTCCATCGGCAAATCCTTGGACGGGCGATTTGTTGTAGAGGTAATGCTTTATTAAATGTAGCAAATAAACGAAATCGACGATCAAAGCGATTTAGCGGTATGCGATGCGTAACTTGTAATGAGCCTACCGATGTAGCTCTCCGATCTCTTCATAATGTTTAAACCTTAGCTTGTTATTATAACCATGCTTTATTCAACTGTATGCTTGTCTATGTTGGGACATCAATTGATTATTTTGCATCAGTTGCAAATTTCACAACATACATTACACGATTGGTAGCCAGGACACAGGGGCGATAAACAAGACGGGTGTGTTGAGGTGGTTTGGACACGTAGAGCGAATAAGTGATGAAAGAATGACGAAACAGTACGTAAATCCCTTCTCGTTCCTAACTAGTTTCCTAGGCAACGTCGTACCTGAACCAAAATTACATCTCAAAGTTTTGGGACCGTATACCGTTGCAGAAGGTTATTTTTTCTGGTGAACTACTTCTTTTACAAATAACAGATTGGGCCGGTGATAGAATACTGCAGCAACATATTGGATGGTATTCCCCAGTACCTGATGACGCCTTGAACTTGAATATAGCGTCGAGTCGTCCGTCTTATAGCGTCGAGTCGTCCGTCTTGTTGAAGAGCCGAAACTCACCGTTGGCACCACAGACGGTTTGTAGGTCTGCTCTGTCTGTTCTACAGGTACTATCATGGACGTAGTTCTGTGGAAGTTGTATCCCTTAATTCTGCCCATACAATCCATATTCGAATCACTTGCTGCAGACATTCAGAGTATTCTTTTGTAGTTGCCATTAGGCTTTTGAGAACGAATCGTTTCTCAAATTCATATCTCTACTGCACCACCAAGGGTAGGGCACTCTCTGCCGGCGAGTGTATTTCCTCGTAACTACAATTTGGAAGTTTTCGAACGTAATACAAACAAGCAAGATAGCTCTGTGACAATTCGAAATCTCTGATATGATGTCTCGCTGACTGTGGTTTCACGAGGTGAGGTGGATTTGGCTTTTGTGAACACCTTAGGTATTTCGCCACAGTCACCTATACCGGCTTTTTATAAAAAAAAAGGATTTGCGAAGCACTTGATGCGCAGATGTGAGTGGGAGTGTCGTGGCCGGGCGACCTTGGAGCACGTACCGCGACACCCGTAATCGTAGAGCATGCATGAAAATATTTCACAACAATTGTGTCGTTTTAAAAAGGGACTTCACCGGTTTCATCATAACATCGATAATAAAACTGCTATCAAAGCACATGATTGCGCGCGCAGAAGCAATATGTTTGTTTACTGATAGTGTTATCACGTAAGGTCGTGACGTCAACATCGTCAGATACCGCGCCGCCGCCGCCACGGTGCCGCGCCCTCTCGTCACCAAATCGAACCATAAACACGTGTCGATCGCGCGATGTTATTGGGTTCCGTACCCAAAGGGTGAAAACGGAACCCTATTACTAAGCCTCCGCTGTCCGTCCGTCCGTCCGTCTGTCACAGGGCTGTATCTCGTGAACCGTGATAGGTAGGCAGCTGAAATTTTCACAGAGTGTGTATTATGCCGCTATAACAACAAATATACAAAATTAAAAAAAATATTTAAAATAAAGGGGGGCCCCATACAAAAACCATGATTTTTTGTGTTAAATCTTGTACGATGGTACAGAACCCTTCGTGTGCGTGTCCGACTCGGTTTACCGACTTCTCTTTAAATGTTCTTATAGAATTGGGCATTTGGCACCTACTAAATAAGAGGGCGTCCATAAATGACGTGAGGTGTTTTTTTAAATTTTCTGTCCCTCCCTCCCCCCTTGGTGAGATGTCGTGAGATTTTATTCAACCCCCTCCCCCATCCCCCAATCTCACGTGAGATTTTTCAGAATGTGGGTTTCTAACGTATCAAATCAAATCAAATCAAATCCTTTATTTACTTTTTTGGCCATACAGCATAGTAAATAGTATTTAAGATAAATAAATAATTTAAGTATTTCAACATAGAAATAAAATTTTCAAACAGAACATTTTAAACACATGAAATTAACAAAGGTTTGAACAATACCAATCAAAGATAAAACAAAGTTAGACATAAAATTACAAAATAAATAACATTCGAAATAAAAAAAATTATAATTCAACATAAAAACAAAGATTTAAAAAATAAAAATAACATTTGTACCCTTACATATTTTTTACATGATTAAAATTCCGCTGCATAAAATATTCATAAAATTACAATAATTCATTACATTAAATAAAACAGTGGTAACATATTATAATTTAAAATAAAATCATTACATTAAAAAAAAATTGCAGTCAACAATAGAAAAATAAAAACATGTAATGTTAAAACTTAATATGCCTATTTGTCAAAGCTAAAATCCTTATTTTCGAAAAATTCGTCTAATTTATAATATGGCTTATTTACAAGGTATTCTTTCAATTTCTTTTGAAATAAATGGATGTTACTGGTTTCTGTGATTGTTTTATTCAGTTGATTATAAATTTTAATGCTCATGTATTGCTGACTATTTTTAAACATTAGACATTTTGGTAAAGTCAATTTTATATTTTTATTATCTCTTAAACTATATTTCTGAGTTTTCCCCACCGTCTCTAATATTTCTTTGTTTTTAAATGTATTGACAGCTGATACTAAGATATAAAGAGCGATCACAGTTAATATCTTGTGCTTTACAAAAAGAGGTCGACACGTGTCTCGAAATTTAGCTCCCTCTATAATCCGGATTGATTTCTTTTGGATTATTAATATCTTTTCTATATTTACGCTATTTCCCCACACTTCCAAACCATATCTGAGCTTAGACTCTACGTATGCATAATAGACCTGCTTAAGTGTTGTAACGCATGTTGTGGGTTTTAAGGTTTTTAAAGCATAACAGGCGCTCGCAATTTTGTTTATAATTTGCTCGATATGTGTCTGCCAGTTCAATTTATCATCTATATAAATTCCTAAAAATTTTGTGTTATTGACTATTTTAATATCTTTAATATCTTTTATAATAATATTTTTTTGGTAGTTGGAATTTTTCGTATATATTGAATAACATGTTTTTGATTTGTTAAGTGTTAATTTGTTACATTTAAACCATTCCTCTAGTTCATTTAAGCTTTTGTTTATTTCTTTTGCCAGGTTTTCTTTCGATTCTGTTTCAATTATCAAGCTAGTGTCATCAGCGAATAAAGACACATATCTTGTTGTTATATTATCTGGAAGATCGTTTACAAAGATTAAAAATAAAAGTGGGCCCAGAACAGATCCTTGTGGAACACCACATAGCATTTTCTTTTCATCCGATGATGTCTTGACTAAAATGTTTCTTTCATTAATTGTTTGCAATTCGACATATTGTATTCGCTGTTTTAAATATGATTTGAAAAAATTTAATTGGGGACCTCGAATGCCATAACATTCCAGTTTGTCCAGTAATATTTGGTGGTCTACGCTATCAAACGCCTTACTTAGGTCGCAATACAATCCTGCACAATGACGTTTATTATTTAGAGAATTCAATATTTTTGATGTCAGTTGGATTATTGCATTTATTGTAGATTTAGATTTTCGATATCCAAATTGATTATTATTAAAAAAGTTATTCTTTTCAAAATATGAAACCAATCTTGCTGTCACTACCTTTTCAAATATTTTAGAAATCGGTGATAGTATGGATATTGGTCTATAGTTTGACGGGTCTGTTTTGTCTCCTTTTTTAAGTAAAGGAATAATTTTCGCTATTTTTAAACATTCTGGGTAGATACCTGCTTCTAGACAACAATTGATTATATGCATGAGCGGTTTGGATATGTATCGTTTTGTTTCTTTTAATATTTCTGTTGATATATCATCATAACCTACTGCTTTCGTTTTCTTCAAAGAATTTATTATTTTTATTATTTCGTCTTCAGTGGTAGGTTCAATAAACAATGACTTACTAGTGTCGATTTTTTTATTACTTAGCATCTGTTTATATTTATTTTCTAGTGGATGATTTTTTCTTGGTAATTGTATTCCTATATTAATATAATGGTTGTTGAGTTCATTTGCTACTTCCTTACTGTCTATAACGATAGTTCCATTAATAGTAAGTGTGATATTTTCTCTTTGAATACTTAAGTTTTGATTTGTATCTCGTTTAATAATATTCCATACAGTTTTCACCTTGTTTGATGATTCCTTTATTTCCATGTCATTGGATAATTGTTTAGCTTTTTTAATAACTTTTTTGAATATATTGCTGTAATGTTTGTATTGTTTTTCCAATATAAGGCATTTATTTTGTTTGAAATTTGTGTACATTTTTCTTTTTATTCTACTAGATATTATTGTTCCTTTGGTTGTCCATTTTTTAATCTTATGTTTTATTATAAATGTTTTAATTGGAAAACAAGAGTCTATGTTATCAGTTAGAATTTGATTAAATTTGTTGTATTTATTGCTTGGACAATTTTCATGGTATATTTCTGACCATTCTTGTTTTGATATAAGGTTTAAAAATTTTTCTTTATTTTTCATTTTATAATTTCTACGTTTTATTTTGTAAATAGTTTCTTGAATTTTGCTATTTTCTAATGCCAATAAAATGGAATCATGGTCAGATATGTCACACGGAAAAACTTGTGTTTTTATGTTATTTACTTCAAGAGATGTCAGTACATTGTCTATGATTGTACTTGTTGTTTTAGTGGTCCTTGTTGGCTCATTTATCAGTATTTTTAGATCGTAACTTTTAAAAATTTGTTTCATCCTTTTACAATGCACATTATTTTTATCAAGCAAGTTTACATTAAAGTCGCCTATTAATATTATATTTTTAGCATTAATATACTCTAATTTGTCTATGAATGTATCTATATTTGAATTTGGTCTCCTATATAGTAGTAGTAAGTGTAATATTTTTATATTTCTATTTCCAGTAATGTTAATTTTCACACAACATAGTTCTATAATTTTTTCCTGGACAAACTGTGTTAAACTTATCTCTTCTACTTTTGATAGCATTGATTTTTTACAGTAAATAATTGTTCCTCCTCCGTTAGATAAAAATCTAACGTAAACGCGTTGGATTGTTTATTTTCTTTCGAACGAATTAGTGAATAATCTTAATCGTATTACGATGACGCTTAAGAATAAATCTTAAGCATGTGCATACAATTTGGATTAAATGGACCAAAATAGTATTTTTTTTTTGTTTCAATCAGAGAAAAAATTGCGTGATATTTGTCGAGACCCCCCCTCTCCCCATCGTAAGATTAGATGAGATTTGACTCGACCCCCTCCCCCCCTTAATCATCTCACGTAATTATGGACGTCCCCTAATGTACATGGTAACTAGATGCCACGAAAGGACCTTCTATAATATGCACTCGGCTACATTGAGCTGGATGGCAAAGCATGGACAACTTCCATTGCTGCTTCCACCATTTCTCAATCAATGCGATTGTGCCAACACGGTTGGATCCGAATCACGTTCAGGCTTAACGGCTTCCAGACACAGAATTGCTTCACCTCGGATGCTGACAATGCTATCATCAACGTTAAATCCTAAGCATTTTCTTAGAAGAACAATTCCTTTATAAGAATAATTCTTATTTTAAATTGAGAAATTAATGTTTCTATTCAATGACTTGCCAATACGGCCGACTTACGTAATAGGGTGATTAATTTTAGCTAACATTAGCTGCTCCTGGCATTTTGAACCTATATATTCCGATTTATTTTCCAACTATACTTTCCGTTAGCAGTGAGCTAAATGTTGCGTGGTCCCCAGAGACAATCCATTGCTCGCGCGCATACGAATAAGGACAACGATGCGCGGGTCGGCTGACTCACACCCCTGCCGCATCGAGCGTCATATCCCAGCCGGACGCGCTCGGAGAAAGTGTCCTGCCGCCTGCGCCTCGGTCCGTCCGTCCGCCAGTGCGGGCTCCGCCGTCGCGAGCCCCGGTGCCGTCTCGCCGCGCGCGCCAGCCATGCGGGCTCCGTGCTGTCTCGACATCGTCCTAGTGTGCCTGTCCGTGCTCCTCGGCGGTGTCTCCAAAAAGTTTGTATTCGATCGATCCGAGCGTGTATTTCTGGTTTTGCAGCCTGACATCCGCGATGCTCAAATAACTAAAAGGGGAAATGAGGTAATCATGTTCGATACAATGGCTCGTGCCTCTTTCCTCAGTCAAATTTAGAAATATTTTTTGTGATATTTTGCACGTTAGGTAAATAAACTGAGAGTTATGTCTCTACGTGTGTTGAAAAATTATGTTTTTTTTTTAATAATTATCTTTTATCCGGGAAATACGCCTCTTAAGATTTGTATACAAATGCAAAAAAGTGCATATCATGGGTAAAATATAAGTTAACAAAAAAACAAAAATGTACAGACGTAGCTCTCAGATTCAAAGTTTCAGATTCTTTTTTTATTTGGCTGAGGAAACAGGCAAGAGCCATTTGTATGGAGCTTGATCACTTCATTATCCTCTTAAGACGTATTTGAAGATGTTGACCTAGGTGCGAGTCGGCGAAAACGATAAACCTGTTCTAATGTCAAAACTTCTCGGTGAAATCGATGAGTACGGATTTTATAAATGTGATCCCATTAGAGATACAAAATATCGTGTTAAACCGCGCGTAAAAAGTGGATAGGTGCGTGACTCCCCGAACGGACCGCGACGTGCGACACAAATTCGCGGCATCCTCCGCTCATCCGGATCCGGATCCGGCTGCTCGCCCGCGAAAGCGTCGCGGCCGCGGCAGCAGCGCAGCGTTCCGACCGTGGCGCCGCGCCCGCTCACGTACCGCACGCGCCGCTGCCCCCCCCTCCCACCGCTGCGCCGTGCCAGCGCCGCCGCGTTCTCGTCGGCCGTGCGTGTCGTGCGACTATTACAATATGATCGATTCGTGCGATACCTAGGTACGTTCTTATAGCTTAGCACGTATGCCGCTACGTTTACATACGATTTCTGCGGAACGTTAGAGCATTGACTTTATGAAGACGGGGCCACACCCACACCGCAACCGCGGCACACCATACAAACATTGACCGGTGGTTTGGTCTCTTACAACCAAAGTGTCATGAGATCCATGCCAACAACTATATTTTAATGTTACAATTATAATAATCTCGCAAAAAAACCTGGTTACGATGACTGTTTCTCTTCAGCTATTACCTACCGCCAACACTATGCACTCCACGTGCGTGTAATCCGACCAAGGTTGTAGATTGAAATCCGACGCGAACTTGGGCGAACTCGGAGGACCTCCGCCCCGAATTTTGGTCGTCTTGGTCCGATTTGTCCATCCTTCCTGGCTCGATGGATTCATCAGTCGTTGGGTGAGCGCGCGATGCGGCCTGGTCCCTATCTATTCCACAAATCGGACGATCGCGACCAGCGATGTACGTGAGTAGAGTACACTGCCACTTGCTGCGTTCTCCGCCGCGATACGCCGTAATACGGGCACGAAAACGACTGCCTGCCACCTCGCCTGCCACGTTTCGTAAATCCCACGAATAGCGACTGTTAACTACGAGGTTCTGTGCTGAATTCAAAACGTTATTGTGTCGTTGAAAATCCTTTATGAACATGTTGTTAGTCATAATGCTATCGAAGACGCATGGTGGAGTTTGGGAATGGTGGTAACGTCGTTGGGTGGTAAAAAACGTATTGGGTTTATTATTTGCGAGAGATTTATTTGAGTTTATTTGCAAAACTGAATACTTTGTATTTACTATAATATAAAAGTATTGTCGCGAAAAAGTTTATAGATTGTGAGTTGCATCCTTGGTATATATAATTATACTCGTATCGTCACATATCAACACAATTTAGTTCTAGAAGGAACTACGTATTTTTCAAGCTATATAACAATAAGAGCTGATATTCTTTCACGTTTGTTTCTACGTGGCATTAGAGAGTGCTTAGTAACAACCTCAGAACATTACGGCTGAGATAAATAGTCGTACCAGAAACAAAGACTAAAGAAAAGTCGTACTTCGTGACGTCACTTTGACACATTTTGTGTTGACGAAATGTGAAAGTAACGTCACAAGGTACTACTTTTCGCTAGTCTTAGGGCCAAGTGCACGAACGGACAAAAAAATCAACGTCAACGCACGATTAAACACGTCACTTTGTGAGAACAGTATGAAAAGAACTCCATATATAACTCGGACGTCTCTTCGTGCAATCGGGACTTAGTTTCTGTCACGACTATTAATCTCATTTTTAATTTTAATGGATGCTTTTGGTAGATAATCTGCTTAAACCATTAGTTAGTTATTTCAAGTAATTCTTCAATAATTTTACCTATTACTGTTGCCTTAGTGTACGAGCCTAGTGCAGACACGCCTGTAGCAAGCAACAAACAAATAATGAACACGAAAATGTCCAGCAAGTCAGCACCTTCTAATTTATACGAGTAAAATGAATGAAAACACGTTAGCGATGTCAACTTCCTACACAATTGAACCCTTCACCTCACCTTGGATGGACTGGCGCATGGCGTCGCGTGACGTGATTTAATTACCGAGTTTCTTTCTGTAACGAGCGTGAGTTGGCCAACCGGTTGCGTCACACACATGTCGCCCGTCTCGTTGGCGATACGATGCGTCTCCACGACACTCGGAGACTGTATCGCCTGGCGCCCGCCCCGCCGCCATCCGCCACCCGCCACCATCCGTCATCGCACTTCACGCTCCACCATCTGCCACCGCGATAAACACCACGTGCCGACATTATTCACGCATCGCGATATTCGCACGTTCGTTCCGGGAACCCGGAATGGGATTGTGAATCGCTGGTGCAGAAATCGTGTCGATATGAGTTTTGTACAAACGTTATTTACCTGAGGTGCCAGCGCCGTCTTGAGTGCTGACACCCTGGTGCCAGGACCATAGTAGTCAGCATTGTACCATTGGTTCTAGGTTTTGGTAAGAATATCATATTGGAATATTATTCATACTTTCTTGATGAGGTTGCTCTCAATCTATTATAATCTTAATCAGTGTAGCATTTAAAGGGATAATGTTATGCTCTTCGTTATGTTGCTATGTTATCAGGAGTAATTCATCACATATATGATAGTATTAGCCCGGCGTGATGATCGTGAACGGGTGCTGTTTGTGAGGACTGGCCTGCTCCAAATGGCAACATGTTAGATGCTGGGCATAGTCTTTGCAAAAAAACGGATATTTGTCATAATCTGTTGCATACGGCATGAATTGTAATGAATAGTAAACTTAGACAAAGTCCCGATTGCACGAAGAGACGGCTGAGTTAAACAATGTTCAAACACGTCACTTTTAGTGTTCCGTATGGAGTCGTTTGCATACTGTCCATGCAAAGTGACGTGTTTAATCATACGTTGACGTTGATTTTGATTTTTTGTCCTTTCGTGCACTCGGCCATAAGTCGACTTTGAAAAGATTGCCATCGAAGTATATTGCCAGTTCTTCTTTACTGTGATCAATCCAAGTGCAGTGTACTACTATATATGGTATACATAAACAATAAAACAACAATAAAATTTTAGATTCTTCATAGATCCAACCTGTATTATTTTCATAGTAGAACAAGAATAACTTTCCCAATTACTTCTTTTCTGCTCAAAAGATATCTGTCTTATTCAATGTAAATAATAATTTAACATATATTTTTTATACAATATTTCAACGTCGCATTACTTTTGAATATAAGAGAAACATTTTGGGGCTGCAAAGTTATTATGGAAGTACATACTATGATCAAAAAGTTCCGGGAATTAATAAATAAAAAAAATGTCTGTTAATTTTCGGATACATTTATTTTATCACCTTCAAAATAACAACCGTCTCAAGCGATGCACATACGCCAACGCTTAACCCATTCTTCCATACACTTTTGATAGTCCGGTGAAGGAATGGCTTTCAATGCCTTCGTCGCATTTTCTTTTATTTCATCGATGCTCGAAAATCTCTTTCCACGAAGGGGTAATTTAAGTTTTGAGAACAGGAAAAAGTCACATGGTGCCATATACGGAGAATACGGTGCCTGTTGGATTGTATTTACAGCATGTTTGGTCAAATAATCGGTCACGATGCGCGCTTTGTGAGACGGAGCATTGTCATGGTGCAAGATCCATGAGTTGTTTTGCCACAATTCCGGTCGTTTCCTACGCACAGCATCTCTCAACGCTTAATTACGGCCAGGTAGTACTCCTTATTGACTGTTTGACGATTTTCGAGTACGATTTCTTGAACTTTTTCGACGTTATCATCGGTAGTTAATGTTGAAGGGCGTCCACGACGAGGTGCATGGTCATGTTCTTTGAGACCATTTTTGAACGACGTATACCACTCGTATACTCTTGTTTTTGAGAGAGCAGAGTCCCGGTAGGTTTTTTGTAGCATTTTGAATGCATCAGCACAAGAGATTTCGTTGGAAACACAAAACTTCAAACAAATTCTTTGTTCAATATTTTTAGGGTTCCGTACCCAAAGGGTGAAAACGGAACCCTATTACTAAGGCTCCGCTGTCCATCCGTCCGTCCGTCCGTCCGTCCGTCCGTCCGTTCGTTCGTTCGTCCGTCTGTCTGTCTGTCACAGGGCTGTATCTCAATAACCGTAACAGGTAGACAGCTGAAATTTTCACAGTGTGTGTATTTATTTTGCCGCTACAACAACAAATAGGTAAGATTAAAAAATTATTAAAATTAAAGGGGGCTCCCATACAAAAAACGTGTTTTTTTTTGTTTTTTTTACGATGGTACAGAACCCTTCGTGTGCGAGTCCGACTCGCACTTGGCCGGTTTTTTTCCATTTTGAAATGGGACGAACTTCAAAAACTTGTTTGATATAAACAGAGTCCAAACAATTACTAATGACATTTAATATTTGACATTTGGCAGGAGTGTCAGGGAAAGGTGTACCAACCTGAGAAAAAAAAAATTCGAGTCGGTAAAGCGTTTTAAATTCAAAGTACAAATTCCCGGAACTTATTGATCATAGTGTATGTGCGTTTGGCTGTAGGCACTGAGGGTTCGCTTAAGTTTGTTCGCAAGGACTGTTGGTAACATATTTGGCATAATCTAATATCATGATACAATCTATTCTTATCTCTTGATATTTTTATTGCAATGAAATAAACGGTATTCTGTCGTAAAATTTGTGTCTGTCGATAATGTTGTTTTATCTCTAAACCACAGAACAAAAAGAACGGGTAGAAGGAGTAAGTAGGCGGAAACAGCGTAGCCACTAGTACGCGGAGCTCGGCGCACTTCGTGATTCGCGCTCAGCAGTCGTGATTCGTCACTACTTCGGCGGTGTCGACCGCAACTACTGGACGATAAACTCGCGAAGCAAGAACGATGCCCTTTTGTGCCAGTTTGGAGTGCAAAAACGATAGCCGAACACACAATTTAACAAAAGGAGGCATATCATACCATCGGGAAGAATAATTTTATTTAATTTCGATTTAAATTTGAAAATGTATGCAAAATTTGACGAACACTTCAAAAGTCAAACAAAAAATTACTCTAATTCCCACATTTTAAGGATTGGTTTGCATCAATCTCATACATTGTTCTCGAAATTTCTGTCATTCACGATTATTTTTATATTCTATGGTGATGCCTCAGCTACTCAATAAGGGATGTGACACATCGAATCGACATTGAGCTATCGATGTTTATGTATGTTTACAGTGATGATTGGACATGGATGATTAATATAACAACAATTGTTATTAACCCTAGAACCGTACCCTGGGGTACAAATGGAAAAAAAAAATTTAAATGACCATAACTTTTTAACCTTGCGCGAGATTATTTAGTGCGACCGTGTATTCTAATAGGGGCTCGAGGTGCATCTTTACGTCAATTGATCACGGGCTTAGCTAGCGTACGGACGTCACACTAAGCATATGGGGTACGCCTGCACCCCGGGATACGGTTAACGTAAGTTTTTTGTATGTTTAATAGTTTCGAAAACAGCATAAAATTACCATATTTGGGTACTGGTATTTATTTGCTATTTATGTTTAATTTGTGCATTAACAATATATGCATGATCCCCATCTTATTTCGCAAGTTTTTTTAGCAATTTTTTTTGGTTGCTTTATACGATAATTGGTTTACCTTGATTTTTTCTGCAGATTTTTTTTTTTGCAGAAGAAACTAACATCGGTTGGCACACTAAAAAAGAACTAAAAAGAAGTCCCAAACCATTTCAACAGATGAAAGATTGAAAGAAAATATTTGCATTTCACAGCAAACTTATATTTCTCTCTTATGGGCCTCCTAAACTCAGCCAAAAGAAGTAAAAGAACATCTTGATGCTTTCAATAATGTATTATAAATGCAGAAAAAGACAAAACGATAAACCTCACCAAAATAATACATATTTACAACAAAACAAAGGGTGGACTTGACACATTCGACCAGTTGTGCCATAAATATAGCGTCTCGTGGAAGACTCGCTGTTGAAGCATATGCGTATTATACGGAATTCAAAATATCGTCGGGATTCATTCCTTGATATGGGGATATGTTAATAGGAAACATATTTTCAAAAACAAACGTTCCTTGTTAAAGTTTCTGGCAATAGACCCCATGAAACCACACCTTGAGCAGCGTTTTACACACTAAACTTTGCCGACGAATCTACAGCAAATCGTTGGAGGTATCATTGGATAGAAAGAAACATAAGATGCTCCAAGATTTCTGGATACTATAAAAAAAAGGGGTTCTAAAAAAATCAAGAAACCGATGCGCTATTTGCAAGACCTTTATTTGTAACGAGCACCAGACTGTAGTTTGCCAAAACTGTGCTAAATATTTTTTGTAATAAGACATTTTTATTAAAATGTATAGTGATTAAATGTATTTATAAGAAAATCTAAGTAGAATTGGTAATAAATGTTTAATTTTGTAAAAAAAACGCGGTATGCCTGTACCCCTGGGTACTGTTTATGTCCTTGTCAATATGGGTACGGTTCTAGGGTTAAATTAGGATATTACACCGCATTCCCGAGAGAGCTTTAGTGCTATGGCTATATTAAACTAGTCAGAAAACGAGTACTGGTTCATTACCGCACCGGCTGTATTTTATTGAATGTTATTGTACCAACCTAGGCTGGTTTCCGGTATATCACTTAGTAATTCGCATGTAATTATGTATTATACCTACATTACGAAAAAAAAACAATGTAATCTGAAATCTGCACTCTCTCTGTTTCTGTTTGTATATTAATATAACGGAAACAATTATTAAATAATGAACTGAATCGTATGTTTCAGTATTTCTTAATTAATGTTTAAAGGCTAGATTAAACTAACTGATTCTGAATGGTAAATAAATATATTGACTGACATCTAGTGGTTGGGGGCAAACGTTTGTGGTTGGCGATCGAACCTGGACACAAACTTTCACGAGAATCGGTTTAGAAATGCGACTTGTAGAGGAGAACAGCCGCATAGGCGGACAGCCGGTCGCCGGATATACGAAAGCATTTTTGCCCAAGCTGAAACGAGAAACTTCGCGAATCGCTTGGTCAAAAAGTTACGATATATTGTTTAATAAAATGTAGTACAAAATATATCGATACTCTGACGGATGACGTCACGATTTAGCCACATCCCTAATTGAGTAGCTCTCATGACTATGCAGTGCTGGGATTTTTATCATATTTGTGCGATAAATGTACTGTCGGTACTATTTAATACCGTGACCTTAAAACCTTTACATATATTATTATCAGTCCTAAGATACGAAAATTGTCACTTCGCTTTAAATAGAATCACATTTTGCAATATTTGAATGTTATTTCTTAGATATACAATGAATACTAAGGCCTAGTCTTCCAGTTCGGAAAATAGGACCGTAAATACTGATTATCACAATGAGGCTTTTTTGTTTATTAGGACTTACTTTGTCGTGGTACGATATTTTTAGTCATTTTATCTCAGATTATAATAATTTTCCAAATAATACGGTAATATTTTGTTAGCTTCGTCAAAACACCCCAACACTGTAAATGAGTAGCTTTGACATATTCGAGTAGCGCGTGGTTTTGTCGTGTGACGTAAATCACCTATAACAACACAAATAGTAAGCAACTTTGCTGTATACACATAAGGTTACTTTATCCTTAAACTTAATTTTCATTTCCTGCATTTTATTTGTAGTTTAAGATTTTCTCCATGTAGATCAACTAGAGAACGTCATTACTACATGTTAAAAGTCGGTAATTAACAAATCAATCTGTTTTGAAATAAGGCCTAGTTTCGATTGCGTTTGAAAATTAAATACTTTATTTTGCTTCAATGATGTGTAGCCAACCAGAGGAACGATTTCAATGTGATCGAAAATAGGACACAATCATGTTTGTGTGCGTAGAGTCACGGCGGTTTCCTTACAAACCCTCGTCTATGCTATTTCTATCCCTTCTTTGTTCTGTGCTCTAAACACACTGGTTTTTCTTCACTCTCTGTTTTATTCGTAAATGTTATCAATTGGTTTTAATTTAACAGCTGGATATTTATTTAGCTAGCTATTGAAATGTGCAACGTTAGAAATGCTTTTTGTAATATTCACATCAAACCAACAATTTCGTTTGAACCACAAAAATTTTTTGCTAAGACCCTAAAAAAGGAATCTCGTCTTGAATTTGCTCAAATTACTAAACTTATGTCCCTAAATTGAGATTATTGGTTTGCCCTAATGGTCCAGCGAGTGAGCTTTCCAACTATAATTTGTTCCATTAAATTCGAAAAGCCACCGTGTCAATCGAGCCTCGGCGTGTAATGAACTCTGCGTGATCGGCAAAAGTTCGTCCCCGTTGGCCGTGGAAAGTCGGCCAGCCGCGCCGCCTTCCCAACTGGTGACTTGTGCGTTCGCTAATATTGACTATCGAGCGCTGAATGGTCTCGGAGCGAGGCGGCAGGCGTGCGTGCTGGCGTCTCCGTTACTCGGCTCGAACGGTGAATCCTCTGGTTGGCTGCACCGGTTCCTGACATATCGCCTACCGTTCGATAGCCCCGCTCGTACTCTCTAAATCAACAGTAAATTGCTACGATCTGGACTACCCGAGGGATAACGGCTCCCGGAGAGAGATTACGGCTCGTGAGGGGCAGTCTTTATTTCGCCAGTTTTGTTGCGTCTCAGATCTATGCCAGCCATCCAGTTGCTGCATTTGTACCCCACATATGTTTACATACATAGTATGATAAGCAAAATAATTGCTAAAAAAAGATTAATCGCAAAAAAAGTTCTCCTTTGGGGTGTTTGAGAGAAATTAATGTTTTCAAGTATACTTTGAAAAGAAAAAAAAACGTTGAAATTCACTCGTGTGCTTTTCATTTTAAGAATCTCAGAACACCAAACAGCCTTGTTTGCCCAGTGGTGCGCTCCCTCTGCATCTAGTTCAAGCAGCACTTGGCGCGATCGGGTTTTGGATGGGTGAACGTTCGACCGTCGATGCTACCGTGGTTCGGATTCCACCTAAAAGCCTAGGTCCTCTTCGTTGGTACCGTAAATCCCGCCCGGATTAGTCGAAAAGAGGTCCAAGCGGCAATAAAAAAATATCCATATTTTCCATCCGGTTCAATTTAGCCGTGAAATCAAAGAGGGCACCGGCATGTCACCTAGTTCATATACGGGTTGGAAACGTTCGCCGAAAGGTTATTTTTCAAATTGATAAAAGATTCGAGCTATGTATTAAACACATTATCACACCTGTGAAGGACATTGTGTGTTGAGCTAATATTATGACGGTAGATGTGGTTATTAACCATCCAAAAAAACAAGCTTGTTTGGTGTTATGAAGTCGCGGTCGTCGATTATATTTGTGCTAAATTTGGAAGAGCATCTGTCGAGGAGGGAGTAATAGGTTACGATGTTAACGCTCGTGGTGTCGTGTTGCAGGAAGGCGCGGCGGAAGGAGCGCGAAGGCGACTCGGCCGGGGACCCCAAGCTGTACCTGCAGGAGGCGCTGCTGGAGCGCAAGTTGCCCGACCTCGACATGCGGCAGCTCGTCGACCTACCGCAGGGCCTCGACTACAACGAGTGGCTCGCGTCGCACAGTCAGTACCTACCACCTGTTCACCTACCTAGCCGACATTACTACTCTCCTACTCACTCCTTCTAACCAACCGCCAACCTACCGCCAGGCCTCAGGTGCCTCAGTCCGAGTTTTCACTCTCGCCGCCGAATGTATTTGACTATTTTTAAGAGTTTTTCTAAGGGTCTTTCCTGTTATTTTAGAATTTTAAGATAGATCCAAATTTTAAGAAAGAAAGGAGGTTGTTTTTTGCTTTTCTTCGTAATTGACAACGTGACGCCGGTTTTCCGTCTGTTACTGGGATTTCGTATTTGTATGAAAACGAGAAGTTGGCGTAAACTTTTAGTAACGAAAACGTCTAAGTAAACTGTAACTCTCATAGTTAATTTCGCATAGTGCCCATGGGGGCGGCGCGGCGCGGCGGCGCCCTTTAAATCCCCATACATTTAAAAACTAGACCCAACGGTATGTCTTCGGTACAACGGTAACGTAAAACTCGGACTAGGGCCTAAGTCCATCACCTTCGACTTGCAAGTTCCAATATTCACGTTTATTCAAGACTCGCCTTGTAAATCTGTTGAACTAAATTGTTCCTCACCCACGCTCTTCAGAATTCTCACTAACCTAAAATGTACTTATCCCAATACATTTTTACCTATATTGCCTCGTTTTTATTTTCTTTTGCAAGCTATACGATTTTTTTTATGAATCTTACCATCCATTCTTCTTTTTCTTTAGCGTTATGTGACTTGTTATTTTTACGCTAAAAAATTTACAATATTCGCGCGTATGTAGTGCAGGTGGCAATGTATCATTATTTTTACTTTTCTTCTGGCAGTTTTCCAGAGCGGCGACCTCGGCCGTTGCGTCGACAATGAACTTGCTGATAATGTGATCATCGAACACGTTCCCCGGTGTTTTCAAAACACTTCCATCCTCTTAGGTTGATCTAACATACACAATAAGCGTACATTACGTGTTGTCCGCTTCCTACGGATTTGTTCAATTCACGTGCAATTAACCGGCATACGGCTTCGTGTAGGTATTTAATTACACATGTAGAATCAATATGTTAATGAAATTAATGGCGCACGTTGCGGGGGCGGCGTCCATGAGAACGAATCGCGTCGTGACCTAAACTTCGGTGCATAATGCAAAAATAATCATTGACGCTTCTGATGAAACATACGGTCACCGGGTTAAGAGTCGCGTGTAACGGGCGCCTGCCTCGTTGCGCAACGTCTGTTTGTTGTCGCCCATCGTCGATTTGCATGCAAACAATCGCCATTGTTGTTTTGCTTGGCGATCGCTCATTTAAGTGTTTCGATATGGAGACGGCGCGGCGGCGGCGGTTCCGTTGTCTATTCGCGGCTCGGTCGCCGCGGAGCGATCGATATTAAGCCTATTAGTTTGCCCTCGACATTGAAGGCACGTTCTTCAGAAACTCATTGAATATTAACGCCATCGAACGAGACATTTACACGGGGAACGCACCGGTGCTTGAATCGACATGTCTGAACCTAAGGCAATTTCTTAAATATTTCATTAGGGCTAACTACATTTAACGACCGCTCAAATAAGTAATTTTGGAAATCGGGATTATTATGTCAATTGGACTTCTGAACAAACCCACCGATTACCGGCTACTAATTATTGCGATGATAATTTTGACACGCCCAAACAGCGTCATTACCTCGTAGAAACGGTAATCATATTTAAATCCGTTAGCTGTAAGTTCGCATTTTCCCTATGTCGTTGAAAGTTGGAAAACGTACCTAAATTAGCAAAATTGGGACGAAGAAAAAGTTATCTCCGGACTTCACAATTCAGTGCTTTCGTGAAAGTGTAGTTAGACGGACGGACCGAGCAAAGAGTATCGATGATTGAAGAGCAACGTTGCCACCTACAAAAGGTATTAAACGATTTGCTGCTATCCATTTCATCATACGACACATTGCAGGGAAAATTTATCACGTTACGTTACCAGCGCAGAGAATGTTCAGTTATTTTAGCACACGATTCACAGTGATTCTGGTTATAGTTTTTGAAAAAACGGGCTCGTCTTCGACCCAAACGTCTTAGCTTTTCGTTTCACCAATCTTGACACGTTGGTGGCAGACGCGGGAGCGCCACAGGCCGAGCTGTAGCTTCTCAAGGAGATACCTTTCGAGGCGACGTTATCCGTTGGTGGCCCGCCGGCTTCTGAGGACGCCGCAGCGTCACTCCTCTCGTATGTTAGGCTAGGTTTTCACGACTAAATCGCTGAACCAATTTTGATGAATTTCTTTTTTTTTTTTTTTTATTTATTTGGTTTGTCAACAGTGACTCATTTCGCAAAATACAAGAGAAACTTACAAAGATACGGGAAAAATACTGAAACTATCACTAATAATAGACAAACACAACATGATATACATTTCTTTTTTAAGGGTCTAAGTCTAACAGTGTAACAGAGTTAAGTACATTTCGAAACGCTACCGAGTGTATAAGTAAGCTAAATATGAAATATTATTATAATTACATCTATGAAACACATCACAAAAATGTGAAAAGGCTATTGAAATTACTCTTACATAAAGAAAGAAAAAAAAAAACACATAACACAAACAATATTTAACAAATGAAAAAGTTAAGTATTACTGACAATTTTTTTAAAGGCTGATAATGAGGATATGGTAATATCGATGCTGTGTGTTTTCGTAAGACTGTTGTAGTATGAGCACATTCTTGGAAGAGCTGAGTTTCGTCCCAGCTTGGTGTGATATCTTTTAATATTTAGGGGAATGAAGTTAATAGGCCGCGAATTTAACCTAGGTATATTAAATTGTATTTGATCAATTAAAAAAGAGCAGTTCAGAAGGTTGTTTATGATTTTATAAAGGAATGTGGTGTCAATTACTAGTCTTCTGTGTTCAAGTGTCCGGATGGCATAGAATGATAGTCTATCTGTGTAATGTGGAAGAGAACGGGCACGTCTGTCAGAGTAAGATAAGTGATACAAAAATAGTTTTTGTACCCGTTCAATTCTTTGGACGTGCACCTTGTAACACGGACTCCATACAGGACTAACGTATTCCAATTTGCTACGCACTAAAGAGTTGAATAATGTTATTTTAGCATTGTGATTTTTAAAATGTTTGGTACTGCGTCTAATGAAACCTATCATTTTAAGCGATTTTGAAACAGTTTTGTCTATATGTAAATTGAAATTCAGTTTTTTATCGAAAATAACTCCTAAATCGCTGATTGAAGCTACTTCTTCAAGTTTTTTGCCATCAATGAAATAATTGGTGCAAAGGGGTAAACGTTTCCGCGTAAAGGTGATATGGAAGCATTTACTGCAATTTAATGTCATTTTATTATCTATGCACCATTTGGATAATCTATTGATGTCATTTTGAAGCTGCAAATGGTCATCTATTGAGGAGATCACTTTGAAGAGTTTGCAGTCGTCAGCAAAAAGTAATATCTCTGAGTTTAAAATGGCATCGCTGAGATCATTTATGAAGACAAGAAATAAGATAGGGCCTAAATGAGACCCTTGAGGCACTCCGGATGGAACATCAAACCATCGAGACTGGTAGCCGTCAAAGACTACTTTTTGTACTCTTCCAACCAAGTAAGAGTGAAACCAATTTAATAAACTGCCATGTACACCAACCCTTTCAAGCTTATCTACTAAGATGCGGTGATTAACCAAAAGCTTTACTGAAGTCCGTGTAAATGGAGTCGATCTGCTGACCCTTGTCTATAGCTTCTATCAAGGTTGTGGAATAGCAGAGCAAGTTAGTTAAGGTTGATTTTTTGGCAAGGAAACCGTGTTGATAAGGAGATATCAATAATTTAAGGTGATTAGTTAGTTCACAGCAAATAAGTTTTTCAAATACTTTTGCAATGGTACATAGAATTGAAATGGGTCTATAGTTTGTAACTTGATGAAGGCTGCCACTTTTAGGCACCGGCACAATATGTGCTCGTTTCCAAATGGTTGGAAAAACAGAGGATACCAAAGATTTATTATAAATGACTGTCAGTGGGGATGCAAGGGTATGTGCACATTTTTTTATTACCACAGGAGGAATTTTGTCGGGGCCGGCACCCTTGGACTGGTCCAGATTTTGTAAAATTTTTGTAACTTCAGGTTCTGTTATTAAGATTTTGCTCAATACTGAATTAGATATCGCGGCATTACCGGGTAAACCCGGTGTCACAATAGGGGTAGCTAAACTATCCTTAACGTATACTGAAGCAAAGTGTTCAGCAAACAGTTCGCTGCTGCTTTCGCCGTCATTTGAGTTTTTTTCACCAAATGACATATTTTGAGGAATAGTACTTTTGTTTTGCTTCTTTTGTTCAATGAATTTCCAAAACGATTTGATATTATTGTGATTGACAAGACACGACTCAGTGTATTCGACATATTTAAAGTAGCAGTAGTTTATAATTTTTGAGCAACGGGATCGTAAAAGTTCGTAGGTAATCTTATCTCTTGGATTGTCATACTTCTTGAATCTGATTCTAAACTTGTTCTTTTGTTTTAGTTGTTTGATTAAATCTAGTGAATACCAATGTGGATAGTTTCTCTTATGTTTTCTAACCTGTGGTACACAATTTTCAAATATTCTATGCAAATTTTCATAAAAAACAGAAACCATGTCATCGACTGAATTGAGCTTAGACAGTACACTAATCCAATTTATTTTGCTTATTTCTATTCGGTATTGAGATAGTCTGGAGAGAAGGACATAGGCTACGTGAATGATGTCGTCGTCCCACCTGGTGGGTGGTTTTCCCACACTCCGTTTTCTTATCCACGGCCGCCGAATGAATTGAAGGGGGAACTCATATATGTAACATCCAGGAAATAATTCGGTCCAAAACGACATTGACCTGAGCGGAGCCAGGTACCACCAGTTAATAAATAATACCTAATTCGACAACACACGGTCTAGCTGCGCCGCCGTACAATCAAGGCTTCTGCAGAGTCGATCGCGTTACGCTAGATCGGGCGCCCGCGCCTCCTCCGCCTCGCCGATTAGCCTCACGCACGCCGACGGACGTGGACTGACGCGGACGGTCGGAGTCGGATCCTTGGCACGCTCGCCGCGTGTGCGTCCACAGAACAAAGAAGGGATAGAAATAGCATAGACGAGGGTTTGTAAGGAAACCGCCGTGACTCTACGCACACGAACATGATTGTCTCCTATTTTCGATCACATTGAAATCGTTCCTCTGGTTGGCTACACATCATTGAAGCAAAATAAAGTATTTAATTTTCAAACGCAATCGAAACTAGGCCTTATTTCAAAACAGATTGATTTGTTAATTACCGACTTTTAACATGTAGTAATGACGTTCTCTAGTTTATCTACATGGAGCAAATCTTAAACTACAAATAAAATGCAGGAAATGAAAATTAAGTTTAAGGATAAAGTAACCTTATGTGTATACAGCAAAGTTGCTTACTATTTGCGTTGTTATAGGTGATTTACGTCACACGACAAAACCACGCGCTACTCGAATATGTCAAAGCTACTCATTTACAGTGTTGGAGTGTTTTGACGAAGCTAACAAAATATTACCGTATTATTTGGAAAATTATTATAATCTGAGATAAAATGACTAAAAATATCGTACCACGACAAAGTAAGTCCTAATAAACAAAAAAGCCTCATTGTGATAATCAGTATTTACGGTCCTATTTTCCGAACTGGAAGACTAGGCCTTAGTATTCATTGTATATCTAAGAAATAACATTCAAATATTGCAAAATGTGATTCTATTTGAAGCGAAGTGACAATTTTCGTATCTTAGGACTGATAATAATATATATAAAGGTTTTAATGTCACGGTATTAAATAGTACCGACGGTACATTTATCGCACAAATATGATACAATCCCAGCACTGCATAGTCATGAGAGCTACTCAATTAGGGATGTGGCTAAATCGTGACGTCATCCGTCAGAGTATCGATATATTTTGTACTACATTTTATTAAACAATATATCGTAACGTTTTGACCGAGCGAAGCGCGAAGTTTCTCGTTTCAGCTTGGGCAAAAATGCTTTCGTATATCCGGCGACCGGCTGTCCGCCTATGCGGCTGTTCTCCTCTACAAGTCGCATTTCTAAACCGATTCTCGTGAAAGTTTGTGTCCAGGTTCGATCGCCAACCACAAACATTTGCCCCCAACCACTAGATGTCAGTCAATATATTTATTTACCATTCAGAATCAGTTAGTTTAATCGAGCCTTTAAACATTAATTAAGAAAGATTCAGTTCATTATTTAATAATTGTTTCCGTTATATTAATATACAAACAGAAACAGAGAGAGTGCAGATTTCAGATTACATTGTTTTTTTTTTGTAATGTAGGTATAATACATAATTATATGCGAATTACTAACGCCCGGTTCCATCACCTCCAGCTACAAAAATCCCAAAGTTATCTTTCAGTTACTTCATACAAATATTGCATGTAGCCGAAAGTTAACTATCGGATTTCAGGTAACTGGAGGTGGTGAAAACCGGGGTTAGTGATATACCGGAAACCAGCCTAGGTTGGTACAATAAAATTCAATAAAATACAGCCGGTGCGGTAATGAACCAGTACTCGTTTTCTGACTAGTTTAATATAGCCATAGCACTAAATCTCTCTCGGGAATGCGGTGTAATATCCTAATTTAATAACAATTGTTGTTATATTAATCATCCATGTCCAATCATCACTGTAAACATACATAAACATCGATAGCTCAATGTCGATTCGATGTGTCACATCCCTTATTGAGTAGCTGAGGCATCACCTTAGAATATAAAAATAATCGTGAATGACAGAAATTTCGAGAACAATGTATGTGATTGATGCAAACCAATCCTTAAAATGTGGGTATTAGAGTAAATTTTTGTTTGACTTTTGAAGTGTTCGTCAAATTTTGCATACATTTTCGAATTTAAATCGAAATTAAATAAAATAAAACTTATCGATGGTATGATATGCCTCCTTTTGTTAAATTGTGTGTTCGGCTATCGTTTTTGCACTCCAAAATGGCACAATAGGGCATCGTTCTTGCTTCGCGAGTTTATCGTCCAGTAGTTGCGGTCGACAGCGCCGAAGTAGTGACGAATCACGACTGCTGAGCGCGAATCACGAAGTGCGCCGAGCTCCGCGTACTAGTGGCTACGCTGTTTCCGCCTACTTACTCCTTCTACCCGTTCTTTTTGTTCTGTGTGTGCGTCAGTCTTTAAGGCTGCGTATGAAGCTAGACAAATTCCCGATTTCCCCCCCACCGCTCCGCTAGACGCCGAAGCGGCAGTGGCGCCGTGAATCTTAGGACAAAACTGAAATGAGATATTGTTAGAGCGACACCTATACGCCGTCGCGGGAACTTCGTGAAAGTTGTATCGATCCCGCGGCAAGTCGTCAATGATCATACAACCAATCACAAGGCTCGAGATCACCCGCCATATTATTCACATTGCTGCTAGAAAACAGCCACCATTTCGTGAGATCTCTACTTCATGAAAGGATTTACTATTTTCACATCGATCGTCAGTAGCTCGTTGGTGTAGCGCGTGAGACGTCTTATCTACAGTTATTGTTCGATGGGGGTGTCGGTTCGAATCCTGTAGGTTACAAAACTTTTTTTTCTGTTTTTTTACTTTTTATTGTTAATGGTGTATAGTATATAATTATAGCGTAGGTTATACTTAATTGATTTACACATATAAAAAAATATTACATAATAATAGGTTTTGGTAAAAGTTTTTACCTGAGAAACAATTTTAAAAAGTATAAACGTAAAATAAAACAAAACAATAAAAAGTAAAATAACACTTTTAAAAAGGATAAACGTGAGACGATGGAGAAATAATTTCCATACAACGAGCGCGCAAAAAATTACGCCACGCGACTTACAACATTATATCGCCGTTCATAGCGCCCCGTAGCGCAGTGATGAAAACGGAGAAAAATCTAATTTTTTGTCTCCCAAATTGATAGGTAAACTGATAAAAAAAATAATTATTTTTCAATAAACCTGATGGTCGTTACGTCATTCTTCATTAGTAGTGAGAGCCGAAACAAAGGCCAAATTCCTCCCGCGGCACAAGTGAAGTAAATTTACTTTTTTGTACTAAGCAGGTACCTACGTCGCTTATTCCAAGGAATGTGACAAGTAGTGTCGACACTTTTTTGGGTTCCGTACCCAAAGGGTGAAAACGGAACCCTATTACTAAGCCTCTGCTCTCCGTCCTTCCGTCCGTCCGTCCGTCCGTCTGTCACAGGGCTCTATCTCATGAACCGTAATAGGTAGGCAGCTGAAATTTTCACAGAGTGTGCATTTATTTTGCCGCTATAAAACAAATAGGTAAATTAAAAAAATATATAAAAGTTAAAGGGGGGCCCATACAAAAGAAACGTGATTTTTGGTGTTGATGGTACGGAACCCTTCGTGTGCGAGTCCGACTCGCACTTGGCCCGTTTTTTTAGTTCAATTTGCTCTTCTGTGGTCGCCTGGAACGCAGTATCCTCTATTTAGCTGCTATTTGCCGCGGCAGCGAGTGCCGCGTCTTTTGTCGTTTGAACATCTTTTGTTCGACGTTGGCGACGTTGTCGTCGTTGTTCGTCGTTGTTGATGTCGAAAACGGAACCCTATGCGCGCTCGTCGATTGTATCTCGTTCACTCGCGTCAGTCGCGCGGACGCGCCGCGCCGAAGTGTCTTATAATATTTGGACGCTCGTCCGCTCCGCTGTAGCGCCACAGAGCAGCGCTGTGCAACAATCGAATAATGTAGATTTGTATTCGAATAAATCGAATAACGGGAACAATCGAATAATTCGATTGTTTTTATTCGCAATCGCCTATCGCTAGTCTACGACCAGTGTTTCCAATGATATACGAAAACAAATTTTGACATGACAGACAGGTAGATCAGGTCGGGGCGTTTATTTTGAGTGGTCGCATGATGGGTCTACGACCAGTGTTTCCCAAGATATAACGAAAACAAATTTTGACATGACAGACAGGTAGATCAGGTCGGGGCGTTTATTTTGAGTGGTCGCATGATGGGTCTAAGACCAGTGTTTCCCATGATATAACAAAAAACAATTTTGACATGACAGACAGGTAGATTAGGTCGGGGCGATTATTTTGAGTGGTCGCATGATGGGTCTACGACCAGTGTTTCCCATGATATAACGAAAACAAATTTTGACGTGACAAACGGGTAGATCAGGTCGGGGCGTTTATTTTGAGTGGTCGCATGATGGGTCTACGACCAGTGTTTCCCATGATATAATGAAAACAAATTTTGACATGACAGGAAGTTAGATCAGGTCGGGGCGTTTATTTTGAGTGGTCGCATGATGGGTCTGCGACCAGTGTTTCCCATGATATAACGAAAACTAATTTAGACATGACAGACAGGTAGATCAGGTCGGGACGTTTACTTTGAGTGGTCGCATCATGGGTCTACGACCAGTGTTTTCCAAGATATAACGAAAACTAATTTTGACATGACAGGAAGTTCGATCAGGTCGGGGCGTTTATTTTGAGTGGTCGCATGATGGGTCTGCGACCAGTGTTTCCCATGATATAACGAAACTAATTTTGACATGACATACAGGTAGATCAGGTCGGGGCGTTTATTTTGAGTGGTCGCATGATGGGTCTGCGACCAGTGTTTCCCATGATATAACGAAAACTAATTTAGACATGACAGACAGGTAGATCAGGTCGGGACGTTTACTTTGAGTGGTCGCATCATGGGTCTACGACCAGTGTTTCCCAAGATATAACGAAAACTAATTTTGACATGACAGGAAGTTCGATCAGGTCGGGGCGTTTATTTTGAGTGGTCGCATGATGGGTCTGCGACCAGTGTTTCCCATGATATAACGAAACTAATTTTGATATGACAGACAGGTAGATCAGATCGGGGCGTTTATATTGAGTGGTCGCTTGATGGGTTTACGATCAGTGTTTCCCATGATATAACGAAAACAAATTTTGACATGACAGGGAAGGTAAATCAGGTCGGAGCGTTTATTTTGAGTGGTCACATGATGGGTCTACGACAAATGTTTCCCCAGATATAGCGAAAACATATTTGGTCATGACATGACATGTACAACTCATGAAATTGAACTGAACCGTTCCTCCGAGATTAATATTGGAGATTCTTTTCGTCATAGAATTTATTTTATTTTATTTTATTATATTTTTATTTTTTATTATTATTTTATTTTAGCTATTTGTTGTTATAACGGTAAAATAAATACACACTCCGTGAACATTTCAGCTGCCTACCTAAGGCCCTGTGACAGACGGACGGACGGACGGACAGCGGAGGCTTAGTAATAGGGTTTCGTTTTCACCCTTTGGGTACGGTACCCTAAAAACGAACCAACAAAACAAAACATATTATTTATGTAATTTATTCTTTTCACGGAGTTTTCCTTCTGTTCATGTTATTAATTATTCTGTGCCGCCGACAAAAACTACAAAAATCCGCCCGCCGAGCTATCTGCCAAGGTCATGTGACTTGTCCTGTTGCGACCCGTCCGCAATGGACGTACTGCAGACGCACGTTCCACGGGGAGGCGGATATTTGCGGCCGCCCCAATACTCGTAGTGCCGGCTAGGCTTGAGAAGGAGAATTTAGCATAATTGCGTAACGACAGTCGTGGCACAATGGTTTTGGAGTCGTATTTTTGCTGCGAAGTTGAGAACCACACATATCGAAGTTCGGTTCCTGGAAACATCACTTTTTTATATTATAACAAATATTTTATTTATTTATGATATTTTTATTTATTTATATCTTGCTAACCGAACGTTACTAACCAGTGTCAATTATTTCGGCTTTAGACCTCAATAACATTTGATTGAAAATTATACAGCGCCATCTATGAAGTTCAGCTGATGCTCGTAGGAATTTGGTTCGGAACTTTGTTACTGTCGCGATCCCGAAAGCGATCTCCGCATGCGGAGAGTCGTGCGGAGAGGCGTGCGCCCGCTTCGAAACATCGCAGCGGACTGAGGCTACCGAAATGGCGATAGATAGTCGCCAAGAGAACGAAAGGGAAAGGGATACTTTACGGTGCTCAGAAATTTTGTCGTAAGTCCAAAATTCATTTTTTTGATGCTTTGAATGAAAAATTGTGTCCAAATGCAACGATAATCATTCAAAAATTTGAAAATCATGCTGCAAATATAATGTGAGATTACTAGCACTGTAATTAATACCAATTCTGAGAAATAAAGCATAATGTGAAAAAATCGACCTATTTTCGCGATTTTTTTCTATCGGGCCAATGTTATGCTATTGGAACAATAATCATTCAGATTAAGCGGATATAAGTGAAGTTTCATATAACGCAATTTTAGCATGATTAGTTCAATATTCTCTGAGAAATTAAGACAAAGCTAAGTGCGATTTAGCGTCATATGGAGCCTTAAACTTGACCACGAAGGCGAGGGTGAACCGGTCGGGTCGGGGCGCGCGAACTTTGCCGCGCCCAAACTTGTGCGCGTCTATTTTGAATGCTAGCGCGCGTATTTATTTGTTTTCGACGAATTTTCTAATTAATAGCGGCTGGCAATTTGTTGATAAATTGGCGCTATGCGCAGGTATCTATCGTTAACGAGAAACTGAACGGTAAATAATGCGTGACTCGCTTGATCCGGGTCAGGGTTTAGATTTACTCGATTTGTTTTTTGGAACGGTCGTATGCGTATCACCCGTTTTCTAGAATATTGATGGTATAAATTAAAGCCATGCGAACTTTACGGTCGCCGTAATAAAGTCCCGAGTAAGCCCCGGTTGCACGAAGAAACGGCTGAGTTAATCAATGTTCAAACACGTCACTTTTAGTGACCCGCATAAAGTTCCTTCCACTGTCCACACAAAGTGACGTGTTTAATCATACTTTAACTAATTTAGTTTTTTTGTTCTTTCGAGCACTCGGCCCTAAGAATCACACTTCCCGGTAACCCGATCGCGCTAGCATCTATTTGACCGAGCGCCTGGTTCGGATCATTGTTCTTGGGCTCGCTGACCGTTTAGTTTTGGCCGCAACCCGATACGCGCACGGATATCGCCGCTGCTGGTGTCTAGTGTCACTCGTGTCTCCTTTGTCCGCCGCCGCTTCATCCGGCATGGGGATTAGGGTTGCCACAAGTCATGAATCTGAAATCGGGACAGGACAAAACGAGGCCTTGGTTCGGGGTAAACTTAGGAGTTTCGATGTTTTAAGAAAAGTAGATACATTTTGCATGGAACTAGTAAACCTCGGCATAAGGTACAGTACATCCTACAAGAAAATGATTGATAACAAACGTGTAAAGGGCTTGTCCCGAAATTCGTGATAATTTAATTTTTTTTTAATCGGTACAATTAGGAACACATGCAGGCGGGGCGCATGGAAATATGGGAATGCCCATTAATTACGACGTCTGTATTTTTGACCTGGAACCTGTAGACAATTTTTAACCGACCTCAAAATAAGGAGGACGTTCTCAATTCGTCGGAATATTTTTATAATCTCACCAGAACGTAGGGGACGTTCTGGTGAGATTAAACTGGTCTGCTTCCCAACATTGTATGCAAGATTT
Source organism: Incurvaria masculella (assembly GCA_946894095.1). Lineage (NCBI taxonomy): Eukaryota > Metazoa > Arthropoda > Insecta > Lepidoptera > Incurvariidae > Incurvaria > Incurvaria masculella. Next base: position 14,757,775 of record OX335650.1, read on the forward strand.
TCCAACTTTATTACATAAAGTTGATTTGTGAGGTGGTCTCTCTGGGCCGACCTTTCAATTCACGTATTTTATGGATGTCGCCCATCTAGCTCGGGGGTTTTACGTATGTATGACCGTTGGTCGTCACCGATGCAGAATTTTCATTTATTCTAGCTCCCTTGTCGCAGACAGAGCTCCCTTCACCAAATGAGACGCAGGCGAGTCGCTGGCGCCACACTTGTTCATGCTGTGGCGGGCAATGGGACGGATGGCGCGGTGGAGCAGCGTGCGATGCACTAGATAACTAGGACGTTTCGTGCAAACCAGTATAACCGGCAGACACTAATAAAACGAAAGTGCAAACTTTAACGACTGGTCGTGGTTATGCAGAATCGTTATCGTTATTAGAAAGCCAAAGTGTAGCGGAAAATAAATACCTGTACTTTAAGCTTGAATAAAATACATTTTAATGTAGCACGTTCTCGATAACCTAAGTATTGTTGTCACGATCCAATTAGACAAAAAGTGGAGCAAAAAGCCAGCGAATCGTTTTGTAGTGCGCCTCGCCGCACTCTGTTTCTCAGCCTCTGCGCAACTTCTAACTCCGTCTATTTGGACGTTTCCATTAGTTTCTCGTATCCGCAAGTCACGCCACCCGCCGCCGCGCCGCTCCGCACGAGCGCCGCCAAGGACGCCTACGTAAGCAGTGCAGCAAAATAACCTATCCACCGCAAGGTTGCGGCGTTTTTAGTGCTCGCGTTCCCGGAACGCGCGATTCGGCCTTTCGCGAGTTCTGTGCCTCTTGTGTGTCCGCTCACAATGACGCCGCCGCGGCGCCGCTCCGCCGCCGGTCGAACAATAGAGACGTCGTCGCCTCTTGTGGCGTTGGGTTGAATTAAAACGCGCGTTCGTCTCTTTGTAATGTCGATTCAACAAGGTGACGAGGTCATGTTCGGCCATCGTGGTGGCGACCTTGCAGCACATAGCCACATGTGCAAACAGCGACAGCTGTACTTCGTACAGTAATCAAACTATAGTCGAATCCTGGAAAGTACAGCCAAAAACGGTATTCTGGTACCACTTGTCTACGGTCTGTGATTGGCCTCCTAACGGGGCACTGTCTACTAAATAAGCATTTATTCACTCTTTGTGTCACCGACAGCTGCCGCCTCTGTAGAGCTTGCATGGAGGAGGAAGAGACGGCCGCTCACGTTATCTTGGATTGTCCAGAGGTAGCTAGTATACCACTCCAGTTCCTTAAAATCACAGGGACTGCCCAGGAAGTGTGGAGGAGTCCAAAAACGCTGCTGCGCTTCGTGGAAGAGCTTGGCTGGCTGACGTGACAGCTGGTAGAGCTTCTTGACACTTACAATGGATGTATTGCCGTCTAAGTGCGGAAACAAGCCCGAAGCACAACAACAACAACAACAACAACCGCTCGTCTGCGCCGCCATCACCGTCTTCGGGCGACGACGACGACGGTGCCGCCAGATGTAGCTGTATAAATTTAAGAGTTTATTTTATTATGTATGAGGTTCCAGGCGAGTGTAGGAACACTGCCGGTTAAGTCCAAGAATTTATATAAAAAATAATGATAAGCAGAATTACAGGAGAAGCCTCGGCTAGTAGCGGTAGAGCAAAGGGAACCCAGGGTGTGGTTCTTCCGGTGGTAAGTTAAACTTCCATTCAGCTACATGGTGGTGAATTTGCTGACTGCTATGTTGCTGTCCTACCACCTACATCGGGAAGGGAAGGTGTCGTGTATGTACCTTGTAACGCCTCCGCCGAGTAGTTGTGTGTAGGATAGCGGTAGGGAAAGGAGGCCTAACCCAGGGAGGAATTATTAATGTGCACCAAATTTAACATCATGTTCAGTCTATATTACATGAGACATAAACACAGTACCAAATCTAGACTAGAGCAAGGTGAGGTATAGAAAACTAGACGCTATGCATATAAGGGTAAGATGGGCTCTGGCTTCGCCTTTCAAGAGATTAATATCTACATATTTACACAATTTGAATTAACAAAGAACTTATGTCTAACAGACACAACGGAGGTGATCACCAGAAGTCCAAGGATGTATTTTGCCGCGCTTCCCTGAGCGACTTTAGTGGGGTCCTATCTCACTGATCTTGGGCATATAGTTCCAGGATAGAGGTGTGGGGGGTACCGATCACAAGAAGGTCTCGCCGAAGATGCGCAGGCGATGGACGTGCGCCGCGGGAGCTCGCCTTGGCTGGTGACGCCTCCGGAAGCTACGCTCCGCCGCTACGCCGGTGCTCGAGGCCGCACCCGGCCGCCTCTCGGCGTTCCTCGGCCCGGACCTGAAGCTCCGCAGGAACCCGGCAGCTTCACTCGGCCCCCCTAAGCGCCCGGCCGCGTCACCTGGCCTCCTCACGGTGCTCCACCCTCGACATCGGCGTCGCCTAGGTTCCAACCGCCTTTCGCGCGTTGAAGACACTCGCACACGTTCGTCGGTACTCAGCGCCCAAACTGGAATCGCGCCGCGCGGCTTGCTCAGTCTAGTTATAGAAACCATGGCGCGCGTTTTGCAACGACGGTACCGCGCGTGGTGTCAATGCGGTGCTATCCTGCGCCTGTGATTGGTCCGCCGAAGGCGCCATACGTTGAAGTCGCGTGCGGTGCTATCCTGAGCCTGTGATTGGCCCGCCGAAGGCGCCATACGTTGGGGTCGCGTGCGAGGGAGAAAGGGAATGCTGGCTCGCTACGAATTGCGCGGAGATCTGTGTTGCAATGTTGAACCGACGTGTCATAATTCTAGGGAGATTGTACATTAATAAAAGCGTTTCGAAAACATGCTACACAGACTCTGTATATGCCATTAAGTTAGCCCGTCGCGTGGCCGTCGCGCAGCGTCCGAGAACGCAGCGACATTTTGGCGGCCGTGAAGCCATAACCGCGCAATTTGGTGCGGATCATGCACGGTTGGGTGGCCGCAGCCGCGGCGTAATGGTATCGTAATCCGCTTGCGTCAGCGCAGCCGCCGGACGCCGCGTCGCGCGCCGCTTGCGTGCGCGCAGGCTCCCCGCGCCGCGGAGCCTCTCTCCCGAGAGGGCGCAATCGGCGGAGGATAGCTGCGAACTGAACTGGCCTCGTTTGAGAACTTGCAACAATGCTCTCAAACGAGGCCAATGCAGTTCGCCAAATTAAGTATTGCCAATTAACCAACGACGGTATTGCAAAACGGAGGCGTCTCGTTTCTTTAGTTCTAATTAAGCTCGAGTAATTTTCGTTAACATTAAATGGAAATCCATCTCCTTTATGCGGACGCGGACGATGGCGAAGTGCAGAATTACATAAACGTCGCCACTGATCCGTTCGAAGTTCTTTAGCGGCATAGCGCCTTAATTGTTTCCTTCCTCGGCGAGCCCGTCATCGTGCCGACATTTGTCCGCCGCGCGAATTACGCCCGTCGTCCGACGGGTAGACAGTTCGCGGAATGCGCGCGAGGGAATCGACCGCGGAAGGCAGCTGACGGGATGTAGAATGTCGCGAGGGGTGGCGGCGTCGGAATGTGCCCTGGACTATTGAAGTGTCAGCAGGTTGTTTGCGTCCTGAGGCAGGGATCGACCCACTCGTTCGGCGCGGGTACGATTCAGTGTCACGCCATCACCGCCCCCGCGCTCGGCTCCGAAATTCGGACCGATCTGGGAGCGTTTGCCGAAATAGCTTCTATGATTTTATGGATCAAGGAATGGCCCGTTTGCGTGATTGCGGCCGTTCCAATGATAGACGTAAATAGGTTATTGCTTGTGGTTCGGACTGAATTATGTAGGATATGTAGGTTAAACATGCCAACCCTATTGGATCCTGCCACGGACCACATATTTAGCGTGAAAGTTCTTAAAACGCCGCCGTAGGTTCTACAACTCAGATTCCTGGCCTGCTCCAATTGTCAACATGTTAGATGGCGGGCATAGTTTTTACAGAATAACCTGGTATTTTTCATGAACTGTTGTTAACGCCATGAGCGGTTCTGGACAGTTCATATTAATTTAGTGTGTTTACTTATGTTTTTCTCGTATCATCAATTGCATACTTACTGCTAATGTTACAAGGAATTAAAATACTATTTTTTTACACAAACCGTTAAGTAACTCGTAATGCCTGTAACTCGTAGTGACCAAAGTTTTTCATAGACTAAGTGGACTGAAAATTTTCCCAATGAAGTTTCTTGCCAGTTGTTGTCCGCTGTGTTTGTTGAACTAGGCGAATGATAAAATATGACCGATCCGAGTGCAGTTTGGATGCTGAATAAACAATGTCAAAGGTTAAAATGTCAGATATTAAAGGTACCAGGACCTTTGCCTACCCCTTTAAGTAGAAAAAAAACCTTTTAGTGTGCTGACTGCCAATAAAGATTGCTTGAATGTAACGGTTATGTTCGCACTCGCAGCGCTGGCGTTGTTCGAGCACGTGAACCTGGTGTACGGCGCCGTGTCGGAGTTCTGCAGCGCGGGCACGTGCCCCGACATGCTGGGCCCCGGCGGCCGCGCCTACCCCTGGTACGACGAGAAGGGCAAGAAGAGCCGCGTCGCCGCGCCGCAGTACATCGACTACGTCATGACATTCACACAGAAGACCGTCTCCGACGAGACCATCTTCCCTACCAAATATGGTGTGTACCGCTCTCTCGCTCTCATAGTTACATCTCTATGTATTTTATTAATGAATGAATTAATTTATTTATTGGGTAACACACACATTCAAACAGGTAAAACATAAGATCACAATGACATATTTAGATTGTAACCGCTGAGCGTCTACATCAAATCCAATCAAACTACGGCTACCCATCATCAGTTGAACGGTTACCCATCGAGAACCCGACCGCGCCCAGTGTTGCCTCAAATTCAAGATCGAAATCTTAGGCGTCGCGCCACTGGATATTTTCTATGTATTTAATGGATATTACATGACTGCCATCTCATTAATAAAATTAGAGGTTATACAACGACACTTGCATCGAAGCACTGTATTGAGATCTTGGAAATTATCAAAAAAAAATTTGGTCTGGGAATTCGTCTGAAGCAGGATTCGAACCTGCGACTTATGTATTAGTTACACGTCCAATGCTTCGAGACCATAGAAGCTACCACCATCAGACCAATAAAGTTCACAAAGCATAAGCGTCCGGCTTGACAATTTATGTTCCATGCTTGGGATGAACGAAACATTTGAATGATGTTTATATGTGTTGCAGCGAACGAGTTCCCGTCGTCTTTCGAGAGCATCGTGCGCAAGATAGTGCGGCTGCTGTTCCACGTGGTGGCGCACGTGTACGCGGCGCACTTCCGCGAGGTGGCGCTGCTGCGGCTGCACTCGCACCTCCACCTCACGTTCGCGCACCTCACCGCGCTGCACCGCCGCTTCGGCCTCATCGAGCACAAGGAGACGGAGGTGCTGCGCGACCTCGAGCTCGCGCTGCGGCTCGCGGACGAGTCGCCCGCGCCCGCGCCCGCCGCGCCGCCCGCGCCCCCCACGCCGCCGCCGCCCGAGTCGCCCGCGCGCGCCGCGCCCGCGCCCATCGTCACGCAGCCGCTGGCGGGCGCGGCCGCCGCCGGCACCGCGTAGCGCCGCCGCGCGCCGCGCCGGCACCCCGCACATACCAAAGACGGCTCGGGACGCGCCGCACCGGAGTATCCGTCGTGTAAATAGCGTTTCCGCACTCATATTTTGTATAAAAGAGTTTAAGCGTTAGCGTAGATAAATTATAGTAGGGAAAGATTGATAATGTCATACGAGCGTTGAATAGGGATAGTAAAATTCCACAGATGGCTTTGCAATTCACATTGCGGAATACATTAAATACAAACCAATGAATATCAATTAATGTTTTAATTACAATGATAATACTTAGCCCCGGTTGCACGAAGAGACGGCTGAGATAATCAATGTTCAAACATGTCACTTTTAGTGAACCGCATAGAGTTTTTTCCATACTGTCCACACAAAGTGACGTGTTGGATCATACTTTGACGTTGATTTTGATTTTTTGTCCTTTCGTGCACTCGGCCCTTAACTTTTAGTTAAAATGTAATATTTTCGTCACGCCTACCTGGGCAAAATTTGGAATGAAGCTTAGTTTAATGACAGTGTAACTAGTTCTGGCAGTGATGGAAGATTTGTATTAGTTTTTAGCGAGTTTTGTATGACATTAGCAGTCGATCCCTACTATCCTTTGTCTATGGCGTTAGTGATATTTTTTTTAATTTAGTGATGCGAGTATCGTCGAACGATAAACGATGTCTGTTGAGTTGTTTTAATGGAGAAGTGTAAATATAATTTGCGACTGTAAATAAAATAGCTAGCGTTGCGAGAGAGCCCGAACAAAGTTTGCTTTCAAAGCCCTTTAATTTCGGTTGTGTTAGCGAAGAGAATGAAACTAGAGAGCGGCATGTCGTTAGAGAATCGCCTAGCGTAGTGCGACACACTAGTCGGCCGTACTTAACTCTGTCACCTTGTTGACCAATGTTGTTTGAGAACCGATGGTTTTAAAAAAAAAATGTGCTGAATTGAAATAAAAATCAATTTCACATTAGATACAATCTTTTATTTCATGAAAATTACCCGTATAAGAACTCCTATAAATAATACATTATAAGTATCACAGTATCAATCTAAAGAAATAGATTAAAATAAAGGAATGCTATAATATACATACAATAAACATTCCGTAAACCTGCAGGAAAACGGATAGCATACAGCTCCACCAGGTGACCAAGCAGGACACCCTTGTACCAAGTACCATTTATGACAGAGATTCTGGATAGCCTGTGGGACTTAAGTATTTATCGTCGATCGATCTTGACTCTGCTTTCTGGCAAATAACCTTGGACGAAGCATCTGGAGCAAAGATGGCTTTTAATGTCCAGCATGAATGCCAGTATATTATACAGTACTGTTTAGTATACAGTTCAAAGCTTAAATCACACGTGAAACAAGAGGTGAAAAACACCTATCATACTATTGTAATAGTGGAGTATTTAGCATACGTCGCTGTTACTGCCATAAAGTTCTTTTCTAATGTAGTCCTCGATGGGTGTACTTGACAATGTAAGCTACACATATAAATGAACTTAGCATGGTGTACAATGCTTTGGCTAAGTATGCTTTTAAGCATATGCTACATTTAATGGGTGAGCTTTTGAACATGTGTTCACTATAGCCATCGCAGACAACACGTAATGGTACACTGACCGGTGTGATCAGGTGGACTTGCAGCGTAGGCTACACCCGATGGGTGCACTTGTCAGCGCATCGCGTGACCTGCACGAGCCGCACGGAGCGGAGGAGGCCCCCGAGCGGGCGCAGGAAGCTCGCCAGCGTGTCGGCGAGGGGCGCGAGCGCGTCGCGCGCCGACGCGAGCACGTTCAGCAGCAGGAGCAGCGGCGGCTGGAGCAGAGCGTTGAACAGGACGGCCAGCGCCGGCTTGAGCAGGTAGTCGGAGCACGTCTGCAGCGAGCCCACCAGGAGAGGTCGCACCACGCTGCCCAGCATGAGCCTGCACATTTTGAGTCAAAAAATGTTTATTAGGGGCATCCGGCTCCTTCTATCTGTCCAACAAATCGGAACCGCTACAAATATCAAATAATATCAAATATCAGCTGTCAGCTTAACCAACCCAAGACAACACTTTCTGTCGATAGAGCAATGGAAATGTGGAGCAAACTGCCTGAAGATGTCATTCAAGCACCCACCACCAATTCCTTTAAAAAGGGGCTTGACAAACGCCTAAAAACACTTAACTAAAGTAACCGTAATAACAAAGCACCAGTGAACTCAGACATGAACACATCAGCTTAGGCTGCTCGTTCACCTTGCTACTCCAACCAACTAATGTTTCCCACGAAGGCAATATGGCAGCCAAGGTGACTGTAGATCTCCGTGACTCCAGGGATACCCAATATGGAGAGCACATGTCACGCAGTGGTACCTGAGCAGGTGGGGCGGTGCCGCGGCGAACGTGGCCAGCACGACGGCGGGCACCGCCAGCAGCTCGGCCCAGCAGCGCGCGGCGGCGCGGTCGGCGCGCGCCGCCAGCCGGTCCGCGCACGTCAGCGGCGCGCGGTCCGTCGTCGCGTAGTAGTCGGCGCAGCCGCGGTCGAACATGTACAGCTCCACCTTTTCGGGGCCTGACGCTGCGAACGGACACTCGGTTATGATGTCAGGACACCCTCTAAGACCACGTGAAGGACGGCCATGAACCGCTCCACACTGGAAACCATCGAAAAAGTGCAAGATATCGTGTTGAATGATAGATGAGTAAAAGTAAGTGAGATAGCTGAGGCTATAATTTTCGCAGCAATTTTGGACCAATTCAATAGGAATGATGGCAAGCAGTGGGTTGAAGCCGAGGGTTCGGCATCAAAGAAAGCAAAGTCGATCGCATCTGCCGTAAAGGCCAGTGTGTTTTGGGATGCGAAAGGGATCCTGTTAATTGATTACCTTGAAAAAGGCAGAACAATTACAGGCGGATATTACTACAATCTTCTTGACCAGCTGGATTGCAAATTCCCCACCAGTGCCTGGCTTGCAGAAGAAAAAATTATCTCTCCCCAGGATAACGTGCCTGCACACAAGGGTTTGTTGGCGATGGGAAAACAGCGGGATTTGAGGTACGATTGTCTCGGCCCTCCCCCCTATTCTCCTGATTTGGCAACCACAGACTTCTATTTGTTCACAAACTGGAAGAAATTTGATAATTTTATGTATTTAATGGATACGACATTACCGTTATCTCATTAAGTTGAGTTTCAGCAACATCTACATTTTAAGCATTGTAATCTGATTTTGAAAATAATCCGAAAAACTATTGGTCGTGACATTCGTCGGATGCAGAACTTGAACCTGCGACCTTTGGATTACATGTCCACTGCTCTAAACCAACTGAGCTATTCCGACAATTGTCGGTGATGTCGCTGAAACTCAAATTAATGGGAGAAATTTGTTGCTGGGAAGCGGTTAATCCGCGTCTAATGAAGGAGTTGAAAGGGCTGTAAATGAATATGTTTACAGCCTTCTAGACTCTCACTTCCGGGAAGTAATGCTGGAGCAAGTGTGTTGAATTCAAGGGATTATGTGGAAAAATAATTTTTTTACTGAAAATAAGTCAGGCTGAGAAATTTTCACCTTTTTAAAATTAGAAAATAAAATCTGTAGTTTACAACATAACACAAAGATAAAAAACCCATATCAGCTGCATAAGTATAAAATGACTTGAAAATGTGTCCAGTAATATATTTTAGAGTCGACTGTAAGAAAGAAACTTCATAGAAAGAAAATAATAAATAGAAAAAAAAAACAAATCTATGTAATTACAGAAGTCAGCGAGTGGTATCTCTCCCACGTTGAATTTGCTGAAGGTGTCTTTAATCCAATGCTTACTGCTAGCGTTCGCCTGAAGCAGGAAAGGAACAAGGGTTATCATAAAATTTAAATTTCAAAATTATATTGTTTAAAAAATATATATTGTCTTATTTAAAATCTATAAATATTATGTTACGGGCTGGGTACTTATTTGTGTTTAAGTGGGGGTTAGAGACAATCAAAACCTGCTGCGCGGAGACATCGGGACGGTGCGGGGGCGGACGCTGCTCCTCGCATTCTTTCAGTTTGTAAAAGGCAGCCGCCTCCGCTACACTCTTGGGCTGATACCTGGCTGACACATTTAGTGTCAATCAAAAACAAATAATACAACAGGACCCACTGTATTTCTTCCCGTGCATGTCATAAGAGGCAACACTGGAAGGGTTAATCGCGGCTGGTTTGGTATCATTGCATTGAATGAACGATGGGCGAAACGGCAATGAAAATTGTCCGAGTTTTTATCCAGTTCTATTTAGCCGTGCAATATAAAGAAGGTACTGTCACGGCACCTAGTTTTATTGGGGTGTGTTGAGTAGTCAATCATGTCCAGTTCCATAGTAAAAATATCTTTGGATACAACCTGAAGTCCTACAAATGCAATGTGTGATGAAGCGGCCATCATGGGTTTCACACACTAAAAAATTTAAAAGCTCATGGGCGTCGTCGGTCTCTCTGTCACTCTCAGTCATGCAAACGCTTTTTTTTTTTTTGGTAAGCACGACACTATTGACTAGATATGAATTAGTAAGTGCTCCTTGATCTTATTGCACCTGAGATTGCCTTGTCATCATTTCTATCATCCGAAAAAATAATTAATTCCTGCTCTCTGAAATATTTCTGAAAATCGACTGTGCACTCTGATGCTACCCTTCTTATCCTCCTCTATTATAAGTTCTGCACTGGATGCACCACCATTTCCACAAATTACCTTGAATTCTTTTTTAGATAGAGGTAATAAATGACTTTCATTGCTAGATTGTTAAAGCCTAAATTTTAAATATCAAAATAATTGTGAAAAATATCATAATGGAAGTGTGCAAGACCGACATGCAGTGCGGGTAGGCAGCTAGCAGCATGTGGTGCGGCAACACGTAGAGTGCGGGAGGGGCTTCGTTGCCCTTAGCACCCTCTGCCACCGTCTCAGCGCCATCTCCCGTAGCCGTCATCAACCCACATTCACACTATCACATTGAATTGCGTGACAATTGGAAAAAGATGTGGGGTTTGGTTTCACTGCACTTAGAAAACCTGGGTTGAATATCAGAAGAGGAAAATCTTGCTGACCTTCTAAATCCTTTGTTTTAGAACCATTATTAAACTCCCACTTAAATTTGCTTTCCAAGTCCCCCCAGGGGGCATGTAGGTTTGCCATAAATTTACGGAGAAAATACGGAACAGGCAGTTTTAATTGTTGATGTATGGAAAAGGTTACTAAGCACCTTTTTATGTGATGGTTCATAATAAAAACAAGCTTCATTTAACATCGTCCTCACTATAGCCTTTTTAAATTAAAAAAAGAGTTTGCAACTCTGTCACTCAGTAGGGCATGCTTGCTCACATAGGCCAGGAGTTATCAGGAAACGGACATTGCTTCTCCCGCAGAGTGGGCATTACATCACACTCGAAACCTACTGATATCGAATGTTCTCACAAATATTTTAATTTAAAATTGGATTTGCTAGCTGTCAAAGTAATGAAAGAAAAATAAGTCAGCAGAAACATGGTTTTGCCTCAAGGGGAATTTAAAGCTCATATTTTTCTATGATACTATAGGGATTACGAAGTAATTGTGTTATTACACAAAATATTTATCCTACAAAATAAGAGTAGATTAATATCTAACATTTAATTAATTGGAGATAGCACCACGATACAACATATAAGTCCCTGATTATTATTGATTTATTGGAATGTAACCATACCATATTGATGATGCGGCTGGAGCGATGTGGGAGGGTCGGCGAGGTCTGCACCGCGTTGTCGAGTTGCTCTGGACCCCTTCGCTGAGCATCCTTTTTGCTGTGCTGCTTCTTCACAACTACCTATTCACCACCAACCGTGCATGGAGGTGAGGAAATTACAGAAGAACGGATGGAACTGAAAAAGTGTCGACATCGCAATTGTGCCGGGGGACGTGTCAGTGTCCCTTTATTTCTGAGATTATGGATAATTTGAATACATTTATTTTATTAAAGTAGTCTCTCATTCATGAGCTATTAGAAAATGCCTGATAATGTGCCCAGAATTTAGTAGTTATTTTACAATTATCACTTTTTCATAATAACACAGAATATTTAAAAAAACTAAAACCTTAAATAACCCTATTGATTTTAGAACTCCATTTCACCAATTTTTTCGCAAATTAGCTCTGTATCGAATTTCCAATCACTCTATCAGAACATGCAAATAATACGTCATTTCAAACCATTTGTTTGAATACACTCATTTAGAAAAGTAATTATGAACAACATTTAAGAAATGGATCATGGATTCCGGGAACGTATTTATAAAATGTACTCTTCGTTTCATTGATTAAGATGCAAATAATAATCGATGCATAATTGTTCAAACATTTTTTTCGCGGGGAATTCGTTAAATCTACTGTCGAAGATAAAAAAATCAATAGTCAATGGAACAGTTATGTAGTTACGCATTGCAACGCTAAATTTGCGTGCACTACTACAACTACTAATTGTACTAATTGTCTGTGTTTTCCATCCAGTTCAATTTAGCCGAGCAATATGAGAAAGGTCCTGGCATGGCACCTAGTTCAGATTTGGTGTGTTAGGCTAATATCTGACTGTTAGTTTGGTATTAGCCTCCCATGTCCAGCTTCATTAAAACAAACTACCTACAGTTCATAAAAAATTACAGTCCAATTATAAAAAAAAATACTAAAAACATTCGTCAGTCAGATTACTAAGAATGTTCCCCATGCTCTTCATATGTTTTGTTTTATTCCTTCATTTATACTGGTTGTTTCTTTGATCACCTGCACTTTTTTAGTGAAATCCCCGATCGACCTTCCTTTACCCTTTGCAATGAGGCCTGACCAAACTGCCTAATGTTAATCTACGCTAATGTGCTTGTGTGTACAGTTATGTTATAGCAGAAATAGCATAGAACAACCGTGGCACCATCTCCATAGACGCACAGACCCTCTTAAAAGGTAAAAGAAAAGTAAAATTAATAAAAAATTCAAATAAATGAGTAACCTGAATATAGGAGGCGGAGTCAGTTGCTGGCGCAGTAGTAGAGCTTGACATGTTAGAGACATCGGTATCGAGGGGGAGCGGCGATGGTGGAGGAAGACTGAGTTTCAAAAACTCTGAACCTTCGTTTTCTAAAAAAAAATTCAAAATTTAACTCTGAAATTACAATAACATGCAGTGAAAATATAAACTGTTATACACTTAAGTGTATGTAAAAATTGGTCCAAGTTCAGTTGGGTTAATATTGAAATTTACTTTCTCCGGTGATTGGTGATTGGCTTGCAAACAATAAAAAAATATGTAGAGCAATTAATAAAAATATTAAAATTAGCTTGGTATTGCCTACAAACTCCGTAGCGTTTCATACAAATCGAAAGTATCAAGGACTTTCACAAATAGAAGCAATTCCCTCAACTAACGAACTATTCCCAATCGCTTGTACTCGCCATGTTTTAGAATGCATTGCATGATACCATATGAAACCCCATTTCATCCAAAATAAGAAAATATAAAATCTAAATAATTTATTGCAATAACTTATGCAATAAATTATGGCAAAATGGTGAACATGCGGTACTAAAAGCATCTAAACTTATATTAAAAATTATATTAGATTACCCAAAAATAAGTGTAGCAATAGTTTCGTATTTTCGCAAACACTCAAATGTGTGGACACAGATTAAACTTGTTATGCAATATAGTGGGGAAATTAGTGCAATATACCTTGCATTTTGTGACTAAAGGCTCAAACTTGGCACAGTTATTCCTTAAGTGGTTTTGAGCAGATTTCACCCGGTAGCCATCGCGGGGGTGGCGGGGGAGGGGGAGGAAGTTTGACTACTCGCTCTCCACTTAAGACATATCTCAAAAAATATAACTATTAGATCATGATTGGTATCATTTTCAGATAATTAAATGACAGGTATAAGAAGTAATGAATTTTAATTTTTCGCATCATATTTAAACAACAGACAACAAATAGTAGAAATTTCATTGGTTCGTACAACCATATGAGGAGTTGTATAATTTGCGATCTCCCCAGCAATTGAACCAGCCACTAGGCACTTACTTAGGACAATATATGGGAACTGGGAAGAGATGGGAGAATATTGTTGGCAACACTAAAGATTTGCGCACAGAACTTGCAATATCCTGGATTTGCGAATGGTGCGTACGGCACGTATGGCCCGTATGTGTAAGTGTCACCTTTATCAGTCTCTCAAAACTGTGTCGTTCGGGCGGAGTGAAGAGAAGAACGAACTGACTAAGCGAACACACACACAAAACACGCGTTGCATGAACCATATTTTTTTTCCTCAAACTCTTTTATAGCGCAAATGCTTGGTATTGTTTTGAAGGTATGTATTTGTTCTATTTTTTAAGGAGAAGCCCACCAAATATGTCATTCCAACACTATCCAAACAAGTTGGAACCAACCAAGTCCTGTCCGTGCAAAAACATTCCCGTGTTCCTTAGCTTCAACACCGCGGTGACTTGTAGAACTGGTGAAATTTGAAAGGTACTTCTTTGGCGAAATAGTCATGTTAGTCGCAACGGTAAGCTTGAAAGCTGCGCTATACTACAAGATAATGTATAAACGTGTCTGCCCTTGAAAGCTTGAAAGGCTATATGAACGATTTTCTTCTTCTTCTTTTTAGTAGGAATATTAAATCCCTGTTGGCAATCGGTCCCTTCAGAGACTCATTTCTGCCAACGTCACTTTATTAAATATATTATTATTATTTTTTCTTCTTTATTTGAATATTTTATTGTCACACATTCTATTAATTTTACTGGACGTAATATTTGTTCCTAGTTTACATCGACGCTAGTTTAAATATGCCGCCCGCCTGCTGTCAATATTTTTTCCAGACAGAGGTCGCGGTCCGATTTGTACCATCGTTACCAAAAGCGCGCTCAAAACTGGTCCGATTCACGCTTATGGCTCTGAAAATGGCGTCCCGTGAACAGTATGACGTCATCATTACGTCACTCAATCCTATACACAGTGCTCGTACTTTGGTGGTAGGGCAACTGTCAGTGCTACATTGTGACATTTCCATAGCGCAGTCGATCGTCTTTCAACCGTGTTTTTTCACAAATCGGTAAATGTCCCTCAGTTGAAAATTCAAGTTCAGTTTAAAGCAAATTATTAGATTATTATTTGAAGTGAACTTTTGCAATTAATATGATTTGTTCCATGTTTCTTGTTTTGATTCCGTAAGCGCTCACACCAACGGTCCAAATCGTTTGCGATGCTTGCAGCTTTGAGCGTGCAATCTGATTCGCGACGCTTGTATACGATTTGATCACTGTAATCGCTTATAGTTCAAAACGGAACGCGCAGTAAGTCAGTCGCAGTAAGTTGCGATTTGTCTCGGCAGAAATATCTTAGGCAGACCGATCGGAAGGTGTGTAGCATTGTCTAACACAAAATTATGATTATTCCCAGACTTAGCCCCGATTGCACGAACAGACGGCTGAGTTAATCAATGTTCATACACGTCACTTTTAGTGAACCGCATAGAGTTCCTTCCATACTGTCAACACAAGGTGACTTGTTTGATCATACTTTGACGTTGATTTTGATTTTTTACCCTTTCGTGCACTCGGCCCTAAATCTGTTGGTCGGGGCGACCAGCAGACCGGCAGACCACCCCACTCCAAACTGGGCGTGGTCGAACAATTCCGGCAGAACGTGCCTGAGAGCTACGCCAAGTGCGAATTATTTTAATGGGGATATGCGGGTACAGTTCAATAAAATTCTGTTATTTTAGATTCTCGTTAAGTGTTTTGTTCTTGTAAGAATGGTCTCTCTTGGAATTCTCTCTTCAAAAGAATGACTATCCATTCTTAAAACTTTTACATTTAATCAGATTTTGTTCTATCAAAATGTTTATGTGGCTGTATTTATTGCTATGAAGTAACAACATTTTAGTCCAAAAGTGTATTTTTTTTCTTATTTTTTTTTATCGTTGAGCACAGTCAAATCAACTCCACGTTTTTTAAATTTAGCAAGTGACGGAGCCATTATTTGTTTTTGTATGCATCCTGATATGGACTGCTAATCTCACAAAACTACTGTTATTATATTAGCCCAATACACCACATTCCCAATGGAATTAGGTGCCATGCCAGGACTTTCCCTTTATGAGCACGGCTACATTCAACTGGATGGAAACACGGACAATTTTTCATTGCCGCTTCGACCAATTCGTGCAACTCGCATTCTGACGGAATGCACTTATCCAACTCAGAAAGATAAAGTAAGTGGTGCATGAACGAGGCCAGGAATTGAACCCAGACATTCTGGTATGCAACGCAAGTTCCCGCGCCACCGCGCCACTAGGCTACGAGCCGCTCGCCATATTGAACTCGAGCGTGGAAACACGTTGATATCGAAGCCAAGCGAGCGACAGGATATTCTATATTCTATGGCGAGCGACCGCGACGCACTGATCAGTCTGAACGTCTGTCGAGTCAACGCAGACCTATCTCCACCTAAAAACCCCACAATAGACCGGGATAGATACGGTTTGAGAAGCACATGAAATCCGAAATGATTTTTTTAAGTTTACAACATTTAGCGGGGCCCGGAAGATAGAAAAAAAATAATTATAAAAAAATATATATCTCCTAAACAAATATTTAGAAACGGTATTAAAAAAATGTATATGTTAAGTCTTTTAAGGCGTAATGTAACTGTGAATTTGCAACAATTTTGTAATTACGGAAATGTATTTAAAAAAATGTTTTTACTAAAAAAAACTATGCCGCGAACCTAACTTGCTGTTGCTATATTTCTTTCTAGAATATGTAAAAGAAAATTAAGTTCTTTAAAAACTTTACAACGAACGATATTATACGTTTTTCGAATTTTTGTTTAGCTTTTGTGTGAATGTAAAAATTATAAATGAAAAACAAAATGTGCTTCTAATATTTGCAACATTTTACAAATTTCACAGAATATAGAGTTTGCGGTCAGTTTCCAATTTCAGAAAATAAAATAGAATTTTCATTATTTGCTTTGCAGATATTATGAAAATAGTACAAAAAAAATATATTTACACAGTTCCGTAAATAAGAAATTGTTGCAAATTCACAGTAATATTAAACCTAAAATTAGCTAACGTATAACATTATTAAATAACATTTCTAAATATTTGTTTAGGAGATATCATTTTTTAAACATATTTCATATTTTATTTCTATCTTCCGGACCCCCCAAAATGTTGCAAACTGTACACACGTCCACGTGAAATACTACGTTTATGAGAAAAAAAATTGCATTTCGGATTTAATGTTTTTCGAAGTGCTGATTTAAGGCTAAAGTTCCTGGAGTACAAGTCTGCCAAAACAAATCGGAAGGTGAGTGGTAGGTTTTAGGGGTTTTAAAGTAAGTAGTTGATAATAATTAATCCACCATAAATAAATTATAGTTGAACTTACAATGATCATGGTGGTTGGAATTTTGTTAACAAAGTTTCATTTTGTTAGTTAGCAACACTGCACTGAATGAAATGTCAGTCAATAAATTGTGTCGTCTTGTCTTGTCGAACCTCCCAACCTATCGTTAGCTTATAATTTATTTTCTATATGGTTTATGAGTGAAGTCCGGCGTTTATTTTTCTATTGATCATGTGTTGTGAGTAGTATCATACGCTATGTATGAAGGCGGGTGCGGAGCGGGAGTGGCTGGGGTGGGCGGGCGCTGCGGTGGCGGAGCGAGCGGCGACGACCCGACCGCAGGGCTCCACGACGTCACGGCGCCCGTGCCTGCGGAGCGAGACTACAGTGGGTTCGACATCGTTAAGGCAACTCAGTATGGGGCATTCGCGCGCGTTCGTGAGCTCGTGGAGGCCGGCTGGGACGTGAATCAGCCAGATCAAGAAACAGTCACACTGCTCCACTGGGCGGCGATCAACAATCGCAAGGAAATAATTTCCTACCTACTCTCTAAAGGTTTGTTTGGGAAACCCTTTGTTTGCTACGGATCATGCCAGAGCGAGGCAACATGAACAGAACTGAACTTAAAATCACTTACTAGTCGTTCCAACACCTATGCTAATGCACACTAGTGCACAACTGGGAAAGTAAGGCACGACAATGATAGTGCCGACAGCCGGCTTATTGTTTTTATGCCTGTGTAATAAGATCAATTTTAGGTTAGTTTTTGATGCTATATTTTTCGACCTAATGTGCCTTAGATCGGATGATGGAAAAGGTATGTTGATAGATGTTCCTACCGTAACTTCATGTACATCGTGCGATCGGTATCGCAATGTATGTAGTCGTCGGGTTGGCTGCAGTCAGCATATACGGCACGTAAGAGAGCTAGCAAGCGACTGACTGGCGACTTAAATATTTATAAGCTTGATTATTATTTAATTAAAGATATATTTTTTGGATTGATTAAATAAAACTTTGGATATTTTAAGAATTGAAACATTATTTATATATATGAATATTTTTTTTATAAGTTAAAGTAAATATTCAATTTGGCCCCCATTTGTACTTACCCAAGTCCGACATCTAATAAAAAATCCTTTTTGATTGGTGTATGGTTAGCTTGATTCTTGAACTGCTCGGAATATTTTTAATCTCAGATCGGCATGATTATTGACGTGTCTCTTCTCGACTTTCTATTTTGGTCATTCCCAATAAATCCAAAATCTTAAACAGGCAGGAGTATCCTTAGGTCGTTTCCCATATACTCCTGCTCCTGGTTTTGTGTGCTGTATGTGTACCATACTTATTTTACTACTTACTCTACCAGAGGGAGGCATCCATCCCTCAAGCTATGTTCCTTTTTGGACCAATAGCGTTCACGGCTTAACAAAACTGTCCAATTATTATATTTAGCTTTATTTCATAGCTTAATTTAAATATTAAATGTAATGATCATATTGATACTGCGCAGGAGCTGTGGTGGACGCGGTGGGTGGCGAACTGAACTCGACACCGCTGCACTGGGCGACCCGACAGGGACATTTAGAGGCAACGGTGCTGCTGATGAAGGCTGGGGCCGACCCGCTGCTCCACGACGCCGAAGGTTGCTCCTGCATCCACCTGGCGGCGCAGTTCGGACACACGGCCGTGGTGGCCTATCTGGTGGCGCGCGGGGTCTCCCCTGACCTGCCCGACCGCGGCGGCATGACACCTCTTATGTGGTCCTGTTGGAAGGTGGCTTTCGTTTCAACACTTTCATTCATATGACTTCAGATTTTTTTTTAATTTCATTTAATTTATTTAAACTTTTTTGTAGTCAAACTACATTAAGTTACGTCAAAAACTGAATGATCCTCGGATTCGATTCGATTCGAATAAACTATGAGTTTTCCATCCACAGTAATGAAATACATACATAGATCTAACTAAATGCTACTGCCAAACAATTTTTGGTAGAAAGTTTAAGGTCACTAACTTCCCATACAAATGTGGAAAGAAGATCATGCGCATATTTCTTGTCAGAGATCCAAACGTATACTCAAAACAGATTTATTTGACGAACTAGATGCCTGATGACCATTGGCATTGTTACCACTTATCTACGGGATAGTTCACACCCATGCCTCAATACGGAGCGCCATCAGCAAAGCCGACTAATAGAGCACTTTTTCTTCAAACTTTAACACTTAATATCTCACTAAGTATATAAGTAACAATTGTGAAATTTTAATACACTCACACCAATTAACTTTTTGCAAAAGATTATCGAAAAAATATTTTATAATCAAGAAAAAATAAGGGTGCGGAAAAAATATAGATTTACACATGAAATAAGACTAAAATCTCCAAACTCCAAATTACTAGACCTGCCCGGTAAAACAACAATAGGCCACAGAGAAAAAAACAAATAGCCATTAGAAGTGAACCCTAAAATGGGCAACTATTGATGCCATCCATATTCAGGTAGTGCCCAGCCGTTGGTAATGGGTTAAATAGTGTTTGGTTTCTAAGTCATAAGGTCCGAAAGTTCGCATTTTTCGTGGGTTTTGTACAATAACTTTGGAGGTGGATTACTCAACTTTAAAAAAATAATCTAAAAAGGTATAAAAAAAAATTGTCGTCATGGGGAGCAGCTGTGCCCCAAGACATTGTAAGTCTTTTTATCAAGCAAGTGTCCCTCCATTATCCATTTGTGTATAGGTAGCTTCCAAGGTTAACTAAGTTTCTTGTTGAAACAAGAGAAATATTTGCTTGGTGCAAACATTTGTATGTATAGCTTATATATAAATTTTGTGTGGCAGGTGTCGGCTGTGGACCCGACACGGGTGCTGCTGACCCTGGGAGCAGCGCCCGGTGCCACCGACAGTACCCATGGCAACACCGCTTTGCACTGGGCCATCCTCGCCAGGAACTCAGCGGCTGTGTCCACACTTGTATTATATGTCAGTAAATTGCTCTATTATGTGTTAATGCCGCTTAAAAGGGTCCCAAAAGAAGGATTCCTTGCTAAAACACATTCATACTTTTTTCGGATTCAGGCTGCTTAAGGTGGCCCATCCCGCTCATCACCCCATACAAAAGGGGAAAGAAGATCACGCCCATATTTCTTGTCAGAGATCCAAAATTTTGCACAAAATAGATTTATTTGATCGAACTAGATGTCTGATGACCATTGGCATTGTAAAATTGTGTTTGTTTTCTAAGTTATAAGGCCCGAAAGTTTGCAATTTTGGCGCGTTTTATACAATAACTTTGGAGGTGGATTACGCAATGATAAAGTAAGAACATCTTAAAAAGATTAGTCATCAGACATAGCTTATTTAATCAAGATTTATAATCTATTTGGTTTTTGTTAGATTTTTTACTACAGCGGTCGTGGTTTACTTTTAGCTATAAGTCGTTTTGAAATTAAAATTTTCGTAAATCTTACCAAATCATACGCTATGCACATTGTCTTTTTTGTGGACATGTTGCATCTTCCTCATCACGGAGCCTGTCTTATTCTTTGAAACAGAGAAGGTCCCAGAGCGCAACAGCACGGTTTTGTACCGTGCCCGCAAATGAGTTTGGCCCGCCGGGTTGGGCCACCTTAAGTTCGTCTGTCCGCTTTTGAGGTGTTTACTCCCACACGATTGTAACGTTTCACAATCCATGATGACGTAGGTCAAAACAATAAATAAATGGGCATCAGGTTGATAATTTTATGTATTTAATGGATACGACATTACCATTATCTCATTAATTTGAGTTTCAGCGACATCTACATTTGAAGCATTGTAAGCAGATTTTGAAAATAATCTGAAAAAGTATTGGTCGTGACATTCGTCGGAAGCAGGACCTGCTGAATTAAAGGGCATCAGGTTACCCAATTAGTTAGTAAATGTCTCAACAGTTCATGTTCACTTTCACATAATTTTAAATAAATATTATTATAATGGTGCAGGGCAATGCCAGCCTGGATGTTCCGAACGCGCGAGGCGCCACTCCGCTGTCTATGCTGCGTGCCAACGTGGACGCATTATGGGTGGGCTCCAAGGTGGCTGACCGGGTTCGCGAGCGGTGCCTCACCGACTCCAAGAGAAATATCTTCCGTCGCCTCAAGTATGATAAGGTCCGCTGATTATTCCTTCCGCCTCTTGCCTCTCTCTATAATTTATCGGTTAGCCTCTCTCTCTATACTATATACTGTATTTGTTTGCTACATTCAAAACCACTGTAAAATTTCCTATACAGGAACTGACAATGAATGAACCATGATGGATTTTTTGCAGAATTTTTAATCTGACAATAATTTCCTATATTATAATGTAGGAATTTCAATAATTATCAACTTGAAGGTCTACAACTAAAGTAACGAACAACACAATAGAAAAAAAAACAATGTTTTGACTTTCAGAAATTCCGGTGGTGGTCCGTGATGCTCATGCCGGCAGTAGGCTTCTACCTCTCGGGGCTAATATTCGAAATGAACACCCTGTACCTCATCAAGATGTTCCTATTGACGTGCCTCTACGCGTTCGTCCACCTCGTGGGCAGTGCCCTCTTCGACGAGGACCTCAAGAACATTCTGCCGCTGAGCGTGTACCTGGCGACCAAGTTCTGGTTCTACGTGACGTGGGCCGTGTTCTTCCTGCCGACGGTGGACGCGATGGCGTCGCTCGGCTTCTTCCTGTGCTCGGGCCTGCTCTGGTACACGTTTCTGAAGTCGTGGCGGAGTGACCCGGGCGTTATCGTCGCCACCAAGAGCGAACGGTTTCGGGTGAGTCCGAGATGATCACTATCATGCCATGACAATATATTAAAAACGGTACTATAGATAGCTTATATCATACAACGTACAAAACTCACCGAAAACTGCTTATTTTCACTGGTACTATGACATCAGTAACCAGCGCCATCTCCTGTCACTGCCAGATGAAAAGGTTACATTTTACCTATAATTTAAGTAATGTCATTGTCAATACAAAATTTCATTGATGTTCATTGGTTTCTATTTTATATATTCTGAAATGGCAACGCCGTCTGTGGGCTTTTATTATCCCTATTCAACATTGGTATGACTTTAGCAATCTATCCCTACCTCTTTAGTGTATGCCGTGACTAAGCCCTAATATGCATCATGTTTTAATTTTTTATGGATATGTCATCAGAATGGTTATTCATTGGTGTTATGTATGATGGATAAATGTTCGAGGAATACTATATTATATTGTCTACCAGATTACTGATTGTGATATTAGGAGATAGTGGCAGGCTATCACTTACATCTGATAATGCTGGTACACATTTTATGCAAGAGCATGTGATTGGTTTGTGTTATCATTCCTTTATTCAACAGTCTTTTTTATGGCATATATTTGTTGTTAACCCCATCTACAATATATAATTTAAAAATCAAATACCTAAATAGTTAAATGATTAAAATATATAGAAAACAAGTTGCGCTCATAATTTTACTATAATCCGGGATGGGGCTAATTTTTATATAGTAAAATTATGAGCGCAACTTGTTTTCTAAATATTTTTATCATTTAACTATTTATGTATTTGATTATCACTACATAGTATAAAACAAAGTCGCTTTCTCTGTCCCTATATCCCTATATCCCTATGTATGCTTAAATCTTTAAAACTACGCAACGAATTTTGATGCAGTTTTTTTAATAGATAGAGTGATTTAAGAGGAAGGTTTATATGTATAATAACATCCATTATATAGTGGAGAAATACTGTTATTTTGAGGTTTCCAATGTGATGTCGTAAAAAAATAAAATTTTCCGCTTACATTGCAAACGCAGGCTGAAACCTACGAGATTTATCAAAATAATGTACTAAGTATTGTACACATTGAAAAGGTCTACAGAAAACTCCGCGATGGTATATGTCTATCTCTTATGGATATCTAACAATAATTGTTTTTTGTCATTTACTTTTTACGACAAATAATGGCTAATTTTCGAAGCGATTTTAACCTATAAAGCATTAATCCTTATCCAATTAAATACCTCAAATACATTGTTGATTTGAAGATCTATATGGCCCTTTACAGCATATGATTTAAATGAATATTTTCGAAGATATTACAGATTAAAAAATTGCGGACGTAGCGTTTGCGGCGGTACCGGCCGGCCGGGGCGGCGCGCGGGAGCGTGCTCTGCTATAAATAGTGCGTTGGAGGCCGCGGTTCTCCCTATAGCACTTTGAATTTATTATTTCTCGAATATCTAATAATCATGTAATAATAATATCTAAGTTTTTTTTATTTCAAATATTTCAATGTAGGAACTCTACGTAAAAAGGATTTATTTGTGTATCATTGTGTCAAAATAAATTTTTTTTAATTATATTATGCCCATGCAAAGCCGGGACGGGCTGCTAGTTCAATAATATATTGTAGAACGGGTTAACAACATCCTCCTCCAAATTATACCAAAACTACCAATGCTGTTTTCTTGCATTCGTAAATTACTGATTTTGGTTTAGTCCTCTTATATGTCCTCGAGGTTAAATGAAATAAGCTTTATTAAGAGGCCAACCCTGTTTTTGGATTGCACATCTAGACACAAACGAAATACAAACAAAAATATGTCAAGACATCATGAATGAGCATTGTCATGTAACATGCATACATGTAACGTGTACATGTATACATATACCACTAAGGGAAAGGAAGACATGACCTCTACGGACCTCAAACCATACATGCTCTAGGGTTACGGGTGCTCTCGTTTTCTAGCAGGGCGCACAACGTGCAGGGGAGACTTGACAGTTGGGCCGGTAAATGTTGATTCCGTCACCCCTTACATCCTTAAATTAATAAAAATGTAATGTAACTCTGGGCGAAGTTTCTTGTCGGTTCTTTGTCAGCAGTAATCGAAAAATCTTGTAAACCAATCAAGGGTGTGAACGCACATAATGGAGGAAAATATATAAATATTTATTACTGCTGCATATTCTAGATACATGTAACACGTAACATATTTCTGATGTATAATTGAATCTGTATTAGCGTCAGGCTTGGAAGAGTTTATGAAGTTGGTCGATTGATGTATAGACGATCATCGAGCTGTCGGAATGGTCTCGCGCGGGTTTCGAGTCCTGGAGATTCTGCTCGGCGTGCCTGGTGCGCCGGCCGTTGCGCTCCAAGCACTGCTCGATATGTAATCGCTGTGTCGCCAAGTTTGACCACCACTGCCCCTGGGTCGGCAACTGCATAGGTACGCATCTCACGCAAACCTATACCCAAGGCAATCTGATGCCGTGCCACTAAAGATTATAGGAGTCAAGGCAATGTTTACAAGGAATGGTAACCTTAACTGCACACACGGGTTTATATTTATTTTCTACATATTTTTAAAGTAGACCACATTCACCCAGATGGAAAGAACCTGTTGAAAATTCCCATATCATTTAGCTCTATGGCTGGTTACGGTGACTGCATAATGAAAGTATAGTAAAGTATACTTTGTTCATCACACTGTGTGCATTTGGATATATGAAAATGTATATTTCAACATATTTTGTATTTTTTTCTCTCTTTTGTTAACTGGCGCTCGGCGCGAGAGTTTACATAATACAGAGACAAGTTACAGCTTTTGTCAAAAAATATATTTGTATATTTGATGCTTATTCACTCTACATTTTTTATACTTGTGTTACTTGTGATGCTTATTCACTTAACATCTGTGACACTTGTGTTACTTATTCACTTAACATTTGCAACACTTGTGTTGCTTATTCACTTAACATTTGCGAAACTTGTGTTCCTTATTCACTTAACATTTGCGACAGTGTTGCTTATTCACTAAACATTTGCGACACTTGTGTTGCTTATTCACTTAACATTTGCAACACTTGTGTTGCTTATTCACTTAACATTTGCGATACTTGTGTTCCTTATTCACTTAACATTTGCGACACTTGTGTTGCTTATTCACTTAACATTTGCGACACTTGTGTTGCTTATTCACTTAACATTTGCGACACTTGTGTTACGTGTGATGTTTATTTACTTACCAGTTCTGATAATATTTGGATATTACCAACAGGTGCAAACAACCACCACTACTTCATTGGTTTCCTTGCGAGCCTGATGGTGATGTGCGCGTGGATGCTATACGGCGGCGTGCGATACTACGAGCGCGAGTGCCGCCCGAACGCGCCGCCGGGCACCCCAGAGTACTCGCTGTACCAGCTCGGCCAGTGCAGCCCGTGGGTGGCGTGGGTGCTCGCGCACGCCGCCTTCCACCTCCTCTGGGTCACCTTCCTCACCTTCTGTCAGCTCTACTTGGTCAGTACGAGTGCCCTAGACTATATGGTCAGATTTCGCGAAGCCTTGCAAAATATTTGCAATAGTAAAGTATGTATGAGCAAGGTATTTATTTATTTATATTAAGGTAAGCCAACAGAACATGCAAAGAAATTTTTTTTAAAGACTTATTCAAACAAAACAGTGTAGGATGCACATTCCAGTTACAGGCAAGCACAGCTTTCTGGCACTGTTGACTCGCACGGGCTTTATGGTCAATTCTATGATATGTGAAGTTAAAGGTGAATCTGAGTAAGAAATTTCTTAAATGTCCCATATGCAGTTTGTATTGTAATGCGCAGTTTGGAAATCATTTGAAAACCACTTCGCCGATTTGTATCTACATCAGTTAATCAGTATCATTTCAGATTTTTTTTTAAACTGTAAATTGAGTCAAATGCCAGAAAAAATAATATTATCATACAACTTTTCTTTTCTCTGTGGTTTAATCCAGCAAACATTTTTCAAAAAAACACGAATGTGCAGACTAAGTAGATAAAAAAAAATTTAGTGAAATGGAAAAGCAATTTTTGTGTGGTACTTAAACTATGCATGTAGGAAATGCGTAATTTTCGGATTCCCATACCCATCCTCAATAGAATTAGAAGCACAATGTGTGTGTTTTACTATAATTTTGTTCATTTGGAATGCAGGAATAAGGGCCTCTTTAAATTTTGCATACATTTCCAAAATCTTCTTACACAACACACGTCTCAATTATGCACACAAGATTGTCTACACAATAATCTAAATAAACCCATGCACTGAAGAAATACATCAAGCAACTTTTTTTTTATGCTTTATGGTATTAGCCATCCATGTCAGGTCATGGATGGCTAATACCACATAACTACCATTATGATATTAGCCCAATACATCACATTCCCGAAGGAATTAGGTGCCATGCCAGGACCTTCCCTTTATGAGCACAGCTAAATTGAACTGGATGGAAAACACGGACAATTTTTCATTGCCGCTTTGACCATCTTTTTATCCAATGCGATGGTACCAACCCGAGCGGGCTTAAACCCTACCACCTAGTAGGGGAAGGGGACCTACAGTTTTACATGGATACCGAACCATGGAGGACCTCGCATTCGTGACGAAATGCACTTCGAAAGAAGGACTTCGAACTTGGAAAGAGAAAGACAGTGGTGCATGTCGGAATTGAACGTAGGCCTCTGGTACGCTAGGCCTGTCCCCGCGCCACTAGGCTACGAGCCGCTCGAACTGTATAAAGTGTAAAGCGGGAGAGTTGCGCCCGCAGGTGGTGTGCCTCGGCATGACGACCAACGAGCGCATCAACCGCGGCCGCTACCGTCACTTCCAGGGCAAGCGCGGCCGCTCGCCGTTCTCGCGCGGGCCGCTCAACAACCTCGCCGACTTCTTCCGCTGCGGCCTGTGCGGGCTGCTCGCGCCGCGCGACACCGACTGGACGCGCGCGCGCCCCGACGCCGACCCCGACGCCGACGCCGAGAGCCAGCCCATGCTCTCCGCGGAGGGCAGGCCGCCGCAGTACATATGAGACGCGGGCAACACTAGTGCTGGCCAGTCGGTGTAGATCGCGCGTCACGGTTCGTCTTCGCTTTGGAATTGGAGAAATTTTCGTTGGTCGATCCATAGGCCTAGAATGTAAAGGCGTACAGAGTCAACTTGAGGGATGAGACCAAAATCGTTTCACACGAAATTTCTTTTTTTACTAATTTTTTTTTTAAATGCTCATGTAGCTTCACATTAATGATTTGATGTTATGTTTCAAGTTTTACTTTGAAATATTGAGGAAGAGTTAAGAAATTTGATTGACAAAGAATCAGTGGGTAACCCCTTATTTACCGTAAAAAAATGGTTTTTGTCTGGGCTTTTTACTCCCGTTCAATTTCAGGAAAACTAGAGAAATCATTAATAATACACGTTCCATGAGTGCGACTCCTATGTACTGATAACGATTTGAGAACTTGTCTCATCGGGCAGATGTGTTCCATCACCCTCTAACTCGCAGTAGTGGTACTTGAGTTGACGTCTCAATCCCACATTTTGTTCGTCATGTAAGCATAGAGCGCTATGCTAGGTCTATGGGTCGATCTCATGCGTGCTATTCAATAAATTTAGGGATGGAAGAATGATGAATGAGTTGGTGAATGGAAATAGTGTTGCGCTGGCGATGAGGCGACAGTAGGTAAACCGTGATTTCGAAATTGTGTACAGTCACTAGTGTTGTAAAAAACCCAAGTGCTACGGACCTCAATACATATTAATACTTTCTTCTGCTGGAGCTATGAACCAAGTGTTAGTTTCGTTTGAATTTTTACCAGAATCGAAATGCCCTATCCCGTTATATATTATTTTGTTAGGATAGAATGTATTATGTTATTAATTTTGGAAACAATTTTATATGCTACAAGTGTGTGTCAAAGATTGTAAGCCTGCATTTAATCCAAAGTTAGTTTATTGGGGCAAGTTTTATGTGCGCTTTATCTTAGCCTCCTTTGTATGCGTGAGTGATGCTTTGAGTGACATTTGTTTTTTGACTAATTGTCAGGAGTTCTTATTATATTTCAGATAAGATGATGTTAATAACCTCCATAATTTATATTGATTTTTTCATAAAATTATATATTAGGTAGGATAACATAACAAGACGATTAAAACAATGTGTTTCATTGCTTTAGATCCACAATGTTTTATTTTAATTTGCTCATTCGCTAAGTTAGAAACGATTTGACTCTTGGCAATCTCTGACACGGCCTAGAACTTATAGTTTTATTATTTTTATGTAGTAGACACAAATATTTATAGTACAAAGGCATTACCTGATCCGCTAATTAAATAATAAATTATTTTATTTTACTAACGAAATAACATGCACAATGCCCTATTTTGAAGAGGCAAGCATTTGTGGATAACCTAAAATGATAGTCCTTGTTAAACCTAAAACATCCATACTTACAAACAACCCAATTACGAAATTTAGTCCAAATTATTTTGCGATTAATGGTTTCGGCCTACTAAATACTAAAAGTTGTCCCCAAAAAAGATACTTACGTTTTTTGGATGTATTAAGCATAATAAATGCTGTCGGTGTTAGCTAGATGCATTAAAATTTGCCGTTGCGTTAAGTTTGATATATTGTATGTAGTTTAGAATGTGAAAGCTTTGCACTGCTTATCAAATGTCATTAATCAAACCACATTGTTATACCTCAGCTCCTGTATAATATTTCTTACACATCTACGTATACAGAATAAACTCTATGTCACGACACTTAGGACTGCACATTATTAAGCACGGATTGTTGTCGTTATTTATAGTGGGTGTGATGTTACATAGAGAATATCATTGAAAGAAGAACAAGGCAAACCAACCAAAGTCAAGTAATTTCGACGTTTTAGGGAGTTGGTCGTTAAATCGAGTGTCGTTATATAGGGTTTACTCTGTAATGTAATTTGGAAAAAATGATTTTTCTTTTAAAGTAATGTTAATAAAAAGGTAACATGTAGATAGGAACAACCAAACAAAGATCACTATTAATTAGTAACTCTCATTTTGTAATGACATTGTATCGAAAACTTTTGTAAGAGTTTCCATTCTGAAAAACATTTTTTTAATGAACAAACTAAAAAACATAACTAAACTTTGTGGTTATTTTAACTTACCCTTAACAAATAGAAGCTTCTACCTATAAAAAAGTGACTTGTTTTGGTGCTATTATAGTCTTAGTTGACTTTTTATAACATGAATATGAATAATATCAACAAAGTTACGACTGAAAACACAAAGTTTTTGCCAAATTTTGGTTAAATGTTTTTTCAGGCTTTATAGAATGTGTGGTATGTTTCAAAATAGTACACAACATATTAATTTTTAAATGAGGTGCACCTACTTCCCTTTATAACTTCTCTTGATTTCCTCTCTCCTGGATCGATATTGTGCTAGGTCCGCGAGTATTATTGGTTTTTCCACTCGTATAATATTCAAGTTCTGTTGTTGCAATTTAAAAAAATCAAGACTGAAAAAGAGTAAGTTCGGCTGGTTATTTCCTTAAAAATTAATGATTTTCTTCGATAGCATTCCTGACCGCCTCACAAGACCACTTTCTATAAAAATGGAATGTTAGAAGAGATGGATGAGAGAATGAAAATAACACGAAGGCCTCAGTCCAAATTCCGCTCAAAAGCGGACAGCATGCTTAAAAAGACCTGACTATTCGAGATCAGCTGCCCGATTTTGCGAAAGTGAGTATCAGCTTGGTAGAATAAGCGTTCTCCTCAAAGAATGTGGCAATGTGGTCACTTAGTGATAATGTAATTGTTTGAGGGTATTGTTTTAAAAAAAACTTAAGGCTTCTCTCAGTTTTTCTCTCTTAAGGTCTAAATTGTCAATTATGAAAATTAAAATTTATTCCACTGTGATCCTTATGGCCGTTTACAACTCAACAATTTATGCAGGACGAGAAATAGGCCCCGTTGCCACAATGCTGGACTAGATTTTTCGATTTCGCCTAGACTGTGGGCTTACGTATAGACGGATCGGTCAAGATTGCCCTCCGGATTCAGTTCTCAAATCATTCGAAGTCAAACTTCCGTGAACGATGGATGATGAAAGTGTTGTAGTATTGTGGTGGTATTTCAAGGGATGTAATTTTTTTTCTTTGTTAGTTCTGTACATATGTCATCTGCAATGTTGAGTGCAAGAATCATCTCATTTGTGTGCAAGTGTCAAAAGACGTAATGGAGTAAAATTAAAGCATTGGGTACATTATATTTTATGGGAACCTTTTTTTCTTATCTAAAGCTCTAATATTAAGTACGGTAGGCCCTGATCTAAGACGTGCCGACAACGCCCATGCGTTTTAGAATTTGGCGCTTCCATCCAGCCACAGTTTGATTCTTGTTTTGGGCATGTCAACAGTGCGGGTGCATGTCCTGCCTGCTGTGAGTTGAACATTAGTAGAAGGGCAGCTCTGAATAGTATTCCCCATGGTTAAGACAATGAAACACGGAGAGAGATCTTACATCTATAACAAGACGGACAGCACGGCCTTTCGGAAAAAAGATTTTCGCTTAAAACATTAATGGGTGAACTAAAATGTGACGAAATAAAGTTCTTTAAATACTTTGAATGTCAACATCCGCTTTTGATGATCTATTTGAATGTCTTTTGATGGACATCATGTTTAAGATGCAAGTTTACTGACACGAGCTCGTACACATTTATCTGGCGCTCCGCAGTGACAAAACATATGTTAGAATTTCTGGGCTCTGTTTTTTCTTGGATCCGTCCACATGTTAACAGCTTCATATAAATTGTTTAGCTATTAGTTCTTTTCTGGCTGTTTGGATGACCGCAAGAAATTGTCGGTAACTGTCGGTCCAGTATAGTGGTAACAGGGCCATACAGTTTCAAAAGGCTCTTCCGGAAAATAAATACGCTAGTGTAAATTAATTTCTTGAATTAATTCTGTTTCATTATTTCCAGCTTGGGGCAGCACCTTGAACATATTCCACATTGTAAAAATGCTAACAGAACTTGAACTTTTACCTGTGGTTTTTTGAAATTACCTTTTCAAAAGTATCAACTCATCCATATCAAGAAGTTTTAGCCACAAACCGGCACTGTATTCTAGTTTTCTAAATGTAAATCAAAATAATGGTTCCAAAGTAACTTTACAAAAATCAACCAGTTTCGATTACAAAGATATGGAAGATTCCACTGCAATCTCGATGCATAATCTGTAGCCTTATGTATGAAATCGAAAAGTAATGGTTGTTTTAGAGACACAAAAGATTCAATCACGATCGAGATTCTGCAAGCATTGCTAAAGGCCAAAACATAAATACACATACGACATCATGTCATGGAGCGCTGGTGTTATGTTACGATGACAGATGGCAGACGGCAGACGTCTTCATTTGAAGAAGTTGATCCAACACTACGTTGTGTTGTACCGTGTATTTATGTTTATAAATGGATTGAAATGGACGATTATAAATGGTTTCTAAGAGATATCAACAAATGCACATAGGCAGTGGGCTTTAAAGGATATGATTACAATGCATAATAAAATGTACATATCTCTGCCACATGAATTTATTGATAAAGTATTTGCATGGATTCTAGTCATTGCATTCTTGAATGTCATGATACAATAAATAACGTGTAAAATATAACTGGACGTTTGTTATTCGTATCTAAAAAGTTAATCTAATAAATATGAACTCGCACATTATAGTTAAATGGTATATCCCGCCTATTTGAGAGCATTGAACAAATGAAATAAATCATTGAATTAAGGTTGTAAATATACTGTTGTGCTTTGTAAATTTTAGTACTTTCTTTGAATCTGTTAAGTCTGTGTGTATATTCCACTTATGGACGCATTTGCATCAATATATAAAATGGAAAAACTAAATTCTGTTTTAATTCCAAAGCCTTCTGCGAAAAGGGTATGAATTTGTCCATTTTTTCCATCCATTTCAATGTATCGGTATAATATAAGGAAGAAGTGAAGCACTAATATGACAGTAGCGATGGTATTAGTGGTATTAGAAAAAAATATGCCTTGATTTAATTTATTAATAATACAGAACTGTTCACAAACATCGCTAGAAAACTAGTTTCTAAGTTTCAATGGAAAAAATATAATACAATGACCAAGCAGACGAAGTTTCTTGTCGGCTCTTCTTCGCCAGAATAAATCGAACCGACAGGAAAAAAATACGAATCCAAGTGTGTAATATACATCTGATGGAGAATATAAAGAAACTGAAACTGAAAACGATAAAGTGCATACAATTGAGCGCAAAAAAGTTATCATAGTTCAAGATGTAAAGCAAAACAATTTACCTTGAAGTTCCCAATACAATCCAGTAATCCAAACATTCCAATAATCCGGCACCCCTTGCTCTTCGATAGTGCCGGATTAATGAGACTCCACTTGCAGTTCCCATACGTTTTTGTTACGTGACCTCGATGAAATAACGATAATCTCCTCCTTTTTAAAGTCAGTTAAAAATAAAGTAGGTATTCACTGGGAATTTTCTTGGAAGAACAGCCACTTCTTACATGTCACTATATCAGTTAAGTACCTAAATTTCTATCAACATCTTAATGTGATAAATGGCTGTATAATAATAACAGTACATTTGCTTTTGAGAATTACAGCCCGCTTGACCCCTTATTAACACTAATTTTCAATGGCATTACGTATTCTTAATCTGACATTTATGTAAATTTCCTAAAATTACAGATACGGTATGAAAACCACTTTACAAGTATGAAATACTAACGTTTCGTAAAACTAAGACAATATCAGCCCGCTTGGGTAATTGGAAATAAATTACATAAAGAGTTAATAACCCAATTTGTTGAAAAGGAGGGGTTGAGTCATTCATTCGTCACGTGCACTCCTAGCAGCATGGATACCAACACTGAAATCAGCCCACCTCATACTCTAAACATCTTGTTTTTCAAGATCTTGTGCTACTGGCCGATAGAGACCCGAAGCCCCTTATTCAACAAATTCCAGAAAACCCTCGGAAGGGTGTCCCTAATCACATTTACTCTATTCATTATATCATTGAACATTCGTATCGTCTCTGCTGATGACATGAAAATAAGAACCGCTCTGTTCCCTGTGGGACTGGTATACACCATGGGACTGACGAAGGCTATCTTCATGCTGAGACATTACACGAGTATCTTTGCTTTAATGAAACAAGCCGGCTTGGTGGAAGCCAGAATTCTCGCGGATAACGTCGCCAGCTTGACAAGATTGGTGCACCACAATCGCCGAATTACTTTCAGAATAATTGTATCCTATGCTTCTACAATATTCAGCCTCGCAATTGTTTATGCAATGCAACCGTGGGTAGAGAATGCTATTTTAAGCAAGTCAGTGGAAGGAAATGAAACAGAACTCGAATTTATATCCATCTTTGATGTGTGGGTGCCGTGGGATGAAACATCAAATTTAAATTATTCTTTAACGTATCTTTACGAGTTGATGATGTTGTTCCTCGGGTCTGCCCAAAATGTCGCATATGATACGTTGATACTGGCTTTTTTAACGCATATAATAACAGAATTACGCATATTGAACTATAATCTCAGGAATCTGACCAAAATTGGTTATTTACCTATGGACAAATTCATCTCTAAAAGCGGATCTGAAAAATATAAGTTCAGGCTTAAATACATTTTTAAAGAAATCCAGGCAGTCATTGGGTGAGCAAATATGACAGAGAGCTATGGTTAAGTCCATTTTTAAAAATCTAGTTAAACTTCAAATCAATTTAAGAGTAATCTATTCAGCTTCGGTGTTCGATCATCGAGGTTAAGAAAAACTCGGCGCTGTCGGGTTCAGGATGGGCGACCGTCCGACAGTTGAGGCTGGCCATGGTTTGGTTAATCCTGCCCGGCTTGGTGCCATCACTTTGAATTAAAGGTGGTCGAAACGACGCGAAACCATTACCGACACTAAATAAATACGATTATTGATTGAAATACTAAAATGAAGTAACTTGCTTGATTTCATTTTTCTTTTTTTTTAGGTTTATAAAATCACTGGACGGTTTAATTAAAGGAATAGCATTCCTATACTTCTGTGTTGCTGGTTTGACTTTATGCTGTACCATCTATCAAGTGTCTTTGGTGAGTTATTTCCTGACTTTTAAATTTTTCAGGGTTTACATCACTGATGTCTGTCCGTTCGTCCGTCTATAACAGAAATTTTCTCAAAAGCAACAGATGTAAAAACTGGCATAGTGATAATTTGCGTAATTAAAAAAAAAAATTGAAAAAAATATAAAGTAAGCGAAAGGGGAGGAAATTATTATTATTTAATAAAAGTGATTATGTAACCACTGCTTGGTCTATGGCATAACGGAACTGATTCGATCAAAGGGAGAGATCCAAAAGCAACAAAGCGGAATATAGTTCTCGTTTGCTCACACGCAGTTCATTTGGGCGCTTGTTTTGTGAACCCAGAAACCGCTTCATTGCTCACATTCGACATGACGACAATGACGACATGTGGCTATTGAATGTGCTCAGATTTACGAATTTTTGAAAAAAATATACTTTACAGTTCGATTGATTTCACCACCATACTGGAACTCGCCATAAGCCGGCAAAAAATGAATCCAAGAATGAGTAAGATAATGGTCTCTGGTGCACGGAACTGTCGGCCGTATGATTGAGCGAACGAGATAACTATATGCCCCTTCTTTGCGTTTGAATCTTGGCCATGAATCGAACCGATTCCGTTACGCCATGGACCAAGTAATAAAAGTATACACACAATTTTGTCCCTTTCATTTAAGTAATACTAATCCAAACGCGGTAATTTAAAGGGATAATGTTTCATAATTTTTTTTAGCTATGAGAACAAAAATGTGTTCTTTTTAACTCCCGGCGTAGTTTCTTGTCGGTTCTTCGCCACAGGTAATCGAATCGTCTTTGAAAAAATGATGAATCCAAGACCTAATGGAGGAATATAAACGAATTAACCAATTCAATTATCACGTAATTGGACATTTATGTATCCTACTAGTAAATTATATCATTACAATGTTTTATTAGATTATTTAAAATTGGTAGATTCATGGCCGATCACCTGTGGCGATTGAGTGGCCACATTCGTTTCACGTTTGTTCCTAGTCCGTGGCACACAAGAACACAACGTCGTGGGCAGATAAGTGCGTGACCTCAACTTAAATCAATCGAGCTATATTTGATGTGATGGCCCAACAATCGACCTATATTAGTCAACTTTGCATAGTATGGGATATGATATTTTTCCTTTTTTCGCCCCACCTTTTCATCGATTAAGACGTGTGTGTTATTTTTGCATTAACAATAAACAAATAACAAAGTTAAACTAAAACACAATATTAGGAGTACAGAAGTCTACAATAGGTGCACGTTTCTTAGCTGCCCAGAGATGTACTCAGGAGAAAGCAGCACTGGCAGCGGCGTGTGAGTGAGACCTACATTCAACTTTGATACACTTGCACGACCACCTCCACATTCCTGCTGCGCTCTTGGTGTGAGCAAGCGCTACGAAGGAAACACCGAGTGCAGAGGCGTACGCGCTGAGACCCACCCACTCGAATATTCACACTTCACAAGCCCTCCTCCACAACTCTGTTGAACTCCTGGTGCACATGGATGCATTGCCAGACAATCTCAACTTAACGCCAATCTCATTAAGAAGTAAGTAACCTCTATGATTTGAAGAGAAGCAATTTCTGAGATCCTGGTCTATGTAAACGTAAATTCTTACTACCTCATATTCCTACAATACTTCATATTGAGCAAAGCACCTACCACGTTTAATACTGCGACGTGCTCCTAACGCGTATGAGCTCCTACTATTTGAGTTCTCGGAAACTGTGAGATACCCGCATAATGATTAGTACGCCAAACATGTCTTGCTCCGATCCGGATCTCCATCTACACAGCTCCGAAACCACACCGACTACCTCACGAATTACAAGAAGACTTAGCCCCGGTTGCACGAAGAGACGGCTGAGATAATCAGTGTTGAAACACGTCACTTTTAGTGAACCGCATAGAGTTCCTTCCATACTGTCCACACAAAGTGACGTGTTTGATCATACTTTGACGTTGATTTTGATTTTTTGTCCTTTCGTGCACTCAACCCTTACAACAAACTGGAAGATGACATTTCAGAGGAAATAAAAACCTTCAAAAATGAAATGATGGACATGCCAAAAGACTGGAAGCGGGACCAGGACTCTGCTATTCATAAACTGTAAATGTGTAGCGAAAGTAAAAAAACAAAACGAAGAAAAAAAAAATGCCCACATCGAGAAATCTATGGAGTTTATCTCGGGACAATACGATGAGCTCAACACCCACATAAAAAATCTGGAAAATGAAAAAACCGAAAACTGCATATACACTGAGTCGCTCGAAGATAATATAGAAGAACTGCAATCCAATATGATGTCTGCATGCTTGGAAGTGCACAACATCCCAATCCTGCCCAGCGAATCTCCCAGC
Source organism: Incurvaria masculella (assembly GCA_946894095.1). Lineage (NCBI taxonomy): Eukaryota > Metazoa > Arthropoda > Insecta > Lepidoptera > Incurvariidae > Incurvaria > Incurvaria masculella. Next base: position 14,794,141 of record OX335650.1, read on the forward strand.
TGTTATGTCGAACATATTTCAGGTACTGAAAATTGAATCGCGAACGGACAACATTCGCAACATTTTTCGTCCAAAAGGCAAAGATCATATCACATAGAACGTGACTATTAGAATCGCGATATCTCAGAAATGGTGATTCCTAGAAAAAAATCATTAGCACCATTTTTGTAGATAATTTTATGATCTACAACTTTGGTCTGGTGTACTTTTTGATAAAACTCACCATTTTGGAGAAAAATCCAAAAAACCTGAAATTTTGACCTTTGACCCCAAATAACTTTTTTAGCACACATGGGATCGATGGGGATTTTTGACACTTTATTTCTAATGGTGAACCCAAGGCCTCCACCAAAATTTGGCTTCCCCCCAATTTTTGTTATTTGATGACTATTTTTATTTCTACTTTGACCGGATTAAAGAGAACGCATCGAAAACTATTTATGTGGAAATGTCGAGCCCACTGCTGAAGGAGAGTATACTGCAATCTTTTAAACAGTATAACTTGCAAAATAAGGAGAGAAAATTAAACGCCGAACAAATAGGCTTTTCAGGCAACTACACGCCTAACAGCTAAAGCTCGCCGGCTGTTCTTTCTCGCTCGCGAACTTGCCAAGGCGCACCAGTATAGGTATTGCTAGACAAGATTCTGCGCAAAAATGACAACTCTGAATACATACAAATAAAGTCAGAAAAACAAATCAAGGAACTCCAATCTGCTAAAGTGTGACTAGATCAGATAATGTTACTGTACTTTGCCGTTTGTTTTTGTTAGATCGTATGATAAAAGCCAAAAGATTAACAACTTTATTTATCAAAAAGTAAATATAACTTGTACTATTTATCAAGTTCTGTACCTCAAATTAAAATGTTGTATTTTCTTCATAATTATCTATTAAATACTTATATTTATATGTCCACATATATGCAAATAGAACTCAAGTTGCATCCATAATTATATAAAGGAAAAAGGTAATAAGGAATAATAAAATATACAAAAAATGTACTTAGGCTAATTTGTTGAGCTTAAATAAATTTTGATATATGATATGATGTATATGATATATATGATATATATATTATGTGATATGTGCACGTGGAGTGGCATTAATGCGATGAGTGGTGGGTCTGTACGAAATTGGCATGTGCTTCCAGCCCGACATCAGCCCGCTGCTGTTGGTGAAGATGGGAGGCTTCACAATAGCTCTGCTAATGCAGCTATTCACGCTGTTCTGGTACGGCAACCAGGTCACCGTCGAGGTCAGGTTTTCATTACGATAGTATCGACATAAGTAACTAACCTAACCTACCGCCATTACCTACGAATATGTCCCATTGAACATTTCATACACCCAAAGGTCGGCTGGAAGAAATAAAAAAAATTCGAAAAAATATATGTGGTGCAGACCACAGGCTTAACCACTGAGTAATGGACCATTGAAGATTAGGCTCACTTCTACAAAAATTTTTTAAGTAACTGGACATGGCTGCCTAACACCAAATGACTATCAGATATTAGCCCAACACACCACATGAGAACTAGGTGCCATGCCAGGACCTTCCTTATATTGATCTGCTACATTGAACTGGATGGAAAACATGGACAATTTTCATTGCACCTTCGATCACCTTACATTCAATGTGATTACCAACCCGGGCGGGATTAACCTTTACCACCTAGTCAGTACGGAAGGAGACTGACAGTTTTACGTGGAATCCGAACCACGGCAAGCTTTGAAATTGGTCACCCATCCAGAACCCAACTCCGCTCAGAGGTGCTTCACCCAGCTTATCGAATCGCAATCCGTCGCACCACTGAGGCTACTGAGGCTAACAATGTTTCGTCCACCATTGCTGACAGCGCAACCAGGAGAACTTTACACACATCAAGTGAAAGAAGTAATGCCGCCAACCAGGCGGTATTACAGTACTAGTTATTTTGGCAAACCCATTTGTAAAAAAACAATGCAAAATATGAACAAGGAACATTTACATTATCCTCATAGATTGAAATTAAACAATTTATCTGATGAAGTCAATGCTTGTTATGGAATTGTTAATATGAAAAGAGAAGTGAATAGGTTTAAGCGATGGACTAATCTGAATTAGAAGAATCTATTCAAAGCTCCTTTCTTTGGATGATTATGTATGTGACATTACTGGTACAAATATAATAAAGGCATACAGGTATGTAACTGATAGGTAGTTTGTGATACTGTGGGACATACATACAGGTATTTAACGGATAGGCATGGAAATAATAAGATACTCAACCAGTTATGCATATACTATAAATAATGAAATGATCTTGCATGCTATCCAAAAATGTGATAATAAAATTGAAACTTCGATCAATTCCCTGGATGATTCTGTAACATTCCAGAGCGAGCAGTTGTTGGTTGCGTCCTACGACTGTGGGTGGTACAACGCTGACCTGCAGTTCCAGAAGAATTTTTTGCTGCTCAGAAATAGTTTCCTACGCCAATATGCATTCAACATTGGATCTTTTAGCAAAATATCACTCAAGACATTTTTAGTCGTACGTTAATGTTAATTAGTTAACATGATATTGTTTTTAATTTTAATTAAGGCTGTCGTGAAGTCACAGGAAATCTAAGAATTGAAAATGTTAAGAAATGCATTCCTTGTCCATTGGCCAAGGCACAATTTTGCATGGCGACTGACATTAAAATAGCGAAAACGTCTTCAAGGCCCTACCCCTGAACGTTGTTGGATATTAATTACATTTTTTTATCACTTGAGAAAGCTTCTTTCTATGTCCATATGTTTTGATTTTTTTGTAAATATCTGTATTTTTCAGTAAAAAAATCTAAAATGAATTAAAAAAAGACAACTTTTTTCCAATGTTAATTAGCGAATATTTTCCAATCAAAAAGGTATATTAAAAATTTTAAAACACACAGACATAGATTTCTACAATATATTTTAAAATCCAAAATTTCAAAAACCTAGTAAACCATTAAGAGCATGGAAACAGTTATCCCCCATAGTTTAGGGAACTGATAGGATAATGACTCTCTTAAATGTGATTCACGACTAACTTATGTGTTAAATTTCAGGTGTTGAAGACGACTTACAGCGTATTCACTATAATGCGACAAACTCAGCCCACTGGACAGGGAAATCAGGATATTGTTATATTCTAAAATAAAATTGAGCGGCATTGACAAAGATTTAGTTATAATGTATTTGAAATAATTTTTAATCTTACTACAATATAAATAAGCTTGCAGAATTCATACTATTACATAATAAAATGTACAAACCTCAAGAATGTCCGCAACACTGATACACATTGTTCTTGTGAAATAAGATGTCCTAATTTATTAATACCTCACGTAGGCTCCCCCTGCACTTATGTACTACCTCACATGAAAATAAATTATTCACTAATACAAAATTAGAGAAATAAATAATGCTTGGGTTCCTATGTTGTTCTCTTTCCATGTATGAAATGGGGTCAAATGACAGACTTTTCTCAATTTTATCTAAAGCACTATCTGGTTTATAGATAGACACCCAACTTGCAGAAGAAATTTCTTGTCTAGGCAGTCAATTTGCAAGCGATAGTTTTATTTGGAAATGTTATCCATCCTTTTATAGTTGCTAGCTACCGATTAACCCTTATAAGTTTATCATGTCCATCCGTCTATGCGTATGTCACTTTTTAGGGATTGTTTGCGTTGTATAACATTATTGAAACAACAGAAATGCCCAAACATGAAAATGGCAAATAAAATGTTTTTTTAAATTAGTTTGGACATTTCCTTAGTACTAGTATCTTTTTCATAAAGTTTATTTTTCAGTTTGCACATTTCATGATGAGTTTCAAGTCTTTGATTTGAGTCCTTTCTCAGCCCTCCGTCTGCCTAGACCATGGACGTTAATGAAGCCATCGGTCACCCTAATGTAAATCACATCAAACATATGGAAGGGAATATTCAAGAGATCCAATATCAATACTTCCAGATTGGAATATATAAATTGATACTTATGTGTAGGTTACGTAGTGTACAATGGTGATTGATGGGTTATTTGTGCCAGTAATATTTATTTTATTTGTGACTCATCTTTTACAAAAACATAAAAATAGTTGAATTCAAGTTTATATTTGCCTTTCATTTTCAAAATATATTTTCTGATTGCTTATGAGGTGGTTATATTACGAGCATGAAAATAATCAGAATCGAAGGCTACATTGTAATCTTATGGATATACCCACCCTTATGCGGATAGGGGCAGTATTTGAAACAAAATTAAACTTACATATTAAATGTTTAGGTTAAGGATGTTCCGACCCATACAATGTTTTTGTTACACAGAACGCAAAAAGTATTGCACTTTAAGGCACGAATTCGTCAAAAATATGAAATATAGCCATAGTAGTTGCAGCGAAAACATATTCACCATTTCAGGTTTAATGGTTTCGTTGTAATTGCCGATTAGAAGTTTTACACCGTTAGATGGCGCTGTTAAATAAACATCGTATTTAAATAAATTGTAACAAAACCAATAAAACTGAAATTGTGAAATTGTTTTCGCTGCAAGTGATATGACTATATTCAACTTTTATTATTAATTCGTGGCTTAGAGTGCAATACTTTTTGCGTTATGTGTGCAAACAACTTTATATAGGTCGGAACAGCCTTAAGAAGACATCATGCTAAAACCATTTTCAACTGGATTACTAGGATTGGTATCGCAGTAAACCTTTTGGAAGAGTAAATCAAATTTGTTATCGCGTTGAAAGTAACTACGTATTTTTAAGTGGATTAAATGGGTAGCATATTGTAAAAAAAAATCGATTGCACCAGGTCTGCGGATTATATAAAATGTATTAATTACAAAAACTAAATCCAGCAAAGAATATAAATTGAAGTAAATCATAGACTATGATTAATAAATTATGTATTATGCATTGTCACCATTAATTTATTTTAAAATTTATTCCCAAGAAAAAATTCTTGTACCTATAGAGTCTACGACTAGCATGCAATGCAAATATAAAGACTGTTTGAAATCTGTCAATTGACATAACACTGCCTAAAATGCATTATAGTCTAATTGGAATGTTCACATACAACATTCGTTCCTTTCAAAATTTCCAACACCGACAAGTCGCTTTCCCATGAGAATGTGTCGTAGTGATCCCGCGCACATTTTTGTTTCAATAAAAAAGAATACTTGATAATTTTATGTATCTAATGGATACAACATTATCGTTATCTCATTCATTTGAAGTTATCCAACGATATCTACATTGGAGCATTGTATTCAGATTTTTTAAATAATTGGAAAACGTTTTTGGTCATGGCATTCATCGAAAGCAGGGTCGCGCGACCTTTGGATTACATGTCCACTGCTCTGACCGCTAAGCTATCGACAATTACGTCAGCCAACGAATTACTCGATTATATTCGAATCTATAAGTCTACTAATCGATGGCGCTAGTTTCGCATATTGATACTATGCTAAGGCATTTTGACTGCTATGATTGAGATATCAACTTGTCACGAAAGTCGATTTTGGTATCGATGTCATGATATATGATGATGATTCCGATTAATTTCAAAATCTGATAACAATACTTCAATGTAGATGGATAACCTCAAATAAAAAAATAATACTCTATATCATTGTTATTGTAATATTGAGCGAAGTGACATGTCGGTTCAAGGAAGCGTAACCTTAAAATTAATCTTCACATTCAAACAACCTATCTATTTGAAAGGAGAAACTGAAAACATTTCTTCTGGCATGTGAAGGCTTCTTTCCAGCGGCCGCAGTGCAGGGGCAACGTGACGTCTAACAACTTAAGTACCTTACCTAATGGCAATACATATGATTATGTACGCACTCTCACAGTACATCGTATCCGAGAAGATTATTCGCCGCCGTACACAGCCACTCAATCTGCAATCAACATGATAGTAATCAATCAACTTTTATTGTCAAGTAAGTGCTGGTTTTACGAACAAGAACACATTTAAGAGAGCCGTTACTCTATCAAATCCCCATACAACAGGCGATAAATGTTTACATGCTCTTAAATTTTGTTGAAATCTAAGTCTGTATTTTTGAATTTTTTTAATATACCTTTTAGATTGGAAAATATTGGGTAATAAACATTGGAAAAAAGTATGTAAGTCTTTTTATGTATATTATGTTTATGTAAACAGATTTTTACAAAAAAAAAAGATACAGTAATAGAATGAAGTTTTCTCGAGTGATAATTTTTTTAAATTAAAATCTGATAACTTTTAGGAATAGGGAAGACTAAGAAGGTAATGGAAGACGATTTTGCTGGTTTTGTGCCTTGGCAAACGGACAAAGAATGCACTTCTCAAAATTTTTGATTTCATGTGACTCCACGACAGCCTTAATTGTTTTTCAGTTACATTGTGTTGAATTAAAAAAATAAGCTCATAATTTTTGTCGTACATTTTTCCGTTTACTTTAAGCGCAGCATATGGCATGCGCCAGGCACTCACATAAGAGCTGACTGATGATGCCCATTTAGACAGGGGCTGCACAAACCATGCCAGTCTGGAGCTACTTCACATCATGGCTGGCAGGTTGTACTCTAGGGGAAATAACTGGGTAGGGAGGGCATTTTATAGTTAACAATAAAGGATCTAGAGGATCGGTTGGTTATTCTTCAGGCTCAATATATATTTGCAACATTCCTGAGGTGGTATTTAAAATTAGATTACAAAGTAACTTGGGTTAAGATAAGTATCGAGAAAAAATACTTTTTTTTGCAAATATAATGTGATTCTTTTAATGGAACAAGTATAAAAGATGAGCTGGGCATGATTACTAGTTGGCTTGATTTTATCGGCAGGGCTTTGATGGAAAATTAGACAGTATTTCAATCTTCAATGCAATATTAAAAGCATATAATGAAATTTAAAAAAAAATCGCTCACCTGAAGTTACCTCGTTATTTCCTCGCTTGTAGGGCATTCGATAACCAGTCCATTGCCTGATCAAGCCCTTCGCCTTTGGTGGCGGATGTCTTGAAGATCTGGAAGGTCCTGTCCTTGAGTGCGTCAAGCCCCAGCGCCTGGTGCACCTCCGCCACGGTGAGACACCCCGCCATGTCTTGCTTGTTGGCCAGGACAACCAGGATAGCACCGCTCAGCTCTTCTTCCTGAAACCAAGCGTTTGGAGAGGTCAGAACAGGCCTAAACAGGATGCACTTGTCTCTCCAGTGAATGAAATCGTGCAGGTCAATAGTTCTCTCTAATATTTTGGATGCGACTGGTGTTGGAAAATTCAGTTTTACATAAAAAAAATAGAGTAGTCGCTCTCTGAGCGTAAACCTCGTGAGTCTGTGTTTGAATAGCTTCGAACTGAATAAATGTTCACCTAAAAACCAAATTCTACTAATGTTTTGTGACATTTTTGAATATTTTCGAAAAACTGAATCGGCAAAAAAACCATATAAATAACCTGCTGACAAAATTTCACTAGAATAGGTTGAGGGATGTGACCAGCAGAGAACAGCCTGACGCCGGAGAGATGTCTCAATTAATTCAATCAATTAATAATATAATTTTTGTCTAAGCTGAAACAGAGACGCTGCGCACAGTCAAAAATATTTTGGTTAGTAGTATACAATTTTACACTTCCACATTGTGGACAAAAATTTAACCAGTCTGAGTTCTCACCTAAATTGGCGTTTACAGCAAACCGATCGACTGGCGTTTTCTCCAAACTCCATACAAGTTTTATTAGATATTCTGTGGTTTTACTTCTTCAAGCTGTCAAAGTCAAACTAGGACTTCCGATTTGTATGAAAACACGGATTCGACGTAAACGCCAACGTCGACGTATTTACGGCAACGTTGAGTAAGCTGTCAAATCAAGCTCGGACTCGCAAATGTTAGTTTGATTAACGCCCGCTGCGCGCGCTCTTCAATTTCTCCATACATTTAAAAACACCAGTCGATCGGTTTGCCGTAACGCCAATTTAGGTGACAACTGAGACTACCAGCTCACATTGATATTAAATAAAATTACTTCAATATGTATGGGTGTCAATTCCACCATGAGCATGGAATTTTAACCCTTTGAAATTTTACAGAATATTAGAGTATTTTGTGGATAGAGGAAATATGTAATGAGAAAACCAAACGCCAAAGGTGGACCACCACCTTTGGCATTGGCATAGAGGTCCTTTTTTAGGGTTCCATACCCAAAGGGTGAAAACGGAACCCTATTACTAAGCCTCCGCTGTCCGTCCGTCTGTCACAGGGCTGTATGTATTTTTTTTATGATGGTACGGAACCCTTCGTGTGCGAATCCGACTCGCACTTGGCCGGTTTTCTATTTATCGGCCGATTATAAGAGTCAAGGAAAGAAGAGAGAAAATATAGTATGATAAGGAGGTAATTTATTGCTTTGATTTAGTGATCATTCTATTTTTATTCTGTAAACTGAAAAAATAACAAAATGTTAGAACTTACCCTTAACATATGTAACAATTCATCTTTGGATATTCCTATTCTATCTCTGTCTGCTGAGTCCACCACATAAATAATGGCATCTGTGTTGCCATAGTAACATCGCCAGTATGGTCTGAAAACATAAATGGTGTAAACAGCTAAGTCAAATTCAATGAAATAAAAAAAAAATTATAACACCTTTACGTAACTTTGTTTTATTAATAACTTTGGTCAGCCTTGGTAGCTGAGTTGTGCGTACACCGGGCGCAGATTAGCTGTAGGTTTCCTTCAAAATTAAATAAAATAATAATGATAGATGGCGCTTAAAATTGATGAATTTAATTATTTTTTCTTTTTTTTAAAAATGAAAATTATAGTGAAAATATATTATAGGAAAAAAAAAGTATTTTGGTATTTAAGGGTTATTTTATTGAATTATGTTTGATAACTTCTGGTTTCGCGGTGTTATGAATGATTTTGATAATAGAAGTTGTTCTTTTCGGTGGATCTCAGCTTAGTTTTCAAATTATCACTGAAACTAACTGATCAAACATATTTTCTTGAACAAATCGTCTTTTACAAGCCTGTCGCGTTGTAATGTTATTCATTCTTATTTAGCTTTTAAGAGAAAATGTATCCAAGAAAATATGCATTACCAGTTTCATGAACAAGTCCATTACTAGGATCCACCCATAAGAATGATATCCTGTTCAAGTGAAACACGCAGGGGGCCGCATGACAGTGAATCCAGCCCTAATAAAGAATGCATGTGTACCTGATGCTGGTCTGACCGCCGAGGTCCCACACTTGGAACTTGAGGTTCCTATAAACCACCTGCTCCACATTGAAGCCGATGGTGGGGATGGTGGTGACCACCTCTCCCACCTGCAGTTTGTACAGGATGGTGGTCTTGCCGGCTCCGTCCAGTCCAAGGATGAGGATGCGCATCTCACGCGCCCCCAGCAGCCCCCTGAAGTAGCTGAATAGCCCACCTGCAAAAGACATCACACACCATCAAGTTAATTTTGTTTATTGCACATTTTCTTAATAATTTCTTATTGTTTACTGTGTGTGTAATCTGTGTATTTTTCGAATTTGTTTTATGTTGTTGTTTGTTTATTTATGTTATTATATATATATTATTTTTCTGTTCCTTATAAATTATTTAAATGTTACTGTGTACAACTGCTCATGTTTGTTTGGTAATTATCATTTGTGTCACACGCAGACAAACTCATTGTACATTGCAAAATCAATAGTGAAGGAAAACAATCGTGAAGTATAGTGAGCATCTGTCGCCTTTAACATAGAAAATCTTATGGTTTCTGTGTTCGAATATTACTCCGTATCATCGCAAAGCATTAGTAGATTACGGAAATTAACAACATGTGTAGTTTTCCAACACTTAATTGTAAACAAAAGCCTTAAAACTAATTTTGCAATACTGTGCACGTGTATTGGTAGATGTCAGCTATAGCAGAAGCTCACGACTTCATGTGTGATTCACACGACCACTTGAAATTATTATTCGCTTCTATTTACAATATATTTTAACAGAAATTAATAAAATCAGGTTTTTTCAACAATTACATATAATCTATTATTATTACTTATTATATTTATATGTACAAGGAACCCTACCTAGCGGCATGCGGCATTAATTAGCCTTTATTTATGGAGGTTATGAATTATCAATGCAAAAGTTTCCTTATTTTCTTGTTAGACATGGTGTAACGCAGTACACATGGCCTGGTGATTGGCCTAGCCAAACTTTATAAAAAATATTTTGTTGAGGATGTTGCAGACTAGTTGGCAAGTAAGCTTAACTAGCTTCCTAACACACACTCAACAAGTCATGAATAATAAAAAAAACAAACATGTTGATTGTTAGCTCCTAGGCAGGTAGGATAATTAATAACAATAATAATAACCATTTAATGGATGAAGAAGACAAAAGTATACTGAAAAACCAAATAACAGTAAAACACACAATATATTTATTTAAGCATACATATCAAAAACATATTTAGAATGTAATTCTTGTTTTCTTCCAGATAAGTGTTAATCATCAAATTATGCATAATATTTATTTGATGATTCAACCTACGTATAATTGAAACTTTGGTGCACCTTCGACTGACCAATAATTTGCTAACGTAAGGTGTATACTTTTTCTTGAGAATTTATTATCCTTAAGAAAAAAAAATGCTATTTCCTCAATGCAGCAGTCCGCATTTTGCTGTGATTTGGTCTACTTACCCGAAATATCCACATCCTTCAAACTACTTAAGAAGTAACAGCTTCAAGAGCACACATGACTCACGTTTTGGTGCTGATTTGAGCTCGGATTTCGGTCGGATCAGCGTAGAACACGTGGCTCAAACATAATGTGGTTTGTGCATACACAGAACCAGTGGTAGGACTAGAGACACTATTTGGACCCATGGCATGTTTCAAGATTAGAATAAAGGACCTCTAGAATAGGAATCATCATCTTACCCATAGCGAATCAGTTCCTCAGCGAGCCTGCATAGAGTTAGAGAGCCTCCAGGTGATACCTAGCGTGCTATCCCCACTGAAGTTTATTGAGGGGCACTGGTAAGATAAAATCCAAGCTCAACTACAACATTTCATGCATTGCGTACGAGGCTTCACGAAAAGATAGTGATTTCTGTGAATTTGGTCCAATTGGTTTAGTTTGGCAGATTTGACGTGTCGGTCGCGCATAGGGCATAGACAACGCCGCGCCATGAATGACAGCCGTGACAGCTGCCAGTGCATAGACTATTTAAAAATAAATAAGCTCGAACAGACGGTCTTACCGCGTCGTACGACCAGTCGTTTAATCGGTGTCCTCGAGCGGAGTAACCCTTCCGCGACGGCCGCGGCGGGGGCGCGGGTACCCAGGCGGTTTATTTATGAGAGTCTCACTTGTGATTCACAAAACTTTCGTAATCATTATTGATGACGTCAGGCGAAAGTGACTTAAACCATCATCTGTGACTTTAAGCCCCGATTGCACGAAGAGACAGCTGAGTTGTTCTAACACGTCACTTTTAGTGAACCGCATGGAGTTCCTTCCGTACTGTCCATAAAAAGTGACCTGTTTAATCGTACGTTGACGTTGATTCAGATTTTTTGTCCTTTCGTGCACTCGGCACTAAATCGTGTTTGCTTTATGAGTTACAGGACGGCACCGTGGCTGTGCGAAACTGAGCCTGTAGTTCCAGTTGTCAATTAAATTGGCGTTTACGGCAAACCGATCGACGTCGAACGTCAAACTCCCACGGAGATGAAAAAATAACAGGGGAACGGATGGAACTAAAAAAGTGTCGACACCTCAATTGTGCCGCCGGAGGAATTTGGCCTTTGTTTCGGCCTATATTCTTTGGTTTCGGCTCTCGCTGAATACATAATTACGAATGAAGAATGACGTAACGACAATCTGATTTATTGAAAAAATATTCTTATCTTTATCAGTTGGGAGCTAAGGTTGGGAGCCTTCAAATTAGATTTTTCTCCGGTTTCATCAGTGCGCTACAAATGTGTACGGCATGGATAGGGGACTAAACAAATTTTACGGTCCGTCAAAAGCTTACATGAAAAAGGAATGGATAGGGGACTAAACAAATTTTACGGTCCGTCAAAAGTAAGCTCAGTCAGCCGATATGCTCTCAGTCGGTGTCAGACGTCAGTGATGAATTCAGTTGGGCGAGATTTCAAAGTATCAACAAAATGTCGTCTTGTGTTGTTGAAAAATATGGAAATAACGTCATAAAGGACAACAAGAGCAATGGAATCACATTCCACGTATAAGTGCAATCATATTCAGTATATTTTTAGTTTAGTTGACCTGAAACCTTTTATGTGTTGTAAAGGCGCAAACAGGGTTGGCACAAGCAAACTTAAATTGTCAGTTCGATTTTTATTTTTGTTTTCATTTCAGTATTATATATTGAACTAAATTGTATTTTAAAAACAAGTAGGGCTGCCACAAAACAATAGTCTACGTACTGTTTATTATTTTTTATAATGTCGTTTAGGATGTTTGTATTATATGTCTTAGTTCTGAGGCTGTGATAAAAAGGTACATCTTTGAAAATGGTCAAAATTTTACATGTGACAGACAGCTCGTTTCCATAAAGATTAAAATTCTCAAGTCGTTTCTTGGCTCAAATGTCCTTTTGTCATTGAATGAGTATTCATTCCTTCAACCTGCTACATTTAATCATAGACTCCATCTTCTTAGGGCTATTATCGAAAAATATGTAAATGTAAAACTTTATCATATACATAAAACCAATCCGGGGATTAAAGCCGCCACAAAAGGACAAAAGCGTAATAAACTGAACCTATTTGAAGGAAATAAAAAAAAAATTAAAAAGAAAGAACTTAGTGGTTTATCAAAATACCATCACACATTTACGGCGAACGGCAATAATCATAAACAGGTTTTACATAACACTGTACTGACTATTATTTGGACTATTTTTTAGCATCTAAAACGCATTGAACGAAATTTTTAAATGCATAAAATGCAAACATGGACAATTCAAGAATAATCAATATTATTTGTTTTGCAATGTTTGACCCATACTTGCAATACATTAATGATTCCCTCTTTGTGTTTATTTTATTTTATGATTTCAATATTTACAAATTGTGTATATTCGACTTTATTAATTTATCCTTAATATCGATGATTTTTACTCGGAATAACGATGGTTTAATGAATGATTCCATTAATATTTTTTTCATTTTCCCGCTTGCAAATTCGCGAAAAGATTATTTGATGCCTTGTTAACTATACAATCATGGTACTACTTGTTCTAACCACTATCACTAAATAGGAACCTTAATGTTTTAATGCACAATACAATATATTGTTATTTATTTTCGTGATCATTTTTGGCAACCCTGCCGTTTTCACTTTCATTTTTCATTTAGTTTTGACGCGCCATTCTGCTCAAAGGGCTTAGGATGCGCGCATCGTGGATGTGTCATGATGGATTAGGATGAATTTTGCACTATATCTACGACCAGATGTCACAAATGTCACCATCCCTTTTTCTCACGCTATAACTAATTCAATTCAAGGAAATTGTTGTCTCATTTCATTCTTCCGCGATTAGATGAATCTATTTGTCACTTTTTCGCATGATGCATTTCCTTATACCTTGGTCCTGCTCTATTACCCTTTACGTATTAGAGTTTGGTGTGCATGTAAAAGTATAGGTGTGTGAGTTTTTTTAAAAATAGGAACGCTTTTGAACTATCATCAGTATGGAGGTACCGTATCCATTCTTTTTCATCTAAGGACAAAAGTAAGCTCAGTCAGCCGATATGCTCTCAGTCGGTGTCAGACGTCAGTGATGAATTCAGTTGGGCGAGATTTCAAAGTATCAACAAAATGTCGTCTTGTGTTGTTGAAAAATATGGAAATAACGCCATAAAGGACAACAAGAGCAATGGAATCATATTCCACGTATAAGTGCAAGCATATTCAGTATATTTTTAGTTTAGTTAACCTGAAACCTTTTATGTGTTGTACAGGCGCAAACAGGGTTGGCACAAGCAAACTTAAATTGTCAGTTCGATTTTTATTTTTGTTTTCATTTCAGTATTATATATTGAACTAAATTTTATTTTAAAAACAAGTAGGGCGGCCAAAAAACAATAGTCTACGTACTGTTTATTATTTTTTATAATGTCGTTTATCCATTCTTTTTCATCTAAGGTCCCGTCGATTACTCCGAATAGTTCCGCCGACTTCAGTAGAACTCGTACTTGGAATTTCCATACGTTCCAGTTACCTTCTCCCAGCAACTTCAATACCGGCACACCAGCCGTCGTCGCTGCCGTCTCCATTTTGCGAGCGTCGGTCCTATTGATTCGCCAAACGCGAACTCCAACCACCGCGCCTCCGCACGACCTCTGACCCGAATCCTTCGCACTCACCACATGTCTGGGCCCATAACCTGTTGGAAATCGGCAGCGGGAGTGCGAATTAAAGGCAGAGTTTTATCGAGACGTTGTATTGTTTTACGTTTTGACAACACGCAAACTTGCAGCGAGCAGCAGACATCTTATGCTTTTTTATCTATATGTAGTTTTCATATAGGTTACCAAATTACAAACCAGGACTTTTTGTTTGCATTCCAACAAGTATTCATGATGTCCAGATTTTCATTATTTCTAACATCGAGGTGCACACATCTAATCATGCTGGCCACATAATTTATTTGTCATGTATATATTCCTTTTCCCAGAAACATGTTTTGAGAGACAGACAGAGAAATGTTTTGACGCGACACTGTCATGCGGTTTTGACGAAAATACTGAAAATAGACGAATACAATCTGTGAAGTGCGCGGTGGCACACATTGCACCATACAGAAGTCATCATCTCAACCAGGGGCGCCCCAATAACCTGCAAACCGAAGAGTTACAAAAAGACAGGATTCACAAGAGTGGTGCACCGCGTGGGCGGATTACTTCACGGTGACTGTGAGCCTTTCCCATTTTTAATTTATTGTATTTTAGTTTCATTCTATATCTACATATTTAGGTCCTTCGAGTTTATATATTTATAAGATCACCCAATCACCCAAGCCATTAATGACTGGCCGGTCCGGCGAGTCAGAGGCGAATGGCGAACAACCTCCATGCAAACTCCATACAAGTTTTTACTAGATATTCTGTGGTCTTACTTTTTCAAGCTCAAATTCGGGCTTCCGATTTGTATGAAAACGCGGATTCGGCGTAAACGGTAACGTCGACGTATTTACGGCAGCGTTGAGTAAGCTGTCAAATCAAACTCGGACTCGCAAATGTTAGTTCGATTAACGCCGACTATGCGCGCTCTTCAATTTCTCCATACATTTGAAAACGCCAGTCGATCGGTTTGCCGTAAACGCCAGTTCAGGTGAGAACTAAGACTGACCACTCTGTAGGCAGAATAACTTTGATCGTTGCTGTCTAGTCCTTGTAACGTATAGTCACTGACTTAATTCTTGTGGCACCATTAAGGCAGCCATACACGATCTGAACGCTTCGCACGACGAAGCTAGAGCGGAGTGGCGCATCGGGAAAACTCATAGAAATAGGATGTAAGTGTTGCGCGCGCATGCTAGGTGTGGTGATAGCCACATAACATAAACACTTGCATTTGACATTGTCATATCTCTTTGTAATGTCAGCTGTATTTTAGTTGAATGGAACGAATTTTTCCTGAATGCTGTTGATATTCAAAAACACTAGGACTGTGGGAAAACTAGCCTCCCGCAGGTTGTCGGAATCAGTCGCAGTAAGTTACTGAAACTTATAACACGCTGCATTTGGATTCCAACAGCCAGAATTTTTACAACAGAACAAAATTTTACATTAATGAAAAATTTAATTCGATTCAAGTTTTTGAACCTACAAATTAGATGGCGCCATGCTATTTTGAAATTATTTCTGTTATAATACTTCTTAAAAATATGAAGTTAAAAATTATTACTGAAGTAGTGAGCACATTAAGAATATGTGTATTTATTCTCATTAATCAACAAAAAATAGGCTGGAATTAATTAGACAATGGTAAGGATTTATTAATCTTGCAAACGCTAACCTATTTATCATAAATTATTGTATGAGATTAAATACTGAAGAGTGTACTCGCTAATACAGTTATGGTTTTTAACTTCCCCTTTTTGGAGAGTTTGTAACATACGTTACTATATTAATTTTAATTTTTACGCATTATCAATATTTGTATGTCATATCCTTAATAAACTACACTCACGGTAGCATTCAGAACAATGTCAGTGCCTATGCATACTCACAATGAACATTTATAGTTATCTACATAATGGAAAAGTACACGTTTCAAGGGAACCAACCGTCAAAATTCTTCTAGATACAAAACAACAAACCACGAACATTGGTACCGTCTCTTTCTACGATCCAGCAATTTAAGGATGCTGTCTCGCTCAGCGCGCCTAGCGATAGTCAGGTCATATTACAGAGCCAATGGGAGAAGACCACGAAAGGCAGCCATCTTGTTTGGCGCGCAGCCCACGGCGCGAGCGCATCTCGCCGCCACAGACCGCCGTCCGCCGCGAGTAACGCCAGTCGCGTCCCGGGGTCTCGCCGTCGCCGCTTTCGGGCTGGCTCGGTGGAGCACAACATCGCCCCTCGTCTCTTCGGCGCTCCATCACCCCTGAGTCCGAGCGGGCTCCACCAACGACTCGCCTTGTGGAGGAAGGTTGTAGGAAGATGGAGATAATTGATGAACATCTTTGAGCAGGGTGGACATCACGGAACAACGTGGAAGTCAGTGGAAGGTAAGCAGCTGAAAATACATTGATATGAAATAAAATGAAATATTTATTTTTGTTACAATTATGGTCATGACAGTACATTTCCAAAATTTGCGTATTACCGCGTACAAAATTATTCCTAAAAATAAGACACAATTAATAAGAAATAAAAATTACTATATGACATTATTTAAAACCAAAAAATTCTTCGCCACTGTAAAAACTTTTTTCTATTAGCCACTCATATAAGTTTTTCCTAAATTTAAAATATGGAAATTGTCTCAGTGTCTCTGGTATATGGTTAAAACACTCATGTCTCACTACACACTTTTTTAAATAGTGCTAGCTTTGTGTTTGGAAGGGTAAGATTATGTCCCGACCGTGTGATATAGCAATGACAGGAGCTTACTAAATTGAAATAATGTTGATTTATTTTCACAAAATTACATATGTCATAAATATACAAGCAGGGAAAAGGCATTATATTTAACTCTTTAAACAGAGATTGGCAACTATCGAAATAACCTGCACCACAAACCTTTTTTGCATCTTCAATACTCTGTCTATATTAGTTGCGTTACCCCAAAGTGGTAGACCATATTTGAATACTGAGCTAACATATCCATGATAGGCGGTCAAAGTTTTTCATGCATTCTCTAAACTAAGTTAGATTTTCTTTACTATAATCTCTCTTATTTAGGAACCAAGACACCGAATAAATAACTAACGTAACAGAAGCGACACTTATGAGTGTATTTCTATGCGTGTGCTATCGGCTATGTGTGCGTGGCGCGGGGGTTCGCGGAGTGCGCGGGGCGAGTCCGCGTCTTCCCGGGAAGACTGCGTTCGAAGGATGCCATTGACTGTGCATCCTCGCGTTAATTTGGTACTCTCCGAGTTATTTATTATTTCAACGTGCATAGTCGACCAACGTGGTGATTTTTTGGAGTGGTTGTGTGTGCGTTTTTTTCTTAATTTTAAGTAATGGGGTAAACTTATAAGCTTTAAAAATAAAGCTTATATAATAAAAAAGCGGAATTAAAAAGCATTTGGTAACCCCTGAATGTACTCAATATTTGATCCATCATTTATATGACCAATGTAACTTAACATAGCTTAAAAATAATGTGTATGTTCTTATAATGTAAGCCATGTTTAAAAAAATATTGTTAAAAGTTAAACGAATGATGATGTAAACATGTGTTGAAAAAAGAACATACAATTCATATTAATCATTTCGTACAGTCGGGTTAATTTTAATATCCCCATTGTTTCGAGTGATAACCCTATCGGTGTTTCGTAGCGCGCTGCGCTCCGCCGCTGCAGCGACGGTGAATCTTACACAGACGAGGAGTGTCGACGGCGTGACCAAGATTTGATTTTGTTCTTTATTTTTAGTGAGAAATTAAATGTTTGCGCTGTGTGATCCGAAAGCCCAATGACGTGGACGTACCCAACACCATTCTTTATATTAGTGATAATGTTATCAATGCAAGTACTAGAATTACTTGTAATTCTAGTGGGTTCTCAGATTTTGAATAGCATATTAAAGTTTTGTAACATTTCTACGAAGTTTTTTGACACGATGTCCTTTTTAAGATAGTCTATGTTAAAGTCTCCACATATAATGATTTTTTAATGTGGTTTTTTTGTAATTTGGCTGAGCAGAGTCTGCATCTTGCACATAAAGATATCTAAGGGCCGAGTGCACGAACGTACAAAAAATCAAAATCAACGTCAAAGTATGATCAAACACGTCTCTATGTGTGGACAGTATGGAAGGACCTCTATGCGGATTACTAAAAGTGACGTGTTTGAACATTGATTAACTCGGCCGTCTCTTCGTGCAACCGGGGCTAAATCTGCTCTCGGTATTCTATATATACATATTACAATCAAGTTGATTTCTACAATTTCAATTCCGCAACACTCAAATTGGTTCTCACAGGGCATATCTTTTACATACTCGAGTTCTTTGCAAACAATATTATTTCTAGGTAGAATCCACACACTTCCTCTTTTTTTTATTTCCTTAAATAAAAAGCCGATAGTTTGAAACCTTGTACAAGCAGATTTTCCTCATCTCCGGATTGAATAAAAGATTCCGATAAACATATGACATCTATGTTCCTGTGGTTTTCAGAGAACTCTGTTTTGTTCTGTTCTGAGAAAATTATATGTAGTCTTGTTTACTGATAGCACCCGCGATGTTTTGGTGAAAAACACAAAATTTTCTTGAGTCTTTATGCTCGAAAAAACTGTTCACATTATAAAACAATACCGAGATGTAATTTTACCGTCGAATGTAAATGTGGAAATAGTGTGTGGCAATGTGGAAGTCTAGAAAAAAATGTCTGGAGATATCGTGCAATCACTCACCAGTAATTCCTTTAAAAACGGGCTTGACAACATCTAAAAACACTCAACTATGTAACCGTAATAACAAGCACCACATTTTTATTTTGACTGTTGTCGTAATCTCCCGCCGGTTTTTCTTGACGAATGACGAATCCAAGAGTGGAATCTTGATGGAGGAAAATAAACGAATTATTTTCGTACCGAATTACACATTTATCTTATTAAAATAAGAAAAAAGATGTACGCGTGAGAGCATCCTCATACCTAAACATTTTGGACCAATTTTGCGATTAAAACGAGATAGCCAGACTAGCTCGGAATAATTCTTTCTAAATGTGAAACAGCCTGAAACAGGTTTTTTTTGTTTCGTTAAAGAAATTGGAAAAAGTTAAACATGTTCTTCGCTGAATGGGTGGATGATGTTAAGATCTTTGAAATGGTATTAAAATAAATGTTAGTTAATATAATTTTTTTTTTTTATGTGACGACATGGATGGCTAATACCACAAGTTCTGTCATGGTATTAGCCCAACACACCACATGGGAACTAGGTGCCATACCAGGACCTTCCTTATAGTGCACGGCTACATTGAACTGGATGGAAAACACGGACAATTTTCATTGCCGCTTCGACCATCGTTCATCCAATGCGATGGTACCAACCCGGGCGGGATAAACCCTACCACCTAGTAAGTAAGGAAGGGGACCTACAGCTTAACGTGGAATCCGAACCACGGCCAGCCTCTCTCAACGGTCGAATGGTCACGCATCCAAGACCAGACCGGACCCAGCGTTGCTTAACTTCGGAGAGCGATCGCCGAAGTGTCGCGCCACTGGTCGCAAACTTAAAAAAAATATAAATTTGAGACCTGACTTAAATTTTTTTCCATGCATAAAATATCAATTTCTGTAACATTTTTCTTTCTGTTTTGGTAGAACGTTAGCTAGAATTATACATGTTTTTTTTTCATGTTCTCATTCCATAAAGATCAGGCAAAAATTAAACGCAATCAAACCATTCGCATTGGCTAGCATAATAATCTTAAATCAATGGAGCTATAATATATTTCATCATGATTTCATCTAAGGTCAAGCCTTACCATTTGGCCTCTTGGTGTGAATTGGGTAGACGGCGATTACGAATATATTCGTCCGAACCAGTATTCACGAATACTGAATTATTTGCATTAAGGTGGCCCAACCCGCTCATCTCCCCATACAAAAGGGGAAAGAAGATCACGCCTATATTTCTTGTTAGAGAGCCAAAATTTTGCTCAAAATTGCTCTATTTGATTGAACTAGATGTCTGATGACCATTGGCATTGTAAAATTGTGTTTGGTTTCCAAGTTATAACGTCCGAAAGTTCGGATTTTTCGCGCGTTTTATACAATAACTTTGGAGGTGGATTACGCTATGATAAAGTAAGAACACCTTAATAAGATTAGTCATCAGACATATCTTATTTAATCAACATTTATAATCTATTTAGTTTTTGTTAGATTTATGACTACAGCGGTCGTGGTTTACTTTTAGCTATAAGTCGTTTTGAAATTAAAATTTTCGTAAATCTTACCAAATCATACACTATGCACATTTTATTTTTTGTGGACATTTTGCATCTTCCTCATCACGGAGCCTGTCTTATTCTTGGAAACAGAGAAGGTCCCAGAGCGCAACAGCACGGTTTTGTACCGTGCCCGCAAATGAGTTCAGGCCGCCGGGTTGGGCCACCTTAACAAATTGGATCGATTGTGAGCGTGCTAACAGTGCTCACAAAATAAACTCAAAACATTGTATGAACTTTTGAAACAGATGAAATCTTTGAACGGCAATGAAGAGTGCGCCCATTATTGCAGTTTTGCACAATGTTACGTCGTTACTGTAACTAAAAGGCGAGCGAAAGCGGTGACGTGTTTTGTTTTATATTCTGTGTCCTCTACTTGGCGAATACTGAATTATTTGCATTAACAAATTGGATCGATTGTGAGCGTGCTAACAGTGCTCACAAAATAAACTCAAAACATTGTATGAGCTTTTGAAACAGATGAAATCTTTGAACGGCAATGGAAAGTGCACCCATTATTGCAGTTTTGCACACTGTTACGTCGTTACTGTAACTAAAAGGCGAGCGAAAGCGGTGACGTGTTTTGTTTTATATTCTGTGTCCTTTACTTGCTGTGTCAAAATCAAATTTGGCGCGCGATCTATGGCGGCCGCTGACAGCGCTCACGATTTCGCTGAGCACCGTAGGCATTTGAAAGATGACATCATCGTGATGTCATACCTCCCAATCTTGCGTTTCTGAACACTGTCTGCGCAATTCGGTCCAACTGTATCCACGCTGTCAGCGTTTGAGCGCAATTCGGACCAGTAGCGGTTTTAGGGTAGGGCGCGGTTGGGCGACCGCCCAGGGCGCCAGATCTAAAGGGGCGCCGCAGGCGCCCCTTTTGTATCCGCTCGCTCATTGACCAAGTCCTACTTACTCATAAATCCTTAAATTTAGTTTCAAAATGGTGGGCAACACTAGAATGGAACGTAGTGTCCTATCAGAGTTTAATAATAAGTTAATTAATTGTCATAATTGTTTAGTTTAAAATGTCTGAACATGTCCATCCTTAAAAAAAACCATTTTGAAAAAAAATTTGAAAACGGAAAGCCGAATAAGAAAAGATATAAAAAACAAAACTATGTTTATTAATAAAGATAAATATATTACAACAAAAATCAAGTGACCCGAGCAGTTCCCTAGGCTTAATTTTAGGCTGGTTTTTGTTTATTATTTTCATAAATGACTTATCAGTATGTACTCTCAAACACATCTCTTATTTTTGTGTACAACAGAATGAATGGTGATGCTCAGAATATTGATCCCAACATTGAAAAAATACATAAATGGTTACAAGTAAATCACCATTCCTTCCTTCTTCCACTCCTTCTTAATGCTGCTCTTTTTCCTATTTGTCCTATTCTCTTTACGAGGATCTACGTCTAACGTCAAATTAAACATCATAGATTCCGCTCTAACTCTAGTAACCGCTACTCTCTAGTTCTTTGGTTTGCACGTGGACATGGGTTTAAAATGGGACGCTCACATTAAACAATTATTATAAATAAGTTGAATTCAGCAATTTACGCAATTCGCAAAATACGTACCATATATAGCGTCAACGCTGCGAAAACAGTTTACCCTTCTTATTTTCATAGCATTATGAAGGATGGTATTCAGTTTTGGGGTAACGGTGCTGCTTGAAAAAAACAAGCAACGCGTGCCGTGCTAAGCATCAAATCGAGAGATTCCTACCACGGCTCATTCTCGGAAAACGCAATATTTACGATTCCAAGTGAGTATTTTTCACAGTGTCTCATGTATGCCCGAAACTATTTGGAAAATACCCGTTGCAATAAAGATCACCGTGGCTACAACACTAGAGCCAAAGATCTAATAAGATCATCACTAGTGAAGCGCAGTAAAACTTTAAAGAGTTTTATCTGCAACAGCGTCCTGTTCTTCAATATACTCCCGCCATGCATTGTTAAAAAAGTATTAAATAGTTCTAAACAGATAGCCAGACAAATTATTTCAAAGAAAACTTACTTTATAATTGACGTTTTTTTCAAATACGATATAATAACTTGATTGATAATTTTATAGAATTTACAATTTGTATTAAGTAATGATATGACTGTAAATATATGCTGCATGATGCATGGCATCCTGTGGTGGTCATGCCGAAATAAATAAATGAAATGAAAGGATTATGAATATGTTATGAAATCTTTTTTGCTTGATCAGAATGTGTCTTTAATTTAAATTGTATCAATTGATTTATAAGCAAAAACCTGTCTGCGATTGACAATATAACAATCTGGGTTAGAAAGCAATGTGAATTGAAAAAAGATGTTGTGACTAATATCGAGAAAGGAGTATTAAGATTATTTGGACATATGGAACGAATAGATGACGACAAAATTCCGAAACAATTTTACAGAGCTGAAGTGAGCAGAAGAACGTACCATGACCAAATCGATTTAATTATTCGTAAAGGTCTGGTACGTAACACCGGTAATCGTAGAGCATGTATGAAAAGTTGTATTTTTTTATTTTATTTAAGAAAACATAGATTTTGGTATATATATAAAATTTGCCTAAAGAAATATTTTAAAAGTAAAATTCAATAGTATTTTTATAATAAATGGTTAATTCATTATTTCCATTGGCTTTTTTTTCAAATTGTTTTGAATGGCAGATAGGGGGCGCCGTGGAAATCTCGCCCAGGGCGCTGGTAGTGTTAAAACCGGCACTGATTCGGACCGTAGCCTGGGTTTCGAGCGCAATCATTCGGCGAGTTGCGACTTCTCTTTTTCAGTGTACAGTCAACCAAAGATTTAAGGATACACTTCCGGTTAAACTTAAAAATAAATGGTGTTTATATACAACCTCCGATTCCTTTTTTTAGGGTTTCGTTTACTCAGTAGCTAGTAGACATCCTAAACTACGTTTGAATCTATACTCAACCCTATAATAGTTTCCAAAAGTCAAAGTATTTCGACTGTTCATCTTTTCATTCAACCGGGTGTGTATCTTAAACTCTTTGTTCGACTGTACATCATCGCGGGCATGCTAGGTCTATGGTGTACATACATAGCTGGGCTTAAGTTGATTATTGGTTAGTTGATCAATACCAGTACAAGATAACCAGCACTTTAGTAAAAAAATCCTTTAAAGTGTCGACTAAAATAATTGTACTGGTATTGAATGCAAGCTGCTAAGAAAGGCGATTAAGCTAATCAGCAGTAGGTGAAATAGGTCCTTCTGTTGTATTCAGAGTGGGCAGACTAACTTTAGTGCCCGGATTATTGCCGGACTAATCGGGTTTTTGTACGGTTAGTCCTGTGCTAATCCCGTACTAAGTTTTGACAGGTTCACTCTGAATACGGCTGTTCGATATTTGGTAAATAATGCATGCACTGTATTAGCACATGCTTGGTTTTCATTTTGGAAGACAGTCGGCACGCTTGGAGTCACAACGCTTTTGTGCTCATGAAATGACCACCAAGCGTCACCCTAGAGTTTTCCCTTTCTAATTATACTACTTAGCCCCGATTGCACGAAGCGACGGCCGAATTAAACAATGTTCAAAGACGTCACTTTCAGTGAATCGCACGGAGATGCTTCCATACTGTCCATACAAAGTGACGTGTTTAATAATAAGTTGACGTTGATTTTGATTTTTTGTGCCTTCGTGCACTCGGCCGTTAGCCCCAATTGCACGAAGAGAGAGCTGAGTTAATGAGTCTTCAAAAACGTCAATTTTAGTGAACCGCATGGAGTTCCTTTCGTACTGTCCATAAAAAGTGACCTGTTTAATCGTACGTTGACGTTGATTTTGATTTTTTGTCCTTTCGTGCACTCGGCCCTTATAGTGCGATGGCACAAACATAACATTTTATGTTTGATGACGTCAGGCGAAAGCTTTTCACTTGTATCTGCGACTTACTCGCTTTCGCTTTCCTAAGTAGATATGCTGGAGTACACTTAGCCCCGATTGCACGAAGAGACGGCTGCGTTAATCAATGTTCGATTTTATGTCCTTTCGTGCAGTCGGCCCTTAGGCATGCAGAATCCATCGACAGTGTATGTAACACTAACGGTAGCGTCGCCCAGTCAGTTCGCTTACAAATTCGCTTACTCCTAATGTTGACGTCACGCAAGATCTGCTCAGAAGCCTGAGTTCGCTAATAGATGACTCCACTTTAGAGCGTAAGCGTTATGAGATAACACAAAATATGCTACAATTTTGTGTGATTTTGGAGTTATCTCATAGCGCTTACCATCGAAAGTGCAAGTATCTATTAGCGGACTTACGCTTCAGGACCCCGTTTGGTGCAACAACCATTCGTTTTTTTAGGTAACTGGACATGGATGGCTAATACCATACCAACTGTCACATATTAGCCTAACACACCACATGAGAACCCAACCGCGCTCAGAGTGGTCAGTCTGAGTTCTCACCTAAATGGGCGTTTACGGCAAACCGATCGACTGGCGTTTTCTCCAAACTCCATACAAGTTTTTAGTAGATATTCTGTGGTTTTACTTCTTCAAACTGTCAAAGTCAAACACGGACTTCCGATTTGTATGAAAACGCGGAGTGGACGTAAACGGCAACGTCGACGTATTTATGGCAACGTTGAGTAAGCTGTCAAATCAAGCTCGGACTAGCAAATGTCAGTTCGCTTAACGCCCGCTGCGCGCGCTCTTCAATTTCTCCATACATTTGTAAACGCCAGTCGATCGGTTTGCCGTAACGCCAATTTAGGTGACAACTGAGACTACCGGCTCAAAAGGTGCTTCACCCAGCTTATCGAATCGCAAGGCGTCGCGCCACTGGGCTACCTAGGCTGACAAATGTTGCGCGTTCCGAATTCATAAACTTTCGTTACTGTTTGACGCAAGCGTCAGTGTGTCGGCGTCGCCATTCGAGTCCTTTCTTACTCGATGGCTCCATCAACGCCAACGAAAATGTGTGAGTATCGCAGCGCACACGTCCACCATTACTTATTCTGTGACACGGCCCAGTAGGTCCTAGTATAATTTCCGGAGCCGCGGAGAGTTCACTACGAGAGGCGGTTCGAACCGGTATTCGCCGGACTATCCCGTAAGCGCATCGTGAAGAAAACATGCTTCTTGATTCAAGCCAAAAGCATGTGAGCAAATCATTACAAATTATAAGAAAATAATCACATATCTTTTTTGTTCCATACCAATTATTGTCTTGTCTAACGTCTCCGGCCGCGTTAAAGTATTTTCCCCGACTACCTACTCTTATATCTAACCCCAGTGGGGTTAGAGTCATCCTTGTAATTTAGAGTTACGTTATTCATAGGGATTTTTTTATGGAATTCGTCATTGATGGGTTTGAGGATGGTTTAAGGTTACTTAACGGCATCTACATTGTAAACTACTCAGAAAAACTTTGGTCTGGGCATTCGTTGCTACACTGAGAAAAAAGTAGGCTGACAAAGTGACAAAAATTACGTTGTCAGAAAAAAATTGTTGAAGCATCAAAATAAGTTGTTACTATAACGAATCGAGCTTATTTCTCAGGACAGCTTTTATTTTGTCAATTGCTTTTTAGGGTTCCGTACCCAAAGGGTGAAAACGGAACCCTATTACTAAGCCTCCGCTGTCCGTCCTTCCGTCCGTCCGTCCGTCCGTCCGTCCGTCTGTCCGTCTGTCACAGGGCTGTATCTCAGTAACCGTAACCGATAGACAGCTGAAATTTTCACAGAGTGTGTATTTATTTTGCCGCTATAACAACAAATAGGTAAGATTAAGAAATAATTAAAATTAAAGGGGGTCCTCATACAAAAAACGTGATATTTTTGTATACATTTTTTTACGATGCGACGGAACCCTTCGTGTGCGAGTCCGACTCGCACTTGGCCGGTTTTTTGTCATTGAAAACAAAATCGTATTTGTTACTGTAACAACTTTGGTCACTGTTTGTTAGTGTAACAAAGTGGAAGTTGCGAGCGCAACAATGTCTAGTATGTTTTGCTAGAATTACTTTGTTAGACTGTATATATGGTCGACAAAATAAAGGTTGTCGTTGCAACCAATTTACTATGACGGCTCTCCAGGGTTAAAGTTTCTTTGTTGGGCCAACAATATTTTTTTCTCAGTGTACCTTTGGATTACATGTCTACAGTTATCCACACAATTACGGGAGCTAACGAATTACTCAATTTATATTTTGATCGACCCCATGTTTCACCTATCCATACTAAAACTATAAATGCGTGAGAAACTCTGTCTGTCTGTTGCATTTTCACGCCTAAACAGCTAAACCAATTTTGATGAATTTCCGTATAGAGATAGTCTGGACCTTGGAGAATGAAATAGACTACCTTTTGTGATGAAAATTAAACTCGAAGGGGATGAAATAGGGGATGAAAGTTTGAATGGGGAACTCATATAATATCCAGGAAATAATTCAGCCCGACATTAGTCCAAAACGACATTGACCCGAGTCGAACCGGGTACCTTAGCTAGCCTTGCATTCCTGCTTCGTACATGCACATTCTCTCTCTTTTTCTGAAGTGGACAAGTGCGTTTCGTCACGAATGTGAGTCCATGGTTCGGAATCCATGTAAAACTGTAGGCCCCATCCCCCTACTTGGTGGTAGAGTTAAGCCAACCTGGATTGATACCATCGCATTGGATAAAAAGATGGTTGAAACGGCGGTGAAATGTTTTCCTTGTTTTCCATCCAGTTCAATCTAGCCAAGCCAGGAAGGTTTCTGGAATGGCACCTCATTTCTTCGGGCATTCGGTGTGTTGAGCTGTATCATAACTGTGGGTGTGGTATGAGCCATACATGTCCAGTTACATAAAAAAACTTTGCATACTATAATATTATCTTGGCATTGTGATACTGCTAATTCTTTAAAAATCTTATTCGGACTCGCAAATGTTTGTTCGCTTAAGGGATGTTAGGACCTAATTGCATTCAGTCCCATAAGGGCGTAAGTAAAACATCATTTAATTTAATTTAAAAATAACTACAACTAATTTCGATAATCAAAAAAATATATTTGTAGATTTGATGGTCTAGACATAATTTACAGACAAAACTGTAAAACCCCGATGCTTTGATTGCTCAGACAGGGCAAATATCTTTACAAATGCATACAAAAACAATTAACAAAGAAGGGGAGCCTCAGATATTTATAATTATAAGTTTCAAATACAGCTAAATAACCAATTTATATTTCACATTTTATGAAATTAAAAAATTAGTTGTAGTTATTTTTAAAAATATTTAAATGTGAAGTACGCCCTTATGGAACTGAATGCGATCGGGTGATAACACCCCCTTAACGTCCACTGCGCGCGCTCTTCAATTTCTCTTTAAATTTTAAAACGATAGTCGATCTGTTTGGGGTAAATGCCAATTGAGGTGACAACTCGTACTAGGGGCTCGCTTTTTCCGAGGTCGAAACACGCTGACTGCCATATTTTTGCCAGAGGTCTTTAACGTGAACAATGGCTGCCTTTCAATTACCGGCTGCGTTGTACACTTTTTCGAACGCACGATAAGCTGTCAATCGTTGCTGGATTTATTGACTACATGCACGTACACCTACGATGATTGAAATCGTTCGCATTGAGGGGTCCGCACGTGGGGTTGCCATGTTATGTAAAATTGGAGGGGTCCTGAAAAAAAGTATTGACATTTTTCTCGCAACGCACGTGACAAATATCAAAGCAAAAGAGAGGTGTCTGAGGTACCCATTAAGAATTTAACATTGAAAATGATTTTTCGATC
The DNA here is from genome assembly GCA_946894095.1 of Incurvaria masculella. Lineage (NCBI taxonomy): Eukaryota > Metazoa > Arthropoda > Insecta > Lepidoptera > Incurvariidae > Incurvaria > Incurvaria masculella. The sequence goes on from OX335650.1 coordinate 14,822,602, forward strand.
ACTTCAGGTACCCGTTTTCTTGAAAAGTGTGACCGGGGTTAATTGTTAAAGTAGAAAAATAAGATGTCGAAAAAATAAAAACGTTCCTGGTTAATTTAGAGGGCTTTAGAATGATGCTATTATGGTTTCGAAGGATTATAATTAAGGGTATATTAACGTTTAGCCCTTTCGGAGACACCTTTTTGGTGGTTTCTGATATTTCGTTCTACATAGTTAAGTTTTCTTTTATAAGAAGAAGATAGGCTTTGTTATGCATTAAATAAAAATAATGAAGTTAAGTAATTTATTCTTCATGTATGGATGCTTAATTAAAGTTCTCCCTTTTTTGAACTCTGAGGAGTTTTTTCATGCGTTAATGAAATAAAGTAATTTTCAATGCGCCGGATTTTTTATTTCCGCTTCGAGCATCGTTTGTTCAATGCAATGGTACCAGTCCGGGCGGGACTTAGTAATTTAGTCCTTCCACAACAACTGCAGGTCCCCTATTGGTTGTGGATTCCGAACAACGACCGACAAATCTCTTAAAAAGCTGTTAGAAAGCTAACCCCCACCAATTTTTTTTTCGAATTGCTCGGCTCGAAATAAGTAAGTGTAAAAGATCTATGAATTCATTCATTGAATTCTGTAAACAGAGGCACATTTCGTAAAATCGGTTCATTAATCCTTCTCCGTCACCCTTTCACAAACCATTTGTCGACCTAAAACTACGAATAAAAAATGATTCGTTCTATTCTCTGCAAAATACCGTGCGTATGTTTTTCAACCGATTCTTGTGAAAATTTGTGAGCTGGTTAGATACATGTATGGATTTTTTTTGTCGAACCTGATTTTCAAACATTAAAAAAAATGTTTTAGGTAAGTATTGAGTGATAAAAAACCCTATTATAGAAAAAACTAAAAATCTCACATTATTACTTATATGATTCGAGGATTTAAAGCAAAGTAGATTGATTTGTGTTAATTCAAATTTATAGCGGTTTTCTAACGCATACCGGAATGGGCATTCTCCTTTATTCAGTTTCTCAGCTGTACAAAGTCAGACAGTATCGCGAGGTCTCCAGCTCGGAGAGCCACTAGTAAAGGAAAATATTATCACATATCGTTCACAGTGTCAGTATTATTTATATCTATGTATATGGGCAAATATTTTAATTCAAACTATGATCGAAGACCGACAGAGATGTGGATAGAGCAACAGGTAAACTGTATTAATTGCACTGTGCATGTTTGTAATGTATGTAGGTAATCGTATATGTATGTATGTATTGTATGTAGGTAATTATGTAACTAAAGAATGTGATATGTACGTATATACAATCGACCGTGAAGCAAGGACACATTAATTGAAGAAAGAGCCGAGTAAAAATAATTACTTTACGAATATACTGCAAGGCTGGACCCGAACCAGTAAAACATACCTTTTGCGGGTATTGCGTCTACCAATTTCACCACCGGCTGTATACCCATAATTTGAACTTCTCCTACTGTCCCTCCTCCCGTAATGAATGCCTACTACTAACACAGTGTTTAAGATTATACCTACGTACATTTTTAAACGCTTCATCTGCGGACATTGACTGCAAATATTGAACATTCAAACATATTGCAATAAAGTAGTTCTTTTTACTGGGCTCTTTCTTCAATTAATGTGTCCTTGCTTCACGGTCGATAATATATACATACAGATCACATTCCTTGGAATAAGCGACGTACCTGCTTAGTACGAAAAAGTATATTTACTTATTATGTAAATATGTAATTATGTAAACGATGCATGTATTGTAGGTAATTATATGTAGTATTGGCGTTGCACGATATTCTAACAGAAGGTCACGAAGAGGACGCCGCTGTCGCACGTTGCTCGCGGATGCTGCGGAGGCGGAGCGGGGAACGGAAAGGAGCAGTGTTCATACACGCTCTGACATTACATACATTAGTAATGCGCGAGCGGGAGATGGCGGCGGCGCGGCGGGACGGGAGCGGGGCGGGGCGGGGCGGGGCGGTGGGACGCGTGACTATGGCTATGAAATTTGTGAATTACAACGTCCCGCCCACAGCGCGCCGCTAACACGGATACACCGCTTCAGGATGTGGGTCCTACGCGTTCTCGCGCAGTGAGCATGGAAGGAATGGAGTAGCAACCGAAAATATATTGGATTGAGGCGGTGTAACCACTTTTACATACAATCCGAAAATTGCGAGGTCGATTAGGAATTCGCTTGCTGCTGATATTCTCGAGTTCCAACGATACGTATGAACAGGTAAGAGCTTCAAAGGACGCTATTTTGTGCCCTTTGTTGTCACACCACTCAATATCGGAACCATTTTCAATATCGGCAAGTATTCTCCATGTGAAGGGTTCTGTCATTGTTGCTTTAACCAAATCTGTTTTACACATGCGATTCACTTGATTTCCTAATTTTATTTTATTATTTATACATACACAGCATTTGATAAATTATATATAATTTTCTTTATTTAATACAGTAAATACCATATTACGAAATGAATACTAATTATAGTAATAAAAGAAAAAATAAGTGATCCATTAATCAATGTTGTGTTTTGAAAATAGCCTTATATAAGCCTTATAAAAGGTATCCGTTTGGGTTACAATAAATGAGTAAATTGCCGCTCTGTGCTTACGCGGTGTAGTCGATGTGCACGGCGGCGTAGCAGTGCTACGCGGCGTAGCACTGCTACGTCAGTAGAGGTAACGCTACGATTCTTTAAGAAATTTCGAAAAAAAATACGCTGTCAGGATCGGTTCCTCATTCCCGATCCTGTGCTCCCTGCACCTAATTGCAGCTCCAGGGGCGCGGCTCGCGTCACCCGATCCACATAGAGTGGAGAGACGGCGGCGCGGGACACAAGAGGGGGTGTGAAGCTACAGAAAATCAGATTAACTGTTTCTCTTAATTATTTATGATAAAAATTCTGTAGGCAGAAACAACGATTTTTATATTTTGTGTGTGTTGTAGAGACAGCACCATAATCAATTTTTATTCTGTATGTTATTCCATAAAAAGGTCACCTAATTTTATTCCGCATATTATTCCATATTAAGATTATCTATTTTTAATCGATATATTATTCCGTATAAATGTCACCTATTTTTAACCAATTTTAAAGGAGGAGGTTAAAAATTCGACAGGTTCTGTTTTGGCACAGAATAAGTAATTGTAGGCTTTAGCCTTTGTCCCTTATGATTTTCTATTGCCTCGACAGATTTCGATGATCACTTGTTGGTTTGATTTTTAATAACTCTTTGGTAAATGACGTTGGTCTCACGAGTATATTAGTATGGAAAATAGTATGGATTGGATCATAGGCTCAGGTATACTGTTCACGACCCCGAAAGTATGGCGATAATGGCCATACTTTCGGCATGAGTGCAGCGAAAATGAGGGATGATTAGATAATATAAATATGTTCTTACGATATTTCTTTCATTTTAATAAAAAAACCGTCACGCAGTTACTAGTAGATAACGTAATTTTCTATTGCACTATTCCATAACCAACGAGCGCTTGGCTAGTTTTCTTGCAAACCACAAAGCCTTATGAAGATTTACGTAGTATTACCAAAAAGCTTTTCCAATGGTAAAATGAGAGCGGACTCAGCATCGGAAACAACCAGTAATAGAGAATATTCATACCATTGTGCATAATATAATTTTTCCAGCTCTGTAATAACTTGTCGCGTGAATTACCTTTGTGATTTTTTTTACTTAGGCGGGAGAGGGCGCCGGGATACGCTATAAATCTCCGCGATATTGGGACGCCGACTCTAGCGTCGCCTCTTCGTTAGAAACAGATTGCGGAACATGTTGATACGCCACTAACGTTGCCGATTGCAAATCGCCTAATTCCCCAAAATCTTTCTTAGGATTCCCCGAAATCCTTAAAAATCCGGAATAGGAACAAAGTTTTCATTGAAAATTTCGAATGAGCATAAAAAGGTCGTGCAGCCGACGGCCGTCCAAAGAACTTTGGGACAAGATGAAGTTGTCCCCACTGCTTTAATTTTGCTATATTGGTAATATTTTTCGAATGAGCTATAAAAAAGGTTATGCAGGCCAAAAAACTGAATTCCTCGCGGATTGGCCAATTCACCGACGCTTGCATTCCCCATCATTTTCCCCGGAAGACCTCTAATTCGGCGACCTCTAGATCGGCAACGCTGCACGTCAATCGTGCAAGTTTCATACGACGCACCTAAGCGCTCACGGTTTAATCAGTAGGCCAATTCTAGGAATCCGAGTCGTCGAGAGGAATTCATTTCCTTCATTATGTGTTTCCGAATTCAACGCTAAAAATAGGTATTCTTTAAAAAAAAATTATGAAATGACCACCCCTGAGATATACACTATTAATGAGAAAAAATATTATTCAAATCAGTTGACAGTTTGCGGAGATATCGAGTATCATACAAGCAATAAAAAAACATGCAGACGAATTGAGAACCTCGTCCTTTCTTCAAGTTGGTTAAAATAAGATACATAACCATTTCCATGAGCGATCTATGAATGCACCAGACTCGGTTGAAAGGTGTTTACTGGTTCAGTGTAAATTCATGAGTGTGTATTCCGTATGTAAACTAATTAGCACAAGAGTTGGCCTCCAGATAGCGCTCGAATAGTGGAGACGCACTCAAAACTCACGCAGTAGGGTTGTGCTACTCTATTAGAGTCTGAATAATTAACATTTGCCTCGTATCGCGAATTAAATCTATGTCCTTACATTTATAAGGCCGATATCAGCGACGTGCCAATTAGCCCTAATGCAAAATTAATGGAGTCAGTAATTTGTGAAATGTCATCCGAGTAAAATTATCATTACACGTATATACAGAGCTCGTTTCAGATATACGTACATTACGATATATATGTGCCTTTTTAATTTTATATACATTCATTTTACATCAACCCGACCAGCTAACTTGGCATTATATTTTTGGGAAGGGTAACTCGCGATGGGGAGCGATGCGGGAGAGGAGAGGATTAAATACAAAATACAAATCGGGTCGTGCCGGAAAATTGAAACGGGGTTCAATCCAACAAACGGATAATCTACAATTAGTTTGTTTGCTTACGTTCGGATTTGTCGATACACCTTCTGAAAACCTTCGATGAAAAATCTCGTAGGGATGAACCGCTAAATGGTTCAGTCCGATTATATGCTATCGAAGTATAAAACTTACGAATTCATGACCGTGAAAATTAAAGGAGTTAAGTTTGTAAGAACCCGATTTATTTTATTTATTTCGTTTGGCGTAAGAATAAAATGTTTGAATTAATAATGTTTGAATGATGAATGATTTGAAGCATTGCAATCAGATTTTTGAAAATAATCTGAAAATGTATTGGTCGTGACATTTGTCGGAAGCAGGAAAATGTAGATGTCGCTGAAACTCAAATTAATGAGATAACGGTAATGTCGTACCCATTAAATACATAAAATTATCAACTTAAGATTTAAACATAAGACAATTCAAATGGTTTCCTTAAGGGCCTGGTACTAAATCGCAAAGTTAGACGAGGCACCCCAAGTTAACTAACTAAGTCTGACGATTATAAGTGTCATTCTTACAATATATGATTCCTTGTCTAGGAATCGAATTATTTTCGTTAATGTATGTTTCCTTTTTCTATACAAAATACATTGCGGAAACGGTGTCCATTTCCGAACTTTTTTGACTAAATGTAGAAATCTAAAAGCAAATGGAATTTTTTGTTTATGCATATATGCTGTTTTTGCTTATATCTAGAAATCGAATGACTTTCAGATTTCTAATGAGAAAAATCAACTTTTTTTATTTTTATTATTATTTAAATAAATGATGGAATAAAAAAATATTAACAATCCATTATCAGTCTGGAGTTCTATTTGGATTTGCTGAAGCGTTTCACTACATATTATTACATTTGTTAAAAAGTGCATTTGTATGGCGCGAGTAGTTGGCTAGTCCTAGCGCCTTAAACAAGATGGATGGAGTAATTAATTTAATATTAACATCCATTTTTCCTAGGCGTTTTCATATTTATTTCATAATCAGAAAGCATTTGGTTCACACGTCATTGACACTAATAGTTTTGTCTTTTTAGGAGCTTTATATGAGTATTACCAGTACGGAGCGGCTCGTGGTGCGTGGACTTGCCTTACATACCAGAGGTCTTCGTTCAAATCCTCGCCCAGTTCATGCACTACTATCTTTCCCTTTCCGAGTTTGATAAGTGCGTTTCGCCACGAATTCGAGCTCCTCCATGTTTCGAAATCCATCTAAAACTGTAGGTTCTTTATTATCTTTAACTGTAGGTGTTTTATTAGGATTTAAGCCCGCCCGGGTTCGTACCATCGCATTGAATGAAAATATGGTCGAAGCGGAAAATAAAAAAATGTCCGTGTTTTCCATCAAATTCAATTTAGCCGTTCTCGTAAAGGGAAGGTTCTGTCGTGGCACCTTATTGCTTCGGCAATGTGGTGTATTGGGATAATATCATAACAGTGATTGTGTGGTATTAGCTATCCATGTCAGGTTGCATAAAACAAATTTTCATTGCCGCTTCGACCATCTTTTCATCCGATGCGATGGTACCAACCCGGGCGGGCTTAAACCCTACCACCAAGTAGGGGAAGGGGACCTACAGTTTTACATGGGTTCCGAACCATGGAGCAGCTTACATTCTTGACGAAATGCACTTATCGAACTCAGAAAGAGAAAGAAAGTGGTGCATGTCGGGACGAGGGATTGAACCCAGACCTCTGGTACGCTAAGCCAGTCTCCGCGCCACTAGGCTACGAGCCGCTGGTGTAGCTTTGACTTACATACTCGTATAACGCTTCGTGTATGATTAATAACGGTACACTGGTGCGTACACTAATGTATAGAAGTAATACTTGGGTATAGAAAGAGTAGTATGAATATGGAATAAATGCAATAAAAATGCGTTTTTTGAGAAAAAATAGCGGATTTTGTTTACGGGCCAAATTCCGTTAAACTGCGTAAGAGACCATTACGGAGTGACAAAAATGAGAAGGAAATGTTAAAATGGTTTAAACATCTGGAGCTAATTTGTGATGAAATAATGTTGAGTAAAGTGTGAGGGCATGACCCCTAGAAGAACGTACCACTATCAGATTCTGTAAGGTAGGTATTATTCTTAGTGCAGAAAATATGTTAGTCTCTAGAGCGAAATAAGTCTACTATAATCGTACTGTATAGCTTTCTCTCATATCTGCCTACCCCTCCAATAAAGCGGACTGCTTCTTTAAAAGCGCGCCTTTGTTCGCGTTGTGGTCTCGCGGAACGTAAAAGATAAAATATGAAGATATTAACGCCGAATAGGGACGTAACAAGAACGGTGTTGCAGTGCCGATTGCCGACAGGGATTGGAGGATTACTGTCAGAAAAGAAGAACGCTCTGCCCGACACATACGACCGGCTGCCAGCGCCGCGCCCCCCCCACCCCTCCCCGCCGCACCGCGCGCCCGCGACGCGTGAACTCGAATAAATTGAATTCGGTCGCACAAGTCGAATAAATCCGCGAGAATTACACGCCGCAAGGGACGGGCCACCTTAGCGCCGGATATAAATTCCGCCGCCACCCGTTCTATTTATAAGCTGATTTATGTTTTAATTAGATGTTCTGTGGCACAGTGTAGTGTCTCGCCAGTGGCCGGGAGTGTTTCATCTATTATTATGTTATTTTCCTTAAAAATATATTTATGGCTTAACAGCACAGCGGTCGTATTTGCAGCGACGAATGTGTTTTTTTTAATGTTTTGAAAATAAAAATAACTGAAAAAATCTTAAAAGAGTTAATCTGAGTCATGCAACAAAATAACCATTCTTGTAGTTAATTTTTTAAATAGTATATCTTAAAATATTTAACGATGGTTATTTAAAAATAATAATTTCGATCAAGTAAATTTGTAGATAGAACTATAATTTGGAGTAGTAAAGATGTTTATAAAATTGATGAAGATAATTTAATTACTGGTGCTCAAATTAGTAATTTTAAAATGAATAAAAAAGGTTTGAAAAACGAATGAGGGAGTCAGTTATATGCTTAAATATTGCTAGACTATAAAGTTATCTTTAATATTTTTGAAGTGACTAAATAGGTTATACCTAAACTAAATTATTAAAAGACTAAATTGGTCGGAAAAACAACGTCCTATGTGAAGGACTCCACCCACTTTCTGCAAGTCTTGTCGGAAGTAACACTAGAACCCGGACATATCATGGTGAGCTTCGATGTGGAGTCTCTGTACACGAACGTTCCTGTGGAAGATGCGCTGAAGAAAATAGAAGCCCTTCTACAAGAAAACAACCTGTCCGTGATGTACATCGATCTACTCAGACACGTCCTTAGCACTACATATTTCCTGTGGAACGAGAGTTACTACGTCCAAACAGATGGTGTGGCGATGGGGTCACCGGTAGCTCCAGTGGTGGCGAACCTGTTCATGGAGTCATTTGAACAGCGTGCCCTGGACTCGGCAGCTTTACAACCGGCACTATGGATCCGTTACGTGGATGACGTTTTCGCAGTGTGGACCCACGGACTCACAGAGCTCAGCAAATTCCTAGACCACCTCAACTCCATACATCCCAGGATTAAGTTCACTATGGAGATTGAGCAGCAAGGAAAGCTAGCATTCCTGGATGTATTAGTGATTAAGTGCGCCGATGGAAAGTTGGGTCATACGGTATATAGAAAACCGACCCATACCAACAGGTACCTACATGCATCCTCACATCACCACCCGGCACACTTACAATCGGTACCAAAATCACTTCTACAGAGAGCGGAACGTCTTTGTGATCCACTACACATTGCTGCGGAAATTAAATTCATAGAGACAGTGCTGCAAGGCAATGGTTATAAGGCAAGAGATTGCAGAACCAGAAGGAAAGAACGACAACCACAGTATGACGTCAAGAGGCGAGCCGCATACCTGCCGTACATCAGGGGAGTGACAGACCGTATTGCGAGGATACTGAGGAGATCCAGCATACCAGCCGTGCTGTATCCTCAACGCAAGGTCTCAGCCATGCTCCGATCAGTGAAGGACAAGGTACCATTACTCGCCGCTGGCGTCTACAGAGTTCCCTGTTCATGCGGTAAATCGTACATTGGCCAAACGAAGAGGAGCGTCAGCACACGCATCACGGAGCACATACGGGCGGTTAAGAACAGAGATATCACGAAGTCAGCGCTGTGTGAGCATGCAGAATCTGGACCTGGGCACTGGTTGAGGTTTGATCAGGTGAAAGTCCTAGTACCTGAACAACGAAACCTCCCACGAATCATTCGGGAGTCCATCGAAATCAGCAAGCACAAGAACTTCAATCGTGAAGATTCCTACCGTCTTTCGCCCATATGGAAACCCGTGCTGAATAAGCTGAAAACTGAATTTCGGAGAGGTGCACCGACAACAGACGTCGAGGAAAACACAGTCAGCGTGTTTTGCACTTCACACGAAATTCGGACCGCAGCTAATCCTCAAGAAAATGTACGAGTGTTGCCATGGACGCTGAGAAGTGAAGCAAAGCGGCGGGTAGCCAGTAACGTGCCTACCTCCGTCGCGACAGGCACGTTCTCCTGAAGATGGAGCCCATGTGAGGCTCCGAAACGTCGAGCAGCACGTCCTGCTCTTCACACGCGCGGTAAGCCGTTAAACTAAATATTGTAGTTATGTCCCGCGTAAGTTTTAAAATATTAATAAATAGGTTATAGTTATATAAAAAAATAATAGAATGAACTGAATTATAAAACTGAACACAATGGGCTGTAGCCACGCCCTCAAGGTAAGAATAAAGAACAGAAAAGAAAAAGAAATCCTCGTTGACCGGGATAAGGTTAAGGATAAGGAAAGTAAAAAATTATTCATGGTACATTTAATCACAAAACATTCTGCGGACAAGTTTCAAGACATTGCCAGCACGTTAAAGTTTTCTGATTTACATCGATGCCATATGTTGCACCTACTGATACCTACTAAAAGCAGATATATCTGCATTTAGTCATGTTCAAACTGGACACGAGCATTGTCTCGCTGAGAAACGCAGAACAAACTTGTTCTCGGCCATCCGGTGAGCTTTTTGTGAAGGGTTAGCTATCCGCCATGCACATGCGGCCGAGTCCTAGCGTAGCGGGTGGGCCAGCGAGCATGGAAGGGCGAGAGAAGCAACCGAAACTATATTGTGTGGGGGCGGGGCGAAGCTACTTTTATAAAAAATGGACTTGTCATCCAAACCGATCGACTGGCGCTTTCAAATGTATAGAGAATTAAAGAGCGCGCGCAGTGGGCGTTAGGCTAACTAACATTTTCAAGTCGGAGTTTGATTTGACAGCTTGCGTATCTTGGCCGAAAATACGTTGACGTTGCCACTTACACCGACTCCGCGTGTTCATATAAATTGGGTAGCCCGAGTTTTATTTTGACAGGATAACTTCGAAGTTTCGTAAACGCGAATTAAGGCCAAAAGACCGACTAGGGGCGCTGATTTTCTCGAGTTCCAACGACACCAAAGAATACGACACGTAAGAGCACGTAAGAACATAACAGAACGCTATTTAGTGCAGCGAACATTACCGAAATCGTAAGCGAAATAACTACAGTAAGACGTTTTCCACCGACTCGTGGCCACGCTGCCGTCATACGAATGAGTTTCGATGGTCACTTCCGTCCTTCCATGCTCGTTGGGTTGGTCCGCCGCGCGGACGCGCCAGCATGCGGGGGACGTCGCCGGAAGGGTTAAATGCCACGATTTATGTGTCCAATCGTTATTTATGCGTATTTGTTTCCGATTAATTTACGACTAAGAACTATGCGCAGTTTGGGACTTCCTCGCTAAATACTACCTCGTGAGGGGCAATAGAGGATGGGGGAATTTACGGCACTTTACCCTTTTGTAAAGCAGCTTAACTATTTTGCTGCCGTGGCGTTGGTTGCGATTTTTGGCCCTATTGTATCGTAGGTAGTCCATACAATCAGTATTTATGATACCAACTACAACCTCTGTCAAAACTCCGATCAGGCAAATATCGGCGTGCGGCGCCGGAAATGACGTCACAACCTAATACCAACCATAACCACTTCATTTTTTTACGATTAAACATAAATATGGTCATAACTAAACCACTGATATCTGGTTCCAGCAGTTTTTTTAAATATTGTTTTTATTAATTTTGTTATTAACCGTAGATGTTGTGCACTCCACCCTTACTAAATTTTAACTTAGGATATCATTCCCGGCTTTGAATTAATAACACAAAAAAAAACTTCTGGACTCCGCTGACATTGACACACATGACTAGCACCAATGTATGCGCAATTTATATTTAAGGTGGCCCAACCCGGCGGGACTAACTCATTCGCGGGCACGGTACAAAACCGTGCTGTTGCGCTCTGGGACAATCTATGTTTCAAAGAAAAAGATAGACTCCGTGATGAAGAAGATGCAACATGTCCACAAAAAAGACAATGTGCATAGTGTATGATTTGGTAAGATTTATGAAAATTTTAATTACAAAACGACTCATAGCTAAAAGTAAACCACGACCGCTGTAGTCAATAATCTAACTAAAAAACAACTACATTATAAATCTCGATTAAATGAGCTATGTCTGATGACCAATTTTATTAAGATGTTCTTAATTTATCATTGCGTAATTCATCTCCAAAGTTATTGTAAAAAACGCGCGAAAAATTCGAACTTAGAAACCAAACACAATTTTTCAATGCCAACGGTCATCAGACATCTAGTTCGATCAAATAAAGCTATTTTGAGTAAAATTTGGGATCTCTGACAAGAAATATGGGCGTGATCTTTTTCCCCTTTTGTATGGGGAGTTGAGCGGGATGGACATCAAGTGGTTATAGGTTTGTGCACGCCGATATTGGTCTACTTGGAGATTTGACAGCTGTTTGGTTGTAGTTGGTATCAGAATATGATTAAAAGGAGAATGTGACCTTAGCTTGTTTTTCACCAAGTGCTGATTTATTGAATTGACACTTAAAGGGTTATTACTAATACTATTATTATTACTAAAGTGCTGATTATGTTGTACTGGTATCGATTGCAAGATGGTAAAAAAGGTCCTTTAATGTAGGGATTAAGCTAATCAGTTGAAGTCTGTTAATTGTAGTGAAATTAAAAAGAAAAAAAAATAGCTTCATTTTTGTTTCGGTGAAAATTAAAGTTACGATTGTTCCGCCTAGGCGCCGACAACGATTTTGTTCTGAATTGTAGATTTTTTACACCTGCACCTATTTGGCGCATTTTCACCGCGTCAGCGACCGATGAATATTGATGGGTGGCCGGCGGCGCTGCTGGCTCCGCCGCGCGCCGGCGCTACGGCGGTGAAGCGGCATACGACCGATTGTTCACGCCATTCATGTACTGAATTCATAAAAAAAGCGAGCACGTTAAAATAGTGGAATTAGTTTTACATTCGAAATTGGAGTACAATCTTCAATGAGCGATGGACGAATACATAATTATATCGCCTTCCATTTTAAGCACACACTTTTTTAGGGTTCCGTGCCCAAAGCGTGAAAACGGAACCCTATTATTAAGCCTCCGCTGTCCGTCCGTCCGTCTGTCACAGGGCTGTATCTCATAAACCGTAATAGGTAGGCAGCTGAAATGTTCACGAGTGTGTATTTATTTAGAATTTTTATTTATTTAGGTAAAATAAAAAAATAATAAAAATTTAATACAAAAAACGTGATTTTTTAGTGTTGATGGTACGGAACCCTTCGTGTGCGAGTCTGACTCGCACTTAGCCGGTTTTTTAAATGGATGCGAACGGACTTTATATATTATTATTGAATAATATATCTGTTAATCTGAAGCTCTTTGCTTACGGGTCTTTTGACTTTCTTAAATAAATTAGATAAACGTTGTGGTATTAGTACATCATAGATTTATATGATTCCTTTACCCTACACCTTTGTTTATTTGGTCGCAAAATATTTTATCATTGCTGTTTCGACCATCTTTTCAACCAATGCGATGTTACAAATCCGGGCGGGCTAACCTTACCACCTAGTAGGAGAAGGGGAACTACAGTTTAACATGTAAATTCATGACGAAATTCACTTATCCAACACAAAAAGAGATATAACCTCTGGTATGCAAGACAAGTTACCGCGCCGCTATGAGCCGTTAAACCTAACCTAACCTAACAATGTTTCTTAACTAAACTACAATTGGAAATACGTTTATCCGGGTAGCGTAGCCATTGCCAACAAGTAACATAGCGTTTCTCAGTAAGTTCTGTTCATAAAGCTAATTGTTATGGCGGCCGTTCAGGAATAGTCCGCAGACATGCAAGTGTGCGGTTGAGTTTATGGTACAATTGGGGGCTGCTACGATTCAGCTGTCATTAGGAGCCATTTAATTTTCCACGATCGTTCGCTTCGCCACGCCAGGCTGTGTGGCCACGCGTTGCTACGTCACTCGCTCTAGTTTCTTTACGGTTTGACCGATATGTCAAGAAAAGCGTTCTTGCTTGCATGCACTAACTAACTGAGCGATTAGTATTTCAGTCGCTTTTATAGCGGTTTTCAAATCGATATTATCGACGTTAATTCTTTCATAATTGAATTACCGTGCTGGGTTTTCTCTACTGAAAGATTCATGATTCGGAATTCCGAGAATAATCCGACTGAACTTCACACATCTTAACTGATATTAAAGATGTGATTGGGTCGATACAGCTTTCGGATTCACCGTCCATGACCGCATCCACTATCCACTTAGCATCCACTAAATGTTATATGACACATGAGGTGATCAAGAGACCCAAAAATATTTATGAAAGGCCAGTCGATGAGATCTTAGACCGCTGTCCCTCCGTCCCCTTTCTACCTCCATTCACTCAAAGATAATCCATAGATAATTCACTCTCGACATTCCCAAAATAAGAACCAACCGGTAATCTAGATCAGCGGTCGGCAACCTTCTACCATGACATGATATCACAGCCATTCCGGCCGGCCAACTGCTTATTTACAGAACTTTAAAAGGAAACGAGGTTGTACTTGTAATAATAACATTACATAGAAAATGCAAAGAGCATTCGACGAAATTACAACGGAGTAAGATCATATTGCAAACCTACAACATTTGACAACAACATTATCATCAAATGGCTTTTCTATAATTTTTAAAAATATACATAGGTATGACTTTAGCAAAGTATTTAACGAGATGATTTGTCAAGAGAAGTCTCAATAATGACGAATTTTATCCACGCTTCGTTCTCGGCCTCATAATTTCTATAGCAAGCTCTTCGCAAAACGAGTGAGTCTAAATTGCGCCACACTAATAGATGTTATTTACATTACATGAGAATAAAAAACAATATTCCGAGAGATCACGACATTTTTGGTCACGATAAGGTAAATGGCTGAATCTGGGTTCACGTGTTAAGAGACCAATCCTCTGATGCTAAATATGTCGGTCTGCCTGTGCCAAGTGGTTGCGTTATCTAGATATAAATAGTTTGTAGGTATGTACCTGCTGTTGAATATACTGATTGTCTAGAAACATTGATACCAATTAATTATACAACAATAACCAGTCGATTTTTTTATTAAATAATTAAATATACCTAAAGTTATATCTGTAACCTAAATCGCCTATAACTACGAAATGCAACCAAAGATTTGTTCAGTTTTGGTATTGCTAAGCAAGTATTTACTGATACTTTTATGCTTCGTTATTTGCACCAATTTACCTTATCATATATATTTTTAGTCACCATAACTACATTTTCAGGCGCCTTATCTAGGTAACGCAACCACTTGGCACAGGCAGACCAACACATTTAGCTTCAGAGGGTTGGTCTTTATCCTGTGAACCCAGTTTCAGCCATTTACGTTATCGTTACCATTTTTGTCGCCAGCTCCTAGTCTACAAGTCCAGTGGAGCTGGTCGTGGATGATTTATACCACAATCTGTCACGATACTAGACCAACACACCGCATAGTCCTGGCATGGCACCTAGCATGCCAGGAAACTTTATGTGTCACATGTCTACATTGGACTGGATGAAAACTACGGACAATTTTAGACAATTGTATATTCAATGCGATGGTGTATTCAAAAGAAAGCGTCGAAGAGCGCTACAGCTTTTGTATAGGGATTCACATGTAGTAAGTATGTTAGTTAATCTTACATAAAGAGATAACCAGTTCACGTGTGCACAAGGGTTGTAGGTACCAGACTTTATCAGTCGCATTCAGAGAGAACTCTCAAATATTAGTACGCGGGATAGCACCAGACTAACCATACAAAAGTACGATAATCCGCCGATAATCCCGTCCCGACTCTGAATAAGACAGTACATTAGCGATTGTCCATTCATCGTTTTCATCGCCTTCGCCTAGGGCTAAACTTTCGCTTCGCTTCGTCCGTTTGAATACGTGATCACGTTATTTTCTGTCAAATAATAATTATTATACATATAATATAAGTAATGATTTAAAAACGTGTATAGCTAAATATACCATCACATTACATATACTTACTTGCTGCTTACCTGCTATATTATATAATGTTTTATGATTCCTGCGGTTTGCAGATAACAATCGATTGGAAATCTTATTTGTTTGCTGTTTGAACGAGGCGCGACACTTGTTTCGGGCCTGGTTCTCGTCTCGCCGTTGGATCCGACACGCCAACAATGGAGCAGACAGACAGGCGGCGTGTTGGAGGGATTCTAGTAGGTACCACAATACGTCTGAAGGATATTAATGACGTCACGAGCTAACGTTTGATGGCCTTGGATAAACCCCTTTGTTGTATGAAGTTATTGTTCGGCACTGTAATACACTCATTCGAGTAGGTTAGGAACGTTGTCTAAGGTTTTCTTGATTGGTATGTGAGCACCCTTACTATTTGTATCTGTTTTTTTTTTCAAATATATCCCTTATATAACATCTTTAAAAACTGCGGCATTACGATCTAATGCTTATATGCTTCAATACTTTGAGGTTACCACCACCGGTGAAAGAAATCAGGAATCATACCAAATTTTGCGCAGTATGCAAAACTACGAGAACAATAATATCAATGGGAAACGTCATCTGATACACTTTTTTAGGGTTCCGTACCCAAAGGGTGAAAACGGAACCCTATTACTAAGGCTCCGCTGTCCTTCCGTACGTCCGTCTGTCACAGGGCTGTATCTCATGAACCGTAATAGGTAGGCAGCTGAAATTTTCTCAGAGTGTGTATTTATTTTGCCGCTATAACAACAAATAGGTAAAATAAAAAAATAAAAAATTAAAGGGGTGTCCCATACAAAAAACGTGATTTTTTTGTGTTTAATTTTGTACGATGGTACGGAACCCTTCCTGTGCGTGTCCGACTCGCACTTGACCGGTTTTTTACTTGAAGTGTACACACACAACAACACACTTGACTGTAATTGATCACATTGTTGTTGCTGTTTTATGTTACTATATATATATTATATTAGATAGCAGTAGTAGGTAATTAGTTTTAAGTCTTAGTTCGAATATATGTTTCGATTATGCTATACATATAATATGATAACTTGAAAATGTTTAAAAATGTGTTTAAGATAATGCAACTAGGCGGTGGCAGAAGACGAGCGACTGGTGGCATTATACATTCAGGTTTTTGCTGAGCCATAGCCTTTTTACAAATTACATATCACTACAATTTTTTTGTTGCCTTGTGTCTGAAAATTGTGAAATCTTGTACCTCTAGAAAGGGTAATTCAATTAATGATTCATAGAACATTTAATCTGAAAGCATTCTTAATATAAGTGGACGTGGATAGTTAATACGTGTGGTATTAACTTTTATGATAGTCAAGTCAACCTAGTTCTTGGAGCTTCTGGCTTCGTAGTCACCGCGGCGACATCTCCTCAGTTGATACCGCTATTTCGACGTTATCCGACAAGGCAGCAGGGTTTCAATCGAACCTATATTGCATCAGGAAATAAGCGTATGAAATAATAAATACATGTAATGATTATTATTATCCATGCAACGAGTATTATAACAAAATAGACGTATCACATAAGGAAACAAATAAAGAGGAATTATTCTGTTATATAAATTTCAAACAATTTACCATAGAATTAAAAAAAAGTTAAACATTATTTCAAAGCTCGTGATGGAACACCTCAGTTCCATCACGACTGGATGAACTCTGTTGTTGCAAGGGTTTAAAGTGTAAGGGTAGGTATGTTTGGGTGAAAAAATATTTTTTGGCGGAGGGACGGATGCATATTTTATTACACCTGCGCCCGAAATGTCACGCCCATTATTTTGCATGATAGTATCGTAGAGGAAGCAGCTAGCTTGACTTTCTATTGTCCGTCTTCGCCGCCCCACAGCTCTGCCTCCCACCCCCCGCCCCCGCCACTCCGCCGGCCTCTGCCCCTCCGCCGCGTCGGACCGAGAGGGCTGGAAGGGCACAGTCCGATGAAATATGCAGCAATAAAGGGCCGCCCTAAATGTCACCTAATTAAACTGTGTCTGTTCAGTTTGGCAGAAGTTGACGGAGAGGTCGGGCCTGGGAGAGGGTAAAGAAGGAATGATCCCGTGAAATTTTATTGGTTTGAGCTGAAAGTAAAATTACCCGTTCGCAAAAACTTGGTAAATGGATATACAAAAGCGCCTCTTGGACGTTCACTGGAGTCATAGATCAATGATAGTAGAGATAGACTGCTAACGTCATGCAAGGTACAAAACTCGCTAAATACTTCTTATTTTCACTGGTACTGTGACATTCTAACCAGCGCCATCTCCGTCACTACCAGAACTAGTTACACCATTATTAAACTGGCTTTCAATTCCAAATGTTGCCTAGGTAGGCATGGTGAAAACGTTACATTTTAACAATAATTTAAGTAATGTCATTGCAAATAAAAAATATCATTGATATTCATTGGTTTTTAATTAATTCATACATTACATACTTTTATAACATTTTTTTACTTTCATTAAGTTATTAAATTAGTAGTAATTAATATTATTACAGTATTTGTTTTTAACAATCACGGATAATAGAAAATTGCCTCCTCAGGCAAACACTGGGCGCCGCGGTTGCTGGGCGTGTCTCTAGTTCATTCCTGTTTATACACCGTATATCAATCAATTCCATGACATTTTTGTTTGTAGGTTTCTTTATATTTGTTTGTTTATACAAAACCCCCATACATTCATTGGTTTATGTGTAATGTATTCTCAAATGTGAATTGCAACGCCATCCGTTGACTTTTATTATCCTTTCTCAACACTTGTACGACGTTATAGCAATCTTTCCCAATTATCATTTATCTATGCTAGAGTTTAGAATGCGAATTAATTGTTTAAAACCAAATAATTATTGATCGATTAAAATGCATAGCGTTGTAATTAACCAGTATACACGAATTACAGCTCAGTACAGCGCAAACAAAAAGAGTGCCACGCCTCGCTGGTAGCTCAGCCTTCGAGATTCTCTATCGCAACGATGCGGACGTTGGATGGGCTAGACGCCACAGCTCAGCAAACATGACACCAGCAAACATGGCAGGCGCAAGGGCGCATTACCTTAGCCAACATTCGTTAATAGGCTGTTAACACTGAACAGCAGGTTTATTCCTGGCATTCCGTAATCAGGCATCCTGAGTCTACAAAACCGCTTTTGTGGCTGTTTTCAAAGCAATTTTCTTGACGAAAATTTATTTTTTTATTTATTTACTCTTTGATACATACATGTAAAGGGCGAGCTTATCGCTAAAAAGCAATATCTTACAACTAACCCTACCGAAAAAGAAAGTGTATAGAGTAGTAGAAGTTAAACATTTAAAAAGAAAATTTCTTAAAAACTATTAAAAAACGAGACTATAAAAAAAAAGACTTATAAACGAAAATCATAGACACACACACACATACGCAACTACAGTAAATTTTCTAAACGATAATTAAACACTGATGTGATATACAAATAGACATTAGGTAACATACATTTTTTTCTGCTTGAATATGTTCTTAACTCTGTACTTAAATGAATTAAGAGATTCACTTACTCTTACTTCGTCGGGCAGCTCATTCCAAAGTCTGGCAGCCTGAACTGTAAATGAGTTTGAGTAAGAGGATGAACGGTGCTCAGGGATTGCCAAGGTCTTACACTCAAGGGAACGGAGGGATAGGCCATGTTCTGAAAGGAACGAAAATTTTTCACGTAGATACGAGGGAGCATGAGGATCATGAAGAATGCGATATAACATAAATAGAATGTGACAGTCCCTTCGATATCTAATTGGAAGCCAGTTCAGTCTAGCTCGGTATTCTGAAATATGGTCAAACTTACGTAAACCATAGATGAAACGAATGCACACGTTCTGTAGTCGTTCCAGTTTATCTAGCATGTCCTGCGAGACGTCCAAGTAACATGTGTCGGCATAATCAAGCAATGGGAGAAGTAGAGATTGTGCAAGTATTATCTTTGTCTGGAGAGGCAGGAAATATTGTAAACGTTTAAGAGAGTGCAAACAGATAAAAAGTTTGCGGCTGATATCCCTTACCTGGGGTTTCCAGGACAGTCGATCATCTAACAGAATACCTAAGTTTTTCGCAATATTTACGAAAGGAATGCTGGAATCATCATAGACAATTTGAGGAATATCGCTATCAACAGATATTCTTGTCAGGAAGTGTGACGATCCTATGATCATAGCTTGCGATTTTTTGGGATTTACCGCAAGGCCAAACTGTTTTGAAATGATGTTTATTTTGGTAAGATCATTGTTTAATTTTGATATTGCACTTGCTAGGTCATCAGCTGGGGTGCCAACGTACAGCTGGAGATCGTCGGCATATAAGTGATAGCAAGTTTTTAATTGAAGAGCTATAGCGTTAATGAAAAGTGAAAAAAGGGTGGGTGAAAGAATGCTACCTTGAGGTACACCGGCCGTTAGCTTACAGTATTCGGACATATTGTCATCGACGCGTACACATTGTTGCCTGCCACGCAGAAATGTATTGAACCAAGTGACGGCAGATTCAGAAAAATTATAAGCTTTCAGCAGAGCGAGAAGAATATCATGGTCTACAGTATTAAACGCATTGCTGAAATCCAGCAAAACTAGTACTGTTAGTTTTCGGTTCTCAATGTTGAGACGCAATCATCTGTAACCTTTAACAGAGCCGTGACAGTACTATGACCAGGTCTAAAACCGGACTGAAAGGGGTTAAGCAAAGCGTTTTTTTGTGAGAAACGTCGAAATTTGTTTGAGTACGATTAGTTCCAAAACTTTTGACATTACTGGAAGTATTGAAATAGGCCTGTAGTCACGGTCGACAGTAGGATGGCTAACTTTGGGGAGCGGTATAACGATAGCCTTTTTCCAAGATTCTGGCACCTGCTGGGTTGAGAGAGAGGTATTAATAATTATTGTGATTGTAGGTACCACCAAATCAAGGATAGGCAGCAAACATTTTAGACACATACCATCATGCCCAATTGCATGAGATTTTATAGATAAGATAGCTTTCCTTATATCAACGTCTGAGGTGAGAGAAAAAACAAATGGGTTGTCTGAATTGGGAACAAGTAATGGAAGCGTATCGCAAGTGAATTTTTTAGTAGAGGGGTCAACTGTAGTAGTAGGAGTAGAAAAAAAAGAATTAAGATTTTCCAGGTCAACTAGTAAGGGTTCTGTCGATGCAGATTTGCCAATGCCTAACGTTCTAAGGAAGCGCCAGACATCATTGGGACTTGAGGTTGCTATTGAATTGTGTATATAACTGCGTTTGGCCTTTCGACACATCTGTGTACAATGATTTCTCAAGTGTCTATAATGATTCCAGTTTTCCACCGATTTGTTTTTTTTTATGACCACTCTTGGCTCGATCACGCTTGCCCATAAATTCTCGAATTTCGTCCGTGATCCAAGGTGCGGGTGTTCGTTTGATTTTTGTAGGCTTCATTGGTGCATGTTTATCGTAAAGCACAGTATTTTTTTTATTAAAACTATCCACCATGCTATCCACCGACGTACCCTCCACAGGGATCCAGTCGACAGTGCGAGCGTCGTGTACAAGCGAGTCGTGATTAATGGAGAAAAAAATACGGCGAAGTAAGAGTTTTGGCTTGCACTTGTTAGGGCGAATATTATAAGATGCATAAATTAAATCATGATGCGAAAGACCTGCTGCTGTACATTGTCCATGAGAATTTACAAAAACGATTGATGAGACCATGATACAATCAATCAGTGAATGAGAAGTTTCTAAATGATGAGTGGGGTCTAGTGGTAAAATATTGATATTCATAGAACCAACGATGTCCAAGAGACGTTTCGATCTGTCGTCGTTTTTCAGCAAGCACGTGTTAAAATCCCCCATGATTATAATGTGGTCGTAACTGGATCTGAAATCCTCCAGAAGTGCCTCAAATTCATGAAAATAATTAATCTTAGGTGGAGCATATACACATACTAGTAAAAGTTTTTTACAGCCAACAATAACTTCAACACATAAGTACTCGGCAGTCGGAGGATAAGTTGATGTAGACTGCTTTACCACAGTGTAAACAAGATCACTTCGTAAATAAATAGCAACCCCTCCACCTACACGATCTGTTCGGTCGTTTCTAATAAGTCGAAAACCTTCTAAAGGATAGGCGGTGGATGGAAGGGATGGTTTTAGCCACGACTCGGATATCAGACAGGCATGCAGTTGAACATCTCTAAAATATTCAAGAAAATCTGCATAGTGTGCTGGTAAACTCTGAGCATTAACGTGAGCAATGTTAAAGTTTTTGGGAAATTGTGTAAATGTATGTATATACCGGAGCAAGGTTTTTTTTATTAATCAAGGTTTTCCGTCGAAAAACTCGCTTTGAAAATCGCTATAAAAGCGGTTTTCTAGACTCAACATTCCTGTTTCCTTATTACTGAATGCCAGGAATAGACGCTGCTGGCCTTGAGTGGCACGGGGCGGTCTGGAGATTCGTTTTGGCGATTTGGTGAGCCCCTCCCCCCAGACAATAATAATAATAATAATAATGAAATTCTTTATTGTACACCATTATAAAACAGTTTACAAAAGGCGGGCCTAATGCCAAAAGGCATTCTCTTCCTACCTACCCTTGGGATGTAGAAAAGGTGCAAGGCGGCAGACAAAAAAGGATAAAAGAAGTAAGATTTTTTATCAATAAAGATATATATATATATACTTAACAACCACAACCGCGACCACAACCCTCATTTGACTCCAAATTTTTTAAAATGCGTATTTTTAGTATAAATACGTTAGTCTGTGCTTGATTGCGTTGGATTTATTCAAAGAGGTCATTCATCACGTAAGGATTTACGAGGGAAACTATATTTCGTGAGAAACATGAATTTAATCTAGTTTTCTCGCAATTTTAAATGGTTTCTTGCGGAAAATAAATTGCTTGATATTTGCAGATAGTCTGCTAACATTACAAGTTTTCATTAGTTTTACGAAGAAATACCGAAAATTATAGATCGAAACATTCTCAGATGATACGATTTTGCATAAATACATACGATAAACTTCCATTTTACTTCGCAGCGCAGTCTACATACATTACTAAGGAATTGTTGGATGGCGTTTGCCTTCTCAGGCAAACACTGGGCGCCGCGGTTGCTGGGCGTGTCTCTAGTCCATTCCTGTTTATACACCGTATACCAATTGAATTCCATGAATTTTTTGTCTTTAGGTTTCTTTATATTTGGTTATGTTTTTATGTATGAATGAAAAGTCGTAGATTTTCTTTATTCCGCTTCGTGTACTTTCGAATCTTAATATCACCAATGTTTTTTAAATTTCCGAATTCGCACGCAGCATTAAAGCCAGGAACACAATATAATATTCAGAACAATTTCACCTCAAATAAGCTCTCGCTTCGGAAAATTCGCGCGCACACAACGAGAGCATTCCGAGGTGAGAATGAAGGGAATAAAGATGCAAATGAAATGAGTCGCGTCATAACCCGCGCCGACGGCGGCGTCTCTCGTAAAATCAGGTGGGACAAGGGAATCCTTTTACAGGGCGCGCGGAGGGGTGGGGGGGGGGCACATTCCGGGACACGCGATGCGTCCGCAGCGGTGCGAGCCTTGACGTGAACAGAGCCTCTATTACGAGTTACAACGCCGCTGTCCCTACATCCTCTTTCGAGCTTCGATCAACGCGGAGCAGGGGGAAATGCACAAATTCACAGTCGACATGCCAAAAATAAGAACCCACCGATCCTTTAGATCCTTCATCTATTGGGTTGGTAAATAATGGAATGAGGTATTTCCCCCAAAGTACAACTTGGGGTCCATTAAACATGGTGTGAAGTAGCACCTGCAGGTCTATTCCTGGCATTCAGTTATCAGGAATCAGGAAACCTGAGTTTAGAAAACAGCTTTTATAGCGATTTTCAAAGCGGGTTTTTCGACGGAAAACCTTGATTGATTAAAAAAACTATGCTCCGGAATATTTTCGTCAAGAAACTTGCTTTGAAAACCGCTACAAATGCGGTTTCCTAGACTCAGGATTCCTGATTCCTGATCACTGAATACCAGGAATAGACCTGCTGGTTAGTCGGCACGTAAACCGATAACGGATCATAACCGGTAGGTACATATTGAATGTTTCAAGGAATATTTATTTCATCTATTCCGGGAGGTCACGACATTTTTGGTCACGATAATGTAAATGACTGAATTTGGGTTCACAGGTTAGAAACCAACCCTCTGATGCTAAATATGTCAGTCTGCCTGCGCCAAGTGGTTGCGTTATCTAGATTGGTTATATAAAATAGATGTTGGTAAGGTAGGTAAGGTAAATAACCAGTCGGTTTTTTAATTGAATACTTAAATATACCTAAAGTTATATCTGTAACCTAAATAGCCTATAACTACGAAATGCAACCACAAATTTGTTCGGTTTTTGTTTTGCTAACCAATTATGTTCTGATACTTTCATGCTTCATCATTTGCATTCATTTACCTTATCATATATATTTTTTGTCACCATAACTACTTTTTCGGGCGCCTTATCTACTTAACGCAACCACTTGGAACAGGCAGACTAACACATCTAGCTTCCTTATCCCGTGAACCCAGTTTCAGCCATTTACGTTATCGTTACCATTTTTGTCGCGACCTCCTAGTCTAATCAGCGATCAGATTATTGTTTTAGGCAACTCCGAATAAACTTCGAGGCGTAGGTGCGTAGGTGCTGGCCACACTCGTCGTCGTAGTTTTCAGTTTTCTTTTTGCCGATACTCGAATTCGGGCAAGAGAATGGGCGAGAATTGGGACAATCCATCATCTGATTAGGGCAATTTGGCCCTTCTGATACTTAATATTTATATGGGCGATCCCTTTTCTTTTGCTAAGTTTCCTCTCTTATTCAAGCTGCTTGATGATGGAAAAGGACACACTCTTGCCTGAAACTTTTTTCGCAGCATGTTTTAATGAATTATTTTGGAAAGCATATTTTATTCAGTTTATACGAACCATGTATCCTAAAATGCCAGACATAGATGTATGAATCACGATATTATTAATATTTACATAGTTTATCATGGTATAGAATGATCAAATCAAATAAAATCAAATCTTTTAATTTGCACATATAAATATTTTTTTACA
Organism: Incurvaria masculella; assembly: GCA_946894095.1. Taxonomy (NCBI): domain Eukaryota; kingdom Metazoa; phylum Arthropoda; class Insecta; order Lepidoptera; family Incurvariidae; genus Incurvaria; species Incurvaria masculella. The sequence goes on from OX335650.1 coordinate 14,847,261, forward strand.
GGTATGTAGAAAATAATTATATTCCTGCGGCAGCGTCAATTTTCCTTTTATCTACAGGTTATGTTTTAAGACTGCTTATAAATATGAGGCTATATGATAATATTAAAAACCGGTCAAGTACAAGTCGGACTCGCACATAAAGGGTTCCGTTCCGTACCATCTTACAAGATTTAACATAAAAAAAATCACGTTTTTTGTATGGCCCCCCTTTATTTTTTATATTTGTTTTAATTTTACCTATTTGTTGTTATAGCGGCAAAATAAATACACTCTCTGTGAAAATTTCAGCTGCCTACCTATTACGGTTCATGAGATACAGCCCTGTGTCAGACGGACGGACGGACAGCGGATGCTTAGTAATAGGGTTCCGTTGGCACCCTTTGGGCACGGAACCTTAAAAATGACAAGTCATTAAATGTTTTATCTTGGACCCACTTATTTAATTGTGTTCTAAATATTTGTACATTACTTTGGTTCTCTCGCAATTCGGCAGTTCATTGTAAATATGAATGCTGTTGAACATAACAATTAAAAAAAAAACTGTATTGTGGCTTTTTAGGGTTCCGTACCCAAAGGGTGAAAACGGAACCCTATTACTAAGCCTCCGCTGTCCGTCCGTCCGTCCGTCCGTCTGTCCGTCTGTCACAGGGCTGTACCTCAGTAACCGTAACAGGTAGACAGCTGAAATTTTCACAGAGTGTGTATTTATTTTGCCGCTATAACAACAAATAGGTAAGATTAAAAAATAATTAAAATTAAAGGGGGCTCCCATACAAAAAACGTGATTTTTTTGTTTTATTTTTTACGATGGTACGGAACCCTTCGTGTGCGAGTCCGACTCGCACAGACATATTTTTTGTCCATACACATAACGTACAAGAAGTGATAAAACCGTTCATTGTACGAAAAAGCTTTACAAAAATTTAAATCTTGTTTTTATTTGAATGTATCAATATTATCAATGGGGAAGAAAACTCAAAGCTTATTGTAGATGTCGCATGAGCGACCTCACCTAAAAAACGTAGGTTTTTCGTTTTTAAGGTGAGTCCTCATGAGTCATTCCTGTCAAGTTGGATTAACGAGCTGCAGGTGCAGTTAGAGTAAGGTTTAGAGGAAAAGAAGGGCCCTCATCTTCACACTAATTTATATGTCATTGACCAGCACAAGGTATGAAACACAATATTATAGGTTATGATTTTGTGATATTTTCTTTCCCTCCACTTCTGTTGATTAGCATAATTAAGAATAATTTATTTTTGAAACAACTTGGAGATTTTTAATGATAATGATATTTCAAATCTATTCTGTTTCATTTTGTGTGGTATCTGACCGCTTTGACAAATATTTTAGGTGAGCTCGCTTGGACGCCACCTATCGTGATAAATGAGCAGTGTTCTTCCCCATGCATGAGCCCATTGCCAGCTTCTACAACTACGCCTGTATGTATGCTATGCTACTGACTACCATTGATCGCCGAAAACGTGGTCCTTCTGCGCCCATCTAGGGTAGTCGCCCTGTGCCTCGCCGTAGCTGGCTGAGCCCGTGGCTTCTGCTTCATAGAATTAATCCAATTATCATATTAAAACCACCCGAAACTAATTCTTTGAACGTCCGAACAATAAATCCTATACAGTAGGCAACTCGAAACTTACTCCTCTCAAAATTGGGCAAAACTTGTTTCCGCTCTACTTGTTTTATTATATCTGGGCAATAAAATGTTAGTTTCAAAAGAAAAGTTGCGCCCAAAGCAGCTCCCGCCCCCACCCTAACAAGCCAGCGTTCCGGCTCGCCGCGCCGCCCGCCCAGCAGGGCGGTGGCTGGTCCGCCCACGCCAGGCACCACACCAGCGAGCTCACTAAAAACAGGCATCACCGAGGCTGAGATAAATAGTCGTAACAGAATCTTAGAGTAAAGGAATGAAGTAAAGTCACTTTTTGACACACTTTGTGTGGACGAAATGTCGAAGTAAGTAATGCAAATTGACGTCCCATGGTACTACTTTTCGTTAGTCTTAGTTTCCGTTACGTCTATTTATTTCAGCTTAAAACATTTCTATAATTTTAAGGCACATTATAAAACAACCAACGAATAATAAGTCAATGGTCGTATCTCTACAATAAGCAGACAAACTCTATTGTTTTTAAAATCCTGTCTTGTCTTCCCACGTCTCAAATCACTTGTTGGATGCTAATCACAATGTATTCCCAAAGTGATGAATATTGATAAAGCAGTGGTTCGCATAAATGGTTATCTACTTTATGGCGAAGCATACCAGGGGTCTAGGATCAAATCCTCGCACGGTTAATGCGCCACTTTCTTTCTCGTTTTGAGTTGGCTGCTTCATGGTTCGGAATCCATGTAGGTCCGAGTCGGTCGCGTTGCATGAAAAGATGGTCGAAGCGGCAATGAAAAATTGTCCGTGTTTTCCATCCAGTCCAATGTAGCCGTGCTCGTAAAGGGAAGGTCCTGGCATGGCACCCAATTCCTTCGGGAATGTAGTGAATTGGGCTAATATCATAATGGCATTTGTGTGGTGCTAGCCGCACATGTCAGGTCGCATAAAAAATGGGTAGTTAACAACTTTTTATCGAAGCAATAAATAAATTCCGTATAAACTAATTTAATTACTGAGTTTTAGGTAATTGAAAAATATTATGAATGAGCCCTTATTTTCAAAAGTTGTAAATGATTTACATACATTATATGAATGCGAAAAGGTCAGTCTTGTGCGATCACTGTGACATATTGTACCGCCTACATCGGCAAATGTTGATGTTTCCTTTATCCTTATCTCAGCTTGTTTGTTCGTCCGATGTCCTGCCTCGCTGTAAATATTATACAAGTGTTTTCGTTCATCTCTACGACTATATTCCCCGTTCTCTTCACACGCTCATGACAACTTTGTTTGTTATCCCGGAAATGAAACGGTGTCCAGGAACTGATTCATACTTGAAGCATACGTTTGCGAATGTTTGTCTGTGTTGCAGTATTTTTCAATGGAATTTGACAAGGATTGCTAATATCACACCTTCGTCGTAATATCAACACACCGGATTCCAGGAGCAATCAGATACCATGCCACTACCTATTCCATTAATTGTATAGCTTCATTGAACTGGTTGGAAAATGCCATCCACGATGGTGCTAAGCTAGGCGGGATTAATTTTACCACCTAGTTAGGTTTGATTAGTGAAGTTAACCTTTAGTTTTAGGCGGAATCAGAGCCGGTAGTCTAAGTTGTCACCTAAATTGGCGTTACGGCAAACCGATCGACTGGCGTTTTCAAATGTATGGAGAAATTGGAGAGCGCGCGCAGCGGGCGTTAAGCGAACTAACATTTGCGAGTCCGAGCTTGATTTGACAGCTTACTCAACGTTGCCGTAAATACGTCGACGTTGCCGTTTACGTCCACTCCGCGTTTTCATACAAATCGGAAGTCCGCGTTTGACTTTGACAGATTGAAGAAGTAAAACCACAGAATATCTAGTAAAAACTTGTATGGAGTTTGGAGAAAACGCCAGTCGATCGGTTTGCCGTAAACGCCAATTTCGGTGAGAACTCAGACTGCCCACTCTGAGCCGGTAGTCTAAGTTGTCACCTAAATTGGCGTTACGGCAAACCGATCGACTGGCGTTTTCAAATGTATGGAGAAATTGATGAGCGCGCGCAGCGGGCGTTAAGCGAACTAACATTTGCGAGTCCGAGCTTGATTTGACAGCTTACTCAACGTTGCCGTAAATACGTCGACGTTGCCGTTTACGTCCACTCCGCGTTTTCATACAAATCGGAAGTCCGCGTTTGACTTTGACAGCGTGAAGAAGTAAAACCACAGAATATCTAGTAAAAACTTGTATGGAGTTTGGAGAAAACGCCAGTCGATCGGTTTGCCGTAAACGCCAATTTCGGTGAGAACTCAGACTGCCCACTCTGAAGCACGGACGGTCTCTACGGTCGGCGGTCACCCATCCAGTACCTATGGCATGGCATAACCGAACTGCCGACACTGACAAGATGATATAATTCGGCATGTATTTCGTTGTCCGGGAGGAGAGTTTTAGCGATGTGCTCATACAAGAATGCTCTGACATCACAACACCTTAAATCTCAACCGATTTACTTAAGTATTTTTACGTTATGTCTAATAAATTCAATATATGGCTTGTTTTTATAAATGCCAAACGTATAAAGATATAAAAGATAAGCCAAATTGACAAAAACTCTTTCGCAATTCCTTAAAATTCTCCTCAATAACTCTACATCCTTAACAGTAATGTCGTGTCTGTAGCGGAAGTCGACTCCGATCCTCCACCGTCGCCGGCGTCATAAATGGCGACAGAATGTATTTCACACGGAACTCCTCCAAGAAAACTTCCAAAATATTTGCATAATGTGCCTTTATGTATGCGAGTCGAGGACAATGGCTTTGTCTTGTGTAATTCCAAGCTTCGTATTGAAAACTAGCAGCAGTTCCGACGCACAAACGGTCAAGTACTTCTAGATACTCGTCGCATTGGATCGAGGGATGTTCTATCTTTGGCGAGGGTGCAAATATTATCAGGATGATTGCATGAAACGATAATGGGTGCTTCGCTCTTCTAACATGCTTGGTATGTTAGCTTAGAGTACCTAATGAAGCGAAGGCTTTGTTGGGTGAACATTTATGTAAGTTCAAATCACAGAAATGGGATATTCCGATTTCTGTGGTTCAAATATACATAAAAACCGGCCAAGTGCGAGTCGGACTCGCACAGGAAGGGTTCCGTACCATCGTACAAGATTTAACACCAAAAAATCGCGTTTTTTTGTATGGGGGCCCCCTTTATTTTGTATTATTTTTAACGTTACCTATTTATTGTTATAGCGGCAAAATAAATGCACATTCTGTGAAAATTTTAGCTGCCTTCCTATTACGGTTCCTGAGATACAGCCCTGTGACAGACGGACGGACGGACGGACGGACGGAAGGACGGACAGCGGAGGCTTAGTAATAAGGTTCCGTTTTCACCCTTCGGGTACGGAACCCTAAAAAGGGCGAGCGAGAGGAACACCGAATAAGTACCGAGGTATTAGTTTTCTTAAGGCCCGTAAGCATCAGCAAATTACTCTTTTACTAATCATTGGAAAACCACTATTCCAATTTACTTAATATTTGGCACAAAAACAAACAGATACAGATATGTGTTGCCTGATATTAGATTTTAAATATCAATTAAATTGGAACAGTGGTTTTTTAAATGATTAGTAAACTATGTTTGCATGGGGAGCACAGGTTACGGGCCATTCTATTCAAATATTAATTCAAAAAAATTTTTATTCAATATTGAACAGAATTATTGCCGATTTAAGTCATTCAAACGGCGCCGGTGTTTATCTCTTTACTCGACTCTTCGCACTTCAAAGTGAATGACAGCTGCCGAGGTGTTGCCAGATCGCGGTTGCTACGCGCTGGCAGCCCGCGGCGAGACGGTGGCGCTCACTGCGGCCAAGCACGCAACCTCGCCTGTCTGCCGCCATAGTTATTTTAGCTCGTTTCGCTTATCGGGTTACCGCCATTGTTAACTTCTGTCATAGTGCGTGTTTTCCTAATAATTATTATTTGTTTCGGACTTGTTCGCCTCTCGCGTGCGATCATGGCTGACCGAGAACTATTTATGCGGAAAGTAAAACATTGAATAACTCATATATTATTCTCCCTTCCCATTTAGTTAATTGGTGTATGAGTTGAGTAGGTGATTGTTTCAGGAGATTATAGTTTTGAACAAATACGAGGCAATTCAATTGATGTATTAATTTATCTGTTAAATCCAACATATCCAATATCTCAATAAGCACCAGTTCGCCAGCGATGGAAACGTTTTTATGAAACTCGACATGGATGGCCATTTCACGCCCACGATCATGATAGTAGCCCAACACACCGTATACCAAAAAGATTTAGGTGCCATGCCAGGACCATCCCTTTATGAGCTCGGGTACAATGAACTGGTTAGAAAACACAGACACATTTCCATTGCCCTTTCGACTATTACAAAGGCACTTGACGGATTGGAGGTAAGACGGAGTATCTACCTCTCGATCTGCACACCAGGATTGGAGGGATCAGATTAATTGATTAAATCGTCAATCTTGCGTTCTGAATAGCGCTCTTCACTTACTTTATATTTGTCTTGCCTTTTATTTTGAGGGCTATCAATTATGAAATGTTATCTAATGCTAAAATGTGTTTAGGAAGTGCGGACTGCACAGCCGCTGGTTAGTAATTATTACCGATTAAACGCGTCCGATTTTTAGAAAATTATTGAAGTACAGATTTTTTCACAAAAAAAATCTGTGCTGGGCACACAGTTTTTAAAATATTCCAGTAAAATAAAGGGATCGAACCTTGACATATATGACATAGTTCTGATGACAATACAATTATGTGTATTTATTGTAAATTCAAGATGCCCGCCGCTACAAAATAGCGAATTACATATTTTCTTTAACAGCCTCAATATGGGTATCAAAATAAAGGATTTGAATAAAAAAATCCAAGATTGCCGCCCCCTCAAAATGGCGGATGATATTTTGTTGTATCAAAAGAATGGCCTCGACAAGTAGAACACAGTAAGTACATCATATAGTTTAGACAATTAATATATTAAAACATAAATCTAGGTAACTATTTAAAACAACTTAAAACCAGAGATATAAATTAATTTAAATCGATTTGAATCTTTGTCAAAACTCTTAAAAACTAAGTGTTTTACATTGAGCGAGCCTCTTTGGACGCGTTATGTATTGAGGAATTCGATTGCAGCAAACTGACAGGAAATAAACCTTGTAATAATGAGACACTAGAATTATCAATTTAACTAACGTAAAATACCGGCCAAGTGCCACTCGGTTCGCACAAGAAAGGTACTGTACCATCGTACAAGATTGAACACAAAAAAATCCCGTTTTTTGTATGCCCCCCTTTAATTTTTATATTTTTTTCATTTTACCTATTTATTGTTATAGCGGTAAAATAAATACACACTCTGTGGAAATTTCAGCTGCCTGCCTATTTCGGTTAATGAGATACAGCCCTGTGACAGACGGACGGATGGACAGCGGAGGCATAGTAATAGGGTTCGTTGGCACCCTTTGGGTACGGAACCCTAAAAACTAAAAACATGAAAATCAAATAACTGAAAACCATTTAAGTTTAAAGGTTTTTTTGTAAAGAAACATAATAATGATGCAGATAATGTACTGAATGCTAAAAAATTATTAGTTGACAGATGCATAATTGATTAAAAAGATTAATCCAAAGGATATTAACGGTTGACTGGAGATAATATAATTTCGAAGCGTCCCACTTATTATTTTAGAGCTCTAGATCTAGACTGATGAGGCGAATGGTGTCTGGTATCTGGTAGCTACCTTATAATTTTTGAGCTTTTAGTACCTACATAATCTTCATCACTTTTATGTTTCTTTCAAATAAAACCGTTTATCTTAAAAAAAATAATGGTTGTGAGTGTGCACGTTTATATCAGTTTCACAACCAGTTTTGTAAAATAACCGATACCGACATTGGCCGGTCCGCATTTCGAACGAGTCCCTGAATGAATGTTTCTCAGCAACATCGCTCCGATGGAACATTCCGCTCAAATAAGACCACTTGGTAGGAGTCATATTTCCCAGTTAAAAATGCAGGTCACGTCCACGATATCCGGTCCGGATACGGCACGTAACCGGAGCGACGGAGGAGGCGCTCGGCTCCAATCATTAGTCCACTGCAATTTAGGCTGGCGAACTAAGAGTTTGACACAGGATTTAAAGTTGGAATACTCATATTCGGAAAAGTCTACACTGATTACATATTTTAGTTTTTGCGTTATGGTAAACAGCTGTCGCTTCTACAGTTTTATTGACGTATATCATGCATGGACATTGAAAGAAACATTTATGATTTCAGTGGCTGCGCGCATGCGTTGTATTTTTTTTAGCTTTACAATGCTTACCATGAGAAATGTGAAAAAATAGGCCTATTTTGGCTTAGATGAAAAAGAATGGATACGGTACCTCCATACTGACGATAGTTCAAAAGCGTTCCTATTTTTAAAAAAACTCACACACCTATACTTTTACATGCACACTAAACTCTACTACGTAAAGGGTAATAGAGCAGGACCAAGGTATAAGGAAATGCATCATGCGAAAAAGTGACAAATAGATTCATCTAATCGCGGAAGAATGAAATGAGACAAAACATTCCTTAAATTGAATTAGTTATAGCATGAGAAAAAGGGATGGTGACATTTGTGACATCTGGTCGTAGATATAGTGCAAAATTCATCCTAATCCATCATGACACATCAACGATGCGCGCATCCTAAGCCCTTTGAGCAGAATGGCGCGTCAAAACTAAATGAAAAATGAAAGTGAAAACGGCAGGGTTGCCAAAAATGATCACGAAAATAAATAACAATATATTGTATTGTGCATTAAAATATTAAGGTTCCTATTTAGTGATAGTGGTCAGAACAAGTAGTACCATGATTGTATAGTTAACAAGGCATCAAATAATCTTTTCGCGAATTTACAAGCGGGAAAATGAAAAAAATATTAATGGAATCATTCATTAAACCATCGTTATTCTGAGTAAAAATCATCGATATTAAGGATAAATTAATAAAGTCGAATATACACAATTTGTAAATATTGAAATCATAAAATAAAATAAACACAAAGAGGTAATCATTAATGTATTGCAAGTATGGGTCAAACATTGCAAAACAAATAATATTGATTATCCTTGAATTGTCCATGTTTGCATTTTATGCATTTAAAAATTTCGTTCAATGCGTATTAGATGCTAAAAAATAGTCCAAATAATTGTCAGTACAGTGTTATGTAAAACCTGTTGATGATTATTGCCGTTCGCCGTAAATGTGTGATGGTATTTTGAAAAACCACTAAGTTCTTTCTTTTTAATTTTTTTTTTATTTCCTTCAAATAGGTTCAGTTTATTACGCTTTTGTCCTTTTGTGGCGGCTTTAATCCCCGGATTGGTTTTATGTATATGATAAAGTTTTACATTTACATATTTTTCGATAATAGCCCTAAGAAGATGGAGTCTATGATTAAATGTAGCAGGTTGAAGGAATGAATACTCATTCAATGACAAAAGGACATTTGAGCCAAGAAACGACTTGAAAATTTTAATCTTTATGGAAACGAGCTGTCCGTCACATGTAAAATTTTAACCATTTTCAAGGATGTACCTTTTTATCACAGCCTCAGAACTAAGACATATTATACAAACATCCTAAACGACATTATAAAAAATAATAAACAGTACGTAGACTATTGTTTTTTGGCAGCCCTACTTGTTTTTAAAAAAAAATTTAGTTCAATATATAATACTGAAATGAAAACAAAAATAAAAATCGAACTGACAATTTAAGTTTGCTTGTGCCAACCCTGTTTGCGCCTTTACAACACATAAAAGGTTTCAGGTCAACTAAACTAAAAATATACTGAATATGCTTGTACTTATACGTGGAATGTGATTCCATTGCTCTTGTTGTCATTTATGGCGTTATTTCCATATTTTTCAACAACACATGACGACATTTTGTTGATACTTTGAAATCTCGCCCAACTGAATTCATCACTGACGTCTGACACCGACTGAGAGCATATCGGCTGACTGAGCTTACTTTTGACGGACCGTAAAATTTGTTTAGTCCCCTATCCATTCCTTCTTCATCTAAGTATTTTGGCGATTATTTTATTTCAATCAAAGTTATGGAAATGAAAACTATTCATTTTGTGCGAATAAACTTTAAAATTGGAGTTTGATAAGTTAAGTACTATCTGGGAAATCACGCAGCGTTAATTGGAGATAATATTATATTTTAGGTTTTAGAAATTAACGAACAAATGAGTGTCACTTAGCAGCATACGTAGCGTTAATTGGAGAATACGAGGCATTACTCACGGTAGAGGATTCATCTTTAAGTTAATTGTTTATTTTTATTTGACAAGAGCGTAAGTGAACCAATTCTTATGCACAGGGTGATTTTATAAATACCTGCACCGTTTTCGAGAGTGCATCTGTACCGACAACAAATAAAATTATATTATTTAAAATATTAAATTGTATTGTATATGTAAATTAAATTATGAAATGGAAAAAATAGTTTGGTTTTGTTTAGTTAAATTTTTGGTGGAATCTTAATTTTATTTTTCCGAAACAGGTCTTTATATTATTTAGTGTAATGTAAATTTATGTTATGCTATCAAGCAAGGGATTCACTGCTGCACCCCTAAATTCACCCGGTTCATTTTTAAATACTACAATAAATATATAAAAATATATATAATTTAATAATATATATTTTCAATATACATAATAGTGTAGGTGCCTGGTATATAAAAGAAATAAAATGTATTTAAAGATTGCAAAAACATCATTTAGTTAAAATAAATATTACCATTTACTTACTCTGGTAATAATGCTCCAAAGTAGATGTCTCTGTTAAACCTCACATTTCAGCATACTAATATACAAATTAATTTGACATTTTGACAAAAAAATAATTCAACTACAGTTATTAGCGAGCTAGACTAACAATCTTTCTTCTATTTATTTTAAGCTTATTTTGCAGTTTTTATGAATGATTACTTTTATTTACAGTCTTATCGAACGAAAAGAAAATGTATTTTTATAAATGTTTGGGGCCAGTTTTTACGACCAATTATATGTTCCTAACCCTTGATTTTGTATATTATAACTTACAAAAGTCCATCAATATAACAATAATATTTTGCTACTTTGAAATCCGAAATAAGAACCTTCGTTTGAAATAAAAAGAGGGACAATATAACGATAAGAATGAAATAAAAGTTTAACCATTTCCTTATTGCAAAATTTGCCGATAAGTATGAACAATTACGTATTAGGTGTGACAAAATAAACAAATGAGTAGCCATAAAGAAAATCTTCCATTAATATTAAAACTGCGAACGCAATATAGCATGATGAGCTACAGAATAGTTTGAGCCATTTTCTCCGTGGTACCCTGCAATAGGCGTCAGCGACAAATGGAGTATTATGTTCCATGTAAGCCGCACTAAGCCGACACTCCGATTAATCGTTGTTCGGTTAAGCGGGTCACTGGGGTATTAAGCCGCGAACACGGCCGCAACCATCATAATGTGTACCTACATTGTAGGTACTGCTGTGTTACACTCAATTATGTTAAACAATATTAGGGGTGCTTTTCAGTCGTAGGAAAAATAATGGTTTGAGACCCACCTCAACCATGAAGTATGAAAAAGATTTCGGGATGAGATTCTGACGAATAGCTAAAACTAAAAAATGGTTAGGTTAGGATAGGTTGGTTAAGTGAAATTCGGGTGTACATCCCGAAATTATATCAACAAAAACAATATTTTGTCGTTTTACAATTTATCGCTCAAGCGATTATTGTTTTAATTCTACAAAACATTTAACAATAGAAAATTTCTAAAAATATTTAATGCTAGAAGGAAATAATCCCTAATCGGAATTTAGGTTTTTCACATTCCCCATAAAAACTGGTGATTGGTGATTGCAACCAAAAATCTCCATATGTCGTGTTCACGATATGTTTTACGTTAAAAGCCTATCCCGAAACATCCGCAGTGCGATTACGCAAAATTTGAGGATGGTGCCGCGGTACGTGTAGGTGCGCCCCCGTCATTTCTAAAGCGCGATTACGAAGCCATTTTTCATCCACCTACATCCAGCACGGACCAATCTGTGTCGACAATAGGTCAACTTTTGAGGTACTTGACTAGACGAGCAGACGAAATAGGCGTTTACCTCCCCGCATTTGACAGTTCTTTGCCGTTTCGTAATACCGATTCGACGCGAAATGTATGGAGTTGACCTAATTGCTGCGGGTAGCGCTGAGTGCCGCACCATTTGTGCATGCATCGATTTCGTAATCGCAAAAGCTGTCATATTGCTGTAAGTACAGCAACCTACACCCAATTTTGTGCTTCGTAATTGCACTGCCGGTAAAATTAATGGCGATATTAAAAATATATATCACTTGATTAACGCGCTATGAAATCTGACCATGTGCTAAAACTCAGTCTCCAGGAATCCGTGTCAAATGAGAGCGAATTCCGCACATGCTTAAAGCTTCACAAGCCTTCCCAGTCATTAAAAACTGTGGCCATATTAAGTTACATGAAATTACTTCTTGCAGGGATACTACTACATTCTTGCAGGGTGGGCATCTCTTAGCACCGCGCGAATTATACCAGGTGTTAACGGAGTTATTGTACAAATGTTTGGAGTCCTCCCCATAAATGTTTGTAAATACCTACACACAAACATTCATCTCTCTCCCTTTAAGTACAGCCTGGGGTCGTTCAAATACGTCGTGACTTCAAATATGTGGACGTTGAAAAAAAAACACCGCTGTGTTTGTGTTTCTTGCCAGTTCTTCTTCGCTGTGTTTTGTTTTGCTGAACTGGCTAATGTTAAAATGTTAAAATATGACAAATCCGAGTGTAGTGCACTATCTTTGGATGATGAATTTACAATACAATACAATAAACTCACATTCGATTCATGAATGAATATGCGCGTTCCAAATTCGTTATCGAACTGTATTACAAATACCTATACGGATGTGTTACTCGCGTCTGTTCTTACTAGATGGACTCAGGCGGCGGCCTGAGATCACCGTCGTCAGTCGCCAATAAAATCTATCAAAATAATACACGTGTTCCGCGCCTGGAGAGGAACCGAGGGAGGGGGTCGGGAGGGAAGAGAGGGATGGGTCTACATTTTTATTTTTAGAATCAATCTTTTGACTTCCGTTTCCTCTCACGTGCAGGCCGCGAGCGCGAGCGCTAGTTTATCCGGTCGCGGGTTTCGGGTACGTGATGACCTGTCGCGGCCCGTATATGCTAGCTACATACTTATGGTTACTGCACCTCGAATTATCTGAGGGTCTATTCTCTCAATTCCGTGCTCAGGAATCAGGAATCTTTCCATCGAAAAAACCGCTTTTATGACCGATTTCAAACCGCTTTACTCGACGGAAAACTCATTGAAAAAATCATTGAAATACCGTGCTCCGGAGTATTTCCGTCGAGAAAACCACTGTGTCAACCGATATAAGAGCGGTTTTTATTACTGAAATATTCCTGAATATGCCTACAAGAAATATCTAAGTAAATATTAAGTAGGTATTATTTGACATAGAATGGACAAAAACATAAACTCCGCATCGCCTAGTTTGATGTTTGTGTCCAGTACCCGAAGTCCCAGTGGTCACCTAAATTGAAGAGCGCGCGCAGTGGACGTTAAGCGAACTAACACTTGCGAGTCTGAGTTTGATTTGACAGCTTACTTAACGTTGCCGTAAATACGTCGAAGTTGCCTTTTAACTTCGACTCCGCGTTTTCATACCAAATATAAACCACAGCATAAGTAGTAAACATGTGTATGGGGTTTGACGTTTTTACGTAACTTCGAAGTTCCGTAAACGCCAATTTAGGTGAGAACTCAGACTGACCACTCAGATTGCTAAGATGTTCTTCCTTACAATTAAGCACATACTCATTGATCTCCTTTTAAGAAAGGGATGGGAGTAATGTCTTAGGCGATTCAAAGGCCCTTGGGCGCATCGATTTTGCCCTTTAGAAAGCAAACGCCACGCCACGTCAAATTGATCAATTGTTTCTTTATTAATTGGATATTGAACCAAAATGAGCGAAGACCAGGATACTTGATTCAGGTGGTTCGGCGTGAACTCTGCGGTGCGGGGGTAAGCTCTCGTGGTCTTTTGCTTCTGGTGCTCACCCACCAGGCTTTGCCTAGCTCGCTCACCAGGGACGGACCACACCGAGGATCACCAGATAATCTTACTTGAGTCCCCAGACTCCCTTCAACCCCTCTCACCACACCACCGCCATGCTCAGCGTGAGTCACTAGAGTAGATGAGTGCAAAACCTATTTTTGGGAATGTTCGAATGGCGGATACTTACTGTTTCTATTAAATTTATTTATATTAAATAATATTACTTTTTATGTTAAATTCTATTGAATTTTTCAGTCAGTCAAGTTGTAAATCTTTGGTAGTTAAACTAAACTAAGTTATATCACAAATTGTTATATCTGCGGATTAGCAAAGACAGTGTACCAGAGGTCTGGGTTCAAATCCTCGCCCCGACATGTACCACTTTCATTCTCTTTTTGAGTTCGATAAGTGCATTTTGTCACGTCGTCGCTGCTACATGGTTCCATGTAAAAATTTAGGTCCCCCTTCCCCTAGTAGGTGCGGTTTAAGCCCGCCCGGGTTGGTACCATCGCCTTGGATGAAAAGATGGTCGAAGCGGCAATGACGAGGCAGGATTGACCCCACGACCGTTGGCAAGCCCAAAACAAGCATGCTAACTACTCCGGCAATGCCCTAATCCGTGTCTGACTTCGCTGTTCGTGTACTGCATATGCAATTAGTCGAATATGCAAAGCTCGGCGAGAGCCGTTCCGTCGAGCGGCGGCGCACGCTGTGGCAACACCAGTAAAGATGTCGAACTCGCACCCAATGAACTGCGACTATAGCAATTCCGCTTCGCTGTGGCGCAACTTGTCCGACAGATTAGTTGCGGAACAAACTTCTCCGGCGATCGCATAATGCCGGTGATGGAGCGTTTACTCCGACCCTGTGCCGCTTGGGGCGAAGTCACCCCCTGCCCGCTGCCCCCTAACTTCCACGGTTCCACATCTCCCCGTTCTTCTGTAACATAAACATGTTTAATGATCGTATGCGGGCACTTTGACTTTCGATTTTTTTTTATCGAAAATAAAAACAAAACTTCTTATGACTTCCACTCTCGTTGAAAGTTTGTTAAAAAATGTAGAAATTATAAAACATTTTGGAAAGCGGGGTATTTAATAAAGCATTGTGAGGTTATAGCATTGAATCTGCTTTTTCGAACCGAGAAGCTAAAGTAATTAGTTGGTGCCCAACAATATAAGTGTACCTAGTAGGTATCTTTTTTTTACACATACATACCTTCACACCGCTTTCCCGGAGGGTAGACAGTGATGATAGAGTGCCAAGCGGTACGATCACAGCACACCGATTTCGCTTCATCTACAGACATACATCTTTTCATACATCTTCTACGATTACGGGTGCTACGTATCAGACCTTTACGAAGAATTGCATCGAATTGAGTGTGGTACTTTCTTCTAGGCCGCCCGGGCACGACACTTCCGGTCACTTTTGCTCCGTAAATTTATTTCGCCATTTTTTTCTAATCCATTCATTACATGTGTCTAAACCACGGAGGATAGAGAATCATTTCTCGATTCTAGTATAATTTTAGGGTTCCGTACCCAAAGGGTGAACACGGAATCAGGAACCCTATAACTAAGCCTCCGCTGTCCGTCCGTCCGTCCGTTAATCCGCCTGTCCGTCCTTCTGTCACAGGGCTGTTTCTCATCAACCGTAATAGGTAGGCAGCTGAAATTTTCACAGAGTGTGTATTTATTTTGCCGCTATAACAAAAAAACGATGAAATAATAAAACAAAAAAAATAAAGGGGTCCCATACAAAAAACGTTACTTTTTCGTGTTAAATCTCGTACGATTGTACGGAACCCTTCGTGTGCACTTTTTTTAATTTTCAAATAACCCTTTATAGGCGAGCAATTCCGGAGAAAATGCGTGTGATCGGCAGACACCAGAGCAAAACCATATGGGTCCCTGTTTTCGGTTTTCGCGACGGGACTCTCGCTATGATATGTGACATTTATCTATGTATAATCGCCCTTGAAGCAAGGATGCATGAATTGAAGAAAGAGCCCAGTAAAAAGAACTACTTTACGAATATACTGCAAGGCTGGACCCGAACGTACCTGCTTAGCACGAAAAAGTATATTTACTCTCTCTCACGGTGCGGCGGAGAACGGCGCGCCGGTGCCGGGCGTCAGGCGGCGGGTGCGGCAGCGGACGACAGAACTCGTTGTCTATTGAATACATTTAGAAACTTTGATGGACTTTGCGCTTCGCGATCGTGCAAATTTATGTTGACGATATAAATCAGTTTGATTGCCGTTATTGTCCAGTTAAGAGCACTTCTCCTGAGACCAGCGCCGAAGTTGCGATTGTATTATACAAACATAATATATTGTTTTGGCAGTATTTTTTTTTTCAGCCACGAATTTAAAATCCAAATCAATATACATATACTATTATGTTATCCCATTCTAGTAAAAAAACGTTGCATGTAACTTCATCTTTGTAATAGAAATGAGGATCTGCAGAGTCCACCCAATAATTAGGTGTCCTACCCCCTTCCCGGGGGTTTGATATTGGGTGCACTCCGCAGATCTTCATTTCTACTACCAAGATGAAGTTATAAGCAAAGTTTCAATGATGTTTACATTTTGCCTCCAAAATATCCTATTTCTCCCGTGCTACATAGTAAAAAACAAGCGGTAATGAAAATGGTTCATGTTTTCCATCCAATTATTGCATTGGACCTGTTCCCAATTGGTGCGTTGAGATAGTGTCAAGAGAGTAGGTGTCGTATTAATCATATATGTCCAGTTCCATAACAATCCTAACGGGCTGGAATAAAAGACTGGCCACTTGAGTTACTTTTATGACCTCCAAGACGCTGCTTTTTGCTTGCGAGGGGTCATTCCGATGGCTGGTAATTTTCATATTTGAATGATCCTCATTGCATCTTCCCGGTCGACGCTACAAGTCACATAGACGGCACTACCACAAAATAAGTAATAGTACGCTACGTAAAGAACCAAGAACGATGGATAGAGTAGGAGCATACAGGAAATAAAAATATATAATTATTTTGAAGTGCATCACTCCAATAAATATGAACCAATGGGCAGAGGTTCATAATGACATCGCACCTTAAAGATTTATTTATAGAACGAAAAAAATAGGGAGGTTCTTGGTATAGGGTCCATGGTCTTCAACATGAGATACCGACAGGCGTTAATCCCAGATTACGGACCTCTACCTTACAACATACTTTTTGCAGATCTTGAAAGTCCAGGTACGATATTTTCCAACCGTACCGAATGCCACGGCAAGTTATTAACAACAGAAATAACATTGGTCGCACACATAAAATCAACTCAACACAATTGAGTCAATTCAATTAATTCAACCGGAAATAAATCAGTCAATAATGGAGAGCATACGTGCCGCCACGTTTTAACAGCGCGACTAAGTTTTAAAATCAAACGGCTCTAGCGAAATTGGAATCGCCCATCGAGACCACAGACACGTCGTTCGCTCGGTGTCGGCTGTCGGCCGATCGGGGGAAGGGGGAGCGCGCGCGGGCCGCTGTCACCTCTACTCTCGCTCCCAATCCGTCGCTGCTTGGACAGTGGCGTAGCTAGCTTTGGATAAGGTGCGCACCGGAAACTGCAACTTTTGGGGTCCCCTTGCCGATCCTGCTTCATGGATATTTAGCACAAACTCATAAAAACATTGTAACCTGTGAACACATC
The DNA here is from genome assembly GCA_946894095.1 of Incurvaria masculella. Lineage (NCBI taxonomy): Eukaryota > Metazoa > Arthropoda > Insecta > Lepidoptera > Incurvariidae > Incurvaria > Incurvaria masculella. Next base: position 14,864,790 of record OX335650.1, read on the forward strand.
GTGAGGAGACCTACTTTTTGCTATGAGCTCGCCACTTTTTATTTTTTGCTAAGCGCGGCATACACTATTATTTTTGCATACGCCAAGGTGTCACAAAAGAGGTGCCCAACGATGCCCATGGGCTTTAGAACTTGCACGGAGGCTTCGAAGGTCGCTGGGCATCCTGAGTCACAAAATTCTGTTGCCGGGAGCCAGAAATGGCCACCTGCAATAATGTTTAAAGGTTCTACAGTTACGAACAGGGTCCCGCACCATCTCGGACAGGCACTCGGCCGCCTAAGTACGCCGCTGCGCGCAGGTAACTCGCAACCCAACAGAACGCGCACCATATTTATAGCGTAATATGGAGAAGTGCTGGGGCGTGATTGGTCGGCCGTACTCCGGCGTACTCGTAATTCCGTCGCCCTAATATATTCAGGAGACAGATATGGCGGCACGTTTTTCACATATTGCATTCATATTTCACGTCGCACGATAAAGTGAGAAGTGAGAGCGCGCTGATATTTCAGCTTTTTCTTATTTAATTGTGTACAAGGCGAGTGTCTCCTTTGTGAAGACAGGGGAGGGCAGATAAGGCGCAGGCTCGTTCGCAAACACGCGTGTAACGTAATACTTTGTCGGCGCATGAATAAAATGTCTATTGTGTTGTTGGCAGACAATTGGATTTGATGGAGACAAGGGGATTTAGTTTTTTCCTTTTTGCCGCGCGATACGCAATGCATTTGCGCTGAAAAGGCCTACTTGTCGAAAGTATTTCTGTCCAAAATGATTCTTATGATAATGTTTGATCCGTTTTACGATCCGATTTTGTCAACATAATTTGATTATAACGAAATAAAAAAGCGTTAATTTACGGGATACGCCCGCTCAGGTTGGTACTGTGGCGACCGTAGCGCCCTCTACATACAGCTACTAGTTTCACATTCCATCAAATGCAAAAAAACGGCTAGTAAGCATGCGATACCAATAGATGGCGCTCGCATGTCGAACAGTCGACATGTCAAAAAGACGCGAAGTCTTTATCGCAATAACGAAATTTCCAAACGAAATGCCACGGGTTGATTAAAAAAAGGTGGAGGTTCTCAATTCGACTGTATTTATTTTTATGCTTGTTACCTCTTAACTTTCGCCTGGATGAACCGATATTTGAAAGCTGGTGCTTCCCGTGTGGTTCCATTTCAATTTGGTTTAGTTCCGACATTGATATCCATGAGAAAATCATATAAGTCCTAAATTTGCATTAATAATGTGCGCGACAAATGGACGAAAACGCCGATGATTCTTTTTTTATTGGAAAGGCACGTCAACAAATGAGTATATAAAAAATAAACAAACTTTTTAGCAAAAAAAAAAACCGACTTCGAAGAAAAAGTGTTCCAAAACGAATTAACATGCACTAAAAATTAAAAATATAATTGCCATTTTTGTAGTTACGATTATTGTAATTTTTTTGAGTCAGATCGCCACTCCTAAGTTAATTCGTTCCGTTTAGGCTCACCTCGCCGGCGCGCCGAGGGCCGGCGGGGCAGCATGGCGGCGCGCCGTGTCGCGAGTACGCAGCGAGCCCCAGCGGGGCGCACCGCGATTCACTCTATTGTTGGCAAGCGAACGGAAAGCCGATAAAGTGTCGGAGGGGCGCCTAGTGTCGAAAACCAACCGAACAGCCAGTCTGTTGTAAAATAGGGAAAATAGTTTCGCAATTTTCGAAGCTCATGTCAACCGTTTATTTGGCATCACATGGAGCACGAAGAATAGATTATTTATAATAGAGGGATGAAGATTGCAAAAATTCTACCTTTGATAAATATGTAGAACAAAAAATGGCACGAGAATATTCAGAGTTAGTAATAAACATAAATCTACATGAGATACCTTTGTGGAAATTGTGGAAACTATTTCAGACAACAGGATTGGTCTTCTTCTTTGCAACCTTATTAGGTCTTATATTTGTTAGCTATGAAATAAGGTTTAATACATATGACCATAAAAGAAACTTGACCTCTTTGAGTCGACACATACCTGTGGTGCATAAAGTTAAAAGAAAAAAATTACTATCGGACTTTGATCAAAACGTTAACAACGTCCATATCCACAGCAAAAAAGGTAGATACCATTTTGTAGTACGTCTGAAAAAAAAACGCCTATCCCATTTTTTTTGGTCGAATCACAAAATGGGTGTATGGGGAGGGCGACAGAAAATGTTATCATTAGGTTGGATCATAAGGATGTTAACGGTCCCGTATGGGAGGGATGTTATTAAATTGGATTATATGTCCGTTGACGTCCCGTCCTGTATGGGAAGGACGTTAGAATACGAATGTTAAGGCAATTATTATGTATGTAAACAGGGAAGAAAACGACGTCAAATAGGTCTTAAGGCTGTTCCGACCCATATAAAGTTGTTTGCACACATAACGCAAAAAGTATTGCACTTTAAGCCACGAATTAAAAATAAAAGTTTAATATAGCAGCGAAAACAATTTCACAATTTCAGGATTATTGGTTTTGTTACAATTTATTTAAATACGATTTTTATTTAACAGCGCCATCTAACGGTGTAAAACTTCTAATCGGCAATTACAACGAAACCATTAAACCTGAAATTTTTAAAATGTTTTCCCTGCAACTACTATGGCTATATTTAATATTTTTGATGAATTCGTGCCTTAAAGTGCAATACTTTTTGCGTTCTGTGTAAAAAAAACATTGTATGGGTCGGAACATCCTTAAGTTTTTACCAAATGTTTAAACAATGTGTTTCTTGATTGTGGTTTTCATAAATGTTTTCAATAGCTACGTAGAGCATACGTGTGTAACCTGAGAAATAAAGCAAGAGCATCATTAATTTCCGTTTCGATGTATTCCGTCGGCCGCTGCGGGAAGTGTTATGATTGTTTAATCCGGCCCAAATGAAGCTGCTGCGTACCGCTCGGGCTCTTTGTTGGGCCGCCGTGAAGGTAATACACAGGTTTTATCGGAGTTGTCGGTCGGTTGGGCGGCGACAATGGTGCGAGGGTTAGCCCGCGGGCGGGGGGGAGGGGTGCGGAGAGGAGGGGCTGCGGGAAACCTGCCAGAGAGGCGCGGGCATGTGTATATTGATGCAGGCAACATTGAAAGAAGCAAAGTCAGTTGTCGCAGCACTGAGATATAAAAGAAAAATAATCTAAAGATATCGAATTAATATTTTTGTCTGAAGCTGTCTGAAGCACATCTTGCTACAGATTAATACCCAGAACAAGATAATTATCTGCTCAATTTTAAAAATCGTATTACAATGGTTTTATATGGTAGATGTTTCTGAAAATGAATTTGGTATTGAATTATTTGTATATCGGTTAATGTATATGGTCAATTATGGCTGCACGAAAGCTGGTGATTAGAGAATTTTTATTCGCGTCTTCAATTATGTATTAGTTTAAAGGAGCTCTTTTAAAGCTGCTTCAGATCTTAGATTTGAATTTTATCAATTAGTTAATTTCCTGCGGCACAACCAATCACCACTCGCTTCTAAAATTTGGAAAATGTGTATCTTAAAGGTGTAACGACATCAACACACGGAATGGGAAAGCTACGAATATGAAAAGCTAATTTTGTGACTCGTCGGTACGGAGGCGGCGTTTTCATGGCGGGGCAGAAGAGGCGGAGGGGGGGGGGGGGGGTGGAGGGGGCGGACCGTTTCGTTTAATAATTTTATTTCGCAAAGGAAATAAGTCTTTGTTCTAAACAGATTCGATTATTGCTCCTGGCATTGTGACCGTGGAATTAATTCGTCGCAGCTCTTGAAAGGTGTGTTTGGTATTTGGCCAGTGTCCATTCTACTATAAGTGTTAAATACAATAGGCAACGTGTTAAGCGATTATCTTTATGTACAAAAGACTTAAAACATTCATACATTTTATAAAATCCGGCATTACAATTATAACATTTTTCAAGAAAATGTTCAAGCCGATACGCAGATGAAACCAGTTAAAAGCGACATGTGATTACTTTACGCTTTTGGTATGTCCGATGTAATACATTGTTTTGTACAAACCACTGAATACATAGAGCTCACTGATTTATACATAAATATTTTATTCCAGTTCCAAGCGACATGTGACTACTTTACGCTTTTGGTATGTCCTATATAATACATTGTTTTATACAAACCACTGAATACATAGAGCTCACTGATTTATACATAAATATTTTATTCCAGTTCCAAGCGACATGTGACTACTTTACGCTTTTGGTATGTCATATATGATACATTGTTTTATAAAAACCACTGAATACATAGAGCTCACTAATTTATACATAAATATTTTATTCCAGTTCCAAGCGACATGTGACTACTATACGCTTTTGGTATGTCATATATGATACATTGTTTTATAAAAACCACTGAATACATAGAGCTCACTAATTTATACATAAATATTTTATTCCAGTTCCAAGCGACATGTGATTACTTTACGCTTTTGGTATGTCAGATATGATACATTCTTTTATACAAACTACCGAATGCATAGAGCTTACTGATTTATATATACATATTTTATTATTTATAGAGACTCAGGTTGTGCCAAATGAGTACAGCAGCTAGCTAATAAATTGAAGTCATGGAGTTCTGTTCAAGTAGGTAAGTGCAGGAAATTTTCCGCAGACCCATATAAATAAAGCGCAAACATGAGTAAGTTCGGCCATAACAAGTAGCAAACGTGTCCAAACATGTTCCAACACAATCTCACAAATGCACTCGCCCACAGCATTACCGGGATTAGCCGATCTCGTACGCACCTCTCTACACTACTCCTGGGATATTACGGCATGGCTTCGTTCGGAAAGGACACGAACTAATCCGTTTTTTATGTAACTGGGCATGGTTGATTAATACACATTCAATATTTGTCGAACACACCCCATTCCCGGAGGAATAAGGTGCCATGCCAGGACCTTCCCTTGGCTACATTAAACTGGATGGAAAACACGGACAATTTTTCACTGCCACTTCGACCATCTTTTGACCCGATTAGATGGTACCAACCCAGGCGGACTTAATCCTACCACCAAGTACAGTTTTACATGGATTCCGAATCATGGAGAGGCTCGCAATCGTGGCATAATACATTTACCCATACCCAACCCAGAAAGAGAAAGAAAGTGATGCTGGCATGCAAGACAAGCCTGTCACTAGGCTACGAGCCATTTAACAGGGAGGATTCCATATAAGAATTCACTCGGTGTGAATCCGAGGATTCGGGAAAATAACTATAATAGGGAAAATAAAAAATTATAAAAATTAAAGTAATTCTTGGTATTAAATCATGTACGATGATACGGAGTTTTCGACGTGAACATTAATTTAAGAGATATTCGCATTTAAATACTGTCGAAACATTACATTTTCTCAGTTGATATTTTTTAAGGCATTTTCAACGATTCAAACATAAAAAAAAACATTAAAAATATAATGTATATAGATTGTTATCGATACATAAAATATCATATGCATATTAGTGCTTGGAATCTCAGGAAACAATAGATTTTCTAGGTCTTGAGCGTTACTCACCAGCAAGGGGGATTGCCGGCGGCTAGCAAGTCGCCGTCCTCCTCTTTGGCTTGGCACTTCACTTCCACAGAACAACGGTTCATGCACATGCGAACAATGATAGTTCACGAACTTAAAACACTAGACAGTCTGATCCGATCAGGAAATGTTCAATATAATTAGTAGGTACATGCGAGTTTGATTTCGACGAGCGTCGAGCGATAGCTGATGCTGACTGAAATCTCTGGTCGAGTCCCGCAGCGACGAGGCGATACTCATGCTGCGAGACAATGCATCAACAATTCGTCCACCCTTGAGACCTGAGATTTCCTTGCGATAAACGAAAACTAGCTAATCTTGTAACAAAAGCTTGTAACAAAAATATAAATAAAAATTTCACATAATAAACTAACATACCAAAACTAAACAATGAGGTTAAAAAATGATTAACTTTCGTTCACACCCTGTAAAGCTGGCTGCGCTATTCGGGTAAGTTTCAATCACTACTTCCGTTCTTCCTTACTCGCTGTTGCAGGCCCACCAAATTCAGAGGCCGCCCCGAATATCCTGGTGGCACAACACCTGGCCGCAGTCCTCGGGGAGCCACCGCCCCGCCGCCGCCGCCGCCGCCGCGCCGCCGCCCGCCAGCGTATATTTCACTCCACATCTTGGCTGCGTGAATTAGCGTACGGAGTACGGACGTCGCACCCCGCGCACTCGGGCCGCGTGCATTTTGCAGTCGAGCCGGGCGGCGGCGGAGGCGGCTCGCTAATATGCCAAACCGCGCCGCTGCCTCCCGCTGCGCCCGGAGCGTGTCCGCCGCAGCCGCCGAGCCACAGTTCGCAGCGATGGACTCGCTGCAACGAGCTTACTCATTTGTAGAAAAGCTTACAATTAATTTGAGGTTATACCAATGAAAAAACATAAAAAATGTAAATTTACACATACAGCGTAAGAACTCCGCTCTCACTGAAAAGAATTACATTAATGAAAGAGGCTTTAGCACAAATAAAAAACGATACAATATGATTATCAGAAGTAAGAATAACCGGAAATAACATACTCGACATCGAAAACCACATAATCTGCTTACTTGAACCTGAAAATTGCTACTGATCTCCATAATACAGTATCGCAAGAAACACGAATTCACCCTGAAAAAGGATGAGTCAATGAATAAAACAAAAAAGAAGGGGGAAACAGGTGGCGAAAGAGAAAGTAGAATGAAAATTATTGGAGGAGGCCTTTCCCCGAAGAGGGCTCTTTAATTTGTTATTTAGTTTTAGCTAGTTTTAATTTTCAAACATGTATATATATATAAATAAAGGAATCAGAAGGCTTTTTTAATATTATTATTAGCCATAGAGGTGAAGAAATAACAGGAGAACGGATGGAACTAAGAAAAGTGTCGACACCTCAATTGTGCCGCCGGAGGAATTTGGCCTTTGTTTCGGAATATATTCTTTGGTTTCGGCTCTCGCTGAATACATCATTACGAATGAAGAATGACGTAACGACCATCTAATTTATTGACAAAAATATTTCTTATCTCTCAAATTTGATTGTTCTCCGTTTTAGCATACATTCTTCACCTTCATGTATATAGCGACATCTGCAGGCCTATTCCCATGCTTATGAATCAGAAATGTATTAGGTCGAGAAAATGGTTTTTACAGCGATGGTAAAAGCGATATTTATGACGGAAAGATTCCGGAGCACAGTACATATTTCAATGATTATAGGTTTGCCGTAGAGAAAATCGCTTTGATAACCGCTATATACCTAAGTTGTTTTCTCGACCGAAGACATTTCTGATTCCTTAGCATGGAATTCCTAGAATAGAAAAATGGTCCAAAGGTAGGGTCCAACTTAGATCTCGCTATTGTATTACCTCAAATTATTGAGATAACGGTAATGAAGTTTCAATAAATAAATACAAAATTTCGTTTAGAATCGTTAAAAAAAATAGAAAATAAATAGCGACTATGTTCTAGATTTGGAATCTTTCAATTGTATCTAATGGTTCTCCCAACTATTAATAAAATAATAATAACATAATGGGAAAAAGTGGTGGAAACTTTTTCTCTTTATTTGCTCTTTGCACCTTTTAAAGTAGACCAGAATTGCTTGTTCCTAAGCTAACGTGTAATTTCACTATAAACGCAGACATATTACGGAGATAGCCTTTCGCGTAGCGAGACAGTCTCCTCGTAGCTTACGCGCGTTCGCTAGCCCGAGCTTACATTATTTCCTCACCGATCCATTAATCCTAGCCGGGACCGCACACAGCTCTGCCGCACAGCGCCGTCGTCCCGCCGCCGCCTCCGCCGCCCCCGCACCGCCCTGGCTGGCCAAGGACCGTCAGAGTTCAAATTATTAATATAATCACTGAACGCTCGCTTTTCAGCGGCGTCAGACGGCCTGGCTTCAAATTAGTCCCCACACTCGCCCTCGCCTCCCGAAAGAATATCTAATGCCTGCAATTTAACATTACATGTTCAACGAATGATTTTAACAGCTCAGTCGTTTGAACAACCCAATATCCTTGAAAACAGGGCGCAAATTTACAACTAGTCTTAGTTCTTGTTTATTTACTTAGAAGTTTTCAATTTATAAAAAGTCTAGAAAACTTTAATTGTAATGAGCAGGGCTCTGGCAATGGTGCCTTAAGAAAATATAATTTTAATCCTGTATTCTCTTTTAGATAAAGCGCAAATCACACACAGTTTACGTAGCACGTAATACGTTTAGGTTGTTTGTATTTTCCGTTATTCTCAGAACCTTGAGTCACTGTAAATTCTATGTTATTATGTTTAATGGAATCTTTTTTGGTTCAATTATTATGTGTATTTTTTTTATTTGTATGTTTTGTGTAACTGTTTGATTCCTGAATAAATTTAAAAAAAAATTCTTTATAACAAAAGTTTAAGAACAAAAGATATTTAGTTCCGTGTGCATGATCACCCCCATCGCGGATACGTGCCATTACAACAGTAATGAGACAGTGAGTTCAGGTTAATTGAGAGGTTTGATTTTGTATTGAGGTTGTCGAGGAATACACCTAGTCTTTAATTAATTCCAAATCTACAACCAGTAATGAACTGGGTGTCATAAGGTGCTGATATTAAAGAAAAACGTGGCTATTACAGCAAATGTAAGTGTAACACAAAACAGAACGCAAATGCATGTTTACGTTCAACATACGCGGTTGCTCTGTCTTTTGTTTCTGGAAGAGTGGATAAAACTGATCAATCAACGCTGGAGAGACAAATAACAAGCAATCAGGGTCGCAGTCATCGCTTCCCTCTTCACCACCCGGGCTGCCCCCGCCGACCTATCTTGGCTACTACTATCCACGCCATTTATGTTGCCCTAGTACATGCACGGGTGAAGAATGGCCCGTAAAGCTATGCTGTCCATACAAACGTAGTTTACTAACCATTTGAAAAAACCACTGTTCCAACTGAATTGTTATTTGATATCTTAAATCAGGCAACAAATATCTGTGTCTGCACTCTTTTGATATTTAAAAAAATTGAAACCGAATCAAAATAAAGCTAAAATAAAATCTTCATACGAATTTCGTTTCCTCTGTGGTTTGACCCACGATACATTTACCGAAAAATCAAAGACATGCAGAAACAGATTTTTGTTGCCAAATATCAAATAAATTGGAAGAGTGATTTTCAAATTGTTAGTAATCTACGTTTGTATGGAAAGTGAAATTTTCTGATGCTTACGGGCCCGCCCACCTTAACGTGCAGGGGGCTCAAGATCATATTTATTTATTTTAGATTCGCTTTGAGGATTATTATGACTCAAGTGTTCCAATAATACAGTCTGGGGGTTATAACTTATAGCAGTATTTTTTCACTCATAAAAATGCACGCTCCCAGCTCTTGAATTCAGGAGCCAGTACACAATATTGGCAGCTTTACTTTTAATAGCGCGAGAGAAACTCTTTGCCAACGGGATTATTGGAGGCGGCCTCCCCTCGCATGCACGTGGCAGTAATTCCTCGTCTGGCTAGCTTACGTGTGTCGCTCGCCGGGTCGCGGGTAAATATTGAGAGACAGTATAAAATTCAATTTGGATTTGCGAGATTACCGTCGGAGGTGCGGCGGGAGGTTAGGAGACAATGTGCGAGAGGAGTCTTGCTGCAAATCGAATCAGACGGGCACAGAGAGGCCGACCCGTTGATTTGGAAGTGGAGTGAGCTTGCACTACTGAGGCTCGGAGCAGAGCCGGGATTTCGTCTCCACCTTGGAGATGTAAAATTGAATTGGATTGAAGTTGAAAAGATTAGGCGGCGTTGCGCGTCAAGTCGGGCTGTTGAAGGGTGTATTGGTTATGCTCGCTCGGTCTTAACGGGGTTTATAGGCTCCTTCTGTGAGTCGGGCGGAGCATACTAATATTGAGAGAGTGATGTTGGATTCAGTTTTTCATTCGTCTAAGAAAGTTTAGGGATCGCAGAATATTGGCTCATTCCCTTCGTGTTGCTCCTGGCCAATTAGCGGTAGAGTACGTAGGATTAGTACTAAATGTCATGCTTACTCTGCCAATGTAGACGCAATAGGAAGCGTAGAGTACCTACAAGAATTTTGTTAAGTAGATTAGATATCAACTTATAAGGTAACCCGAGATCGAATATTGTTGCTCGGATGCCGCAAATGGCATCCGTGTTGATGTTAATTTTAAGAAAGGTAGATCAGCTTTACCCATCTTAATTTAATTGAAAGTTATGTAAAAAAAAGAACTCTTTTACGTGTTCATATTTTGGTTGCCGACCAAAGAACACATTGTACCTAAGAGAACAGTGCCGTGTGAAGTATAAAAAATACGTAAAAAAGTATATCAAAGTTTTCCAAAGTATTTTTATTTCACGCATCAAAATGCAACAAACATGGTTTATGTAGAAATATTAAATTACAAATTACATAATACAGAGGGAATTATTCATTTAGGATACTTAATATACAATTCACTATCAATTCACAATCTGTAAATAATATATATTCCGATCAAATGTGTGTGCAGTTATTGATTAAAACTATAATATTTTGTAGAGGTTGCTACGAAAAGCGTAGAGCATCTACGATTTTCGTAAACTTGTTCCATATTGACGAAAAATCGAACTACGACTTCGTCCCGTTGCTATAGAGACTTTGAAGAGTTTGGAGCTCAGACGCCAAAAATCTAGTCAGAGTTTAGCAGATTGGTCATCGGGGTGTCTGGGGGCAAACGTGGGCCCAGTTATCTTATAAGATAGATATCATTCAGCGGGGAAACACGGCGTCCGTTACCGGCACATTGCCAATCGCGCCATGATGGAGGAATATTTTAATCTTGACTAAGGTTAATTTTCCTTGCATGCACCTCACATCCCTGTCAAGTAACAAAAAAAAACCCCACCGAATTGAATAAGATGGGAATTGGTTAAGGGGTTGAACATAGGACCGGCTGTTATATTTTACAATACCATGTGTTTTGTCAAAATGTAAAGTCATAGTGCAATTATGTCAAGTCAACATGTTTTGTATATGTAACTTGTACGATGAGACGCCTGTTCCGGCTCGCCGCCGCCGCCGCCAACGCCGCCGCGGCGCCGGTTGGCTTCCCGACGACGACGGCCCGCCGCGCCTCGTCGCGAGCCGCCCTGCTGTCGCTTGGTGTACTCGACACAGTGGGTTTTACACAGTATTTTTAAAACATATATGCAATCATAATCATGCAATACGCATGATTAATTTAAAATTCTTTGTTAAATCGTCATTATATGGAAGCCGAGAAGTTGAAATGCTGATATTACCTTTAATATCAGCATTTGTATGTACACAATTTTAACAAAAAAAAAACCGACTTCAAAGAAAAAGCACTAAAAAGTAAAGAAATAATTGCCATTTTTGTACTTACGATTATTGTTATTTTTTGAGTCGGCGCCAGCTGGGCACGCGCTGCTCCAGTCAAGAGAACCTTGGCTACCTTGGCTACCGACAAAAATGGCAATTATTTCTTTACTTTTTAGTGTTTTTTTTAAGTCGGTTTTTTTTGGGAATTTTTTTTGTTTGTTTATTTTTAGTGAATCTGAAGTACACTAACTAATTTTTACACGTCCTTTCCAATAAAAAAAGAATCATCGAAATCGCTTGACGTCATATTCAGTTATTCGTCCATTTGTCGCGCACAAACTTAATGCACGTTTAAGAATTATATGATTTTCTCATGGATGTCATTGTAAGAACTAAACGAAATTAAAATGGGACCAGACGGGAAGCACCAGCTTTCAAAAAAAAAATACACTGTGCCGCAGTGCTGGCGAGCGCACCCACTGTGCGCCGCGGGGTCATGTCCCGATATATTATTACCGATCAATGAGCCTTTTCTGCGCACAAAGACCCTGGCCATTTGAGCGTCGACGAAACTTGGAGTCCCGAGTTCAGCTCTTTTATTTAGAAACGACTGAAAAATGTTGTCATACTGATTATGCTACTAAAACAAATATATACTAAAATAGAAAAAAAGAACAATGAGCATCTTCTGCGCAGAAAGGTAGGGGCCATTTGAGTGTCGATGAAACATTAAGTTCAGCTCCTTTATTCCGAATGAACTAGAAAAATCTTGTGATAGATATTACAGTCACTATAACAGAACCGTACAAAGATCGAACTAATGTGTCCATAGCGCGAATAGAAATGCCCACTGTGCCGCAGTACTAGTGAGCGCACCCACTGTGTGTCGCGCCGTCCCGCCCCGATGCATCGTCACCGAACAATGAGCCTCTTCTGCGTACAAAGGCCGGGGCCATTTGAGCGTCGACGAAACTTTTAGTCCCGAGTTCAGCTCCTTTATTCCATACGGTTTTGGCAGACGCTCGGCCTCTTTTGCCCGTGCAGTTATCATTATTGTCGTCGCAAGAAGGAAGACAAACTGCGAGCTGCGTCGACATTAATGTCCACAATAAAATGTATTAACGAAACAAACAATATGTAAGAAGAAACGGACGAATATAGAGTTTAGTAGAGAAATATTGTGAAAATACTTTCATTTCCCATGGCACAGGAAATATTGTTTGTTAAATAAACGAAGCCGCAAATCTCATACCTACGACTTTAATCTATGCTTTAATATTTGATAATTTTAATTTTTAATTATTGTTTTAAACAATCCTATCGACATGTTTAAATCTAATATCAATTCAGGAAAATTTTGAGATTAATTTTGGCCACAAAAGGTAGCATATGTCCTTTCCCAAGGTCCAGACTCTCTCTATACTAAATTTCATCAAAATTAATTCAGGGGTTTAAGCTGAGAAATCTGAGTTGATTTCCCATTTATAATATTAGTATGTCTTTGGAAAATCTACGGGGAATAAAAATAAAAGTGTGTACCACGTTTTCAGACTAAATGAAAAAAGAGAAAGAATCAATATTACTTATCACATTTTTTACACAATTCAAAATTAAAAAGCTAATGAAAGTCAAACAAAAATAAACTTTCAAATGATTATATAAAAAAAGTATTTCTAAAAAATTATACTAATGAGAAATGGATACCTTTAATAAATCAGAAAGCACAAGTTAAACAGCTCTGTGCCGTTAGTTTGACTTCTCACCTAAACTGACTAATGGTGTAACCCATACGTTACTTTATTAATTTTAATTTTTATGCAATATCAATATTTCTCATATATTTCTTGAACTACACTTACGGTAGCCTTCAGAACGATGTCAGTGCTTATGCATACTCACAATGGACATTTATAGTTATCTACATAATGGAAAAATACACGTTTCAAGGAACCAACGGTCAAAATTCTTCTAGAAACAAAACAACAAACCACGAACATTAGTACCGACTCTTTCTACCACTCAGCAATTCAAGGATGCTTTCTCTCTCATGCGCGCGCGCATAGCGACACTATAGAGCCAATGGGAGAGGACCACGACGGCAGCCATCTTGTTGTTCGCCCGCCAAGGCGCGAGGGCATCTCGCCGCCACAGACCGCCGACCGCCGCGAGTGATGCAAGTCGCGTCCCGGGGTCTCGCCGTCGCCGCTATCGGGCTGGCTCGGTGGAGCACAGCCGCGCCCTCTGTATCTTCAGCGCCCACCCCGTGCTCCTTGGAGTGGGCTCCGCCAACGACTCGCCCTGTGGCGTGGTGCATCCACCACTGAGGACACTCCGAGCCGCTCGAGTTTCGCCGCGCGGGGGCAGGCGCCATTCGCCGCCCAACCACGTGCTCCAGACATCATCTCCACTAGGTACCGTACCGAACCTTGTTTTTGCCGGCGCGTAACACTACTCAATTTCGTCGTTTGTATTAGGGGGCCCAATTAGGAACCTACTCTAATTTCTTTACCTACTTGTATATTTTTGAGTTTATGCTCGTCCTAGACCATTGGTGTGTTGATGTTGTTTCTGTTTATATATATTTAATCATTCATAATACATGGTGCATTAATTTAATTTATCTGGTTTTAATTTGATTAGACGGAATTAGTACCCATCTTGTAACGTATGGTTGAGGACCCGGCCCCGCTCGCCGACTGATATCCGCATGGCATTCTCTTCCTGACCACCATACGTCACAACTGGCGTCACATTTGTTTTTGACAGGTCGAAGAAGGGTATGTACTCGTATGGGTTAGAAGTTTTTACGTAACTTCGAAGTTCCGTAAACGCCAATTTTGGTGAGAACTCGGACTACCTATGCAGATAACTTTTCCCCGCAAGATCAGATAAGATGCTAAAAATTGTAATAGGAATTTTCATTTCAGTTATTTTAATGTTCATTTTATTGTGTTATGTAGCCCACGCAAAGAAATAAAGAAAATTTCACATTTAGAACAATTTTAATACAAAATTTTGCATTTGTTTCCCACGAAATATGTCTTGGGCAAGAATGTGCCCGCAGACATTCCACGGCAGCAATGTTTATTTTCATGCTCCATTTGAAATAAATACAAAATTGCCACGACACATTTGGAGCGAAAATAACACAGATTTTTATGCCGAGTGAATTTGTACAGTATGTACACAATATTTCAGGAACTTTGGCCGAGAACGCTTTGACGTGAGTTTCGGATTCTGCGTTTTCCGGGGCCTCGGCACGATGCTGCGTACACATTCAGGTATTTTTTTGTTCGCTCGTTAATTCTCATTTGAAACGGACTCGCATAGCTACTGTACTTTTTTGGGTGACTTTGATGGATATTAGCAAACGTTTAATATTTGAGTTTAAAATGTGATGTAAATCACTACATAGTATAAAACAAAGTCGCTTTCTCTGTCCCTATATCCCTATGTATGCTTAAATCTTTAAAACTACGCAACGGATTTTGATGCGGTTTTCTTTAATAGATAGAGTGATTGAGGAGGAAGGTTAAATAGTGGAGAATTACTGTTATTTTTGAGATTTCCATGTGATGTCGTAAAAAATTTCATTTTTCCACTAACATTGCAAACGCAGGCTGAACCCTACGAGATTTATCAAAATAATGTATTAAGGTCATGTACACATTGAAAAGGTCTACAGAAAACTCCGCGATGGTATATGTCTATCTCTTATGGATATCTCACAATAATTTTTTTTTGTCATTTACTTTTTACGACAAATAATGGCTAATTTTCGAGCGATTTTAACCAATACAGCATTAAACCTTATCTAATTAAATACCTTAAATACATTGTTGATTTATTAAATAGTGCACCGGAGGCCGCGGTTCTCCCTATAGCACTTTGAATTTATTATTTCTCTAATATCTAATAATCATCTAATAATAATATCAAAGTTTTTTTTTTCAAATATTTCAATGTAGGAACTCTACGTAAAAAGGGTTTATTTGTGTATCATTGTGTCAAAATAATATTTTTTAAAATGATATTATACCCGTGCAAAGCCGGGATGTGCTGCTAGTAGTACTATATATAGTTAAAGGATTGGAAACACTTCCTGGAGGATAAAGACACCGCCGCTCTCGTTGTGCGGTCTGGGGTGGACACAAAAGGCAGAAATCCCTGGAGATCGCTCCAAGAAGCTTGCGTTCACCCATCAAGGCATTTGCGTTTCTTGTTGGAATTTGAAGTGGCTGCCCAATAATCTTCCGTGTCAGACCATAAAGTATTTTTTTTTAAATTTCGGACATCAACGCCAACTAGAAGTAACAAGAAAACATTTCATTAAAAAATGTATATGGTTTTAGATTTTCTAAGCTTTGAGTTCATGGATGTGGCTCGATACAAATTCAAAGACCCACCCCTTTTTACTTAGTTAAATACTGGGCCTTTTTCACCTACTGCTGATAAGCTTAATCGCCACATATTAAGGGCCTTTCTTAACAGCTTGCAATTAATACCATTACAAGAGAACCTATCTTTTGATTTGAAAAAAAAATGTTCGTCTCAGTTACTGTTGCTTAAATTATTTCATACTAAGGGTCTCTTCCACCAAGTACTATTTAGCTTAATCCTCACATTAAAGGGCATTTATTACCATCCCCCAATCGATACCAGTACAATATAATCAGCACTTTAGTAATAATTGCCCTTTAAGTGTGACGATTAAAAAATTAAATCAGCACTTGGTGAAAACCAGGCTTAGTAAGATAAATTTAAGCAACAGTAACTGAGACGAACAAATCTTTCAAAGACAGGTATGTGATTCGCTGGGTTATCTGACGACGTCAAGCAATATTCTACGCACGACTTAACGTGAATTGTAGGTATGCGGAGATCGTTTTCAGAAAGGTTTGAATAATGTCTTTTCTCGAAATTGGACATTTTGATCGATACATACCGCCAAGGGTTGATGGATGGATGTCAAACGCTTCAATCCTGGTTTTGTTGCTCAGCATCGAGATCTTCCTAAGAACTTTACGGATTATTTCTGAAGGTTTCTCTGACATAAAACGTAAATTCGGCATCTTATCATTTTAATTATATACTTTTATCACCCCTGCAAGCGCCTTAAGGTGGCCCTTCACGGCGGGACTAACTCATTCGCGGGTCCGTGCTATTGCCCTCTGGGACCTTATTTGCTTCAAAGAAAAAGACAGGCTCCGTGGTAAGGAGAAAAAATTCGAACTTTCGGACCTTACATATAACTTAGAAACCAAACACGATTTTACAATTCCAACGGTCATCAGACATCGAGTTCGATCAACCATTTTGACCATTGTCATTGCCCAATTGTGTTTAGTTTGTAAGTCGAATAAGGTCCGCGAGTTCGATTCTTTCTCGAGTTTTATTTAATGCATTAAGTTGCATTAAGGACGTAGATTTAGCGTCAACAATAAAAACAATCTAAAAAATCAAGCCTTACTTGTTCCATGAAGATTCAAAATTAGTTTAGTTTTTGTTTGAATTTTGTAAGTCGTTTTATAACTAATTTATATTTATCTTTACAAATCTAACCAAATCAAACACGTTTGCTTTGTGGACGTGTTGTGTCCTCCTCATCACGAAGACTTTTCTCTTTTTCTTCAAGATATAGACAGTCCCAGAGTGCTTTTTTGCCGTGCCCGCGAATAAGTTAGTCCCGTCGGGAAGGGCCATCTTAACGCCACCAGCACCGCGGCGTTCGGTTTAACACCCGGTGCAATAAAAGCGGTTTATTTATTTCGGGTCGCGCGGCGGGGAGGGGCGCGGGGCGCGGCTGTTCTTGTCGTAACTTGTTATAACGCTCATATAAAGCGAAAAGCGAATATTTTCAACATAATGTTATCGCGGTCGTGGAAATACACGGGATAATGTCGGCGATATGGGGATCTGCAATTAGTGTTGTCGTGAAACATAATTAGAAGCAAAGGTTTTATTGTTTTAATCAAAGCTTTTATTGACTCGTATAAAACGCCGAATTCAAGACTTATTTACGAAGTTATACAGTCAATGCTTATTTGATTGAAATTCTGCCAAAACATTGACTACATATATGACATAAGTTCTGCTACTTAAATTTTTAAAGTGGGCCATCCCGCTCAACGCCCCATACAAACGGGGAAAGAAGATCAAGCCCATATTTCTTGTCAGAGATCCCAAATTTTGCCCAAAATAGCTTTATTTGATCGAACTAGATGTCTGATTACCGTTCGCATTGTAAAATTGTGTTTGGTTTCTAAGTTATAAGGTCCGAAAGTTCGAATTTTTCGCGCGTTTTGTACAAATTTGGAGGTGGATTACGCAATCATAAAGTAAGAACATCTTAAAAAGATTAGTCATCAGACATAGCTTATTTAATCAAGATTTATAATCTATTTGGTTTTTGTTAGATTTTTGACTAAGCGGTCGTGGTTTACTTTTAGCTATAAGTCGTTTTGTAATTAAAATTTTCGTAAATCCTACCAAATCATACACTATGCACATTGTCTTTTTGTGGACATGTTGCATCTTCCTCATCACGGAGCCTATCTTTTTCTTTGAAACAGAGAAGGTCCCAGAGCGTAACAGCACGGTTTTGTACCGTGCCCGCGAATGAGTTAGTCCCTCCGGGTTGGGCCACCTAAAGGTGGGCCATCCCGCTCAACTCCCCATACAAACGGGGAAAGAAGATCACGCCCATATTTTTTGTCAAATATCCCAAATTTTGCTCAAAATAGCTTTATTTTATAGCACTAGATGTCTGATGACCGTTGGCATTGTAAAATTGTGTTTGGTTTCTAAGTTATAAGGTCCGAAAGTTCGAATTTTTCGCGCGTTTTATACAATAACTTTGGAGGTGGATTACGCAATGATAAAGTAAGAAAATACAAGAACCGCCGGGTTGGGCCACCTTAAGGGCCTTTTTCACCTACTGCTGATTAGGTTAATCGCCACACATTAAAGGTCTTTCTTAGCAGCTTGTAATTACTACCAGTACAAGATAATCAGCACTTTGGTAATAAAGGCCTTTTAAGCGTCGATTAAAATAAATCAGCACTTGGTGCAAACCAGGCTAAGACTTATTAGAAAAACAAGTTGAAGTTATTGACTTATATTTTGGCCCAATAAATTAGGACAGTGGGATGTTGAGAACTTTCCGAACAGCAGTTTATCCCATAATGCCTTGATGATAATAATACACGGCTCTGATGTTACCATCATTCATTACTTTTATTATTAACAAAAACGCATTGAACCATCAGTATAAATCAGTTAAAGACATTTGTTAAAATTTGATTGAAATTGATCAATTATTGAATTGTTCTGTGCATTGTGTAAAAAGAGTAGAAAATAGTTACCAGTATTTTTACATAGTAATATATTAAATGTGTTTCAAAATGATGTCTCTATCTGAATTTAAAAAGCGCAATTAAACATGTCAGAGGTCGATTTTGCATGACGTTGTGATATTGCTGATAACACACCACGCCTCTGACTCCACTGCTGAAAGCCAAGATTGAAACAATCGATCAACAAGATAATCTCGTTTGATAGTCTTGCTCTACCCATATTCCTTTCAGGATCAGCAGAACGAAGCATCACCAACAGAAATAACGTAGAATTTTACCAAATTCCCGCTGAAAATTATTGCTCTCCAGCTGTAACGTAGCGTGGTTTCGTGCCGCCAAGGCCGCCGCCGCTTTAAACCTTCGATCTCCGAAAGCTCGATTTTACGAGGCAGTTTATGACCGCTCATTTTACGTCCCGCTTTACTGCTCACGCGCACGGCTCGACGTGGCTCCACGCCCGAGGCTCTACCGCCGCCGCTAACGCTTCCACTACCGCCGCTGCCGCTGCCGCTGCCGCCTTCGCAGCACGCATTCAGCCGCACGCAGGCACGCTACACCCTGCGGGATATATTTTTGCACTTAAGCGTATTAGGCACTTCGCGGCTGTCGAAACGTTTGGATTTCACTTTTGCGAGGTGGTAAGTGAAATGAGCGGATCGCAGCTCAGGGGCGCAGGGACTTGCCATCCATGCCGGAGGTCATGGGTTCGATCCCCGCACCGTTCTTGCACAGCATTATTGTTTTCTGATTTGATAAGGGTATTTCGTCACGAATGGGAGCTGTTTCATGGTTAGGAATAATTTTAAAACTGTAGGTCCCATTCCCCTTATTATGTGGTAGGGTTTAAGCTCGCCCGGGTTGGTACCATCGCATTGGATGAAAATATGGTCGAAGCGGCTGCGTTTATTATCTATCCAATTCATGAAAACTTTGCACTTAATACCTTCGGGAATGCGGTGTGTTGGGCTAATATCATAACGGTGGGTGTTATATTAGTAATTTACTATATGTTAGGAAAATACATAAGAAAACATTTTTTATTATTAATTAATTTGTTTATTAAGTACTTACGTTCAGAACAATATAACTATCCATACCTAACTATTTTGATTTACTTACATAAATAAATGTTTTTTGTTTATCTGAAAAATCTCTGAGAATGTACATAATTAAAACAATTGCAACAACAACACACAGAAATAAACAATTAACTTGCCTCCACTACGATTTCTCACTAAAACTAATTGAAATGTTAACAAAATAATAGGTGTTACAAATAAAACATATACAATAAGCAATAGTGTATCAGAATAAACATAGGGTTACAAAAAGGACAAATATATGCTACTCACAATGTCCGCCTATTAATATTCAACACCTTAAAATTAATGTTTTGTTTGTTTGAATCAATACTAAATTAGTTAATGCAACAAAATTGAGCATTCATAATTCTGTAAATCTCTGCCGAAAACTTCTGTTGTGTCAAACGTCAATTATTACGTCAATTATAAACGTCAAGTAAAAATTAGTATGACACATAAAAATAATTACTGGGATCCATAGTGACTGTTCTTTAGAGTAGTTATGGCTTAATGTTAGTTACTTATTCCAAACAAGACCAACATATGGTCTTTAACGTTCTTAATGTGCTCAGTAATCGACCGAGCGAGGTCTTTTTGGTGACTTCTACGTATAAAAAAAACCATCCATACAAACCCTCCGTGATACAAACTGTCAGCGCAAATTAATTGAACCGGACGTCAGCCACTTTTTTATTAAATTTTCACCCACGCTATAGATATATATCAAACACATAAGATCAAGCATATAATATTAGCGGAAATATTAAAACCAATCGAGATGGTTCGAGGGAATGTCAAACGCACAAATGGCTTGCGGAAAATATGCAACATGGAGTGGCCCCACGCTGTCCGCCCCCCACCGCGCACACCCGCTCCCGCCTGAATATTTTATCAAACGTCAAGTGCATTTCGGGGGTGCATTTTAAAGTAATCCACTTTCGTACAAAAGCGGAGGCTCTCTTTAAAATATAATCGCTTTTGCCACTTCGAATAAGGTTTGCAAACATGCCGGCTGAGTGGTTGTTCCGTGTGTAGGCGTGGCCGCTCTATCCACTGAGAGCGAAAACTTGCAATTGTTGTTTGATATTTTTGAGTATTGTTTTGAATTCGATCATTCTGATCAGATAGCTATTTAAAATATCGGTTAAACCTTAATTTCAATTGTATGGTTTTGAATAGAGAAAAAATCCTAGATGATTAATTGTTCATTTAAATATATTTTTAATACATGCATATCTCACTATAGTCGCATCCAAAACTCTTATGGAGATGGACATTTTTTATTAAATTTGATTACATCATATGCTTTATTATAATACACATTTCGTAGTGTTTCGGATATTTTGCTTTTGAGACTATATTAAGGCGTTAAGAATATTGACGGTTTATAGAAGCATGTAGTCTAAGGCGAAAGGGGGTGATATTGTACAAGAAACTGAACATTTTTTATTCTACGACTTTCGTTTTAAAGACTAAAACAAATCTTTCCTATTATTTTTTGTAGATACACAAAAAGGTATGGGGCGAACCGTAATACAATCTAATATATTGTTACGCGGGTAGGGTACAGATTAGAGAGGAAAACACCAATACTCAACACTCTTCCTTTATTTAAAATAATTCACAAGCAAACTCACAAATACAATTCCACACTAGGTTAATTCAAACACTAATTTGCAAACTATATCACTCACTTCACTGATTCACTTCAGAGCTAGTTCACTGCACTTTAATATCGCTTGTTGTCGCTCACTTCGCTACCAAAAATAGACTGCCGCCCTCAGCGCCTTGGGCGCCTTTTATATCGGTGGAGCTTCTTTCCAGAACACTCCACCGATTTCTAGGCGCCCATGTAGGGCAGCAGTCGAGAACAATCTCCCTCGAGACATTACTGAAGTGTTCGAGATTTGTTTCTGAAGTCTGCTGGACGAAGCGTCACTTTATATGGGACGACAGTGATGCAATAGCCTGCGCAATGGAATAAGACAAGTAGCGCCATCTACTGAGACTTGAAGGAACGATTTGGCGCACTTTGGTAGTGTAGCAGCGCTAAGTCTTCGCAGCGGGGCGCGCTCGTAACAATATAGAAGATTAAATAAAAATCAATAAAGATAACACAAAAAACAACGGCTACGCATAGAACCTTCAACTGGAACGACTTAATTATATTTGGTTCCAGAATCGAGATCCATCATGTATACAGATCGTCGTGTTTATAAAGGGAAGGTCCTGGTACAGGTGCAGCTCCTAATTTCTAAAGTAATCCGGTGTGTTGGATTATCATTATGACGGTGGGTGCAGAATGAGCAATTAATGTCCTGTTGCATAAAAATACGAAAATGCTAAGCGGGGAAATTCTGTAAGCATTCGATCCTCAGCGCTGGTGCATAACGTTCGACTAATCAATTTGTGCATGTCAGTCGCTAGATGGTAAATCGGCTAGATTGTATATCCGTTAGATGGTATATCAACTAGATGACAAATCGCACTAAAATACCGCTAGATGATAAATTCGCTAGATGGTATATCTGCTAGATGGTAAATTCGCTAGATGGTGTATCCACTATATGATAAATCGCGCTAAAATACTGCTAGATGGTAAATTCACTAGATGGTATATCCACTAGATGATAAATCGCCCTAAAATACCGCTAGGTGGTAAATCCATCCAGCTATGACCACACGGAATAACCCTTTCCCAACCCCGACAATATTTGGAAAGTGGACCAGCTGAGTGAGTCGCGTCGCCGTCTCAGCTCCGGCGATGGGGTGGCTCATTATACAGCATCTCAATATTTAAACGGACCAAAGTGAAAAGTGTTCGACCTCATTATACTTGTGTGAGCACTTTACGTTTCGTTAATATTCCATGGAGCCGCCTAGAGGGTTAGGACGAGTCGGTCAAATGAGTTTTCGTAAACTTTTCATAATAAACTTAATCAGTATAGACATATGTTTGGGTTTTAATGCAGTAGATAATTAAAAATGTACGAGGATTCAAGGCGTGAATAAAGTGACAAAAGCTTTACTAGTTTTTTTAATAATCAAGAAATAATCTTGGTTTATTACACGTAACTTTCTTTATTAAAATCCACAATTTTATAATTACACGATTTATGATTGACACTAGTAACATTAGAGTTTACCTAGTAGTTTACTTGCATTTCCCGCGAAATGTTTCTTTGCCGCTTCGGGTTATAAAGTATTTATTTTTAGAGCCTTTATTAGCATGTTCACGAGTATGCTGAGAAGTTACTTGAATTGAATTTGATTTAATATGAAGTAAATTTTTAATTAAACATTAAATTTGTCCGTAATTTATTAAGTTTAATTAAGGTATTTTTTTGTTTATATGTACATGCAGTCTTCACTACTTGTAGGTTGTAAACATATTCCTAACCGGCACTGTTTTACATAATGTGTTTTATTATTATGACCGTGAACACATAAATAAATAAATACACTTTCGTTCGAAAATTAAGGACCTCATATAAGGAACAAGTATAAGTATAAGTAGTAGTGTACATATACATGAACAATATTTTGTAAATTTCACTCAAAGGCTTGAACAGAACGCCAGAGCCCATCTAAGTGAGAAAACTCGTTCGCGATTAATCACGGCTCGATCACTTTAAATGATAACCCTCTCCGACAGAAGGTTCCTTTGAACGGCAAAACCTCGGGCATAACGTTTTGTAACGAGAAACCGGCGAAATCAATTGATTGTCGCAATCAATCATGGAATCGATCAAATTACGGCGGGCGACTGTGAGGGGCGGCGGGCGGGGAGGTTGTACCTCAGCCCGACTATCCATTACAGTAAGTGTAAAATGGAGTTCATTACCTAGCAGTGATCCGGCAATAAACAACGGGCATTCGCTGTATCCACGCCATCGCTCATTTAAGATTGGATAGCATAAAAATAATATTTATTTTTGGTGATGGGCAACCCGGCCAAATATGTTAGGGCGGATCATGTCTCTCAGAAATGAATTTTCACTTCATCTCATATTCCCTTTCTAGGTTGGATAAGTGCATTTGGTTTCCATACGAGCTGTTCCATGGTTCGGAACCCCTGTAAAACTGTATATCCCCATCCCCTACTAGGTGGTAGGGTTATGCCCGTCCGGGTGGTTACCACCGCATTGGATGAATCTGTTGTTGAAGTTACACTTCAACTATGTGTAAAAAAAAACTATGTGTAGCCGTACTCATAAAACAAAGGTCCTGCATATAACTTCTTCGGGAATGTAGTGGTATTAGGTCAATATCATGACGGCAGTTGAGTGGTATTAGCCATCCATGAAAGGTTTCATAAAAAAATATCGATCTGAAGTCCAGTGGTAACAAATGTGGTATCTTGTGTCGGAAAGCATCGGTTCGATACAGAGGATGTGCGTGGGTCCAAGTATATGTCCTCCTTCGTGAACGTCATGGGTTCGAATCCCCGCCCCGTTTATGCTTTCGTTCTATTTTAGAGAATAGTGCATTTCATTACGAATGGGAGGTTTACATGGTTCAGAATCCATGTCAAACTGTATGTCCCATTCCCCTTATAGGTGGTAGGGTTAAACCCGCCCGAGTTGGTACAATCGCTTGGAGAACAAGATTGTCGAAGCGGCATTAAATGAAATGCGGTGCTATCTGTCCAGTACAATGTAGGTAGCCATGCTCAAATACAATTAAAGTTCTGGCGTGACACCTAGCTCTTTCGGGACCTTAATGTTGACGGACTAATATCACAACCCTTAGATGTCACGTCACCATTTAAGTAGGGTATCACAAAAATACTTTAAAGGACATAAGTAAAGTACGAGTTAGAACCGGTCTTCTGCAGCAGAGTTTTCGTGGTATTTGCAATGAATTTACCCGAGTTAGAGTAAATAATATGATCCAGGAAGTGTATTTGATATGGCGCATTTTCCCTTTGAATGCACACCTGAGTATTGGTCGCATAATTCGCCCTTTGATCGCGCTCTCGTAATGACCCGAAACCCTATTACTCGCGTACGGGGCGACCGAAAGTCACGCATCGATGTTTTATTGGTGCGACTAATCGGTTGATAATTCGATTTCACGGCGCGACGGGCGCGGCGGCGGTGAGGGTCACGGGGGAGCGGCGGGCGGGAACTTTGGAACTAGGGCCAACAATGCGAGGAAAATGTTTGCATGTTCCATTTTTGAAATAATTTCAAAGGTTTTTTTTTTAAATAGAATTCTGTGATTTCAGTGTTCATCATACAATATTGTATGCTTTTTTTTATGCAACCTGACATGGATGGCTAATACCACACAACTACCGTTCCGTAGCTAAATACACCACATTTCCAAAGGAATTAGCTGCCATGCCAGGACCTTCACTTTATTAGCATGTCAACTCCGTTAACAACTCCTAGAGAATATACTATTTGAAATATAGATTTTACGATACATTATTGGATTATTCCAAATTCCGAAAATGTATTTCACTTATGAACCCTTAAAAATGTTTTCCCAATATTTTTGGTTTTTTTCACGAATGGTTATAGAAAATCTCTAATTATTTGTGATTGTATGTTTCACACTAGCTTTTGAGGGAATCTCTGATTTATCGACTTTAAGCTAGTTTAGATAGCAAAAAGTCGTATGAATCGTCGTGACTATTTTGATTCACTGCGCCAATGCCCTCATTCACGAAGCTGTGCAACATGAGTCAATATCCCAGACAGTAAGCTGTTAATAACGTCGCAAATGTACCTGTGTATTTTTACTATTCTTATTTATAGTATTATATACTTTCATAGAATTTGCAGTTGCTGAAATTAAAGTTTAAAAAATATTTGGACGCCTGCAATGTGTTAATTTTTAAAATTTATTTGTGCATACACTTATTATCGATCTAATTCACTTAACATTTCAGATCTATAAAAATATTTCTTCTATTTTGTCCATTGTTATTTTAATGTGCCTACGAATATATCTGAAACTGATTATAATGTTAATTTAAATTATCAATGGGGAAACGCGCGCTTGTCGCAAACAGCCCTGCCTTGGCCAATGGGTGACCGGACACAATCCGATTTGTCAAACAGTAACGTGAGTTTAGCCACCAGAGAAGAAGTGTTATCTATACTAATATACAAAACTGAACAGTTTGTTGTGTTTTTGTTTGAACACGCGAATTTCCGAAACTACCAGCGGAATTTAATTATTTTTTGCATTTGATAGATTTGCTTTGGCATAAGAGAACTTTACGGTCGAGAAAACTGCTAATATAGCGGTTGTCAAAGCGATTTTCTCGCTGGAAAACCTTGAATCATCACAATGCGTCAGTCAAGTCAGTTCCCACCTACACAGTCATTTTCGACTATGTTTGCATATGGCATGTTTATTTAAGTTCGGTTGGTAGTTTTTAAAAAATCGAAAAAGCGGGTCTCATAGTAGGCGCGCTGGATGGATAGCACATCTCCTTCCCACTTTGTCTATGGACGCCACGTGAATACGAGTGCGGCCGAGTGAGAATGTGTGCATTAGCATGTCGTTGAACATATAATTTACATGTCTGAGTGCATTTACCACCTGCACTTATGGTCCGATCCGCTGGTTAACATTATTTGAAATTTAGTAGCTGCACTTCATGCTTGATCGACGATGAGACTTATCAATTATTTTGTGAACTCACCTTGCTACAAACAAATTCTACATCATTTTGCCTGTGGTTGATACTTGAGTATATTTTCCACTCCAAACTATCAAACTTAAACGCAAAGGTCAGGCTCCATACAGAGCCACAAAATTCATGGATTGTATGAAAATAAATTTCATGAAATTTGGCTAATTTAAATTTCAGAGATCCTTAGGTTCCTCTTTATAAACGTTTTGGTGACATGGAACACACCATGAGGTAGTCGGATGTTGGAGGTAATCGAAAGAATCTGACTTCTTGAGATATTAGATGGATTTGTGAGCATCTTGTTCCCTCAAACAATGTGAACAAAAGACCTAAGACAAAAACTATATTTTGAAAACCACACGTTATTAGTGAGTCCCTTTTTACGCACATATTATAAAACAGATAAAAGACTATTTAATATAAATATAGAAATACAATTACTGTAACACACGTCTTGACTTTGGAGCGAGAACAATGAAAAATCGAATCTAGGTTTCGTACGTTTAATAGATACCAGTCAAGGGATCTTCAGAGGGCCGGGAGGACTGGAGAAAAATTGGAGAGGCGTATGTCCAGCAGTGAACGCAAACACGCTGACTGACTGACTGACAAAGCTTAAGATGGGAAATATGGCGACACATGCACGAGCTAACAGCGTCTAATCCCTCCGGCATACGAGTAAATAGTTGCCAGTCATTAGGATGAGATGTCGCTGCTGCCCCTCCTATAGCAACGTTCTAATGACATTTCTTAGCGGTTTGAGCGCATCTTTGGTTAACTATTCCGCGGAGGGTTCCTTCTACCGCGGTGCGATTAACATTGCCCTTATCACTCAATACCGGAGGAATCATGGCAACATGCAGGAGCCTTCAGGACAGGATGCGGATTCAGGAATAGGAATAAGAAAAAAATACATCATCACACAGAGAGATAGGCACTTAAATACATTTAAGTGTGGTGTACACAAACATGGTGGGAAAAAGGACCTGGCCGGCCGGAATGGTTTTCGCAGCCCCTGTGAAAGTCCGAAAGCCCATGGGCGTCGTCGGGCGCTTTTTTGTGAGGTTCTGGCGTACGCCATATTCCGCTCTTAACATAAATAAAACATTTGTTTGCCTTTATTATACTTGGTTGGAAAAAATATTAAGGAGCAGGAACATTTCGTATGTGTTTTTTCTTATATCCAATGTACCGATTACCTAGTATTTCGTAAGTATGTAAAGATGTTCCGAAGTTTTGTTTAAGCGCGCTTAAAGAAACTTTTTCTCCCTACATATTTGTGTTTGAATCTAGTTATTGGCTTGAATTGAAAAAAAAAATAATGCTTTGACCGTAGAGCGGCCAATAACACCTTGTTCAAAATATTATTTTAATAAGTCACCGGTTGTTAGTAATTAATTCTACATCTTGCTTGTTTATTGAATAGTAAAAACTAATAATCCAATCAAAACACCGATGTGAAATAACTGAATTTAAATTTCGCGCTTACTTACATATAAATAATATATCTCAGAAAGGAGAAAAAACATAAAGCTTGATGTCGCATGAGCGGCCTCACCATAAAATTGTCAAAACTGTCATTGCTGTCAAGTTTTATTTACTAGTTTTAGTAATACTTAGTAGTACTCCGTGATGTAGTAAGAATAAGGTTTGAAGGTAAATAACAGGTTTTGTTTCTCTTCAAAAAGTTTGAAATTAATTATCATGTTATGGTTATGTTATTCTTTATATTTTTAACCGACTTAAAAAAAGGAGATGGTTATCAATTCGTCTGTATATTTTTTTTGTATTTTTTTTGTAACCTCATAACTTTTGCCTGGGTGAACCGATTTTGATGATTATTTTTTTTAATGAAAGCTAGTGCTTCCCAAGTGGTCCCATTTTAATTTGGTTAAGTCCTGACAATAATATCCATGAGAAAATCATATAAGTCTTAAATTTGTACTATTAAGATGTGCACGAAAAATGGACGAATACATTATAACGCCAACCAATTTCGGTGATTCTTTTTTTATTGGAAAGGACGTGTACAGATTAGTAAGTGTACTTTAGATTCACTAAAAATGAACAAAAAAAAAAAAACAAAAAAAATTACTGACTTCAAAGAAAAAGCTCTAAAAAGTAAAAAAATAATTGCCATTATTGTAGTTACGATTATTGTTATTTTTTTAAATCGGTGTCAGCCAAGGTAGCCAAGGTTCTTTGATTGGCGCAGTGCGTGCCCAGCTGACGCCGACTCAAAAAATAACAATAATCGTAAAAAATGGCAGTTATTTTTTACTTTGTAGAGCTTTTTTCTTTCTCACGACTTCGTTTGATTAGCGTAACTTGGAACATTTTTTTTTCATAATAATATCGAGGATTTTGAGTCATTCAATGTCTTACATAGATTAAGTAAATATGTTTTTCAAATATATTCTGTTTTATTTTTCAGGGTCTCTGACAGCTTTGATATTTTAGCGTAGGTCACCATACGCCACCTGCCGTGAAATATGAGCAGTTATTCCCATTGATAACATTTCAGTGCGTTCACTAGAACGGTACACACATTCCATAGTTTGTGAATGGGTTACACATAAAAAGTGAGTCAGTTCCACATGCGTATATGCAATGAAAGCGGTGAGTGGGTGCGGCACAAGCGGCCGGAAGCGGCAGGGAAGATGGCTGACGGAACGGGGCTCTCGCCTCATTAACAGTTTGATGTCGGCGGTGGAAGGATGGAATATTGATTGATAAATTGTCATTAGAACTTTGGATTGTCATGGCGGCCAGTAGGGGCCGAGAGCTTAACGGTGAAGTTTCAGAATTGTAGTGTCATTCTTTACATGACTCATTTAATAGTTATCTATTTGTAGATGTAGGTAGGTATTCGAGTTTGAGGAGAATTGTTTTGAATTAGTATTTTATTAAAATAATGATAAGATTTTTCCTAATTAATTCTTGGAAAATGTATGAAAGCCAAAATTTTTTTTTTGTTTTCGAAACATTTCTGGAATAAGAGTTGTGCATTTTCATGCTTCGAAATGCAATAGTTTGAAAATAATTAACACACAGAACAGATTTTAAGAGAAATTAACAAGGTTAATGGATGATAAAGGTGATAATTCACGATACTTAAAAAAAGCAATTCTTCAAAATGCTCGTTTGTTAAAATCGTCCGATAATATTGAATCCGCCTATGATTAAGTATATTTTCATTTTATAAATTGCACCTGAAAAGACTTAGTTTAAATTTAAACAGTCAGTATATGAACATGATGGTTTTTACCAATGAGCATAATATATGCGTTCAAAATACGACGTACTTTCTTAGTACGAAAAGTATATTTTACAATATATGATTTTACCTATTCACTACATTATATGAATTTAATGGTTAACTCAACGTGTATAAGCTGCAGGGTCGTACCCTCCACTACAGCGAGTACAATTACGCGTTCGCCTTCAGTGACCCTGGTGGTTTTAGCTTTGATTAGTCATCAATCAGTAATTCGATAAAAGACCTACCTGAACAGGAGGAAACCTTTGTAGGATCCAATAATAGAGCGGTGTCCTGCGGCGCCTAGCACGCGGCGGGTGCGGCGGCGGCGGCGGGTGCGGCGGCGGCGGCGGCGGGGGCGCCGGCGGCGAGCGAGGGTGAGAGGGTGTGCGCTGGGACTCCGAACAGGGACAGTATAATATTATTAAAATATTTAACAGCAGGGATTCTTTCTAGATTTATGATATTGTTTTACTAAATAGATTATCTACAGACTATGTTAATGCTATATAAAGTAAGATATTTTCTTTTAACCCTTTCCCCGCCAGGAACGTATATATCCGTCACAGCAAGGCATTCTGCAGGCGCCATCGTCGGATATATCCGACAGAAAACTAATCCAGTTCAAACATTATTAAAACTTTACTGATTACGAAATAATGTGTTTTATTAACATAATTTCACAGTACATACTAGCGTTCATTAGATTTCTACTGTTTCAACAGTGGAAACACACTATTTGCAACAAAACAAACAACAATTCAAGACTGCATATTATCGAAATAATTGTAGTGTGGCGTATTGAGAAGGATTATGGCAAAAAACCTTGGCGGTGAAAGGGTTAATACAAAATTAGTAAGATATGTTCTTAAGTTTACACCATTGCTGTGCATAGTAATTGTCGAACTTACGGTTTTCCGGTGCGTAATGCCGTAAAGGGCCTTACGCCTGCAAGTTAGTTAGAGTCGTAAGTTAGAAAGATGTTGCATACAAACTTTCCTAATAGTATTCGTTCATTCGGTACGTAAACTGGAATATCCTCGTCCGAAATAATTTTGCAAAATTATAAACTAAAACGTTTACATGACGAATGCAAAATAATTATTTATTCATTTTTTATAGGGATTTTTGTTTTCTTACAAAGTTTATTAATTATGAATTACAACTAACAATTACAATAAATTGTATAGGGAGTTTTTTGTAGGGTGTATTAAATTATATCTTTTCTATTTTCAAATTTATCTGCTGCGGGAAAATTGTGACGCCTTTTATAGGATCAACAACTACAAAGATAGGTATTTCCGTTAATTTATTACGAAATATTTATATATAATCTAGGAATCTAGGGAAAATGGATTAACCAATTTTTAAAATACTCTAATTGTATAGTAGTAGCTAATGTATTACGGTTGATATTAAAAAAAATATGTTTAACGTAATAAATTAAGCATTTGGGAGGGTACATTTTCCAGTAGGAGGAAACATAATTTTGACATAAAATAAACTGATGCAAACAAAAAAAGTATTTGAATGCAATTATGTTTATTAGTCGATTATAAATTATATCGATGTAAAAAATAAAAGCCGATGAGTTACCCGGCAGAGGAAATTTGTTTCTTTCTTTAAAAAATTAATCTATTTTCTTCCTCTAGACGTTTTAGAGATATTTCTTTGTTACAAAATTATTCTGTTGAGGGAATTAATGGTGGATTAGTTTATTTATTTATTTATTTATTTATCTTATACCATGATATACACTTATACCAGATCACTGATCTATGGGCATATCGTTCTGTCAAAAAGCTCATATCCCTGATATCCCGTTATACCAATCGGTAAAACATTCCGAGCCCCCCGCCCGGCCAGGTCGCACCGCCCTCCCCGCCCCGCCGCCCTCCACCCCCGCACCGCCCCGCCCCGCCCCGCCGACGCGCACTAATCAAACCGAACTGCGGCGCCGGTTATTAGGAAATACCTCGCGACACGCTGCCTCCGCGAATATTGCCGGAATCCAAAAGAGAGGAATTTTCCGAGAAAAATCGCCGCCCATTTGTGTAACGGATCATTCCTAACGTTAGTAGGATATATGCAGATATATGACAGACCAGAGATCGTGTTTTTTATTTCAAACGAATACTTTCGAGATTAAGCCCCGGTTGCCGGCGGAGAGACGAAAGAGTTAATCAATGTTAAAACACGTCACTTTTAGTGAACCGCATAGAGTTCCTTCCATACTGTCCACAAAAAATGACGTGTTTAATCATACTTTGACGTTGATTTTGATTTTTTGTCGTTTCGTGCACTCGGCCCTAAATTTTTATTGTTGAAAAATACTTAAGAGGGATTGTTTGTTTCGTTGTTCGTTTTAACCGATTCGTTAAAGTTTTCATGTGATTTGACATATTCGATGAAGGATGTCAAAACCTGCGAGTAGTTTTCCACGCATCGTTGATAACGATCGAATGAACGAACAAGTGATTCAATTATTATCAATTGGATCTAGCAGTACATCCATATCCACGTATATGTATGCATGACTCCGTATCCATGAGTTCTAACTTGGTGGACTGTTGTTGGTTGTTTTTTTTCTCTTGCGTATATTTCTCTGCATAAACGATATTCCTAAAAACCTAAATAAAGACTTAAAACTTTAAGACAAAACTTGTAATGTTCAAACTCAAATTAGATTAATTTTTAAAAAAGTATTCTACAACTCGAATTATATAGGTCAGAGTTGTTACTAAATTATAAAACAAGCTATGAACTATGAACTAAGCAACGAAAGTGATGAAACTGCAAAATATTAGATACCACCATTTGGTCCTTTCGTAAAAATGTGCTAAAACTTACATTGTACATTTTATGTTTATAAGATGAAGAAAAGGCGCCAAAATATGTTGAAATATAAAAAAAATTTACAAAAAAATAACCAACTTCAAAGAATAAGCACTAAAAAGTAAAAAAATTGCCATTTTTGTAGTTACGATTATTGAAATTTTTGGAGTCGGCGTCAGCCAAGCACGCGCAGCGCCAGTCAAGAGAACCTTGGCTTTCTTGGCTGACACCGACTCAAAAAAATACAATAATCGTAACTACAAACATGGCAACTATTTTTTTACTTTTTAGTGCTTTTTCTTTGCAGGCGGAATCTGAAGTACACTTACTAATTTGTACACGTCCTTTCCAATAACAAAATAATTGTGAAGAGATGAAACGGTGGGTCAGGTCTTGAGACCCACGGCTGCGCAGCTGCTCTCCTCTAGTCGTGATTTGAATGATGTGTATGTGTTATCTCGCTGGGAAACTACGTGGCTGGTAGCGCCATCTAGCGCCCGCCATGTTAACTAACTTCTGTGCATCGGTTTTTGTTGATGTGTGGCATGTGAAACTAGCAGCTCTCAGTAGAGGGCGGTAGGTCGCTACAGAATCATCGAAATCTGTTGGCGTTATATTGAGTTATTCGTCCATTTTTTTAAGGTAGAATGAAAATTTATTTGATAAAATGTTAAGAAACTAAAAATTAAAATCATAATCACAAATTAAAATATTCTTCCATGGGGACCGATGACATTGTCCCCATAACAGAGGCAGCGTTTCCCCGCTGTATCGCCTGGCTTATGCGCTGCTTAAAGAACGCTCCTGCTCGAAGGTCGCCCGAAGCTTCTATCAATAGTTTTTCGATGTCGGTAGAAAGCGCGACTGCGTCCTCGCTCCAAGGGCCAAGTGTCTCAACCGCAAAGACCGAAAGTTCATAGTTCGCCGAGCAATTACTATACTTGCGATGTTTATGACTTTCGGCCTTTGCGGCCGCAAAACCTGCCTCTCTACTCGAGCCCTGTATGTGGCTCGGAGCGAGGGTGTCCACGCAGGTCGCGTCCCAAATGAGGGCCTTGCCTTGCTTCCACGGTAGGAGACTCATTCCGTCGGGCCTCTTACCGTCGTCCCTAAAGATTCCCGGCGGTTCCAGGATACTGGGGATATTGACCGATGCCAAGGAGCGCTTCAAAATTTGATTGAGGGCTGTGTGCCGGGAAAACCTGCCCGCACTCCTTTGGCACGATAAGCCGTGGTGGCCAGTTGCCTCTACGGCGGCGCCACACACACATGTGTGGGGCTCGCATATATTGGCTCCGAAGCGAAGGCAAAAGGCTATACGGAATGAGTTATTGTCAAAGAGTGTGCCAAGATGGGCAGATGGATAAGCTTCCATCCAGGCACCGGACTCCCGTTTTGAAGCAGCAAGTATGCGGGCGCGGTCAGTATCACTACCTTCGAGCAGGAGAGTATTTAATGATTTTTTTATTAGAGGTCTATCCCAGCTCTTTTGAACTTTGACGAATGCCGGCGTTTGTTCATCTGGACACAACAACGTCCATGCCTCAATAGCCTCACCCATGTACATGGTCTCGTTGTCACAGAGTGACGGAGAAAGAATACTACCGACGAGATCAGATGTGCAGTGGGTTGAGGATATGAAGGCTGGCAGCGCCACGTCTCCAACTAAACGAATGCCGGCCCCGCCACACTTAATTGGGAGTGATATTTGGTCCCAGGCAGGTTCCTGCAGCCTCGTGTTTAGCAGAGTATTGACACACTGTTTTAAACTGCTATCTAAACGTAAAATGCTACCTGAAAACTTATAAATTGGGTTCGTTCTTAAAAAATAGGTAAGTTTGGGAATATAAAAACAATATCTCAAAAGGAAGATAGCCATATGCATGTTAATATTTTTAAGGCGTTCGGTATACAGATCTATAACAACAGATTTTGCCTCTACTAGACTCTCAAATCCCTCCTCTAATAGGGGTGCTCCCAGTAAATATAGCTCGCTTTTTTTCAGAACGGTAATTTTTGGTGTGGCGTTTTGCAGATTAAGGAGAATTTCTTCTTTTTGATTATTTGAGACTTTGTCTAAAAAATACACTTCGCACTTGCTCGCGTTAAGTGTTAAGCCGATTTCTTGAAATTTTGAGATAATGGAGTCTACATCTTCAATGACTGTATTGGCCTTTCCGCATAGCACGCCATCGTCTAGGTACCATAAATTAAGTTCCGAGTTCAATTTTTTTATTATCGGTTGGATACATAGACTGAACAGGGCAGGGCCTAGCGGGTCCCCTTGCTGACAGCCTACGGAGGATAAAATTGTGTCGTGTTTATTATAGAACAGGAACGAAGGGCTCGAGTAACATTGCCAAAGATACGGGTATACTTGTGGAATATGTTCTTTGACCTCTTTCAACATAACGTCGCGGTCAACGGAGTTGAAAGCATTTTTTACGTCTATTTTTATCATGATTTCAGACTGTTTTGTATGTAGGTTCGCGCTGCATGCACCGCTGCTTCACACCCAGATTTTGAGCCAAACCCTAACTGGGTTGGCCTAAATTTTAAGCCAAGAATGTTTTGCAAATGTTTGCAGGCTATTTTAGATACGAGGCGGCGTATAGTGCAGCCTACCGCTATTGGTCTGATTCCTCCGTCTTTCTTATTAAATGCACACAAGGAGCCTCCGTAAATGAAGGCCGTAAAGTTGTTTGTGACTTTACCGGCTAACATCAGGTTTATGAGGTTCGATAGTGCCTTAAGAAGATTTTTTGATTCTATACCATTTGTGGAGTTAAGTAAGTCTTTTAGGTGTTGGGGTCTCAGACCATCGATACCTGCTGCGGAGCCATTTGGAAATGACATGACTGCGTTTAAAATAGTTGTCTGTGATGCCTTGCCGTGGGGTTCATCGTCGTTTGGTGCTGGTGGGTAGATCATGGGGCGGGAAGGAGGCGGATGCTTCTCTCGCAGAGTCCGGAAGGTATCCTCTGAGTCGTCCGCGAATGTGTCTTCGGAGGATAGTAGTCGCACTGCGCCGCGGATGTCTCCATCGGATAATTTAGCCTCTGCTTTGTCATAGATAGAGTAGTGCTTTTTATAATTGTTTTCCGGGGGTGGCCAACTGGGGGTACAGCTGTAGTTTTTTAAGTTTTGCTTGATTTTCGAAGAAAGCGAGGCCTTTCCCATATTCTTTGGCGAGACATGGAGGGCATTGTAGGGGAAAAGGAATAATTCTTCCCAGGCTTCAAACGTGTTTACCTCTGCGGTGCGGTTTATCAGTTCGGTGAGTTTCTGTGCTACCGGAATCCTAGCGCTGCGGGGTATTCGACGGATGATAGCGACCGTAGATTTTAACTGTCTGATTCGTTCGGTGAGTTTTTCTTTAGGATTTGATGGATCGGAAGTGGTCGCGGCTGGTGAAGAGGCACTATTGGCTGGTGCTAATGCTGAGGGAGTGGCTTGATGTTGTGCTGACGGTAATGGGTTTCTTGGGTGACATCGTGTAGTGTGTATTTTGAGCCCTTTGATTCCTTTACAAAACTTTGGGTTTGCGCAGAGATTGCACCGCACGTAGTCCGTCGGCAGGGACATCTCGGGTGTTACATTTTATTAGCCCAGGGCTGGGCACTCACTGTTTATAATAATCGAAAACCAATAATATATTTTTCCAAAATAATTCTGACTTTTCGCTGTCAGCGTCAGCGTCCATTTGCCGCGCACATACTTAATACAAATTTAAGACTTTTATGATTTCCTAATGGATATCATTGTCAGAACTAAACCAACTTAATATGACCACGTGGGAAGCACCAGCTTTCAAATAAAAAAATAATCATCAACATCGGTTCATCCAGGCGAAAGTTATGAGGTAACAAACATAAAAAAAGCAAAAAAAAAACATACACACGAATTGAGAACCTCCTCCTTTTTTGAAGTCGGTAAAAAAAAGCAATATTATATTTCGTAAAAATAGGAGACCTACATTATCAAAGAGGCTTGCGATTTTTCCCATCAGTATTGCGGTCATTGGGTTCAACCAGTCAACTTTATTACAACACTATTAAATAGGGTCCGTCCGAGCGTTGCAAGTCTTACTATGTAGAGATAAACTTTGCTAATCGTACAAAACTCGTGGCGCTGCTAGTCCGGCGTAGGCAAGCTCACCATTGCTATGAGAGGAATAAACTTAATTACATTTTAATGAATATGAAATTCAATTCGCAGTTGCAGGGGTTGCAGCGAGCGCGCGCAATCTTTGGGGTCCTACTCTAACTACTCTAAAACGCTCCTCTATCATTCGAATGTGATTAAGTTCAACATTAATGAACTTAGTGTTTCCAATCACTACCATATGATTCTTTTGCGTATACAACTGAATTATTTTCGTCATTGTTTTTTTTTTATTTTAAGAAGTGCCTCAATCACCAATCATTTCTTCTATTGATTTTTTATAATCCGATGTTTCTAAAAAATACTTGATGTGCTGGGTACGCGCGATAATATTTTGGGTCATTGTTGCCTTTAACTCCCCATACAAACGTGGAAAGATCATGTTTTTTTTAATTTAAAACTATAGGCAAAACAGCTTTATTTAATTGGACTATAGATGCTTTGTGACCATTGGAATTTTATTTGGTTTCTAAGTTATAAGGTCGTTTATAAGAAGTTTGGGCGTGGATTACTCAACGAAAAGACAAAAACAGCTAAAAAATCTGCCATCATGCCAAAGTTGTTCAATGAAGATTTATAATCAACTTGGTTTTGCTTTAATTTTTGACTATAGCGTAATAGCACGATTTTTTGCCCTGCCTGCGATAGTTAGTCGCATCTTAAGGATGTTCCAAACCAAACAATGTTTTTTTTACACAGAACGCAAAAAGTATTGCACTTTAAGGCACGAATTTATCAAAAATATTAAATATAGCCATAGTAGTTGCAGCGAAAACATATTCACGATTTCAGGTTTAATGGTTTCGTTGTAATTGCCGATTAGAAGTTTTACACCGTTAGATGGCGCTGTTAAATAAATATCGTATTTAAATAAATTGTAACAAAACGAATAATCCTGAAATTGTGAAATTGTTTTCGCTGCAAGTAAAATGACTTTATTAAACTTTATTAATTATTATTAATTCGTGGCTTAAAGTGCAATACTTTTTGCGTTATGTGTGCAAACAACTTTATATGGGTCGGAACAGCCTTAAGGAGAACATCACAGAAAATCGACCGTTGAAGCTTAAAGTTTCTTCATCGGCCACCATCTCTTAATACTTTTTATGAGTGTGCTTTAATATTTTTATTATATCTGCCTACAGAAAAAATATATTATATCAAATATATCATGAATATAATAAAATAAATATATATAAATATATATAGCACACTCCCTCTTGTGTCCCGCGCCTCGGGACGGTGGCATGACGCGAGCCGCGCCCCTGGAGCTGCAATGTACCGAGCACAGGATCGGGAATCAGGAGCCAACGCTTACACATAACATATAGGTGGTAAAAAGCATTAATATTGCGGTCTAGATGATCAGTTGTTTCTCTAATCAACTGATTCTTTTGATCATTTGGATGCATTTCCCTGCCTAGGAATTTTAACTTTAACAAATTTTAACTTTAAACATGGTGTGAAGAAGCATATGACCGGCTGTCATGATTTTCTAAGTCTCCATAAAGTTCGAAAGCCAATGTGCATTGTCGAACGGATACCTCTTATGTAAATGAGGCCCTGGCGTTCAAGCATTCAAAACAATGTGTGATCTACCGCAGCGCACAAGGCCATCTTTTGTTGATTGTATGTTCGTTGGTTACCCGCCGGGGCCTTGTATTGCCAATAGTTTTCTTCAGGGTCTGTTTCTTCACACATGAACCTATACGTCAATAATGATTGAACCGGGTAATTAGGCCTCGAAACACTACAAGTGCCGCTGAACTAATCAGATAGTTTCTAGCGAGCCTTTTTCGATACGAAAGATCGAGTAGAATTTTGGGATAGACTCCCCTGTGCTCACTCTACGAAATCATTTTATGAGACTCGAAATCTCATCGAAACAAAGTTGCGATTGTTTTATTGGGGCCAAATATTAACTGTGCCAATCGAATATAGCGAACCTAAATAAACAACTACACTGCAACTTCGTTTTATGAAATTATACCTCTCTCTATGTTACAGCACAGTGAACATTTCGAAGCAACAATGGGTATTATTTTTTCATTTCATTTATTTAAACTTTTTGGTAGTCAAACTACACCAAGTTACGTCACAAAGATCCGCGGATTCGATCAACCCAGTAAAGAAGAACCCGCGAAGAAACTTCACGGGTTTACATAACATATTTTCCCGTCCACAATTATGAAATACATACTTAGATCTAAATGCTACTGCCAAACAATTCCTTGGCAGAACAGTTTAAGGCATAGAACAAAGAACAATAGAAACAGCAACCCTAAGTTTAAGTTACTTACAACTAATAAAGTTACTAATTCAATTATATAAATTAATATAATTTATAGCATTACAAGTATACTCTGGTGTAAAAGCCGTCGTCAACTTAACCTATGTCGGGTGTATAAAGCCCTCGTCAAGTTTGATACCAATGTTATAATATAACATATTCAATCACTCACTGTCGTATTCAGATTGAACTGTCATATTTTAGTATGCGGACTAACCATAAAAAACTGCTATTTAGTCCGGAGATAATCTCGTATTAAAGTTAGTCCGCCCCTCGGTCCGCCCACTCTGGATACTAAAGTCTCACTGTCGTATTCAGAGTGGGCGGACTAACTTTGGTACGCGTATTAAAGTCGGATTTAACCGGTTTTAGTATGGTTAGTCCGGTTCTAATCTCGTACTAATTTTGTACAGGTTCCTCTGAATACGGCTGTCAGTGTCACGACGGAACGGAGGCGGTATATACGTTTGAGGTGAGAGGTTGTTTTTTTTGCTAGTCACTTGACTATATTAAATTGGCAGGGTAATTCCCGAGGTATAATCTCTTGCACAATCGTACACCAGTCAATGCTCTAAAATATTATGTTTAGAAGAATGACCTCATTGGTTCGTACCACATTGGCCTAAAACTAAGATGGATTTAAGAAGTCTACTTGGTATTCGTTTAGTACGTTAAAGTGATTGCCCTGCCTACAGTCATATTTGGTATTGGTACCTGTTTGTGGAAATAAATTATTATTAGGAATTGAACAATTCCACCTAGAAGGAATAAAACATTAAAATATTTATTTCGATCTCTATTTCTTTCACCTCCCCGTGATGCGGTTTGGGACCATTTTTTTATTTTCTCCAGAAATGGACTTAAAGTAGGGGTAAGTAAGCACAGTATAAGAGAAAGTGGAAAGCATGCTGTTGAATCAGCCTTGGGAACTTGGTTGATTGTAACAACCAACGCTCGCAAAAGAACCGAACTTTGCGCCAAATGAACTATGGAGTTGGGCCGGAAAGGCCAGGAAAAAGTGTTGGCGGAGATGCTACGTGCAGCAGCGTGCCATGAAGTACCGAGTGCATGGACTGTGTTTACTACCGAGGAGATAACAGAGCTAGTAAAACAATATACTGTGATCCTAATCATAAAGAAAGCATAACCCACGAAACAGTCGAATCGAAAACAGTTAAATATAATTGAGTTGAGTCGATTAAAATTGATACAATATACATAATCGTTTAGGACTGATTTTTCAATAGTCAGATAAACAGCCAGATAACTATTCGACGAACTGATTTATGCTTCTGCTTATCCATCAGATAAACTAAGTCCATATGTCTATTAGTAAAATTATAGTCCGATTATTGTGATAGAAGATATAATTCTCCGGCAATGACTATCCATCTTTTGACAAACATGAATTTATACTATCAGTCCGATAAGTACTATCTGACAGTGGCGTGCCCTTAATAGAGGCAGAAAAGCAGTGCCTACCCTGGAAATCTTCATCCTTCATCATGTAACAAACCATAGAATATCTTCTTCGTATTATTCTCGTAAATGTGCTATGAGCTAATGAACTCTATTGCAAAGTGTTAAGTAAGAAATTCCTTCAAACAAATGGAAGGAAAGGCACACTAATTAAATTTTCGCTCTATACTACTACAGAAAAGCGCATAGGTGTACCTGACACCTAGGCGCTTAACGCACACATTTACAGCAAAAATACTCACAGAAAGGCACTGCCTATTGCAATTGTTTTCGACCCTTGTGCGACACGAAACGTACTGCTATCGTGTGCGCTCGCTCATTTATTTGACTTACGTAAAAAGAGACACATTCATTGTCTGCGCCCTAATTACTCTGAGTCTGTGCTTAATCTAAAGACAAAACAAACCTTTAGGTTTGTCTGGGCAGTAGCATGAACAGTACTGTTCGGGTACTGCAAGTGGTCAATGACATTATAAAATCGCCTATATCTAATAATTTCGAGTTGAATTTCGAATAGATTGAAAATGATGTGAGTTTTCAATAATTTTAGATATAAATTGTATTCTTTTTTTGTATTTTTAGTGCGATAAAAAGGATTGTTGTTTGTGAAATGGGAAAGTGAAATTGATCTCTGCGAAATTTTCATTGCGAGCCGAGCGGCGACAGCACGATCAAATCTATTCGATGAATGTCAATTAGCTCGAAAATGTATTGTGTGTTGTGTGTGCTGTGTTAGGTTATTATTCAAGTTTATAAATGTACAAATGTTATCAGTTTCGCGAAAATGGATGGGTTGTCGTGTGAGGGCTCTGATATTTGTTTAAAAAACAAATACAGTGTTCATTTTGAAGGTTTTCGTATAGTGATAAGTCTAAAATTATTTTGACCGGCCGTCCAACAGATGATATTCAACTTACTCAAACGAAAGGTAACATCACGCGTCAATTTAATACAAGTAACTATGTATCATTCTCATGGTTAGCCTGCTGTAAGTGCACGGCGATACTGTTTTGTTTTAATTGCATTTTATTTTCAAATACAAAAAATGCGTGGAATGATACTGGGTATGTTGATTTGAATAATTTCGTTCACGCCGCGAACAAACATCAGTCAGAAAAACATTTAGAATGCAGCATAGCTTTTCACACGTTTTTCAAGGTAAATCGAATCGAAACAAGTTTAAACAGTAAATTTTTTAAAAATTTTTTTAAAAGCCACTTTGGGTATCCATCAATTTGACATGACATGTATTTTAATATTCATTCAGCTACTGGATGCCCGATGTGGACAAGAAAAAACTACAATTGTCTCTTCAAGTTTGTTAATAAAAAAGTCAGAATTCCGGTATATCCAGTTGGTTGGTAGGTTCACCCATTTTTTGTTTACATGTTTTTTGTACTCATTTTTTTTTAACTAGCTGCCTACCCTACCCAAAAAGTCTGTGCACGCCACTGCTATCTGAGGATTGAAAAATCGCCCCTAAGACAAGACTGTTGACACAAAAATATTACCAAAAGTTCATTTTCGGATTCTAAAAAAACCTAGCTACATCATATTGAAAAACTTTGCAATCAGTAAAAACTGAAAAAATCGTTTTTATTGTAAATCAGGTGTGAATCAGGTTTATTGTAAATCAATCAAGCGCGCATCTCGCCTTTTGGAAAATCAATAAAATCTAAATGTAAACGCAAATATCTTATAAACCAACAGAGACATGGGGTTTCCACTGTCAGCCCTTATTCACATAGTACCACTACCGCTAGTTAGAGAGAGATGGATCATAAATACCCAATAAGACACATTTTCGAATCATTTTTACTATAGGAGCCGCGCTCAAGCAATGTGAATTTTTTTTTTTATGTGAAATCTTTATGATTACTCTAGTTTTCTTTAAGTATATTTTTTTTAATTAAAAACCAAATTTTACTACATTTTGCATAAAAAAATGTTGGTCTCATCCGTCAGTTGACTCAGCCTTTATTTACATTCTATGCCCATGGTTTTAAGTTTACAGTATTATAATTTTTGAAGGTTTACGGACACTTCCATCCTTCTATACTCCAGGAGTAGGGCTGATGACTTCCGCTCTTGGTCGATTTCCGGAGGCTGGCACGGCCTGTCCGAACTTCACCGACCTCTCCTCTCGGTACATGGCTCCGCTTTCACACAGAATCTGTAATATTCGTATTTTAGTACAATCGAGCACATTGATTACTAACAAAAATTTTAAACAGGGGGAGCTACCATGGTAAGTTTATTCTCTGGGTGAACAGCAGGTGAACGGGGAAGGGAGTGAGTAGCATTCCGTCCGTACCATGCTGTCAAACGGTATGTTATTCGGCCAAGTGGACTGAAAGGATAATGTCGATTCTTGTAAAGGCGAAAAAAGCGGTGTCAACGTAAATGTTCCTCTGTGAAATAAGCGTAATTCGTTTCTACATATTTTAATCATACGATAAAAAAAAAGCGAAAAAGGGGACCGTTATGTGTCTGTCGGTCAGACGGATTTGGTTCCGAATTGTTCTCCTATTAACGGTTATTTAATAATTCTGAAATATAAATAATAGTATCAGAGTATTT
This sequence comes from Incurvaria masculella, assembly GCA_946894095.1. NCBI lineage: Eukaryota > Metazoa > Arthropoda > Insecta > Lepidoptera > Incurvariidae > Incurvaria > Incurvaria masculella. Next base: position 14,907,865 of record OX335650.1, read on the forward strand.
ACTAGTATTAAAGTGTACCAACGAATTGTAAACCCGTGAAGTTTCTTTGCGGGTTTTTCTTTACTGGGTTGATCGAATCCGCGGATCTTTGTGACGTCACTTGGTGTAGTTTAACTACCAAAAAGTTTAAATAAATGAAATGAAATGAATTACTTCTGCTCACAACGTCATATTTTTTGAGAAAAAGCTAGATATCTGAAGCGCTAATTTTGAATGAAATTGCAAAACAATAATCAGGCGAGGGCAAATTTCTGCCATGTTTAGCAACGACGCGACGGGACCCACGGCACGTGAACACATTCACGCTTCTCCGGTTTTAAATTTCGCAATGAATGCTGCATTTTACAAATAGCCAAATTAGCCAAGCAATTAATGCGTTAGGTTTCTAGAGCCTCAGCCGTTCGACTCTGTGACAGGTTGTTCAACCAGCCGCCGCAGGGGTGAAACTTTGGAGCCAGTAGCTTCCTCGGCGGGCGCAGCGGGCCGGAGGGGAGGGGTGACAGTTTAAAATGTCTTTCAGGGAACAGCGCCGACATCAACCCCCTCGGGGCGCCGCCGCCGCCGCCACTGCCGCCGCAGACGCTCGCTCGTTTGCGTTAATTATCTTTTTAAAAGGCTTTGGTGAAAGCCTTTTAGCAAACCTCGTCATAAGTACAATTAAGATACAAAAATATTAAATTAAATTGACGATCGAGGCGCTAATTCTAAAACATACAAAATCTGTGTTTTTGGCATTACCAATATAAACCATTATGTTTCGGATAAACGTAATTGAATAATTGAAACAAATAAATAAACGATGGAGACTCTGTAATGGGGACACAATTATGAAAGGAAAAAGCATTCGGAAAGGAATATAAGCAATCGAGCGGCTCGTAGCTTAGTGGCGCGGGGACTTGCCTAGCCATACCAGTCAAATCGTTACCCACTTCATGCACCACTTTCTTTTTGTTTCTGGGTTGGATACGGTTTATTTATGTTAAGCGCGGCATATGGCGTACGCCAGGACCAAAAGGTTCCCGACGACGCCCATTACTGTTCGAACATAAATACCAGCTACTCCATGGTTCGGAATCCATGTCAAACTGTAAGTCCCCTTCCCCTACTAGGTGGTAGGTTTTAAGCCCTTCCGGGTTGGTACCATTGCATTGGATAAAAATATGGTCCAAGCGGCAATGAAAAATTGTCCTTGTTTTCCATCCAATTCAATATAGCCGCGCTCATAAAGGGAAAGTCCTGGCATGGCACCTAATTCCTACGGGTATGTGGTATATTGGCCTAATATCAATGCAGAGACTCACGTGACTTTGGAAACAATGTAGTTATAACCATATATTAACGAGTAGTTAATCTATGTTGTAACATTGCAACGACGGCGACACAAATCGTATTCTTTCTATTTTGGAAGAATATCATGCCTCGGAGCTGTTATCAGAAATAGACAGAACATAGATTAAAGAAAAACAATATATAGAAATATTAATTTGAAATGGTGTTGAAGGTACTCGTAAAGGGAAGTATGCGTATGCTTAAACATCTCGTTCAGAATGAAATGGCCGTTTCTGAAGAAATGCCCAGATTCACTGGCATCGTTTGACTGTGGTGTATCACAAGGGTGCACTGCTGATATGCTGTCAAAGCTCATTAGCGTCGAACTATATCGCAAGCTGCGAGAAGCTAAGAGAAAAGAACAACAGCTCGTCATGCTACAAGCTAGACGGCGGCGCGGGCACGGAAACAACGGAATACATTTCTACTTTTTTGAAAGCTAAAATCGACTGGTTAGCCTAGGAAAACTGTTCTATCATCCCAATTATCCGAATTCGGTAAAATACTTGCCTTTTTTCTTAAAGTATTTACTCATTCGATACATGTACACATTTTTGTTGAAAATAAAGAAGAAGACAACTAAGGCAAGGAAAACGTATTGTTTATTATTCTATACCGAATCGTGTGCGTAGCATATGTGTGCATTATGTGCATATATGTGGCCTAATATCGACGACATGACGTGGATGTAGGAGAGGTTTTCATTGAAGGGGAAGATCGTTCGAATTGCGACGTACTCGTCCCAAACTCAATGCAGATCTGTATCAACTTCATGGTACTTTTAATTTTGAAATACATTTTCAAACATAGTAAAATATACGAGGAAAGTTAGTTAAGGTGGGCCCGTTAGCATCAGGAAATTACGCTCCCCATACAAACGTAGTTTACTAATAATTTGTAAACCGCTGTTCCAATTAGCTTGATATTTCAGATTTAATATCAAGCAACAATTTTCTATGTATGCAGGTATTTGTCTTTTGGAAATATGTATCCTGTGTCACACAGCAGAGTAAAGAAAATTTGTATGAAGATTTTCTTTTGCCTGTTATTTGACTTGCTTTAGACTTTTCAGCAAAACGAAAACGTGCTGACAGATATTTATTGTCCAATATTAGATACCAAATATCAAACGAATTGGAACAGTGTTATTGAAATAATTAGTAAACTAAGTTTGTATGGGAAACATAGCTTACAGGCCATTCTTAGTGAGCGGGGCTATGTTCTAACGTGCCTCCGGTACAGGAGTCAGCAATAAAATAGAACTACACATTGTAAATGTGTCTTTTCGTTTTGTCTCAATTTAACGCAGCAATGGAGCTACGGATCGACGTGATTCTTGCTTAGAGATAGTTTGTAGACTGGAGATTGACACAGGCAAAATATTTTTCATATTGTCCCGGGAGGAGCCGGGCACCGCAGCCAGTCACCAATAAAACCGCTTCATGCGTGTTCGCCCTTTACGTATGCAGGCCTGAAAACTGGAAACAAATACAAATCCTTTCATCATCCAAACAGTTATTAAATTGAAAGATAGTTGAAGTAATAAAAAAAATAAAAGTTATCTTTATTTACTTCGATAACTTTTCTGGTTTATTATAATGGACGGCTAACCACATCCATCGTCACTATATTAGACCAACACGCCGAACTCTCGTAGAAATTACACGCCATGCCATGACTCCCTTTATGAGCGCGGCTACACTGAACTGGATGGGAAACTTCAAAACACGGATGGTGGAGACGGCGTACGAGCTCAGCCCTACCACTTTGTAGAGGTACGCTACAGTTTGCATGGATTCCGCACCACGAAACAGCTCGCATGTACTCATCCAATTCAGAAAGAGAAATAAACTGGTGCATTGGACAAAACGAAGTAAGGTCAAATGTCAAGCTTTCCAACCAGCACAGAAGGTGGCCTGAGCCCGTAGTCCCAGCTGTCACCTAAATTGGCGTTTACGGCAAACCGATCGACTGGCGTTTTCAAATGTATGGAGAAATTAAAGAGCGCGCGCGTAACATTTGCAAATCCGAGTTTGATTTGACAGCTTACTCAACGCCGCCGTAAATACGTCGACGTTGCTGTTTACGTCGACTCCGCGTTTTCATACATACATACATCTATGATAAAACCCTCTTTAGTGATTTAATATTCTAGGACAAGTACGTAATTGTACAATTTATATTAATTTTATTTTGACATTGACACTACAATGGTAGTATTTTGTATATATTATATTATATTGACTTGATACACTTTATCTGTATCAAAATTGACGAGGGCTCTGTACACCCGACATAGCTGTTAAGTTGACGAAGGCGTTTACACCCGAAATAAATACTCTATATGTATAATGATTAGGTTATTAAGTTAAGTAATTTATTTATTAATTAAGACTTTTCACATTGTGGGTTGTTGTTTCCTCGTAGTCCTTAGTTATTTGCTCCAGACCGTTCTACCAATGTAAGTTTGGCAGTAGCATTTAGGTATGAAATCATAATTGTGTTATATCATTTATGTGGACGCGGATCAATCAAATTGTGACATGACTTAGTGTAGTTTTACTACCAGAAGTTGAATAAATAAATGAAATGAAATGAAATACAAATCGGAAGTCCGAGTTTGACTTTGACAGCTTGAAGAAGTAAACCACAGAATATCTAGTAAAACTTGTATGGAGTTTGACGTTTTTACGGAACTTCGAAACGCTAGTTTAGGTGACAACTGGGACTATCAGGGCTCTGGTTGTGCTGACGCTGCCTGCAGCCCAGCCCGCCCGCGCTACAGACAACGTCAAGTGGCAACCTGTCAATACGCGGCGTCCTGCCCGCGCGTCCGCCCCTCCGCCCCTCACCCCCGCCCTCTAGCCCCCGGCGGCGGCCCCTGACCCTTGTCATAACCATATTACGATCGCGGTGTACTAGCCCTCTCCACGTCCACTTCACGTGTCAGTGGGTTCTACCGCGAACCGACCGCCGCAGCCGCCGCCGCCGCCGCCAGCTCCGAGCCGCCTGCAAGCATTTGAGGCATTACCCCATATATCAGTATCTGCATGAACCGCCCGAACTAAATGTGGTTATTTACTTAAAAAACGTATAATTATTTAAATGAAAACTTCTTTAGCACTGTTACAATTGAAAGTCGATGAAAAGAAAAATCGATACTATAAATAGGATAAACCTGAGAGAGAATGAAATATACATAATACATTATACAGTGTTTCTACAGCAGTTTATACAAATACAGTGTTTCTACAGCATTTTATACAAAAACAGTGTTTCATATATTCATTCTTAATATGTACAGTGTTTCGTTATACACTGTACTTCCCGGTTTCATGCATACCGCATTTAAACTCCATTTCACATTTTAACATGTTTGAACACTCGCTACATGACAACGGATGAATGTCTCATGATCACATTTGATTCATGATATCTCATTCCCACTTTTTTCCCACTTTTCCTTTCCCCACTTTTTTTTGTCTTATTATTTGATTAGAACGGGGTGGCTGATATCATATGGACTATAAAATCAACAAGATAGCGGGCATTGATTACGAGAGGAGTATACCCATAACGAAGAATTCGCCTACAGGCCATTTTATTGGTGAAGATCAGGTAAATCATATGAATTAGTTAAAAAACCGGCCAAGTTCGAGTCGGACTCGCACACGAAAGGTTCCGTACCATCGTACAAGCTTTAACACCATACAATCACATTGTTTGTATCGGGGCCCCCCTTTATTTTTTATTATTATTTAATGTTAATAAATACAAATTCATTGAAAATTTCAGTTGCCTATCTATTACGGTTCATGAGATAGAGCCCTGTAACAGACGGACGGACGGACGGACGGACGGACAGCGGAGGCTTAGTAATAGGGTTCCGTTGGCACCCTTTGGGTACGGAACCCTAATAAAAACTTTATTTTCTCTAATGGTACGGAAAAAAAAGTAGGGAAGTTGTAGCAACTGTGACGTGGCGGCGGCACCGTAAAGTCATCCGTCGACCAACGAATACGAGAATGTGCTCCAGCAACGCTGAATCCGATCTCGCGACCATCCATTGTCGCCGTCACAAAGCGGCCACGTGAATAGTTATTGTTTTTTCAACTCTTCCCGAAGCTTTGTGTATTTCAATTAACGCCCTTTTCGAAATTCGAATGGAGCGGACGTTCCGGAAATTAAAGACAGACCGGTTGCCGCCCCTCCTCCCCCCCGCCGCCCGCCGCCCGCCGCGCTCCCGCCCCGGCGGCGGTTCTGCCTCTATCCCCCAACCCCGCCGCCAATCGCTTTCGACGAATTCAAAAGTGAATTGCAATATATTTTTTTATAAAAATTTTGAGTTGAGGGGGACTGTAATCATCAGAAGATTACGGTCCCTTTGCAAATTAAGTTTACATTTAATGGAAAATTCACTTTTTAAATTTACTTGATATTTGGTATAAAATATCGGATAACAAATAATTGTATCTGCGCACATACTCATTTGTTTGGACAAAGAATATTATAAAATCAATATTTTTTTTCAAGAATGTAACTCGACATGGATGGCTAATATCAAACTGACCGTGAGAACACATGGGAACTAAGTGCCATGCCAGGACCTGGCATGTATATTGCTCGACTGCGCACTTTCCTACAATTCTTAGTTAGAAAGCGCTCCATATCCAACGAAAGGGTTTCGCTAATGTAAATGTGTCATTGTGTGGGTTTGAGTACTGCCTCCATTAGATTAGATTAGACAGGTAACGTAATCTGCGATCGTGCTCTGGCTCCGGCACTTAAAATAATACAATTGAACCCACTGAATTTCTTCCCGTGGATGTCGTAAAAGGCGACTGAGTTATTTCTCATTTACGGTTCGAATCCCATGTAAAACTGCAGGTCCCAGTTAATAGTAGGGTTAATCCCGCCCGGGTATGTACCATCGCATTGAATGAACGATGGTCAAAGAAGATGGTTAGTAGAGAGTGGAATATCTCCGTATATTTGACTTGGTTGAAGTGAATGAACCTGACAGTTTCCACTCTGATATTTTTTATAAGAGTAAGTAGTCGAAGATATTTGTAAAACTTTCATACTATACGGACTGAATAGCAGCAACTGTTGTATTTAAAAAAAAAAACAATACCATTTATTGAATAAAAAATGTTAAATAGACTTTTAGATTTGTGATAGTGATAGAATCAATCTTCCATAAAATAATTACAGTATATAGTAATTATTTATGGAAGATTGATTTAGTTCATTCGATATATATGGCACCATATTGAAATTATGACAAGCCTATCTTTATTTGCACGGCCATTCGCTCTTAATTGTCTACCACCTAGTAATTAAGAAAGGGGAGACCTACGGTTTTACTCGAAGTCCGAATCGCAGCACGCCTCTACGTACGAAATGGGCCACACGTCCAAACCGACTGCAGCCAGGTTTGCCAAACCTCGATTATCGTACGCAGATGCGTCTCGCCGTTGGGCTTCCGAGGATGACAAGGCTGAAAGAAATATATCATAAAGACGTCTTTGTACAATATTCTTGCCAAAATCTTTCACAAGTTCGAAACAGTAAACAGGGCGACGTGCACATAATACATAATAAAGTGAAAACTTCATTAGCTGCAGAGTTATGAAGACATAACAGAGCCTCCGTTTAGTGCCAGATCTGTTCACTAGAGACAGAGTTCGACAGGCCCACTTGGGCGACAAATCGTTGAGTATAAACTTATTCTTCTGACCCATATTTACATACTGTTTCGGAATAGGTAGGACGACAATTCAAAATTTGAAGAACTCAATATTGGAAAAAAATATTCTTTTCACTTAAATCTCAATTCTGATGTATTTTTAATGGATCAGTCTCAGATTAGTTTATGTAAATTATCCCAAACCTGTGTCCGTAACCTGTATATAAGTTGACGATAGTGTGCGAATTTTCAATAATGTGCACATTAGTGAAAGTCCGTAATCAACATTAATTTACTTACTTTACCTAATCATTGTGCACATTCTCAAGGTGTGGACAAAAACAATAACAAAACGAAGACATTTATTTCAGCCTTATTTGGAGAATTTATTTATTGATTTATTCATTTATATATTTAATGGCAAACTTACAGCTACTTTACAACTAAACTATAAAATAGACAAACTAATTGTCAAAAGTCAAAAATATGTTTCACAAATAAAATATAGTACTCGTACTAGACTCTAAGGCTGAGATAAATAGTCGTAACAGAAACTAAGACTAACGAAAAGTAGTACTTTGTGAGGCTGAGATAAATAGTCGTAACAGAAACTGCTGCATTTTTAATTGTACAAAGGTTTTAATATTGAGGATTTAAGGTGAGGGTGCGTGGGTTGGCGTCAGGGTGAGTGTGGGAGCGTGTGTGCGTGTAGGTGTGGAGTGTGAATGTGTGTATGAAAACGATTATAAATGTGTTATATTATTAAAATTATTTCCTTGTTTTATTCATTATTTGATTAAAATTAACTCTCTCTGATTGAGATTAACTCAATTAACTGCTAATGTAATTGAAATAGGCAAAGAAAATCCGGTATCGTTCGACAACAGTTATTGCTAAAGAGGCCCACTCTAATCTTTTAACGAGAAGACTACCGCAAATGTATCTGCTCCGAAACAAAATTGACACACAAGTTCAGTAGAACATGTTCACAACTCCGCCGCGGCAGTGAGACGTTCTTTGTAAAACTGGAACGATATTACGAAACTTTCGGAACAATCCCAACTACGACTTTACATATCATTAGTGCCATGCGATACGAATTGTACATGCAAATATTGTACTCGTGCCTTGAACACGGAGCCTCGCCTCTGCAAGATTCGGCAGTACTTTGTTCATACGTGCTCTACGCTAAGTTGTTTGGGAATGAAGTTCATTTTCAGAAGAACTATCTCGCGAGTCAGTGATGTATGTGGTCTAACCATAATGTTCTGATTTGTGAAAGAATTGTCGTGGGCACGCAAATTTTACATAAATGAAGTTTTCATTTAGATCTACGTATGTATTTAATTACTATGAACGCAAAACTAGTAAAGTTTCTTTGCGGATTCTTCTTTACTGGTTGATAGAATCCGCGGATCTATCAGTTTTCGACGTAATAGACTAGGAGGTCGCGACAAAAATGGTAACGATAACGTAAACGGCTGAAACTGAGTTCACGGGATAAAGACCAACCGTCTGATGCTAAATGTGTCAGTCTGCCTGTTCCAAGTGGTTGCGTTACGTAGATAAGGCGCCTGAAAAAGTAGTTATGGCGACAAAAAATATATATGATAAGGTAAATGGATGCAAATGACGAAACATGAAAGTAGCAGTACATACATGCTTAGCAATGCAAAAACTGAACAAATCTTTGGTTTCATTTCGTAGTTATAAGCAATTTAGGTTACAGATATAACTTTAGGTATATTTTAGTATTTAATTAAAAAACCGACTGGTTATTGTTGTATAATTAATAAGTATCAATGTTTCCTGACAATCAGTATATTTATCGGGAGGTACATACCAACATCTATTTTATATAGCCAATCTAGATAACGCAACCACTTGGCACGGGCAGACCGACATATTTAGCATCAGAGGGTTGGTCTCTAACATGAGAACCCAGATTCAGCCATTTACCTTATCGTGACCCAAAATGTCGTGACCTCCCGGAATATAACTTAGTGTAGTTTGACTATCAAAAAAGTTTGAATAAATGAAATGAAGAAAAAAAAACAGGACAAAAATTATCTAATTCTGATAACAATGGCAATAATAGATTATAGTAGGTATATATGTAGAGTATTAATACTTGATGAACCAAGTGAAAGCCATATACTCTTTAGGTTACCTTTTTATGCCTCTTCGTGATTTCTCTTTAACCTTTTATAAGCTGTGGCGAAAATGTTTTTGGGAAAGGTTAATACCAATAACTCGTTAAATAAAGATCTCCGGAAATTATTATGAAAAACATTGTCCGACAAGTAAGCTCAGGAATATGTGATTGACTGGTGGTTTATCGAGTTGTTCACATTCTGTAAAATTTAACACTTTTTTTCTCTAAGTCGGATGCCTCTGCCAATTTATTATTTCAAAGTAAATACACCTCCAAAAACTATGATTATATTGAATAAATCCATATTTAAAAGATGGCACAGATACATCTGTTAAAGTAGCCACCTGAACCGCCAGGTAGACAGTAAAATTTGGCGGCGGCGGCGATTCCCAGGGTCGTTTCCCTCCGGCTTCATCTAACTTGGCCAATAATCAAAACTAATCTAATATCCCCTATAAAGTCGGATTAGTATTCGATTGGGAGGCCAGTTGATAACGGGAGGTCATCAGGCAACCTTCGACTCCATGATTACTCGAGCATTAGGGTCTGGGAATGCGAGGCGGGAGGGCGCGGGCGGGCGCGGGGATGGAGGCCAATCTGCAGAGACTTCGAAATGTTCAAAGTTAGTCGGCTAGGCTGTCGGTTTGAGCATAGCTGGAGCGAATTCGCGGCTATAATTGATTTATACTTTCATTGCGGTTCTAATTTTACAAATTTACATAGCGCTGTGCCGGTTGCAACCTGGAATTAATTGATAGCCCTAGAGATTTTTCGTGTATGCAGGTGAGCATCATAATATTTTATGGGAATGTGTCATTGTAAAACTTTCATAACCTATCAAATTGTAAGCAAACTGTAAAACCGGACGAGTGCGAGTCTGAATCATGCAACGAGGGTTCCGTACAAATTTAGATTTGTTTATGTGATAGAAACGAATGAATTATTATCGGTTTTTTTCCTTGTCGTGAATCAGGGTGAAGGGAAAGTACAACATAGGTTTTGATTTATTTGCGAATGTCAAAATACACGGGGCATAAAAGGCCATACATTTACATCTCGTTGGCTTAGAAGCTTTATTATCTTAAAATTCCAAGAGACTATAGACCTAATAATCCCATAATTAAACTTAATAACTCTACGCGTTACTACGATAAAGGATCTTTACAGACAGACAGACCGACAGACAAAGGAGTCATCCTATTACTGTTTTTTTTAACAAACAGAACCCCAACTCTTTCTTATGCGAATTCCTACAGTACCTTAATTTTCCCCCTGTAGGTTTTTCTGTATATTGTAAAGTTTCAGAACGCATATAGCCCAGAAATCTCTCCCCTGCTATAACCACTCATTACTCATTTCGGAAAACCGAACGACCCCCCTGCAAGCGAATGCTCTGCTCAGTCTCGCAGCCTGTAGCCATAACAGTTAAGCTTCGAATTAATTAAGGTACGCTTTTAGCGACGTCCCTTGTTCGACATCCGGACGATAAGAGAAGGTTTCTCGCGTGCTCACTCGCTGGCTCGTGTCGGCAATATTCATATTCGAATCCTATTTGTGCGTACCGTACCTACGTATGTACTTCCGTAGTACCTATCTTTCGTAACGACATTAAAGGTGGATGGGAAGCGGGAAATCATTTCGCTCTGGATGGTGATGAAAATACATTTTCGGGACAGAATTTCAGAAGCGCTGCCTTGGAGCTGTCAGGCGCAGTCGTAATAAGCTAGCTTCCAGAGTTTACTGGAAAAAAAAACTTTTGCTAGTGTGCCTTCACCACAAAGAATAGTCTGCTACAATGCTTGCAGGTTGAAAGGTACTCGACATAAATTATCTTTGTAACGTGCACCCGTACCGGCCATTTTCTCTTGTGGCCGCGTCGGCTTTGTGTTGTCTATCAGAAGTTTGTTTTACGAGAGCTGGAGCCTACATAGTTTCAGCATTCAATTTCGGCGAAGTTTAATTACCGACTACGCCACAACGCCGCCGCCGTCAACGAGGGATGGCTAGTGACTGGCGCATCTCCGGGTTCTATTTCCGTTTCACGAAACGTATCGTCTGATTTTGTTATTGTTTTCACGTTGCCTATATTAACTCTCATTTCTAACTCTTTTGTCTTTCCGCTTATAACTTGAGAATCACTCTACCCATTCTGATGCGGTATCGTCGTTAAGCTTGATTTTTCCCTTAAATTATAGGCTTCTTACCATTACATATGTTACTTGAAGGGTAAACAGTAGTGAAATGAACTTTTAGGGAAATCGGGGAAAATCGACGTTCGTCCGACATTGACGTGCTTGATGGCACTATGTAAAGTTGTGAAGTCACCGATTTGTGCTTTTATTGCATTTCTTAATTGGTATAATATCAATAGTAAATAGGAAAAATGGTCGGTCACCTTAAATGAATAGATTGTAAGCTTATATGCACCACTTAAGCCACTCGCCACCTTAAAACCAGCCCTTGTCTAGCTTACATATGTTCCCTATAAAGACGTAGTTGTTTAATCATTTGAAAACCACTGGTCGAATTTTATTTTGGTATATTTAACGAATATCTGTTTCTGCATGTTTTTGTTTTTTGTAAAAATCTTAACCGAATCAAATGACAGGAAAAACCGATTCATTACACAAATTTTATTTTTTAGTGTTTGACAAAGGATACATATTTCGAAATAATTAAAAAGTGATTTGGTTGTCTGATACCAACCGTCAAAAAAATTGGAACATTAGTTTTCAAATTATTAGTAAACTACATTGTATGGGGAGCGTAATTGTCTTATGCTTACAGACGCACTTAAGGCACCATGTTTTATTTTGTTCAAATTTTAACTCTAATTAAATCACATCAAAGACTAGAATTAAAGTAATCATTATTACGAAGAAATAAAAATGGACGAAAATTAAAGTTATGAGGCATTCTATAAACAAACTTGGAGATTTGTTGAGTTAGGCAAAGAAGTTAAGCGGGCCAAGTGCGAATTGGACTTGCACACGAAGGGTTCTTGGGAACGAAACCCAAAAAATAAATCAGGAGAAAATACTAAACTTAAGAATAGTCGACTTATCAAGGCGGATCACACGGCACAGAACGGTCGGCCACGATTCTAGTTGTTACTACAGCCCTATTGATTTACTGAATTTAGTGTCGAGCGCTCCGGCGGCGGCGGCGGGGGCCAGGCTGGGCACTCATTAAATGTTTTATTAAGCCTTCTGCGGGCCCAACGTGCGCCCTGACTGCTGATGTGTGACGACGGTCTTAGAAAAACATGAACACATTAATAAACGTTTGTTTTGTGGTATTTGGATACTTTAAAGAAAACTAGCTGAGGTTACCGGCTCCGCTCGGATACATTTTTGACATTCACCCGAGCAGAGCATTTGATCAGAAATGTTCACGGGCGTGTTATTCAAACGGTCACCTACTGGATCTAGAAAATAGCAACTGTAGCTGAGAACCATCCAGGTGACCACTAGTACGAAACAAAATTCATCAAAATAGGTCAAGCCTTTTGGTAGGAGAAGAATAGATGGATGATACCACACCCACAGTCATGGTATTAGCCCAACACACGGATTTCTCGAAGTAATTAAGTTCTATGCCAGGTTCTATGCCTGTTATGAGTAAGGCTACATTGAAAATTGAACTGGGTCGAAAACAGGGGCAGTTCTTTATGGCAGCTTCGACCATCTTCTCATCTAATGCGATGGTACCAACCCGGACGTGCTGAACGCTACCAGATAGTGAAGGAAGGGTACCTACAGTTTTAAATGGATTCCGAACCATGGATCTGCTCGCATTCGTGACGAAATGCACTCATCTAAATCAGAAAGAGAAAGACCTTGGTGCAAGAACTGGGTGGGGATTTGAACCTAGACCAGTGGCATACAAGGCAAGCCTCTGCCCCACTAAGCTCTTTCTTAATTAGTTATGTTAAATAAATACATTTAATTTAATTTAATGAATAAGACTACTATGAATTAATTAATAAAATACTTAGTGTATCTTGGAAAATGTAGAGCATTCCATACTTAGCTCGACGCAGCTTGGTTAACTATACAAATAGGTCGATTTTGATTGGCTCAGGCGGCGCCGGCTGAATTCAGATGTCCTATTCTCGCGCCCCAGCCCTTCCTTATCTCTGACGTCACAATTCAATTAACTGTTTGTAAACAGACTTCATTAGGGCATCTTAATTTTTTCGGACCACATGAATTATTCAACGCACACGGTCCTTGGTGATGTGGGTTTGTTGTGTGGTGAGAGTGGATACTTGATGGGTCAGTCACGATTCTTCAATGCCAAATTGTAAAGGGGAAAGGATTGGTTCCAGGATTCATGGAGAGAAGGTGCTAAGAGAGGTAAAAGGGAATAAAACTTCTACAAGGTGATATTAGAATTTACAACCGAATCATGGTTAAACTTTCAAGGTAGGAATAAAATAGTAACACTCCTCCACGGGTGCCATTTCTGGCTCCCGAGCACCGATGTTCGGTCTAAAAGTCCACAGCCGTTAACAAATGCCAGCCTCGTTTCACATATGGAAGTTTTAGGCACATATAATAAAGGGCGAGCCCATTTCTGTGTCGTCTAATACCACCGAAGTGATTGGTTTCCTAACGAAATCGAAACAAAAATTGGTCCATAGACCAATTTTAGACGCTGGTAGAGTTTGAAGGCCAGAATATAAACCCTTAAGAATAGCAGAATTCAAATACACTCAAACTAAATAAATACTAAATGTCTCCCAAAAATATTAAAAGGTGGATGGTCAAGGTTTCTCTGCGATTCGCCCAAGATACCGATCACTAAGAAGCTGCTATTCTTTGCTCCATGGTCGGTTCTGCTCTAAAGCGCTTTTTGAATGCGTCAATCGGGCTTTGGCAAGGATTACGAGTGGAAAGAGAAAAGTTCATCCGAGTGCGCGCCGCAGCGACATCTTTACCTGGATCTGCCGCGCCCGGACAAATGCTCTGCTAGGTTTGGAGACTTCTTAACTTTTTGGGAGGATAAAGCGACTCTGGAGCCTTACGGGTGCAACTTTGGAAGGAGATAGTTGGGGGTGACACGGAGAAATAGGTTTAGCTGAGACTGTGACGCAGATGTACAGGTTGAGGGTTTGGGAAAGCAACCGGTTTGGACGTAACGCTAGCATCAAGTGTGCTATTACGTTTGTGTTGGAACTAAAGTTCAGTTTTCTGAACAACATTTTGTTGAGGTAGAAAGTTTTATTGTCTTGGTAATTATAATAAACGTACTTCCTTGTAAGTAACGTAATGAATAATGCACTAGCAAGTTATAGCGTTGGCTATAATGGAGAAATATGTGTATTGGTTCTTATTTTTTTATTAACAGGAAACATCCAGGTTTAGCTGGTTGTTTCGTTTTAAGTATATTGCAGATTAAATTTAAAAATAGTTTCTAATTTTAATTAAGACTTTCGATTGCATCAAAAAACAGCAATTAGTAAATTACTTGCCGAGATACAGATGGGTATTTACATGTAATCCTTCTCTTTTTTCATAGACATACACGTATTTCCCGCAGTATTTTGGTTTAAAAGTTGTTTGGTGGTTAAGTTTTCGAGTAAATCGTCAACGCTGCCGCCAACTTTGAGAGAGTATGAGAAGCATGTTTATTGTATTGTATTTGATATTGTTGTTGTAATGGATATTATAAATTAAGCTGGATTAGAATAAAAGGTAAAGTCTTCCCCCTCTCCTACTTTAGAGACCCCCAAGACACACCAACCAACTACAAAACGCTCAATCGTACTTCCATCATAACTTCGTAATACAATACGTTCGTCATCGATTGCTAGAAGCTAAGAAGTTTCATTTCTACCGCTCGATAGGCTCACGCATTAAACTACGGGCTCCAGTTTCCCCCCGCCAGTTTATTTTATCAAGGCTCTAGTTTTTTTATACAAATTATTTATTTTATATTTTTATTTATTTATTATTTGTTTATTATTTATTTTATAATAAAGTTATTTCATATAAATCTATAGTTCCTTGCCTCAAAACAAAACTATTTTAAACATTAATTTGAGGCAAATCTAAATTTCAGATTTAATCCGTTCTGCAAATTCGCTTGAAGCAGGATTCGAACTTGCAACCTTTGGACTACAAGTCCGCCGCGCTATTGATTTAGATAGACAATTTCGTCAGCCAACGAATATATCTTTTATTTTTTTCCCAAAAAAGAACCGTTCTATTTGAAAACATTAGACAAAAATATTGATAACTGAAAAATGTTACATGCACAGAAAGGCACAATTTCAATTAAATGTGTATTACATAAATTATATCGAGTTAAGTTTGCTGATTCATTATTTATGAAATACTCCTCCGAATAATTCGATTCACAGTGGTAATAATGGCTACCCTCCGCTGCCGTACCGCAGACGATAAAGCAATCGGCCCAATTTATTCCCCCGACTCAGCCGTTGCCTATCTATAAATTAACGATGAGCAAAAGAGAACATTTTCTATATGATAATGATATTCTGGTGGGCGAGGAATTTGCATTGATTGCCGCACGGCAGAGAAGCGCGGCGCTAGCAGACGGGAGAGATAAAATTAGTTTTGCGGGTAGCATTGCATTTGTATAGCTCTATTGCATACATAGTCTTAGTTCAATGATGGATTTTATGTTACTGTTAACGGTGGTTTAAAGTCCAGCAAGTTAGTGGTTTTCATGTAAATAAGGTTGACAGTTTCATAATTAAAATACCGATGTCCACGATTAGGAAGCAAAATCATCGCAATCTGGTTAATAAAGGAGACACTGTCCTTTGCTCACTTTGCCAAACGCTAGTTGGCGGCAAATTCGTTGGGTGAATTATTCGTCAAGCTAGCTTAGTTAGTGAGAGCGTGAGGCATGTAAGACTAAGGTTGGATTGAATGTCAGAACATCATTATTTCTGGTTATTTAAATACTATTACAAAATACAATAACTGCCTAACCTCAAATTAATTGTAGGCTGGTAGCGTTAATTCACCCATTTTTTTGTTGTTTTTAGGTGGTTGAGATCAGATGATTTTAAAACGGTTATTTTGACTGATAGAACATTACAGCTGAATACAAATTAGGCGTGTAACTGTCCAGTTTCAAAAGTTACAGGAATAGTAACCGATTGGAGAGTACTTTTTCACTGAATATAAGACGTAAGTAAGTAGGTATGGGAAAAATACTAAAGCTAGAAACAGTTTTCACAGAGTTAGAGAAACAGTAAGAGAAAACAGTTATTGCACACAGTCCAAAAACAATTAAAATATACAGTAACGTTTAATGTTTATGGCTTACTGTTTTCACTCAGTTAGAGTAACCGATTCCCTTAGTGGGATCTATTTGAACGTTGCAAGATGGTTGTTACGAGTATTATTGGAATTACAGTTAGATTCGATTGTATATTTATGTATGGATCTCGGTTATAGATGTATGGATTGTGATTGTTTGCTTTATGTATGCAGGCAAAATATACTTCTAAGAGCTTGTCGATATACTCATATTACTTAAAAACTAACTTTTTCAAATCGAATAATCAAGCATGCAACGCAACCCTTCTAGGGTTGCGTTGCATGCTGGCGGTAAATGCGCAACTTCATAGAGATAGGTAGAGTCCGCTCACGCTGTCTTATTTTGTACGCCATGTTTTAACACTGAACGTTATTTAGTGGGCTTTGTTGCAGAAAATTCACCACTAAAATGCTGCAGTGAAAAAGGTGCTGGGGCAGCACAGGTGGGGGGACGGGTGGCCAGGAGGGGGCGGTGGTCTGGGGCTGGGGGGCTGCATAATATCGTTTGCTGCAATGCTCTTTTGAGTAGGACAATGTTAGTGCTTCATTTAAGGTGATTGAACTGCTAACAGGTGATTGACCTGACCGACAAACGATAAAATTTTTGGACTTCGATTTTCCACAGTTTATGACAACTTAGGAGAACCCCTATGTGACATTTAATCGCGTAGAATCGACCGTGAAGCAAGGATACATTAATTGAAAAAGTAACGGTATTAAGGGCCGATTTTTCAATCCACAGATAGTACTTATCAGACGGATAGTACCAATTCACGTTTGTCAAAAGCCAGATAGTCCTTGCCGGAGAATGATATCTTCTATCACAATTATCTGACTTTAATTTTACTAATAAACATATGGACTTACTATATCGGATGGATAAGCAGAGGGGTAAATAAATCCGCTAAATAGTAATCTAGCTGTTTATCTGACCATTGAAAAATCAGGCCTTAGAGAACTACTTTATGATTATAGTGCAAGGCTGGACTCGAACCAGAAAGGAAACCCTTCGATGGCAGTGCGTCTACCGATTCAGTCACGTGATCTATACCCACTGTATCATGGCGCTATCCGGCGCGGCTACAGAGAGACGATGGCGGAGCGAGGGTCGCTAAATATTTCAAAAATTCATATATCATGCAGCTACATCATTAACACTCAGAGCCAGGGCCTGTCAACCTTTTTCTTAATAAATACCAATCTGAGGTTTCCGGCTAGGCTCGAGTCAATTTCGTTTTCGAAATTCACTCCATCTCAATGACCGCTGTTGAATTGTGAATATAAACTATCCAATAAATGTCATCAAAATCGATGCAGCCGTTTTGGAGAAGTTCAATGACTTACAAACGTCCATAGGAATTATATACTGGTTGAAATTTTTAAGTGTGTATTTGTATTCATTAATCCTCCTTTGGGACGCAGAGAACACTTGGAATCGTCAAACATTTACAATTACATTTAAATACAATTAGAATTAAAACATAAAAAGTTCATTACTTGTTGTTATCATGGCAAGATTCTCCAAGAAAAAGAATTGAGCCCACTTAAGTCTAGATTTTGAAATAAACTATAACTACACTTAAATTTTACAAAATTAGCAATGCTAGCATAAAAATGAATTGTCAAACAAAATAGAAAATTAAAGAAAATATAATAATAATTAAAATACAATAATAAATATTAAATTCATAGCATCAATAGAATTGTCAGGATATTTGTCACA
Organism: Incurvaria masculella; assembly: GCA_946894095.1. NCBI lineage: Eukaryota > Metazoa > Arthropoda > Insecta > Lepidoptera > Incurvariidae > Incurvaria > Incurvaria masculella. The sequence goes on from OX335650.1 coordinate 14,926,059, forward strand.
TAAATTAAAATTACATCAAATAACAAGGCATCAACGGAATTGTCCTCATGGCTAAATCCGAAACTGTATAATTATACTTTGATATTACACGTGCATTTCGTAGTGGAAGAGTCAAATAAACATCAATGAACTTAAATCTTTCCCAATCGTTTTCCAAATACATATTCTGTTTGGAGTATTTCGTGGTGACCCACTCGCGGGATGCTGTTTAACAAAGTGGCTATAATTCGCACAAGTTTCCAGGTTTACGTTACCCAGGGGAGTCGCACACCGCCCCTTCCGTAATCACCCGGCCTGGCCGCGGCTTACCTCCGACCTGCCAGCTGCACTGGAACTATGGCGAAGACAGATCTCAAATTGTGAAACCCTTAAAGTGTTTCCCCTCGCGGAATTATTGCAAACTCACTCTTGCGAAGTTTAAGCTTCCTTTACAATCGAAAACTCGAAAACAAAGCGCTGCGGCTGAAGCGACCGTAATTAATTTCGATCAGTAAATTGCGGCAAGTCGAAATGAGGAGGTGATTAGGAATTCGTAATCTTTAGTGCTTGACATTTTAAACAAAATTTTTAAACAAAATAAAAGTACGCGAGGTGTCGTCGGATACCTGACAAAAGCATTTATTCATTTTTCGAATTACGTGTTAGGACCGACGCGATGGGTTGTGGTTGAGAGTTTCCAGAAGGAAGCTAACAGAACTATGTAACAAAATTTAATTTGTATATTACAGGAAGTTCGATAATACCAACACATTGGGCCTAGAACTAAAAGCTCCAGAGATTTAGCATAATATTATACAATTTGAACATAACAATAATGTTGTAATAAGACATTTCATTTGAGTACCAATATGACGGGTTTTGAACTATAAGTGCCTGAGATATGAAAAAAAGCCGACTTTTACAAGATTCAAGGCAAGTGTGATTATTATTATGCTACTAGAGCCGTAAATTAAAAAATAATTCAAACTATTGCAAAGAATATTTAAAAGGGCGGTATCAAAAAATCACTTTCACAAAGTCAATCGGTTGCATGACGATTACATTCGTGATTAATTCCCACCCCAAATAACATCCGAAAAGAAGCTTAAAATTTAATAAATTATTACGCATAAGTTAGACAAAAGATTAGATATTTTTGTAGGTGGCTTCTCGCTCGTTGGGATGCTAGAAGTTAAGGACCTGATTTTAACATAAGGAATTATAAACTTAAGTAAAAATTTTAATAATAATCAATGAGCAATATTGTGCTCCTGATGTACTAACAAATAAATTAATGCAATGCCCTCTAACACTTTCATAGGAAATCACACCGGCGTCTACCGAAGTAGGCCACTTGAGTCACGTCGCTCACATAACAACATCTCGGGCGGGAATAAGAGCGCAATAAAATATAATGAAAAGCATCATAAATCGCTCTACAAGTGCTACCCAAATAGGCCGATCGAGCTCGGCGAGGCGCGCGCGCCAGGGGATACGAATCGTTCGGACATTGACACACATCGGGCGACACTAAATTCGCACTTCCACCTTCGAGAAACGTTTTGCCGCGACGGACGTGACCGTGGCCGCAATAAAAATGTTTCGGAAATCGGGCGGCGACCGGCGGGGGACGGGCGGGTAGGGGGTGGGGGGTGGGGAGGAGAGTTATGGCCGCCCCGGGCGGCGGCGCTACGTGAACACCCGGCCGAGGAGCTATGAGCAAGATTTAGACGCCTCTTATTGGTATGAAGATTTTCTCTACTTTAAAATACAACTACTCTTACAGAATAAACGGCCGAAATCTCTCTTGAAAAAAATATATATGAGTGGTAGCACTTTACGATAAAACTATTCTTACAGAATATACAGCCGAAATCTCTCTTGAAAAAGTAGTAGCGGAGATATGTGGGTATTCCTTAATATATTTGGAACAAAAAAGGTGGACAAGATTTTGTTGTACCACTTAAAACAAAATCGTCGTTTCTATCCATTTTTAAACTGTTATTTTCAATCTGTTTTACTTTTGGATCTTCTATTCGTAAAAATTAAGCCTCTGCAAAACGAAATATCACATTTGAATTTGATGTTCAACATTTATGTCAAAAATGTCGTCACTATTGTTTTACCAAATGATTTTTAGAATTCCAGGTCTTAACCAATGACCTTATGTTGTAAAGAAGTTTTATAGCGTTAGATGGCGCTACAAAAAAATATCGTCTTTTAAAGACATACAATATTTTTCTGACTTTATTTTATGTGACTGCACGTGGATGACTAATAGCACACAATTACCGACACGATATTAGCCCAATGCACCATATTCCGTTGTAATTAGGTGCCATGCTAGGACCTTCCCTTGATGAGCACGGCTACACTAAACTAGATAGAAAACAGGGACAATTTTTAATGGCGCTTCCACCAATGTTTATTCTGTGCTATGGTACCAACAAACTGCACCACGAGCTGTACAACATTACTTAATAGCACAACGTACTTGTTTTATTTGTCTTTATAATATATATATATATATATGTAGTATTTAGTATTTATTTATTGATATCTATGTAGTTATATTTATGTACAGTTATATAGGTTATATATTTAGGTTTAAGTATAGTGTGTATTTTTTTGTATATTGTGTAGGAATTATGTTTCCTCTAAAGCTTTTTCTCCATAGTTACTACTCGCACTACTGCTCACGATACCCAAAGGTAGACTGGTAGAAAATGCCTCCGGCATTAAGTTGTACCTTTTGCCCGAGTTTTTTTTGAGTGCAATAAAGTTATATAAATAAATACTAAAGTACTCAAGTATACTAAAACTGCGCTGCTGGAACAAGATAAAATGTTACCAAAATTTCGTCAACTATGAAGTTGTTTTTTTTTCAGCGTAAGATGGTCCGGAAACTAGCCGCATCATACCGCTTCCACAGGACCTGTTCCTTCACGTCCTGGCTCCACTTGCGGAGTCACCTTTCCTAAAATGTCCTGCGACGTCGGACGCGCCGCTTCAGATGTGATTCCGATTTATTTTATGGCGGGAAAGGGTGGCTCCTCCGGCGCGCGACAATAAAAATTGGTGTCCAGCGCGGGACACTCGTCATTCGGCAGACCTTTGGTGTGGTGTGATGCGCATTCTCACGCACTCTTTCTTGGACTTCTTTTTAAAATTTTAAGCCTACGTTCATAATTATAATCGTAATCTTAGAGAGTTGATTATGCCCAAAAACCGTTGTTCATGTTAATAAGTTCTTAGGTATTATCTGTCTGAAGAGTATACCGACCTCTCATCGCCTGTGGTATAGAAATTAATTATTTTATGTGAAATCGCAAACTTTAAAACTAAGCCGAGCTCAGCAAACCGGATAGATAATTTTTTACCTTTTTTGACACCCAAACTCACCGACGCAAACAAGATCATGATACGCATTCATCTTTCGCGGTGTATCAAATCGCAATCGTATCAGTGGCAATTTCTGGACTTGATTCGACCAATAAATGTTTTATTAAAATTTTATTCGAAATAACTGTAATGTGAATTGTCACTAATTCTGCTAAACCCTGTGTGCCGTCTGACAACAACTTTCCTACTCCGAAGAGGCTAAGTGGTAAAGACGATAGCACACAGGGAGACCCTACATCTCTACGTAGTTCGTAGGTATAGAAATTCTGTTGTACCTTGGGGTCGTCGACGAGACGCACGGCATGGCGTTGAATCGAGTCCAAGGAGCTAAGCAGGTACTTAGCGGATCCTTCCCATAAATTGATGAGATTGCAGTCTCCAATCATTTTTGCGTCGAGCCTGGCTTTATCTTCAATATGGCACCTTAAATTCAAGTCATGCGTCGGATCGACATCGATAATCCCTTTGGCGTCATCATTACACACAGTTGTACCCTCGGCTATGAACGGTGTTTGCGTCGCGCTAAATACACATACCTGAGTCTTGCTCGCGTTAAACTCGAGCTTCTGTAAACCGCATCCGGAAACTTTTTACAGGGTCTCTTCGAGTTTTGCTACGAACACCTTTGTCCTTATTATACGCAGTAACGGAAGAACGGATCTACTTGATTTTTTGAGTTGAGTCAGTTTATGTGCCAAGGAGATGATACTTTTTAGTAAATATACTTTTTAGGGTTCCGTACCCAAAGGGTGAAAACGGAACCCTATTACTAAGCCTCCGCTGTCCGTCCGTCCGTCCGTCCGTCCGTCTGTCCGTCTGTCACAGGGCTGTATCTCAGTAACCGTAACAGGTAGACAGCTGAAATTTTCACAGAGTGTGTATTTATTTTGCCGCTATAACAACAAATAGGTAAGATTAAAAAATAATTAAAATTAAAGGGGGCTCCCATACAAAAACGTGATTTTTTTTGTTGTATTTTTTACGATGGTACGGAACCCTTCGTGTGCGAGTCCGACTCGCACTTGGACGGTTTTTTTTTCGTACTAAGCCAGCACCCCGATTTAAATCACGGAACAAAACACTTTTAGATATTGTCCCGTGTACAGCCGGGTACTAATGTTTTAAATGCAAAAGTGTTTTGTTGGTTTGTTGTTTTATATTCCTTTCAAACTGCGACGGGTTATCAGATCTTTGTGATTATAGTGTGAAAGTTTTTTTAAACAGTCCCATTTTATTCGATATTGTCCCGAGCGCAGCCGGGTACCGCAGGTAGAAAATACATAATTCAAGCAACTATCACTGAAGTTCTGATATCTTAGTCCTATAAAAATCGGTTCACCCAGGCGAAAGTTCTTAGGTAACAAACATTTAAAAAAATACATTCGAATTGAGAACCATCTCCTTTGTTGAAGTTGGTTAAAAAGACAAAGATGTTGAAAATTTCTTTAGAGGGTGGGTGTCAATCTTTTCCAATGCAGGAACGAAGGTTATTTTCTATCTACTCTACTACAATACTCTAATGCAATCTTATAATGGCCTGGATCGTACATTCGTTCCTCCAAAAAGAAATGGGTGCGTGGCTATTGTTTTCAGTTGTTTTCGGTTTTTTTCCGAATAAGAAAAGAAAGCACTTTCCATTACCCGGCTAATGAAGATATGTCGCGAAGGTCAAGCCACCACCGCACCGGCGGCGGTACCTGCGTACGTTCTCACTACATATACCTACATTTATATTTAAGATAATCCAGTGAATAACAGGGCCTTATTTGGGAAGAAAAACTGGTAAAAACATTTATTTAACAAACATTTCCAGGGTTTTGAAAATATTTTGCTACTGCTGCTTTTCTTGTAAGGGTTTTACGATCAAAGTCCAGCAACGTAAATGAAACTCGAAAAATGTTGAAGTGATCCAACCGTAGATAAATTGACGGAGATTCGACATCTAGCGTGCATACTATGAGAGCCGCTGTCTCTAATTTTGAACAATTAGATTTGAACAATTAGAGTAATTTTCAAAGCAAGATACTTTTTAAGGAAACAGAGCTCCTCAGCGTTCGTCAAATCTATATGCAGACTGCTCTAGTTCATTTTCACTCAAGCTCTCACCTGCACGTTCTGCCAAGCCATGATCATCCTACGCGAATTTCAAGTATGGTGCGCCCTCCCCATTGCCGTACCGCTTTCGCGAACCGGTGCCATACATATCTTGCGCCTAAAATCTACAATACCTCCGATAATTGGGCACACATTAAAAGCATGCACACATTCAAAAAAACAGTGGTGAGGTGGCTGTTAGATAAGGATATTGATGGATGCGAGGAAATACTTTCATACAAAATTCGATAACATCTCTATTTATTTATAACTTCTTATGAGATCGACCTTCCCAATTAATTCTGCAATGCACACAGCATTGCAGAAATAAGATCAAACAAAATTTCTTAGAAACCCAGTTTTAATAGTTAAATCACTATAATATAATAGTTATAATAAAGAGGTGCAGTCATTCAAGAAAATATAGTACTTATATAATAATAATAGTAACTTTATTTAATTATTTTTGTTTTGGATAGCTGACTTTTCTCTATTATTTTATTTTTTTAAGTGGTGGTGGGTTAGTAACATTTTTGTAACTTATATTGCAATGAGCATGTAGTATAAGTTTAGTTTAAGTCAAGTGCCGCTTACTATTAAAAAAAAGGACTAGCCGAGACACGGGCGACACCGCCCAGTTCGGCTATACTATATATGTATAGTGAATATGTGTAAATTGTACAATTTAAAGGAAATAAATAAATAAATAAATAAAAAAATTACCTACACAAAATCAGGTCGGATCCCCGGAAGGGTAGGTATAGATGATGTAGCGCCATACAGTACGATCACAGTATGCTTTTTAATTCCAAATTACGGCCGAATAACGCGTCGTTTGACAATTAGCATGGTACGGAATGCAACTAAACGTCCCGTTTAATCACTCACTTGCCTGTTCACGTTTTGTTATCACACCATTTGCCCTAAGTCCGTTCCGCTGCCATCAGACTGAACGATGTTTTATGTATGTACCCACGTAGGAAAACAAATCCATAGCTCTGACGCGTGCGGGGCGGGGCTGGGTGCGGTGCGGCGGGGTGGGGGTAGCAGGGGGGGGGGGGTGATGAGATTAAGAAAAATCTCGTTGGTTGGAGCTGGCTCGTGCGTTTGCTTCCATCTCTGGCAAACTGTTAACAGAGACGTGTGCCCGTTTTAAACGCCCCTACAAAAATAATGCTCACTCAGTCGCATGAACCTCGTCTGTGTATGACGTGCGCAGGTGAAAAAAAATTTCGCTGAAAGTGTATTTCATTTATTTCCTAGCGTTCGCCTTATTTATTACCTACTTATGAGGTTTTACGATCTGTTTCAATGGATATTAAGAAATTTCTGTTGGTTGACCGGGTTTGTTTATTAACGGCTTCAAAGAGTCTTTAATTTGATCAACCAATTAACTCTCTTTAGAATTGGCCCTGTTCAGGCGGGATTCTGCAGGCGCAATCATCTTTCTGGCGTAGGCCCGAATTCGCGGTGACAGATAACATTTCAGAAATGCCTCGCTTCGCTGTCGCTTATATTTTCGAAGTGAAAATTTTAATTTTATTAATTAAAAATTTAAGAATTTTATTTATTTAAGAACTTTTATTTTTATAACTGAGATAAGTAGCTGTTTCCTAGTCAAAAGACAGCTCTTTTGACAAAATATAAAAAGTAGTAAATAGTTGATAAGTGAAAATCATTGCTTATTAAATTAAATATTTACATATTAACTCAATGATTTTAACCATTTTTTTAACCTTTCTCAACAAATTTTACTTTAAAAACATTTCACAGAATACATACATAAGGTCGAAGGCATTTAGATCATGCGATGACTTAAAATGTATTTTGAAAACAATTCTGCGGTTGCACGAATTAATGAATCCCTTCTCATTTTCTTAAACCCAGCTAATTTCAAAGAATCATTTGATGCAAAAATATTCCATAATCTAGGGTATCACAGGTCAATAACGTAGCACTTATGAAATCATAATTAGGTATGCTGCTGGAAGGAAAGGATGAGTGCAATTCTCTCCACCTAAATTACCTAGTTCTAATTTTAAATTAATTTAAATTTAACATCCAGATCAAATTCATATTCAAATTGTTTATTTTATAATTTTATAAATTTACAGTGAAAATATCTATGGTCCCTTTTTCCTAAACTAGTGCTTGACTGTGTCTTGGGAAATAAATAAAAATTAGTATAATATTCTATGCCTTCGGCTCTAAATACACTGAAATATAAAAAAAAAAAATCCTATATTTAAAGAATCAGGAAATAACCTGCTCCCGTTCCCACTTTATCTAATCTAAAGACGATACTGAATGCCACAGTTCAGGTAGCGCGCACCTATTTAGATGCAACCACGAGGCGAGTGTGGGGCACAGAAGGCGAGGCGATATAGAGGACGGCAGGGGGAAGCTATTTGTCTTGCGTGCATGGGCCGAGCTCATCCGCGGGCGGGCCCACGCGAACGTGAACGTGGCTGCTACGATATTCATGAGTGCAGTTAATGGCCCGGCATCGAGTGTACGAGGGCTGGCAGTCACGTAATCCACGTTATCCATAAAATAATAAGTAGGGGGTTCAACGCTGCTCGCGTCTATGACGCCTTCGGGTCACTGCATGTCAAACGTGCCAAATAAGCAGCCCGCGTATTGTAAACCACATGGTCGAGTACCATGAGTTCCGGCGTACCTCCTGGAAGACCCAGTAGCATGGCGGTTGCGGGGATAAGAGGCAGGTTATCTGGCTTGGTATATAGCTGAAATCCTGCTTAGGAGTGAGATATTGACACGACGTTTAAGGCAACCTGGTGAAACGGATGTGAAGCAACACTAACGGTAAGATGGCTGCCCTATCACTCAGCGCATATTGTTGGTGAGTTCTGCGGTGCCCTTGGTGACCGGATTACCTGACCTCCCGATAGCCAGTTAAGAAGAGTCGTCCATCTTGACGGTAACTGACTATCATGACTTTTCATCCTGATCGCTGAAATTCTGCATGGCCGTAACTTAAAAGTCTCATTGCATGGTCGTTACAATTATTTACGCTTAAAAATTGTGAGTGAATATCGTGCTGTTTGTTCCCAACTGGATCGAAATGATCTGCTCGATCTTAACGAGATTTACTGCTAGAAAGGTGACAACGTTAGCCAGGTACACCCTTCACCCGACCGATTCTGGATAGGGCCTCCCGAAATCGGAGGAAGAGAAAAAGTCTCAAACAAGTTAAGAGTTCTAAATAGGGTGGAACAGAATCTCACGTCACGTCAAAATGTGTCTACAAAGCGACGAAAAGGTATTTATTGCATGAGGTATTGGTCACGTTGGTAACAGGTGCATATCACGGTTGAAAAAATATAATATCAGATACTAGAAAACGTAAAATTTGGAAATACATTTATCCAATTTAGAAAGAGAATAAAGGCTCGCCTGAGAATCGAAGCCCTGCACCCTAACTACGAGTCGTTCGAGCTACGAGCCGAATGTAAACTAAAACAATAAATTTTCAATATTTTTAAACTATTTGGCAATCGATTTGTAGATCAGTCACTTTCCGTGGGGTCAGTGCCCAATCCATATTATCCATTCTCAAATTATAAATGCGAAAGTAAGTATGTTTGTCTGTTGCGATTTCACGCCTAAACAGGTGAATAAATTTTATTGAATTTCGGTATAGAGATAGCCTGGACCTTGGAGAAGGACATATGCTACCGTTTGTGTCGAAAATTAAACTAGAAGGGGGTGAAATAGGGGCGGAAAGTTTTTATGGGGAACTGATATAACATTCAGAAAATATTTTGGCCCGACATCAGTCCAAAACGACATTGACCCGAGCGGAGCTTGGTAGGTACCTCAGCTAGTTATTTAGAAATGTGTCCATTGTGCGGGAACTTTTAATGATTCCAAACATAATCATACATTTTTATTGATTATACATATTTTATGAACATTGTGTATAGTGAAGAGTAGAAAGGATTCGATTCATGTGTATATTTGGTAAAATTATTCATTGGTAACATTAACAGAAGAAGGAATTAAGCCTAACTCAAGATTAATTGCAAAGTAAATTGGCAACGTGCCGATGACGGACGCCTCGTTGGGCCATGTAGTAAGATCAAAGATTCCTCAGCTTCTCTCCCTTTCTTCTTCTTTACTCCGAGCCTCTTCATAGATCGAAATAGGACACCTCCAAAAAAATACCCGTAGATTTGCATGCAGCCCCGCTTCCCGGCCGCCCCGCACGCGGGCCCGATGTGGCCTGGGGGACGTGTTACTCACTCCTTCCAGCGCCATCCATCAGGTGTTATGGGGACCCAGGGTAATGACACGGAGACAAGGTGCCGGCACGTGGATTGGGAAATGGGCTGGCCGTCCCGCCTCCCCGCCCGCCGAATCTCGGAAGGCGAGCGTGTTAAACTTTACGGAGCGAAAAATTGAGATTTTGCAGTGCTTAAGAATAGTATACGATTCGATTAATTATGGCGACGAAAGAGAGAAGTAATGTAAGCGAAGTTTACTTTGAAAAAAAAAACTAATTTCAAGAGGAGCACAGGTAAAATACATGGCATCTTTATTTACGATAATATCGCACCTAAATGGACACTAAAAGCATTGGCACTAGTAAGAATAAACAAAAAAAGTAACGTTATAGTTAATAACATTTGTTAAATATCACGAAAAAAAACTTTGTCGCTCTACCGTTGCCATAATTATTCTATTTCGAAATGGAAAGAACGTCTTAAAACGTTTTTATACGTAACTAGACTTAGATTGTAATTACAGTCTGATATTGGCCTAACACAGATGTCCCGAATGAATTAGGCGCCATGCCAGTGCCAGGTTAATGAGCACGATTACAATGAACTAGATTGGTACAATTTGTATTGCGCCTTCGACCATATTTTCACCTATTGTGATGCTACCAACACGAGCGGTCTTAAACTTAGAGGGAATGGGACACGAAGGTTTTAAATGGTTATCGAACCAGGAAACCGCTTTTTCAAGAATATTGTTTCGTGATTATTAAATGCACTTATTCAACTCTGAAAGGTAATAAAGTGGTAGATGACCTTACGAGAACCAAGGCCGCTTCAGAAAGGTATTTGGAAGAAAAGAGGTAAGTCTCTAATGTAAAAACAAACACTTATCCGATGTTATCCTTATAAACAGATAAAGCAATGCATCCATACTTCCATATTAATATTATAAATGCGAATGTAGCTCTGTCTATCGGTTGCGTTTTCACACCTAAAACGCTGTACCAATTTTGATGAATTTCGGTACAGAGGTAGTTGGACCACGGATAAGGACATGGGCTACGTGTTGTGGCAAAAGATAAACTTGAAGGGGGTGAAATATGGGATGAAAATTTGTATGCGGAACTCATCATCACTACATAGTATAAAACAAAGTCGCTTTCTCTGTCCCTATATCCCTATATCCCTATGTATGCTTAAATCTTTAAAACTACGCAACGGATTTTGATGTGGTTTTTTTATTAGGTAGAGTGATTGAAGAGGAAGGTTTATATGTATAATAACATCCATTAAATAGTGGAGAATTTGAGGTTTCCAATGTGATGTCGTAAAAATTAAAAAAATTCCGCTTACATTGCAAACGCAGGCTGAACCCTACGAGATTTATCAAAATAATGTACTAAGTATTGTACACATTGAAAAGGTCTACAGAAAACTCCGCGATGGTATATATTTATCTGTTATGGATTTCCTACAATGAATTTTTTTTGTTATTTACTTTTTACGACAAATAGTGGCTAATTTTCGAAGCGATTTTAACCAATACAGCATTAATCCTTATCCAATTAAATACCTTAAATACATTGTTGATTTAATATAGATCTATATGGCCCTGTACAGCATATGATTTAAATGAATACTTTCGAAGATATTACAGATTTAAAAATTGCGGGACGTAGCGTTTGCGGCGGTACATGATATTATGCCCGTGCAAAGCCGGGACGGGCTGCTAGTATAATATAAAGGAAATAATTGTGACCGACATTAGTTCAAAACGAAATTGACCCGAGCGGAGCCGGGTACCTTAACTAGTATTAACATATTTCAACAAATAACACGATTTGCGTATTATGATAATACTTACTTCAAACAATACAACAAGTCCGATTTCAAACCAGTTGAACTAAAACGGAACGGATTTGAATAACTAACTGGCGACTGTTTATCATTACCCTGCGGAATGTGACCTCCAAGTCAAAGTGCGACTAAGCCTGGCAATTTTTCCATTTAGCCGCTATCAAATTACACGAAGGGCCCGCGCGGCGTGGGCTCCTCGGGGCGCTAAGTGATTGTAAGGAGATATGTGCGAGTGGACGGAACCGGAAGCGGGGCGCCGGAAGTCGACGTCGCGCACGCCGAGCGGCGGGGACGGCGGCGTCGGCGGCGTCGGCGGCAGCGGCTTGACACCGACAGCGACGCTTTGATTGCGCTGGACCTCACGCGCGGAGAATTTTAAAAGAAAATCAAAGGGAACGTGAACTGGCTCCACATAGCCTCACCACTCTACAAGAACGAAGAGAACGGGGAGATCTTATTGAAACATTTAAAATTCTCAACACTTCTTACAACTCTCCCAAGCTACAAGATATGTTCACCCTTGCTAATACTTAAAACCTGAGAGGGCACTCAAAAAAGCTGTATCACAAATCACAATCGGTCGAAGCAGAACCCTCGACGACACTTTCTTGCTGAACCATGGAATAGCTAGCATTCATAGTGAAATGGACTTATCAAACTTAAGAGAAAGAAAGCCGTGAAGCATTTGAAGCGCTAAATCCGAGGGTAAATCAATGGATCGATAATCTTAAATACTGTTAGTTGTATTCAGAGTGAACTGTTGAAATTTTGTACGCGGACTAGCACGAGATTAACCACACAAAATGCTCCTTAGTCCAGTGATAATCCCCATTTTACAGTAAGTTCACACACTGTATCAGTCAGTCAGCGTGTTTGCGTCCACTGCTGGACATACGCCTCTCCAATCCTTCTCCAGTCCTCCCGGCCCTCAGCGGTACGGAACCACTGCTTTCGGCCGACGCACTTGATGTCGTCTTCCCACCTGGCGGGTGGTCTTCCCACACTACGGTTGGCCTGTCCACGGCCGCCAGTGTAGGACACGGTTACTCCAACGGTCGTCGTCTCTTCGGCTGACGTGACCAGCCCACTGCCATTTGAGCTTAGCCACCCGGTGTCCAATATCGACTACTTTGGTACACTCTTTGGTACTTTTGGACACTACACTACTGTACATATGTTAGAAGGACGCATTGATTACGGGAGGAGGGACTGTAGAAGAATTCCAAATTATGGGTACTGAGCAGTAGGCGGAACTTGTAGATGCAATGTCCGCGAAGGGTTTGCTTGCTGGTTCAAGTCCAGCTTGGTAGTTATTTTTACAACTTTCTTTCATTAATTAATGCGTCCTTACCTCCCGGATGACTCTACACATATATCACATTCGGAAAGAATTATTTTAAATGCCTAAATAAACTTTTTCGCCAGGCATCGAATCAACTTCCCTCAAAGTGGGAGGCGCAAACACGAAAGCACTTCAGAATCGGGGGAGTAATAGAGCACAGTATATTCTCGACAAAACCAGCGAGTAAATAAATTCCGCGAAGGGTGCTTTAGTAATCAAGATATCCATGAAAAAGTTTTGTTGTCAGGTAACAAAATATTTTTCCCAAAATAGGCGGCGAACTACTGGCGAAAGACAAAGTTTCTTGGTTTTGTTGGTACAACGCATTACGACTTATTTGGACCTAGTTCCTAGAATTCTAGTTTCGCGAGAAGAAACATTAATATTAGAGCTTATTAACTATAGGAAATCAAATAATGCCTGCATTGCATTGAAATTCGATTCCATGATTGTATATCCATGATATACTGACTTAATTTATAGGCCTCTAAGGTTTTTTTTTTGCTGTGCATTCAAGCAATATTTACAAAATCCGATAATAATGCTGTAAGAAATGGTTTCTAATGTTTATTGCGTTGACAATAATCGGTTGATATACAATAATCTCTAAGGACCATTTTGTAATATAAAATATATCCCAATATTTAACAGATTTAGTTACATGTGTACCTATATTTTATGTGATTCATAGCAGATGAGAGCTTTGTCCAACGATGATAAAAACGCTCTTAGATAAACTTTAGCAATATTGAATTTGATCAAATCTATATATATTCATGCACTTAGGCCATCGCTAATGGAAAGGCCAACTTTATTCATCACATTTCTTTGATGTATAAATAATATATGTACCGGCTTATTACTACAGCATACATAAAAATACATGTTTTGGCAGTCGTAACCCAGCCCCCCCCCCCCCCGCAAGCCCACTGAACTCCCACTCCCCAGCCAGCGCAGCAGCGCAGCGCGTCTACCTATTTGTAGCTTTTTTTCTCAATATTTCTCTAAAAGCCGCTGACTTGTATCGCCGCAATATTTAAACTTAAAACATTTTAATTAATGTTCCTTTGTGCAGTATTGTTGTTTTGTTGTATGTTTTCTCTGTAATCAATCAATCACTGTTGACTAGTTTATAAGTATCAGGAAAAAATAATAATACAATGACCAAACTGACGATGTTTCTTGTCGGTTCTTCTTCGTCAGAAGTAACCGAACCGACAGGAAAAAAATGACGAATCCGAGTGTGTAATATACATCTAATGGAGGAAATAAAGAAACTTAAACTGAAACTAAAATTGTATTTTTCTTTGTGCACAATAATGAATTTATTCATTCAAATCATGTGGCGTTTTTTTTTTATAAATTCTTCCCCATTTATGTATGTTTATTTTACATATTATTTCTGCCTACAGAATTAATATGATACATAAATAAGGGAAACAGCTAATACGGTTGTTTGTAGCTGCACACCCCCTCTTGTGTCTCGCGCGTTTATATTTTACATGTATTTCAAGTGTAGTTTATACATACTTGTATGTAAAATTTAAATTAAATATAAATACAGTTAGTATTTTTAATCTAGTGGTTCTTGCATATGCGTATATTGTATTTATCGTTTATTGCTACTCAAGATCCTCACACACCCCCACACACCCTCACACCCCCTTTCACACACACTCACACATTGGTATTAGCTGAAGGCTATGCAGCATTCTGTATAGTTAGACTAGCAAGACATGCTGAGCTACCGCCATTTAGCATATAACACGGCATGAACTATTCACGTTGTTAACAAATTCTTCAAATTAATAAATAAGTAAAGATATAATATTAATATTTTAAAACTTACGCGGGACATAACTACAATATTTAGTTTGACAGCACGTCCTGCTCCTCACACGCGCGGTAAGCCGTCAAACTAAATATTAAAGATATAATAAGTTATGTTGCATGTACTAATAAATAATTTGATTTTAATTGCAATATTTAACATAGCTCTCTGCATCGCAAGCTCGCGCAGGTAGATAATACTCCCAGGTTATAAGCCCGCTGTTAAAAGGATATCGCCTAAATATATTGTATCTAAGCCGTCTCTAAAATTATCAACGATCACTCGACGAACCGTTCCCCGTCAAGAGATCCGAGCCAGACATTTGACCGCTGCGAGCTTATGTTTTTATGGAGCCGAGTAAAGCGGGCGGAAGGTGGAAGGTCGTAGAAAGTTCTCGGAGGGCGCGCGGGGCGAGGGGGGACTCGTACTTTTTATTGGTTACGATCAGGTTTATGTCGATGATGTGAAATTCATATTTTTTATCGAAGGGGTCAGGGAGGTTTCCCGTTTTATGTTGGATTGGTTTGCGTGGGCGATTTATACTATTACGGCCGATATATGCAAAGTGGCTTTTGCTTGCTTTCCGCAAGTATTTTTTATTTTTTTTTCATTCTCGATCATCATAGCTACGTTGCTTCGATAGAGGAGTATAGTTACCTTCGGCTACATAACATATATTTACTAATAGGTATTTATTCTCTGACATTCCGTTATCAAATAAAATTATATATAATATGAGCCGATAGCGTTCAGATAAGGACGTAAGTACATAAAACTACATTTAATAAAATTTTAATATAACATGTTATGGTCGAGCTATAATTTAAAGATGAAATTGTAAGTCTCTAGTGCTTTATTTTTTCAAATCAGACAAATATTCATATTTTTGTCTAAAAAAGTTTGAACACAGAATATGACCGTCATATATTTACCGTTATAGGTTTAAATATAGCTAGACCATCAATGAATCTTTTCATCTTTATGAAATTCCAAAATATTTAGTTCTTTTATTATTATTTATTATTTTGAAAAATATTTAAATTTACGACCTCATGAAACTGAATTTAATCATATGGTCACATCATATAAAATAAAGTAAAATAAAATAAATATGTTATCACGCCCTTATGTGGCGACAAAGATTTCGCCGACTTGCTTTCCATAGCAGGGGTTCGATCCCCGCCCAATTCGCACGACTGTCTTTCTCTTTTTAAGTTAAATACGTGCATTTCATCCAAAATGCTAGCTGTTCCATTTTTAGGAATCCATGTAAAACTGTAGTTTATGTTAGGTTAGGTTAGGTAGCCCCTTCCTCTAATAGGTGATAGAGCGACGAATATGATGGAAGCGGTAATGAAAATTTGTTCGTATTTTCTATGTAGTTCAATGCAGCTGTGCTCATAAAGGGATGTTCCTGGATGCCACCTAATTCTTTAGGTAGGTAGGTAGGTCTACTAGGTGGTAGGGCTTAAGCCCGCCGGCATTAGATGAAACATTGTCTGTGTTTTTCATCCAGTTCAATGTAGCAACGCTTATAAAGGGAAGGTTCTGGCATGGCACCTAATTCCTTCAGGAATTTTCTGTATTGGACTAATATCACAATGCCAATTGTGTGGCATTAGCCACACAAAAAAAAAGAATGCAAGGCTTATTTGGTGTAATGGTCATATATCTTGAAACTTTCATGTTGGTGTTTCGTGTCAGTTGGTGAGCGATATTATTGCTGCAAGGATTATTTGGCCATGCATGCATGAACTGAATCTATCCGCAAACATTTGCTATATTATCCATAAAAGCGAGTCAAAATTGTGAAAGATGATCCTCCAAAAAGGTGTACACAGCGGTGATACTAAAAGTGCCGTAATCGTTAATTCAATAAGTGACCCTCCGACCGCCATTCAAACAAAGTTCGTAACGGCACAGTACAAGCTCGCACTCCGCCGAATGAGAATGATTCCCCCATTAGGAGATGAGATTATTCGTCGGTCCCAGGTCGACTCCCGTCAGGGGTGTAAGTGAGCTGTCATAAAGTTTTGACACTTTCAATTGCGGAGACGAGCGGCGTCCGGCGGGGCCGCTGTCACGCCACCTCCACCCCGCGCGCCTCAGGGTCGCCACCACGCTCCGCCGCCACCCCGTAAGTCTAAGTCTTCGGCACTACCGCATGTACATCCAATGTATCCTTGTTTTTTATGTAACTAGGCATGGATGGGGAATACTAGACCTACTTTCGTGATAAATGCCCAACATGAAATGCCCAAATGGTGAAACCTGGCAGGATTTTCTATTTTTTTTTATTTATTATCGTAGTACATACGAAGATCGTCCGTCTCATTTCAACCTGGAATGTTTAGCTTCACGCCGATCAAGTTCTGATATTGTTTTATAAATAAAATTAATGATATTATCGATTGCCCAGACCTACTGTAATGAATATACATTTTCGTTCCCAGGTTGAATTGTAGGCAAATAGGTCGAAACCCTTTCTTTATTGAGCGCAGTCGAGCAAATGTTGGGTCACATTCACCAATATCCAGAATGTGTGCGAGATGCAATGCATGCAAGAATGAATTTGACATTCTCGCGGACCCTTTTAACAAAATAAAAAAGAGAACATTACGTGTGGTAAAATAGATTATAATAGATTATAAGTTTAGTAGGGTTTTTCCAACTTCTTTGCTTTGACTAAATATTTTTTCTTTTTTCTTTCATAATATTTTTGTTTCTAATTCAAAGTTGGTTTTTACGAATGGTTCTGTTTTATAATATATTAACTTTACTTTCAGTTATTTTTTGTTTTGTTCACAACGTAGAAGGGTGTATATATCTGTATTAATATAAGTTTATTTTTTATTGCAATGTATAGACATTGCAATAAAAATACATAAATACATTTTAATTGAAATCAGAACTTTGAACGATGAATCCCTTAGTCGCGTTTATGTCTTGATTTCAGAATCAATCTGTTGAGTAATGTTTTCAAATATATTTTGTTTTAATAAACCTTTCTTTTGGCGCACGTGATTATTTTATGAAACAGGATATTCATGGCTATTTGTCTTGATATAACCCTAACACACCACTGCTCGAAGTTATTAGGTGCCATCCCCAGTAGAATGTACGGACACTTTTTAATGCAGCATCGAAAATATTTTTTTTAATTATTTTCGAACTACATCCAGCGTCGACGGTCGGATGGTCACTCATCTTATGTGTACACAGCTGAAGTCCAACACCTTCCAATAAAAAAATTAATAACAATAATTTTAACAAGAAAAAAAATGAGACACAAGGATTAAGAGCCAAGCGGCGACACGTATGGCAGTGTTCCCATCACGCTTGCTGCATTGCCCCTCTGGATAGAAATGGTCAGTCTTTGTGTTAAATAACTTGCTGATATTGTTATTCTTGTTTTATTGTTCTTGTATTGTAAACAAATATTCTTGTATATCGGGATATGGTGATAAGGTGCTCAAATGCTGATCGTGACGCAAGT
Organism: Incurvaria masculella; assembly: GCA_946894095.1. Lineage (NCBI taxonomy): Eukaryota > Metazoa > Arthropoda > Insecta > Lepidoptera > Incurvariidae > Incurvaria > Incurvaria masculella. Next base: position 14,944,304 of record OX335650.1, read on the forward strand.
TGTAATGTAACCTTACTAACGATTAATAGGTTAATGAATAAAATATTTATTTTTCAATTCAGCCCCGAGATCTCATTCACCTTCTTGGGTGCAGTTGAAGCCTTGCAGCAGCTATTAGTTTAAGCAAGATAGATGGAAACAGTGACCGTTCTTCGGCAAATACGATATCATTCAGCGTAGGGCGGCGGAGGCTATCTGGCGGCCGGGGCGGGCGGGAGGCAGCGCGTAGGACAAGTTTTTGCTCCCGCTGACGTGAGGAGAATGCGGTGGAGGTGAAATATTACATTCTGCAGTCATTTTGTTAACGATTTTATATGCAAAACAGGACGTGTTGAGTCACATTTTAACGTTTAACTTTAGTCTAATTTTATCACCGAATTCAAACGCGCAAAATTTGAGACAATGAACCAATGGGTGTATGGGGGTCACAGGGGACAAAAACATCATGTCATTGCATGCGTACAAATACGGGGGCTATTTTTGTCGACAACTTATTTCTTATATGCATTGAAAATTCAATATTTTAAAAAATATCAACCATCACTTAGAACTGCATCTAATTGCATAATCCGACCTACGACCATCTAGTTTCGTTTATATTTTGATGTCTTTCTATTTATTACCTAAGTTATCTATGACAATAACATATGTAATCGAAAATTTAACATGTGTGAACATACTAATCATAACGTAAATATGTTTCTAATATTTGCTGTTTGCTATCAAAGATTGATGATTCCACTGAACAAGCCCCTTGGACTATAAATATACTTACCATCGAAATACTTATATGCTCGAGAGAGATTGCTCGCAGATTTTTTCAAAGATAATCGTCTGATCGTCCACAATAACTTAACTCCGTCGCCGGCGAACTTATGTCCCGACTCAACTTCTCTATTTAAACTCGCCGACTTTGTATATTTATTGCCCCTACATCTGTAGCCGGCTCATTTCAATAAACAGGGGGAAAAAGAACTTCCGCGTCTACATTCAGCGGAAGCCGACGTTACGACGCGAAGCTGGAAAATTGTTTCTGGGGAAAAGTCCATCTCCTTTGTTGAATGTCTTTGATTCTGCTGATGTTGGAATAATATGGATCGCGGTGAATATTAATTCGCGACGCTGATAACTATCGTTGAATATATATAAAGCTGTTTTGAAAGTCCTGTAACAGAAATATGTATTTATTTAAGTAAAATATAATGGTTCCCCCTAAGCATTGTTCCTCGTAAGCAAGTTGTTCCGTCTATGTGGACTGTATTTAATAGTTTTTTATTGTCGCCGCAACACACCGATCCCGAGAGCTTACCACCGTCCACGCAGCCAGCAGTCGCCACCACAAACCCTCAGCTTTACGCACCGCCGCCGCTGCCAATCACTTCCTCCCCACAGCCAGGACTTCCACTCTAGGTTTTAAGATGAGCACCAAATTTGCAGGCTCACTCAGCAACGTTTTGAATAGAAGTGAAGAGCGGGTACTCTTCAAAAGGCGAGCAGCTAGACGTACTCGCCAAGTCTTGCGGGTATGGAAACATACCGGCGCACGTACGGGAAGCAAGTCTCGATATTCAATATGCTACGACAGCTCAACCCGACAGTAGACCTTATACAGCGGGCATAAGGTCAGCCTCAGTGGCCCAGTGGCGCGACACTTCGGCGATCGCTCTCCGAAGTTAAGCAACGCTGGGTCCGGTCTGGTCTTGGATGGGTGACCATTCGACCGTTGAGAGAGGCTGGCCGTGGGTACTTACTAGGTGGTAGGGTTAATCCCGCCCGGGTTGGTACCATCGCATTGGATGAACGATGGTCGAAGCGGCAATGAACCATTGGGCCCGAACCATGGAACAGCTCGCATAACGAAATGCACTTATCCAAATCAGAAAGAGAAAGTAAGTGGTACATTACCGGAGCGAGAATAACCCATAACCTCCACAACCAACACCACGAGCTGTACGAATGTCGTATCCGTCTAACCTCATCGTCACGAATATTTGCAGCGAGTGACTTTTACATTTTATTGGAATATTTAATGCTCCCCAATAAGTGCGTGCCATCTCCACGGCACTTGTCCAGACTCTGCCCCCCTCTCGCCCCTCGACGCTACGTCACCTCTCACCCCCTCCCACTCAAGAAATGATGAATTCGTTTCGATAACTTCTCTAATGAGTATGACTCGGATAATCCACCCTTTATTTTTGTTTTAAAATCGCGGGTAGAATTCTTAATGCGGAAGGAGACCGCGGAGTGAAAATCCATTAGAACTGTTGTATTTTGAAAAGGGTTTTTATTAAGACTGGAATAAATTACGCATCAAATCGGATGGATAGGAAAAAACCGATAGGTTTTCGCGAACGACCCTTTATTTACCGAGGAAATACATTATTTAGAAGTGGGTAGAATCCTAAAGGCTGTGTTAGTCAGAAATGCGTAAGGGAGTGGTAGAATTCTGTTACATAGATCTCTACAACTATCTTGTATCTTGTGATAAAAACACATACAAAACATGTATCTTCGGCAGCGATATCTAGATGAAGCTCAATCCTGGTTCGTATGAACCCACAGGCCGAAAATGTGTATGCTCATTTCAAACTACATGTGATAATTGTTTTATCAATCCTTTTCTATTTGACATTAGTACACATTACATTTGCTTATTAAAGTTATTTTTATCTAAAAATCTATTATTTCCAATTTTGATAATTACGCTTAACAGAGGGCTTACCATGGTAAATAACTCGCCAGGTGAATTACAGATGAACAGACAAAATAGTGATTAAAACTGACGTTTAGCTGTATTTCGTATCATGCCAACTGGTAAATTTTAGTTCACTTGGCCGAATAACATGCCGTTTAACGGTTATTATGGAAATGCCAATAAAATGTTTATTCACTTTTTTGCCTATTCACCTCACACGAATTATTTATTATGGTAACACCTCAGGAGCTTTTTTTCCTATTTGTTATTCTTGTCATATTGTAACATTGATAACATTTTAGATTTTAAAACATAAAGTTTATTCATCAGAACTATATCTATGTTTGAATGGATTAGGTATATTTTTATATAAAAAAATACTACGTTCTTAGCTCTATTGTACTACGGTACAATAGAGCTAAATATTTTATTTGATGTTTAAAATGCTTAAAGAATGAATCGCTTGACTAATCAAAATGTTAGGAACCTATCAGAGGACCAATAAATACGAATAACAATGTTGTGCCGTGTGGGTTCCGGCACGTAAAAAGGATACTATTGTGCCCACTGCATTTTTGCCTGTGCATGTCGTAAGAGCCGACTAAGGATTTCGTTGTTCGTGATCCGGATTCCACGTTAAACTGTAGATACCCCTTACTAGGTTAAACCCGACCGGGTAGGTACCATCGTATTGAATCAACGATGGTCACAGCGGCAATGAAAATTGTCGGTGTTTCCTATCCAGTTCAATGTAGCAGTGCAATAAAAGGAAGGTACTGGCATGGCACCTATGTATTTTCCATAATGTGTGTTGGGCTAATATCACGACAGCCATCCATGTCCAGTACATATGAAAAAAATAGCCAAGTGCGAGTCGGACTCGCACACGATGGGTTCCCTACCACCATCGTAATAGGGAACTCCTTTATTTCTAATAACTTTAAAATTTTACCTACTTGTTATTATAGCGGCAAAATCAGTCTGCGAAAATTTCAGCTGCCTATCTAAACACGGTTCATGAAATACAGCCCTGTGATAGATGGACGGACGAACAGCACAGGCTTAAAATAGGGTTCCATTGGCACTCTTTGGGTACGGAACCCTACATTGAAGATACAGTTCATCAATATGTGCAAATATTCCCTCTTCCCAGCAGTGGTTCATTTCTTTATTCGTTCCGAAGAAAACCGGACATCCGGTGTAACAGAAATAGACAAGGAGCTAACGCAATTTGGCGTCACTGCAAATAGATTGTAGTGTCCTCGTTCTTCCTTCGGCAGGCAGCGTCTAACGTTGTTATGCAGCGGGTCCAGCCCGCGAGCCTGCACTCGTTCGCCGCCCTGACGCCGCCGCCCGCCCATGCTCCCCCCCCCCCACCCCGCCCGCCCAAGACTCGCCGAGCTGACCGGAAGCTAGTTTTATTGCCGATCCTCTTATTTATTTCTTTCCGCTAGCCATTTCGTCGGCGGCCCTAAAGAACAACGTATCTCCGAAGAAAAAAAAACTATACATCCAGTGGACTTTTATTTCTTTGAACCGTCCGCTGAATGGAACCGTTTTACAACCGACCATGCAGCCGCATCCACAAATTTAACGACTTTATTCGATTTCAGTAATATAGTATGTAACTTGATTGTCACTCTTACAAACTCCCAAACTGCCAAGGGTTATTCACTTCATTTACATATACTAACTATGTCATTTAATGCAAGTGTTTTTGTTGATTTGGACATAGATGACTAATCACCATTCCTACTGTCATATTATTGGCCCCACACCAAACGTCAACTAGGTGTCATGCCAGGCCCTTACTTTTTTTGCCTGGCTGTATTGAACAAAATATAGCCAATTTCTGTAAATACACTTACTAAACAAGTTCGTCGCTTTTTCCAAGGAATGTGATATGCGTGTTTTATAATCGACCCTGAAGCAAGGACATATTCATTAAAGAAAAGACATGAAAAAACAAAAAATCGGCCCATTTCCATTGCTATTCAATGCAATGGTATAAAACTGGGCGGTATTTACTTTACAACCTATGAAGCAAGGACATCTAGTTTACGTGGAATCCACTCCTGGAACAGGCTTTAGAACGGGATGTTCATCTCGACTGCGTCCAATGTTGCTTATCCTCGATAATCGATTGGCTAGGAGGCTTTATGCACTAAAATCCTGTTAAAAGCTATTATGCCAATAAGAAAGTCGAATAATAATTTGTAAATAAAGAATACCAGAAACCAGGATTTAAATTTCTTATTCTATTATTAACCTTGTATATTGTCAATCTTTACCTCTATTAAATTATCATATCCACTAAAAGAAAAAGGATTTGTTTAAAGATATACATTTTTCCAAAGCAGTGCTCTGGTATTCATTCATTCTATCGCAGTGGTTATGGTTGCATTTTTAGCTGAACTAATATTCAGTTCAAATTTTTGATCGTTATTTGCTTCTTAGTTTAATCCATTCTTACATATTTATCTACCAGTATTTTAGGGTAATGATTTTTTGATAATATTATTAAATAAAATTTTAACAACATGAAAAGGAAAAAAATAGAGACACAATGGTTAAGAGCCAAGATAAAAAACTTCGTCCAGCGGCGACACGTATAGTATGGTAGTGTTCCCATCACGCTTGCTGCATTGCCCCTCTGGATAGCAATGCTCAGTCTTTGTGTTAAATAACTTGCTGAAATGTTGTCTCCTGTTAAGTAAATAATTTTCTTTCCAATTTCATATATGAAGTTTTTGGCGCTCGCACACCACGGGTCGAAGGTTTCAACCGCGAAAGGAACAAATAAATAATTTTAGGTTTGTATATTAATTAATAGTCCTTCTTTATAATTATACGGATTGAAAATTGTTGTGTACACCTGTAATTGGATGACATGCCAGAAATATATATAATCACTTGTTGGTGTTCCTTCGCTATATAAACAAATAAACCAATCAGAGAGATTACTTTTATGACGAAAGGAGAACTGTATTTTGGCGACGTGCCACGAAGCATACTCTAGCGCTGCCGCTGGATCGACGGTCGCTTGTCACACCCCAAATCCCTTCAATAGCTGCATCGAAAATATTCACGGCGGGGCGAGGGGTGGGAGCGGCACCACCGGCGGCGATGGCACTACCAGCAGATCAAGCTAATCCCCGGTGGCACCCGCAGGCCGATTACCGCCCCCGGGCGCGGCGGCTAGCGACGGCCGATTAGCGCCATCTAGAGGCGGATAATTGGATTACAGGCCGCAACACGCCAGCTACGCGCACCGCCAGTGTTGCTTGTACGCTTTTGGCAACATTGGCAGCGGCCATCAGCTTCGTCTAAAACAATATTGTGACGCTAAAAATATTTTTAAATAAAAAAAGGACCACCTTCAAAAAAACATACCGAAACTAAAAGCAAAAAAATAATTGGTTACTTCTAATTAATGTAAGATGGGCTATTTTAATACCTAACTAATTATATACAATCTTTTCGCCGTAATAAGAAGTCACTGTAAATTTTAAGTTTCTAGGATAATTGGTTTCGAAGATCTCAACATGAGTGGTTTTCGCCAAAATGTGTTAAATTTGGCCTTTTTGCCCCGCTAATAGTAGGGTTTCCAAAAATATTTAGTTCATAAGTATTCCCATCTTAAAAAAAACCTATCATGACATTTCTGCTTTCAGCGGTTTCAGACAATTTAAATGTGTACAATTTGCCCTCCTTTATCCCCCTTAAAGGTAAAATTTTAAAAACATCTCTCAGTGAGCATTCTCTACCCTAAAATAAAGCTACTTTGAATAATTTCGTTTATGGGTTGAGTGGTTCCATATTTTTAATGCTAATTGGAAAAAAAATACTTCATTTTTGGATTTTAATGTTTGGTGATGATGGGTTAAGTTCTATGTTTATGAACTTGCCGGCCCCGACATGTACCGATTAGGCCAAGTTTTTTGTTTATAAAAACTTCGTACAACACCATTAAAGCACAAACAGCAACATCTGCAACGATACAGCTACTATACAACAAGGACTATTCAACTCCATACAACACAATAAAATGTCATACAATTTCAAACCACACCTTACAATACCACACAGCTCCATACAACACTATACAAAACCATGCAATATCAACAATTCCAATTCCATTTAAAACGATAAAAAACCATACCATACAATGTAACTCCATAAAATACCAAACAGAGTTTAGTGACAAGAGGGTCAGTCAGCTTACAGTTGTTCCTAAAATCGTCAACTTACATGTTTTAATGTCTTTTGACAAATATCGTTGTTAAAGTACAAGTTTGCTAGGAAAATTATCCGACTTGACCACACTATACAAAACCATGCAATACAATGCAACTCCATAAAAGATCAATACAATTCATACAACACCAAAAAATACCATACAGAATCATGCAATATTATAAATTAACTATGAATGAAGAAGATGTAGAAGATATGTCGTTTTACAAGTTTAGTGACGAGAGGGTCAGTATGCTTACAGTTGTTCCTAAAATCGATCAACTCACATGTTTTAATGTCTTTTGACAAATATCATTAATGTACATACAAGTTTTTTAGGAAAGTTATCCGAATTGACCACTTTTCTGCGACATATATACGAAGGAGCGTCCTCGACTGTTTTATTCAATAAAGGTTAATTTAGCGTTTAATATCGGTTCTAATCCGAGATTACTGGCCATCGTTCAAAATGGAATGCACATTTTCAGAATCGGTAAGAAATAAATAGGCCATTGAACGTGAAACTTTGTACTTAGCGCGAATGTATGTTCCAAATTCCGCAGAAACGAGATAGTGCCTAGCCTTTTCTCAATTAAGTACTTACAATCAATAGTATTTTTGTGTATGTGAGTAATCAGATTTCTTGCCTCAATATTGTTGATATATATTTAATTACGTCCCACAATTAACCAGAGACAAATGTATGTAATTTTTATATTTTATGGCGCCGGAAAACCGAATTTTCGATCTCATAATTTCCTATTCGTCATTTTCCAATGTCTAAATTTTTCGCGTTTTTAGTTTTGTAATTATACAGGTTTCGCTAGCATAATCCTCATGTTTTTCGAGACAAAAAAGTTATTATTATTTTTTTCTCTAAATAGTGAGAAGAAAGTGTCTTATCACCGAGATATATATTTGTGAAATTTATGTTTTTCTCTAATGTAATTTGACGTCGTAATATAACATTAACTGTAACGATGTAACGTTGTAACCATGGATAAGGAAGGTCTTGGCATGGAACCTAGATCACCCGTGGCGTATCAGGCTAATGCTATGACAGTAGGTGTGATAGCCATCCATGTCCAAGTACATGCAACGTTCCCACGTTCTTACGGAACATTAGATTCTTTTTACACTAAATTATTGATTACTTTGTACGGAAAGTCTACATTTTTATTTAGGGGATATTCCGAAAAAAGTTATTAACCTTTTTTGTTTGTTTCAATTCCAATAAACATTTCCCAATTTTAATGTACTGGCCATTACGACAACCTGCATAATGTTTTTAGGTGCCTAATAAACAAAGTAAAGGTTATCAAGTCCCAACTCAAGCATTCGATCCGATAAATTATAAAACGAATAGTCGTTTAATATATTTTTCTGATCACGGATTATTTTATATCACCCAATTGCTCCGTTACTACTATTCAATGTAATATTTAAGTGAAAAACGGCATTCAAAGGGATCCAATTCTAATCGATCTATTACAACGATAAATACTAGTGAGCGTTTTACGGTACTAAGTTTATTGGGCATGGCCGTAATTTTGCTTTACTTTTGAGTCTCATCGGCAGTCTTTCTTCCGCGGATTATTAAATTTTCCGCTTCCCCGCTCGCGACTTTACTCATGTCGAAACGGATGCGTCTGTCGGTCCGTGTGTACACAAAAATAATAGTATCCTGTTATTTTCGGGGTAATAATCGAATTACAACTATCTCTTGTCTACACATAACGTAGTAAACATTAGCAGTCTTATCAGAATTAACTGTCAAAATTTAATACGAGGATTATTTACAAAATACGATTGATTCCGGAGATAGTCGGCGTATTAAAGTGAGCACGCGCACTCTGACTACTACTGTTGGTCGCTTGTTACCCGGTAACATGTTACTAACAACCGGATTTGATTGGCAGTAATTGGCTCGTCGACGACCCCGAGGTATCCCAGAATTAAGAGACCCTCCAACTCTGTACTACAAACTGTACTACTAACTGTACCTCCAAACTGTACTCCCTTTCTGTGTTTTGTGATCTAGACCGAGAATGCTCTTCAGATCTGCATGAAGCCATTCCTATATGCACTTTCTACCATCGCTATAGGTAGGGAAACGCTCTGACGACTTTCCTCGAAATAGAGCCAACCATCCTGTAAATTCCTTTATTTATAGGGTCAGTAAAATGAGGGATGCAATCCTTGCCGAGATATTTTTTAATAGCATACAGATATAAAATAAAACTGGATACTTCCACATGTAAAAATGAAAATTTTGCAAAACAGGACATTTGAATGTGTTAATTGTTTTGCATGCAACAGGCAAACGGCCTTTTGCAATATTTACCCCAAAGTACAACCCGGGGTGCTTCAAACAAGGTGTAATGAAACACCTTTAGTTTCGCAGCCCCTGTAAACGTTCGAAAGCCCATGGGCGTCGTCAGGCATCTCTTTGAGGACCTCACGTCCACGCTATAAACAAATAAATCTTCGTTTGTATATTCGCCACTAACAAGAAGAGTCCCCATATTACCTCGTGGCAAAGTATGCTTTGTTTGTCTTCTTTGAAAAAAAAAACCTTCAAGACTTCGTTGATAACATGTTTATTTTAGGGTTTCGCACACAAAGGGTGCCAACGGAACCATATTACTAAGCCTCCGCTGTCTGTCCGTCCGTCCGTCTGTCCGTCAGCCCGTCCGTCCGTCCGTCTGTCACAGGGCTGTATCTCATGAACCGTAATAGGTAGGCAGCTGAAATTTTCACGGACATTTCTCAGATTATTATTTTTTTTAATAACATTATGAAAACTAAGCTCCCATGCGTTGGTTGTTATAGCGGCAACATAAATACACACTCTGTGAAAATGTCAGCTGCCTACCTATAACGGTTTATGAAATACAGCCCTGTGACAGACGTACGGACGGACGGATGGACGGACGGACGGCGGAGGCTTAGTAATAGGGTTACGTTGGCACCTTTTGAGTACGGAACCCTAAAAACTGTATTAATTTTATCAAAAAGGTGTTCGTGGTCCGTTCGTTCGTTGATCACTGGTACATGCGGGGGAGTCTGGTGGCGGCGGCGGCGGCGGCCGGAGGGCACGAGTGAGCGCGGTGCGGTCGCGTTTAGGCGTCCAGACGGCAATAAACATAAATATTTTTGCGCCGTTCCGCATAGCTCAGCGAGCTCGTAATTAAATTCCACTTTCATTAAAGCTCACAAATCTTTCCCTCCACATACTTGGACCTCCGCTCCTGCTGCCACCCCCCCCGCAGGTAGCGGCGGGGGGGGGGGGGGGAGGCGGAGCATTACGCCCTTTAGGCCTTTGTGGCGCTTATTTATAGCTGGAGGATTTTGCGAAGGTGTAATTGGTCGGATTCGAATGCGGATTGAATATTGTAATGTCTCTATCTATAGTAGCTAGGTACATGTCTATGGGTTGATTCATTGAACTGTCCATATAATTAAGATATATGTAGCGTATTAAGCTGTACACTTAGTGAAAACCAGGCTAAGAATAAACAAATTTATTTTTTTAAAATATGCAAAATATTTCGAGGTTAATTTAGATTTTTACCATATTATGGTTTATTGTCATATAGTATTTTCGAAAAAAATATTGTGCATATTCTGGTTTCTTAAAAGCTGTCTTTTCTCTTAAACGAAGACTCTAAAATTATAAAACTAAGCAACCATTCGGGTGTTATCAAATTTTCTGAGAGCTGTTCGTGCATAATTTGCCACTCTCTATTGTAAACTCGGAGGAAGGGGTATTTTTAAATGCCAAGCCCCCGAACCTGTCAGAAATAAATTAACACGGGCAAATACCGATGTGATCCCAGTTGGGGAAAAAATGCGAAAAATTCCTTATCGCTAGATCGAATGAAAAATCTTTAAGGAAAAAGAAAATTACTTTTCTTGTACCTTAACCTTATTAATAAATTAATACATTAAAATTTAATAGGTGAAACCCGATCACTTAAAAAAAAAGGAAAAAGGCAAATGCCAGATGCCAGAGAACATAAATCTTCAACAGTGGCGTTCGCAGCAACAATTTGTTCTTTAAAAATACATGTTCTTCCGTGATTTCAAACCATTTACTAAGTGATAAACAACACGTTTTGTCACGCGGGTATTTTACGATGAATAAAAACCACATACAGCAAACTGCACATTTCTCATGAAAATAAAAAAAAGGATTGCACTTCAATAGCACATCATTAACTGAAAACCATCTACTCGGTAGCTTGTTTTAAATTATGTTTTATTATTTTTATTGTAAATTTAATAAGTCGTTTGTGAAGTAACTTAGTGTAGATTAACTACCAAAAGTTTAAATAAATGAAATAAAAAGAGACTTCCAAGAGGAAACAAATTTCTTGGAAACAGGTAAGACAAGACGGCTTTTAGATGAAATAAACCACATTCCAAATTTTTTTTTATAATTAAAACGTACTCGTAGCCACCAAATTAGTTAACACGATGACGTTGCATTAATTAATAACTCTGAATAAAATTGTTATCATTCGAGTATGTTTTATTTGGTTGCAGCTGAAGTCCTTCGCTCGGGTCAATGTCATTTAGGACTGATGTCGGGCTTAATTATTTCCCGGAGATTATTTGAGTTCCCCATACAAACTTTAATCTCCTATTTCTTTATCCGAGTTTATTTTCGCAACAAAGGTAGCCTTCTGCAAGGTCCAGACTATCTCAATAGCAAAATTCATCAAAATTTGTTAGGAGGCTTAGGCATGAAATTGAAACATACAGACAGAGTCATTTTCGCATTTAAAATATTAGTATGGACTAGCTGAGGTACCCGGCTGCGCTCAGGTCAATGTTGTTTTGAACTGATGTCGGGCTGAACTATTTCCTGAATATTATATGAGTTCCCACGCAAACTTTCGCCCACTATTTCACACCTCCTTCGAGTAACATTTTCGTCAAAAAAGTTAGCCTCAAAACGTAACAGACAGGCAGAGTTACTTTAGAATATATTAGTATGAATAAGTATGGATTGATATTTCTACGTATTTTGAAATGAGACGATTTTCCGTTGAATTCTGGAATCAAATAATGCTGGTAATGAACTCATCGGTCATTCCGCAAAAAGGAAACAAGCGTGCTTTTTTCCCGCCACCGACAAACATCGGCTCAGCATTGACCCCGTTCTAGCCCTTCACTTCATCCATCCACCTATCTTTCGCGAAGTGATCAGTCTTCCCCTAATGAATACCGTCCAGTTGGATCAGTAACTTGCTAAGACATAAATCAACTCAAATTACTAGTCTGACGGGGTGGAGTGGCGGCAGCCGCGTCCCCGTATCTTTCCGTAGCGTGATTCCTTCGTCCACACTTGACATATTTATTCTGTAATCCTTATAGACAGAATAGGAAAGACACACAAAGTCAACTCTTCATTCAAAATGTAATGACATTTTTTATCTTACTCAAAACAATCTCTAAATCTCCACGTAGCTGCAAAATTATATTGTTCTTGTATAAATAGATGTATGTTTCTGGATGTAGGAAAACAAGTTCCTTATAAGTCTTTATAAAAGGCAGTCCTCAAGGGCGCTATCATTTCTTATGATGAGGTAAGATTTAAGGCTATCGTGAAGTTACAGGAAATCTAAGATTTGAAAAAAAATATTAAGTAATGCATTCTTTGTCCATAGGCACGGCGACTGCCATTATGCTAGCGAAATCGACTTGCAGGCTCCAACGTTTTCTGACCCCTAAAATTATTTTTTATCACTTGAGAAAGCTTCATTCTGTCCTTTGTCCTTTTTTTTTGTAAATATCTGTATTTTTCAGTAAAAAAATCGAAACTGAACGTAAACAATATTTTATTTTAGCCAATATATTACACATTGCGTTACGCGCAGCGGTTACTTTTGCTATAACTGTGGTAATTGTAAAATATTATTGTCTCCTTAGTATGTGCCATTTAGTAACAATTTAAACCATTTATCAAGTAGATTTACCAAAAATTGTACAAATTTGTTCCTTCCACGTCACGAAAGTAAAAAAAACCTTCACCGACGGTTGTCAAGTTGGGCCATTTATCGCGTCCTAAGGCAATAATATCCCCTATAACTTTTCCTCACATATGTTCGCCGGCGGGCGGGGCTGGGGGGGGGGGGGTACAATAGATAACTTCTTCATGATTTAGTTTTATTGTTATCTCTCTGGACCCGCCGCCGTCGCCGCCGCTAGCAGATTATTCCTTTCTTTGCCTTTCGTGAACGCTGCACTTCTTTTATACCGACTTGCGTTTGTGATTATGACTATTGTGGCAGAAAAACTACAAGTAATCTTTCATATATGTACATTTTCTGTGTAAATTGCGATATATGGCGATTCTTAACTTGTTGCTCGAAGCCTGATGACGCCTATAGGTTTGCAAACGTTTCTGGTCGGCTAGGTACTTCTTCACAATAGGAAATTTATGGGAAGTACCATGGCACGGTTTACCAGTCCTATAGATAAAGGATCTACACGATCGTTGTGGTCCGCGGAGGAACCCCATCCTCCGTGGTGTGGTCTTATAGAAGAATTATGGTACGTGTATTTGTCATGTTGCGTTTTGAGCATGGTACTCGTTGAACGTGGAAGAAGAAATAGCGTTACGCAGATCCGAACAGCATTCTAGGGCGTTAATAGATTTAAGAAGGAGAAGAATTCTGAAAAGATGTTGGGTCTCCAAATTCTGGACATCATACATCTGGACCAAGAACGTTAAAGAGGTATGAACGCCTAACACTGCCCGCGGCAGTGTAACACAAATCCTGATAGCACTCGCAGGATTCGCACGCCTGGCTCGCTATATAGTCAGCCGTCGGCCACGCTCTTGAAAACAGTGCTCTGTGTATGCGTGTAAAAACAATTCGGCCAAGTTTAATGTGCGGAAAAGTGGATTATCTTATCATTGAAAAGTAATTTTAAAAAGTGAGCATAGTATTTGTATCTATAAACTAGCCAACAAAAACTGCTGTGGCTGTGTGCTCTGTGAAAATTTCAGCTGTCTCCCTATTACGTTCATGAGATACAGCCCTGTGACAGACGGACGAACGGTCGGACAGACAGCGGAGGATATTAATAGGGTTCCGTCTCTTCGGGTACACAACCCTAAAAAAACTATCTAAGAGTGCGTTTTCACCTTATAGAGGAAAATAAACGCATTAACGAACGAATGTATTTTGTGTTGTGGTTTGGTCGCCATGTTGAAACTAGCAGCTCTATGTAGAGAAGATTAAGGTAATTACGTAGGTAAGTACGATAGTTTTAAAACCAAACGTGCAAGTGTTTCACAGTGTTTTGTTGCCACTGGAGCAGGTGCTTGCTTACGGTGACGCTTGGTTCGGGTTATCTCTTTCCCTAAAATATCGTCGAGGGAGGTGATGACAGTGCCCGGCGTGATGCTCGTGAACGGGTGCTGTTTGTGGGGACTGGCCTGCTCCAATTGGCAACATGTTAGTTGGTGGGGATAGTCTTTGCAAATAAAATGATATTTGTCATGAACTGATGCATACCGCATGAATTGTAAATTTTCGTCAATTAATGTTAATTTATTGTATTACTTATGATTTTGTAAGAAAAATTGACAAACACGTTTGTAAATTTAGTCTAAATTGAAAAAAAAAAACATTGAAAAAAACACAGCGGAGTTTATTTCCAGTTCTTCTTCGCTGTGTTTTGTTTTGCTGAACTGGTCAATGTTAAAATATGGCAAATTCGAGTGCAGTGTACTGTCTATGGATGATGAATAAACAATACAATCTCGCCTATTATAATGCATAGAGTTCGATTCAAGGTCATAATTGGGATTTTTGACGTGAAACATCTTTAAAATCAGAACCATACGGTACCATACCAGAAAAGTGGACGGTAACGAATTAGTATACATCGTCCCGTCTTTATAAATGTTTTAACTATGAGCCCTAAAGACTTAAGTTAAATGTATTTTTTTAGCTTCAATAATCAGCTCGCTGATTTGACCTTTAGTTTGCATTACAAATTAAAGGAGAGGATGGAAGGACATCACAAATAAAAAAATTGGGTAGTATTAATAATAACAAAATAGTTAAAAAGAAGAAGTCATGGAACCTTCAACGGTGCCTTCAAATCGAACACAGAGCGCGCGAAAGGGTTTCTAGGAGCATACATTTTAAAAGTCGCATCCATGGCTAGCGAATGTTCTTAGTTTGTGATTTTGATAACTGCAGTGCTGTACGCGTGTACGCTTAAATCGCATATTACATACATTACAATATGTGCTTACATGTACGGGCAACAGTGGAAGTGTGCATTCCTTGAAAAGTGTAATAACTTAATTTGAACAGTTCCAGCAGTAGGCGATGGTTGTGTCGTGACGTCACTGCTGCGTGCCCGCTCGGCCGCGGCACCGCCGCATGCTACGGGGAAGTTGGCGAATCGTTTTCTTTGTCGTTCTGCTGAATTGTAATATATGTGCCCCTTTCGCTTGCACAACGCCAGATTATAAAGTTGTATATTAACAGTTTTATTTATGAATAGTGCTATTATTATTATGGCCATCTTTGGCGAAGGCCATCACCCAAATTGGACTAACAAACTAAATTTGTATTAATATATAATTAAAGGTAACTCTTTAAAGCATACCTACTAGAAAATAGGATAATAGTGTAATTAATGCAAGAAATTAAAGGCTTATTATTTTATTTATTAATTTATTAATTATTGTTATGACTGCATATTAATATTATGTACTTCATTTCCTCATTCAGTCATTTATGATGGCTATATTTTGTAATTTAAATTTAAAAATAACATTAACTTGTTTCAACATTTGCCGATTGTAACAGAAGTCACTGACAGAGCTGAGCGACTCGTAGATCAGGGGCTTGTGAACTTTCCTTCCATGCCAGTGGTCATGGGGTCAAATCCTGGCCCAGTTCATGCATCACTTTCTTTCTCTTTCTGAGTTGGATAAGTGCATTTCGTTGCGAATGCGAGCTGTTCCGTGGTTCGGAATCCATAAAAACTGGAGGTCCCCTTCCCCTACACTGAGAAAAAAGTAGGCTGACAAAGTGACAAAAATCACGTTGTCAGAAAAAAATTGTTGAAGCATCAAAATAAGTTGTTACTTTAACGAATCGAGCTTATTTCTCAGGACAGCTTTTATTTTGTCAATTGCTTTTTGGCATTGAAACAAAGTCGTATTTGTTACTGTAACAACTTTGGTCACTGTTTGTTAGTGTAACAAAGTGGAAGTTGCGAGCGCAACAATGTCTAGTATGTTTTGCTAGAATTACTTTGTTAGATTGTATATATGGTCGACAAAATAAAGGTTGTCGTTGCAACCATTTCACTATGACGGCTCTCCAGGGTTAAAGTTTCTTTGTTGGGCCAACAATAATTTTTTCTCAGTGTACTAGGTGGTAGAGTTGAAGCCGGCCTCGGTTGGTACCAGCGCATTGGATGAAAACAATTATGGCCTAATATCATAACAGTAGGTGTGGTAAGACCTATCCGAAATATTATAAAAAGATAAAAAAGACAATTGTCTATTCTATAATTATTTAATCTATGCTATAAATAACTATTCTAATGTGAACACGTTGCAGCGTGACCCTGCCATTATTATTTTTATGCCACTGGACATGGATGGCTAATAAACGGCAGGACGAATATTAGCCCAACACACCCTCCTATCTCCTCCCTTTTATCTATGATCAGAACAAACAAAAACCGGCCAAGTGCGAGTCGGACTCGCACACGAAGGGTTCCGTATCATCGTACATGATTTAACACCAAAAAATCAGGTTTTTTGTAAGGGGTCACCTTTAATTTTTATATTTTTTTAATTTTACCTATTTGTTGTTATAGCGGCAAACTAAATACACACTCTGTGAAAAATTCAGCCGCCTACCTATTATTGACATACAGCCCTGTGACAGACGGACGGACGGACGGACAGCGGGGTCTTAGTAAAAGGGTTCCGTTTTACACCCTTTGGGTACGGAGCCCTAGAAACGAATCCCTTTACTACTTCAATATTTTAATCTAAATATCCATGGACGTCCAAATATTGACATGATGGTACAATCATGGGCCGCCTTGTGAAACCCAGCAACCAAAGGTGTGCCTGTTTTTGGAATTAATATAATGTATGTCTTATACGTGGCATTCTCTTTCCAGTTGTTGGTTTCAAAGTAGAATGAATGTTTCTCTACCACTTAATCACATAATTGCCGGTGGAGCCGTGTACGGCGGGTTCGTGCGTGGTGGCTGTTTTTTGTTTGTCATTATGTTTGTTAGTTGTGTAGTTCTGTCGCAGGTGAGTTATGTGGCTGGCATTCGAAAGTCTAGACTTAATAGACATCGAAAAACTTTGCTGTTCATGAAATAGCTGCACGCTCAAATTGTTGAACAGTTTTTGTGAATCGTCGAATCAAAGATTTTTCTATTAAACGACAAATACATAGTTTGGAATCGTTTAGTACTTTGTCCTCGTTAGCAAGAACTGTGTATTTTTTACCGAACGTGGTCTGAATGAACAATCGACCGGGAAGCAAGGACACATTAATAAAATAAAGAAAGCTGTGAAAAGAACAGATTTACAAGTTAAGTGCTATGCTGAACTCGAACCAGCAATAAATTTGCACGCAGTGCGTCTGTCGACTCCCCAACAGAAATATATTTTCACCTTTAATTGTAGACCTAATGTGCCTGATATAATTGGAAATATGTATTAACTTCGATAAACCTCATGTTATCTAGAAATGATATTATTAAAAGTATATTAAAATGTTTATAAAAGCTATGATACTTTTAAGATTACCGCGGTCGTTAAACATGTTTAAAAAAATATTACGGTTCGAGTCGTCTGCTGCGTACGAACGTGGCGGATGCCTCCTTGACAACGGGCTGAACGATTAGCTCGAGACGTCGGAGAATGCCTCTTCCCGCCGCGTGAAAAGCGGTAATATTTTTCAAACATGTTTATAACAGTTGTTATATAAAAACATTTATATGAATGAAAATAAGTTATTTAATCATTTACATACCCAAAAATATTTTATTTCAATGTTAAGGTGCCTAAACTGAAAATCGGAATTGATGTGTTCTCAGACCTTTCTATTTCATAAAATTAGAGAAAACATAGTAAAAATTAAAGCTACTATGGATTCTGTTTACTTTCCAAGGGCACTAACATAGCGATCATCTTGGTAGGTATGATGATATGCTTAAATATATTTTAAGTCGATTACATTTTGGTGTGGAGACGTCTCTGCGCGAGTCGCGCATGCTCCTGACAGGATTATTATTATTCAGTTCCAATACGAACCTTTTTGCTTTCCCTAACTCCGATAACTTAAAAGAGATTATCAAAGAAAATGAGTATTTATTCAACCTGCAAAAATACTGCAGCGGCGACGACAGCGCTCCATTTAATGCTACACATTTTCGTTTCTAAAAGTTCAGAATTTCTCTCACCTAGTCATGCACATATATGTGTAAGTATATACAAGTGGGAGTACTAAAGCAGCTAATTAAAACAAGATAAACACTCGACACGCCTAATGAAAGGCAATTTACGATCGCAGATCCTTCTAAGAGCTGTTTAAAATTTCCAATTTACATAAATTCTCCTTGAGTATAATTGAGTTACTCGCGCCCGAGGCGTAGAAGAGTGTGCTTAAGAAATCTGCCAAAGCCGACGACTGGCTTTAATTTGGGTGAGGATATGTTTGGAGCCCGGCGCAGACACAGGGAACTTTATGGGGCTTTAGGCTCCACCTCATTACTGGTTTGAAGGTTTTAACGAGGATGTAATTATTCTCCAGTTTATATTTCATGGATATTTTCACCATTTCTTTCATCGTTAGCTAAGCTCGAACCTTTGAATTTAATTGATATGAATATTTACAATGTTTAATTAATGATTTTTAATGGTCTAATGGATATAGTGTTTAATTAGAGTTTTGTAAAGTTGTTTTAAGTCGGGTAAGATATGATTTTAAGATTTTTTTATTTCAAAGTTTCCAATTCGTATAATGTTTTTTATTTACAATCTTATGCGCGGCAGATTATACTTCCACCGGTCTCTCCAATTAAGAGACATCCAACGACATCTATGGGGTTACGAATATTTTATGGTCGAAAAATTTCAGAACAGTAAATTTTTTTGACCTAGGCATGCCTCATACCACGACTACTGTCAGTAAGTGCCATGTAAGTAGTGAAAATACAAACAATTTTATTTTTATCTTCGACCATTTTCATGTCAATGCGATGGTACGATCAGTGAATAATAGGTCACCCATCCAGAACCGATTGCGCCTATTGTTGCTACACCTCAATTATTAAACGCTGAGGCATCGAGCTACCAAGGCTGACATCACGTTTAAGGACCCCAGGTTATATTTTAAATGAAAATAACTCGGCATTTTACGTACCCAGATAGGATGCATAAATAGTTAGGTATTTTGGAAGGAATATGGACAGTGTATGTGTGCAATAGTCGAAACGGCAAATAAAAAAATGAACTTGTTTTTTATCAATGTAGCAGTCCTGCAAGGAAGGTCCTGGCATGGCACCTAGCTCCCATAAGCTTGGCGTAATCTTAAAAAAAATCCGAAATGCAGTCAGGGTGCAATAAACTGCCTGTTCAAGGTAAACTTTATTTTAAATAAAGATTATTGATTATAGAATGCCCCGACGGCCATTTGAATTTTAAAAAGACTCATTTTTAAGGTTCCGTGCCCAAAGGGTGCCAACGGAACCCTATTACTAAGACTTCGCTGATTAGAATCGTTAGGGTTTTTACAAAACACCATAAAATAATATTACAATAATCTCTCGCCAACATTGCCTTTATAATGCAACTAAAAATATCCAGCTTTTGTGTGAATTATGATCTGAAGTGCGACTAAACCATAGTCTGATTTTTACATAATGGTAGGTTTAAGTGAAACTAAAGGCCGCTTTTTAATTCGACTGATTGTGCAATAAGATGTCAGACAATTATAGAATAATGCACCCATTTTACCCTTCTTAATTTTATAAATATAACCACAAAAAAAACCGGCCAAGTGCGAGTCGGACTCGCACACGAAGGGTTCCGTACCATCGTACAAGATTTAACACAAAAGACACGTTTTTTGTATGGGACCCCCCTTTAATTATTATTATTATTTTATTTTACCTATTTGTTGTTATAGCGGCAAAATAAATACACACTCTGTGAAAATTTCAGCTGCCTACTTATTACGGTTCCTGAGATACAGCCCTGTGCCAGACGGACGGACGGACGGACGGACAGCGGAGGCTTAGTAATAGGGTTCCGTTTTGACCCTTTGGGTACGGAACCCTAAAAACTTCTTTGTTAATGGCATTAGAATACAGTTTCAGTAAAGATTTCCTCAATGGCGCCAACAAAAAAATGCGGAGGCAGGCTGAATCCATCCAGGAAAAAGAGGAACACAAATTAACTGGCTGCTTTTTCCGGACACAGTAGAAATCAGGATCGGAGATTAGATCCGCCCTTCTGGAAAGTTCTATCGCCCCTGAAATTTATGTCTGGAGGGCGGAGATGGTGGGCGGAGGCTCGGGTGGCGGCATAGAGGCACGATAATATGTTTTAATTTGGGTAATAACATTTGTTCTCTTAGCGCTTGAACAAAAGATTGTACCTTTATTTATTTCCACTATTCCTATCTTAAATTGCATCAAATAAAGAAATGTCCGCTCTGTGAATCTGCTTGAAAGCCATTTCTATAAAAGCAAGGTACAAGTAAGAATTGAGCGGCTCATAGCTTAGTGGCGCAGGAACTTTCCTTTTATGCCAGAGGTCTGAGTTCAAATCCCTGCCCTTTCTTTCTCTTTCTGAGTTGAATAAGTACATTTCGTTACGAATGCGATCTGTTCTATGATTCGTAATCCATGTTAAACTGTACACAACTAGGTTGATACTTTAAGCTTTTTAGTTCTCGTCAAACTGTACTGCGTGTTGTCAGTGAAAAGTATTGGATTAGTGAAAGTGTATTGGATATTTATGTTTAAGAATTTAGATTTAAGTTTAATTTTCTGTTACATTCGATTTGATTCCATTTAACATTACATTTGTGTCAAACA
The DNA here is from genome assembly GCA_946894095.1 of Incurvaria masculella. Lineage (NCBI taxonomy): Eukaryota > Metazoa > Arthropoda > Insecta > Lepidoptera > Incurvariidae > Incurvaria > Incurvaria masculella. Next base: position 14,965,353 of record OX335650.1, read on the forward strand.
TAAGTATCGGTATGGAATACAAATGGAGTCAAAAGCACGAGGTCGCAATGTGTGCTCACAACGTAGGTGTATGCAGCGCCGTCTTGGTCGATGTTACAGGTCACTCGAGTACCGTGGCGGCGCGGGGGCGAGGAAGTTCCCACTGCTCACAATTGAGGTGTCAATTGTCACCTTTATTGTTGTTTTATTCATCATCCATAGACAGTGCACTGCACTCGGATTTGTCATATTTTATCATTAGTCAGTTCGGCAATCCCAGCGAAGAAGAACTGGCAAGAAACTCCGCTGGTTACTGGTCCACTTAGTCTAAGTTTACAAACACATAAAGTACAAACAGTTCATGACAAATATCAGTTTATTTGTAAAGACTGTGCCCGCCATCTAACATTTTGCCAATTGAAGCAAGCCAGTCCCCACAAACAGCTCCCATTCACGAGCATCACGCCGAGCTCAGCCATCGCCTCTGTCAACCATATTTTAGGGAAAGAGGAAACATCGCCGCAAGAAAACTTTGTACGATTTAGTTTTAATACTATTATTTATGTCATGAACTACTACAGTGACCTCTAAACAAAGAGTCAAAATAATAAATACATAAATATTTAATATTAAACCTTTAAATGCTACCACCTACAGATTCCTGTAAGAGATTCAATCAAAAACTATTTTGTACTTTAGCCGACATTGAACTTTAACTACAACAGCTATACGTTTATCTACTGCACCGTGTGGTGATTACCCCTGAGATAGATACTATTTGAATAATCAGGCTAATCTGTCTCGTAACGCGAAGACTCAATTTGTAACTTGGTTATATCGGACAAAGCTGACACACTTAGAGGTAGGGTTGCCATCCGTCCGGGCAGCGGGCATCCGGGGAGCGTCCGGGCGGGACTTTATTTGTATTCCGGGTTTACAAATTGACTGACTGTTTAAAAAAGCTGTTCAAATGTCCGGATTCTGGGCTCTAAAATCCGGTTTTTCACGCGTATTTCACGTCTTGTCCTGGTTGCCAAATTTTAGGGATGGCAACCCTACTTAGAGGAAACCGAATCACGATTGACTGAGCGCATTCTTATGTAGGTATTCAAGATGTTTGATAACATACCGCTTTTCATGCGGTGGAAAGAGACATTCTCCGACGTTTCGAGCTGATCGTTCAGCCCGTTGGCAAGGAGGCAGTCGCTATGTCCGTACGCAGCAGCCGACTGACGACGTAGTGACTCATGGTAAGTATGCGGCCACAAATCAAACCTATTACAACCCAAATGCTTAATATAACGGACATATATTAAAAGCGCATCAAAGTTGAGTGAAAGATATAATATTATATGATTATAAAAAAAACTATTTTTTATTGCTCAACTTACTTGATTGGAGTCGATAAAGACATTTCGAATGATCCGATGCTTAAGTTGCGTCTATTTCGATTACCTTTAATGTTATTTTAATAATTAATTAGAGAAAATATAGTATTTTTGCTTAAAATTAAACATAGGGAGATAAATATTGTGCCCTATTTATAGGTATTCGTTCTTCCATGCCTCACAGTAAGAACCAAACTGGTTAGGGTATACAATTCAATATGTCACATTAATGGCAACCCTGGGTCAGGGCTCCATATACATTTAGTCCATCTCATTTAGGTGTGTAAAAGGTGTGTCCGTACCCAAAGGGTACCAACGAAACCCTTTTACTACGCATCCGCTGTCCGCCCGTCCGTCCGTCTGGCACAGGGCTGTATCTCAGTAACAGTAACAGATAGACAGCTGAATTTTTCACAAAGTGTGTATTTATTTTGCCGCTATACTCGTAACAACAAATAGGTAAAATTGAAATATAATTAAAATTAAAGGGGGGTCGTAAAAAAAATCGTGATTTTTTGTGTTAAATCTTTTACGATGGTACAGAACCATTCGTGTGCGAGTCCGACGCGCAATTGGCTGGTTCTATTTTGTAAGGTTACCCGCGCCTCTTGGTACCATCGAATGGAATAAGCGGGAGCCTTTGGTAGCTCAGATGAGCGGCGCCTGATCTTGAGGTTAAGAACGCGGGATGGGTTTTTCGGATTCTGTGTAAAATCGTAAGTTCTCTTCCTTACTTGCAAGGATGTAGGTTTAATCTCACCAGGGTTGATACCATCGCATTGAATAGAAGATAGGTGAAGTGGCAATCACAATGTTTCGTGCTTTCCATCCAGTTCAATGTAGCCGTATATAGTCAGTCTCGATCTGTGATGTTATAGATCCTATGTGAACTCCGCACGTATAACTGTCACGCAGTAGCAGCAGTAGCGGTAGGCAGTTGGTGTGCGACTGTCAATTTGCGTGACGCGTCAAGTTAGTCCTGGAGCGCACGCCGCCGCCGCGCCGCCCCACCTCGGAACGACAAGTTTAATATCGGGCCACGTGCCACACCTCCGACGCGTGACATTCGCGAGTCTGGGGCGCGATTACGTTTGTAGCTATGGTGCAGCTGGTACTTGTCACATTTTTTTTATGTACATATTTAATATATGTTCTTAGAGTTACTTTGAATCACCGTCGCTGAACATAGTGTTTTGAAAACTTACGGTTTTTCGGTGTGCGACGACGTAAGCATCGTCAGGGCCACTTCGTTGCTCCGGAGTAACGTCTGACCGCCCGGCTCGTCAAATGGTAACCGGCGGGCATCGGCTACGATGATTGTAGGTGTGGGTAGGTTCGGGCTGCCTAGGCCTCGTGGATGCGGGTAGGTTGTAAATATGCTGCACCATGGACATATAGGGCTCCGTGCACACATAACTAACGGTGTCAGCTGGTGCCTCTGTGACTTGTGCGCCCTTCGACCTATGTAGAGCAAGAGCCAAGCACGGCATTGCACGCCGAAAAACCGTAAGTTTTCAAAACATCATATTTAATATAATATTTATAGGGGTTTCATGCCACTGGACAGCTTGGAAAACAATGTTTAAAAGTAAGTTTTTTTTTCAAAATGATTACGTGCATAAGTTTATTTTATAGGCAGGTTATTGTTTAGCGTTTAAGTGATTAATAAAAAGATCTATTTTGATTCTTTATTTTTATTATTTCTATTACTGTATTTAAATGACGAGATTTGGGTATGTTAAGATGGGTCAGCATGCGGAAAATTTGGGGCCTAAGAGAACATCAGACGATCACATTGGCATAATACTTCGTAAAGATCAGGTACGTGGTACCTGTAGTCTTCAACATGCATACAAAGTACCTCTTTCACGGGTGCTGTTTTCTAGGTACTGGTCTGACCCAATTGGCTACACGTTAGATGTCATAGTATTAGAAAGATGAGCTGATATTTGTCATGAACTGTTTCATGCAGCATGAATGGTTCATTTTTCTGAATTCACATTCGTTTAGTGTATTTACCTGCAAAATCAATATTAATGTTACAAGCATTTAAAATATTTGATTTACACTCAGCAAGCAGTGGTACAGGCCCCAGAGCTCTGGGAAAGCGACTTAAAACGGGTTAAAATAACGATAATGTCTTGTTTATTTGAATTTGCAGCAAGATGAAACACTCCACCTCAAGTGATATAATCGATCTAAAACATAAAAAGTTGATCAGAACAGGATTATCTAAATATTCTAGTGATTAAAATTTGTCGGGTCGGATACCGAGCATTGGTTGATATGTTTATTTTCTAAAAGTTCCACTCTAGTTCAATTCCAGTTCCAATCGAGTTGCATTCGACGGCCGTCGACGTAATCGGGGTCCGGAGGCGCGCACCGCGAACCCGCGCGATCCTTGATTAGCTGCGACGCGACGGGGCGGATGCGGCGACGCGACGCGACCCCGACGCGCGACGCGACGCCGACCGCGCCCCGAATCGCGGATTTAATTACCCGGATTGTGCCCTCTCGGTGCTGTCGGTGTCAAAGTGGCGGTAATATCGGAATGTTTCTCCGGCTTGCTTCCGCGCTCGAGTGATCCAGCGATTGGGACGACGAGATTGAGCAGTCTAACTAGGCAATTGTTCTTATTTTAAACTGTCGGATAGTAAGGCTCGAGTGCACAATCTCTCGTTAGTTATTAAAGAGCTCTCTTCTTTCTTCTTCAGGAGAAAAATAGGGACGGATATAGTTAAATTTTAAAATTATCACTAACCAGAGATTGTAGTCCACGCTTTTGAATTGTTATAGTGGGTTTCAACAAAATGTTGCAGACGTTTCACGTCTCTATAAAACTCTGAACCTAAATTTTTAGTGTTCAACTTAATCCTCTGCCACTGCCTTTGGGACTATACATTTTACATTGTTCCTATCTTATACTTACATTTAATGTAAAGCGCAGCGATCTGTGCAAAGTCAATGCTTCATAATCTCGGAATCATGGGAACATCAACAGAATTCCCATTTTTTTTTAATCGCAGATACCCAGGAGATGACCGTTAATGACCTGGACCTACTGGGCTGCAAAATCTCCGAAGACGTTGGTGACGGCGTTTTATTGAGTCCAAGAAGCAAAATTGCATCGCAGAAACTGGGAATCTTATACCGCTGCAGGTTTTTTAACCGGTGCTACTACTACTTCTGTAGAAATTACAGATTAGGCCGGTGATAGAATACTGTAGCCACATATGGGAAGGTTGTATCCAGTACCTGTTGAACTAACCATAGTTTGAATTAGCTCGATAGCTCAGCGATAGTCTGCAAATCCGCAGGGCTGAGCGTGGTTTCGCAAGGCGAGATGTATTCGCTTAAGCTGTAATCGCTAAGGCTTAGTAATATTTATACAAACAGTAATCAATAACTCAGCAAGCAGTGGTGTAGGTCCCAGAGCTCTGGGAAAGCGACTAAAAACGGGTTAAAATAACGATAATGTCTTGTTTATTTGATTTTGCAGCAAGATGAAACACTCCACCTCAAGTGGTATAGTCGATCTAAAACGACGACGGCCGGACAGCGAAGGCTTAGTTCCCGTTGGCACCCTTTGGGTACGGAACCCTAAAAAGGAAACATAACATGGTTGATATTTAGCAACTCAGCCTTTAAAGCCGTTTTCAACTCACGTCTTGTAGGGATAGTGGTATCGGCAGCGTGGTGCGGTGGGCGGGTACGTCGCCGCCGCCACAACGCAATCTTATTCCGAGCGACAGGAGCTGCGACGGCTGCGGTCACACCGCCTCCGCCTCCACCTCCGCAGCACTTCCGCAGCACCTCCGCAGCCGCGTGCCCCCCCTCCCCTCCCTCAACCTGCATGAAGTGACAGCATCAGAAAATTACGCTCCCCATACAAACGTAGTTTACTATGTAGTAATGTAAATAATATCACACCATTTGTATTTTTTATTATCATTATTTCAAAGGCCTTGGGTACACGAAGTGACCATGTCAGCCCTTTTGGGTCTTAGCTATAACTTTGATCTAATACAACCTAAGCTGTTTTACTTAAAACTGTGTTAACAAAATGAAAAATTCTAATTGCTTCTCCGAAACTGTCAGACTTAAAATCGTCTGATAGTTACCTTTTGTCTTGATATTAGCTAAACTCACCTAATGGGACCAGGACTTTCATTTAATTGCATAGCTCCATTGAACTTCATGGTAACCCAGATAATTTTCAGTGCCGCTTCGACTATAGTTCATTCAATAAGATAGTACTAACCTAGGCGGGGTAAGCTATATTGCACGACTACATTGAGCAAGATGAAAATACGGACCATCGTTCATGAACAGCGATGGTAGCAACCCGGACGGCATTGACCCTAGTATAGAGTTAAAAGGGAACCGAAAGTTTTACGTAGAATTGAAAAAAATAAAGGGTCAGATCCTAGGAATTGCTATGGGACTATTTGTATCCATTTTAAACCCACCCTTATCAATTCACCGACTAAATGTAATTTGGCAAGTACTATATAAGTAAATGAATTTGGCGCTTAATTTTTGACGATATCAAAAAGGAATGTGGTGAGTTACGAACATTAGTAGCGTCGACACGAAATGCGCCAAATCGTGGCCCGTGAAATGAGAAGCGTCACGCCGCGACCGCAACCGCTGCCGCACCGCCCCCGCCGACGCGACGCCACCGCCTCCGCACCGCTGACGATGCGACACGACACGACGCGTCGCGACACGACACGACACGACACGTCCCATCACATGCGGCCTGTGCGGGCGATGTTAGGATTCGACACGTCGCCAAACTTCTAAACGTCGGTTTACACATATGTTAGGTACTCTTTTACAGAGCGTATTGCAAGAACATCGTTGAAGCACATTATTTTAGCACATAGGAAAGATTGATTGAAGATGCTTCTGCATGTACTTTTAAAGTACGTATGTTAACGATTGGAAAGAGAAAAGAAACCTAAAGATGTTTGACGTCAATATGACAGAATGAGATCTCAAATTCGTCTCTATTTCCGGTGTAAAAAACCCAAGGATAACAAAAACTACAAAATACGAGTAATGTAGGTACCATTAGGAGTCCAATCCAGGCATGTTTTAAATCTATCAGGATCTGATGGTTAGAGCGGTTCTGGAACTACAAGGAGGCGTGGGAAGAGCAGGTCCAAAAGTAGGACAGCTGATCCTGGAACATAATCATGAAAATATATGATGATGAATCAAGGTTTAATCATGATTTGAGAGACGCTCGCACGGGACGCAACAAGGGGCAAACAGCTTCAAGACACGTGCAGCAGGTCTATTCCTGGCATTGCTAGACTCAGGATTCCTGATACCTGAATACTGAATGCCAGGAACAGACCTGCAGGCCTGTTCACAATATTCCGCGCTCAGAAATCAGTTTTCAGTTGAGAAAACCAGGTTTAAAGCGGTAGTCAAAGTGATTTTTTCGATGGAAAAAGCGTAATTCGTTGAAATATCGTACTTCGATATGAGAGCCTCTATAACGAGTTACAAATCACTTATCGAAATGTCGCTGAGCTCATCATTTCCGCAGGTCTACACCATAGAATGGAGCAGGATTTGAGGGATACAATAATCGCCGCCGGATTCCCACACAAATATATGGACATTTCGACCATATAGACCGTCTAGACGCGGTATGGAGTGCATGCCACTTCTCCTTCCTTTCTCTTCTGTGGGCATGTATGTATGTGCACAACATGGTTTGTTTGAAATAACGGATTACATACATTAGATATCAGTCAAGTGCTGACAACCTTCTAAGTACCCATGACATGAGTGTTGGAATAAAACACCCCCCACGCCCTGTCAACACGAAGGCGGTTGGCGGCAACGTCTTCCAAGAAGTCAGGAACGCAACACGGCGGTTAGTTTTAATTAAAGTGGCGATTATGAAACCGAAAACGTACGGAAACGACCGAATTATACTGGAGCGGCGACTTTTTGCAGCGACAACTTGGGGGATTACATTATGATAATCGAGTAGGAATTTCGCGACAGCCTGTATAAATTGGTCGTATTACTTTTTTACGGAGCAGCTGTCGTTAATAAAGGCTCTCCTAACTGAAATTATCTATTTTGTTCAGTGTATTATCTGCAGGAACTGACGTCATTACCTTTTATTTATTTACATACTTTTTCTGGTTTTCTAACCCACTTTCTATTGACATTAATGTTTTTGAAACATTTTAACTCGCTTTTGTCCTCGAAAAAACCATACTTTTTAATTTTTTTTGTTACATTACTTGTACATTGTATTTGAGTTGTTACACCTGAACGACTCCATTTAGAAACATTATGTAAAACCATAAATCCAAGTAATGAAGCAACCCCTGATTTTACCATCTCCAATTACCTGAAATCCGATAATTAACTTTTGGTTCAATTGCATATTTGTAGCCAGAGGTGGTGAAACCGGGTATTTAGAGCCGTTTTAGAGGTTTTGGTGGAAAGAGAAACAATAGATTGTACAGGATGTTTTATATTCTCGTTTCTTTTTAATACCACCTTAGTAAAAAACCATAATTAGGTAAAGTTTTAATACCCAGGATTGTATGCAAAATGTGTAATAATTTCCACTCAAATTGTCTAGATAGCCACTAAATAGCGCTAGTCACTAGAGTTGTTCCTGTGAACTTCTTAGTGACGATGTGTGGGTTCTGGGGGTTACCATGGCAAGTTAACTAGTGAATAGTCATAACATCCAAATCACAACTTCGGATCGATGTTCATGTATTTGTTTATAATTTTTTTAATGCGCAACCTCTTTCCCATGATACAGTCAAGCACTAGTTTGGGAAAGAGGGAACATAACTGTTTTTCTACTGTATCTTTATAAAATAAAATTTGATTTTATTTGAATAGGCAAGTAAATGATATCGCATTTTGTACCAAGCTAGATTGTAAATTTCAGTTCACTTGAACGAATAAAACGTCGTTTCATAGTCGGCATGGTAAGAATTCATATTTAATCGCTCACTTGTCTGTTCACCCGGCGATTACATTTACCATGGTAACCCCACTGAGAAGCATCATTGCACGGTAAGGTTCTAGGCAGCGCTGCGAGCCCGCGGCAGATATAACTTGTCGCACGCCGCTGACTTACTTCGCAACTGCGTTATTTTCTCTATGCACAACTTTTATGACCGTGAAGCGATTGAAGCAACGGTTTGTCGATTTCAACGATGAAACCAATTTCGGTTATGAGGATACAATTTAGCGACGTTAGAAACGGAGTTCTAGAGTACAATTTGTTTTTTATGAAAAGCTGGTATGTGTGGCCGTGCTGAGGTCCAAAGGTGCTCAGAAAGGCCAAATACACCTCGCCTCGCGAAACCACGCTGAGCGAGGCACCATACCAGCGGATTTACGGACTATCTTGTTTGTTTAAGTTATGCTTTAAGAGTCCCAAGTTATTAACTGACACTAAAATACATTTTTAATTTCTCCACTTTAATTACTATTTGCGACTTTATTTTTCACACTGAATCATTTTCTACTAATTTCATATGTTGTGAAATTAAATGTGATGCATGTGAAATGCATGAAAGTTTTTTTTAATATTTGTTTCAAGGGTTTATAGTTTTGCTTACTTAAAACATCAATTATGTTGAGAAACATCCAGTGAAAATCAAGTTCACTAATGTCTACACATATCCGTGCACATACAGGACTTATCGGAGCCGTAATGTAATTAGATGTTTGGGATAAGGCTGCGGAGGCCGCGGTAGGGCCTTCGATTAGCCGACAAACTTCCAATATCCCAGGAGCGGACCCCGTCCTACGAATTCCCTGTAGGACTTCGGGTTCAATACCTGACCGCCAAATAAGCCTTTGGGTGAGGTCTAGGTGCCTGTATATGTGGCGAGCATTGGATGGCTTTGACAGGCAGTCCGGACCAAACGATCGCTGAATCTGTGGCTAAATCCGCTTTTCATTCGGTTCTCAGTGCGCAAGTTTAATTCCATGTGGTAGCAAGAAGTTGAGTGCTCCGTGGTACAGTATCGAACACTATCAGAGCGATGTATGCCCTAGGTCGAAGATGGATGTCGCCTTCAGATGGTAAAACAAGAAAATACGTGACCTCTGTCACCAACGTTTGCCGGGGCAGCCGAAACGGCTGTTCAAGATCAAGCGTTTGCATGTGACACAGGGGTTGCCGGACATCCGACAAAGTAACGCACCTCTAGCTTGTTTTTTGTTCTGAGGTGATAAAAATTTAAACAGGCAACACCCTATTATCATTGTTTAGCTCTACGTTGCAACGGGGCTAATGAACTACGAGATATCAGGGAGATTACCATGGCAAGTTAACTCGCCACGTGAATAGCAGGTGAACAGGAAAGAATGAGATTAAGAGAAGAAGAGAAGAATTAGATATGTCAATTATCCTGGTTTCCACCAAGTGCTAATTTAAGCTATAGCATCCTAGCTTGGGGAGGAGGGGCAAAAAGTATTTTGTTAAAAATTGAACGTGCACAAAGAGCTGTGTTGAAAGTTATGCACATGCGACCCTTTCGCTATCCCACTGATCTTCTATATCAGGAGGCGAATGTACTTAGTGTTCGCCAGTTGTTTATTTCAGCAATGGTCAAGAAATTCCATAGAACTGCTTACCTAACATGCAATCCGGGATCGACAAGACCCAGTCGTTTAGACAAATGGCATATTCCACTCACCAGAACTGCATTTGCACAAAGACACTATTCGTTTCTTGCTCCGTATACTTATTCTAAAATAAACCAAATTCTGCAACTCAAAACCCTCACACAAAGAAGTTGCGCCAAGTCACTCACCAATTGGCTTCTGAACCTAAATTATATTAACACAGAAAATATTTTTGTTATAATCAAATAAATACACCACAAATACAGACTAGAGACTAAAAACTCACTAAACTATAATATATTATTCTAGCTACATCAAAACAAATAAATATGATCCACGACTTATATTTTTAAATGAAAAAACATCACCTCTATATATATCTATCTATCTATCTATATATATAAAAACACCCTTGTTTACACGTGTTTACATATACATACATTAATACATTACATTATTGTCTTTATATATTATTTCTCATACATTACTAACGCCAACAGTGCACAATTAGTGCGACGAAAGACACTGACTCCCACAGCACAGGGAATCCTAGTGTGGGAGCCAGGGCTTAAAATACTACCTGTTCATCAAAACTATGTACTGTAACCCATGGTTGTAATTATACCGATGTATGTAATATTATGAACAAATAAATCTTTTTTACTTTACTATTTACTTATTTAAATCGACACTTAAAGGGCTTTTATTACTAAACGCTGATTATCTTGGATTGGTATTGATTGCAAACTGCTAAGAAAGGCGCAGTAGGTGAAAATGGCCCTTAGTTGCATTTCGTACCATGCCAACTGTCAAACGAACTGTTATTCGGCCAAGTAAACAGAAATGTTCCAGTTGGCATGGTACGAAATGCAACTAAACGTTAGATTTAATCACGCTTTTGCCTGTTCACCTGTTGTTCATCAGTTATTTACCATGCTAACCCCCCGTTGTGTTTTCCCAAGACACAAGACACATCCCGATGCGCTCTTCCAAGGCTTCACGTCAACTTCATAAGTTCCCAGCAAGTTATCACTAGTGCGGAGGAGGTAGCACTGCTCCGGACAATTCAATTTTTTGTCGCTCGATAAACTCACTAGATAAACTTTGCTTTTCCAGGAGTTTCTGCAGCCTGCAGGTGTTATAACTACGTCGTTAGCTACGCGTGCACGTCCAATACGAGCGTATAAGGGGACATTATTCAGCACACAGCGCTCGGAAATTTCAAAAACACAGTCTATGTACTAGTTTCCTGTGTGGGTTCCGGCACCTAAAAGCATACAATGGGGTCCACTGAATTTCTTCCCGTGCATGTCGTAAGATCAGACTAAGAGATTCGTCGTTCGTGGTTCGGGTTCCACGTTGAATTGTAGCAGTTCCCCTTCGCTGCTTGCGTGGTGGTAGGGTTAACCCCGCCCGGGTTGACACCATCCCATTGAATGAACGACGGTCGAAGCGACAATGAATATTGTCAGTGTTTTCCGTTTAATTCAATGTAGCTGCGCAATAAAATGAAGGTTCTGGTCTGGCACCTAGGTGTGCTGGACTAATATCATGACATTAGGTGTGGTAATTGTCATCCAGTCCAATACAAAATATTAGTTAAAGGCGCCAGTGTTTATTTTAAATCCAAGCTTACAGAATTACCTAGATATTCCCCACCGAAAGGGTGCCAACGAAACCCTATTTCTAAGCCTCCGCTGTCCATCCGTCCGTGCGTTCATCCGTCCACCCGTCTGCCACAGGGCTGTATCTCATGAATATGTATCATCTAATAGATAGGCAGCTGACATTATCAAAGAGTGTGTATTTATTTTGCCGCTAGAAAAACATAAAATTCCTCCCCATACAAAAAACGTGTTTTTTGTGTTAAATCTTGTATGTTGGTACAAAACCCTTCGTGTGCGAGTCCGATTCGCACTTGTCCGGTTTTTAGTTATGAGCATAGAGCGGGTGGCGAAATTGGAAGACGTACTGCCCTGAGGCCTAACGGCGCACACTTTGGGACACGCTGACATTTACCTGGTTTCGATATAAAAAGAACTTTTACAAACGTAAGCGTACTATATTCATGCGTGTTCTAAATAACATCCATTAGGCAAATATTAGCTTACGTTATACCAATACAGTTTTTACGTTGTTTGGTTAGAACGAGTTCTGGCGTGCTTAGTATTAATTTCCGGCGTGGATCCGACGAAAGGGAAATTCGTTCGCAGCGAGCTGCGAGCGATCATCGAATTTATATCTTTTATAGGCAGATCGTTTTTTTTATTCCGTCTGCGGCGGTAGGTTTTTTAAAAGCATTTCGTATGATGTGTCGAAAACCGAATCCGTTACGTCGATCCGTGAGACATTTTTCGCAAGAAAAATAAATCAAGCAACGTTTGAAGAGAAAATGGCAATTTGGCTGTTGATTTTAAGATGTTCAAAAGGAAATTAATTTTATTGTAATAATTGACTAAGTTGCGTTGCTTAACGCTAACTTAAGCAACGCAACTGAAACGCAAAAAAAATCTGTTTGACTGGCCCATCCCGCCCCGTCATAGTCAGTCAGGGTGTTTGCGTCCACTGCTGGACATACGCCTCTCCAATTTTTCTCCAGTCCTCCCGGCTCTCAGCGGTACGGAACCACTGCTTTCCGCCGACGCACTTGATGTCGTCGTCCCACCTGGCGGGTGGTCTTCCCACACTCCGTTTTCCTGTCCACGGCCGCCAGTGTAGGACATGGTTACTCCAACGGTCATCTATTCGGCTGACGCGCCCAGCCCACTGCCACTTGAGCTTAGCCATCTGGTGTCCAATATCGAATACACTGGTACGTCGGCGGATTGCCTCGTTACGCACCCTATCCCATAGCGATATTCCCATCATGGCTCGCTCCATTGCTCGTTGGGCAACTTTCAACTTCTGAACAACGGCGACCGTCAGAGTCCACGTTTCACACCCGTACGTCATAACCGGGAGGACGCACTGGTCACATGTTTTGGTCTTTAAGTTTTGCGGAAGGTCAGACATTAGAGCGAGCCCTGTCATAGGCTATCCTAAAATACCTAACTAGTGACACAACATTTTGAACAACTAATATATTCCATTACATCCGTATGTAGCTAACTCGGAGTCTGTTATGTTATTTTCAGTCATGGACTACTGAGCAATGGTTACCGTCTCCTTTTCTTATGTAACCTAACATGAATGGCTAATAACTACTACCAAAAACTCCTGATTCAGATTCTGATTGGCTGGCCTGGCCTATCCCGCCACGGTCATAGACTAATATTTACTTTTGGCCAACTCGGAGCCCGCTATGTTTCTACCAGCCGAGAATCCCAGGCCCTGGATTCGCAACCGAATGGTTGCAATTTATGCACCCTGACAATTTCACTTCATTTTTACCAATTTTAAAGCATCTTTCCAATTGTTACCGTTTAGAGACGGAACGAAATTTTAAGTCATATTATGGCCTCTAAGCTTTTCTCCTCCGAAATTCGGACTGGCGCTTGTAGATCCACGTATGTTACCATCATGGGCACCTCCAAACAATGCTCGGCCTCTCGTGACAATGCCATTAGTTGTACCATTCGCTCACAATTCGTCATCATCGCAGACCACCATCTTGTCCATTCTGCTAAACAAAATGGCCGCACCGAGTAGTCGATGCGCCGTAGGTACGGCCCCGTGATGGCGACGCGACGCCCCCGAATCGAAATAACCTCTCGTTCATTTTAGTGTTAAGCTTCGAGCTTTGTGAATATTCGATATTCATTTCCGCTGTCAATTTGCTGTATATTTTTTTGGGTTTCATATCCTCACTTTGGAAATGATCCAGTTTAAAATAGCATTATTGATTCCGATCAACTCTGGTGGATATAATCGCATATTATTTTCGTCGGAAATTCAATTCGTCAAGAGATTTTAGGGAATTCGTTTTGATATCTTCTATTATGTTAGGATAGGAAACCCTACATCCGGAAAATTCAAACAATCAAATAACAATGCGATCCTTAATTAAATTATATTATATTAAATTGAGTAACCTTATTATTTTTTTTAATCTTCAATTCTAGATGATTTTTGAGGAAATTTTAGAAAAATATGGATATTACTCACGCTATAACAGAAATGCAAGTCCACTTCAAAAGCGCTTATTTTAAATGGATGGTATATATTTTAGGAAATCTAAATTAAAAACAATGTTTTTTGTCAATTGTAATGAAAACATTACCAAGCTACAAAAGTTTTTATAATTTATAAAATGTAAAAAAAATATAAAATGTTGATTAGATGTGTCGGAAGCATAACAATTATATTTTCTATATGTTTGTGTTAATTTAGTTCCAAGTGGAAAGAAAGGAGCTTTTGACTTAATTTACATACGCCTAACTTATCAATTTTGATCGATTGAAAAAATTGTTTGCAATGCTTCACCTCTCTACCGAGTAAATTCTTTCACAGTTCGTCAATTTTACGCGTCTTAAGTGTTTAAAATATAAAAATATTTTAGTAACGTCTGCCGCGGTTTTACCAGCTAGATAATAGTAATATTAATTATTTTGTACTCATATTATTGCTATTTATGATTAATTAATCATTGTAACAATATGGCATGATTAAAAGAACAATAAAAATATCATTACAAAGGGCATATAGATAAAAACCTAGGTATAGTCGATCATATCTTATATACATATATATAGGTAGCCTATATCTACCTGATATCCTGAATTAGTAATTCAGATTTTTAGTCAGGTTTTAATAACATTTCAGGCGAACTGCAGCTTCACGTGTAAGGCTCCGTAGACATCGTGTCATTACATGAATTAATAAAAACCTAACATAAATGGTCCTGTATCCCCCCCCCCCCCCCCCCACGTAACGTTCAAGCACCCGCGTCGCCCGCTGTCACCGCGCGCGCGATGCGAGGTAGAGTACGAAAATTCCAAAATGGACGGCCTGGCGCAATCAGTCGATCTAGATATATACGATTTTTTTTACACCGCTGTCCGCCAGATTTTGCCTTTCGAACGAACGAACTTTCCGGGTTCCGGATCGTAGAAAGAGTACAATTGGGTCCACTGGGTTTCTTCTCGAGGACGTCCTAAGAGCCTACTAAGGGATTCGACGTTCATGGTTCGGATTCCACGTTAAACTGTAGGTCCCCTTCCTCACTTACTAGGTGATAGGGTTAATCCCGCCCAGGTTGGTACCATCGAATGGAATGAACGATGGTCTAAGCAGCAATTAAAGTTCTCAGTGTTTTCTATCAAGTTCAATATAGCTGTGTAATAAAAGTAAGGTCCCATGAGGTGTGTTGGGCTAATACCTTGACTATTATATTAAAATATTTTATTTATATGAACATAATATAATGCCATGACTTTATTTTTCGGCTTCAATTTACGCCCCGAGATACTTGGGCGATAATTAGCTATTTAAAATTTCCATACCTACCCATTGCATAGTGCCCCCGGACAAGAAAGTCCTCCGCCAAACACTTAGGGTGTCTAGAGGTTTTCTAAGGCCTTCGTGGGCTAACTATATTAAAATCGTCAATCACGAGCTCGGGCCGGGCGCCCCTCCCCCCCCGCAGCCCCCGCGCCCCGCCCCGCATGACTAGAGATTTGCGATTTTTTACACAATTTATCATCGAGATCGTCACTCGCATGCCGCTCCCCCCTCACGTCATCTCGCCCCCCCCCCTTTCGACCCCGATTCCTCCATCCCCACCCCCACCCCCTCTGCAATGCGCTAATGCGAATAAACAAATATTCGTTCAGTCGAGGTGAATGTCTTAGTAGTTTGGCTGACATGTCCAATTGATGGATTCACATGAGAGGCACCTAGCGTCATGATATTAGCCTAATACACATGGGAACTAGGTGCCATGTCGGGACCTTCCTTATATTGCACGGTTACATTGAACTGGGTGGAAAATACGGACAACTTCCGTTGTCTCTTCGACCATCGTTCATCCAATGCGATGCCATTAGCCTGGCGGTATTAATGCTTTTACCTAACAAGCCTATGTAAGCTACGATCACTTTTGTATTCATTTAATTATGTACACTAGCAACTTAAGATTATGCATGCAAGTCACTTGTTCAGTGTAGTTTTTTTTATGTATCTTGCCACCGAAACTACCCGCGGTCTCGGTGGCCAAGTGGTGACATGTTTGGTTATCGATTTGAAAATGTTTAAATGCTGCCTTGAGACAGAAGGCAGTGAAATGCCCTCCTCTTCACCAATACACTTCGCCACTCTTCCGGTTGAGGTGTGGAGACCGAGTAGAATGTTTGGTTGTCAAAATGTGTAATGCGCTTCTCCTTATTAATTTTCGCCACTTGGCCGGTTGAGGTGTGGACACTGAACAACTTGTTTGGTTGTCGATTCTTAAAGGTTGTACTGCCTTGAGACAGAAGGCAGTGTAATGCGCGCTTCCTGACCAATTCACTTCGCAACTCTGTCGGTTGTTGAGGTGTGGACACCGAGCGTGGTGTTCCGGTCGCGACACCCCATCTCTCTCCTTCGTACATTACAGTTCTGCGTCACCTAATGGCTCCCCTAGCAGCCGTTGTCTGTGAAAGCTTTTCCATGCCAGCAGCCCATTTCCATATTTCAGACCATTGGCGTTAGGACATGAATCTATTGTTTCTAGAATTCCAAATGAAATGGAAAAGAACTTTAAAATTGTCGATATCATATCGTTTTCTTGCTAATTTGTTTTCTGAGCAGATATAAAGTTCGTCCTAAATTGTATCTTCATGTAATTACATCTGTGCACGCATCGGGCATGGAAAGGTATTTTTTTTTATTTATTAAATTATGGAATGAATAATATTTTATAACTTCGGATTTAATTACTATTTCCTGTATGTATTTACATGGGCACAAACTATTAATTTTGGGTTGAGCCGCATGACATATGTATTCATGAGATGAATTAATAATTCAAATTGTAAAATTAGTACACGTATGTTTTTTGGTCTGTAAATCTGTAGAAAAACTGTGATAGTGAATATAAAAACATACAAAATATCACTGACATTTCAGTGGAGTATGAGTAAATAATTCCTTTAGCATCCTAAACAGGTTCGTTATTAGGTCAAATTATACATTCCGTGTCTAAGCTTCGAAATAGCAATTCACACACAAATGTACAAATAGACAGCAGCAAATGGAGTGTAGTCAAAGCGTAATTTCAACGTTTTCGTAAGTTCGTTGGATTTGGGAATAATACGAAATGCATACTCATGAGGTATTTCACCAGGAGCGGAGTGCACACCCGGTGGTCACATAGAAATTACTGATTAAACTTATTCATGTACGTCACTTTTTATTTATTTTGATCAGCGGTTGTGACCGCATTGAATACAAAAATAATTATTCAAGGCAACTGTTAAATAATGCTTGTTATGCGACTTATCTGTTCAATTATACTTACTTTATCTATATTTAATTTTACCTGACTGCGCAAGAAGTAGTGTTATAAAATTAACTTTAAATAATGGCCAATATCTATAATTATTGAAATATCGTGATCTTGATTACGAACGTTGTGTTTTTTGTTGTCAGGTTAAGGGAATCATGGTTGTAATAATATTAATGTGTCTGTCCCTTTTCTAGAAATGAGGATACTTCATTTTGTTTATTCGTCTAGTTACTAAATATAAGTTGATGTATTTTTAATTTAAAATTTTCCTTTATAACAGTTTAAGCGGGGACGCCTACATTTTTGTAATTCAGATAAACTATTATGTTATTTATATCACTGCTAGTGATATAAGCTATTATTATAATTTTATTTTTTATGTTAAGTGCGCATTAAGTAGGTTCTTTTCAAACTTCCTCCGGAAGATTGATCCAGGAGTCTGCGGGATTTGTTTACTAAAATGTATTTCCTGGGGTTACATTAAAATGACGATCGGTTTAGCTTTGTCTCACGATTGTTTAGCTCGTTTTCATAATCGAATTACTTTGGTGGAGATGTCTCTACTCATCAATAAATTAATGGTAAGTTGTAAAACCGTGACCATTAAAACAAGACATAAAAAATATCTTTAAAAGCTTGAACATTTCGTAGTAGGTTTTAAAAAAATCTAAAAAGTGGTCGTTGTGGTGTGGCGACTAGGGAATGCAATCCCGATCCCGCGGGATCCCGATCTCGCGAGATCTCGCGTAATTTTTCGGGATCAATCCCGACGCATCATATGACGAGATCCCGTTCGAGATTGACGGGATTGGGCGGCAGTGGTCAGGGACGTTACACAGGTCCACTCGGGGGCGCAAGCGGCGCGCTGACTGACGGCCGCGAGCGGCAGGAACGCCACACAGCGTTAGAAAACTATTCCGACTATTTCCGAATATTAGCGACAGGTGACGAGTGGGACAGCAAATATATAGAACTGTGTCGAGTAAGTGAGAAAGAAGTATATGCGCGCTGAGAGGCAGTCATTGGTTTGTTTACGTTCGTCATTGTTTTAGTTGTGCAGTTGTTGTGGTTATTTTTTCCATTTTCAAAATCACTCGTAGGTAACTATTTCCTAATTCCCTTGAAATATGCTTATTGTTTTTATTACCTAATCTACCTATGTTAATTTCCGTAAAACCTGATAATTATTTAGTTCGTAAGATTAAAGAACAAAGGTTTTTATTTTCTTTCGAGTAATATGTTATTTTAGGTAACTTTTTTGTGATCCGTCATCCGAATTTAATTTTTTTTTTAAACTAGACGGGTTCCCGAAAATTCCGGGATCCCGCGGGATTGATATTTCTAATCCCGCGGGATCTCGAATTTGCAATCTCGAGTCGGGATTGCATTCCGTAGTGGCGACAGCATTTCTCCCCCCGCCCTTCGAGCGGCCGCTGACTCGCCACGTCTGCGACGGCGCACCTCACCCCTCTCCGGCTCTCATCGTGTAAGCAAATAAAGATATTTTCCCCGATAGGGTTGTAAGTCGGCGGGAAATCTATATTTCCTGCATAAACAGATTTGTTGGGGGAACACTTCGCGACTAACTCGACCCATGTTTTCTTTTATATATGTATATATTTCAATACCGTGACTCTATTTCTATTCTACGATTTTCTTTAGGTACATATACAATATTTATTATACAATTTTGTATAAATACTTCAAGAATTGTAAATTCCACAAAATGATGGCGTTTGGCATTCATTTGGTAGCACGGTACTGGGAATTGTAAAAACAATCATAAATTAATTGTTATACATGTTAATACTATCTATAAATACACAAGCGACACAACCTACGGTGTTCAGAAACGATTTGAGAGCTTTACAGTACATCTCAATTCAATAAACATATAGATAATGCCTAATTATTAGTATTATGACTGGCGAGACAGGGTTAAAGTTTCGCAGAATACGTATATCACGTAAGGTTCATCTAAAAACAAAAGACTGTCGCGAAGAAAATAAATAATGTTTAAACATTCAGTAGTCTCGGTCCTGACACCCACCCGCCCCACCCCCCCTGCCGCCACCCAGGCTCGCGGACGGTCCGATACCGCTGCGGTCACTGTTTTCTATTCCTAACTCCTCTGTAATCCGCGATCCGACGTGATTTGCATACGCGATCGCGTCGACCAACTTATCAATTTAATAACCACATTGTTTGCGAACGGAATTCATTGTAGCAATAATTGATTTAAAGCTTTGGAAGCTCGGATAGATATTACATCGGCAATATTCAAAAAGACGTGCAAATTGTTTGCGGAACTAGAACTTTTGGGTAATTGATGGTATCTGTTCTTGAAAATACCTACAAATATACGTTTGCACACAAAATTGCTTCGTCGCAATTTTTTTTAACGAACATAATTATTTTGTTTGTTTATTTAAAATTTTGTTACGTCAAACCGGATAGACCCGCGGACACGGTTAACTCAGTAAATAAGAACTATTAAAGAATCCTCACTGGTTTACATAATATGTTTTCCGTCCACATTTATTAAATAAACACAAACAGCAATATTTAAAGTGGGCGGACTAACTTTAGTAGGCGTTTAAGGTCGGACTGAACTGATTTTTGTATGGTTAGTCCGGTTCTAATCCCGAACTAAGTTTCGACTGGAAGGGTGGAGTGCATCATCGATAGTTTTGCAATTTAAATATATCCGTTCATGTTTTTCGCCAGCAAAAGAAAGAAGGTAGCCATAACATCAAAACTAACCAGATATTGTGCACTCCAACCTTAGACCTTGGACCTCATAATGAAAAACATTTTTTTTTGTTGTGCAGCTCAATGCAAAGGGATTAAATTACTGAACTAAACATATTTTGATAATACCTCAATACACCTTAGTGTTAAGATTTTTAATTGTACGCTAGAACGTTCTGAATAGCAAGTGAAAGTAGTAATAGTATAAGAATCACCACAAAAACATTCGTGTTGAGATGCGTGCAAACATATATTCACGAGCATTATGAAAGGCCAAACCCACTGAATAGGCTAAAAAGGGGCATTTACACTCGTAAATCATGAACAAATCGTCGAGGGCGAGGTGCGGGGTGCGGGCGGCGGCGGGAGGGGGTGGCGTCCTTGCCGCAGGACATTGTAGCAAGCAGCGGGGGGGGCACGCTGCCTTCTTTTACTTTTTGACCTTTACTATTTATTATAATTATTATTAGTATGTAAGGGTGGCGGCTCTTCCCGACGGGACTTACTTATTCGTGGGCACGGCACAAAACCGTTCTATTGCGCTCTGTCATTGTCTCTGTTTTAAAGAAAAAGACAGTCTTCGCGATAAGGAGGATGCATATATGCGCATGACCTTCTTCCCACGTTTGTATATGGGGAGTTGAGCGGAATATCATGACGGCGACCAGACAAATCGGCTTCAAGACTTCACAGATTTATTTGTAACGAATGTATGGCGATCAGATTAAATTCCAGAAGATCTATCCAGACCTTGATATGTGTATCTATCCCTTCCGATAAGGTACAATTTATTTTACGTAATAATATAACGTAATGTTTAACTATTATCAGCCTCGGAGACACATTACATTTAACACCAAGTAAATTAAAGTAAGAAAATGTATGAGACCTGATCCCACAGAATTACTGATTCATTCAATGATGATTTAATTTTCAACTGGACATGGCTTATACCTACTACCTATTGCCATTAAATTAGTCCAAGAAATCAGCCTCGGTAGCGCAGTGTGCGACGCCTTGTGAATCGATAAGCTACGGAAGCACCTCTGAGCGCGGTTATTTTCTGGATGGGTGACCATTTCAAACATTGAGGCTGGCCGTGGTTCGGAATCCCCGTAAAACTGAAGGTCCACTTACTAGGTGGTAGGGTTAATCCCGCCCGGGTTGGTACCATCGCATTGAATGAACGATGGTCGAAGCGGCAATGAAAATTGTACGTGTTTTCCATCCAGTTGAATATAGCCGAGTAATATAAGAAAGGTCCTGGCATGGCATCCAGTTCCCATGTGGTGTGTTAGGCTAATATCTGACGGTCAGTTCGGTATAAGCCATCCATGTCGAGTTACATAAAAATAATAATAAAGGAAATAGACCTTCCGTATATAGCACGGCTACTTTGATCTGGTGGGTGGAATAATAAACTGTGATAATTGGTATGTACCACCAGATAGTATTTTTTGTAGAACAGTTGTTAGCTTAATGTCAAATGTTATAAGCATTTTTTTTATGATGATATATACATTGGGGAGGAGCAAATGGCAATAAATGTTTATAAATATATTTCTAATAAAAAGTCCATTTTAAAATAATAGATGGTAAGATAACTTTTAAAACATAACTTCAAGCGACATAAGTTTATTTAAGAATAAATAGGTATCTAAGAAAGAAGAAGGTCACGGAGATGATCTTCTTTGGGTCATATTTTTGTATTCTAATTAAAATAATATGAGTATTAGTAAGGTTACTTATAATGAAGATTTTGCCATTCAACGTTAAAATTATGGTAAACGATAATTCAGCAAAAAATTAAAATATAAAAAAACAATATGCCGCGTTCGCCTTTAATAAAGTACGATCAAATAACAACTAGTAGGCGACAGGAGGGCGGCGAGTGGTTGTATGGACATTCTCCGAGTGAACAAGCCACGGGGCCTCCTGGGGCGGCGGCCGCCCTGGGGGCCTATTCTGGGAATTTCGGGTGATGAATCAGGAGTGTTCTCGGGAGAGGAATTCACTTAGGCATTATATTGTTATTCGATTACTTGATCATAGAGCCACACGGAATGAGTGGGACGAAATTAAACATTTTCAAAAGTAAGTAACTGCCGTTTATTATCATAGTGAGTTAACTCGCAGGGTGAACATGTAAGTGACTGATTAAATCTGACATTTAGTTGCATTTATTTATTTATAATACTCATTATTTATTATATATATAATATTATAATATAATATAATAATATTATGTATTATATATGTATTATATATTTATTTAGTTCATATTATTTTGGCAAGTGATTTGATATTTACCAGGTTAGCATGGTACGAAATGGAACTAAATGTCAGCTTCAATCACTCACTTGTCTGTTCACCCTCCAAGTTAATAAACTACGATACGCCTCCGAATAGGTCCGAAGTTATTTACTGATTCGGAGTGTGTATTTCGTATGTAAAATAATTAACGCAAGAATTGGCCTCCAGGCTCGCACGCGAAAACAAAACCGGCCTTCAGCGGAACATGGCACGTTTTACAGCAGATGTTTATCACCAAGGCCACTTCAAAGCACGATTTTGGTTTCATGTGTGATAAAAGGTATGCGATTAAAGTGCGTGCGGCTACAATTTATCTTTAACTTGATTTTATATGGGTACATAATTGGTTAATGATTTACAATGAAGGTCAATTATCGTAGAATTCATTTATATCAAAAGGAATTGTTTTAGACTACAATATATAGTTTTCACGTAAAGCGCAGCGTATGGCGTACGCAAGGCTCTCAGCTAAGAGGTGAACTATGGCGCCCATTGGCTTTAAAATGTTCAAGGGCGCTGCGGCCGGCCAGGCTCTTCTTCACATACCTTGGGAGGACCCCAGTTGGTACTATCTTATCATCCAGTGCAATCTTACCAACCCGGGCGGCGTTAACCCTACCACCAAGTAGGGGAATGGGGCCTAGAATTCCATACAGCTCGCATTCGTAACGGAATGCACTTATCCAACTCAGAAAGAGAAAGAGAGTGGTGCATGATCGGGGCCAGGAAATGAACCCATGACACGGGAGGGAAGTCCACACGCTCCTGAACAGCTCAATTTACTAGATTGGCTCATGCAGTCCAAAACTAAACACCTGTAGTTATTGATTTCAGTCTCGTATACCTACTGATTGCCGACAACGAACAACCTAAATGTACCTCTAAAGATCGCGCGTATACCCTATACCCTTGTATCAATTTTGTACGCATAATGTACGCATTTTCATTTTCTTACTAACTAGGTGGTAGGGTTAATCCCTTCTTATTCTTATTCTAAATGCTTTCGACCCCGAATCGACCCCAATGTTTTACTATTAAGAATTTCATGTACATGAATAAATGGCAATATTTGGATGCTTTATTATTCAATCATGCAACTTCGGCTCAACCGATTTTTCGTACAATTTTGCGTACATTTGTATATTTTTTGTACGCGCGAGGCGCATATAATTTTGGCGCGTACTGTACATACGTATTTCAGACGGCAAGAGAAAATTCGGCGCTCCGCATCGAAAATCTCCAGCTCGCCGGCAGACACGTTGCGATCACCGCCACTCACTGGATGACAGGCTAACCTCTAGCCCGACGCCACTCTATCGCCCGCGCGTTCTGCATCACAACGAGGCTGCGGCGGGTAGCGGGGCGGCGCGGGGCGGGAGCGGGGCGGTGGCGGGCTAAGGTTAGATATCGGGCCGCAATTAGGGCTACAACATCACGTCTGGAGTACGTGCCGCCTGTCGGCCGGCCGGATGGCGATAGTGGAGGGCGGCCCTTATTCGGCTCGCGAAACCGTTACATAATTAAACTTCGGCTTGTGATATGGGGGCTCGGGATGAATACAACTATGAATTATCTTTTAGATTGAATAAAGATTCTCTCCATACATCTAAGTGTTCAGGTGTCAAAATGGGCAAAAAAATTGTTTATTAAATGGCTGACCAAGTGATTGCCTTGGGTACGGTTTCTCCTCTTTTGTCTATGATAATACTTATATAATACTCATGTACTTTAATGCTGAGATTTATAAACCTTACTCGTGCTTGGCTTAGCCAAAGTAAAGCTTTCGACTGTCAAATATGACATTGGTTCCAAACATTTCATGTAAAAACTGACAGTCGGAAGGCATACTTTGGCTTAGCCAAGTACGAGTAATCTATATGAATCTCAGCATAAGAGACTTGGACATGACAAACATGTTTGTTATGACATGAACCGTTGTTATGACAACTGGAAAATTGAAAAAAAAAACAACTATTCTTGTTTATTTAGGTCAAGGAAATAATTTGAGAGGGTGCGTGGCCATGCTTCTTTTTCGTGGGTTCATGCACTTTTTATCTCTCTTTCTATTCAATGCATTTCGTAACGAATGCAAGTTGTAACTGAGTGATAGAGTTAAGCCCGCCCGGGTTAGTTACCATCGCATTAGATAAAAATATGGTCGAATCGCCAAAGAAAAATCGTTTTCTGTGTTTCGCATCTATTTGTAGCCGTAATTAGAAATGCTTCGAAAAGTTATGACAGTATGTGTGGTATTAGCCATCCTTTCCCGGATCTAGGAATAAAAAAAATAATTCTGGTATCATGAGCATGCGTAAGGTTGAAAGGAAGAAATGCCAACATGAAAAGATGATTTCTTTAATCGGAAGTAACATTCTGAGCAATTGTGTACCCAATCATTTTATTACTGTTTTCTGTATTAAATGATTTGTTACGATTATTCAAGAAATATCATTACATATACCTACTAAAACAAAAAAAAGTATGAAGCTGGATTTACAAAAAGTATTAAACGGAAGGCCATTAAAAACAGGTCTCAATTAAAGGGTCTTGATCAGTAGATTAAATATTGTTAGGGAGCCAAGTGGTTAAAGTATGTCAGTTATTGAAGATTACCCGATTTGTGTATGTCACTCCAAGAAAAAATAACCTGAACTTACCTATAACGACAAAAAAAAGAAACAAGCATAAAATGATTTTTCAACGCAACATTTCATTGTGTTTCGTGGGACATCGACGGATCACGCTTTCTGCATTTTTTCCCGTCCTTAATTTATTGTATTGTTGACATTCATTTTGACTACTATAAAATTCATTTTGTTAACCGGGTCTCATAACAACAAATAATGTACTAATTAAGACCCACACAAAAAATACATATTTGGTTCGTGCCCATTCTTGGTAATCAACCCATAATAATTTGCCCAGTCTTCTTTGTAGGGAGTAGCAGGATCTAAGCAAGTTATTCCCTTTGCATTCCGGAGGTATTTGTCTCGCATTTGCCCTACTTTGGCCCTCCGCAATAAGGCAATTTTCGCGCCAAAATCTCTGTCAATGTCGATCTCACTTCTCCCTATGCAATAAGGCGTATTTTGGAGATAGAAACACGGTCGTCATCGAGAGAAATTTATCATGGAAAAATTACTCGAAAGTTAACAAACAAGTAAGTGATTAAATCTGAAGTTTAGTAGAATTTCGTACCATGCTAACTGGTAAATTTCACTTCACTTGGCCGAAGAACACGTCGTTTGACAGTGGTACGAAATGCAACTAAACATCAGATTGTATTACACACTTGCCTGATCATCCGGGGAGTTTATTTACTATGGTAACCCACCGGACTATAGTAGCGATGATATTATCATTAACGAAACGTATGCAGTAACGAGAGAGAAACAATAAGAATGTATAAAACAGTAGTTTATGAAATGAAAAATTATAATTACAGCAACATACGGACTGATTAGCTTCAACCAGTGCATGCGTTGTTCGAACCTTGTGTAAGTACGTAATGTTCTGGACAAAGCTGTCGTCAATTGGACAGACGGTGAAGAGATAGAGGGAGTGTCCTGAGGCTTTATGACAAAGAGCAAAGCCTGAATTTAATCAATAGTAGACAGGACTTGGTTCAATTTCCTGTACAAGTCCATCCAGCGGCCACTTCAACGTGTGGACATCGTTCGATTCACACATTGAGAGCCTCCCTGGCCAAGACGGACCATTTTATCTTAATAATACCTTCACGATTTTTTATGATATTGAATTCGTTTACAATTTTTCACTACAAATAAACAACTTAAGACTAATGAATATTTTTTAAGACCGAGGTCATCAGCAAGTGCTGATGGCCTTTATTACTAAAGTGCATATTATCTTGTACATCATTGCAACATCTGCTGCTAATCAGTAAATGGTCAAATATCTCGTATCTCTACCGAGTATAGGTCCGGTCTATTTATTATTTAGAAAAAAATATGGAACAAAACTATTTATTTGGCTTCTAAACAACGAAACTAGTCAAGTGTTAAATTTATGGAAAGTATTTTCTAAGTACTATGAGGGATAAAAAAATTCAAAGCTAGGCGTTGTAGTAAGTCTGAGCAAACATAAAAGTTCTGTGATCAGTATCACAATTAATATAAGGTTACAATACGGCGAGAGAGGAAACGCACAGAGCATTTCAGGTACTATGGGCAGCTCGACGGACATGGAGAAAATTTTCTATTTAGTTTAATATAGTTTTAGTAAGTAGTAAGTTGCTAGTTTTATTTTGTTTAGAGATGTTACAATTAGGTCAGATTGGACAGTTGGGGTACATATAAATCTACAATAATAGTAGAAAAAATATAATCGCAAAAAATTAGCTTGTAAAATAACCATCTTATTTGATGTTAAGATGAAGTTGGGATAGGGCGGGTCAGGTTAGGTGAACATTGTTATTTTATGTAACTGGACATGGATAGGTAATACAAACTGTCATGATAGTAGCCTAACACACCACATGACAACTAGGTTCCATGCCAGCATCTTCCTTTTATTGAATGATATTATATTAAATGATTTCCATACGTTTAAAAGTTGTCTATAACGATTCTGTGATATGTCTGCAGATTCCTAGTCAAGATGGGGCCGCTTGACAATGAAGTGACTCTACATATCTCTACCGGGCGACGCGACGCGACGACGTCACAGACGGGCTTAGTGTAGTCCCCATCGCATTATTGTGGAGTGGATAAGCGATCTAAGTCAATTTGCGGCAGGGTGAAGTGAGGGTGGGGAGGGGACATCGACAGACTGGATGCTGCGGTCTGTAATCGCCCCGATGGCGATTCGTTGGGACCATATATCATGTTTTCCGCGCCCTTACGGACATGTAGCCGGTAAAATGGTAGGCAGCACGAGTCATCATCCTGTTAATAATGTTAAATATGTGTGTCAGCTAGTCAGCCAAGTACGCATAAAACAAGGCGCCGAGTATTCTGTGGCGCCGCACTCACCTTTAGAGCTACACAGGTCAGCAGCTTGATTCAAAGTATCACGGATATGAACACTTGTAATAATAACGAATTTGATGTTTTAGTACAATTGATCGTGAACCAAGGACACATTAATTGCAGAAATAAAGCACTAAAAAGCATTACTTTATGACTTGCAGTATAGTCATAAAGTAATATATGACTATACCATATACCCATAGCCTGGGCATGAACCAGCAAACATACCTTTCGCGGGTAATTGCGTCTAACAATTCCGCCATCCGCTTACAGCCTAAATCTGGATTTCTGTACCACCCTCCATAATTACCTCTATTTAATACTGCTAAAAATCCGGCCAAGTGCGAGTCGGACTCGCACACGAAGGGTTCCGTACTATCGTAAAAAAAAATTTTAATTATAAATTTGTAATTTTAATTATTTTTTAATCTTACCTATTTGTTGTTGTAGCGGCAAAATAAATACACACTCTGTGAAAATTTAAGCTGTCTACCTGTTACGGTTACTGAGATACAGCCCTGTGACAGACGGACAGACTGACGATCGGACGGATAGACGGACGGACGGACGGACGGACGGACGTACGGACAGTGGAGGCTTAGTAATAGGGTTCCGTTTTCACACTTTGGGTACGGAACCCTAAAAAAGGATAACTGCATATATGTTCTCCTAAACTATGTAGGTGGATCATCCGTTTTATGAATGATCGCTTAACCTCAGTCACCATCAATAGCTCGTGCTGGAAAAGGAATATTTATCGATTCAAAACTTCATTCCAACTGTACTTTTATATGTGTCCCAGTATACCCTTTATTGAGGTCATTTAATGTTCATATCACTCTCTTATAAAATTTAAGATGGCCCACCCCGGCGGGACTAACTGATTCGCGGGCACGGTACAAAACAGTGCTGTTGCGTTCTGGGACCTTCTCTGTTTCAAAGATAAAGACAGGCTCCGTGATGAGGAAGATGCAACATGTCCACAAAAAAGACAATGTGCATAGTGTAAGATTTGGTAAGATTTACGAAAATTATATTACAAAACGACTTATAGCTAAAAGTAAACCGCGACTGCTGTAGTGAAAAATCTAACAAAAACCAACCAGCCTCAGTGGCCCAGTGGCGCGACACTTCGGCGATCGCTCTCCGAAGTTAAGCAACGCTGGGTCCGGTCTGGTCTTGGATGGGTGACCATTCGACCGTTGAGAGAGGCTGGCCGTGGTTCGGATTCCACGTTAAGCTGTAGGTCCCCTTCCTTACTTACTAGATGGTAGGGTTTATCCCGCCCGGGTTGGTACCATCGCATTGGATGAACGATGGTCGAAGCGGCAATGAAAATTGTCCGTGTTTTCCATCCAGTTCAATGTAGCCGTGCAATATAAGGAAGGTCCTGGCATGGCACCTAGTTCCCATGTGGTGTGTTGGGCTAATACCATGACAGAACTTGTGGTATTAGCCATCCATGTCCAGTCACATAAAAAAAAAAAAAATAAGATTATAAATCTTGATTAAATAATCTATGTCTGATGACTAATCTTTTCAAGATGTTCTTACTTTATCTTTGCGTAATCCACCTCCAAAGTTATTGTATAAAACGCGCGAAAAATTCGAACTTTCGGACCTTATAACTTAGAAACCAAACACAATTTTGCAATGCCACCGGTCATCAGACATCTAATTCGATCAAATAAAGCTCTTTTGAGCAAAATTTGGGATCTCTGATAAGAAATATGGGCGTGATCTTCTTTCCCCGTTTGTATGGGGAGTTGAGCGGGATGGCCCACCTTAATACCGTCACAGAAAGAACTTTAACCACATGTGCCTTTTATGTTAATCATAAAAAGATGAACACTCGTAATTATTCCGTTTAACGTCTTTTGGGATTGGCTATATTTCATGATACTTTCCGTAACCCAATTCGCATGTCACGCAACTAAAAATAACAAAATTAATCTATTTAAAAACACGTCACTGTTGTAATCAGATATTAGATTAGAAAAAGTCTCACACAGCTATCTAGGTTGATTCTGAAATATTTTTGCACCCAATATCTAAGTAGTTAGAATATGTAAGTGTCACTAAGCCATAGTAAGGGTTCCAGTTTAAGTTTGCTACGAAGAACGAGTGGGTAAGGTTCGTCGATAAGATATTCGAGACCTATGTGTGTTCCAAGTTCTCTGGGCGTTGTCCGTTGAATCAGATAGTGACGGATGACGTAATAGACTCTAGCTCACTCGGTAGAGTTTCAGGCATGCGGTTAGATCTTGCTCCAGGTTATTATCTATCTCGTATATTTTGTTCTTGTTTAGAAAAACCTTTTTCAATGCTTCTGAATGTAAATACACGATTCTTGTATCTTTCGAGAAGAGAGTGTTAAGATGGTTGAGACATAGGACGAATGGGTGACGAAAGAATAACGAATCAACTTTACAGAGCAGAAGTGAGCGGAAGTGTCCTGCCTGTGCGGCCTAAGAGAACGTGCTGCGACCGATGTAATACTTCGTAAACGTCAGATACGTAGAACCCGTAACCTAAGAGCAGGTAAGATAATATGTTTGTTTGAGATGAATAAAAAGAGGTGTGCTGTGATGTACGATGGCGCTCTATCACCTCTGTCTACCCTTCCGGGAAAGCGGCGTGAAGGTATAAATGTGTGTTGTATCTTTCAGTAATAAATTGATCTGGTTTTTATTACGAATCTTACTGAAAAAAAATATTAAAATATGAAAAAATATCGATGCATAAATGGGAAAATAACAGAGTTTTGTAGAGAGCCATTAGTTAGAGGGATTAGCATATACCGGTGACGCATTAATCAGTTCTTGTTTTTTCTAATTATTATCATCTGTTTTTTGTGTTCTTAATCGGTGAAGGAAACCAGTATTCATGAACCAGAAAAGGTACCAGTGGTGAATTTGATTTATTTCAAACAGCGAAATCAAAGGATTGCTTTTTAGATCCTTGTAGAAATTTCAAAAGTAAGAATGGGAATTTTACAAAGGTTTTTGGTCATAAAATATTGGCCCGTTCGAATGAACGCTAGATGGAGCCAGCGGCGGCGGCGGCGGCGATGGAGGTAACAAATCGTCGACAGTATCTCATATCCCAATCTTCTGACTTTACGGGAATAAAAACTTGCAGATCGAGAACTGTGCGGTAGGGTTCCGTTGCGATTAAATTTTCAGTTGCTCTTAGGGTTCTTTTCGTTGCTTTCTAATATTATATTGGATATAAATTACAGTTAATATCGGCTTCCATCAAAGGAAAAACAACCTAAGTGCGAGTTAGACTAACGCACCAGGAAAAATTTAGTTTTTCTTAAAAACAAAATTGCTAATTCTCAGGTTCCTAGATGGTATTGAATATTGAATTTATTGGGCACTAGCAATTCTTGTTTCCGCTAAACTTTACTGTTTATGTTTATGGCTCAAAAATCACACCTACGGGCCAGTGTCGATTAAAATAAAATCAGCACCTAGTGAAAACCAGGCTAAAGCTCCGAAATATCTGTCGATAGACACTGAAATCTAATTTGTCATAGTAATATTGGTTTACGAAAAAATCTCTTAAAACTTTAATATGGAAATCTACGCCCATTCATATTAAAATTAATCTACAGATTGCTTTACAATCTGTTGCAACCAGCGCCGCAACCCCAGCACGGCGACTCCGCAAGCCCGCGACGGGCTGGTAAAATATGAAGCTAAGACTATTGAATAATATTATTTTAGTTGAGAAGTCAAAGAGGGTAGTGCTCCTTTGGCAGCCGATTTCTTGGCAGAAGCTGTGGCTAACTTATGATTATGTCACAATAACAGATTATTCGTTGGCAAGTGAGGCCGTGCCGCCGCCGCCGCCGCCGCCGCCACCCAGCATCGCGCCGCGCAACACGTCGAATAATAAGAACTAAAAGAGTTAGCTTGTTTGTTTATGATTAAATAAATAACGAATACTTTCATGGAAAAATAATTTGAATTTTCCTTAGACATAGAACTTGTCCTACTTGATAAACAACTGGTTTGTAGCATAATAATATTTTCTAGGTACAACATACAGAGATTTCAACATTTCTCGATTCGGATAATGCTTACAATATTTCAGTTTTTAAAATCGACAATAATTTTAATTCAAGACACTTCCTCTAAAGTTGCGTAAAAAATAGTTATCGTTTTTCTAAATTAAATTTTGAAGGGGTCGAATCGGGCTAAACTGGCGGCGGACCAGCGGTCAGTGCGAGGGTCAGTGCTCGGTGGGCTGGCGTCGAGCGAGCGTACAAGATGGCGAAAAGGAAGAATGTAGGCTAGTTAGCCCTACCAAGAGTGGCAAGGTCGGGTCAGGTGCCTATGCTTGGCCAAGTAATAAACTTTGAAAGGTCTAATCTAAAAAAGTGTGAACATTTTATTATCAGGACCCATTGGTTATAAGATTGTGTACTGTTAAGGTGGGCCCGGAAGCATCAGAATATTACGCTTCCCATACAAACGTAGTGTGCTAATAATTTGAAAACCACTGTTCCAATTTGATTGATATTTGGGATTTCATATCAAGCAATAAATCTTCAAGTGTTTGTATTTTCTAAAAATGTATCCTGTATCACACAACAGGGAACGAAGAAAGAATGATTATTTTATTTTGCCTATTATTTGACTTGCTTTGGAGTATTCAGAACAAAAAGTGCAAACACAGATATTTATTGTCGAATATTAGATACCAATTATCAAAGAAATTGGAGCAGTGTTTTTGTATAGAGAACATAGCTTACGGGCCGTTCTTAATCTCTGTATACCATAACACCTTGGTGTGCATAAGTGCTTGTATGCGACGGAGGTCCGCACTCGCCGCCGGAAAGTCTACCGTCAGTAGCGATCCACTCAGGGGTCCGAGGCGCCGCGGCGTTTTATTACTCAGACACATTTGTATCCGGCGACGCGCCGTCACGACTGCGGGAAATGACGCCGAGGAGAGCGACGGCGAGGGAAGATACGGATAAACTTGTGGCTTCCTTTGCAGCAGACGGCGCATTCGTTAGGTGCGTTTGTCAGACGACGGAACCCTGCCGGAATGTACATTTCTCATAGGTTTTCTGCGACGTTCATGAGTGTGCTTTGAGATTTATCTTTAGATTTCAGGGTAGTTCTTTCGTCGAAAATGAGAGAGTACGTTGATAGTGTCGGTGTATGTATGAAATGTCTTTGTGAAAGCGCTTATAGAATATTGATTAGACTAATACATAATTTTAAAATGAATTAATCTGTCAGCCTCGGTAGCTCAGTGGTGCGACGATTTGCGACTCGATAAGCTGGGTAAGCACCTCTGAGCGCGCCTGGGTTCTGGATGGGTGACCATTTTCAACCATTGAGCTGGCCGTGGTTCTGATTCCACGTAAAACAGTAGATCCACTTCCTTACTTACTAGGTGGTAGGGTTAATCCCGCCCGTGTTGGTACTATCGCATTAAATGAACGATGGTCGAAGCGGCAATTAAAATTGTCCTTGTTTTCCATCCAGTTCAAAGTAGCCGTGCTCACCCACAAAAACCCTCCAATACGTCTGCGACTATGTTTGCATGTGGCATTTACGTTTAAGGTGGCCCAACCCGGCGGGCCTAACTCATTCGCGGGCACGGTACAAAACCGTGTTGTTGCGCTCTGGGACCTTCTCTGTTTCAAAGAATAAGACAGGCTCCGTGATCAGGGAGGTTGCAACATGTCCACAAAAAAGACAATGTGCATAGTGTATGATTTGGTAAGATTTACGAAAATTTTAATTTCAAAACGACTTGTAGCTAAAAGTAAACCACGACCGCTGTAGTAAAAAATCGAACAAAAACAAAATAGATTATAAATCTTGATTAAATAAGCTATGTCTGATGACTAATCTTTTTAAGATGTTCTTACTTTATCATTGCGTAATCCACCTCCAAAGTTATTGTATAAAACTCGCGAAAAATGCGAACTTTCGGACATTATAACTTAAAAACCAAACACAATTTTACAATGCCAATGGTCATCAGACATATAGTTCGATCAAGTAAAGCTATTTTGAGCAAAATTTTGGATCTCTGACAAGAAATATGGGCGTGATCTTCTTTCCCCTTTTGTATGGGGAGATGAGCGGGATGGGCCACCTTAAATTGGATAGGTAGTTTTTGAAAATTAGAAACAGCGGGTCCCATAGTAGGCGCGCTCAATGCCACATCTCCTACCTCTTTATCTATGGTTTTAACGTTTTTTTCCAAACAAAAACACACACTCTATTGGATTGAGTTCGTGGCGCAGTCCACAGTAAGTCCGGAATGTTCAACATCTCCCCGAGCATCGGAGTTGGACAACAAAGCTGTTGCTGCTCTCGCATAATTGTTTTGTCGAGTTCCAAAACGCCCGTTTCCACACGAAAAGTTCTCACAAACGACTCCCAAATAGTTGGTTCGTTTCGAAGAGCGGTTTCTGTGGGCGCAGTTAGCTCGCTACGGACACACCCGCCCACGCAGCGTGTATCATAATTAAAAGGCTCATATAGCATATAGCACATGTCAAGGATGCTATATCAGAGGGCGAATATATTTGTAAAAGTGTATGATTTAAAAAAAAATAGATCGAGTTAAAGGTCGAAGTTAATATTAAAGCCTCTATTATAAAAACTGTGGACGGGCGACCCGTCAAATGCCTGCTCTATTCAATGTTTTAAGATTATTATACTAGCCAATGCTTATGGTTTGATTGCGTTAAGTTCCTGAACATTATGAAATGTGAACATGAAATAATCGTGTATAATTTCAGCTAACGTTCTACCAATATAGTTTGAAAATATTTAAGAAAATGATATTTTTTGCATGGAAAACAAATCTGAAGTCAGGTCTCAAACGTATTGTTTTTCAATTTTTCTGCTTTTATTGACAGTAACTGATATTAATTAAAATATCATTTTAAAGATTATCTACAAATTCAGTTAAGGTTATGTTTACCTTTTTGAAATGTATTTAACGAAAAAAAAAACGCGGTCACATTTCGAAAGATTTATTCCGAGTTGCTCTAACTAATCATTTCTGCCTACCCCTCCCGCGATGTATGTATTTACTCATAACAAAATTTAGCATTCGCAAGCACTACGATATCGAGCGTAAATCAGCCACTCACGCTGAATAAACATGTAGCAAGTCACGGCAAATGA